>OU342781.1:2500-2817704 GCA_910591435.1 Acronicta aceris | reverse complement strand
AGTAGTCGGGCCTCTAATACAGTAGGATACTATATTATAAAGTAGGGATGGCAACCCTATAGGGGGCTCACCTATTACCATTTATCGGACACAAAGCCAAACTTCGAGGCGCTGCTACTGAGAATTTCATAGAAAACACCGCTCGACTTGGCAATAGAACCCAGGACCACTATCAGTCACGCTTAGGACCACTAGACTAATGAGGCCGTTACCTACGCTCATATTCAAGAAGGTAACCTACTTTAGGAAGGAACCTACTTTAAAAAAAAGTTGGGTAGATTTGATGACCTCCTTGATCAAACAACACTTAAGTAGACAACTACTTATACTTCACTGTCTTTCAAAAATTTGTAACAATCGCATCAAACATCTTCGTTAAATGATCTGGAACGAGCTCAAAGTGGTCCGAGCCTTCGACGAACGTCAAATTTATTTCCGACTATTAGCGAGTGTCTTTGAGAGCAGCTCTAATGGGGCTATTATTTTATTTTCCGTTCACGAAATTGCCTTAATTCACTACAAAGAATTTTGTGTAGAAGCGAGCGGAGCGTAGGTAATTTTAGTAGGTACACAGATTCGCAACATTTTGAAGATAACAAGAGTACCTACCTACCTAGGTACTTCTTACTGCAAAAATAGTAGTAAGGATCTACCCATATCTTTGAGGAAATTATAGCATTAAGTATTTGATTGGTGACCCTTATAAATGATGATCTCACTATACAATAAGAATTGATCAATTATGAAGCTACTACCTACTAGTTTCTGCCCGCGACTTTGTCTACGTGGACTTCAGAATGAGGTCCGACCTGGAAAAGAAGCCTATGTGGTATTCGGAATAACACATAGGCTACTTTTTATCCGAGAAATTTTTATCAGATAGATTTTATTGTCTGGAATTACTTATTCCAGGCTATAGTCTATCTTTACGCCAAATTTTATCTAAATCCATTCAGCCATTCTGGCGTGAAAGAGTAACAAAAATCCATACTCACAAACTTTCACTTTTATAATAATACTAGCTTTTGCCAGCGACTTCGTCCGCGTGGAATAGTTACTTTGTTCCCTAGTTCTTCGCCCGCGGTTTCACCTGCGTTGCCCCGTTCCTAAGGGTTGTAGCGTGATGTTTTATAGCTTGAAACCTTTCTCATGAATCACTCATTTTCCCAACATTTCCCTTCACTGCTCTGCTTCTATTGATCGTAGCGTGATGAAAAGTATACTATAACCAGTGGTTTGGGCTGTGCGTTGATAGATCACTATGTCAGTCAGTCAGTCACCTAACGTAAGAGTAGACAAATATAATCAGAAAGCTCCGAACTGCTAAGCTATCGGGAGTTACACGTGTTATTGTGAGTCAACCATAAAAGATAGACATTTGCTGTCGTGGAATATTTTTTATATAATTTTAAGGAGGACATTTCCGTCATACATGATTTCTGTGTAGCTTTAACCATTAAGGCTGCACACGCGACGGAAGCTTAAAAAATTGAGTAAGTTCTCCTATTTTCCCAACATTTCCCTTCACTGCTTTGCTCCTATTGATCGTAGCGTGATGAAAAGTATACTATAACCTGCCCAGGAGTATGAAGAACAATGGTACCACAATGGTTGGTAACAATGGTTTCGTTGAAATCCGTCGAGTGGTTTTTGTTTCTATAACGAACATACAGACAGACAGACAGACAGACAAAAATTTTACTAATTGCATTTTTGGCGTCAGTATCGATCACTAATCACCCGCTGATAGTTATTTTAGAAATATATTTCATGTACAGAATTGACCTCTCTACAGATTTATTATAAGTATAGACTAGCTACCCACCCGCGGTTTCACCCGCGTTGCCTCTTCCTCTTGAATCATTCTATCTTTTAAAAAAAACGCATCAAAATCCGTTGCGTAGTTTTAAAGATCTTAGCATACATAGGGACGGACAGACAGCGGGAAGCGACTTTGTTTTATACTATGTAGTGATTAAGGATTAGTAGGATTTCAAGGAAAACTCGCTATAGGTACCTAATAACATTATTATTACCCAAAAATTACTAACAGCGAGCTATGGAGCGAGCCATGCTTGGCATTTCTTTACGTGATCGAATCAGAAATCTTTTATTGCCGACATAGCTCAAAGGATTATCAAACTTAAGTAGCAGTGGGCGGGGCACATAGCTCGTAGAACTGACGGCCACTGGGGCAGAAAGGTTCTCAAGTGGTGATCACGCACCGGAAAGCGCAGTGTGGGATGACCTCCATCAAGATGGACGCACGACCTGGTAAAGGTCGCTGGGAGTCGTTTGATGCAGGCGGCATGTGACCGGTCCCTGTGGAGGTCTTTGGGGGAAGCCTTTGTTAAGCAATGACTTCTGATGGCTGATATGATGATGATACCATAAACTAACTATGTCCGCTACCAAAATTTTTAAAAACAGTTTAGACAAATAGAAACCGCTTAGCTATGATAACATTTTTTTAGCGACGGTTTTTAATACGCAGGTGTGAATATTATACAAATGATGTTGCAAAGCGACGATGGTGGCAAATTAAGCGGCGGTAGCCGGGTGTCGGACTTGTAAACATTGTGGTTGCCGGTTCGAAACCAATCCATTGCACAACTGACGTGAAACCACTCGTAACACAAGCATTTAGCTTAGCACGAGGGCTTAACAAGAATACTTGTAAAGTGCGACACACTTTTCTAGAAAGCGTTTTTTTAAAAAAAAACTGTACTATTGAAAAACCTACTAATTGCGAAAAACCACTTAATATTATGATCTTGGCGGTAGGTAGGTAATTTATCTGAAATTTAGGTACTCTGTAATGGTAATCACTTATCATACAACAAACGCGATCTATAAGATAACATTTTCATACTATCACGTCGGTATTCCCCGAAGGGTAGGGCGTACTAATAGTACAGTTCGCCGGTATGTTTAGGTTCCATGTAATAGGGGGCGAGCCCATTGCCATTAACCGGGCACAGATCACAAACTTCGAGCTTCTACTAATAATTTCATAGCAAAACTCACTTTTTTTTATGGTGTAGGAGGGCAAACGAGCAGTCGGATCGCCTGATCACCCATGGGCACCCGCAACAACATAGGAGTCAGAAGTGCGTTGCAGACCTTTTAAAAGGGGATTGGACCTCCGGTAACCTCACTCACTCGGCGAAACACAACGTAAGCTTTGTTTAACGTTTTCTGTGAGGCCGTGGTATCACCCCGTCGAGCCAGCCCATTTCGTGCCGAAGGTTATCCCATGTAAGAAACTCACTAGGACTGCTTGATCTGGGATTGAATCCAGGAATAGTGATGATTTTAATAGTACAATTACATAGTTTGAATTGTTGTCGTGTGTACACAACAACAACAAGAGTTACCTATACTTTCGTATGAAAATTAATTAACTGGAGGCCGAGTTTATACGTGTAAAAACTGTAAAATCCCATACATTATCCATTGTTTGATAGTTTGACTACACACAATAAGACGATAATATTAAGATATTGAAAGCAAAAATAATACTTCAGGGGACACCCGGGTTTGAACCGGGGACCTCTCGATCTGCAGTCGAATGCTCTACCACTGAGCTATATCCCCAATTACAATTTCAAAACAAACTTGCGAATGTATAACAACCCTTATGTTATTATCAGTATGGGGAATGCGGAAGTGTGGCGGCCAAGTTTCTAATTGCGGGCAGGTCCAACGATTTGTTCATGGAATCCAGTAACTTAAATCTGAAGTTTGAAATGTTTTTTTTAAAGTAGGTATACACTTTCTTTGATAAATAATAAAGAATATTTTATTTCTGGAAATAGATCCTTTAAGAATACTTTTACAAGTCAATTTTTAAAGTTTTTATAACTAGATGGCGCCCGCGCCGGCATTTCCTAACTGACTGAGAAGAAATGCCGAAACAAACTCAGAGAATCATGGATTCTTTTAAAGTCCAGACAGATCAGGTCTGATGTGAGTGTTACGATGTAGGGCAAGAATTTACGACTGCGTTCATATTCATTTTTGCAAGTTCAAATCTAAATAGGCATCTACTTAGAAGTATTATGCTTAGTATGGGTATTAGGTACTCTGCCGTGTCTCGTGGCTTCGAGTACAACACTTAGTTAATGCACAACAAATTAAGAACTAGAAGTTTACCTTAACATAAATAAGAAAGGCAAGAATTGTAATACCTATGCTATTTTCATTTTTATTTGGTGGTTTTATAAGTAAATATTGTTAAGTATCAAGATAGGACTTAGTACCTACCTGCAAAAAGATTTTTTAAAGAATTGTTATATCATACATTTATTTAGTACGCAGAGAATTCCTCAGCTAATATAAATCGATTATTTGTTTTTAACCCTCTGAGCTCACCAACGAAACAAACCCAATACCTAGTTAAACAACCATGATCCAAAATTTCTGCTACAAAATAATTACTCCATTACAAAACGCGTTTCTTTACATCTACAATTACGTCTGGCAGATAATAGATATGATCTTGTGCAGACAGAACGGAACACTGCGATTAAATCACTGGGGACGTGACAGTGGCGCCCTCTCGCGCCGGAAGGAAGGAACCCGCCAAATTAGTGCCGCAGTACTGATCCCGCTCTCCGACCAAGAACGGCATTGTTTGTCCCCATTACAGAGCGCTTTGAACGTCAGTGACGAGATGTGACTAAAGGACTGAGATGAGTTTTATAAGTACAGCTAAATCACTCATTGTTATATTCAATCCACATTTAAATATGGATGGAAAATCATATTTATAAAAGCTATGGTCTCAAGCCCTGGTTGTACTTACCTACTCGCTAACTAACAGCTCGGCTGGATGGCTGAGCTGCAAATCGAAGGAGAAAAGAAAATGGTGCTGCAGTAAAATCGCCGTTATCGAAACAAATCAGCTGCAAACTCAAAAGTTGGACAGTGAATTTGGTACAGAAAACTAAAATGCCTAGTGTGATTGTTTATTAGCCCCGATAATTTATTACATGTAAAGTTCATATAGTTCAAAATTGTCAGCCAGTAGATGCCGGCTGAACCTTGATAACAGCTGTCGACGCTGAGGAAACTTTAGCGGGTCAACATGAACGATTTTTGGTCTCAGATAGTCAGAACAGAGATCTGAGAAGGTCTTTGCTAAGCAGTGGGATCATACAGGTTATTAAAAACCCTTAATAATGAACAGGCAGCTACTGAGACTGATTACTTTTAACAGAGGTAGGGCATAGTGGAAACAAATAATTCCACTCACAATTGGAGCTGCTCGACTGGGGACGTACCTCCACCCTACAGAAAATCTTAGCCAAATAACATAACTCCGTACTATGTTGTGTTTCTAACGGTGAGCAAGGTCACGAAAACTTCGCGAGGATGCGTTGTGTTGGCAGTGAGGGAGACTGGTGGTGTTTTGTTACCGCCGCTGTCATGCATGGCAGCATGTTTCCTATACTGCCAGCCCAACTATTCCTAATTTACAGGGTCAGCGACGCGCGAGTGATACCCCTAGTGTTGCAAGCGTCCATAGGCTACGGTAACCGCTTACTATCAGGCGGGCCGTAGGCTTGTTTGCCATCATAGTGGTATAAAAAAATACTGTCAGCGTTAGAGTTCTGTCAGTTCTCTGCCACAATTCGAACACAGAGTTAGAGGTACATACGTGTTTTGTAATAAGTTTAATTTTCTATTTAGTGGTCATTTTAGAATACGCTCTCATAATTAGGTATTCTTTGTCTTGACACAGATATTACAAATTTTAATACTATATTAGTAGTCCGGGGATAATACCTACCTCAAGGAGCAGAAGAGACTATCGTAAAGCGCAAGCCACACTGCGATCGAAGATAACTCACTCTCATCGGTACCCAGGGACAAAAAAAAGTGGAAGGAGATGGAGGAGGCCTATGTCCAGGACAGATGAATTAATTGATGATGAACCCTACTATAAAAATACATACATATTATAGCGAATGTAAATCTGTCTGTTTGTTACATTTTCATACCTAGGTTAATCGATGACCCAATTTTGATAAATTTTGGTAGATAGATTGGACATAGGAGGAGAACATTGGCTTTTGTATCGAAAATCCTTTAGGATACGAGTGAAATCGGATGAATAAAAGCTGGCGCCATCGAAAGTGAACTAACTTTAACTACCTGTTATTTGGCACGCTTCCTCGAAGGATTATAGCATTGTTCTATAGTAAATGAAACTACGTTGAGATTTTAACCTTTAAAAACAAAGAAGGTCTCAAAAGATTTGTACAACTTTTTAAGCAGTTTAAGTCCTATTGAAGTGTTAAAATAATTATAATTGTTTACTTTTTTTTGTAAACTCGTGGACAACGCAGTAAAGTGCGATAACTGAGATCTTTCAAGTGATATCAGTAGTACCTAGATAAGATAGAAAGATTAATATTTTACTTTTAAAACCTTTTAAAGGATTTATAGGTATTTAGCTGTGCCTAATGGCCAAAAATTTATAATCGCCTTGAAACTTATATTAGGTAGGTATAATACAGTCTGTGTTGGTGAAAGAAGGAGTATTTGTTAGTTACGTCAAATTACCCTATAAATAGAACGTATATGGCAAATATAGGTACTAAGTAGGTATTGCACTGTATCTACTTGCTTTACTTGTTGCGTTTTTATAAGTTTTCTATATTTTAGTAGGTAATACTTACTTAAGTACTTGTTCCATTATATTAGTTTAACGCACATAGGTACTAAGAAAATGTTTTACACTATGAGGAAAATGTTTGGATCAGTTGCTAATTGGTATCTAGACATAAAACTTACGCGTAATAAAATAACTACGTATTAACTAAAATTCATCGACATTGAAATTAATCGTTCTAATGTATTTCATCAGGCTTATTGTTATAAAACAAAAACTGCGAATAATAATCATGTGCAGAGCATCGGTAAGCGGACCATACTTCTTGAATCACCGCGAGACACTCATAAACCTAATCCATTCATGACCCTTAACTTATTACATTGACCAATCACAGAGACTGGGCGGAGTCAAAGAGAAAGACAGCGAGTCCATTAATGCAATGCTTGTGAAAGAGATGGTATATTTTCTAAAGCTGCGCCTAGAAACGGGCGTCGAGGAAGCTATGAACGCACTTTACACTAAGTCGTCAGTCAAAGTTTGCAATTTGAGTCATAAACGCGCGGTCGCATTTCACGGGTTAACTATTTACGCGTTTTGTTACGTATTATAAAAAAATAATTTAAAAGATATTAAATACCTAAGTGAAAGACGTGATGAACTTCAATTCGGTTTATTTAATTATTTCTTTTAATTCTATTTTGAATTAAGGACAGGATAAAATCGTATGTACTGAGTTATTAGTGTAGTGTTGTGTGTCATCGCTATGTCGGAAGCGGGTCGGCGTGGTGCAGCCTACACTATAGACAACATACTCGGACACACGGACAGACAACCGGGTATGTGACAGCATTGGAAAACATGTTTAGGTATTACAAGTTGAGATACCTATAGGTACCTAACCGCTAGTTAAGCTACCCGTAGAGTAAACACTAATCGCTAATCTATTACTTATTTTACTCAAATCTAGTGTGAGTAGTAATATACATATTATAGTTGATACCTAGTTAAGGTATACAAAAAATACGTTGAAGTTAAATATTAAGTAGTACCTATAAAGTATCAATAATTTCACTTATATTATTATTATTATTATTTATTTGAGCATTCAGAAATAACAAACAAAATAAAAGCAAAGAATATAAATAAGTAAAGCAATCATCTATGTTTTGAGTTAACAGAGAGGTGCTTATCATTTAAGTTGTCCAGAATACTGCCGTGCACTAGGTAGGTATACCTACTTACGAAGCAATAAATTACAGAAGTATAAAAGTAAATAAACGGAGCAAAAAATAGGAAACATAGAATAATATTAACTTACTAGAAAATCGCAAGCCATTCTATTTTTTGACGTAATAAGTTGTTAATTAATACTTACTTATAAGTATAGTTTTTCAACAGATTTAAAAACAAAGACATATATTATGTATCCTAGCTGACCCGGCAGACTTCCTGCCCTGCCCTGCCCTGCCTCAATCGATAAATAAAATTTAATTCCGAGCATTTTCATATTTATTCACCTTTTAAACCTTCTCTGGACTTCCACAAATAATTCAAGACCAAAATTAGTCAAATCGGTCCAGCCGTTCTTGACTTTTAGCGAGACTAACGAACAGCAATTAATTATTATATTTAAAGAAGATAGAAGATTAAAAAAATGTTGAAACGAGTAAGTCTATGACACCTAAGTAAAAGATAGCGAAAAGGAACATTGTTTGTAGTGCGCTATAAAACTTGGCGGTACACTACCACGCACCCAGATTTGAAAAGGAAAATATAAAGTAGTAGGTAAATAACCTTGCTTTAATTCCACTCCGGAACTGGTTGAAAACACTAGCGTCAGACATCAGAAATGCCAGACAGATCTGGCATTATGCTGAACCAGATTTTCAGCTCAGCCGGGAGGCACTATACCTATTAAGTACCTATATATATATTGAAAGTATATGTAGTTACCTACATGTCTGATCCGCAACTATATTTCTTTCTTACACGCATTTTCTTAGAAACTGATTTAGGCTCGGTAAATTATGTTACCGTAATCTATATCTATAAGAATCAGTCCTGACTTACTAACTCACTCACTAATTGACACACAATACACAGCCTAAACCGCTGGTCGTAGGAACTTGTAATTTGAAGGCCGTATTTGTTTTGATACACAACTGCCTATCAATGGGGCCGTTTCTTAGGTTGAGCAAAGTATTTTTGGGTTTTCCTATAAAATTCTCAATAACAGTTCAGAATCTGGATTTGTGCACGAGTTATATACTTAACCCTTCGACAAATACAGGTGTGTGGTATGTTATGTGTATATATACATAGATCATCATACATAATCAACCCATTACATTGTCCCACTGCTGGGCACGGGTCTCCTTGCAGAATGAGAGGGATTAGGCTATAGTCCACCACGCTAGTCTAATGAGGGTTGGCAGACACACGCCGTCGAGAAAATCTCTCAGGCATGCAGGTTTCGTCACGATGTTTTCCTTCACCGTTTTAAGCGCGTGATAATTAACTACGTACGCACATGACTTCGAAAAATCAGAGGTGCGTGCCTTGGATTCGAACTGAAGACCTTTGAATTGGCAGTACTGTGGTCATATCAGTAGACTATCACTGCTGCATACCAAACATCATCATCAATCAATCACAATCATACTTAATGTTAGGTACAATTGAATGAAAGTATAATTATACATGCGCTAAACAAGCTTAGCTAATTAGGTCCGTTATCTCCATTGACTTGTGCACACATACCTTAATGGTTTGACATTACTTATGCAAATCAATGATTAAATGATTTAATATAATTTATTCTCTTGGTAACTAAATGCAATTTCACTTAAAGTCTGACAACCTTTTAGCAGAAAACGGTTTAAAGTTCAAGATAGATACCTAGGTACTGTTAAATCCTACATTTTAAATTTAGCACAAGAATAGAAATGTAAAAAAAATGCCTGCCTACTTAAAAGTTTAAAACTATATACTTTTACGAACGAAAAAGGAATCAACGCTTTAATCATAAGATTACTTACCTACTTAGACGTAGCCAAGGTCTGGACCTTTTGTCTCAAGAAGTCGTTTTGGGATGCGAGTGAAACCGCGGGCTGCATCTAGTTCATCATCATCATCAGCCTATAGCAGTCCACTGCTGGACATAGGCCTCCCCCAATATGCGCCATTTCAAATTGTCCTCGACTTGTTGCATCCAGCTTCCGCCAGCAACCTTTCGCAAATCATCACTCCATCTTGCCGGAAGGCGTCCTACGCTACGTTTGCCGAGTCGCGGTCTCCACTCAAGAACACGTCTACCCCAGCGGTTATCGGTTCTTCGACAGACATGGCCAGCCCTCTGCCACTTCAGCTTGCTAATTCGGTGCGCTATGTCGGTAACTTTGGTTCTCCGTCGGATAACCTCGTTGCGGATTTTATCCTTCAGAGAAACTCCGAGCATAGCACGCTCCATTTAATATTAATTAAGTAGATGCAGTCGTAGACTGCCTCATTAGCCTAGTAGCCACAAGCGCGTTTGCTACGCTAGAGGTCCTGGGTCCGATTCTTAAATTCAGCAATGGGTTATTGGGGTTTTCTATTAAATTCTCAGCAGCAGCTTGGAGATTGGGACTTGTGCACGGTTAATGGCAATAGGCTCGTCCAATATTACATGGCACCAAATATACCGGCAAACTGTGCATGTATCTAGTACTTACGTAAGCCGTTCTTTGTTCTGTGAGTAAGTCTCTGCCAAACCCTGCAGGGAGTATAGGCGTGATGGTACGTGATTCATAACATAGGACAGTCAAGACATGAGTATGCAGAGGAGCAAAATAATATAAGTTAAGTCTAAAGTAAGTTAAATATTGGGTACATCTGAGTAGGTACTGTTAAAGTTAGGTACTGCGTTATGTGGAGCAGGAGCGTTTCGGTGGCATGGCGACATGCGATCACAGCTATAAACTACAACAGTTTCTGGACATCTAAATTTCACTGTTTCATACTTTTCAGTTGTTTCTTTTCGTAGTCGGGTTTTAGATAAGAACCTCCTCTCTTTATTGATGTTGGCTAACATGAGTATTATGTTATTACCGGGCGGCGGTACATTGGCCCCCCGTGGCGAGAAGCCCTTATAATAACAACATTGAAAAAAATAATCTCGAAATATTATGATTTTCACAAAGCCCACAATAGCACGCTTTGTGAAAGGTCATTATCACACTTGACTGATCTTTTGAGGATTATAAGCATAACGCTATTGTGTAATGGTAATTATTGTTGCTACATGTGGCTTCTGATGCAGGGATGGTAGTACTTGAAGCTCTGATTATGGGTTAAGGGTCTAGTTTAAGTAGTTAGTACAACGCGATTTTAAAACTTTCTGTAACATAACTTAACATACCGTCTCTGCTTTATTTTTCGAAGGGTTAGGCAGATTGGGTTCACTAATGTAAACCAGTAAACCCACAGTTCGTTAGTATGTTTATGTCGTACGTAATAGGGGGCCAGGTTAATGAACTTTTTTGGCATTTAAACAACCCCCGCAGCATTAACTCATCGTTACCATATTTAATATTTCAATATCATCGAAGCAATAGGATACCAAATTTCAAATTAATCAGACATGTGGA
This sequence comes from Acronicta aceris, assembly GCA_910591435.1. Lineage (NCBI taxonomy): Eukaryota > Metazoa > Arthropoda > Insecta > Lepidoptera > Noctuidae > Acronicta > Acronicta aceris. The sequence continues at coordinate 2,806,454 of OU342781.1, read as the reverse complement.
AGTTGCTCACATTCCTTCATCAACTAGAAAAGAGCCGATAATCTTCAAAAGGGTGGCCAGATTTTCTTAAATCATAGCTAAGAACGTTTTCAACTAGGTAACCTTTCAAACAAAAAATTGAATCAAAATAGCTCCATTCGTTTGGGAGCTACGAGGCCACAGACAGACACACAAATATACGCATATTAAAATAACACTCCTCTTTTTGCGTCGGGGGTAAAAAGAAAAGGCACCGCATTCGTATCAAATTATTACCTATCTAAAACTTAACGTGTTTGATCATGTAAGTACCTACCAAGGATATTATATACCTACTAGCTTCTGCCCGCGACTTTGTCTGCGTGGACTTCAAATTGGATCCGACCTGGATAAAAAGTAGCCTATGTGTTATTCCAAGCTATAATCTATGTATGTGCCAAATTTTAACCAGATCCGTTCAGCCGTTCTGGCGTGAAAGAATAACAAACATCCATACATTCATACATCCACACATCCATACATCCATACTCACAAACTTTCACGTTTATAATATTAGCAAGGAAGTAAGGACTAGCTGCAACCAGCGGTTTCACTAGCATCCCAAAACGACTTCTTCTATGTCATTCCCCAGAATGCAACTTTTCTCCTTGCCTAATTTTACTGAAATCTGTTTTCTTCCTTAGGGCATTAAAAGATGACAGAAAACAAATAAAAAGAGAGTTATTTTCACATTTACAATATTGAGTATAGCTGTTGCTCTCGGTTTCATTTGCAGGATCCTTTTTTTTCTTGAATATCAATACAACGCGTAAGTATTATTATTAGGATGGAATTAATAGAAATTATTTAGTTTCTAAATAATACCTATATAGGTACTGTTTCCGTGGAGGTTTCACGTTATAAAATGACTTTGTCTACGTCCCTTCAAAGGAAGAAAACAACTGTCATGTCAACTTAAATGACACCTGTAATGTCAAATCCAATATTGAATGAGGTAATAATGACTTCGTATCAGTTTATAGAGAAAAAAATTACACCCCTTGTTCACTTCTTTACTTTACTCTAAAATTGGTTAAATCAGTACGTTAGCCATTTACTTTATCTTATTCAGTACTAGCGACCCGCCCGCGGTTACCCCATTCCTAAAAGCCGTAGCGTAATGTTAAATAGCTTAAAACCTTCCTCTTGAATCACTCTATCTATTAAAAAAACCACTACAAAATCCGTTGCATAGTTTTAAAGATTTAAGCCTACATAGGGACTTACAGACAGCGACAGCGACTTTGTTTTATACTATGTAGTGATAGTGATCAGTAAGTGTATTTTTATTTTGAATATGCTTTATTTTGTTATATTTTTAGCCTCTGCAAGTCTAGTACGTATTTATATGTAAACTTAACTTTAATGGTCATTTTTAATATTCGTTTTCAATGGGTAGTTAAATATTGCAATAACTTTAGATAAAGTCAACAGATTTAAATAAAATTAAGCTTAAAAGTTGCCTCATGATACTGCCAATACTGCTAATGTATTTCTTTACAATTTCTCTGAATGATGAAGGATGTTCTAAGAAAAGTATGGAAAAAACAGTATCCCTCTTTTTTGCGCAGTTGTAGTCAGATAAAAAGTACCCTAAATATTTACGAAGCTCATAATCTACGTATACACCGGATTTCATAGAAATCCGTCAAGTAGATCTTGAGTTATAAACGAACATACAGAAATACATACAGACAGACAGACATTGAAGCCGAATTAATGGTTTTTGGAAAAAAAACTTTTTTCCAAAATCCATTAATTATCGCTTCAGTATCGCTTAATTAGTCTTCTCCACCAAAATTTTCCCAATTATCTTGCAATTACAGACACGACTTGTCTACAGACTTATTATAAGTACAGATAAGGATGTTCAACACTGAAACTTTTACATAATCACTACCAAGGAAACAAACGAACATCTTTTTCTGAAACAAATGAAGTACACCCACAGGTCGTCGGCATGTTTAAGACTCATGTAATGGGACATTGGAACGCTCCTATTTCCAATAATCGAGCACAAATCCAAACTCTGAATCTATACTTGTAAAGCCATCTTGTTTTAATTTTTCAACCGACTTCAACAAAAAGGAGGAGTTTCCCAATTCGTCTGTATTTTTTTATTATTTTTTTTTTGTTAAAAGTTATTAAACAAGATAGCTTCGGCATTTTCTGACGATCTCGTGAGATACAAAAACAAACTTAGAGAAACATGGTCTCTAGACCAGACATAGTAGTAGCAATATGTGAGTGTTACAATGGAGAGCAATGTCTGAGATGGCATTTTGAAGAAAGAGCCATAGCAGCTTTGAGTAAACCAGTCCTAACTAACGGCACACATGCATCAGTCATTGTTCAATACCAGTCAGACAATACCAGATCAGCGGAATATTTGCGTTGCCCACAAGAAATACTCAAACCTACCAAACAAAAGACTTGAAAGCTGAAAACTTCATAGAAAAACGCAATATCACTTTTCGATGTGCAAATCGACCCAGGACCTCTAGAGTACAAGTCGCGCCTCCAACCACATGCCAAACGAGGCAGTTGCCATCGATTTTCGATAAATCACACTAAATGGCACAAATAAATCGGATCTGAAAGTTGCAATTGTATCGGCTTAAAATCGGGTAGACACAAGCGATTTTAGACTTTATTCTGACAACTCATGACTTGAATTTTCAGTTAAAAGTATTTCATTGATGTATTGAGACTTGGAGTGGCAATTTGACAGGATTACATTGAACGCGTATGATGTATGTACGCTGTTATTCCTTTCTATATTAACCCCGACGCAAAAAGATTGAGAGAATCGACCGATTTTGATCCAATATTTTTTGTTTGAAAAGTGACATGATCGAGAGTGTTGTTGATTTAATAAAATATGAGCAACTTTCACAGGTCTGATCGATATGAAATTTGGTATCCTGTTACTTCAATGATATTTCAAGAACACGGTAACCATATCTTGATGCTGCGGGGCCTTATTAAATTTTTATTTTAATGTTATATTTAAGTTGATCGAACGATACAGTTTATTTTATTTATTAAGCTATTGCATAGCTTCTATCGCGGGCCTTGAGCGTGGGGACCGAATCCAGAAATTCCGTAACGAAAAAAACCTAACACGCTTGTCTCTTTAGTTCAGCAACCCGCCTTTAGGTGGCATTGGTTGTATTACATAAGTTGATAAAAAACGCTATGCAATAGCTTTACCGCGGCAGTCCCCCAGTGCCACACGTCTTTTTTCTTTATTTATTTCAAATATACATAATACAATTACAGCCGAAGCCAATGCGTTATTTTGTTAAAATATATTTAAAAATATACAGAGTAAAAATAAAATAGAAAATAGGTACACAAGCACAACCTAATTACGAACAAATTTTTTAACTGACCACTATCATTCATCTTCTCACAAAACGTCAAACATTCACGACATACTTCCATCCAACGCATCACAAACAAATCACATTCCGGAGCTGATGCCAGGAGAGCATTGAGCATCGCGGGAGCACGGGCAAGCGGTGAATTGGCATGCAACATTGTGCACGCTGACGGTACTGCCAGTGGGTGGGGTGCTTGCGAGGTCTGAGCTGATGCTGAAGGAGCTTAGGTATATTTAGCCACACAACTTGTGATACTAGTTCTGGGTAATCGGATAGACCCCGCAAAATCTGACATGCACAAGTCAGTAGGAAGTAATTACGCCTTACTTCAAGTGAGTTGAATTTTAGCATGCCTTGTAAAAACTTTGTCGGATAAAGAAATGGGTAGTAGTGAAATTGTTTTTTATATAAAAAACTTATTTTTAAGTTTTTTATATAAAAAACAATTTCACTTTCACGCTTTTTGTACTTTCTCGAGAAGTAAGGCGTAAGAACTATCATAGGGATTCCAAATTACTGATGCAGACTCGAGCTTGCTTCTTACTAATGCCATATAGACCAATTTAATGGCCAACAGGTTATTAAACACACGCATGTTACGTATAACAAACCCAAGTCTCTTAAAAGACTCAGCGGCTAACCGTCTCATGTGTTCATGAAAAGTTAGTTGTGTATCAAAGAGGACTCCAAGATCTTTCATTGAACTAACTCTAGTGATCGGCTCCGATCCTATATTGTATATGCCGTGGATTTTGTGCACGACTGAAAGACATAACACAGCATTTGGTTGTGTTGAAATGGAGTTTGTTGTCAATATTCCACTGATACACAGAGTTTATGTCTTCCTGTAGCGTCAGAGAATCAGCAGCATTTTCCACGCCATACATTAATTTGAGGTCGTCTGCATAAAGCAAACACCTGGTGTGTTTGAGAACAGACTCTAAATCATTTATCATAATGCCAAATAGTAGTGGTCCTAAAATCGAACCTTGACTGACACCAGATCGGGTGTGATACGGTGGGGACACAAAGCAACCATATTTAACATATTGCTGGCGATCACATAGATAACTTGCAAAAAATTTAAGTAATTTAGGCGTAAAGCCTATATCGTTAAGTTTGGTGAGTAGCACATCATTGTCTACGCGATCGAAGGCTTTTTTGAAGTCGAAGTAAACAACATCAACTTGTATGCCGTTGTCTAAGTGCTGGGAAATAAGATCTACAAGCGTTAACAGATTTGTATTAACGGATCGGTTAGTTCGAAAGCCGTGCTGAGAATCACTGAGGTATGGTTGTACCTGAGGACTGATTAGAGTGTGTAAAATAGATTCAAATAGTTTAGGAAGTGAAGAGAGAATTGCTATTGGTCGATAGTTTTCTACTTGAGAATGATCAACAGTTTTGGGAATAGGTTGTACTCGCAAGCTTTCCAACGTTGTGGGTACTGTCCAGTGGATAGTGCCAGATTAAAAATATGAAGTATTGGTGCAGTTAGGTGGTCAGTACATCCCTTAAGGATGTAGGCGGGAATGCTATCTGGGCCAATTGCAGAGTTCGGTTTAAGTTTATTAATCGCCTTTATTATATCACGCATTTGAATTTGATCAATATGGACTAGATTTGCAGAGTTACTATTGTGATTGCTATTGAGATTTTTATAATCAAGTAGAGGGGTATTGGGTAAGAAAACACCGGCAAAAAACTTGGAGAAGGCCTGAGCTGCATCATTATTTGAGTACGCCTTACCGTCGTAATTTACACGAGGCTCAAAACCTCCCCTTACTTTAAGGTTATATACATGTTGCCAGAAGGCATGAGGATTTCGATTTAATTTAGTTTGAATGTTAATATTTCATATGCATTAGAAATCCTCTGCTTAATAATTGACCTAAAAATTGAAAATTGATTATAATCATTCTGATTACGCGAAGCCTTCCATTTACGGTGTATCTCAGCTTTACATTTAATGTCACTCATAATTTCTGCGGTAAACCAAACTGGATAGCGCTTGCACGGTTTACTAGGCCTTTGTCTTTTGGGTACACACTTATCAAAAATACCATACATAATATTGTAGAGACAATCAACTGCTGTGTCAACATCGTCAGCAAGGAGAACTTCTTGCCATGAAGCTCGAGAAATGAGCTCACTCATTACCGCGTAGTTCCCTTTAGAAAAAATCCAGTCATGCTATGCGTCTAATTTGCTAGGTCCAACTTTTTCGTTTTTAGGTTGATGCATCATATTGCTGAGTAAAAAATCTACGTCTAATGGTGGATGATAAGGATCACGAAATGGAACTAAACCTCCCCCATCAATTTCAGCGACTTCCACATTTCTAGTACTTTCCGACACCAACACCACATCAAGTTTACCTCCATACGCATTCATCACTTTATTCCTCTCAGTCAATCCACATACACTTAAAAAATAACCATAGTAACTTAGAATATTATAGGATGGGCATTTAGAATTTAAATTTAGATCACCAACTATTATAACTGCAACTTTTTAAATTGTCAAAGGTCGATTCCACTTTTTGAAACCACGTCATATATATTTCTTCGGATGCACGAGGGTGTATGTACACTACACACAGATAGAAAGTACAAAATTCTGTCGTGACACGTGCCCAAAGATCTTTGTTGTTGCATTACAAATTACTAATTAAGTTGACAGCTGTTGCAAATTATTTTACGGGAGTTAATATTTAGCTGCCTCATTAGCCTAGTGGCCCTGGGCGCCAATAACTGAGTAACTAGCTTCTTAGCTATAGTCGGAACCAGTAGGCAGTGCTATTGGCGACATCTTTGGAATGCGAGCAAAAATGCAGGAAACAGCTAGTACCTACATTAAAAGAAACTTCTATGCAAACGAAGCAAGTCGTGTTCATTGAGACCATGATTACTATTATAAACGGCCGCTTTACAAGTAATAACATAATGAACATCCTTTGTAATCACTCGTTATTTGTTCATCGTATTGTGCCTCGTATTCTGACGTTACAATTGAATTGTATCAAAGCTCCTATAAAAATAGATTTAGTATAAATAAATAGTGAATAAAGAGCGACGTTAAGTGTTCAATACGCATGTTTTGTTAAACCCCGTTAGATGAACAGGGGTCGTGCGCAACTGCAGGGTGGCGTGGACTTTATTGCCAATGCTTAGGGAGTTTTTTTGATTGGCTGGTGTAATTAGCATATACGTAGGGCGATGAAGCTTAAATCGGACTGGTAGTGAACGGGAGCAGAGGATTATGAGATCGATGTCACGTCAATCAAAATGTGAAGCGGTGGGAACGAGCGATTAATGTAAGTTTAACGATTTTAACAGTTTGATTCAGTGGTGCATGGCCCCGGAATGGGAAGAAAATTATAAAATGTCAACGTCAATGCTGGCGCATTATGCTCTGGCTAGTGAGAACTTGTATAACACGCATTCCAATGTAGGTATATTTATTATTATTATTTGTATCTCCTTTTTGGATATCACGGCATGCCTCCCGTGAGGAAGACATCCGGTCTTTTGAAAGGCTTGCAGGGGGAAACAGGTCCAACGCGCAGAGGCCCCTTGGAGAACTTTGATCTAATATGAGATGGGGCATACACCCGGGACACTCCACAACTGCACTATGGGTGTACAGCCATGAAGTATTCCGGGCGCGTGCAGGACTATTGTAAAATATGGAAATTAAAAATGGTGTTGTGGATTTGGGTGTCAGGTGGACCGATAGCTTCTATTGCCGGAAGAAAACGGCGTCTGCCTTGAGTCTCGAATAAACATCCTTAGGGATGGCAGACGGTGACTTGTCCTGTATTATTATCAGCCCGGTTTGTACCACTGCAGGGCAAAGGCAAACATTTAATAAAATTGTAACAGGCTGATGTCTGTACATTTCATATATTGAAGAAAAACCAATTTTTAGATTTTTTGCCTGTCTGTATGATTGTATGCGCATCACGCAAAAACTACTGCATAGAATTTAATGCAATTTTCACCGATGTATTGCTAGAGGTCTCAATTAAAACCTGGTGCATGTTTCATCTTGATACGCTGCCTAGAATCGGATTTATAGTATGTTAATTTTTTTTGCAACGTGAGTGAAACTGCGGGAGAGAACTATGTAGTTAATAAATTAAATCCATAAAAATTGTGAACCCATGTTATGGTAGGCTAATAATAATTGCTATTTACATCAAAGTGAGGTCTGTACGTGATAGGGTCTAACTCGAATCGAGCAAAATGTGTGGAAAGGATTTTAAGAACGCTCGATTTGTCGAAAACGTATAACATTTAGTACATTTTATTGTCCTTGAACATTTGCTTGATACACGGAAACAAGTAATATTTAAAATTTTGACAAGAACAAAGTAACCTTGACCTAATACTGCATTAGGTCGAGATTATCTCGTTGTTGCAATATCCATTGAAGACCAATTCGGGTGTGCTACCCGAATCGGTCAAACTTCGGTGGAAGTTGCTTACATACCATTATCAACTAGAAGATATTTTCAAACAGCTGAAGAGTTTTTCGTGAATTATAGCTAAGATCAATCTCAATCAAGTCTCCTTACAGACAAAAAAAATAAATCAAAATAATTTGTGTGGGAGCTACGATGCCACAGACAAATGCACAGAAAAAATGTTATAGCATAATTCTATAGAAATTATAGAATTAAGTCCTAATGCAACGATGACGATATCTTTACGATTTTATAATTCTTTAACAGATCGCATAGAATTGAAGAACGAGAGCGTCGCGCACTCGGACTCCGAGCACGAACAGGAGCACGAGCATGAGCATGAACACGAGCACAACGACCTCGAGCACGGGCATGGCGAGCATGGGGAGCATTTAGAGGCGCTAGACGCCGGGAGACCGCGCAAGGTAACTTGATCTGAACTGATGGATTCTTTATTATACGCCTGTATTCGCCGAATGGTTAAGCAGAGATAAACACACTCAGTTTAGATCCCATGTTAAGAGGGCGACCCTATTTCCCTTTACCCAGGCTCTAATTCTAACTACAGATATCAACAAAAAAATTCGTAACAGAGTACTTACCTATACATACCTACACCATAAATTGCTTGACCTAGGTATCGAACCCAGGACTTCGTGTCCCACTGCTGGGCATGGGTCTCCTCTAAGAATGAGAGGGACTTGGGGTACAATATAATGGGTTGATTACTAAACCTCTGCTTATATTTCGGAGAATACGGACGTATTTGCATTACTGAGGAATGCCACTCCTCTTTGTAAATTCCCCCATCGACCTGTACGCTGTTTGTCTAAGCAGGTGCGCCGCAGCCGAACCACATTCACCACGTACCAGCTGCACGAGCTGGAGAGGGCGTTCGACAAGACACAGTACCCAGACGTGTTCACGAGGGAAGAACTTGCTATGAGACTGGATCTTAGCGAGGCAAGAGTTCAGGTGAGAGAGAATATTCCTACTGTCATACTAATTTAATATAACATTAAATTTAAAAAAAAAAACACGCAGCATCAAGTCATGGTTACCATGTTCTTGTAATATCAAAACATAGCTAAGAACACTTTCGATCGAGTCACTTTTCAAACTAAAGAAACGGAATCAAAATCTGTCTATTCGTTTGCGAGCTACGTTGCAACATACAGACTCACAGATACACACGTTAAACTTATCTTAACACCCCTCCTTTTTTGCGTCGGGGTTAAAAATTGTAACTGTCTGATGTCTGAGTACCTACACTATATTTGAGAAAAAATATGAGGGTCTATAAAGTACCAATAGAATTCAAAACAATAAATTATCTTTACAATTTTTTACAAGTTCGTCTGTCTGTATGTTTGTACGCGCATCACGCAAAAACAACTACACGAAATTGGAACTGAACTTTTTTTTCATTCTTTATTGAGGAATGATAAACATTTACACATTATACATTTTTACAAAGGATTACGAACTAAAGTTAACAAATGAGTAACCAACAACATCATCCACAAATTACCTTTAAATAATTGATGTGAGCCGAAGAATGCATGTACATATGTATTGAGTGAAGTTCAATATTATAACTCATTATTTTTACTCTTTTAGAGATTTAAATAAAGAATATATTATGTGTACATAGAATTAATCATTTTGCTCTAAATTAGTATATTTTAATTACCTACCGTTAATTATCACTACGCTGTGGTTATATTCTAACGCGAATGTATCAGGTTTATTAATTTATCTATTAATTATCCAACAAATAAGTTACATTATTAAGTTAATATTACTTGCAATTCTGTTCGCATTTATGAAATGTTTGTTTCACCGCAAAGTATGAATTAATTGATGCCTCTAATTAATAGTGCTAATTATTTCTATTGTTATTAGTTTCGTGAATAATACCAATTAAATATTTCTATTGTAATTATTTAATTGGTATTTTGATGAAATTATAAATGAGTTTCCCACGTCATGATTTTTGACATAATATTTTTATAATATTCCACACTTTTTCCCCTAAAGTCCCAGACATTTAATGGCAATAAGTTTGCCAATTAGTTTTTAAATAGACGTAAAATATGCTGGCGAACTGTGGGCCTGCATTAGTTACCTACACCTGCATTGACTGCAACTTGCAGAAAACACGCTACCGTGTTTACTTTTACGTGGGAGAGCCATGCTTCGGCACGAATGGGCCGGCTCGACCGGAGTGATAGCACGGTCTCACAAAAATCCGGCGTTAAACAACGCTTACGTTGTGTTTCGCCGAGTGAGTGAGGTTACCGGAGGCCCAATCCCCTTTTAAAAGGTCGGCAACGTACTTGTGACTCCTCTGGTGTTGCGGGTGTCCATGGGCGGCGGTTATCGCTTACCATCAGGCGATCTGTCCGCTCGTTTGCCCTCCTATCCCCTAAAAAAAAACCTTATGTTTTTTTTGTAGAATTGTCTTCTTGGGGTGCGAGCGAAATCGCGGGCAGAAGCTAGTATATTATACGACTTTGATACAGACTTTTTTATTATATTAAGGTGATATTTTATTGTACAAGTATACGGGCGAGTAAGACTGCCTCATTAGTCCAGTGGTCCCAAGCGCGACTGCTACGCCAGAGATCCTGGGTTCAATCCCCAGGTCGAGCAAAGTGTTATTGGGTTTTTGTATGAAATTCTCAGTTGCAGCTCGGAGTCTGGATTTGTGCCCGGTTAATGGCAATAGGCTCGCCCCGTATTACAAGGGACCTAAACATTCCGGCGAACTGTGGGTATACATTAAGTACGCCTCTGCCTAACCCTTCGGGAAATACAGGCGTGATGGTATGTTAAGTATACGGACCGCCTGAGGGTAAGAAGTCTCATAATGCCCAGTAATTTCACCAGCAGCATAACCCTTCGAACTGGACACAAAAATGTTAACAGATTATATTAGTACCCCAGACAAACTCCAAGAGTCCATGCTTATAAAACTCTTAAATTATCGCAAGTGTTATCAAATTTATAATTCAGAAGAGACATTGTCTGTGACTTTTTTCACAGTAGTACATGACCGCTACATAATAGGAGTTCACACATTCAACTACAGTGTAAAGGGTTGTAGGTGCGAGGGTAATTAAAATTAGTTCTATTCTCATCGCGCGGCGGCACAATGAGCGCAAATTGTTGATGCTCGCGCGCTCACCGCAACACGTCACCACACGGCTAAAACCGGCCACACTAACTACTACTTGAATTCAAACAAGCAACAAAGAATCTTCCGCATAGACTAGTGACGTGATGAATCTTTCAACCAGTTTTTGGCTGCACTTTAAGTGTAGCAGATAAGGTGGACCTAAGCCATTGCGCCGATGGTCTTAGAATTGATCCCCAAAAGACAATATTTATGTGTTCCACGATTATCTATTTCGAGTTCAGTTATACTTTGAGACACACAGTTGTCCATCTATACTTATAATAAATCTGTAGAGAGGTCAATTCTGTACATGAAATATATTTCCAAAATAACTATCAGCGGGTGATTAGTGATCGATACTGACGCCAAAAATGCAATCAGTAAAATTTTTGTCTGTCTGTCTGTATGTTCGTTATAGAAACAAAAACCACTCGACGGATTTCAACGAAACTTGGTACAATTGTTCTTCATACTCCTGGGCAGTAGCATCAGGGCAGGGCATAGTATACTTTTCATCACGCTACGATCAATAGGAGCAGAGCAGTGAAGGGAAATGTTGGTAAAATGAGTGATTCATGAGAAAGGTTTCAAGCTATAAAACATCACGCGACAACCCTTAGGAACGCGGCAACGCAGGTGAAACCGCGGGCGAAGAACTAGGGAACAAAGTAACTATTCCACGCGGACGAAGTCGCTGGCAAAAGCTAGTTAAAATATTATTGTGCCTTACTACTGAAGAATTCTCGGTAGCAGCTCGGAATTAGAATTTGTGCCCTAAATTCGCCCCTTATTACGAGTTTAAGGGATCTGAGTTAGATGGTTTGACCTTTGACCAGCAAACTCGGGGTGTACATCAGTACACCTCTGCCTAATCCTTCGGAATCAAAGTCGGTCAACCTACACAAGGTACACTGTAGCGTAACTTTATACTCAAACGATCACACTAAGTAAGTATTTGTGTGATATCATACAATCACACCTGTATTCCCCAAAAGTTAGACAAAAGTATACTAATGTAGGTACACGATTCGCCGGTCGCCGCCAATAAGGGGCAAACCTATTGCCATCTATCGGGCACAAATCCAAGTTCCCAACTGCTTCTGATAATTTCATAGAAAAACCAAACACTACTCAAAAGCTCTGGACTATCAATCGCGCTTAGGACCACAGTTTGTATGATTACAGTTGGTGTGATTACCATAGTTAATCGCATTAAGTGCGCAGTGTTGCGTCACAGCGGCGCGGGCGCGGCTCGCGGTACAATGGTCGCTAATTCGCCCGTCATTACGCTCTCGTCGCGAGAGCGCTAATGTTTGCAGCGTCGTCGCAGCGCCGCATTATCGCAACTCCTTCGCTAATTGTCGCAGATATTGTAATCAGGCCCCTTGCAGACTGCCGCGTTTTGTACAAGAATGAAATTATTAAGTTCCGTTAAAAGATAATAATAGCCAATGTGCATTTACGGCGCCCGTTCTTTTTCACTTTGCGAGTGAAGTCTGCGACTGAGTCTTGTTTTCTCTTTTGCTAGCCATTACCTCGATTTGTACTGTCGTCTGTTCTGATCTATTTAGGTATCTGTAAGATTTTTCTTCTGTAATGTTAGCCATGGGCATTTAGGTAGGCTCTTACTGAAAATGAAAAGAAAGACAAACAATGTAGGTACTTTCGTTAAGTGCATTTCGAACTCGCTGGTCACTCTAGCCAGAGTAGGTACGTAGGTAGGTAGGTAGGTTTTTTTTCTTTGTCATTCCATAGGTATAGCCTATGGAATGACAAAGAAAAAAAACAATTTTATTTCTATCTTTTTGTGATGTTTAGTTTTAGTGAAGGAAAAATGATGTCGCCAACGTCACCTTATGACGTAAATTCAGAATGTGAAGGCAAATTTGGATTAAGCGGGTGGGACTCGCGGTAGCTTAGCGGTCAGAGCGTCTGGTGTATCTAACCAGAAGACGCAGGTTCGAATCCTCCCCGTGATTGAATTTTTCCTTCACTAAAATAACTTAATATTATTTCTATTACAAAAGTCAGGTCAGTATACGTTTTCTCATCAAAAACAACGATATGAGTCTATCTGTGACCATGGATGCTCTAAAGGATCTGAAACTCACGTAATATCAATATAACTAAAATCTCTGCAAAATTAGTTTTATTAATTTCGACAGCCTCAAACAATAACTTTCTCAATAAAAGCATCTTAATACTCAAGTAAGTATATCTTCTTATTACGTAAATTTCGTAAATCATACCGGTTAGCTACCTACCTAATCAAATGTCACTGTACCATAATTACTCGTAATCTCAAGTAACAATGGTTAAATTAAGCGCGGTTTGGCGCGGAGTGCTCTTTAACTGCAGTTAAAGCGAGCGCCTGCAATTTGGTAATTAGGAACTCATGCGGTCTACGGAGAAGGGAGGATAATGGCGAGTATTAGACACCATACTTGAGGGATCTGCGGGAATTTTTGGATGATTTATGACGTACGATGATGATCCTTTAATATTACTATGTAAGTCTAGGAGAGTACTGGCGGCAAAGCTGACAGATTGAAGATGACATCCTTACTAATACGAGTATTATAAACGTGAAAGTTTGTGAATATGGATGTGTGGATGTATGGATTTATGGATGTTTTTTACTTTTTCACGCCAGAACGGTTGAACAGATCTGGATGAAATTTGGATGAGATAGATTATAGTCTAGAATAATACATAGGCTTTTTATCCAGGTCGGACCCAATTCTGAAGCCCACGCAGACAATGTCGCGGGCAGAAACTAGTTTATGAATAGTCTTTGAGACAGCAATGCTTTGAGCGGAGATCGTCAATTGTTAGTCGAACTGTTAGTTTCAAAAAGTGAAGGTATTTAAATGTAGGTACTTATGCGTGATTCGAATCTGTAAATACCTACATTACATAGGTACGAAAAATCTAAAATGGCCTTACTGCTTGGCGAAATATTGAGAGATTCGTATAATTGCATTTACCTACCCATTTACTGTCACGTATACAATGTACTAGCTTGTTGCCCGCGACTTCGTCCGCGTGGAATAGTTACTTTGTTCCGTAAGAACTTTCATCCCCTATTTTATCCCCTTGGGGGTAGAATTTATCAAAATCCTTTCTTAGCGGATGCCCACGTCATAACATCTATCTGCATGCCAAATTTCAGCCCGATCCCTCCAGTGGTTTGGGCTGTGCGTTGTCACAGCACACATGGCATGGCACTATGTCAGTCAGTCACCTTTGAGTTTTATATATATAGAGATTTCATCTTCTATACTAAACTATTTATTTATTTATTAGTATAATATTTACAGCATTATTTTACCAAAATAATAACTATAAAAATATAACGTACAGATAAACAAAAAAAATAAAAAAATTGTCGTACCTAGGCGTCAAAGTACTCCTCCACATCACTGTCATCTGGTAACGTACCCAGAAGACTAGCAGCATTGCCACGTTGAATGGCAATGCTAATTCTTTGACCCAAGAATAAACCAGCCCTCTGATCACGCGAATACTTATAATAAATCTGTAGAGAGGTCAATTCTGTACATGAAATATATTTCCAAAATAACTATCAGCGGGTGATTAGTGATCGATACTGACGCCAAAAATGCAATCAGTAAAATTTTTGTCTGTCTGTCTGTCTGTCTGTCTGTATGTTCGTTATAGAAACAAAAACCACTCGACGGATTTCAACGAAACTTGGTACAATTGTTCTTCATACTCCTGGGCAGGTTATAGTATACTTTTCATCACGCTACGATCAATAGGAGCAGAGCAGTGAAGGGAAATGTTGGGAAAACAGGAGAACTTACTCCATTTTTTAAGCTTCCGTCGCGTGTGCAGCCTTAATGGTTAAAGCTACACGGAAATCATGTATGACGGAAATGTTCTCCTTAAAATTATATAAAAAATATTCCACGACGGCAAATGTCTATCTTTTATGGTTGACTCACAATAACACGTGTAACTCCCGATAGCTTAGCAGTTCGGAGCTTTCTGATTATATTTGTCTACTCTTACGTTAGGTGACTGACTGACTGACATAGTGTCAACAGAAATGTATTAGCATAGAAATTAAGTTAGTAATTTTTTTTTTTGGTTTGGAGCCTGCGACGTAGTTCTGATACCTATCATAATAATTATATATTACGTTTAGCATTAGGTCTCACCCAAAGTTACATAGCTCATCACAGAGTAATACTGAAGCATCAGTCTACTACTGCAACGCCGCGCCAGTTGATAGTGAAGGGCTAATGAATCCATTTTACATCTACTTAATTTTGTAAATTCTCGAAAAACTAAAAAGGTTAACATAATTATAAGAACTTAATACCAAAGATATTCCATAAGAGCATTCGTATTTGCAGTTGGTAAGTACCAACCCTATTGGGCTATAGCTAAGTATTAGGGGTGCCACACAGTTCTTAAATCACACTTAACAACGCAGTGCAAATTGCTTTTAATCCACTCCATAGATGCCGTTCGCCGACAAAGGACGTAGCACTTTTATTTTACTCCATCTTTTTAAAATCAACCGTAGGCTAATAGAAATAAGGTTCGCAGTACTTTGTGTTATTTGACGTTTTAAGTTGAAATTTAGAATGGAATGGAGTGGGTCTCAATAAAAATATCTAGTGATTGCTGTATGTAATCGACACGAGGCATTCTATTCATTGTGAGTGGTTAGTACTTGACGAGCCGAACGAATTAAGTCCATGTTTAATTGATGAATTTCCCTGCTGGCTTGGGAAACCAATCAATACCAGAACAAGTTGTTGTATAGATGACTAGCTTCTGCCCGCGACTTTATCTGCGTGGACTTCAGGATTGGGTCAGATCTGGACAAAAAGTAGCCTATGTTATTCCAGACTATAATCTATCTCTGTGCCAAATTTCATCAAGATCCGTTCAACCGTTCTGGCGTGAAAGAGTAACAAGCATCCATATATCCAGACATCCATACTCACAAACTTTCACGTTTATAATATTAGTAGGGATAAGGATAATCAACCATCTTCCACATGCTGACACACATCCTTACTAATATTATAAACGTGAAAGTTTGTGAGTATGGATGTAGGGATGTTTGTTACTCTTTCACGCCAGAACGGCTGAAGGTATCTGGATAAAATTTGGCACGGATATAGGTTAAAGTCTGGAATAATACACAGGCTTTATCTATCTTTTTTATCTAGGTCCGACGCAATTCTGAAGTCCACGCAGACAAAGTCGCGGGCAGAAGCTAGTATTTAATATTAGTGTACTAATGTACACCCACAGTTCCCGGGTATGTTTAAGGTTAGGCCCATTGCCATTAACCGGGCACCAATCCAGACTCCGAGCTGCTACTGAGAATTTCATAGAAAAACCCAATAACACAATGCTCGGAATCAAACGCACTCCCGGGCAGTAGCCGCATCTGTTACTACTAGACTATTGCCGCTTGTGGTTGTCTCCATAGACAGTTAAAGGATCATAGTCTTTACAACTTACAATTTAGGACTTCGTCCTATTTGATACAGAGGCGGTGGTAAATAGCGCGATCCTTCTCTCACAACCTAATAATGATAACAACAACACGTCATGGTACGGCTGCAATTTGACATTTGCACGATCAGAAGGCGTAAGTAATTTCATGACGCGTTCAAGTTTCAAATGGCGCGTGAACTGCACGCGTAGCATCCGTAGTAACTTTGTTATTGCACGAAAACCAAACTTACCCACGAGCTACGGTATGGTCATATGAGAGAAAGATTATTTACTTACCGAATAATCGAATAGAATCGATTACGTTTCCGTAATTATAAGAGTCGCGCCGCAGTGCTAAGAATGCCGGTTTGTGTTCGCGTGACGCAAACTTGATGCAAGCGTATCTGACAGGTTAAGAAAATAAGAAAAACTAATTTTTGATTGAAACTTCATTGCAACTGCACTGCTTTAATTACGTGATTTACCCTACTGCATTGAGTGCTTTAACTACATGGTACCGTTTTAATTCTGGTCCATGCCAATCGCACCCAGACTAAGTTACGGTCTGTATTAATAAGATTGACTGTTGGTTTCAACTTGCAAATAGAGGTGTTCAGTCGGCCATAATTGTCGACTCGGCCGCCATTGTAAAAATGCAGCGACTCAGTAAAACGGTCTCATTTGAAAATTATGAAATTACACCAATTTTTCCTTCTACAATGTCTTTTTATTAGCGCAATGTGGCTCGACTAGCTCAATTTGTTTCTATTCTCCATTTCATTACATGTAAATGTGGACTTTACGCCAAAGGTATAAAGCACATTTTGGTACATGGATGTGAAGGAATGGAAACCACGTATGCGTAATTGCTTTTCATTACGGTTCCATTGTAGTCGAGAGGTGCGGACGAGTGGGGGGTGAGGAAAGCGGGGAGAGCGTCAAATTGCCAACAATTACACAATAAAAAAAATTAAAATCGCCCACAGCTCGAATACGAGCTATTATGCGCAAAGAATCTGGCTTGATTTTTGGTTCCGATTTGATTCACTGGTTGATCGATATTGTACCTTCTGAAAGACCGTTCAATGATGCACAGTTGGGCTGAAGGACCACTAAATTGATCACTAGGACCAATTCCATTACTATACATCTTCTAAAACGGGCCGTCGATAAAAATGACTTAGGTAATTAGGTGGAACTATGGCTACTATGGTAGTTTAATAATGTGTGACATTGTCCACAGGTTTGGTTCCAGAACCGGCGCGCGAAATGGCGGAAGCGTGAAAAGGCGCTCGGCAGAGACCATGCACCTTTCATGCACCATGATCATGGTAAGACACCTTTGCTTTTATCCGTGAAGCTAAAAACCCGGAAGGTCTATTGGCATTTCATTGAACAAGTTTATAAGATAAACGAGACTCTCTATTGCCGTAATTCTCATGACGATGGGTGACGATGACTACTTACCACCAGGTGGCTCATCAGCTCATTTGCTGACTCAGTTCCTTATAAAAAAAAGTTGATTTGGCACCTATAGGTCATAGAGGCATGGGCTATAAATTGGATATCACATAGAAAAGTTTTCTTGTCTCATAGTTTGGGTTTTACTTTTTCATTAGGCACCGTTCCTTTTTCGTAGTTGGGTAAAAAAACTTCAGTAGGTACCCATGTTGTTAGTAAAATGTGATTGAGGTATGTAATTCCCATTCATTCTAACCCGGTAGTGCTATTAAAATAACATTATTTACTAAAAGATACTGTACCTATATAATACACAACTGCTTCTATTTTTTCCAATACAAAATTAATAGTCCAAATCTCCAAAACAAACACCTAATTACATTGAAAAAATATTTTTCTTGTCATACGATGATACGACAGCAATAATGACAGAGGACAGTCATCATCAAAACTGACAAGTTATATATTCCACGTAATTGGCGGCCTTTTATCGGCCACAGTGCGGTAATGAAATACGAACGCGATTGCACCCGATGTTTACCGATCATTACCGATCGTTTACTGATCGCTATCGCTCGTGTGAGCAAGCAATCTGTACATAAACTAGGGTTGATGATAGTTGGGAAGCATTTCATATTGGCCCAAAAATTAGAAATACAGATTTAGTTAATTTGTTTAATACTGCTATCTAGACACGCGGCAGCTTGTGCAGCTAAGTTCAAAGAAAAAGGAACTGGCGACGCAGCAGACGTGTGATATATTACACGAACTATTTTGAGCTGTACTGGTTTCTGACAGTTACGCGAATATTAGACATTGATATAAAACTACTTTTTACGGATTTTAAGAATGAATTTTAAGAATGGCTGAAGAAGATTTGTCAGTCCCAACCAGGCGGTAGGGACTGGTATGTGGCACTTGACACCTGTCAAGTGCCACATACCTCTACAAGATGCAGGAATATACAAGCTAGATTGTGATTGCGGTCTCTTTTACATAGGCCAAACTAAAAACCACACCCCCCACAGACCCGCGTAAAAGAACACATCGCTGATGTCAAACACCGCCGTTTCAAGAAGTCAGCAATTTGTGAACATACTCTAGACAAGGCCCAGCACTACATCAGAGTTGATAAACCACAAGTCCTCGCAAAAGAAAACCGATTCCTTTCCAAGATGATTTGCGAGGCTATTGAAATTAAAAAACATCCAAATTTCATTAAAGAAGATGGCAGAGTCTTGCCACCTGCTTGGAACCCATTATAGATTCCATAATCAAAATCCAAATCGAAAACTGCAAGATCGAAGGATACGCTGAGGTCGTTCTGCGTGAATCGGATCGCCAATAATTAACAAAAATGTAAGGTAGCTGTTAGTAATTGTAACATTAAGAAGTCTAACAACTTAGTCTACTCGACCATAGATGCTGTAAAGGTTCCGAAACGTCGGGAATAAAATAATATCAATACAATCCGTAAAAAGTAGTTTATTATTTATTAAAAGAATTATAGAAAAGGCGTGGTTGTCGACTTCGCGATTAGCCAATTATAAGATAACCTGTAGGTATGTGAAATCTAGCCAAGTAAAATCTTGACCAGGATTATCTACAGATCTTGGCACCCATTTAGATCTCAACTCTTTTGTCGGTGAAGTCGACAACCATGCCTATTCTAAATATTGAACTTGGCTCCCATTTTCACATTTTAGTTTTCGATGGCATTGAATTTAACGTAATTTCTCATTAGTGTAGTGGCGCGATTAATATGTTAGGGTTCCATCCCCGGATCGAGCATTGTTATTGGATTTTTATGAAATTCTCAGTAACAGCGTCGCCCTCTGTTATGTGGGACCTAAACATACTGGTGAACTGTTGATCTACTGTAGGTACATTTGTACATCTCTGCCTAACATTTATATAATGCAGGCGTGATTGCTATGTGGTACATACCACATGGTATGTTAATTGGCATGTGTTATGTGGCATTTTCGGTTAGATTTCAAACCCTGTCGCTCTCTTAATACGTAAGAAAACCCTGTCATTGAAACCTACTAAATCATTAGTAATACCCACTTTGGTTTAGACTTTAAACAAAACTTTAATTGTTATTTTAGTAAAGGAAAAATTCAATTGCGAGCAGGATTCAAACCGGCGTCTCCTGGTTGTATACACCAGACGCTCTGACCTCTAAGCCACCGCGAACCCCACCCGCTTGATTGAAATTTTGCCTTCACATTCTGAATTTACGTCAATAATCAAGTTTCTCGTGATTTATTATGTGCGTGAACCCTAGCAAGCATTACACCGTAGCGTCGCGGTCGCGGGCCGGGTGTCAGTCACACCGAAATCACCAGCAATTAGTAGTGATTGTGACGTAATTGCTCGACACCCCTACACATTGCGCGCCCCTCATTTAAAATGCTACTTAAAAACTTCACATGTGCGGTATTAAGCATTGATTTTATATATTTTATAACTGCGAAGTCAAGTGGTCGTGTGATGGTATGTATGTATAATAAGCTATTGCAAAATGCTACTAACTCATGATGAAGATAAAAACCAGGGTTTTTATTGCACACCTCATGACACCTGTATTGCCATATATACAACCACAGTTCGCCGGTTTGTTTAGGTCCCATGTTATATAGGTTCATCCTATTGCCATTAATTGGGTACAAATCCAAACTACGAGCTGCTATTGAGAATATCATAAAAAACCCCATTATCACTCTTTGCCCGACCTCAAGTTCAAGTTCAAATGTTTTTATTTCAAATAAGCTTTAACAAGCGTTTATGAAACGTTATGATTCTAGTTGCTCGGTTCCAAAAGGTTGATCCTATGGAGAATAATCCGGCAAGAAACTCCATGGACACTCTTTTAAAATAATTGGTGTTACAAACCTGGAAATCGAAGTAGCCAAGTAGTCGTGCTTAGACGAATGAGGCAGTTTATTGTGTACATAATTAAAGTAAATCAGGAACCGGAATATACGGAACCAAAGTGGCAGTTTAAAAGTAATTGTTACGGAAGCTTACTTGTATCGCTCGATATAGAACGATATTAGGGCGTCATTATACTAATGCGCGTATAATGACGCGACGCAGTTTACACGATGCCGCGATAACGACAATTACTGGCGATCCGTTTACCGGCTGGTATTGACTGTTAGCACTTTTGTATTTCATTGTACGAGCGTACACGCAGCTTATGTGCTGTTGTTCATTGTTGTGTAAGGGAATCGGAAGAAAATAACTTTAATTGGATTTGTAATAGAATTTAGGTTTTATTCTTTTCAGGGCAGAAATACAAATTGAGAGACAAATAAAAATTCTAAAAATTGATATTTTGGCTTCTGTTGCTCTAATGAAGACCCCCATATTAATTTTAGTAATTCATTTTACATTTTAACATTTACATTATAACAGTTATTTAATATCTATAATGTACAGAAATTACAATTTTACAATTTTGTTATAGGTTTTATTATATTACTAGCTTTTGCCAGCGACTTCGTCCGCGTGGAATAGTTACTTTGTTCCCTAGTTCTTCGCCCGTGGTTTCACCTGCGTTGCCCCGTTCCTAAGGGTTGTAGCGTGATGATATATACATTGATAGTTTGAAACCTTTCCCATGAATCACTCATTTTCAACATTTCCCTTCACTGCTCTGCTCCTATTGATCGTAGCGTGATGAAAAGTATACTATAACCTGCCCAGGAGTATGAAGAACAATTGTACCAAGTTTCGTTGAAATCCGTTGAGTGGTTTTTGTTTCTATAACGAACATACAGACAGACAGACAGACAGATAGACAGACAAAAATTTTACTGATTGCATTTTTGGCATCAGTATCGATCACTAATCACCCGCTGATAGTTATTTTGGAAATATATTTCATGTACAGAATTGACCTCTCTACAGATTTATTATAAGTATAGATCTCTAACGTTCTTCAATGAATCCAGTATATATTTTAATCTATTCGAATATTTGAATATTATGAATATAGAAAGGAGGTGCAATCAAGATTCAAGATAACTTATGTGTGTGCGTGTGCGTCTAATTACAAAGTAACGTATTGGCGTTAATGGTGTTTGCATGTGAGAGTTTCTGAGTTTGTGTGCGTGGCTCGTCATTCGGCACGCGACAAACCTGATAATAGTTTATGATCTTTATTGATAGGCTTACTTTATGTTTGTTTATGATTTTATGATGAGCGCGCCGCCCTTGCGGTCGTTATGTCTTTACGTTGAAGATAATTATTTCAAAGTAGCTATTGGGTAGGCACACTATAGTCTTATTCACATTATATCGAATTTTGTCATATTTTTTTCGAGGTCCACATTTTTTTATTGGTTAGGTACTTGTTTGATTAAGAACAGTTTCATTGACTCCAAAATATATGTGGTAAGAAAAGAAACTATGGCATAAAATTGCAATAGTTTTATTTCATTATGAATGCGAAAGTGACTCTGTTACATTTTTGTCTCACTGTTGTCTTGTTACATTTTCACGCATAAACTGCTGACACAATTTTAATGAATTCTGGTATTGAGATAGATTGAACTTTGAGAAACATATAGGCTACATTTTGTCAATTTAAGGGCTGCTATTGTCTAATATTCGGATAAGTTTTTTTTTATGGGATAGGAGGGCAAACGAGCAGACGGATCGCCTGATGGTAAGCGATTACCGCCGCTCATGGACACCCGCAACACCAGAGGAGTAACGAGTGCGTAACCTCACTCACTCGGCGAAACACAACCTAAGCGTTGTTTAACGCCGGTTTTCTGTGAGGCCGTGGTATCACTCCGGTCGAGCCGGCCCATTCCTGCCGAAGCATGGCTCTCCCACGTTAAAAAATCGGATAAGTGTCAATGTTACGCTATAGTGAGCGGAGTGCAATCCTCGGCAGGTGTAGTATACGCGTGTGTCGTACAGTAACCCATTGTATGCCCTATCGATGTGATCTCACCTGCCCTAACCATATTACACTGAACAAACATTTTAATATTTACATTATTATCTGTGTGATTTTTTCAATGTGCTTTTTGATACGATTATATTTGAAATCGCGGGTGGAAACTATGTAGATAAGATTTATGAACAATTAATTTCTAGAGAATTTCTGTAACATTGGTGATCTTTTGAGTTTTATTTGTACTAAAGTAGATAGTAATTCAAGTTTCAAATCAAAGTAGTCAAATCAATGAAATCCTAGGTACATTTAGAACCAGAGGTATAGCTGAATTTGAAAAAAAAAACAAAAATTGGATGTGATTCGACCTTTTTGTAACTGTCAACTAATTATAGTGTTGGTATTAAAAATGTTGTTTGTTCCAGTGGTGGGTGAGTGGGGCGGCGGCGGTCCGCCCGGGGGCGAGTGGTGGGCGCTGGGCCTGGGCGCTGGCCTCGGGGCCTTGGGCGTACCGGCGCCACTGTGGCATGACGCTGAACCAGCTGCTGCCTTCAGAGCGTTACTGCACAGGTAAGTTCTATCAGGTAGCTATTGATATTTTGGCATTCGTCATGCTCGGTGGAACTCTGCTGCTGAATTTGGTTTGGTATCACCATATGACCAAACATTCTATCATTAAGCTAGCATATTGTATTCCGGTTTCATGGGTAATGTAGCCAGATCTCAAGTTGACAAAACGCAAGTGACACCACTAGTGTTGTTGTTGTCGCTTGTATGTCGTTGAATTACAAGAAAATATGTATTTCTTGTCAAACTAATGAGATAGTTTTGCCCTCGTATCAGTTGGCAGACAAGAACTATGTATAGTAGAACTACTCTAAGGGTGATGGTTTCGTCACAATGTTTTCCTTGACCAGATCATAAGGCCAAAATCAGACCCTGGATTCGACATGCCCTAGATATTGGCTTTGGATTACTACAATAATCGTTGTTAATTTCGATACACTGTCTAACATGATAACTCACCAACAGGTACGTCCTCGCTCTTCCCCCGCCGGCGCTGCGTCCCCCTGAGCCAGAGCCGTCGCCCTCCTCTCCCCCCTCGCCGCCCTCCCCATCCCCCTCGTTGGCACGGCTCGCGAGTGCCGAGGCCCTCCGTCTGCGGGCTCACGACGCCTTGCTCCAAGATCGCGTGGTCCTTCAACACAATAACAAGGTTCACACGTAACCTGAAAAAAGTCAGTGGGAGCACTCGTACGTGTACACTCCTGGACATTTGTAGATCAGTTGCTGCAATGGATGATGCTGGTGTGTTCGTATTAAATATGCATATTCAGAGATCAGAGCCTTGCAGACTTGTTTAATTCATTTTACACATTTGAGACTTGGTTTTGCAAACCGCGTCCGACTTTCGGATGTCCTAATGTCTTCTTCAAGTCGAACAGCGTTATTGGATTTTATAAAAAAAGTCATAAGAAGCTTGGAGCTCGTTGTACAAAAAGAGCTCAAAACATACCGGCGAAGTGTGATATGTTATTAACTGTTTTAGTACTGTCGCCAGTTTTCGAGTCAATGGAAATCGGCCATTAGGTATTCTTCAGGATGACAAGAAACTGATTTTTGATGAATACTGGCCTTTATTTAGCCCCATAGGCATTCGTAAAACCCAACCAAGTCTTTTACAAAATTTGATAACCGCATATCGTGATACATGTGGGATTCCCATGCGGATTGAACACGCCAACATTAACCATTCTGAAGAATTATTAAGTGGTTCAAATGTACTTAAGTAGTTCATTAGTGACTGCACAGTTTTGCATAAAGTGAAGTGTATCTGGTATAAAATAATTAATTGTAAGTACATTTATATTGCACATTGTTATTGTAGATTATTGTAAGTTTAAGAACTGAGAACTGGATGTCTCTTTAACTGTAAAAACTTCACCTTGTATGCCGTATCATAAGTTATCATCAACCGAACACCAACTAAATTTAATTTTTTAAGGGATCATCATGGATTCTCATTGGATCATTATTCAGTTACCTATAAAAGAAGCTTAAATCAGTTCAGAATCGGCGAAGACTGCACTTAATGGGAAGCTATCATTGTTATAGCTGACTATGAAAGCTCCCATCAATAGACAAATATGTTATGTAGTTCACGTAAGCCAACATTTTGGACAAAACCTTATAAATTCAGTGGGTTTATTAAAGTGTTAGTGATGTTGATCGTCGTTGGCGATACAGCTCTCACAATAATTCATGCAGTTTAGTACGGGAATCTTCACACTAACTGAACTTCGGTTTTAAATCTAACACCTATCTATACAACCTTTTATCGATTCGATATATAACACAAGTTTTGAAGTCATTTCCAAGTAATTCCTAGTCAGTTACAGTAATTGTACAGAAGGACCAAAATTAAACATTTGTTCAAAGAACATCCGTGCCGGTGGCGGCGGCGGCGGTCCGACTATCTTTCTATATTATATATTTATTTTCTAGAAAATCATCTTGTAATTACAATGAAATCTTAATACAATGGCAATACCTAGGTGAATGTAGTTCAATATATTGTCTATACTTATATGAAGATTCAATGAGACCATTTTCAAAAAACAGATTCCTAGTTAAATGGAGTGTTAGCTATGCGCCTTGTAATGTGTTGCGTTACCACCTAGTAGAGATAATGTTGTGATATTGGTTTTAATAAGATTACAAAGACCTGCTGGCAGCTTGAATGGCGTTAAATATAAGCCATCGTGTGGTCAAGCCATGCTACTAATAAGACGTGTGCCTTAACGTTCGACGTTAACCTGTATTATATAAAACTGTCTTATCCTTTACATTCCATTAGATCTCAACACGTATTGTAGTCAGTAGAATATTATTGTAAATATATAAGTTACACTATAGATTTTGTAGTATTTAGATAGTTTAAAAATGAACTGGTTTCTGTAATTTTGTAGTTGACTGATTTTATCCACCAATATGTTAAAATAAATTAAATAATGTATTTATATCTAAGTACATAACTATTTACATAAACCTTAAATCAGAATTCAGAAGTCTTTGATTCAAATAATTCTGATATAATGTAATTTGTAAATGTACGACTAACTTAAATACAATGTATAACTGGTTTCTGATATTTAAGCAAGAATATTAGACATTGAAATAAAACTACTTTTTACAGACTTTATCGCGTTATATTAATATTATTTCATTCCCGACGTTTCGGATCCTTTACAGCACCCATGGTCACGGGTAAACTAAGGTGTTGGACGTCTTAATGATAAAATTACTAACAGCTACCTTACATTTTTTGTTAATTATTGGCGATCCATATTGATTGCCAATTTGATTATTGGGAATTAAATAATATTAATATAACGCGATAAAATCCGTTAAAAGTAGTTTTATTTCAATGTATAAGCGGTTGATTGTGTATCAAAATATGTAAATGTGGTATAAAGTGCGTCTAATGAGACAGTGAGAAAGGTGATAGTAGATGAATAGCGAGTATCTGGTACTATGTAACATTATCTTTTGACGAAATAGTTTGATTTTACGTGTAGACTTGATAATCAAATCATAGACATTGAAATAGCACAGCTTTAATAATTCAATAAAGTCTAGTTTAATTAAATAGGTATTCCATTTCCTCTTCATCAGCATTTTCATATAAAAAAATTACAACTATTACTAATGAAATTATCTACTATTTCAACAAATAACTTTTAGGGGTAACAATTTTTTGTTGTTAAACAAATGACAATCACTGTTTGACCCGCACATGACTTCAAAAGTCAGTACTGTGATTTTAATTCGGAAGAGTATAAAATAAATTTATCGATTATCGAGTCGAGACTGAATATTAACCTATGTAGTGCTGATCCTAACGTTTTTCGGTTCACTGGCTCATACTTTCCCTAACTATGTCAAGCAGTGTCTTTTGAAGGCGCAATGTATTGTAAATAATGTAAATTGTTTTAGTTTAAGTATAGTGATGTAGTGAACTTACACGTGTTGTATACCGATGTAATAATTTTATTGGAACTATTAGAAGTAGTCAGTTTGCAATAATGTGTCAGTGTAGTCGTGTTAATAAACAGTGATAACTTTTGTGCTATTTTTCTGGTTACCCTACTTTGTTGAGTCCTTTTCCACAGCAGATACTTTTCAAGTAAATTCTATAAGTAAAAAATGACGTGTGGCACTCAGGGACTGCCGCGGTAAAGCTATTGCATAGCGTTTTTTATCAACTTATGTAATACAACCAATGCCACCTAAAGGCGGGTTGCTGAACTAAAGAGACAAGCGTGTTAGGTTTTTTTCGTTACGGAATTTCTGGATTCGGTCCCCACGCTCAAGGCCCGCGATAGAAGCTATGCAATAGCTTAAAAATCTTCTTCGTTTGTTTTGATGTCTCTTCTCAGAGATCGTCAGTTACAATGCAGGTGCCAACTAGTTAAAAATATGTAATACATCGACTTGTAAAAGTGTCCTTAATATATCTATTTACAGAAATAAATATAATTTATACCGCATGAAGTTTTTGGGGATTGAAGTTGGCAAGTACCAAGCCTCCTTGAAATGTACATAATTTACTATCTCTAAGTATATAAATATGTATGGAGATAGTACCCTTACTAATATTATAAACGTGAAAGTTTGTAAGTATGGATGTATGGGTGTTTGTTAATTTTTCACGCCAGAACGGCTGAACAGATCTGGATGAAATTTGGCACAGAGATAGATTATAGTCTGGTATAACTACTTTTTAGGACCAGGTCGGACCCAATTCTGAATTCCACGAAGAGAAAGTCGCGGGCAGAAGCTAGTATTACAATAAAAATGGTTGACATTTACACAGGGGTCATAGGAGCATCATATGACGGCATCATATTACCAGTAAATAAACGGATTGTAGGTATCTAGGTATACCTATTTATATTTATCATTTGCAACTAAATGACCCCCTATGACCCTTGTGCAAGTGTCAATGTCGATCATTATAGACACCTACCATCCGTCTATATAGGTAACTAAAATATAAATGAATTTAGGAATACACAAGTTCCAGATAGACGGTCTCAACAGTCCCGGATTTTATAACAAAGTCGCCGTACTCCACCACCTCTTTATTTGCCGATCACTGAATCGTTCATAATCAGCAAAACTTTTTGTTCTGGCCTCCCTTTACCCCCTCACATTAGGGTGTATGAGATGGCGAACATCAAATTTGCTCCTCCGTCAATTGTTCCACAAAGAACTCAAGTGTTTGAAGAAAGATTAATTTGGTAAAAATTCGGGAGTCTAGCGGGGAGCGAATTAAGCCGAGCCACGCATGTTGATGTAAGTACTACCAGGCAATTTTAGACGGTTTGTAAGTTCTTCATTGTAGCAAATTTATGGCGTGATTTTGTAGGAAATAAGAAACGAATTACGTAATTAAATTTGTTGAAACTTTTCCTAAGACCAGGTATGCAGTAGAACTTTGCAGCAAGTATCCGACTGGTCCTTAATATCTAATAGTTAGAAACAATTGCGGTATATGTTCAGATTTAAAGCGTACTGTATGACATTAAACTGATTAAAGTCACGAAACCTTTCATATGGAGAAAATTCATAATCAAAATACCTACACAACGTATCCTACAATTATAATCAAACCTAAAGTCAAAAATATTTCAACTTTCATAATGAAATTCCGAATTACATCACCCACCTACTTACATAGGTCTTCAATAGTTAAGAAGTTCTTAACTCGGCCGAGAGCCGTCGCGTGGCGTTGCGTCGATCTACTTAGCGCGGCTCAGCCCGCCTGTAATCTCCTTAAACTGTTACTTATTGTTCGCAACGGGAGGAAGGATGAGGAGGGAAGAGGGAGGATCACGCCCACCCGCCAAATGTCTTCTACGAGTCTGTAATTGGTGAACATCTGACATATTTATTTCGCACTTTCAAAGATACTTTGTGTGAAATGAGTTTGGTAGAATTGTAATTAAGAGGTGCTCCTTTGTAGAAGAGCTACATTATGTACCTACTTCGTATGTTCTTGTAATGATTGTATGTGAAACTCCTATCGTTTTTTGTTGTAATAGAACACATTATTAGGATTATTTTTAAGTTTCGAAGGATCTGGGGAGCTAATAAAGCCACGTGCCGGGCCAGCGGCAATCTAAAACCGCTTGAAATACAAATGAAACGAATTATATCAATTCAGCTATATGAATCTTTAGTGAAGTCCTGGGTTTGTTTCAGGTCTAGCATAATGTTATTGAGTTTTTACTAAGAAAATTCACAGTGGCAGCTTGGAGTTTGGATTTGTGCTAGGAAATGGCAATTGGCGCGTTTCCTGTTACATTCATATTGCAAACCTTAAACAATTCACATTCACATACATGCACTGTGCTATAGTGTAGTGTCCACCTCTGCTTCATTCTTCGGGGATATAGCTGATCTCTCTCATCATTGTATTAACATCTGCAAAAAGTTTTTTTTTTAAAGAAAACTTTTTGCAGATGACTTCTTACCAGCAGATGAGCCATCTGATGGTAAGAAGTCCTCGCCGTTCATAGATGGTGCAACACCAGAGGAGTTACAGGTGCGTTGCTGAGCCTGAACAGTCTCTATAGACCGCAGACGGCCAGAACTGCAGCATCCGAGAGGCGGAACTGGGTTTCATAACAAAAGTCAAAACTCACAAGGTACTTAGCGACCGATTCCGAAATCGCCAGCTAGTCAAACCTCAAGATGTCTTTCGAGCACATCAGATATTTTATCGCCTCTTACGAGATGCCTGTCTGGATGGCAGTGTGAATTGTTTTCTAACCCGTCCCTACACGGGGGAAAAGTTGGTGGATATATTCACCCGTGAATCACGTTCCTGAGGGCTCCTAACTCAGTTAACTTTATGATGGACTTGGGTAACAACGTGTGCACGCCGGATTAATAACGAAGGCTGTCTATAAAAGCTTAAGGATCCTTTTATTCAGGGGTTGAGTTAGCCGTATAAGCCAGTTTTTGGCTATTAATAGTAACAAAGCTTTCCTATACATAGTAACAAAGTGACATGGGTCTCGTCTCAGAATGAGAGAGGTTATCTTAATATTTAAATCTCAAAGGTGACTGACTGACTGACATAGTGATCTATCAACGCACAGCCCCAAACCACTGGAGGGATCGGGCTGAAATTTTGCATGCAGATAGATGTTATGACGTAGGCATCCGCTAAGAAAGGATTTTGATAAATTCTACCCCCAAGGGGATAAAATAAGGGATGAAAGTTTGTATGAAACTTTCTCAATTTTAAACCGATCGGGCTGAGACTTTGCATGCATATAGCTACTATGACGTAGGCATCCCCTAAGAAAGGATTTTGATAAATTTCGACCAATGTAGGGGTGAAATAGGGGATGAAAGTTCATATGGAACAAAGTAACTATTCCACGCGGACGAAGTCGCAGGCAAAAAGCTAGTCTCCAATATATTGCAATAATTGTAGATTCACAATCATTAAATTTCAATGAATAGGTACAAAGCATTAATTCATCAACGCCCGTAATGACACCCGAAGACCAAAGCAATAGATTTTCCATTTTGTCTATAGTAAGGGACTTGTTGGGTTAAACCAATAAAATACGAACCGAGTCATATTTAAAAAGTGTATAATGAGTAGATGGTACTTAACAGGGTCGTTTCAGAAACATCTGTTGTAATTGACAATATCAACTGCTACACAATGCGCCATGAGACGTCGAGAGTTGCACTAATAGGAGAGAACCCGCAGAAGTTTAAAACTGTACTGTCGAATTTATGACCACCAGCGGGATTACCATAAATATTCATAGTCAATTAATTCAGACAGAGAAGTACACGTACAATTTGCCGGTATGTTTTTGGTTACTAACTTATTAAACGCCCAAAAAATGTGAGCATTTGGGCCTGCATGAGTTGCACGACAAAATTCTTCTCCATTATCATTTTTTTTTTAAAGCTTACTAGCAATGTGGGTCGCACATTACCGGTAGTCTTGTTAACCCCTTGTACTAAGCTAAATGCTTGTGTTACGAGTGGGTTCACGTCGGTAGTTCATTGGGTTGGTTTAACCGGCAACCACATGATCGCAAGTCCGACGACCTAGTCATCAGAAATATTATGAAGCGGCTGTAGCATAAACAGCGGCTTCATAATATTTCTAAGGCAAAAAAACCCGTTGTACAGAAAAATTCATTGCATAATGATTTAATGTAACTTAACTATGTTTTGTTGTTTTAACTTACTCAGATATTTCTGTATCTACGTTGTTCCCGTCTCGGGTCGCGGCAACAATGCCTCCTAACCGCTGGGCCTGTCGGAGACAGGCATCCATTGTCTCTCATTTTAATTACTTATCGTACATAATAAATACCCTTTTAAAGTAGACTCGGTCTTTCGATCCGAAGAGTTATCAGAAACATGATTTTTTGAAAACAATTAGTTTTTATTTCTGTGATGAAAACTTATTTTTACTCCATGACCCGCTTGCCCTCACAATTGCGGTGTTAGGCAACTCTTATCTACTGTCTTTCTTGATAAAAGGGAACGATATTTGCAAGCGTATGGAAGGGAACCTTACATTTTTAGATCATCTGCAAACACATTAGACCAGCGTGATAAATATCTGATCCCTATTATTCGGGAATCGACGAACATAGTTGGCCACTTAAACAAAATTAAAATCGTCTAAGATCCTAATTGTAAACGAGTAGATTCTAGATCCTTTTAATTAATCCATAAAGTTACTGAGCGGATCGTGATGAAAGATAAAGCTAAAGAAAATATTCAGCGAAGTATTTTCATTAAAGTTCATTGAACATTTCAATCAAAGTAATGTATGGAGATAACAATTCAGCCTGTTCGTCTCATTATTAGTTTTATATCGTTTATTTTCTCTTAAACAGGCGAGCGTTCGTTGTCCCAGTACTAATTACATTTTAAATGCCACCCCACTGCAAATAATGTTGTAGAATTTTATTAAAACCCGTTCTCTGGATTGCTGAGTGATTCTTAGAGCTAAGGATAATGTTGGTTGTGTTTGTAAGTGAGATCTCGGAAGGGTTGAGCATATTTCAGGTTTATTCATATCCTTCGCTATGCGTTTAATATTTATTTTTGACTTTCGGTACAGAAGAGGAATTTGTTGCGGAAACAGTATTGTATACGTTTGTTTTTTTTTATCTAGAAAAAGAGACAAAGCTAACATTCTTGTCCTGCTGTACTTTTCGCAGGTACTTAATTGAAGAAATTAAAGATTCTGGTACAGTCAGCAAAAGTCTGTCGGTAAACAAGCAAAAACTAACATTTTACTTATTTGTACACTAGCTTTTGCCCGAGACTTCGTCTACGTGGACTTCAGGATTAGGTCCAACTTGGATAAAAAGTCAATGTGTTATTTCAGGCTATAATCTATCTGTGTGCCAAATTTTATTCAGATCCGTTTAGCCGTTATGGCGTGAAAGAGTAACAAACATCCATGCATCCAAACTTTCGCGTTTATAATATTAGGAAGGATTTACTTTAGAAATCAGCATAGATATGTACTATATAGGTTAACATATTATAATCTTTTTATTGTGTGTTATGCTGATTGTACTTTTTATCTTGCTCAGATGAAGTTATTGGTTACGCCATTGAAGTTATGGATAATAAAACTGAAGTTAGAACAGAGAAAGGTTGATGATTCTCTTAGAGGCTGAGTACATATTAAGCCAAACTGAATCGAAGACGATGCCTTCTTTCATAACCACAGAAAACCACCAAGCCCAGATGAAATTATCCTTGTAATAGCGGCTTATGACCGGAATCAATACGCGATGATGGCAATAAAAGCTAGATGTTTGCCGTCCTCTCTCCCCCCGAGCGCGTCAACCTCACCCTGCCCCCGCGGCGCCCGGCAATTTAGCCGATATTAAGTTTATACAGCGATTTGTACCCTTCTTTACACCGGCCTAGGTTTCGGAGCGACTCACACAGGGATCAAAAAACGTTTCAATAACGCGAGTAATAGCGTTTTCGTTAGTCAGATCAATCAGGGACAAGAAGTTGTTGAACCAATAATGATTAAAACCCCATAAATATCTTTTTAGTCATCCTAGTTTTTTTTTATTCGCGATATTTCAGATTTGGTCGCCCGACATAAAGACAGGCTGATTCATGATGCATTGAACGAATAAGATGAGAACGCTAGAAAAGTCGAATGTGAGAAGAACGTAGCTTGCAAAAGCCTAATATGTGGCTAATAGGTACTGCTTGTGCGTAATTTGTATGGTTGCCAAATCCCAGAAGAACGGTAAATATTAAGCCGCGATCGGCAATTCTACCAAACAAATTAACTGTCAATTTTTTTTATTTTAAATGGCATCAATTAATGGTTATTTTTGTTATTGTAAAGATTTACGATTCTTCTGCGCGTAAATTGCATAAAAGTTAATGTTGCGTATTTATCCATTAACGAAACGTTTACTACTGAGAGTGAGTCGGATGGGCCTTCGGGATCGCGAGATGTAATAATTCGTTCATCTCTTTCGACTAGTGTGCGTTGCCACCTAAGCCTCAGTTGGTGAACGTTATTATTGGGTCAATTGCCCCTCCCCTGGCGATATTAGTTCCACGCCCGCGGCTGATCGGCCAAACTCACCTTATATTCATTATTACAGTATTATATTCAATATATTTTTGCGTACTCTGCGGTGGATTACTGGTTGATTGAATTTTTATAACAGCTATCGTGAATTCATTGATATTCTTCATGTCACCTCATAGAAGACCTATAATAAAAAGGTCTGCATCTTAATGCTATATTGTTTTCTGATGTTTTAAGCGCCATGCTAATTGGACGGCGGCGGCAGCATTATTGTGTAGTGAAAAATTGTTTCACTGAATCTTTCCCGAAGCGTAAATCCATGGTGTGAAGAACATTTCGTCTGACATTCCTAAGGCCTTCAAGAAACTATTGCAAAAAACTTTTTGACAAATACGTAACTTATCTATTGGCATGCAGTCCATTTCGACTTATTCGTCCACAATGTCAGTCTACTACACTTTCAACTTCTTATTATATCTAGTATGTGGCTCGGAAATAAATTTAACTAAACGTTTCTCCGTCTCGAAGGACCAATAAATTAAATCAACAATGACTTCTCACGAAAGTCAATATTCACTGAATTGCAGTTAATGTGTGAAATTATGCTTGCACGGTTGACCGGTCGCTTTGTGCCGGACTACTCGCGAATTACCCGGGTAATGCGAACAGGGGTTAATGATGATGTTGTGCCAATAGTTTGGCGTGGGAAAGGGGAGCATTGTGTAATAATTAATTCGTTTCCAATGCAGTTGTATTTTAAATGGTTAATTTATTTGAATATCAATGGAGTCGTGATTGGAGTGAATTCGAAGAAATAATTTTATTAAAGTTAATTTGCAATGTAAAATCCGAATTTAAAATAATTTAATAACCATTTCGAAAGTCTATACAATTGTGTTTTGTTGACGATATTACTCCAACAACAATTCGCCGGTATGTTTAGGTCCCATAGGAGGTGAGCCTATTGCCATTACTCGGAATCAAATTTTAATTCCGAGCTGCTACTGAGAATTATATAGAAAGACCCCATAATATTTTGCTTGATTTCAGAATCGAACCCAGGAACTTTAGCGTAGCAGTCGCACTTAGGACCACAAGGTAACGAGGCAGGAAAAATAAAGCGAAATTTTAACTGTTTATCGAACTACAAAAATCACTAGGACTGTCACCATTCGTCTGTGGCAAGGTAAAACTTACCTTTATGCGTTTTATAAGCTGTTTAATAGTCACACAATGTTTTGTCTCGTTTACTCCAAATAAGTACTATCTGTCAGTTGACTGACAGTCAACAAACATGAACAGAAACTTTTACAACGTTTAATATGTATAATATAAGAAAGGCCCTTAACGTCCACACCACAAAGAGCAAAGTTAAATAACAGACTGTCCAATAAAAACAAAAGACTGTCGCAGGTCCCCAAATGATTAACGAGCAACACACAATAAAATCGAGACCATATCGATAAGCACAATACTATCGATACACATTATTATCGATATGCACAGCATTATCGCACTGTGACACGTGGGTACTCAACGCGTGAGATCCACCACGTGCTTGATAGTGAGACACACCTGAGGAGGAAGGGTTATCAATGTTTGTTTTTACACCCTTTTGTTTCGTGACAAAAAAAAACATTGTTTCCAATTTTTAAGCCTCGGCGTAAAAGCTTGGTGTTGTAATTTTGAATCATTTGTCTCTGCCTTTGCCTTTTAGCTTTGGTGACTACTAGACTTTCCATTTTAAAGTGTTATTCATGCTGTGACTTTACTTAATAATTCAGCACTTACCCATCTTTAGACACGTGTTTCTTAACAGAATGACAGAGATCAGATGACATTGGTAAACACGCTAGAGTAATAAGTCTTACTTTTCATTAATGCGGATATAGGTGTTATATAGGTGCACCTACATATATAGGTGTTATAATACTCAAATCATTATGAACATAGATATATACTGCGTCAGCTGTCGTTTCCCGCCAAATGATCGATGGTGTAATATCACCATTATCACTATATTAAATTTACACCACTCTGACGTCACAAATTATCAGAAAATGAGCTTCATTACACTCGAGCGATAACGTTCGCGATATGATTGTAATTGGCCCTTAATATAACGTTTATTGTTTTAGAGCGATGCTATGTATATTGCATTTTATGAGTAATCGCTTTTGGATGATAATGTAACGAAGTTGTGTATGTTATGATAGGATTATGAACTGGCTTTTAATATGAATATATTCCTTCTATACCAGAAAGTCTATAAGTAGTCGTTGTTAATGTTGATCATATCCTCTGGCCGTAGCGATAGGTAACCTATTCATGGTCCTTCTTGAACTCAATCGCGACTTATATTGCTAAATTATAGAAGTATTCCTGACTCTCAGGGTCCAAAAGAATGTCAGCGGCAGGTGTCATAGCCCGGCTAATACTGAGTTAGACACACACCGAAAGTTTTAAATATAACATTTATTTAGCATCGGATCTTTCCATTATATTGTTACGAGCTGGGGTTCGGGATAAATTTAATTAACACAAATTTCACCGAAACAACAAATATTTTAATTAACTTGACAAACACACAACAGAAATTACTGAGAGAGTCACTACAGTATCACTTATCGCACTATAGCGTCGCACTTGTAATCTCTTAACTTCGCTTCGATATTCACTTCACCGTGTTCAGAACTAAACTGCCCTGGCCGACCCTCACGACCAGTATTTATATGAGTCACGAAGATTCTAGAATCGAACATTCTCGATAGGTCCACAAAATACCAGTAGGTAAGTACCTAAGTACCTACTTATAAACAATAGACGATAAAGTGATCGTCTATTGTTTACGGTCATCCAACTTGAACCCGGCTTTTCTTCGAATGTTCTACGTCCTTCTACGACTTATCTAGAATCTTCGTGACCCATCCCCGTACTAATAGTTACTCGGCGTAACAATATCTTTTCCTTGCATGAGTCAGTATAGTGTGTCTTGTTTGTAAAGAATAGGTTTTTCTTTCTTCAATAATCTGTGTCTTTCCAGTGAAAGTCCAAGCAACAACAAGAACAATACTGTTCTTCTCATGATCGGCGCGGAATTCACGAATCCTTTAGTCGTGTCTACACACGCAAGCGTAGGCAAGTGCATGTGTGGTTTTAAAGTTCGTCATACCGAGAATAGCACCTCGTGGAGAATAACTGATGGCCCGTACTCCGTCAAAATCCGTATCCTTCTTTTTCTTCTTCGGATCCCTCTCCATTATTAAAGATTGGCCGTCAGCTCAGCGAACTTCTCCCGATCTTGTGCCAAGCAAAACAGATCTTTGACGCTGTTAATGCTAGTCCACTCGCGAATGTTTCGTAACCAAGATTTCTATCTCCGTCCAGCACGTCGCTTGCCTTCGATTTGCCCATTATGATCAATTGGAGATGTAGATCTCTCATGGCGTAGGACATGGCCAAGATTCGCCCCGCTTCTCTTCTTAATGGTCTAATCGCGGTTCTTGCCACTATACAAAAGTGACAATTATTTACTGAGAACTGAACCAATTAATTATTATCCGAGAAATATTTTTGAACTAATAATTTTTCAAGAGATAACGTTCTGGGACAAACCCAGGAGTAACATCCGGCTTAATCTGTTTAGGGACATATTACCAGGTGCAGGCCTCCTTTGGAGAATCGCACTTCATGCAGTACTATGTTAGGTTACACCTCTGTACTACCTATGTATATTTTATTGGTACTCCTCTATTGGACGACGCTATTTTGGATAGTTGCAGTTGTTTATTCTGAAATCGTAACAATAACGAGAAGTGTAAACCGCTTTTAATTGGATAGATACAGATACTGCTATTACATGGCGATTATTAATACAAAATATTTTACCTCCGGTGCAAAAAACAGTACTAAAAAGTTTGAAGCTTTTGTATGTCATGATGCTTTATCAAAATGTCGTGTCCAGGTAAATAATATCATTTATAGACATGTCATTTATTACCTCATTAGTTTAGTAGTCTCAAGCGCGACTGCTACGCTAGAGGTCCCGGGTTTAATTCCCAGGTCGAGCAAAGTGTTATTTGGTTTTTCTATGAAATCTCAGTAGCAGCTTGGAGTCTGAATTGGTGCCCGCTTAATGGCAATAGGCTCGCCCCCTATTACATTGGACCTAAAATATACCGGCGAACTGTGGATGTACATTAGTACACCTTTGCCTCACCCTTCGGGGAATACAGGCGTGATGGTATGTCATTTTAGTTTGTGATTATTTTAGTCTTTATTAGCTCTTTTTGCCTGAAACACAGGATTACCTAGTTCAGGCACATGTATTATATTGTAACTAATTTATAATTTGTATTACCT
Source organism: Acronicta aceris (assembly GCA_910591435.1). Lineage (NCBI taxonomy): Eukaryota > Metazoa > Arthropoda > Insecta > Lepidoptera > Noctuidae > Acronicta > Acronicta aceris. Next base: position 2,768,549 of record OU342781.1, on the reverse strand, counting down.
ACTTTAAACTATCTTAGCAAAAAATGTTTACTCAATAAATTATTTCTATTTCTATTCTATTTCTATTCTATTTAATCCCGGTTTACGACATTAAACAAAATGCATAGTTTTGGGCTGTGGTATTCCATGCTATTTTGCAAAGAACATCCTGTATGTTCGCTTTACTAAGCCAATCAAAATAATTGGCAAAACTGCAGCGAATCGGTAACGATCAATTAGACTCCCTACAATTTCATACATAGTATCACGTATTGGTCCTTTTGTACGCGCAGGATCGAACGAGCCGGTGGACTGTAGGACAACATATCAGATTTGTGAAAAAGAACATACAATGATCCGGTATGTGTTTTCTTTTGCCGGTTTAATGGCGAGTGTCATGGGTTATGGCGAAGGTAAATTTTAATGTTTTTATATTAAACTTTGTGCTTCTTTTATAATAACGCCTAGTTCAGCTTAATCAGCTCATTGAAGTAGACCATGCGTGATGTAAACAACAGTTTATAATATAATTTTGTGCCCTAGATCCTCGTATGGGGCGCTCACGCGGTGCTCCTCTGCCCGGCACGTTGAGCTCCGTCGGCGGAGGGGGAGAGGAGTCACCCCCGATCTACCGGCCCGGCAGTCAGGCGTGAGTAACTAGCTACTTTTTATGATTTCTACGAGTATGTTATAGGACATCTATATTATTTGTAAGTCAGCCCATTGCTGACTTGCTGTCGCACCCAATGGCTTGAGCACTTTTCGGAATTCGGATATATAAGTTTCTTCACGCCGTCAGGTTAAAATAGAATTGTTAACATGAATTTTCCAATGATACAGAAAATGGTTGTGTAGAACCTTCGCGGTTTTTTAATATTAAATACCAAAAAGGTCAAAAGTTTCTCTTCGTTACTATTCTTTGACGCTGCTTTCTTTAGCTGTTAAAGCAAATGGATCTTTTTTCCTGATTCATATTAGAATTTGAAACATTGTGGTTCGCAAGGTGCTTGTGTCCAAGACCGTGTCACATCAGCGCTCTGGTCACTAGCCACTTTTACCGTTTTCTCTTTACTTAATCATGCTTACCATAAAAATGCATTGTTTTTGGAATTAGACCAACATGCAAAAATTTAACTCGTAGGATACGAGGAAGTGGTTCTAATTCATCTCTCAACATCTTGCTCCTAAACATACAAACATTGCAAATTTTCAACAGCTACGTAGTGTCCCAATTCGTGAAACCAAAGCCTCCTCACCAGTACTGGGAGGAGGAGACGTCGCTGACCATAATTCCGGAGAACAAGAACTGTCTGTTGTGCGAGGCGCAGGACACGGGCGCATGCAGGGCCATGCCGTCCTGCGTGTACTGCGAGCCCACAGTAACCGCTCTGTGTGAGCGGAGCACGCCCTGCCTCCGATGTACTGGTGAGTAAAGACTGGCATTAACACTGTTAATGATGTATAACATTTATTGCAGTAAACAGAACACAAATGTTTTAATCTTGATGGCGCCGGCATTTTCTAACTGACCACCTCTGAGAAGAGACATCGAAAAACACATAGAGAATCATGGTCTCTTTTAAAGTTCAGACATAGTAGTATCATTTAAGATATGTTTGTTTGATAAATAAATTAAAAAAAAAACACGATATCATCTACTTAATAAGACTGATTCATTAGTCTAGTATTATCCTAAGCGCGACTGTTACGCTAGAGGTTCTGGATTCGATTCACAGGTCGAGCAAATTGTTATTGGGATTTTCTATGAAATACTCAGTGGCAACTAGGAGTTTCGATTTATGCCCGGTTAATATTTATGAAAGCTCGCCCCTAACATGGGATCTAAATACTTATACCGCCGAAATGTAGGCGTGATGGTATGTTTATAAAACTAACACTGACTGACTGATAGACAATGCACAGTTCAAGCCGTTGGAAGAAGCAACACATTTTGCACAGGGGTTCCATATAAGCACAGATAATTTAACACTATAGATTTATGTAACCTTGGCGGTACCTAATTAAGTCACTATTTCGGAAAATTTCTACAAAGCTTGAGAAATATGAGATCGTCGCGAATAGCTACAAATTTAACTCATTTTGTGACGATCATAATAATGAATAGAGAAACTAAGACAGCGGGACTGTCAATAGCTTTAGGGATAATTTAACGCCATATGAAAGACAGGAAGATCAGATCAGAACCAGAAGCAACAAAGATTGAAACCTTACGCCAATATGAAATATCTAATTGTTCATGCCTGAGTTTTCTGCTAAAACATTTTAGCAAGGCGTTACAAATGTAGCTGCAACTAAAATCTAGTAAGGTGTGATGGTAGTGAAAATACCTATGTGTTCAGAGGAGCGTTAAGTTAAAGCCTTTTTGGTAGACAGCAACCTCTCAAAATAATGAAAAATGCTAATATTACAGGGAACAGGGGCATGAAGATAAATGATAAATTGCGGATGCATGCATGATGTTACTGAATTCGCCCGTCGTTTGTCTCAATATAAATTATTTTTCATGGAAATAGAGGTCAATTTGTTAGGTAAACAAAACCATTTCACTTCGACTCTGCGTTATTATGAATTGACCCTTAATACTTTCTTTATAAGATTCCTTTTGGATCAGGTACGATGATAATAATATTTGTCTCATTCTCTTTCAGTTATAAAGAACCCGTTCTTCAAGTGCAGCCCAGGCGAGAAATACATGGATGAGTGTGACTCCTGTCGCTGCACAGATGGCCACAACGGGTGGTGCACAAACCAGTTCTGCGAGTTCCGCTCCCTCTACTTGTACGCCATGAAACTTAGTGACGGAGAATTCTATTGATAGCAATTATTTCTGCTAATAGCGACCGATCTACTTATAGAGATTCTACTAACTAATTAAATTGTTGAAAATTAATGTTAATAAAGTTAAGTCTACCTGAGTTTTAAATTCTCATTACACTTCGGATAATACAGTCAAAAAAAGAATCACATATGCACGCAGCTAACGACATTTGTGGTTTGACAAAGATTGTGATATCAATATGTATCAAAACGCGGGTGTTGTCAACTGCCTTCATATCAATACCAAGAAACAGACATTGTTAGCTGCCTGAATACTGATCTGATTGTTGACTGTACATCAGCTAATGTGCGAGTTCAGCTTCTAGTGAAAGCAATCAATTTTCCGTTTGCATTGCATTGATAGCCAAAGATTGCAACATGATCTGTATTCAATATCACAATGATACGGGCTGATGTACGTTGAGTTTGTTCTTCTATCTGCACAAGATATTTCTAATCATCAGTTCCAGCACTTATAAATGTAAATAATATTCCCTAGACTTGAGGTTGTATAGTAATTTTAATTAAGTTTCAGAAAATTTGTTTCACATTAAAAGTTAAAAGCCTCCAATCAACCGTTTACTTTTAGTATTGACATTATTATAATGTAACCGGAAATCCTTCCTCAACGCGACATTCCTTTCTTTTCAATTTCTTTGTCAAAACATTGAAATTATAGCAGTGACAACCTTACAGATCTTGCCGCCACATCTGAGTAACCGCATTAAATCGAAACGTTGCTAATTGACACAAATATTTATTTTCATACCAATTATTCGCCCACCGGTCTGTATTTCCGACAACCCTATTTAGCACGCTCTTATGCTGAACGGTTAAGGGTGATGTTCGTTTGAAAAGATTAAGGAAACCAGGTGGGTGGTCAAATAAGGATTAGTAGGAAGTAATTATTGGCTACCGTGAGATAGTTTGGGTTACCTAAGAAATTTGAATAACCCTTTTGAAAGAATTTTTTGCATTGCCATTGGGATTATTTTTTTGGTCATCGAACCGTGTTTTAAGAGATTCTTTAATGTATTTTGCACAGATTATGAAGCTACGAAGCAATATCTAATACAGTAGTGGTTACTGTGTTAAGTAGTTTGACAAATAGGTACTTTAGATCAAGTCAAGATTGTGGGAACGCTGGTGACTTTTCCGAAATATGAATCATGCAAGGATTATAACGAAGTCTTTAATTCTAAAAATAAGGTAGCAATGACCCTTACTATCACATAACCAGATACAGGTACTTACCGTTTCAACAAAATGCTTAAATAAATGTTCGAGAACGAAATCGCCCTCGTTCAACTTATATTTATTATATTAACATTTTCTGGTGTTGCATACGGAAGCCTGTGTAATATAGGAGAGACAAATAAACATTTGTTCCTATAAATCTGGACAAGCTGTACCCCGGAGTTTCACCCGCTAAAAATGCCGACAATCATACAAACTTTGCCCCGTTTTTCACCCCCTTAGGAGGTAGAATTTCGGAAAATCCTTTCTTATCGGATGTCTACAAACAAAGCCTATGCATACAAAGAACATACCCTCCATGTTTCAGGTCTCTACGATCAGCGGTTTAGGCTGTGCGTTGATCCGTCAGTCAGTCATTCAGGACAAAGCATTTTATATGTATAGATAACGGGGAAAAATAATGTACCTATATAATAAACATAATGTCATTGGCAAATTGTGTTTATGCTCACTGCTCGCGTTGTTTTGGGTTTTAGTTTCCAATTTTAGTTTCCTCCTAAGTGAAGTAAAAAGTACTACATCTATTGGAGAAAAGTATAGTTAGCACCTACGTCTTTCCTCTGAGATTAGCACATTAGGTAAAATAATGCACACTCGGAATCTGTCATTTTCTCCGCGTGTGTCTTTGTGTTGGAAATTCCGTACAATATAGGTACTTTGATAAGCTGACTTCTTAACGAATCAGACTGTATGTCGGATTTTCGGATTCAACAAAATAAAACCGGTCAAGTGCGAGTTGAACTCGTGCACGGAGGGTTGCTTATCTACCTATTATACCACCATAATAAAATTAACTGTAAGGCCTTGCTTTATGCCAAATTTCGTGATTCATATAGCTTTTTGACCCAAAACTTATAGGGTACTTCCGGTTGACCTAGAATTGGCAATTTTGGTTACAAGTAAAGGGAAAATTCCGAAAAATAAAAAAGGTGAAAATAAAGGTAAATTTTGGTAGGTATTTACAAGTTTTCTTTTTATCGTGTTGATTTGATTTTTATACACTTAATAGGGACTATTATAGACCTCAGTATCTGGTCCACCCGATTCTGAGAAAACCGGTGGTGACACAGGGACAAACGGACTAGAAAGTGATCTTATAAGGGTCCCTTTTTTACCCTAAAAAGCACTTACTTTCGTTTATTTTGTTGTATTTAGTTTAAGCAATGTTATTGATTGTGATCTTTCTTTTCTTTGCCCTATTTTCGCCGTTTGTGGGATTCGTGACATTCACCATAATCACGGTGTTGCGCCTACTAGATATTAATAGCACTTTAGTGAGATGGTATTTCAGTGCTCAAACAATTTGGAATGAGACTTGTTATGAAAGGTGACAATTAGATATTTTTAAGCAATTTGAATGCGCGTTTTTTGAGAGACTTTGAGAGCACGTTTAGTTTAGCAGTTAAGGCGGTCACTACTTTATCACTACCGTTGCGCCGCGTATCGTGGATTCGGTTGCCCCACGAGGCAAATAGGGTTAGTGCGGAAAGTGACTTGATTTTTCTTACCAGAACCTTAGGGAGAAAGAGTATAAGTAGGTATCTTGTCTAGTCCACTCCCACTCATGCACGTTTATATCTAGGTATAACCGCCGTAAGAAAATCTAAATTACCTTTTATGATATTTTGCTTTTAGTTTTATTTGCTGAGCATCAAAAGCCCCAACAAATCAATATCCACACATGTCGTATCCAGCATCCCCTTACGAAACTCTTCACTGGTACAAATTGCCTACTCTTTGTACTCGCACAGGACCGCCCGCCGGCGCTCATTGTGCGTACGCGCATAAAAACTGCTCGTGACGTCATTAGTGCGGTTATGATGAACAACATAATAATGCTTGCGGCAAAATAAATAAATATCAATATTGAAGGGATCGTGTAAACGGGTTATTATGTTTTTTATGTTGTTTATGAGATTTTGAGACTTGTAATAATGTTGTGGTAATATGTAATTATTATAGATTTATAGCGAATTTAGGGCTCTATAATAAAAGTGTAAAGGTACATATTGAATGGAGTTTCTATTATGGATTCGTTGAATGTCTGCCTTGTTCTATAAAAAATATGTTTTTTTACGTGGGAGAGCCATGCTTCGGCACGAATAGGCCGGCTCGACCGGAGTGATACCACGGCCTCACAGAAAACCGGCGTTAAACAACGCTTACGTTGTGTTTCGCCGAGTGAGTGAGGTAACCGGAGGCCCAATCCCCTTTTAAAAGGTCGGCAACGCACTTGTGAATCATCTGGTGTTGTGGGTGTCCATGGGCGGCGGTAATCGCTTACTATCAGGCGATCCGTCTGCTCGTTTGCCCTCCTATACCATAAAAAAGAATTACTAGTAGTTGCAAAAAAATATCTTAATTAAAACCTAAATTTTTTTCAGTGTAATATTATTGTGTCTAGCTCACATACATGTACCACCGGCCTAGTGAAGGTGGGATATATCTCACTGACTACAACCACACTCTGTACCAAAGTGTAAAAAGAACAACGTCAAACTTCTCAAGATGTCTCATTGAATATTGATATCACTGTTACGATTTATTTCATTCATTCATTCAAATGTAGGTAATAAATGTGATGTTCATGACACGCTTCATTTACTTGTTATACATTATTTAGTCTTTGATAGACACATTCTATAAGCCTCGCAAAAAATATTTGATTACACTTGCGTGCAGATTTATTTGCCTGCTGGAAAAAAAATATTTTTTAATTTAAAATAATTAAAATTACTTTTATTTTATTTATTTTATTGCATAAATCACTATTACATCTATGGGTATTGTTATGAACACTCGTCATCGCTAGCTGGTTGACCTACGACTTTAGTATTTGTATTTTTAAACCCTGGTGACAACGGCACGCAATTTTGGCAAACCGTCAAGTACCTAGTGTGTTACCTTGTGTAAGTATTTAAAAAAAAGTAAACATAATAAGTTCGTTTTACCGATCTAACAGTAAGTACCTATCGTACTTTTACATAAATACCGTCACGCCTGTATTCCCCAGGGGTTAGGCAGAGGCGTACTTATTGTGCACCAACAGTTCGCCTGGTATATTTAGGTCCCATGTAATAGGGGGCGAGCCTATAGCTATTAACTGGGCACAAATCCATACTCCGAGCTGCTACTAAGAATTTCATAGAAAACTCAATAACACTTTGTTTGACCTGAGGATCGAACTCAGGACCTCTAGCGGGACCACTTGATATTAGTCGCTTAGACTAATGAGGCAGTCGTACTTAAATACATTTTTTTGATTATTCAGCAGTTATCGTCTCAATGCACCATAGGCCTCCCTACCCTCCTTCCACTCCTCTCGGTTTAGAGCTTTCCAATAGAGGTCTAGCTCGTCCCGCTATCTCCTTCTGGCCATGCGAAGACGTCATTTAAAGCTGGGAGTTTTGCCCACAGCTCGTCTGAAATGCGGCAGATTTCCCCAGCCCAATACCATTTTAAGCTTGTGGCTCTCTGACTAACTACTACTAATTACTAATTAAAATATTTTTATGAATTTCGTCAATCTAACTCACTCTAATGTAACGAAAATATCGTGAGGACACCGGACCGATATTTTTTTTAACGGAGCATAAAGCAGCTTGTCAACTTGAAACTGTCAATAATTGGAAAGTGTGGGCATGGGAAAGTAAATGGGTTGATGATAACAATTCTTTAAATGTTACACTGTGCACTTTCATTGCACGTAAGTGTATACCCGAATAACCCAGAAACCGCATTCACACGGACCGACAATCGTGAAAAAAATGCGTATCGATGTCGCCCGCTGGGCTGCGACAATTGGGAAAAGAAATTGTCGGATATCACCCACAACTTCTTGTAACAATATGCTAGTGTTGGTTTACTCGACCGTATCATATTATGCGATTTTTTCCAACCTATTATGTAGAATGCTCGATTGCCAGTTGACATTATTATTAAGTTTTGTATTGTTACAAAGATTGTTACCTACAATTCACCAAAAAGCGTTAAGCGGAGTTTAATTTGCGGGAAATGGGCGGCGGAAACGCGCCGTTGTATTTTAACCCCGGCCTTGTAAAATCAGTTGTGGTCGGCAAAAAAACATTTTACCTATGTGAAATGCATTCTGTTTTTGTGATCTTTTTGAATGTGCAAACATTAACTTCTAGTCAGTAGAAAATTCTAGTCTATTTCTGATATATGTGGTCATGCTTTGTGTTATCACTACCTCATTAGGCTAGTGATCCTAAGAGAGAGTTCTATGCTCTATGTTCTATATATCTCCTTTACTTACCTCTTGTGGAATAAAAGCGTGATGGTATATGATGATTTATACCTTAATTCAATGCTGGTAAGTAAGTTAGCCGTAATAAATTAATCTGACCTAATCTTTACATAGTATAAAACAAGGTCGCTGTCGCTGTCTGTCCGTCCCTATGTATGCTTAAATCTTTAAACGCAACTGATTTTGAAGCGGTTTTTTTTAATAGATAAAGTGATTCAAGAGGAAGCTATTTAACATTACGCTACGAAACCGCGGGCGGGGCGCTAGTTTATTATAATTGATAACTAAGCTAATTGTGTCAAAGTACCAGCTACGTATGTATATACCAGACACTCGTTGTAAATTTTCAGCACTTATATGGTTATAATATTGCACAATTATGGTTATAATATACAGCGTATTAGCCTCAGTTCAGTAACCAACTCTATATAAATGACCAACATATTCAACATAACAATTCCTAAGAACATAATGAGAATAACTGAAGACCTTTCCAACTAGCAGTTAGACAAATCGCCCATCGCAGTCCAAAACGAGACGCAACTTTCTCCAAAACTGTACCTACTTATAAATAAGAAAAATCTATAGAAGTGGTCCAACTAATAAGATTAATGTGAAGGCTGTTAATGGCAATGTTAATAGCAAGGCCTGGGTCCACCGGTAGCACCAGAGCATCTAGTAACAGATATCATTATTGTAAAAAGAAATTTCCACGAGCCAGCTGGTCAAGATTTCATATTATTCAATCTGCTGGTTATAGAACGCTCGTCCTATTTATAAAGTTTTCTATGACAGCTGTGCCGATTATTGTAAAACTGAAGAAATTAATAAGAAACATTAGAACAACATAAGTCGGGGTCACTACACTAGAGAATCTGATGTTATCGTTAGTGTGGTAGTAATACCATACAAAGGAGCATCATCGGAGGATACACAAGCTATTGTAACTGAGTCGAAGATGACGTAGAAATACGTTTGCGTTAAACAAAAGATACTCCGAGCCACAGCTGTTTTCCCGCCACTGAGAATTTTACAACCATGATTGTAATGGGAGCGTTTACACCAATCCTGCAGAGTAAACGTCAAATCAGTTTGACACTGCAGGGTAATGGCCTGTTTCAGAATTATTGGTTAGGTAAATGTTTTAAATAAATAAGGTGATTTGATAGATTTTCTTTTGACTAATTGACATATTTTTCCAAGTGGAATTTATATTGCGACATAGATCACAGCTCCCCAGATCCCCAATATCAATGTTATTAATTAATAATTTCATGTTGCAATACGCAGCGACACACCGACACAATATCCTATCAGTTTCGTCAAAACTATCATTAGATTAATCTCACATTTGCTCGCGGATTATCACATTTTTAGCTACTGATCAATTACTACAAACAGGCCAAGTTTCTAACACTAGTAAACATTGCAATATTTGAACAAGAAAATGAACGATGTTCCTCAATTAATCCCAATAATGTTTTCTAACGTAGTCCAGGATTTGGTTGTCAGCTAATTTAGACTTTATGAGATGTAGTAATGAATGACAAAAAAATCAACTAAATCGTCGTGCGGTCAGCTTCAGTGTAGGAAAGATACTAAAATTACTGGGTTCTGAAAGCTGCGCGTGAGCTGGCGGATGACGACAAACGGCTGATTTTAGTATTGTTAACTGTAGTTAAGTTAGGGATAAAATAAGTAGTTATGACACATGTTTCTGTAGTAAGCACCGTTGTATTGAGAATCCGTTTGTGCTAACAACTGACGATTAAGGTGTTGATTTATTATGATTAATTAAAATATTCGTCTGATATTCATTTAAGATACGATTAGCTAAAATAGATTTTCTATTAGTTACTAGAATACCTACTCATTGTATTCCTAATTTACTTATTTATTTACTCATAGTTCGAAATGTCTACTACGAAAAACTATAAATTTTTGCTTACTGCATCAGGGATATTTTATTTATTTATTTATTATTACTAGCTTTTGCCAGCGACTTCGTCCGCGTGGAATAGTTACTTTGTTTCCTAGTTCTTCGCCCGCGGTTTCACCTGCGTTGCCCCGTTCCTAAGGGTTGTAGCGTGATGTTTTATAGCTTGAAACCTTTCTCATGAATCACTCATTTTCCCAACATTTCCCTTCACTGCTCTGCTCCTATTGATCGTAGCGTGATGCAAAGTATACTATAACCTGCCCAGGAGTATGAAGAACAATTGTACCAAGTTTCGTTGAAATCCGTCGAGTGGTTTTTGTTTCTATAACGAACAGACAGACAGACAGACAGACAAAAATTTTACTGATTGCATTTTTGGCGTCAGTATCGATCACTTATCACCCGCTGATAGTTATTTTGGAAATATATTTCATGTACAGAATTGACCTCTCTACAGATTTATTATAAGTATAGATTTGGAAGGCTTACAGTCTAATAACAAAGATTGTTTAACATTATAGTCATTCAAATTGCCGATAACAAGCCTCCACAGATATATTGCTGTATGCGGATGACTTAGAACTTTTTTACGAAATCAAATCCGAAGCTGATTGCGCCAGTTTCCAGTCAGATGTGGATTCAGAATATGCGTGGAGTTTGGAAAACAAGATGGAGTTCAATGCTGCCAAATGTCACGTAATGACTTTCGATCGAATGCGACACCCAATAAACTTTATGTACAAATTATACAATAATGTTATAGCAAGAGCTGATTCAATGCACGACTTGGGAGTCACATTTGGTCGAAAACTTACTTTCCATGAACATATCATGTCTGTTTCCAAGGAGTCCTTTAAACGCCTTGGTTTTGTGTTAAGGAACTGTCGCGATTTTCAAAGTGCTCATGCTATCAAACTTATTTATGGAGCCTTGGTTCGAAGCAAGCTTGAGTCCAGTGCATGTGTATGGAATCCGTACGAGAAAAAGTATGCGCTCGTGTTGGAAAAGGTCCAAAAAGTTTTTCTAAGATACTTGTACAAAAAACTGTATGGGTACTATCCTTACATGTATCCCACGAGATTTCTTTTGGGGACATTAAGTCTTAACTCATTGGAAGTGAGACGGTTGTTTGACCAGATGATTGTAACGTGCAAAATTCTAATGGGAAAGATTGATGCATCGGGTCTCCACGATGAAGCCTGTAGATTTTTCGTGCCAAATAACTACAGTCGTGGTAGAAGGCACAGACTGCTGGCGGTTCCATCGTGCCGTACCGTTGCACGGTCCAACTCCCCTCTACCGAGATCACTGAAGGATCTTATTGCTCTCTTGGACTCAAATCCAAATTTTGATTTGTTTGCGGATGAATGGAAGTTGTTAATGATTAAATGTTTGAAGTTTTGTGAGGAGAATGCATGAGAGTGTTATGAAATATTGTTATTAGTAACTATATACTTTAATTAAATAGTGTAATTGGCTTCGGCCGTTCTATTTAATTTACAATAAATAAATATATAATAAATTGCAATTGTAGGACCAGAAAATACGAATAATTTATAAACTATTATCTATTTTTGACTAATATTTCAATGTTAAGGTGCTAATAATTACAGTTTGAGTGCTGCTTATAGGTATGTCTTCTATATACCTATATAAAATAAGAACCTGACTGATTGACGTATCAACGCACAGCCAAAACTATAGGAGCTAGATCCACACACATTTGCGTTTGAAATACACACTCACACACACACATCATCACGTCTGTATTCCCCGAAGGGTTCGGCATGTTGAAGTCCCATGTAGTAGGGGGCGAGCCTATTGCCATTAATCGGGCACAAATTTCAAAGCCCAAGCTACGCTAAGTACTAAGAATTTAATAGAAAAACCCAATAAGATAAGGACCTCTAGCCTAGCAGTCGCGCTCAGGATCACTAAGCTAACGAGGCAGCTCAATCAAAACCAAAACCTATATTGCAGATGAGAAAATAATCAAAACCTATGTAGGTATAAATCCCGTTGATTATGAAAATCGAAAGTTTTTAATATTTTCACATAAAAAGAAAAATATTGTGATTATAAACTTACATCGCAGTTGGGGAACTGACAATGAACTATATCGATGTATGGCAGAATATTATTTCAACTGCAAAGTTAAGTTTGTCCTTCCATCCGACTTATATTTTCGTTATGTAGTTCTATATTCGGTGATTTTATAGCTTAGGAACTTCAGTAGTGTTAATATTATTAGTGCTAGTAGCAAGTTTCTACGGAAGCTTCGGTGTGCGACTCAGCCTCGCAATTCTCCATTTTTTTATTCACACAATAATTTATCTCAGATTAGGATAAAACGTTACCTACCTCAGTTTTAATACCAGACCCCAGTCTTACTAATGACGTTGATACCCGTCTGCTAGTTAACTGTAGATTAATCAACAATGTAACTTAAAACAGTTCAACTGAAATGTTCACACACATACAAAACCTCCCACACTATGTTAATCGCACGCAACACACGTGGGGATTGCCCACGCGCATGTTACCAAACACAGCTGCGACTAGACCAGACAACATAGATCCCCCACTCCCCTCTCTCTGTTCTAATTTTTATAAAGTATAGGGAAGTTGTAGGAGCAGTCGGAGGTCTTGCTGTATTAGTCGTAGTGCTTGCTTCAACGCCGCTGTAGTAAGACGCGTACGCACCTTATTTAGTGGCCGCACGGAACTTTCAGTGGCTCGCAGTGTAGTATAGGAGCTGTTTGGCAGAAAAGTCGCAATTATTAATTTTATACGAACTTTAATTTAGTCGCCATTCTTTAGAATTTAAAATTAAAGTAGTACTTGGGACTGCCTCTGCAGATCTCAAATTTTTGGAACGAAGTTCCTTATCGCGCGTTGTGAAAGGGGGCTAGACGGAAAAAATTCTTACGAAAAGTTGTCACGACACTTTCGTGTCGCTTTTTCGTGTCGTGACAACTTTTCGTAAGAATTTTTTCCGTCTTTTTGCTATAGTAAGCCATTGTATAATAAGATAATAAGATAGTAATTCCTTTCGATTAATTTGCCATATGCTAGCATACGTTTATATTATGATTATGATTATGATTATATGTATAAATACTCGCTCCGTGCTGATTTTGAACTTGCATCCTATGGCACTGCGCTAGTCGAGCCTTCAACTATTTATAAATTTAAACTTCGTTCCATCCGGGTGTCCCTTGACACCTCTCAAGTATTTTTTTTAAGAGTAAAATGATTGATCTGTAGAGATGTTAGGCCACATTATTAATTTATTTTTTTGGCGTACAATCTTTTGTGCGCCAAAAAATAAATTACTAACCTACTTCGAACATAGTCTTCTATGTTCGAAGTAGGTTAGTAAGTTCTTTTTTGCTGCAGCTTCAATTAGACGAATTTTTGCAAAAGATAGAAAAATCATCAAATCAAATCTCAGTCTCGTAATAACAAAGTAATTGATTGGATAAAAAATGTTAAACTTCTTGTTATTGCTTCATATTTGCATAGGTATACTGCCAAGTGTTAAAGCTCACTACGAAGTGTTTTTTTATCCGACGTTACTCTTGCTCAGCATAATATTTTGATTCCTGCATTTCAATGTAAAGATATGCCAGCAATGATGCATGCAATGATTTTCTAATATTTGACAATGAAATTTACGAATTAAGTTTTATTTATTTTTTTTACGCACCCCGTTAAAAATTTAGATCTCTCAAATATATATTATCTCGACACAGGTATCTAAATCATGGTCAAAATCATGATTTAGACCTATGGTGGATGATTCCATAGCTCTCATACTTTTTAAGAGTAATATAAGCAGACTTAAGAGTCCGGCGGACCGAATTTCTTTTACAAACGTAATACCTAAATAAATCGTAATTCAAACACAATTTAATCGAATTCTGTTATTATTCGGATTACGGTGCCGTTAATTTAGGTTCCTAACCTAGATTAACGGTATCCAAATCCGAATTATAACATAATTTGATAGAATATTGTCTGGATTACGATTTATTTCGGTATTACGTTGTTGTTCAATTCAAGCTCCGCCGGACCCTTAAATACTCATGGTTGAAAAATATCAATAGGTATAGAAATAGTATGTTCCTACTTCAGTAACTCGATTATCAATTACAATTGCAATTCATTGTTATAAGTTTAACTTGCGTAGGATCTATGTGTTTGTTGGTTGCATCGTAGCGCCCAAACGAATGGGCCGATTTTAATTCAGTGTTTTTAGGGTTCCGTACCTCAAAAGTAAAAACGAGACCCTTATAGGATCACTTTGTTGTCCGTCCATCCATCCGTCTGTCTGTCAAGACTCTTTATATCGGTAACGCGTGGAGGTATCGATTTAAAATTAAAACCATATACTAGATACAGTCCCATGAAGCTGTGAAAAAACTTCTAAGATAACGTAAAAAAGATACGGCCTTTTATGCCACAAAAAACGTATATATTGACGCTCTCGAGGGAACCAAAATTTATAGGGTATTTTCCATTGACCTAGAACTATGAAATTTGGCAAGTAATACTAGTCTTATACTACAAGTATAGAGAAAAATCTGAAAAACATTTGTAATTATATCATAAAAAACCGGCCAATTGCGAGTCGGACACGCGCACGAAGGGTTCCGTACCATTATCTATAAAAACGGCAAAAAAAATATGTTTGTTGTATGGGAGCCCCCTTAAATATTTATGTTTTTTTAGTATTTGTTGTTATAGCGGCAACAGAAATACATCATCTGTGAAAATTTCAACTTTCAAACTATCACAGTTCATGAGATACAGCCTGGTTACAGACGGACAGACAGACAGACGGACGGACAGCGGAGTCTTAGTAATAGGGTCCTGTTTTACCCTTTGGGTACGGAACCCTAAAAAATATATAGTCTTTATTTAAAGTACGTAATAAAATTTGTACGGAACCTTCGGTGGGCGAGCCCGACTCGCACTTGTCCGGTTTTCGTTTAAAAAGTTTTTTTTTTATTTATGATTGGCTTACGCTTGACCGCCCTTTCGCCTGATATTAAGCTACACTGTGATCTACGATGGAGCGCGCTTGCCTAGAAGAAACCGATTTACTTGTCATTTGAAGACACCCAGATTGTATTTATCAGGGAAAACCCACTCAGGAAGCGCATTCCACATTTCAGCGGTACGCATGATAAAAGTGAACTTAAAGCGTTTCAAGCGTTTAATGTCCACCATGAATCGATGTCGCTTTTTCATGCTGCTGGTCGTCCGATAGTAGAAAGGGCAAGGGGAAGTAAGATCGTGGAGATCTGATGCACATTCTCCGAAATGTATCCGATAACACTCCGGATCACGATAGTGTTCTGAAGATTGTCAGCTCTTTTCTGGTCCATGAACGGATGTGAGCAACTTCCACAGGTCTGATCGATTTGAAATTTGGTATCCTGTTACTTCAATGATATTGCAAGGACACGGTAAGCTTGTCTTTATTTGGCTGGGGTTTTTCAAATTTTAAATTAAAGATGCGCGATTATGAATGATTCAAGTCAAAGTATTCAACTTTATGATTCATTCGACTCATTTGAATGATTTACGAAGTTGCCTAAGTTAGTTAAGTTATATACGTGGGAGAGCCATGCTTCGGCACGAATGGGCCGGCTCGACCGGAGTGATACCACGGCCTCACAGAAAACCGGCGTTAAACAACGCTTACGTTGTGTTTCGCCGAGTGAGTGAGGTTATCGGAGGCCCAATCCCCTTTTAAAAGGTCGGCAACGCACTTGTGACTCTTATGGTGTTGCGGGTGGCCATGGGCGGCGGTAATCGTTTACCATCAGGCAATCCGTCTGCTCGTTTGCCGTCCTATCCCATAAAAAAAAAGATTGTATCTAACTTCATACCTGCACGACCTTGGTTTTTTCTAGGCAAGCGCGCTTCATCATAGATCGCAGTATCGGCCTTATGTAGTAGTTCTCTACTACATAAGGCCGATAATTTTAAAAATTTACGCTAGAAAATTAGGTAAACCATTGCAAATACAAATGCATTTCCAACCAGGGCTTTTTTTTAATTAGTTCAGTCTCTTAAGCGTGATTAACTCACGAACATTTAAATATCCAAACAACCAATTAAGCAAAGATTCAATCATCGTCATCACATATTTTACCTAAATTAGGTAAACCTCTGACTAATGCTTTCGGGAATCTAGGCTTGATGATGATGATGAAATCCATGCCGGTTTCCTGATACTGAAGGTTTACTGCTGAATAAAAATGAAATGTCCAATTGCTCCTGTACGACACCGCGAGCCTATTTAGACTCTCTAACCAAATAAGACAGCGCTCGCGCGCATTCTGCAACATTCTATTAATACCTCCGTCCACCTGCCGCAATCACACTATTAACGGTCTTATCAAGATGACGTAAAAGTCATTTCAGCTTACACAACAAAACGAAATCTTCTTTTTACCTGCCGTGTTATTATAAATTGTATCTCATGGGCATAAGTGCGTTTTCCAACTAGAGTTTCTGTGTTAGATTCTTGTAGGATATGACATGCACCGTGTCATGGTTGGCTGACTGTGTTGTCATCGTGGTAACGGCCTTAAATTGTGAATACAGCGGGCCTCCACTTCCACCGCTGCAATATTTATATTGCACTTTAAACTTTCGGCGGTTGAAATGAAATTTGTTCAACGGTGCTTTGTAAATCCAGAAATAACTCGACTCAAACTGCTCGAATCAATTCCAACTTTACTTCGCTACGATAAAGTTTTAATTACCTTGCAGAAGTTCGAAGAACTTAAGCCATATTTAGAATCGACACGCAGCGAGTTTCGCCTGAAATGGTGTCGCGATGCATCGGTTTTGTCTCTCTCTTACTAATAGATGGTTTCCTCTAGAAATGTATCTGTCCTTGTCTAGCTAAATTGGTTGGTGGGCACGTGTTCGTTTTAGTCAATAGAATATTTTGAGAGTGCGTACCGCGGATAAGTTTGTGTTTACGTTTTGGAGTTGTTCATTAAACGGAACTATTTATACACGTGTAGGTAATGGCAACACCGGCCAGTTTTACTAAGAATTTTTAAATTCAGATCATGTTACGGTTTGTATTTTTGCGATTTTAAAAGATGCTGCGAAAGGATGCTGCGTTGATTGAACGGACCCCTTACCGTTACCAAATGACAAACCACTTTACCATTCATATTTATAGGGAACACCATGTAGTTTTTAATTGGGACGAGTAGGAACAACATAATTATTATGTAAACTTCACTATTTTCAGCCAACTGAAGTCCACACCCGAACAAAGGCCTCCCCCACAGACTTCCAAGATCGGTTATATGCTGCCTGCATCCAACGACTCCCAGCTTCCTTTACCAGGTCGTCCATCTATCTCGTTGGAGGTCGTTCACTGCGTTTTCCGGTGCGTGGTCTCCACTCGAGGACCTTTCTGACCCAGCGGCTGGAGCGGTTTGATTTGAGCTATGGCGGCAACTTTAGTTCGTCTACGGATCTCCTCATTTCTGATTGGATCGCACAAAAAATGCCAAGCATAGCTCGCTAAATGACCATGAATGGCTTTCTTGAGACCCATAGTGAGCGACCACGTCTCTGTGCCATGAATCATCACTGGTAACATTAAGTTTTTTAAAAGCCCTTGCAGTATCAAGCCACGGTTACCCGGTTCTTGCAATATCATTGGATCATACCAAATGCCAAATGTGAAATGTTTAATGTCCTTCTTCAACTAGAAATCAGCAGATAATTTTCCAACGGCTGGCCAGAATTTCATAAATCAAAACTAAGAACACTCCCAATAAAGCCACCTTTCAAACAGAAAAAAAAAACAGCTGAATCAAAATTGGTCTATTCGTTTAAGAGCTACTAGGCCACAGACAGACCCACAGTACACACATTAAACTTATAACACCCCTCTTTTTGCGTCGGGGTTTAAAAATAAATGGGCATAATAATTATACTGAGCCCAAAGCGGCAGTAGCCTAATGGCTAGGGAGTCGGACTTGCGATCATGTGGTTGCCTGTTCGAACCTCACCCATTGCACTATCAACGTGAACCCACTCGTAACACAAGCATTTAGCTTAGCACGAGGGGTTAACAAGAATACTAGTAATGTGCGACCCACATTGCTAGTAAACTTTTAAAAAAAACCATTTTCATCAACCATAATTAACGTTACAAAAAATACTTATTAAGACAATTTCTAATAACTTTTTATTTAAATAGTTTATGTAAATGTAACTTAAAATTACATTTTGCTCATCAATCTATGTTTTTCTAGTCATTACCTACATCATAAATGATTCAACACTCTTTAGACAATTAATTTTTGCTATAACTCTGCCCTCATTACGTCTGTAGGTAATTATTGCAGTGTAAAGATCGAAGTTGCGATTATGCGAGCAATTGACATATAGACTAACAGGTGTTGCGATTTTGGCAGCGACAATGCGATTTGGTGTCGCACAGCTCTGTTGTTATTTTCTAGTATCGACAACTCGTTCAAATGCTAATCAATTGGCCATTAAAATGTATAGCACTTGGAATCAAACGGTTGCATCGATTGACTTAATTGTAATTCGATTAATCGATACTCGTTAATGAAGCCATAAATGATTGAATCAGATAATGTCATTGAATTGAGTTTATTTTGGACTAGCTTTTGCCAGCGACTTCGTCCGCGTGGAATAGTTACTTTGTTTCCTAGTTCTTCGCCCGCGGTTTCACCTGCGTTGCCCCGTTCCTAAGGGTTGTAGCGTGATGTTTTATAGCTTGAAACCTTTCTCATAAATCACTCATTTTCCCAACATTTCCCTTCACTGCTCTGCTCCTATTGATCGTAGCGTGATGAAAAGTATACTATAACCTGCCCAGGAGTATGAAGAACAATTGTACCAAGTTTCGTTGAAATCCGTCGAGTGGTTTTTGTTTCTATAACGAACATACAGACAGACAGACAGACAGACAGACAGACAGACAGACAGACAGACAGACAGACAGACAAAAAATTTACTGATTGCATTTTTGGCGTCAGTATCGATCACTAATCACCCGCTGATAGTTATTTTGGAAATATATTTCATGTACAGAATTGACCTCTCTACAGATTTATTATAAGTATAGATTAAAAGTATCCAACTATCTTGTTAGTTTGGTGATCCTAAGCGCGACTGCGCTAGGGGTCCATTCCCAGGTTGAGTAATTTATTGAGATTTTGTATGAAATTCTCACTAGCAGCATGGAATTTGGATTGGTTCACCCCATCCATACATCACTGCCTAACACTTCGGGGAATACACGCGTAATTGTATTTTAACTTCATGTTGTAACATTATAACTGTTTACTACACTGTACAACTATTTGCGTATTTAAATAGTATGGGTTTTGATAGATCACGATTATCACGAACACTGAAATCACCCTATGCAGTTTTCATAGTCCTTCGATATTTTCCTTCTAATGTAACAATGTGTTCATTTTTTTTAGAAAAATGAAATGTGTGTCTCTGATTGAACTCAAGTAGCACAGAGCAGGCGAGGGATTTGTTTCTTAACTGCCCTAGAAGGAGTAAACTAATAAAAACCCCAAAGATCTAAGGCCTCATTAGTCTAGTGGCCCCACGCGCGACTGCTACGCTAGAGGGCCTGGGTTCGTTCCACAGGTCGAGAAAAAAAACATACCGGCAAACTGTGGGTGTACATTAGTACCTACACCTCTGCCTAACCCTTCGGGGGAATACAGGCGTGATGGTATGTTATATATAATGGTAAGAATCTAACGACGCCTCTAAAGCTAAAATCGAGCCATTTAGACTACAAATCGAGCCAAAGAAACATAGGTTCTGGCGCAGTGGGGTAAATAAATTCATAATACCTACTGCAAGCGGTTTTTAGCCCACTTCAAAAAGGAGGAGGTTCTCAATTCAACTGTATGTTTTTTTGTATGTTTGTTATACGATTATTCCCTCAATTATGAATCGATTTTGATGATTTTTTTTTTATCGGCAGTTCATACTTCAGATCCGATAAAAATTTGTTCAAGGTCTTAAACAAAACTTTGGACATAATGACAATAACACATAGGTAACGATCGAGTAAGTCATAACGTCGTCTAGGTATACCTACGTAAAATTCTACTTGCTATTCAAAATGTTATATTAAAACATGTTATGTAAAAATAATGATGATTCTTTTTATGATCGGTATGTTAGACTTCAGAGGTGGTCCCATAAGAACTTGTTCAAGATCTGATCACAAAATTTGGAACAAAATGACATTATCACGCAACGCTCGAGTCGCCTAGGTTACCTACCTTTACGTAAAATTCTACTCGCTGCCTACACAAAATGTTGAAATAAAATAACTTTCAACAAAAAGTAAACTGACCCTATAACACATAAAAATTAATGTTATGTGCGCAACAGTTTCGGAAGTCGGTGCTTTTGATTTGATCGGATCTTTCGATTACGCTACTGACTTCCGGAACTGTTTCGCACACAACATTATTTTTCATGTTTTTGAAGGCGGATTTACTTTTTCTTAAAGTTACTTTATTGTAATGTAGTTTCAGAATTCATGGTAAGACACCGACTAAATTTTACTATTATTATCGAAAGCAATTGTAATATAATATACAGTAGGTACACAGACTATTCTTTCAGGGCATTATGTTATGTAGCGTGAATTTTACATATTTATGTAGAAAAGTTTCGAGCTCAGTGTGTCAGTGAGGCAACCACCCACTCACTGGTGTGGGAAAATATAAAATGTACCGCGGTCCACATTATATATAGCAATTCAGCTCTGTATGATATTCAATACGAACGAAGTATGAGGAGTTTGATAACTGTAAACGAATCTCTTGCCGGGCAAAAAAAAAATTGTTTCTAATAGCCCTTGAACTTTATAGTTTCAATTTTGGTCCTTCGAGACGAATTTATTTTTATGGTGAATTTTTGATATGCATGAACAGAATAGAAATTTAAATGAATACTTATTTCATTTATTGTATTTATATAATTATTACATTTATTTTTTAAATCTAGATCGATTTTAAAAATCAATGATTGATTACACATAAAATATTCGACTTTCAGAATCAATTTTAAGTAAAATTGAACAAATAATAAAACTAAACAAAATAATTCACCGCTCCCTATTCGAACAATGACAACATAATATTTGCCGGGTAGTTTATTTACACTATTTGCACTGACCTGTGGGAACGCACACTGGCTGCCAGATTATTTGTCGCACCTAATTCACTGGCCCTTTTATTCGCATTCGTTAACTTATAAATAATTGGCAATAAAATTAATTAGTTTATTATTTGCTTGTAACAATGATAATTAAAATGTTGTCTTTTGATTTCTCATGTTTTCTTATATAAAGAATCTCGATTTATTGAAGTGCTTTGCATTGTAAAAATATAGTTTTAAGAGAGTTTTCTATCTTTAGAGATAACAAGATAAACGGCCTCCAGCCAAAATTGATCACATCAGTACCTAAAGAAGAGACTTATACATAATAACAATTTGAGGTAAGGAGCTTTATCGTACACACTTTCGGGGAAATGGAGTCCTTAGAGTGCAATAAGTAAACTTTGTTTCTAAGATAAAATATCTCTTGTCAAATTTACATAGTGTTATAATAACCAAACAAACGAAAAAATGTCATACACCAACGACAACTTCAATAAACTCAATACCATTCAATAAGCATGTTACGATAAATCTGTCACATGTAAATCTACATTAGTAAAGTCCCAAAGGAAATATTGCCAATTAATTGAGCAAACGAGGCGCGAACGACCTCTTATTATACGGGGGATAGAATCAACATAATAAAGGACAAATTAAGTACACAGCCCCCGTCCGACGATCATCGCACAGAGGATTAATGACGTGTGCACAGTTTACACGTCGGGACATGAAAATTTGGTCTTTCCGTCATTTATATGGTGCAAATAGTTTTATTGACTTAACAGCGCCGAGTCATAAAACGTTATGTAAAATCAATATCTACACAGTATTTTTTTTTTTTAATTTGATCACAAATAATATGCTTGTCTATAATTGCTCAGTAATAAAACTAAATCAAATGCTTTTATCCGATCGCTAGATCTACCAAGTTAATAGTTCATATATCATTATTATTATAAAACACCATCACGGCTGTATTCCTCTGAGGGTTAGCCAAAGGTGAACATGTACAATACCATGTATACCTACATCAACGGCAACGGTTACGACGCTATGATTTTTTTTTTAAAGTTGCCCCACATTCTCTTTTCTCCTGTATCGTGTATGCGTTTATAAATACGAATTCTCACACAGACAAATGCCCAGACCCGGAACAACTACCAATATAATTATAAAAAAATAGGGAATTGAACCCAGGACTACTACCATTAACTAACACTAATTAACGCCCATTAGATTAATGAGGCAGTATAAATAGTCTTGTATTTATTTTTAAACTGCAACAATAATGCAAAATTATGACCATCTACACTCGTTTGTGCTACAGATATAATGCAAGCAAGAAACACATGTTTCCTGACTTGTGTCTACTTCGACTGCCTTTAGTTCTTAAACGAAGCAGAATGTATAACTATAAGCAACCTGTAAATAGTGCATCAGTGTGTTAGTTCCCCTGTCCCACAGTGTACTGGGCAGCAAATCGTCAATTAGTGCTATGACTGCAGCGCGCCACGCGACCAGCGATGTGCACTTTGTAACGCCCCCTTGTGGGATACATCCGAGTTCACAGATTAAACAGCCGCAGAGATGACACAAATCACACATACAATTTTCCAAGTTACAATTTGTTGTTATCGATGTATGTAATTTTTTTTTGTTGAATTGAGTGCGATTTACCTTATGGAAAACACAAATGCGGATTGAACCAGAGCTCTAAAGAGTAGGTATGTTTTAGATTTGCGTATTTCATACAAATTAAGAACCTGAAGAAGATCTTACCATGAAGCGTGCTACGTTTTGTTGATTTTTGTAACACGCATTTCTACCTTCGTGCGTAGAATAATTTATATTCTTACCCTTTATCCCTACACCACGAGAATTTATTGTTACTAAGCGGCTGAAGTAACCTTGATTAAACTTAAACGACCCTATCGACAATAAACGAAAATATAAAGGACATTTTGAATACTCCCTATTGAACGTGTGTCGAGTCTGCCAACGCAATAAGTGAGTTGAACTATTCTTTGACGGCACAGTGCGTGTGACTCGACTTATGATTTAATACGCTCACTTATTTGATCTGTCCTCTCTACAGAAATCAGATTTTATTAATTTTGCTACAGCAGTTTTTTTGGATAGAAAAGATAATGATTAAATTATTTTATTTGGAACTACTTAAGACTGGTAAATATTTGAATTGTATATAGAATGATAATAAACGACTAGGTTTTCTAAATTTTATCGGAGAATGGCCATAACTTACTCGTAATCAGAAGTCATACTGACTTATTATAACATTGTGGCCTACCAGGGGTCGTGCTGGTTCAAATATTAGTAGTGTACTTATTTACTTGGAAGATTTAGCTCAGATCTCTGCTATTGAAGTTAGTTGGTATTTCAACATTTCATCTTTGAAATATTTACCGAACCAAACTTTGTCAACGTTAACTACTATGTTTTTTTAGCTTACGCCAATTGCTAACAACCTGTGAGATTTAAATAAAAGATAATTTAAATATAAGATACATCTATATCATAAAGATCTTTGCTATGTATGCTAGATAGCAAAGATCTTCTCTGCTTCTTTTTATGGCTTTTTTTTTCTCTATCCGTTTAGCAAAGCATAGTTTTTCTTGGTCCTTAGTTCCTCAGACAAATGCAATAAAAAAAATGGTCTTTTGTTCCTTTATTCATGAAACATTTGAAATTAAGGGTCGTTTTGTGTGTTCTTTATTTATCACACTAATTATATTCATAGATCATAATCGTACCATCAGCATCGGTCTCACGTCATTGTGTTACACCGCGATGGCGATAACAAACAATATGCTCTCGAGGATTCGCGAGTATCGCATAACACGCGTACAGATAAAACTAATAACTTTCGATTGACGGGATGCATCGCACTAACAATTCGTACTACAACAACATAAGCACCGAATCAAATTATTTAAAAACCAACCTTGTAATAAATTGAAATAGGTTTGTTCTGAAGTGTATGCAGATTCATCATGATTGATAAGTGTTTTGCAATCCCAGTGAAAAAGATCGTCGGATAGGGTGCGCCGACCACTCGACCGGCAAATATCGTAGATTAAACTTTTTGCGAATCAATTTGTACGCCAATTAGGGGGATGACGCGACGCGAACGCTTTCATTTAAACAATTACGTGGATCAACGAGGCGACCTTAAATGCTTTAATACGACTGTATCTAATCATATTTAAAATTTCTTGTAGTTTAAAATGTCCAATTAAATAACTACTATTCTAACAGTGGTCTCCACTGCCTGTACTGTCAAATTTCTCTTTCATGTTGCTGACGACATCTTCGACACAAAATCCTATGATGGAATACAGTTCTCGTTGGTACGACATCATTAAATTATAATAATAAATAGCAAAATATAATTAGTTCTCCATTTTCGTTTCATATATAGCAAAGAAGAAAATATATTATTAAAAAAACATCAATTAGCAATTACTGCTATAACTCTGTGAGCAGCAGATGTTCTTCGCGTTGGCTTGTGAGCACAGAAACGATGTGCGTCCGCGCTCCTTCGTGGCCAGTAGAATAGCGAGGAAACTAGATAAGACAAGAACTAGGCGCAAGAGTTACTTAGCGTAATGGTTGAGCGATCAGCTTCACGTGTTGTGGGTTCGATCCCCACACGGAGCAAATATTTGTATAATCTACAAGTACGTACGGTACCGTACTTCCGGGTCTGGCTGTTTTTGTGGGAGAGAATTTGTGTTTGTAGACGCACCCATGATACCGAAGAAAATCCCAGTTTGAGGCAACCATTATCCTAAAAAAAAAAACAAAAAAATAATAGTGCATATAGCCCAGCGTGATGTTCTACCACCAAACGGTTCAAATTACTTGGAGGTGTCCGTCGCTAAGTAAAAAATACACTAATTAATCGGTTAGTGGCTAAAATTGTCGCTACTGATAAGTCACAATATAATTCACGGACATGATGACATCTTCCTGTATAACCTGACCTCACACTGTATAGGCTTTCCGTACAATTACCGGTCACTAGTAGTACACGGTTTCTAGTATACAGAAATATATTCACGAAATTATATTGTGATTATGCATCTGTGATTGTGATTTATCAAAAGTGATTTTTGATAAATTCACATATAAAGACATAGGAAACGTATAATGATCTGATGAAACGAAGTTTGCAAATGCTGTATTCTGGTTTGATTTAAGTACTACATAACTGAACTTCAAAGTAACCCTAACCACCAATCTGATTCAAGATAGGCAAGGCTAATAAGAGACTGAGTTATCCTACATCATTTCATTATCCTATACATGTCTATAAGCGATAAGACCGAATGATACAAATAAATATATTATTGTTTAGTATTGCGATCACAGTTCGACTCGCTGCCCTTCTGGCCCGGCAGCGCTAACGGATCGGCAGTGAACTTGCGCTCCTATTTATAATCCTCCCTACTGCGCTTGAAATAAATACGTCGATACTGATCGACCAATGGACCAAAACGGTCCAATAGCTTTTACAATGTTGCCACTGTAATTCACGAGCTTGTGAATAGCATAATTCCAGAGTCAAGACCGCTAAATAGGCATCGGTCGTTTAGGTGTGCGTGGCTCCATCCGTATGTAACTCACTGGCGACGTATTAAAATTATTCTTAGAGGGACTGGCGGCTTCGAGCCGCACAAGATTGAGCAATAACAGGTCTGTGATGCCCTTAGATGTCTTGGGCCGCACGCGCGCTACACTGAAGGAATTACCAATCACAGCTTGTAATGTAATCATAATTAAATAAAATGGGAAACACCCGTATTTACTGTAACAGGTGTTTGATAAATACACAATTAAATTTAGGTGGAATCGGGACCTGTCTTGAAGACCTTTTATGGCAAAGATGATAACGGCGAAAGAAAAGATGATTCACGCTCACTGGTAGGTATATATGAATAGCCGGAGGTGCGCCAATGGTTCTGGCAAATAAATGTGTTGAAGTCATAACAAAGTTTTTCATTATGATGTCTCTTGTTTACATTTATTTTATTTGTTTACCAGTCTGTGAATTTTTATATTATTCTACGATTGCGCAAATGTAGTACTTGTCTGGATTAGATCGATTATCTCAATTTTTAAAACTATTGTGTATTACAAGAGATAAAATACTATCAAGCATGTGTTCCAAGAAGAGTTAGGCAGAGGCTATATTTAGATTCCGTATAATAGGAGGCAAACTTATTGCCATTAGCAAGCTAAGGCCAATCTCCAAACAATTTGAGAAACGAACGAAGGACCACAAGCGTACGCTTACGACCACTACACCAATGAGGCAGTGTGAAATTAATTTAAAAAAATCGTAGATTGTGCATAAAAGAAACATTAAAAAAAGCCATATTAATTAGCATTCATATTCTAAAACAATGCACTTCTAAAAATACATAGCTTCGATACGTCTCGCCTAATAAGCGCATGCAAATATTTTGTAGTAGCACAAAAATAAAAAAGTTTTACATCAACGCCTGACGATAACACGATGGAGTACTCATTTGTTTATGCATGGGATATTATTAGCTCGGTGATTTTCACCTGAGAATATGTCGCTGCATTCTTGCCGTTACAATACTTACGAGCCAATATACCTAATCAACTTAGTTGGATGACGTCGTATAGTTCATCGTTCCATCGTGGATGTACCTACATTTCTTAATGATTTCGCATCAAAGCACATCAAAGTCGCAGCAGTTGATTTTGGTACAAGCCTCTAGTTTCCTGTAGCCCGGATTGCTTCAAATTGTTTTGGAGACCTTCTGTTACGGTGAAGGTTTGCGAATAACTCAGTGTTAGCTCGCTAACCATACGAAACACGGAAACACAGAATTCCTTATAAATTATATAAATTCCTTTATTTTATTTTATTTAGTTTTGGTCCTAAGAGTCGTGATTTTGTAAAAGATATTTATTTATATAAATGCAGACCTTTCTTCATACTTATGAATACATACTAATCTGATTTGCGGGAGAAGAATTAGCTACTCTTCTACGTCTACTGTATAGTCTCAAAATTGTCCAGATGTATAGAAATTTTGTGTAAAAAGGCTGTTCACACAGATGTTTTATTCCGCATCTCATACAGATACGACAGCAGACGAAGAGTGGAGTCGTTAAATAAAAAACGAGTCTCAGGAATGTTTCATTTACCTATTTATGAAACGTTGAATTTATGAGTAGATAGAGATTGCTGATAAATGAAAAAAATAATTAAAGATTTACTTGATTAATAAAGCTTATTACTGAATTCAAGATTACTTAAATGATAAATGTAATTAATTAGTTAAGTCTCAATAAAATTGTATAATCTATACTTATAATAAATCTGTAGAGAGGTCAATTCTGTACATGAAATATATTTCCAAAATAACTATCAGCGGGTGATTAGTGATCGATACTGACGCCAAAAATGCAATCAGTAAATTTTTTGTCTGTCTGTATGTTCGTTATAGAAACAAAAACCACTCGACGGATTTCAACGAAACTTGGTACAATTGTTTTTCATACTCCTGGGCAGGTTATAGTATACTTTTCATCACGCTACAATCAATAGGAGCAGAGCAGTGAAGGGAAATGTTGGGAAAATGAGTGATTCATGAGAAAGGTTTCAAGCTATAAAACATCACGCTACAACCCTTAGGAACGGGGCAACGCAGGTGAAACCGCGGGCGAAGAACTAGGGAACAAAGTAACTATTCCACGCGGACGAAGTCGCTGACAAAAGCTAGTAATTAATAAATTTCATAATAATGGTGATTCTAATATTTGTATCTTATGACGATGTCTAATCACAACTACATATTTGCACACCTTTTAAAGTAGGATATGATATTAAGAGCTTTGTTATAACTATGTATCACCTCATGTATACCCATATCCAGACAAATAAATGATTTGATTTGATTTGAATGATGCGACAACTTTAAATTATGATTTTCTGAGCGTAACTTTAAACGGTGCGCGTAAGTACTCTGGTAACGTTCCATTTCAAACTCAGTAAAGATACAGAACATATTCTAACACCCTAGCATCCGCGCAATGATTACACGCCTCACACCTGCTACCACAAATAGCCGCGGCCAATGCACCCGATGCACTTGCATCATACCTACCCTTTAACACCCCACACCAACCAATTCAACTCCATCTAGCTATAACACTTACATGCTTGTATATTGAATATCTCATTTTGTGGCTCTTATACAAAGTAGTCAATGGACGTTAATGTTATCGATTGTAACGATAGTTTAGAAGCAATTAGTTTAGGCGCAGTAGCGGTATTGGTATGCAATTGAGAGAATCAATGAATGGTAAATGTGACAGTTCGCTACAGTGATCCAAATATATTCTGTTTGTTGTCGTAGTATAATTAAACTTGACTAATGAACTTCTACTCAATGTTACAATGGTGGATTACTCGCTAGACAATAAAACGTCGACTTGCAAGCAACAGTTCTAGCCAATACATATTATACACTAGCTTTTGCCAGCGACTTCGTCCGCGTGGAATAGTTACTTTGTTCCCTAGTTCTTCGCCCGCGGTTTCACCTGCGTTGCCCCGTTCCTAAGGGTTGTAGCGTGATGTTTTATAGCTTGAATCCTTTCTCATGAATCACTCATTTTCCCAACATTTCCATTCACTGCTCTGCTCTTTTTGATCGTAGCGTGATTAAAAGTATACTATAACCTGCCCAGGAGTATGAAGAACAATTGTACCAAGTTTCGTTGAAATCCGTCGAGTGGTTTTTGTTTCTATAACGAACATACAGAGAGACAGACAGACGGACAGACAAAAATTTTACTGATTGCATTTTTGGCATCAGTATCGATCACTAATCACCCGCTGATAGTTATTTTGGAAATATATTTCATGTACAGAATTGACCTATCTACAGATTTATTATAAGTATAGATTTTGCAAGAGATTTTAAAGTTTATTGTTTTGATTTAATTGTGTCAACGCTAGCGATACTGTTGTAGGAAGGTCGTTTTTACTGAAATATCTAATTCTGGAATGCTCATCTGTTATTACTGAAAAAATATAATATGATTAGTAAAATATTTCGTTATGCAGTTAAGTAAATGTCATAACGAAGGTTCAATCTGCAACGTGAGGTAATTTTCTAAATCGATGGCTTTTTAAACAACTCTATCGGTGCCAGTTGTTGGTATTTCAGCAAGGAATCTGTCAACCTGAATATCAAGGAACATGAGAGAAATATTAGTAGCTTCTGCCAGCAGCTTAGCACATGTAGGATATCTAAACTAAGAAATTCTCCATGGATTAAAACGATAAAAAGTATCTACCTTAAATGTTGACCAGGCTTAAAATCAAAAGGCTGAACAGGATTACCTAGTTCAGGCACATAATTTTATATAAATAATATACCCAAGTAAGACTTTGTTACTAACAAATATTTTGTCATGTAGTGTTTGAATAAATGATTTTAATTGATTTTGATTTTGAATCTACCTGTACACCAGATTTCCTAGAAACCCACTAAGTAGATAGATAAGTGGAAATACAGACAGACCACAATTCAAAAAATCATTAATTCAGCTTCAGTAATTCAGTAGTCTCCTCCACTTATTTTTTTCAATTACTTTTCTACAGATTTCTGATATACATATAAGGCATATTCAGCCTCGTAGAGGTATCTGTGAGGTCAAGCTGTATTTTTAACATACATACATACATACACTCACCCCTTTCTCCCACAGGGGTAGGCAGAAACAAAAAGAGAAATCCTTACCTCTTGGAGCGAATGCATAACTTTTAACAAAGATACACACCACGCAAATTCAATCGCAGATGTAAATTAGTCGTTTTTATAATGTCATACAATTCAGTATATCTAGATAAAATAAGATAAATGGTAGGTACGGACGTAATTGCCTATACAAGGAATAAACGTCGTAGGCGTCACACTGACCAATCAGAGCGTAGCTCCGTGTTGAATGTTTGACGTAACCGCTACAACCACTGCCGTAGCGCCTCACCAAGTATTTACCTACTTCGAAGGTTGGAATACCATTTCTATGTATACCTATATTATACCTGTATACCTATATTATTTTCTTAGCGTATTTGATTTGGTGAACAATGTTTAATTGGAGAGAACAAGTGAAAAACTTGGTGACTTTATAGCCAATTCTATAAAATATTCGACTCCAAGGACCAAATTCAATGTATATTTTGAGGCTTCATTCTAAAAACTGTGTCTGAATATCTACTTAACTAAATTATCAGTCCATTGTTAGCAATATAGAAAACACAAAAATTTCATAAGAAAACTGTTTACCTGTTTTGCCATCCAGTTAACATGATAGATAAAGGGATGATGCTTTAACTCTTAAATGGATGTTGTTGCAAAAAATAAATTAGCAGTAAAATTTTTTGGAGCCCTCTTATTTATGAACTGAAGCATTTAAATATTAGGCATAACCTAGTTAAGGTTTACATATGATACTGTGCTCTATTTAATTCTAAGAAAGTTATAGTAAAATGTATTGAACTCTTTTTCAAAATAAAACTATTTTTTATTATTACCCGACTTCGCCAGAAGGAGAGCCATATTTTTTAAGTGCATGTCTGTTTTAAACTGTTTATTTAAATGTGAACTCATTAGTCTTGTGATTGTATACGCGGCTGCTACACTAAAGGTCCTGGGTTCGATTTACAGGTCAATACAGGGTTTTCCTATGAAATTCTCAGTTGCAGTTGCCAGTTAATGGCAATAGATTTGCCCCCTATTACACCTAAACATACTGATTAATTGCGGGTGTGCAGTACAACATCTCTGCTTAACTCTTGGGAGAATATAGATGGTATGTTATGTTCTCTTTGAATAAATAAATAAGTGTTAATTAATTTCTGTATTGCGTAAGGTGCATGACAGGCTGGGTTCAAATTCAGACAATACTGCAGGTATAGCAGCCACGACAGATTAAAAACTATACCTAGCAGAAATATTATATTATATAGGTAAATTCATTGTATTAAAACCCACTACGAAAATAAAATAGCATCAAAAACTATGACAAGAAAACTATAATAACAACTTCACGCTAAAAGCATGCTTGAGTTTTGCAACAATTATACTCTTTAAAAAGTCTCAATTCATTTAAAATTCAAGCCCGTCTTAATTTGCATGATTTAAACCTCCATTCCACACAAATGACACTCACCCACTAACATATCACACCTGCAACATTAATTGCGAAACCTCGGACAAGCCAATCAAGTGATCAAACACTCACATACCTCTCCACCCTGTTGAGGTAGACCGATTACGCTTAAGTATTCGAACATCGTTTAACAATTCGTGAGGCAAAGGTATTTGATGTAATTGCTTAGTTACAGTATTTGATAGGAAGATTTTCTTCGATATGACAATTCGACCTCTCATTGTTAAAAATAATTAAATGAATTTCTATAAATGCCTATACTTTTGTGAAAAGAAAGTACTTTGTAAGAGAAGGGTTTTCAAATAAGATTCGATCAGATCATATCAGATAAAGTTATGTTTGAAAAGTTTACAATTATTAATAATACGATGAATTACAACAGCTGCAAGGCACATTCTGAACAATAGTGAATAGCCCTTGGCTGTAAGAGCAAATTTGTATGGCATGGATCAACAGAAAACATTTAATTACAATGAATAATAAACTGAAATCATGTTTAAAGCTAGCTAACAGCTATTGTTATGGTTTACCTGGCTATTTCTAGTTAATAATTAAGACATTAAAATTTCCATAGAGAGTTAAATGATATCACTGGAAAGAAGGAAACAAATATAAAAAAAAATGTTTTAAATAATAAATTTGGTCCTTAGAGACTTGCTAGAGACAGTTTTTATGGTCCAATATCTTATAGTAGATTGCCTTTATTGTCCTAAGTACGTAAAAAGAAACAGATTTTTTATAAAATCGTTCTTATTCTGTTAATTTTAACAAAATATTTCTAATCAAATTATGCTGATTCTTTGTTTATGAGACACCTATTATCTGGGCAATTATATTGCGATTCTAAGTAATATTAACACAACTTAATTGTAGCAAAACGTTGTTAGGTAGATATGTTTAATTTTTAATCAACTGTATTGTACTCAGTAACTCTACAATTTGCGAATATTTTCACTTTCGTCACTCATGCTGCTTTCATCTTTTTGAGGAAGTATTATGGGCTATTATTGCTTAAAACAAATCATGTAAAATTTCAATAAATTAAATGGCTACACAATTGAAGTAATCAACTTTACATATTTCATCAGTGGCTGATTTGATTATGTATTACTGTATTTAAAAAATTGTGAGAGCACGAAAATACCTTAACATAGACGACATTGTCTTGAAATCTTTACTCAAACTTTAATGATATCTGGAATTTAAAAGTTCAAAAAAGTCAATATTCATATGGGTGAAAAACGGCGTCCGCCCATCGCCTGAAATGGCGCAAGGCGGGCGGGCCGTCGCTCGCGCCCGTTACGGCGCGCAGATATTTCATCGAAAATAATGGTTGAAAATCCTTTTAACAACCCTTAGAAATGTCTAGGGGGTGTAAGGATGGGTTATAGTTTATAAATTAGTATGAAATACTGAAAGAAAAGCGGGGGCTGTGGCCGCGCGGGGGCCGGCGCGCTCGCCATGTATGGCGCGCGACGTCTGCGCCGCTGCTCCTATAAAAGATTCCGCAACCGCTGCTCGCCGCACTCGCAGTCTCGCTGCCGTAGAGTCAACATCCACCGCGTCCCAAACCACACACACACGCCAAAATGTGCGACGACGATGTTGCTGCGCTTGTAGTCGACAATGGCTCCGGCATGTGCAAAGCCGGTTTCGCCGGCGACGACGCGCCCCGCGCCGTGTTCCCGTCCATCGTAGGTCGCCCTCGCCACCAGGGTGTGATGGTCGGTATGGGTCAGAAGGACTCCTACGTGGGTGATGAGGCCCAGAGCAAGAGAGGTATCCTCACCCTGAAGTACCCCATCGAACACGGTATCATCACCAACTGGGATGACATGGAGAAGATCTGGCACCACACCTTCTACAACGAGCTGCGCGTCGCCCCTGAGGAACACCCAGTCCTCCTGACTGAGGCTCCCCTCAACCCCAAGGCCAACAGGGAGAAGATGACCCAGATCATGTTTGAGACCTTCAACTCCCCCGCTATGTACGTCGCCATCCAGGCCGTGCTCTCGCTGTACGCCTCCGGTCGTACCACCGGTATCGTCCTGGACTCCGGTGATGGTGTCTCCCACACCGTCCCCATCTACGAAGGTTACGCCCTGCCCCACGCCATCCTCCGTCTGGACTTGGCTGGTCGCGACTTGACCGACTACCTCATGAAGATCCTCACCGAGAGGGGCTACTCATTCACCACCACCGCTGAGAGGGAAATCGTGCGTGACATCAAGGAGAAGCTGTGCTATGTCGCCCTCGACTTCGAGCAGGAGATGGCCACCGCTGCCGCCTCCACCTCCCTCGAGAAGTCCTACGAACTTCCCGACGGTCAGGTCATCACCATCGGTAACGAGAGGTTCCGTTGCCCTGAGGCTCTCTTCCAGCCTTCCTTCCTGGGTATGGAATCCTGCGGTATCCACGAGACCGTGTACAACTCCATCATGAAGTGCGACGTTGACATCCGTAAGGACCTGTACGCCAACACTGTCATGTCCGGTGGTACCACCATGTACCCCGGTATCGCCGACAGGATGCAGAAGGAGATCACCGCCCTGGCTCCCTCCACCATCAAGATCAAGATCATCGCTCCCCCCGAAAGGAAGTACTCCGTATGGATCGGTGGATCCATCCTGGCTTCCCTGTCCACCTTCCAGCAGATGTGGATCTCCAAGGAGGAGTACGACGAGTCCGGCCCCGGCATCGTCCACCGCAAGTGCTTCTAAGCGTGCACATGAACCTCGCGCATGCGCGGGGCTCCTGCGCCGCTGCTGCGTGACCCTAGTGCTGTGTATTGTGGTGCTCTCGTTCCGCAAGGAACTCTAGCATTTGTACGTTGTACGTAGTGATACCTGACAGAACTGAACATCTAATATAACGCCATCTATTGTAATGTAATTTATTGTAAAATTTATATAAATTTAATTTAATTTTCTTTTTTTATTTTTATTATATACACGGGATCGTTATGGATCTCACGCCAAATGTAATTAATAAATAAACGGTTAATTTATTTATTTTAATTACATTATTTCTTTTATACAACCGTTGACTTTGGTTTTTGTTTGGAGTCCCGCACCCGCATTCCCCCTGCGGTGTAGTGTTTCAAGTGACAAGCTATGTGAGTCAGTAGATCACACCTGTCCAGAAGTGGGTCACACTCACTGCCAACATTCCAGCGATCAATCGCCACCTACTTAAAACTTTTGAAATTCATTTGAATAACAAGCAGGCATAGCAAAATTACGAAAGTACACTTCCCCTAGCAAGAGCGGAGTTCTGATTTAAAATTAGAAGCGGAGGTTACCACACGCGTCAGAATTAACCACCGCGTGCACTACCATAAATAGTAAAGACAACTCCCGCGGCCAAAAGCATTTTCTAAATTTATCGTAATATCTTGGGGCGGCGGTGCCTGGTATGCCAAACGATACCGATCCTTACAAGCTTACGATAAGCTAAAATTTCGCTTACATCACGCGTTTCCGTAAATATCGCGAGAGTCCGCTGGAGTAAAAGAAGCCATCGGTTCGGCATGTCTATTAATACAACAGACTCCCGGCGCGCTTAGTTTACATCTGTACGACGAATATGAGGCGCAATACGTGGACGTGACGACAATTCTTGTTTACTGCTGCGCGATTAGGAACAGTTTAATAATAGTTATCGTTCAAATTCATGTGAATACCAGGAATCCAATGCGTTATCATATTACTGCTTCAGCTTTTTTCACTGATAGAAATTCATAAGGGCTCTGACATGTCTTCGTAACGCGGTTCATTCAAGTTCATGACTTTACTATACAGTCGGTTGTAGATGAATTGGGACCAATTACGTATGAATACAGGAGGAACGTATTAGATAATCTTTGTGTATCTTTCAACGGTGTTCAATATCATATTCTAATTCGGGAACGTAAGAAAACATACTTTTATAACGCAATGTGCGTCTTCGGTCCTTTCGTACCCTTAAAAGCCAAGGAATTTATTTCCGTGTTTACTATGTGGCCGTTTAGTTTTCTATTGGCTACAAATGTTACGATAGACCTTTTAAGTTTTAGGAA
Organism: Acronicta aceris; assembly: GCA_910591435.1. Classification (NCBI taxonomy): domain Eukaryota; kingdom Metazoa; phylum Arthropoda; class Insecta; order Lepidoptera; family Noctuidae; genus Acronicta; species Acronicta aceris. The sequence goes on along the minus strand of OU342781.1, from coordinate 2,732,747 downwards.
TAAATTATTGAAATTAAACAATCCTACAAATTTTGGAACGCTGTGTAGGCAGGCGGTGAGTGGATGAGTAATTTTGCTTAGTATTATCAAGCGCGCTCCATCGTAGATCGCAGTTTCGCTTAACATCAGGCGAACTGGCGGTCAAGCGTAAGCCTATCACGAATTAAAAAAAAAAGTATTATTAGAAGAAATGACGAGTCGCGTAAAAAAGCGTGAGTATAGAAGCATCAGTTTTCGTTGTTTATTATGTGTATGTGGAGCGAGATTTAATTATTACAGTATGAAAAGATAAACAAAACTGGTTGCGTTAATGACTTAAATAATGGAGCTTAATTTCTAACCTAGTCACATATTACCAAATTGTTACTACATCTAGGATACAAACAATGGTTTAGTCATATCCTGGAAAGTAGTCTGTTGACCTATATTCTGATTATCAACAACTTGGTATCTTTTTGCTTCTTGCAACAGCTTCTTTAGAGTTGGTTTTGATTCTAGTTTACTTTCCTACTTCATTGACTACAATTCCTTTCAAATTTTTTGACGATTCCATGCAGCAGTTACCACTTGGTGGTTCATGAATGCCACCACTTCTTGAACTCACATAGTAATCACATATAATAGGTGGGGGAAAAAGTTTCTTCGCATTTAATATGAAAACTCAAGACATTTTTTTTTTCAAAGTTAATTTACATTTAATTATAATATATATGTACCATTTTGCTCAACGACTTTTTGCCATCTTGTGGCTAGTGACATGATCCCATTGTTGTAGAAATTTTGGGACTTCTGATCAAAAAAACGTGACAAGTAGTCCTCTCTTGATGTTAATCTGACACTGCCTAAAGAATTCTGAAGAGATCGAAACAGGTGGAAATCTGAAGGTGCAAGGTCAGGGCTATATGACGGATGCATTAACACCTCCCAGCCAAACTCTCTTAATTTTTGCTGAGTGGCCAAGTTGTGTGTGGTCTAGCGTTATCGTGATGAAAGACCACACCCTTTCTATTGATCAATTCCAGCCGCTTTCTCCCAATTTCTTGCTTTAATCTCATCAGTTGTTGGCAGTAAAGATCCGAATCGATGGTTCTGCCTGGCGGTAAAAGCTCATAATGAACAATGCCATACACAGAGCATCACCTTATTGCGAGTTAACCCGGGTTTTGCCACAGTCTGTGAAGCCTGACCGACCTTTGACCACGACCTTTTTCGCACGTTCTTGTCGTACGTGATCCACTTTTCATCACCAGTTATCAATCTCTTTAAAAACGGTTCAGTTTCATTACGTCTCAATAAAGAATCGCAAATGAGTACACGGTTCATTAGGTTTCTTTCAGTGAGATCGTGTGGCACCCAAATATCGAGATTTTTTGTAAACCCAGCTTTTTTCAAATGGGTCAAAACTGTTTTGTGGTCAATCCCTAGTTCTTCAGCTACGTCGTAACTACTGATATGCCGATCTTGCTCCACTTTTTCAAAAATTGCGTCAATTTTATCTGTAACAGGGCGACCAGAGCGAGGTGCATCTTTAACATCAAAATTTCCGGATTGAAAACGCTTAAACCAACTTTGTGCTACTCTTGCTGACACTGCATTAGGTCCATAAACGTCACAATTTTTTTTTTGCGGCTTGCGTTGCATTTTTCCCCTTTTTGTGATAAAACTTTAAAATGTATCGAATTTCTTCATTAGATTCACTCATTTTGACAGAAAGAAAAACAAATGAAAAATAGCGGGAAACAAATTTTTACTAATTTGTTTCTTTTTTTAAAATGTAACTTTTTTAATGTTATCAAAATCAGCCAGATAAACATAATACAGCCAAAGATTTTTTATTAAAAGTATTTATTTACATACTACTTAAATGCGAAAAGATTTATTCCCCAACTTAATATTATGTCTACACTGACTCAATAATTGTGAAAGCGAAGTCATAAACAAAATAAAATAAAATTTTGTTCATGTGAACATACTTACAGTATCGTTCATATGAACACAATCATGAAATTCAATAAGTTTCTTCGTCACGTTATGAGCAGGCGTCGCATCAATACGTGTTGTTGGATTGCTGTGTAATATAAAAATGTTTACAGCGAATGAAATTATTAAATACTAGTTCTTCGCCCGCGGTTTCACCTGCATTGCCCCGTTCCTAAGGGTTGTAGCGTGATGTTTTATATCTTGAAACCTTTCTCATGAATCACTCATTTTCCCCACAATTTCCCTTCACTGCTCTGCTCCTATTGATCGTAGCGTGATGAAAAGTATACTATAACCTGCCCAGGAGTATGAAGAACAATTGTATCAAGTTTCGTTGAAATCCGTCGAGTGGTTTTTGTTTCTACAACGAACATACAGACAGACAGACAAAAATTTTACTGATTGCATTTTTGGCGTCAGTATCGATCACTAATCACCCGCTGATAGTTATTTTGGAAATATATTTCATGTACAGAATTGACCTCTCTACAGATTTATTATAAGTATAGCATTATAATTAGGATTCACTTATAAGTCTAGACTCGGGTAAGTATATTTGCTATTGAGGAACCTATATTTGTCTTTCTGAGCATGACCCTAATTCTTCTGGTGTTATAGAAAATGACATGTTTTTATCTACTTATAGTCTTAAATGAAATGGAAACATGTTTAAACTTTTTCGAAAAAGGAAACAAACTTCAACATCGATTTTGGAGATAGGTATTTTCTCGCCAAAATGCATGATGGAATGCACCTATCTATACAAAATGAATAGTGGAAACTTACGGTCAGACGAAAACTAAAGTTATGTAGGTCTATTTCGAAATAAAAAAAAAAGAATTTTACTTAACAAAAATATTTAAATACAGAAGAATTGAGAGCCTCCTGTTTAAGCCAGTTAAAACAATTATGATGACGTCGATGGACCTTTTCCCGACGACAGACAGTTGCATATTCTATACACACGTTCAAAAGCTCTGTGTCATATGTCTCTATGAATACTATATGATTCAGTTCTGTTATCACCCCCACTGACATCAGTGGAGTTTGGCAGCCGCTCTTATTGCTATAAAAGTACGCGTCGCTAACAATAGCATGCACCAGTTTTAAAACGCATCAATAATCATAATCACTAGTGACTCAGGGTAGAAAGATGAACACGTTTACAACAGCAGTTTTAACTACCATGTCTGGGTTTTCCGAATTCTATGGGAATTTCTCTTAATCTTGACTTAGCGAATACACCCTATACGGTACCTACCTCTTTATTTTAGTGGATCATGGGTAATGATAGGTCGTCTAACGCGTCGTATCGGAATCCTACTGATTAAAAAATCAAGGTTTTATGTACTTTCTGAGATTGTGTTTATTGTCAACGGTATTTTGCTTTTGTATTATATGCAGCATTATTTATTTATTTATTGCGGTAAAAGAAACATACAGTACTATAATTACGATAAAAGAGGAATATATATTATATTTGAATTCCGGACAAAAATAGTGTCGGCAACTAATGAAACATTTTTATAACGTTTTTCCAAATATTTTTCCATTTCAAAAATTGCAATATTATTCGAGCTGACTTCATTATAAAGGATACAAAGTTTCAATGCAAACATAATCTATTATTTTTTATCGTAAATCATAGAAAAATGACTCAATAATTATATATCTATATAGTCTGCTATCCTAGTGATATGAACATTGGAATACCAAGTCAAAGGTCTCGAGTTCGAAACTAAGGCAGACACCCCTGACTTTTTAGAGTCATGTATGATTAATGATTAATTAAGCACTCGCATAAACGGAAGGAAAACATCGTGAGAAAACCTGAACGCTGCAAGATTTTCTTAAAGTCGTGTTAAATCTACCAACCCGCAGTAGGCTAATGTTGTGGACTATAGACTAATATGTCTCAATCTGAGCGAAGAACCGTGTCCAGCAAAGACTGTGACAGTATTATATGGGTTGATGATGAATTATCACGAAGTCAGGGCTATAGGTACTGGAAATGTTATTACTGAAGACCACAATAAGGCATGTGAAATTGATTTTAAGGTCGAGCAGTGGCCTCTCAGCTGCCACGGTCCGGACCAAAAGACCATACAAAAAACAAAACAAAGTTTTTATTGATGTATGACAAAGATTCATCACCTCGCAACAAGCAGTCTCGCAATGCCAACCGCTTGCCAAACATTCGTAGCTGTTTAATGGCCAACTTATTATCACAACATGCCAATGTAATTAAACCCTAATTATAATAAAAAAAGATTTTTAAAATACCTAAGTTTTTCAACCTCGACCCAGAAAATATCCTATGATTCTAAATTGGCGCAATTCAACATGACCTCTCTCGAAAATCGTAGGGACCTCTTAGACCTTAGGTTTATCTACAAATAATAAAATTGATTCCTCTGAGCTACGCTTACAGAGTGCCCCGTAATCGTCTTCGGAAACCCATAATACCATCGGCCCCTCCACTTCGATATACGAAACTTGGCGCGAACTCCCCCATTCCACGGTTATGTATGTAAACTCGTCAACATGAGAAGCGACTTGTATGACATTCACGCAGATACTTTAGCAAGATTCTCAAGGAATAGTGATCGCCCTCCAATGGATCATGCCTAGTGACATTTTGCTGTTGTTTTAATATGTAAACATATTTTATATTAGACAAAAGTACATCGTCCGTAAAATCGCATTAGATAAAATTGAGCAAGTTGTGTTTGCCTGTAATTGGTTATGCAGTAATGCAGTATTTCTAAGTAGTCATAAGATAACCATATAATTCACGACTGTAATAACTGTAGACAGACCATAATTAAATAAATATATGAATAATCCATTAAAAAAAATAAAGGTTCACAATATACAGTATTGTTTCTTACATTGATTGGAGTAGAGTATTTCAGTCCTTTTGATTTGATCTATTGAGTTGGTACGGATAACCCCTCTTATTTTAACATGACATCGATGTTTAACTGTAAATTATAACGGCGGCAGTAGGCTCGCCCGGTATCCTTCTTTTTATTGATTATGTCGACAAACGAGCAGACGAGCCACTTCATGGTAAGTAGTCATCGTCGCCCATGGACACCTACAACACCAGAGAAGTTGCTGATGCTTTGCCGAGCTTTATGAGCTCCTACGGACTGCAGATTGGCAGAGCCGCAGAAACCAAGGGGGAACTGCCTCTCACACGCAAAAATCGAAACCTCACCAAGGTGCTATACGACGGTCTCCAACGTGAGGGTGGTTGCCAGCCAGTCAGATCCCAAGAGGTCCTACCACCGAGCAAGTCAGATATTTTCTCGGCTCTTACGAGATGCTTATCTGAATGGCAGTGAGGAACTGAATTCTAGTCCGTCACCACACAAGTCTAAAATTCTATCACAAAGAACGACTACCGTTTCAGGTAGGTAGGTATATCTACTGGCGATGGAATGTGTTAATAATACTAGTACGAGTAGAATGGAACTCTATAATTATTTTATTCAAAGATTTCTTTAATGAATCGAATATACCTAATTTCCAAAATACGATGAACATAGAATTCAGCTGAGAAATTAATCGATTACCTACATCTCTAAATGTGTGACGATAATATGCTATAAATTCTCTAACAATTTTTCTTCCATTCGAAGATTTTAGTATTTTTGTAATATTTATGCAGAAGATGGAAGAATAGGATATAGGTAGGTACTTAGTTTTGTAGTTTTTATGAACATACGAGTATCTGCCCGCGATTTTGAATGAGTGACATTTATCTCATCTACGTGCTTTAGTAACTATATAATGTCATTGTGCTTTAGGCTATTTTTTTGCAAGCTTCTTTTTTTTTTTGTTTAGAAAGTAAACATTTTGTTCGCACTAGAATAAGTCAAGGTGGATTCAAGTAAAAATCATGCAAAGTAACTACAGAATAACACACTAAGAATGGGACGTGACCCGTCTGTCTCACATCAAAATCCAAATGACATATTCAAAGACAACTGCGACATCACGTAGGACTAAATCTGCATCTTCCGACTCAATATACTGGACGCTTGAGCCAACTAAGCTACCGAGATCATTGAATGTGATGTCTAATTTATTGTCGACTAGCGACCCGCTCGCGGTTCCACCCGCGCTGCTCCGTTCCTTAGAGGTGTAGCGAGATGTTATATATCTTATAAACTTCCTCGATAAATGGACTATCCAACTCAAAAAGAATTTTCAAAATCGGCTCAGTAGATCCAGAGATCCTCCTTACAACCTCACAAACTTTACATCTTTATAATATTAGTTTAGATTTAAGGTTACGTACTTATAGGTCACACAGGGTTTTATCTTTGAAAAAAAATTGCTTATCACAAATCTATACTTATAATAAATCTGTAGAGAGGTCAATTCTGTACATGAAATATATTTCCAAAATAACTATCAGCGGGTGATTAGTGATCGATACTGACGCCAAAAATGCAATCAGTCAAATTTTTGTCTGTCTGTCTGTCTGTCTGTCTGTCTGTATGTTCGTTATAGAAACAAAAATCACTCGACGGATTTCAACGAGGTACAATTGTTCTTAATACTCCTGGGCAGGTTATAGTATACGTTTCATCACGCTACGATCAATAGGAGCAGAGCAGTGAAGGGAAATGTTGGGAAAATGAGTGATTCATGAGAAAGGTTTCAAGCTATAAAACATCACGCTACAACCCTTAGGAACGGGGCAACGCAGGTGAAACCGCGGGCGAAGAACTAGGGAACAAAGTAACTATTCCACGCGGACGAAGTCGCTGGCAAAAGCTAGTTAATTAATAATTCTTCACTTAGGGATAAAAGCTCATATTATGCCTGCTCGTCTGGTGGCTCTCCAAAACAAACAAATAATGTAACAAATACTCATGAAAGTTCATTAGTAGCTACATTGTAATCGGATTGCTACAGATGGCGGCCATTGGCGGCGAGCTAATTGAAATAGCTTCGCGTTTAATATTCAGTTCTTCGGCACAGCGCGGGAGCTAACGATAGTTACAATTCACATTTATAATCTGCAAAATTTTGAAAATAAATCGACACGTCTTTAGATTGTAAAACGTCTGAGCAATAAAACGAACTTGTTAACAGAAACCCACATTGAAATTGTTCTTTCAATTGTTAACCTACCTACTGTAAAATCCACTAAAACCACTATGGTTGGCGATAGGATCTAGTGATCCGCATGGTTAATTATCACCCTCGCATTTACAGACAGACAGACAGACAGACAAAAATTTTACTGATTGCATTTTTGGCGTCAGTATCGATCACTAATCACCCGCTGATAGTTATTTTGGAAATATATTTCATGTACAGAATTGACCTCTCTACAGATTTATTATAAGTATAGATAGATAGATATAGGTACAGATACCATACATACATAATACGTGGCAGGTACCTGTGTTCATACATTAGGCACAAATGTTTGAATGGCGATTTTAGTTTCACATATACAGCTTCCGGAGAAGCTAACATCTACAGCTCATTATACCTACTAGGAAAGGCCTGTGGAAATCAGACTAAATGGTCATAGGCCCAGTTCTGGCGAAAACCAAAACTGGGCCTATGACCATTTAGTCTGATTTATGATTTGGGCCAATTGAAGTGTTCACCTTCACCTTCCTTAGTGTCGCTTAACTTCAAACTCGGATAAATCCAATTCTGAGAATTTTTAAGATTTTGGTATCAGAAGAAAAGGTAAAAAAAATTTTTTAAACAATTTCATCACTTGTGTATAAATCCGCATGGTTCTTGAGAAATAAAGCGTCAAAATCATAACATTTTATCTAAGTTAGATACATCCTTATGACAGTTTTCTTCAAATGTAGTCAAGTCCATGAGAGCCAATCAGCTATTTACATTTGTTCAACATGGCCGTCAGTCGACGTAAATTCTGCGACAGTAGCATCGTTCACTCCCGCTTTTTTATTGTTTCTTTTTAATAATTAGACAGTTCCCATGGACAATTCCATTAAAATTGTGTCACCAAGTAAATCCCGCAAGTGGCCTAATATAAAACTTCGTCGTAAGAAAGAGGAAAGACTGAAAATTTGGTAAGTTTGAAATACTTATACCTATGCGTTGTTTGGAATTCTGAGTGGTCACTAGGGCTGCCCTAACCATTATCGATTATTATTATTTTGTTGTTCTACTGTTACAGAATAATTTGGATATAATAAGTAACTATTTGTAAGGATATAATCGATCTAGAATTGTCCGATGAGATTTGTGTAGGTCCTGTGTACCTACACAAATCAAATGTAAGTTTCAAAATATACGTAAGTGCCTTATCCAGACGACCACTCCGGTCGTCTGGATATGTACCTATTTGATAAGATATTTATTGCATTTTACCAACTAGTTAATACGTTTGTAAATATGCTGTTCTTTTTTAATGAAGAATTTCATTTCAGGTGTTGCTAAAACAATCAATAAACGCGGTCAATCGTTTGAAAACCAAATTTGGAATCCAGAGACTGCCTATTGGAGTTCCAGTTCATGAATCAAAACTCAATTGATGTTTGCAAATTGCTGGAAACGCACTTTCGCCATGACTGGGCATCGTTAGTGCAAATAAATTATTATAAAAAAGTACATAACAGTGAGAATGTGATAGGGCAACCAATACACGAAGAAGAAATTGTAGAAGATGACTCAGAAGAAATATTGAATTTTGTTTAAAATGATTAAATCAGGTACCTCCTACTAATGTAAAATAAAAATAGATTTCCTTATTTTGTTTGTATTATTTTTAGTGCCTTTCAGTTAGCTACCTCAAATTTGACTGTCGATGGTATATCGTGATTTCGCCACTACCACATCCCTAGTTCTAATCTTATTTTTTGAAATCCCGATAAATCCAGATCTATTAAATCAAAATTCTATAAATCCACCTTGAGTTTTTTCAAAGATAGATAAATTGCATTCCGTTATATCAAATGAAGGTAAATCCAATCTAAATATTACATTTTTGAAAGAATTAATGGTTTTAATACTGAATTTGCTACACTGGACCATTTTCTTCAATACTGTTGCCATATTAAAAACAAAATTGCCTTTTAATTCATGGAAATAAGACTAATATCACTTTCTTTTAAATATCTCGTAAAAGGGTAGAGTGGATTTATCTAAGTTTGAAGTTAAGCAACACCTTTATCCTTGTAAATAAAATTAAAACTATAATAGTCATGAATAAACTTGTACTCCAACTACAAAGCTAAATATTACAGTATCGCGCTCCCGGGCTACCTCCAACCACGAGTATTTGCGCGCTGCGATATTACTCAAGTTGTCGCGGCCGCCTCATTTAGACCTAACGACTACTAAACTATATTAATAATCATTATTAACCTGCCCCGGCACGTCCGGGGGCTGGGGGGTGCAAGGGGTGACGGAACAAGAGACCATTGTTGGAATCTATCTGTCAAAGGATAGACGAATTTAATTGACGCGCGCTCAATAAGGGCTATTATCCTGTAACTGTGATGTTGCTCTTTCGTAGCCGGTGAACCGAGGCGGGTGACAGCTTTTTATTAATTTCGCACTTAATAACTTTTAGATGATATTCGACTGTGAAGTTTTTCATAGCGTCACAATAGCTCGGGTCGATAGAATTCGTTTGATGTTCACGTTTTTGTCTGTTAGCATTTTATTGATTTGTCGCGTTAAAAATCTGGTACCTAATTGGCTTTATCGTTTTTGCGTCTTCAAAGTTTGGTATATAATATGCAATGATATCTTTGATAAAAAAACGTAATTGATACAAAAGTGTTTTTAGCACCTTATTTTAACGAGATCCTTACGATACCTAGCGCTGTTTGAAGCGGAGAGCAGACCAAACGGACATAATAAAAGCTAGTTGGAATTGATGTGAAAGTTCTTAAAATTTTTGTAGGCCAACCGTGTACACTATTTCGTTGACAACGAGTATGTCGGTGTCCGTTGGCGTTTCTCCAACGAAATTGTTATTGAAGCCGATGAAGAGATACGCTACAAAAACTAAAAGTAGATATTTTTCAAGAGAACACGAGTAGATTTTTAGGTTAAAGTAATTAGTCCAAAAGCATGGACCTCGGCTTAGGATAAGAAGGATTGTATGTAGGTACTTATCACATCGTTAACTCAATTCAATAGTGGCACATGTCAAAATATTAGCATATTTAAATTATCGGTTTAAATCAATAAAGAACCAAATTGCTGGTTCATAATATTTTGTATCATTTTTTTATTGTTGTGCCACTGCTGAATTCAGTCAACGAGACTCCTTCGTGCTTGGGAGAGCACGTAGGTAATACTGTTCCCGCGTTGGTCCCAGATGTCAAACGACTGTCATATACATGACAATGACAACCAGTCTATCAGAACCTCAGAGGTCATAACAATGTCGGTAGGTATTGAAATAAAACTACTTTTTACGGATTTAAAAAAAAAATTAAGGCAGCTGATAGTAATTTTGACATTAGGACGACCATGGATGTTGTAAAGGATCCGAAACGTCGGGAATAAAATAATATTAATATAACGCGATAAAATCCGTAAAAAGTAGTTTTATTTCGATGTCTAATATTCGCGTAAGTGTCAGAAACCAGAATGTCGGTAGGTATTGCTTAAAGCCTTCGGGTCTCAGAGACCTGATGCCAATTGCTTCGTGAATAATGCTGATATTCAGACGGACCACGTACGTTACATTGGAAACTGCCCTCAACACAGTTGGAAAGCTTGAATACCAAACAGTACGTAAACTAACACCCCTAGAAGATGGAGAGATGTTTGCCAGGAACCACAGGTTATAGTGATCTGGAGATTAATGATAATCTCTATCATTAGAGCGTTAAATTATATACTTGCGAATCTTCAACAAAAGTCATCCCCTTACGAATGGAATCAAACTTCAGCAAACATATAATGTAATTTGAACATAGCGGTGCGGTGGGGTAGGGCGGGGGACCGGGGCGCAGAATTTAATATTGGCAGCGCGCGCGGGTTAAGGCGGCGTGCAAATAAAACTCTATGAAACCGCACCCCCGAGCTGTTAAGGGGTTGAGCTCTCCGGGTAATTAATTTATGAAAACTCCATAATAATCAAGCTAATATAATAAGATTTTAGTTAATACAAATTTGTATGAGAGGTCGTTATAAGAGCAATAGAAGCCAAAACAATTGTCTTTAATTTTGGTTCCTCTGTCTGTCTATCTGTACCATGTCTGTAAGCGCATCACGCAAAAACTGATGCACAAAATTGGATGCGGTTTTCAGTTGTATTGCTGGAGATCTAACTTCTTTTGAATTATCTACAAAGTTAATATTCAAGAATAATGATGGATAATGCGATCTTTTGCCTCAAAAATGTACTAGATAAATACATAATTGTGTGCCATCCAGCAGGCGTCTGTGCCTACGACATAATGAAACTAAAATTCGAAGCTACTCGCTTCAGATCGAAATTGAAAAAGTCAAGGAAACGAACCGGTTTTGGTTCAAATCCAGGGCGTCATCAATCCATTTAGTCTTACTGCTTGACTAGAGGCTCCTCTGGGAAAGAGAGAGAGAGAGAGAGAGAATAGGCTGCAGCTGAAACAGATTGGCAGACATTCCGTAAAAAGAACATTCCTCAAGATATTTTCCTCCAACGCTGAATTCCAGCTGAACTAAGCTTTCTGTCATCCGAGGCATGCAGACAGATCTGAAAAACATGTTACAAATGACTTAACAGTTAAGTACAGATGCTTAATGAACATAACAGCACAATCGAACATCAATCTTTAGTACTTTAGCCCATAAAGTCCTCCTGTGTGGCAGATGTTCATGGGCGGCACTTATCGTCAAGTGACACGACCACTCGTTTGCCGACATTTAATTTTGTTTTTACCACTAAGGTGACAAACAAACATACGGCCCGCCTGATGGTAAGCGGTTACCGTAGCCTATGGACGCTTGCGACACCAGGGGTATCACTCGCGCGTTGCCGACCCTTTATGTTACGGAGGAATACTTGGGCTGGCAACAAATATAAAAAAGTGCTTGAAATTCGCTGCGTGAGGGACTTCACGGAGTGTCAAGATCTTTCGCATTTTGAAATGAGACCTATACGTATAACGGGTAGGTAATTGGAAATTAAGCCTATTACAGACCATACTGACCATAATTTCAGCTCCACTAGCCTCATTTGAGCCCACCATAAAAGTTGACAACGTTCGCCACTAAAATCAAAGTCAGAAGTGGTACGAGACTAGGTAGCACTTTTTAAACGTATTTTTACATACACCTGCCCTTCGCTGCCTCCTAGTGTTTTAACTGGAACGTCATGAATGACATCATCATAACATAGGTTGAGGAGTTTGATGTGAAGCCTATAAACCCAAATGTAATCTTCCCCTTAACCGTGTGTCTGCGGATATTTTTACAAACGTTATTACTGTGCGGTGCGCTTTAGCTTTCTTTATTAAATTGTCGTTAGGGGTCGCCGCATTAGCCGCTCGGCTTTCGGCTTTCAGCTCTCGGCCTCGGCTCGGCAAACGCCCGGGGATATCGCCGAATGAATTGAAAGCAACAATATTGTGGGTGTAACGATGGTAAGAGGCAAACGATGACAAATTGTAATTAAAACGATTTCAAACAGTGGATGGTATTATTATTTCGTTTGGCGTATAAAATCTAAATAAATAGAAATGCTTCGTTTCAAACAATGCCAAGATTTCGAGTCACGAGCCCGTAAAACACGTAAAACCGTCATTCCTGAAATACGAGATACCAGTGACCGTCGTTAGTGTTTATTATTGGGGACCCGATAGTCCCTCCAGAAGTCCACAGCCAGAAGCCCAAAAAGCAAGACATTTTGGAAACATAACATATCATCACGGCTGTATTCCCCGAAGGGTTAGGCAGAGGCGTACTAATGTACACCCACAGTTCGCCGGTATGTTTAGGTCCCATGTAATAGGCGGCGAGCCTATTGCCATTAGCCGGGCACAAATCCAGACTCCGAGCTGCTACTGAGAATTTCACAGAAAAACCCAATAACACTTTGCTTGACCTGGGGATCGCACCCAGGACCCACAGAACTAATGAGGCAGTTAATCATAGAGATGTATCACCGTAAGGCCGATAATTTCATGGAATAAGTGACATTTTGCAAAATTTTAACTAAATCGGTCATGCGGTATTGCCGTCCCTAGACAAAAAAAAAACAGAATAGTAATTAAATAATTGCACCAGTACCAACTTAGGTTACTTAATTTTATGTTTAGTTCACAATTTGTTAGTTATGTTTGATTTTTATTAAGTTTACCTACTGTAGGTAGGTACCTACCTACTTACAATGCTGGGGTAGAGGTACATGTTATTTATCGTTGGATAACCTAGCCTTAAATTTAAAAAACCCCTGCAGCATCAAGTCATCGTTACCAAGTTCTTGCAATAGGTAGGTATCATTGGTATATCGTATATATACAGGTAGTATAGGATACCAAGTTACAAATCGATCAGACCTTTGAAATTTGCTCACATATTAAGTCACATCTCTTTTTGAACTAGGAAAGAACCGATAATCTTCTAACGGCTGTCCAGATTTTCTTAAATCATAGCTGAGGACACCCTCGATCAAGCCATCTTTCAAACTTATAAAACGGAATTCAAATCGATCCATTCGTTTGGGAGCTACGAGGCAACAGATAGACACACAAATACTCATGTTAAACTGAAACGTTACACCCCTCTCTTTTGGGTTGGCGGTAAAAAATTGGCTTGCAATTGCAAATTTTAAAGTATGTAATTAGCCTATTGTTAGAATTAGACCAATAATTCTTTACTTTTCTGCCATGGTAAGTTGAAATTACGACGATAGTTAAAATTTATATCAGCGCCATCTATTGTATCGTGAATACTAATAATAAGTAGTGACTAACTAGTTCTATTAATTACACTAGATAGAGTTAAATAAAAACCTTTATTTAAAAAAAATATTCTAAAAGAGAGCTCAACAATTATTATTATCAGATAGAATGAAAATGTTTATAAATCATTTAAAAAAATAACTCGCGGAAAGAATGTAAACCGTTTTAAAATCATAATTATACAATATTATTATTATTGAAGTATGTATGAAAGTGTTAACCTACCTAAAATGAATATAAATTAAAAACTTTGATTAATTTTAAAATTAACAACATAGCAAGAAAAGTTTTATATTCGCGCCATCTATTACACATCAATAAGACTATTATTACCACCACTATAATACAGCTACTCTCCAATAGATGACAGCACACGACAAGTTATTTACGTTAAACGTTAGATGGCGGGAATGAGATGGACATTTTTTAATAAATTTGAAACAACGCGATTTCAGCATTCCCAAAATTGTCTGTGATTTGATGTTTGTTTGTTCTTTTACGTTATTATTAATATTAATATTTTTCTAATACACAACAACTCACAAATTAAAGTACGTAACAAGTAGGTAACAAGTATTTTGACGTTGTACCTTTAGAAAAATAAGACCGATAAACCTAATTAGATACTACAAGCTTTTATGTTTATTATTTATTTATTACATATTAATTACAATGTTTTACAGACATGCACACAATACAACATGTACCTAGGTAGTTATGAGAAAATATACATAGTATACATAGGTACCTAATAATATAAAATACCTATTAGTTACATTGTTATCATCTGTTTGTTTCTTGTACAGTGGTTTGTTTTAAATTGTAGGTATGTAGGTACTTTATCAAAGATATGTTTTCTTTCTTATTTTCTTATTTATACTATATTTTTATAAAAAAATATTAAATTCTAAATACTTAATTAATATTATGTAAACATAATAATTTTATTAAAAGGAATAATTCATTTAAGCATAGGAATGTAGATCTACCCGATAATGAAGCGACTATCTAAAAGAAAATTAAAACACGAGTCCCTCACTTAGCTGGAAACATAATTACGTTCAGCACAAAGGCAGCATTACATACAAGGCTGCATCGAAAAAAAACTCCGTAGACTTGCATTTGCAGTGCTTTAATGAAGCGGTTACATAAATTTCTCTCTATAAAGAGCCAATAAAGCAATCCAATAAGCAGTCGGGGCGGGACGAGGCGGGGCGGTCGCGGGGCGCGAGGGGTGCTCAATAAACCCTCATATCTTCAGCAATTACGACAAAACAAATGAGAGCTAACGAAATTCACCTCCGAGAGAGATCGACCGTGGAATTACGCGGCCGTAGAGTAGTCTTTGATGTCAAAAGTTTGGAATTCTATAGGGTCGAGGGTACTCATAGCTATAATAATATCAATTAGTAAGTGTGTAGTATCATGGAATTGTACATGACCCAATCTATATGTGAGGGGTCTAAAAGCAAATCCGCCACTGTCCATCTTGAACGAAAACTAAAGTATGAATGCCATCTAGTAGAGCTCGTTAAAACTAATTTAGAATATTTAACAATTTAGACGCAAAGTTCCTACTGTCCCATAGTAAATGGTGTTTAAAAGTTAAGGTGAGAAGCAAAAACGCCACTGTCCTAAACTAATCACGTGCAAACACGCCATTGTCCATTTTAGCCAATCACAGGCCGCTATTTTTAGATGTTCAAGATGGCCGTAGGTGGTCTCGTGGCTGAGATTTCCTTGTGAAACTGTGGTTGACTATTTTGCGTTTTAAAATTACATTTCGTTATAAAACCAGTAAAAAATTGAAGAAAATGTAGTGGAAGTGACTCCAGAACGTGCTCGCAAAAAGAAAAGAGCAACAGCGACGTGGAAGCGGGCTATAGCAAAGGTTGAAAGGTAAGATTTTTTTCTTTACAATGGCGTGTGTTTGTACAATCAGCACGTAAAGTTATTGAATCATATGAATAAGTCTCTTAAAATTGTTATTTCAGACTACTTATTTTTACAGGTACTCTGCTAAAATGCCACCAGGTTTGCCACGCTGTAATCATGATGTGGAAAATAAACAGTTTAACTGTTGCAAATTGACGATACTAGATATATACATTAAACATGTTTTACTGGAATTACGAATTTAATTGCTTACCAAAATTTAATTTGTTATTGCTGTATTTCATAAAATAAAGAGATTTATAAAGAAATCATTTGACTTGTTTCACTGACTGTACTTTTGTCTAATTAAATACGCCAAAAAGCAAATACGCTACTGTCCTTTCCGTTAGACGCAGATTCACCACTGTCCAATGTCGGTTAGACGCAGATTCACCACTATCCAATGTGAGATGCAAAGTCACCACTCTCATTTCTATTTTATTGGGTTTTATCAAATTTATATTAGTTTTCAATAGAATGCATATTGATTTCAATTTAAAATAGCTTCCCAGGCATTAAAAACAGGCATTGCTATAGAAAATCGAATATAATATCACTTTGCTAAAGTTTCTTTGAATGACCTCGATACAATTTATGGACAGTGGCGGATTTGCTTTTATACCCCTCATGTATACAGGACGATCTAGAGCGATATTTGGAAATAAAAAATATATTTAGAATAGGCAAATCTAATCTACCTGTGATGTGTCTTGTTGAACCTTTTGTAATTTATTAGCGATCTTTTGTGTTAGTTCAGATTATAAACTGTGTGCAAAAAAATCTGGACTAACACAAAAGTTATATTTTATCTCTATCTACGTGCAAAATTTCATCAAAATCCGTTTTTGTGTGATTGTGTAACAAACATGCAAACACAAAATTTCACATTATTAATATATCTATTCTGTATAAAACTGTGTGCTATAAAACTGATTTAAAAATAAGGCAGGACAGACCCTTACTCACATCACGTCATGGCTCCAGAGGCATGAAAATTTTGCACAGAGTAGGTACGTAGGTAATGTGGGTAGGTAAGCACCAAGAAGGTATTTTGGGATAGTCCCGCGGGATTAGAAAAAATTAAGTCACGGGTATTATGATAATTATTGTAACTCTAGAGTGTCTAGAGAAAATGATTAATTTTCACATGATGTCTTAAATTTTTTGATAAGCAGCCTGCTCCTCTACGTCTCTGTTCCTTATTCCCCGCGGAGTGCCAAAGGGCTGTGTGTCGGGTGTTTTAGGGTTTTTTCAGCGGCTTTGACTTGCAAATTGTCGCAACGCCCGCCGCCGCCTGAGGCGCAAGCGTAATTAAAAATCAGTGGCGCCGCTAGCGCTGCTTCGGCGAATAGCAGAACTAAGCCCAAGCAAAAATTACCTAGCCGTAATTAATTAATGCATGTTTAAAGCTGTAAAATTAAAACGATTTTTTTATCTATTTTTTTCAAAAAAACCAATGCACTATTAACTTACTAGTTAAAAATTATAAAACAAAATAATTTTAGACTTTGAATTTTTGTTAATTTACTCGATAACAGATGGCGCTACAATGGGAATTACTTGTTTGAAAATAATAAAGTAGGTATGTAGGTAATAATTAACTTTCTAAAAATCTCGTCCTAAGGTCGTGTGACCATTTATACGTTTATAATTATTTATTTCCAAAGGTAAAATTATATATTATACATAAGTACCTACTGTACTTATGTATAATTTTTACTTACCACATTTTTAAGAAAGGAATAGTTAGGTAGATACCTATCTATAAGTTTGCAATTAAAATAATAATTAAAAAGTTAAAGGAACGACTATAAAATTTACTGGCCCATAAAACAATTAAGTACTATAGTTACAGACTACAAAAATCGCTTACTCTCCTACACACAATGTAGGTAGGTACTTAAAAATGTTTGTAGACAGAACTGCAGAGATACGATCAAGAAATTCTTTCAAGTTTATTTTAACTAAAATAGTGTATGAAATCTACAGCAGTAATTAATAATGGTGCTTAAAACAATAAAGGTTAAGTATACGCGGGCGCGGGCCAGTCACGACACCGCATAATTATACACAACACTAATTGTTACCGAAGAAAGTGAATAATTAGTCGAATAAAATTCATATAAATGTTACATATTTCACTTGTTATGAGTGTAATGTTTGGGGTTGCGTATTTTCATTGTGGGTTCCGCAGCTTCCAGTTCGTACTTAATTTTTTTGGGGACAAATGCACCATACTAAATTCTGGGCATTGCAACTCCTGTTAAACCAGTGTAAAATATACTTTTGCTGGGGTCGTGGACTGATAACACGCTTCCGTTATCCCAGGACAATAGTGTCGAGGAGGTTTTAGTCAGGAAGAGCCTGACAGACCCCGTTCACTTCCCCAAGTGACTACAATGAGGATCAATAAACGAATTGTTTAGTTCATTAAAATATCCGCATTGATCGCATAAATACCTACTTACCACTAACTTTTCCGCGGTTATACTGGCACTCCAGAAGGACTCTAAGGTAATTTACTTACGTATTTGCGTATTTAGTATAGGGAGGGACCTAGAACTGAATCCCTGATTGCTTATCCCCCAAAAGTAGCGTGAGAATTTATACCCTACTAGCTTCTGCCCGCGACTTCGTCTGTATGGACTTCTTAAGTAACAAATATCCATACATTCTCACAAACATTCACATTTATAATATTAAAGTGTCAAAGGGGTCTCCATACCCAAATAACAAAATGGCAGCGCACGTCAAATACTTATTGACTTTTATTGGCAAAATTTTGATACCTTGGGTTACATTATCGTCATTTTTGTAGGGATCGCTAATTAATAAAAATACAGCCTAAGTTACTCGCTGATAATGTAGCTTTCTATTGGAGAATATTTTTTTTTCAATCAGTTTTTTTTACATCAGTTTAGTGGTTTAGGCGTCAAAGCGTAACAAACAAACTCACTTTCGCATTTATAATAGTTAGGACCCTGTGTGATGACCTGCCGCCGTAACAGTTAATACATATTTACAAGCACGATTTAGGCTGTGCGTTGTCTGTCAGTGAGTGAGTGAGTATGTGAGTCAGAACTTTGATTCTTATAAATAGGTACACCACACAGAATGTTTAGTTCAACTGAATCTAAGAGTGATTTTCTGTCCACAAATCTTTTATGGGACGCATACATAATACTAATTTCTGTTGCACAGTCAAGCAATAATTAATTGCATAGAGGAGCCGCTAATGCACTGCAAGTCACCAAACTGTCGTAAGTGTTGTGTCGCTAATGCGCGCCTCCCGTGTTCGCTCGTATCAGCGGCTAATTACCGCGCGATAACTGGCGCCCGCCCTACAAGTAGGCGCGGAGACCGTGATCCAGAAAAAACTTTAACTAGCAACTTTAACTTTAACTAGCTTCGCGGTGGCTTAGAGGTCAGAGCGTCTGGTATATCAAACCAGAAGACGCAGGTTCGAATCCTGCCCGCGATTGATTTTTTTTCCTTTACTATTAAATAACTTAATAATCTTAGCATGGAAAATGCAAAAAAATCACAAAAAGATATTTAACTAGCAATTTAAATTTGAAACAGGGAGGTACTGCGTTGCTGTACTATGATTGGTAACTTTAGACGGGAAAGTCTTTATTGATTCTAAGATACCAACGATTTTTTAGCGAAGATAAAACGTACACCAGATTTTGAGTTAGGCCTCCAGCAATCCTGACAAATAGTGGCCACAGTAGGCAGGCGTGTTTGCCAGACGCGCGCCTTCAAGTAGAATGCGAGGAGAACCCTCGACATTTGAAGGGATCCAGCGGACGCTGAACCACAGCCCGTCAAGTTCCTGGCGCATGTCATGAATCTCACAACCGTGACTCTAAGGCAAGGGAAGGCAAGTGCGATTTAAGTCGGTACTATTCCGACATACCCTGGCGCCTCCCCAGGTTGCAGACGAGCCATGAGGATTTTCTATACTTAAATAAAACGAAAATTAAAAAACTAAAACCTGACAACGAAAAAAAAAACAACTTGAAAGTATGAAACAACCAAATTTTCCTTTGTCCAAGAACAGCGGTGTCCAGTTCATAGTCGTGGACATTCGTCGTGGAACATCCATACCATACATCCTTACTAATATTATAAACGTGAAAATTTATGAGTATGGATGTGTGGATGTACTAGCTTCTGCCCGCGACTTCTGCGTCTGCGTGGACTTCAGGATCGGGTCCGACCTGGATAAAAAGTAGCCTAGCAGCGAATAAGTTGTCACATATTTATCCAGATCTATTCAGCCGTTCTGGCGTGAAAGAGTAACAGACATCCATACTCACATACTTTCACGTTTATAATATTAGTAAGGATGCTAAGGATGGAAAATTGATTTTTTGAGGATAAACACAGACAAACAGACCAAAATTCTAAAGATAGGTAACAATTTTGCATTTTATTGGTCTTACAGAGACCCTCATCATAATTTTTAGGGTTCCGTACCTCAACAGGAAAAAACGGCACCGTCGGTCCGTCCGTCCAACGGTCCGTCCGTCTGTCTATCAAGACCCTTTATCTCGGGAACGCGTGGAGGTAAAGTTAACGGGAGAAAAGATACGGGCATTTATGCCGCAAAAAACGTATATTTCGACAATCTCAAGGGAAACAAATTTTTAGGGTATTTTCCGTTGACCTAGAACTATGAAATTTGGCAAGTAATACCGTCTTTTACTACAAGTAAGTATAGGATATATAGTATATCTCATATGTACAGACAACGATCAGTTACAATTTTATTAAAATTACTATCTATAATTACTAAACTAATGGACCGATTTTAAAGATTATTTCACTAATAGAATGCTACTTTGTATAGAAGCCTATATTGACTACGAGGCTATGAGTGAAACCGTGGGAAACAGCTAGTGATATTATAAACAAAGTTCAATATGTACCACGTCTCCTAAACTACGTCGTTATAATTGTTATGAGTTAGCTCGTTAATACAGTGATTCAGTTAAACTAACCGACGCAGATATATTGTGACTAATGTGCGCAACCTTGCTTTAAGTTAATTAACTGTAGGAACATTAACTTGGTCTACAGTAACGCCTACAGAGGTATTTGTGGTTAGATTTAGTAAGTATTACAGCCCTTGACTACTGAGCATACTCTCTTCTCGTGGCGGAAAAGGATCAACAAGGTTTTGATCTTATATCTGGTTAATACCTTGTAACTTTGCATAAATTCTGCTTGCAATACAGATCTTCTTCTTCCTGCCCTTGTCCCAATTTATTTGGGGTCGGCGCAGCATGTCCTATTCTTCCATTCATCCCTATCAGCCGTCACCTCATAATTCACTCCCTTTCCCATCATATCGGCCTTAACACAATCCATCCATCTTTTCTTTGGTCTTCCTCTACCCCTCCGTCCCTCCACATTCATATTTACTAGGTACTCTTTTAATTAAATGCGTTTCCTCCCTCCTCATCACATGCCCATACCAAGACAAACGATTGCCGCTTGCAATACAAATACATGATAAAAAATTCATTGCAATTTGTCATAAGGTCGAAAATAGACTGAAAGTTGAAATAATAATTTAGTAATTTTAAAAAACTAAGACATGTTTTGAACTAGTTAATATTAGCGAACTACCTAATTATATACTTTAAGTAGTCTTGTTAATGTAAGACAAGGTACAAATAAAGCTAAGTAGTTAGATTAGCTGGAGTAAAGTTGGGGTCACAGTAGCAATAAATTCAAGTGTCGCGGAGCGAGCATGACGCGCAAGATAACTTGACTGATGGTAGTACCACGGGACGGCTTAATCAAGAAAGTAGTCAGTCTAGAGAATACTAATCTACTAGCATCGGCTATGACACTAATATATACTTTTCCTATTAAGAATACCCACCTCCTCGGGTATGATGCAAGGCCAAGGCCTTTCTAAGTGTTCTAGCTATCGGTGAAACACTAACTGTCACTGTTATACAGGGGTCTCCTGTGTGACAGTAGTTTGGCTATTAGGCCAGGACGCTAGCCTACTGCGAGTTGGCAGTCTTCTTAAAGAAAATCTTTCGGCATGCATGTTTCCTCGCGATGTTTTCTTGCACCGTATAAGCGATTATTTAACATAATTATAATACCTTAGAACAAAACTTACAAATTAGATAAACAAGGAAAACCTTTTGTATATTACCACATAACACCATCCCTCCGTGGCGACAAGCGACGTAAATCATGGCTAAAACTATGTCATGCTGCGAGCTAATTACTGCCTACTAATTTACATTTCCCTTATAAATTGCCCTTATATTTGTGACTCTTGATATAGACCTGAAAAATATTTTTAATAGCATTATAGGGGTGGCTGAGCATAGTATAAGTTGGTATGAATGGATCTGGCGGATAGTCATTCGTTGCGTAATAGAACCTAGACTGGAATCGTAAGGGCTACCGAAATACTTATTTATGTACTTACTAGATAATTCCCTTCATCCTCACTCCTACATTGCCGTGCCCGACAGGGTCCATGAGAATTAATATCTTTATTTAGGAACGAAAACCACTATCCTTAGAATTTTTGTCTGTCTGTCTGTCTCTATGTTTTTACGAGCATAGGTTGCGAGGCATAGGTTCTGCTTGCGAATTTATGTGATCAATAAAAAAATATGATAGAGTATCAGATGAGTTTCTAGGTTTTTATTCACTAGATATGTACCTCATTAAAGAATCCGATACGATTTTATTTCAGAGGTGCGATGGAGTCGTGCAAGTGATTGGACCGCCACCAGCCAGTTCAGCCAGTATCACATTATTGGAAAACAATTAGCGAAGCCGCGAGCAAATCGGAGGCGTGAGTACGAAGCTTCTAATTAAATTTAAGTACTTACTAAAGTAATTTTGCAAAGACTTTACATTTCAAGATTTTTAAAAAAACGTCCCTTAATTGATATTTTATTTTCACAAATAAAACTGATTAACTTTAATGACTATAATGGACATCCACTACTGGTGAAAACTCTCCCCCCGTAAGTTTCCTTATGGACTTACCTGCCACCTGTATCCAATGACTTCCAGCAACCTTTACTAGGTCGATGATGGCGATCCGTCCCGATGAAATAATAAAAATAATAAGTATTTAAGAGAAACATCATAGACAACCTGAATATAACCTTTATAAGAAGACTAAAGTTCCCGTGCGCAAATTCGCCTGCGTACCTACGTAGGTTTTAACTTAGCTTTTAAATTTGCTAAAATATACTGTGCCCACTGTACCTACGCCATGGAGGTTTCATACGTCTAATAAATAAGGAAGAAAACAATTGTCAAAATTTCAACAGCGAATGACAGCTGTACATATCTTGACGATTTCATCGTCTAATAAATATGTATTTATGTGTATATGATCTAGGTACACTGACAGTTAGTCAGGATCTTCTTAACGCTTGAAATCTCGAGTTTTGAAGGCTCATTTAGAGCGTCGACTCAGCGCTCGAGGCTCGGCCTCAGCGCTCGTTTTTACAACACTAGGGAGAGGGCGTGCCTCTGTGTGCCTCCCCTGAAGCTGCCCTTGGTTATAATCAAGCGGCATTGACTGTTAGGTACTTGATTAGGTAACGTTTCATTACGGTACTTTTATTATTGGCAACTTAAACTAATGCTAAAGATGTAAACGATGGCTGCAGTTTCTAGAATACGGGTTTAATACGTAACATTGTGTGGAGGTGAAAACAAAAGTCGGTCGATGAAAGAACACATTTATTAATCTCTCGTTATGTTTAGTTATATATCTCTTAACTACTGCTAAGCACTCACGTATATACAAACATATAAATAGTACATTCACTTAGGTACATAAGTATTTACAAGGAATTAACTCTACTCACGTTACAAAAGTACGAAACATAACAGGTGTGACTTACTTGAATTTAAATCTTTTATAAATGAACTTAGAAGCCTTACGCGCATTGTCCTGCGTGAACTTAGGTACTCCCTAATATTATTTGACTTATTTTCTGCCAATATATGAACAGAAAAACTGTAAGGAGAAAAATCTCTTTGTTTCGTTTCAAATTACGTAGCAGATTAAGCTACATACTTTCTCATACCAGACAATCTTTCTGTAAACATTTCGTACTTTACTAATATCTGTCGATCATCAATTCTAACACACGCTATTAGTTATCACGTTTTTAGCCATTACTAATTAATATAACTCTAATTTTTTCCAAATTAAGAATTGCTGAACTTACAACTACATTTATTTACAAAGCTTAAATTTTAAATCACTGACGTTTATGTTTAAGCAACACAAATATTCTTGAAAGACTTTCCACTGTAAACTTCCTCTTAAAATGAAAAACACATTACACGTTTAATCATGATAATAAAGCCAGGTATTTAAATTATAGTAGAACAATGTCTGTTTAAAGATCTTTAAATACTATTCAGATACATTAATTGTATATGAAGAAGATTTATAAAAAATATTAAGTTTCATTTAAAACAGTTTAATTAATAAGTGCAAAGAAAATAATATCATTGAGAAAGTTTACAGAAAATACATTATGTAGAATAGTTTACATTTTAAGTACAATATTTACATCACTTTCAATTTTATTTTTAAATATATATTAAATGTCTACCCACATAGTTTCAAAAGAAGACGAAATTACCACTCGTAGTTATCAAAAGAAATTATAAGTAAAGTAAAAGTTTGAAATTCATCAAATATTTAAAATCCGCAAAATTTTACAGAATACTATCTAAATACGTTAAGAATTTCATGTCTTCTTATAGCAACAAAATCTAAAATACTTATAATATTATCAATTATACCTTAGCGTATACTATTTACAAGGTACATATTGCTTCGATACACTAATCATATTATTAGAATTTTAGTATTAACAATTATCTAAATATAATAAGACAGTTGGAATGAGCATTGCTAATAATAAATACACAGGTACTAACAGATTAATTTATTCAGGTTAAGAATTTCTTGCACGTATAGTGGCGACCAAAAGTCCATAGGCAATCTCACAACGAAATAGTTTGATGTTTAGTTCGACTTACGACCTTCTATTTTCGTCCGCATACGCACTTACGCACTGGCTGTATCGAGCTCGCTCGTACTGTTTATAGCAATGTAATCCTTAGCGTGCTTATGGACTTTTGAGCGTTTACTGTAAGTAAATACATACATATTATCACGCCTGTATTCCCCGAAGGGTTAGGCAGACGCGTACTAATATACACCCACAGTTCGCCGGTATGTTTAGGTCCCCTGTAATAGGGGGCGAGCCTATTGTCATTAACCGGCCACAAATCCAGACTCCGAGCTGCTACTGAGAATTTCACATAAAAACCCAATTACACTGCTCGACCTGGGGATCTAACCCAGGACCTCTAGCGTAGCAGTCGCGCTTGGGACCACTAGACTAATAAGGCAGTCTTGCACGTAATATTAAGCAAATCATCAACGTATACCAACGGAAACCCAGAAATGCTTCAGACCTGAGGTAGTGATATATTTCATTGCAATATAATAACGTGGTCGAGAACAGGTTTATGTAAGTCTCCAAATATAGGTAGCAAGAGTCGCCCCAGGTAAGTATTACGAGGTGATATGAATTGTTAGTATTAACCTTATTGTCTGATCCCATCGTTACTACTATTATAAACGTGAAAGTTTGTGAGTATGGATGTTTGTTACTCTTTCACCCCAGAACGGCTGAACGGATCTGGGACAGAGATAGATTATAGTCTGGAATAACACATAGGCTACTTTTTATCCAGGCCGGACTCAATTCTGAAGTCCATGCAGACAAAACCGCGGGCAGAAGCTAGTTTAATATATTTTATGAAAGTCTTCTAAATCTGTAAAGACTATTTACAGATTTAGAAGATTTATCTTCATAATATTTTGGAATTAGTATTCTGATTTGAAGCACATTTAAAATTCACATCCTTCTTGTGTTGATTTGAAATTAATCAGGCAGCCCTAAATACGTAAATTTAGTGAATTCTTTTTATTTTCAGTGCCATTAAATGTGAATAAACAAAGAAAGCTCCTTTAGCCAAACTCTTTTTACGAATCAACAATTTCACAGTACTGAACAATCGATTAAAATTTTAAGATGCTTTCATATAAGAAAACCATTATGCAATGAAAACCTATCCTTATCACTTTCAAGACTTTTCAATGTTACTTTCAATTAAAGACTAACATAGAAACATACATCGGAACTAAACATTTACCTTAAATACTGACTCTCTTTACTTATTTTCAACTTAATTTTACTATAATATAGTTTTAACACATAACTTTCTAGACTATTAGACCATTTGTAGGCCCTTATTGAGGCTCTCGACGTGTTCCTTGGCTTTCATGCGTAGAGCCGCGATGGAGGAGGACCGGGGGTCGGGAGGAGCGCCACTCGTCGCCGGCGCCGGCGGAGTCAGATAACTCGGGTAGCCAGACGGGGGGTGGCTCAGGAAACCTGAGGAACATGGGCACTTTCTTTAATATGTTATAACCGCTCTGTAACGCTATTAATGACCGCTGCATGATCTTGAGATTAATCACGAGTTGGTACAGCAATCATACTCGTACATTGTGCTAATTGCTAATATTGTTTTTTTTATCGATTAGTTATCTGACTAAAACCATATTTACTATACCACGGGTGGCAAAGAAGCACATTTTCATTATTCACATCGGGGATCCAGGGTGTTATCTTGATGTTATCTATCTGAATATTTCCAGTGAATGAAACACTGGAAATATTCAGATAGATAACAATAAAGGTTAAAATAATTCCATACAATTTTTATTGTGTGATATATTTCACAATATCAGATAGAAATCATTGATCCTGTTTCAATAGAAAATGTTCATTATGTCAAGTTACCTGGTAACGCTGTGAGCAACGGTGGTGCGAGCCAAGGGTCGACAGGCAGCCCCAATCCTCCAAGGCGAGGTAGGCCGCCGCCCGCACCGCAGCCGTACTCTGAGAGGCCAAGGCGAGCCGCCTCCATCTTCTCCTGACGTCGCCACTTCGCACGCCGATTTTGAAACCACACCTGAAAGAAAATAAAATATGTATGTAAGTAGATTTATTTATAACTATCTATGGTATCTAATTGTCAAAAGTCGTATTAGTAATCCATTCTTAGATAGCTAAATAATAAAAAAAGAACGGCAATTTTGAAGATCATTAGTAGAATAGGCAGATGTATTAAAATTATAAGAACATAACGTAAAGCTTAAGTAGTACAAAAATATCAGAGCTAAAATATAATGCACTTATAATTTTTGCACAATTGTTTAAATCTGGTTAAATTATAAAAGTACGTAAGAGCATGAACATTTCTTTGAGTTCTTCGTAATTTACACAGTGCTAAAGACAGTTATTATGAAAATTATGACCTGTTACAAAATTTGTTTATTGGTATTAACGCGCCGCCTATTAGAGCATCAAACTTTACGATCCACGGCAATAAAACCCCTAAAAGGTTTGACAATAAATCAGAGAGTGAACACGTCACTTCTAAACAGTTTGTGGAGGCAGACATAACAAAACTAACTTTGAATACGGCAAAGCATGAAACACGAACTCAATCACATAAATGGTGTACCATCATTGTGCCATCCACCCTAGAAGCTCCGTCGCGACGCTGAAATATAACTTCTACTATAATAAAAATAAGTATTATTTTCGATTATTCATTGCAAATATGTATAGCATGAATGTGGTGTCAAATTGTAGTGTGAAATGATATATTCAGCGGGGGTCGCTTGAACGGTAAAAATACGCGCGGTTCGCGTGACCGTTTCGATTTCAGTGCAGGAGACAGCAGGTTAGGGGCATGCAATGTTTGATGGCTTACCTGTCACAAGTATTAAATTTGTTCAACAGTGAAATATCAGAGAGCGTTACGGTGTGCCTATCTGATCACAACTCCGTGAGAAGTTATTGGTATTAAGTCTCGTAACGCTATACGATCATCAAGTTTAGTATATATGGCTTTGAATCAATCAATTGAACCTTTTACTGATCACGAGTAAGTGTGAGAACATTTTTAGAGGAGACATTATTGTCTCCTCAGTCAAACACATGAAATACGTAGGTTTTAAGAGAGGTGGAGCATAGTGGAATTGAATAGTTCCACTAACAATTAGAGCTGCTCGACTGGGGAAGTACCTCCACCTTGCAGAAAATCGTAGCCAAATAACATAGCTCTGTGCTATATTGTGTTCCTAATGGTGAGCAGGGTTGCCAGAGCTCCGCGAGGAAGCGTTATGTTGGCAGCGTGGGGGACCGGTGGTGTTTTGTTACCACAGTGATACCTCTGGTGTTGCAAGCATCCATAGGCTACGGTAACCGATTACCATCAGGCGGGTCGTATGATGATTTGCCACCTTAGTGGTATAAAAAAAACCTAGGGTTAACTGAAAGAGGCTTATGTCCAGCAGTGGATAAAACTCATTATAATTACTTCAAATACAGAAAGAAAAAATAGGAATAGCTAGACTTTCAATCTTTAAGCTATCCTGAATGCTAAGCTCAACCCTCAATATTATCAAATGAATTAACAAATCGATTAAAGTTAGTTGACTCTTCTGTTGTGTAGTTAGTTTTTCTTTATTCTTTAGAGGCTTAAGTTTGACCGGCAGTTCGCCTGATTCGGCACTGCGATCTACGATGGAACGCGTTTGCCTGGAAGAAACCGATTCACTCGTAATTTAAAGACACCCAAGGGCAGACTTACTCGGGAAGCGCATTCCACATTTCAGCGGTACGCTAGAAGCTAAAGAAGCCACATATTTTGACTAAGATGTAAAGTTTATAATGTTAGGGCATGTAGAGTTAAGCTAGGCTCTACATGAGATCTGATAACTTTATGACAGTGTAAGCCATATGGTCTCGTCTTGGCAACATTTTACATGAAAATGTTGCCAAGACGGGATTATGCCTTTCAGTCAAGGTGTCACATCACATGCCATCACCTTGGATGACAGTAAAATTAAACCATACAGAAATCCAGCTGTCCAAAATATGACCAATTCATACTTAGATATGTATGGTATAAACTGATATCAAATTGTATAGGCTATCGGTACAGTGAGAGGTCTGCTTATACTTACTGGAATCATATAGCTTAATGTGTAGCCAATGTACGGTCCAATATCATACAACAACCGTTGAATACCATTAGGCTTAGCAAAGCTTTAAAAAGATATTATACTAAAAGATATAGGCCGATGTGGTGGTATCCTGAAGTATTCACCATGAATCGTCTGTTAACGGTGTCAAGTCTACGCTCAAAATTACAGGCACAATTCATTTGAGGCACAATTCATTTGAGCCCTTGAACTGAAATTTTACTTAGCCTAACTAACATAACATACCATCACGCCTGTATTCCCCGAAGGGTTAGGCAGAGGCGTACTTAATGTACACCCACAGTTCGCCAGTATGTTTAGCCTAACTAGTAAGAACAAATTTAAATTTCGACCCACACACGAACTCGCCGAAGACACGAGACATATTCATGAAAGTTGTTCGATTAATAACGCGTGCGCGGCCCTTGCGTATGAAGTATGGTGTCTGGCCGTGCCACGAGCCGCACCAGTAACCAGTGTACCGCCCCGAACGTGCTTGACGTTTTATACTAGCAGTTACCCGTGGATTCACTCGCGTCCAAAAAGGATTTACTTAATATAACTTTGCTTTTAAGCGACGCGATGTAGGTATCAAGATGAAACATGGACCTGATTAGACCTCCAACAAATCAACTTATATTCTCTGCAAGCTGAATAAAATTTGGTCGCTTTTAGTAGATCAACAAATCCATCTTAAATTAAAAAAAAGACTAAGTTAATTCAAATTGTCACACGATGACCTTTCTCTTTTCAAGTACAGAAGAAAGAATTACTCCATAGAGTGCTATTTTTGCCAGCTCATATAACATTGCCCTAATAAAAGTAGGCATTAAGATATAAAACCTCATTAACCCATGTTGTAAAACCAAAATCGACATTGTTTCGTTAATTAACAAAAACGAAAACTACATTAGAAATCATAAAACGTCTAATTCTTAGTTAGTGAGTGTTGTTGAACACGCAACATTTTGACCACGCTCACGCGCTGTCACCCACTGTGCATCGCAATAAAAATTATACAAACGATCATCAAGTTATGTTCAAAGTTGTTTGTTTCGTGTTACTTACACTTTACACTGCGAAATTGAATTAAGACTTGCTTTGTATCACTTGACAACGAAATTGCCCATTCACTACGAAGCTTGTTTGGTTAGTCACTCAATTTTGAATATTATTATCTAAGTTTGTTTGAGACATATTAACAATCTAAGTTGGGTAATTAATTAAGTCAAACATATTATATTTGAGTTCAAAGCTAAAGGTATTGATTACCATCCAATGATAGTGGTATAAAAAGTTAACGAACTTGATAAAGACTGATTAGAAATTGTTAAACCATATTTTCGTATCTTTGATGTGGAACACGCTAGAGACCCCCTTTAAAACAAATGCTATAACAAACTCATCGCTCTTTTTGTCACTGTCAAATAATGAACAAGAAAATGAACGTGCATTCGTACGCGTTGTTTTTTCTTATTCGCGACAGATTCAATCAGTCTGAACAACAAAACAAAATAACCGAGAGGACAGCCGCGCCAACTGTCGCGTTTCAAAAAACGAACGTCACAACACTAACAATGCGGTTCAAATATGACAGATGTCAGATTTGCGCGTTCGGGTGGCAAGCGCGAGACGCTATTGGTAGAAAACACTGCGTTTAAATATTATTCGATTGTGTCGAGAGTCAATCCCGCTGTTTGTTACATTGGATTGCCCGAAATTACATTATTCTCCGCTTGTATGACATCTTTTGACTTTAATCGAATGGCAAATTGATTTTGCGTGTGATTATTTTCGTAATTGGAATGAAGTTTTCATTTTAATTTGTTTCGTGCGACGCGTTACTCCTAAAACAAAACTGCACCATAATCAAATTAATTGCTAGTATTTTCTACACAAACAAGGTTTCATGGCTTACGTGTGAGACCTTTGGTCGCTTCACAGTTGAAAAAATTAAATTTTATTACGACTGTGTTATCGCGGGTGCTGGCAAGCTGGCGGGTGTGAGGTGCGGTGGGAGGAGGCAAGGGACGAATTAACGTGTTATTGGGGTGAAATTAAAGCGGTTAAACAGTTCGTGCTCGGAATTGTTCAGCTAATTGGTCCCGCGACACACGCGCACCGTCGCAAATAGTCTAGTGCTGCGTATAACTGTGGCACGAATAGCAACACTGTGCTTATAATTTTGGAATCAGTTCTTGAAAGGAAATGCTTAAGCTACTTAATGTAGACCTCATATTTACCTTTACTATTAACCTGGTTAAAACTAGATCATATTTAGATAAGCATGAAAATTACATAGCTTTAAGTTAATTTAACACCTGAAACATTTAAAAACTATTTTCTACCGTACAGTTTGGCAGAAACGAAACATTTCACAAATTTGTTGTATCATTCCCGACTTAATAAAATAGCGTGTTCTATTATGAGCGTGGTTTCAACGTCTCTATACAGTTCTAATATTCTTTGGTAGACGCGTGCTGCGGACGGTGCGCGCCGCAATATATCACCCAAATTATGTTTGAGAGGCACATAGTGGAGCCGGGTGGAACGGAACACGATATCTCCACAGCCGGCTGGAACGACGACTGTCTTTGAACAGCGTTATACGCGAAATAATAACGTATGAATTTAGTGGGAAAAAACACAAATACTTATTACCTATCACGTCTGTATTCCCCGAAGGATTAGACAGAGGTGTACAAATGTACACCCAATGTTCGCCAGTATGTTTAGGTCCCTTGTAAGTAATATTGCCATTAACCGGTCACAAATCCAAACTCCAAGCTGCTACTGAGAATTTCACATAAAAACACAATAATAATTTACTAGAACTGGAAATCGAAACCAGAACCTAGCGTAGCAGTCGCGCTTGGGACTAATGAGGCAGTTTAGTAGAGGGAAGAAATTTTATTTATAAACACTTGAAAGTGATCCCTAGATGCTCAGATCGTGAAAGTAGCGCTTCAAATAAGGAGAAAGTTAAAGTATGTTTTATTTATGGACAAGAGGGCTGTTATTTAAAATTTATACCATAATTGGATGTTACTCCCAAAAAAGATTGAGTTACCTAATAGATACATTGACACAACAGACACTCTGTGATAGATTAGCAAAAATAACGTAAAAGCTAAATTGCATTAGATTCATAACGAATCCATACTACAATCATAATCAGTACTCATTGGATAAAGCATCCACTATGTTGCTATCTCCGCCCTAAAGATCGGCCCGTCATTGTTCCATATCTAAACAAATTGTAACTTTACGTCCGATACGAGTCAATATGACTTCTCAAGCTCTGCGCCTTATTAAATCGGAAACGCGAGCAAATAAGGCGCCGTGCGGGGTGGGGTGCGGTGTAACACGGGAGCGGGGGCCACCGACACTTCCGTGAGGTAACAAGATACGTTTCGCTTATTTGTGTGTCAATACACCTGAAAAGTTAACTCGTAATATCTGCGGTAGCTTATTCCGGAATATAATTTAGTAATTTTAAGCATAGCGGTTAGGTAGGATAGGTATGCTTACATGCGACGTAATTTTAATATTCTCAGTATCTTTTTAGGAATTTCAACTTCGTACAACCTACATTTTTAAACTTCTAGCTTACCATTAAAATATCGCAAGATTGGTGATACACAGATTTGAGATTCTAAACGTTGCTTATAGTGAAACCTTTCATCAGATTGCTGTTTACATTTAAACGTTGTAAGTAATCTTATTCTAAGGTCTGAGTGGAGTAATTAAATTTTTTTGAATAAAATTATTGTTTATTAATATTTGTACTACGAGTAACTTCAAATTGAATACCTTGAAAATTTTTTTGCATGAATTTATATCTGGATGATGTCATATTATTTATCCTTGACTTAAAATCAATTGCAACTTTTATTAACGATTCAATATGTAATTATAAAAGATGTTAACAATTTTCAGTCCTTCCAATTCCTATACTTTTTATTCGCAACAAACCTAGGATCTGTCTAAAAATATTTTTATTGTGTCCTGTTGGTTATCCGTCAATAAAAACTTGACAGGTAAAAAGAATAACGTTGTACAATCCAGATAGGAATAGAAAAAAAGAAACTCGACAGTTGGTGGTAAATAAAAAAGTTGGCTTCCCAGATGAAAATACTTTCATCCCAGTTGTGTACCAGAAAACACGCGTGAACGATTCTTTCCCAGATTATTAGGAGCTATATTAACAACAATTTTATTTCTTCGAAAGACCGATCGGTTTACAAGCAAATACAGGGTATTAACATTAAATATTGTAGACTCCGCATTCACTTAATACATTATTTTTTCAATCAATCAATGATTGAAATAAATTTCTCGTATCGGGGATATCGGAAAATATACATAGACAAGAGTTCCCTGCGTAACTTCGCCTGCGTAGGTACTTAGGTATTTTTCTCTTCTAAAACATACTGTGCCCACTGTAGGTACCTAAGTTCACCATGAAGGTGTCATATCATAAAATCTAATTTTTATGGGACTTATCTTATCTTATCTGGTGGGTGTACATTAAGTACGCCTCTCCCTAACCCTTCGGGGAATACAGGCGTGATGGTATGTTATCATGCAGATTAGTGCATGCGCCAGCCCAAAACTGGCAGTTTTAAGTATTTTTCATTAGCCTACGCAAGTATTCTGCTGCTCATTAGTATTGTTGTGCTTTAAGTCATCGTACTACCCACAATATGGTTGAGTTGGCTCTTTCTTTAAAAGGCTATTCGATATATTCCTTCATTGGGTTACGATACTTAGATAGCTTGATTTCATTACTGCACTGCAAAATTTTTACACATTCTACAGACTTACCTAAATTTATTGATGGTCATTTAGCTGTTAATACGTCGAAGTATACCTATCTGAGAATTTGTTACAAATACAAATTATAATAAGAAAT
The DNA here is from genome assembly GCA_910591435.1 of Acronicta aceris. Lineage (NCBI taxonomy): Eukaryota > Metazoa > Arthropoda > Insecta > Lepidoptera > Noctuidae > Acronicta > Acronicta aceris. The sequence continues at coordinate 2,698,843 of OU342781.1, read as the reverse complement.
GTTTTTTTTTTATAAAAAAACTAGCTGACCCGGCAGACTTCGTACTTTCATATTTATTCACCTTTTAAACCTTCTCTGGATTTCCACAAATAATTCAAGACCAAAATTAGCCAAATCGGTCCAGCCATTCTCGAGTTTTAGCGAGACTAACGAACAGCAATTAATTTTTATATATAGGTACTAGCGGCCCGGTACGTGCTTCGCTACGTATAATGCGAAATACAGCGGACAGCGGACAAAACCATTCCCAGATCCCCTTGAACACACACAAAAAATTTCATCAAAATCGGTCCAGTCGTTTGAGAGAAGTTCAGTGACATACGCACTCACAGAAGAATTATATATATAAAGACTAGCGGCCCGGTACGTGCTTCGCTACGTATAAAGCGAAATACAGCGGACAGCGGACAAAACCATTCCCAGATCCCCTGAATTTCATCAAAATCGGTCCAGTCGTTTGATCTAAACCATTCCCAGATCCCCTTGAACACACACAAAAAATTTCATCAAAATCGGTCCAGTCGTTTGAGAGAAGTTCAGTCACATACACACTCACAGAAGAATTATATATATAAAGACTAGTGGACCCAGCAGACGTTGTCCTGCCCTGAAAATAACCCAAAACTCGATTGCAGCGCCACCTACCGGGTCCAATTGTGAATCTAAACCATTCCCAGATCCCCTTGAACACACACAAAAAATTTCATCAAAATCGGTCCAGTCGTTTGAGAGAAGTTCAGTCACATACACACTCACAGAAGAATTATATATATAAAGATAGATAGATAGATTGAAAGGAAAAATATTTTTTGTTATAAGTAACATGTTTTTCATAAATGCCGTAGAGATGAGTTCTTTGAGAAGTATGTCTGGGGTGCCCTTGAAAGATAGAGTGAGGAATAGCGTGATAAGGGAGCGGTGTGGTGTGAAAGAAGATGTAGTAAGAAAGATTGAGAAAGGTATGTTATGGTGGTTTGGGCATATAGAGAGGATGGATGAACGAAGATAGACGAAACGAGTATATATAACCAGAACGGATGAAAGAGTTGGAAGGAGCCGTCCTTGTACCACAACCAAATTGCGGACGTTCTCAAAAAAGGTCAAGTTAAGAGCATCCTAAACCGACGATCATGCATGAGGAGAATAATGATCGTACCTAGATGAAGCGAAAGTGGTATGCCAGGATAGTAGCAAGTGGAAATCTATAGTCTCTGCCTACCCCAATGGGAGACAGGCGTGAAAATATGTATGTATGTTTTTGACTTTAGTTTTTTAAAATCATCTTCAAGTCAAAATTAGGTATCTCCAAGACCAAAAAATAACATGTTTATTGTAGTAACCTACTTTTAGGTTAGAAGAATTCAGTAAGTACCTACCTAAGTAATTACACCTACATAAAGTTACTGCAGGTATCGAGCACTATCGATCGTCTCTGATATCTCTTTATTTACACTACAAACGCAATTGACTTCCTGCGTACTCTCTCACTCTAACGCCCTACATAAACACGAACAAAAAGTACTTCACCTTCTTTCTATTACGCAAGAAAACAACAAAGACAGCTCCTATGGCCAACACGTGTGAAAGAAAGAGACAAAACACATCGCCATCTTAGATGCAGCCCGTGGACCAGAAGTTAGCCAATAACCCGCTTTGTGCGACGAAAAGGAGCTTATCCTAAGCACAATTGCCGAAGTAAAATGAACTGTTTTCTTTGCGTGTTAAAGTTGAACGTTATTTGTTGAGGTCTGAGGTAAAATTAATAATAACGTTTGTCAGAGGTTAGGGAAGTTCTTAAGGGGAGGGTTCATGCGACGTGCGGAGAAATAATGATGGCGTGTCTTTGATGGGACCTATTGTGATGGAAGTCTGGTTTTGAAGTGGCCTTTAATATAATAAGGCCTATTAGTTAACTTGAAATTGTATTTTGTTCCGCAATTTGTTTAGGGTTACGTAGGAAGCCAATTACAAACTTTAATCCCTAGCTAATAATAAACTAGGAAATGTACTGAAGTTTCTTTTGTAGTCAGGCACACTGTTGAAAGTTTTTAAATTTATCTGAAGAATGTACAAGGAATAATAATATTCCCAGACTCTTTGTGTTTTTTTACATTTAGGAATAGTTTGGGGCTTGATGTCGCTTGGCATTTTATAATTATAAGTACTTTAACTAGTTGCTGTTGCCCGCAGTTTCACTCGCGTCCCAAAAAGATTAACATACTATACCTAGGTCCGATTCTAGGCGGCGTGAAACATACACCAGATTTTAAGTTAGACCTCTAGCAATATATCGGTGAAAACTGTATTCAATTCCAGGCAGTAGTTTTTGAGTTATGCGCGTACAAACATACAGACAGACAAAAATTCTAAAAATTTATATTTTGGCTTCTGTTGCTCTAATAAAGACCCCGAACGACAAAGATTGGTAAAAAAATTAAAGACAGGATGCAGCTTGGAATAAACGATAATTATGTTCTAAAGTAGTTAACAGAACTGACTATTTAAAATTCTTACATAGCGGACTTTATCTTTCTATGCGAATATTTAGTAAAAAAATTAAAAAAGTGTGTACGTAAACTCAATTTTAACTCTTCTTTCCTTGATTATAAAATGGAGATATTCTATAAAAGTATCGCAGCAATATTTAAATATGGTCCAATTCAAATCCAGGTGGATTTCCAGCTCTTGAACCCTTTCCTCCTCATCCTAACATATAACTGAAACAATGTTGCGAATACCTTATCTCAGGAGTGAAACATTGGTGCCTATAGGAATTTAGCAAAAAAGGACAAATATTACCAAATTCAAAAAACGGCTATAAAGAAGTAATAGTATAATAAAATATTTAGTATATATTAGTTATTATTATTTATTTAGTCTTAATTAATATTTTTAATTTATCTTACCTAATCTAAGTAAAAGGTGTACTGCACGAAATAGAAGAAAAATGGTATGTGTGAAAATATCCCAAGATTTTAATAAGTAAGACTACCTACTGTATAGATTCAGATCTAAAGCCAGCAAAAAATTACAATAGTTGCCTAAAACAATATAGTTTTGCAACAAAATCGTCCGGGTCCTGTACACCACACGCGCACAAAAGCTCTAAACGCCGGCAAACGCATCAAAAGCGAACCCAAAAACATCAATCACTCAAACTGAGTTAATCCACAACTAAATTAACTCGCAGCAAACAAGACCACACTCACCCTTAACTCGCCAACTGACGAACTATAATTGATTTTATTCTCCAACAATAAAGTCTATTTTCGCATGACTGTCCCAACCATCGTTTGATACGACTTACAACTTTATCACAAGGGTATTACGATTCAGAATCGAATGTAACACAACGTTTATCTCTTGATTTCGTTCTATCTTCACATCATTTACTTCGATGCCGCTTCTAAAAGGCTTAAACGACGTGGTGTGAAAGAATATCAGCTTTATTACCACTGAGCAAGGTTTGGTGTGATTTTTAGCAATCGTGTTGGGGTTTTGCGGGAAGAGCCGGGTCGAGTTTTTATTTCATTCATTAGAGAGATATTTAAGAGCTATTAAGGCGTAAATAAGCGCTTCTTTTGTGCAATTCGATGTAATGTGTGAGGTTTTTCCGGGCTTTTTCCAAGAAAACATTACATAAGTGCTTGTAGTGACTTGTAGGTAAATGAAGGACGCAGAGCGCATTAACCTTGGGATGTGGGTATTAAGTACTTATATAAGTACTAGAAACATTAGTATTAGTCAGATAGGTCTTTCTTTAGAAGAACGATTTACTTCATTTCTAAGAACACATCTTTACACACACACACACACACACACCAAACCTCTCCGCTCAATATATTCGTACAAATTCAATAAAGTTCCGTACAAACAACTCCAGCGTTTATTGCATAACGCATCTTCTAAAACGCAGGGTAAACGCTCCGGTTGTGGGCCGAGGGTGGCGCCCTCTGTTTATCCGGAGTGCGCCCGACTACTTAATAACGACTTATTTATTTGCACAAAGGATCGGAGCTAGTAATTGCGTGGCCTATAATATGAGAACTATTAACTGGTGCACGCGCCACGATGTTTGCCGGAACACTGATGACGGGTTGTTAGTTTTAAGTAAACATTGTTAGGTATTCATTTTGGACTGATTTGATCAATACTCTTGAGATTGTTATTGTGTTACTCTAACTTTACTTCTTCATCATCTCATCTCTGCAAATTATTTCGGTCTGTCGCAAGGTGGAATGGCTGGACAGCATCAGAGAAACCTAACTTGATTCTCAACTTTACTAAATAATTTTGAATTCATTGACTGAAATACTGAGTTCTGAGACTGACTACTACGTGAATACTAGACATCGATATAAAATCACTTACGGATTACGGATTTGATAATGAGAATATAACGCGAAAGAATCCTTAAGTGGTTTTATTTCATTGATTGAGGTTATAAGTGATGAGAATGCATTAGAAGTATTGGCAGTTCTAAAACCACAAAGTACCTAAGTTCTTAAAGACCTGGAACATAATATCACTTACGGATAAGAAGCAAAGATATTAAGTCAGGCTGAGTTGTGGTTAGAATGGTCGATGATGACTATGAAATTGATTACATAAATTGAAAATAGGTACCTGCAACACTACAACTTACAACTGAAATGAAATCACAGGTTGATAATTGAAAGCAAAACAAACTATTGACAACAAAACATTTTGTATGTAAATCAAATCCGACCACAGACACAAAATTGGTTTTTAATAAAATTCTGCGCCGTTCGAAAGCAATTACAGTATTAAGTAAATTATAAAAGGTTCCGTTCTAAAGGCGAACTTGATTAATTGACTCGTCGACGCAACCGTATAGAATTGCTTGAACACGACAATGGTGGCCGAATAAAAAGGGCAAAATCAATCGAAAACAAATTACTTACAGAACCGAATAAAATTGAGTCGTTAGCAACATTGTGTGTTGTGAAAAATAAACGAGAGGCAATCGAATCAACTTTGTAGAGGTAAATTAAGGTCCTGTACTGTCGGTGATGTCGATTTCGCCACCAATATGTTTTTAAATTGCTTCTTTCTTTATGACCGTTAAAGGTGATTAATTAATTGTTCGCTATGCGCTTTTATTGGACGCCAGTCAGTTTGTTTACGTTTGTAGTTTCATTGTGTTTGTTCATGCGTTTATTATGTTTGCTTTAACACTAGCTGGAGTTTGATTTGTTGCATATGAAACATGTATTGTGAAATGACAATTACATTTTCATAATATCTTCCAGTTTTAATTTTACTTACTTAATCGTAAATGATTTCAAAAATAAAAAAACTGTATTCAATACTTCAGCAGTTAAGTTGATTTTGGTTTACAATTGCTTATTGATTTGGTAAGTAACTGAAATAAAAGTTCTCAAATCTCCAAAACCGAATTAAAATGTAATATAAATCGCGAAACGTGACAACAACACGATTCCATTGAGGCATTGGTTCCATTGTGTGAGCTTGTTCTCACCGCATTCATAACTAGCCATTAGCTGTGTCCCTCGAACAAATACAATAGCACACAATGCGTTGAATAGGGTTGCAATTACATGTTCTTAATTCGCTCATTTCACCCTTGAGATACGCGGCAACATTATGAAATAGTTTCTGATGGTGCTAATTATTTTTGTATTCCATTTGTATGTTTGGTGATTTGCATTCATGCAAATAGAAAAAATAAATATTCAAATTAACAGATGAAATTTTCAAAATATTTACGTCTCTTGGCGATGGGTGTCTCTGCGGATCCAATAGGCTCAATTTTCAGCTACAAACGCTACATAATCAACCCATAATTTTTTTTGAGGTTGAAGGTTTGGTAATTCCATCATGGACAAACAGGTAGGCTCGCGAAGCTAACCAACCGGAACAGTGACAAACCATACATTGTCCCACTGCTGGGCACGGATCTACTCTCAGAATAAGAAGGATTAGACTACAGTCCACCACGCTGGCCTAGTGCGGGTTGGCAGACTTCACACGCCGTCGCGAAAATCTCTCAGGCTTGCAGGTTTCCTCACGAATTCACGATGTTTTCCTTCAACGTTTAAGCGCGTGATAATTAACTATTAGTACGCACATGACTTCGAAAAGTCAGAGGTACGTGCCTTGGATTCGAACTTGAGACCTTTGACTTGGCATTCCTATGGTTATATCTATAGGCTATCACTGCTACAAACGCAGCTGAAAAAGTAAACATTTCATGCTTTTTGGTATTCCGTAACGAAAAAACAAGCTCTAAGGTGAGCCGCTGCATCAATGAGCCGTTTTAAAAATATGAGAAAATAACCAGAATCTGGCCTTTCAGCTTATGCTTTAAAAACTTCTTTAGCAGTTGATGTGGGTCTTATTAAATAACAGAGTATCATTGTTGTCATTAGCGTGGCGGTGGCGGTCGCGTGGCGGACTCGTGGCCGCCACGTGGTGCGACGTTGCAACTTCCACTCCACAGCCAATCTGACGCAAGCCCAAACACTGTTTACAAGCAACGGTGTAAGGTTACACCATTGGAGGGGTAATACAGATAATTAATTCCTAAACCTCATGTCACGTTCAATTTCTTTCGCAGTTTTCCAATAGGTATTTTTGGCAAAGATTTTTTTGGCAAACCAAGTCAATGTTACGAAATGGGGATAAATAGATTCATAAAAGGCTTTCATCCAGATGCATATGAAATAGCGTAACTTAGGTAATAATGAGTGATTAGGAGTGTTTAGAGACAAGACGAAAGAACTGTATGTTTGTTGACCTAATTACTCAAATGGTAATCAATTTTAAGACGCCGTTTCATGTCCACTTTAACTCGGTAACTTTTTGTTGATAGTGCGTTATTTTCATGACATTTTGAGAAGAAACTTGAATCATCTTAGCGCCATTCATAAATTTAACATAATGTCTTAATATATCTGCTAAATAATTTACATAAAACCGTTCTATAGGTTTATGTACGGTACATAAGCGGACAAATCGTTCGCACCGCCGAGCCCGCGCTAATTAATTTATTGTGACGACCTCTGCAAAGAGAGGAGACGGCTTTCGTTGTAGCTGTTTAAGTTACAAGAATTTTATTTTGTTTTACCTAACACTTTATCCACTGTCACTCGATAATGTTTCTTGGGGTCATATAATTTCATAGATCTCTTTCATATATCTAATCTCCTCGCACATAATCGTAGCATTGAAAGAAAGGAGGATTATTACTATTTGATAAATTGGATGTTGTTCTATCACCATTATTGTAGTTTTATCCGTTTATCGGCGCTACAACCCTCTGTGGGTCTTTGTCTCCTCAACGATCTTCTTTCATTTCGCTCTGTGGCTGTCCTCTCTTCGCCAGGATAATTTCTGCCTATGTTCCTCCAAACTTTCCTCGACTCCCTCTTTCCAACGCCTCCAGGATCTTCCCCTGAGTCTTTTCTGTTGTGGAGTCAAATTGGAGATGTTTTTGACTGCTCTGGTGTTACTAATTATTTCCAGGTAACCTGCCCATCTAAGCCTTTGTGACGTGCAGATCCTGACAATCGTTCCCCAAAAATTAGATTATGAAAAATTCATTTTCAAATTGAATGATTTGAAAATGTTTTACAAGAAAAAAGGAAAGCAGAAAGATGAATTGTGAAGGAATATTTCCCACCAAAGTATAATTTCATACTTGAAAATCTTGAAATCCTTAATTAAATTTTGCACTAACGCGAACCACCGCCATGCTTGTCTGGCTAAAAGGTTAATTTAGTATTTGTCAGCTGTGACCATTCTCGCAAAACGTTATAACCGCCCCTCTTTTTGGTTGGGCAGAAACGACTTTATTGTTGTACAATTAGGTTGATTTTTGCTTGTCGCATGTTATATAAGCAACTTTTCAAATTGCGTTAAGCCAAGAGACGACGGGCACGTTAAGTTTGCAGAATCTCGTTGACTTATTCTTATTAGGCTCCATTAATGGGCCCGCTTGAGTGGCGAATTGTAATTAATTCTTGAGCTTTGTCTTAATTGAAGTAATTATGTAATTAAGAGATGATTTGAGTCGTTCGTATTTGAGGCGCAGACGCTTTGCTGTTTAGCTTTAAGGGATAAAATTATTAGGTGAGAATTTATTTTTACGTTTAAAAATGTCGTTTGACAATTTAATGGAAATTAAAGCTTATTTTGCAGTATCAAAAGGAGGTGAGAATATCATTAGTTTGGTTTTCTGAGAGTAATAAGAAAGCAATTAAGCGGCGGTAGCCTAATGGCTAGGTCGTCGCACTTGTGATCATGTGGTTACCGGTTCGAACCCACCCATTGCACTACCGCCGTGATACCCACTCGTAATACAAGCATTTAGCTTAGCACGAGGGGTTAATAAGAATACTAGTAATGTGAGACCCATATTGCTAGTAAGTTTTTTTTAAAAAGTCTTCACCAACAACAAATGACAAATCAGAACTGTGCACCATATTTCTGTGATAAGAGCCTGAATGGCGTTTAGAAACAAATTGGTACCTTTAAGTAATAAAGTAGGACCACAATCTGAAGGATACTTAAATCATTTTAGACGAAATAGCGACTAAAACACCTAATCGTAGATAACTAAGCAACAATATTTACTTTAGATGTAATAGACAGTTCATTAACAAATAACAACCAAAGCGTTAAATATTGCGAGTAATCTTTTAACGCTTACAATTTCCCAGTAATGCAAGTCAAAAGTACCGTCTAAAGAATATCTTACACAAAATTAGCCGATGCTTAATCCTGATCCCTTACAAAGGTCCCGAGAACTTAATACATCTGGGTATGAAAAGAAATCCCTAGTCTCAGTGACGGTCTCGAATATCACTCGCGCAAGGCAAACTTACATTGGACTGTGATATAAACCTTAACAATAAAGAAATAGAGCCTTTTATCGATACTTTGAAGGTTGCCAATACTTTGGTGGATGAATCTTTCAACGGCCCGCCACTCGAAGCCGAATTGTATAGTTTTCAATTGAGACGAAAGTAGTATTTGTATTGAATTGTTTGGCAAATTGGACGGATAATCCGCTTATGCGCTTGCGCAAGCCGCCATTGTTGACAACAACAAAATGGCGTAAGCACGCTAATGGCGCGAAAATGAGACACTCCTATTGTTGCTGCCAACGCCGATGCGCGCATTGTTTGCGGCTAATTACGATATTTGACAAGATTTTTCACATTTAGTACAATGATAAGTGTAACAACACGTAAAATGTATTTAGTATCAATCAAAATTAAGATTAGTGTTAAAATGGTTAATATTTAAATTAGAATTAGTGTTCATACTTTTAACTAAAAAAAAAGACGTGTGGCACTCGGGGACTGCCGCGGTAAAGCTATTGCATAGCGTTTTTTATCAACTTATGTAATACAACCAATGCCACCTAAAGGCGGGTTGCTGAACTAAAGAGACAAGCGTGTTAGGTTTTTTTCGTTACGGAATTTCTGGATTCGGTCCCCACGCTCAAGGCCCGCGATAGAAGCTATGCAATAGCTTAAAAATATACTCGTATAAATTTTACGTACTATTATGATTAGTAGCAGAACCAGTATCTTGATGATCACTTACAACAGATGAGTCTAATGATTTTGAACATTGAATTTAATCAAATCTAGAATAATCGTTCTAAGAGAAGCTGCAAATAAAGGCTCCCTAAGTGAACGGAAATATCAAGTTTAAAGTTCCGTCGGTCGTTCGCGTAATCTACACCGACATGATACGTACGGAACCTACTATTAACCATTCAATGCATTATTCTTTCATATTTCTTCTTTGTATGAAGACCAATATAACCCGACCTATGATTGTAGAATCAACAGTGCATTTTTGAAGCTCAATATGAAGTGGCTGCGTTATTATAAGCTGTAATTGAATTACCCTTATTTAGTTGTTTCCTGTTATTGAAAAGGTTTTTTAAACAGGATGTAGCTGTCAAAGTTTAATCAAATTATTATCGAACAATAGTTAAAGAGTTATGATTACCTTCGTCTACTATTGAACTGGTTTCGCCTATTTATTAGAGGCTTGTAATACACGTCTAAGTATTAATTTACTAACAAGGTCTTTGAAAGTTTTTTCGCTTCATGTTTGAGGCCAATCATTCATAACGGTAAGACTTGTCGGCATAATTACTTCACGTGCTAATATTCATAATTAATCTATGTTCTTAACAAAATGTATTTAGATTTAATAATAAGTTCGCTAATCATGGTTATTCAGGGAAGATACAAATGTAAGGAGACATTCTTTGAAATTTTCCAAAATTTAATGCAGAAGACAAACAAAATCTATGACGAAGTTTCCCGCTGAGCCAATTCTTTAATATGGAGAAAAGGTGCTCAATATTTGGCAATAACAATAGCTCCAAGAAACGAAACAACTACGGTGGTGGGTGTTATGGAATGGAGCAGTGCAAGGGATCAAATGAAAGAAGCGGGAGTAAATGATGTGATCGCGATAAACACAATTTCCCGTTCTGCTGAGCAAATTGCCGGCATGCTGCCGCTCCCACGCGACTTATGTGCTCCCTGTGTTAAGGAATCATATTTAAATTCATTTATGGCTAAATAGCAGTTATACCGATCAATTTATCTGTATGATCCCTGTTCCTTGCAGTCTATCGATTGGTATTCATATAAACTACATTGAAACTTCGATTCCTATGGCAAAACATAATTATAACAATCATTTAAGACATTCAGAAGTTCGATAGTTTGACATCTAGTTTTTCCATGCCTAGTAATTGGAATAGGTATGGAGGCATCTGATTAGACTGGTAGTAAATTCTAACAAACATTTAGATGATAATGGCGATTAAAGTTAGTGATTGTCCTGCGGAAACCGATTTCTGGATAGGCAGAGAATATAGATTCTCACTCGCTAAGATCCGGGCACATGACTTTCACTTCTTTTACTTCCATTATTCATGCATGATCGTCGGTTTAGGGGATAAATGTTGACTATCAAATTAATTAATTTAAAAAGTGCGGTTATTAGGTCAGCAAGTGGGCTATATGAACATAACATCATAGATCTCGAGTTTTAATTTTTTCGTAATTTTAATCAAATATTGATGTTTTAATTTAACAGCGCCATCCACTAACTCCAGTTCCAAAGCACATACATATTACGTGGTTGTTTGACTATACAATTCAGTTAAGCGTAGGTATATTAAGTAATGTATCGAGTGTTCGTCCACGTTGAGCTCAAGTTAAGTTTACACCGCGTCGACGTGATAAGTGAATTATACAAGCTTACAGGGCGCAGAACACCGACGAATTGGCGCAAACGCTTCTTCATAGATTAAAGGATACACAGTTGAAAAGTGAGTTGCTTTAGGAAACAAATAAGAAATATTAATTTATAAATTGGACACAGTAAGAAAATACTTTAATTGAAAGGCGACGGATTGGGTTTTGGATTCAAACAGGCAAAAAATCATGGGTTAACGACGGTAAGTAACTTCCCTTCCCTCGCACTATGATGCCATAGGAGTCAGTTGAGCCTTTGAATACATAGTGCTTTAGTAAATCGAACAGGACAAAGAATTCTAAGCACGAGACAGTCAGATGTTTGGAATAGCCTTTCGGAAAGAACCAGAGCAAACTGAAATGACAGTTACGAACTTTAAAAAGAGGGATGAGAGATCATACGGTAAGAAGTGACGGGGTCTTTCGGATGGAAAGTTTTTTCTATCTAGTGGTGTTACGTTGGCCAATACTGCATGAGGCGTCTTGCTATAAGCCTCATTCAGTATTAAGCTCCAAGTACTTTTTTATAAGGCCAATATAAAAAAGTATCAGCTCGGAGTCTGGATTTGTGCCCGACTAATGGCAATAGGCTCGCCCCCTATTACATGGGACCTAAACATACCGGCGAACTGTGGGTGTACATTAGTACGCCTCTGCCTAACCCTTCGGGGAATAAAGGCGTGATTGAAAAAGGAACACCATAATGTTTGCACACTGCTGCTTTGCAGCTTGTATTCTGACTACGCATTTGTGACCAAGAAGATGTTGAATTAGATTTTTACCACTTGACTTCTTGCATATCTTCGCCAGTGATTTTACCCTCTGTCAGGTCTAGTCGCGTCTAAGCCCACAGTTTCACGTGTCGGCTCGTGTGGGATTAAGTTATAATAGTTATTAATTGCGCACTAACTCGATCGGCGACGGCGCTCCGTGCTAATGCAATACCAGTCTACACTGTTAACTCATTATAGTGCAGCTTATATCAACGTGTTTACTTGTCTTTTTGGGACGAGTTTATTTGGTGATAAATTGTTTCTCTTCATTATAAAAGTGTTTAATGGCTCTATTGTTAGGTATAATATAATACAACGTCATGATTGCTATACATACCTACTGAATCAAGATTTCGAGTTTGATCTAAAGCCTATGTACTCGGACTGCAATGACTGAGAAACCGTTGTTCAAAATGAAAACTTTATGGTCAAATATTCAAAATATTAGTCAAAGTAGTAACAAACCATGCAAATCTTTAGTCTTTTAAGTTTAGTAAGAAATAACTTTTTTTTCCTGTAATTAAACTGCGTTGATGGGTCCAATATTTGGTAAGAATTTGATTAAATTACTCCCACCATATCAATCCATTAGGCTGCTGTACATTGTGTGGGTCGGCATTAATCGGCACAGAAATTGGATATTAGGTATGCGTAGATACATGTCCGAGAAAAATCCCACTTGGCTCAGCCGCACGCACACAGCTCGGATCATAGATTAGCTGATTGGCACGAGCCGAATGAAAGTTGAAATTGTTTTGGGTCAGATTTATTATAAAAACATAATAATTATCAGCGTATTTTTAGGCTAAAGCACAGAAAAACTTTGGCCACAAAGTACGCTGGTATGTGTAGGTATACTTAATAATATAGCGAAGTACGATAATTGAACAATACAGGGACATACGCAGACGATACCACAGCTGCATACGTTTACACGAGTCGTGTAGGGAAACCATATTCCCGCATCGCGCGATCCTTCCCGGATTGGTCACGGGGGATCATCGGTCCTCTCGATTACGACCGTGTAAATTGCATTTATTTTATCACATTAATTTTAGTGATCTGAGACGTTTTAATGTTATTATTAAAATGATTATTGACATTCGTTGCGGTTTTTACCCGACTGCGACTGCGTTCATGGAACTCGAAATGATACAGTTAATGGAGTTTTAATAAAATTCTATTAGTTTCTGGTTTCTGATCTCAATTTAATGAAACATATAGAAGCAAATTTGTTGTATTATCTATACTTATAATAAATCTGTAGAGAGGTCAATTCTGTACATGAAATATATTTCCAAAATAACTATCAGCGGGTGATTAGTGATCGATACTGATGCCAAAAATGCAATCAGTAAAATTTTTGTCTGTCTGTCTGTCTGTCTGTCTGTCTGTCTGTCTGTATGTTCGTTATAGAAACAAAAACCACTCGACGGATTTCAACGAAACTTGGTACAATTGTTCTTCATACTCCTGGGCAGGTTATAGTATACTTTTCATCACGCTATGATCAATAGGAGCAGAGCAGTGATGGGAAATCTTGGGAAAACAGGAGAACTTACTCCATTTTTTAAGCTTCCGTCGCGTGTGCAGCCTTAATGGTTAAAGCTACACAGAAATCATGTATGACGGAAATGTTCTCCTTAAAATTATATAAAAAATATTCCACGACAGCAAATGTCTATCTTTTATGGTTGACTCACAATAACACGTGTACCTCCCGATAGCTTAGCAGTTCGGAGCTTTCTGATTATATTTGTCTACTCTTACGTTAGGTGACTGACTGACTGACATAGTGATCTATCAACGCAAAGCCTAAACCACAAGTTATAGTATACTTTTCATCACGCTACGATCAATAGGAGCAGAGCAGTGAAGGGAAATGTTGAGAAAATGAGTGATTCATGAGAAAGGTTTCAAGCTATAAAACATCACGCTACAACCCTTAGGAACGGGGCAACGCAGGTGAAACCGCGGGCGAAGAACTAGGGAACAAAGTAACTATTCCACCCGGACGAAGTCGCTGGCAAAAGCTAGTATCAAAATAAAATTATGAATGCATATATATACCTAGACTGCCTCATTAGTCTAGTGGTCCCAAGCACGACTGCTACGCTAGAGGTCCTGGGTTCGATCCCCAGGTCGAGCAAATTGTTATTGGGTTTTTCTATGAAATTCTCAGTAGCAGCTCCGGATTCTGGATTTATGCCCTGTTAATGGCTATCGACTCGCCCCCTATAACATGGGACGTAAATATACCGGAAAACTGTGGGTGTACATTATGTACGCCTCTGCCTAACCCTTCGGGGAACACAGGCGTGATGGTATGTTATGTTATATATAGCAAAAAAGTATGTATCATTCCGGGAGGAATATTTTTTCCCGTGACTCATGATTCAAATCTACATAGTTTCTGCTCTAAACTTTTTAATTTATTTCACATCGTAGAACGTATCACGTTTATTGGTATCGCGTCACGAATCACTTAGTGAATCAACAAAAGTAATTATAATTAGTGTCGGAAGCTAGCACTAGACACTGCGCTAACGACGTGACGTAACAAAACCCGCTAATGGCTCCATGAACCCTTTCTTGTGTTAAACGAAACGGCAATTATAGCTTCACTGGAAGAAAATTACGGGTTTTCTTAACAGCTGGCTTAAATTAACACCTCAATGTAGTACCGTAGTAATTTTCTTTTAGTTTCAAGTGATTTTTACTATGTAGGGAATTTTAATTCAAGCAAAATGGTTCAAGCATAAGAACATGTAGTTATATTATACAAGTAAAGAATATTATTTTGGGCAAGAAAATAATGTTTACCTAAATAATTATAAATATTGAGTATCACACTTTGCAGACAGATAGGTTCAAGAAATTTGATGAAACAAAAAGAACAAGAAAGTGATGGAGATTGAACAACATTCATAAACTCAAATTACAGAACTCCATGCAAGTGAAATGTCTACTGTTTTACATAAAAGGCACTCACGAATTCGCACAACACAGTATTACACTAAATAAACATTATAAAACTCATTTTCCGAGACCCTTCACACGAAAAAGCACATAATCATTGAAAATTACACTCTATCACCTTCCTAATAAGAGGCGCAGTCGTATGGAGCGTAATGTAAGGGGTATCACGACCGGGGCGTTTGGTACAAAAACGTTTATTAGCACATTTTGTCGCAAGTGGAGCGTGACAGCGATAAGTGACAAGCTATTGAGATGTTTGGGGTGAACACCTAATGACTGCACATCGAGAAATGCCCATGAAAATAGTGACAAATTGTGATACGTCATTCGACGTAGGTAAGCTCGGTTAGGTAACTTCTTCTTTCGTGTCTATTGGCTGAACTTAAAATCTTTTAATAATCCGTAACCCATAGGTACTGCTAGTCTAGTACAATTACACGGAATGAGTAGCGATACAAGTTCATGGTCCAGAAATCTCAGTACGTTAAGTTTTAAGCTAGTGAAATCATACATTACAGGCAAACTTATACAATGTAAAAATTAAAAGAAACATTTCTGGAATTATCCTCTTGATATAATTCACAAAATTAATTTACTAACATTAAAATGTAATCCACCAAATCGTAGTCACCCTACCCCGATCGACGCAGCGAATTCGATTACCATCGCTTTCTCATTGTTGTCTATTTGACGCTTAATGCACTCCTCTATTGTTGCCAGTCCAATTACAGTAGATCCCTCATTCTTAACCACTTCAACTGTTAGAGAGCCCAGTGTATTTTTGGCACATACATCGATAGGTCAATTGAAAATGGCCAGTGAAAACAGAACCCTATATTGCAAGTTTTTGTTTGTTCCAAGAGGTCTGTATAAATTGGTATGTGACAAAATAGAAGTGTTTATGTGTGACTGACTTTATAAAGAACAGAATCAATTTGTATGGGAGATTAGATTAGATTATGATAAGGTCGCAATTGTTGCGAGTTGCTATAATGGGTTTTTGTGTATTTCTCAATGTATGTAGTCATGAAATGTAACGGAAAGCTAAGGGTAAGGGTTAAGTTAGTACCACGTTTCTATAACATTGTGTTAGATGTTATCGTTATACTAATATGTGCCTACACTAAACATGAAACAGACGAGCTTTTTAGATGCGGTCGGTAGTGTCTCAGCCAAGTTGGAATGAAAAATCAATGCAAAACTAAAGCCCTTCACTCAAAACATGTTGGACCTGCACATTTTCATTTTTGTGCAATGTGTTCGATGTCAATGATTAGCTGGCAAATATATTTTTATTGTTTTACTAGCTTTTGCCAGCGACTTCGTCCGCGTGGAATAGTTACTTTGTTCCTTATGAACTTTCATCCTCTATTTCACCCCTACATTGTAGGTCGAAATTTATCAAAATCCTTTCTTAGGGGATGCCTACATCATAGTAGCTATATGCATGCCAAATTTCAGCCCGATCCCTCCAGTGGTTTGGGCTGCGCGTTGATAGATCACTATGTCAGTCAGTCAGTCACCTGACGTAAGAGTAGACAAATATAATCAGAAAGCTCCGAACTGCTAAGCTATCGGGAGTTACACGTGTTATTGTGATTCAACCATAAAAGATAGACATTTGCTGTCGTGGAATATTTTTTATATAATTTTAAGGAGAACATTTCCGTCATACATGATTTCTGTGTAGCTTTAACCATTAAGGCTGCACACGCGACGGTAGCTTAAAAAATGGAGTAAGTTCTCCTGTTTTCCCAAGATTTCCCTTCACTGCTCTGCTCCTATTGATTGTAGCGTGATGAAAAGTATACTATAACCTGCCCAGGAGTATAAAGAACAATTGTACCAAGTTTCGTTGAAATCCGTCTAGTGGTTTTTGTTTCTATAACGAACATACAGACAGACAGACAGACAGACAGACAGACAGACAGACAGACAAAAATTTTACTGATTGCATTTTTGGCGTCAGTATCGATCACTAATCACCCGCTGATAGTTATTTTGCAAATATATTTCATGTACATAATTGACCTCTCTACAGATTTATTATAAGTATATAGATAGATTTATAGTTTTTTCTTGTTCCAGGGCATTCATTTAACATGTGATAATAAGCTTATAAGTCACCAAAAAATGTGAACCATGCCAATAATGAATTAAGGGACAACTCAGAACCAAATCTTCACAATGACTTGTAACCATTAACTGTCTGTTACCGTTTCAAGCCTATGCTGCTCTACAGATGTTATTAAAAGGTAAGGAGATTTAATAAACTACATGAGGAAGGATTTACTCCTTTTATCTCAAAAATAAGCAAATCGTTCTTTTGAGATGTGACCGCGGGTAATAGGTAAAAAACTTCATGTATGTAAGTACATAATTATACATATACTTACATCTTAAATCCTACCTATGCTACGCTAGAGGTGTCCGTGTCTAGGCGCTAGTTTAAGCGAATTACCGGCCGCTTCCGTAGCAGACGTGCCTTTGCCAACACAACGCGATCGAACATCACTATACTATATATAGATCCATAGGAACTACTCGTATACCCATGGATGGTTTATGAAAATTATGGCCAAAGATACGTATAATAGTTAATTGAGCTAGGAATTCGACTTTATTGATTAAAATGTAGAAGACGGCCAAAATTGATTCGTTTAAGACACATCTACACAGACACAACTTCCTCGTTAGTCTTGTATTTAAAAGTACTACTGAGTGTGAGGTTCTAGGTTTAATTCACATGTCAAGCAGTGTTAAGTACGTTTGGTACCTATTTTTTCTGTGGTTATGTTCTAAGAAAAGAAAGCGTCAGTAAATTGTTCCAAGCTGGTAGTCCACAATAGATTAATAGGTTTGCAATAAAAGCAATAAGTATATAATTATATCAATCAATGAAGTTTCTATCGAATGGGCTCCAAAACGACTCAACGAATTTTTTTTTAAGATTTAATCAGAAATTTTAACTTAAATTTTCATGGTTTCCATTTCGATATCTCGTAGGATAAATAAATATGTCTAATAAAATAATAATTTAAAAAAAAATTAAACCGACTAAAATAATTTCGGAAGTCGGTGGCGAAACATAAGATCCGACTAAATGGAAGGAACCGACTTTCGAAATTGTTTCGGACACAACATTATATCGTTTAATTTTTGGGTTCGGTTTAAATTTCTAAATTACTTTTTTAAGTCGGTTAAAAATGCAGGTCCTTATTTAAGATGTTTTAGTCATAGTCATACGTAGATAGCTCACATGTGTGAAAACACAATCATCTGCTTACATCCGAAACACAACAGGTACGTGAACAGATGAAGGTAACAAAAGGTACAATAATGTTGTCAAACTTCCAAATCCTAAGATTTGAGCAGAAGTTATTACAGTTAACAAAGAGTATGACATTTTATTACACACTATTAAAATCAGCTTATCCTTTATTGAAAACCAAGTGTCAGATTAGTCGACAACCGCATTATTTGCCAAATAGCATTATAACAAATTTATTGATGCGAATTCGAAGACTTTGACCCAAGCGTATAAGAGCTATAATACTTTGAACGCAATTGCTTTTGCAGCTACACAAAAAAGAAATTAAGATACGACCAGTTTAATAAGATCTTCGAAATTGGTAGCTTTTCCTGTAATGCATTAGTTTTTGCTCGTTTAAGAGAGGCGGGGAGGGTCAGATTATTTGGTGGGGCGTCTTTACTCCCGACATATGTTCGGCCTGCAAAGCCAAAGGGGATTGAGTGGCATAAGCCCCTTGGGATCATTATTGCCCCTTTACCCTTTCCCGTAGGGCCCTTCACTCAATGTTTGCGAAGTGTACTTATTTCACTTAATAAGAGAAAATTCATTTAGCCCATTTCGTTACGCGTTGATTAAAGCGGCTATGATGTTTAGTTATAGTTTCCTAGATTCAACTACGCTGACACGGATGCCTATCGATGGATAATAACTGCAGTTCTATTATACGAAATCTCATTCAGGTTGAATTTAAACGAAAATGTTTGCATATAAAACCTTACGTACAATTTCACTCGCAGCACAATTTTTCAAAAAGAAAAGTACCCTAAATCCTTCTCCTAGGTCCAATCTACCTCAAACAAAATTCATTATCATTGGTTCAGCGGTTTAGGCGTGAAAAGTAACAAACAGGCAGACTTACTTTCACATTTATCGCAATTATAATATTTGTATGGATAACGAGATATAGCGAGATGGGACGACGATGTTGTAAAATTCGTGGGCCTAACCTGGATGGGAGTTGCACAAGTCAGAGGCAAATGGCATAGTTAGAGGTAGGCCTACAGCTAGCAGGGAAAGAATAAGGGCTGTGGATGATGATGATGATGGATAACGAGAGTAAATCTTTGTCAGAATGTAAATGCTGCAGTGTACTAACCTGAACTCTAACTTCAGGAAGATTGACTTTCATCGCGAGCTCCTCCCTCGAGTATACGTCAGGGTAGTGGCTCTTTTCAAAAGCTCTCTCCAGCTCATGCAGCTGATAGGTAGTGAACGTCGTCCTGTTTCGTCTATGTTTCTTCTTGTTGTCGGCCGCAGACCCTGGACGAGCTGACTCATCGTCACTGCCGGGTGGAGACTTGTCGTCTGTGGGCGTCCGCTGGCTGTAGCCATCGTTGCTGTTGCAGGAACCTTCGCCTGGAAAATGAGGGTGAAGATTAGTATTTAGAAAAGGCTTAGGAGCTCCTAGGTCTGCCGGCTAGGTCCAATATTCGTATGTTATTTGAGAACCTTACAACAGAAAATAAATTATTGTTTTCGAGCGCCGGAATCCGAATTTGAATTAATATTAATTATGAAGGGTTAGCCTAGGGGTTTTGAGTGCGACTGCTATGCTAGAGGTCCTGGGTTCGATTCCCAGGTCGATTAAAGTGTTATTGGGATTTTCTATGAAGTTTTCAGTAGCAGCTCAGAGTTTGGAATTTGTGCCCAGTTAATGGCAATAGCACAGATAATGTATTACTAGTATAGTAACCATAAAATAACGGTAAACTGTGGGTGTACATTAGTAAGCCTCTGCCTAACCCTTTGGGGAATACATGCGTAATGGCATGTAATTATGAAGGTTTACAAACTAATAAGATGGATATTTAACTTTAGCCGGAAAGATAATTTACTCTCTCCATTACTTTTCTACTGTAACTCAGCGTTTATAGATGAAACATGCACCAGATTCTAATGGGCGATTTTTCAATTAATCCTTCTGCAATAAAAACGGTGAAACCGTATCGAACATCGTGCGGTAGTTAATGTAATAACATACAAACACACAGACAAAAAAAAATTAAAAATAATTAGTAAGTTTTTGGCTTCTGCCGTATTAACTATTCATTATTTTTTAAATATCTCCTATTTACACAAATCGGCCAGTTACAATTTTATTATATGAGTATGATTATCGTATAATCTAAACAAACAGCGGAACATTCAGTCTATATCCTGTGTACAGTCGGCACTGCAATTACGTCGAGCCAGCTAGCGGACTGCGTAATAAATCAAACAGAGCAATTTGAGCTTGCATATGCTAATGCTGAGCCGTGTCTTGCCGATAATGCAATTATATTCAAATATCCCTCGCACTGTGGACCGAATGGTAACAAGCCAGACACAATATTATTGTACGTTTTTAAATAATTATATGTAAGTTCATCTGAATAATAAAGACAGTTTCGTGGAAAGCGTTGTGAAAAACAGTTGCATGATAATATTGGTCCCATCAGATGATACTTAGATGACTATATCTGAAAACTCACAACATTTGGTAGGTTAAGCTAGCTGCTAGCTTAAATTAAATATTGAAATTGGAAATCTGCAATTCAAATATACCTATTTTATTGTGCTATACCTTTTGCCTGTGGTTCAAATATTAAATGTACAATTTAACTTCGTTACGATTATTAACCGACTCCAAAAAAAGTAGGAGGTTCTACGTTCGTCTGTAAGTTTTGTCATGTATATTCAGTTCACCGATTCGTTAGTTGTGGACTGATTTCAAAAATTATTTTTTTATAAGAATCGCGCCAAATTTGGTGTAACTCTCATTTAAACCTCTGAAGATCTGATCACAAAATAACAATAACTCGTATCGACCGAATAAATGAAGACATTGTTTAGGTACTTACATAAAATTATACTTGTCACTCAAAATGTTTAACTATAGAAACTTTTAACAAAAAGTAAAACCGCCCTCAAAACCTTAAAAAATTATGTTATGTACAAAACAGTTTCTGAGGTCAGTGCCGAAAACAAAAGATCCGATCAAATCGAAGGCATCGATTTCAGAAACTGTTTTTGCACTTAACATTATATTTTATATTTTTGAAGGCATATAATTATACTTATAGTTAATATTTTAGGTAATGTATAGATTTTGTTTCTTACATTTGTAACTATGAAGAATAATTTAAAACTCAATCAACAGTTTTATTTTACCAACAGGCTGTAAGCGATATAATCGCACAGTGGGCTAAAAGCGATACGCGGCCGAAAATAAATAAGAACACAATCCGGATCATATATCATCGCGTATCGTATCATCTGTAAACCAAGGCCTCCCTGCACGGCAATTATTTCTAACTTGTAAAACATTATCGTTTAATATTTTCATTCTTGGATAATCATTTCAAAGGCTCATTTCTTTTATGTTAAAATTCTTCGATATTATATTATGCATCAGTTTCACAATCGCTGAATGAGTCTTGTCAATAGATAGGTAAATACAGTCGATTAATAATTATTATATTCTATGTTAAAACGGAAAATAATAATATTTACCTGTCTTATATACTCACGTCTCAAATGTTACAGAATTGTAGATAGGTTACAATTTTAACTATAGGTACCTACTTATAGATACTGATTGTTGATAAAATAATAGTTTATGATATAGTTGGTCTCTGTCAATAAAGATGACTTTAAAATCATTAGAATGGTAATTAATAATGGCAAGAACATGAATCCCGTGTTACCCAACTGCCGAGGGTCTGACTGGTCTGCTGCTGGAGGTTAATGTTTTAATATTAAGCAACTAATTCCAAAATTCATAAAAAAATTAGATCTTTGATATAAAATCATCGACTAAATAATGGACACATATTATTAGTTATAAATTATTCGGTCGTTACAAACACAACACTATTAACTTTCAAATTAATTAATGGTTACACAGGAGGTATAGAACTAAGAACATGATAAGTGCCATGACACATTTTCTTACTAGATTCGAGTTGCTAAAATATTCATACAAAGTATAACGTGGTGAAAATCAAGTTCCACTGCGGGAAACTAGAAGGGTAATTGTTTGCGGAAACTCCGCATTTATCACTTCCATTATTGTGTCCACGGTGAGTGATTGAGTGGCCCACTGGGCAGTTATTAAATATTTGTGTACTTTATATTGACTAATATGTGATTTATTAAACGTAGTTAAGTTGAAATACATTTAAAAGCGTATTTGTACAACACTGACTACTGTATTTCATGGACCCATTTTTTAAAGGAGATAGCGCCTATAAATATTTGATACGTCATCTGTCAGTTGTAAAAACGATTAAGAAATCAAAAGTGTACAAGACGGACAAAACATCCCTAGACGCCGAAGTAGATTGAGCGATCAACAGTCACAACACTGTGCTGTCTCTTTCACTCTCACCAGTTTTAATGTCCAACGAAAGAGAGCGTTCTGTCACATTTAGATTACTGAAGCCGATTACATGCGGCATACAAAACAAATAAAAATATTGTGGGCAACGCATTAAGACATTTTACACTTATCACGATACGATCTGGTGCTGGTTTTTTTCCCTTTTGTAATAATTATCGATAATCTGGCAACACTCGCGAGCATTATCGTCCA
Source organism: Acronicta aceris (assembly GCA_910591435.1). Classification (NCBI taxonomy): domain Eukaryota; kingdom Metazoa; phylum Arthropoda; class Insecta; order Lepidoptera; family Noctuidae; genus Acronicta; species Acronicta aceris. The sequence continues at coordinate 2,675,926 of OU342781.1, read as the reverse complement.
TAATGGCTTGTCTCGTTGTTTTTTATGTGGTAACCCTAATCATGTGTCAGATTTGCCGTGTTCGTATACATTAAAGTCTTCGCGGCATTAATGATTTTTTCAAAACGGATTAATTATGGAATTATTTGTATTTAACGACCTATTCAATATACTTAAGTAATCAGTTTAGTGGCAACTCCATCTCAGTCCTCTGAAAATGAAGTCACAAATTAAAGTCTTCAAATGTGGGTGCAAATAAAATAAGAAGTACCAAAATATATCTATTTAAATGAAAGAAGAACCTGACTGACTGACGTACCAACGCACAGTCGCAACTACAGGAGCTAGATCCCTGAAAGTTTGCATGCTGGTTCCTTTTGCACTGTAGACGAGCACTAAGAAATATTTTGGTGGTTAAATGGGGGTGAAAGTTTGTATGAAAGTCCGCACACGCTACCATGCGTTTGACATACACACACTTAGACGTATTTACTAAACGATGACAGTGTCAAGATTATGTGTAAGCTGTCATTCGCTGTTGACATTTTGATAATTGTTTTCTTCCTTACCCTCAGAGGAATGTCTGTCATTCCCCTGAGTCCTTACCTATAAATTATTATTAGACTTAACACATTTTATGATATGAAACCTCCATGGTGTAGGTACAGTTGGCACAGTATATTTTAAAAACGAAAATTACCTGAGCACGGAGCGAAGCTGCGCGCAGGAACTCTAGGTATTTCATATACGTGAGGCTTTTTGAATTCCCTTAGCTGATACAAAATTAAAAGCCAAAATTAAAAGCAGTAATTACGCTATGGCCAAGGAAAAGTTCATAATTTCTGAAAAAGATATAGAGTTTGAAGCGTTAGAGCCTGCAGAGTTAGGTCTTGTACAGTTAGGCTTGCTCTACATCAGATCTGATAACTTTTCAGTAGTGACAGCGTTAGAAGCATGTGAGTCTTGGCACCTACTTTGCTTCAAACTTAAATATAATTTTATTTCAATTCTTCAAGTATTCAAAAAATGACAAAGGACGAACGTCACTTGTTATCAGATCACTCACGATAACATGGAAATGTACCTATTACAACTGACCAATGTACCTGATACAATGAACAGAATCTATTTAAACACACACATACAAAACGTGCTTAGTTACAGACCAATGAAAGCTTCATCACGACCGCTCGATTACGAGAACTCGATTGTGCGGCTTACAATCGATTTGCAATCGCTATTACGAGCCAATATTCGATTATGTCCCCCTGCGGTGCTGACCGCAACGCTAAACGATCATTCGATCACTATTAATGGCTCGTAGGCACTGCATTTATCGATATACATTTATATTATCGATGTTCACCATGCCTGCACACAATATTTTGTTTTATGGCAAGAAGTCAAAACATTAAATTCTTTATTTTTACACCCCGCACTGTAAGAGATATCAATATTTTTATAGCATTTATTCGTTTGGTTGTTACTTTGTAGGTCTGTCTGTTTATCTCTGCATAATATCGGTAGGTAGTATCATCTCCGTAAACTGATAAACCAATATTAATGTTGTTTTTAACCGACTTCAAAAAAGGAGGAGGTTCTATGTTCGTCTGTAAGTATTCTTTTATGTTCACGGATATTTTCGTCAGTTGTGGAACGATTTCATGAATTCTTTTTTTATATGAAAGAGTATAGGTTCACCCAATCAAATTTGGTGAAGATCTGATCTTAAAATTCAGAACAGAAATGACAATCATACGTACCGACTGAATAAATGAAGACATGGTCTAGGTTAAAAAAAAGGTAAATTTCTACTCGCCACTCAAAACGTTGAAATCTATACATATAATAAGTCTGTAGAAAAGTCGTGTCTGTAAGTGCAAGATAATTGGGAAAAAATAGGTGGAGAAGACTAATTAAGCGATACTGAAGCCGAATTAATGGTTTTTGAAAAAAATGTCTGTTTGATATATGTATGTGTGTATGTATTTCTGTATGTCCGTTTATATCTCAAGATTTACTTGACGGATATCTGTGAAATCTAGTCTATAGGTAGATTATTTGCCTAGTCAACATTTAGGGTACTTTTTATCCGACTACAACTGCGCAAAAAAGAGGGATACTGTTTTTTTCATACTTTTCTTAGAACATCCTTAATCATTCAGAGAAATTGGAAAGAAATACATTTGCAGTATTGGCAGTATCATAAGGCAACTTTTGAGCTTAATTTTATTTAAATCTGTTCATTTTATCTTAAGTTATTGCAATATTTACCTACCCATTGAAAACGAACATTAAAAATAACCATTAGTGTCAATTTGACATATAAATATGTACTTAGACTTGCAGATATTAATAATATAACAAAATAAAGCATACTCAAAATAAAAATATCCTTACAGATACTGAATAAGATAAAGTAAATGGCTAATATACTCGTACTGATTAAACAATTTTAGAGTAAAGTAAAGAAGTTAACAAAGGGTGTAAATTTTTTCTCTAACAATTAATACGATGTCAATAATACCTCATTCAATATTTGATTTATTACAGGTGTCATATATGTTGACATGACAGTTATTTTCTTCCTTTGAAGGAACGTAGAAAAAGTCATTTTATAACGTGAAACCTCCACGGTGTAGAAACAGTCTCTATATATTTAGAAACGAAATAATTTCTATTAATTCCATCCTAATCATAATACTTACGCGATGTATTGATATTCAAGAAAAAAAAGGATCCTGCAAATGAAACCGCGGGCTGCAGCTAGTAATTAAATAAAACCTTGTAAAATATTTTTAACGAAAGTAAATCCGCCTTAAAAACTTAAAAAATAATGTTATGTGCAAAACCGTTTTGCAAGTAGGCGAAAACAAAAAATTCGGCCAAATCGAAGGCACCGACATCCGATGTTTTGCTCATAAGATTATTTTTTAAGGTGGTTTTACTTTTTATTAAAAAATATTTTATTTGTTTGAACGCTTATTCAGTTGGTTTAAAATCCATTTCACCATCATCATCATTTTCCTGTCCTTGTTTCAATTTATTTACTTAGATAAAAGTAATCAATATTAAGCTCGTGTAAAAAGTTCGTATCGAGGATTTTGAAACTTCTTAGAACTTAGAACGCCTAGTCTAAGCCGTTTGTGCTACAAGATGTGTAGCAATGTTCGATGTTCGTGATGTTTTAGCTGATAAAAACGTCTGTCCTCCTTAAAAATATGATGAATACTATCCTGATTAAAGTAATGCGTAAGCAGATATATAGAAAGTGTTACGACACTCGCCTCTATACTTCTATGGACCCAGAGGAACTTGTCTTGCGATAATATAGGTTTATTGCGATTAAATGTCAAGAACATAGCCAAAATTTTTTTTTTAAATTATTAAAATTTTAGTAGTACTGGTATTCCATTTCTAAAAAGTTTGTCTTCTGTCGTCTATCTTTAGAACTGATGACTTCAACCCAATTGGGAATCAAATCTATGGGAGATTTGATTCCGAATTGGGTTGAAGTCATCCAAAAGAATTCATTATTAAAAAATCAAGTATTTTTATCTAATAAAATATAATTATTTCTGAGATGGTGCTATATTAAGTCAGTCGGTACCGATTCTATTTGGCTGACCACGGTTCTCAAGATACACCATAAAATGCTTGAATTCTGTATTATAAAACGCAAAGAATCTGCATGAAAATTTGTTGATTCTTTTCAGTGTTATGATGCCGCATGAGACAGATAATACAAACGACCTAAAACCTTTCAACCTCTTTTTGAGTCGGGGTTACTTACAAATTCGTAATTTAGTATGACCATGAAGAAAAGTAAAGTTGTTATTTGAAAAGGATTTAGAGTTGGTAAGGCTGAACTCTGCCAGTAAGTTGGCCAGCTTGGAGGAATATAGTATGATTCCTCTCACTCCAAGTAGAGGCATTGTGTCAAGTAGTACAACATTGGGTAAAGTAATTATGTCCTTATTTCTTTCATCAAAATCAAAACATTGATTCGATTATAATAAGTTTAAGTTCCAAAAATTGCGCGGCCTAATAATTGTGCTGTTGTGCACCGCACGCCACGGCTGATCGAGGCGATAACACGGTAACTCGATTAGCTAATTAATAATTTCACACAAATTATAGCAGCCAAGTATTCGTGACCTCGTTAGCTTTTATTTCGAGCAACGGATCTTATTTATATGAAATTGTTTCTACACATACATACCATCATTCCTGGAAGGGTTAAGCAGAGGTGTAGGTACATCCAGAGTTCGTCGGTATGTTTTAGGTCCTATGCTATAGTAGCCAGCCCGTTGCCATTAACTGATCGCAAATCACTCCAGTTCCGAACTTCAAGCTGCTACTGAAAATTTCATAGAAATTCTCATTTACCTGGAAATCGAGTCCAGGACCTCACACTGGGCAGCCGCACTTGTGATCATCAGAAACGGTCACTTCACACTTGTGACCATGAGGTCACAAGTGTGAAGTGACACAGTGTTTTTATTTTTTCTATTGAATTTATTATTTGACCTTAAAGGTCGCAGAGGTATTACAAGGTTTATTACCTCGGTAAACTTTGTAATAAGTAGTTGTATTATTATATATGAACGTAGGTGATGTCATAAACCAGTTTATTATACGCATTATGAATCATAAATCAGTTATTGTTATAGGGATAATTTTTAGGTATGGTATTAATTAGTTTTTTGCTCGGATCATTGATTTTATAATGAATTATTAATGAATCCTCTCAGCCTGTCCGTTAATATACAATCGGCAAAATTATTGTTTCATTATCAGGCAAAAAATATATTTTCTAGTTACGATGCAAAAAGATGTGCTTTAAAAGTAGGCCTTTGTCGGTCTGTGAATTTTTTACTCCAAAACAAATTAATAGATGTGAATGACTGCCTCATTAGTCTAGTGGTCCCAAGCGCGACTGCTAGAGGTCCTGGGTTCGATCCCCAGGTCGAACAAAGTGTTGTTGGGTTTTTCTATGAAATTCTCAGTAGCAGTCTAAATTTGTACCCGGTTAATGGCAATAGGCTCGCCCCCTATTACATGGGACCTGAACATACCGGCGAACTATGGGTGTACATAAGTAGACCTCTGCCTAACCCTTCGGGGAATACAGGCGTGATTTTAAAGTTATCACTTATCAATAAACATGTGGCCTGAATATAAAACTACGTGATTAGACGAGATAATTTGTGTTGTATCTCAAGTGTAACACTTACCTACAGAGTGTAAAATAAAAAGCAAACAGCTTCGCTTAACAAAGTGTTTATACTCAGATACGATCTTATACGTGTCACAAGTTATAAGGTGCATTAGTGAGTCGCTACTGGCGCGGCGCTTATACAGTATGTTACTCTTTTGTGTTAAAAATTATTATTTTTCCATCTAAACGGCTGTTTATAATTTGTTAGTAGTGTTGTGAAAAAGCACCAAATACGTGGTAATATTTTTTACGTGGGAGAGCTTCGGCACGAATGGGCCGGCTCGACCGGAGTGATACCAGAAAACCGGCGTCAAACAACGCTTACGTTGTGTTTCGCCGAGTGAATGAGGTTACCGGAGGCCCAATCCTCTTTTAAAACGTCGGCAACGCACTTGTTACTCCTATGGTGTTGCGGGTGTCCATGGGCGGCGGTCGCTTACCGTCCAATCCGTCTGCTCGTTTGCCCTCCTATCCCATAAAAAAATAGAAACTTTTTAATGTAAGAAGACGGCCGCTACCCCATACACTCCCTTTACCGTTATATCAGCCTTAACACAATCCATCTTTTCTTTTTTCTCCCTCTACCTTAACATCACTCCACATTCACATTCATAGTCACATGCGATTCCTCCCCCCTCATTCCGTACCCAAACCAAGACGAAAGATTCTTTTTTAACTGTTCTGTCACTGGCGCTAGTTTCAGATTTACTGTAATATGTTCGATCCTTATTTCATCACAACCTCCATCTTTTGTTACAACGCTAGTTTAAATAAGATCACATAATTGATATTTAAAGTTATTCACTTCTAGAACTATTTAATTATACCTTACTGCTGTGAAGTGAAAATGTGTTATATTGTTAGTGTCTGATTAAATAATTGAAAAGAAACAGTAACAGGCCGATGTCTGTATATTAGTACAGACATCGGCCTGTTACAATTTTATTATAGGTACCTTTATATAGATAGATAACTAGCTGTACACCGCGGTTCCACTCGCAAAGAACGGACGGACTGACTGCCAGAAAATAATAATAATAGACAAAAATCCTTTCTTAGTGCTCGTCTACAGTGCAAAAGGAACCAGCATGCAAACTTTCAGGGATCTAGCTCCTGTAGTTTCGGCTGTGCGTTGATACGTCAGTCAGTCAGTCAGGTTCTTCTCTTATGTACGAGTATACCTACTAATTGCAGGCCGCAGTTTCACTCACGTCCCAAAAAGATTAACATACTATAAGTCCGATTCTAGGCGGCGTATCAAGATGAAACATGCACCCTCTAGAAATACGTCGGTGAAAACTGCATTCAATTCCATGCAGGAGTTTTTGCGTGATGCGCGTACAAATAATTAAAAATATTTTGGCTTCTGTTACTCTAATAAACACTCCCCATATAAGTCCACTAAAGCGGAGACGAGACGAGCGGAGCGGAGATGTTTTAAAATACCAACAGAATTTCGTTATTCACACATCTCGTCTATACCACTGAGCGGGAATGTATCATCTTTGTATGGCGCGATGGAAACGGAGATATGAGCTGTTCTTGAACTGGGCCGCGGTACAAGGCGAAGATGTAGGTAAGCTTCGCCTTGCAAGCTGACGATAACGCGCAGCGGACACGAGATGTGTTCGGTTTGCATTATATACACACCCCCGACCACACTCAGTTCCGCTCTAGTCAGTGCACATCTCCACCCTAAGCAGCACACCTCTCCGCTACAGTCTAGAGCTAGTATATACGCAACTCCGCAGTTTCGGTGGGTACACCCTAGGAAAAAAACATCCCTTTGCGTCTGCAGTTCGAACATCTCCGTACATCTCCGCTTTGGTGGAGTCCGAGCCTAAGGCCTGGTCTCCGTAACTAAAATTCCATAACTAAATTCCATCAGATCTAACATTATATACTAATCTTTCACTAATGCACCGGATAAGGCACGTCAACGCTGTACACGTACCAATGATTATTGTGAAACGAGTGTTTGTACAAACTTGCGATCAGCGCATTAGGCGATCGATTCGATAACTCGATCAATTCTCGCGTATCCGCTTGTGAAACGGCTACTGTTGCATTGTAACTTCTGAGTATTTGAGAGTAGTTATTAATGTGATTGGGGCAATTAGATTTTTTTGCGCCGTATTAATTGATTGGCATGATTAGAAATGTGTGTGCAACTCAGAGAAATCATTTATTTGTTCTCCACTTCTTGAAATTAAATCTTGACAACAATTTATTTTTAATGCCGACGCAAACAGAGACGTGTTATAAGTTTAACGTATATATCTGTTTGTGGCATCGTAGCTCTCAAATGGATGAACTGGTTTTGATGTAGCTTTTGCAGTTAAATATCGGTATTGCATGGGCAGACCTGATGCTGCAGGGATCTTTAATTTTATTATACCACACTTAATAGTTATCATTACTCTCTTTTGCGTCGCGCAGTCAGGTAATAAAGAGATGAAATTGTTTAGGCACTCACTAATAATTTGATCCGATTCCGAAAATAATTTCACTGATACATATCTACTATTCAGAAGATTAACACTGATTTTCTGCTAGCTTTCTTTTATCTTTTTCTGCTCTAGCAATATAACTGTGAGATGCAGTTTTGTCGCGATGCGCGTACAAACTAGAGAAGCCAAACATAAATTAATGTTTATGTGTATATTTAGACAGATCTTTTTTTTTTATTCATGATAGGCTTACGCTTCATCGCCTGTTCGCCTGATGTTAAGCGACACTGCGATCTACCATAGAGCGTGCTTGCCTAGAAGAAACCGATTCAGATGATTCCAAATTTTGGCCTCTATTGCTGTGTACATACATCGACCAGTTACAATTTTATTACATGTAGACATGTAGCTATAGATTCAGACTATTGTATGATAAGAAAATTATTATAATTTTATAAATACCTACATGAGGTTCTGTCACGGTATTTACATGTGACATGTTACGTATGTCGAGTGTATGTTGTATTTACAATTGTGTACGTCGTACATACAATATGTATAGTGTCAGCCATGGCAAAGCTACGGTCAGCCACACCGCCCATAGAATAATTATGTCGTATGATTTTTTTCAGTTGAGCAGTGATAACCGAGTGATATAGCCAATGGAATACGGTCAAAGTCAAAGGTCTCGAGGTCGAATCCAAGACTTCTGACTTTTCGAAAAAAATTCCGTATTAATAGTTAATTATCATGTGCCTAAACGGTGAAGCAAAACATGGTGAAATCTGTATACCTGAAGGATTTTCTCGACGGCGTGTGAAGTCTGCCAACTTGCATTAGGCTAGCGTGGTGGACTATAGCCTAATCCCTCTCATTCTGATAGGAGACTCGTGCCCAACAGGGAGACAGTATAAAGGCTTGATTAAATTATGATTTTTTCCGCTTTTCAATCAATTTATTTGCAGTCCTAGCGGGGAACGGATCGAGTAATAACTTACCTAAGTATAGGCCTAAATAAAGGCGTTATAGTCTTAACTAAATGATGTAGATCAGGAAGATCCTGTATCTACATGCGTGCCATGACATTTGGTATCTAAACTCACAAAAATAAGATTAATATCGCAACGAAAACGAAACGCATTAATATCCAACAAAAAATTACTAGGTACCGTAATTAATAGTGTAGATGCAACCTATATATTTTTATTGATTTTTTCAATTTGTTTTTATTTATTCCATTTCCAACACATCCGTTGTGGGCTCTTAAACATTACAATTATTAAAAAGCAAAATTAAAATTTTGCTTTTTAATAATTTCAACTACACGCAAACTAAAAGCAAAATAGAACTGTCGAGTTAACCCGTCGGCCGCGGCGGCGCGCGGTTGCCGGTCGGCACTCGGCGGGCGTGCTATTTCGCACGGACCGGGCGGCGCTTATAATGCAACGCCTATTAGCGCAATGTGCATTCACAATTCGTACTTACTGCGATTTTTTGTTGTATTCTCTTTTTATTTTCTAAACACTAATTGATTTGCAGTCTATTAACGATTTAATCAAATATTACTTATAACCGATTACATAATATTATTATTTACCAAACGGGGTTAAGTATATATAATAGGTATCTACTTTTTTTGTTTGACTTACATGTTCCCAATATAACGGTGTTATTATTTTGGCTAGTTGAAAAAAAAAATTATTCATGTTAGCTTGTAATGTAGGTAACTAATTTATGTAGTTTAACAATTTTATTTTACTATTTTTAAGTTTATCTTAAATCTTAAATTAAATTTATCTAATGAGATTTTAAGAATTATATATAAATGAGTAATTAGTCATTATTCTTCTTTGACTGTTTCCTAATATTTATTTCATTTTGGTACCCATTCGTCTAAATATTATCCCTTTATAGCATACATGTAAAAGGCACCATGCCTAAATATAGCTTTCCGAAAAAGTAATCGAGAAAAATTCAGGTCCTCCTCTGAAAGTGAAGCGTCATAAACGCAAACAACATGCATTATTTTTGTCCAAATAGGTATGTTAGTCCTACCAATTTTAGGTGTCTAGCTCTGCTGAAAGTGATGAAGATCTATCAAAGCAGGAATAAAATCACTAATTGAGGTGTTAAATTACTTGGTTAATTAAGTAGATGACACCACCCATGCTGTAGGGTAAATTCAGGCCACCAGCATGCCTTGGAGCACCACCACCAGCATGCATATAGGTAATTGAAATAGCTGCAAAGCAACTCAGGCAACTGGCCCTTAAAACTTGGCACTGCAGTTCACCTTGATAGCCAAACGTAGATACGTATTTTTAAATATATGATACCAGAAGTCTAACATACCAGCACTCTCAGCGGCCCCTGGTGACACCGGAACAGTCTCACACTCCCTCTCCTCTCTCCTTTGTTCAAATTCACTCTGCACTCTAGTAACTTGCCTCTGGCCATTCAGTCCTAATATAGCGTCTATCGTATGCCTTGGGCCTGGATTAACACTCGTAGGCACTTGTGTCAAGCCTAACCTAGACTTCACCGCGTCAAAACTCTGATTAAGATGCATTTGTTGCGCGTGAAAAAACATTCCCATTCTATTAAGTGTCTCTAAGTTCTGTTGATGTTGAGAAAGCGATATGGATTGATCCGTCACATTAATGGAAGAGTTAGAATTTGGACTACTCATTTGTGAACGCGGACTATTCGTGTCGGAGCGGTCCGGTGTCTGGTTGCCGTAATATCGGTCGTCGGGCGCGTCCATTTCGCAGCGTTACGCGTACGTCACTGGCGCTCCGAAACTACTACTAGAGTCGGCGGGGAAGAAAGAGGCGGGGCTTATTGGAAGGGGGGCGAGCGAAATTGCCCATTGAAAGTGCGAAATTTGGGGTCGCGAAGTGATTTTGTTTGGTAAGAAGCAAGAAGCGGCGTATTAGCATTTTCCCCTCGGAGTTTCTTTGAACGCTATTGAGAGTTGGTGATGGTTGAATAGTTTTTTTTTCTGTTTGATTGGGTCGATTGTGCTAGGTGTTAGAGTGTTGCCGGGAGTTTGTTAGCGATTTCTTTGAGGGTTTTTCTCACATCTGTAGGTTGTTACTCGCTTGTTGCTTCTTTGCATATTATTGAAGCAGTTATAATTTGAAAAGATAACAGGTTTTTTCCACGATATCTGTGAATTATTTTATTTAAAACGGTAATTTAATTGTTATGTAGAGCATCCTTATTCACTTTAGCGTACGAAAACACAGAGACACCTTTCAGCAATCAAATTAGGTTAAATAAATACTCAGCGATTCGCTTTTGCATACATTACCCACGATCAAACAAAGTAGCAAAAAAACAAACTAAGCGCACGGTATGGTAGTGAGTCCAAACTTCCAATTACGCAAATGCTAATGAACTCAATTCTAATTAATCACACTAATCAATACGGGACTAATCAGACGCTACCTGTCTCAGCGGAGCGCGGGGCGAGGGAGCGAGAGCACCGTCGGACATCTGCCTGTTAACACACAAATTTAACCAAATCGGTTAACCCGTAACCAAACAATAACAGCTTTTCCAACTGACCAGTGTATAGATCGCTTTGGGACCCATATTCTCGAACTTCATTTACTAAATAGAACCGTATTATGAGGCATTTCACTCGAAAATTACTTGGGCTTATTTGGACACATAGTTCGTTTGGACATCAGAGGGGAAATCATCAATATAATTTTGTCTTCTTCACACTTACAAAGATCTCGCTCGCTCTCATCTCAGGTGTAGCGACGGTTGTTAGGGGGCGGGGCACGTGGTGACGTCACACGTCGATCGACCAATCGTACGTTGGATTTTGTTTTTTTCTTGGCGCGTCTTGTATTGTCGATGCGTTTCTTTTGTCCGGCGCGTTCAGTGATTGTTCGCGGGCGGCAGTTACACGGTTAACTTTAGGAATAACAAGCTAACGGCTTTTTGATAGAGATAACTCCATCACGTTTTTATTTCAAAATAAACATGAATTATTCTAGTTTTATAACTTCTACGTTCATCCAATCATGGATACTTACCATCCAAAAAAACTTTGTGGAACGCAATAAATGAATGAATACTGAATACTGAATACTGATACAGCTACATTTATCCAATGGTTGTATTGTAGTCTCTAAGTAAAAATATTTAACTAGTAGGTACACACAACTACCTATTTACTAAAATAATTTTAAATAATTGAAGTTTTCAGTAGGTAGGTATGTGAACGAGAAATTGTAATCATTAAATTAAATCAGACTTTTAGAGAAAATTAATTTAATTATGTAATTTTAGACAGGCTATAAAATTTTAATCAATATGTATCTACAATAGTTTTACATTTTTAATAATTTCTAAACACTGATGAGGCGTTAAAACCAACATAATTAACTTAAAGTTACTAAATAGGTCACCGTTCATCATCGCCGCCCACCGTTTGAATTTCGACTTTTATGTCTTCATCAAGAAAAAGACAAATATATGATAGTTTTTTATCCTAAACTGTGTCTAGATACTAGCCCATAGTGTAAGTAGATACCAATACATTATAGTGATTGAAAGTTGAATATTTTAAAGCATCCACACAAATAGTACGAAACTCTTCACATGATTGAATGCACGCGACTGCCACAATTGAATGACTTTTAATTGCATACTCCACGGTTTTATTTTTAAAAGCATTCATAATGTTGTCAACTGGTCATTATGTCGTAGATTTTCAATTTTTATGTGGGCAATATTGGCTAATGGATTAACTAATCGAGTTCCTAGATACTATTTGCTTATTGATTTTAATTTACAATAGGTAGGTTATTTGTTAGAAAAATATCAATAGAACAGGTATTAAATGTATATCTTTTTGTATTGTTTTTTTGCATTTTCCATGCTAAGATTATAAAGTTAGGTATTTTAGTGAAGGAAAAGAGAGTAGTTTTTACGTGGGAGAGCCATGCTTCGGCACGAATGGACCGGCACGACCGAAGTGATACCACGGCCTCACAGAAAACCGGCGTTAGACAACGCTTACGTTGTGTTTCGCCGAGTGAGTTAGGTTACCGGAGGCCCAATGCCCTTTTAAAAGGTCGGTAACGCACTTGTGACTCCTATGGTGTTGCGGATGTCCATGGGCGGCGGTAATCGCTTACCATCAGGCGATCCGTCTGCTCGTTTGCCCTCCTATCACATAAAAAAAGGAAAAATTCGACCGCCAGCAGGATTTGATCTTGCGTCTTCACTTGTCAGATCGAAATTGAAGGCAAATTTCGATCAAATCTGGCAGGTGGGACTCGCGGTGGCTTCGAAGTATCTGTCTGGTGTATCTAACCAGAACACGCAGATTCAAATCCTGCCCGGGGTCGAGTTTTTACTTTATTAAAATATCATTAAAAGCATATTGCATTACACGACTACGAAAAATGGGTGATGAGTTTAACAGTCTATGTATGTATATATACCTATATGTATGTATGTAGGTATCGTATGGAAGTTAGATCCTAGTTTATAATGTAAACACGGATTACTTTACTAGTTACTCTATGATTCAAACAAGGATTAATTAAGTAGGTACATTAACCTAAGCCAAACTTAAATTAGTACCCAGTTAATGGGCGGGGATGACGAGAATGTCATTCATCATGATCAACCCGTTATATTGTCCCACTGCGGGGCACAACTCGCCTCTCAGAATAAAAGGCCACCGATGTGGACTATAGTCCACATTGGTGGCCTTGTGCAGGTTGGCAGACTTCACATACCGATGAAAAACTATCTCAGACATGCAGGTTACCTTACGATGCTTTCCTTTCCTTATAGCATAATACTATTTTCCAGGTCTGTCCGTCGTGTTGACTCAATCTCAACCAAATTTCACGTCGTTTAGAAAGAAATAAAGCAGCTAAATCTTACGTAGGACTCGCAAAACTTTCGCAAAACCAATTAAAACTCTCCAAGCGAACAGACATAAATTTACGCATTCAAAGCTCAATAACGAGACCAAATATAATAACGACCGCTAATGGTGGATTGATGGTTAAATTAAGCGAGTTTGCGCTGGAGATTGATTGGGATAAGTGTGGGGGGAGGGCGGCCCAGGGGGAGGGGGCGGCTGAGTCCGGGACACGCTAATCTAGAACGACCATATAACAATTTGTTGACAGTGATGGGTTATGTCGATGTAAGTAATTAGATCATAAGGTTAGGAAGGTACGGGCGAGATTGGATTAATCGAACAAATTCTACTATGATTGGAAAAGCAGCAGTAGGTGTAACAGTTGAGACGTTTTTGAGAAATAATATCGTTGAAGCTGCTCTCGGGTGCAAACAAGTTATGAATCATTATCAGTGATTACATGTAAACGGTGGTATAGGTATCTAATAACGTATCCACAACAGATGGGTTGATAGTGATGATCATGAAAACATTTGAAGATCAGTCATGTTGAAAATTAATGAAAGCTTCAAAAACATTGAAACCACATATAAACATGTCTACGAAAATCCCAATCCAGACGTCTTTACTCATTGGATGCTGAAAATACCGTGTTTAGTATTCTGCTTTGGTGACATCATAGCTACTTAGTTATCTCATCAGTTCTTAAAGTTTTGGTGATGAAGTCCATATATCAAGATTTTTGACATACCATGAACCAAAACCTATTTGGCGGTAATATATTTCTTGACGTAGGTACCTACAACATTGCGTGAATGGCGTCGTCGTCATTAATTTAATAACTTTGGGATCTACCCAAATACAACTGAATAACTATAGAGTAGATATGAGTATTTTATTGAAGCCACTATCTATCTACTGTTCACCGCAATCCAACTAAGTGGCCATGCTGATAACTTACGAATAAACTCGCTACGAGTTGACAAACTTTTGGGCTTCAGACTACATAGGTACCTAACAATAAAACTGTGATAGATATTCGAATGATACGCTAAATTATGAATGTTCACTCATTCATAAATTGACCGTGACAAGCGGAACTTAACCTTGCTCGATCGATCCATACCGTAGTTAGTCAACCAGCTTTACTGATTCAATATTAATTTCTTCAGATTTTTATCGACAATATCTCGTCTCTACGTCACCTGGCGGCTGACAGCGACCTCTGTAATTGTTGAATGAGCCAGCATTAAAGCGCCAATTAACCAACATTGATTGGTTTTGAACACCCCTCCCCCCTCCACATAGCCCCCACCAGTGCCCTCGCTGCGGTCCCGGATAATTCCAGATTAAAGGGCTAGCATGGACGTGTACGTACTTACTCGAGAAGCCAAACATTGATGTTTTTAAAAATCTGTCAGGTAGTGTAAATTAGTAAGTTGGTGGGTGACTAGGTATAATAAATAACCTATCTAGGCCCACTGAGGATATTGGTTTTGACAATAAAAAACTTAGGCATTAAAAAAATTGTTTTTTTTTACATAACTACGTGGGTAGGTATCTATTTCACAGTTTGTTCAAGTAGATATATATAAATTAGAAGGGACTGAAGTTTTTCATTCCGAGAAAAAATAAATAGTGTTGCGCTAGATTTTTATAAACAAGCTAGGTTAGCTAAATTTAGCTTACATAGTTAAGCTAATTTAACTGCCTTTAATATTTAGGTAATTACCGTTTCAAAGTTATGGTTGGACTTTAGTTCACTATACATTCTTAATTAAGGTAATTTTTAGGTAATTTATACTTCAACTAATCTCTTTAATCATGCCAGTTAAGAGTGGAATCAGTTAACCATTATTGGCATCAACATTATTATATCAAAACCCGTCAAACAAGCCAAGTTTCTTACAAATAAACACTGTAATGTAATAAAATTCTAAACTTGCTTACTATACGTTCTAGAATAGGTTTAGCTGTAGGTAGAATAGGGTGAAATTTATGTCTGCAAAGAAAAGGGAGTTTTAGAGAGTGTTGAAAAATCCTTCTTAATACGTATACGACAAAGTTCTAATCAGAAGTGAAGTTATTTAAGTCAGTCAAAAATTGCGATTGTTTATAACAATCCCGCAACCTGCGAGCACAGCGTCCGGTCACCACAAAAATGTCCAGCAAAGGGTTAGAGGTACTTTTGAGTTAATTAATAGCGAACTGGCCGTGATCTATTAATGGTGGACCCAGCGGGCGGTGCGGAGTCCAAGCAGTGATGATTGCTTGGACAGTCCCAAAAATTTTCTTAAATCAAATACTTATCTAAACTACCATCGCGCCTGTATCCCCGAAGGGTTATACAGAAGTCTACACCCACAGTTCGCCCGTATGTTTTAGGTCCAATGTAATAGGGGGCGAACCTATTATCACGAACTGAGCACAAATCTAGACTCTAATCTGCTGCTGAGAATTTCATAGAAACTCCTATAGCACTTTGCGCGACCTGGGGATCGATCCCAGGCGCTTTAGATTAGCAGTCGCAAATGGGACCACTACAGTAATGAGGCAGATATTTAGTGGGATAAATTCATCGCCAGTCAATCGATCTTATTTCTAGAATCTTAAACGTTTTCCAAAAGATTAAAGGAACATAACCAAAACTTTGGGTCAACTTTGAAGTAACGATACTTTTCTGGCGCACTCTGGGCAGTCAGGTTCAATAACAACCCTCTAACTGTTTAATCTGTTTTTTTTATTTATCGGTTCAAATACAGTACGCATATGTAGGTGTTTTAAATATTATTAGGTTAAACATATTTCGCCGTTACCCAATTAAACAAATGTAATAAAATATTCAGTATTGAGTAGGTATTAATTAGTGGTCACAAACGCGACTGCTACACTTGAGGGCTTGCGGCCTATTCCCAGGTCGAGCAAATTATTGTTGGGTTTTCTCAAATATATTATCAAAACAATGTTTGTAGATAGTTATTTTTCGAATTACTAAAGCTACAATATCCCCGAGTGACATAAGCTATCTTGTACTTTATTCGTATCGACCTGAACAAAGCGGCGGGTGGAAGCTATAAATAAACTATTTTTTGTAGGTATATTTTTTTTGCAGTTTCCATGTGTTTAGTGAAGTTATTTTAGTGAATGAAAAATTCAACTGCAGGCAGGATTCAAACCTGCGTCTACTGGTTATCGCGAGTCCTACCCAACCGAAATTTGCATTCACATTCTCTATATAAAATTGGAATTATCCTGTTTTAAAACTGAAACTCATGGTCACCGTACCGCATCTGTTTTTGTCACGCTTTGATCACTTGAATTATCCTTTATCTATTCGCTGTCCCTAGAACAAATCCATTTCATTACGGGCCACCTTGTTTAGACATGATTGTTAGCGTTCTCATTAACGTTAGCTAATTACCAGTTAGTCTGCTCAAAGGGTTTCACCCGTTGAGCTGAAATGTATTAACAACAAGGTAAAATATCACTCACTCTTCTCTCGCATTGGAGGGGGCGACATCATGTTGAAAATAGCTGGATTTTATACCACTGTGCAAAATTAAAGCAAGCTGCAAGGTTCATATTTGCATTTTCATTTTCGCATTTTCGCTAGTATCTACATATATTGTGTCATGTTATTTTACTGCTAACTTTAGACTGCCTCATTAGTCTAGTGGTCATAAGCGCGACTGCTGCTATATAAGTCCTGGGTTCGATTCCTAAGTCGAGTCGTGTTATTGAGTTTTCATATGAAATCCTCAGTAGCAGCTCGGACTTTGGATTTGTGGCAATACGCTCGCTCTCTATTATATTGTATCTTAACATACCGGCGAACTGTGGGGTACATTCGTACACTTCTGCCTTACCCTTCGTGGAATACAGGCGTGATGGTATCTTTCGTTATATTTAGACCTCATCATTAGCGAAAGCAATAGGCCTCTATGGGTCGATAGCTTATTGTGACAGCCCTTTGGAATCAGAAATTTTGAACAGTAGTAGAAGTGAATAACTCAGTATTGATAACATTTGATGTCAATCGAGCGCCAGGTCTCGCTATGAACTATTCCTCTTAAACAAATAACATGAAATAAACTTGCGACAGTCAATAGCACTGTAGTATACAATGGTCCAATCAGGTGCGAGCGGGCGCCTAATACCGGCCAGCACCACAAGACACAGCGGCTCATCTCAGCTCACAATCGAGTTACTGCGCTGTTACTGCGTGGACGCCTGGACAAGGCCGTAGAGTAGTCGTAAAATACAGATAAAACAGGACAGATTGCTTTAAAACAATCCTAATCACTTAAACTTAAAATAAAATAAAATATAAACGTGAAAGTTTGTTAGTATGGATGTGTGAATGATTGTTACTCTTTCACGCCAGAACGCCTGAACGGATCTGGATATAATTAGGCACAAAGATAGATCATCTAGATAGTCTGGAATAACACATAGGAGACTTTTTATCCAGGTTGAACCCAATTCTGAAAGTCCACGCAAAGAAAGTCGCGGGCAGAAGCTAGTACAGATATATTTTAATGACTGTATTGTGCTATGCTAAAACTCACTTGTAGATGCTCTCTTATACATTTAAATTACCTACCATAATGGGCTGGGTTATCATCATATTTTTTTTATCAGGTAACCATTTGTAAGTAATGAATGCATCAAAAGCATTTCTCGCTATTGTTCTCAGTTTCTACGAGTCCTCTATATGTTATAATTGACAGCCATGTAAAGAAGTACTCTAACTTATTTTTATCTAAAAATTAATGAAAGGGACTTACTCTGAATGGGTTTCATAATTTTTAGATCATCGGCGAATAAATAAAATCGTGAGTCTTCAGGATAGAAATCAGATTATACGCCACTTCTTCTTCCGAACTTTTACATAGGGACCCGTAACGTCGCCTTTTCTGCTTGTTACTCAAATCTCAGAAGTGCTTTCTTATTTGACCCTAACTTGATGTGGCTACACCAACAGAAGAAGTACTCGACTGCAACGAAAGGTGGTCTACTGAAATGTCCATAGCAGTGACATTAATGTTGTCGTCATTGGATTCTTACCGACAAACTTCTTCTAAGTTGACAGAAACACATTGCGGCCAGCGGAAGCGTTATGTTGGCAGTGTGGGGTACCGGTGGTGTTTTGTTACCGCCGCTGTCATGAAGGCAGCATGTCTCCTATCCTGCTAGCCCAACTATACCTACTTAATTTACAGATTTGGCAACGCGCGAGTGATACCCTTCGTGTTGCAAGCGTCTATAGGCTATGGTAACCGTTTACCATCAGGCGGGCCATATGCTTGTTTGCCAGTAGTGATATGAAAAGTGGTATAAAGTGGCTTGATGTTATATTATGGAATGGTGAAAACAATACATAGATATATGTTTGCCGCGATCGCGGGTCATTTGCTTTTAGTTATTGAAGAGTTCCGTAGTCTGTCTCCGAAAGTCATCATTGGATCTTTATGAAATTTTCCGTTTATTTTCCGTTTCCGACTGAATTATGCCCGAACGCACATAAAAAAACAAATAAACATCCAAAATGAAGTCCTCCTTTTTTGAAGTCGGTTAAAAATGATTTGAAATTGATGAACGGTATATGAACACAAAGGGCAAACAACAACAAGTTTTGTAGCATCTGTAAGAGACTACTCTGCGTTACCTCGTGCAATCACAAGACGCGGAACAAGTAACTAACTGACCGCTGCAATAGTGTTCGCCGGACACTATCAACTCACATAACTGAGTTTACTGCGCCAGTAACACAAACACATGTGCACGTTCACCTGATGCCGATGTCATCAGCACATGTAATACCTTTGTGGATACAATTCTGTTATAAACTAGTGTAGAGGGAATTAGTGTAGAAATATAGGATTTAGACAAAGAATGCCTCACTAGTCCATGGGTGGGATAGAGGTCCTAAGTTAGATAATCAAGTCGAGCAAAGTGTTATTGGGTTTTGCTATGAAATACTCAGTAGCAGCTCGGGGTTTGGATTTGTGCCCGGTAATAGGTTCGCCCCCTATCACATGAGACCTAATCAATACGCCGAACTCAGTACACTTCTGCCAAAACATACATATGACAGGCGTGATGGATCAAAAAGCATCATAATTATCTACCTGTATTTCCCGAATGTACCTGAATGAGTATTTATTTCTGTAAGTAAATGGATCCTTTAAAAACACTTTTACAAGACAATGTTTTATTTTTTTTAACTAGATGATGCCAGCATCTCCTAAGTGACGACCACTAAGAAGAAACACCTACAGAAACTCAAAGAATCATGGTCTCTTTTATAGTCCAGATATACTAGTAGCAATATGTGAGTGTTACGATGCAGGGCAATCATGTCTGAGATGACCTTTTGAAGAAGAGCCATAGCGGTTTTGAGTAGACCAGTCCCAGCTGACTTGCATGCATCAGTTATTGTATAGAGCCAGCCAGGTTTCGGCAGTGATGTACTACTAATAAACTCTAAAAGGGATACAAAGTCAGTCATATCTTTTATTTCAATTAAACCATTATTAAAAGTAGGTACTTTTGACATGTCAATAACTGGTGGCACGATTTCAAATAGTAAAGATGATTAATACAAAAGACCCATTAGATAATTAATACAGAACAGATAGAGAAGATAGTTGGCAGTACCATAGTGACATCTATTTCTTGGGCCGAATTGTCTAAATGTGCCAAATGACAAGCAAATGTAGCTTCATGTTGTTTCGTACAGTGTAGATCAAAAAGACAAGATTAGTTTTTATGACGAGCAAGAGTAAGCTCGTGCCGCTCTTCAGACTTTTTGCATCAACGAAAGCGGTCGAAAAAATTGCACGTAATCCTTAAGATTTAGGTAAGAACACTCTCACTTATCACTGCGATGGATGGCTCAGCATATTTTTTACCCGACTACGACAAAGCCTAAAGGAAGGGTTATGACTTTAGCAGTCTATGTATGTATTTGTATAATAACTTTCGTGAGGCGTATTCATAATTATTTAAAGACTACACGGTTTACTCACGCGCATTCTCGGGATCGCCCGTGTATGTATGTATGTTTGTATTTACGTGTGTTCCACCGAAGCACCTAACCCGATTTTGATTTATGTCAGAAATTATGTAGTATACCATGACCAATTCAATAATAAGAAAGAAGCGCTGTTTTTATTTGTGTCAAACAAGTGCATACTTTCATGTGAGTTTTTGATACTTAATACAAACATTTGGTCCAACATTAGCTTAAAATGTTCTGAAAGCAAATATTCGCTTACTCATCCAATCCATCACAGCGGATCGTAATAACACTCACTCAAATTAATACCTGCCCACTCAAAAATAGAATTGAAAAATGAATGTCCAATATAAGCAGACCTCTTGTAACGTTCCCCGATCTTTTTACATTTTAAAAGTTTAGTTCCCAAAAGAAGGTCGACGGATCTTGAAAAACTGGTCATATCTTAATACGGGCTTATTACTGATGTTAATTTTTGGGTTGTTTCGGGTGAAAAAAGTCTCGAATGGTATTTAGAGTGCTTTTAGAATCGCCATCGATATATTTACGTACAAACTAGTAGTTTTATTTTACAAATTATTATCATTTGGCTACTTTGCACGTAAGTTTGACGTTTAAATTGATACGCTGCTTGTTGATAGATTGTGCAAGCATTAAATTTACGGTAAAAGAATTTATTTTCTCAAAAAGATATTTACACAATTTGTCATAGGTACACATGAGAACAATTTTTAAATGTAGGTAATTTGAGAGAATTCAGATTTTGTAATACTTAGAAAAACGAATACATGTTATGTTACTACTTACATGAATAATATTTTTCGATAATAGCACAAAGTAAAGGAATACATAAAGTGATAAAGCATTTTTAATTGAGATCTACCTTCTAAGGGTCATAACTTCATGGGTAGTATATTTAAAAATGCCTGACAGACAATTTAAATTTATAGAGTTCCTAAAAGATCTTATTAGATCTCTCAGGAATATTTGTGTAGAAGTATAGCAACTTCTGCTAAGACTGTTGTCTATTTTTCATTGTGAATTCTTACTAAGAATCCAGTTTACTACGTAAGAGTTCTGTATACAGCCAATAATTTTCTGGGTAAAAAAATAATAATTTACTTTAGAATAGAAAGAAGAAGGTAATAAAACAATGATCGTTACAAAATCGAATCAAACAGCACTCAGGGTGTAGCGCCCAGTTGTCGGCAGTCCGAGTGCCTGTCAATTACGATGCTTGTACAAAAAGTATAGATTGCCCTCTATTTGATGTTACACGTGTTTTACAGATGCTTTTAATGTACAGTAGTAATAGTTTAGTTTTTTGTTTGAAGCAATGAATGTTAAATTGCTAACTAGATAATTTGCTTTAAGCAGGCTTTTAGCTTTGAATTCATGCACGAGGCTACCAGTGAAGTTAAAAAAGTTCTGTTTTTTATTTGTTTCTGTAATGAATTCGAGCTGTAATTGCCTGACTGGTTTCTGGATTCAGAATTAAGAAATACACAAAAAAATAGTCAAGAGCGAGATTGAAACTCATAATTACCTTATAATATGTGTACCGTGTGTAAACGGTTTACTGATAATATTGTGGGCATTCAATTTTTTTTCTTTGATAGTTAATATCTGGAATAGCTCGTTCA
This sequence comes from Acronicta aceris, assembly GCA_910591435.1. NCBI lineage: Eukaryota > Metazoa > Arthropoda > Insecta > Lepidoptera > Noctuidae > Acronicta > Acronicta aceris. The sequence continues at coordinate 2,653,713 of OU342781.1, read as the reverse complement.
AATGAGCAGTCTATCAAAATTTCGCGGAATATTTGTATGAAGTACCACGCACAAGTTTTGAAGAATGGTCATTCATGAATGGTCTTTGGGTATTCTAATCTCGTTTGAATAGTAATATAGGGAAGGTGTTTTGAAAAATATTGTAGCTCCATTATTAGAACTGTGAAGAGGATTAAGAATGATATAAACTTACATATTTATTCAGAGGTTTAGGAGACTATTGTTGTCTGGGTGTTCGGTGCATAATATGCCACTTGTAAATTGTAATACTAATATTGCAGACGATTAGGCGCCTTAACGAGAATTTTTTTAGCCTGAGCTAAATCATATTTTTACTGCAAACTACTCGTAGTTGTTGCATTGCTCTTATGAAGACCCCTCATATTATTTTTTAAATTAAATATTTCCTGTAGGTAATTATGCAGACGGCATTAATTGGCCACTAATAATTTTATTATAGGTAGGTAATAGGATTAAAATAATAATGCTACCTATTTGTTGGACTAGCTGCTTATGATCTGCGATAAAAGGAGTAAGACAAGAAAAAACAAAAAGCAAAAGTTGCCAGCTTAAAACATAAATTATTGCTAAAGTAATTAAAACATGATTAAGAAGCTCCTTGATTAAGCAGTTGGTATTCAATCAAAATGATTTCACAGAGATAAATTGAGTGTAAACAGAGCGAGCGAAACGCGAAATAATCTCGTTTATAACGAAGAGCGAATATCTCGCTCTAATCTTATAAAAGCACAGACTAATTTGTACACAATTGCAGAGTTAAGGAGCTTGAGGCTTGCTACCAGTTCGGCACTGAATTCATTTGTCCCTATAACCTACTAGGTTTTCAGCTATTATTTATGTACCTATCTCTTATTATAAATTTGAGTTCGTCTTACTTAGTTGATAGCCTCGCAATCAATTTACTGACTAGCTAATCTTTCTTATCACGGGAAGCCCTGTTATAGTATAGTATAGCAATTTGATAGAAGGACCAAGTCTTGCTGTTCGTATCGTACCTAGTCTTTCGTATCCCAACACCCTAACACGATAGGTACTAAGAATTTAATAAACGCCCGAAAAAATATAGGTACGAATTGTTGCTACAATTATTATGTTAGATATTAATTTATTATATATGTTAATGGAATTAGATTTGAATAGACCGCAGAATAACCTGCATACCTACCTACATTAAACAAGAATAAGTTATCGGAATACAGTCATGACTCAATCGGTAGCCTGCCTTGTTGTTCCAGCACAATATAAAACAATAAAAAGCCTATTAAGTTGGAACAATATAATCTTCGCCCCCCTGTCCCCCCATCGCTCTAACACTCCTCTCCCGTCCACCTCGGAGCACTCTGGCGTCCAGCGGACGGTAATTACCGACGCCTTGAGACTCGGCAGGCAGGAGGCAATAACGTTATTTAGCACCTCTACAATTTGTATCCAAGAAATCTTTTATCTTATTATACACGTATTTGTCGCTTTAAATGGTGTTCTTTTAATGTTAAAATATTTGATACGAAATCACAAATTAGATACCGAATAAGGAAAGAGTATGTTGCAATTTTTTAACAGGTAGATACTAATTAAAAATGTTTGAAGATTCTTCATAAAATAACTCAGAAAACTAACTCCATAATTTAAAATGAGCTAGTTCGGAATTAGGAATGAGGAAGGAGTTTATCAAATTAAAAAACCGACTAAGTACGAATCGGACTCACGCACGAAGGTAAGGTAATTCCGTACCATTATCTATAAAAACGGAGAAAAAATCATGTCTGTTGTATGAGCCCCTTTAAATATTCATTTTATTCTGTTTTTTAGTATTTGTTGATATAGCGGCAACAGAAATACATCATCTGCGAAAATTGCAACTGTCTAACTAATACGGTTCATGAGATACAGCCTGGTGACAGACGGAAAGACCGACGGACAGACAGACGGACGGACAGCGGAGTCTTAGTAATAGGATCCCGTGCTACCCTTTGGATACGGAACCCTAAAAAGGTTTAAGTGAAGGCAATATTTTGTACTTTAAATAAGAAACTTAATTTGCAAAGAACATCCTTGGAAATAAATTGAATCTATATGAAATAAAACAAATTTTAACTGGATTGTAATCTAAAATTCTAATCCAAAAGATATTTAAATAAAGAAAGTGATGAATAACAAAATAATACACCAATTTGTCACAGAACGATTTGGGGCCTTTAAAATGAATGCCAAATTGAATCATAACAACTAACAAAACCGAATAATGCATCTAAATAACAAAATGTTATCAAAGAGAACAAAAACCTCTCGAGCACTACGAGTATCCTCCGCCCCTTTTGCTTGCTATATCGGTGTCTCGCTCACCCTAATCGTATTAAGCATCCATTTTTGTAAGCGCTCCGAGCCCGATCCAATTTCAAACTCATTTGTTAGAGCATAAAACAATTATTAAAAAACGCCAGTGATTTGGCGAGCAATTTTTGCCGTTTTACATCACTTAACGTTGGCTACGAAAGCTGTGGAGACGATTGTTTTTTTATTAAAGACGACTATTTCATTTTCTTCTTGTTATTATTAATATTCTACGAATAATAGAAAGCACTGTTCTTGTAAGCTGCGCAGGTTTATTTGCAGTTTCAATTACCTTTTGACTTGAAAGATACAAGGAAATAAAATAACCATTAATTACATAGACGAAACATCTTATAAGATGCTTCTTCGTATTGACGTTTGTGGATTGCATTTTCAATAACATCATCATCTTCCTGCGCTTAACCCAATTAACTTATGGTTCATGCAGCTCAGTTTATTTCCATACGTCTGTCTTAAATTCGTTCTTTACCATTATTTTCCATCTTTAACATATTCAATTCTTCTTTGGTCTCTCTGTTCCTTAATTCCATATTTTTGCTTAAAACTTTTAATTAACACTATTGCTATTTCTTCATCTACCAGACCTACTTTATCAACTGTAATCTCCTTGGCCACCTCTGTTCATATACGCGCGTCCTGTGTTTTTTCGTCGGTGTAATCGAATGATCGTGCGTGCAAGCCAACAACGGGTGCGCTCACCTTGCTCGTACCGCGAAAACAATATCGCTTGAGTGACGTACTCTTATATTATTCGTTAACAAACGGATTAATGAGAAGCCTATGGACTAGATATAAAAGAAAAGTGAAAATTATAAAATATTGGTCAAAATTAAAACCACGTCATTAATAAATACGCCATCACGCTTGTATTCCCCGAAAGGTTAGGCACAGGCGTACTAATGTACACCCACAGTTCGCCGGTATGTTTAGGTCCCATGTAATAGGGGGCGAGTCTATTGCCATTAACCGGATACAAATCCAGACTCCGAGCTTCTACTAAGAATTTTATAGAAAAACCCAATAGCACTTTGCTCGACCTGGGGAATTAAAAGAAGTCTTATAGTTCGTCAATAAAAAGGCAAGTCTTCAACATCTGCATGCTTCCAGTGCTTACCTACGAATGGGAAACATGGTCACTTACCATACTTCATAGAGTAAAGTTGGAACGCTGCCAGAAGGCCATGGAAAGAAGCTTGACAGAATATCAAAAACAAGATAAAGTGAAAAGTAGCAAAATAAGAGAAAAAACTAAAGTAACGGATATACTTACACGAATATATCAACAGAAATAGAGATCGGCTGGTCACATGATCCGAGATCCTCAAGACAAATGGAGCAAAATTGTCTCTGACTGGTACCCCGGAGATGGCAAGCGAAATAGAGGACGCCAACAATCGAGATGGGAAGATGATTTAATGACTAACGGCGGGACATCAGTGGAGAAGGGTAGTTCGAGACATAACCCAATGGAAAATGTTTGATGACGCCTATGCCGAGAGATACGCTGAATTACGGGACATTTTAGGCTTTATTGTTATTAATGTTTATTCTACGTAAGGTTAGAATACCTATAAATTATATTTAGGTCCCATATAATAAGGGGCGGGCCTATTACCATTAACCAATCACAAATGCAAACTCCGAGCTGCTGCTGAGAATTTTCGCCCTGGAAATCAAATCCTGAAGTAGAAATGGGACAGTTTCAATTTAAATTGTTTTCTATAATTAGTGTAATAACGACGATTACTTTAAAGATTTATTATTAATCTATTATTAGCGCCGGTAGAGGTCGCTCTAGAAGGACATACGCCGATCTTATTGGCGAAATCCTTCAAAAAGGTCAGGTGCGTAGCACTCGCAGCCGGCGTGTATGTATGAGAAGATGTATGAATGTGGAAGAAGCAAAAGAAGTATGTAAGAATCGTAGCAAGTGGCAGTCTATAGTTTCTGCCTATCCCTGTGGGAGAAAGGCGTGAGTGTATGTATGTATTTGCACCGGTTGGCACTCTGGTATCGCGACATGCTTCACTCGTACACTGAACATGTTATTAGCAACAAACCTATAGTTTTCGCCGCGGGAAGTCTCGCAACAATCTCGATGTATTCTTTTGTGTTGCTGTTTGATTAGGGTTACGCAATACGTGCGTATAAACGGTGATGGTAGCTTTGAACAACTGTATTTTTTAATACGTTTTAAGGAAAATGCTCCCAAAATCTTAGGCTATTGCTTAGCTTAGCTTAGGTATCGAACCCAGAAATTCTAGCATAATAGTCGCGTTTACGAGTTGGAACCACTAAACTAATGAGGAAGAAGATACAATATTTCAAATATACAGAACCATTGTAACAAAACATTTTAATATCGTTTAAAGTAACAATATTAGAGACGGGATGTCGCCAGCGGGTGGCGAGAGGTCGGTCCCAAGTTCAATCCTGGCAGGGGCGGGACCAGCTTTGACGCTGTTACCGGAATCATATCCCGGGGCAAGCAAACTGTTCAAATCAACTCGATAATATGAAACTTTTGAAGGGGAATTAGATTCTAAATTTAAATTAAGTGAAAGCAAATACATACTATGGTATCAACTCCTATAGATAAGAGGGTATTTAAACAATGAGGATCGATAAGACCCGATATTTCGGTATACTCGTTTATTTGACAACTCAAAATTCGACCTCCAAATAAATAAACTTATAACATACTAGTGGACCCAGCAGACGTTGTCCTGCCCTGAAAATAACCCAAAACTCGATTGCAGCGCCACCTACCGGGTCCAATTGTAAATCTAAACCATTCCCAGATCCCCTTGAACACACACAAAAAATTTCATCAAAATCGGTCCAGTCGTTTGAGAGAAGTTCAGTCACATACACACTCACAGAAGAATTATATATATAAAGATTAGCCACTAGACTTCTAGACTGCCTCATTAGCCTAGTGGTCCCAAGAGCGATTGCTACGCTAGAGGTCCTGGGTTCGATCCCCAGATCAAGCAAAGTGCTATTGGGTTTTTCTATAAAAATCTTAGTAGCAGCTTGGAGTATGGATTTGTGCCCGGTTAACGGCAATAGGCGCGCCCCCTATTACATGGGACCTAAACATACCGGCGAACTGTGAGTGTACATTAAGTACATCTCTGCCTAACCCTTCGGGGAATACGGGCGTGATGATATGTTATGTTATGTTATATTAGTCGCTTCAAAGAGAATGTTAAATGTCTTAAAAACTATGAATAAATTATTTTAACAAGATAGCTGGAGAAAATCTTCAATCTTAAATTAAAGCAAGGAAAGTCTGGTTTGTGAGATCAAAAACTAACCAGAGAAGATACCTATAGGTGCCTATTTCAATTATATTATTTGCCATTCACTTGTCCAATTTTCTACGGTCTCTGCAAGTCTACGGCGTAGAACATCAAAATTGCTCTGGAGACAACCATTTCCCTAAGTTATCTAAACGCGCCCCAGTGATGATATGTTCGTTATTGCATTACTCACACAAAGGGAGCTCGAGATACTATCGCATCGATTAACTCACGACTCGATTCCAGAGCGATTGTTCGCGGCAAATTGCTTGAACATTAACAATCCGATCGTGTGATAACGTCTTAATAAGGCCCTATTTAGACATTGTTAGTTTTTTGCGAGAGGACGACAGCTGCGCAGGTTTTTTGCGATTGTGAAGTAAACTACGAAGTAATGCAATGTCATTCCTATTTTATTTTTTGATGGAAGGTTAAATATGTGACTAATATCTATTTTAAAAAAATTAATTATAATACCTACCTAATTTAAGTGGTACAAGGCAACAAACATCCTACATTGATTTAGCAATGCTCTAAAACGATCCATAATATATTTTTAAAATAAAACGTGACATAATTGTAACAGCTATTATTTCTAATACCATCCCAAATAATACTCTTAAATGTGTAGGGATAACAATTGTGTCATTTACCCTGTATAATGATGTCAGCGTTTCTAAAACATTACTGAATTTTGAAACTATCCTTAATAAAGCGGATGTTTTTTTGTTTTGGTAATATTTTTATGGCACTGTGGAATAAAATAGTAGCTATTTAACAGGCATGCCGTTTTAAAAAAAACGGACATGTGAGAGTCCGATTCGCCCACCGAGGGTTCCGTACAAATTTGTAGGTAATATTATAATTAACTACAAATGTATAAGTTTTCAGATTTTTCCCTATAGTCTAGGATGATATTACTTGCCAAATTTCATAGTTCTAGGTCAACGGAAAATAATATAAATTTTGATTCCCTCGAGAGTGTCGAAATATACGTTTTTGCGGCATAAACAGTCGTATCTTTTTTTCACGTTAACTTAGTATTTTCCTTTTGAGGTAACGGAACCCTAAAAATACTACTGCTTACTATATCAAGGGTCGTGAGTTCCTATACATTTGATTGTCAGGTCAATCAGTTTAATTACCCAGGTTTTTAATGTTAGGAAATTCGCAGTAGCTGCCTAGAGTTTGGATATAATTTGTGCCCGGCTAGTTAAGGTCGCCCCCTATTAAAACCTCTAATAAACTTACTGATGAACTGGTAATTCAGTGCTCCTCTGCCATATATTTCGGGGAATACAGTAGTGATGGTATTTTTTTTTACTGGAATGGAAGCGCTCTAAAATGTGTGTAGGCATTTTACATTAACAAGTAAATAAACGCAGTTGTCAATTCATAGTGTTTCAAAACCAAAAAGAGAACGATAAAAACTTTGACAATCGTGGACGGTCGGAAACCACAAAGCAACAAAACAAATCATATTACATATCGCTATCTCCCTCTGCAACGGTGCTCTCACTCGCTCAGGCTCCCTGCTGACTCGTTAGCGACGAATAAATGTTGTAATACAATAAAACAGAAAATAGTGTAAAAAATACTTGTTGCAGACATGAGAGTGCAGATTTAAGAGCTTTATTATCTGGTGTTAGGGGTTGTTATTGTATGTTCTATTACTTATTAAGCTTGTACAATATGCTAAGAGTGACATTTGTTTGAGGCGTTTACCCAATATGGTGTTAGAAAGAAATAAAATTGTATTTTTCTATTTTTAATTGGCGCAAATTTTCGTTTATGGAGGGCGATGAATGCGAAAACAAATTATTTTTAACTAGATACTCCTGAAAGTTTATTATTATTTTGCGATCAAGTTACACAAATGAAATGATGTTTTTTAGCTTTATGTTTATAAGTTTTATAAGCTTGTGCTTCGGAAAGTACGGCTTAAGAACCAATTTATCCCAAGACAATGACCAGAAATTTAATTTCAGTGTTCTAATAGTCGGCGCCTTTGATTTGGTCGGATCTTTTGTTTTCGACATTGACTTCCGAAACTGTTTCGCACGTATTATTTATTACTTTTCATGTTTTTGAAAGCGTTTCTTATTGTTAAAAGTTATTTTATTTATCAATCGTTTCAGGACACAATCATTATTCTGCTTTTAGTTCAATAATTACAGATGTTACAAAACAGTTTTCATTCAATTGTATAGTATTAATTACTTAGATACTATCAAATCGCCGGCGAATTCAGAGACGAATACAAATAGTGGTAACATTACACATGTCGGCCATCTTTGTGCAACTCAATACGTCTGAGATCGAACGTTGATATTGTTTGTGGTACACTGGGTTATTATGCCAATGAAACGGATGTCTAACTAGTAATTATGTGACAAAATCTTACCACAAGTAGGCGTATACGGTGTATCAACCTATACATTTTCAGTATAAGCTGAACATGCATTTCCTACATTATTTTTGGCTTTCTTTACGATTAGAGGTCAGCTTATACTGAAAATATATTATAGATTGATAGCGTACTCATGAAAATAGTATTTTTTCACCATTTTTAATTCCATTACCATTAATAGGAATTAGGTACAAAGTTTTGTTTCTTCAACTTAACCGCTTTGAAAAATAGCTTTATTTTTAGGAGTAAAGGAAAACGTCGTAAATAGTCTTCTGGGCTCGAGTTCACCACTTAATGTGCTGAAATATTTACAGGGCATCACGGAATAATAAAGTTCAAAATCCATTTTAAAATCCTTCATTCAATAACGTAAACAAACATCAAATCCATAACACACTTTAAAATCAAAACCTTACCGCGAACGCCTCTGAACAAACCTTTGAATCAGAGCCGATCCAATAACTTGTACGAAATCCTTTTATACGTCCAACAAAAACCATAAACCACTAATAATGCCGCAAAATTTCGTAGAACCTTTTTTTCCAGAGATATCGAGTAGTGACCACTGTGAGGCTGAGACGTTATTACAAAATACAAATACAATACACACAGATCGGTTTTGTGTCGCATCTCAAGCGGCTCGTATTACTGTGCGAAGTGTGAGACACAATGCGAGTGGAGCAAAAAGTTTGTCCTAAAATGACCATTGCACGGATTATGCGTTTGAAGTAGTACATTATAGTGATGTTTTTATTGATGTTTGTGATAATATTCCTGTTTGTATAGAATACATACTGATCCATATTCAAGATAAGATTTTATAAACAGAACACAGAGGTACTGCAAACACAGAGAGAATCTGATATTTTTTAAGCAGGAATAGCAAGTGCGAATATGTTCGATCATTGTTATTTTCTCAAATGTTTGCCCATCACTATGAGACAATAAAGACTATTGGGAATGTCTGTCCTTACGACTAAAGAAAATAAATATAGTTAGGTGCCTACATCCATATTACAGCAAAATTAATAGGTAACTGTTTATTTGGAAAGTTCTTTAAAAAATTCAAATAACCAACTCGACGAGTACAGACGCTCAATTTTAGATATATTGTACATACATGGATCCCGCTGCCAGGTGTTCAAAGGTAGAGTCAGAGCGCGGGGGCCGAGGGGGGCGGGGAACAGGGAGGTGCCTGAATTCGATTCCGGGCTATTGAAAAGTTTCAAGAGGCGAAAAGCTTCGACAAACGAAGCTAAGTGAATTTCGAGCCCTCGGAAATCCCAGGGACGAATTTGGAATGTGGAAATATTGAGTAAAAAAATGCACTTAAAGAACCTCCACAAGTGACGATTCCTATTAATACCAGAACGATTGAGGAGTTTGATAGCCTTTCTAGCAACATGTTCATTAGCAAATGATTTTAACTAATAAAAATATTAAGAGCTATATGACTACATTATAGCGTTGTAAATATTTATTTAATTTAATCTTTGGAGAAACAAAGAGTTTGTCACCTTTATCTGACTGTCTTAATACGGCTTCACAATATAACCTATTATTAACTGACTACCTAACATAAAATAAACTTGAAAGCAGCTTTATACAAACAAAAACAAAATTAAAATATGTTTGGGACCTACGATGAATACTAAAAAGATAATATATTAATACAAATTAAGAATTCAAAGCATTTGGTGAAATTATAAACATTAACACCATACCGATACCCTCTTTTATGTCAGATTTAAAATAGACTAACACAGAAAACTGCTATCAATACCGTAATAGCAGAAGAAGGTTCTGGACCTTTCGTCAGCCGTCTCCTCTTAGTTTCTAGAACTTCATTCCTCACAGTCATGATCCACCCATAATTTCTCTTGTTTTTATCTCGGTCTATCGAAATTTACGCTTTCTCGTAACGTTTTACACAGATTTCAATAGTTAAGTAAGTAATTGTTTATCCGCAGCACATGGATAAACAATTACGTTCAAATACCAAATACATCCCTGCACGGGCGGCTTGGTTCCAATTTTTATCAATCCCATTTCATTTCCCCTTACGAAAGTTTTCCTCCAATTTCGCGCTCTCGCCCCCGCCCTTTTAGTGAAGTGAAAATGAAAGATTATCTTAAGTTATCGATAAACATAATTTAATTATCTACAATTCTGTAAAAATAGTCAAGACCTCTAGAAAAGGAGTCAGAATATGAAGGTCACCTCGTTATTGTAGAACTGTTACTGTAACTGAAGTTTTAGATAAACTCTTCTATAGGTTGCTTGAATGTTTCATCTTAATCTAAGAGAATGAACTCAGCCATAAATTCATTTACGTAGGTTTGCCTAGCTACTGCCATTAAAATATATTTCAATCTTGAGGCATCTAAATATATAAAAGAAGAACAGAAGAAGACTGACTGACAGACGCATAAACGTCCCTAAACTAGATCCCTGAATGTTTGCATGCTGGTTCCTTTTGCACTGTAGACGAGCCCTAAGTAAGGATTTTTGGAAATTCACCCCCTAAGGTGGTGAAAAGGGGGGTGACTGTTTGTATAAAAGTCCGCACACACTACCATGCGTTTGACATACACACATATATGTAAATATAAAGATATGTTCAGCTCTGATTCGCTGTTGACATTTTGACAATTTGACAATTTTATGTTATAAAACCTCGATGGTGTAGGTACAGTGGGCACAGTATATTTTAGAAATGAAAATTACCTAAGTACGAAGGCGAAATTGCCCACGGGAACTCTAGTTTTATCATATAGGCGGTCTTATTTCATCGAAGCCGAGTTTTAGTGCGTTCAGTGGGCCGCTTGAATAAATAGTACAAATATAAGTATCGACACAATATGCTTGCAACACATCACTACAGTTTAAACATTAAAGTATTTCTCTGAGACGCGGACGTATCAAGCGATCATTTCTCTGTTATTACGCGACCGAATTCAATTGACGACCGTTTACATCGACACTTGCTTATTAACTGACCCTCAGTATTCAGGATCATTCTGCAATAATAAACTGAACAATTTATACTATTTATGACATTCACTACCTAATAAAATGATATCGGTGATGATGTAACCACTGTCTACCACTACGCATTTTGCACATGCAGATTACAGATAGGTAACAATTTTTCTTTTATTTTCCTTTACACTTTTTTTTTATACCACTAAGGTGGCAAACATGCATACGACCCGCCTGATGTTAAGCGGTTACCGTAGCTTATAGATGCTTGTAACACCAAGGGTATCAATCGCACGTTAACGACCCTGTAAATGAAGGAGGAATAGTTTGGCTAGCAGTATAGGAAATACGCTGCCATGCATGACAGCGACGGTAACAAAACACCACCTGTGCCCCACTGCCAACACAACGCTTCCTCGCGGAGCTCTGGCGACCTTGCTCATCGTTAGGAACACAACATAGCATGGAGATATGTTATTTGGCTAAGGTTATTTTTTGCAAGGTACTTCCCCAGTCGAACAGCTCCAATTTTGAGTGGAATTATTAGATTCCACTATGCCCTACCTCTCTTACACTGTACAGGTTGTCAATATCTCAATCACATTAATATCAAATTCAAACCAATCATATGCGCAAATGTAAATCGTTAGTGAGTAGCAAGCTATTATAATAGCTTAAGATTAATTCAGAATCTATTTAATAACCCGACTGCGCCAGAAGGAGGGTTATTTGGATGGAAGTTATTTTAATATTAACAAGTACCTTTTCACTTATAAAATAAAACAAAATTAAATTATATTTCTATAAAAACTTCGTTCTTTTTAATTTGTTTTTGTTGAGAACCTTTTAAAGAGCAATTACAAAGTTCCGTGTCATTTATCGGACTTCCAAATAATTTAGTTTCGTTATAAAACATTTAGTCTACATAATTTCCCGGAAATCTATGTTTTCTTTGAAATTGGTATGCTTGAATGAATCACAATTGTTATATCTAATTTGAGTGTTTTTTATAAAGTGTAAAAATAATAAATAAAATATATTAAATGTTTCCAAATTAATTGCGTACGTTGATCGTTAAACATCCAAAATACAACCGTGTTGACAACTAACAGCAAAAAAATTACTCTGCTTGACAAAAAGGTGTTAATGTGAGCTAATCCTTAGCCCCTTACACACGAGGCGGTGGACCGCAGCGTTTCGGCAATTACACGCTGCGATGCGTGCTCATAATGTCCTTCGTTGTAATTTTGAGTTAAGCGTGTAGATACAGGGTGCTCGATTTTGTTGGGTCCGTGAAATGTTTTTAAGATTAAGGGTCCGGCGGAGTTTTTTTTTTATGGAATAGGGGGACAAACGAGCAGACGGATTGCCTGATGGTAAGCGATTACCTCCGCCCATGGACACACGCAACACCAGAGGAGTCACAAGTGCGTTGCCCGCCTTTTAAAAGGGGATTGGGCCTCCGGTAACCTCACTCACTCGGCGAAACACAACGTAAGCGTTGTCTAACGCCGGTTTTCTGTGAGGCCGTGGTATCACTCCGGTCGAGCCGGCCCATTCGTGCCGAAGCATGGCTCTCCCACGTAAAAAATTGCCTACTACTACTACTAAAATTGAGCTTGAATTGCCCACAAAAACGTAATACCGAAATAAATCTTAATCCAGACAATATTTTATCAAATTGTGTCATTATTCGGATTTGGATGTCAATGTAGGTTCCTACGGTACTATTTCGTCTACTATTACTTCACTGGAAATAAAAAGTTGGAAAATCGTTCCAGACTGGTAATTTTATTAAAAACTAGCTTTTGCCAGCGACTTCGTCCGCGTGGAATAGTTACTTTGTTCCCTAGTTCTTCGCCCGTGGTTTCACCTGCGTTGCCCCGTTCCTAAGGGTTGTAGCGTGATGATATATACATTGATAGCTTGAAACCTTTCCCATGAATCACTCATTTTCCCAACATTTCCCTTCACTGCTCTGCTCCTATTGATCGTAGCGTGATGAAAAGTATACTATAACCTGTGGTTTGGGCTGTGCGTTGATAGATCACTATGTCAGTCAGTCAGTCACCTAACGTAAGAGTAGACAAATATAATCAGAAAGCTCCGAACTGCTAAGCTATCGGGAGTTACACGTGTTATTGTGAGTCAACCATAAAAGATAGACATTTGCTGTCGTGGAATATTTTTTATACAATTTTAAGGAGAACATTTCCGTCATACATGATTTCTGTGTAGCTTTAACCATTAAGGCTGCACACGCGACGGAAGCTTAAATAATGGAGTAAGTTCTCCTGTTTTCCCAACATTTCCCTTCACTGCTCTGCTCCTATTGATCGTAGCGTGATGAAAAGTATACTATAACCTGCCCAGGAGTATGAAGAACAATTGTACCAAGTTTCGTTGAAATCCGTCGAGTGGTTTTTGTTTCTATAAAGAACATACAGACAGACAGACAGACAGACAGACAGACAGACAGACAGACAGACAGACAGACAGACAGACAGACAGACAAAAATTTTACTGATTGCATTTTTGGCATCAGTATCGATCACTAATCACCCGCTGATAGTTATTTTGGAAATATATTTCATGTACAGAATTGACCTCTCTACAGATTTATTATAAGTATAGATAGATTGCATTTGCTTACATTTATTTCCAGTGAAGTATTTTGGACAAAATGGTTACGTAGGAACCTAGATTAACGGTATCGGAATCCGAATAATAACACAATTTGATTAAATCGTGTATGAATTGCGAATTATTTCGGTATTACGTTTGTAAGAGAAATTCGGTCCGCCGGCCGGACTCTTCACACTCTTCCTTTGTTTTTTTTGTTTTGAATGTTGATCCAGAGTATAGTTATGTAACTAGAGTTCCCGTGCGCAACTTCGCCTGAGTACTTAGGTAATTTTCCTTTTTTAAATACACTGTGCCCACTGTATCTACCTACACCATGGAGGTTTCATATCATTAAATATGTTAGGTCTAATTTATAAGGAAGAAAACAATTGTCAGAATGCCAGCTGTATATATGTGTGTGTCTATGTCAAACGCGTGGACACAAATAAACCTTCACCCACCTTTACACCAGGGGTTGAATTACCAAAAATCCTTTCTTAGTGCTTGTCTACAGTCCAAAAGGAATCAGCATGCAAACTTTCAGGGATCTATACGTTGATTCATGATATCCAAGTTTAAGCTCATAATAAACATAAATCATTATTCGTTCTCATAATAAAACTATTGGCATCAGGTCGTATATTACATTAAATAACTTACCACCGACCGCCGATATGATCCGCTCATTCACGGATCATAATCGTTCATTCACGGAACATATTCATTCAATTATTGAGCATATTTTAACGGTTTACCGCAGATCCTCTGGGCGACAAACAGCGGGAGGTCGGAAACAAAATGTGGTTTAAAGATTATCACCTTTAATATTATAAAGGGAGATTTTTTGTTATGTACTTAGTACTTAACTACTGGAGCGGTTACTAGTTTTGTTCACTGTGCTTGCTAGTTGATGAAGTTGTCGAATAATTACACCTTACCACTATCAGCCTGATTTTTCTGTGGGACAATTCTACTATCATGCTTCTATTGCCATTAACTGAGCACAAATTCCAATGCCGAGTTGCTACTGAGAATTTCATAGACAGCGTAATAACACTTTGGGCACTCGTACGTATGAGCTTTTGAATAAGGAGGCAGACTCAAAAACCGGTCTGCTAGTTTGCCCTACTATCCCATAAAAAACAAGTGCGAGACGGACTCGCCCACAAATTCCGTACAAATTTGTAGGTACATTATAATTAATTACAAATGTATAGTTTTCAGATTTTACCCTATACTTGTAGTATAAGACGGTATTACTTGCCAAATTCCATAGTTCTAGATCAACGGAAAATACCCTATAAATTTTGTTCCCTGGAGAGTGTCGAAATATACTTTTTGCGGCGTAAACGGCGTAACTTTAAGTTTGAATTTTTAACAGCTTCAAGGGACTGTAAACTTAAGTATAATCGTTTTAATTTCAACTCGATACCTCCAAGCATTCCCGAGATAAAGGGTTAAAAAGATAAAGGGATGGACTTGGTCAGACCACATAGTGATCTTCTAAGGGTTCCGTTTAAAATGATTCAATCATCATTTATTTGCTGAATATAAGTCATTACATTGGCTTACCAGCAATGTGGGTTGCACATTACTAGTATTCTTGTTAACCTATTATATATTTTTTATATATTTTATATATATCTAAGTTATTTTAAAATGTAGGTATTTCATAAAAATTGTATATATATCATTAATTAATATATATCTACCTTAGATTTTTAAATGGAATGATGTGATCTCCTTTAACTGAGAGTACACAAGGCTTAGAAAATATCATAATTTGCATAATTAGTAAGTAAGGTGTATCTTTTGTAGGAGATCCAAATAAAATAAATAAATAAATAAACCTCTCGTGCTAAGCTAAACGCTTGTGTTACGAGTGGGTTCACGTCGGTAGTGCAATGGGTGGGTTTCGAACCGGCAACCACATGATCGTAAGTCCGACGCCCTAGCCAATTAGGCTATCGCCGCTTCACAGGTGACGTAAATGACACCTTTTAAAAAGCAAGTTACTTCGCTTCTCCACCGAAATGACTTACTTTACGGATAGTTAGATATAGGTATTACATTTGGATTTCATTTTATTAGTATTAACTTTTGAAGTTACAACAAGTGCAAAATATTATTGCAAATTTATTCTCGTGACTCTGAAACAGATAAATTAAGTGCAATAGAATGTTAAACATCAGTCAAAGAGGACGTTTATTAATTTTCGAGGAAATTGTAAAGAAAATGCATTCAGTCCTATGCAATTGGGTTGTGTTACAAGGCAAGAGAGTTTAGTGAGGTATTGGAGATGCATTCAACAATCCTAGTTTGTCAATAAAAAGTGATCTTAGATTTGATTATATCTTGGTCTTTATCATAGACTTTTATCTTATCCAACATTATTTTTTACAACAGTAATATCTACTGTTGAAAACAGTATAGGTAGGTACTGTTATCCTTTGATGATATATTAATTACATATTGTTTGTAAAAAAATGAACACAATCATGTTTAAATATTATGAGCAAGGGTCATCGAAAAAATAATATTGGATAAAAAAAAGCCCTCCTACTTGGAGGAGGGCTTTGCCCAACAGAGGGACAGTAAAGGTCAATAAAAAAAGTATGTAACATAGACAACAGAAAAATAAGTTCGCAACAGATCGGGAAAGTGTAAATACTACACCAGAAGATCCAAGTCTGTGATGATGGCGACGATAGTGATCAGTAGGTATTGAGTTCCATTCGTACAGGTTCAGAGTACCTAAACAATTATAACGCCTGGTAATTAAAACTATTCTGAATTGCTGCCTGAGTACACAACTTGTTCCACACATCACCACAATGAATGAGTATCGTTAATCTTGTTATATTTTCCATTTCCACTCGTCCTCCGCTTCAGTTCCTTTCCATTTCACTCACAATTAGTTCCTGCTGTTTACCGCTTAGTAATTATATTTTAACTTAAATACGAAGAGCTTATGTATTGAGATTTGAGATACTTAATTATTGGTCTATGATAACAGGTGTCCACAATTTCTTACGAGTAGTCCTTACTAATATTATAAACGTGAAAGTTTGTGAGTATGGATGTACGGATATCTGGATGTATGGATGTTTGTTACTCTTTCACGCCACAACGGCCCAACGGATCTGGATGAAATTTGGCACAGAGATAGATTATAGTCTGGAATAACACATAGGCTTACACATACTTTTTATCCAGGTCGGACCCAATTCTGAAGTCCACGCAGACAAAGTCGCGGGCAGAAGCTAGTGCTGAATAAAAGTGCTATATTCCTCCTTGGCAAAATGGATGATCAAGTAACCAGGCCGCAGTAAAAAATTTCGGGTCGCGCTGAAAATATAGGCTGTCCATCATGTATGATCACCGTCGCAATATTTCTTGCTGCCACATAGAATTCAGTATTGGTATTTTTGTATTTATCATCAGAGTAACGAAGTTCCTATACAAAAACATGGTAGGTATGCTATGGTAGACTTAACACAACATTTTATCAAAACAGTATTAATTTATAGTAGGTACCTACCTACTTGAATATACGGTTTCGATAAATATTGTGACTGCATTAAATATTTGATAAATATCTTGTCTACCTAATACCATACTTACCTACCTATGTCTTTATGCTTACATTCTAGATAATCTACTTCTCTATTTATTTGATTGATATGCCAATGTCTACTAAGATAGTTTTATCTACTTAATATAGAATACATCAGAGAGTAATAGTTAAAATTCCAAACACAATCCTTGGATCTTTTATCCATTGTTACTGACTAATAATGCGGTTTGATCAAAACCTCTTTGTGTAATGTATCCGTTTCCTTGTAGTATTTCATATAAGCGCAATGATCTCCTCTAAAAGTTGTATAACACTTCACACTATTGTGTATTTGGAGCTAACACTGTTCTTAGATTAAAAGCAAGAATTTATTGCTATTTCCAACCTTAAAACTTGGGAATAAGGTAGATACTAACAACTGCAAGTAGGTACATTTTTTAAAATCTTTCTCATCCACGAAAACAAATCCATTTGTGCTAACCGCCGTATCATTACAAAGATAAGGCGTGCGTTCAATTTTTAAAGATTCAGAACTTTTTCTGAATGAATTTGAGTTTTGGAACTGCAGCAATGTTGTTTGCAAAGCTCTTTTATGTAAAGGTGTTAGTTTTGACACAAAGCGCTTTTTGTGTATATTTTGTAATATTTTGCGCAAATCTCGAGTGTGTATTATATCGGATAGCTGCGGAACGTGTGTTGGGTGTTAAGATTATAATTTTTTGTGTCAAAATATTGCTTGCGGCGTGTGTCGAGGCTGAATTTATCTATTTGTTTGTAATCTGGAGTGAAAAAAATATAAGAACTTTTTGGATGATAGCAGCAACGAGAAGAATACAGAAAAAAATGTTACCAACAATACATAATTTATGCTTTACACAAGAACTAACTAACTACAGTACCCCCGATAAAAAACGCAGGCTGTAGTTAGCCGCTGCGAATAGCCTCACAGGTCAAATAAACTTAATTATGGGTTCAGCGGAGCTTGAATTGCCGACAAAAACGTAATACCGAAATAAATCGTAATCCAGACAATATTCTATCAAATTGTGTTATTATTCGGATTTGGATACCGTTAATCTAGGTTCCTACACTACCATTTCGTCTATTACTACTTCACTGGAAATAAAAGACCGAAAATCATTCTAAACTTGGTAAAGTTAACAAAAATTGCAGTCGCTTACATTTATTTCCAGTGAAGTATTTTGGACAAAATGGCAATGTAGGAACCTAGATTAACGATATCGGAATAATAACACAATTTAATTAAATTGTGTTTGAATTACGATTTATCGGGGGGCACTCTGGGGGACTTGCACCCACTAACGTTTATAGAATGTTCAAATTATATTCTCAACGAACATTCACACTACGTAATCCTCTGTGTACAAATGTGTTGAACATTCATCTTTATATTTGAATTTACAACAAGGGTACAAGTCAACGGCCAAGTCACACAAATAACTATCTATACTTATAATAAATCTGTAGAGAGGTCAATTCTGTACATGAAATATATTTCCAAAATAACTATCAGCGGGTGATTAGTGATCGATACTGAGGCCAAAAATGCAATCAGTAAAATTTTTGTCTGTCTGTCTGTCTGTCTGTCTGTCTGTCTGTCTGTCTGTATGTTCGTTATAGAAACAAAAACCACTCGACGGATTTCAACGAAACTTGGTACAATTGTTCTTCATACTCCTGGGCAGGTTATAGTATACTTTTCATCACGCTACGATCAATAGGAGCAGAGCAGTGAAGGGAAATGTTGGGAAAATGAGTGATTCATTAGAAAGGTTTCAAGCTATAAAAAATCACGCTACAACCCTTAGGATCGGGGCAACGCAGGTGAAACCGCGGGCGAAGAACTAGGGAACAAAGTAACTATTCCACGCGGATGAAGTCGCTGGCAAAAGCTAGTAAATAATAAAGAAATCACAGTAAGGAACTTTAGACTTGGCACGACTTTGTCTAGATTTCATTACTTTTTAGAGATAAACAAGCAGCTCCATCGAGATTTGGCTAGTTTTTTACAGAATGTTTTTGATGGGATTTCGGTATTTCGTTTGTAAGAGAAATTCAGTCCGCCGGACTCTTAAGTGTTCAGCAAAAATATCGAAATCAGTAAGGACAATATTCACGAAAACGAAACAATTCCGACCCCAACTGTCTTTACACCGAGTGTTTATATTAAAATTTACCACGGCAAAAATACTTGCGGATAACCTCAAACGCGCGTTGTTATCACGGGGGTACTCTAGTAATAGGTAGTAACTAGGTACTCAGAATAGAGTAAAGATGGGTGATGAATGATGATGTAAGAAAATTCGTGGGTCTAAATTAGCACAGGAGCGCCAAATGTGGCATAAGGAAAGAGAGGCGTACCTATACTCAGCAGTTGGTAGATTCGGGTTGTAAACAATTATGATGATGACACAGGATAACAAAAAAGAAATACTGTCTCTACTGGCGATAAATGTTCGCCGTGTGCATCCCATCAGCTTTTCTTTTGTTACCCTGCTTGCTAATTAGTTACATTATTTTTTAATATTTTATATGTGTACGCCAACGCGCTAGAAAAATAAGACTACAGCCAGACAGAAGGGGTAGGTAACAGATCATACTTAGCTAAATGCCGTAATAGGGAAGTACCTAATGTCAAGACTGCTCTTCCATCAATTTATTGTGAAAAAAGAGCTAAATATTGAAAATGGAACTTTTCTAGTTCACGAAGTGAGTAACTTTCGCAGGTCTGATTTGAAATTCAGGCAATTCAAAATGTTATGTTATGTAATGTTAGTTCAATTGTATTGCAATAACAAGGCATCCTTAACCTGACGCTGTGGATGATTTTCTTATTTTAATTTTTACTTGTTTTTGGGATCACAAAATAATGATTGGACGATAGATACAATAAAAACTAATTGGGATACAATGAACATTCTAATTTTAAGAAAACGACACAATCAGCTTCAGTCAAAACACGATTACAGTTACTGACACAGACGACTAATCTCGAGACGCGAAAGCACGACAAAATGCGAAATCGCTCTCGAATAATCGCTGAGCAATTAAAACTGCTTATTTCCTTAATTCAGAGCAATCGGACGTATAAAGAGCCTTTGCTGTATTACCAAACAAATTTCAACCTTTATCGTACAGAATTAAAATTGAAAATGAAACAGGCTATGCAGACAATTTTCCTGTCAATGATTTGTAAATGAAAATGAGGTTTAGAGATGTGCTTTAAGGTTGAATTTTGTTTGGCAAGCGATGATGAGGACGCAAATGGGAAATTGTGCGCTAACTCGCCGCCGTCGGAATAAAACAACTCTTTGCGCTAATAATGAGAAAGAAAACGCAGAATAGCTTCATTCCAGATACTGCAGCAAATTAAGTAATTTGACTAAATGATCACTACCACTATTTTATGATCGTCACGATCACGCATTCCACCGCATCGGATCACTCCCATAAATGGCACTCAGGCCGTTCTTACCTGAAAAAACTTGAAAAATCTGATTTCGGTTACAATTATATTATTATTGAATGCTAACGTTAAAGATAAGTATCTGCTATTGGTAGTTTCTATCCCGAAATTAGGTACCTACTTTTTTGATGATTTTTAGTAGTGTCCGACCGAAACTGGTTTTCCGGCCGAAACCGAAACCGAAACCGAATATTCGGCCTTGGCTTCAGTTTCGGCCGAAACCGAAACCGAAACTGAAACTCACGTGGTCAAGTATAAAATTCCTTAAAATACTAAAATTTGGTGCATTTTACCCATTATTCTGCATTAATTAGGACATGAAATGGAAACACAGTATATTAATTTTGTTGTAATCATTTATTTAATATAATATAAAAAAATATTAATATTATTTTCTCACATTAAGTTCTCATAGCAAAATGTTTATCAGTTATCAATATTCAAATCACTAATTGTTACTGTTCGTAATTTAACAAATTAAACACTTCACATTTTTATTTACAATCTCTTTTTTACATGTGACTTGATTTGTTAATAACAAGAAAACAAAGTTACTGACACAATATTTACCTACAGTCGTGGTTAACTAATTAGGGACATTCAAGATAGTGAAGGGCTATAACCGGTTATGTACATATATATATAAAACCCTATTGATTTCTCAGCACCTATTATTTGCATAATGTGGTCCGATCATTATGCTATAAATGGCTGTAAATAAAAGATTAAATAAATAGAAAAAGTATTTAATATCAAAGATTAAACATGTATTAAATATTAAGGTACAATTCTGTAGTGGACATTTAATTAAGGACAGTAAAGTATAATGAAAAATACATTTAAACAAAACTTATAATCTGCAGTGTTATAATATCTTTAACAGCTCCATTTTATTATGTGTAAAATCAGTACCCAGTAACAAAACCTTTGTTAGTAATTACCGCTTGACACCGATGTTGCATTTTACATTATCAGATTCTGACATGTTTCGACAGGAATGTTTGACCATGCCTCACAAAAAGCTTCATGAAGTTCATCCAAATTTGTATTGCGATAAGTGGCAACTTTTTTCTTGATTTCGTGCCAAAGGTGCTCAATTGGGTTGAGGTTCGGGCTATTTGCTGGCCAATCTAGCACCGATACAGACTGACTGGTAAGAGACGACTTGACTGAATGGGCGGTATGTTTCGGGTCGTTATCCTGCTGAAACGTCCATATAATAGGGAGATGCTCCTCAGCATAAGGAAGCATAGTTTCTTCCAATATTGCCTTGTATTGATGTTGGTCTAAGTTACCCTGAACTTTCCTCACAGGTCCCACTCCACGTCCAGAAAAAGAACCTCACATTTTAATGTTTCCACCGCCATGTTTCACCTGTTTTTTTGTGAATCTTGGATTCATTTCCGCTTTCACAGGACGCCGTACATATTGCCTTCCATCTGAAGAAATCAAATTAACCTTGGTCTCGTCAGAGAAAAGTACATGTTGCCATTGGGCGTAGGTCCAATGTCCATATTTACGTGCAAACGCCAAACGAGCATTTCTATGTTCTTTCTTCAACAACGGTACTTTGCGAGCCACTCTTCCGAACAACCCTGCTTCTACCAAACGTCGTGGAACGGTCCTCGCAGATACACCGGCTCTTTCGTTTGCCCCAAACACTTTAATTAAAATAGAGCCTAGAAATGGATCTTTCTTAGCTAACCTGGTTATCATTCTATCTTCTTGCGGAGTCGTTTTTCTCGATCTTTTTGTTCTGGACACATTTAAAGCTGTGTTATAGCGCTTGAAATGTTGCACTGCCTTGCACACCATAGTTTTTGAACAATTTAAATGTTGTGCTATCCTTCGGTATGACCAACCACGCTCGACAAACTTCATGATAATTTTTCGTAGTGTTGGATCGCAACTTTTATTTTTGCCCATTTTTCTTCAAAACAATTCTCAAAACTTAAAATAAAAAATCTGGATTGCCGCCAAAACGACCAAGAAACAATAAGAAAAGAAACAAAAAAGTATTAAAATTCCAATTTTGAAATTAGAACGCAATACCTCAGTGTCCCTAATTAAATGGCCAGCCAGCATTCTTGGAACAAATAGCACTATGATAATCTATCAGCTATACTGTAAAGAGGTTTAATGTTTAAGAAGTTGTTATTGTTTGTATAATCGCGCACATAAATAACTAATTACACTTACATGTAAAAGATATGGAATAAATAATTCACAATTTGGCTTAACTAGAGATTGTCCCTAATTAGTTGACCACGACTGTATATAAATCATTCAAGTACAGAAACGAAACAAAAACTTACGTGTAATCAGTTCCATCAAAACATAACCTCTATAGAATGTTTGTGTCGGGCGATAACGCACTGACTAAGTTGTGTTGCTACAGAGCTATCCGAATGGCGCACAACAATTCCCGTCAGCGTCCACCAAAGCGTTGCCGCGAGAAACGAAGTTAGGCGAGCGTGCACGATAACTTCCGAAATCAGTTTCGGTTTCGGCAAAAGTTTCGGCCAATTTTGGCCGAAACCGAAACTGCCGCCGAAACTTGATTTTTGGCTGAAACTCGGCCGAAACCGAAACCGAACTTTCGGTCGGACACTAATTTTTAGCTTCCATCTACTATTTTACAAGGACACTAAGTCATATTTGGAAGCTAAATATTATAGAGTTCATAAATAGGTAGTATCAAAGGTCTTGTGCTGTCTCCATCACTTTGAGTAAATCTGTCTGTAACAGCAAAAGATTTACCAGTATCTCCAAAATTATTAGCGTTAGACCGTTTGAGTATTTAGTAGGTCTCTGCTATTACCAAATAGCAAGTCAAGGTAAGCATATTTTCTTTTGCTCTTTGCACTGATGAGTGTCCGGTCTAAAGAGCTTCCTAACACGGGCACTACACTTTTTAACTCCCGGCGAAAAATAAGAGGGGTGTTATAAGTTCAAAGTGTGTATCTGTTTGTCTGTCTGTTCATCTATTGCATCGTAGCTCCCAAACGAATGGACTGATTTTGATTCCGTTTTTTTAGTTTGCAAGGTGACTTGATCGACAGTGTTCTTAGCTATAACTTTATGATTTAAGAAAAACTGATTGATTTTCTAAAGAGTCCGGCGGACCGAATTTCTCTTACAAACGTACCGTAAACATACCGTAATAAATAGTCATTCAAATACAATTTAATCAAATTCTGTTATTATTCGGATTCCGATCCCCTTAATCTAGGTTCCTGTTACCATTTCATCCAAAATACTTCACTGGAAATAAATGTAAGCGAATGCAATTTTTTATAACTTTACCAAGTTTGGAATGATTTTCCGGCCTTTTATTTCCAGTGAAGTAGTAGTAGACGAAATAGTACCGCAGGAACCTAGATTAACGGTATCCGCATCAGAATAATAACATAATTTGATAGGATATTGTCTGGAGTACGATTTATTTCGGTATTAGGTTTTGTGGGTAATTCACGCTCCGCCGGTACTTTAAATTTTGATTGATCTAAAGATTATCAGCTCTTTTATAACTCATAAAGGGATGTGAGTAATTTCCACAGCTATGATCGATTTGAAACCTGTTAAGTACTTATCCTGTTACTTCAATAATATTTGCAAGAACAAGGTAGGTAACCTTGGAACCAAGGAACATGGGTTAAAGCTGCGGGGGTTTTCAAATTTTAAATTTAATATAAACTGTCTCATCAGCCTAGTGGTCCTGGGCGCGACTGCTACGCTAGAGGTCCTGGGTTCAGTTCCCGGGTAAAACAAAGTGTTATTGGGTTTTTCTATGAAATGAGTTTGGAATTTGAATCCGGTACCTATGGCAATAGACTTGCACGCTATTATATGGGACTTAAACATATCGGCGAAATGTGGGGTACATTAGTACGTCTCTGCCTAACCCTTCGGGGAATACAGGCGTGATGGTATGTAAATTTAATATTATTGATATAGATATTTAGATGCGTTCGTAGTGATATCTCTGTATTTCGAAGTTACTCTACATTACAGATCGCACGGAATCAAACGTCGAACATTAACCATTAAGGATGTGCACTCGGCACAAGAATTGCTTTCTTGCTTGATTGCTTCGTCGACTGTGAACCCATACATGTGCTGTTTACCCAGTAATTGCTACCTATTGCTATTCTACCAATCATCCACTATTATATAAATAAATAAAGGATTATTTATTTCTCCACAATGATTTCTTTTACTCGTATTACAAACACTGCATTATGTTTGATTTCCAACTCATTTTAATTTTTTTTATCCGTCTGCTAGTTTGCTGCCCAATCCCATTGGGAGGCAAACGAGCGGAACGCTTGATGGTAAAAGATTACCGTCGCCCATGGACACCCGCAACACCTGAGGCGTCACGAGTGCGTTGCCGGCCTTTTGAAAGGTGATTGGGCCTTCGGTATTCTCACTCACTCGGCGAAACACAGCGTAAGCGTTGTTTCACGCCGGTTTCCTGTGAGGCCGTGGTATCACTCCGGTCGAGCCGGCCCATTCGTGCCGAAGCATGGCTCTCCCACATAAAAGTAACTGTTACTGTCCCACTTTTGGGCAAAGACCTTGGGGGAGGTCTTTGCCCAAAAGTGGGACAAGTGGGTCTTTCTAAGTAGGTAGGACATAATATTTGCGCCCTCTCGAGCCGACCCGCGCGGCACGGAACCAAATCATCCCGCCTCTTCTTTCTGGGCCGGCCTCGACGGCACCTTCCATCTTCAAGCATGAATTGAGTGGATGCTCTAGCTCAACGGTCACTGTGCAATTCATTAACAATACATTATTATTTTTATCATACTCTAAAGTAGAAATTAGACTAAAGCTGTTTCTATTCTAAGCAAGATTTGGAGGAGTTTATAGATGTTTCTGTTACTGGAAACATGTGTTTTCTTCAGCAAAATATTTAGAAGTGTACGTTACTAGCACACGGTCCCACACGGACATAATGCTTGTCAGCAAACGCAAACGCCGTCATCATCAACTCATGTGAATGAATTTGAAGAACCGACACTCTGTACGAAAATTGTCTGACAAAATGCGTTAAATTTCGGTAGCGCTACAGTAGCCACAAAGTAAATTTACGTCCACTTCACACTGGGACCCGTTTTACAACGTAAACTTTGCATATTATTGATCAACTAGCTTTTTGCCCGCGACTTCGTCCGCGTGGAATAGTTAGATACTTTGTTCCATATGAACTTTCATCCCCAATTTCACCCCTACATAGGTAAAAATTTATTAATTACTAGCTGACCCGGCGAACTCTGTTCCGCCTTAAAGGCAATAAATAAGCCGATTTTCGAATTTATTAAGTTAATGTTAAGTTTCTTCACATAGCGCCATAGATTCGATGATTTGAGGAAAGCGTTTATTTCGTCGGCAGCCGTAGATCTTGGAATTACTGGCAGTGTTTGGCGGAAATCGCCAGACAGTAAAATCATTGCTCCTCCAAAACATCTCGAGTCATTCAGTAAATCTTTCAATGTTCGGTTAAGTGCTTCTAATGCACGTTTATGCGCCATTGTGCATTCGTCCCAGATGATGATTTTCGATGCCGATAAAACTTTGGCCATTGCTGAATTTTTCGTAATATTACACGTTGGTTCTCATGGTTGGTTCAATAGTTTGAAGATTTAACGGTAATTTTAATGCTGAATGAACCGTACGGCATCATTCTAACAATGTGGCTGCTATTCCAGAAGAAGCAACTGCAACCGCTATTTTGGATCTCACACGAACAGTGGCTAAAACTACAGACATGAGGAATATCTTACCTGTTCCACCAGGGGCATCTAGGAAATATAAACCACCATTTCCATCATCGATTGCCTGCATTAAAGTATCATAAACATCCTTTTGTTGGGAATTCAACAGGGGTACATTCGTTTGAACTACTAAATCTAATTCACGTTCCCGTTCCAATTCTCGATTAAATGCGTCATTCATTTCACGATTGGGCGCTGGCATTCCTAACCTGATTAATAAATTACCGCACATGAGGTAACACATATCTTCGATCAAGAGTAATGCACGATTATGTATCTCCTCATTCATCTCAACATCGTGATTTCTGGAAGTGACACGAATTTGATGTAAAATATCTTCTGACATATTATCCTTGTATTTGTGCCACAGGTTACATGGGTTTGATGGAAAGCATGTCGAAATTATGATAGCAAATAATGTGCGTATCTGACTTGGAGATACAGAGATAATGGCTTCAGCGATTGTCGTATCCCAATGGGTATCGTTTTCTAATAAGTTCAGTTCTTCACATGCAGCACGATATGTTGGGAATATTACACCATTAACAGTCCGTAGTGTCTCAAATGTCTCTCACATTTACCAGCAACAACCGCAAATAGAAACATTCATCATTCTTTGGATGGACTGTATACATACGACCAAGAGCATCAGTAGAACGCACATCCGGATACCCAGGAACCGCATCGCCTTGCTTCCGTCTTTGAAAATTCTTCGATGAAGCATTCCAAGTATAATAACGTGGCATCTCCGAGTAAAGCAAAGTTCGTGCAAACGGATCGCTTTGGCAAATCGCAAAGAAATTGGTCAATGTAGTTGCTGGAGGTGTTTCAGCACGTTGCATAGCATTCGAAGCCGTGAAATATACTCGTTGACCATTCTCCAGATGCACCGCCAAATGCACAACAGTAGGATGACGTTCGTGAATAGGGAATACGAATATACGCCAAATCGCTTCATTACAGTTTACATAACGACCAACTTGATAGCGTGAAATTTCATCGTTGGTATTTGAGGATTGCAATCCAAAAATCGCCATATCGCTGCCTTTCGTGACATATTTGCAAATATATTTTATGGACTTTACTGAATTGCAATACTCAACGTTGCAATGTGTCTTGAACGTTTTAGAAATAAGTGGCGAATATGGAACAATCCAACTGATGTCGACAACGAAATCCATTCTTTTCACTTTTGTTGTGACAGTTCGACCGTTGTCATCTGGTGATCGACGCCGATACAGCGGATAACCATCGTTACCAGTGACGGTCTCCGCCGTAAATTTCCGTGGATATCGTTTAGAGCACTTTCCATCGACCATGCAAGGTGATTGGGGATTGATGGCGCCACACAGTCCTTGAATCATATTTGTAATAACAACATCATGTAGGACTGGATCGGCTTCATGATCAGGAATCTCGGCACATATAATATCATCTATTTGGTCAGGTTGAATTCTTTCCACTAACCAAATAAGAATATGTGCGTGCGGCAGGCCTCGCTTTTGCCATTCGATTGAATACATCCAGCATCGAGTATCTCCAAAGACGCGTTGTTTAACAATGAAGTTCATCAGGGACCGAATTTTTTGCATGAATATACGTGCTGTGATGTCGTGTTGTTTGTCCGGGAACCAGCAATTTAATAATTTCTATCCATTTTGGATTACGGGTAAAAGTAATAAATAGATCTGGCCGACCGTAATGACGAACATAATTATGTCATTGCATCTTGCGCAAATTCATGCATATGACGTGGACTACCAATGTACGTCGCCAGCAGAATAGTTAATCGACCAATATTAGCTGCATTTCCTTCAGTACTAACTGCATCACGTAAATGGATGTACTCCTCAGAACGCAGTTTGGCTTGGTTCAACGTAATGAAAGTTAAACGTTCCGTTTCTATTTTGACATACATGTCGACGCAATACTGCTAAAACAATCGACGAAACCACAGCAAATAGTTGTCAGCATTTTGACGAATCATCAAACGATATGCGTAATAATTCATTGAGCTAACTTTCTTTGTAGTTTCTTCACCATTAAATGGATTTATCATTTTGATATTAAAATAATATCCATCTTCTCCTTGCCAAAACATCAGCGGGTATTGCAATGCGTCATATGATCGATGTGTTTCAGATATTTTTTACAGTTGCCCAGTATCGCGACGTGTAAGCACAATATCGCGTGTTTCCAATTGTTCACCAACAATCAGGATGGCAACTTCATCTATTGTTGGAGCGTTATATGTGCGTTCATGTGTTCCAGATGGTCGTTTATCTGCTTTGATGACAACTTTATAGTCATCATTTGGCATGCGCTCTAAAGCACTCTTAAACAACCTGACAAACGCATGATGTTCATGAAGCAGTTGCTGCAAGTCTTGAAGAATTGCTCGCTTTATTCCTGCATTGATCTCTCCACGTCGATCAAGTTGTTCCTCCATGTTGCCCATGAAATATATTTGTAAAAAATTATGCTGTGCATCTTCGAGTGGTAGTAATGATCCAATTCGATGATGAATCTGTCCTTGTATCTTAAATGTCGGATTAAATCCTCGCTCTTCGATAATATCTGCCCCAAATGACGTCATTTGGAAACAACCATTATATTTTTGAGTGTTTGCAAGAAAGTGGCGTGATTCTGGTGTTTCGCCACAAAGCAATGAATACAATGGCTCAGGTGGCGGAGTCAACAATGGCAATTTCACTTTACCACTAAGGCAGCATAATCCTGGCGTTTCTCCGGAAAACTTTAATGCACCACAATACTTGCAAACAACGTCCATTTGCCCAATGCAAACGCTAGGATGCAAGCTGTAATCATTGCTGAAATCGTATCGAAACGCTGCTCGATTCAAATCAGCACTTGATAAATCTCTTGTTCTGCGTCGCAAATTATCTATTTGTTGACCTCTGTTGTTCGCTCGACGATTTTGCATTGTCGACCGAGCCGTTTCACGGGCTGCCTCACTTTGTTCTTGTGATTGAGAAGCACGTAGTCGAGCCATACTAACGCGGCGCTGTTCACGTGCAATTTCTTGGTCTTCTTCAGTCCTTTCATTTTCAGTGTTTCGTATCCTTCTTGCATTACGGCTTTGTTGGGAAAGATTCGATCGTCTTGGCCGCGGCATTAGTAATTAAACTTCACTTCACTTCAATTCCCCTAAATATTTATTTCAAAACTCAAATTTTCAACCATTCATTCATAGACAAAATTACTTAGCTTTTTGAGATAGGCAAATGGCTCCATTATTACATTATGATTGATAATTATTTAATAGAAATAGTTTTAATATTGATTTCTTACAAAAATCAAATTGTCATCCATACGTCCATTACATAGCTGTCATTTGTGTTTTGTTATTCCAAGTCTGATTCTTTTTTGTTATACCACGTTTTATAGTGACTGATGTTTTATGTCAAGTCACACGGGAACGCTGTCGAACGGAATAAATATATCCTATGTCCGTCTCCTGGCTCTAAGCTACCTCCTCACCAATTTTCAGCCATATCGGTAAAGCCGTTCTTGAGTTATAAATAGTGTAACTAACACGACTTTCTTTTATATATATATATAGATTTTATTAAGTACCTATTATTATTATAATTTTGTTCGTCTTAATTTATTCGTTCCATTAGGTACTGATAGTTCAAACTGATACATTTACATCCTCCATCATCCCTTATTTTATCCCCATGGGGGTTGAATTTATCAAAATCCTATTTAAGCGGACGTCTTCATCATAGTAGCTCCAATCTTTAATTTCAGTTCAATAAAGTCGAAAATCTCAGAAGATTTATACAACCTTTCATCCCTAAGGGGATAAAATAGGGGATGAAAGAAGAATATAAATACTATAAAGAATATGAATAGAATCCTTTATCAAAATCCTTTCTTAGGGGATGCCTACGTAGCTATATGCATGCAAAATCTCAGCCCGATCGGTTTAAAATTGACAAAGTTTCATACAAACTTTCATCCCCTATTTTATCCCCTTGGGGGTAGAATTTATCAAAATCCTTTCTTAGCGGATGCCTACGTCATAACATCTAACTGCATGCCAAATTTCAGCCCGATCCCTCCAGTGGTTCGGGCTGTGCGTTGATATATCACTATGTCAGTCAGTCACCTTTGAGTTTTATATATAAAGAGATTAAACAATCAGAAATCACTAAACGTATATTCAATTGATTAAATGGTACCTAACATTTTCTAGATAATTATTATTTTTAAATTGCGATCTATTTCGACTTCAGCGCCATCTCATTACAGTTTTTTCCCATCCTGATTATAAAAGTACATAAGTAGGTATGTACACATAATAGGTATGTAGTTCCTATCAAGCACCTTATTAGGTACCTGCATAAAAAGAATAAAGATACCTACCTTCTTTAGAACTGATAGTCAGGGACCTGTGAAATTCATTTAGGGGACCGATCGGTTCCGTCGGATAAAATAAAATAGTGTTCATAAGTTAGTTTTTATAAGTATAGCAAAGTAATACGTAGGTATACCTACAATAAAAAAAAGACGTGTGGCACTCGGGGACTGCCGCGGTAAAGCTATTGCATAGCGTTTTTTATCAACTTATGTAATACAACCAATGCCACCTAAAGGCGGGTTGCTGAACTAAAGAGACAAGCGTGTTTCTCTCTAGTTCAGCAACCCGCCTTTAGGTGGCATTGGTTTTTATCAACTTATGTAATACAACCAATGCCACCTAAAGGCGGATTGCTGAACTAAAGAGACAAGCGTGTTAGGTTTTTTTCGTTACGGAATTTCTGGATTCGGTCCCCACGCTCAAGGCCCGCGATAGAAGCTATGCAATAGCTTAAAAAATATTTAAATAAATAATTACAAACAAATTGAGGACCTCATAGCTACTTAACGTTAGTAGGTACTTACCTTTAATATTACGATACTGGGTCCCACCGTTTTTTTATTAAAGAACCTACCTACCTACCTACTTGACTTAATATATTCTATAGTCTTATAAAAAAGTTGACAGTAAATAGAGCCGAACAACAAATCATGCATTAAAATCGATTATAAAAAAATTACGAAGTTTTATCCATTTTGATAAACAGAAAGCTCACTATTAGTGTATTGTAACGTCAAAGCTGGCTTCCGCCGTAAATTAAAATTCTGTACTTGTACTTTATTTACATTGTATTGTCGCAGTTCCCTTAACAAAAACTAGATTCGCTTGCAAGCAATTCAATAAACGCGCTACTCAGCTCTATAACAAAATTAATAAACATGTTTACGTATACAACAAAAGCTACCACGACTGTAAAAAAAGTGTAATAGATTGGATAAAACCACTTACCTATGAGGAAACTGAGACACTCTTGGGACACGTTGAGTAGCTGAAATGAATCTCATATGTATATATACTAAACTAGCTGACCCGGCAAAGGTTGTTTTGCATATATCACTATTAAAAAATCCCTACCTACCTACCCTACCTATCTACCTACCTACCTACCCACCTACCTACCCTGCCTACCTACACTACCCTACCTACCTACCCTATCTACCTACCTACCCTACCTACCTACCCTACCTACTTACCTACCCTACCTACCTACCTACCCTACCTACCTACCTACCTACCCTACCAACTTACTTACCCTACCTACCTAAGTACCTATCTGCCTACTACGTTATTAAGTTAATACACCACACCACACACCACACCACATCGCATCAAATCACATCACATCACATTACACCGCACCGCACCACACCAAACCACACTACACCACACCACACCATACCATTACACACTGCACCACACCATACCATACCACTACACACTGCACCACATCACATCACTCCAAAGTACACCACATCACATTGCATTACTTACCATAACACTATACACTACAATTCAGACACTAGTTACTAGTTACATAATTTTTTCTTTGTACGAGTAGATATATTCTGGAAAATGTACCTACGTTGCATAACCCTTAAGGTCAAAGTACACTATATTGACTTCTGTCAGTATAAGTGTACGACAGTGATGTGAAAGGGCGGGGCCTTCTAATACAGGCATTGTCTTTGCTTAAAAGGAGGCTCCAAAAACGTTTTATGAAATGTAACCTTATATTTTCCCAATAAATATTTTGTAATTTTGTAATTGTATTTTTTTTGTAATTGTAGACTACTTACAGATATTTTTACTGTAAATCAGACTTGATTTACAGTAAAAATATCTTACTTACAGTAAAAAGTGTTATTTTAGATTAATCAAGCCAATTACTTATTCCATTATTTCTAAATAACATTCATTGTTGTGATAAAGTGAAAATTAATATTACTATTCAAAACTTAAAACAGCGCCACCTATCCTTCAGTAGCAAGCCTCTTTGGTTTTTGCAAGGTCCTCTGTTGTTCATCGCGGATAATTTCCGCTAGAGTGCGCACTGCTACGTCCATGTCTTCGTGACGAATCTTACTAAACGTTAGTCGTAAATATGGACAGGGGGCGTTGCTGTCGTACAGGAATGCTTGCCCTGGTACCAACATAAGACCACGTTGAAATGCTGTGTGGAATACCTGAAAAAGGCAATTTAGAAGATATTAAATAATATTTAAATAAATTGTTGAGGCATTTTTATTTACTATGTTATTATTACAATCATAATAATTAGGTATTATCGTTTTATTTATCATCATCTGTGGATATGGAGTACGAATATTTTTTTATTCTGTGGAATGTTTATTATATCCTGAGATTATATCATTATATCCTCAGAGGAAAGACATATCTCAGTCCACTGACTTCACAGGACTTCACTGACCTCTAAGCCTCTATAATACTCTATAGATAGACTGACTTCTATTACTTTTTATGAAACCCATCTATAGTGGTGCCATATGTACGGTTTTGTCCATACACGTACGGAATTTGTAGTACTACGTATGGATAAAAATTGCGTACGGAAATGTGTACGGATTTCCAAAAATACG
This sequence comes from Acronicta aceris, assembly GCA_910591435.1. NCBI lineage: Eukaryota > Metazoa > Arthropoda > Insecta > Lepidoptera > Noctuidae > Acronicta > Acronicta aceris. Next base: position 2,620,190 of record OU342781.1, on the reverse strand, counting down.
TATAAAACGTATACATTTTAAAACGCGGTACACAAAAGACACCAAAACGAAGATATTAAAAATAATTGAAATAGAAATGTATTAAAAATAAAGAACGATATCGTTGTTTATGACTGGGAATTACTGTTTCATCTTTCATCTATGACTGACTAACAAAAATAGCATTATGCTTTAATATATTTAAAATAATAATAATGAATAAAATGATAATGACAAATTTTATTGTGCTGAAGTGCGAAATATGCATTAACTTTGTTTATTTTATTTTTTTGACTTATGCAGTTGATTATTTTAATTATTTGTGTTGTGAACCCGATTTATTTCTGTAATTATGACTGGTTATACAAAAAATTACTTAGAATCCAACGTTTTAACCAGGAATGGTTAAATGAAACGCCTGGGATTAAAACATTCACATTTCTTACTACGATTGACCTACTCGTAGTAAAAAAGATGTATGTTTTGCATTACCTATGTTAACCTATGAAATGGTTACTGCTTGATGGATCTTTCTGTAGGAAGTAGTGGCAAAAAAGATCTTTATGAACATATAACATCCATTAAACACCAAAACTCAGTTCCTAGCAGCAGTCAAGGTATTATTGTACGGATTTCGTACGGAGTTTCCCGAGTGGGTCTTCCCTGATGGATATAATCTGGGTGTCTATAAATCACGAGTGAATCGGTTTCTTCTAGGCAAGCGTGCTCCATCGTAGATCGCAGTATCGCTTAACATCAGGCAAACTGGCGATCAAACGTAAGCCTATCACGAATAAAAAAAAAAAAAGAGTTTCAGATTTATTGGACGTACGGATTTTACTGTCGGATGTACAGATTTTTAGTCGCTATAATATGGCAACACTCAACACTGCTTTCAATTGTCAATTTTTAAAATAAAGTTAGGCACAAAGGCCTCAGTAGCCATGCCAAAATAATACAAAAAAAATCAATTGTCAAGGTCAACTGTCGGTGTCAAGTTGAATAAAAACAAAACGTATACGATCCAGAAAAACAAATTAATGGGGTACGAAAATGCGTGAGTGCATGGGAGAACAAGATTTGCTTTATGTAATTAATTGAAATGCTTTGGTCAGAGAGTCGCCTTACCTTTCGCTGTATGTGTATCTTGTATTTGAATTTGAAGTGACTGATGGATTTCTATAAAATGACTTCAATATCCTTGCAAGTTAAAGGCAATACATATCTGGTAAGTAAGCGACTAAATTAATAAGTAAGTATACCTATGGCTTCTTGGCCATATATAACTATGCCAATGTGGAAATAGATAAGTGGTGTAGTGGTACATAAGTACATAGGTACTGTATCATCAATTGTAACAATAATTTTATGTTATCTACATTCACAGTAATCACAGTAATGTACCCACCGCACTCCGGACCTCTGTTCAGTGTTCTGTTGTAATCTGAGAACTACCCAAGTAGGCTAGGAATAGTGTAATCTTACTGAAAGTTTATAAGTACCCGGTGGGGGATTCTAACTGCTGTAAAGTTGTTTCAGTGATTCTTATAATGAAGTACCTACATAATATCTAATGTATCTTACCATGTTGTAGATATCGTCGACTCCATTCACTCGGAGCCAGAAGAATAGACCGGCGTCCGGCAAGCAGAAAGGTGCTAGATGTGCTATGGGCTTGAGTGCGGTGTGCAGCGCGTCACGGCGTTGGCGGTAAAAGTCGCGCGCGCTCGTCAGGTGAGAGACTAAGAATTGACGAGATTGCAGAAGTTGCAGAAGGATTGCCTAGAAACATACAGTTTTACATGTAACTATGATAAGTAAGTACCTAAACATGTATACCTAAGTATTATTAAGTCAACAAAGTGGGATTGGGCCGGGCATGTTTGCTGCATGTCTGATGACTGTGGGCTAAAATAACTACCGATTGGGTCCTATTAAACACTAGGTGTGAGCAGGGCAGACCAAGGCGAAGATGGAGAGACAAGTTGGACTCCTGCCGAATGGACTGGCCCTTACTAGCAGAGAACATAATTGTGTGGAAAATGGTGAGGGAGGCCTTTGCCCTGCACTGGGACCATACAGGCTAGATAGATAACCATAATGACTCCCGATGCCAAAACAATAGATTTTGCATTGTGTGAGTAATACAGGACTTAGTGAGTTAGGTACCCACCTATAGCATAAACATACCATCTTGTCAGTATTCTCTGAAGAGTCAGGCAGGTCAGACTGAGACGGTTATGTTTTTCAATTGTAGGTATATATGTATGTATATTTCTTTGTCATGCTTGACAGCCTAAACAACTTGATGGATTTTATAATAATAATAATTTATTTATTTATTCAGACAAGGCCCATCTTTTGTTAGTTACAATTTAACTTATTCTGTTAGTAGATACAAATATTTGCTAGATTACTTCATTAAGAAAGTCAAAGCCAAAATCAAAATGTTTTACTTCAATTAGACCACTAAAATACTTTTGAAAAGTCAAAACTAGTTGCATGGTTCCATAAAAGTGGGTCATATATGTAGAGAATAGCTGGCAAGAAACTCCATAGATATTCATAAAAAAAAACATGATTACAATAATAAGAAAGTCCGGTTGGAAAACCAAACTGCATGTTGTGCATATCTAAGTGCTTTTCAAGTTCAAAATCAAGCACACTATCCAACACTAGGCACCATTCTCGCCAAGGATATTAGCAGATATTTACTTGTTTGGGACAGAGGGCAGGTAGGTGTGACTCATAAACAACGAAAAAAACATCGACAGTACGCGCGGTGAACAATTCAGCTATATCCCTGCTGTCACTCACACCGTCCACACTCACCGGGAGACCAGGCTTAGAATTTAATTTATTGGTTGCCTTCCAAAAGTCACTAAAGTTCTATGAGGCTTGATGTTCTGCAACAATGTCCATTTTGACCTGTTCTTTACTATCTTGACACCATTTTATTTTCTTTTAAATCGTAGATCGTAGATCGCAGTATCGCTTAACATCACACCTCAGGGTTCTATTCTAGGTCCATTCTTATTTTTAGTGTATATTAACGATTTACCATTCATGCTTGAGGATCAAGCGAAGATTGTGTTATTTGCAGATGATACTTCTTTAATTTTTAAATTAAACAGGCGTATACCTACTGACGATGTAAATAGCGCACTTCTTAATGTCCATGATTGGTTCACAGTTAATAATTTAGTATTAAATAGGCAGAAAACTAAATGCGTAAAGTTTGCTCTACCCAATGTAAAGTGTGTAGATTGTGACATTGTACTAAATAATGATAAGCTGGAATTTGTCGAACAAACGGTTTTCCTAGGGATAAAGATAGATTCAAAGCTTCAATGGGGGCCGCACATAAGGACTTTGGCGGGACGCCTGAGTTCGGCTGCTTATGCAGTTAGAAAAATCAGACTACTTACAGATGAAGCAACCGCAAGACTGGTCTACTTTAGCTACTTTCATAGTATTATGTCTTATGGAATATTGCTATGGGGCCGCGCTGCAGATATAGAATCTGTTTTTATTCTACAGAATAGAGCAGTTAGAGCCATTTACAACCTACGTAGTCGCGATTCGCTCAGAGAGGGAGAAAGAAGAAATAAATATAATGACAGTGCCTTCTCAGTACGTCTATGAGAATATAAGTACGTAAGAAAAAATTTACACCTTTATTCAAGAAAATGTGAGCTGCATAGTTATAATACTAGACATAAATCAAGATTAATGCAGCCGCAGTTTCGTCTCGCTAAAGTCCATACTTCTTTTATGGGATACTGTGTAAGATTTTATAATAAAATTCCGGAGTTCATTTTAAAATTACCAGAAAATAAATTTAAAAAAATGATTAAGTTTACCCTGTGCAGGCAAGCTTACTATAAACTGGAAGACTATCTTTTGGATAAAAATGTTTGGCAAAGTGCTGGTCCAGCTCCACAGGATGATGACTGACAATTTTAACAAAATACCTATGCAATTACACACATTATGATATTGGATTGATATAGGTTTAGATTGGACTTTTAATATTGTATAATTTCATAATTAGAAAATGGTAATGTGCGAGTATAGTGCAGATATTGATGTAGCAATCTGTATAAGTACATACATATATTTATCTGTAAAATTGTTGTGCCCGCGGTCTGAGCTTGTCATGCTCACTTAAATGTCCTGCTGATGGTGGCGTTGTGTGTCGGGTTGTTTTATTCCCTACAATATGGTTGAGTCGAACCACGCCGATACGCACGTCATGGTCGTGAATGGGTGCTGTTTGTCGGGGCTGGTCAGCTCTTACTTGCTGTGAAATCCCTAATTCCATTTGTATATTGAATAAATCTTATACATCAAACTGCAGAATTCTCAGCAGCTAGTTGGAACAAAGTTGTAAAACATAATATTGTAATCAAGTTTTTTTATTTTTTTAAAAGAGTGTCTATGGAGTTTCTTGCCGGCTCTTTTCCATACGACCCACTTTTTGGAACCGAGCAAATAGTTTAGACTTTTCAAAAGTACCTATTTAGTGGTCTAATTGAAATAAAACCTTTTGACTTTGACTTTGACATCAGGCAAACTGGCGATAAAGCGTAAGCCTGTCACGAATAAAAAAAAAATCTTTCTGCTCTTACCTATTTTGGTATATACTGCTCCAGTACGCAGCCTATATGACGGGAACGGATTGAAAGATTTGACCTTCTGTCAAATCTTTCAATCCGTTCCCGATACAAAATGTATGAGAAGACAATTATCTTCATCAGTTTCATTTTCGTGATTTTTTTCGATGTTTAGTAATAGTTATTCTGCTATTCGGGGTGGAGGACTGTACATATATTCTATATTTATGTTCTAAGCAATCGCAAATATTTAAATGCACATTCTAAACTCCTCTGAAAAATCTACTAATTTAAGTTTACCTACTGTTGCACAATTAAGTAGGTACTTATATTTACTTATCTGATCATTTGTTCTCTGACCCCAAATGACTTTGTTTTTATTATGACTACTTATATTTAAACTAGTTTTGCACACAATGCCATTTAATTCACATTCAATAACAAGCGGCATGTGATCTGACCAATACCTATGTTGTTATTGTTTGCCTCGCGGAATGACTCACCACGCAGTGGTCGAGCCACCGAGTTCACCCATGTGCGTCACTAATAAACGTGTAGTTATTAGATTCCCTACCTAACATATCAAGGTCAGCACATATCCGTTGACATTGGCTGAATAATTCACCTGTGCATCAAAGTAACATAAAGATAGCTTCTACTGAACAGTTTTCAACAATTGCACTTACCTCGCTAAAGCATGCTTTAAAATCCGGCAAATTTTCAATCGAATAAATTGGAAATGTAACACTGAACACAAGATGCGCGACCGCTTCTCGTCACTTTTTTTGTTTTTATTTTAGCTTGACGGCCGATTTTTCGTGCCTTAAAATAGGTCATGGAAAAATTTTTTTTCTTCAAAACCTAATTGACAAAAGTCTTACAAAAACATAGAACACATAAGTGTTTCAATGGAATCTGGAATTAGAAATGTTAAAAATTCCTAACGAAAACGAGTAAATTAAAAAAAAAAATTAAGAAATTTCAAAAAACCCGACTGCCAAAAAAGATTGAAACAAGATGACCAATCTCATGTTCTTTTTTATTTAAATTAACTCTTTTATTTGACTCATATAACTCACCTGTGCAAGTGTACAGGAGTGTAGCAACTCAGCTTGTGTGTGTAGCTCCAGTCTTTCCAACAGTGGCTTGGGAGCGGTCAGCCACGCGCCGCGGAGACCGGCGCTCACTACCTTGGATACGGAGTCAAGACGAATCACTCTGCCGCATGTGTCGAGAGACAGGAATGATGGGATTGGTTGCTGGAACATAAGGTACATTAGTACTTCTATATAGTATCTATGTATAGTGTGCCACAGCAATCTTTATATTTCATAGAACTTGCTATCAATTACAAACAAAGTTAGATAATCTGTTTTAAAAAAAATAAGCAAGTTATGATAATAGGGTTGACTGGCCTTATATTAAAAAAATGATCCTATTCAAAAATTTTATTAACTAGCGGCCCGCCCGCGGTTTCACCCGCGTTGCCCCATTCCTAAGAGCCGTAGCGTAATGTTAAATAGCTTAAAAACTTCGTCTTGAATCACTCTATCTATTAAAAAAAAACCGCTCAAAATCCGTTGCGTAGTTTTAAAGATTTAAGGATACATAGTGACGGACAGACAGCGACAGCGCCTTGTTTTATACTATGTAGTGATTAGATAATAATTCCTAGAATGAAAAAAATAATTTAAATCAAGTCGTAAAGTTCTTTTTTATGATGATAGATGCAGATATGAGGGGGAGGCTTTTGCCCAGCAGTGGGACACACCAGGCTAATCATAATAATATGTAGGTCATACTTCAGAGGTGGTCCCATAAAAATTTGGTCAAGATCTGATCACAAAATTTAGAACAAAATGACAATAACATGTAACGCCGAGTAAATGATAACGTCGTCTACGTACGTGAAATTATAGTGATTTCGCTAATCAGTCAACTAGCTTATTACGGGGAGGTTATACAATATTGTAATTTTTATTAAACACTGGTACTCACGTCTGTGTAATTCAAGAACATATAAGGGTCGTCCTCCACAATGAGGAAGTCGTATTTACAAGCAAGTTCGTAGATCTGTCTCCGTCTATCTTCCGGCAGCAACGTGCCTGTAGGATTGCTTCCCGTTGGTATAATGTACATCATCTTAGGCATCTTCTGACCTCGTCGCAATCGCTCGCCGAGAACAGAGTCCAGGGTCTCGGGCACTATACCGTTATCATCTTCAGGGATGCCTATTATTTCTGGCTGGTATGGTTTGAGCTGCAAGAGAAGGTAAACTTGATTAATCACTTAGCGGCAACAACTGCTGGACTTACTCGTAAATGCTTCTAAGGTTACTTAAAAATATTGCTATGCCTGGCTAATCCTGTACTTAATCCAAGGATTGAAGTAACTTTATAAAATACTCCAATATTTTTCTGGACAGCAGTTTTTAAGGAGAAAAGAGGTGTCATATTACTTCGACGTAAAGAGACAATTGAACCACTAAACTACCGAACCTAACTATCTGTACCTACGATATTCTAGCGCCTATGCTAATTTTTTAGTACATTTCTGCCTTAACTTTACCAAGTCACACATTTTGATGCATTCGATGTCATACATTGTACTCTGGTGTAAAAAGGAAACAAATGACTCTCACAGCGCTATGTATGCCAGTGTATGCGTATTCGCTGGTGATGACCGGGTCGCCCGGCTCCACCAGCAGCTCCACACATTGGTAGATGCCGTGTTGTCCTCCGTTGGTCACCAGCACGTCGCGCGGCAGTTCCGGCGGACGATGCGCCTCAGACTGGAACTTGCGTAGCTCTGACAGTAAAGCTGGAAGCCTGGAAAAGAAGTGATGCTATACTTTAGTCCGTCACTTTTTGCCACCATAATGACATAAATGGCTTGGGGATGATAGGGTGATAAAACGCAGCTGCAGCAGCTGAGGTTCTAGCCAGTGAATTTATTGAGCAAATGGGACTTTACAATACAATACCATGTGTCTCATCAGGATGAAAGAAAAATAATTCAAATAAATATCAATAGATGACTCTACCGATATTGATTTCTTATTGAAGTTTGTTTGTTGAGTTTGTTTGAATATACATTGAGATCCTCTAAATTTATATTTTCTGAATTTTACATAATCTTAAATATTTATTATCTATCTATCTGGCCTGTATTGTCCCATGCAGGGAGAAGACCTGCCTTTGCCTTTTTCCAGATTTATTAACTGAAAAATAAAACTCCTAGGATTAGGAAATTAATTGAAGGATTATTCTCGGTTAATAATATTTTTTGTACCGCGTGTAGACAATTCGAGTCGTTTTTCTTTTCCTAAAAATTCACTCACCCTTGTGAAGGCACGTACTGCAGTGCTGCGGCGAGATCCTTTCCCTCTAATACCAGGTTGCTGTCCCTCATCTCCATGGAGAGCCGCGTGAACGGGAACACTTGCTCGTTAGGCATGCCTTCAGCTAGCGAGATCATTTCCTTGCCTACTTTGTAGGCAAGTGATGCTGAGGGCAAAAATTAATGTCAATAAAGTTGACTTTAGTCAAGTCAATTAAAGGCGAACCTGTGGGGACTCTTCGAAGGTTACAGGTGTAATGGTAGGTATGTTATGTTATTTTGCTTATGGCTGTGGATATCGTTAGTTTCTGTTTCCCCGTAATTTTCCTTCGGTTTTTATAGAACGTGGACACTTTAAAATGTAGGCGCGTATAAAACCTCGTCCTGCGAGACAAACTTACGGCTTTTACTTTAGAGAAAAACCCAGTGTAGTGTAGAAATATCTTGCCTAAAAATGTCACGATTGATTAACATGGTTCAAATCATACTGAATCGATTCTACATAAGGTCTACTTCAAGCTTCATTATGGTTGTCGTAAATGCATTCACAATTGAATGCTTGCGGAACGATAAATTATATCTAAAATATTAGTTTGAGCAAGTGTATACGTATTTATGTATTTATCATTGCATTTGATAATAAGATACCGATTTAATTTTATCTGTACACTTACAATACGTAATATTGGGAAGATTCATGTCGATAAAGCGTTATTTTTCAGAAAATTAGGCTTTCTTGTGCATCCATCTAATCTAATTGTGTATCCATCTAAAGATAACATTAAATTTAAAATTTAAAAAGCCTCCGCACCATTAAGACATGGTTATTGGTTACCATGTTTTTGCAATTTCATTGAAGTAACAGTGTACCAAATTTAAAATCAATCAGATCTGTGGAAGTTGCCCACATCCCTTCACGAATCAGAACAGAGCTGATAATCTTCAAACGGCTGGTCATATTTTCTTAAACAATATCTAAGAACACTCGATCAAGTCACCTTCCAAACAAAAAAACTGAATCGAAATCTGTCCATTCGTCTGGGCGCTATGATGCAATATACAGACACAGATCATACACACGTTAAACATGATATTTAACACTTTTCTTTTTGCGTCGGGGTTTAATTAAATATAAATTTTATAATCACGTTAATGACCTTAGACGCTACTTATATTATTAATGGGGTTATCTCTATTTTTAAAGGCGCCAAATTTTTGGAAAAGAACAGTATAATAATACAATCATTATCTATATATATATAAAACAAAGTCGGGTTTGTTACACTTATAACTCGACAACGGGTGGACCGATTTTTATGATATTTGGTTTGTTGGATTTGTCTCGTTCCCGAATAGCAGAATAACTATTAAAACATCGAAAAAATTCACGAAAAAGAAAATTCAGACAGATTTGACAGAAATAAACTACTGACAGAAATGAACATAGCGTGGTTTTCTGTGAGGTTTTCTGTCGGTAAGTAGGTGGCGTTCTGTGCATTGTACGAACTCCTAATAAGCTGCTGGTGTGATTTTGATTAATTTTAATGTTTATGTTTAAATGGGTCCCTTGATGGTTTAGATTCACAATTTGAGCAGGTAGGTGGCACCGCAATCCAGTTTTACTATTTTTTTATACAGGGCAAGACATGGGAACGGGAGTGAATGATTGAGGTGACGGCTGATGGGGATGAATGGAAGAAAAGGACATGCTGCGCCGACCACAAATAAATTGGAACAAGGGCAGGGAGATGATGATACAGGGCAAGACAACTTTTGCCGGGCCCGCTAGTAGTATATAAAATATGCGTTATCATAAACAGGTATGATATGAGTTCCTATCAGTTTCTTATCTTATCATATATTCATGAATGGTATCTCAACAAAATTTATTACGTGGCTTATTGGCTTAGCCGTGATTGGTTACTGTATAAACTAATTTTAATAGATGAATTCGCTTTGAAATAATCATTTCCTGAAGATTTGTGATTTGTGATAAACACTACTAAATAGCTACGATTTAGAACATACGCGATCCTTCGAATTTGTCTTCTTTACTCTAAAAGCTTTTGTGAAATGATTTCAATAAAGATAATTCGATCAGAAAAATCATGTAGAATTTAGAAAACAAGAACAAGCAAGGTGACCATCTCTGCTCTGAGAGCTAGGGAATCATGCGTAGAGGTCACAGTGCTAACCAAACCTAACCCAATCATTTTGCACAATATATGGTGAACATTCTTTTTATAGTTCATTCAATAAATTTTAAAGCTAAACATTTTAAAGTGTGAAACATACATACATATACTCACGCCTTTCTCCCACAGGGGTAGGCAGAAACTATAGACAAGCCTGTAATAAACAAATTGGTTCTATTGCGAAATGCTGTACACACACAGTAGGTAAGCAATATTATTTTTTATAGAGAGGCACCATCCTAAAAATTACTAAAGGGTTGCGTTCTAATATTACTAACACCGCCGGCCGGTTGCGAGTGCTACTTACCTGACCTTACTGTGAAAAATTATTTTTAAAGTGCGTTTGTACAATTCCCCTTATTTTATTTACTTTCTTATGATAATCATTATAACTTTGACAGTTATTTAAAGACATCAACGCGAGCGAAGCCGCGGAAAAGCTAGTATAAGATAAGATAGATAAGACTGATAAAAGCACCCAGGGCCAGTGTCACTGCCACCGTAACTTGCCATCAGTTTTTTTGTTTTTATTCGGTGTATTTTGTAAAATAAAAGCAATTATATGAATAGTATCTTGGGATCTTGATACCTATAAAACCTTCACGGGTCGGGCAGGGTTTTCTGAATATTGTATCGTTCAATGCTAATGTCACGGACATCCCATTGTAATATCGTATGTATTTGCTCGTCATATCTATCCGATAGCAATTTCAATGATAACGTTCAATTTAGATCGTATGTCGCGATAAAATAAAGTTCATTGTTGCGCAAACAAAACAAAAAGAAAAACAAGCGTGACATTGAAAATTGTACCAGCTTAGCTGGTTAGTAATTCGGAAACTGAATATTCTTAACCGACTTCAAAAAAAGGAGAAGGTTCTATGTTCGTCTGTATTTTTTATGAATGTTCACCGATATTTTCGTCAGTTAAAGATCGATTTCAAAAAATGTTTTTTTATATAAAGAGATATACTACCAATGTGGTCCCAAAAACGGAATCAAAATCGAACCCGTCGTTTGGGAGTTACGATGCAACAGACAAATACACAGATACACACGTTGTCTTTTCAAATAATTATAAATATTTTAATTTCCATGTCCCAGACAAATGTAAAACATTTCAGCAAATTGGTTATTGAATAAAATTATTCACGGAATAAATTAGTCTGACGAAAAAAAAACAAATTAACATGTAAAGTGTTTTTCGGGACCTGTAAAATATCTAAAATACGTTGCAATCTCTTTGGTATAACTCCTGTTGCTGATATAACTATTAGGACTATGTGTATGGTTTCTACTTGCCATTGGCGTTTAAGTTCTATTACTAAGCCTTGGTATTTAGTGAGGTTCTCGGCTATGGTAGATTGGATATTATGGGTGTTTGGTACAGCTTTGTTGCTTTTATCAAATAATATCTTGTTTTGTTTTAATTATTATTATTAAGTACAACATAATTATATGGATTGCTGTGTGTGCCAATAAATACATTTTCTTTCTTGCTTTCTTTCTTTCTTAGTGTGACGTCAGGTCTATTGAAATGTATAGTTTGGTCATAATGGTTCGTCCCAATAAGGTACATGAGGGTATTAAGGCCTAGCTAAGGGAAATTTGTCATAAAATAAGTACATTTAATGTAATCAACTATATTTATTAGGTAATCAATCGTTCAATTAAGCAACTACAAAATTAAAACAAAAAATAGCAACTTCTGCATAAAACTTAAATAAAATTAAACATTTTTTAAAACACTCTCAATAGGCCTTATTAAAATTAGGTAGTAATTAACTTAAATCACATAATTTGGTACTTGAGATCAATTATCATTCAGTCAAAGGCATAACATTACTATAGCAGTCTAAGAATTAAATTATTAGCCTCGTCTAACATCCACCAGGGCACACGAAGTCATCAGAATCATCCACTGTCAATCCGACACACTCCTCATGATACCACTTGAAGCATTTAGAGCACTGCCTCATGTCATTCTTATGGTTTTCTTCACAGGCATGACAGTACCAACTCTCTTGAGTATCTGCAGCGTCCTTGGTTCTAGTAGATCCGCGAGATGACTTTCTTTTATTTGCTTTCTCAGTTTATTTAATTTTTGAAATTTCAGAGTCCCCTCTCTTTCCCTTGTTTTGTTTCTGATGGTTCTTCTAGGAACTTTGTATATTTCTGCAGCCGCATACGAACTCATTATTCCTCTCTGTACTGCGCGAACAGCTGAGACCAGGTCATCTTGTGACCACAATGCTCGCTTAGGAGGCATTGTGATCGTAGGAACTGCAAACAAATACAAGTATAATAAAGCCTACTGCACATTTTTTTCAATATCCGTAATTATTTATTATCCGTAGGTTAGGTATATACGACAAACGAACGAAATAAAATTCACTTAAAAAAGAACTCGCAATAGGTATGAATAAAACCCAGAAGTATAATAAGGCTTACTACAAAATTTTAGAGGCCTTATTACCCATGGACTAAGTATTTATGGAAAACGAAATAAATACAATTTGAACTGTATCACGTTAATTAATAAGTCAATATGGGACAAGCGTAAGTTAACACTAATACAGAAAGTAATTGCAAGTAGAAAAGCATAATAATATAGTAAATACATACCTTTTACCGGAGCCAATATTTATAAAATCGTGACGTGCGCCTACTCACGACCACGTTAAACGTGCCACTGACGGGAGGGGGTGAGGTATCAGCGTTTGCCGCCGTGTGGCGCTTTGTACTTGTTATATGCATGTGTGAGTGCGACCTTGAGCGCAAAATCGTATTATAAACAAGATTTTTGAAGTTTAGGCCTTATTAGCCGACAGGCCTTAATACCCTCATGTACCTTATATTCTAAAGCTATTCTTTTCTAGAATGGTTTCTGGCTTATAGGTACTTGTAATACGGTGTTTTTCTTTCTAGGAACTTGTATTTGTGTGCGATGTGTTAGTGTATTATGGAAGCTACTTGGTCGTGTCGGTGTTTATAGTCGGTTTGTGCGAAGGATCTGCAAGCCGACGTTATATGTTGTATTGTTTCCGGGCTAGAGTGACAATGTCTGCATGTGTCTGTGGAGAGGTTACGTGCGTGTATAATATGTTTTTGATAGTTTCGGGTTACAATTACTTGTCCCTGAATCGCCATCATGAACGCTTCTGTCTCTGGGAATAGTTCACCACGCCGCAGATATTATTATTATTAGTGGATCCAAAGATTACCCCCCCCTACCTACAACTTCACAATCTTTACCTCTTTATAATATTAGTATATACTTAAATTTAAATATTTCTGGGTTTTTATATTCTGGTTTCTAGGTAAATGCATTACCAAAACACAACGTCTGGTGTCTTAAAGGTCGCGGAGGTTTTCCTCTTCGATCATCATAAGTTTCGAGTGCTTGCAAATCCTGGTATCAGCACATCCATTTTTATTTGATGCAATAAATAAATTGACGCAAGTATTTCCTTAAAATTTAACAGGTAGGTAGGTACATACCTAATATAGGAAAAGTTTTACATACGTTTGGGTTTAAGACAAATAATTCTTAAACAAAAAATCAAGGTAACAATAGAATAGCATAGTAATAAATTGTTGTTATGAAGGGGTAAAAATACAGTTGATTTATTATATTATCTTAGTAGTAGATCTGGATGTAATAACTTACAGACAGACGAAATTAGTTGGCTAGAAAATTACTTATTAACATTCATATTACAAAATTATTAAGGAATTCTGCGGTATTATGACTTGATTCAGAGAATTTGGTAAATTTGGCCGTTATTAAATTAAAATTATATTTCTCGTTAGGGTTCCGTACCTCAAAAGAAGAAAAGGTAAAATCAAATTGCTGTAAAATAAAACTGCTAATTCAATGAAATAAAAAACCATTTACGCCTCATATTTTGACACTGGTAAATATATATATCAAAAGGTATAGGATTGGCACTTCCCGTTGACTTAGAATCTTGAAATTTTGCAAGAACATCATGTTGGTTTTTGTGTTGGGTCATAACACGGTTAAGTCCAATGACGTTGGCAAACTCGTCATGCTTGTGAACGGGTGCAGTCTATCAGCATTGGTCCGCTCTGACATGAAAATGATCCTTGTCTTTTTTTAACCGATTTCGAAAAAGCGGAGATTCTCAATTCGACTATGTTTTTTTGTATGTTAGTTACGTGATGATTCCGTCAATTATGAATGGATTTTGATGATTTTTTTTTGATCGGTAGGTCATACTTCAGAGGTGGTCCCACAAACATTTGGTCAAGATCTTATCACAAAATTTAGAACAAAATGACAATAACACGTAACGACCGAGTAAATGATAACTTCGTCTAGGTATAAGTACGTAAAATTCTACTCGCTAGAATAAAATATCAAATCAAATATCGATTAAATAAAATATCTTTTAAGCAAAGTAAAACCGCCTTCAAAATCATAAAAAATAATGTTATATGCAAAACAGTTTCAGAAGTCGGTGGCGAAATCAAAGGAACCGATCAAAGCAAAGGCACCGACTACCGAAACTGTTTCGCATTCAGTCTTTTTATGGTTACGTACCTTAAAAGGAAAAAACTGAGCCCTTATAGGATCACTTCGCTGTCCGTCCGTCCGTCTGTCTGTCAAGACCCTTTATCTCGGGAACGCGTGGAGGTATCGAGTTGAAATTAAAACTATATACTCAGGTCTACAGTCCAATCAATCAATCTTCTAAGTTAACGTAAACAAAGATACGGCTGTTTATGCCGCAAAAATCTTATATTTCGGCACTGAAGGGAATAAAAATTTATAGGGTATTTTCCGTAGACCTAGAAGTATGAAATTTGGCACGTAATACCGTATTAAACTAAAAGTATAGGGAAACATCTGTGAAACTATACATTTGTAATTAATTATAATAAGTACCTACAAATTTGTACGGAACCCTCGTTCCGACTCAAGTCCGACTCGCACTTGTCCGGTTGTTTATGTATCTGAAGGCGGTTTTTTGAATTTATCCTGTTCGTCAAGCTGCATAATTCTAACATTATTAGAACAACAGAACAATATCAAATACATTGCCATTATTATTATTTAAAGGAGTATCTATGGTTCTACACGGAGAACACAAAGTTAATCTATACTTATAATAAATCTGTAGAGAGGTCAATTCTGTACATGAAATATATTTCCAAAATAACAATCAGCGGGTGATTAGTGATCGATACTGACGCCAAAAATGCAATCAGTAAAATTTTTGTCTGTCTGTCTGTCTGTCTGTATGTTCGTTATAGAAACAAAAACCACTCGACGGATTTCAACGAAACTTGGTACAATTGTTCTTCATACTCCTGGGCAGGTTATAGTATACTTTTCATCACGCTACGATCAATAGGAGCAGAGCAGTGAAGGGAAATGTTGGGAAAACAGGAGAACTTACTCCATTTTTTAAGCTTCCGTCGCGTGTGCAGCCTTAATGGTTAAAGCTACACAGAAATCATGTATGACGGAAATGTTCTCCTTAAAATTATATAAAAAATATTCCACGACAGCAAATGTCTATCTTTTATGGTTGACTCACAATAACACGTGTAACTCCCGATAGCTTAGCAGTTCGGAGCTTTCTGAGTATATTTGTCTACTCTTACGTTAGGTGACTGACTGACTGACATAGTGATCTATCAACGCACAGCCCAAACCACAGGTTATAGTATACTTTTCATCACGCTACGATCAATAGGAGCAGAGCAGTGAAGGGAAATGTTGGGAAAATGAGTGATTCATGGGAAAGGTTTCAAGCTATAAAACATCACGCTACAACCCTTAGGAACGGGGCAACGCAGGTGAAACCACGGGCGAAGAACTAGGGAACAAAGTAACTATTCCACGCGGACGAAGTCGCTGGCAAAAGCTAGTTACTAAATAATACGATAGTGCCTACTATCAAAAAGTTATCTCGACGTGTCTTTCTTGTCTTTAAAGTTGAGATTAAAAAATACTTATAGGCAAATTTACTTTACAAAGCCAAGACTGTGATGCCAGGAACAGAATTATAGAGAAATGAATGTAATAAGTTTTCATAATAAAGAGTAATTTAAAAGTTCTTGTTCATTATATTGTATTCTGGGTTCTACTCACTGATTTGTCTCGTTAGGGCTGGTTCCCGTCGCGATGCCCTCGTACTGAGGTATCTGTCATAATCCTGTTCTCTGAGTGGTTTGTATCTGTCCTCATGATATCTGTTATCACTGTAGAACTTGAAAAACTCTTCCATATTCACCTCTTTCTGGGAAAACTGTTTCTTTAAGATCAAAGTCACGCTGCGAGCTTCGAACAGCCTCTTCGCTAATTCCCCGTTCACCTTTCTTAATTTCATCGTCACTAACATTTTACACGGGCCAAATTTCTGCTGAATTTAAATTTCACGTCGCGATAATAGTATGTACGTGTGTCAAAACGTTGCCAATGAAATGTTACCGAATAAGTGTTCCTTAATTAAAATGTTTAAGATTACGTCAATTTCGACGATAGCGCGATTACGCTATAACACAAAGATAACAAAAACAGACAAAAACAAAACTAAATAATATTTTAATTAATCGTATTGATTACCAAAACGCTCGCTTGACAAGCGTCCAAGTTCGAGGTCCTAATCAAATTAAACGTGAACAATAGATGATGATAAAAGCAGCGAATACTATGACCCTACGTCATATACCTAAATGAATCAAAACGTGGGTTTGTCCGTTTGTGCGAGTTCGCACCTTAACTAATAACCGAATACTTGGTTTTTGAATTAAATTTTATCCTTGATCGGGGTTTTTTCGTAATAATTCCAATTTTACTTAGTTTCGGATAGATAGTGATCACATTTTTAATTTTTGTATGTAAAAATGTTGCAATGCACAATATTCGTATTTAATAGTCTATGTGAGCTTCTAAACAGGTGTGCCAAGTTTCATAAGTTTATATATTATATTATGTACTAGCTTTTGCCAGCGACTTCGTCCGCGTGGAATAGTTACTTTGTTCCCTAGTTCTTCGCCAGCGGTTTCACCGGCGTTGCCCCGTTCCTAAGGGTTGTAGCGTGATGTTTTATAGCTTGAAACCTTTCTCATGAATCACTCATTTTCCCAACATTTCCCTTCACTGCTCTGCTCCTATTGATCGTAGCGTGATGAAAAGTATACTGTAACCTGCCCAGGAGTATGAAGAACAATTGTACCAAGTTTCGTTGAAATCCGTCGAGTGGTTTTTGTTTCTATAACGAACATACAGACAGACAGACAAAAATTTTACTGATTGCATTTTTGGCGTCAGTATCGATCACTAATCACCCGCTGATAGTTATTTTGGAAATATATTTCATGTACAGAATTGACCTCTCTACAGATTTATTATAAGTACTAGCTTTTGCCAGCGACTTCGTCCGCGTGGAATAGTTACTTTGTTCCCTAGTTCTTCGCCCGCGGTTTCACCTGCGTTGCCCCGTTCCTAAGGGTTGTAGCGTGATGTTTTATAGCTTGAAACCTTTCTCATGCATCACTCATTTTCCCAACATTTCCCTTCACTGCTCTGCTCCTATTGATCGTAGCGTGATGAAAAGTATACTATAACCTGCCCAGGAGTATGAAGAACAATTGTACCAAGTTTCGTTGAAATCCGTCGAGTGGTTTTTGTTTCTATAACGAACATACAGACAGACAGACAGACAGACAGACAGACAGACAGACAGACAGACACAAAAATTTTACTGATTGCATTTTTGGCGTCAGTATCGATCACTAATCACCCGCTGATAGTTATTTTGGAAATATATTTCATGTACAGAATTGACCTCTCTACAGATTTATTATAAGTATAGATAGATATCTATATATATAAAAGAAAGTTGTGTTAGTAACACTATTTATAACTCAAGAACGGCTGAACTGATTTGGCTGAAAATTGGTAAGGAGGTAGTTTAAAACCAGGAAAAGGACATAGGATATTTTTTATCACGTTCCTGTGGGATAATTTAATTTTACATTTTTACCCATGTAGCGGCATTACAAGTACAGCGCCATCTACTCGATTAAGGCAGAACTAAGTCGCGAGTCCTACGACGATTTCTCCACGACTTAAGACCAAATAGTAAAATCCGACAAGAACTGTCGGGCAGCCCACCGGACAAACCCGACACCCGTCCGGTCGGAGGATCCTCCCTTTTCTACGGTGCATGGAGCGCTTTACTCTGTGTGCTTCATACTCCTAAACCCCCTAAATCCATATAAACTGTTATTTTGATAGTTGTCATAGTTGCCACATAGTATGATGGTTGTCATTGTTTGAAATCTTGCATATAAAAAAGAGTATTTAATGTCTTCTATTAATTTCTCTTTTTATTTAATTTCTATTTTGCTGGAATGCAGAAAAAAAATTATTGATGTCAATCGTCTATTTGGTGCGACCTAGAAGAATGGATTCAGACTGGAGTCAGTAGTCAAGAACATGATAGCTATTTCATAGAAAAAACTGTTTTGAGTATTTTTCAAACGACTCAAGATAGCCTTTCAAAGACATTTGATGACATTTTGTGTTGCTAGACTTTTTTAGATCTGATTTTTTTTTAATAATTATGGCGCAACCGGTGCAAACTGAAAAAAATAGGCACCTTATTTGTTGACATTCGAGTCTGTAATAGAATAACTGCATGAACAATAACATGGAAAATAGACTTGCAGTCAGAACGATACAGAGTAGAAAATCAAAATTTTCAGCCACTTTTTTCAAATCGTTACGACAGGTGATACGAAGTACACCGGGTCATCTTATATATATAAAACAAAGTCGGGTTTGTTACAACACGTATAACTCGAGAACGGGTGAACCGATTTTTATGATATTTGGTTTGTTGAATTTGTCTCCTCCCCAAATAGCATAATAACTATTAAAACATCGAAAAAAAAACATTATGATGAAAATTTATTTTCTCATAAGTACCTACAATGTTTCGGGAACGGATTGACAGATTTGACAGAAATAAAACACGGACATAAATGAACATGATGTCGATTTCTGTTTCGGCAAGGCCAGTAAGTAGATGGCGTTCTGTGCATTGTCCGAACTTCTCATAAGCTGCTGGTGTGATTTTGATTTTTTTTTTGTGTATGTTTAATTGGGTTCCTGGATGGTTTAGATTCACAATTTGAGCCGGTAGGTGGCACCGCAATCGGGTTCTACGATTTTTTTTAATATACAGGGCAAGACATGGGAATGTGATGAATGGAAGAAAAGGACATGCTGCGCCGACGACAAATAAAGGACAGGAAGATGATGATACAGGGCAAGACAACGTTTGCCGGGCCCGCTAGTAGAAGATATATAAAAGAAAGTTGTGTTAGTTACACTATTTATAACTCAAGAACGGCTGAACTGATTTGGCTGAAAATTGGTAGGGAGGTAGCTTAAAACCAGGAGAAGGACATAGGATATTTTTTATCACGTTCCCGTGGGATAATTTAATTTTACATTTTTACCCATGTAGCGGCATTACAAGTACAGCGCCATCTACTCGATTAAGGAAGAACTAAGTCGCGAGTCCTACATCGCGCAAACAGATTTCTCCGCGACTTAAGACCAAATAGTAAAATCCGACAAGAACTGTCGGGCAGTAGCCCACCGGACAAAACACCCGTCCGGTCGGAGGATCCTCCCTTTTCTACGGTGCATGGAGCGCTTTACTCTCTGTGCTTCATACTCCTAAACCCCCTAAACTCATATAAACTGTTATTTTGATAGTTGTCATAGTTGCCACATAGTAAGATGGTTGTCATTGTTTGAAATCGTGCATATAAAAAAGAGTATTTAATGTGTTTAAACTATTTTGCTGGAATGCAGAAAAAAAAATATTGATGTCAATCGTCTATTTGGTGCGACCTAGAAGAATAGATTCAGACTGGAGTCAGTAGGTAGTCAAGAACATGATAGCTATTTCATAGAAGAAACTGTTGAGTATTTTTCAAACGACTCAAGATAGCCTTTCAAAGACATTTGATGACATTTGTGTTGCTAGACTTTTTTAGATCTGATTTTTTTTTAATAGGTATGGCGCAACCGGGCAATCCGAAAAAAATAGGCACCTTATTTGTTGACATTCGAGTCTGTAATAGAATAACTGCATGAACCATAACATGGAAAATAGACTTGCAGTCAGAAGGATACAGAGTAGAAAATCAAAATTTTCAGCCATTTCTTTCAAATCGTTACGACAGGTGATACGAAGTACACCGGGTCATCTAGTATAGATATAGATAGCTGTGCCCGCAAATCCGTCAGTGTGTAATTCCTTGTGTTATTAAGTTAATGTATTGGTAATATTGTTTAGATCACGTTCACATGAGGCATAAGTACCTATACAATAAAAATACTTCAGCGCAAAGCTTCCGGGTAAACTATGTTGAAAGTCGAACCGTCCGGCACGTGAACAAAGATTTCTAGAACTGCTAACCCGGGAAAGACCGACGTACAACTGACCATGCGAGAAACAACTGACACTGAGATCTACTCCAGCAACACGAAAAGTCTGCTCTTGAGCCTTATTAATTGTCATTGCATAACACACCGATACTGGGAATTGCATTCTTTTAAATTGGAATGGAAAATTGTTTGGTATTATGGGAATTCTGGGAATAAAGGTTTCTCCTGCACCGCAACCTGTTAAAATTTGAGTCTCGATTATATTTTGTTGAAACCGGGTTACTTTTAGCCGAGTTCCATTGCAAAGTTGTGGTGGTCTTAAATTTCGGAGCAGAATTATAGGAATGCCAATTTTTAAACCAATTTCATGAGAAGGAAGTCCGGGCATATTTAAAGAATTTAAAAATTCTATCGGGTAATTAGTGGCTTCTTGTTCATCGACTATTCTATTTATTGAACTATAAACTTTCCTTTCCCCCTGTATATTCGCCAGTATTTTGTTATTAATCTCAGATGCCTGGTCATTGCGAGGAGTTAAAATGGATCTTTCGCATAGCCAAGAATTGTCCCTATTTAATATATTTGTTACGTCACCGTAAACCGACGATATAAGATGTTCTTGGGATTGCACTATACAACATAATTCAGCCGTCAGAATAAGTTTTCCTTGGTGTAGTCGTGGATAGGTACCTTCACCAATCTTGAATAATGTATCGGAAAATTCTTTTTTCTTTTCTTTCTTTCTTTTTTTAAAAAAAACGTTGCCCCACACTAGGATTTTCTCCTGTATCGTGGGTGCGTTTACAAACACAAATTCTCACAAACACAAACACCCAGACCCGGAACAACTACCTGCAGATCATACAAATATTTGCTCCGTGTGGGGATCGAACCCACAACACGTTGCGCAGAAGCCGATCGCTCAGCCGCTACGCCAAACGTGTGTTATTGACGATCATCCGGATTATCTCCAGTTCTCACTCGCATGTTTATAGTAAAATGCACCGATTGTATATCACGCCACAAATAAGAGCTTTTCAGGCAAGCCCAAACCTCATCAGCTCGGGTTCCCGTGGTATTACTGGTAAGGTTTGTCGGAAATCACCACAAAATAAAACCGTGATACGGCCCATTGGTCGATCATTTTGTCTTATATCCCTTAAAGTTCTGTCTACCGCTTCTACTCCTTTTCGATGGGCCATCGTACATTCATCCCATATGATTAAATTACAGTCACGTAATACCTTAGCTTTGTCGCTATTTCTTGAAATACTACAGGTTGGACTTTCCGTGCGATCTAAATCAATTGGTATTTTAAACATAGTGTGAACAGTTTTACCTCCTGGTAGCAATGTTGCAGCTATACCTGATGAAGCTACGGCAAGAGCAATTTTACGCTGATTTCGAACATAAGCTAATATTATTTTAGTCAAAAAGGTTTTCCCAGTTCCTCCAGGTGCATCTAAAAACCATATTGTTCCCGAATTATTCTGAACACTCTCACATACGCGATCATAGACTGAACGTTGTTCTGCAGTCATCATTGGGCCACCGTTTTCTAATGTTGCCAACAGTTCCATTGAGTTGTAACCAATCTCTGCGTAATATTCACTATTGGTAACCTGTCCGACTGAGGTTGGTGTTGGCAAACCATATTCACAGAGTGATTTACCGCCTACTGCTGAAGTCTTCCTGAAGAGCTAATAAGCACTGATTTATGGCAAGATCACGGAAATTATCATTAGTTGCACCTTCGTCATTGTGAGACATGTTCCGAAGAAAGTCTTCTGCAAATTTTTCTTTATATTTTTCCCATAATTTTACAGCATCTGACAAATTACAAAATGTGAGTAATGTTACAAATAAATGGCGTAACCGTCGTGGATTATCACTCACACAGGATTCTGATAAATCG
Organism: Acronicta aceris; assembly: GCA_910591435.1. Classification (NCBI taxonomy): domain Eukaryota; kingdom Metazoa; phylum Arthropoda; class Insecta; order Lepidoptera; family Noctuidae; genus Acronicta; species Acronicta aceris. The sequence continues at coordinate 2,597,702 of OU342781.1, read as the reverse complement.
TCATCCCAATGCTGATCATTTTCAAGCAAATGACGCGCTTGGCAAGCTGCATGATAAGTTGGATGAACAATGTCGTCTACTTTTTTCAAATCTATAAATGATGTTGGACCTCGCACTGTATGTAATAATAATCGCAAATAGAAACATTCAGCGTTATTGGGATGGACGGTATACACTCTACCAAGAACATGTTCTTTGAAAATACCTGACTCGCCATCTACAGGCCTGCCACGGCGTCTACGATTACTCGTTGCTTATCGTAGGTATAATACGAAGGAACTTAATTAATAATACCTATACCTATAATTAATAAAAGTACCTACGCTTTTACCTACTTAATATTAAAAAAAACTGAACATAAATTAACCAAAACTTACCTACTACTAACTAACTACTAACCTATTACTACTTCATTTAAGAAGAAATAAAATGTAAACTATTAATAATTTGTAATTTGAACGAATATAATACACTACCAAAATAACTAATACCTATTTTATAAAATAACAACAAAAGAAAACTAAATTAATTAATTTAAAGACTAAAAGTCGCCCTGATAAACAATATTGTCTGTCAATAAGGTCGAATGCTCGGAACTTCTACTCGCATCAACAGCCAAATATTGTATGAAGTTCGCGTTTGGATCCCCCGCCCTTTTATACCTCCCGCCGCGAGCCGCGTCGAGCGCGGCGACCGTTACACAAATATAATCCTTATAGCATGATTCAGTATTCACGCGCGATGGCTTAGCGTATATCATGTATAACTTTGGTGTTTCTGTACCGATTTCTATGATTCTTTTTTTATTAATTTAGTAAGTTCTCCTGTTTTCCCAACATTTCCCTTCACTGTTCTGCTCCTATTGATCGTAGCGTGATGAAAAGTATACTATAATCTGCCCAGGAGCATGAAGAACAATTGTACGAAGTTTCGTTGAAATCCGTCGAGTGGTTTTTGTTTCTAAAACGAACATACAGACAGACAGACAGACAGACAAAAATTTTACTAATTGCATTTTTGGCGTCAGTATCGATCACTAATCACCCGCTGATAGTTATTTTGGAAATATATTTCATGTACAGAATAAAATTGACCTCTCTACAGATTTATTATAAGTATAGATAGAAGAAGATAGATTTAACAGGTGAATGCAGTATCCACAGACAATGCTATTTAAAGTGTGGATTGACTGTTTTTATTATTGTACGTGTAACCACTCGACGGATTTCAACGAAACTTGGTACAATTGTTCTTCATACTCCTGGGCAGGTTATAGTATACTTTTCATCACGCTACGATCAATAGGAGCAGAGCAGTGAAGGGAAATGTTGGGAAAATGAGTGATTCATGAGAAACGTTTCAAGCTATAAAACATCACGCTACAACCCTTAGGAACGGGGCAACACAGGTGAAACCGCGGGCGAAGAACTAGGGAACAAAGTAACTATTCCACGCGGACGAAGTCGCTGGCAACAGCTAGTATAGATATAAAACTCTTCCGTTACTGAGTGACTGACAGACAACGCACAGCCGAAACTAATGGCAGTAGAGAGTTGAAATTAGGCATGTGTGTTTGTTGGGAGGAGTAGGCTACCACTAAGAGAGGATTTTTGGAAATTCCCTCCCAACGGGGAGAAAAGGGGGTTACATTGTTTTTTTCCGGAAGTCATTATTCCACGGGGACGAAGTCGCGGGCAAAAGCTAGTATCAAATAAATAAATAAATATTACAAATATCGGCTAAGCGAAAGTCGTAATCATAATTGCAAGAATAGGTCACATAATCAGCAGACGGGGGTCAATACAGATTAGCGCTATTATTTACTTTATACCTAGTCGGGTTTTTTTCTTTATTATTCTTTATATAGGTACTTATTCATAGGTAGAGTATAGAAATTCACTTAAAATATGAGAAGACCTTAAAATAAGAGATATAATAAGATACGTAACTTACTTTAATATAAGTAGGTACCTAAATACCTTTTTGTGTTTTTTTTTGCATTTTCCATGTTAAGATTATAAAATTATTTTAATGAAAGAAAATTTGAATAACGGACAGGATCACGCAACCGTCACCGTCACCTTATGACGTAAATTCAGAATGTGAAGGCAAATTTCGATCTAGCGGGCGGGACTGGCGGCGGCTTAGGGGTCAGAGTGTCTGGTGTATCTAACCAGAAGACGCAGGTTGGAATCCTGCCCGATGAAGATGAATTAATAAATTAAGTAGTGATTGAAATTGGAAAATTTCAATCATTCGTTCTATCGTCCAATACTGAACACGAGAGTCATCATAGATTGGTTAGTAACAAAACTCACAATCTCATAATCTGTTGCTACGGTTGCACCTCGGGGTTGACTTCTCGCTGCCAGACGGTGTGCCGGTTATACTTAAACCCGGGAACAATCTGCAATTAACTTTTCTAAGTTTCAGGCATTCGTTCTGTCCTGCTGTCCGCACACAGAAAAAAATATCCGGTTGCCTAAACTGGTTTTTTGATGCGTTATCGATACATCCCCAAACCAAAAAAATAATCTGTCTTGTGTTCGCGTCATGCAAAAATCACATAATAGGTTTTGATGTCGATAAGACAGCTTCAAAATTTGTAATTTTGATTTCATTGTAATAAATAGTCCTAATCATGGTCTGTGCGGTTTTCAATAGTTTAAAGTTTAAAAGGTAAAAAATGCGACAGACCTCATAACACGTTTGTATTCGTCAAGCATTTCATTGACTGGTTCCATTCGGCTCGGATCGTATGTCTGCAGTGCTAAGTATGGAGCTCCTGCCGTCACAGCGTTCGCCATCTGGTGAAATATTTGGAGAATAATAATATCATTTCATTTAAATTTTATAGTTTTTCTAATCAGTTTCTGAGAAGAGGAACTATCCCGTATTTTCTTGGGATAAAAAACCGTATAGCTATATTATTCTCGGGCTGATGATAATATATAACCAAATTTCATCCGAATAGATTTACCTGTTTTGGTGTAATTTTGACAGAAACAAATCAACAAATACTATGCAACTTGTGACTTAAACTATAAAGAAATAGAATAATAGATTTTGCATAAATTCATGTTGTCTTAAAAGTTTGTAGATTTATTGATCGATTTCTTATAAGTTCTGTCGTGAAAAATTATTCATTCAAAATTTGCTCTATGCTCTTGCTGTATTAAGTTTAAACTCTATAGTTTTCTGAACTCGTGCTTCTTGTAAAGTAACAAGTTGGTCCTCTTTTAGTTGTTGTTTTCTTTTATTTGCGGAGCTGGCGATACCATGGCACTACATCCTTACTTCCTTACTAATATAATAAACGTGAAAGTTTGTGAGTATGGATGTATGGATATTTGCTACTCTTTCACGCCAGAACGGCTGAACGGATCTGGATGAAATTTGGCACAAAGATAACACATGGGCTTCTTTTTATCCAGGACCCAATTCTGAAGTCCACGCAGACTAAGTCGCGGGCAGAAGCTAGTTGATAATATAATCACGTTTGTCTTTCCAATATCATTAAGTTTTGAAAAAAGTTAATTAGTTCTTGGTTTGTCCTTCAATAAAATTTAGTTGTTGTACCTATTCTATTTTTTTGTAATTCGTACCTTTACACTATCGCCTTACTAAATACCTACTGTTATCTGCTTAATTATTACCAACTTAATGATTATAAGGACTATGTTTACTGATTTATGCTCATGATTACTTACTTAAAATATTATTTTAATTTAATACATCGTTAAAATATTAGCGTACCATTTGTTTGTTTGTTTCCATTTCTGCTAGTTTTCGGTTAAGGTCGTTCTTGAGTCCTTGCATAAGTACGAAGTCCTTCTCTAATATACCTTGTAGTCCTGAAGCCAAATAGATGATTAATTAACTAAAACATTTTAAATCCTTAAATATATCTTTCTTGGAGTTGTGTCAGTCTGTTGATGACATTATGGGGCATTTAATACTCTGGAAAATGTACAAATACTTTAGAACAACGCCAATTGATTGTACGAAATATACCTACTTTTAAGAAAATCTGTTTTGATTGTTGCCATTTTGCATTTTATGGTTGAATATTATGGTTTACATGGGACCTTTTATTTACGTCATTATCTTCAGATATTTTAGCCTCATGTGCTAATTTCCGGCAGTCTTCCCTTAGATATCCAAAAATAGAAAATGTTTTACAGTAGGTAAATTCAATATGGATTCAACATCACATCTGTCAAGGTTACTTAAGGCGAAGTATCCAGGCTAAATAAGCTACTTGCTTATTTTTATTTTAAGAACTCACCAGCGTTCTCCAGTAGAGTATCAAGATCGGTGAGCGGGAACTCCGCTGCAGATGGGGATAAAAGTTGTGGGGTTGGTACTAGCTTCGGTCGCGGGCGAGGCGTGCTGGATGATGCTAGAAGTCAGATTCCTCAGTTTATTTATTAAGCCATGATAAAAAAGGTCTTATTAACGGCCTCTCGAAATAGGAAGAGATTCGCAATTTTCTGTCCATTCAATTTGTTAGGGTTGTCCTGGTTTTATATTATTTACTAGCTTTTGCCAGCGACTTCGTCCGCGTGGAATAGTTACTTTGTTCCCTAGTTCTTCGCCCGTGGTTTCACCTGCGTTGCCCCGTTCCTAAGGATTGTAGCGTGATGTTTTATAGCTTGAAACCTTTCCCATGAATCACTCATTTTCCCAAAATTTCCCTTCACTGCTCTGCTCCTATTGATCATAGCGTGATTAAAAGTATACTATAACCTGTGGTTTGGGCTGTGCGTTGATAGATCGCTATGTCAGTCAGTCAGTCACCTAACGTAAGAGTAGACAAATATAATCAGAAAGCTCCGAACTGCTAAGCTATCGGGAGTTACACGTGTTATTGTGAGTCAACCATAAAAGATAGACAATATATGTCGTGGAATATTTTTTATATAATTTTAAGGAGAACATTTCCGTCATACATGATGTCTGTGTAGCTTTGACCATTAAGGCTGCACACACGACGGAAGCTTAAAAAATGGAGTAAGTTCTCCTGTTTTCCCAACATTTCCCTTCACTGCTCTGCTCCTATTGATCGTAGCGTGATGAAAAGTGTACTATAACCTGCCCAGGAGTATGAAGAACAATTGTACCAAGTTTCGTTGAAATCCGTCGAGTGGTTTTTGTTTCTATAAAGAACATACAGACAGACAGACAGACAGACAGACAGACAGACAGACAGACAGACAAAAATTTTACTGATTGCATTTTTGGCGTCAGTATCGATCACTAATCACCCGCTGATAGTTATTTTGGAAATATATTTCATGTACAGAATTGACCTCTCTACAGATTTATTATAAGTATAGATAGATAAATACCTACTTACATGTTTTACTTTAATCCATTTGACTCAAAACTATACAGGAACTCTTATTAAAAATACAAATTAAATCTACCTTTGCGGATTTAGAGTCAGTCGAGTGATTGAGGAAACTTTTTATAATAGAGTTCTTGATGTCTTCTAATGTAAGTATAAGATAAATTAAGACTAAAGTAAGTATCTACCGACGATCTTTTTGTAATGGTTTCAGACCTCTCCGTCACAAATCTTTCTAGGTCTTTCTTATGGACATGAACATATAATTATGTAGAACTAGCTTTTGCCCGCGACTTAGTCGATATAAGACATCATAGAGGAAATGAATCAAGATTATAGGTATACCTATGTAAAAAAGAAGATACAAACTAATTGACCGACTAACTAATTGATCAAACAAAGTTCGTTGCCAAAGATGCAACGTAAGGTTATTATGACAATATTTTTTTATAAAGATAATTCTTAACTATTTTTGTGGATGGAGCTAAGATAACCAGACAGCGAGGTGGGTGACCTCACACGAGAACACGCAAAATAAAACTGCCCATGTGAATAGGTACCTACCTGCTGCCGTAAGTCGATTCCTGCAAATTTCAAATTTTGGCCTTATGACTTATTTATAGTCATGGCAAAACATACTTTTAAAGGAATCTGAAGGCGCTTGAATTCAAACGGCAGATCATTAGGAATCAACGGTAAGTATACGCGGCACAAATACTGCTTCTCCCTGGGCTGGCCCTGTCAATATAGTGGCTTCTACTAAATTTCGATGCAAAGCATCTTCTAGTCTAGTACCTACCATTGCATAATTTCGATGGTTTTATATGTATTCCGAGAACATCACAGGTATTTTAGTAACTACTTCTTTTCAGTAAGTATAATGAACACATGCCGTCTAGTTCTGGTTCGGTGGTTTTATATTTATTCCGAACTATTATCACAGGTACCTAATGTAGTACCTAACTACTGTGCATAATTCAGTAGGTATAATTAACATGCCGTCTAGTTCTGAGTACTCGCCATTTCTAATTTTAAGTAGAAGTTCTGAAATGTCCTGCAGATTCATCCCCTTTCAAATGAACTCTCATGTTTTTAGTTAATTTTAAGGTTTTCACTGAAGTATTTTTCTTAGAAACAGGATCTTGTAATACATGCCTTTATTTCATCGCCGCGTGTTCCTTTTGGATTAACCGGTAAAGTTTGTCGAAAATCTCCAGCCAGTAGTATCTATTGTCATACCACCCATTAAAAGTTTTGAGATTCCTTATGTCTTGCAGTCCTATTTAACGCTTCAATACCTTTTTTGTGTGCCGTAGTACTTTCATCCCAGGCCAATATTTTCTGTCATTTCGATCATTATTGTCTGATTGATTAAGGGGCAATTTCAGGGCAGAATGCGCTATCCTATCCCCTTCGAATAATGTAGCGGCAAATCCAGAAGACGCAAAGGCTAACGCTATTGCGCCAGTGCTTCTTACTTTTGCTAAAATTAAATTATTAAGATGGGTTTTTGCAGTCCCACCAGAAGCATCTTTAAAATATTATTTTCCTTCATTTGTAACAATACTTGAAATATGTATGTTGATAGTATACAGACTTTGTTGTTCTGTTAATGTGTTTTCGTTATTATTTACAAATTCCTCTAAGGCATCATCTACCTACATATACTCCTTACTCACTCTACAAACATAGATCTAAGTATATGGTTTTCGTAAACCATAATCTTCTAAGGCATGACCACGTAGTGCTAAATAATGTCCTTCTATTTCTAAAAGCATTTATTGAAGATTTCATCCATGAAATTTTCTATACTGCCCTCTGTTTTCCTCTTAATTTGTTGTTTAAAATCTTCTGAAAGGTATTCTTTAATTTATTCCACAGACTGAAAGGATCTGATACTTGACAAAATACTAGTAAAATTGTGAAAAGTTGTCTCATGTTGAAAAGAGATTTACACAGTGCTGGCTCTTCTAATGCTGCATGCCAATCTTGATCATTTTCAAGAAGCCATGAAACTTTGCAGGCTTATTTAAATGAAGGTTGAACAACGCCATTTACAGTTTTTAATGCTTCATAACATATAGGACCCCTAATTTCATGTAGTAACTAAAGAAGGAAAAGATGGTAGCATTCTATATTATTAGGATGTACCATGGACACTCTGCCTAGAGCATGTTATTGTTTTACGCCTGGCAATCCATCAACATTTGCTCCTGTTTTTCTCCTTTCAAATTGTTTGTTCTCCAAACATAATATTTCACAATACAGGAGATTTTTCGCAAAATTATCTACTTGACATAGATCGAAAAAAGACGTGTGTTGTTTTAGGTGGACTGGATGTTTATCAGCCATTTTCTTGGTTAAAATATACTTTTTGTCCATTTTCTAAGTGCACGGCAAGGTGGACCACCGGAGGATAAAGTTCATGAATAGAGAAATCAAGAATTAGCCACATCGCCTCTGAACTACTCATATACCTCCCACTTTCATACATTTTGACTTCATCTTTTCCATCCTCTAGTATATTGTCGTATTTACAGGGATATTTAATTTACTTCACTGAATTATAGTATTCCACATTGAAATGGGCATTGGAGGTTCTTAAAAGAACCGGATTATAGGGAACTACCGATGGTTTTCGAGTTCCGTTCCGTTAACATTAACAGTGAAACCACCCGAGTCTGAGGAACATCTTTTATACTATGGATAACCGTCATCTCTCGTCTGTGTCTCAGTAGGCGAGATAAAGTTAAAACTTCCACAAGGCCCGTGGATCATATTGGATTTTACTATTTCATGGAGTTTGCGTCCGGGTCGGGTATTTCTGCACAAATAACATTATCAATCATGTCAAGAAAAATACGTTTTTTTTGCCAAAGGAGCAATATAGCAATAGCATCTCTAAGGTGAATATAGCTGTCTGCGCGTAGTTTAGTCTGATTGATTCTTATAAAATTTAGTCTATCAGACTCTATTTTAGCGTATACATCCATTAAATTTAATATTGGCTGAAGAGAACACAAAAGTATACCTAATAAGTAGTTTTTTTCTCTCTCTCTCTAACCATAATGCGATACAAATAAAAACTGGAAGCAGAAACTGTTTTATTCAATGCCATCTTTGATATGGGATCACGCAATGGTATAGTAAGTGAGTAACCGTCTTCCTCTCGTAAATAGTAAGATCCTACCCCTACTGCAAAGCATCGTAAGATCAATGAATTTCACTTATTAGTTATAGATGACTAATTAGGCTTTCTAATACCTACTCTTTATCTCTACGCTCAAACTGTTGATCTACCATCACCAAAGCAATTTGTAGTCGGTATTATAATGACTTCGGTAGCTTCCCAGCGGTAGCTCGGAATCGATAAGGGCAGTTTTGAAAAAAATTAAGCAACGTTGTTTAAAAAAATTAAGGTAACTTATAATAAAGAGTATTTATTGTGAGTTTGAAAACGCTACTACCAAAAATAATGAAGTTTCATATAAACTTCCAATCCCCACTTCGCACCCCTGATAGGGGTTGAATTTTTAAAATACTTTCTTAATGCACACCTACAACACCTAAGAAAAATTTGTGCAAAATTTCATGCTTCTAGACGCAGCCGTTTCAGCTGTGCGTTGATCGATCAGACTGAATCAGGTTGTCGGTTTCTTCTTTTATAGATAACTAGCTTTTGCCAGCGACTTCGTCCGCGTGGAATAGTTACTTTGTTCCCTAGTTCTTCGCCCGCGGTTTCACCTGCGTTGCCCCGTTCCTAAGGGTTGTAGCGTGATGTTTTATAGCTGGAAACCTTTCTCATGAATCACTCATTTTCCCAACATTTCCCTTCACTGCTCTGCTCCTATTGATCGTAGCGTGATGAAAAGTATACTATAACCTGTGGTTTGGGCTGTGCGTTGATAGATCACTATGTCAGTCAGTCAGTCACCTAACGTAAGAGTAGACAAATATAATCAGAAAGCTCCGAACTGCTAAGCTATCGGGAGTTACACGTGTTATTGTGAGTCAACCATAAAAGATAGACATTTGCTGTCGTGGAATATTTTTTATATAATTTTAAGGAGAACATTTCCGTCATACATGATTTCTGTGTAGCTTTAACCATTAAGGCTGCACACGCGACGAAAGCTTAAAAAATGGAGTAAGTTCTCCTGTTTTCCCAACATTTCCCTTCACTGCTCTGCTCCTATTGATCGTAGCGTGATGAAAAGTATACTATAACCTGCCCAGGAGTATGAAGAACAATTGTACCAAGTTTCGTTGAAATCCGTCGAGTGGTTTTTGTTTCTATAACGAACATACAGACAGACAGACAGACAGACAGACAGACAGACAGACAGACAGACAAAAATTTTACTGATTGCATTTTTGGCGTCAGTATCGATCACTAATCACCCGTTGATAGTTATTTTGGAAATATATTTCATGTACAGAATTGACCTCTCTACAGATTTATTATAAGTATAGATTAGTAAATAGTTTTCTCAATACCTAAGTGAATTTATGTAATTCTTTATAAGGAAAATAAAGTACTTAAACCATAATTCCGTTTCTCATAAAGCCAAACAATGGCTACGTCAAGCCATTGTTAAAAATATTATTTTTTGGAATGCTCATCGTATTATTTGATTTTGATAAATGGCTACTATAATCAATGCAACAGTTGGTCCGTATCGCTATATTTCATTTCGTTGTATTGTTATTATTTAATCCTCGACGTTTCGGATCCTTTACAGCATCCATGGTCACGGGTACACTCATGACCAAGTTTATTTTCCCAGTAGCAACTCATATTGGTCAAGCCTACCAATGAGTTTTTTAAAACTGTTATTTAAAATTTGCTGTCATCATTTTGAACGCGAACAATAAATAGATTGATAAAATAAGGCTAATCATGTTTTGTCACAAATTAGCTGTTCCACGATGAAGCTTATTTATTAATAGCGCTGTTGATGCTTTTTCCTCCGGTGAAGCAAGAATGGTTACTCCCTAGATTAGCTAATAGATTTCTAAACAACTTTAGAAAACAAAGTCTTGTTTGTATAATTTTACAATTCTAAAGTAAACGGTCTTGTCTGACAACTCAAAATGGTAGGTATTGTTTTGTTTGACAAATAATATAGTAAGGAGCAGCAGATTCGTAATTCTGATCTGCCTGCCTGCTGACTCTTTTTGCCTTCAAATCAAACAAGTTAACAAGAACTTTGGGGAGTTAAAATATATATGTTTGGTGTCGAAGATCATACTACTGGTGGCGGGGTAGTCGGGCAGGTCCCAGGTGGAGGGGCGGCGCGCGCGCAGCGTGTCGCCCGGCGGCGCCAGCAGCGCGCCCGCCCCGCCCGCCTCGCCCGCCTCGCCCGCCTCGCCCACACCGCCCGCACTGCCCGCCTCGCCCGACAGCCGCAGCGAGCACACGAAGTCACAGCACGACAGTACCAAGGAGCTGCGGTTGTACCGCGCGTACTCGCTATATTACCATACAGGAATTTAAAAGTCACGCCATTATTCATATTTGTATAGATGAAAAGTTGTTGCTAATTATGAAAATCCAAATTAAGTAACGGAAAATGGAAAATGTGACAAAATTTGAAAAAACATAGTATGAAAATATGTTAGCAGACAATTGCATTTTGACAGGTATGTTTACCCCTGTTGATTATTAAGTGCCTGTTAAAAACATCAATTGGAACCATAATATGAGTAGAGATTTTAAACATAACTGTATATACACGATTAAAAAAATTATGGCAAGCTTGCCGATGACGACAATATTCAGCCAATAACGAAGTCACATGGAAAAACGTACATAGGACAAGACATTAATTTAGATAAGAATTAAAATGTGTTCAGTGTGGGTAGATTCTAGTTTAATGTTGTTTCTACGAATGAAGATCATCAAGGCCTCAAGTATTTTGGGGGCCCTCCCCCAAAATCTCTCATGCCATCTGACCTATAGAGATAGGTAATTTAGGAGAGGGATCTTTAATTGGGATGGAGTGCTTTTTGGGCAGTAAAAAAAAATATGAAAAAAATGTGGAACGCTTCATGATTTTCGTGTCAATTCTTTCTTATGTCTTTCCTCTTTTCAAAATGATGTGTTTACTGACATTTTACAATCTCTTTAAATGTGTGTTATTATATAATTTTTGGAAATGCTGAGTATCAGCTAAGTAAAAATGCTACTAGTTTTAAAATTATAGATTTATTAGCTTCTGTCCGCGATATTGTCTGCGTGAACTTCAGGATTGATGACTATCTGTGTGCTTATAATTTTATCCAGATCCGTTCAGCAGTTCGTAAAAGAGTCAACAAACATCCATACATTCATACTCACAAACATTCACGTTTATAATATTAGTAAGTCATATACTGACGGTTCATCTTCTAATCCCTTGCTGTCCAAGTCATTCTGGTTGTCGAGCTGCAGCATCAATCCGCCTGTGGACCCCTGGTACACGCTTGATGCACGGCGGGACACTACTAAGGGCACTTCTGATATTGATTCTTCCTCCTCTTTAACCCTTCGAATTGGACCTTCGAATGCAACGACAATGAAAGTAATATTTTTTTTACGATAGATAATTGTTTGACTTATAACCGCTGATAAAAAAAATTGTTAGCGAAATCAGTGGTAAGCAGTCGCCTCTCGTGCCAATTAAACCTTTGACTCCTTTAATAGAAAACGACTCTCAGTTGCTTCAACGTCAAAAGAAAACATCATCATGCAACATCCACTTGAATCTGGCGAAAGTGAAAAGGAATGTGGTGGAACGGTTCAAGAAATATTAAAAATTTGCATCGAACTGACTTATACAAATATTTTTTAATTGCTGTAACTAAGGTCTGTATATCATGTAACGCCTTGAAAATTTTTGAACGAGCCAGTTAGTTTATTGTACTCACCAGGATGTATACAGTAGGGGCCAAACTCGACCTTTTTGCCGAGCACTCCGAGGAAAGGGAACTTGATCTTTATGGTCTGCAGCAGACATTCCTCATACAAGTCCCAGATGTACACGGTCTGAATACATGATAACACACAAATTTATTGATGAAAGGGTTTTATCTTATTCTCGGAGAGAGGCAGGAGAAAACGGCAAATAGATATGTGTTACATATCTATTTGCCGTTTTCTCCTGCCTCTCTCCTACTCATAAAAATGACAAAATCGTAATGTCAACATTTCCTGGTCTAACTTGGTCTTCCACTGCTCCTATTTTTAGCTTAAAATAAAATCTGACCCGTGACTTTTGCGTTAATATTCATAAATGTTCATAAATTCGCGAGAGGTCCTCAAAAGAAAAAATATTGTCAGTTCAAGCCAGCTAACTTTAGGTAATATCTACTGACCCTTTGATTTGTTTATAGTTGTGGCAAAACAGTTGATATGTATGGAAGGGAGTGGGGATAAAAACATATTTATATTGATTTCTTCTTTCATCTTTTCAGTTGTTTGTCTTTGGGTCATTCCTATAGGTATTACTCACACAATTATTGCAATATGCGATGACGAGCTCATGCGGAGCTACAATGGCGAGGTCAAGTATGGCAGGAGAGGCGGGCGCGGCCAGCGTGGCGAACGGGGCGCGCGCGCAGGGCTGCCACAGGCGGACCGCGCCGTCACACCCGCCCGTCGCCATCACGTGCAGCGCCCACACTATATGGAAACAAGTCACGCCCTGAAATCGTCGAATAAAAAGGACTTGGTTGACTCTTGGTTCATCGTTGTTGTATAAGACGAAAATACTCGAATACTCGAATACTCGACTGAATTAAAAAAACTTCTGCCCAAATATGTACTGTCACATGCCACAACTACAAATATAGATGTATACTTTGTCTTTCTTGTGGGTGTCATTAGGTGTCGTGTATTACTGAGTGGACAGTTTCTCGTGTAAAATATATCTAGGTACCTTCCTTCCTACTAAGATTGCGTTTTCTGCATGGACATAAGACCAATATACTCGCTGTACAGCGTTTAAAATTTTTTGTGAATTTCCATAGTTTCGAGGAATTTTCTTACCTAGTCTGCCACAAATCGGCAATCTTCATTATTTTATTACATACCCTCGCAACTTTGAAGACATAGTCGTCCATCTTGCCGGGCACGTGTCTGATGCGTACGCTGGCGGTGGCGTCGTGTGAGCAGGACACGAGGATGTCGCCGCCGCGACTGTACGCCACGCGCCGCACCGAGCACGAGTGTACGCGCCGCCACCGTGTGATGCTGCAGTACGATGAGTGAGGCGGCGACGGCATCTCCTGTCCCAATATCTGGCTTAAACTAGTTGTAACTCTGATCTCCCTCTTAATCGTCAACATCGTGTTTTTTAAGAATGGCGAAATCATCAAGTGCACTCTTTATCATAATCCTCCTGTCCTTATCCCAAGAAACTTGAGGTCGGCGCACTATGTCTTTTTCTTGCATCAGCCGTCATCTCATCATTCGTTTCATTTGTAGCCATATCATTTCTCACACAGGCCAACCGTCTTTTCTTTGGACTACCCTTACATTCATCCACGTTCGTTCATGCTCAAAACCTTACCAAAATGAAAAAATACTGTATCGCAAGTAATTAAAATACGACCTATTTGAAATATAACATACGAAACACAGAATTTTAGCTATTTTTAATTGAAATACAAATTACAAAATAAGTAGGTACTGTAGACCAGCACGGGCTGAAAAGTAGAGGAAATCAAGATTAATTAATCAGTAAAACCAGTTTCCTTTCATGAACACTAGATTTTTAAATGTACTGTCGGACAAACAGCCTCTTGTTGGAGAGTGAATAAAACCTGCTAAAGAAAACAATCTTTCTACAGGTGTTGATGTGTACAAACTTGTGTTAAACTGTATAAAAAAAAAAATTGGATAGTGCTCAAGATTTTTTATTGTTTTTTTTTAAACAAAGCATACTAGCAATGTTGGTCGCACATTACTAGTATCCTTGTTAACCTCTCGTGCTAAGCTAAATGCTTGTATTACGAGTGGGTTCACGTCGGTAGTGTAATGGGTGGGTTTCGAACCGGCAACCACATGATCACAAGTCCCACGCCCTAGCCATTAGACTACCGACTCTTCAATTGCTCTCTTCAAAAGCTCTTTGCTTCTATCATTTACGAGGTTGACCAACTCTAACTCCATTTTAAATGTCTATGGTTGATCACTGTCTCTGTTCTCAAAAACAATAAAATCATCATCTTTACTAAGTGGTGCGACTCCTGCTGCTTCCAGGCATTATTTCATGTTTTTTGTAACTTGTCTCTACCTAAGGCATGAATGGCAAGGTTTTGAATTCTTTGCCTCTCATCTTTTAATGTTGAAATTTTGAAGTCTCTAGTATTTGAAATATCTACTAATTACAAAATACGTATTTGTATTTCAATTACGTATTTTAAGTAATTCAAATACTGCCCAACACTGCATGCTGCCGCACTTTTTAAGTAGTTTTCTATCCGTAAATAGCAATTCGAAAAAAGAATAAAGTGATATAATAAGTGCTTGCTAACCATCCAGAAGTAGTAATTGATCGCGTCAGGCGTCTTGGTGTGGAGGAGTTGCACCCTTGGCTGGTGGAACCGGATGAGCGTCACATCGCCTCGCTCCGTCCCGAAAGCCAGCTCGGAGGTGTCACCTATGTGTGATGATGGAGAGTACGCCAAGCACTGGCGACAACAACATTGTCCATAGAAAAATGATTCAAATTGTATA
This sequence comes from Acronicta aceris, assembly GCA_910591435.1. Classification (NCBI taxonomy): domain Eukaryota; kingdom Metazoa; phylum Arthropoda; class Insecta; order Lepidoptera; family Noctuidae; genus Acronicta; species Acronicta aceris. The sequence continues at coordinate 2,582,631 of OU342781.1, read as the reverse complement.
TATCGGCGCAATTACTTAGTAGTTGTCTAAATAATAATTAAGAACGTCTAAAATTATGTCATGATTATTGTTTTTAACGTTTAGTTCAATTTATGAAATAAAATAAGGAATTACTTTGTTTAACAAAGATTGTAAACAACACGTGCGCGCAGTGTATTGAGTCACTTGTTGGCTAGTATAAATAGAAGCGACGGAACGAGTTATGATTCATTATTACTCGAGCCGTCATACTGTGCGGACCTCTAAGTATTATCAAATAAATCAGTTTAACGCTATTTTGAGTTTCACTGTCACTATGGACAAGCAACCCCAAATGGATAGCCAGTTTGAGGAGGAATGTGACCATTTTTAAAAACACTGCTGCTCGGGATTCTTCGATATCAGAAGTGGGATCCGAAGGAATCCATGGCACTTCTTCATCAACACTTGCTGCACCACAACCCCAACTACCGGGACCAGTGCAGTCAGCACAGCAACCAATGGATACACCTATGCCCAGTACATCTATGGGTGGGGTACCACCTGAATTCTTCACGAACATGATGAAAATGATGCAGCAAATGTCGGAGCGTTTATGTAAGCCCCTGGAGCCAAAAGTAAAGATCAACGATATTTATCTACCATCCTTTGACCCGGACTTGAACGTTGGGATTCGAGAATGGTGTCAACATATAAGCAAAGCAATTGAAACATACAACCTTAGCGACTTTGACGTACGTATGAAAGTTGGAGGTCTTTTGAAAGGAAGAGCAAAGATGTGGGTGGATGACTGGATGGTTACCACATCTTCATGGGAAGAACTCCGTAACAACCTCATTACTACGTTTGAACCCGAGAACAGATACTCACGAGATATTATACGATTCAGAGAACATACTTACGATCCATCGAAGGATATCGCTGAATTTCTGTCACGAGCATGGGTTTTGTGGAGAAGAGTAACCAAAGATAAGCTCGGTAATGAAGATGCAGTAGAAGCGGTAATTGGATGTGTAAATGATGAACGTTTGCGCATTGAATTGCTTAACGCGAGGGCTACTACAGTACCAGAATTAATTTCGGTCGCATCTTCAATCCGAACAAAACGATCCCATCCAGGATCAAGTTCCGTAGTACCAAACAAACGTTCAAGATTTTCAGAAGCAATTACACCATCATTGTTTTGCCGTATATGCAAAAGGAACAATCATACATCTAATGATTGCCGCTATAAACCTCGAACAACGGATACTAAACCTGAAGAATCAAAACGTATAGAGCACAAACCAACAAATCCACAGACCTGTACATTTTGCAAGAAGCTGGGCCATACATACGAAACCTGTTTTCGACGGGAACGCACAATCACTACAAACATTAACAACATAGAAGGCCATAAACTTGCACCCATCAACGTGGCAATTGGAAGCAAGACCTTCAAAGCCGTTTTTGACAGCGGTGCCGAATGTTCAGTTATGCGAGAAACAGTAGCTAACACCTTACCAGGACAAAGAAATCAAGTCGTGAACTGCTTAAGAGGAATTGGGAGATTTCCGATTATGTCATTAACAACATTATCCACAATTTGCACGATTGATGACATCGCAGTCGAGTTGCAGTTTTATATACTTCCTGACTACGAAATGTCTACAGACATTCTTGTTGGGATGAACCTAATTAATGATGCAAATCTATGTATGACAATAACGGCAACTGGAACTAAACTTATTCGTCAACCATCCATCTACCAGATCAGTAAGAACAGTCCAGTTTTTGAACAAATAGAGTGTGACCTCACAGATGACAACGAAATATCCCAATTACGCTCACTGCTAAACAAATATGAACACTTGTTTATTCACGGATACCCAACCACACGAGTCAATACGGGTGTATTGGAAATCCGATTGAAGGACCCTAATAAATATGTGGAAAGGAGGCCTTATCGTCTTAGCCCTATGGAAAGAGAGAAAGTTCGCAAGATTATCCAAGAACTCTTGAAGCATAATATCATTCGTGAGAGTAAATCACCATTTTCGAGCCCCATCATTTTAGTTAAGAAAAAGAACGGAGACGATCGCCTGTGTGTGGATTTTCGTGAATTAAACACGAATACTTTACGAGATCATTATCCACTACCTCTAATATCTGACCAGATCGACCAGTTAGCGAAAGGAAAATACTACACCAGTTTTGATATGGCAGCCGGATTCCATCAAATTCCTATATTGGAATCATCAATTGAGAAGACGGCATTCGTTACGCCAGACGGACTCTATGAATATCTCACTATGCCGTTTGGACTGAGTAACGCCTGTTCAGTCTATCAGAGATGCATCAACAAGGCATTATCCTCGCTTTTGAATGACACTGCTCAAGTCTATGTGGACGACGTACTCTGCAAATGTGCGGATTTTTCAGAAGGATTATCGAAGATTGAACGCATACTCCTAGCACTACAGAAGGCCGGATTTTCAATCAATATTGATAAATGTAGTTTCTTCAAACAGTCAATTGAATATCTGGGCAACATTATTTCAAACGGACAAGTTCGACCAAGCCCGAAGAAAGTAGAAGCCCTAGTGAAAGCTCCAGTACCAAAAACACCGAAACAAGTACGACAATTTAATGGCTTAGCTGGATACTTCAGACGATTTATCCCAGATTTTTCACGCATAATGGTGCCATTATATGAACTCACTAAACAAGGTGCTAAATGGGATTGGAATGAGCGCCATGAAAAAGCACGAAATGACATCATCCAAATCTTGATATCAGCTCCAGTACTCACAATATTCCAAGAAGACGCACCAATTCTACTATACACTGATGCAAGCAGCCTGGGGTTTGGATCAGTTCTGGTACAAATTATTGATGGACGCCAACACGCAGTGGCATTTATGAGTATGAGGACTACCGACACGGAAAGCCGATATCACTCCTATGAGTTAGAGACTTTGGCAGTCGTACGGGCTATCAAACACTTCCGTCAGTACCTGTATGGACGCAAATTTATGGTTATAACCGACTGCAACGCTCTTAAAGCATCCAAACACAAAAAGGATTTACTTCCAAGAATTCACCGCTGGTGGGCATTCTTACAGAATTTTGATTTCGATATTGAATATCGCAAAGGAGAAAGATTGCAACACGCGGACTTCTTTAGCAGAAATCCGACTGATTTAGTAGTCAATATCATGACAAAAGATTTGGAGTGGCTAAAAGTAGAACAAAGAAGGGATGAAGTACTACGACCGATAATGGATTCGCTCAGAGATAACAACTCAATAGATGGATATCTCTTGGAAGATGACTTGCTGAAAAGAGTCGTGCAGGACCCAGTTTTTGGACAACAAACCTGTTCGGTTGTACCAAAAACATTTCAATGGAGTATCATAAATTCTTACCATACAGCCCTCAAACACACTGGCTGGGAGAAGACTTTACGGAAAATAAAAGAAACCTATTGGTTTGACAAAATGAACACCATTGTCCGAAATTTCGTTGACAATTGTGTCATATGCAAAACATCAAAAGGAAATTCAGGAGCCACGCAAATCCAAATGCACCCTATTCAGAAACCATCAACAGCTTTTCAAGTAGTACACATGGATATAACCGGCAAACTAGGCACACCGAACGATCAACAATATGTCATAGTAACAATAGATGCCTTCACAAAATACTCGTTGTTTTACCACGCCACTGATAAGAGTCAGCATAGTACGCTGGGTGCTTTGAAACGCCATGTACACCTATTTGGCCCACCGGTACAAATAATAGTGGATGGCGGACGAGAATTCTTAGGCGATTTCAAAATCTACTGTGACCGGTTTGGGATAAATATTCATGCTATCGCACCAGGAGTTAGCCGAGCCAACGGTCAAGTGGAACGAATGATGGCAACACTCAAAAATGCTCTAGTCATGATCAGGAATTATGAAACTGAACAATGGCATACAGTACTTGATGAGCTACAATTGGCTATGAATTGTACTGCACATCGGGTCACAGGTATCGCACCACTTACCCTTTTAACACAGAGGAAACATTGTGTACCACCAGAATTATTGAGTCTGGTGGATATCGATGAACAGACTGTGGACATAGAAGCTCTCACCAATTTGGCTCAACAGAAGATGACCCAAACTGCAGAGCAAGACAGACAACGCTTTAATTTACGAAAAGCGAAAATACACCCATTCCAAAGAGGAGAATATGTGCTCATAAAGAACAATCCTCGCAACCAAACTTCCTTGGATCTCAAATATAGTGAGCCATATGAGATTTCCAGGGTGCTAGAGAATGATCGGTACCTCGTTAAGCGAGTTGTTGGTAGAGGACGACCACGAAAGGTTGCTCATGACCAACTTCGTCGCGCACCACAACCTGGCAATCCGGTGACCGTATCGGCGGAAATCGAACAACCTCCACCATCTGAGACGGCTAGAGAACCTTTACCAAGTACATCACGCGCTGAACCATGCCAACAACAAGCACAAGATCAAAACGAGGAAAATCAACCAGCTGACTAAAACCAACAATACGTTTAACCCTTTCTACTTTAGAGCCCCTGTGCATAGCACAGCATCGACCTTTCCCTACTTTCCTTAGAGCCTCTGTGTACCACGGTGAACAAGACCACCCAGAGCACAGCATCACACCTTCCATTACTAGTCTTCGAGAATTATAAAATCCTCGAGAATCATAAAATCTTCGAGAATCATAAAATCTACGAGAACCTCCGAGAACTCTACGAGAACCTCCGAGAACCTCCGAGAACTCTACGAGAACCTCCGAGAACTCTACGAGAACCTCCGAGAAATCTACGAGAACCTCCGAGAAATCTACGAGAATCGCCGAGAACCTCCGAGAACCCTACAACACAATTTCTAACAAACTACTACCCTTACTAATATTGATATTCTCGAACTTGCATAACAATTGTGTCTATGTAACAACTAACTTATAGCAACGCAAGTTGCTTACAGATGTACTACTCAGAAAAACTTTATATTCTTGCAGATCAATGAGAATCGATGAGAACCCACAAAAACTTAAGAGGATCAACGAGGCTGGTGCAGAGCGCGCACCGCCTGTCAGTATGGCCGTATCGGCGCAATTACTTAGTAGTTGTCTAAATAATAATTAAGAACGTCTAAAATTATGTCATGATTATTGTTTTTAACGTTTAGTTCAATTTATGAAATAAAATAAGGAATTACTTTGTTTAACAAAGATTGTAAACAACACGTGCGCGCAGTGTATTGAGTCACTTGTTGGCTAGTATAAATAGAAGCGACGGAACGAGTTATGATTCATTATTACTCGAGCCGTCATACTGTGCGGACCTCTAAGTATTATCAAATAAATCAGTTTAACGCTATTTTGAGTTTCACTGTCACTATGGACAAGCAACCCCAAATGGATAGCCAGTTTGAGGAGGAATGTGACGTCAGCGCTGCTGACGTCACCATTTTTAAAAACACTGCTGCTCGGGATTCTTCGATATATATGTTCTTGAATATATTAGACGGAAGTTTTGATGCAGTTTCTAGCAGGGTCTTTTCTACAGGATCGTTTTGATTCATTATAATAATATTTTTTACGGAAACTGCACTCATCGGTTTGTGTATTTGATTCCTCATGTCAAAACAGCAAACTTGTTAAAACTATCTTCAATGGTTAACTTACTGTAGGAATATTTGGCAGGCCCGTGATGCAGTAGAGGGGCGTGTGTGACAGCGTGGTAGCATCGTACAATGTGAGACTGCGATCCGATGCTGACATGATCAGGAATTGTACATCCTAGACATATTACACTAAAAAGATTAATTTGGTACTAATCTATTTCGTAGAGAAATACGGTGCGATGTCGAGTCACTTTTCCTCAATTTTGCGCACTTCTCCGTTGTGTTAATGATGTTGTGCTAATGTATTATGTTGTTGCTGGACTTTTGCGGTCCAGGATTTTTGTTGAGTATAACGGTGTGATGTGTTGTTGTTATCCGATTTTAAGCGCATTAGGGTTGTTCAGGGTGTCTAATAACACAATGTGATCTACTTATATCTAAGTTAGATCCTCACGTCTTCGAGTGCGACTGCGGCACCCCTGACTAGAACATGATCTACTTTCTGATATGGTCAAAAATTTCCGTACCTGGTGACCAAAAGAACGCCAATCATGGCCAAATACTAGGCCCAAACAATATGAAAATAAATTAAGTATTTAGCATTGACACGAAAAGATGAAGGCGGGTGTGATGAATGTGATGATTGTATTGTGTTCATAATCAATTTGTATTTTGAAATAGGCGGGCTCCGACTTAAATGCAAATAAAAACATGTGAATGTTAAATGATAGCATCACTTACTGATAAATATATTGCGTCGGTTATCCATCGATTTCTTACTCGACCGTGTACGCCTAATCTGTGGTAGAATATCTGTAATATTGGAACAAATTATGATACCATGATAGAAAACCGGCGTTAAACAACACATACGTTGTGTTTCGCCGAGTGAGTGAGGTTATCGGAGGCCCAATCCCATTTTAAAAGGTCGGCAACGGACTTGTGACCCCTCTGGTGTTGCGGGTGTGCATGGGCGGCGGTAATCGCTTACCATCAGGCGATGCGTCTGCTCGTTTGCCCTCCTATACCAGAAAAAAAACATGGTTGTATAGAACATTTCCATAGATTTTCTAATCGCGTCCAAGCACACCGCGCATCATAAAGGGCAAATATTTCGCAGATAGCATTCCACTTCAAGCTAACTTTCGTTCCGTAATAGACTGCCATCGTTTGTTAACTGTGTTTTTTTAATGGGTAGGTCGAAAGCCTATTATTCTCAAAAGAGCCTCAAAGAAATTCTAACCTCTATAGGTAGGTAACTCGTAAATTATTACCTCATAAGAATGCAGCAGACGCATGTCTCCGCCGTAGATTCCCACGCGTCCGCCACGTGACACGGCCACGTAGCAGAAAGACTCTTCACGTTCCACACATACTAGCTTCACCAGCGTTTCTCTCTGAGACATTCGAATTCACGAACTTCGTTTTTAGATTTCAAAAAATTTTTGTGAAAATTTATCCGACGACAGAAAAATTGGGAATTTATGTCAAAATATGGTTTAATTGTATAGCAAAAGAACATGATAGTTATGAAATGTTCTTGTTATAGTATTATTTAGTCAGTCCGTTTTGGATAATGGTTTGATATTTGAAGTTAAATAAAACGAGCTAAAAATTGTTATCAATAAATAATTTGTCTCAAGTGCCTTCACGTGTATCATTCATTATGTCATCCAGTACCTTGCAATGTTCTAGTCTCTTGATATCTTCCTCGCTCAATGGTTTCCACACTTCTGCTCGGGTGCTCGTCTTTTTGGCTCCGACAGCAACTAGTCTGTTTATAAGCTGTCTCCACCACACCTTGCCGCTGCTGAAGCTGTCCAGCAGTTGAAATAACTTGTGCGCATGGGTCGTGTACTTGTGATGACCTGGAATTTTGTGTAATTACACAAACTTAGGTATTCTAAGAAAAATGATTGTTTTGTATGTCCTGATCGTTTGTATAAACTATTTTTTTTAATTCAAAACACATTATAGGTATCTGATCTTCTGATATGATAGATAAATAATATTTTCAATGTGATAGGTATCAACTTTGAATTTAATTTGTAACTAATAAATTTGGCAGTTAGGTAAGTTCAAAGGATTTGGACTTGATAATTTTAAATATCATTTTTAGAAAGCGGGCATGATTTGCCATAAATTGTCTAACTCAAAATCATTTATAAATTAAACAGTGACTATAAGTTAATGTCCTGACTGTAGCATAAATCTTCAATAACATATGTTATTCACATTTAAAATTGTGATAATTACCAAATATTTTGTCCAGTGAACTAACGAAACCATTCTCGTCTAGCCATAGTGTATCGTGAGGAGGAGGCGCGGCCTCTGCAAACTCTATTCCCTCTTCAGCGGCTGCCGCGCGCATCACCTCCTCCACTCGTCTTGAACAAATAAATTAGAAGAAGAAAAAATTGCTTTATTTCTATAAGTACATAACAAATACTGCCTCATTAGTCTAGTGGTCCCAAGCGCGACTGCTAAACTAGAGGTCCAGGGTTCGATCCCCAGGTCGAGTGAAGTGTTATTGGGTTTTTCTATAGTCTGGATTTGTGCCCGGTTAATGGCTATAGGCCCGTATCTTTAGGGAATTCGTAGATGTAGGTATTTTCCCGTCACGTGGTGCTATAAACGGCTGAGTTGAAAGGCGCATGGGGGAGTGGACTCAATCCTACCATAGTTACCTGTCAATATCTTGCGTTTTAGTTCTCTCTTTGTTCTTCTTGAAGCACCTCCGCAGTTTGCTCAGCACTGCCGGAGTCATCTTCTTCATCAACTCGCGAGCTAGACATTCGTCTTCATCGTCGCTAAAAAGGAAAAAACAACCGGTAACTAAATACCTACTCTATTTTAGAATTCCATCAATTTAGCTATCACGATCAAAGTAACTTAAAACTTAAAAACTAGGAGTACGAACCATGACAAACTTTCCTCGGATGCGCTCCTCACAGAATAACTATTTTCGATTATCTCCGAACACTCTTCAAGCTGTGATTTCTCTGACTTTATCGACATTTTTAAACAAACTAAAATATTACAATCGTATCTACAATTTGTTTGGGTACAATTTGTTTTGTCAATAATTCTGGCGGCAAGGCTAAACTTTTGAAAGCGCCATCTGTTCGTTGGTTTATTTGTAATAAAACGCCATCTAGTACTCTTACCATGAACAATTACGACTCCTTCACAGAGTTAGTGTATGTTGTATGTTTTTTTTTATTATTTATTTATTTTTAGGAAAATGAAATCTAAATAAGTACATACCTTTAATGATAAAAATTAATTGTTTTATATTAATTACCAAATTAAATATTTGTATTGGTAATGAAGATAAAAACCGACACCTTACGACACCTTTTGACATAAATAATTGGTACAGAAGAAAAACTAACTAGTACTGGGAACCATTAGATGTCGCTACTTATCTCGTCCATATCCAATAGTTATTTATCTTATTTAGGAAAACTAACAGCTGTAAAATAGAATAAGAAATTACAGTATGTGTCATAAAGCCAATTACAGGTTTTCACGATTAGCAGCAAACATTAAAACAGAGACTTCAAGAACACTCCAGCAACATAACTACAAAATTATAAATTATAGATATAATGACTATGAAATATGTTCTTACCATGTTACTTTTAGTAACAAAAGGATCAAGTGTGAACTCTGCAAATCTTATTAAGATTTTTACTCGCCCGCACAATGTATGAGTTTTGTCTATAATTTGAGGAACAGTAAGGAATAGAAATAGGAGGATTATATCTGGTGGATCTGTTTGGAACACTATAATTGAGTTTCTGTAGAAGATCAGGACTGTCAATTTCGTTCGAGATTATTTTCAATATGAAAAAAAGAACAGTCAGCTAATTGACGACGATTAGAAAGAGGCAGAATATAATATTTTTGCATATGCTTGGATAGATAACAGAGCTATAAAGAATTTGTAACCTATGACATAGATATCTGATAAAACGTTTCTGAGTTTTTTCTATGCGGTTTATACACTTATCATCATGGATTCCAGATTTGTGAGCAATATTCCAGATGACTTCTAACATATTTAAATTAATAAAGTTTGTGTTTGACTTATAAAAGGCTATGATGCGAAGATACTAAATGAACGAATAATTAAGTCAGATAGCTATTACATTATCATATAGACGTCAATCGACTGAACTTATAACTATATTATTATACTCTTTGGGCTGAACCAAAACATTCAGTTAAGCGTTACATTTAAATAAAAATGATAGAGCCTGCTAGTGCCAGCAAGCTGAATAGGGCCAGAGGGCCTATGTAGGCACCAGATGCGGACCTTTTATAATGTACTTAACTAGCGGGCCCGGCAAACGATGTCTTTCCCTGTAACTTGCTGCCCTTGTCCCAATATTTTATCTGTGGTTGGCGCAGAATATCGTTTTCTTCCATTCATCCCCATCAGTCCTCATCCCAATCATTCACTCCCTTTCCCAGATCTTGCCCTGTATATTAAAAAAATCGTAAACCCGATTGCGATGGCACCTACCGGCTCAAATTGTAAATCTAAACCATCCAGGGTCTAATCCACCCATTTAAAAATACACAAAAATAATAATCAAAATCACATCAGCAGCTTATGAGGAGATCGGACAATGCACAGAACGCCATCTACTGGCATTACCGAAACAAAAAACCTCACAGAAAATAACGTCATGTTCATTTGTGTTCGTGTTTTATTTCTGTCAAATTTGTCAATCCGTTCCCGATACAAAATGTATAAGAAAATAAAATTTCTTCATAATGTTATTTTCGTGATTTTTTTTTCGATATTTTAATAGTTATTCTGCTATTCGGGGACGAGACAAATCCAATAAACCAAATATCATAAAAATCGGTTCACCCGTTCTCTGCATTGTCAACCGAGCCGTTTCACGGGCTGCCTCACTTTGCTCTTGTGATTGAGAAGCACGAAGTCGAGCCATACTAACGCGGCGCTGTTCACGTGCAATTTCTTGTTCTTCTTCAGTCCTTTCATTTGCAGTGTTTCGTATCCTTCTTGCATTACGGCTTTGTCGGGAAAGATTCGATCGTCTTGGTCGCGGCATTAGTAATTAAACTTCACTTCACTTCAATTCACCTAAATATTTATTTCAAAACTCAAATTTTCAACCATTCATTCATAGACAAAATTACTTAGCTTTTTGAGATAAGCAAATGGCTCCATTATTACTTACATTATTTATTTAATAGAAATAGTTTTAAATCAAATTGTCATCCATACGTCCATTAGGTACATAGCTGTCATTTGTGTTTTGTTATTCCAAGTCTGATTATTTTTTGTTATACCACGTTTTATAGTGACTGATGTTTTATGTCGAGTCACACGGGAACGCTGTCGAACGGAATAAATAGTATCCTATGTCCGTCTCCTGGCTCTAAGCTACCTCCTCACCAATTTTCAGCCATATCGGTAAAGCCGTTCTTGAGTTATAAATAGTGTAACTAACACGACTTTCTTTTATATATATAGATGTTAAACCTTTAATTAGTTCTGCAAGTATAAGCTTCCTCATGTTAGCAAGAAGTTCCCTTTTCCAGGACAGTTCTTGCATTAATATGTGCTCAGCTTGAAAGTAACATATCTACTTCTGTGTGGACAACACAAACAATTTTTTTAAAGAAATTACCTTCCTTGTTTGTATAAACTTACCAGTTCAAATAAATAAAACACTGCACTGAACATTGTCTATTTTATTGTATGTATAATAATACTTATAAATTAGTACTGTAATTCTAAATGTAGGCTATACATATACGGGGCGAGTCAGCTATCAATTAAAATATTATTTTGTTCTAAACATTATTAAAACACTCAGTCCTTTACTTATAGAAAAGTTGTTAAAAATGAATATACGATATATACGTAATATTTGCAGTGACTTCGTATAGTCTAAAACTTTGAGGACATATTTATTTTAAGCACAATAAAACTGCGTATTGTTATACCAAAATGAAATAATTCCATTTGGTGAATTGTAAATACAAATAAATATCTTAAACATAGGTATTGTACTTAACGTCAAAATAAGAGATGCTAAATAACGGCTCCGAAAAACTTGTTAATGAAAAAAAGTGTTTTAAACTTATCTACACACAAAAAAACGGACGGAAATAACTTGCCGGATAAAAAAATAAAAATCTGAAAACAAATCTTTGCTTCTTCGGAGCCGAAAACATAATAGGAACTATCAACCACTTTCAACTAATAGAAAAATGTTAAAAATACAGTGGCCGCGAGTTTCCAATTTTGTTTATCTATATTTAATATATCTAGCTATACATTTACACACATAGAACGTACTTACTTTGGATCGAAACTCCGTATACAGCATAAGGTCTGGATTATAATTATATTCTTTTAAAATTCTGAGATTCATTGTGTGTTACTCAGATTTATTGTGTAAAGTTACACACTGTCCTAAATTACCCTCTTTTGTCGTATCTCTATTTATGTCTAGAAATAAACCTAATGTGGAAAAAAATACTGTGTATTCGACTTGTTATCTGCTTTTTCACATAATGTTTCACAACACATAAAAATTACTATCACATTCCCTATTGCATAAAATATTGAATTTTGGCTGCACTAGGTATGTGGTAAATTTATATCTACATCCATCGATTGGGTTTTGGCTTAATTATAAGTTTATACAACAGTGATAATACAGGTCTAAATTATTTATGTACTGACTGAATCGTTTTAGGCGCTAATATCAGAAGATTAGAAATAACATACCTATTTGAGATAAAGCGTGCTGAAACGAAACAGGTACCTATTTATTCTCAACTATTGACCTCAGACAAGAGCACTCAGAAAAGGGGATAGACAGTCTCACCAACAAAAGATTGAAGCATATAACCGCCAGTTTACCTGTCACACGCTCATTACCACCAATATACTAGGACGTTGATGGGAAAGAAAAAAATCTACATCACTCAATTCAGATGTAGCTTTTTATGAGCACAGTGTTCGAACACATTTGAAAAACTGACTTCAATGCAAGAGTCTACGAAGCTAAGTCCATCATTTTATTTATTTCTGGGTTGATGCTATAACGGTAGATTATTCTACATTACAATTTTGGAATGTTTGGAATCCATACCTACTTAAAATCTATAAACTTGATTACGACACTTGCGTAAATGCATTAATATTAACTGCTATTAAACACTATTTAATACTTTATACTCATTACTTAAATAATAAATAGCTTAATATTACACTATAATTTATTATTGTACGAATGCGTATACATGTATTTACTTGAATACAGCTCACAATTTTATCGTAAGTAGGTAATAATGTCTGAAAAATTACTTTTCAATGTCACCCTAGCGCCAGAGAAAAAAATCTTTGGATTGATAATAATTATCAATCTATCAATTAAATCAATTATTATATTATACAATCATGTTTGAATTCATATTTCATTATAATTATAGATACTTTCCTTGACGCGCCTTGACCAATCGAAATCATATTTTCCTTCGTTTACATTTTGTATATTATTACATATTCATCTTTATATGTTGCACAGGTAGTATCCTCCTTATTGAAGCTTCTTGTTTAATTAAATGATACCGCGCATGACCACAAACGTACCTTCTTCATTAATCCAGTCTTCCATGAACATTCACTACGATATAATAAACCAGGTTCATTTGATTTACCTACCTATTGTTCGTATGCTCCCAAGTACTCTGTATTTTAATATATGTTTCGTAAAAACTTTTGTTGGGACGCGACGATCGAGATGGCATCAAGGTTATGTAGTGTCGTTGGTCAAAAAGATGTTGTGCGAAATCGCGGATAGGCTATGAGATCAGTAAACAGCAACACAAGCGCCAATTTTTATCATTTAATTATGGTAATGATCATTATGATTTGACGCTGTTAAAAGGCCATGAAACATGGCAACTTGAACAAAATAAAAGATAGATTTCTGCTCAGGGAATCGGATGGACTTCGTTGTCTCAGTTCATTTGCCTGTGATTTAATATGATGTAATTGCATTGAACCCATTGCCCACTATGGGAACAGCTTTGGTCAGATCAGAAATCTTAAACACTTTAGTGGTCTTATCCCATAAAGAATATTTTTTAATCATACCCCTATCCAATTCCAGATGCTTGATAAGCCATCTCAAGTCTCTGTTCAATAATTTCTCTAAAACAACTGATTTCTGTACTGATTTTACCAGTTGTCCAAGTACCAACCTCTATTTTCCTGAGGCTGCAAATCCAAGGTTCCCTTCATTGCTATAGGCGAGAATTCCAGTTTTAAGAATTGTCTAACAAGCTGATCTGGGGTGTGCCTTGAATCAGTTGAAGGGGTTCCTCTACGTGCTTGATTGATCTGATCCAAGTTGGTGATGTTTAAGGTCGTCATATCAATCTTAGACATAAAGTTGGCCATACTGTTAGCAATAGTATTCCAAACCCCTGAAATAGGTTTAAGGGAAACTATAGTCACCTTGCTGTTTCATAATGCATTCAGCTATCTGTGTAAGCTCTGTAGCTAAAACTGAAATATCGGTTATTACTGATTTGACACTCTTTGTGATTGCCGCAGAATATACGATTATGGAGATCTTGGCCATATATAGTTGCAGGCCTTTCTAGAACTGCCAATTTAATTCATCTATTATCTGAGGCATATCATCTCCACTTATTCGCACCAAGTGTTTATATTTATGAACAAGGTCCTTTCTGGTGTCCTGTGTTATTGTACAAATCTTCTCTCAAGTGGAGATTAACCTCTCATCAAGTGGGTCAGTATTTCTTAAACTCACCCAGTAGAGTTAAGAGGTTTGTTGGTGAGCTTCCCTGGATCAATTGTTCCTTGATAACTAAATGTATCATATAATTCTTCTAACGCATTCTCATCAGTTTCTTGAGTCTAGTGTCACATTAATTCCAGACGTCCAAATAAGGAATCGTTTATCAGAAAGTGAAATGGAGTGAATTTGTTGATCGGTCCAAGTGGCATAACAGCTATTGAGAAACTAACAGGCAAATTTTTTCAGCTTCCTAAGCGTTGTTTTTATTAGATGATCAGATGGCCGCGCGGTCAATAGTCTGTGTGGTTTAAAAGGTAAACAAAATCTCCCAATACGACCACCGAAATTACACGGTTAATAAAATTGGAAACTGGATTTTTTATAAGGTCTCTTAGTATCGTTGATAGGGCCAGTGATCAGTAGGGATTGTGCGGTCAGAAGACTGAGTTATGCGGTCAGTAGACGGGGCTGTGTGCGTCGTAGTTGAGCTGAAGGTACGGCGGGATGGCGGCGGACAGCTCAGATGCGCGCCGCCGCAGTGCCGCGATACTATGCCCACGCCATACCTCTTCCTCGGGTGGCTCTCCGCCATTACCTGGACATTATAAAACAATCAGCAAATCTTCCTAGTAACCATAAATTACGTAAAAAAAATGCAGATATTCCCAAAAAAACTACGACGTAGGGATTAGTAAATTACATAAATATTCAAATCAGAATGTTTTAAATGCTGCCATGCACATAGGCTTCTGTAAAAGTAACGCGCTCAACAGCGCATAAGTGTGATCACCAAAAGTAGCGATTAGAATAGTTACATCGCGCGAGGGATTTCACTGTGCTTCAAGCCGACTATCGACTAAAAACCAGTACAGACTCGTTAAAAGAAAATTCGATCCCGCGACTCAAGTCATACTTTGGCACTATCTAAACTTTCGGCGTGCATTCATACGCCTTCTACACAGAACATTGGTTGAAATAATGTTGTGGGCATCTCACCCGAGGCAGTGGGCGAGGCGTTGTTGTTCCCGCAGTGAGCCATGTGTGGCGGTGTGGGGGAGCCTTCTAGTGCGCCCGACTGCTGCTGCTGACTGATGTTGTTGCAATATGACATCATCGTGTCCCCTGCAAACGACACACTGCTATTACGAACCATTAAAGGGCGCAAACAAATTGTATGTTGGAAAAAATGTGGAATCTTCAAGTAAATTAAATGTTTGACGTGGTTTGGGAGCCTAGTTCTACGAATATTAGTTTCATAATATTTGGTTACTTAGAACTAACCTAGCGAGTTGAGCGGATAATGTCCCTGGTAGGGCTGTCCGGAAGCGACAGAGCTGATGGGTAGAGAGGGGTTGAGGTCGGCGGCCAGTTGCGGCAGCCCTCCCGCGCCGAACCCACCCATCGACACACCGCCCTGCGACAGTTGCCCTAAACCTAAAAGCACGGTTACACATTTAAGGTTTTCTTCTTAATCAAGGAAAAACCATCAAGGAATGAATGGTTATAAATAAAATCAATCCTAATTCAGTAAATAAAAAAAAAGGAGTCCGTAGTCTAAATTACCACCACAACCTGCAATTATAACCCTCTACTGAGAGACAGAAATACGTGTGTTGACATTGCAGTGTTAATAAGTTTTCAGGCATTTTACATTTTATTTCGATAAACGGAAATGAGATTCTTCCTCTACGGCCAACAAGAACCAAGGCTTGTACGCGTAATCGCGGCACGCCGGGAGAATCCATCCAACGGTAGCATTGCGCCCAAAGTCTGTACATTGGGCGCAATTCTACCGTGCACACTGGTGCTCTTATTTTATTTTAGGCATATCAACAATATCACAAAAATTGGTTAATAGCAAGATATAGAGATGAGATATTGGTGCTAACTCTAACTAACTCACCGGCCGGCATGGACCAGGGTCTATCGGCGAACACGCCTGGGCTGCACACGTCGCCCGCGCCGAACGGCGGCAGCCCGTGCGACGGCAGCAGAGAGCCTGGAGAACGGAACACGTTGGTGCTCTTCTTGCGTTTCTTCCACTTCGCCCGACGGTTTTGGAACCACACCTGCAACGATGACAACTTGATTTAATTTATAAGTTTGCTTTTTCTGTATGAATATGGAGCACGGACGGCCAGACGAGGGAGAATGATGTCAGATCGTCATCTTAATTTTACTTTTGGTGAAGTTAACATAACATTCACGGCCATTATTTCCTTGAATGTTTCCAATATAAGATTTTTTACAGTAACATTAAATTATCGTCCTGGTAGCATTCCTACAATAATGAAAAAGTTATTCATATAATGTGTGTAATGCTAACTTAAAATACCAATTGCGGCAGCAAAGTAGAAGATATAAACGATTTTCGCCCTAACCCAACGCATGCAGTTTTGTGGACACTGGACATCTGAAATTGTTTTCCAACCAAAACTTGAAGTATATTATTCATGGACACCACAAGCAACCCCAATTATTCTTTATACTATCTACGACTGTCCACAAAACCTAAGATTTCTCATAACGTAAATCACCCTTCCTCGATTATGTATCATGCAGGAAACCCTAAGATCGCCGGACCATTGGGAGTTCGTCCTAAATCGCGTGTCATTTGTCAGCGGCTGCGACTTATTGATTCGGATAATACTCTGATGATCCGCGGTTATTTATCACGCTTAGCTTTTGTTTGACGGCTGCTATAGAGGGGCGGTTTTTATAAAGATGTTAACAAAACATAATTTGGTTTGTATTTTTGCAAATCTAGTCTTTTAATGAAGTTATTTATAAATTCAATTATTATTTTTTTGTTTAAATGTGATGTAATTTTGGTTCACAGCTAATGTTTGAGGTTTGAGTCGTTTGGTCAAGTTATGGTTGAGCTACGCTATGGATGATGGATGTGTTCCGTTAGTTTGGACATTTCATTACAAAACTGCAATGGCATTGCTATCAAAACCCAATTCTAAGAGTTAAATTGATAGTTTCAATAATAGATACTTCTACACAAATGACGGGATCGATTACTTAAATTAAGATCACTCTGTGGTCAAATAATATCCAAGTATAAAAAATACGAGTTAAATATAATACTTATTATGCAAGAGACAAACACTCATGTGTGCATCATGAAAACTACATAATAACATCCAGCTACATTAAAACGAAACAAAAGTAGGTACCCTCGCCACGTGAAATTGTCGACCACATTAAATTTTAAATTAAGTATGTTGCTTGTTGAAGCGGATTTGTCCGCTTTCCTCATTTTATAGTAAGTTACTAGAGCTATAATCACCATAAGTTTTAAAACAGCTTGTGCAAGTGACAATATGTAGGTAAATGATTCTCAAACTGCTAGGTACTTGTTAATCTTTGTGGTACGGCATAATCCATAAAATGTAGCGTAAACTTTTTTCACAAAATGCAACCTCAGGAGAGTTTTGTAATTATTCCAAATTTGTTCCCGCAATAAACATGTCTGTTTAATCAAAATAGTTGGGTAAGGCATATCATATTTGGTCAACTTTTTTTATTTAACTAACTTTGTTTAAATAACTTTATAAATACAGTAGTATTTATTCACATAAATAAAATCTACTGTGAAAAATTACACTTCTAGGATTATCGGCACTTTTTTCGTCTTCTTCCTTTAGCACTCGCGAACACTTACTAGACTGGATAAAAAAAAAACAAATTTCTTAGGTAGTGATTATTTTATTTTCGAAAATTAACAAATATTTAATTAATTATTATGCAATGTAACCGAATTAACTAACTAAAATATAATAAATAAATAATTATACTAACTAAACTACTGTTTTCGGAAATCTGACCATGTATTAACATCAAAATAATTACAATTGTAGGTACTTCTTTACAATTTATCCAAAACAATTTAAAAAATAACTAAAAATAAAAAATATTTTGATAATTTCATTTCTAAATTTTCCGCTTCCGCTATTGTAGTTCCGCAACCTTAGCAAAGTGCGGGAGCGAGAGGGCTGTACAACAAAAGAGATAGACATACTCATTTGGCAACTGTCACCGGCAGGACTCGATTATTTATGGTGTCACCGCAGCGGTTGGGATGCTCACTTTATGAACATTCAGGTTTTACGAGGTTTATGTTTTCGACTTTGCGGTAAACAAATAAAATATATCGTGAGGTCACTCTGTTTGGTGGAAAAGTACGACTTATATTTTTTTCCCGTATTCTAAGAAGACTATACAGTGGTCACTTACACATTAAAACACACTTTGTTAGCAAAAACTGATTATTGATATCTGTTTCCACTCGCCGCGCATGCTAAGATCGGTAGGTAGGTTCAGTAAGGTAGGTTCAGCAACATTAGTTGCAAAACCTACCTACGTGTTATTGGCATTGTCACAAAAAAAAACCTAGGTATTGCATCTAAAATCTTAAGATCACATTCGACTAGCAAGTTTTTTTAATAACTGTAACGGATAATGTGAAATACATTTTACCTACATAGGCGAATGAAAGTAAAGAACAAGCTAAAATAATGATCTAGTGAATGTGTTAATAGCTCGCGAAGGCTTCACAATCAGTTCTCAATTAATTTGCATTTAATACCAATCAGCATGCCCTTAATAAATAATGCACCACGTTTTTATGATTATTTACACCGTAAGATTTCGTACATAACAGATATTGGACCCTAACTTAATGTTAGTTAGTGGCTTTCATGGAACAGCTAAAACGAAGCTATTTTAGACATCACAATAATTAAAATGGAGCATTATTAACTAGAAAAGAAAGCCTATGAAAGAAAATATTTGAATAATTGTAACCTGACTAGGGAAAAATAAAAGTAAGCAATAGGTGCTAATACCTATCATCGGTTTCGTCTTACTGAGCAATCGGCAAGTCTTTTCATATTGTCGGTCTAGAACTAGATGCACATTATATTAAGAGTTATGTTAATTTTTTCAAGAGCACGATTGATTTCTAATCAAAATTTTTCCATTTCTTGTAAATAATTAACAAAGATAGGTATCTACTACCCCGCCCCCCACCAATTTGACGTCATAAAGTTACGCAAACCCGTTCATTACAAAGATCGCATGGTTTTAAGTACAACTGTATTTTTAAATTTCGTATTCGTAATTCGTATCTAACTGTTGAGTTGATACTCTGTTCATTTTAACGAACGATAGGATGTTAGATAATCTTCTTTACATATTTAGTTCTACTGAAGTTTTCAGGCAGTTCAAATCAAATCGTTTTGGCTTTGAAATAAGCTATTATTGAAATCTGTTATAATTATCCCATCCTCTTCGCCAACGTTATCTTCTATCTATACTTATAATAAATCTGTAGAGAGGTCAATTCTGTACATGAAATATATTTCCAAAATAACTATCAGCGGGTGATGAGTGATCGATACTGATGCCAAAAATGCAATCAGTAAAATTTTTGTCTGTCTGTCTGTCTGTCTGTCTGTCTGTCTGTCTGTCTGTCTGTCTGTCTGTCTGTATGTTCTTTATAGAAACAAAAACCACTCGACGGATTTCAACGAAACTTGGTACAATTGTTCTTCATACTCCTGGGCAGGTTATAGTATACTTTTCATCACGCTACGATCAATAGGAGCAGAGCAGTGAAGGGAAATGTTGGGAAAACAGGAGAACTTACTCCATTTTTTAAGCTTCCGTCGCGTGTGCATCCTTAATGGTTAAAGCTACACAGAAATCATGTATGACGGAAATGTTCTCCTTAAAATTATATAAAAAATATTCCACGACAGCAAATGTCTATCTTTTATGGTTGATTCACAATAACACGTGTAACTCCCGATAGCTTAGCAGTTCGGAGCTTTCTGATTATATTTGTCTACTCTTACGTTAGGTGACTGACTGACTGACATAGTGATCTATCAACGCACAGCCCAAACCACAGGTTATAGTGTACTTTTCATCACGCTACGATCAATAGGAGCAGAGCAGTGAAGGGAAATGTTGGGAAAATGAGTGATTCATGGGAAAGGTTTCAAACTATCAATGTATATATCATCACGCTACAACCCTTAGGAACGGGGCAACGCAGGTGAAACCACGGGCGAAGAACTAGGGAACAAAGTAACTATTCCACGCGGACGAAGTCGCTGGCAAAAGCTAGTAAATAATATATGTAATCAACACACATTAATATTTTATAACACGTTTTATTTATTACCTACCATAGAAGATATAAAATAACATAAAATCTAAAATTCTCCAAATCAAAACTTAAGGCAGCTTCGTTGACAGCTCCAATACCCTTGGTTTTTAATAAATCTACATCAGTTACAATTTAATCATTAATTCAATATTTAATCATTATTCTTATTACGATTATTTTAAAAGAAAAGCCTGTATTCCCCGAAGGGTTAGGCAGAGGTGTACTTAATATACACCCACAGTTAGGCCGGTATGTTTAGGTCCCATGTTATAGGGGGCGAGCCTATAGCCATTAACCGGGCACAAATCCAGACTCCGAACTGCTAATGAGAATTTCATAGAAAAACCCAATAACACTTTACTCGACCTGGGGATCGAACCCAGGACCTCTACTGTAGCAGTCGCACTTGGGACCACTAGACTAATGAGGCAGTCTATGGCCTATGTTATTATTTTAAAACTATAAAAATAATAACATAGGGCAGCCAACTATACCTACCCGTTTAAGTCACAAATAACACTAAATCCATGCTGACGGAACAAATTAATATTGGTCAAAAGGTATGTACAAAGCAGTACCTATCGGGTAAAAATTAAAATATTCAAACACACACACACACAACAGTAGTTAAAGTAAATAAGGGCTCAAGCCTTCAAAATCAAACATTGTCCTAGTCCCAAATGAATAGGTAGGTACTCGTCTTGGAAGAAACAAAACTTGTAGTTAGAAATCACAGAACATTTGGACAACCCATTCATCTTGGAACGTTTTGGTATCAAGTTGTATCCCGTGAGACTAGTGGTCCCGCGCTTCGCCTTCGAGACGGTGGTATGCGACTGATGACCGACGATCGTCTGCTAAGCCCAGTATTTCTCGTATCTATGTAAAAAAATCTACGAAATAATACGTACGTAAAATTAAAATATATATATATGAAGGTACTTTAAAGTCTACAAAATAGCCATCTTCGTTTCCGCATACGTTCTGCCGGCGGCGCTGTCTGTAATATACCCTTGTGCCAGAATAAAATATCGAAAAATGACTTTCAATCTTTAGATCTTTTTTGGATATATTTATCGTTAGTTCTCTAGTTTCTTAGTTATGTAAGTACTTAGGTTTAAAGAATCTGTAATTTCAAAAGAACATTGTTTGTGAATTTGGTATCAAATACACTTTAATGAAATACGATCTATTATGGACTTTGATTAATCATACATTGATACACATACAGTAAATAAATAACAGGTAATTACCGTAGATGTGAACCGTGTTACATTTTTAGCCATATTATCTTTATTTTATTATTATCTTTATTACCTACTTGCCATTTATCATTAAACTAGCTTTTTGCCCGCGACTTCTTCCGCGTGGAATAGTTACTTTGTTCCATATGAACTTTCATCCCCTATTTCACCCCTAAATAGGTCGAAATTTATCAAAATCCTTTCTTAGTGGATGCCTACGTAATAACATCTACCTGCATGCCAAATTTCAGCCCGATCCCTCCAGTGGTTTGGGCTGTGCGTTGATAGATCACTATGTCAGTCAGTCAGTCACCTTTGAGTTTTATATATATATATAGATTTACAGTCTGCCCGATTGCAAATAATTCGTCAATTAATATATTTTCTATTTCCTAATCAATATATAATAGAAAAAAAAACTGAAACGTACCCTCGACCCTGTATGTTCTGTGTTGTGCAATGTCGATGTTCATGAGCTACCGGTGATCCTAATTGGGCATACGGTATAGTTTCTCAAGCGTGAGTGCTGGAAGTCGTGAGTATTCAGTTAGCGGCCGATATTTGTGAGTCGTGGCTAGCGGACGCGACCTGGGGCTTTTGCGGGAGGGGGCTGTAAAATGTAGAAGCGGAGCGGAGATATTGATTAATTTAACAAGAGCAGGGAATATTGGTTCAAAAATAAATATTTTCGCTAAAAAGCACGATAGGTATTTACATATCGTTTATGTATATGTTAGTGTTTGGTTATAAGCAGGAGGTAGGGTTCTATCAATTCGCCAGTATATTACGTAGGTACGTTCCACGATTTCGGTCTTTGCTTTAATCATAAAGACTTTTGGCAGTAATTCCTATGATTACACCTTTCACGATACTTGTGTAATTTAATGGAGTTCATCTTTTGAAATGTTAAATCAATAAAGCCTTTTGAACCACATTTTAAAAGATTTTTCTTAAATTAACTTTTGTATCCTGAATGTACTTGGATGTGCCTGAATCTGCTTGAAATAAGTAATTCAGATACCTATAATTTTTCGTGTGTATATTCTGTAGTTTTACGCTTTTTTATTTTATTTTATTACTAGCGGACCCGACAGACTTCGTCCTGTCAAAAAGATTGACTCTTTGACGTTAGGAACACACCTAATATGAACTTTTAGCAATAGCAATAAAGCTCAAATTGACTCTACGTTTTAGTTAGAAATCGTTTGTATGGGAAAAAGAAAAGGGCTGTTTTTAGGGTTTTTCCGGCAATTATTCGAATTTTTCTCGCCGTAAAAACCATCCTTGAACTTCAACGAACATTTAAAAAAAAGAATTGGCCAAATTTGTCCAGGCGTTCTTGAGTTATGCGCTTACCAACACATTTTGCGATTCATTTTTATATATAAGAAGAAGAAGAAGAAGAAGATCAGCATTTTGTTTTCTCAATAAGTGAATGTATATTCTTGTGAGAAATAAAGTTCTTAAACCATAAATGAAGAAATTTAGTCGATTCGACGTTAGTTCCGAGATGCTCCGTTTTGTTGTTGTTTGTTCGTCTTTGAATCATAACTGTTTAATTATAACTAATATACAATATCTGTGTCTTATACATTCTCGTTTAATTATTTTCACTTAGCGTGCCTACTCAAATAAAGATCATTGATAATCATTTCTATTGTCATTAACTGTTGTTAGGATAAGGTTTGTTCCGACAACAGCTGAGTATAGCATTATTTTTTAAATGGATAACACAGGAGGATAGCATTACCTACACACTATAGTTTCTATTACAGACGGTGAATCACCTCATCAAGGCTCTAATGAGCGTAACACGTGAGCCGTGGCGCCTATCAATTGCGCCAGCGGTGAGCTCTAATGCGCAAAACAAACAGTCTTGGAAGCTGAGCTGTTGCTACCAGGCAAGCGAAGAATTACGGCAGGGAACGGTCTAGGGCGATATCTACCTACTTATCATTCGAAACTTTCAGCCAAAATACTGATATAGCTTATTCTGTCTTTCCTCGAATTTCTTGCCACTTCTCGAACGAAATTAAATCTTTCGACTCTAGCTTCTGGCGTTTTATTATGCATCGTCTGACTGATACGATGCATAATGAAGGGCACTCAGTTGTTAAATCTTTATATATATAATTCTTCTGTGAGTGTGTATGTGACTGAACTTCTCTCAAACGACTGGACCGATTTTGATGAAATTTTTTGTGTGTGTTCAAGGGGATCTGGGAATGGTTTAGATTCACAATTGGACCCGGTAGGTGGCGCTGCAATCGAGTTTTGGGTTATTTTCAGGGCAGGACAACGTCTGCTGGGTCCACTAGTATTATTATAAATTCAGTCACTAAAAATAAATAAATAAAGAACTTTCTTAACAAAAATACCTACTTCAAACAAAACATAAAAGCACTAAATAATTAAAAATAATATCTTCAAATCTAACAAACCAAATCTTGAATAATTAACCTATAACCTACCTTTAACCAATACATTATAAACACAAATACTAAACCGTGACCAGTGATTGCACGCAGCTTAATCTGTTTTTCCGTTTAGATTGAAGGAACCAGAAAAAAGCGTTTATCAATTTTCTTTTTAAACAAATCAATTGCGCTCACAAGTACCTATACTAAAGTTCTTGCTTTAATGAATCAAGCAACATAACTAAAACGTTCTATAATCGTGTCTTCAGGCGGCGCGGCGCGGCGTCCCTACGTGGAGTATGGTACATAGTGCGGTAGGTACATAGCGCCGCTCAATACATACGCGCGCACGCGTACACGCCCTGCCCGCAGTGATGGGCTAGTGTCGACACTAGGAAAACTTGATGTCTGATGAATAAGATCTTTTTACGATACTCACTTTTATCCTATGTTAAAAGGAACAAGAGAGGTAAGTAGGGCATTACTCACTTTTATCCTATGTTAAAAGGAACAAGAGAGGTAGGGCATAGTGGTATCAAAAAAATCCACTCACAATTTGGAGCTGCCCGACTGGGGAAGTACCTCCACCTTGCAGAAAATCGTAATCAAATAACATAGCTCCGTGCTATGTTGTGTGCCTAACGGTGAGCAAGGTCACCAGAGCTCTGCGAGAAAGCGTTGTGTTGGCAGATAGGATAAGCATCAAGCTATTTTCTTCTATGCTGCTAACCCAACTATTTCACCTTTATTACAGGGTCGTCGGCAACGCGCGAGTGATACCCCTGGTGTTGCAAGCGGGCCGTATGCTTGTTTGCCATTTGTGGTACAAAAAAAAGGAACGAGTGAAAATTATTGAAAAAATCTAAATGCGATTTACTCAGTAATTTCTTGATTGTCGTCAAAAAATTACAATAGATAAGATGCAACGTTGATTGGTTGTCATGTTAGATTTAATTGTCAAGGGGGTCTATACCCTCAATGGGTAGCTAAGGGTTGAGGAAGAACATGAAATTAGTACGAGCATTGTGTAAAATATATTTTATGTGTTGTGTTTAAAACACAAACGAAAACTTAATAAATGCAATATGTAGTTGTTCTATGGTTAAATTAGTTTAAAATATTCAGCACCACAGTGAAATACGTAGGTATGTAGGTTTTATCAATATCGACATAATTGCTTCGACGTACAAAACGGAATCATCGACACATTATCACGATTACAGTAATCCCTAGACGCTCCACGCTCGCTTACGACCGCTATATACGGATGTAGGTATCTACTCCGTAAATAATTATACGAATCTTTTAATGTTTTCTGTACGATCAAAGTTTAAAAACACGGATAATATTTCTAACCAAGATCTTTATGGTAGTGTCAAAATCTATATCTATAGGTAAGTATCACTGACTGACAGACAGACAACGCACATCGCAATGAAATCGTACATGAAATTTGGAGGTTTGGTTGAGTGAATTAGTGTACTCAATTTTTTTGAAATTCACCCCCTGAAGGTAAAAATTGGTTAAAACGTTTGTCAAGCATGTCCTTTATTTTTATCGATTTTTAAGTTATTTTTTATTTTATTCCTTTTATTATCATCATAATTTAGATGTCCCGATTGCCAAATAAATTGCTGAGTGATCTCGATATATAACGATATAAATCGCGGAGTGATATATCAAGGCATTATTGTGCATCAAAATTCAAAATCTTATACAAAAATCCTATTTAACAGTGTAGACATTTATGGTACCTATGTGATTAGGTATCGTAAGGTATTACCGAATTTACTTTTGTCAACCTGTCATAAATATTATCTTGAGAATAAACGAAATATTTCATTAAGTTGGCTGTGAACCAAGTAATAAAGACAAATCAATCACACTTACAAAATTCAAGGCACTGTCAATTACCCAAAAAATTGCAAGCAATTGAAATAAGTATCTAGATATTAAATAAAGATTTCTTATTGCAAAATTATTAGGTACATAAATCCTAATAATTCAGTCATCATTGAGTCATCAATTATGTAGTGAAAAATAACAAAATTAATAAATTAATTCAACATATAATATTAAAAACGTGAAAATTTGTGAGTATGAATGTATGGATCTTTGTTACTCTTTCGCGCCAAAACGACTGAACGGATCTGGATAAAAAATGGCACACAGATAGATTATAGTCTGAAATAACACATAGGCTACTTTTCATCCAGGTCGGACCCAATCCTGAAGTCCACGCAAAGTCGCGGGCAGAAGCTAGTAAAAAATAAAACGGGATTTATTATTAAGTACCTACTTTCCCAAAAAATATAACTTTACGAAAAACTGAATTAATCAGTACCTACTTAAAAATCACAAATTTTCGTTTTAACTCTTCCGACTAGAATCTTAATATAATAAGTAAATAATTATAACTTGTGCAAAGTTGAGCGCATTTCGTTTACGTTTATGAAAAGTTAATAATTCTGTGTGACGCCATGTCGACGGTTCGTAATCCGTCGGCTTCCGAGCTGCGTGTAAATTGAATGGAGTCGCTCAGGAACGTTTCATTACGCCCGCCAAGCTTATATTAACGTTTAGCCCTTCTCAGACAGTCGCCGAGTTTTGTAAACTTTTGCAATATTCCTTTAAAGATAAAATTATCTTTGTTTATAGAATGAACTTCTACTGTTATTGGTGTAAGACAGCAAAGAATTCGAAAATAATGCAATATCGTGCTTCTGTTTGTAGATATAATCGCTACTGGAATATTTTAAAGACCCGTGTCAAGTATTACAAACTATAAGTACTTACGTATCAACAAAAAAGAAAATTGAAAAAGAGAAAACATATCTCTGAGAAAAAAATCTTTAATCTACATGTAACTCTTTGAACGTGGTTGTGTTTACAAGCCGTGTAAGTGTTTTCCTGGTAGTGGTGATGATTCTCTTTTTCTCTGTGTTCGAAGAAAGCGGTGTCAAAAATATATCTACTGTCTTGTATAGCTGCCCTAGTGTTGCCCAAACGCAAGACCAACACACTATCTTTGATAGTAAATGATCAAATAAGTAATCATAAACCCGTCCTCAGTTTGAATTATCTGTGAGACTCAAGAGTCTTGCAGACTCTTCTTCTTGCTGAAATCTTGCATAGGTCAGTCTTGGTCTTCATCTTGATACAATAAAGTGGTCTTGTTCTTTGGTCTTGCGAAAGCGCAAGAACAAGACCGAATCTGCAAGACCAACACTTTACACTAAGTTTGGCAACACTAGATAGTCTGAAACTGCAATTATATTATTTCAAAATAGGAAAATAAATTTAATGATCTTAAAATGGAAGAAGTCACAAGCAAAAGCCAATTTAATTTCTCGAATAACACGAAATATTTTGAATAACAAACAAAATAAATACTAATGTTACTAAAGTTAAGTAATCCTAAAGCAAACAAAGACAGCTGCGGAGTACCAGGACATCATAACAGCGTGGATCCCTCGGGAGGTTTAATTTAGTTCGCGTGTAGCTGTCGGCCGCGCGGCGACGGGCGACGCGAACGAAATGCGGAACTGTGTACACTAATGGTGTGCTTTCTTTAGCTATGAGGGACGCTACCAATGCCTCCAACAAATAAAAATAAAGAGTGGGTAGGTAAGTACCTACTAAAAAGAGAAAAAATGCTTTTATTAATGAAATTTGGAATTCCCGTTTCATTGCTCAGTTACAATATGAAACATTACAATGCCATGTTATTACATTTTGACTTCTTCACAAAATACTTCAGCTATTTGTGTTTCTGGTATTTTTTCTCCTAAGATAATATTAGTAGTGATGTTTTTTGTTTATTTTTAGTATGACACTTTCCTAAATAAAGCAAAACAGATTAATATCAGTAAAAAGGCTTTTAGGACTCCCACATCATCCCTACAATGAATACATAAAAACAACCATGTTGACTTATAATGGTCGCAGGTAGTGGGTACTGTGCAAATAATTGATTATTGATAATAACGTATCTCCGATCACAACAAAATTGTAACAAATAACGCCGTATTTCTGCATCACACTCGAACCAAACAAATAATTTCCACAGATAAAATATAATTTGCATACAAAACTTATTAGTGATGCATAAACCCAAACACGTATTTAATTGAGCGCGGTAATCCGTATTAATAATAGAGCAGCCGGCGACCCCTGGCGTGATACTACAGATTTAAAAGTCAATATCCTGCCAGGATTACACCAGGGTCCCGAGAAACAGGGGAGCGAATAATTAGGTGTCGGCTATACTGCGGAATAGTTTTAACCAGTTGTTTGACGAATTATAATCGAGTCAATAGTGCAGTTTTTGTCGACTGGCTGCTCAATCGAATATTCTGGTATCAGATTATCTGATTGAAGAAATATGTATGAGAATGCTTCGTGCGAAAAAAATACTAAAAAATTTAAACTAAACGTCATATTAAAAATTGTAAGATTTCCAAGAAGGTCTCGGATTCAAAAAGAAAGCAACAAGTCTTAGAAAATTGGTGTCTAAATTGTAGAATACTGGAAATATATCTTGGAATCGTAGCTTTTAGAAGTTAGATTATCCAGTGGTTATGTTTAAAGATAATATTATTTTATGCATGAACTAACCTCAGGATAATAAAATGAAGATCAATAGTATACCTCTACTTATAAAGATTTTAGTTCAGACAGACGGTCAGTCCCTTCACAACAAACCATTACAAGTCGAGAAATAAATGATCGCTCATTTCTTATTAGTCCTGTACCCACCTGGGAATGAACTGACTACAGAACAGTGACCCTTGCTTAACAAACCCCGATGTTGCTACCAAAATTAACTCTCCCGTTGATCCTCAATACAATTTTATTGCAAATGGCCCCAAATAATGCTAAATCACAGCTAAATCCCCATAATATGGGGTAGGCTCGATTTCGGGTTTTTTCGACTAGCAACATTATCTTTTATTGTGATAAGTGTTTATGTGATGCAATTTCTGCTTTCGTTAATGCATTATGAATAATATTGTAGGGTTAAATGTTGATCTTGAAATTTAATACAAAGGTAACGCAAAAGCAGAAATGAAATGAAGTTATATTTATTCTGCAAGTAGATCTTTAGAGATTCTTTTACATGTTAATGGTTTTGTTTTTTTTTATGGCTAGATGGCTTCGGCATTTCCTAACTGACGACCTCTGAGAAGAAACACCGAAACAAACTCAGAGAATCATGGTCTCATGGTCCAGACATGGAAGAACATTTAAATACTGGTTTCTGACACTTAAGCGAATATTAGACATTGAAATAAAACTACTTTTTACGGATTTTATCGCGTTGTATTGATATTATTTGATTCCCGCCGTTTCGGATATCACGAAATTATTTCAAGAACATTTAAATATAAAACTGATTGCTGGTGCTCGATAACAATTTTATTCATTTCCTAAGGCGACTGTAGTTATTGCTTGCTGGTTAAATCTATAAACCATTGTAAGTAATTCATATGTTACCAAACCTATCGTCAACTTGAGGCCCATTTTATCTATTAACTATTCAGTGGCTATTTTGAGGTGTCTTTTAGTGTGCACTAAAACTTGCGTAAACTTAACAAATTGCTCATTTACATAATTATTTTATTCAATGTAGGACAGCATCGTGTAAGCTTAATTATACGTATTATAGCTATTGTAAAATTGTAACAGGCCGATGACTGTATATTATAGATATTAAACAAAAACTTATATGGGGGGTCTTTATTAGAGCCCCCATATTGGTAGAGCATTTAACAAAAGCCAGAATAACAATTTTTAGAATTTTTGTCTAGCTGACTGTCTGTATGTTTGCATCACGCAAAAATACTACATGGAATTTAATGTAGTTTTAGAAATGTATTTCTAGAGTGAATCGGTTTCTTCTAGACAAGCGCGCTCCATCGTAGATCGCAGTATCGCTTAATATCAGGCAAACTGGCGGTCAAACGTAAGCCTATCACGAATAAAAAAAAGTCTAACTTAAAATCTGGAGCATGATTCATCTTGATACGCCGCCTAGAATCAGACTTATAGTATGTTAATCTTTTTCGGACGTGAGTGAAACTGCGGGCAACAGCTAATGTTTAATATTTACAAATATATAGACTATAAAATTATATATTAATAATAGTGAATAACCCAATCAATACATAACTATTATCGATATGTCGATAATTGCACCACCTGTCGATCGATACGTTACCAGACGTATACCAGGTGTTAATATATTTTAGTGGTTTACTATATTACGATGAACCACAATAAACGAGGGGCTCGTTTATTGTGGTTCATCGTAATTATTATAAATCTATTGTTAATATTGTGAGTGATTGATAAGTATTATAGGAGTTCAAGTTTTAGTAAATACATGTTCACGCATGCTTTTTGTAGTGAATAATCTAATCTTCTCATGCTCTTAGGTTTTTCTCTCTTAGTTAAGGATAAATACCAATATCATGTATTTTACACGAAATTACTGTCATCAAGCCCCCGTAACCTAATTTGCGTATAATATCGATTGCCAATACATAGTGTAGATCAGGCTTCAGGTGTCAGGCTTTTTGAACTTCTGACCACGGCTTAGCAATTGGCAACATTTAAAAATTATTAAGCCGCCAA
Source organism: Acronicta aceris (assembly GCA_910591435.1). Taxonomy (NCBI): domain Eukaryota; kingdom Metazoa; phylum Arthropoda; class Insecta; order Lepidoptera; family Noctuidae; genus Acronicta; species Acronicta aceris. Next base: position 2,551,716 of record OU342781.1, on the reverse strand, counting down.
ACCCAAAATACTGTTTTTTTTAATATATTTTACTATCCTGAGTTCCAAAATATATTTATTTATTTTTTATATTTCTATATTTCAATTTAAATGTTGTCAAAATAATAGTTAATCACCAACGAAATAGGTAATTTAAGGTGATACCTACCTTTCACTGTGTAATTTGAATTGAATGATGTCCCGAAATTCGGGACAATTTTCGTCCCAGTAAAAATATTGTCGTAAGGCAGTCTCTACTTATCGTATTTTCTCGAAGTTTAGGTAATTTTTTTTATGGGATAGGGGGACAAACGAGCAGACGGATCGCCTGATGGTAAGCGATTACCGCCATGGACACCCGCAACACCAGAGGAGTCACCAGTGCGTTGCCCGCCTTTTAAAAGGGGATTGGGCCTACGGTAACCTCACTTACTCGGCGAAACACAACGTAAGCGTTGTTTGACGCAGGTTTTCTGTGAGGCCGTGGTATCACTTCGGTCGAGCCCATTCGTGCCAAAGCATGGCTCCCTCACGTTAAAAGCTCACCTTTTTCCGATCACTGGTGATTAGTGATTCAAGTAATATTGATATAGGTATCTACAGATTAAAACAGTTATTTTTCTACCATTTATTCTTGGTAGGTTTCTACAATTCCTTTGATTGCTTGGTAAATATTTTTTAAAGATAGCCAGGCGAAAATCAAACATTTACACGTTGTGGTGGGTTAAGCGTCGGGAGCTGGACCCTAAGTTATTGGGTTAATAAATCTTAATGTACCGCGTCGCGGTCGGCATGCTAATGCCTCTTAATGTTGCAGGGGTCGCCACATTTGCCCAACATAATTATATTTTTGTAAGGGGTAAAATATGTAGGTATCTAAAGCCGAAAAATATTCTGCTTTGCAGTCATGTTACTGGTTTTGTTTTAATCAAAATATCAGCATTACTGGCAATAAGAATAAAAACAATACTAACTAAGAAACTGGGGTAATATTTCACACTTTTTTGATCGTGAGTAGGATTTATAATCCTCTTGGCTAGCCTTCAAATATAAGACTCCAAACATCAATCAGTTTTTCTGTGTTGAATCATGTGTCTATGTGAAAGCCAGGGTCCAAAAGTATATATTTGCTAGCAGTATTTTATCACCTGTTTATTGTTTAGCAATACAAAAGTCAATAGCAAAAGTCTGCTATTTGCTTTATTGACAACATAAAATGGTTCGCGCATCTATATCTATTACAACAATCACACAACGCAGCATTGCATTCGAAAACTAAAAAGTGATAAATAAAAAGGGTTCAGAATAATTAATGATAGAAAAAGATTTCCCATGTAACGTACTCGGCGACCATTTAACTGTCTAATCGTCGAGAATATCGAATGAGGGGAACGTGTGCCATTTATTTTTATCGATGTCGGTACCCGGTATAGTGTCACAACACTACGGCAATACAACTTACATCTTTTTAATATTAAAGGATTTGGTAAACAAAATGAGAGACAGTCGGGGCAGCGACATTTTTTATTTATTTTGGTTTGACTTTTAGTGCAGTCATTTGTTATTTAAAATTTTAATGCATTCACAGAAAAGATGCACAAAAGTTAACTTTATAACTAGCATCGAACTAACGTTAACATTTTATTTTATTGATTCTTGATTGATATAGCCTAGTGGTATGACCGTTGGAGTGCCAAATCAAAGGTCTCGAGTTCGAACCCAAGACCTCTGACTTTTCGAAGTCATGTGCGTATTAAATAGTTAATTATCACGCGCTTATACGGTGAAGGAAAACATCGTGAGGAACCTGCATGCCTGAGAGATTTTCTTGATGGCGTGTGAAGTCTGCCAACCCGCACTAGGCCAACGTGGTGGACTATAGCCTAATCCCTCTCATTCTGAGAGAAGATCCGTGCCCAGCAATGGGACAGTATAATGGGTTGATTATTTGTTGTGTATGTAGTTGAGAGCCACTTGACGGTTCTATTTTATATTATTGCGATAAAGGTCCTATAGCTCAGGTTGCCAGGTTAACTAGTAATTAAGTATTGCACGTTTTGATATAACTTCTGCATAATCATTATGGTTAATAATTGCGTTGTAGAGCGTTCAAACTCTGGTCCGAGGCACATCACACGTGTAGGGAGACCATAAACGAAGGAAGTTAATTCAACGGAGAAAGGTCAGTAAACTTTGAAATTGAAATAATAATAACTTGATAGACACTCAAGATAATTGTTATAGAATGATTTAATGGATTAGATTACATTCCTTCCTAAACTATTAAAGTGAAGGAACCTCCACTAGTGACGATTTAAAATGGTCGGCTGGTCTGCCCGACCAACAGTCTCGCTTTCAACCTAGTTAATAGCCAATCGATCACTGATTAAATTATTATTGAGTACCTACCTAGCAAACGCGACAGAAGCTGAATCCAAAATGTAAGTGCAGAGCACTTGATCATTAACAATTAATGTATAATATAAAAAACCCCGGAGGCCTTTGGAGTTCAATTTTAGATGATGCCTCTGACTGCATGAGATTGGTCATCTTGTTTCGATCCTTTCTAGCAGTCGGATTTTTTAAATTTATTATTTAAATTAACTTTTTTTATTTTTCACTTAACACACATTTAAACATGTAAGTTTATATATCTTTGTAAGCCTTTTATAAAACCCTATAAATATACATTCATGTATACACTCGAACATAACCCGGCAAAGTCGGGAAAAAACACTTTTTTTTTTCATTTAATATTAGTATGATATCGATAACGATTTTAATCACAATTTCCAATTAATCACAAATCAACCTGTCGAATGGATCCTAATCGACAATTTTTTCAAAACATCGCAACATTTTAATATCAAGAATTAGAGTATATTTCAACAATTTCCCGAATTCTACTAGTGGAACATGGTTAGCCTATCGCTCCGTCTGCCTGTATAATATCTTTATGGTAGTGCTAAAATGCCGGCCGGAAGATTTCCGACCTCTCTTTGTTCTGATATCGTAAAGTTAATAGTGTGAGATAGCGATACACTTCTGCGTAAGGAAACAAACATTTCTTATAAGGTCATATTCGCAGATACCTATAGCTCTAATTTTAAAACAGTTCTCAGTAAAGAGGAGCTTTGGTTTATGATTTGTTTTTGGAAAAATCTAACGTTATAATGGGTTGATACCAAAAGTATTTTTGTAAAAAACTGATTATGACAGCAGCATTTTTGACTGAAAACTACAGTAATGCATTTTTTATTTCGAAGCAACTTGCCAACGTACACGACTTAAATCTTGCTTCTTCCCATATTTAGAAGCGGTGTTTATTCGGCTGGCTGCTATTTATATAATACAGTGCCGAGTGCGGTCGAAGTCGAGCAAATAGCCAGGAAACTGAACCGGTGTTTGCAATTGACCGGCCGACACTGTAAATATTTCATGTGTACTGTACGCTCCTCCGTGTACGGTGAGCTTCGTAGATAAATACGGACATTTCTTCAAATCTTCTAACATGTTAAAGCGGAATACACAGATACACACTTCTTACGAAATCCCCGGAACTGCAAAGCTACAAACTTTAAATTGACTGATATATTTCTTAAGGTTTCAACACATTAACTTGGAAGGATACCCTAAATTGAACTTCGAAGTCAAATGTCGAATAAAAAGAAAGTAAGCAAAATCAATTATAAGTAACCGAAAATTTAGATGTAAGATAAGAAGAAAAAAATCGTTGTAAACGTTTTTGATTGTTGTTGTTTTATGTCATTTACTCGTGGCGTAAATCTACTTACTTTGACTTTGACAAGTTATTTTGGAAAAACGCATCTTATATTTATATTAGTAGATACAAATTAGTATTAGTTTACTGGTATTGTTATTATTTTGCAAGATGTCTAAATTTCTTCGAAAATAACAAAATAAATGAAGCGATAAGCTTTCTAAAGAAGCGTTAAGGGGTTCATAGGGATGGGCAAAGAGCTCGGGAACAATGGAATTGCATGAACAGTAGCCGGTTGTACGTGATTGCCGCGGCCACACGGACGGGACGCGACGCGACGCACGGACAAACACATTTGTGTTCGTTTTGTGTGTTTCTCCGGGACCACTTCGCGCCACACTGCGACATTCTTCGTACGCGTTTTATTATTTATTTATTGTGCGTAGCAAAGCATCGACTTTTTTGTCGACGCTACTTTTTAAAAACTCGAAGGTGTAAAGGTTAGTGGTGTTTGTTTTGTACACCGGCATTATTCATACATCACGTTTTTTTGTTGAAATGCGTTAGACGGTCTAAAAGTGTTACCTAGATGTATTCCAACTATCAATTTTTAGTTTTTTACGATTCAATGCCAAGTTACGTAACGCATATAGCACAGAAAATGTGATGAAAGAAACGGTCGGTGATACTATTGGTTTAGCGGCAAGCATGATTGTGTAACAGTTGTAAATGGATAACTTTTGGTATCTACACACAAATAGAAAACTTCTCATTAAGTAATTATGTTTCAACATGTTTGAAAGAATAAAAATTACCAGCAAACTTTTAAATAAAACACTAGGAACGACATAACTAACTAAATTATTTGTAATGAAATTAGAGCAAAATAAAAGAATCTTTTGATCTACGAGTAATGCTTACACATACTGCTTAAGAGTCCGGCGGACCGAATTTTACTTACAAACGTAATACCGAAATAAATCGCAATTCAAACACACTTTAATCAAATTCAGTTATTATTCGAATTCCGATACCGTTAATCTATTAAGTTAAGACCGCCTTTGTACCAACGGTGCATAAAGTATTAATAAATAAATAAAAATCTAGGTTCCCACTCTACCATTTCATCCAAAATACTTCACTGGAAATAAATGTAAGCGAATGCAATTTTTGATAACTACCAAGTTTGGAACGGTTTTCCCGTCTTTTATTTCCTGTAAGTAAGTAGTAGACGAAATAGTATCGTAGAAACCTAGATGACCCGTATCCAAATCCGAATAATAACAGAATTTCATAGAATATTGTCTGGATTAAGATTTATTTCGGTAATACGGTTTTGTGAGCAATTTTAGCTCCGCCGGACCCTTAAGTTTCAGAATCCTGTCTTTACAATTTAGGCACATTCGATAACTTACTTAACTATCTTTTTATATGTATGTACCTTTATATTTTTTTGAGTTTTGCATGCTAAGATTATTAAGTTATTATAGTGAAAGAAAAATTCGACAATTCCTGCCCACAATCGAATTTTTTCTTCACTATTGCAACTTACTTTAAGTTAATAATATAAGGCAGTAGATAACATACAAGGTATTGAAAATGTTGGATCTAGATCTGTTGTTGGATCTCGTGACAGTGTTTATCACTAGATACCTACTTTGAATATGTCTTAAATATGCGCGCTCAATATCTAACATGATTTCTTGAATATTTGAGTGCGACTCATTTTAAGAAAACGCTTGTCAACAAAACGCATTTATAATTATTTCGATAGTAGCTATCGAATGAAAAATAAACTATGAATATTTAAAAGAGGATCGAATCAATGAACAGAGCTCCATTCAGTAGCAGGTCAACACGTAGACGATAACAGTTTCAATGAATAACGCATCACTAAAGTTAATAACAGTGACGATAAACCGGCAATTTTCACGGATTACAACTGGCTTCTTGGAGACGAACACACGGATGGTAAAGACGTCAAACACGAATGTTGAACAATCACTTTGAGGCATGGTTCTAGCCAAGTTACAAAGGCATTATTTTAATGTTACTTTTTTATAAATATGTGTGCAAGAAATACTTTTGATAAATGGCGCAAATTTTAACAAAAAACTTAGAAGGTTATGATTATACATTTTTTTAAATTACTTGTACACGAAACAGGGTTCTGATAAAAAAAACTTAAACTTATATTGAAGTTCCAGCGAGTTGGTCTACAACTTGCTTAGTTTTAAGAAAATATAAGCCAAAGCTCAAGATCTATATGGGCTGTGTGTCACGGGTGTTAACGAAATACAAATATTAGTCAACACACGACACAAATTAAGACTAATGTCTAATGTAAAGCATAGTTTAACTCGAAACTAAGTGCTTGAACAAAGTGACAGCGGCTGATTACCTCCAGTTGGTCGTTAATATTAGTTTCGTTTACTAAACTCGTGAACAACATTTGTCAGCAAAAAATCCCGTGAATTGCTGCCAAAACATCTATTGTGATATCGAAGTAGTCTGTCATAATATTTACATATGGACTTGTAAATACTCCTTAAAGACTAAAAGATTAAATAGTAATTTATTTGAAGACGATTGGTTCAGTTATAAAATTTTTGTAAGAACCTTCATTCATAAGAATAAATTGAATTATAATTTCATGAAACAAAAACAATCTACATTTAATTTCAATCAAAAGCAAGACAGCTGGCGAGTAGAATGGAATCATTAACACGTCATAATTATATTCTTGGTCAATAAAAAACATTGCTACTGCGCAGTCAACGGGCAACCACCAATAAAATGTTGAGACTAATAAAACTCCAATATTATAGACTTATTTGACTATGAAGTTTTTACGAAAGCGTTTGACAACCTCGACCACCCATTCACACGGCCTTTAAAAGAGCATAACTCAAAACTAAAATTATTATTCGTGCAACGTGAAGGTTGAATCAGGTAGAAGGTGCCGTGAAATGTATCAGTGTAGTGCAACTTTTGAACTGGACGTGCGAAGCAGGAGTCTCGCAAGGTGAACGCTTGGGACCAATTCTTTTTATATTGTGTGTTTTCAGCGGATGTTGGTTAAGATATAACTGTGTGAGCGATTTGATTTGTTTATCGTTTTAAATCACCTGTTGATAATATCGATTTTAATATTGACCTAGCGTAGTGACGTTGTGATCGATTCTATCACTAACTTTAAAATTACCGTCCTAAAATGGTATTCTTATTGTTAACACACAACTATTTACATGTATGTACGACCTAGTTTTTTTTTTCAAATTTTATTTGCATGTCTATAATCTTTCTATAATCTTTGATATAATTCATTATTTTGTATACTTTTATAAAAAAAAAGACGTGTGGCACTCGGGGACTGCCGCGGTAAAGCTATTGCATAGCGTTTTTTATCAACTTATGTAATACAACCAATACCACCTAAAGGCGGGTTGCTGAACTAAAGAGACAAGCGTGTTTCTCTTTAGTTCAGCAACCCGCCTTTAGGTGGCATTGGTTTTTATCAACTTATGTAATACAACCAATGCCACCTAAAGGCGGGTTGCTGAACTAAAGAGACAAGCGTGTTAGGATTTTTTCGTTACGGAATTTCTGGATTCAGTCCCCACGCTCAAGGCCCGCGATAGAAGCTATGCAATAGCTTAAAAACAGTCAATATGATAAGTTATAATAATACAACAGTCGTGTTGCAGTAAAACCAAAATAAGGTGATAACACAATTATAAAGTAAAGAGTAACATAAACAAAGGAAAGTAAAGTATACTATCGCAATACCAAATCTTGTTATAGACTGCTGATTAATTTGTTTTTCGCATTCAAGAATATTGCGTAAATCCTGATATTTACAGATATTTAGCTTACCTTTGATAAATTTTATGTTACATTCCTTTTACTAATTAATTATACTTATTTGTTGTAAATCACGGAAAGACCATTACCGTTTGTACTATAGCGGTATATTGTTAATAGATAAAAATGTATTTAATTGATACTGACCTGTACTCTGCTCTCGGTTAGGCCGATCCTCATGGCGATCTCCTCGCGCATGAAAATATCGGGGTAGTGTGTCTTAGAGAAACATCTCTCCAACTCGTTCAGTTGCGCCGGCGTGAACCTTGATATGAAACATATTCCTGTTATAAAATAATAATGTACCTAATCAGGAATTTTTGTTTGAAGCAATACATTTACATTTCAACCGCTAACTTCTACTGGAAAGTGTAACTTCTAATTTGTGGAATGCCTAATTCAAACACTGACCGTGTGCTAGGCGAATTGTGTAGTAATATTCCAAATAAACCATTTTACTGTATATCTTAGACGCATTGTAGAAATCATGAAACAATTTAAAATGTGTTACCTCGTCCGATGTCTCTTCTGCTTGGCAGGCTTATCGCTGTCGGAGGCTGACGATGACATGCTGACTGGCACGGTGGCCATGTGCCCTCCACTATGTTGTTGGTGGATGCCACCTGCACAAAACATTCATATAATTTATCAGATGTAAACTGTACATAAAGATTCTCAAGAACAGACATAAGATCTATTATGTTGTAGAAAAAATATCTCTTGCCATATTACCTGCGCTAAATCGGTGTTTTTCATAAAATATGACGAAGATATTGAATCGAGGATAAAAATTTTCATTACCTAATTATTACGAAATCTTGTCGGCAGAGACAAATTTATTTATACTTCTATGCACAATAGTAGTAGTAGATAAGGTGGACATAATGCCATTCGGCATTCTCTACCAGTCAACCTTTAAGTTTGGGAGAAATTATAATAGGTACAAAAAAATTAATATATGAGTAACTAGCGGAAAACTATAGATAGACAATAATTTAATATATACTTAAATACATACATATATTTATTATTAAATTGATACAAACGTCTAAAACCTACGAAACACCATGTAATACCATAGCATACCTACAAACTGATATGAGTTCCCAGCATCGTATATACCTTGTAAGTGTTCGTTGCGTATATTGTGCGCGATGTGCAGGCGTGGCCCGAGCGCATGGTGCGACCGGTCGAGGCTCGGCTTGATCTCGTGCGGCTTACTATCCTCGGAGCACGACTCTTTGTGACCTGTTGGCACATAAGATTAGTACAGAACAGATAGCGATGGAGCTTATGCTTAAATAATTTATTATTGATGTTTAGCTATATATTTTTATTAAAATTAAGCTTGCGCTTGACCTCAATCTTGCCTCCGAGGCAAAGTCGTGGTCTACAGTGGAGCGAACACACCCAGAAAATGCCTGTTCATCCTACTTTTGAATAAATTCGGGTTGTAAGTAATCGGAAATACACACGCAGGAAAGGTATTCCACTCCTTGGCTGTGTGCATTATAAAAGATGATTTGTAGAGCTGTGATTTGCAATTTGAGGTTTGACCTCGATACCGGAGCCAAAGTTAAAGTTTGCGTTTAGCTCTATGCCAAAAAGCTCAAGGCTGTCGATGACTGGAACAGGAGTACCTTGGAAAGTAGCAGTCGTCGCAAAAGGACTCCTTTTGGCGGCATATTGCCGCAGTCAATTTTCGGATAGGCTCTTATTACATTACCTCATCACTCTTTACTTAGTTTAATATTGTACTTAGAGATACGGCTAGTTTTTGTTCAATAACTATGGTCTTGAAAGCAGTGACGGGTAATAATGATTCTAATCCTTAGTGAGTAATTATTAAAATCGACGCGGACTTATAGTCAGAAATTAAGAGTCCGGCGGACCGAATTTTTCTTACAAACGTAATACCGAAATATATCGTAATTCAAACACAATTTAATCAAATTCTGTTATTATTCGGATACCGATACCGTTAATTTAGGTTCCTACATTATCATTTCGTCCAAAATACTTCACTGGAAATAAATGTAAGCGAATGCAATTTTTGATAACTTTACCAAGTTTGGAACGATTTTTCGGTCATTTATTTCCAGTGAAGTAGTAGTAGACGAAATAGCACCGTAGAATCCTAGATTAATGATATCCAAATCCAAATAATAACATAATTTGATAGAATATTGTCTGGATTAAGATTTATTTCGGTATTACGTTTTTGTGGGCAATTCAAGCTCCGCCGGACCCTTAAATAGTTTTCTCACACTGCTTTAATACTAAGCCTTTTTGGTAAAAGCTACTTTTTGAAAATCACATTCTTTAGGATTCCAATTGCGAAAATGATCAAGCATGCTAATATAATAATTACAATCACTTGTAACACAAACGATGTAACACAATCCCTTTGAAGCTGAAACTGTTTAAAAATCCTCACGACGATACAAAAATGAAACTGCACCGTTTAATAAATCCAATTTAGACGGAGAACAAAGTGTTAATGCGTGAAATTGGCAAAGTTTGGTCGTCGGCTCCTCCCAACGACCTGGCGATACTCAGGATTTTCTATTTGCCAAGAAATTGCAAATTTTCAAGCATAAAACTTGCGCCTCGCGTTGTAATAAGATATGAAATGGCCCTGTAGGTAAAACAGCTGCAATGGTAGACCGGGACGACTTCAAAGCTTCTTATGATTCGGTTTAGATTTTAATCTAAATTAAAAAAAATATTACATACAACACGTAAAATAATTTTTTATCAGGCACTCTCGTCCCCAAAGTCAAATTAATGGTACTTATCGTGTGTCCGGACATACTGTTGCAACTAATTGTTTTTTTAGGGTTTCGTACCTCAAAGAAAAAAAACGGAACATTATTAAAGGATCACTCTGTTGTCTGTCCGTTTGTCTGTCAAGACCTATTATCTCGGGAACGCCTGGAGGTATCGAGTTCAAATTAAAACCATATACTCAGGTCTACAGTCCCTTGAAGCTGTGAAGTTCAAGGGACTGTAGACGTAAAAATAGTCAAACTTAGACGTCTAAGTTAACGTAAAAAAAGATATGGCCGTTTATGCCGCAAAAAACTTATATTTCGACACTCCCAAGAGAATCAAAATTTATAGGGTATTTTCCGTTGACCTACAACTATGAAATTTGGCAAGTAAGACGCATCTTATACTACAAGTATAGGGAACAATCTGAAAACTATACATTTGTATTTTTTTTTGGGATAGGAGGGCAAGCTACCAGACGGATCGCCTGATGGTAAGCGATTACCGCCGTCCATGGACATCCGTAACACCAGAGGAATTACGAGTGCGTTGCTGATCTTTTAAAAGGGGTTGGGCCTCCGGTAACCTCACTCACTCGGCGAAACACAACGTAAGCGTTGTTTAACGCCGGTTTTCTGTGAGGCTGTGGTATCACTCCGGTCGAGCCAGCCCATTCGTGCCGAAGCATGGCTCTCCCACGTAAAAATCATAAAAACCTACAAACTCGTACGAAACCCTCGGTGAGCGAGTCCGACTCGCAGTTGTCTGGTTTTTTAAAAATTATTTTTAATTTAATTTTAAAAAGTCATATTATGTCACAAAAACATGACCTAATACTTTATTGCTAAAGTCAATAGCGTGATAATTTATAAATTACCAATGTAACCGCCTAGACTATAGTCTATACGCATCTACTCGTAAACCGGTTACATTGGCGTGAAGTTCGGAACCACATATATTTTTACCCATATACGAAAAAAGAGAAAGGATAATGAGTTTAACAGTCTATGTATGTATAATATATGTATGTATCGTATGGCTGTTCGATCCTAGCTCAAAAACTACTTATCAGATTTTAACAAATATGGTGTCGATTGATTTGTCTTTGGAGTAAGTGTAGGCAACGAAGTTTTGAAAAAACATGAATATAATATAGCCGGCAAAACAAAAAAGCAGACCAAAACAAAAAATATTATATTTCAACAAAATGATGTGTTTTAAGATTTGTTTTGATACCCAGAGTATCGTGTCGTGCATGGTATTACAGGAAATCCAATATAGTAAACACTGGTCAAATGAATAGTGTTCATAGTCTGGAGGCTTTGGGGACTTCATTAGACCTACACGAATGTCCTGCTGATCTGGTATGGTCGTGCGACAGGTCGTTGAGCTCCCTAAATTATGGTTGAGCTACACGATGACTGATGCATGCGTGCCGTCAGTTGGGACTGGTCTACTCAAAGCTGCTATCTTTCTTTCCTCAAAAGGCCATTTCAGACATTATCCTACATCGTACCACTCACTTATAAGTGTTCTTCCATGTCTGGACTTTAAAAGAGACCATGATTCTCTGAGTTTGTTTCGGTGTTTCTTCTCAGAGGGCGTCAGTTAGGAAATGCCGAAGCCATCTAGCTAAAAAAAACCAAACCATGACATGTAAAAGTATCTCTAATTTTAAATTTCATTTCATTTCGTGCTGGGACTTTCTTACTACTAGCGCCATCTCTTTAAAACGAAAAAATAAATATTTTCCATGACCGATTGAAATTTAAATAGTGTATGAAACTTGTATCCTAATTACGAAAAATTACACAACGCAACAATCATAAATACGATTGTTTACCATCAGGCGAACTGGCGGTCAAGCGTAAGCCTATCACGAAATAAAAAAATCCGTCGAGAATATTACTAATAATATACTATAGATGATTATATTATTACCAACACACTTATAAATTGAAGATGTTATGCAATTCCGTGGTATTTCGCTGTCTCCATTTTTAACTTCTTACCAGATAAAGTAGGGGTAAAAGTATTATTAAAATTAAATTGTGGAGAGGCGAAGTGTATTGCCCCTCCACCCAAAGGAAGGAATCTCCTATCAGGCGGGTTATATTGCCTGGCGGGCTACGACAACGTTCTAGTTCGACGTGGCAAACTTCACTTGCACGATTCAGGTCTTGTCCGTCTAGTTTCTATGTAGCGCGGTAGATGTCGTTGGTCGTGTCGATGAGTCAGCGATCAGTGCGTCTGAAGAGCTTGCCAGTACCAGGGGAGTGATTGGTCCAGTGAGTCTGACCCAATGAACTGGATGCCGCGAAGTGCGCAATGAGTCGGGACTGCATTGCAATGACTGCGTTGGATGCCCCATTGTCGGGGTGATGGAGGAGAGACTGCCTCTGCTTGTTAACTGTGCCAAGTTGCTTGATGTCGACTGAGAGCGTTGACCAGGCATGCGAGTTCGCTTTGGGCGTGTGATAAAGATGCCCGTTGAAGCCTCCCGGTGCTGGGAGTGCTGGCTGGCTGTGTGGATTGCTGCTTGTGCTGTGAGGGAAGGAAGACGACGCTGATGATGAAACTCTGCTGGTCTTCGAAGGCTGCTCTGATGTTTTTCTCGGGGTACCCAGTGTGAATATACCGGGATAACGTCGGCGTCACTTCTGTTGAGAGGCGAAGTTTGTCGCCCCGCCACCCAAAGGCAGGTTCCTCCGACCAGGCGGATGGACCAGGTTGTATATATATATATATATATGCTAGTTGCGTTGCCATCTTCATTTGCGCGATTCAGGACTTGTCCATCTAGTTTGTACGTAGTGCGGTAGATGTCGCTACAATAGGATGATAGGATCTATTCTAAGCTACTATGAGTCAACAAAATGCGTCATCAACTGTACCTAAACACATTGTTTGTCAAAACTCGTCATTGATTCTATATAACAAGATGGAAAGTGTGTATCCGGATTTAGATCTTGGTACAAGTAAACAAAGTTGGAACTGGGAAATCCCGATAAATGGTAAATCATAAGATATTGCAGTATAGCACTTGGTAAATATCGTAATCGATGAAGATAATTTAGATTCTTCGCGCTTCAGGTAGGTACACACACAATATCAACATCACTGCTACACGAAAAGTATTAAATCTCTTCTTTTCTCGTCTTTTAGGCGATTTCAAATGAGTAAAACTAACGATATTGCCCTCAAAGACAAAATCAAATATGTTATTGCAATGAAACCATTATTACGTGGGTCTTCGGTTTTAATAGTGGGTATTATGGAGAATATCCGACAAAAAGCTGCATAGTTCTTTAAACTTCATTGTCACCTACGGAATCTGATAAACTAAATCAACAACTAAAGAAAGAAACATTTATTCAGCTGCAAATAAGACAGTAATTACATATACCTTCAATTTAAATTAAAACAAAAGAAACAGAGAAGATAGTACAGTGCCACACTCAGCTAAAAGGGATCTGGTTCAGTATACGCCAGACATTGTCCCGGAGTGGGAAAACAAACTACACAAACAGATGAAAACAAGCTCTAGATTTAAAAACTTTACTTTTTATATACTCGTATAGGTAAGTAAGTAACTAATTTTAATAAACGGGACGGTTTTAGATGGAACAGACAAATGGTCAATGCCTGGGTTTTATATCGGTACTATTTCTCAAGGACTACAGACATTAGACAGTTAATATATCTCGTACAAAATGGGCGATCGATATATTAACGGCAAAAGTTACGCCTGGCGTTACCTAAATTATTGTCTGAATACCTTTAACTAAAGATAAAGCTAGTTCACAAGCTATTTCATCCAAAGAACTTTGTAGAGCATAAGGCAGCGATATCTATGGGTTAATCCTGTGATAGAGTATGCTACTTGTTTAAATCCAGCTTACTGCTTCGCCTTCTTTAAAAGTAAATAACTTCTGAATGCTTTCAGTGTCGATCACAATAGACTGATTACGGTCACAGTGATACTATAACCACAGCACAAATAATAATAGGGGTGTTTTCTTTTTGATTTCATATCGAAAAGATTTCCAGTGAATAGACACACATGACTAAGTTTTTGTACCCTCAATTTTAGTTATGATAGTTTACGAAAATGAAACGTTTTGATTTATTCCTAGTAGCTACTAGAATGTTTTCAGAGCAATAGCACGAGTTTCGGTAAATCGAGGTCAAATCGATCTCTGAATGAATTCGAAAATGTTTCGAAATGCAGCTTTTACAAATGCGAATACCCTTCAGAATGCGAATATATGTGAATACGAGTAGGTAGTTAATTGTATTGAAATGCTATAATAATAATAATGCCATTTATTCAGAATTTACTTGTATTTTGTGAGTGTGGAAAGTCGACTGAAATGATTTCAGAAGTGGTAGTAGGTACCGCAATGCTTGCCTTACGCTCCCTAGGCGAGGCTAATATAAAGTCGCACTACTTACTAGCAATTCTTTACCAACAAAGAAATCTTCTTTTAAGACAACTAAGACTTTAAAGAACTAAGGCAATTTAAGGAACTCCGGAAGAACTTGGTAAATTCAAGTTCAAATGTTTTTATTTCAAATAAGCTTTAACAAGCGTTTATGAAACGTTATGATTCTAGTTACACGGTTCCAAAAGGTTGATCCTATGGAGAAGAATCCGGCAAGAAACTCCATGGACACTCTTTTAAAATAAATGGTGTTACAATCTTCACTGGTACAATATTGCGATATGAGGATATGTGAACATTGGATCTCAAAGTTAGGTAGAAGGTTCTCAGTGTTTGAGAACTCGATGTCAATAATAGAATATAAGTGAACTATGTGGTAAAGTACACACATCATCAAAGCAGGATAAATTAGGAGTCCACTCAGACATGCTACAATGTACACACATTTACAGTTTCAGTTGAGGTAAACAATACTAACCATATGAAGACATCTCGAAATGTAGTGAATACAGAATCTGTGAAAACTATGTCCATATATTCACTATAGATACTAAGTTGGAAAAGCCTCAGGTTGCCAGGGAGGCCGCAAGTGCATCCGTATTTAAACACCACACATCTTTATCGTCAACGTAGTCCTTGATTTTATAATAGGCTTTCTTGGTATCCAGTAAGATCTTTTATTAAAGGAGAGAGATTATCCGAATACTGATCTTGCAAGGTTTTTTGTTAAGAATTTGTCTTTCTATCCCATTTGTGTTTTGGCGGGTTCCTAGTTTATCTTAGATACCTACTAGGAATACTATTTCAGATTTATTTTCAGCTTTAAAAAATATTTTTATTCAGTTCTCATCTAATAGGTTTTACCGAAGTGTCTTGTTTTTGTGTGTCAGGTGTTTGTGTCCATTATGTGTCGAAAATCAAAACTCAAGTAGGTATGGCACAAATCTTTTAAGAAATGTAAAAAAGTCGCTTAGAATTAGGTGAGGTGGTATTAAAAGCTACAACTACACTAAAATCATTCAGTACCATAGTTATAAAGCATCATAACGCTTTTAATCAGAATCTAATTTCACGTGAAACATTACTTAAATTTGCAAAAAAAACGATTCGGGTAGTGAGAATAATTAATTCTATCTATACATACATATTTTCACGCCTGTCTCACACAAGATAAAAATATATTTTGGCAGTAACGTAGAGAATTTAAAAAGATTAAAATACAAAGCGAACTAGGCGAATTAAAAATTGTAAAGTAAATTCTCTGTAAATATATTGGATGTAATCGAAAAACTAAGGAAGTTAGTAGGTAACGAAGGTACAAGTAAAAAAGTTATAGTTGCGTCATATAAAAAACTAATTTTGACTTTCGTAGTCCTCTCTAATTTCTTTGTATCTACCTACTTATTTGTTTGTTGTACTGATAGACAAAGCAATAATATCAAATATAGGTACTAGGACACATATTCACCAGCTACAATTATATACCTAATATTATAATTACGATCCCAAGGAAATCCGACAGTGGCTGCCATGAAATAAAATAATATGGTAGGTAATAGGAAATCTAGCGACTTCCTGGAGACTAAGCAACAGAAGACTATTTTTGTGCGATCCCAAACTTCGCTTTCGGGCACAAACGACACGCATTCTTTTCTTACCAGATCAGCATTTAAATTACATCCACCCCAACTGGGGGCAAAAGTCGAGGCGGGGCGAGTCTTAGCGCCTCAGTCCCGGGCTCACCGGGATTACGGCCGGCTCATAAACACGACTTAATGGAATTGAATCCCGTAAAACAGAACGTTTCGATGGCAGCCCGGGATATTGCGAGCAAACCGTTTTATTGAGCTCCTCCTATTGACGTTATGGGAGACTGCGTGTGTATTTTCTTTCTTAAGGAATTTAAATTTTACCTACATACATATTTATATTACATTGTTGTATTGCATTATTAAGTATACATTGATACAAGATGTTTACATATATCTATTTTATATTGTTACCTCCGTGATTATATCGGGGATGGGGGCCCTGGTGACCTGTAACACAGGTTTATTACAAGCACCAGTCTCTCGCAATGGTGGACTCGAGTCGAAAAAATACCAATCGTAACATAATTCTAGGCAAGCATTTGTGAAGTGATAGGTATTTATTTATTTTTTAAAAATGTGCATTTTGTGGCTTCCCTCAATTATAGGGAGTAAACTTAGAATAATACTTGTAGGTACCTACTTGGTAAAAGAAAGAAAGAGGCCATTTTAATTTTTATGGGTAATTTTGATATAGGTACCCAGTGTCACTCTCAAACATTGGCTATTGGAGTCATAAGAGCACACCAGCGACAGCCAACTACACGGAGTTGAAGTAGTCGCCGTCACCGAAATCGGTCTGGAGGTCATCATCACCACTTGGCAAAAATTTGTGTACATTCCTTGTCGGAGGTCAATAATAAATAAAAAAGAAAAGATGATCAGTTTCACCTTTCATTCGACTTAGGTAGGTACCTAACCTCCGAGAACACAAGAAGTAACAAATAAAGTATTTTTTACCAAGTGATGATGATGACCTCCAGACCGATTTCGGTTATATTTTTAACTCCTAACATGTTTTTGTATAAATTTGTTGTTACTGTAACTTTGTGTAGATATTCTTGTCCGTAGGTAGATACCTATTTTTTTTCTACTTCTATACTACTTATAGGTATAAGTACTAGTAAGTAGGTATAGGTACCTACTATTATTATATACCTTATCATCTATTATACGTATTACAGATGAAAAAGCATTCTTTTTTGAGGCTAATTTCGTCATGAGCTAACCATACCTAAGTTAAATTATTTTACCCCGGAAGACCTATGTATTTCCGGGATACAGATTGCAAAATGTTAAGTAAGTATCACCGGCCCTATTTCCTACTCCTACCAGGTCAAAGCTAAAATCAAATTAAAAATAATTAAGCTTACCTCCCAAAGCTGTCGCGGTGAGGTTATTGAGCATGGCCTCTAGGGGCCAACCCTGGCCGCCCCCTATGTCGACATCGTCCTCTACACAGCCGCACAAACCAATGGCTACTGATAACACTACAGTTCCCGGCAGATGCCTTCACTCGCAAACCAGCACGCGAGCATACCACAAACCATCCACGGGCATCTTCCCTTAATCAAAGCACAAGTCCACTTAGAGCGACACAAAAAAAAACCAACGACACTCACGCAAAACGTCAAAAAGGACAAAATTCCAGCGAAAACCCGCCTTAATACAAAATAATTAGCGCTATATTAAACCCAATTAGTTTTAATTACGACTCCGTTCAAACTTATTTACACACTTAATTTTTGTTATAAAATTAATATAACCCGTTTAGTATCAATTTGTATAAATTTGCAGTTTGATTGGTTCGCCCTTAAAATGATCGTTTAATGTGGAAACCGACTGCCGACTGGTACAAAAACAGATAGTGCTCACATTGTTGCCGACCCTGCTCCTCGGAAAGCTCCACGTGAAGAAATATACCGGTCCTTGTCTAACACCCGCGTGACGTCTGAGCTTCTCGCTCGTTTTCCACGCGTGCATCAGTAATGGATGCTTACATTTTGTTTACGTTCGATTTGAACAAACGAATAATCTATTATTTCATTCGTGCACGTATTATTGATATGGACCTTTCCCGTCCATACAATATTCATATATTGACATAACTACTTCTATCTCGTTTTTACTGCAGCGTTTAATACGACAGTGTTGTAGTTCTGTCTCTGTCTGTCGCAGGTTTTGGATATCGAACGCATTCCTTACCGCTCCGCATTGGCCAATCAGAGCGCAGAGAAATCACTTTCAAAGCGTCTAGGGCTGGCACCCACGTCGCGATATTGAAATATTATTGCTATAGCGAGCGCAGGGCGTTCCGTTCTTTTGTAATGGAAAAAACAAATACAGGCAGTGTGTTCGTGATATAAGTCGCTATAGTTGTGTGTGTTGTCCGGAGGTAAATAAGAGTACTCGAATGAGATCCGTTGGAAATATTTCAGTTGGGTTGCGTTCGAAAACGTCGCAGTCTGAGTGCGATTTCTTGTAAAAGCGCCTTTAATTTTCGGACGTTGTTGAATAAGGAATGCGGGCAATGGACACTTGACGAAATGGAAACGGACTGTTTTATTTTCTCTTTTTGTTGTAGAACCATCGAAGCTTTTATTTTATTGTCGGTACAATATTATTTCTATCTTTTATTATTTTTCTGAAGCTCAGTTTATTCGGGTTTTCAGCATCAGTTTTAATTCTTTGAATATCCTTTGAATTTAGATTTTCATTTCGGTCGGTGTTCGATAAGGTTTTTAATAGTCAACTGGGTTCAATTGAGATGCTTAGTTAACTTGTACCTCAAGTACCTTGCAGGTACTTACTTTATTAGAAAAATCTTATTTATAACTAGCTTCCGCCAGCGGCTACGCCCGCTTTATCAACGACCCACGTCATTTCCCAGAACCAAATAATCAAATAATTTTCCCGTTTTTGCAACATTTTTTAATTGTGCTCCGCTCCTATTGATCGTAGCGTGATGAAAAGTATACTATAACCTGCCCAGGAGTATGAAGAACAATTGTACCAAGTTTCGTTGAAATCCGTCGAGTGGTTTTTGTTTCTATAACGAACATACAGACAGACAGACAAAAATTTTACTGATTGCATTTTTGGCGTCAGTATCGATCACTAATCACCCGCTGATAGTTATTTTGGAAATATATTTCATGTACAGAATTGACCTCTCTACAGATTTATTATAAGTATAGATAAGTATAGAAGATAGATAGACAAGGGCACTAAAAATCGGAGATATTTAAGTTCTCTCTACGTTCCTAGTTTCATAGTTATACCTATCTACTTAAAAGCTAGTCTAGTGTCGTTGTCTACCACTTCCTGAATTTAATAAACATATATAATCAACCCATTATACTGTCCCACTGCTGGGCACGGGTCTCCTCTCAGAATGAGAGGGATTAGGCTATAGTCCACCATGCTGGCCTTGTGCGGGTTGGCAGACTTCACACACCGTCGAGAAAATCTCTCAGGCATGCAGGTTTCCTCACGATGTTATCCTTTACCGTTTCAGCGCATAATAATTAACTATTAATACGCACATGACTTCGAAAAGTCAGAAGTGCGTGCCTTGGATTCGAACTCGAGACCTTTGACTTGGCAGTCCTATGGTCATATCACAAGGCTATCACTGCTTTTATTAAACATTATTTTATTATACATAGCTACACACAATAAGTACCTACATAGGTACGGCCCTGTTCGCTATTACATATTTTCCATCCTGAAATGATGCAGGAATTTCATTAAATTTTGAAACATGAAAGCCGCTCATTTTAGTGTAAAATTCTTCACATTTTCGGCCATATTATATTTAATATTGCTAGAATAGGTAGATACATGGTGTAGGTAGGTACCTACTTATTCGTGATAAAAAATTTAGGTTTCGTTTCAGACTGTCGACTTGATTAATCTATAATCGAATAATGTTTTTGAGTCTAAATAATAGACAAGACTAAACAAACAATAGCAACTCGTTTTAAAGTAGGTATCTCACCTGAAATGTTTGAAAAGTATTTATAGTTAGCGTACAAACTCTGTCTTAATGGCCCAGACATTAAGACAAGGGGGATGATAGAATTAAAACTACCTACATAACACGGAATGAAATGAAATGCGTGAATGTTCACATGACCATGTAGGTATCTATGATCACAAATATCCCATTAATTATCGTAGTTTAAAAGATTGTTATCGCTCACCATTCCCTTTTTAGGCCACTACTAAATCCTAACGAATTTTTCACCAACAGTTTTCAGAGCAATCTGTACTTATAGCAATTAGGTGTTCCGCAGTGAGTTGCTATGCAACGGCGCTCCCCCTCGTGCTTCAGACAGATAACAGTTCTTCAGATATTTAATTTCACATTTTCTTAATATTACGCCAAAATCTACGGATTGTCTATACTCACATTGATTCTGGTGATTGAAATTCTACTAATGAAATTGATATAGATTTAGAGAAACTTAGCGATATACGTAGACTTGCTGCAAGAGGTTTCAAGACTTTGACACTGTTCGGCTCTCACTGCTGGTTTTAAGCGAAGGCCTAATGTGATGCCTAATGTATCTACAGTTATGAACAATCCTCAGGCAGTATGCACCAGCGTCGCTGCATAGCGGACCTCCCTCCGTGACCGCAGTTAAGAGTTGAGGTCAAGAGTACTACTCTCTTTGTTCGGAAGACTTCCACTTCATTACCAGAATATTTAATTTAATGAAACAAAATATCAAATTAAAACAAATAAAACTTTAAAAGAGAAAAAAAACAGAAATCCCTATTGGGTACCTGTGTGTGTGTAAACACCTATGTATGTATGTAGTATACCTTTTCATTCATCCTATTACATTAATCTTATCTATTATTATCATATTTATTATTTAATCATTCATCTTACAAGATAAATGATTTAATAATAAATAGAATCGATAAAGATACAAATCCAGACTCCAGTAGCAGCTCGGAGTCTGGATTTGTACCCGGTTAATGGCAATAAGCTCGCCCCCTATTACATGGCACCTAAACAACTAAACATACCGGCGAAACGTGGGTGTATCTTAGTAAGTACACCTCTGCCTAACCCTTCGGAATACAGGCGTGATGGTATGTATGTATGTAGATTCGATAATGCTGCCCATTTAAATGTTATAGCATTGGAAGGTTAAACCGAAGAGCAGACACTACGCATAGGTGAAGACCCATGGAATGAATAAAGTGCCTACATATTTCACTTGGTTTTAAAAATAATTATTTTATTTTTAATGAGACTGGAAAATTTGCCATCGCTTAAAATCACATCTACGAGAGCTTCAAGATAAGGAGAGGGAATGGCATACGACCGCTACGCCGTAGCGACGTAGTTTTCGCCGTAGACGTGCTACAAGATAGAATATATAGAATAGACATTTAAAATACTGAAGCTATACTAACAAGCTTGCTTATAATTACTGCTTTAAAAGTCCTAAGATAGGTATTTATAAATAATTATACTATTGTTAACCGACTTCAAAAAAGGAGGACGTTCTCAATTCGACTGTAGCTGTTTTTTTTATATGTTTGTTACGCGATCATTCCGCTAATTATGAATTTATTTTGATGATATTTTTGTTTGGTAGGTCATACTTCAGAGGTGGTCCCATATAAATTGCGAAAATCAAATAAAACAAAAATATTATTTTTTTATACCCGGCCCGCCTGATGGTAAGCGGTTACCGTAGCCTATGGACGCTTGCAACACCAGGGGTATCACTAGCGACCCTGTAAATTAAGGAGTATTAGTTGGGCTGGCAGTATAGGAGACATGCTGCCATACATGCGGCGATAACAAAACACAACCGGTCCCCCACACTGCCAACGCAACGCTTCCTCGCGGAGCCCTGGCGAACTTGCTCATTTTCTGCAAGGTGGAGGTACTTCCCCAGTCGGGCGGCTCCAATTGTGAGTGGAATTATTCGATTCCACTAAGCCCTACCTCTCTTAGACTTAGATAATTATATACACACAGATAATGTTTTGGTGTGTGGTTCCCATCAACAACATTTTTGATAAGGACTTCCAATCTCTGTTTTTTAACGCCATTTCTAATTCAGTTACTTCCACTTTTTACATTACTGTTATAACAAGGCATAGCTAGTTGACAGCCCGCTCGCCTGTGGCATTTCTTTGTATCGTAAGATCACAAAATGAGGATTGCTGCCATAAATTTACTTCGTCCGAAAACCATGACGGTTGGATAAAACGATAATGCCTTTTTATTGGTGGAAGTTGATCAATATCACCAAATATGTGACGATGATTTGGTGTGGGACAGAGACTGGTAGGGGTCCGTGTTAGAAAATTCCAGAAATTGAAAATGTCTGGTAAATGACAAGCTTTTTATCATATAAATTGTATATCTAATGTAATAAATTGTATAATGTGATGCTGATGATGATGATGATGATGACAACTTTTCGTTTCTATGCTGTTGAGGAGTTCCCTAATCAGGACCCAACCCTGAATACAGCAACCATATCATGACAAAACTTAAAATTATGCGTCACAAATCCAGACTCCGAACTGCTACTGAGAATTTCATAGAAAAACCCAATACCACTTTGTCGAACTCTCGACCTCTAGTGGAGCAGTCGCGCTTGGGACCACTAGACTAATGAGGCAGTCTAAGTCAGCAGCAAGCAAGTCTGAGTCCTATTGATATTAATAATCATAATCCCATTTATTGTCCCACTTCTGAACATGAGTCCTTACAGTGGTGTTAGGCTATATTCCTCCATGTTCACATTGTAGGTACAGCTGTGAAGACTTCACACGCCGAGAAAATTTTTCAAGCGTGTAGGTTTCTATCTTTGCGAGTGATAATTAGATATAATTAATACCTACCCACATTATTTCTAAAAATCAGAGGTGAGAAATGTCTTAGATTCGAATACGCCTATAACTAGGCACTCCATAGTCGTATAGGATATCGCGCTGTGCGGCGTGCGCATGTTTCTCTGTCTGTCTCTCTCTCTCTCTCTCTCTTATAGAAAGCAAGCCAGATATTTTCATTTCTATTTCGCATTGAACAGTGTGGCGTCGCGACGATTATTTTTGTTGAGTGTATACAGGTTTTTTGTAAATAATACAATTATACAATTAATTAATTTATTACAATTCCTTCACTAATTAATCGAAAGGAACTTCGTTCCATCCGGGTGTCCCTTGACACCTCTCAAGTTTTTTTTTTCTTATTGATTAATATTTCCAGCTTTGGAAAATAGTTGTTCACTATAAATAGATTTTTTATCATAATACTTCGTAACGTGTTTTTTTAATAAGGTCTAAGTATTTTTTTTTATTAATCGCATTAGATATATTTTCTTAGCAAGATTTCTACGCGGCCACACCTAGCGCCATTGATTGAGGTGGCCTCGTACTACTCGAATATTGTTTAACCATTGACACGATAGGAAGAAGCAAGACCTTGAAATTTAATAAAGATTTTTATAGATCTCTATGTTTAACTTATTAAAATATGGCAAGGGCTTTTTTCAATTCTGGAAATTTACAATTTTTAATCATTTCTGATTAATAATTGTAGATTTCAAGTTTCGCGAGCCAAAACCCTTGAATATACCTAACTAGCCTCGAGGGCTTAGATAGCCAGCAACTGTAATAGCATGATAGCCCTCTAGATGTCATAATAAACAAAGAAAGCCCTACAAAATAGGCAAAAGCCTTTTGGAATATTGAGAAAACCCATGATCCTGGCCATTCGGAAAAGGGAAAGCAAGTGCGATTTTTCGTCGGCACGGGTCCAAAAAAACTTATCGATGGGTGTAATGCTATGTCAAAGGTTTCGCAAATATTGTATTGTTCCACTATTCGTGTGCCGACTAACACACAGGTAGTAATACTGTGTGCAATAAAATGGCGCTTTGACGAATTCCGAGTACCTACTTCTCTGGTACCTACTACTTTGTAGCTGTGGAGCATTGGGACACAGGCGTTTGTGACAGCGCGCTTTGATGTGAAGCGAGCATGAAGCTTGAGCTTCAATATGCACCATGTTTAATGTAATGAATTTCATGTGATACTACCAAAGACTACGTGTGAATTAACATATTATTGTACATAATATTGTTCGTTGTCACTATTGATCGGACGTTTTAAACGATCAGAAGGACTTTATAAAGCTAGTAGCTAAGTTGAACATTTAGGTATTTAGCATTACTAAATTGAAATACATTCAAGTTTAATTTCTTTACTAGAATAATCTATTCAATCAAAATTGTTTATAAATATGCGTAATGCAAAAACTCTTTACATTGACATTTCAAATAATAATTGCCGGCTTGCAAGTTCAGCCTAATTATCTGCGATGTTACGACTCAAATTTTTTATTTCAATTAGACCATATACAGGTACTTTTGAAATGTCAAAACTACATGCACGGTTCCAAATAGTAGGTCTTATGGAGGAGAGCCGGCAAGAAACTCCATAGATACTCTTTTAAATAAATAATTAATGTTTACATATTTTTTATTCTATCAATGTGAGTATTGTGGAGTTTGATGTGAGTGATAAAAGTAGGTTACCCTCCAAAAGATAACATAACTGAATCCGGATTGACATGGCATGTAAGAGTTGACCAGTCCCGGCAGATAGCACCCGTTCACGAGCATGACGTGTGTTTCAGCGTTGTTCGACTCAACCAAGTTGTAGGGAATAAAACAACCCGACACACAACGCCACCATCAGCAGGACACTTAAGTGAGCATGACAGCCTCTAACTGCCAGAACGAGTAAGCTATCACTAAAACTGTGAAGTTAAATAATTCTGCTGCGAAATACTAGATGAAATACAAATTGCATGAATTACGAGGATCTGCAAACAAACGCACCTCGCTAATACTGACGGATTAAGTCAACACTTGGGGTTTCACTTAACGCCACTTAGCGCTGCCCCGCCAGATTAACAGTAATGTGTCTTTACTTAAAACTAATGCAATTATCCCGATAGAAGAGACGCAGCTATAAGAGAGAAAAGATAGAGACAAAGTATAGTACAGTAGCCATCTAGATGCTGACTGATCTGGAATCGCTTAAAGTAATTGAAACTGTCGATTCCCAGTTCGAATAAACCAGTAATGAAAGTTGATTTTATTTCATTAAAATATGTCTCTTTTAGCAGGCAGTTGTATTTAGTACTAGGTAGTTACTGACCGCGGTATCACTAGAATCCTAAAAGAATTAATGCGTATCAAGATGAAACATCCACCAGTTAGAAGTTTTAGAAGTTAGACCTGCAGCAATATACTTAACTGAAAACCGCTTCGAGTTTCCTTGGTCACACCATAACTTGGGAGCGACTTCACTTCGACTTCTACTTTGTAGAAGATTTTTATGGAAAACTTTTATTTTAAACTAGCTTTTGCTAAGGACTTCGTCCGCGTGGAATAGTTACTTTGTTCCCTAGTTCTTCGTCCGCGGTTTCACCTGCGTTGCCCCGTTCCTAAGGGTTGTAGCGTGATGTTTTATTGCTTGAAACCTTTCTCATGAATCACTCATTTTCCCAACATTTCCCTTCACTGCTCTGCTCCTATTGATCGTAGCGTGATGAAAAGTGTACTATAACCTGCCCAGGAGTATGAAGAACAATTGTACCAAGTTTCGTTGAAATCCGTCGAGTGGTTTTTGTTTCTATAACGAACATACAGACAGACAGACAGACAAAAATTTTACTGATTGCATTTTTGGCGTCAGTATCGCTCACTAATCACCTGCTGATAGTTATTTTGGAAATATATTTTATGTACAGAATTGACCTCTCTACAGATTTATTATAAGTATAGATAGATAGATTAAAAAAATTGGAAATTTCATGCGTTTGACAGTACGTGCGCCGAATGTCGTAAAACGTGTTTCAGGGTTTTTAGATTTTAAGGGAGGCAACGAAGGCTGGATGTTTGTAAGGGAGAACGGGTGTTTTAAAGTTAGGAACCTGAAAATTGGTATTGTCGTTACTCATCATAAGTAAATAATTACGTATTTCAAGAATTTTGGATTTTTACATTTTAAGGGGGCGCGGCGGGAGGTGAAAGTTTAACATATCTTTATGTCGCGAGTGAAACCACGGGTACAGCTAGGAAATAATTAAATCGATTTGAAACCTTATCACCAATATCGAGCTAATAATAATTAGGTATCTTGGTAATATGATGTTCTCTGACACTAAACTTTATGAGCGTGAAATCAGGAACAAAACAAAACATTATAAAAACAAACAATGATGCAACCAAAACACCATTACAGGAGTGCGGCGCGCGGGCGGCGGCCGCTAAGCGATGATTTTTAATAAAAAATATACCTACCCTTGGCTTAATTTCAGATATGCCTATGGGTATCTGTTGAAAGTCCGCTAAAAAGATAACAACTACCTAAACCCAGCCGATCTAAAATCTACCTTAACCACAGCAGTATAAGCTAAAACTCGAATATACCCAAATTCTGTCTAACATCACTGATTCCCTTTTGGGATCTAAGGAAAATAAACTTTAAAGTAACAAAATAAGGATAGATTTCAGTTGATTGCTGTTAGGGTGAATGCATTCGTGTGGGGTAACGCATGGCAACACCGAAACCGCGCGTACTTTATTATAAGTTAATACGCACCCGCCTTAACTCGTCGGATAGCTTACGATACACCCCTGGCCAAAATTATGAGGAGCGAATATTATTTTTTCGTAAGTTATTAACACATCAGAATGTAAGACACAGCACAACGCACAGAATATTATACGTACCTACTACCTAATGAAAACATGTCTGAAGAATATCAGCTTTTATTGGAATTGTACAAAAATATACGATGCCTTTTGTGATATTACATGCTTGTATTCCAAAAGGTTCGGTAGAGTACACTGAATTACTGATGAAAAATCACAGTTTCCCTATAATATTAAATACTCGTATAGGGCTATTGTGATATTTTTTTGTCGATTTATCATAAACGTATACAATTTCCAAAGAATAATCTGATGCACGGCAGTGCACTGCTCGCTCCCCATTTTAGCGTTCCCATTGTAATAAAGTTACACGGTTTTTAACTCGGCGGGCCCGGCACTTGCCACTGTAACATTTTGGTACTGAGGCAACAAAGTAGTGTCCCCACAGGCGCCGTGGCAGATGTTCCGATTTTCCGAAGAGTCATCAGTAATACATGTCATTTGTTGAATGAAGGGTCGATAAAAGTCTGTTATTTCATGGTTTGAGTATTCAAGAATCAAATGCTTTAATTTACAGCAATAGTAGTTTTCGATAAAGAAAATGTAAAGTTATAATAGCAGCTCGTACTATTTGAAGGGGTCTTGCGAAGGCTGGACTTCAGCCTGTCACGGCCGTGGTGCATATCGCGAATCCCATACCCGTCATTATTGAACAAAGGAGCGGCAAGTGCTGTTTTTAGTCTGTACGAATCCCGCACACCCTAGATGCATTTTCTTGTAGGTAGGTATGTAAGTGATCATAAGCAGTTATTTAGTCGGGGGTTACGAAAATGTTATTTAATCCTTTTACAATAACATTCGACGTGGGGTTTTTCTAAATATTTAATGTTATTTTAGCGAAAGAAATGATCGACTGCGGGCAGCAGTCGAACCTGGTACATTCAACCAGAAGACGCAGGTTCGAATTCTGCCCGCAATCAAATTATTCCTTCACTAAAATACCTTTATAATCTTAGCATGGAAAATGCAAAAAAAAAATTATTTTGAATTTTATATTAACCCTGAACTTGGGACAAATTTTAAATGTAACAATATAGTTAGTAGGTACAGGTAGGCAGAGGAGCGAATTATTCATTTCAAAATGGATACTTCTTCCGCCACCCGCTTAAATCGCTGCCCCGAATAAAGTTTACCCGCTAGTGCTGTGCCAACTGTAGATATCATATCGATACAATCAACCAAATTGTAGTTTGTTAGCCGTGGAGAAAATTTAGGTATGTTGAAACTGAGTATATGTATCAGCAAGTGAATTATAGGCAACCTACACCCCCATGGCAGACAAACGTGCAGAACTTAAGAATTGAAGCATCCAGGAACAATCATCTCAATGCCATATGACAAGGCAAACAATAAAAGGAACCTGAACTTAATAGTGGCTAGTTACAAAGGTAGTGACAACTTTCTCAATAATCTTTAAACCATATGCCGGAGCAAACCATAAACGCTTACTTAGAACACTGTAATTTCTGCTATCTTAATTATGGGTCCAGCGGAGCTTGAATTGCCCACAAAAACGTAATACCGAAATAAATCGTAATCCAGACAATATTCTACCAAATTATGTTATTATTCGTATTTTGATACTTACCGTTAATCTAGGTTCCTACGGTACTATTTCGTCTACTACTACTTCATTGGAAGTAAAAGAAAGGAAAAACGTTCCAAACTTAGTATCAAAAATTGCATTCGCTTGCATTTATTTACAGTGAATTATTTTGGATGAAATGGTAACGTAGAACCTAGATTAACGGTATCGAAATCAGAATAATAACAGAATTTCATTAAATTGTGTTTGAATTACGATTTATTTCGGTATTATGTTTGTAAGAGAAATTCGTTCCGCCGGACTCTTAAAATAAAATTACTTACAGTATTTTGCACATCCTTAGTCGGTGCTGGCGTAAGAGCTAAGCCCTGTTCGCGCTCCCCGGGGAACTAATATATTGTTATTTGTAACTGAGATACCCACTGTGAGTTACTTGCTGCTATTTGCGAGCCGTTTGCTCAACGCTCGATATTAGACACCGACATCACTAGTGACACGTGAGTCAGGTTTCAAGTGCGATGGTTTTTTAATTAATGATAATTTAAAAAAGCTACCTACATACATTCTTTTCCAAATTGTACCTACATATCAAATGTATATTGTTATACAAGGAATGAGCATTAATGTGCGTCTAATTTACTAAAATCACATAATCATTCGAAGTCCCTTTATTACGTGTAAAGTTGCTAATCGCTAAGCCTGATAAAACTGAAAGCTTCCATGAATTATTTCAAAACAAAATAATTACATATATCAATTTGTTGTTCTCCTTGGCATTAGGTACTAGTCAGAAGACAAGTATTTAAATGTTTAAATGACATCACATGAAGAAAATATAAACCGATCCATTAGCAATCGTGAAACTTCGCAAAACACCATAACAGTCCACTAACTGTTAACCAATGAAAAACCGGAAAGCGTTCAGCGGATAGCACAAATCGGGGAACAATTTTTCCTAACGCTCCGCGCAATAAGCCTTATGATCCGGCCAGTAAACACCCGCCGGAATACAAACTGCCGCTAACTAGCCGCGAAACAAACATATTTCAAACTGTATTAACGCCTGATTTATAAAACGGCTTTGTACGGAAATGGCAGACAAAAAAACCGTATTTCGCAAGCCAGGCTTTTTATGATCTTGTAATGGTGCGAGGGTTTATCCCGAATGATGTATGCGGATTCACTGATGATGTTGTGTTATGGTCGAAAGTTGTGGTGGCAAATGTAATGAATAAATAATTTAAATACCAGACGCAGAAGTAGTGTGATTATTAGAATGTTTAATCATGTCGATCAACTCACGCAATTTCACCTTTTCCACCAAATATTCTATCCTCTGATCTAAATTTGATTACGTCATCATCGATCAGCCATCAACAATTACGCATAAAGAATGCGTTTGCTGCGAACAAGGGTTGTTATTAAATCAGTGACGTCAGCCGCGTGGCGGGCGCGTCCCCGCGTGCCCATGACGTGAGCAGGTGAAGCGAGCCACGTGCCGCTTGCGCACAGTTCATGCACTGAATGCATTCCTCTTAATACCATAGATTTGTTCCTTTTTCTGCCAAACAATATAATCATTTCATTTCTCAATTTTCAATAAGTAGACGTAGGTAGTAGTTAACGCTTTCTTTCTTAAGATCCTCCTCCTCAAATTTTGAATTTCAATGCATCTCTTCCGTAAGAAAGATATTCCTTCATTATTCAATCATCCAAAAGATAGTTTGGACACATGTCCAACGCGAAGAGAAGAGAGGCAGAATCTTGGGAAACTGCACACACCTATACTGTTGTAATACAATCATGAAACTAACTTGGATGGGAACAAAAATACAATAATTACTTAGTCTATTGGACGAGGTTATTAAACATTATTTTTACATTGGGCATGTAGTTCAATGCTTCAACTCTCTCAAAGTTTTTTGAGTCAAGAGGTAATTCTTGTTTCCGTTCGGCATAATTTCGCAATAATTTACCTACCCAAGTTAAATTATATCCAAACATATGTGTATAGAATGAGATCAAAGTGGAATATAACACAATATCATACGGCAAAGGTGCATTTAATAGTCTGTTGATTGATGTTTATTGGCGAGGGGTGGCTACAATTTGACCTACAGCACCAATATAAACATGCTGTTAACAAACTTACGAGGTC
Organism: Acronicta aceris; assembly: GCA_910591435.1. NCBI lineage: Eukaryota > Metazoa > Arthropoda > Insecta > Lepidoptera > Noctuidae > Acronicta > Acronicta aceris. Next base: position 2,520,873 of record OU342781.1, on the reverse strand, counting down.
GTTCTTATATTGTTAGCTATAAAGAGCATTTTGGTAAAATGCGATGTCGTTTCAAATGCAGATGAATGTCGATTTTGATTCATAGGTGCGTTCGTGTAGTCATTGTCGCAATGCAGGGGAGTTACAGAAGGCTGTAACTCGAGACTGTAAGATAATTTTCGTTTCTAAATAAACTGAGCCCACTGTACCTACACCATGGAGGTTCATATCATAAAATGTGTTAAGTCTAATTTATAAGGAAGAAAACAATTGTCAAAATGTCAACATCGATTGACATGAGCTGTACATATCTTGCTGTGTGTGTCAAACGCATGGTAGTGTGTGTACTTCCGTACAAACTTTCGCCCCCCTTTTCCATCACCTTAGGGGTTGAATTTCCGAAAATCCTCTCTTAGTGCTCGTCTACAGTGCAAATCGAACCAGCATACAAACTTTCAGGGCTCTAGCTCCTGTAGTTTCGGTTGTCCGTTGATTCGTCAGTCAGTCATTCAGTCAGCATCTTCTTTTATATATGTATACTAGCTTTTGCCAGCGACTTCGTCCGCGTGGAATAGTTACTTTGTTCCCTAGTTCTTCGCCCGCGGTTTCACCTGCGTTGCCCCGTTCCTAAGGGTTGTAGCGTGATGTTTTATAGCTTGAAACCTTTCTCATGAATCACTCATTTTCCCAACATTTCCCTTCACTGCTCTGCTCCTATTGATCGTAGCGTGATGAAAAGTATACTATAACCTGTGGTTTGGGCTGTGCGTTGATAGATCACTATGTCAGTCAGTCAGTCACCTAACGTAAGAGTAGACAAATATAATCAGAAAGCTCCGAACTGCTAAGCTATCGGGAGTTACACGTGTTATTGTGAGTCAACCATAAAAGATAGACATTTGCTGTCGTGGCATATTTTTTATATAATTTTAAGGAGAACATTTCCGTCATACATGATTTCTGTGTAGCTTTAACCATTAAGGCTGTACACGCGACGGAAGCTTAAAAAATGGAGTAAGTTCTCCTGTTTTCCCAACATTTCCCTTCACTGCTCTGCTCCTATTGATCGTAGCGTGATGAAAAGTATACTATAACCTGCCCAGGAGTATGAAAAACAATTGTACCAAGTTTCGTTGAAATCCGTCGAGTGGTTTTTGTTTCTATAACGAACATACAGACAGACAGACAGACAGACAGACAGACAGACAGACAGACAGACAAACATTTTACTGATTGCATTTTTGGCGTCAGTATCGATCACTAATCACCCGCTGATAATTATTTTGGAAATATATTTCATGTACAGAATTGACCTCTCTACAGATTTATTATAAGTATAGAAGATAGATAGAAGATTTATTTTATAAGATTGTCAAAGCAAGGAATATCTCTTTTAACAGCAGCTGCGTATTTTTCCTATATAGTCCTTTACTTCTTAACATGCACAACCCTACAGTCATGGGACCAAGACTCTGGACCATGGACGATCTAGGATCCGGCGAAAATTATGTTCTCTCAAGTACTAGAAGATACTAGAAAACTTTTGTTATTTCCTTCCTGTTTTGCAATTAACATGCATGTTATTGTGCCCTAATCGTAGTTTGTTGTACCTTGGTGCATATGTAATAAACATATCAAGATATGGTCCCTCTGTCCCACATAAAAATTCACGAAAAAGAACATGAAGAATTTTTTTTTTCTCATACATTTTGTATCGGGAACGGATTGACAAATTTGACAGAAATAAAACACGGCCACAAATGAATATGGCGTTTTTTCTGTGAGGTTTTCTGTTTCGATAAGGCTAATAGATGGCATTCTGTGCATTTTCCGAACGCTTCATAAGCTGCTAGTGTGATTTTTTTTTAATGGGTTCCTGGATAGTTTAGATTCACAATTTGAGCCGGTAGGTGGAACCGTCGTATATTTAAAAGAAAATTACTTATTTCTAATAGTTTCTGACAAATCAGCGATCACATCATCGACTTACACTTCTGCCTTTTTATTGCATTTTGTCATCAGTTTAGCTAGGGGTCGTATTTGTGAACTAGAACTATCGTTGTTCGATTACAAGAGAGTGATAGCAATAAACAAGATGTAAAGCACCATCCTTTTCTTACAACAGAAATACTATATTGGTACAGTTCATCCCCTGATGTGGGAGTTTCTCACGAAAACGTTTAATCAGTGCGCATTGCTGACGTAATTTTATTTGACAGTTGTTCTGTTCCGCGCTGCATCATATCAAACGCAATATATTTTTGTGCCTTTGTTGTTCACAATGAAGCAACATTGAAGTACCTGTCTGTCTACCTGTCAACATTAATCTCGGGAGTTGCAGAACCAATTTAAGTGGAATTTTTAATATTCTGGTTTGGTAGTTGGAAATGTGGAAAGGAATAGGGTATTATTTATATTGGTACTCGTTTGAAGCTTTCATTTTAGTAACTCTTATAAATTCTCATTACAACGCTTACCTCTCCATCTCCTCCCATCCCAACTTGCAAGTTGCACTACTGGTATTACTGGTATTACTTACCTAAATTCATCAGTACATGTTCTTCTGACTTTTCTAGACAATTAAATATAAAAGTGATGCTGCCTCTTTGCAGCGATCTCTACAGGTACCACCGACCATATCTCTATCCCTTGGATTAAATTCCAAAATTGAAATAAATCATTGGAAATGGCGTTCATGCTTACAGTAAAAAAAAATGTTGATTCACGAACCTATAACCCCGCGAAATTTAACAATGATTATGACAAATTAGAATTACTTTTGTCTACGTGAAAGTAAGAGGCGTGTGAATCACAAATACAGACGTTTCCTGTTTGTAAGCTAACTAGATGATAGCCTGTTGGTGTTGACAAGCAGTGTGCCATTCATTTTGTCATCGGCACCCCGCCGACGGTGGCCGCGGGCATTCTGTCACCAATTATACAACTTTGACCATTTTATCAATAATGGGGTGCGAGCAAGATTTGAAAAAGTTTTGTTTCTCTGAGAGAGAGATTTTAGGGTTCTTCTCATATTCTAATATCGGCTACGGACATAACTCCAAACTTACTCCAGTCTAAGCTTATCTGCAGGTTGCTGAGTGATCTTGATAAGTTCAAGTGCAAGTCTGGTTTTAAATTAACCTTGCCGTAATATCATCATATCACACCTTTGATCCAACGTACAATATCAACTTAAAAATCCATTGCTCGATACTTTAATTCTCACTTAATTCACATTTATTGCTTTTATTTATGACTTGCAAGTTTGTACCTTTACAGATTAAACAAACAATAAGGGCGGGTGCATACGACGCGGGCGCCCCGCCGCGATAATGACCTTGCAAACATGCGCTACAATAATAAATAGATATTAGGAGATTAACGCTGTAGGCGGCACGTGCCGACGGCGGCCACGCGCGACCGGTTACCGCCCGCGTGTACACGGCATTATGAATTTTTAGTTCGTTTTTATTTGGGTGGGGTTTAGTACCTTGTCGTGGGACGTTTGCCTTAATTTAGTTAGATGTACCTATCGATATAATCTGGATGTAGTAGGTATACATTTTTATATTAATAATTAAGCGCTTGACACATAGGCTGGTGATGGCCGAATTGGCATTCGTAACAATTACTTTCATTAAAAAAATATCACCGACCATTGTGGAAATCTATGGGTCAGCTTTTGTTCAGCAGTGGACGTCCTTAGACTAATGTAATGATAAGATATTATATGATCGTTTATTCTTAAGATGGAAAATACCTATATAAATATTATCATATGTACTAGGCCCTTTCTGAGTATCATTGTATATGTATACAATTTAATCAAAGTAACGTCAATATCATCTCAACGGCGACAGCGCCCGGCCAGGAATACCCCGCATAACTGACGACGTCACGGCAAGATGGCCGCCAGATACGAGACAAATTAATTCATCTCCAAGACTGAAAACATACGAAAATGAAACACGTTTATGATGCTGTCCAAATAATTATAGGAAATTGCCATTTTAAGCAGCATTTGAAGAACTTACTATAACGAGTAGTCAAAGTTAACCTCAAGCATCTGTCGAGTTGTAAAGTCATATTATTAACTAGCTTTTGCCAGCGACTTCGTCCGCGTGGAATAGTTACTTTGTTCCCTAGTTCTTCGCGTGTTCTTCCGTGGTTTCACCTGCGTTGTCCCGTTCCTAAGGGTTGTAGCGTGATGATATATACATTGATAGTTTGAAACCTTTCCCATGAATCACTCATTTTCCCAACATTTCCCTTCACTGCTCTGCTCCTATTGATCGTAGCGTGATGAAAAGTACACTATAACCTGTGGTTTGGGCTGTGCGTTGATAGATCACTATGTCAGTCAGTCAGTCACCTAATGTAAGAGTAGACAAATATAATCAGAAAGCTCCGAACTGCTAAGCTATCGGGAGTTACACGTGTTATTGTGAGTCAACCATAAAAGATAGACATTTGCTGTCGTGGAATATTTTTTATATAATTTTAAGGAGAACATTTCCGTCATACATGATTTCTGTGTAGCTTTAACCATTAAGGCTGCACACGCGACGGAAGCTTAAAAAATGGAGTAAGTTCTCCTGTTTTCCCAACATTTCCCTTCACTGCTCTGCTCCTATTGATCGTAGCGTGATGAAAAGTATACTATAACCTGCCCAGGAGTATGAAGAACAATTGTACCAAGTTTCGTTGAAATCCGTCGAGTGGTTTTTGTTTCTATAAAGAACATACAGACAGACAGACAGACAGACAGACAGACAGACAGACAGACAGACAGACAGACAGACAGACAGACAGACAGACAGACAAAAATTTTACTGATTGCATTTTTGGCATCAGTATCGATCACTAATCACCCGCTGATAGTTATTTTGGAAATATATTTCATGTACAGAATTGACCTCTCTACAGATTTATTATAAGTATAGAAGATTTCCAGGATTTCGGAATGTAAAGACTGCCTCATATCAGTATTCGTCAGCAATTGAGTTATGAATTAGACCTCGCTGACACTCGCTTACTCCGTGAAAAATGTATCTATTCGCTGAATGTTCAAAGATGTTATTTGTAAAATGAAAACGTAAAAGACAAAAGAGAGATAAGAATTATTTATTTTTTAAATACTCTGCCTGTAGCAGAAATGCCCAATAAAATGCCCCGTATATGTCTGCTTTTAACATAACCCTCGAGCTATTAGGAACCATAGCGACAACCAATCCACCTGAGAGCTATATGCGAAGATAGACGAGTGCCTCTCCATGTCCCTCTGTCTGCTAGACAGGAGACGACGCCGAGTGGACTGAAAATAAACAATATTTGTGTGACTACCAGACCACCACAGCAACAAGCTTCACTATATTGTCATATTAGAACTTATAAATTATGGTGAAATCTGCTATGCCATTAGTTGAACATGCACGTGATGAAATATTTTTTTCGTAAGTACCTACTATTTCTCATGCCAAAACTATGTCGCGAGACGAGATGACGAGATAACACGACAACATGATTCGTGATTCTTGGAAATGCGATTTCGGTTGCACTTCTTAGATGTGTTTCGGGCTTGGCACCGGCTTCAAACAGATCAGTCGGATTTTTTTCTTTTCAATTAAATCTGTAATTCAGTTATTTTTAGGGTTCCGTACCTCAAAAGGAAAAATGGAACCCTTATAGGATCACTTTGTTGTCCGTCCGTCCGTCTGTCCCTCCGTCTTTGTGTCAAGACCTTTTATCTCGGGAACGCATGGAGGTATCGAATTGAAATTAAATCTCAGGTCTACAGTCCCTTGAAGCTGTCAAAAAAATCAAACTTTTAAGTTAACGTAAAAAAAGATACGGCCGTTTATGCCGCAAGAAACGTATATTTAGACACTCTCAAGGGAATCAAAATTTACCTACAGGGTATTTTCCGTTGACCTAGAACTATGAAATTTGGTAAGTAATACCGTCTTTTACTGCAAGTATTGGGAAAATTCTGAAAACGATACATGTGTAATTAATTATAATATGTACCTACAAATTTGTACGGAACCCTCAGTGGGCGAGTCCGACTCGCACTTTTCTTTTTAATTTTTAGTGCCTATTTGTTTGTTTTTATCCCCGACGATAAAGAGTGGTATTATAAGTTTGTAGTGTGTGTCTGAGAATATGTGTGTCTGTCTGTTGCATCGTAGCACCTGACCTGTTGAACCGATTATGATAATTTTTTTTTTTTGAAAGGTGTGTTAGTCGACAGTTTTCTTAGCTATGTTTAAAAAAAGCCTGCCTAGCTGTTTGAAGAGCATCACCTCTTTTCTTGATAAAGAGATATAAACAAATTCCATAGTTCTGATCAATTCGGAATTTGAAATCCTGTCACTTGTCAATGATATTACAAATTCGTGCAGCAGCAACCCAACCCGTCAGAAGAACTCAACGGTGTACGGCATCAACTTTGTCTTTGGGCTCAAACTATGCGTTTTGCGATTCAGCGGTCCCCCGACACAACGACATCGCTTGGATTAAAATATTGTAGGTACCTAAGTAGGTACCTACAATATCAAAGTCTTTAAAAATGAAAAAATCTTTATTTTCAAAAGTTTTTTTTCATTTTTAAAGTTCTTTGTGTCGGAGGTTTCTTTTAATCTTTAATTTCATATTTATAGTTTACTAGCGACCCGCCCGCGGTTTCACCCGCGTTGCCCCATTCCTAAGAGTCGTAGCGTAATGTTAAATAGCTTAAAACCTTTCTCTTGAATCACTACACACATCTATTAAAAAAAAGCGCTTCAAAATCCGTTGTGTAGTTTTAAAGATTTAAGCATACATAGGGACGGACAGACAGCGACAGCGACTTTGTTTTATACTATGTAGTGATTTGACGTCGGTTAAATATTCTTTTTAAAGATTTTTACATATGTGATAATTAGTAGTTTAGAGTAATGTACAATATCTATCTACCTAATTATTTAATTTCTCGGTGTTACAGTGTTCTTGTCTGTCTCTATGTTGAATGAATTGTGTCTGACGGAATAATGTGTCCGTCGAACATTGATTGATATTAATGAAACACGCCATGGACTCGTCCCGCAAATATATTGATCATTGATTACAGCTAGCCATTGGTAGAGAACATATTGTGTAAGTAGACATGCTTGAATGACCTCTTATCTCCAGAAATATAGTTTCCATCAACATAATAAAACTCTAAACTGAATGACTGACAGACAAAACACAGCGTCACTGAAGGGTTTAAATGCATGAAGGTATGTTTGGGAAATTCTCATTTATAATTTAAAGATTAGCAATTGCCGGCAATTTCATAGATGGTTTTAGTGATTTCTTTGTTCAGCAATCGCACAAAATAAAAATAGCAACTCTGTACTATAAGACGATCCAGCAAAATTCATATGGTTGAAACATGTTGTGATGTCTTGTATTGTGGGACTCTACACATTATTGTAGAGTATCGTAGTGTAAAGAATTATTCAGTCTGGAACCAACTGTTTCTTCCGCGTTACTTCTCTCTCATTGCCGCTGAAGAGAGCATTTTGTTGTTAAATCCTAGAAATATGATGATAATGGTATAAAAATATTAAATATTCATTCATAAGGAATTGTAAACAATATTGTCTTGATAGGCTGCCTCCCAGGACATACACCATAAACGTGAGAACCGCACTCATAAACGAACACCCGAAAACTATTTGTAAGTACATAAAACAAAAAGAAATAGACTTCGTTCTATTCTTCTGAAGATATCGACTCTATGCCCTTGTGACTAGGGCTTCAACAGTGCCTGACCTCCCACGCATTGGATTGTCGATGAAAACTCACGTGCAGTTAGGGTTGCCACAAGTTCAACCAAATTACTAGTACTACAATTACTAGTAAGTTTAAACAAAAATATAATCAAATAATCACAAAAATTCCCAGAAAAAGCAATCTTAATCGTTCTCTCTGATAAAGCAGGCATTTTGCTTTAAATCTAAATTTGGCCTTTCATAATTTTTACAGCTTTTCACATTAGCAAAATACTGGTTATACTTAAATGGAAAATATTACGGCACTTTTACATTTAAATTTTGCTTTTTGCTTAAACTATTCAGAAAATCTAAACAAAACCGGATAAAATTATAAAAGCAAAACTAACTCTTTCCGTTTGTCACATGTTGTTGTTGTTTGTTACATTTCTCGCCTGAACTGTTCAATAGATTTTGATAAAATAAGGAGATATGTTTTTTTAAAATTTATTTAAAACACACTACAATCGTAAAAATAACAATACATATTGCAAATACAATGTATTGATCTGAATAGTAACGTAACAAATATGTACACACAACAAAACGCAATCACTTTTTTTTTATGGGATAGGACGGCAAACGAGCAGGCGGATCGCCTGATGGTAAGCGATTACCGCCACCCATGAACACCCGCAACACCATAGGAGTCACAAGCGCTTTGCCGACCTTTTAAAAGGGGATTGGGCCTCCGGTAACCTCACTCACTCGGCGAAACACAACGTAAGCGTTGTTTAACGCCGGTTTTCTGTGAGGCCGTGGTATCACTTCGGTCGAGCCGGCCCATTCGTGCCGAAGCATGGTTCTCTCTCCCACGTAAAAGTAAATAGATGTATCTTGATTGTCTCAAAAAAATAAACAAACAGTTCTTAAACAAATAGTTCTTTTTTATCCAAGTGAAACCGCGGTCAAACAGCTAAGTAGTAATCAATATTTTACTCTGTAATCGTATTTTTCATTTTTCTTAGCTGTTAAGTCAGCCCTGGGCACCAACCGAGGCCGGAAGCGGCGCGCGCGCATGCGCGGTAGCTACGAGCTGATACCTCAATTAGCGGGTAAATGTCAAAATTCTATGTGAACTACGCGCCCAGGTACAGGGTGTTGTAAAGACTTTACATGGAAATTCTATTATGGAGCTCTACTCTATGTCAGTAGCTATGTATCTCATCAAAGAAGACTTTTCCCATCGATTAGGTACAAGACAAATACTTTGTCACCCTAACCTCCATGCCATCGGCGGAGTCGTGATAGCCTTATTTAATTCCGCACATTGTACCTGTTAATATATCAAATTCATGTGTATATCCGAAGTTCAATTATTTGCGTTAAAGGTGCAGAAAATCAAAGAAATTTAAATTAAAAATCCTGTCTCGAAAATTAGTAAAATCTGAAATTCCAGCGTTCCAATTATCATTACAATCACGACGCTAAGTTTCCCACGTCAATTCAAAGCAAAACGAATAGCTCTTAAAATTATAGGTACATAAAATCTCTGGACATTTTCTGGAAATATTTCTTTAATGTAGCAACACGCTGTAGTTTGACAAATGAACAGCGCACGGCCGGCTGTTCACAAGTCACGCGGAATATTCCCCGCTCCCCCCACCTGGTCCTTATGTAGGCTAGGCCTTACAACGTCACTGTCTTGATCACGACATACCCTTATGACTGGTCTTTCTGTTCTTGGCCTTATTACATCAGAATTCTATCTAACCTTCTGTAATTGCTCGGCCATCACAGATCTCACTCACGACATTCTTTTGTATTCTCCTTTCTCATACTCGTGGACCTGTAAACAAGGCCATCAAATGTAACAACATGAATCCATTTTTAATGATCCTAGGACCAGGAGCCAGGACTTTTTGTCTCAATCACGCCTTGTTCCTTCCACTAGTTGTTAAATAACACTAGATAATAATGATATTGTCAAATAAACTGATTTCATAACGCAAGAATTTACAATATACAAACTCATCGTAAATAATATTTTATCAATAACATGTAAATATGTAAAACTACTACAAATGTTACTATTTAGAAAGGAAACATTATTTAGATGATGTGAGTAGTGAGTTGATGAAATGTAGTGTAAGAACAACATACATATTTAAATCTAAATATATATAAAACTCAAAGGTGACTGACTGACTGACATAGTGATCTATCAACGCACAGCCCAAACCAATGGAGCTATCGGGCTGAAATTTGGCATGCAGGTAGATGTTATGACGTAGGCATCCGCTAAGAAAGAACTTTGATAAATTCTACCCCCAAGGGGATAAAATAGCGGATGAAAGTTAATATGGAACAAAGTAACTATTCCACGCGGACGAAGTCGCGGGCATAAAGCTAGTAATGGAATAATTCTAATGTAACAGAGTTACATTTACGTAATTGTAACTCACAGCTATTCAAACTAAAATCATTATCCTAATCTATCAACAGTAAAAGACTCGTTAAAAAGTGAAGATTAGTTCCAAAAATCATCACAATAAAGTACCAAATTTTGTAATATCACAATAAGGTACGATGACACCACGCATGCAGTAAGTCACTAGTTGAACCTTAGATTAGCGGCACATCGCGTTCGCCCCTGACGGTATAAATCAGAGGCCATGATTTAATATTAATGATGTTTTAACCTTAGTGATTTATTGACAATGGTCCTAGCGACAGAAAGAAGCGATTTTAATTTAATTTCATCAAAAAATTCAAAACACTAAAGTAGGTATACTAAAGTAATAAATGAATAAATAAATAAATGAAAAGCCTTAGATTAACATGCTATAAGAAACATGAAAACATGAAATGTGTCCAAAACTTACTTAACACTAGCTGGTGCCCGCGACTTCATATGTGGTCTTTATTTTATAAACACCCTCTTTACCTTCTCAGGAGTATTTGGTATTTACAAAAACGAATCACATATCTACATTATTTTTTAATAATAGTTTCAGTTTTTGGGTCTTTCACTCATTTTATAAGAAATAAGAAAATATAAATTAGGTGGCAGCAATAAGTTACTATTTAATTTATTAACTGATTAAGAGTAATTCTTCTCTGTACCTACATGATATTAGACAATATTAGACGTACTATATAACGATTAGGGATCAAAGCATAAAGTTTCCTAAGGTATACCCGCAACAGAGCCACATAATACTGACCGTGCGAAAAATAGGTAGTACTTCAATCCACACCAGCAACTTTCAACGTCTGACCTTGGACTTTATTAATTGTTTAACATAGGCTCACTGGAAATTGGAACTGGAAAATTATGCTTCGCGTTCTAAACTACTTTCCAGCTCTCTAGACTGCAATGCAAAGTCTGTGCTCATTGAAAGCTTAAGCCCGTTTCTCTGTCACTAAAGGTCTTAGACTCGCGTGATATTACATGTGCGTCGCGATCAGGAGTTAGACGTGCTTGCCTTCTGAGGAGGTTCGCCCTCCTATCCCATAAAGAAACATCCAAAATAATCGCAATTCAAATACAATTAAATCACTACGCTACTATTTTGTCCAAAATACTTCCTTGGAAATAAATGTAAGCCAATTTAATTCTTGATAACTTTACCAAGTTTGGAACGAATTTCCGGCCGTTTATTTCCAGTGAAGTGAGTAGTAGATTAATTGGTAAGATAGGAACCTTGATTACCGGTATCCAAATCCGAATAATGACATAATTTGATAAAATTGGGTTTGGATTACGATTTATATTGGTATTACGTTTTTGTGGGCAATTCAAGCTCCAGTTTAAAATCCCCTAAGTACGCAGGCGAAGCTGCGCACGGGAACTCTTGTAAAATATATTTTATCGAAGACAATAGACATGTATAATGGATATATTTTATAATTTTATTTTAATCCGTAACATGTACAGTTTTAAAATAACGAATAACCTATCCTAACAAAATATACTACGAAAGAATACAATTTTACAGTAATTAATATCTCGTGAGCTCGTTCTGCGTGAATCGGATCGTTATTGATTATTACACAACCGTACTAAGTATGTACCTATCATTGAATGAAAGGATTGAAATAAAAAGGTTTTTCTCTTCAACCTTTCCATCTTAACCTACCTGTAATGTCCACGTGTAAAATGTTTAATTGCTTTCAACCATTGAAGAAATTTAAACAGTGTAATATCAATATAGTCATACGACGGAGGACATTTCCCGCTACCTCCTATAACTTGCACCGCTAAGAAGCGACCCGCTGGTGTCGGCCCCCACTTTTTGTTTATTGCTAATAAGCTATCGTAAGCTATCTCCGGGCAAATTGCGTGCGCTGTGGGGGAATGCTCGACTTTTTCCTTGCTTCCCTCTCACTTGCTACTCGCTAAAAATATTGCAAGTTTCTTTAATAACGATATAAAGAAGCAATTTTAAAATGTTTGGAGTTTCTGTGTATCTTTTTTAGTGAATGTATTATAGGAAAAAAAAATGATGACGTATACGTACCGTCCCTAAACCCACGCATAATGGCCATTTTACCAAAAGTGAAAATAAATGATGCAAAGTGTATAATAACACGCCTGTATTCCTCAAAGGGCTAACCCTAATACAGGCTGAATGTTATATTATATATATAACAATAACAGTCACTGCTGATCTACGTATTTGGTAAAGACTTTTAGAGACGAACTGCAAATCATAACAGAATCTCGTGTTAGGTGCAAAATAACAAGCATATGCCTCAAAGCAGACTCCTCAAAACTGTATCTACAGTTGGGCAACACTTTTTCGTTTAATTCTCCGATTTTAGATCCACAAACAGTTGCTATGTAGCTCAAATCTGTGGCCTCTTAAAGCGGTGCAGTGCTCCGGTTTCCGAGCAAACACCTTTTTATTTGAGTTGGCAGTTAGCGTGCGGCGGCGCGGTGCGGCGGTGCTAAAAGCCACAATGGCTACGTCGTCTATCACGCCTCGATGGTTTAGATAAATATTAAATGTACATGACATAGCTTTAATATGGTTTGAAGGGCAATTTTTGTGGCTTGTTTTTGTTTTTAAAAAGGAAGGAATTGAGAAATGTGTGAAATAAAAAAAAATATGTTATACCGTGGAAGAAAAGAATATGCTGTGCCAAACCCAAATAAACTGGGACAAGGGCAGTAGAATCATGATGATGTCGAACATACCATTACGCCTGTATTCCTCAAAGGGATAGACAAATGTGTAAAGTTGTACACAAACAAGTCATCGTTATACTTTTAGGTTCCATGTAATAAGGATCGAGCCTCTTGCCATTAAACGGCATAAGTAAATCCACACTCCGAGGCGCTGCTGAGAATTTCGTAACAGATTTAAAACCCAATAACATTTTGCAGAGCGTCAGTAGCAACACTAGCGACGAATAGACCGACTAGGCAGTCTACAGGAATGAAAGAAAGAAAGAAAGAAATGTTTTTATTTTCGCCCTTATGACACACAACAAATCAAAATGCAACTGTACAATCAAAAACTTATATAGTACCTAGCAAAAGGTTGCGCAAAATAGAAAAACAAAAAAGGGGAGCTGGCAACACAACAGGCATGGCCATCTACCAGAGCCACAGATTAAGGAAACTATAGAAGTTTAAGGTTCTTGGTGCATAATTTGATCTATTTTTCCTTAATCTATGACCAGAACGAAAGTGGTAACAAATTATTTTGCACAACTAGCAAGTCGTTGAATTTGCTATCTATAAAGTACTAACTAGTAAGTTGTCTGTGCCATCTTTGATGTAATAACACAACGCAACCAATAATGACGATAATGAATCTACTAGTAAGTTCATAAAAATCACACTCAATGTCACAATGTCCCATTATTTTGTCGTTTCCCGTGCTGGTAAAAGAACTCGATCAACCGATGACCTCATTCCTGGAAATAGCATGAAATTGAAGTGAAGATACGTAGTCACAATGATATTTTCCTTAAAATTTCAGTTGTAGTAACTACTATTGTATCTACATGAAAATAAGAACGACAAACACACGAGCCGTGTCGTCACGACATACATACACGAACGCAGACATTACCTTATAGATACATCAGAGACGAGCGCCTACTTTTACTACAAACATATGAAACAAATCACAGGAAAACTCCAATTGTCACAATTATAAATTTAGTGTCGTGGTACATGACTATCTATTGCCCGCGGCTCCACTTACGTGATTAAAGTCACTTCAAGTTATGTTTAGAAAGTCCTCGTGAAAGATGATCACTAGTTACGTTACCCCAGCTAAATATACTTTATTACCGAAACACCAGTCATGGTGGTGACATGAATTGAATGTAGATGCATCTAATCATAGAGATATTTTTATACTAACCTATGTATATGATCCGACTACTGGACCACCACAGGTCTCCCCCAGGTCTGTATATAGCAGTCGCTAATGTAATTAACTGAAAATTCTTTCAATCTTTATTCTTGGTATACTGATCAATTTAACAGAACGTGGTATTTTTCTCTATATTTATAAAATGGGAGATGTACAGGTAACTGTTGCGTGCCTTATAGGGCGGCGGTCAAACATCACAGCGAGGTGTTAAAACAATAGTTGGTGACTCTCCCGCGATAATTGCCTGACGTAGAGTGCCACGCTACGGGCACCGCGGCAGAATAGCTATCCCACTGCTGGACACTGGCCTCCTCTCGGACTATATCCAGTCATCGAGCCTAATGACGGATGTTATACACCTTCCATCATTTCATAGAATCCCTTACCATTAAAAGTTTATCCACAATAGTTTCAGTTTCAGAAGAATTTATTTATTCAAAAGAACTGTATAATACCACAATCTTTGTATCTTCAGAGTTGGTTCAATGCCCGGAAGTTACATTTAGATTTTTCATTTTGATTTAGATTGGTCTCGGAAAGTTATTTATACATCTATAATACTCAACAATTTGTCTTCTAGTCTGACGAAGTATTTTGAAGGGTTATATAGGGTGGTAAAGAAGAATTTTCGAGTTTTTCCAAATCATATAGCAAAACAAGATTTCTGAAAAAAATAAAATATTTAATGTTTCTCTATAAACAATGTTAGCTGTGAACCACCTCGAGTGTACCCAACTATGTGGCTAGGTTTAGGTTACCCCGCAACAGATAGTTTGACCCTGACGTTTGTTAATAAACATTTTCATAACCCGGCTGCGAATTGCACACGTTTAAGGCGGGTTGTAATTAACACGACTTCTATTTAATAGCATTATTCTCCTCTAAAAAACTACATTATCCTCTTAAATATTACGGCAGTCACTATTAATGTTCATCTGAAAAATAGATACTATCTTAGCCACTATTTATCATCAATGTAAGCTACTGTAAATACAAACCAGAATGGTTGTTATTTTATAGCATCTACGCAACGGCTACAATTCGGTTCTGGCATCGTGTGGTCACACTTCTAACCTAACTTAACCAATTAAATTTATTTCATAAATAATTAAGAACGTAAAATGTCGTTGAGTTGTTAAATCCGTGGCTAACTTAGTAACTTAGTAGACAAGTAAAAATAATTGCCGTTCTTTACTTAATGCTTTCTTTGAAATATTTTCTTGGCGTTGTTTAATTAAAAGACGTATTAGTTCATTAGCTTTCTTATTTTCCCGTTGATCACGTACCTATATAATCAGAGGTTGGATTCCGTGGTAAATAAAAAATTCTGTGGCTTGATTAACCCTGTTTAAAACTAACATAAATCAAACGGTATCCAAATCCGAATAATAACATAATTTGATAGAATATTGTCTGGATTACGATTTATTTCGGAATTACGTTTTTGTGGGCAATTCATGCTCCGCCGGAACCTTAAGTTCTATGTGTTTATATGTGTGTATGTTTAGGTATATTATAAACAAAATGATATGGTGTGGTGAATATGAACTGTATATGTGGGGAGTGTTCGTTTTTTTAATATAATAACTAGCAAATAACTGTCAACAAATTCTCTGTTTCCTGATAGGGTAGAGAAGTAAGCCATTCTTTAATTTCCATTTTGCATTTGATTCTATTTAAGTGGAAGATGTCTAATAGTTTTTTTAGTTTGTAGGTAGTCGGACTTGTGATCACGTGGTTGCCGGTTCAAAACCTACCCATTGCACTACCGTCGTGAACCCACTCGTAACACAAGCATTAGTATGTTAACATTAGTATGTCAGCTTAGCATGAGGGGTTAACAAGAATACTAGTAATGTGCGACCCACATTGCAAGTAAGCTTTTAAAAAAATAGTATATCTTAAGAAACCAAACGATTTAAACCTATACCAACAAAACATAAATGTACAACTAAAATGAAATTCCTTAATGGAGAGACAAAATCAGTTAGTTATTAGTGACTGTTTAACAATGTTCAAATGAAATTAAATTTAAACTCAGTGAAGTGAAAATATGACATTTGTAGTTATTTAGAAGTGCAGATTCTTTATCGAACTACTTTACTGCGGTACTTACTTTTTCCAATTCCTCGAAATCGAATCTTTAATTTTGTTATGATGTGTGTTCAAACGTTAAGTTTTGGTACCTACATATAATTCTTGTAATATGTTCAGGCATTCTAGAAATTATTCAAACACATAATACTCGTACAACAATTCTAAAAATTATAGAAAGTAAATAAAACATATTCTCAGTGCTCAAAATTATTATTGTTACGAATAATTTATTAGTTAAACATAAGCCATTTATTATTATTATTTTTGGTATTGTTTACTTATAGAGGCAATTACCTACCTATATGGTATAGGTACCTAACGGAAGATGTATTTTTTTATGGGATAGTGGAGCAAACGAGCAGACGGATCGCCTGATGGTTAGGGTTTACCGCCGCCCATGGACACCCGCAACACCAGAGGTGTCACGAGTGCGTTGCCGACCTTTTAAAAGGGGATTGGGCCTCCGATAACCTCACTCACTCGGCGATACACTACGTAAGTAACGTATGTATCTATATATATAATCAAAGACATTAGGTATCTATCTCGTCCAATGCGGTTGGTAGTGACTGTGTCAGCCGAAAAATGATTCTCCCTGTCCTTGAAGAAATCCTTCCAGTCTTATCTTATATACTTAACTATTCCATATCCTCTGGCGAATTTCCATCTTTATGGAAAGATGCCCTTATCACTCCTTTACCTAAAAAACCTAATCCCAGTAATTTCTCAGAGTACCGTCCAATATCCATACTTCCTTTCCTTTCTAAAGTTCTAGAACGTCTTGTTCATAATCAGCTCAGCACTTTTCTCTGTAAAAATAGTCTCCTTAACCCGTTTCAATCCGGTTTTCGTCCTGGTCACAGTACTACTACTGCTCTAACCAATATCACGGAAGACATAAGGTCAGGTATGGAATGTGGAAATTTAACGGTTCTGTGCTTACTGGACTTTAGTAATGCATTTAATACCGTTGATTTTGACATCCTGCTTGCGATACTTGGCTCGCTTAACATATCTCCAACGGCGATTGACTGGTTTCGAAGTTACCTGTCTGGTCGCCGTCAACGTATATCCATAGAAGATAATTCTTCTTCATGGTGTAATACTTATGTTGGTGTACCGCAGGGTGGCGTTTTATCTCCTCTACTCTTCGCAATATTTATAAATTCCATTTCTCATAAACTTCTCTCTTCCTACCACCTATATGCAGATGATTTGCAAATCTATAGACAGGCTTCCCTTTCGGAGCTTCCAAATGCATTTCACATTATCAACATGGATTTAGTATCCATAAACGATTGGAGCAGGGCCTATGGACTTAAGGTGAATCCTACAAAGACCCAGGTCATAATCATTGGCAGCCCTAGAATGTCTGCAAGGATAGATTGGTCTCAGATTCCTCAAGTTAGTTTTGATGGGACTATAATATCAGTCAGCGAGAAGGTTAAAAACTTGGGTATCTCAATGGATAAACATTTGTCTTGGGATTCTCAGATAAATGAAGTCAGTCGTAAATTGTTCGCATCATCGGGGTCGCTGAGGAGACTACGCAACTTTTTACCAACTGCCACCAAAACTGCGTTAGCACAATCTCTTCTTCTTCCTATCCTTGATTATGCCGATGTCAGCTATCTAGATCTCACTGAAATCCAGCTAAATAAACTTGAGCGTCTCCAGAACTTCTGCATAAGATTTATATTTGGATTGCGCAAGTATGATCATGTATCGGATTTTCGTAAAAAACTCAAGTGGCTTCCAATACGTTTTCGCCGGAACTTACACGTAGTGTCCCTTCTCTACAGTATTCTGTTCAGTCCCATAGCTCCCCCTTATCTCAAAGAACGATTTCAGTTCCTTCATGACACACATACTAGATATCTAAGATCATCGGAAGATTTGAGGCTTGAGTTGCCAGTGCACTCTACAAATTTCATCGACAAATCTTTTACAGTGCAAGCTGCACGGCTGTGGAATGCCTTGCCTGTCTTAGTTGGGCGTGCACAAACATTGCCTACGTTTAAAAAAATGGTCAAGGAGCATTATCTGTCGCTGTAGATTATTTGTTCTCCATTATTGAATTAATATATTTATATTTATTATAATTATGTATATGTTTAGTAGTATTTATATATTTAGCAGTATGTATATATTTAGGTATATATTTTATTTATTTAGTTTTTTCTTGTAATTTTCGTGTTTAAAAATTAAGAATCCTGTTTCTATCTAAGTACGCCAGACTACCTTAGTATTCGCCTTTCCTTTTCTCACAAGTCCATCCAAAGGTTGTCTGTAAGAGATCGCTATTAGCGATAAGACCGCCCATTGTACCTTTCTATAAGTTACAAAATTGTACTTTACATTAGTTTTTTGGTGTGCAATAAAGAATACTCTATCTATCTATCTATCTACATACAATACAAGTCAAGTCACCTTTAATGACACAGGCGGCTAATGAAATTTCCATGTAGCTTTAAGGTGAACGACAGTGTACGCTGCAGAGTAGACGCAAATGAAACGTCCTAATCTCTGGGGTATTCATTACTCTATCATCTATAGGGCGCTCACTTGCATTTTGTTACAATGCCAACATCTGATGTAACCTAAAATTACAAGTTAAAGTTCAAATAAGTTTCTAGCTCGTATGGAATATTCTATTATAGATGTAATAATATGTCTAGATTGCCTATTTGCACCCCAAAGTATCTTTAATGTATAAATTTGAATGTGTATGAAGTTCAGTTTTGCTAGTGTACCTATCACTTACAATTTTTGTTGATTTTATGTGAATTTTTAGTGTCATTCTACACTTTTGTTATATGTATATCTTAGGGTCTAATCAGATGCGGCGAATTTCGCTGTCCACCAATTTTCCACCAATGATTTATTTATTTATTTATTTATTTATTTATACTTCTATGCACAATAGTAGTACATAAGGCGGACTTAATGCCATATGGCATTCTCTACCAGTCAACCTTTGGGTTTGGGAGAAATTATAATAGGTACAAAAAATAAATATTTGAGTAACTAGCGACAGACTATAAATAGACAATAATTTAATATATACATAAATACATACATATATTTATTATACATACATACAATTCAACTATAAGTGCCAGAGATGAAATAAAGAAAGTATTTTTATAATTAAACTATAAATGAAACCAAGGGAAAAGGACAGTTGTTAATTCAGTGTCTTCAGGTAGTATTCACGTACTTTGCACTTGAATGAGAAATTGCTCGGAGCTTTTTTAATGTCAAGTGGGAGACCGTTCCAAAGCTTAATAACTGATACAGCAAAAGAATTAGCGATGAAACCTGTACGGTGCGAAGGAATTTGTAGTATGAGATTTTCAGAAGCTCGAAGGTCGCGATTATGAGTTGAGCCCAAAAACTGGAAGAGGCATTTGAGATATTCAGGGGAATTAGGATCGTTGAGGATAGAAAAAAGCATACAAAGAGATCTAAGGGATCTTCTTTGACGGATAGGCAGCCATTTAAGCTGGAAACGAAAGATGGATATGTGGTCATACTTCCGAAGACCAAAAATAAAGCGAATACAGTTATTAAGTAGACGATCCAATTTGTTGAGAAGTTCTTGAGATAAATCGCAGTAACAAGCATCAGCATAGTCAATTACAGGAAGCACAAGGGACTGGACCAGAAGGGTTTTAGTGCAGGGGGGAAGAAAGTGTTTGAACCTATAGAGAGATCGCAGTGAGGCTGCCACACTCTGACTCACGTGGGTGACTTGCTTGTCCCAGCCCAACCTATCATCAATGTGCAACCCCAGATCCTTGACGCTCTGTGAGAGAGGAATCACCGAGTTATTAAATAAAATGGGTTTAAGATTCTTGGCATCAAAGCTTTTTAAATGGAACGTGCTGCCGATGAGGATGGCTTGACACTTGTTGACATTTACCTCAACACCAAATTTGGAAGACCAGCCTTTAATCTCATCCAAGTCCGCATTGAGATTGGTTATGCAACCGTCTACATTTTCTATGCTGGCTTGTGCGTAGAGTTGCAAGTCATCAGCGTACAGATGGTAAGAGCATTTGAGGATTTTAGTGATAGAGTTAATAAATAAAGAAAATAGGAGAGGAGAAAGTATACCGCCTTGTGGTACGCCAGTTGACAAGTCGCACCAGTCGGAGAAATCCTGACCAATACGCACCGCTTGCTGGCGACCACGAAGATATGAAGAGAACCAACCACGTGATGATGTCGACATCCCTACTTGTTCAAGAATGGCAAGGAGAATATCATGATCAACAGTATTGAAAGCATTGGAAAAGTCTATGAGAACCAAAACTGTTACCATCGTCTTCTCCATGCCAGACCTAATATCTTCAGTGACTTTTAGCAAAGCAGTAGACGTGCTATGTCTAGGTCGAAAACCAGACTGAAAAGGTGATAGTAACGCGTTCTTAAATGCAAAGGAAGAGATTTGTTTGTGGACTACTGCTTCTAAAACTTTGGATTGGAAAGGAAGAATTGAAATAGGTCTAAAGTGATTTACTAGGCTGGGATTGGAGGTTTTAGGAAGGGGAATGATGTGGGCCTTTCGCCAGGATAAAGGAAAAACCCCAGTCTGCAAGGAACAATTTATTATATGGGTTAGTACTGGGATTATGCTATCAATAATAAGATCAACCATAATCCTACTTACGCCGTCACAGCCCACTGCTCTGGATCTAATAGCATTACAAGATTTCAATTAATGATTGTGTTTAGACCTTCAGGCTCTTGACTTCCACTAACAAACGGGACTTAGATTGACCTCGACAAGCAGAGCTTAACCTTGCAGGTCGAGCAGTGTTTTTACGTAGCCCCGAGGCTCTTGTATCTTATTTTATCACATCAATTAAAACAACCATCGCCCTGCTGTGATTTATTTCATGCTAGCTATATAGTTTAGACAGCGGTGGCAGCCCTACGGCGCGCACCGGAGGGCGCGGTCCGCCGGGACGCGCCGGACACGACTACGCCATTATGACGTCATCAAGGAGGGAAGTGCCGGTACGGTAAAGTTGTCATGTCTCTGTCCCTGGTGTGATATCTGACCCGTATCTACACCAAATAAATTGGCTTGAGCTGATTATCTTAGAACCGCTTTACATGGAGCAGACAGCCAAAAACTTCATACCAGTAACACCCTTTCTTCTTGCGCCGGTCATGGATACCCAAACCAGAACAACACTTATTGTTGTCTACTGGCCGAAGTGTGCACTACGTCACAGTGTAGACAGGTCGCTAGGCCGAAACATCTCCCCCTGGCAAGTCAGTAAATATTTGAAAGGGGCACTGATTAACTATAAACTAAAGAACGGATATTTCTCAGAAATAGCAATAAAACCAGATTATATTAAGTATAAGTACATTAAGTACACCTCTGCCTAACCCTTTGGGGAATACCGGCGTGTTGGTATGTTGTGTTACGATGTTGCTGTGTATGGTCATCACATGTTGATGTCCTGTAGGTCGCCAAAATTAGTAGGTAATGAACTGTGCCATGAAGGGTAAAAAAGCGAAGAATTTTTCAACATGTTGTTGCATGAAAAATATAAATCCCTGAAGTAGTTGTTACAAGCACAGAATAATATTAAACTTACATGTGTAGCAAATAGATTTGCTATTACTTTTTCACCAAAGAAGATATTATATCCATTATTTTTTTTTAGCTGGGTATCAAGCCACTGCACTGTGTACTACGGCCTGTACACGGTGACTAGTACCCTCTAGGACACAGTGATTCTAAAAGTACACAGTGGCTACATAGGAATCGAGCCAAGAAGTGTCGATCTCCAGAATTCTTCGCAAGGTCTAATGCCTCGATACACATTTATAATGATACTAGCTTTTTGCCTGCGACTTCGTCCGCGTGGAATAGTTACTTTGTTCCATATGAACTTTCATCCCCTATTTCACCCCTACATAGGTCGAAATTTATCAAAATCCTTAGAGGATGCCTACGTCATAGTAGTTATATGCATGCACTGTCTCAGCCCGATCTGTTTAAAATTGACAAAGTTTCATACAAACTTTCATCCCCTATTTTATGGGCCTATTTTATGGGGCTACCCCCAAGGGGATAAAAATGGTAATTACGACATTAACTATACAAAATTCACAATTTTTATCTAAAACCATTGCATAAAAATCATTATTGGAGCTAAACGTAGTGTAAAATGACAATTTTGACCAATTACACAGATTGCGCCAAGTTTTTGGCTTGATAAGGATTTATTCGTAAAGGTTTTAGTTCTCAGTTGTGAATTTTGAAAAACCACTCGAAATTTGAATTTCGCGGGCACAGCGAAACAATCCGCCTTAAGTACCTAAATTATAACCAAATCGTGCAAATTCTAGCCGACACAGACGGTTTGAAATCCTGACATCATGCGGATAAATAGAGTAACTATGAAATTTAGCGCCATCTTGAATCGACTTTTTAAAATAAACTTACCGCTACGTAGGTCTGGCTACCGATCAATAGATGGCGCCTAATCAAATTAAAAGAAAAAATTCTAAACAAATCTTTGTTTACATTTTAAAACTAGAATAATTCAGGTAATAATGTCTATACCTTCACTATAATATAATTAGATTCCCATCGGAAGCAACAATTGGTACAATGAACGCTCGAGGAATGGCCTTTATTAACAGATTTCTTTTGTATTCATTAAGAGATGGCGCCACTTCAACAGCTTTGTAATTTTTAATAAATAATGAATTTTTATGTCTTTTCATAGTAGGTACCTTTATACTTATTATAATTTTTAACTAAAATGTAAATAATCGTTTGTTCAAAATTTTAGATTTCCAAAAGGTCTTCACCGATTTTATGAAATTTGTTATCACAACCACAGATAATACAGTAATATCACAACCAACGTTTCATTTGAAAGATTTTGAACCATTGAACGCATAAATATACAGTACAATACGCACATTATACAATTATTGTCTCATAGATGGCGCTAGCGTGACCAAACAAATTACCTATTTAGTTGCATTCGTCCCCTCCTTTTTTTTAAAAGGAAATTATTTCGGGAATATTTTACTTTTATGTTTTTTGGAAAGAAGTTTGTCGATAGACCAAAATGTTAGGTTGCATCAACAGAATTTGTTCTTACATGTTCATTAATCGAAATCTTCTTATTAATCTTATTACCGCTTACCATCAGACGGGCCGTACCTATGCTTGTTTGCCAACTTAAATCGTTCAAAAACCAATCGTTAGATTTATACTTATCATCACTACATAGTAAGTATAAAAAAACACTGTCACTGTCGCTGTCTGTCCGTCCCTATGTATGCTTAAATCTTTAAAACTACGCAACGGATTTTAAGCGGTTTTTTTAATAGATAGAGTGATTCAACAGGAAGGTTTTAAGTTATTTAACATTACGCTACGGCTGTTAGGAATGGGGCAACGCGGGTGAAACCCCGGGCGGGCCGCTAGTATATAATAAAATTGTATATAGATATTATAGAAAAACTAGGGGGTCTTTATTAGAGCAACAGAAGCCAAAACAACAAAAACTATTTTATTTGGAAAATAAGTAGGTAGTTATTATTAGGTTGGCTTCACTATTGCATTGGGTTGTACCTGTAATAATTAGTTGTAAGTGATGATTAAATAAATAAATAAAAATAAATAAATAAATATTTTTTTAGAATTTTTGTCTGTCTCTCTGTATATTTAGTACACGTATCAAGCAAAACCAATGCAGTTTTCGCCGATGTATTTCTAGAGGTCTTACTTAAAATCTGGTGCATGTTCCATCTTGATACGCCGCCGCCGATTTGAAACCGCGGGCAAGAGCTAGTATATAATAGTATTATTGTATATTTAGGTATCACATAGTTTAAGAGATAGGTAATTCGTTAATGTAATTATTTATTAGAATAGTATTTATTAGAATATACTACTGATGACAATCAAGTACACCATAAATTAGAACATAACATCAATCAATCCTAGTCAACATGTCCGCCGCGTCCCTGGTGTTGCCATTGCAATTATTTGGATAAATTATATCTAACACTCCCCTTTGTTAGTAATCCAATCGTTTTGGGGGTTTTCTAATTCTAGTGCTGCGCCGTACGGTACTTTCTGTCATAACAGGCTCCGTTGGTTGCGATTCATTATGTCTACTTTCAGTACAGTCTAGCATGGCAGGGGCAGTACCTTCTTCATTAGTCTCCTTTACTGATTGTGGAAATGTTGTCTTCAAGGGACTGAAATGTGGTGTGCCAGGAATGGGTGTATTTACCCTTATTTCTGGACTAGTATACTGTATGACCTTAGGTAACACATAGTTATCCCCTTTACAAGAAGATTTAATTATTTGATCCACATGTCTTTCATGGGTTCTTCCCTCTGCTTCTACTCTATAATGTAGTTTTCCTTTTCTTTCCGTTATCACTCCCATCTTCCATTTGTTTTCGTTGTAATTCCTCATTTGGACCTGTTCTCCTACTTTAAATTCTTTTGTTATAATGTTCTCTTCTCTTTCAGCATTCTTTTCTGTAGCTATGTCCCTTTTTACTAAGTCAATTCTTGTTCTGTATAATCTCTTAAACATCATTTCCGCTGGGCTTAATCCCGTCGTGTTATTAGGTGTTTTTCTTTGCATTATTAGGAATTTTGATATTTTCTCTTGTAATGTGCCTTCTTCCTTTAACATTGATTTTAGTTTATATTTGAATGTTTGAACATATCTTTCGGCTTGCCCATTTGTTGATGGGTGGAATGGTGCTGTAAATTTTGCTTGAATACCATTTTCTTTGAAGAATTTCTGCATTTCTTCTGAACGAAATTGACTGCCATTATCTGAGACCACGGTAATAGGTAATCCAAATGTGGTAAATATTTTTTTTAATATATTGATAGTTGCTGCAGCTGTAATTGATGTAGTAGGGATTACTTCTAACCATTTTGTATATGCATCCACAACAATTAAGAAATAGTTGTTCATGAATGGTCCTGCATAGTCAATGTGTAATCTGCTCCATGGTTCTTTAGGATATTCCCAACTATGTACTGGCACCTTGGCTGGATTTTTCTGTATTAAGCAACATGCCTTGCATTGTTTCACCATTCTTTCAATATCAGTATCAATATTGTTCCACCAGACATAGCTACGTGCCAGGGCTTTCATTTTAACTATACCCATGTGAGCTGTATGCAATTCTTCAAGTATTTGTTGCTGTAATTGCTTTGGTATGATATTCTTACCCCATAGAATATGCAATTATTTTGTAGAGAGAATTCATGTAATCTTCCAAATTCTTTGCCTGATTGTATGTCATGGTAAAGTTTCTGTAAGTCGGGGTCTTTAGCTGTGGCTTTTTGAATAGTCTTTTGTGTAATAGGCATTAATGATATTTGATTTAAGTAAAATTTATCATCATCAGTTAATTTTTCCTTTGTCTGGATGTTATGTTCCAATCTTGAAAGATAATCAGCATTTGCATGTTCAGTAGTTCTTCTTGTTTTTATTTCATAGTCAAAGCCTGCTAGGAAATTTGCATAATGGACTAGTCTTATAGCAGTTGTTGCTGGTATAGCTTTCTCTGGGTGTAATATTCTTGCTAATGGTTGATTATCAATAATTAATGTAATTTTTCGTCCATAGCAAAACTGGAAAAATTTTTTTAGGCCCCATATCAAAGCAGCTGCTTCTTTATCAAGCTGGCTATATCCTTTTTCGGCTTTTGTTAATGATTTAGAAGCAAATGCTATAGGTCGTTCTTTATTGTCTGGCATTATGTGGGATAAAACTGCTCCAAATCCTGTTGGTGATGCATCCGTTGCTAGTGTTACAGGTAAATTAACATGAAATGGTATAAGTATTTTGTCGCTACATATCTCTTCTTTTAGTTTCTTAAAAACATTTTCACATTCAGTGGTCCAGTTAAAGTTAGTGTTTTTCTGTAACAATTTATAAAGTGGGTTAAGTTTCGATGCTAGATTTGGTATAAATTGTTGGTAATAGTTAATCATACCCAAGAATGTTCGGAGAGATGACACATCTGTTGGCCGTTGGCTATTTTTAATGTCATTTATTTTGTCTTGCATAGGGTGTAATCCTTCTTGATCTATTATGTGTCCCAAATATGTAACAGATTTTTGAAAAAATTGGCATTTCTTTTTGTTTAAATGTAGTCCGCTTTGTTGTAATCTTTTGAATACTAACTGTATTCGTTCAAGTAACTCTGTATGTGTGCGTCCTTGAATGGCTATGTCATCAAAGAAACATGCTGTCCCTGGAAGTCCTTCTAGTGTTTGATCCATATACCTTTGCCATATGTTAGGTGCTACTTTAACCCCAAACATTAAGCGTTTTACTTTATATGTCCCTTTACATGTACTGATAGCTTGCATTTCCGCTGCTTCCTCATCGGTTTTCATATGTAAATATGCTTGGTTGATGTCTAATGTGCAAAAGTATTTTCCTCCACTCATTTTTGCAAATATTTCTTCGATTCTTGGGATTGGGTAGTTTTCATTGTGCAGGTTTTTATTTAGGGTAGCCCTGTAATCAGCACATAATCGTACCTTGCCATTTGGTTTTGCTACTGGCACTATTGGTGTTCCCCATTGAGAATATGTGATTTTCTCAAAAATGCCTGCTTGTTCTAACCTTTCAATTTCTTTTTCTACTTCATCTCTTAATGCAAATGGTACAGGTCTAGGTTTTAAAAATATTGGTTTGGCATTTTCTTTTAATTTGAATGATGCTTCATAATTCTTTATTTCCCCAATTTCTTCAGAAAACAAATTTTTATTTTCTTCTAATATTGTTTCTAATTTTTCTTTATAATATTTTTCTGTAACATCATCTTCTTTACTTATTTGGTGCACTTCAAAGGTTAGATTTAATTTCCTTATCCACTCTCTACCCACTACTGGATCCACATTTTTCTTAATAACAAATAATCTTTCCTGTATTTCTTTATTTTTGTAATTAATTTTTATTCTGCATGTACCTATGGGCTCTATTATTTCACCTGTATAGGTTCTTAGTTTGACTTTTGTCTTTTGTAGTGTTAAATCATTAAAGTGCATTCTGAAATATTCTGCCGAACAGGTTGTCACTGCTGCTCCTGTGTCCAATTCCCAAGTATGAATTTTTCCATTTAATGTTAATTTGATAGTAAACTTATCGTTGTTTGTATTTGTGTTTATTATGGGTATCTTATGTATTTCATATGTTTCCTCCTCATTTGAGTCTGAAGATGAAGCATACTCAACTTCAAGCTGTCTTTGGTCTTTGAAGCAGACAGTTTGTATGTGTCCCTTCTTATTACAGTTTTTGCAAAACAGTTTATGCTTACTTTTACATTGGTATGCTTTGTGATCCTCTTTTCCACATCTGTAACATTGAATTTTCTCAGTGTCCTGTAATTTTTTATGATTATTTTCTATTCTATAGTTAGTATTTATCATTTTCCTGTCTGGATTTGTACTTGAATTTTTATTATTTGTATTTTTCTTTATTGATATTTTATTTATATTATTATTTTGTATTTCCGGGTCCATTTGTTTTGATTCTGCTTTGGAAGTTTCAATGGCTAATGCTATTTTAACTATTTGCTCAAAACTTGTACTGGGTGATTCTTGTAACAACCTCTCTTTTGTTTCAGAGCATCTTAATCCTCTTATAAATTGTACACGCAGGTGTGTCTCAAAAGTAGACTTTTCACAGTTATTACATATGAAATTACATTTGCCCCCAATTTCTTTGAGTCCCGCCACATAATTAGCAATGGACTCTAATTCGTTTTGTGTTCTTAAGCCGAATTTGTGCTGTTGGGCTACCTCACCTGGTTCAGGTGATATGTGGTTTTTTAGAAGCACCACTAGCTCCTCATAAGTTCTACTTTCAAGAGCAGAAGGTGCAGTTATATTTTTGAGGACTTGGTAGTATTTCGGACCAATACAATTTAAAAATATTTGTAATTTCGTTTGAGAATCACTAACCTTTTTAAGACAGATGTAATTTTGTAATCTTTGTATGTAAGAATCAAATGATTCGTTTACCTCATCGTATGGTTGCAAGTTAATTCCACTAACCGTGCTCGTCGAATTATGCGTATGTATCAAAGTTTGCTGCAATGAAACCTGCTGGGCCTGTATGCTACGTATAGCCTCCACCAGTTGCGCCATAAGTCCCCCGAGCTGTTGCTGATCCATGATGCAAGAGTATATGTAGGAGGGTGTATCGGTTTCAGGAAAGTGTGAAGCGGGTTATCATCACAGGAAAACAAAAAAACCCCTGGATCACGGGACTATAGGTTTGGGAACGGAATCGTCGCCGGGAGGAGTCCTTTTATGTCGGCACGTTGCACGGTTTTTTATACATCCCATCCTCGTCGCCAATTTATTGTATATTTAGGTATCACATAGTTTAAGAGATAGGTAATTCGTTAATGTAATTATTTATTAGAATAGTATTTATTAGAATATACTACTGATGACAATCAAGTACACCATAAATTAGAACATAACATCAATCAATCCTAGTCAACATGTCCGCCGCGTCCCTGGTGTTGCCATTGCAATTATTTGGATAAATTATATCTAACAAGTATTAATGTTAGGAATTGGCCTGTAAATATGTTTTTTTTATATACCACTAAGGTGGCAAACAAGCATACGGCCCGCCTGATGGTAAGCGGTTACCATAGCCTATCTATAGACGCTTGCAATTGTAACACCAAGGGTATCACTCGCGTGTTGCCGACCCTGTAAATTAAGTATGCGGTAAGAAGTTACAGTGCGACAAACTTATCTCACCCAATAATCATAATTGGAGTTATCGTCGATATTCTTTCTACGGCTTACATATGGGCCTCATAATCCATAAATTTAACTGTCTGTTTGATACACTTTTACTACAAATCGCTGACCGGTTAAGATAACGTTAGGTTAGGTCCAATTAATCCAATTTATAAATTGAACCTTAGAGGCCAAGAAGTACTTCAGGATGCTAGTAAAGCGGGCAACAGGTTATTTTAATATAACATTATTATCAGGAACAGAGAACAAAAAAGGTTTAATTTAACTCAGTTCTCTGGAAATATTTCAACTTGTGCAAGTTGAAATATTTCCAGAGAACTGAGTTAAATTGAATGGAGAGTCTCTGGTTTCCAATCACTTCATTTTAACTGTAGGTATAGATACTCGTAATAAAGGAATATCTACTTCTTCTTCATCATTCTCTCTTTCTTGGATTTCAATTATGACCGCTTTACTTTGAGCTGTCTCTTCTATGATCGTTACTTCATCATCTACAAAAACTTGTTTAGTACAAGTATTCCGGTTTGAGGGTTTCGCTGCAAATTTCTTGAAAAACTGAGGTCTCTACACATTATAATGGTTCGCCTTCGTTGAATGTGATAGTAAGAGTAATTTTCATGTACCAATCAAAGTTGTGACGCTATCAAGTTTCGCTGCATAGTTTTGTAGGTTTAAGACTGTCAACTACAAGAATGGTTATAAAGTCTTTACGCATTCAGACAGAAGTTTGTATATTTGTAATGCGTTAGTTTTATCAGCCCCATATGTGCATGCTTATCCAAAATGCGCTTAACAGATTAGAGTACAGTATTCATTTAATATAAATTGCCTAAATATAAGGCAAATGAATGTTTCTGACATAGGATTCACTTAGATTTCTTTACAAATCCTGTCCAATCCAGATGCATATTTATTATCAGTCTACTGGAGCACGGCGCCATAAATGTTGCAACTGATGCTATCACTCTACTCCAAATTATGGCATGCTGTTTTGTTTAGTCGACATTTCTGCGCGTGATCAGAATTGGTCCACGTTCACGGCTATGAGACGCGCCAGTGTGAACGGCACGTAATACGTTACGACATGTTGTGTCGCGACAATTACCTCCAATGTGGACTGCATCTTAATAATGTGTAGTACTGTACTAAATACACAAGTATTAAAATGCTGTATTAGAGTCGAATAGAATTACTGCCGAAGGAATGATAAACGCTGGAGACGAGTCTTCATACGAAAATCGTGAATCGTATGATATATTCGTCCTTTTGTAGCTCGGTCCTATGAGCTGCATAGCACTTATTGATTAATATGGTACAGGCATGCCATGTTAAAAAATGTTCAGGTCAAAAGTGGCCCCAGGGATTCGGGCAAAGTTCTTCTTCTTCTCTTCTTACCCCTGTTAATGATGTCGTTGTTTAGTAATTGTTTGAAAGACTAGATATGCTACGCAGGTGTCGGTCGTGGCCTGGTCCTCCTGTTATAGTATGTCTACTACAACGGAGAAGAGAACAGCATCGTCTGTAGGTTGGCATGTCGCAGTCCTGAGGAACATGAGCAAAGCGTCAAAGTCCCCTCGTTTCCATGGCACCGACGCTGATTTCCAAAAAAATGTTTCTGGAACCGTGCGTTCTAGAAACAATTTTTCACACCACATGGACCAACTAATCTAGTCCTTGTTCCTCTCATAAACTAGTGCATTCACTCACAAACACGCCACGGCGACGTGTCAAGGATTCACAAATATGGTCATAAAACAAAAAGTAAGTAATTATGGCTTTAAACTCTATTCGGGTACCAATTTGCCCACATGTCTCACTATGCTTTGACACTTCAGAGAGGCGCTAGCTGTACGGAATGTAAAAATAACCGTCAACTTCAATACATTAACATTTAGTTGTGTCCATTTAGCCGTCGTTCGAGTGTCCACTTTGGACACTATAGTTTGGGGCTTAACGCGATGTTTGGAATGCATGTGCTTAATATTGTAGTTCATGTAATAAAGATTCATTACGCTTTGAATACTTTTGTGGTACTGTCTTGGTATTTAAAGGTTTTAGAGTAAAAAGGTTTTAAAGTATCAAATTCTCCAAATAGTAACAGATGGCTAGCTCGTAGCTCGTACAACGATTTTACTTCGTCCTTTTGTAGCTCGGTCCTATGAGCTGCATAGCACTTATTGATTAATATGGTACAGGCATGCCATGTTAAAAAATGTTCAGGTCAAAAGTGGCCCCAGGGATTCGGGCAAAGTTCTTCTTCTTCTCTTCTTACCCCTGTTAATGATGTCGTTGTTTAGTAATTGTTTGAAAGACTAGATATGCTACGCAGGTGTCGGTCGTGGCCTGGTCCTCCTGTTATAGTATGTCTACTACAACGGAGAAGAGAACAGCATCGTCTGTAGGTTGGCATGTCGCAGTCCTGAGGAACATGAGCAAAGCGTCAAAGTCCCCTCGTTTCCATGGCACCGACGCTGATTTCCAAAAAAATGTTTCTGGAACCGTGCGTTCTAGAAACAATTTTTCACACCACATGGACCAACTAATCTAGTCCTTGTTCCTCTCATATCTCCACTATTGATATGCTAGAAGAGTCTTACACGCGTCATTCGTGGTAGCCACTTCTTAGCTCCTTGCGAAACCTCTACCACGCAGGGCCATCAGTTAATTCGAGTCCAACAGATGGTAATTAGTTAGTAGGCGTGCTACGACCGTATCAACGTTACGTCACGCGTTATTACGGCGCAGGCGCAGGTGCGAGCGAGGCTTTCATGGCCCGCGGCAAGAAAGTCCACGTCTGCTTCTATTTTTTGGGTTCTGTACCTAAAGGCCCTACGATGGGCATTCGGCCGTCTTTCACAAAGCTCCATCTCATAAATAGTAGGTACCCAATATATTTTTATAGATCAGATCTTTTTTCCAAGAAAACTATTTAATATCAGCTGCATTTTCAACTCAGTAATTATAGGAAATTAAGATTTTTGGTACTAGTTAAACAATAAATAGGTATCTACCAAAATTTGCTTAGTACGGAACCCTCGAGACTTGCACAAAATCACTTGACTGGTTTTTGTTCCTATGAAGAGAAAAGATATCGAGGATTATATTGCGAACTAATTATTAATTGTAGAAGAAATTGGCAATATTATACTAATATATACCCATGTAAAGTAACACGCTTGTAATAAGTGAAAATATAAGCAGACTTCCAGGTGTCGAGATAAATCAAATCAAATAATTTATATCGTAGAATAAGGCACAGACGTTTGTAAATGATTTTGTTTTAATTACCACTAGCTTGTGCCCGCGACTTTGTCTGCGTGGACTTCATGATGGGGTCCGACCTGGATAAAAAGTAGTCTATATGCTATTCCAGGCTATAAACTATCTGTGTGCCAAACTTTATCTAAATCCGTTCACTCGTTCTGGCGCGAAAGAGTAAAAAACATCCATACATCCATAGATATAAACTTTCGCGTTTATAATATTAGTAAGGACGAATCAATTAAAAGAATACCATGCATACCATATTCATGCTTTTTTTATTAAACCCCTGGGTTTATTAAAAAAAATATCATCAATTGTTGCAGATACAGTTTTTTGCCGGAATTGTTGTCGGCGTTGAGCATTTAATTTGTTTGTGGTTGGTATTTTTTCGCACTCTGATGTTGATTTTCGTTTGCTTTTTTCGTACTTCGGTATTCTTTTTGGCGCTGAGCAGATGATTCGGGCGACCCGAGATTGATATTCTCGCCTCCAAAAGTAATGCTGTATTTCCCTAGTGAACCTCTCATTGAGTTAAGTGAGAAAATGGAAAGTGCCATGAGACGATAGAAATACCGCATCCAAGATCTACTAGTTGCACTCGAATTGACTTCCTTTATTATGTAGTAGGTACCTACATAGTAGGGAACCGTCATTTTTCGTGTTTTTCCAATACCTCTCCGTGTTTCTCAATCTGGCGAATATAGCAGTTAAATCCCCTTCTAATTCATCATTATTTAAAATATTGCTTTTGAGTGACTGTATTGGCGTATACCTACTTGTATCTTTTGATTAAGCCGCTAAATTAATTAAATCAGACTACAGTACAATACCGCCTTACGTGGTTATCTACGTTATATGACGAATCCCGTCTAATCCTCATCTGAGACATTCCGGTACCTGCAGAGTATCTAAATTCCTTAAACAACGTTGGCATTCGCTAAGCAACCAAACCTTTAGGGGTCAAGTACAAGTGACATCTTTGTATGCATAATCGAACGATTCGTAAGTGGGGTAATAGTTCAATTCAATAATTTATTAAACCTAGATATCAGACAGAAGATTACAGGAAGTACGAATGTGTTGTTCATTCTTTACAAGTTTGTCGGTACGTGTCGCCGCATGCGCCCGCGCCGGTCGGGCCGCGTTACGCAACGCGAGGGCGTGCCGAAGAAAGTGGAGAGACCATGTGTTTACTTATAAGTGGCCGACAGCCGACCGGCTCGGACATAGTAAATAATCTTACAACATACTTAATAATATCACATTTCTTTTCCGATGACGGCATGAAGGTCCGTCATGCTTGAATGCAAGAGTGGAGAGAGGGGGAAACCGGATTGTAGTGTCCCAAAACACATTAAAAACATTTTTTCGTAATCGGGTAAAAAAATACCCTTCTTCCGAAGATGTATTTCCGCATTCATATCTTTATATACCTTCTTACTTATATACTTCTGTATGTGTGTTTGTCACCTAACTCGTCATAAACGGCTGGACCGATTTGGATGAAATGTTGTATGTCTTGTGTCTTTGAGTGGGTCTCTGGATGGTTTGAAAATACATTTGGATCCGGTAGGTGGCGCTACGATCGTGTTCTACGACTTCTTCAGGACGGTACAACGTCTGTAGGGCCCGCTTGTTTATTATAAGTTCTTCAGATCGTAGCATGGTTTTAAGAGATCGCAACATGCCTGCCTTTTCACATTTGCGTTTGTTTAGACAAGCCTTCACCTCATTTTAAATCTATTTAACGGTACCAGCATTGATAAAAAAAACCTCAACAGCTCTTTGCTCGATGTAAAAAAACGCACACGGTTTGCGACCACGATTATTATCAGAAAATCCAGTAACGTATATTAGCATAGTATTATAATATCTGTGAAACAGGTCTACAATACTAGTTAGTATTTATTGTAGACCTGTTCCACAAAATGGTGCCAAATTTCTGCCCTAAACGGCCTCTCTAATAAAATGGCAGGGAAATTACAGACCAACAACCAGGTCATGGCGTAACTTCCAATGTTCCTACTACCTATTTTCCCTGTGTCCTTTAGTGTACAATAAAGAACATCTCTAGTTTACCTCAGAAAATTCTAAAAAACAAACATAATTACAGAAAATTTACACAGTACACTGCTTATCCCTTAAACGAGCTCCGTTTCAATGATTCTTGCTTTGTCTCGTGTAGTGTCGTACGCCGAGTTGAATAGAAATATTGTCCATGACTTTCACGGATCTGTAGAGCCGACCGTATGTACAATTTGTTAAGAAAACTGATCTCGAAGGAGCTAAGTGCGTTGCGTCAGCTTTTACTGGCACTACCTACATAATAAAATCAGAAGGTCTAGAAACGTTAACAAATATACGAGTATCTTTGAAGTTTAGTATGGCCTCCTGTTCACAACAAGCTTTACGATGCAGCGCACGGCCCAGTGTCGGCTAAGCTTGTATTAGATCACGGTTTATTTATTTATTTATTTATTTACACAAGGCACATCAACAATATAAACACAAACATTGGTTAGTAGCAAAATACAGAGACAAAGACTAGTGTTTATATCAATTATAGATATGCACAACATTTAGGATAACATTTCACAGTAGTTATATATTATAATTATATTAAATAAGCTGTTGTTAATGTTAAATAATAATAACGTTAAAAATGAACTAATAACTAATACGGTTTATACCCGCCATAGCGTAGTGCCGCCATGTCTGTCGAGAAACTTCCATAGTGATCCATACATAACTTGCGACCGTATAAGGAGCCTGATACTTGAGTTGAGTTGAGGATGTTGCGCAATTTCATGAACCAGAAAAGAGCTGATAATCTTCAAACAGCGAAGCCAGATTTTCGTAAATCATAGCTAAGAACACTCTCGATCAAGTCACCTCTCCAACAAAAAAAACCCGGTTCAAAATCGATCCGTTAGTTTGGGCGCTGCGATGCAACAGACAGACACAGATACACACTACAAACTTTATAACACCCCTCTTATTCGTCGGGGGTTAAAAATGTATAATACCTATCGATACAAATTATCGAGGTGGGATACAAATATAATTATTATTTCCCGATTCCGGAAAATTTTGTGTTCTTATTATAAAACAAAACGTATTTATTTAAGTTATCGCTAAAATAATATACATATCTATGCCTCAATAACGTTTTGTTCTGTTGAAGCGGCGGTAGCCTAATGGCCAGGGCGCAGGGACTTGCGATCATGTGGTTGTCGGTTCGAACCCCACCCATTGCACTACCAACGTGAAGCCACTCGTAACACAAGCATTTAGCTTAGCACGAGGGGTTATACTAGTTTAAAAAAGCATATAATAGCTCGTATTTTTCCTTTGTATTTGAACGTTCCGAATGTGCGATACATAAAGTATGGTAAAACTATTTCTAATATGTGACAAGACACAAACACCTAACGTTAATGATTTATGAGACTCGTGCTTACATCTCAAATTATTTCTATAGGATGCACGAGCTTCTCATCACAAATTATACATACAAAGTGGACCTTCTTTGCATCTAAATTGCTTATTGGCATGCTGCCCGCGAGCAAGTGTCGCTAACGATCCCGCCACACAACGCTATGTAACTCAATTTGACCGTTTGACAAAGAAAGTTATGATATTTTCACACTTTTACTTTATGTCACATATTTGTTTTATAATTCTGTTTATTAAGCAATTTTCTGATGAATCAGAATATATAAAACTTTCTTTTAAAGTCCACCGCATATTATAGAATGTATGAATAAATTAATTATAAAATAAATAATTAGTAATATAAAGTAAACGGATGAGGAGGATCAGTGTTAAAAAGATGCAACAAATGTTTCTCTTCCGGTCGTAGAAATGCTTAATGATTTCGAGATTAAATAATGGTTAAATTCTTACGATGACTACACAGCAAATAACTAAACTATTTTTACACACTAGGCTTTCTTTCTTTTCTTTATCTTCTTGTGGTTTTTGACCAATGAAGAATGAAATTACCAACAGACGCGATTTAGGAAGGTGCCACTACTAGTTGAACTCATTTTATACAAAAGCTTAATAGGTACGCAACTCATTACATTTTGTGTAACCATTCTTTTAATAATACCCAAAAAGTCTAATCATTTGACCCTCGTCGCCTGTTGGAAAGCTCAAATATTTTAATTCCATTAAAATAGTCTAACGGGCCATGGTTTTACTAAACATGCGGTGAAGTTACTTGGAGGTGGCCTTATATTCTTGGGTAGTAGCTATTACCCTTATAGATCTTACCTCGTGTTGGGTTTTGTTGCAGCGTATGGAGAAGTTTTGTATTTTCAGCCACGGGCAAACCTTTACAATTTGTAAGATAATTAATAATGTTTATTTAAACTATCCTTTCCTATTATAAATCAAAGTCCCCCGCCGCGTCTGTCTGTCTGTTCTCGATAAACTCAAACTGTCTGTCTATCTGTTCACGACAAAGTCAAAAACTACTGAATGGATTTTCATTCGGTTTGCACTAATAGTCGGAGTGATTGCTGAGGGAGGTTTTAAGCTAATGCTTAAAATATAACTAAATAACGCTACAACTCGCTACAACAAAGGCAACGTGGGTGTAGCCGCGGACGGGTCGCTAATTCTATAAACTCCATTAATGTGAACAGCGGAGGAAGTATGTTTTGGCCCAAAACATCAATGTCGAAGAATGGTTAAAGCCGAATGTGTATTAATATTGAAAAGAGTTGGAAACATCATAAAAAAATGTATTTTTTCTTCTATAAAATTCGGAAGTCTCTTCAAAGTCCGGAGAGGATTCGTCAAAAATTAAAGGAGTAGGTACTTATAACATTTTCAACCGACTTCAAAAAGGAGGAGGTTCTCAATTCGCCTGTATGTTTGTTACGCGATTACTCCGCCAATTATGAACCGATTTTGGTCAAGATCTGATCAAAAAATTTTGAACAAAATGACAATAACACGTAAAAGATAAAATGTTAACGTCGTCTATGTACGTAAAATTTTACTCGCTACTAAAAATGTTGAAATAAAATAACTTTTAACAAAAAATGAAACCGCTTTCAAAAACATAAAAATAATGTTAGGTGCACAACAAATTCGGAAGTCGGTGGCGAAAACAAAAGTTCAAACCGAAATCGAAGGCACCGACTTCCGAAACTGTTGTGCATCTAAAATTATTTTTATGTTTTTGAAGGCGGTTTAACTTTTTGTTAAAAGTCATTTTGGGTATTTATTTTTTGACTTCGGTCAACAAAACGTCCCTGTTTACTGAGTTGCAGGCATTCTTTAGGTCAACCTTAAGGATTACCTCATCTTTTTTATGTTTTAAAAAACTTAATAGGCATGTAGCACGGCAGCCGCACGACCTCCTTTAGAAACCAAATCAAAGTTGTAGGGGCTGGGATTGGTGTTTTCCATATTGTTTCGCTGTAAAAAAGCACAACAAATTTTGGCTGCTGTACGCCGATAAGTACACCCTACGGCAATGAGACGAATACCGCCATCCCTCTTGGCTCTTACGCAGTGCCTTTAGTTTCGCCCCGTTCAATACATCGATGACGGCTTCGTGCACATTACTGGAAAGCATTAAATTAATCAGAGCCGTAAGCTCCTTTAAAAGTAACTCACCAGCTTTAGATGCTGAGCCGTGCAGGCCGCCAGCAGATCCATTTCGAAAGTTGCCGACGGCTGTAACCAATTGGCGAGCTGTAATTTTAAG
Organism: Acronicta aceris; assembly: GCA_910591435.1. Lineage (NCBI taxonomy): Eukaryota > Metazoa > Arthropoda > Insecta > Lepidoptera > Noctuidae > Acronicta > Acronicta aceris. The sequence continues at coordinate 2,482,860 of OU342781.1, read as the reverse complement.
GAATTTGTATCAGGGTCGGGGGAATGGGGAGTGAGGTCATCTGCTGGAGACGGGTGTTTACAGAGCTGAAAGAGTCTCTGAAGACGACTGCCAACACGACTGCCACCTTACACTTACACATTTTATTTATTATTTTACTTTAACTAAAACGGCAGCTGGTCAATTACATAACATTAATTAAAGACATAGGTAGCATTAGCATTCATACACTGCTCTCACAATACTCCAAACATACTGACAAAAGTGTCTTCCAACATAGGTATGTACACTGAAAACAAAGTGCATTAAATCTAAATTTCAATAAAAAATCAACTTTTATCAATGATGTTAACGGGACCGTCACTCCGTCGGCGTCGCGCAGCCGCCGCGTCGTGGAGTCCTGCAATCTTCATGGCAGGATTTGTAGAGGCCCGCAGGCCTCAGCGTAGGATAAATTCTTCGGCTCCACACCATGGTTAGACGAATATTTTTGCGCTATTTATTTCCCGCATTATGATATATTGAGCTGTTTTTGCCAATGATTTTTTTATGGCATCCGTCAAACTTTTCAAAATTTCTTAACTTTCTATTTAAATATATCCTTTCATATCCCTAGCATATTATGTCGCATTATTAAAAATTTACAAGTCTGTGTGGGGGTATCTGCCCACTTGCTGGAGTTAAACCTCGGTGTATTGTTACCCTATGCATGCCTTCCTCCACGTCAAACACTCCTTGATGTATAATATTTTCTTTAGCCTTGCTGCCAAGAGCCTCTGGCAAAGACATCTTCCATGTAGGTGTCTGACATGATGCTTGGATGCCTTCCTTTAGCGTAGCAGTTGTGCTTAAAATCAATAGACTAATGAGGCAGTTATATTTAATCTCCGTAACAAATTGCGTAAGGTATGTTTGGGTAGAAAAATAAATAAGAGGCCAAACGTTTATTTTGTAAACACTGTGGCGACATAAACAACTCTGTCTAAATCTTAAAATAATACAGGTGTGAACACTTATTTGCTCATCTACTAATTAATACAGTAGCTCCTTCCCTGAGCTGTAATTTCCTGTTACAAGCTGCTGATAAACTACCAAACCGACAAATCAGTATCACAAAAAAGATCCACCCCATCCTAATTAAACATGAACTTTGATTGTTTATGTCTTAAAATAAATCTCATTTTCTACCTGCGCGTGGATTGGAAGCCTCATTCGAGAGCAAGTTCCTAAATACAGGAAACACAAAAACTCACCCAGCCGCGATCAAATAAATTAGAAAAAAAAATATCAAGTAACTTGTAGGCGCGGACCACAGGGATGGACTGTCTCGACCGATAAGTATGCCTAATAATGAATTACATTAATAAGATGACAAGTAACCTTGTACTACTCTAAATCAACCCAGTTTTAAACTCTGTGAAAAGAATTTATGGTAACCAATCCATACAGTATTAATAGACTACAATATTATAATTATGTTCGTAACATAACTAGCAGCTTCTGCCTCCTGGCTGCCTCATGCTACGAAAGAGTTTACATAACGGTTGACTGCCTAGATTGCGACGGAAACCTAGCTTCTATAATTAAAGAATGTATACCTTATTTAAAATCCTTTGTTGGATGGTAAAAACTGCATTTGCACCCCTAAAAATCTATTTACTGATCTGTCAGACGGGCTCCGTCTATAATCCAAAGAATGATTACCATGTCACCTAAAATGATATCATTAGTAGTAATTCCTATATGTAGAAGTCTCACCAGTTTATATTTTATAATCCGGCAAACTCTTTTGTCAGGATCATATCCTATCGGCTATAAACAAAAGCTGTAAAACCACAGCTATCATATTTTACCAAAAAAGAAACGATTCACTCACCACAACATTATGTTGAGTAAAAGTGAGTCAGGAGTCTAGAGCGAAGTAAATTACTCACATAAAACAATTAATTAATGCAGAGAGCAATAAAACATCGCGTAAATCAAGAAACTGATTTTGAGCAGTACATTGAAAAGCTCTGATTCACGCATAAATTACAAACTAGCGAATGCGGCCCTGGTGAGCGATAGTTAAGTTGCATTCAAGTTACTGAGACTAAGAGCCAGTGTTCGCGCGCTTGCCGTCGTGATAACACGCTACACAAACTTAACTTAATCTTAAGCATTTTCTTCATTTTTCTAAAAGTTAAGTAAAGTTAACGCAGTGTGATGTTGAACCATTTTTGTTTTTCGAAAAATGTGATTCAGTCAACGAACCGATTTGGTTTTTGATTTTTTTATATATTTGGGATTATTCAAGTGTAAAAACTATACAGGACGTTTATTTGGAATTGAAGTGACGTTATTCAAATAAGGTATGATTTTATTTTCTTTTGCTTTACTTTATAGGTACTTATAACATATTCTGAAGATCATACAATTTCCACATAGAAAAAAAAATACAATTTAAGAACTCTCTAACGTGACACCAGAAATTGCAAGTAGAATAGCCGAGTTTAATTTTATAATAATAAGTATCCGTTTTTGTAAACGATTGGTAGGAAGTTAAAATTGTTTACAACAGACTAACATTTTTGAAATCAGTATAATGGAAAGCAAAGCCTTATTTGCTTAATTAACTAGCGTAGCTGTTGTAATATTATAATATCGGAAAGCAGACGCATCCATCAACTAGTGACAGGTTACTTTCTCTCTCAGTTCAGTTCAAGGGCACAAACCTGAAAATAAAACAAGCGACTACGATCTCATGCAGGTATTACGTGAGCTTATAGCAGTTACTGATAAAATTATGTGTGATATGGATCATATAGAATGTCCCAGCAGGCAAGTCATTTTTTTAAACAATTACACACATTATTTGAAACATTTTCATTTTTGAGACATTTGAGTACTTAGAAGATAAAATCCACTTGAAGGCAATTCAACGTTTATCAATAAGGGGAACATTAGATTTGTATACCTACTACTGATGAATGTGGTTGGCCAATATTGTGATGGATAGTTTGTATGATTATAAATGTCGATAAAACTTTAAAAGAATCTCCTCAATTCATAAAGTAGTTAAACTAAAATATAACAGATTTCTAGTTTGAAATACGCTTTGTTGACTATACGAGTATGATGATTCGCGCCAGATACGTTTACTTTCTATAATTTTCTAAAATTTGCAAAAATATCAAAATGCGTCTATTTTGTATACTTTCTTAAATGATTTCCGACCAAATAAAGCATTTATAACGTTTATATTACACTATTTAACAACCACATTATGTTTATAAATCTAACTGTCAGGCAGTTAATGGGTTTCTTTCGATACTTACAAAATAAAAGAGTCGATTTCGCTCATTGTAGTAACAGTAATGGCAAATAGCTATTTCTTATTAGCAGTTATTAAATAGAAAGTCGCTTGTAAGATGTGAGTGCTGGACATATCTAGCATTGCTTTCCTCTTAATACCAATTACCATGTTCTTGGTCAAAGACTTAAGTAAATTTGGTGAATGGTCATGCGATCAGCCGAGAATCCAAGACTTTGTGCAAAATATAAGCGTCAGGGTGTGTATGCTGCTGGACCATGGATATGCATTACTGACGTTAAAATTTTACTTATGTACCAATCCAATAAAACCATCTGCAGTGGAATATTTTACAAATCTCCTCAATTAACTGACCACAAGAATAACTTTTAAGAAAAAGTAAGACTTGGAAGTCGATGCCTTTTGATTTGATCAGATCTTTTGACTTCGGCACCGACTTCCGAAACTGTTTCGCACATAACATTCTTTTTACGCTTTTAAGGTGGTTTTTATTTTTCTTAAAATTTATTTTATTTCAACATTTTGAGTAGAGAGTAGAATTTCATGTACCTAGACGACGTTCTCATTTACTCGATCATTATGTGTTATTGTCATTTTGTTCTAAATTTTTGGGACCACTCTAAAGTATGACCTACCTATAAAAAAAATAATCATCAAAATCAATTCATAACTGACGAAATAATCGCATGCCAAACATACAAATTATTAATTAAATGTAAATTATTTCCTATTATTGTAAATGTTTTGCTTCGTTACCAGTTTTACCAATTACACTGAGGCAGTAATACGGTGTAATGGTTTTGAACATCGATGCACTTGCGTACGTCCGTAACATCGTAGTATCGATATCGAGTGATGAACATAACGATGTCTGTCAATCTCTGGTTACCCTGTAAGGGCAAATCTGACACTTTTACTTCACCTTACGTAACCCAAGAATGCTGAACTTCACAACAATGTCGGCACTTCGGCAGGTGTCACCACTCTAACTTGTCGTCAACCCCGCCCATCACTTTCTCGGATTAAGAAAGTTGTCATCCAAAGATTAGTCCGCCCAATATGTATGCTAAAATAGAGAGAAACCCGGACGGAAACGATACGGTTATGGTAGGAAGCTAATTAGGCATGCTCTAATCGGAATTTACTTGCTCGTTAAAGTTGATATTTTACTATAACTAGCTATCGTCCATAATTCATTTAAATTTTAAGTTGGAACGTTCTTATTAATCTATGGTCAAAAACTATATCTAACCTCTTTATTTGAGGTTAAACTTCAGAAAACTTTTGACACTCAGTGTGTGTCAAACGGTTAAACGCATGAGTGTGTGTAATGTTTGTTTTTATCAATTTAATAGAAATATTTTTAAATCATTATTATAAAAAAAATATTAGCATTCTGCACTTCTCATCTATATAAACTTTAACTATGGACAATCTCACACTCCTCCAACATGACAATAAAATAAATAATGACAACTACACATGTTTACTGTCTTCGACACTACAACACTGGAATATTCAAATAATCAATCTAAACTGTATTTTCAAAGTAAGCAGGCGTAACATTCCAAAAGAAACTATGACAAGGCCGCTTCTGTTTTTCATTCGGAGTGTTAGTGATTACGAGCTGGTATTACTTTTAAAATAATCACTATTACCGACGCGCTTTATCTTACATATGTACTCCCATTCAATTTAGTATAAATAGTCACAATAAATTTCCTAGCAGTGATAGCCTAGTGGCATGACCGTTAGACTGCCAAGTTAAAGGTCTCGAGTTCGAACCCAAGGCACGCACCTCTGACTTTTCGAAGTCACGTGCGTATTAAATAGTTAATTAGCACGCCCTTAAACATCGTGAGGAAACCTGCATGCCTGAGAGATTTCCTCGATAGCGTGTGAAGTCTGCCAACCCGCACTAGGCCTGGGCTGGACTATAGCCTAATCCCTCTCATTCTGAGAGGAGACCCGTGCCCAGCAGTGGGACAGTATAATGAGTTGATTATGTATATGTATGTTAGTCACAATTTCCAAATGAACAGGTCCTTTCTAAGCTCATTAACCAGTTATGGTGTAAAAATGTAAATACATTGGAGGCGCATGCGCGGTCGCGTGCGACTCGCGCGCCGAACATCTAGCGCAGTGGGCCGACGGTTTTCATTGCACACACGATTTACATTCGTTGCCAGCTTTGTTAGAATTAGCATCTGATTTAAATACATTTCGAGGGAAATACAATTGCTGTATTACGACGTTTAATTATAACTTTTTCATGATATGGCAATAAAAAAAATATAAAAAGGACTACTTGTACTGCTGAATTAAATATCAATCTAATAACAATCGAAACATAAATCATCATCATCCTCCTGCCCTTATCCTAAGTTACTTGAGGTCAGCGCACTATGTCTTTTTCTTCCATATATCTCTCTCAGCCGTTATCTCATCATTCGCTTCCTTTGAAGCCATAACATCTCTCACATAGTCCATCCATCTATTCTTTGGTCACCCTTATATCCATTCACGGTCATGCTCAAAACCTTTCTTGTGAATAGTTGCTCCTGCGCATTACATGCCCATACCAGGAAAAACGGGTTTTGCACAACTTTTCTGTAACCCACGCCTCTTTCGAACTACCTCTTACATATTCATTCCTTATCCTATCCATTTTTGTATACCCACAATAACAATCGAAACATAAATAAAAAAAGTGAAAGAAAAATCTCAGACAGGATTCAATTTATTGTTAAGCACAGGTACGTTAATGCAAAATATAATAAAAAAATACTATAACAATCGAGATTTAATGTGTAAATTATGTACCTACTGTTTCCGCGTAAATTGAGTACGATCTTAATTATAATGCTGTTGGTAATTAGCTGCTGTTAGCGACCGGGTTTATTTTGAAAAGAGAATAAGCATGATAATTATATCCGTTAAGAAAGGCTAAAATTTGCATCTTCATGAATTTATTTTTATAATAATTTATTTAATTACCTATTTCATTTGATCTTTTGGTCACAAAACTTATTATAGAAAAAGCAGGTTATTTTTTTTCTATAAATTATTTAATCCTTAATTATTTTTCTAGTTCATGATATTCATGTTATAACCTAACTTCGGATATTCATGAAATGCGAATAAGTAAGTACTTGCAAATTTGATTCCCATTTCTTTTAAATTTGTGTGCGCTTCTAGTTGTGTATTTAGATTCTTTTGACAAATGATTTAAAGAATTGGGTACAAATCTATCAGAGTTGATAACTTCCTGCCAGTGATTCGTATATTTTTTGGAATCTATAGGGGCGAATTTATTTCCAATAATAGTCAGATCCAATAATCTGACCAACCTTCAAAAGTCAATAGTAATTTTATCCATACTACAACAATTGAAGATATTAAATAACAATTGTGTTATCGTATCGTGCCGTGTGTGAGCGGGCACTGCGTGTGAATTCCGTGGGTACGTCGACCGACGCTTTTCCGCGCCGTATGTAGACCGATCGCAACAATTTCACATAATCACATAACTATTTTCATCTTACTTCCATCTACAGAACAGTTTACTAAATCCGGGAACTGTGTCGCAGAGTTAAATATGGATACCGTTGCGTGACAAGTTGAACCAGGGCGCTTATTTGTGTTACTTTAAATTAATTTCTTAAATTTAGTCCCCACATAGGATGTGGTGCAGGCAATAAATACATGATAACGAATTAAATTTAAAAAAGGGAGCATATTTATTCCCTTAGGAATGACAGAATAAAAAGTCCGACTGACAGTTTGACAGACAGACAGACAGTTTTCCGTCAAAAAAGTATCGGGAATGGATGATTTGTTTAAGGTTCCAAATTTAACTTTTCGTTTTTTAAGCTATTGCATAGCTTCTATCGCGGGCCTTGAGCGTGGGGACCGAATCCAGAAATTCCGTAACGAAAAAAACCTAACACGCTTGTCTCTTTAGTTCAGCGACCCGCCTTTAGGTGGCATTGGTTGTATTACATAAGTTGATAAAAACCAATGCCACCTAAAGGCGGGTTGCTGAACTAAAGAGACACACGCTTGTCTCTTTAGTTCAGCAACCCGCCTTTAGGTGGCATTGGTTGTATTACATAAGTTGATAAAAAACGCTATGCAATAGCTTTACCGCGGCAGTGCCCGAGTGCCACAAGTATTTTTTTGTTAAATATTAGATTAGCACAAATGTTTTCCAATTTTGCGGTGAGTATGAGTTGCATCTGTTAATTAGATTAACTAAAGTGCTGTTTTTAGTTAGATCATAATATCTAGTGTGTATTGCGAATTTCATAATGGGAAAAAACGTCAAACAAAGAGTTTGTCTTAAATGTTACAGAAGGCTTACGGTGAATCGGCAGTGTTATTAATGGCAAAAAGAAGTATATCATAAAAAACACTGCGCTTCAATGAAAAAGTTCGAAATATTTACAAAATTCTCGCGTTTGAACCAAATCTCAATATTGTCTACAAAAGTAGGTACGTGAACTATTACAATATCTACCATAAAAACAACAGTTCTGAAGCGACCAACATTCCTTACTCACTATTACCGAAATTCCGCATATCCGTTTATTTTTCGTTTTATTTTATTTTCAACTTTCGCCGAAAACCCGTCGAAGTAACGCGGTCGACGACTTTCTTCTGGCGTAACGTTAACTGACGCGTTTACGGTATCTTTTGTTTTGTGCCGTCATACTAATTATTGCATTACGTAAACCCAGATGTAATATTATGGCTTTATGATAATTGTTCTATCATTTCATTTTATTGTTCGCATTTGTATAGAGCTCTAAAAAACATAATACATAAAAACCTCATTTCAATCTTCCTTTTGTCAAAAATCGTTTCAAAGTAAAAAACATATCATGATGTTAAGTGCCTACAAGTAGAAAAAGTAAAACCGCCTTCAAAAACATAAAAAATAATGTTATTAATATATGTGAAACAGTCTCGGAAGAACATTTTCGACGATATCATTTACTCGGTGGTTACGTGTTATTGTCATTTTATTTTTGTGATCAGATCTCGACCAAATTTGCATGGGATCACTTCTGAAGTAATGACCTACCAATCAAAAAAAGAATGATCAAAATCGCTTCATAAGTGACGGAATAATCGCGTAACAAACATAAAAAAAACACACAGTATAATTGAGAATCTCCTCCTTTTTTGAAGTCGGTTAACAATATCAATCTATGTGAAACTCAAAAATAGCCATTCAGTTTGACATAAGTTGATGTAAAACGCCTTTAAATTAAAATATTTGCATTATTACTGATTCTATAAAACAAATCGATTCCCGTTTCGATTCCAATATCTCTTAGGTGGTGAATTATAATCAAATTTACGAGCACGACTTCCCTCATCGAAGGATATTGCCAGCGTGTAAACTGCCGATCGTTGTTTTCCTAAATGTGGCAACACAGTCTTTCACACGGTTGGTCGACCGCATAGATTAGCATTATTAAATTTTAAATCGGGAAATTAACGGAACTGATGGTGTTTATTACTCCTACCTAATTGTGAGATGGGAGATGTAATGGTTCGATTCCTTTTCAAACCGACTTCAAAAACAATGAGTGGTTTTATGTCACTGTTCTAGGTTATAGAAGGTGATCAATGTTAAGTCGGTGTTAAAATAACAACTAAAGACATCTCCCGTGTCGTACACTCTATTTCTACAGGCAAGTCTCCCGGTCACGACGGGCTCAGCACCTTGACCATCTTCGCTATGCAAGTCCTCATTTACCAAGTGCTGGCTTTGTTTTGCAATCTGTGTATGAGTCATACGTATTTACCCCGTGATATGTTAAAATCAATAGTTGTGCCCGTGGTTCAGAATAAAACTGGTGATTTAACGGACAAAAATAACTACAGGCCTATATCGCTGGCTTCTGTGGTCTCTAAATTGTGGATAACGTGCTTAATTCTCAGATCAATAAATATATACAAGTAGGTATACCATATCCAGTTTGAATTTCAACCAAGCTTATCCACGAAAAGTGCGATATTGGGAGTTAAACACGCTATAAATACTACACGGACCGCAGCTCGCCTGCTATTTACGCCTGCTTTCTTAACCTGTCAAGCGCGTTTGATCTGGTTTCCTATGGTATCCTTTGGAAAAAACTACATGATACTTAACTACCACCAGAAGTTATCCATATTATCAAATATTGGTATGAAATCAGGTCAACAGCGTTCGATGGCAAGGAGAATTTTCTTGTCCTTATGGACTGAAGTGTGGGGTAAGGCAGGTCTAAGTTTCAGCACACTAACCACCTGATTGAAAAACTGAGTTGCACCAGAGTCGGATGCTATATTGACGGCATTTGTGTTAACAATATAAGCACAGATGACATGGTGCTGCTCAATGCCTGAATATGAGGGTTGAGACAACCGTTTGTCACATGTAAAAAAAAGTGTTAATAAGGTCAGATTATATGGCCAAACAAAAAAAAAATACCCAGAGATAGTGCCTCGTGTAAAATTGAACAGTATAATGAGGGTACACCAGTTTAGGTACCTTGGTTACGTATTAGCCTCTAACTTCAAGGACGATAATGACACTGAGAGGGAGCGAAGGGCGCTGTCTGTGAGGGCCAATATGATTGCTCGCAGATTCGCACGTGCGACGAAGGACTCCAAACTTACTCTATTTAGAGCTAACTGCACGTCGTTCCACACGTGCAGTCTGTGGGCTCATTTTACCCAAATCATACAGCGCCCCTCGGATCCAGTATATTGACGCGTTCAGGGTAGTAATGGGGCTGCCCCGTTACTGTAGCGCATCAGGTATATTCGCGAATGCGCACAGTTTCGGAACACGTTAGAGAAATAAAATAATTTTAGCGAAACTGTTTTGCGCATAGTATTATTTTTTATGTTTTTGAAGGCGGTTTTACTTTTTGCTATAAGTTATTTAATTAACCGTGCTTAATACAGTATTCTTTACATTTACCTCTAGCTATAGATAATGTTCATGTATTCTGAATCTTAAACGAAATACTTGTGTACGTTGCTTATTATTATTCCTTTGGCTCTTTAAATAAGTAGTATCTTATTTGGATACTTATACTTTATTTGGTTATAGTTTACGTATGATTCAGGGTTGGCCGGTTTTCAATGGTATAAATAGGCAATGAATGTACTGCGCAGGATGCATTATTTATGTGGTTTAACAGTTTTATTCATTCACGATATCTCCCCCATTATTTCATTACATTGTTCGAATGGGTAAAATTGCACGCCGATTTGTTTTAATCATTGCTGATCAAACCCGGATGAACCCACGAATACTTCATCATCATTATCCGCAGTCCATTTTCACCCACTGTTTGAAATAGGCCGCTCTTTTGTTGTACCTATCTCAACGGTCTTATTCCAGTTTCTGCATTGACAGAAATAATTAGAAAATGGCTATTTTTCACGCTGGTAGAAATTTCTGTGAAACAATGTGCTGCATTAGCTTGATTGATTGTTAAAAACACCCATCGGTACGCAGCTTTAGTTGAACACACGACTCGCAAATCAGCGTTACCATTGTACCCAAATAACTTTGTCCTACACAAATATATGGGACAGGGACAATGGCCAAGGCCATCCCAAGTCACCCACCTACAAGTAAGAGAATTACAAAAAACTCGCCGTTGACTCATATGATACAAGGCTGGAATAATAAACATCTACACTATAATTTTCTTTAATTCCTATATGATGAATTGATACGCTTACGAAAACTAAGAGCAGATCATTGTTTCCAGATGGAAATAAAATATGCCAACACTTAAAAACTTTTTGAAAGCTTTTATGGCTTAAGGCGCTCTCGAGAAGCCCGTTAAATTCAAATATTATTGTTTATAATACATTGTGTTCATAATAATGGTGGTTGTGCCAATAACGACATACCTACCTACTTCTATGTATTATTTTGAAAGTTACACAGTATTTGGACTCAAACGGATATGATGACGATTCTTAAGCACAATGAATCTAATAAGACTAAGTATAAATAAATACCACTCACACACGGTATATATGCATGTTTAAAAATCATGGTAATGACGTCTTATTATTAACGCAATCACTATAGTTATGAACCCGAAAAAATAATTCGATTTGGTGGGCTCCGAAAAGCCGTAAAAATTTACGCTTTCGGAAGCTTTTCAATATTGTTTATTTATTTTATGTAATATACTTTAGAAATGTTGGTTAAAAGAACGAAAAAAATTTGGCTTTTCAACCATTCAAATAGTAATTGGCTCACAGACAAATTGATCTATTAAAAGCTTCTCCACTTCCTCAGTGCGTTAGATAGCGCAAACAACAAAGGCTAATGGTTTGCATACAGCCTTTGATTACACGCCACAACCGTGAAGGACCTGCCATTGTTAACTCTGCCCACTTCAACAGGCAAGTCTGGCCTCCGCACACATCTAGATTACGAAGCGACTGGTTTGGATAACACTTTTGCTTTAGCAATGGTTTTACAAGACTGCGTTTACCGAAGGATAAGGCAGAGGTGTAAATGAGTGAATGCTTTAGCGAATGGTGCATCAGTTCCCGTGCTACTTGTTGCTTACCGCATAGAACAAATAAATATTACTCAAAGTAGTGTATAGCCCAGGTAGTTGTTCCATGCCAGGTAAACGCGTTGTACAGAAGAACATTACACTTTGCGATTGGTTCGTAGTTTTGTGTAGGTCCTTATAGCAAGTTCTGACATACCGAGATGCTCAGAAAGATAAAAATTGTTTAAAACGTTTGTCATTCTTGTAACAAACTGATGTTATATCTGTCCAGCCATAACTTTGAAGGTTAACAAGCGCATTAGATTTTTTTCTCACAACAACCAAATCCGGTCGTGTACTATGTATTAAGATTGAGATCAGGAAAGGATTGTAAAATGGACTACACCTACACATATCACATAGATTGACGTGCAAACTGTAATTGGATAACATTTTATAAGTTTCCGGGTTGTGGAAATTAACAGAATACTACAATTTAAATAACAACTTTCCACGGCCAGTTTGTCGATGGGTCACCGTTCTGCGCTGAATTAGAATAGTACATAGTCGGTCCCGTTTGTATTACAAACTAAGTAGTTGCTCTTGCCCGCAGTTTCACTCACGTCCCGAAAAGATTAACTAACATACTATAAGTCCGATTCGAGGTAGCGTATTAAGATGAAACATGCACCAGATTTTAAGTTAGACCTTTAGCAATACATCGGTGAAAACTGCATTCAATTCTATGCAGTAGTTTTTGCGTGATGCGCGTACAAACATACAGACACAAAAATTAAAAAAATGAAGTTTTGGCTAATGTTGCTTAAATAAAGTCCCCCATATTAGTATTTCTATAATATCTATAATGTACAGACATGTAGTCAGGAGGGTGAATTTTTAACAAATTATGTTTTGTACATGTAGGTATTATTATTGCGCTATTGCTATTGAGTTGCAGAGCTCAGAATGATGGTACGAATATAAATTTAAGTAAGTATAATACGAATAATTTTGTGGTTTGGCTAAAACTTAGGTACGCCTTTTGGGATATCGATGCACTTGAAGGTAGTGTGAAATATTCCAAACCCAGATAAATATTAACTAGAGCGGATTGGATGCAGAAAATTCATTATTATTATGAAATTAGCCGGGAACACCGCTGGATCACAATAGCCTAAGTTGGCTAAAGGTAAAAATCATTCCCTGTGTAACTTGAACTTTCATTTATTCCAATTTAGAGCTTATTAAGCAATTTCCACTGACAAATGATTTATTATCGTAGTCATTAGTACATGAAGTAATATGAACGAAAATGCTGGTAATTACGATAATAACGTGTAATGTATTGTATAACGGAAAAGGCGAGTGTTGCTCGATTTTATAATAGTACGAACTCTTGTAGGTATATCTGCGAAGATCTCGTTCCCAATTCCATTGCAATTTCCCAAAATCCCACTTTATATGAGAGCTCCTGCTCAAAATTCCATAGTTTTACACCTACCAACAGAATCCTTTAAAAGAGTTTATGAAAGATGTATTTACAGAAATAACATAACATACCATCACGCCCGTATTCCCCGAAGGGTTATGCAGAGGCGTACTAATGTACACCCACAGTTCGCCAGTATGTTTAGGTCCCATGTAATAGGGGTCGAGCCTATTACCATTAACCGGGCACAAATCCAGACCCCGAGCTGCTACTGAGAATTTCATAGAAAAACCCAATAACACTTTGCTCGACTATCGAACCCAGGACCTCTAGTGTAGCAGTCGTGCTTGGGACCACTACACTAATGAGGTAGTCATTAGTCAGTATTTACAGAAATAAATATCATTTTTGCTCTTTTAAACTATGCGTTATCTGTCAGTCAAGTTTTTCGGCTCGGCTTTCAAAGGGACACGATTTGGTGGCAACTCTCAGTGACTCAATTTCTGGGCACTACCGGTATACGAAGGACACTAGAAAACTGGTTGCTTTCAAGCTTCTAACTATCACTATTTTCAGTCAGTAGTCACCCATCTATAGACTGACTGCATCAAACACAGCCTAACCTTTCAGATCAATTGACCAGCCACTCACTACTTAGCCACTAGCCTCTTGATTAGGGCTTAACCCTAAAAAGTACCCACGACATGGGAGTGATAATGTTAGTTGTATGTATAGCGGAACGGGTGCGGCACACACATCCTGTACCTACTTGACTGTTACTTGATAGCTTAATTGAGTTGCACGTGTAACGCATGCCTATTAAATTGAATAGCTAACTACCGACTTCCTCGTCAAACCTGCACACTTAAAAGTTATCACACATCAAAATATTAATACCGAAAGAATATATTGAATCTATACTTATCTATACTTATAATAAATCTGTAGAGAGGTCAATTCTGTACATGAAATATATTTCCAAAATAACTATCAGCGGGTGATTAGTGATCGATACTGACGCCAAAAATGCAATCAGTAAAATTTTTGTCTGTCTGTCTGTCTGTATGTTCGTTATAGAAACAAAAACCACTCGACGGATTTCAACGAAACTTGGTACAATTGTTCTTCATACTCCTGGGCAGGTTATAGTATACTTTTCATTACGCTACGATCAATAGGAGCGGAGCACAATTAAAAAATGTTGCAAAAACGGGAAAATTATTTGATTATTTTGTTCTGGGAAGTGACATGGGTCGTTGATAAAGCGGGCGTAGCCGCTGGCGGAAGCTAGTCTATACTTATAATAAATCTGTAGAGAGGTCAATTCTGTACATGAAATATATTTCCAAAATAACTATCAGCGGGTGATTAGTGATCGATATTGACGCCAAAAATGCAATCAGTAAAATTTTTGTCTGTCTGTCTGTCTGTCTGTCTGTATGTTCGTTATAGAAACAAAAACTACTCGACGGATTTCAACGAAACTTGGTACAATTGTTCTTCATACTCCTGGGCAGGTTATAGTATACTTTTCATCACGCTACGATCAATAGGAGCAGAGCAGTGAAGGGAAATGTTGGGAAAATGAGTGATTCATGAGAAAGGTTTCAAGCTATAAAACATCACGCTACAACCCTTAGGAACGGGGCAACGCAGGTGAAACCGCGGGCGAAGAACTAGGGAACAAAGTAACTATTCCACGCGGACGAAGTCGCTGGCAAAAGCTAGTTTATAATATAATTTACGCATTTTGTCTATCTGTCCGTCTGCAGCAAAGGATGAATCAACTTCAGTTATATTCTCATGAAACATTGAACAAACCTTGCTATCAATCTGCTGACAGGCTAATGTTTTATCCCTCGCCTTTTCCAAACAGCGGGCAACAGCCAGTCCATTGATGATTCGTAATAATTGATAAGAACGCTTTCACTGTGAAGAAAACATCGTGGTGAGACCTAAACTTTTCTAGGACTTAAAAAGCCGTTATTATTGAAACGTTCCTATAATTTATAGTTATATAGTTTGTTAATTTGAGAGGAGGTCCGTGCTTCTACCTCAAATGAATACTTCATTACCATAAGTTGCATTACAACCATTGACATCCATCTTACCATCTGCCCACGGACAAAAGGTGAGGTATGGCTGGTACACACTGTTGAGTAAGGACGAGCACCCACGCCACGCACTTTGTTAAACTAATGATATTGCAATAACACCTATTGTATTTTAATTCTGGCGTTCTCTCATATTGTTTGTTTGTTACCCAAAAACAAGGGCAGGTGAACAATTTATAGAGCAAACAAAGTAACTTACCCTAGCTAAAATAAAATGAGACTTTTTTTTCGGCAATCTCTCAATAATCTTTATTTTATACGGCATTCAGCAGAGGTGAAACAACTAAACCGATTTTTTACTATAATTCGAAAAAGTATAGAATTTGTCGATCCGTTTATAGGTAGGTAGGTAAGTATTATACAGGACAAAGAGAAAAACCTTCATCCGTCCTTTTTTGTGACATAAAAAATTTAACACTTCAGGAGAAGTTATTTTTTAGTAAAGAAAAAAATTCAGGATTCGAACCTGCGACCTCCGGTCTGATACACCAGACCTCCAAGCCACCGCGAACCCTACCCGCATAATTGAAATCCTGCCCGCGATTGAATTTTAATAATCTTAGCATGGAAAATGCAAAAAAATCACAAAAAGATACTTCAGAAGAATTAGAGGAAACAGTGATTATTAGTGATTATTAGTGATATTTTTGTAACTCTCGCAAAAATCACAAGCATATCCATGCGCATAAACTACTATTACCAAAGAAGTAGTAGGTACTTAGCAGAAGAATTACGAGTATTACGACTGCCCCCATCATTGTTTGCAACATCAGGTGTAACCAACGCATACGGCATAATGAGCTCGACGCCATATTTGGTGGCGGTACCTGCCATGGAAACCATTCTAGTGAAGGTTATGTTTTTTTAGGGTTCCGTACCTCAAAGGGAACAAACGGAACCCTTATAGGATCACTTTGTTGTCCGTCCGTCCGTCCGTCTGTCCGCCTGGAGGTATGTAGGAGTTCAAATTATAACATACTCAGGGCTTAGTCACTTAAAGCTGTGAAAAAATCAAACTTCTAAGTTAACGTAAAAAAAATACGGCCGTTTATGAAGCAAAAAACGTACATTTTTTATATTAAAATATTACCTATAATAAAAAACATTACCTAGGCATATATAATAAAATGTTACCCTATAATTCTATTATTAGAACCGAACCTTTTTTTTAATATACTCGTTGTGATTACGTCACCGGCGATCTCTATAAAAGCGGTCGAACGGAGGCATGGCGCCCATTTCGCCAGTTGACGTTCGAGCGGTAAGATCGTCGGTGCACGTGACTTAAATTAATTTGTTGGTTTTTCTGATGGTTGATTGTTTCTTTGTTTTTGTCGATAATCTATTAAAATTGTAAACTGTGTTAGGGGTAATTGCATTTGTTTATTTTTTTTTAATATACTCCATTTCTGATTCCTAAAATCAGAAGTGGGATAAACCTGTGTCCACATAACATTGAGCTTTTGAGGAAACAATCAGCCGTCAGTAGCGATGCCTCGTTCTTCGAGGTCTCGGAGTAGGTCACATAACAAAGGTCGTCGTCATAAAGATGGGCGTTCATCGGTGCGTTCGCATGGGCGTCGCGATTCGTCAGAACGGACTCGTACTCGATCTCGATATACCACTCCCGAGCGTTTTCGTTCACGTTCTCGTATTCGCTCTAGTCCAAATGAACGTGACAGTACTCGTACGCGATACCACGATCGGAGACGATCCCGTTCCAATTCCCGCGACTCAAATTCCCGCTGTGACAGCTCAGTAAAACAAACATTGAGCACGATAATTTCACGTCTTAACGCCATAGAAGAAAGCTCCGTAGACGCATCGCGAACTCCGCCACGCCCTGCATCCCACAAAATACCTCAAGAAAATGACATACCCTCGGTTGGAAAAACATTAGCTGAATTATTAGGTACCGTAATATCAAACAAATCTCGTAATTATTTTGTGTCAAATTTTGATCCAACAATTCACGATATTGAGGTATGGTGTGAGGAGGTGGAGCGTGCCAAAGTGGTGAACGGTTGGGGGGATTCCGAATGTCTTTCGCGAGTTTCAAACTGTTTAAAAGGTGACGCAAAGACCTGGCTCAATGAGTGGGTCACTAATGATCGGTCTTGGACAAATTTTCGATTAGAGTTTACGCCATTGTGTCCCCGGAAGTTAGATTTTGCTAATATTTTGTTCGACGTGATGAATGCCACGTCGGACAAATATTCAACGTACGCGGAGTATGCTCGACGGTCACTGTTGCGCTTGCGTATCGTTAAAGGTTTGAGTAACGAACTCATGGTACAAATTGTTATACGTGGCATAACTGACCCGCAAGTGCGTGCCACGGCCGCTAACGCTGATTTGACCACGGATAATTTAGTCTCATTTTTGGCCATTTATGTCAAGCCTGCCCGTACAAAACCTGATACTCGCTTACCTATGAAAAGTCGCGATGCTGATTTATCTCTTTTAAAATGCTACGTGTGCGGTCGGGCTGGACATAAAAGCTATAAATGCCCAAAGAAACTTAAGGTCTCGGAAGGCTCCTCCAAAACCTCGGAAAATACTACAAAACCATCTTGCACCTTCTGCAAAAAAATAGGCCATAACGAGAATGAGTGTTTCACAAAACGACGAGTGGAAGCTCAAAATAAAAACCAAAATAGAAGAGTGAACTTATGTAAGGAAATTTCAAGTAGTTCTCGCTGTAGTGATGTGGTCGCAGCTGTAGTTCAGGGTATTCCGGTGGATGTCTTGATAGACAGTGGTGCTATAAATATCTCATTGATTTCCTCTGATGCAGTAAAGTTATTTTCTTGCCCACGTAGATTCACACAGTGCGTTATAAAGGGTGTCAGTGATACGGAAATTACCTCTAGAGAATACGTTACCCTAACCATTGAATTTGAGAATATCTCCCTTGAGGTTGATTTAGTCATTGTACCTGCCTCTTGTATGAACACTCCTATTATAATAGGCACGGACGTACTAAATAGAGACGGCATTGTTTACTTCAGGACTAAGGATAGACAGTATTTGACACATTCCTCTAACAATATTGCTAATGTTAATGCAATCCGGAGAGATATATCTAGTGAGGTAAACACGCCCCTTCAAGGTGATGACCTGATTGCTCTTATGTCGGTCATTAACGATTTTTCCGAATTTTTAATATCTGGTACGGCTACTACTACAGTTAAAACCGGTCAGATGCACATAAATCTTACTAGTGACACACCTGTAGTATATCACCCGTACCGGTTATCATACCAAGAAAAAATAATAGTAAGGGACATTGTTAAAGATTTGTTAGAGAAAGGTATAGTTAGGGAGTCCGAGTCAGAGTACGCCAGTCCCGTATTACTGGTGAAGAAGAAGGACGGTTCGAATAGGCTATGCGTGGACTTCAGAGCTCTAAATCGAATAACCGTTAAAGACAGATACCCATTGCCTCTCATAGAAGATCACATTGATCGTTTAGGGTCTTCAAAATTCTTCTCGTGCCTAGATATGGCTTCTGGGTTTCACCAGATCCCTATTAATGAAAGGTCTATTCATAAAACTGGTTTTGTGACCCCTGAGGGTCACTACGAGTATCTAAAGATGCCTTTCGGATTGTGTAATTCTCCGACTGTCTACCAAAGAATAATTAATGGCACTCTTCGGAGATTAATAGAAAACGGTAACGTCCTAGTCTACGTTGATGATGTTCTTATAATAAGTAAGACCATTAATGAAGGGATAGGTCTCCTTCGCGAAGTCCTAAAAACTCTTACAGACGCAGGTTTTTCAATTAACCTTCGAAAGTGCTCATTTCTTACTAGTCAGGTAGAGTATCTTGGTCGTGTTATATCACATGGTCAGGTTAGGCCGAGCCCGCGTAAAGTGACAGCTTTAGTGGATACCCCGATTCCAAGTACGGTGAAGCAAGTCCGTCAATTTTTAGGACTGGCGGGTTACTTTCGCCGATACATTGAGGGTTACGCGTCAAAGACTGCGAGTATATCACGTTTAATGAAAAAGGACGTGCCATTCGAATGGGGACCTGAACAGGAATCCGCACGTCAGTATTTGTTAGAGAAGTTGACTAGTGAACCTATACTCGCAATCTTTGACCCAACCTTGCCCACTGAACTCCACACGGATGCAAGTGGCGTGGGGTATGGGGCCGTTCTATTACAGACCCATATCGATAGTAAGAAGCGAGTGGTTGCCTACTTCAGCAAAACGACTCAAGGAGCTGAGTGTAGGTACCACTCATACGAATTGGAGACGTTGGCGGTCGTCAGAGCGTTGCAACATTTTAGACACTATCTCATCGGGATTGAATTCAAAATTATCACTGACTGCAACGCTCTGAAGGCCACTGAACGTAAAAAGGACTTACTCCCAAGAGTGGCGCGCTGGTGGATTTACTTGCAGGATTACAACTTCACCATTGATTATAGAAAGGGTGCGTTAATGCCCCATGCCGACTATCTTAGTAGAAATCCACCAGCGACGCAAGTAAATCATATTGACCGACCACGAAATTGGGCACAAATCGCACAAAATGCAGATAGTGAAACCCAAGACTTGATTCAGAAACTTAGAGAAGGTAACTTAGATTCGCGGAGATATATCTGCCAAAACGATTTACTTTACTATCGTTATACTCCTATAGGCGAGGAGCCTCGTCTTCTTTGCTTTATCCCAAAGGGACATAGACTTAGCTTGCTCAGAATATTCCACGATGAACACGAACATATCGGGGTGGACAAGACATTAGACTTGATCCTTAAACATTTTTGGTTCCCTGGGCTTAGGTCGTTTGTAAATAAATATGTGTCCCATTGTCTTGCTTGTATGTCAAAGAAACGAGTCCCTAGAGCCCCACAGCAACCAATAACATCTTGGCAGAAACCTTCACTACCTTTCAGTACTATACACATTGATTCCCTGGGTCCCTTGCCGGAATCTAACGGACACAAGTTTGTGCTCGTCATTGTCGATTCTTTCACGAAATATTGTCTTCTATACCCTATGTATAGACAAGACGCAGACGACTTAAAACGAGTGTTTAATAGCGCAGTCTCTTTATTCGGGGTCCCTAAACTAATAGTGTGTGATCGCGGACGTATGTTCGAAGCTTCTAGTTTTATAAAAAATGTTACAAATATGGGCTCTGACATACACTACATTACACCTGAGATGCATCATGCAAACGGTCAGGCGGAGCGTTACATACGCACCGTTTTGAACATGATTCGCATCGAAGTTAGTAACAAGAATGATTGTTGGTCTGATTATTTATGGAAACTTCAATTAGTGTTAAATATCACGAAACAGAAAACCACTAAACACTCTGCTTTAAACTTGTTAATCGGTTCTGATACGACCACTCCAGTCATTCGTGGTTTAGTTCGAGATGTAGCCATAGAAAACTCCCACCCTAATCATCAAGCCTGGCGAGAGTTATGTAGAAGTCGAGCAAGTGAGATGCTGAGTAAGAATCAAACTGAGCAAGATTCTTACGTGAACCGGCACCGACGCCCTCCAAGGACATTCAAACTGAACGACTTGGTGTTCGTGATAAAATATTCACAAAGCACTGGAAAGTTGGACTCTGGCATGAGAGGTCCCTATCAGGTCAAGAAGATCCTACCGAGTGACCGATATGAGCTTAAGTTACTCACTGGTGCGCGTGGAAAAACGACCCAAGCGGCGGCACAATATATGGTGCCGTGGAAAGGAGAATGGTGTCCGGATACATGCGCATCGTTCTTTGAATGTGAGTAATAGTTTGCTTTTATGTTACAGGAGATAGCATAAATGTGTGACTGACTACGGCTGTATACGAGTGATGATAACTATGGCTGTAGATGTGATGGACATTCCATGGACAAGGCTGACTACTTAGCAGCCTGACTTGTGCTGCGGTACTTGTCGGAGGAGTGTAATGAGGTGTGCACCGCGGTGACACCTCATAAATTGAGTGGAGGTCAGATCGGTGCTGCGGTATCCGATCTGATAGTTGGACACACTGCGGTGTTGTCAGATTGGATGTGAGGGACACGTGCTGCGGTATCGCTGTCCTCACATCTTAGATGCGCTGCGGTGACATCTCCTTAACAAGCACATTAAGTGATGTACTTACTTATGCGAGTATGTCACTTGATGTGTAGGGGTTTTAGTACGGCCGTACGGTAGAATAAATGTGTGACGTTTGTGATAGATGAATGTTTTATTAGAGATCATGGATGCAGAAACTCAGACTGTTACTGACTATGAAAGAGGGCCTTGAATGTGAGACGAATGAGAGAATAGGCATAACTAGATAAATAGCACCTAAATTAAAATAACAATTGTGATTATAGGTGAGGACAATGATGTTCTAGCAGAGGCGGGACCCTCAACCCAGCTTTCGGCGAATCCAGCAGCAAGTATGGCCGAAGGAGTCGACACTGAGGAGGTGTCCGAGGACGACCACAGTCAGGAGAGGCCGTATTAGAACCGAACCTTTTTTTTAATATACTCGTTGTGATTACGTCACCGGCGATCTCTATAAAAGCGGTCGAACGGAGGCATGGCGCCCATTTCGCCAGTTGACGTTCGAGCGGTAAGATCGTCGGTGCACGTGACTTAAATTAATTTGTTGGTTTTTCTGATGGTTGATTGTTTCTTTGTTTTTGTCGATAATCTATTAAAATTGTAAACTGTGTTAGGGGTAATTGCATTTGTTTATTTTTTTTTAATATACTCCATTTCTGATTCCTAAAACTATATATAAAATTTATAGGGTATTTCCGTTGACTTAGAACTATGAAATTTGGCAAGTAATGCCGTCTTAAACTACAACCTATAGGGAAAAATCTGAAAACTATACATTTGTAATTAAGTATATATGTACCTACTTACAAATTTGTACGAAACCCTCGGTGGGCGAGTCCGACTCGCGCTTGTCCGGTTTTTTTTTAAATTTATTATTACTTATTATTTTTTATTTTGGTGCTAGAATACGAACAATGATATGACTTATTACTGAAAGAGACTTATTACATTTTTCGAAAGATTAGGCATAGTTTAGAAGACATAGATAATCATACCGGCCTTTAGGGTTCACGTAATAGAAGGCGACTCTATTGCTTCGGACACAAATCCGAACTCTGAGCTGTTGCTGGTTTTTTTAGAAATCCCAACTAAATCAGAACATCACCATGCTTGGCCTGAGATTCTATACTCAACGACCGCTTCTATAACCACTAGACAATTGATGATTAAAATTGGATGACTGGGGAATTTTTATGTCTAATTTGTTACTTGATACGGTACAAAATGTACATGTTCTATGCGCCGGGTGCCTTTATATGCGATTTGCTGAATTCATTTGAGTAATAACAGCGAGTAATAGTGGCAACGATTAGTACATTCCTCATGTTGCGCACAATATCAAACGTTCTACACATTATTGAGAAAAGCTCTTTAACTAAGGACTAAGGTTGTTACTGCTGACCCTGTTGTACGTGCGAGCGACACCTCTGATGAGATGAGAGTGATATAAAAAAAACTACAACAAAATTTTGTTGTAGTTTTTTTTATATCACTGATGTGGCAAACAACCTTACGGTCAGCCTGATGGCAAGCAGTTACCGTAGCTTAAGAACTTTTGCAACATCAGAGGTGTCGCTCGCACGTACAACAGGGTCAGCAGTAACAACCTTAGTCCTTAGTTAAAGAGCTTTTCTCAATAATGTGTAGAACGTTTGATATTGTGCGCAACATGAGGAATGTACTAATCGTTGCCACTATTACTCGCTGTTATTACTCAAATGAATTCAGCAAATCGCATATAAAGGCACCCGGCGCATAGAACATGTACATTTTGTACCGTATCAAGTAACAAATTAGACATAAAAATTCCCCAGTCATCCAATTTTAATCATCAATTGTCTAGTGGTTATAGAAGCGGTCGTTGAGTATAGAATCTCAGGCCAAGCATGGTGATGTTCTGATTTAGTTGGGATTTCTAAAAAAACCAGCAACAGCTCAGAGTTCGGATTTGTGTCCGGAGCAATAGAGTCGCCTTCTATTACGTGAACCCTAAAGGCCGGTATGATTATCTATGTCTTCTAAACTATGCCTAATCTTTCGAAAAATGTAATAAGTCTCTTTCAGTAATAAGTCATATCATTGTTCGTATTCTAGCACCAAAATAAAAAATAATAAGTAATAATAAATTTAAAAAAAAACCGGACAAGCGCGAGTCGGACTCGCCCACCGAGGGTTTCGTACAAATTTGTAAGTAGGTACATATATACTTAATTACAAATGTATAGTTTTCAGATTTTTCCCTATAGGTTGTAGTTTAAGACGGCATTACTTGCCAAATTTCATAGTTCTAAGTCAACGGAAATACCCTATAAATTTTATATATAGAATTATAGGGTAACATTTTATTATATATGCCTAGGTAATGTTTTTTATTATAGGTAATATTTTAATATAAAAAATGTACGTTTTTTGCTTCATAAACGGCCGTATTTTTTTTACGTTAACTTAGAAGTTTGATTTTTTCACAGCTTTAAGTGACTAAGCCCTGAGTATGTTATAATTTGAACTCCTACATACCTCCAGGCGGACAGACGGACGGACAGACGGACAACAAAGTGATCCTATAAGGGTTCCGTTTGTTCCCTTTGAGGTACGGAACCCTAAAAAAACATAACCTTCACTAGAATGGTTTCCATGGCAGGTACCGCCACCAAATATGGCGTCGAGCTCATTATGCCGTATGCGTTGGTTACACCTGATGTTGCAAACAATGATGGGGGCAGTCGTAATACTCGTAATTCTTCTGCTAAGTACCTACTACTTCTTTGGTTTTGGTTTGGATTTTATCATATTTAAGAAGTACGTTTAAAGATACATATTAATTTCTTGTATTAAAATTCGTCAAATTTAGCAAGAAAAATATGAAAAAAATTCAGCATGTGTATCTTTAAACGTTCTTCTTAAATATGATAAAATCGATGATTCAAAGTAAAATCACTTATGCCTATATTCCACTAGGGGTACGAAATATTGAAGGAGTTTATTTGGATGTCCTTCATGGGACTAAGTTTTTGGGTTGTACATATTAATTGCATTAAGAAGTGCCCGAACTTTGAATGTCCCGTTACTGTACCTACCGACACGCAAAATACGCGGAAAGTAAGTATGCCGTTGACTTGTGGAAAGGAGGCCGTTAAGCTAGAAGTGACGTTCTTTAATTAAAAAGTAGGTACATTTAGCAGAATCTAACTCACCGGAAATTATATTTAAATCGTTAATGCTTATCGAAATAAATGCATCAGAAAATCATAATCGATTTCGTGAATGGTGTTAAAATGCATTTCAAATATTTCAATCTACATTTTATGTGTTTGAATTGATTTTAATATACATTAAGCTTAAATAATAATTATCAATTTTAATTGGAAAGATGTTATCGATACTTTTTAATACCCATCTCTCGTAAAAAAAGTGAAAGATGAATATATTCGTCTGATGCACTTTGGCATTATTTCTTAGATTAATAAAGTTTCTCTTTTACAGGTAAAGCCGCATCTAGTTTATGATACTGTTCTGTATTAGTCTGCTATTCACAGGTAAGTAAGTAGCCACAAATAATACGATACGACGGAACGGAGATGGTATACATATTCACTTGCCTACAAGCATTTAATTATAAGACATAGCATTTCTGGACTACATTTTAATTGAAATTCAGAACAGAGATGGAAATGGTAGTCCTGACGGCTTTTCTTGTAGGTAAGTATATATGTGTTGGTAGTCATTTAGTCGGGGGTTTCGATAACGTTATTTAATCCTTTTACAATTACATTCGTCGTAAGATTTAAAAAAAAAAGTTTGTTTTTTATTATTACTTAGGTACATTTTCCTATGACATAAGCAACGTTACAACAATTTTAACATTTGCTTACACACTGAAGTCGTATTGCACCATCCGCATAAATTTGAAAATGGAACAAACGGTATCTGTATGAAATTATGTGCCGCCTCACGGAAACTTACTCAAAGCTATAAAAATGTGGCCTTAGTCACAAAAGTCCTGCAAGACCTGTCTGTGACAGAAGACCATCATTGCCAGTTATGGGTCTCGTCAGTCTTTAGGCCTATTTAAAACCTGTTTGGTTGTAAATACATGGTTCGCTATTAATTCGACTGGTTCAGCCGTCGCAGGCGCAAGGCAAGCCACAATCATGAATAATTATACAAAAACTACTCATTGTAGAACACAGTTTTCAAGTTACAGTTAGTAGACATGGCATAATATGTTACGTATCATTCATAGCTTTTATCAACCCACTGCAGAGCCTTCCTTCTTTTACGTCATTGACACTTATTTTACCCAACTGCCAAAGGATGGTAATTTATATACAGTAAGACAATCCTCATGGAGGCGGCAGGGTATGTCGGACTCTTACTAACTAAAAACCACACATGCCTTATCGTGTGCCTATGCCTTGGCTATGGTCCTTCATAATCATCAGAGCCCTGCTTATTGGGGCCATTATCTTATTGAGTGGTGGACTCCCGAAATCAACCAGCAGGCCACAGCTCATGGAGGCCGGAGACCTATCTGCAACCTCCATGCCATTGATACCTGGTTGTCCAGATTCCACACGTGACCTCGTCATCAACCCATGGCCATCGGTCTTCCTACACTCCGTGCGGGGCTATCTACTCGCAGCCCACGCATCATGTACCATGTGCTAAATGTTAATAGTAATTAATTAACAATTATACTCTCTAGTAATTATCGTCATGGATGTTATATCCACAAAAGTAGGTAATGTGTACACTGTACACATCCGCCAAGTTATAGATGGAGCTTTTGGTTTTTATCTCGCATCACGACTAAGTGAACTATTGACCTTAACCAGGGCACGGACTGGTCTCGATATGTTAGGAATGGCACCCATCCAGAGGTTAGCCTTTATGAGCGGCGTAATCTTGCAGATCGATTTATCAGCTTACTTTTATCTACTTACCCATGAACCCCATTTAATATTGGTACCTACCTTAATATATAAACGTGGCAGTGCAGTAGCCTTAGCACGAACAACTTGCGAAAAAGTATTCGTATCGTCACGATAGAGGCGCTGGTCCATATCTCATACAAATTGGTCTCCATGACGATACGAATACTTTTTCACAAGTTGTTCGTGCTAAGGCTACTGAACAGTAGCAGTAGCATCGTCATGGAGACCAATTTGTATGAGATATGGACCAGCGCCTCTATCGTGACGATACGAATACTTTTTCGCAAGTTGTTCGTGCTAAGGCTACTGTGCAGTGCAAACCTTGACTACTAAAATTTGTCATCACTTCTAAACTGTTTTAGCAGCATCAAAATATTGAAAAAAAAATATATTAAGTAAATTTTGTTTAAAATTCATATGTAATTATTGACAACAAACTTCATTATTATTTTGATACATCAAAATGTACCTACATAAAAAGTATTTAAGTAAGTATTTTGTTTCCAGACAGCAACAGAAAATTAAAAAAGTTTTTAATTGCCCATTTATGCATGTATGCGAGGCGACACAAGGGGATATATTTTCCGTAATTAAAATGTGAATAGGATGACGCTTCAGTTTTAAGAATGATCGCTTGCACGAAGAGTAATGTACTATTCATGCAGTGAAAATGCCGTATAGCGGATGCTGAGGCATCCCAGATTTCTAATGGCGGGAAACTGAGTTTAATTTTACGGACTTTATAATAAATCACAAAATAAAACGTATGACAGCTTAAAGTTTGCAATGATAGTACATAGAAGGCGAGAATGAATACTTCTATTAACAATTTTCCAGTTTGAAATGACTACTAAGTTACCGTACCGACTTTAATTTTAAATTAATCAAATCTCGATTCGAGAAAATGCGAACCCCTGGGACATAAAATCAATTGGCGAATAAACTTATGTACGCCACAGAGTGAATAATAGTACCACAACATGATTAGCTCCAAATATAAACTGTTTTAAATATGCTTTGTACATAAATCCCGTGTCATTGCCTCTGGCTTTAAGTTTACTCATTCGGCGGCAGTAAACGTCGATTACGATTTACGGTATCTAATCAATTAGTAATCCTTAAATGTGGCATATTATGGTCTGGAAACCAGCCACTTAAACTTGCCTATGACTCACCTACCATACGCCTCAACACCTTGAGACTAGGTCTTACCGATGTACATAAGGATTTATTTATATACTTACATTTATGTATATGTAATAATATAATAAAGGATGTACCTATGTAAGTCTCATCTGGGCCTCGTATTTTCGTCAGACGAAGAATACCAATCAAGTTCTACAACATTCTGATTGAAAAAACAAAACAACCGTCGACCACAACTTAAATTCCGTCCTTGCTCATGACGTACTTATTTTTTTTTAAAATGCTGACCTGTATGGATCTAAAATACATAATAGAAGCCATTTACAGAGAAAAAATAATGAAACTTTTTCTTTATCGGCATCCGTCATAGTTTTTGACGATAAATAGCCAATAAAACTGTAAATGCCTGACGCATTATGCAATAAATAATTCTAAAAAATTGAAATATCAAAAGATTAAGGTATTAAATTAAATTAAAACCTACCGCGTTTGCACCTGACACGACAAAAAGGTGCTAAACAAATTATACAAAAATACTGACCTTTAATATTGAAAAACAGATAACGGACGCCATTAATTACAAAGAAAAAGTAATAAAAAATTTTATTTAATGGCATCCGTCATAGTATTTGACGATAAATGGCCAGTAAAGTTATTGATGACTGACGCGTACTGGAAAAAGGTTGCATTACTATTTTTTATTTCTAACCGTAATGAAGCATGTGAAACAGGAACTCCTTACAGTGTTATTTTAGTGAAGGAAAATAACCTTACAGTGTTGTATGAAATACAAGATATCGTGTATCATCCGCTCAGATTACCAAATCGAACCTATTACTCAACGAAGTAAGCCTACTAGCAGCTCAACAACTTTCACTATCATAATCAATGATAGCATTCAAAAATATTTGCCATAGATAGTGGACTTCGGTCAAAAGCTTTCACTGGTCAGTCGGCGGTCAGTGATAGGGTTGTCTATGTCCATTTTAGACATGCGTATTGTTCGATGTTTTTCTGCGTAGGTATCAGAAAAGAAATAAATAATTTAGTAGGTTTCATGACGTGCTTTATTTATACCTAAGTGCAAAAAACTCAGCATAAAAGTTTAGACCTTAATTATGCTGTCTATAAATGTCACTAGGTTGTTAAATTACTATGGGAGCCGCTCTGTCGTGGAAAAATTTTATTTTATTACATTTTATACTATAAAAATGCTTCATTAGTGTAGTGGTCCCAAGAGTGACTGCTAGACCAGAGGTCCTGGGTTCAATTCCCAGGTCGAGCAAAGAATTATTGGGTTTTTCTATGGAATTCTTAGTGGCAGCTCGGATAGGCTGGCCCTGGGTGTAATTAGCGTGCCTCTACCTTCGGGGAAGACTTCGGGGATGGTATGTAACTCTGCTTCTAGGCGAAATATATCAAAATGAAAACGACAGTGCCAGATTTTATATTAGACCTCCAGAAATAAAACTGTTATAACCGCATCCAATTTCATGCACTAGTTTTCGAGTGACGTGCGTGCGTACGAAACATACAGACTGACAAAAATTCTATATATAATTATTTTGGCTTCTATTGCTCTTACGAAGACCCCTCATATTATTTTGTATATCTCCTATGTACTTACATCACCCGGTTACAAATAGCCTACCTGACTTAGCGCAGCCCTAGCCGCCTCGTCCGACAGGTACATCGACCTGACAGAATTAAAGGGATTCAGTGTTTGCTCACCACTTTGTTCGAGAGGAGAAAGTTTACATAAATTAGCCAGTATTATCCTTAAACACTTAATGTTATGCAGATTCTGTGCCAAGCATATGAATATTCTAACTATGAAGTTTTGTTCATACAGACCTTTTTGTGAAACTAGGCTGAACGGGTGTTTGCCATACTCATATTCTGTACAAACATTTAAAAACAAAAATCTGAATCTTTGTTTTGATGTTGATCCAATTAAACACAAATTACTTTTACATTACAATTTATAATGATAAACCTAAGAAATTGCATAAGAAATTGTTTTGGAGTATATTTCTAAGCTCAATCTGCTTAATCATGTAAGTTTAATAGGGCGGGTTAATATAGGTACATTCTAAAAACGTAATTAATTATGTTTAAAAATTAAACATTATAAACGCGATAAGCTCAAGTCTTCTCAGTCTGCTGGTAGCAGACTGAACCAGTCACTAATTGTATGTAGTTATGTTTACAAAGATCTAATGAAATAACGGATCGTGAAAATATCCCACTTAATTTAATTTACAGGTGAAATAAAACCTGCATAAAATAAATTCAAACAAAACTTGTTAATGACTAGACATTTACGATATAGCTAACAATACATTACCAGACATAATAGAAAATTAATTAATATTTTCCGACGACGACTCGGCGTTACCTGAAGGATCAAATAACGAGTGTAAAAATCCATGAGCCGTCTGTTATTATGTAACGGTTCCATTTGTATAATAGTGTTGTGAACAGAATTTGAATGAGATACTGTTATTTTGTCACTCAAGTGATTGACGGGCGTTGCTGAATTAATGTGCAACTCTACTCAATGTATTAAGCAGCTTAACTGGCAGTGAGCGGGGCATTTAGCTGGTAGAATTAATGACCACTGGGGCAGAAAGGTTCTCGACGGGAGACCACGCAGCTGAAAACGCAGTGTGGGACGACCTCCAACGAGATGAACGGACGACCTGGTCAAACACACCACTGCTCCATGTGGACGCCCACTACTCGGAGCAGTGGATGTAGAAACTAGTTATTTGCATATAATGAGAGGTGTTAGTTAACGCATCCGTAGTATCTATCTAGCCTGTATTTCCCCACAGCAGGGCAAAGGCCTCCTTCTCCCTTTTCCACAGATCTTTGTTCTCTGCTAATAAGGACCAGTCCTCGCAGTAGGAGTCGAGCGCGTCTCTCCATCTTCGCCTTGGCCTGCCGCGCTCACGCCTAGCATTTAATGGGATCTAATCCGTAGTATAGATTTATTAGTGGGCCCAATTAAAAAGAAGTCGCAATATGGTTTCACAATATAAATCCGAAAATAAAATTGTGACAGATGTGACAAGGAACCTCCGGTGGCGAAATAACAATGAGAAGTAATTTTCTAATGTGTCCGTCTCCCTTGATAACGGAGAAAGTTAGTTAAATGACAAAGTTCATAGAATAACTTTACTCTGCATTGTCTCTACCGTGACTCGTGAGAAATTTATGATGACTAACTGCAAGTGGCATGTCAAGGTTAGTTACATAAGAAATGTGTAATTTTAGGTCACTAAACTTTGTGCTAGTCAAGTTCTACTTGCAGGTCCGCTTGTCATTTGGATAAATAACAATATTTCTGTGTACATCGAAGTTTTTTTATGGATAATGTCCGTTTTATAACTCTTATAAATCTCTTTGTACGGCATGTATAAATATGAGGCAATCTTGACATTTCTCAGCAAGATGACATAATAAAAACGCCTCTGTTAAAGGTATGCACTATATAATGACTACCTCTGTGTACTGTGTCTTGTTCAGCATAGACATAATTAACATCTGATGTCAACTTTAACATAAGTTCATAGCTATCGGGGTATATAAGTACCTAGTATGTTCCATCGCAACTGTAGGTACTCGTGTGCGTTTTTTGTGGTACGGAAAACCCTGATGGATCAGCGGGCATCCGTAGAAGCGGCGGGGTAAGGGGCCCAACTGTAAATCGCACTTTCCGTCCGCTGCCCTATAGTCAGGGTCACGAGATTCGTAATAACACTCACCACGGTCCCGACAGGTTATGGTCCAGCGCGATCGCTGAAGTTCTTTAAAGTAGACGCGACGCCTTGCCTCACATCCTACTTCAGGCAAACATCTACCGTCTAATTGACGTGGTAATTAAATATTTTCTTTAGCGCTCTGTCATGAAAGTAGGTGTGTGTAATGAGATATAGCCACTGATCTCCATTGTCTACTGTAGAGGATAGTAATATAGAGGTCAGTGGTAAATAAAACGCATTTAATTTACGACGACTAAAATAAAATATGCATTTTGATCACTTCAAACTTTATATATACTATCAAGTAACATTTTGCAAATACAAAATTTATATTGTACCATCGTCACACAGACGGTTAAAATTATTTAAGTATAATAATGTAATTTTATCCTATTAAAATTATACATAAAAAAATTAAGTAGAATATGTATAGCATTAAAGGAAATGCTTACGTCATAAAATAATATGTAAAGCCAGTGAAAGTAAAAATAAATAATAAACATCAAAATATTTTAAGTAGGAAGTAGGACTTCACAAGAGCCCAACGAATTTATGTAAATCAGATAGTAGAAAGTGACACTATATTAAATTGTCGAATTCCATAACAATATACTTTATTTACCGCCTTAGCAAGATGGATGTCAAAGAAAGTTGCCAATAACGCCATGGTTTGACGGGAAACCACCGTGACTGCGACATGGTTTGCTAACCATCCACCAGACAGGTACAATTGTGCGATTGTACAAATTAGACTGTTATCTTGTAGACTAGTCTTAAATTAGTTTTGACAGACTTTTGAGTGAGGTTTTTTACTTTCCATTTATAATTTTGTTTCTATTTAAATTTGAGATTGAGCTAGCAATGGATTGCTGTTACATAAATGAAGAAAAAGTTAATATTTTTATTCATTACCGTTGTGTAACTTGTGAATTGTTACAAATGTGGATCAAGCGAATCAGTGTCAAATAAACGTGTAGCTCAAACGCTGCACGCGCACCTAAACTCAGCGATGCACCCAATTATTGACGCCTCAAGTTAAAGGTACCTAACTCTATGCTTAAGTAAATATAATCTTCCAAATGATTTTCCAACATTCCGCCGCTAAATAATAATGTGTTTACATTATTGAGTTCCGGTTTGAAGGCTAATGTAGCCGGTGAAATGACCGAGCAAATGAGGCTTAACAACTGAGGTCTCGAGATAACAACGCGCGAATGAAACCTCTAGTTTAGCTGGCGTCTAGAGACTACTATTGGCGCTTCCCATCGGTAGCCCCTAAATGTGTACTTGTTTGTCATAGAACCATACAATATAATACAAATAATTGGAACCTTCACACCTTCACTTCACTTGGTTAAAAATAAATGCTATAAACATCTCACAGTTTGATATTAAATTATAACCAAGCAGAGAACCTATTTGCCTGGTTGCTACTCGCAACCGAATTAAATTACGATGGAAAGTGTAGTTCATCTCTACTTCATATTCAAATTCTGTGACAAAATAGTATACCTAGATTAGTTAAATTAATGCAAATCCATGAGTTAATTAAGCATTTTATTTGCATGTAAAACAGCAGCAGTTGACAAATGTTACGCAAATTTAGTGGAAAGTATCTGCCATTGGCAATGAAAGTGAAGTCACTGACCTCCGCACTGTTGGGAGATAACCGCAAATTGTGGTGGTTTCTATTTGTGGGTATAATAAACAAACATCCATCAGAATTTATTATTAAAATATAAAATTTAATACTAATGTTATAATTTTTGGTGTTGATGAAACTGCACAAACCTGTGAAAATAACAATTTATAAGTAAGTAGACAGTTGTAGGTAGTTGCTATGTTGCAGATACTACTAACAAGCTCTCTGTTTGTTGTTGATTGCTTCACAAAATTTATAATCTGTACAAATATGCCCAAAGAAGAATAAACAAAACTCTATACGGGCGATCACATCACCGTATTGCGGATTGAAGTTATATGTTGTTGATGCAGAAAAAAATCTTAAGTGTTAAATATCGAGAATTCAATAACTCGTAACATGCGCCATCTTGGCGCCGATGCCTCGCGCCATGATGGGGTCCAGTGTTTATATTCCGGACCAGAGTACGCCTGTGGAAAATGTCAAGAATCCATTGTAAATGACTATAGAGCTAGGAGGGAAGACAACTGTCGTTTTTAGTCGGTACGTGACCAACTTACACAGCCGCCACTTCAGGTGGCAGATGATCTAAGGTTTTCCACATCACAGACAAATAGGTTCTCTGAGGTTTATTGAGTGAAAATATCGGATTAAAGGCGTGCAGCCTACCTAATAGTCATTACATTGGGCGTGGCGAAGGGCATTTTCATAAATTTATTGTTCGTTCCACTTGCACACTTGTTTACCTTTGCAAGAAACCGTTCGTGGCAAGGCCCACAGTTGTGTGCCAATTAAACTACCAATTGTTTTTTGTAGCTCATTGTAGTGGTACAGCTGTCAGCTGCTAATTGGATTTCCTAATGTTTTGTCTTTGTATGGAAGGCTGACTGATGGGGATGGTCAACGTTTTGAAGGTAATATGGCAATTTGCATGAAATGAGAAGGATAATGGTACAATTATTATTCCTGTAGTAATGGCAAAGATTTTATGCTTGTAATTTATTGGCTAATAACAAACCTCTAGTAGAATTCAGGAATCTTTATAAGTATGTAATGTCTGTGTTAATTTAAGGTGTCATTTTATTTATAGGCTGTACTTGAAGCTAAAGTGAAATGACGTCGTAAAGATGCCGCGAGATGTATGAAAAATGTTCATGAGGTCGGTTTTAAAATAACTTTCTCCGGTACTGAAGAGATCTTCCCATTAAGGATACACAACTTTTGGGAATCCACTCTGATATTTTAATAATTTCACTTTTATGAATTTTCTAACGCATATACTTATCTACGCATTTTTATGATTATACGATTAAAATCTTTATTAGTCATAAAAACTTATGAACAAGATATTAATGTGTGAACAAGTTTATCTTAAGTATTTCACAGTAGCTCGTAAAAGAAAAACACCGCTTTTCACTAGACGCTGTCACATTGTAAACCCATGATAGTGTAAATTACACGTAAAATTACATACTTTCCATCTAAAATAAAACATGATCTAAGTAATGTAACAAAAATGTACGTATCTTGCGTAAATAGCTATAATTTATCAAGCAAGTGAACAACTTAAGTTATTCCACATCGTAATACTGCCATAAACAAACCAAATCGCTTAATATTTTACAAACGTAGGCGTTAAACTTGAGTAAGTAAATAAAAATTCACTTTTTACTGACGTCTAAGTTCTAAGAGGCAACCGTTTTCACTTTCGCCGAAACTTGTTGAACGGCCTGTCGCATGATATATGTGTGTGTTGACATCGACCTGTCACCATACTCCTCGCGTGTCTGTGTGCGTGGCTACATGCGTGTGCGAGTACGAGGATAGTGATGCTCAAAATGTAATAATTACAACTTAATTATTGTTGGTATTTTCATTGTAATTTTGACATTTAAAAGTATGTCATAGAAGCCGCCTGCACATATTAATGTTAGATTCTCATTACTTATGTTGCTGAGGTTATTGAGCCTATTTTTGGAAATGCTGTCTGCGAATCGACAAATGATTCTTGTACACTTGACAAACACAATTCCGTGATAAAACAAACTCTATTATATAATTTACGATCCTCGACGTGCAGGTGGAACTGATGAGAAAGAAGGAATGGCTTGCCATAACCTGGACACCAGAATGTACGACGGCACATCACTACTGTGAGAAAAATGACCTTTTGACCTTGTTCGTAGCAGTACGGGGTCGTTGGCGTGTGAACTTGATTTATAATAATGAAGACAAGTTCTTTGTTATCAAAGTATTCTTCATAGTTATTCAAAAACAATGATTTAACTAACTTCCTCCTGCTACTTATGTCACGCTGTGAATAGTTAAATGTTCAACCTGTTCACTGTAAAACAACAATGAAATAATATACCTATATCATGAACAGTAGGAAGTAGTACTGCGGAACCCGATGCAACAGACACCATGTAATCTAGCTTAATGTCAGTACTTACAACGAGTAGGAAGCAAACGATTTGTGGATATAACACTTTGCAGCTACTTAGCTTTCAAAGTTCAGCCGTTCTAAACCATTAACATTAATTATAATGAAACAAGCTATTGCTGATTTTGTACAGTTTTCTGTCAGTTCTCTTATGTTTTTGTTTTAGTTGATGATCATTTTGATACAATTTAAGAAGCATACTTGAGGCCAACAAACTTTGGATAGGTTAAGCAGAAAAAAATGTTGATCAGTGGCTGTGGCTAACGCTAGGAGCGTCCTATGTCCATCAGTGGACTGTATTATACTGGTTAATTAGAGCAGAGAAAAGATGTGATGGCTGTAAAGAGCCTTGCGTGGTGGGGATGTTATTCTCCGCCATGGTATGGTCCTATTTGGATATTTTCTTGTTCATCATCAAAGGGTCGTTAATTTACTGTTCACCGTTGAGATAACATCAATCAGCTGTTGGGTATTATTTTATTTATTACTAGCGACCCGCCTGCCGTTTCACCCGCGCTGCTTCGTTCCTAAGAGGAGTAGCGTGATGTTATATAGCCTATAACCTTCCCCGATAAATGGACTATCCAACACAAAATTATTTTTTCAATTCGAACCAGTAGTTTCTGAAATTAGCGCGTTCAAACAAACAAACAAACTCTTCAGCTTTATAATATTAGTATAGACTTATTTATTTACTTTAAAACGGTATATTGATCTGTAAATAAAAATAAAGTATTAACTCGGTAAATTACTAGTAAAAAAGGAACTTTTCAACACAAGCTTTCAGTGTAGTATCAGTAACATGAAGTAGACCCCGCCGACTATATCATTGTAGTACAATAGTGTTGTTAGTCGAATTGGACTGGACTTGAAACTATCAGCCTGATTCAGATCGTTCAACTGTAGACACCATATTATGCTCAAACTATTTACCGATGAAATGTCTGTAGTCTGCGGCGGCTCTCGGCCAGGTTGTATTGTCAGGAGTTGACAACATTATGCGTAAGTGTGCAACTTCTGTGGAACCGTCCAGAATTCGAAAACTGCTCACAATATTACCGAAGATAGGTAAACTTCACTCACAAAGACTTAAGCTTCTATTTCATGCATGTTTCCTGAGAAAGCGAGGGGACAAGGAAAGTGGGCGTCCAAGTAAAGCAACACCGGTATTCACGTATTTAGCTAAGCCAATCTACTCTCGTTTCCGCTAGAAAACCAGCCGCATCGCTCTGTGGCTGTTAAAATATGCGCAATCACTATGATTTTACTTATTCATATTATTAAAATAAATACTTATTGATGTTTACCTCCTTGGAGTACAGCGTGAAGAGAAATTTTGGAAAGCACTCCTTACGTTTATGGTCTCCTGGAATTTATGTAGTAGTAAGAACGAATCCTCACTGTAGTTTAAGTTTAACCGGTAAACATGCTATTTATTCCATATCTCTTGTTTTAGTAATTGCAATCATGGCCGAAGACCGATGTCCCTGGTCGAAATGAATTCCTGTATTTGATCCAGAGCTAGAACTCCAACAAAACGAATTCCAGCATCTCTAGCCTTGATTGCCAATTTTCTTTGTATAATAACCCCAGCTTGTTGAATTCTGCAGAGTATAACTAGTCGGAACTACATGCACATACCGAGTGTTGTTCGATTATTATTTACTAGCGACCCGACCGCGGTTTCACCCGCGTTGCCCCATTCTTATGAGTCGTAGCGTAATGTCAAATAGCTTAAAACCTTCCTCTTGAATCACTCTATCTATTAAAAAACCGCTTCAAAACCCGTTGCAAAGTTTTGAAGATCTAAGCATACATAGGGACGGACAGACAGCGACAGACTTTGTTTTATACTATGTAAAGAAGTGATCAGACACTGTAAAATGGCTTTATAAAGAGAAGCGGGTAACATTAATTTTAAAGACATTACGGGTCTCACAATGTTCTTAAGAACCTACTTATTCCTTTTACCTACTTATTTCATTTTTCCGAACATAAACGATGTAGTGCATTCTTACACACCGACTCATGGAGTCCATGAGTCGGTGCATTAGTTACGCTTTACACTGGAACCGGTTCACGCCAGTTAAAACCAGTTGCTAACCAGCTTCGTCAAGTAACAACTGGACCGGTCACTCTTCCTGTCATTTCACTTATTTTTTGTGAAACTATATAAAGGCTTCCTATGGTCACTGTCTATAGAAAACCACGTTAAACATATATTTATTTAATAAAATATAACATATAGAAAACGAAACAGGTATTAACGCGCTATTAATAACTTTAATTATGCTCAGTTAGGGAAATATAACATAATTCATAATTTTAAATTATTTTATGCAACATGTAGATATTATGTATGTAAGTACCTAAATAACTGAGAATTATATAATATATTACTAACTTCCGTGAAAAATGGAATCTTCCGTAACAATAAATAAAGTAGGTAAATAAATATTTCGCCATTCAACTCCTTTATGTATATCGCTCTGTCTATCAGTCACCAGAGAAACCAATACAACTAGATCGCGATACAGAGAAGGAAAATAATATGAAGAGAATTTGAACAAGTTCTTACTTACTAACATAAATACCTACATTTTAAACATTCCAAACAGTTACGAAGATTGTTGAATATCCAAATATAAGGAAATAAAATAAAAATTGTTCCGTACAGACGATACTAGGTATAACGCTCTACTAACCCGGAAGAATCACTACGCTTGGCTACCCTGGCGAGTTTGCTCACAACTGGAATTGTATCTTATATCATACTAGCTTTTGCCAGCGACTTCGTCCGCGTGGAATAGTTACTTTGTTCCCTAGTTCTTCGCCCGTGGTTTCAGCTGCGTTGCCCCGTTTCTAAAGGTTGTAGCGTGATGATATATACATTGATAGTTTGAAACCTTTCCCATGAATCACTCATTTTCCCAACATTTCCCTTCACTGCTCTGCTCCTATTGATCGTAGCGTGATGAAAAGTACACTATAACCTGTGGTTTGGGCTGTGCGTTGATAGATCACTGTGTCAGTCAGTCAGTCACCTAACGTAAGAGTAGACAAATATAATCAGAAAGCTCCGAACTGCTAAGCTATCGGGAGTTACACGTGTTATTGTGAGTCAACCATAAAAGATAGACATTTGCTGTCGTGGAATATTTTTTATATAATTTTAAGGAGAACATTTCCGTTATACATGATTTCTATGTAGCTTTAACCATTAAGGCTGCACACGCGACGGAAGCTTAAAAAATGGAGTAAGTTCTCCTGTTTTCCCAACATTTCCCTTCACTGCTCTGCTCCTATTGATCGTAGCGTGATGAAAAGTATACTATAACCTGCCCAGGAGTATGAAGAACAATTGTACCAAGTTTCGTTGAAATCCGTCGAGTGGTTTTTGTTTCTATAAAGAACATACAGACAGACAGACAGACAGACAGACAGACAGACAGACAGACAGACAGACAGACAGACAGACAAAAATTTTACTGATTGCATTTTTGGCATCAGTATCGATCACTAATCACCCGCTGATAGTTATTTTGGAAATATATTTCATGTACAGAATTGACCTCTCTACAGATTTATTATAAGTATAGATATAGATAGATAACGCAAAGCTCAAGATTTAATAGCTTTTTGAACAAATCAAAACCAATTGAAGACTGATTAATGGTAGTAAAGTGGAAATGGAAGAACAACTGGGATAATTGGCACTTGAAATATTACAGCTATATCTGAAAATATCTGTGGATTATTTTCTTGTGCGTGGAAAAATAAATCAACTTAGCAGCATTTAAAAAATCAAAATTATTTTCTTTGCTATCTCACCCAACATAAATTACACCTTTTGAACCGACTTCAAAAGGAGGAGGTTCTCAATTCGATTTTATGTTTGTTACCTCAGAACTTTCGACTGGGTGAACCGATTTTGATGATTCTTTTTTTATTCCGTTAAAGGAGCCAGGGATTAAGTATATTATGTTTCTTCTTCCTGAGACTCAGAATCAAGTAAAAAGTTATTAAGAAAATACCCTCTAAAAACATGACCATGCCAAATGTTTTGGCTAATGGCACGAGAGTTCGATGCTCAAGCGAAATTTGAATACCTGGTAAATGTTTGGCCTTTGCCGGACTTTACGAAACTAAAGCTATACGATAATCCTGACAAGATCTTAGGGAGCTAGCTAGATAGACACGTCAAGACACTATACACTTCACACAGGGATCATAAGCTACATTACTATATACCGACATAAGTGACTCGTTATTAAAAACCTAAATCTAAGAAAAGTGCGATTGTATTGGTGGAAAAAGCAAAATAATAACATGTTTCCTCAACATTTTTTGCACTCACATCAACACTAATGTAATGTTACAAATTGATGATACACATTACACAATTTCGCAACCCGTTAATCAATTGAAACGATCGATTGTATAAGCAATTACGATCTAATTATAGCTATGTATGTTCAGTGAGCAGAAAAAGTGCATGCTCAGTGACCGGGCTATTGATTAAAATTATAGTAAATGCGTAAGGGTATTACGGTGGCAAAAACAGGAGTATTTGATTGTTAAGTAACGCTTACGTGAAATATTGCAAATTCAGTTCATCCTATTTTACTACGGGTCGATGCAGAATGTCTTAAAGCATTTTTAATCATTACTCCCGTAAGATACCTACCTAAGAATGTACCTATGGGTTGAATCGATAAACAGTAGGTACCCTAAAGATTGATTAGGCTCATAATCTACCTGATTTTATAAAAAATCGATAAATAGATCTTGAGCGGACATATCGACTCTACGATTCTAAAAATCATTAATTCGGCTTCAGTATCGCTCAATTAATCTCCTTCACCTAATTTTTTTCAATTACAGACACGACTTTTCTACAGACTTATTATATGTACGAGTGTCGAGTAGGTATAGATTTCTCTATCAGCCACTATCTGATCACTTACTACATCCTCGACCCGATCATCTTTTACACAATTCATCCATCAATATCCTAATCCCTCTCATTCTGAGAGGAGACCCGTGCCCAGCAGTGGGACAGTATAATGGGTTATAAAAACATTTCAATTTAAAGTTCAAGTAACGATTAATACCAATATGGAACAAGTTGGCTAACACATTAAAGGGCAATATTAGTAATAGTAATCAGCCACGATATCACAGTACTTATCTGTATCAACACAAATGTCATACGGTCTGGTCTATAAATCAAGTAGAGAATGTCTCAACTCTCTGTTAAGTACAAGGACTTTGTTAATCGTTTACTTCCAATCAAAACGTTAATCTATCGTTAAATAAAAGTAGATCACACGTCTAAAATGGCATACTAACGCTTATATGACCGGTAAAATTTGGTTTTCTTCCGTGAGCTTTTTCTTATATTATGAATGAATGGCCACTGTCGACTACTCCACAATGGATAGTCTAGGTAGGTATGCGTAATTCATTACTATATTATTATAGTACAAATCTTAATACGAGTAACTTAAAATTGGTCACAGTGACAAGCCAGCTTAATGCTAATGATCAATTGAACTTTTGATAAGCTACGAATGCCTCAGTCCGTGTCATCTTCTTTAAATGACCTTCTATGAATCCCATTCACTTCGATTTTTCTAGGTAGTCTACTGGACTACCATTCTAAAGCATTATACTCACAAACATCACGACTCCATGTAAATAGAAACTGGGACACAGCAACAGGTCCAGCCGATACACACGTTCGCGTGAAACTTACTGTGGCTAGCATTTGCATGGCGGATATTAAACCAGTAGCTTATACTGTAACTAGGACTAGCAATCGTAGTACGAGCACTTTGGTTTAATTCAATGTTGCTCTAGGAATGTTGTTTGGACGACGACCTCGGTATATTCCTTCTGTAGCCTTTATCTATGTTTTGTCATGTTAAACTAACTATAGTCTTGTGGCCGATAATGTATTAAAAAATGACGACACATTTGGCATAGCGGCTGAGCAATCGGCTTCTGCGCAACGTGTTGTGGGGTTGTGGTTGTTATGTTGTGCACCCACGATACAGGAGAAAATCCTAGTGCGGGGCAACGTTTTTTATGTACAAAAACATATGCTTTTTGAGTAATCTCAATCAACTAATCAGTGAGTGTTCCGTTAATGATGCTAAATGCACAATTGTTAGTCTAATGTCCACACAGCGTTGTGTAAGTTGTCTGTTTATCAACCGCGTCGTGTGACATGTCTGAAGGAAGCCCGGCTCCGGTGTCTGCATCGGTAAACTGAACCATCTTGTAATCTCTAGCTGGTTGGTGCACTGCCGTTTGCTCATAATAGTATGTATATTGACTATCACTCGTGCCGATAGAAATATTTGTACTGTGGTATATACTATCTAAAGTTGTCTGCAGAGCAGCATCTTGTCGTGACGGGTTACAAAAATATAAAAGGTAGTTAAATAGGTTATCCTGTCATGTCTGTCTTTATTGGAACGAAGTTCCTTATCGCGCGTTGTGAAAGGGGGCTAGACGGAAAAAAATCTTACGAAAAGTGTTTGTTTGTCTTTTTGCTATAGTAAGCTATTGTATAATAAGATAATAATAAGATAATAAGATAGTAGTTCCTTTCGATTAATTTACCATATGCTAGCATACGTTTATATTATGATTATGATTATGATTATATGTATAAATACTCGCTCCGTGCTGATTTTGAACTTGCATCCTAAGGCACTGCGCTAATCGAGCCTTCAACTATTTATAAATTTAAACTTCGTTCCATCCGGGTGTCCCTTGACACCTCTCAAGTATTTTTTTAATCCCCGCAAAAAGAGAGGTGTTTTAAGTTTAACATGAGTATCTGTGTGTCTGTCTGTTGCATCGTAGCGCCCGAACGAATGGACCTAGTTTGGTTCAGTTTTTTTGTTTGAATGGTGACCTGATGGAGAGTTTTCTATGGTTTAAGAAAATCTGGCCATCCGTTTGAAGATTATCAGCCCTTTTCTGGTTCATGAAGGAACGTCAGCAATTTCTACAGGTCTGATCGATTTGAAATTTGGTGGAAATGTTTATTATGTTCTGTAGAACAAGCTACGGGAGATAAAAGCGCCAGTGTCAGACAAGGAGGGATTACGTCACCAAAGCATATCTTATCTTTATATCAACGATCTGATCGGTAAGCTCAGCAGCAAGAAAATCGGCTGTCGCATTGATGACGTCAGTATCAATAAAATCAGTTACGCTGACGATATGGTGCTGCTGAGTCCAACGGCCAGGGCCCTCAGGGAGCTACATAAGTGTTGTTAGTCCTATGCTCAGGCACATGGCCTATTGTATAATGTCAGCAAAAGCGAGAAGGCGGACGGTGGTAAATGTCCAGACTTTGTGCCTGTAATTAAACTTAACGGTGATGAACTAAAACGAGTCTATATGTTCATGTACCTGGGGCATTATGTTACCGACGACCTTGGGGACGAGGTGGATATTAAGCGGGAACGTAGGAGGTTCGCAAGTTAAGGTAACACTTTTCAAAG
This sequence comes from Acronicta aceris, assembly GCA_910591435.1. Taxonomy (NCBI): domain Eukaryota; kingdom Metazoa; phylum Arthropoda; class Insecta; order Lepidoptera; family Noctuidae; genus Acronicta; species Acronicta aceris. The sequence goes on along the minus strand of OU342781.1, from coordinate 2,439,958 downwards.
TTTATTGTTAAGTGTTATGTACGTGCAGCCTGTGGACCAATTATACTCAGCGGACTGTTAGCGCCCTACGGGTTCAATATAATAATGGATTCAGGATGTTGATTGGGTTGCCCCGTTTCTGCAGCGCATCTGGTATGCTCACCCATGCACACGTCGATGGCTTCCGTGCCATCATCAGGCAGAAATCTGCCTCATTGCTCTGCAGAGTGCGGACCAACTCCAATTCCATCCTGAAGACTAGCAGGGAGGTACGAGTCCCTTGTTCGTAGATGCATCTCGAACAATAATCTTGTCACTAAATTTTGAGGGTTACTGACATAGTTATAAGATTATTTCATTTACTAACCTACTATGAATGCAATTCGTCCAAAATAAACATTATTTTATTTTCTAAGCCACCGCGAACCCTACCCGCATGATTGAAATTTTGCCTTCTCATTCTGAATTCACGTCATAATTATTTTATTACTAGCTTTTGCCAGCGACTTCGTCCGCGTGGAATAGTTACTTTGTTCCCTAGTTCTTCGCCCGCAGTTTCACCTGCGTTGCCCCGTTCCTAAGGGTTGTAGCGTGATGTTGTATAGCTTGAAACCTTTCTCATGAATTACTCATTTTACCAACATTTCCCTTCACTGCTCTGCTCCTATTGATCGTAGCGTGATGAAAAGTATACTATAACCTGCCCAGGAGTATGAAGAACAATTGTACCAAGTTTCGTTGAAATCCGTCGAGTGGTTTTTGTTTCTATAACGAACATACAGACAGACAGACAGACAGACAGACAGACAAAAATGTTACTGATTGCATTTTTGGCGTCAGTATCGATCACTGATCACCCGCTGATAGTTATTTTGGAAATATATTTCATGTACAGAATTGACCTCTCTACAGATTTATTATAAGTATAGATTAGGTACTTGAAGAATTATCTATTCTATATTAGTATATCTCTCTGTGTGCGTGGTTTCCTCATTTCTAAGCGTTGCAACCTCCTTTCATGAGTTTCTCCTGCATCTAGTATCTAATAACGGAGTAATTCTTTTATAAAATTAAAAAACTAACTTATCGTCAACATCTGTCTATCTGACTATCATTACCTAGCACTATGACTTAATTACCTATATTACAACATGTATTAGGTACCGATCTCTACTCAGTGACACTGCCGGCCAAAAAAACTATAGGTACCCACTGACTAAGACAAGTCACTTTCACTGGAGCAAATTATACGAAACAAAGAGAGTTCTGTCCGTCCGTCTGTAGCCAATTGTTAGCTATTGTTAGTCGTGGCTTGAACATGGGTGGCGTAATATGGGCCAGAGGAACGATCTGGCTTTATGGCTGATAATGTAATATTCGTGGAAAATTTCATGCAAATTATGTCTGTTTTGTTGTCATCATGTGTGGGAATATTACTATACGAAGGGAGCAATGCCGCGAAACTTTTCTGTTATGTGTGTGTTTACAAATTTGTAAATTATATAACGTTACTTTATCGATCATTATTGTTTTATCTTTTGTGCTGTTCACACACACATTATAAAACCAGGAAGACAAACGCATTTGCTTTGGCCAATAAATGATATCGACACTGACCATAAAACATATTGCAAACACCATTCTCGCATGCAAATAATCGTGCAATAGCAATTAAAATCATTTAGCTACACAAATAATGTCATAACGACATCATTTGCGCAGAAAACGTAATGCATTAAATAATAAAATTGTGATTTAGTATGAAATTACGTAAAACCGAACGCACAGAAGTGGGTAAACGACGATACTCGTTCCGTTCCACGCTATGCAACCAAATGCCCGAGATATGCAACCGCGCATGTCATTTTCCTGGCCCGCGCTGTACATGTATTATTGCTTGTTTATTCCGTTTTAATTGTAAAAAAATAAGATTATAATCAGAAATGACTTGTAAATTAAATTCCAAGGTAGAAATATGTACTCGTTTACAGTTCACGTAACTTTACTTAATTATATGTGAACAGTAGGTGTTTTTTTTTACCTCCTTTTCTAATGTAACAAGTCACAGCAATACGAGTGAATCGTTTTTACGAGTTTCTTCTAGGTAAGCGCGCTCCATCGTAGAGTCGCCTGATGTTAAGTGTCGCTTAACATCAGGCGAACTGGCAGTCAAGCGTAAGCCTACCAAAAAAAAAAATACAAGCACAATTATGTCATCATATTTGTGTGTAGTACATATTTTATAGTTACCGAATAAATTCTAATGCTATTTTAAATCTGTTGATCAAAATTTGCTAATCTAATAAAACATGTAACTAAACAAAAACGGCAAAAAATTTATGTCTGTAGTACGGGAGCCCCCTTAAATATTTATTTTATTCTTTTTTTAATACATCATCTGTGAAAATTTCAACTGTCTAACTATTACGGTTCATGAGATACAGCCTGGTGACAGCCGGACAAACAGACAGACAGGACAGCGGAGTCTTACTAATAGGGTCCCGTTGTCCCCTTTGGGTACGGAACCCTAAAAACACCAAGCCATACCTACTTACTTAACTTGAATATGAAATGTGAGGACTTGGCTAGGACTAGGCGGTATTTTCTACTGGCTGTTAACCCAGGGATCTTTTTAACCATAGCCATTAAATTTCAAAAATGAATACCAACGACCTACCGATAATCACCTGTTCGTCCTGCAGTACCAGCATTCCCAACGATCCAGTGGTTATTTGTTCTCTGCGGGTAGTGATCTGTGTCGTGACTGCGCGTGCGCGGCTCTCGTGACGGTCACGCTTGCACAAATAAACGATAGCAGTTCATCGGCTCCCGGCTTGTAGAATCGATTACACGGCGTTTACGAAAAATTACAATTTTTTTTGTGAACTTGTTTAATCATTATCAAGTCATCTGCCATAAGTTAAGTCAACAATAGACGCCTCTCTAGCGTTTTTTACCCTCTAGTAGTCAATGGAAAATCTGTATCTCATTGTTTTTGGCTCAACCCTCTCTGACTTTGGTGATTCTTGCTGGGAACTGCAATCTGCTGCAATAATCATAATTATTATTCTGATATGAGCTTTTAGACCCCTGTTCTCCTTTCACAATTAATGGGATGAATAATATTGATCTCACGGGTCTAGTGTGCTTTAGCAGCCTATAAACATGGAAACTTAAAACTTAATGGAGTAAATGTTTAACATGTTGTTTTAGAAATGGAAAAATAATTATCTTTATAACATCGTATTTAATCTAAGTGAGTGGTAAATAACTTGAACGATTAATGAAAGGGTAGGGCATGCTATCTTCTTTGAAGATAACACACCATCACGCCTGTATTCTCCGAAGGGTTAGGCAGAGGCGTACTTAACGTACACCCACAGTTCGCCGGTATGTTTAGGTCCCATGTTATAGGGGGCGAGCCTATAGCCATTAACGGGCACAAATCCAGACTCCGAGCTGCTACTGAGAATTTTATAGAAAAACCCAATAACAATTTGCTCGACCCGGGGATCGCACCCAGCTCTAGTGTAGCAGTTTCGCTTGGGACCACTAGACTAATGAGGCACTAGTCTTCTTTGAAGATATTTGCTCTATACCTTAAAAAGTAGTACTATTGCATTAATCCCTATACCGTATCCACTAAATATCTATCAAATCGAAACCCAGTGATACAGTTTTTATATCAATCAACGCTGAACCATCCGCGTACCAGCCGGATGCTCTGCGCGCGCGCAAGAAAACGCATAATGTAAAACGTGTAATATCGTCGTGATTGCACGCCACGCCAGCTAGCCAAGGAACTGTTGACAAATGGGAAATAACTGCATGCCAGCGTTACAGCAATACACATGGACACATCGATCGATTGCCAATGGTAGTCCATAAAACGCCTATAGGCGAGAACAACTGAGTTCTGCTACAGGTTCGTCTGTGGTGGTATCTACCACATTCTAATAATTTTCTTCTGCCAAGCAACTTGAGCTTGACGGCAATATATGCATTCAAGCTTAAAGAATACCTACTGTAGCTAATACAAGCATTATTAACATTGACATACAGTAAAACCTATATTCCCCGAAGCGATAGAGGTGTACTAACGAGTTAGCCAGTATGTTTAGATCCCATGTAAAAGGGAGCGAGCCTAAATCCAAACTCCGGTCTGTGAGAATTTCATAAAAACACCCAATTACACTCCTGGACCCGAAAAACGAACCCAGAACCTTATCTGTCACAGAAGTCGCAGAAGTCGCACTTACAAGTTATAGACTTCTCAACCAGATAATGGCACTATTGCGTCAGGGAATTAAGAAACTGACGCGATGTTTGGTCGGCCTAAGATTCATATTTCAGTTTTGGATTAAGATTCCAATGTCTTGATTCTCCCTTCTGAATTTATTATGAAAACTGACTTATCATGAACATGATACACCACTATTATTTAATTTATCATATAATATTGGTTTTGCAAGTAAAACTATATAGCTTAGCTTTTCCTCTTCGATGTTGCGGTGAAACGGTCATTACGCGAAACCGCCGACTTTCACTACAGACAATATATTAATGTTATGCCGATCAGTGGTGACAAAATTTGTCAGGTGATCGATGAGGGCAATAATAAAGTAGGTCATAAAAAAGTTTGCTTGAAAGATTTAATTTTGTTAAGTCAAAATTGTATATCCATGTTTTTAATTAATAGCAAACAGTCCCGCGTAACTGATTGGTTGCACTGCGCGGCATTTGATTGGACCCAGTCCATTAAAACTGAGAAATTTGCAGGGTTTTGCAACATTTCATATACATGACAGAGTGAGTTAAGGAAATTATGCCTCACGTGTCTTGTAATCTCATATTTTTGCCTTCTGCTACAAAAAAACGGACAAGTGCGAGTCGGACTCGCCCACCGAGGGGTCCGTACAAATTGGTAGGTTTTTATGATTTAATTACAAATGTATAGTTCTCAAATTTATCCCTATACTTGTAGTATAAGACGGCCATTCCTTGCCAATTTCATAATCCTAGGTCAACGGCAAATACCCTTTAAATTGCGATTCCCTTGAGTGTCGAAATATACGTTTTTTGCGGCATATACGACCGTATCTTTTTTTTTTAATTTAATATTTTCACAGCTTCAAGGGACTGTAGACCTGAATATATGGTTTTAACTTCAAGTCGATACCTCCACGCGTTCCCATGATAAAGGGTCTTAGCAGACAGACGGACGGACAACAAAGTGATCCTATAAGGGTTTAGTTTTTTCCTTTTGAGGTACTGAACCCTAAAAAGACAGTACCACAGACTATCAGGGTCGTGGAGAATATAATCACAAATCCCATAACCGGAAGCGAGTGCTGTTTTCGTCGGTACGAATCTGACGTCACCCTGGCGATAGGCCTCATGCCACATCAAAAAAGAATCAAGATTTATAATTAACGGAATAATCGCATAACAATCATACAAAAACTTCATGCAGTCAAATTGAGAACCACCTCCTTTTTTGAAGTCGGTTAAAACGAACCCCTTACACTATACGCCACAGAGCCCGATCTTCAGCATGAATATGGAACTTACCATCTCTACTATAAAGCCATCATAGGCTCCAACCAAACTTATATTTTAACATACTAAGTATTCATAAGCCCTTCATCACTATAACTTTCACATTAAGTACCTACTCGTTCAAAAACGTTGTTGTTTTAGGAAATCGGACACACCGACGGACGGACGCACTTTCTCGTAGATACATATAACATATATAATGCTAGTACCAATTAGCATCGAGACGAGGAAAGTACATTAGCTACAATACGACACGTTCAATTACCTGCGCTCTGCCGGCGGGATGCGGCGCAAGCTATAAGAACATGGACAAACACAAATGATTGACTATGTTTATTTCTGTGAATGGATCTGTTATAGATACTTTTTACAAGTATGTAAATGTTTTAGATTTTTAATATCTAGATGAGGCCAGCATTTTCTAACTGACGATATCTGAGAAGAAACGCCGAAACAAACTCAGAGAATCATGGTCTCTTTTAAAGTCCAAACATAGTAGATACTTTAGTATCAAATATCTATGTGTTATGTAGGATAAATTGTGCAAATATTATATTACTAGTTCTTCGCCCGCGGTTTCACCTGCGTTGCCCCGTTCCTAAGGGTTGTAGCGTGATGTTTTATAGCTTGAAACCTTTCTCATGAATCACTCATTTTCCCAACATTTCCCTTCACTGCTCTGCTCCTATTGATCGTAGCGTGATGAAAAGTATACTATAACCTGCCCAGGAGTATGAAGAACAATTGTACCAAGTTTCGTTGAAATCCGTCGAGTGGTTTTTGTTTCTATAACGAACATACAGACAGACAGACAGACAGACAGACAGACAAACATTTTACTGATTGCATTTTTGGCGTCAGTATCGATCACTAATCACCCGCTGATAGTTATTTTGGAAATATATTTAATGTACAGAATTGACCTCTCTACAGATTTATTATAAGTATAGATAGAAGATTAAACTTTTTTAATTATACGTATCACGTGTTAGTACTGGACATTGTATGGTACAATATTTGTTTACCATTTGTTGTCAATGACGACAGCAAATACAATGCAATACTTTCGGCAAGATCTTTATGTGTCCCAGTAATAAAAAAATATAGCGAAAGAAAAATCGTATTAATTATTCACTAACTTGATAAACGTTTAAACGGAAATATGTATAAAGATAGCAATATTTCTAGAAAATATCATCATTTTAATAGCTGTGTTAAATTGTTGCTAATTCTTTTCAACCCTCCGTCTTCTCCTTTGACTTGGAACACAACAAGTAATCAAGTGCGCCTTTCCACTTTACATTATAGATACTAAATATATTAGATTAATTCATCGCGTTGTGAAATTAGATAGAAATCTATCAGTACTGTTTATCTTTATGTAAGATTTGCTTCTAGGAAGAATTACCGCTTTGTAGATAGAATATTATTTATTTATTTATTTATTAAGGTTTTCCCACAGCTTATGTGTATAACAATTTGTTTTTTTTTTTTTTAATAAAACGTTGCCCCACACTAGGATTTTCTCCTGTATCGTGGGTGCGTTTACAAACACAAATTCTCACATGCACAAACGCCCAGACCCGGAACAACTACCTGTAAGATCATACAAATATTTGCTCCGTGTGGGGATCGAACCCACAACACGTTGCGCAGAAGCCGATCGCTCAACCGCTACGCCAATCGTGTCAATTTAATTACATACTTGATCTCGTTGTTAAACTAAGATATTATATAAAAAGCAAGAAAAACTTTCGATTCCTCTGTGTTATGTATTTTTGAATACTTAATTCAAATTAGGATTATATAAAATAATTAGCTATGTCAGTAATTTGGGTTTTGAAAATATTTTAATTATTCTAAAATGCTGACGTGGCTCTTTGAGGTACTAATCTTCAAATAGGTACCTACTGCTGCGCACGCTTGTCCCCTGACACCCCAAGTTACAATAGACGGTGTCTTCGCAGAGCAATTTTGTTCATCAACAATTTTCAAATAAATAAATAATAGTTATTATTGCTTAATGGATTACACATTTTCTATAAAAAACATAAAATTATGACCTTTATACATTACATAAAGAATTGCGCATTTTACTTCACTGGTATATAGATCAGAAATGATCAGGCATTACACAATTATATCTAGGTACATAATACGTAAGAGATGTCCAGTGTTGCGTATGTTTAACTGAAATAATTTGGTCGTTTGGTATACATTATATTCAAAACCAATGCTTAAGCTAATTATCGTTCTGTCAGCCGTATATTATTCGATTTTAGTCCATTCCAAGACCACTAGGCTAATGACTGCCTGATAGGGCTAGTGTTACTGTCGGGTTTTTCTATGAAATTCTCAGTAGCAACTCGAGTTTGCGATTTGTGCCCGGATAATAGCAATAGAAACGATATATACTTAACAGTAGAATTGCGTATGAACATTGTTGTCACTTAATGATCGATAACTCTCAAGCATGTAGGTAAGCATGGATATGAATTTTACACCATCATCATCATGGTGACTAGACAGAATAGCATTGCCCTTCCCACCCCATGCTAAGACAGTCACAGTCACTAACTTGACGCGAGACGATGGGCTATTCTCGTGAGCGTTTGAATGCATCCTTCCTATGTCATTGTATCTCAGCGGATATACCTTAGCTGCATTTTCCGACATCCACGTGTGGACAGAGATTGCGCACGAAGCCATTTTGAGTTATGTAGATTTGATAAAAGTTAGGGCTATTGTTGCATCATGATTACGTGACAGACACAACACACCATAGAATATGTAACGCAGATCACATTGCGCAAACGCGTTGAAGATTCACACATGCATGGTGGCGTAAAACTGTTGAACGGTGTCGGACGTTATTGCCTATGGCCCAACACTACGTGCTTATGATCAGCGAAATGACCTAATATGCAAGCCACCAGCCAATCTGAACGTGTAAATGGTTAAAGGTCGTAAATGCTTTGACACTGTTTTGTTTGAATTCAAATGGAAATTAGCAATCGGTTACAGAAGAGTTTGAAATTCGTAAAAACGTCGTTTACTCTATTTCAAAGCGACTACGTAAAATAAGATATTATTTAGTTATAGAAACAAATTGTGTGATTGCCTTAGTAGTGACTAGCTTCCGCCAGCGGCTACGCCCGCTTTATCAACGACCCATGTCACTTCCCAGAACAAAATAATCAAATAATTTTTAATTGTGCTCCGCTCCTATTGATCGTAGCGTAATGAAAAGTATACTATAACCTGCCCAGGAGTATGAAGAACAATTGTACAAAGTTTCGTTGAAATCCGTCGAGTGGTTTTTGTTTCTATAACGAACATACAGACAGACAGACAGACAAAAATTTTACTGATTGCATTTTTGGCGTCAGTATCGATCACTAATCACCTGCCGATAGTTATTTTGGAAATATATTTCATGTACAGAATTGACCTCTCTACAGATTTATTATAAGTATAGAAGATATAGATAAGAAGAACTATACGGTTTGTCATGCACGGTGGTTCGAGTAAATATCTTGACATGAACCTTTAAGTTTTCAATTGTTAATTAAGTATCGTTACTTAGTTTAACGGTGAAGGAAAACATCGTAGGTAGGTACATCTAAAAAATTCCAATAGTGAAGTACCTAGTGTGAAATTTGGCAATCCGCACTAGCATATTAGAGTAGGTATATGTTATACTTTTTAAACTGCTCGTGCTTTTATATGGGTACATGTATAGAAGCACCGAGGCATACGAGTTCCTTAAACTTATTAGAAACAATTAAATTTTGTTAACAATATCATCGACCTACTTAAACTAATGTTTGTTTGTTTAAAGATTTTTCTCATACTATTTTACAATACTATTATGTTTTCTATGTAACTTATTGTTTGTAAAAACTCCCAGACGTCATTACCTTCTTGACCTGAATAAGTCGCCATTGGACTGTACTGTAGATTATGCACAACATGCATAATCTTCCTACGATTATGGAAACGAAAGAAAATTATTTCAGTCGTAAATGAGTTACGAATTTGTCATTTATGTTATATAAACAAGTTGCATAAGCATCGCGATTTTAATAAGAATATATGTGAAGGACCCAGCCGGTATTGTAAATACTATCAATTTGATATTATTTATAGTTAGACGTAGAAAGATATACTCATACAGATTTTATTTTGATTTCAGATGGCGCACCGCATCGTGCACAGGTTAGCTTACCTTGTGACACTCCTGGTCGTGACGTCAACGGCAAAGAAAGATCAGACGCGATGGTCTCGCCAGATCAGCACCTACACCTCAGACATCAGCGACTGGATGCCCCTCTCTAGCCCCGTCGAGAGAGAACCTGAACAGTTACCACAAATGAAGAGACAAGTCATTGCAGAACCAAGGATACTAACAGAACCGTTTCCTGGGCTCACGAGGCCTACAGGATTCAGTCAAGATTCTTTCCCATCAAGAACTTACTATAATGCACCTGTAAACAGACAGCTGTACCTGCAATCTGTCCCGTCAGTTCCATCTGCTCCACAGAATTATCTAACAGACCAAGGTTTTGGACAAGGCATTCGTTTCGGTTTGTCACAACCAAACTTTCCCTTGAATCAAGGTTTTGTAGCTCCTCCATTTGGTTTTGATAGCATCCAACCCCAAAAACCTAGACCGCAACCTATACTAAACCCAGTCAGTTTCACTCAAGGGCTACCTGGTTCTTCTCAGCCAAAACCTTTTCTAAATCAAGGTCAAAAAACGAAACTGGATATGCCTAGATTGATAGATGGGTACCGTGCAGAGAATTTGAGCGGTGACTTCAGTGTCGGTTTCAATGAAAATAAGAAACCACAGTCTTTACAGAAGATCAAATTTGACTCTGTTGATAAACCGCTAAAACAAGAAACTCTGCCACAGAACTCTAAACTTGAAAAAGAGGAAGTCCAGTTACTATATGTCCCGTTAGAGTCGCTAAACAGAGGACAATTCAACTTCAGGAGCCCTTTAACCACTTCTCAATTGGTAAATACGGAATTGTATTCCCAAGGAGCCCCGAGACCCAATCCATTGAAACAAACATTTATTGGCGACTACCAGCGGCCTATTGCAAAACCATTGGACTCTTTATCTGGACAAAACTACTTTACCGATTTCAACGGACAATTGAAAAATTCCGATCAAGTGCCGAAATATTCAACGATCCCGACTCCCTTTCCAACTCAACCTCCAACGACTCCGAAACCGAAAAAGTTGAAACCGCATCAACCACCTCTTGCTATCTTCATGACTAAAGAAGTCAGTAAAAACAGTCAGGTAAAAGTTGGAGACGTCCTATCATCTTTGAAAAACGCTGACACTATAGCTGTGTTGGATTCAGTCAATCCATTGAATGCTCCTAAAGTTTTCATCGGACCTTCCACTTTACCGCCACCAGAGAACTTCGTTAAGTTTGAGTTGCCTTACTTATCCAACATAGAAAATAGCGACAAGAAACTAAAACAGTTGCCCTTCTTTGTTGCACCTTTGAGCTACAACACGCCAAACGGGTTCGCTAAAATTCCTTTCCCATCTCCGCATGTGGGATCAGTTGTAATAAATTCTCAAATTCGTGATTCGACACAAACACAAATATATCCGCAATCGGGACATAATCAGAATTATTATTCAGTAACTCAACCTGCTTACAAACCAGAAAAACCTGTTACTCAAAAACCATCATTTAGCTATTACAGCACTGCCGCACCAAAACCTAGTCCTGTTCCAAATTATCAGTCCAATTACTATTCCTTTGAAGCGCAGACTGTATCATCTATCAGACCGCCTAAACAACCGGAAACTACAACAGCTCCTCTCAAAACGGGATCTTACTTCTTAAGCAATGTGGGTCCCCAATACAACTCACAAGAGTATGTCAACTTCCCACACCAAAACAACTTTAAGTCTTCGGAACTGATTGATCAATATAACTTCCAAAGGCAAACGGACCGTACAACCACGCTAAAGACAACTACTACTACTACTACAACTACTACGACAAATCCGCCTACAACATATCCTAGTCAGTTGCTAGAGACTCACAACCCTTACTCAATCAACCAAGCGTTCCACTTCAGTACTCCGTTAGACTACCACAACTATTTTGATGATGTAAAACAACCCTACATGCCTCCTGGTTCAGAAGGACAATCATCTCCATCAACATCGCCGTCCCCAACACCGTCGCCGTCTCCAACATCAACTCCAACGTCAACGTCATTTACAGCTAGCCCATCCAATCGTCAATCTCAACCTGAACAAGTAATTACACAAAAACCAAAGTATCACCAGCAGTCATCCACGAGTTACTTACACAATTACACGCCCGAAATACATTATGATTCTGATCAAAATCTAAAATACCCTGTCTTTAACCCTACTGACTACATTGCCAAAGCCGAACTGACATCTCAACAAAATCAACCAAGCGGTCCTGCCGATACTAATACCCCAGCCAACAATTACAATCAAGAAGCAAATGCTCCTGTAAGAAACAATTACAACACGGATTCTGTCGTTCCTACTAGCGTATACAACACGAATATCAACACTCCAGTTAACACTTATAAAACTGAATACAATCAAAATATTAAGACTCAACAAACATTCGAACAGGACGACCCGTCAAAGCATCAAACAGACATAAACAATGTACCATCAATTTCTGACATTGATACATCCCCTAAATACAACAACGAAGAGTACAATGCATACCAAACAAACTTTGATGTAGCAGGAGTGGACCCTACTTCTTCATCTACAACATCGACAACAACTACCCGCAAAACGCCACAGAGGAACAGAGGACGCCCTCGATACACCACGACGCCTCGGTCCGAATCTTATGAATCTACTACTAGAACTATTGTTACTAAGCGACCTTTTAGAGAAAGGAAACCTCTTCCACCGAGACCTCGATATGAACCAAACAGAATCTCGACCGAAAAACCAAGCAGAAAGCCTCTAGATCCTAGCGAGAGTACAACTAAATCTTCAAGGCAAAGGACAAGAGGACGCATTCATTACAAACCTTCGGAAAGCGACGACATTTATGACAGAAGAGTCAAGACACACAATAGCAAAGAAGAAGATCTTGCATACCAAAGAGATGTACTACACCAGAATTACCCAGTGACTATAATGGAACGTATGAGTACCGTAGACATTGAAGCTATTACTGAACCCATTTCTAAGCATACCTCGGAAAGATCTGAAAATCCTGATATTGAAACTATGGATACAGAAAATGCTTACACAAACGAAAAGGCTTCTATAAGCCAGCATTTCACAAATATTGAGTCTAATGACGATTCTCCCATACCAACATTTACATCAAGAATTACTTTACAGACAGAAACATCTTACGTACCAAATTTACCTTCGACCCGTCAAGAATTCTTTTATAAGCCTAGGAGTAGTATTGCACCAGTAGAATCGTCTGCTTATGATGACACCAGTGCTGATAAAGAAGAAGATATCTACGTCAAGCAAACAACACCGGTAACAAAACCAAACTATGCTGACTTAGGTTCCTACGCAACAGAAACCCCTGCTACAGAACAAAGTGTGAGCTTCTCCATTAACAATGAGTTTGCTACTGTCAAACAAGAAGAAACAACAACTACCCCTGAAACTGAAGACACTAAGTTCGAAAGTCAGGAAAACCAGGCGTCAGAAGAAGAAGAAAATGTTGTGCAAACTACTCCATCTTACAACCGCGTACGTGTGCGCCCCGGAGTCATCAGACAATATCATCAAGCTTCAACAGAATCATCTAGAATTAAAGAAAGAAGGAGGCCTGCCCAACCAGTTACTTACAGACCAGCTTTCGATAGGAGACGAACTACCATGAGGATAGACGAAATCGAAGCTGACTTAAAAACAAAGCAAGTACATGCTAGACCTGAGGTACAAGAAGTTAGGCATCCTGTATACAGACCAGATCCAACAACGGAATCCTCTGTGAATTCACCAGCACCAACGGAGAGTACTACAAAACGTGGAAAATTCCGCCGCAGGAGACCATCATACACGACTACGTCGACGGAGTCATCCAACCCTAAACGTACTAATGAAAAGAAGAACAGGTTTAGGGGCCGAAGGCCAACGGAAAAACCGACAGATAAGCCTGACGTACAAACAGAAGAAACCCCTTCAACTACTAGAAGTCAGCTCCATACCAGATACAATCATCGACCGAGACTTTCCGAGAGATACAACAAGAAACCAGAAATTGAAGAAACGGAAGATCAAGATTCTAATTATTCTATTCACAGACCAAAGTATGCCGCACCAGAAGCAGGACAGTGGTCACCAAAAATCTCAAGCGATTCTTTCAAACCATATAATCCCAATGATATTATAGATGAGCAGAAAGTTGCAACAACTGAACGTAGATCAGACCAAGACAGTGAATTGGATATAATAACAGCGAGGAACGAATTTGAAGATATTCTGCTTACTGTGACTCCAGCAAGTAATAACAGAGGTAATAAGAAAATACCTGAAATCCCACCAACTTTAGAAGCTTTGGTAGAACAAAGTAAAGTTACCAAGAGTGACTCGACGGATACTATATCTACCTTTGAAAGTATGTTGGAGGAAGTAATGAAGAGTTTGGAGGAGCAGGACCAAGACGAATACACCAAGAACGTAATGAAACACAAAGGCGGTGAGATCGGTGAAATACCGCCGGAGAGAATAATATCTTCTGGAGACACCTATGTACAAAAAGCAACTACGCCCATAGAAGAAATCACGACTGATGACACTACGGCTGATGACTCGTCTCTTATCACAGAGGTAAGATAAGAACCGATGAATTAACACCATTTCTATTACATAAATAATAAATACATATTAAAAACTTATACTTTAAGAATACGATTAGTGCCATGTTCATATTATTTCAAAGACAAACTTAATGATAGTGCAGTTATAATTTTTTTTCTCATAGGAAAGCTTAAAGTCTAATCGTCGTAAAGATAACTCTAAAGTTATACATATTGCTAATAACAATCTCTCACGAGTTACAACAAAACAGTTACTAAAGGTTAATTTTTTTTTGTTTCAATCATGTCAAAGTGGAGCTGAGATCAATTTCAAAGTATTACTTGAGGTCTGAGCTAACCCCGGTCGGGCATATCCGCGAAAATTACTTTGCTCGTCAGCTTACAGAATTCAGAATTATAACTTACCTTCTTTTTATTCTAGGATGACAAAGACCGCAAAGGGCGCCGTCGTGGATTCTGGAAAAAGGTTAAAGTACGCCCTGTGACTACTGAATCTATAGAGTTCGCTGAATCGCAGTATTACACCCATACAGTCAACCGCCTTGGACAACTCCACAAACTATCGAAAACCCTTCACGAAAAGACGGAAAAGAGCGAGAAACCTAAGGTTACAACTTACAAGCCCAGCTATAATTTCATCAAAGACCTGTTTTCAAGTGAGGATGAAGAAGCAAATATTGATGTATTACCTAATATAGATATACCTAAACTTACCAACAAATCAACAGAAAAGGAGGAAACCCTTATTACCGAAGAAAGCAAGCACACAACCGTTTATTTGGAAAAAGAAACGCAAACTGAGACAGCTATTAGCCCCGGAGACTTGGATTTAGGTACAGGCTCCCCTGATCCCATCATTGATGACTTGTATTTAACTACGCCAACTGAACTGACGACAACTAATAAACCAGTGACAATCAACAGAGCTGATGCAGGATTCAGTTTCATGGATTATTTATTCGGGACTACATCAGAGGACAATAATAAACAAAGTTATAGCGAAAGAGACTTAAAAACAACAGAAGCCGAAATTCTATTTACAACAGAGCAACCAAAACCTAAAATTATTACGACAGAAAGTGCTTTTATACCAGAAGAAATGACCGCAGCGTCCATTAGTGATGAAAACACTACCTATAACGATATTAAAAAAATAAATAACACAGTAGAGAGCAAAACTGAACCTTCAGAAGAAACTACAGAAATATCCGTAGTAAAAGTAGAGAGTTCGTCCGTATCATCGTTTATGAATCCAGCTAATGTAGTCAGCACGTCAATGTCCACGAAGGTATCACATGAAACAGAAATATGCTTTAGAGGAAAATGTATTAAAACTAACAAAGATATTCTATAACTTTCAAGTGATCTAAAACATGGTGCTAAATGACTTGTGTTCAAAGTAGTGAAAATCTTAAAAGGACAATAAGTGACTCTGGTTGTGCTGGCAGTAAGCTCAAACCTATTAAAGCCCAAGTATAATAGGTGGTTCAGCAGCATTGTACTTATCGTTTTTATTGAAATATTTATTAGTATTTTTTTGGATTAGGTTTTCGGTACGGTGAAATCTTGTAAATAGTATTTTGAGAGGCTCTTTACTTGGTTCCACCTAAGTAATTATTAATTTTAATATACTAGGCTTAACTTGTTTTACTTTTAACGTCTGTGGCCACATGCTTTAAAGAGTTCACACTATGTAATATATGATAAACGTGGTAATTTTAATTAATAGATTATATTTTTTATACCTACTCTATCTAATGCAATGTAAATATGACTGAAGATTTTTGTAACCATTATTTTTAAGGTTGTCTTGTTAATACTATTTATTTTCTTAGTTTAATTAACTACTTTAAGCTCTTCTCCACACTTGAAGAAAAACCTGTAAACATTTTCATAATCATGGGAATATCAAATCACTACAAACTTGCACCTATTCTATCCCACCCAAATAACAGAAATCTTGCTTATTTAATAGATAATGTGTAGGCCCTATCTGTTAAATAACCACTGAAATTGTAACTATATTAAGAATAAAATAAAAAGTATTACCTATATCTGGTTATTTTATTATTGTGATGGCTTGTGTTTTCAATGTCACAAACTCCTTACTTTTTCCTAGACGGGTAAAACTTAGATATATGAAACTAGCTTTTTGCCCGCGACTTCGTCCGCGTGGAATAGTTACTTTGTTCCATAAGAACTTTCATCCCCTATTTCACCCCTACATAGGTCGAAATTTATTAATTATTTTGCCCGCGGCTTCGCTCGCGTTAAGAAGTATTATTATTAATATTTTGTTCGACTTAATTTTATTCGTTCCATTAGGTACTGATAGTTCAAACTAATACATTTACATCCTCCATCATCCCTTATTTTATCCCCATGGGGGTTGAATTTATCAAAATCCTATTTAAATGGACGTCTTCATCATAGTAGCTCCAATCTTTAATTTCAGTTCAATCAGTCGAAAATCTAAGAAGATTTATACAAACTTTCATCCCCTATTTTATCTCCTTAGGGGTGGAGTTTACCAAATACTTTCTTAGGGGATGCCTACGTCATAGTAACTATATGCATGCAAAGTCTCAGCCCGATCGGTTTAAAATTGACAAAGTTTCATACAAACTTTCATCCCCTATTTTATCCCCTAGGGGGTAGAATTTATCAAAATCCTTTCTTAGCGGATGCCTACGTCATAACATCTACGTGCATGCCAAATATCAGCCCGATCTCTCCAGTGGTTTGGGCTGTGCGTTGATAGATCACTATGTCAGTCAGTCAGTCACATTTGAGTTTTATATATATTTAGATACATGATATTAGGATAAAGCAACTTCTTTGTAATACTATTTTTAACCCAGTTTAAAAGAAGAGGAGGTTCTCAATTCGATTGTATGTTTTTGAAGTGAAAACTTCTTTAGGCGTGCTGAGCACTTTTTGGGTGAACAAAAGTCATGGAACTCGCGTCATCGTCACCGAACGCTTTCCGTGAGCTTCATGTGCCTATGTTACAGTTCAAAGTACCTGTACATAAAAGGTCTAATAAATTGAAATAAAATATTTGAATTATTTCTTGTAGATTTTTTGACGCTAAATCTAAATCCGGTAACAGAATTTCTCTAGGACTTCAAATTTGGAGATAGGTAGATACTCCATTGATATTAATGTTTAGCGACAGTAAGTACATACTTCCATTTTCCTATAGTGAATTATATTTTTCATTTTAGTACAGTCGAGTTCATTAATATATTGGCCCTTCCAGGCTTCAAAAATATATGAGTGTCAAAAAAGTCGACTGCTATTTTTCAATAACATGTGTACAGCCAAAGGCACATTATTATATGAACAACTGTAGGATTCACTATTACGCATGCACACATGAATACAATATTATCTGAACAACTTAATGTAATTCTAATTCAACCTTATTACTATGTTATATAGATGACTAGATAGATATATCGATGACTACTACCAATCATAAAATTGCATGGTAGTTTGCAACATTATTTATCACTGGCTAGATTAACTTCTAATGATGTTAAGTATGTTTTTCTAATAAAATTATAACTGACGCACATGTCATTCATTTATAAATGACAAGCGGCGTATGGCCAAGCTGTCTTTCCTCTGAGGGCCAAGCTTACGAAAACATACCGCATTGAAACCTCAGATTGAAACAATTGAAAGACACTCATTTTAAAAACATAGAAAAGCAAACGTGAGAAAGGTTTCCTATGAACTAAATCTTATTTGTTCGAGTTTATAATTGACTTTCCTATGCATGAAAACATAATTAAGAAGATTAGCCTGCTCAGATATTATTGAAGCCAATACAGTTTAGATATATTATTGAAAACAGCATTTATGTTAATGAACTGTTCATATGAGGACATATTTTTATCTATAGGTTCTATAGAATTTATCAAGCTTTCCAACGCTTACAATATTTTGAATCCTTGACAGTGCCAATCTATTTAAATAAAAATTTATTGCTGTTTAACGAACTCGTCTCGCTAAAACTCGAGAACGGCTGGACCGATTTGGCTAATTTTGGTCTTGAATTATTTGTGGAAGTCCAGAGAAGGTTTAAAAGGTGAATTAATTTGAAAATGCTCGGAATTAAATACGCGGGTGAAACCGCGGGCGGGCCGCTATATATTAATAAACTCGACTGTACTAACAAACTACACTATAAAAATAAAATTGTATACCTATCCGTATCCGAGAAAAAGTGGTAGCGAAACAAACGAAAATGGATTTGATAAATTTAAACAAAAAGTAAAACCGCAAATGCAAAAATAAAATAACAGTTTCGGAAGTCGGTGCCTTCGATTTGGTTTGAACTTTTGTTTTCGCCACCGACTTCCGAAACTGTTATTTTATTTTTTCATTATTTTTATGTTTTTGAAGGCGGTTTTACTCTTTGTTAAAAGTTATTTTATTTCAACACTTTTAGTAGCGAGTAAAATTTTACGCATACCTAGACGACGTCATCATTTACGTGTTATTCTCATTTTGTTCTAAATTTTGTGATCAGATCTTGACCAAATTTTTATGGGACCACGTCATAAGTATGAGCTATCGATCAAAAAAAGAATTATCAAAATCGGTTGGCGTGATATTGAGTTATTCGTCCATTTGCCGCGCACATACTTAATGCAAATTAAAGAGTTATATGGTTTTCTCATGGATGCTATGATCGGAACTGGACCAAATTAAAGCACCAGCGGGAAGCACCAGCTTTCAAATAAAAAAAGAATCATAAAAATCGGTTCACCCAGTTGAAAGTTCTATGGTAACAAACGTAAAAAAAATACTGTCGAATTGAGAACCTCCCCCTTTTTGTTAAAGTCGCTTGAAAAGAGAAACTTCATGGTGTAGATACAGTGTGTAGGTGTACAGTTTATTTTTGAAGCTAGTCATTACAATTTCAACTTTTTAGTCAGAAGTAATGGAGTTTGCAAAGGAATTCTCTAAAAAGTTTAAAATAAACTTCATACTTAAATAACATTTTCGAAACATATTCATTTACCTGCAAGAAAATCCGGCGGGGGCTGCATTGAGTTCTACAAAAGATATCATAGCATTTCTATTCTACATTTTAATAATTGAAATTCATAACAGAAATGGGAATGGCAGACGGATTTTTGTAGCTTTAAATATTTTTGGCAGTTGGTAACACTGATCGAGCCCGCGGTGTATAACAAGTTCTAGATTCATGGTAGTTGTAATTGCGACATTAACTATACAAAATTCACAACTGAGAACTAAAACCTTTACTTATAAATCCCTATCAAGCCAAAAACTTGGCGCAATCTGTGTAATTGGTCAAAATTGTCATTTTACACTACTTTTAGCTACAATAATGATTTTTAAGCAATGGTTTTAGATAAAAATTGTGAATTTTGTATAGTTAATGTCGCAATTACCATTACCATGAATGCAGAACTTATTATAGACATACAAACTGCGAAAAATCACTTGAAATTTGAATTTCGCGGGCTCAGCTGCACGATCCGCCTTAAACCTTTACTATAGGGATATGACTTTACGGGGAAAAAATCGATTGTTTTTGCTCCTATACAATCGATTTTATAAAAATCTATTTTTAATGAAGTATTAATATTATTTTTTTTGTAAATTTCACTCATTTGCGGAATATTTTATTCTCTTTGCTACAAAAATGATTATTACGCTATGAACAAAAATGAGAGAGCTAGAAAAGTTGTTATTTTATGCTCCATCGCAATCTTACTGCTTTTTTCGAGAGTTTATCACTTCAGTAGTAAGTACCTAAGTAATAATAAGTAGTAACCTAAGTAGTAGTAAGTACCTACAATAAATGTAAAACATCAATTTAACAGCTGAGTAACAGTTAGTTTCAAGTTTCAACGACTTTAGTTTCATTTAAAATCCATCAGACTAAATCGTTTATTATCAAATAGGCTCAAGATGTCACAAGTATTATTTACTATACAGGGTGTCCCAGTCATATTATCTATCCAATATCGGAATAACTTCGATTTGGCTGTTTTTTTTTTGTTTTCATCACTGACTTCTGAAATGATTTTGCACATAACATTGTTTGACATCCAATTCGACATCCAAAACTCACACATCCAAAACTGGTAATAAATAATTATTTTTCATATCATATCATGTTAAAGGTAGTTTTCCTTTTTGTGAAAGTTATTTTATTTCAACATTTTGAGTGGCGAGTAAAATTTTACGTACCTCGAATGATGTCATAATTTATTCGGTCGGTACGTGTTATTGTCAATTTGTTTTAAATTTTATTACCTGTTATTAATACCTAGGGAGTATACTCATTCATATAAAAAAGAATTATTTCAATCGTTCCACAATTGACGTCAATAACGGTGAATATTATGTATGTTCACCATCCAAAAATAATATTAGAAACACCTGAATTGAGAATCTCCTCCTTTTTTAAAATCTATTAAAAAATAATGATTCATATAAATTCGACAAAAAATATGTAACATACGCAATACAGTTATTATTCCAACACATAAAGTGATTTTGTAGGGGTTATGTGAGAGAAGATAGCTAAAACTCGCAATAACAGTTCATAGACATTTATTTTTTACAGCAAGAACAACAGAAATAAAAAGAAATGTACTCTAATAATCCCTACTTACGCCGCGCCGTGCACTATTCAACAATTATGCGGTTCGCTAACGAATACCAACACAACTATCAAACAATACGCGACGGGGCGCTAGTCTAGGCTCGACAAGAGACGAGGCAGAGGGGACCGACCTGGGTCGATGCAGCTGTCTACACTCGTTCCGTGCCGAACGCAGACTGAATTAATTAGTAACTGCAGGCTCCTTTTATAAACGGTCAGGGTCTCGGCGGGCGGCGCGTGCGACGGGGGGGCGCGTTCACCATCTCGGCCCGTGTGGACGTGAGGCTCGGGTGGCGTAGCTCGTTAGGTGTCGTAGCCGTGCGGTCCGATGTTGTTACAATCTCCCCCTCTGGTCCCGAAGACGTCCCGGCGAGGAGACCAGTTGTTGCTGTAGTTGCACCTTTCTGTTTGTTTGGTCTACCGCGTCTGCACAAGGGTCTTTCAGGATTAGGTAAAGTTCGGGCCGAACCCTGGTAGGGGCTCAGCGCGGAAGAGTGGTAAATAGGAACGTTACGTTCTGATGGATGGGCCACTTCGTAGGAGAAGGGCGACGTAGGGCCCATCGCGACGAGGAGCCAGCTTCGCTGTATGATAGCGAGCTGCGTTGCTCTGGACCTTTGATGCCACCAGAATAACGTCGCCAGGATGACGAGCAGGAGCGGCGCAGCGGTGCTTGCCAACGTCCTTGCTTCTTACAGTTTTCTAGTTTTCATAAAAGTTTCTGCTAACAAAATAAGTTTATGGGTTATGTCGGCGATAAAGTTTTCAGATGAGGCTATCGGACCTATGTCATGTTGTTTGAGTTTAACATCATCATACGTCCTCAACACCTATACCTTATGCACAGGCAGTGTGCAGTGTTTATGGCATAGCGTATACTTTAGACTTCACTAAGCTTTAGTCAACAGCCGACTGGCGTATTCTGCAGGGTGTTCGTCCGCACTCTCCCCCTGCACCAAAACGGCTCCTGTAGCATAATCACCATCTTTCTTGAGGACCATCACAATGGGTGCTGCCCAAGGAAATTTAGAGATAGTGTCGGGGCGATATTACCCTCGTCCAGCATATGTTTCACCTCTTTCCGTAGGATTTCCGTACGTTGTGGTGAGATTCTATATGGAGGAACAGCTACTTGGTTTGTAACTTCCAGTTACTATGACATGTTCTACTTGACTAGCTGGTTTGCCATTTACCCATAAATACAGCAGCGTTATATTAAGCTGCGTCATCTCTACGCCAAATGGATATTCGGACCAAACAGCGCATTACTGTGTGGTGATAGTGTCACCTCAGCGTTATTGATGCTCGATTGCGCATCTCGGAACAGTGACCCGACAAATCTTGGTGAGTAACCAATTAGTGCAGGTTTCTTTCTCGAGGGCGATTGTGGAGGCGTTTGGAAGTCAATTAGAGGTGGGGGGCCATAAGAGTCCTCCATATTTCTATCTTCCGGAAGTGTTGAGGAAATTGGGGACGGAGTCTGGAACATTGGGCTCAATATTGGATCCAAAGCCGTGATCTTGGCTAACCTCGAGATCACCGACTCGGGTTTCTCAATTTCCGCTTGCACCGTAGATACGGACGCGTCGTCTTCTTCCTCATTTACTAACTCGTACTTTCGGCTAGGTTCATCCAGAAAATGAAATAGCAGTTGCGGCAAATTGAGTACCATATTTGCGTCTTGAATAAAATCCACTCCTAAGAGGGTTCTATTGTCGTGCGATTCAGGCAGCACGATAAAGTTAGTGGGGATTATCCGACCACATAAGGAAACAGGTACTAAAGCAGTCTGGACCTGTTGCCTTCGTCGAAGCCCATCCGCGAGAGTTATTGTCGCCTTCTCCTCCTTAAATTGAATGCCCTGTTGTTGTAACACACGGTGCAATGAGGTGGATGCGACGCTTAGCTTCGCTCCAGTGTCAACGTGAGCCTTTCCTTTGGTTCCCCCAATTGATATATTCACGGTTGGCCTAAGCCGTGACGCTGATGCAATAGCGGGACTCAGCGAATAAAAACCTACCTCTACTGCTCCGATTTTATTTTTATTACACTTCGGGCATTTGCTACTTACTACACCAGGCTCGCCGCATCCGTAACAAGTGATCTTTGGACCTGGGATCGCCTTCTTGTAAGACGTGTTCGGTGGGGGTTCTGCTGATGTAGTAGGTGCCGACGGTGCCGTGGATCGTTGTTTTCCAGCCGATTTTTTCCGACACTCATTTTTAACGTGGCCAAATGATCTGCAGAAAGTGCACCGGGATCTCTTTGTCGCAGTGGTATTGGAGCAATTTGCCTGTCGTTCTGTCATTACTTCCTCTATTTGCCGGGCCTTCGTTAGAAAGTCATCAAAAGACGTGACGGTATCTCGGGGTATTCTATCCCTAATACTGAAGTGGAGCGACGTATATAATAAATCCAATTTTTGTGGTTCGGTATGGGCTGGCTTTGGTAGTTCGGCCAGTAACGCTCGCTTTTTGGCAACGAATATTTCTGTGCCAGTCGGAGTTGGTTGCTTTTCATTCACGATCTCTTCATATATTTTATAGGCTGGCCTCTTTGGCGCAAATGTAGATCGTATTAGGGTAACAACGCTATTCCAACTGGTAATGCTTTCTTTGACACCTAGCCACCAAGTTGCTGCGTCCTTGACCAACAGTAGCGTAAGTCCCTCAATAGCATTTTCATCCGTAACCGATTCTATTCTTTTGTAGGTATTTATTGTGGATAGGAATGCTTCAACTATCGTTACATCGCGAGTCCCATCGTAACGGGCAGTGCAGGAAGCAAAGCTTCCTGTCTTCTGAGAAATTCCAGTACTACTCCTATTCGCTAAGGCCCCTATCAGATCACGAAACTGATCATCAGTAAAGCTGACGTTCGCCATTGTTTTATTTCTGCGGCTACGTCTGGGTAAGATACGATATAGATCAATCTTGTAAAATACTAGCTCCTGGTCTATAATGTATTTTAGATAATTGGATAAAAAAAAACCCCAACTCCTGGTTTATAATGAACAAAAGTTATTCAGTATAGTAAAACATTAACTAATGCGAGCAAAAGAAAAATCTACTAACAGGTAAGTAAGTGCTCCACGTTTGGGACGCCACTTGTAGGGGTTATGTGAGAGAAGATAGCTAAAACTCGCACTAACAATTCATAAACATTTATTTTTTACAGCAAGAACAACAGAAATAAAAAGAAATGTACTCTAATAATCCCTACTTACGCCGCGCCGTGCACTATTCAACAATTATGCGGTTCGCTAACGAATACCAACACAACTATCAAACAATACGCGACGGGGCGCTAGTCTAGGCTCGACAAGAGACGAGGCAGAGGGGACCGACCTAGGTCGATGCAGCTGTCTACACTCGTTCCGTGCCGAACGCAGACTGAATTAATTAGTTTTTTTTTTTTTTTTTTGAATGGTGATGGCTGTTGATTCAGGGAATCTTCACAGCGTAACCGGACTTGGTGGCGAGGCACCGAATGCCTCCAGCCAGGAGCATCTTATAACTAAGCAACAGCAGCTAAGGGCGTCCCCTGCGGGACTCGACCTCGGCTTAGGGCGTTGCTGGGGGGACAGCTAGGGACGGCTGGATCTGGGTTAAATTATTTAGGGGCTAATTTAAAGCTACTGGCTCGGCGCGGGCCGGCTCGAGCAAGGGACGGGGAGGGTTACCATTAGAGGGTCTTCGCGACGGGCCTCGCCGGCGAGGACGGTAAATCGGAGTGCGTCTGTGTGTGTGGGTTTTGAGAGTGCTCGTCTCTCGGTTAGATTCCTGTAGGAGGGTGATAGGGTCGTCGGGGTAGGTCAGAGCGTGCCGTGGACGGCGGACTCTACTGATTTGGGAGGGTTTGTAGTCGGCGCTACTAACCACTAGGGGGTTGGGGTGATGGGGGGCCCGATCGAAGAAACGCTTGGAGGTGCGTTTCATAAACTGCTTGATGGTGGGCAGTTTTAGATCGACATGGAGTTCCCTATTGCGCACGAACCACGGGGCGCCCGTGGCTTTACGCAGGAAACGGTTTTGGAGAGTTTGCATCCTTTGGATACCGGACCCTTCGATGTGTGCGAACACAACGCTCGCATAGGTCATGAAGAATTAATTAGTAACTGCAGGCTCCTTTTATAAACGGTCAGGGTCTCGGCGGACGGCGCGTGCGACGGGGGGGCGCGTTCACCATCTCGGCCCGTGTGGACGTGAGGCTCGGGTGGCGTAGCTCGTTAGGTGTCGTAGCCGTGCGGTCCGATGTTGTTACAATTTTTCTTTTACAAAATCCATTTGCATTAATATTTCGTAAAAAAAATTATGTTAAATTTTTGATGTTGATACGAACAATCTTAATTTGAAAATATTTTCTTAAAGCTGATTTTTTTCCATTTTAAGTGTGTATAGTCAAAGTACATGTATATCGTCAACCGTAGGTTCAAATTAAGGTAAGGGCCAAAATATCAAAATACCTTAATTGAACCTACGGTCGATGATATGCACAAACCCACCAGTGGCAATAATTTCTATACTACAGAGGATAGCCCAATGATATATCTATTATTAAATAGATAATATGACCCCCCATCCCAGATTTCCTTTTGGACCACTCGGTCTGGGACACCCTGTATATATTTAAAGGAAGGAAAGAATTAAGGAACAAAAGCTTTGGTAACCTTTTCCCTATTATGCGGTTCCTGGCGTTACCCGCCTTGTTATTTTTAATACCAGTAGAAAAAAAATCAAAAACAGGTGATGCATAAAATAATATTATCATAAAAAATCGATTTTTATGAAATAATAATCGATATTTTTAATAATCGATAAATTTTTAACATCCCTAGTTAGTCTAAAGGACGCCGGGCCGGTTTATGACTGTCAACTTGGATTTTGAGGGTTATATTTTTCTATAAAATCATTGGTTAAAATATTTACTAGTTTTTAATAAAAACAACGTATTTTAAATACCATACAATGGACATTGAAACGAAAATCAAAGAGGACATGAAAGCTTTGGGGTGCAATTCCGACTTGAAGATATCGCTTGCATACAACCTTTACATTCATTTGGTCGATGATAAGTTAATGTATGACACCGAATACTGTTACAACAAGGACATCGAGACTCTTTACATCGTCGCCCGGCCAAACAGGAACCAGAAACTCAACATATACGTGCCCATCCCTACATACGACGAGATCAGCGTCGATTTTATTAACAAAATACAAGAAAATCTGTGTACAGTGGAGACCGGACCTACAGTAAACTTGGCGTTCATTGAAGGTGACTTTACGACTGTAATATACACTTTTACGAAGGGTATAGTCGACCGGCCGCCGCCAGATAAGGTGTCACAGCAACGGGCAAAAGAAGGAAGAAGAAATTTCATTGATAATGAACTCAAAAAAAATAGGAATCAGATTTTGAATAATGCATTGAATGGAGGAGTAGTGGACGATGATGACTGTCACGTTCTAGATTGAAGGAGGTAACACAGAGATATTTGGAACTATTTGTATGAAAAGGACCACAAATTAAGGTCATACATTTGCTATTGTGGCACACTTAATAATCTTAGCATTTGCTGACTGCACAGCAATATACCCTAATTACAGCAATGTTTATTATTAGTCAATAGTATATCAAATATAAATTAGTAATTATTGCAGATAATACTTTAACTTTATTTGACAAAAACATTAAAGGATTTTTCAATTTTTTTTTATGGATCAAGTCAGCAAACGAGCTGACGAGCCGCCTGGTGCCGCCAGGTTGTCCCACTGCAGGGCAAAAGGCTCTCTACCCTCCCTCCACCCCTCATGGTTTAATGCTTTTTCAGCACAATTTTTCAAATGAGAGGCTAGTGTGTCCCACCATCTCTGTCTTCATGTAAGACTATGACTATACTATAAATATGAATATGTAGCAGGACACTTAAAATATCATCACACAGTGGTGCAACAGATCAGTGAGTGTCTTCTGCAGCGGTCAGATTCTAATCCTGTGCATAATAATCTGTCAATAATCTGTGCAGAAACTTGTGTCGCAAACAGATAGGTAATAAAAATAATTTATTTGGTTTTTTTAGGTACAAAAAATATGTTCATAATTTCACTTAAAGAGGTACAGGCATTTGATCAATGACCCACAAGAGATAGTTTGTCTATGTTATGGGTATTTGTGTAGATGAGATGATGTGTCATCAAGATTGGATCCACTGTCCAAGAGAATGGGACAGAGTCAAAGGTTTTAACACTTTCAAGAGCTACCCGTATCCATATCTAAATATATATAAAACTCGAAGGTTAAGGCAAACCACTGGAGGGATCGGGCTGAAATTTGGAAGGCAGGTAGATGTTATAACGTAGGCAGCCGCTAAGAAAGGATTTTGATAAATTCTACCCCCAAGGTCCTTTTGCATTGTAGACAAGCACTAAGAAAAGATTTTTGGAAATTCAACCCCTAAGGTGGTGAAAAGGGGTGTGAAAGTTTGTATGAAAGTCTGCACATACTACCATATGTTTGACATATCCACACATAAAATATGATTCCATAGTACTGCTGTCATTTGCTGTTAACATTTTGACAATTGTTTTCTTCCTTTAAAATTAGACACACATTTTATGATATGAAACCTCCATGGTCTAGGTACAGTGTGCTCAGTTTATTTAGTGACTAAAATTATCTAAGTGCGCAGGTGAAGCTGCGCACGGGAAGTCTAGTCTTGTAGTCTAGTATATAAAACAAAGTCGGGTTTGTTACAACACATAACTCGAGATCGGCTGGACCGATTGTTCATTTTGTATGGCATAATTAATGAACATGGCGTTTTTTTATAAGAGGTTTTCTGTTTCGCTATGGCCAATAGATGGCGTCCCTGGATGGTTTAGATTCACAATTTGAGCCGATAGGTAGCACTGCAATCGGGATCTACGATTTTATAAATA
Source organism: Acronicta aceris (assembly GCA_910591435.1). Taxonomy (NCBI): domain Eukaryota; kingdom Metazoa; phylum Arthropoda; class Insecta; order Lepidoptera; family Noctuidae; genus Acronicta; species Acronicta aceris. The sequence goes on along the minus strand of OU342781.1, from coordinate 2,411,995 downwards.
CTTACAGGGCAAGACATGGAAAAGGGAGTGAATAATTCAGGTGACGGCTGATAGGGATGAATGAAAGAAAAGGACGTGCGCCGTCCACAAATAAATTGGGACAAGGGTAGGAAGATGATACAGGGCAAGACAACATTTGCCGGGCCTGCTAATATTAAGATAAAAATACATCTATTAGGTATTACAATTTTAAAATTACATATGTATATATGTGTACAAGTGTTTGTAGAACTTAAGAATATGTTAACCAAAGAAGAGAATAACATGTTGTTCTTTACATCATAACATGCATTCCCAGGGTTTATAGATATTAAAATGTATTGTTCGAATAATAATGTAAAATGCTATTATTATGTACATACCTATGATTTAATATTTAAATTAATATAATTCTATAACTGCCAAATTATAATTATAATGTACCTCTAGTGTAGTGTAAACTAAGTAAAATTTTGATATTCACTAAACAAAGTGTGTACGGGCACCGCGGTACAGGAACAATAGAGATCGTAGTGTCTTCAATAATTGTTATATCACAGGTTAAATTGATGAAATTGACATATCGCTCATTTGGAGCGACAGTGTCACAACTGCAAATTTGAAATTTTACGCTACGCCATTTTTAAGATTTTTTCGTAACACAAGTGAAGATTGTTCATATTTCTTAGAGCTAGTAAATATGACGAAAACTAATAAATATTATAAACTAATAAATATGACGTTTTCACTCCTAACGGATTATTGTCGGGATCATTGTGATGTAATTAGGTCAATTCCGCATTTTTTTGCAATTGTGACACTGTCGCTCCAAATGAGCGATATGTAAACAGATACCTAAGTAGTTATCCTAATTAATTAAAACAAATTCAAGTTTATTTAATAGAAAGTAAGACTATTCTGAAAATATATTGTAAGTGTGTGTTAGATACCTAAATTCAATAAAATACTGCTGATTAAATATGAATAAATGTTTTATTTTAACAAAATCAATACTATACCATACCACCATACTAGAATAATAAATAAATAAATACTACTTAATATATGGATTATGTATAACTACATAATCTTGATTGTATTTTTAAGGATTTGTCATTTTGTTTTAATTAGTACCTACGGACCACACATCATCATAGGTTGACACGGTTGGCGTAGCGTCTGAGCGATCGGCTTCTGCGCCACGTGTTGTGCGTTCAATCCCCACACGGAGCAAATATTTGTATGATCATTATATTATCTGTGCAGATGTGTAATGTATGTGATTCAAGTAAAAACAATCCTTGTGTATGTATTATGTAGGTAGGTAGTAATATCTATATATCCCTACGCCAATCATTAGTTAGGTATGCTTTTTAAAAGCAAACTGGAAAAATGATTCTAATATTAAAATGAGAAAGATTTTACTAGAAAATTATAACAATCCATAGTCTTAAATAAATTACTTATTAACCAATGATATAAAAACTATACGTCATTGCTAATAACCTACTCTTTACATAAATAGGAACAAAGAATTCTCGAATATTTTTTTGGGGAATGCAAGACAGAAGTCAAGTACGTACATAACAAAGTATATAATCTGCTTATAACCTTAGTCCAGTATTTTAGACAGATGTTTGTTAAATTTGAAAATATAATTAAACCGCCGGGCGGCGCCTGGATTTCATACTTTGGAAGTAGTAGTAGTTGGTGGTCTTGCTTGTGTAGGTCCTGAAGGAACGACCTGACACGTTTCCGATCAGTGAACTAGGAGATATATTTCCGAACCAAGAACGCTAATCGGTCTTTCGGTCGTAATAGTACTTCGTACTATTCGTACGTTAGTGTACCGCATTTTTAATGTTTTTGAACGACCGAGATCGATTGTAAAAGCGCTAATAGTTCAGTACCGAGTAAAGTTTAAGTATGAAGGAAAATTAAAAATTATGTAATCATAGAGATAAAAGTTAAGTAAAAATAAAAAATGTAATATTATTCTGAACATTTTCACTTTTGGGCCTATTTGAATTTATTAGTAGGTAGCTCGTTTAGCTCGCTAATATTACAAAGGCACCTAGGTAGATACCTACTTTGAAAATGAGGCACCAAGCTAGACCTATCTGACAAACCAATTAAGAATTTCATGATGCTATTACTAAAATTATACTATTAAATTAATCATGCTAGAATATAATAAAGATAGGTAATTTTATTTATGAAATTTTATTAACTCTATATTTCTACTAAAAAACAACACTTGACGGTTATAAAATGGCAACATTTATTATTTTTCGGGTGTTTAATTTTGAGATTGGTCTGATCCTTGAGCTTCTTCTTTGTACCTATTTTATTAAAAATGTATGCACTGTAAATGTAAATAAACGCATGAAAACTTGTGTCTGTAGTGACATTAACAGTTTATTAGTTGATAGGGTGTTGGTGAAAAAGTTTTAAATACTTAGTGAATGTATGAAGGTAAAATTCAGTTGTCGAAAACAAAGTAAGTTGAAGAACATTATTAAAGGTATAGTGAACGTCATAAACTCTGATTAATAGACTATTTTTTGTATGATTTATACTATTTATAGGTATTTTAAAGATCTCGGTTCATTTTTTAAATTTCAGTAGTCTAGTGAGTTTTCGGCGCCATCTACTGTTGAATAGCAGAACTACAGCGAACCGTACTCTAAAAAAAATACATTTGTATCTATTATTCGCTAGATGGCACTTCATGAAAGTTATTACAATCGTATTTAATGTTTTATTTATTTTTTCCATCTTTTAATTTAGTGGGTCATATTTTTGTAATTTTGATGATTGCTGGTATTTTACTACTCTCCTGATGTAGAGCGCTGTGTGCCAGCTCTACTCGATAAATCGTAATGGATGAAACACTGCAACACGTTGATAATGTCCAAAAGCATTTTTAGTTGTACACAAAAAATTTACAAAGTTACAAATTTCACATTTTGTTTTGTTATGAACTAGGTTGATAATTTCGACTACTCATACATCTGTCAGGATGGCCGAGCGGTCTAAGGCGCCAGACTCAAGGTTACCTTGCTCACTGAAAGTGAGTCCGAGTTGTTCTGGTCCTCTCTGAGGGCGTGGGTTCGAATCCCACTTCTGACAAATCTTTTGTTAAAACCTGACACTGGTTATTTTATTATCTCGATATTTTTTTTAATTAGGCTCGACATTTTCAAAATGTTTATAGTTTATACTTTACAGTAATAAATTAATACTTTTAAGATATTGATCCCTTCATTTCTAGTAGGTATCTTACTTTTATGTTTGATCTCCTCGGATCTTCTGTGTCAACTTACAGACTACAGTACCCCATAAATAACAGTGCACATTTGAAGTTAGCAGGTCAAATAAAAAAATAACGATAATTATCAGTAAAGTATGTATTTACACTTTTAAATTAATTTATCTACCAACGGTAAAACCACTTGCGGATAACTTCAGTTATTCTTATTGTCGGCCTATTAATAAAAAGTGTCAAATCACCTAGAGTAAAAAAAAGTTATTCCCGTACCGGGAATCGAACCCGAGCCTCCTGGGTGAAAGCCAGGTATCCTAGCCACTAGACCATACGGGAGATGACATAGGAATCGAAATTATGTTTCTTGTTTTTGATAATTCTGTGTTTAGCAACACGGGTAATTGTGATTGTGAAACATTTTATTGATTTTCAATGATATTACATATTATTATACGAGTAAGGTAAAATGATGAGCTATTCTCATAAGAAAGTAATCTCTTTATTAAGTCCTTTAATTATTTGTACCTATCTAAATATTGTGCTTTTAATTTTTAATTGTTATTTAGGTATTAATAGGTATTAATTTGTGCGTGTGCTTTATATTTGTTATTTATCTGTTGTCTGTGTACGGTGTGTACCTATGAGATTAGTTTTCATAATAACCTGGTTGTTCTTATAGTAAGCTTTCATGTCATAATTCGGGTTTGCTTAAAATTCACTCTGGGCCATGTTTTATTTTATTTGTTCCTAAAGTAGTCATATTCAATTATATGTAGGTATATAGTTTCAATGACTATGTGATTATTAATAAAAAACAAACAAGATACACCTTCACGTCCCGCGTCGTGGGTAAATAGGTAATAAGTACAAAATATAATATCTCATAATACCGTAATGTTATTTATTTGACCACACTACACTACACGGACAATGGACAGCTAATAACATGACATGTGTCAGAAAAACACCTACCTACTGTATAAAAATTAAATACCAACAATTTGATATGTTGATAGGAAATTATATTATGTAGGAAATTATATTACCTACGTACATATTGCACACCTATAAGCTACAAATAAATACGAAATTAACTAAGTACAAGCATATATAAAATCTTCATTCTGATAGCATTAGCACATTTTGTGGCTACTGTTTTGCTTCGGCAGTCTTATTATTGGGTCTTCTGTATCCATTCTGCTATTTGGCGCCTCCCACCACGGCCTCCGTGGCGCAATTGGCTAGCGCGTTCGGCTGTTAACCGAAAGGTTGGTGGTTCGAGCCCACCCGGGGGCGGCAAACTTTTTGCATTATAAATTGACTTTATTTTAAATCTCTTTTCAAAATTATATTTTTATTTTACTAATACATATTTAAAATGTTGTTGAAAAGAAAGAAATCTTTCTATTAGGTACTAATTTTACTACATTTAATTACTAACAACCGAACAAAACGGGACTACTTACCTATCTCTGCGGTATACTAGATATTTTGACGGTATGATTTGAAGGTATTGATTAGGATCTTATGTATTACATTTACTTTGTTCAGGACCTTACCCGCCAGTGGCGCCATCTGGTGAGCTTAAAAATGGTAGACCTGACGCCTGACGTGTGCTCACAGAAAATAACTTGGACGAGAACCCATATTTGAAAACAAACTATTAATGTAAAAAGTCGCTAGATAGCTCTGATAGTCATAAAAATCTTATTTGATGCTGCGAAGAGCTCATAATTTTAACTTAAAATAAACAGAATTCTTAGTTTTCAATAGCATACGTATCAATATATTCGGTCGATAGCTAAGGATATTCAAAGGAACCTAACATCAGTCAGGTCAAGACAATTCAGTCAGTCATGGGATCTTGATAGTAAAATTGTTAGCAAATAAACATTACAATACCTATATAAAATTCTTTATTCATAAAAATAAGTAGTAATAAGTCTTATTATTATTATTATTATCAGCCCGGTTTGTCCCACTGCAGGGCAAAGGCCTCCCCACTCTCCTTCCACTCCGCAGGCGTTAGACGACGTGGGAGGCCCAGACGGAGATGGCGGGATGAACTGGACTCCTATTTGTATAATTGGGCCGAAAAAGCTCGAGAAAAAGTCTTATACCCTTCTATATTATGTTTTGTCTTGTTTTTGGCACTTGATATTTTGTGATAGAGAAATAAGAAGACATAATGTAATATAGCTTCTCATAAGAAACGTATAAAACGTTTTATATTTTTATGAATAAGGGGGATCGCCGCGTTTTGAAGTTGCCGTTTGCCCCATGAGAAAAAGACATGATGTATATTGTCTACAAGTTTTCTAATAATTATTCAGCGTTTGTATGCAGCAGTGGGTAGATCTGACCGTGACATAATTACAAACCTGATTTACTCCATGACGCATTCAATTCAATACGTAAAAGAACATATATTTCAACTCATCCACCAACGGGGATATAGCTCAGTGGTAGAGCATTCGACTGCAGATCGAGAGGTCCCCGGTTCAAACCCGGGTGTCCCCTGAATTCTATCTTTTTTATTTTTTAATCATTTTTAAATTAAATAGCCTTTGTTTCTGTGTGTTTATGACAAAATTATCATATGATTTTCTAAATAGAGTTTCTACAAGCGTTGTTAACCTTAAATGATTATGATTTTATTAAATAACAAGAAATACAGTTTAGAAAAATATCATCTCAAAACGTTGCCACAATAAAATTACGAATAGTAATAAATAGTACTTATCGAACTATGTATTATTTTTAAAATCTTAATATTCCCCATATACAGTCTGAATTTTGATATCTTCAAGTAGCGCACACTATTATGTGTGTACTAATTCGTATGGTTCCCAGAAGACCCTTGAACTCTATCTAATCCGAATATATTAGAATGCAGGCAACTTTGTCACTAAGCAACTAATTAGAAAATTCGACGTCTATCGGCACAGCAGTCGTGGCCGAGTGGTTAAGGCGTCTGACTCGAAATCAGATTCCCTCTGGGAGCGTAGGTTCGAATCCTACCGGCTGCGAATCTTTTTGAAAATAAGTTTATCAAATTGTTTTTATTATTATATTTATTTTATCTATTATAAATCTAAGACTAATAGTATATATCAAATCTGAATTAAATTAAATTATTTTACTATATACACTATTTACATAAAATACATGAACGTAAAAAAAGCTATATATATAAATCTAAAAGACAGGCGTGACTAAGCGTCAAAGTATTCCTCGGTATCGCTGTCGTCCGGGAAGGTGCCCAGAAGACTGGCAGCATTGCCACGCTGAATGGCAATGCTTATGCGCTGTCCTAGGAACAAGCCAGACCTCTGGTCATAGTATATTATGTTTGTTTAAATGTGTAGGGTAATCGCCGGAACCACAGCACCTATGTATTTGGAAAAATCTTTCATATTTGAAAGGTAGGTAGGTAGGTACATATGCTGGGAGGGCTGCATTTTTGCTAGATTAATATAATTTATTACAGGTGGATCCAGCGCGAATTCAGTTTTTTATTTTCGAAAGTACTCAAGAAAATTCAATTATTACGACCAATCTCAATCTAATGTCTAAACAAAAACCTCTTATCTATACTTATAATAAATCTGTAGAGAGGTCAATTCTGTACATGCAATATATTTCCAAAATAACTATCAGCGGGTGATTAGTGATCGATACTGACGCCAAAAATGCAATCAGTTAAATTTTTGTCTGTCTGTGTGTCTGTCTGTAAAAAAACTCGAATACCTCGAATATATTCGAATACTTGAGCATCACTATTCGAGAAACTCGAATAGTAAAATCGAGCGAATATTGCCTGCCCTACAGAATATACCTACTACACTATGATCGAATCAATCACAATGGAGTAATTTCAACAACAGAGCTCAGGATCAGGGTACTCATGAAAAATATACCTTCATATTATTCGTTCCTTCCGTAGGAAGCAAGGCAGTAAAATTTCAAGTTCCCTTGAGACTGCTAATCTACTGGACCTTGGCCTTGTATATTAAAAAAAGATATTACTTAGGTACCTACCTGTTTTGTTTGATATTTGATAAAATTTAAAATTAACTGCTCACGTACACAACATAATTAGTCTGTTGTATTTAGGTACCTTTCATTAAAAATATATACAAACTGACGATTTTCATCCGTGTCGCTATGACACTTATACTCAGAGCCGTCTTTGAAATATTGATGGCCTTGGGCACTTTAACATAATGGGACCACTATGACAAAATAATTATATGTTAGGTTAGGGGACTATTTTATAAACAAACGTAAAATAAGACAACAGGTATGGGAACTAGGGGAGCCCCCTTGGATCGAGGGGCCCTGGACACTTGCGCACAGTGCCCAATGGATACGTTACGCTGCCCTGCTGGTCTTGACACAAATCAATAAAAAATAATTACAAATTATTCATAACTATTTTAATATCTATTGTAAGTAATTAATATCTGTAAACATACCTACTTACTATATAGTTTACTAGCGGCCCGGTACGTGCTTCGCTACGTATAAAGCGAAATACAGCGGACAGCGGACAAAACCATTCCCAGATCCCCTAAATTTCATCAAAATCGGTCCAGTCGTTTGATCTAAACCATTCCCAGATCCCCTTGAACACACACAAAAAATTTCATCAAAATCGGTCCAGTCGTTTGAGAAAAGTTCAGTGACATACACACTCACAGAAGAATTATATATATAAAGATTCTATTGTATGCACATGATACACAAAACAAAACATCGACAATATCGATGGCTTAATAGTTTAATCTAAACTAATCAATCTAATTGAGTCCGGCGGACCGAATTTCTCTTACAAACGTAATACCGAAATAAATCGTAATTCAGACACAATTTAATCGAATTCTTTTATTATTTGGATTCCGATACCGTTAATCTAGGTTCCTACGTTACCATTTCGTCCAAAATACTTCACTGGAAATAAATGAAAGCGAATGCAATTTTTGATAACTTTACCAAGTTTGGAACGATTTTTCGGTCTTTTATTTCCAGTGAAGTAGTAGCATTTTTTAGCAATTTCCCTGAAAATATGGCGCTGACACAAATCGACACATCGTGTAATGTTGTGTCTGTGTTTAGTTACCAAGCCAATAGTAATAAACCTCATTACTGTAAATAAGGAAGTAATAAAGATAACGGTGCAAATTTCATCAAAATTGTTTCAGTAGTTTTCAAGATATCGATGAGTAATTCGTCGTTGTAGGTTGCAAATATTATTAGCAATAGCAGTGGGCTCGTTGCTTCAATCCCAATGTGGAGAATGATGAAGTTATAATAGCAAATTAATAATATAATAGGTACTTACCAGCTTTCATCCGCGGTTTCGCTCGTATTAAGTAGCTTCCTACTAGTAATACCTACTACATATACGTATATGTAGGTACAAACGAATTATAAACGCGATGATAATATTAGAACTTAACGATAAACTAAAACCTAAGTAATTAAAAAAACCACGGTACCTACCTAAGTACCTGTCTACTTAGATTGTACCTATAATTAATAAATACCGACCAACCTAAAACAAGAAAAGTAATTTATTTATTTTTAGGGTTCCGCGCCTCAAAAGAAAAAAAGGGAACCCTTAAGACGGATCGTTCAGCTGAGCCCGCGAAATTCAAATTTCAATTGATTTTTCGCAGTTTGTAGGTTTATAATAAGTTCTGCATCCATGGTAATGGTAATTGCGACATTAACTATACAAAATTCACATTTTTTATCTAAAACCATTGCTTAAAAATCATTATTGTAGCTAAAAGTAGTGTAAAATGACAATTTTGACCAATTACACAGATTGCGCCAAGTTATTGGCTTGATAAGGATTTATAAGTAAAGGTTTTAGTTCTCAGTTGTGAATGTTGTATAGTTAATGTCGCAATTACAACTGCCATGAATGTAGAACTTGTTATACACCGACAAACTGCGAAAAATCACTTGAAATTTGAATTTCGCAGGCTCAGCTGAACAATCCGCCTTAAAGGATCACTTTGTTTTCCGTCCGTTCGTCTGTCTGTCGGTCAAGACCCTTTATCTCGGGAACGCGTGGAGGTATCGAGTTGAAATTAAAACCAGATATACCTGTTATACTCAAGTCCCAAGTGTTATCCCTTGACGCTGTGAAAAAATCAAACTTCTAAGTTAACGTAAAAAAAAGATACGGCCGTTTATGCTGCAAAAACGTATATTTCGACACTCGAGGGAATCAAAATTTACAGGTTATTTTCCGTTGACCTAGAATATGAAATTTGGCAAGTAATACCGTCTTATACTACAAGTATAGGGAAAATTCTGAAAGCTATACATTTGTAATTAATTATAATATACTTCTAGTACCTATCTAGAAATTTGTACGGAACCCTCAGTGGGCGAGTCCGACTCGCATTAGTCTGGTTTTTATTTAATTACTTTTTTTATCAGAAATGAGTTAGGTACCAGTTTTCCATTACCTAAAACCAGGTTGAAAAGTAGGTTAGTATACCAGTGACAATGAACTGTTTGCAGAAAACTTGTGCAGTAGATAACATTAAAAAATATAGTAAATATATATAGGTACACTAGCGGCCTGGTACGTGCTTTGCTACGTATAAAGTGAAATAATAAAAAAAAAATTGGAAAAATCAATGCCACTTTTCGTTGTAATTTTATAACTCAAGAACGGGCTCACCTATCCAAACCAAATGTTTAGGCTTTGTTCGGACTATTTAGTAGATGGTTTATGTGAAGTTTGTACAAAATCGGTCGAGCGGTTCTTCATTTATCACATTTTTTGTAACTAATGCTGAATTTGATGTTCCAATATTTTTTTTTTATTATTTCTCTATAAACGTAGTAAAGCACGTAACAGGCCGCTAGTATATATCTAAATAAATGTTTTTGTTAGAATGGAATTTTAATATAGAATATTTATGCCCTTAACTCTATAAAATATATAACAAGATACCTAATTCATACAAAGAGTTAAATGTTAACTTATTTAGAAACAGCTTAAAGGGTCTTTTATGCGAAAAATGCTACTATACCCTAACAGATTTTATGAATGAATTTTGACACATAAATGTGACCAAGCATACCTACCCATTATAAATTTATCAAATTTTATTTTATATTTATGAGATTATTATTAATTAATTTTCTTCCAAAATTTTTTTCTCTTTCTTACTATTTGCACGCCAGTCAGAATATGATGTTATAATAATTATAAGTAAAATTATTCTTATTGTATTAAGGACGATTCCATTTGCTGTATTACAAAAAAAAAATGTGCGCCATCTTGTCAAAATATAGTGAACCATGTTATAAAATGTTCTACCTATAAGGTGTACCTAACACCCATGTTTTAAAAAATAAATTGATTGACTGATATAATTTAAACAAATATCTAAGAAGATATTGCAAAATAAAAATATCCGCGCGACAAACTAATTACGCGCACGGCAGTCCGGCCGACGTGTTGCCTCGCCACCGCAATGTAGTACGGGGGGATTCTGGCCTCAGGGAAATTCAAATTCAAAATATTTACAATCTATACTATAATAATATTATAATGAGGAAAGATTTGAATTTTTGTATGTTTGTAACGAATAAACTCAAAAACTACGGGACTGATTTCAAAAATTGTTTCCCAATTATAATGCTTCATTATCCCTGAGTAACATAGGCTATATTTATTCCTAGAAAAATGGGATCCCGACTAAAAGTTCAATAATTAATGTCAAGCCGTGCGAATAACAAATAAACTCAAAAACTACGGGACCGATTTCAAAAATTGTTTCACGATTAGAGTTCTACATTATCCCTGAGTAACATAGGCTATATTTATTACTAGAAAATATTAGAAATCCCAACTAAAACTTCAATAATGTCCACCCGTGCGAAGCCGGGACGGGCCGCTATTACATACATAACATTCCAATTTCCAATTTCAACACTCCAATTTCCAATTTCAACATTCCAATTTCGAAGATTCAGAATCAGACTCGCCCACCGAGGATTTCGTACAAATTTGTAGGTACATAATTATTATAATTAATTACAAATGTATAGTTTTCAGATTTTTACCTATAGGTAGATACTTGTAGTATAAGACGGTATTACTTGCCAAATTTCATAGTTCTAGGTCAACGTAAATCTATACTTATAATAAATCTGTAGAGAGGTCAATTCTGTGCATGAAATATATTTCCAAAATAACTATCAGCGGGTGATTAGTGATCGATACTGACGCCAAAAATGCAATCAGTAAAATTTTTGTCTGTCTGTCTGTCTGTCTGTCTGTCTGTATAGAAACAAAAACCACTCGACGGATTTCAACGAAACTTGGTACAATTGTTCTTCATACTCCTGGGCAGGTTATAGTATACTTTTCATCACGCTACGATCAATAGGAGCAGAGCAGTAAAGGGAAATCTTGGGAAAACGGGAGAACTTACTCCATTTTTTAAGCTTCCGTCGCGTGTGCAGCCTTAATGGTTAAAGCTACACAGAAATCATGTATGACGGAAATGTTCTCCTTAAAATTATATAAAAAATATTCCACGACAGCAAATGTCTATCTTTTATGGTTGAATCACAATAACACGTGTAACTCCCGATAGCTTAGCAGTTCGGAGCTTTCTGATTATATTTGTCTACTCTTACGTTAGGTGACTGACTGACTGACATAGTGATCTATCAACGCACAGCCCAAACCACTGGAGGGATCGGGCTGAAATTTGGCATGCATATAGCTACTATGATGTAGGCATCCCCTAAGAAAGGATTTTGATAAATTTCGACCTACAATGTAGGTGTGAAATAGAGGATGAAAGTTCATATGGAACAAAGTAACTATTCCACGCAGACGAAGTCGCTGGCAAAAGCTAGTTTTTTTAATAAAATAAACATAAAATATTTAATTTTACGTTATAGAACTTTAACTATAGTTGATATATATATTATTTTAACTATACACATATTTGTCCACGTACTCCATCCTTACTATGCACACATATCATCTACTTACATGAAGTTTCATAAAATATGTGAAGGAGATGGTCTGCATCGAATCTTATCATGAGGAGAAAAAGAATGCAGAGGATAAAGGCTGGTTCCTATAAGGGTTCCGTTTTTTCCTTTTGAGGTAAGGAACCCTAAAAAACACAGACAAACATAGAACATAGTACATATTGACGTCACGTTTCGTGTAGGGGCTGAACGATCGGCTTATGCGCACGTGTTGTGGGTTCGATCTTCGATCCCCACACGGAGCAAATATTTGTATGATCTACAGGTAGTTGTTCCGGGTCTGGGCGTTTGTGTATGTGAGAATTTGTGTTTGTAAACGCATACAGGAGAAAAACCTTGCGTGTGGCAACGATTTTTAAAAAGAAATGAAGGAAAAAGAAGAATCCCTTGTTTTTTTGAAGTTGGTTAAAAGTTAAAATGTTTGTTAAATTTTACTATTACAAGACACTGAAAGGGTTGTCATTTTTCGTTATTTTGGAAAACCTAGCATAACTTGAAATTTTTAACATTTCGCGAAACATAATAATTATATTGAGTTGTTTTGCTCGTGACTGCCTCATTAGTCTAGTGGTCCCAAGTGAGACTGCTACACTAGAGGTCCTGGGTTCGATCCCCAGGTCGAGCAAAGTGTTATTGGGTTTTGCTATGAAATTCTCATTAGCTGCTCGGATTCTGGATTTGTGCCCGGTTAATGGCTATAGGCTCGCCCCCTATAACATGGGACCTAAACATACCGGCGAACTGTGGGTGTAAATTAAGTACACCTCTGCTCAAACCCTTCGGGGAATACAGGCGTGATGGTATGTTATGTTATGTTTTGCTCGTATAGAGCCAAAGCTATCACTCCTCGCACGCACTATGTCGTACCTGCTATTTACTGGACATCCCTGTATGTATTGATGATGTACTCGTGAGACTGTAGATCATACCACGGCTATAATCTAGACAGACACGACTGTGCCTATACTTATCTGTTGAATAGAATTCAATAAATAAATTTTCTTTTAGCAAGGGATTATTTCTTTTGACATGTATACTATTTCAGTTGATTTTTTTCGTCGTAAAGATTGACAATACTAACGCGAGTAACACCATGCGACAAAGCTAGTTGAAAGATAAAAGCAATTTCCTATATTAACTTACTTAGTTTCGTTGGTTATACAGATTATTGTGTATGTATATAAGACGTGAAACAGCACGTTTTATTCATTACGTTACGTGGAGCTACCAAACAAGGACGATATCGTAAATTAGAAGCAACATACCTTATTCGAAACTTAGCCGTTCATTTTGAACAATTTACCTGACCGCCGGCGCCGCCCGTGTCGGCACCGACTGAAACATCCTATTTAGGAAAATTTACTGAAAACCGTAAGTATTTTATATTTTTATCGATTCTTATCGACCTTTTCATGTAAGGCTTCCTATGAGAGTGAGTGAGTCAGAATGTGATCTAAACCTCTTTCAATCAAATAAAAAAATCACAAATAAATAATAGTTTAGAAATCTAAAACCCGACTGTGCAAAATGTTTGTCGTGGGTGAATCGCTCTGTCCCATTTCGAAGTAGGTAGGTAGGTAGGTATGGCCGAATAGATCACGATTTTCCGATTGTTCCCCGTGTGAGGAAGGCTTAGAATACAATTCCTCAAATCCACTGCCAACCGCATCGGCGTCTCGTGAGAGGCGAGAAAATAGCTGACTCGGTCGATGGTAACACGTTTCACTGGTAAGTCTATATTTATAATCATCCAGAAGAGGTCCTGTGTGATGCTATGCCGCATTAAGACCAGTATGTCGCCAGCTCGCATCCAACGATTCGCTACCTACCACCGACCTACCCAGCATTTTTTGTCCTATTCTGCGATTTTCAATGCGTGGTCTTCACTCGAGAATCTTCTTGCCCAGCGGCCAACAGTTCTCATAAAGTTCTATTTTAATATTGTTTTTTTTTTGGTAAGAGAATTACACTAAGTACTTTTAAAAAATGCAAAAAGAATTTAGTGGCCCATGAGGGGATCGAACCCGCGACCTTCGCGTTATTAGCACGACGCTCTAACCAACTGAGCTAATGGGCCGATGGGAACGCGGTTGAAATACGTAACTACATTGAGTCAAAACTTAAATGTTTACAGGATCTCATAAAAATACCTGTAACGTAAATAGATTAGATACCTATGTTCCCTTTTGTTTATCGTTAAATACCGGAGCTTAATAGACGCTTACATAGAAATAACCTTAGTTGTATATTGTTACAATACATTTTAATGGAGTAAGTAAAGGAAGATGATATGTAGGTAATTGAGAAACGCGTGCACTGGATCTTTGGAAAATAGAACTTCAGATCTTCAATGTCGCTTTTCGTGAGTTTGAAAGTAGGTAGAACATACAACGGTATTAATATGTTGTGATAACGGTACCTACAATGTAGAATATCTTACGCTACAATGTGGTAGTTATTGGATGTTATTGAAACTGTAACACAGTGTTACTCACGGTCTAAGATCGTGGGACACACATTAAAATACAAAATTAGATACTAATCCAAAGGTAATTTTTCCGTGATAATTAAAAAATAAAATATAGATAAGGAGGTTTCCGGCGACTGGGACCGCAATTAACTCGGACCTACGAATAAAATATTTTGACTAAAAACTTAATGTGCAATTGCAATTTTGAGACGTTAGAAATGCTTTACTTTGTATGGAAGTGAAAAACCACAAAAACCCGATTGCGTTTAAATACATTGCAGGCGACAGGAAAGGAAAAAAAACAATGTAGATAGGTATTTGTTTATAATTAAAACAAATGAATGCCTTCTATTACACTGGACCTAATTAGGTAATTATACTTAAACATACCAGGAAACAGTGGGTTTACCTACACTAATAGGTACCGACAATTCTGCCTAACCTTTCGGAGAATACAGGCGTGATGGTCTTCTTATAATGTCACTCACTTAACCGGTGAAGGAAAACATCGTGAGAAAATGCCTAGAGATTATTTCTACGCGCGCGGCGTGTGAAGTCTGCCAACCAGCAATTAGGCAGCGTGGTCAAACCCTTTTTATTCTCAGAGGAGACCCGTGTCCAGCAGTGGGACTGTAAAGTGTCAATGATGATAGATTTTGTTAAATATTTCACTATTTTGGTGTTGATGACAAATAAAATTGATTTTTAGTGCGACAATGCTCTGGCAACCTGTCAACCTGACGGAAGCATGTCCCGCCAACACGCAGGTGTCAGCATGTTCACACTTCGGCTTCGTCTACCTGAACTTACTAGTGAGCCTGTACGGCGACTCTTGGGACAGACGCAAGCAGGAGGAGATCGCGAAACAATATGGAGACCCGGAGTACTATGGCGAAGAAGATGAAGAACACGACTTTATAGTGGTGGGCGCGGGCGCTGCCGGGTGTGTCGTCGCGAACAGACTGTCTGAAAATGAAAAATGGAAGGTATGCTACTTAGAATGATTATTTTATTATTAAAAAACTTGAAAATAGAAAGAGGTCAGGTCAGGTATGAGTCCGTACATTTACCTACATATTTTTAGGTAGGTAGGTTTGGGTACCAAACTTGGTTTTTTTTTGGCAATGTATACTGCCAAAACAACGGCGTATTTCACTGTAATACTACAGCCGCAGAATCAACAATAAATAAAAATCAAATATTGAGTGTATAAGGAAAGACGAACAACGCCGTTGAATGATGCAATTTAGGTTTTACAAAGCGCCTAGTTGTTATAAATAGCTATTTCCGTTCTTTTCGTTTATGTAGATAATCATACAATAATTATAGCGTCGAATATTTGATAGTTGAAGTACTTAAATATCAATTAATGAGCTGTATCCCCTCTAAAGTAAGTACAGCTGCATAGTAAGTTTGTACTAATACAAGTAACATTGAGTTTTCGTGTAATACACTGTTTTAATGATCAACCAATATGAATCCATTTCCTTGATTAGAACAAAATATATAAACTATATAATATATAAAAATCGCCGCAAAGTTTAAGAGTAAGAGTGTGTATCACATCTCCACGATCATCTTCCCCCTAGCCCTTTCTACTATCGGACGATCAGAAGCACGAAAAAGCGTCATCGATTCATGGTGGACATTCCAAAAACCCGAACAAAACGCTTTATTATGCGTACCGCTGAAATATGGAATGCACTTCCCGAGGTCTTACCTGATAGATATAACCTGGGTTGACATTTTGACCATTGTATTTTTCCTTATAAATGAGACTTATCACATTTTATGATATTAACCTTTTGATCGCCACGTCAAAACAGAAAAACCGTGCCCTCGGCGCCAAGCTTCCGAATTTTCTATAGAAATGTGTCGTCCAGTCGCGTCGGTGGCGTGCTGGGCATATTTTGGTTTGTCGTCTATACACGACTGTGGCGGTCAAAAGGTTAAACCTCCATGGTGTTGGTACAATGGGCTCAGTAAATAGAAACGGAAATTATCTAAGTACGCAGGCGAAGCTGTGCACGGGAACTCTAGTATAGAATAAACTATCAACCATGGAAACAATGTTAATGTTGTTTTTTGATACTTTGTAATCGTTATTAACCCTCCTTCAGGCGCAATCGGTTAAAAAAATCAAAGAATGTTTGTGCCCGAAGAACCTACCTGGCGATCGAGTGTAAGCCTATCACGAATAAAAAAAACCGGCCAAGTGCGAGTCGGACTCGCGCACGAATGCACGAACTCGCGTGCTCGCAAAGAAGTGATTTTTAGGGTTCCGTACCTCAAAAGGAAAAACGAAACCCTTATAGGATCACTTTGTTGTCCGTCCGTCCGTCTGCCTGTCAAGACCCTTTATTTCGGGAACGCGTGGAGGTCTCGAGCTGAAATTAAAATCATATACTCAGGTCTACAGTCCCTTGAGGCTGTGAAAAAATTAAAACTTCTAAGTTAATGTTAAAAAAATAAAGTTGTTATTCGAGGGGATAATAGGCTGCGTTAAAAGAACGACCCAAATACTAAAAAACAGAATAAAATAAATATTCAAGGGGGCTCCCATACAATAAACGTGATTTTTTTTATAGATGATCGCACTTGGCCGGTTTTATTTATATTTCATTTGTCTTATTGAATTATTTTTCAAAAATTTACAGCTTTCAAACATTTTACTGTAGACAAATCAATCGACACCTCATTTGTTAAAATTCGATGAGTAGTTTTTGAGCTAGGATCGAACATCCATGCCTACATTATACATACATACCTACATAGACTGTTAAACTAATTACCTTTCCTTTTTTCATAGACGGGTAAAAAGTAACAGAATTTGTATGAAATGAGTGTTATGTGCAAAGTAATTTATCGAGAATTTATTGGGAGGTAGTGAAATAGTGCCTAATTGGAATAACACGTAGACTTTAACTCAAGTTCAAGTTCAAATGTTTTTATTTCAAATAAGCTTTTACAAGCGTTTATGAAACGTTATGATTCTAGTTGCTCGGTGCTGTGACTTCAGAACGTAGGTAACTACATGTGACATCTCCTCATTGCAGGTACTGCTGCTTGAAGCGGGTGGAGAGCAGCCAGACGTGACGCTGGTGCCAGCGCTGTCGAACTCGCTGCTCGGCTCCAACCTCGACTGGAGTTACAAGACTGAACCCAACGGCAAGAGCTGTCTGGCGCGCGAGGGGCAGCGGTGCTCGTGGCCCAGGTACCCGAAGCCCGCTCTACTCGTCTATATATACTTAAGTGCTAGCTTCGGCCCGCGACTTAGTCTGCGTGGACTTTAGAACTGGGTCCGATCTGGATAAAAAGTAGCCTATTTGTTATTCCAAACTATATTGTCTATCTCTGTGCTAAATTTCAACCAGATCCGTTCAGCCGTTCTGGCGTGAAAGAGTAACAAACATTTCATCTTTTTTTTCTTTCTTCTTGCCCTTTATTTAGCGTCAATTTAACTTGTCTAAAAATTAATCACGGGCCCGGGCGGCAATAATAAATCGATGAGAAGAATCTTCATGTAGAATTTAGAAAACAAGCAAGGTGAGCATCTGCTCCGGGAGCTAGGGAATCATGCGTAGGGGATCGCAGTGCTGACCTAACCTAACCAAAAATTTTGCACAATATTTGGTGAGCATTCTTTTTACAGTTCATTTAAATAATTTTAAAGCTAAACATTTTAAAGTGTGAAACATACATACATACACTCACGCCTGTCTCCCACAGGGGTAGGCAGAAACTATAGACAAAACAATAATAAATAAATTAGTTTTATTGCGAAATGCGGTACACACACAGTAGGTAATCAATCATGGAGAATAGAGAAAGGAAACGGAAGGGTAGAGAGGCGCCATCCTAAAAATCACTAGATAGGGTTGTGTTTTAATATTATTAACACCGCCACATGCTACGATTCCATAGTACTTCTTTTGCTTCTTCCACATTCATACATCTTATCATACATACGCGCCGGTTGCGAGTGCTACGTATCTGACCTTAGTGTGAAACATTATTTTTAAAGTGCGTATGTACAATTCCCCCTATTTTATTTACTTTCTAATGATAATTATTATAACTTTGACAGTTATTTAAAGACATTAAAGCGAGCGAAGCCGCGGGTAAAAGCTAGTAGGTACATAAATATCATAACATCATCTCTCTGCTTGTCTGTCTGTTCGTTAGAACCACGGTCGATATATTTGAACGACCGAAAGTTCAAAATTGCTTACCTGCATGCGACACATTTCAAAATTATTATCTACAACTAAACTTTACGATGTAGGTAAGATTTAATAAACAATGGTAAAAAATACCACATGGATTCATGTGTTCCTTGTTTAAAGCAAATAATATGTTTAACTTCCATCCTAAAAAGTTTCAGTTCCAAGGAATCCTATCTTTTTTTGCGTATCTGTCCTCAAATTCTCCCTATGTGGATCGATAATACGGCCCTTTAATATGATATTGTGCCTTTATTGACCCCATTTTAATTGCCTGCGCTTTTTCCCAAAGAGTTGCTTCAAAAGTTGTCCTTGATCTTATCTAAACACATGATATCCAATAGTATAGTACTTACATTCAAAATATTCGTATCATGAGTCTCATTTTGTTTTCGCAATATTTCATCACAATTATTTTAACTACATTTTATCCCGTCAAAAACAGTTCGTTTATTAATATCTCTAGAACTCACTTTTGACCGTTTATGTAACATTCTACAATTATTTCAAAAAAAAAATTATATGGTGTGATTTACAGTTTCTGCACTAAACTCGCGCACGCTTTTATCGCAGAAACCAATAAAAACTAATAATTAAATAAATTTCAAATTAAAGAATATTTTATGAGTTGACTTACTGATGACCTGATGACCATTCCATAGAGCAGTCATATAGGTACCTACTCTTTTATTGGTTTGGTGTTCACACATTTTTATGGGTTATATGAAGTCATTGATTAAATTAGAATTACTTTAAATTTAAATCAATTCCATAAATCAACCTATGAAACATTGACAACATGTACCTAATAAGTATTAATAATTCTAGGGGCAAAGTGATGGGCGGCTCGAGTTCGATCAACTCCATGGTATATGTCCGCGGTAACAAGGAAGACTACGACACCTGGGCCCGCATGGGCAACGAAGGATGGAGCTATGAAGAAGTAAGAGTAGCATCATCGTTATTCGTTAATATTCGTAATTTGTTTCTTACACCAAAACCTGTGGTAGGGTTCAAACAAAAGGCTTATATCTTGCACTATACTAGCTATTTTATCACTAAATTAGCCACAATGGCACCTATTTTATTCACTTTTTGTCAATCTGTAAAGATTTGCACTTGCAATTTCACTAAGAACAAACATTTGTAGGTATTGCACTACTTCAAAAAATCAGAGAAGAACATGAACATAGAGGACCTTAGCCGCACATACCACGGTGTTGATGGTGAGCAGTCAGTTTCAACGTTGCCATATACCGACAAACCCTCTATAGTGATGACCGAAGCCTTCAATGAAACAGGATTACCTATAGATGACGTTAACGGAGCGAACCAATTAGCCGTAATGCAGGCACAAACCATATCACAAAATGGAGAACGGGTGTCCACAAACAATGCCTTCATCCAACCGATCAGATATAAAAGGAAAAACTTAACCGTCAGAGTTAACTCTGAAGTGATCAAAATACTAATAAATAAGGACAAAAGGGCCTACGGTGTGAAATATATTCGCAATGGTAAAATCCACGCTGCATATGCTTCAAAAGAAATAATAGTTAGCGGCGGCGTCATAAATTCTCCAAAATTGTTAATGTTGTCTGGCATAGGCCCTAAGAAACATCTGTCTAAGCTAAATATAAGTGTTGAGAATAATTTATCTGTTGGAAGGAACTTGCATGATCACGTAACTTTCAATGGTTTTTTGATCGGTTTATCTAATAAAACAGCAACTCTTATCGAGAAGGAACAAATCTTACAAGAAATCAAATATTACAGCGAAATGAAGGATAAGCACGGGCCTCTATCCGGATACGGTCCAAACTGTTTTGTAGGATTTAGTAAAACAAAATCTGATTTATCTGCGCCAGACATTCAGTATGCGATAGGTAATGCTATTTTGGCCGAATACCTCCGTGAACCAGAAACCTATGACCAAATCAATATATTACCATCACCTTACTATGATTCTGTGTATATAAGGCCTATGAATTTGGTTCCAAAAAGTAGAGGAAAACTGTTATTAAACCCGGATGACCCTCACGGCAAGCCGCTCATATATCCTAATTATTTGGGAGACTCAAGGGATCTTATACCATTACTCAAAGCAGTGAGATATCTCCTCGTCAGTTTGAAAAATACAAAAGCATTCAAATGTAGTGGCGCATACTTTGTAGAGACGTCTTTAAAGGCTTGTAAAAAGTACGGGTGGCCTTCTGATGAGTATTTTGTATGTTTGGCGAGATCTTACACTGCGTCTACCTACCACGCTGTTGGCACCTGCAAAATGGGTCCCAAATGGGACAAAAAAGCTGTTGTAGATCCGAGATTGCGAGTATATGGTATATGTGGCTTGAGAGTTATCGATTCTTCAATAATGCCTATAGTCATTCGGGGAAATACTAATGCTCCAAGTATTATGATAGGAGAGAAAGGTGTTGCCATGGTTATCGAAGATTGGCTAAAAAAGAATTAATATAAATATCTAGGTTGTACATACTGGTTTCTGACACTTACGCGAATATTAGACGTTTACTGCTTTTTGCGGATTTTATTGCGTTTTATTGATATTATTATTTAATTCCCGACGTTCCGGATCCTTTAAAACATCCATGGAATGGATAAATTAAATAATATCAATACACCGCCATAAAATCCGTAAAAGTAGTTTTATTTCAATATCTATAGTATTTGGAAATAAATATTAATATGAAAACAAATTATTTAAAAATTAAAATGAATTCTAAGCTACTATGTGTTTTATCTGCTGCATTATAAATGATATTACGTGTATAATTTTAACAGTTTTAAGAAACTTAAGTGTGAGTTACCTAGTTTTTACTAAAGAGAGTTTATTTACACTGTGTACAAGAAACTGTCTGAGTATTAAAGTTATTGGGAAAAATACTTTTTTTAAAGAAGTTAGGCAACAAGTTGTAAACAAATCTCGAAAGCACAATCATATGAGCGCCATTGAAAACACTAGGAAAGTACCAAACTTAAAGTTATAAAATTTGGGAACGAAGAAATCAATTACGAAGAAGCATCACCATAGCTTGCAAGGCACACGGCTTCTTGGACTTATAATTCCAATACATGAAAAAAAAATCACTACAAAGGAACGTCCGTCGTCTGAGTATCTTGTTTGTAAGGTGAACACTTTTTTGGGATTTTGGCAAAGTAGTTTTGTTGGTTTCACCAATTACCCAGTACAAGCTAGTCAAAATCTTTTAAATCCAGTGCACTGATTCTTTGCACCAAACAAATTAGACGCACGTACTTTGTTTAGTTACACTTCAAATTTCAGTTTCACAAAGAATAAAAATATTTTTCAATCCTAGGTATTACCGTTGTTTATAAAATCTGAAAAGAACTTGAACATGGAGGGCCTCAACCGGAAATACCACGGTGTTAATGGTGAGCAGTCAGTCTCAAGGTTTCCATATGTTGACAGACCTTCTATCATGATGACTGAAGCCTTCCACGAAAGAGGATTACCTATAGGTGATTTTAACGGACCGAACCAATTAACGACAATGCAAGCGCAAGCTATATCCCAAAATGGCGAGCGGGTGTCCACAAACAATGCCTTCATCCAACCGATCAGATATAAAAGGAAAAACTTAATCGTCAGAGTCAACTCTGAAGTGACCGGAATATTAATAAATAAGGACAGGATTGCCAAAGGCGTGAAATATGTTCTCAATGGTAAAGTCTACGCTGCGTATGCTTCAAAAGAGGTTATAGTTAGCGGCGGTAGCATTAACTCACCGAAATTGTTAATGTTGTCCGGTATAGGCCCAAGTAAACATCTATCCGAGTTGAACATAAGTGTCAAGAAAAATTTAGCAGTCGGAGAGAACTTGCAGGATCACGTTACTTTTAATGGTATAGCAATAGCTCTGCGTAATGATACTGTAACTCTTGCTAGCAGGGAACAAATTTTAGAAGACGTCTATGAATACAGCCGTATGAAGGAGGAAAAGTACGGGCCTCTATCAGGGAATGGTCCGGTCAATACTGTCGCATTTTATAAAACAGAACCTGATTTACCTGCACCAGACATTCAGTACCAAGTAGACAGTGCTATCTTAAATGAATTCCTTCGTGAACCGACTACCTTTGATTCGATCCAAATATACCCTACATCCTTTTATGATGCTTTGTTACCAAGGACTATGATTCTGACTCCTAAGAGTAGAGGAAAACTGTTACTGAACCCACATAATCCTCGCGGCAAGCCGCTCTTGTATGCCAATTATTTTGGAGACTCTAGAGATTTGGAGCCGCTTTTAAAAGGAGTAAGATTTCTACTAACATTAGAATACACTAAAGCATTTAAATCTGTCGGTGCATACTTTGTTAAAATACCCTTGAGGGCGTGTAATCATCACGAATGGGGTACTGATGACTACTTGATATGTTTGATTAAATCTTATACTGCAACGACCTACCACCCTGTTGGCACCTGCAAAATGGGGCCCAAATGGGACAAAAAAGCTGTTGTAGACCCCAGACTGCGTGTTTACGGTATATCC
The DNA here is from genome assembly GCA_910591435.1 of Acronicta aceris. Lineage (NCBI taxonomy): Eukaryota > Metazoa > Arthropoda > Insecta > Lepidoptera > Noctuidae > Acronicta > Acronicta aceris. The sequence goes on along the minus strand of OU342781.1, from coordinate 2,388,478 downwards.
CGCCTGAGAGTTATAGATTCTTCTATAATGCCTCTGGTTGTTCGGGGAAACACGAATGCTCCAAGTATTATGATAGGAGAGAAAGGTGCAGCGATGATTATTGAAGACTGGTTACAGAAATATAATTAAGTTCTTGTGAAATGAATTCAAAGTCCACACTACCTTTAACATTTTAGACCTTTTTTATTTACTTGATTTCAGGAATTCTTATTGGGGGTGTTAAAAAAAGATTTTTTACGATAACTATATATTTATTCTAATCATTTATTTTAAATTGTATCTTATTCACATTACAAAAGTATAAAATCCAACAAATTGTTCTCCTCACGTACTTCTCAAATATTTTTTTCACATACTTCATGCAAATCGTATAGCAAGCCAAGATGGCAATATTAACAATATATTTACTATTAACAATTTACAATTCGTTTTTTCTTAATACATCGTTTGGCGAAACTGCCCACGTCTCTTTATATACCTACATCGAAGACAAATCTACCAGAAGTCATAATTCAAGCTTCACAAGTTAGAAAACTAATTCACAACAGTAAATTCATATGGTAAAATGTATACAATTGATATAATTGTAGCTAATACACAATAGATGACGTTAAACGCCGGAGCTACAGCCAAAATGAGCAATAATGGCGAGCGGACCATTCTGGTCGTGTTCTTTATTCCAAAGACATGTAGAACATGAACATATTTTCGACGTTTTCACTTCTCGGGTAGTTTAATAACGGGGGTTTGTGAATATCCCCAGTTCATCTCGCAGTGCTCGATGAGGTCTCTTTCTGCATCCGACAATGTTGACAGGTCAAATTCTTGACTATCGCTAAACGGGTCTGTGTATGGGTAGTGAACGAGGACACAGCTAAAGTCCATTGATGAACCGCAGCAGCCGAGTATTTTCCGCAATTTAGTCTCAGAGTCGACCTGTAGACAATAGAGAAAATTCATTAACACCATCGTTCATTTATCTTTAACAAACAGAAGTGCTCTGTCTATAGGAATTGCAAGTCTTAGTACCAACCAGTAATCGAACTCTTATATGCAATTTAAACATAGTTAACATTTTGTCATTGTATGCTCTGAATCTACGTCAAAGATGTTTATGAACTTGTAACTGGGCGTTGCAATATTATTCCAGGAGGAAAATATGCAAATATTGCGAGCCAATATGCGTAACATTTTGTAAACAAATAAAACAAGTATCGAAATACAAAGAACAGTATTAATATTTACCTTGATAACGTAAATGTCGTTTTCAACGCAGAATGCTTGAAGAAGTACTTCTTGCATGTGAGTGGCGCTATCGCCAGGTGGCGCCTCTGCTGTCAGACAGAAGAGAGCCCGGTTGCTGTTTTTCGACAGGTACTGGATAGCGGGGAGCAGGCCCACTGTCAGCCGTTTCTCCACACATGCGCGACGCAGCACCGTTTTGATGCATTGACTTATTGGGCTGTAAGACAACAAATTACCATTATAAGACAATTTGTAAGTGCAAAAAATATCCGGAAGCTTCTATATGATGGTCTACAAATCTAAATCGAGGATAAATTGGAGTCTTCATGTAGAACCCGTAACGTATACCTATTTGGATCATTACAATAATTTTAAATACTGTTCATCTACCAAACTCTTGGTTTCTGCTCTTGATGCTTGAAAGGTTTTGAAATTGAATTGTGATAGGGACTTAGAGGGGCAACTCTCTGACCAGGTTATTATTTAATTTTAATTACTAAAAAACCACAAGCATCTAATTACGATCCACCAATTGTTAATTGATCGAAGGCATCAATTAAGAAGCATAAATATAATTTAGACTGAAGATTATATTGCACAACGTTGCAATAGTTACCTTTTCGCAGCCATGCCACTGAATGTTTCAGGTTTTACAGGAACCACTGAATCCTTGTACATTATGCTGGACAGGTTGATGCTCTTCAATTCAAACTTATTAGAGATTTTAAACACTTTGTTTCCTTTCGCAGGAATTGTCACAAACACTTCACTCCAATATCAAATAATCCTTGTTATGCAATCCACTAGACTTCACAAACTGTTGAACTTATCGAAGTTTATGTCACAATGATTTCACAACTTTGCCACTCAAACTTGCGTGGTGTCGCTCTGAATGCTCTGTGCAAAATGTGCCGTCATGACGTAGCTCCCCTCTTTTATAGAGGCTACCACGCATGCGGACTGATTTGCTAGTGTGCGTAAAGCACTCGTTGGATATTGACGCTGATTCTTCGAAAATCGCTAGTAATTTTCTCTGTATGAGAGTTTTGTGTTAGTAGTGTATTCATATAGGCGTGTATTAACAAGAGGTAAGCTATGTGTGTGTTGGGTAATATTCTGTGCAAAGTGCTGGCAGGCGAGTCGAAACGTGTTTGTGAAGTAGCCAGACATTGCGAGCTTCTCCACCTCCCGCAGTGTTTGCTGTACAGGTGTCTGAGGGGCATTTGACTGATACCAAAGATTCTTGATCGTTAAGGTTATCAAGTGCAATGTGACTGTGTGCGAGCGTTTTATCCGTTTCGTTCGGAATTCCCGATAGCTTGGGTTTTATTCGTCGGAGGAAACGCGCGTTGATTGCGGTAATTTCGTGTAGTTTGGGTTTGTTATCGCGGATACTGAAATTTCATGGGGTTTCTCGGTCAGTCCGTACGGAATCCGGAACAAAATTATCTAATTACTTATTCTGCTTACCTGTGCGTGCTTTACCATCCACGTCTTATCTTATCTCAATGGCATTAATTTTACTATGACTGATAATAATAAAGTTCCCATAGGCTAGTAATGAAACATTCTTAAATATCAAATACCAAGGTATATCGTTCAAACATTAATTATTGTACTATCATTTGCATTTCTATTTGTAGTTCTGAAAGAAAAATAACAATAACTTTTCGCAATAAATAGGTAGTGGGTCATCTTATTCCATCTTATCGACAGTTTTGATTTTCTCCGCAATAAAAATATGTTTTTGTTACACTTTACAACGCAGATGTCAATCTAGATTGAGTCTGCGTACCTATGTTTTTAAAAACAACATCATACCTATGGTCTCTAAAAACTAACCTTGATTTATTTGGATGTATATTTAGATCTAAATTTTACATGGTTCAGCGACTGACGGAGGAAAAACCTGGTCCACGAACCGACGTCACTACTCACCGCTAATATAACTGGTGTCGAATAATTTTAAATTAATTAAGTACCTACGTAATAGAAAGGTACCTATGTATACTTACAACGAATTCGTTTAAGACGTCCAGACAGAAAATGTTAGCTAATTAAATGAATGAATGAATTTAGAATAAGGGTTTTCATATTAGGTAAGTATTACCTACCTACTGAATGCTGAAGCTGCTTGAGTGTGGCATGAAAAAGTGGCATTTCAGGATACAAACTCCTATATAAGCCCGAAGGTATCTACTCAAAGGTTGGCTGCATTGCCACGTTGGATGGCAATGCTGATTCTCTAAACAAAGTATCTATAGGCCAGCATTAAAAGCTATCCAGAATAGCTTGGGAGTATATGAATGATATTGAGCATTTATAAATACATGCATACATGCATATATTGCATACATGCATACATGCATCTATACATACATATAAAATGCTTTGTCCTGAATGACTGACTGACGGACGGAACAACGCACACCCTAGACCTGAAACTTGGAGGGTGTGTTCTTTGTATGACGTAGGCATCCGATAAGAAAGGATTTTTTGAAATTCAACTCTTAAGGTGAAAAAGGGGGTATGAAATTGAAAGTTTGTATGAAATTCTGTCATTTTGTAGCGGGTGAAACCGCGGAGTACAGCTAGTGTACTTGATATAAATGCATTAAGGTGCTAAATTGTCATATGGCGCTTTTTATTTTTACTGTCGTCAGGTCTGTGTCTGGCCTCTGTCACTGGCCTTCCAACTTTTATATGGAATCACTACACTTCCCGTGCGCAGCTTCGCCTGCGTACTTAGATAATTTTCGTTTCTAAATAAACTGAGTCCACTGTACCTACACCATGGAGGTGCCATATCATAAAATGTGTTAAGTCTAATTTATAAGGAAGAAAACAATAAATGTCAAAATGTCAACAGCGAATGACAGCTTTACATATCTTGACGATGAGTGTGTCAAACGCATGGTAGCGTGTGTACTTTCATCAAAACTTTCATCTCCCTTTTCACAAGCTTAGGGATAGAATTTCCAAAAATCCTTTCTTAGTGCTCGTTAACAGTGCAAAAGGAACCAGCATGCAAACATTCAGGGATCTAGCTCCTGTAGTTTCGGCTGTGCGTTGACTTCGTCAGTCAGTCAGTCAAGTTCTTCTTTCATATATATAGAATAGATAGAAGATAGATAGATTAAGCCCTGCTCAAAAATTGTCTGAAATAAAGACCCGGTATTGGCCGGGCTCTACCTAAGACATTTTTCTTTAAAATTTTGATAGTCCAATGCGTTACTGAAAGCCTTTTTGAGGTTTTAGATCATAAAATGTTATAGCAATTGATTAGGTTTCTAAAATGATATGGTTAAATATGTAATTAAAATGCCTTATAAATTAACGCTTCAATTTTCCTTACAATTTTCTTAACGTATTTAAATTTATGATGTGATTGAACTTGATTTTTTTTGCGTCTTCAACTCGTTTGTGTATATTGAACCTATAACATATTGTAACAGTGTCATTAGTTCATTCACTTGCGTTCATTGTTCCGTTTGTTTAAGCATCTCACCCCTTTAAGAAAACACATAGGTGTTATTTATTCATAAAGCATAGTACAATCTCTTATCGACAATTATTTTCTATTGTTTCTGTAATCTAAGTTTTGCTTGCGGCGGCAGGTGTTAGCAAAATCTGTCCTGATAAAATTGTAAAACTTTTTATTCCGCTATTCCATAAACTGACCTATTTATCAACAAAAAGTTTCAACGATTTGATAGTGAAACCTCTTTTTTGCCTTGTCATGCATTGTATAATCACGTGCGTACATTGACTCTTGTCTTTGAAGCGTTTGCGTATATATGTCACAATTCCTGCGCATGTGGTTTTCATGTTTGTATTTCCTTATCTCACGTAAATACCTACTGTATAATTTAATCACATTTAGATAAGTACCAACGACTTTAAGATATCTCCGCAACAGAAGGGTATCGTGTGAAAAGCAATACTTAAGCAGTGTTTTTGAGGTTATCTCTTAGGCAAGTGTGGAAAATTGGCGCGTAAATTCCTTGATTTTATTGTAAAACTAGCTTTTGCCAGCGACTTCGTCCGCGTGGAATAGTTACTTTGTGCCCTAGTTCTTCGCCCGCGGTTTCACCTGCATTGCCCCGTTCCTAAGGGTTGTAGCGTGATGTTTTATAGCTTGAAACCTTTCTCATGAATCACTCATTTTCCAGCATTTCCCTTCACTGCTCTGCTCCTATTGATCGTAGCGTGATGAAAAGTATACTATAACCTGCCCAGGAGTATGAAGAACAATTGTACCAAGTTTCGTTGAAATCCGTCGAGTGGTTTTTGTTTCTTTAACGAATATACAGACAGACAGATAGACAGACAGACAAAAATTTTACTGATTGCATTTTTGGCGTCAGTATCGATCACTAATCACCCGCTGATTTTGGAAATATATTTCATGTACAGAATTGACCTCTCTACAGATTTATTATAAGTATAGAAGAAGAAGACAGATTATGTGCAGCTGTCATTCGCTGTTGACATATTGCCAGTTGTTTTCTTCTTTATAAATTATACTTAACACACTTTATGATATTAAACCTCCATGGTGTAGGTACAGCGGACACAGTATATTTTAGAAACGAAAATTACATAAGTTCGCAGACGAAGTTGCGCACGGGAACTCTAGTTAATAAATTAATATTAAATTAAAAATTTAAAGAACCCTCGACACAAGAATATTTAAAAGGGGAAAAATATCTAAATGTACCTGTTCCCTTTATGATTAATATAAGTAAAATATTGTAATCCAAGCGTCGTTGTATCGGGGGACCGTTCATGTGTTCGTGAGAAAACGCATCGTTTGAGCCCAAACACAACGTAGATGCCGTACATTGTTGTTGCTGTGGGTGTACATTAGTACGCTTCTGCCTAACCTTTCGGTGAATACAGGCGTGATGGTATGTTATGTTATGATAACAGCTATGTGCTAAGAACACTCGATTTACACACCTTTCAAACAACACGGTTCACCCAATCAGGCGCTACGATGCAACAGACAGACACTACACCTACACACTACAAACTTATAATACCCCACTTTTTCGTTGGGGGTTTAAAAGAGATGAAACGGATATCCGGTAACTATCCGGTATCCGGCCTATCCGGCCTTGTTTTCACAAAAAATTCTCATTATTTTACACAAGGGCAATCATATTACAATAGGTTATGTATGGCCAACGTTTATTTTTTTAATCGCACGTAAAAAATGTTTGTTTTATTAATTAGTTTAGTACTGACACGTGCGATAACACCCGAACGTGCCCGAATATTTCCGATCTCGTTCACTGCGCCAATATTCAAATGAAACTGATCGCATCATGTAACGCGATAAAGGGCCGAATATCCATATTCCATGAGTTCTGACTCCTGATAATTGAAAGAGATCGCCATCTCTGTTTCGCAACGACATGGTTTGATGGTTTTGTAAAATAGAATTGAAATTGGGATATGGACCTAAGGGCCTTGTCTTGCCAGACAGAAAATTAAAATTTCTACCAATTCAAAACATAACTCGTGATGTCGACACTACAGACTGAACAAATATAGATAGATTAGCATCTGCCCGCGACTTTGTCTGCGTGGACTTCAGGATTGAGTCCGACCTGGATAAAAAGTAGACTACGTGTTATTCCAGGCTATAATCTATCTGTGTGCCAAATTTTATCCAGATCCGTTCAGCCTTTCTGGCGTGAAAGAGTATGAAACATCCATACTCACAAACATTCACGTTTATAATATTAGGTAGTAGGATTTACGAATATTGCATAACTGTTGCATGATTTTGTAGAAACAGTATTTGATTATCCGTGGGCTGTTGACGTCACTCGCAGACTGTGTTGTCTGAATGTATTTTAATCGAATGAACAAAATAAATCTGGAGTATTTTATACAAGAAGTAATTAATTAGAAACTCATAACTACTTATTTTATTAATAGCTTTGCACTTTGCGTGTCAATTAAGATCATCATTACTATTCCACTGTTCGGCTCAGGCATCCTCTCAGGGACGGCGGGCGGCTTGGAATTTCTCCCTTTCAGCACGCAAAACACAATCACGTCAAAACACTAATAATTAGTTACCCGAAAGGGTATTTCCCTGGGTATTGCTAACTTTCAAACAAGACTAGGGCTAGATATATGCATTCAGCTCATAACAAAAAAATAATCACCAGCGTCCAGTGATATGACCGGCCATTGGACTGCCGAGACGTCAGGTCTTGAGTTCACGGCACCGGAGGCTTTTTCCTATCGTATAATAAACTTTTTCCTATCGTATAATAAATATTTATAATATCTTTTTGTTTTTTTTTTTGCATTTTCCATCCTAACGTCACCTTATGACGTAAATTCAGAATGTGAAGGCAAATTTCGATCAAGCGGGTGGGACTCGCGGTGGCTTAGCGGTCACAGCGTCTGGTGTATCTAACCAGAAGACGCAGGTTCGAATCCTGCCCGCGATTAAATTTTTCATTCACTAAAATAACTTTATTTATAACTAGCGAGCCACCCGCGGATTCATCCGCGTTGCCACATTCCTAAGAGTTACTACTCTGCGCGTAATGTTAAATAGCTTAAAACCTTCCTCTTGAATCACTCTACATATTAAAAAAACCCGCTTCAAAATCCGTTGCGTAGTTTTAAAGATTTAGGCATACATAGGGACGGACAGACAGCGACAGCGACTTTGTTTTCTACTATTTATAGAAGATATTTCATATCGTCGTGGGCGTATTTATACCTTTAATAAAATTGTAACAGGCCGATGTCTGTACATTATAGATATTAAAGAAAATCTTATATGGGGAGTCTTTATTAGAGCAACAGAAGCCAAAACAACAATTGTTCGATTTTTTGTCGGTCTGTATGTTTGTACGCGCTTCACGCAAAAACTACTGCATGGAATTGAGTGCAGTTTTCACCGATGTATTGCTAGAGGTCTAACTTAAAATCTGGTGTATGTTTCATCTTGATACGCCGCCTAGTTGCTGTTGCCCGCAGTTTCAATCACGTCCCAAAAAGATTAACATATTATAAGTCCTAATAAATGTAATGGCTATCGGAAAATCCCAAAGTGTAATTGCGAACGAACGTTTTTCTTGCCCGTTATGAACGCCCTTCTAGGTTTTCTCAAGTTTTATTATTGTTATAGGTAGCTTTAATGCAATACTTGACGCAATTATGAGCTCACTAGTGAGGGTTGAGTTTAATCCTGTTAAAAATAACTTTTAACAATAAGTAAAACCACCTTCAAAAACATAAAAATAATGCAAACATAACAGTTTCAGAAGTCGGTGCCTCCGGTTGGCGTAATATTGAGTTATTCGTCCATTTGTCGCGCACATATATACACATACATAATGCAAATTTAAGACTTATATGGTTATCTCATGGATACTATTGTCAGAACTGGGACCAAATTGAAATGAGACCACACGGGAAGCACCAGCTTTCAAATAAAAAGGAATCATCAAAATCGTTTCACCCAGTCGAAAGTTATGTATGGGGTAACAAACATAAAAAAAATAAAGTCGAATTGAGCACCTCTTCCTTTTTGAAGTCGGTTAAAAATTCATGTCTGATATTATTTTTCGTATTCAATTATTGTTGGTATCATAAATTCATGTACTTATCATTTATTTGCATTCCATGATGTTTACAACTGAAAAGGATTATAGGCTCTATAGGACACTATACAACAATTAAATATTATCCTTAATTCTATTAATTTCTATTAATTCATATTATTTTAATTCTGTGGTTGCTACTTTAAATCATCATTATCAGCCTATATTAGTCCACTGCTGGAGGAGGATCCTATAGAGTATAGGATAGCATAATTTCCGAAGTTCCTTTGCTAGCTGTTTATTAACCCCCAATCTTGTTTGCGTGCATGTGATCACAAATTTAGGCATTTTCTACCAGACAAACTTAAAATTATCATAATTTTGTTCAGGAGATTACCCCTAAGAACTAACTATACTTACCTACTTATAATAAAATTGTTACAGGGTGATGTCTGTAATAGGTAAATATTGAAGAAAACCTAAAATGGAGGTTTTTATTACAGCAAGGATCTAATTTTACAGTCGTATTGCTGTGGAGGTCTAACTTAAAAGCTGGTGCATATTTTATCTTGATACACAGTCTAGAAGCTGGGTTATAGTATCCCTTTGGGAAGGGAGCGGGTAGTGCTAGTATCTAATATTAGCATATATAGACAATAGGTACCTATAATTGGTTCTGTATAACAAGTTGTTTCAGAACTTTGTCGTTTATCTTTTTGTTTTCGCCACCTTATCAGTGTTGTTTATAAATGTTGTACCGGCTAAAAATAAGTTCAAGAAACGATGTGAAATATTGTTGTATTGTTTACCTGTTGGCCGTGACGCAGTAACATTTGTTGATATTCTTAAATTTTTGCCATTGTTTATAGATTTCCTAGGAACTTCGCTAACATGATTATGTATAAGTAAACATAACATACCATCACGCCTGTATTCCTCGAAGGGTTATGCAGAGGTGTCTTAATTACACCCACAGTTCGCCAGTATGTTTAGGTCCCATGTAACAGGGGGCGAGCCTATTGCTATTAACCGAGCACAAATCTAGAATCCGAGCTGATACTGAGAATTTCATAGAAAAACTTATTAACACTACCATCGAACGAACGATTGAACAATCGAACCCAGGACCTTTAGCGTAACAGTGTTTTTAACGGACTATTAAAGACTGCGTAATACAACAATACTATTTTGTAGTCTAGGTATGTATTACATGAGCTCCTTTTATGGCTATCGCGTAATAAAAATTTTGCTTTTTATGTAATCTATCTTTCTATACTTATAATAAATCTGTAGAGAGGTCAATTCTGTACATGAAATATATCTCCAAAATAACTATCAGCGGGTGATTAGTGATCGATACTGACGCCAAAAATGCAATCAGTTAAATTTTTGTCTGTCTGTCTGTCTGTCTGTCTGTCTGTCTGTCTGTCTGTCTGTCTGTCTGTCTGTCTGTCTGTATGTTCTTTATAGAAACAAAAACCACTCGACGGATTTCAACGAAACTTGGTACAATTGTTCTTCATACTCCTGGGCAGGTTATAGTATACTTTTCATCACGCTACGATCAATAGGAGCAGAGCAGTGAAGGGAAATGTTGGGAAAACCGGAGAACTTACTCCATTTTTTAAGCTTCCGTCGCGTGTGCAGCCTTAATGGTTAAAGCTACACAGAAATCATGTATGACGGAAATGTTCTCCTTAAAATTATATAAAAAATATTCCACGACAGCAAATGTCTATCTTTTATGGTTGACTCACAATAACACGTGTAACTCCCGATAGCTTAGCAGTTCGGAGCTTTCTGATTATATTTGTCTACTCTTACGTTAGGTGACTGACTGACATAGTGATCTATCAACGCACAGCCCAAACCACAGGTTATAGTATACTTTTCATCACGCTACGATCAATAGGAGCAGAGCAGTGAAGGGAAATGTTGGGAAAATGAGTGATTAAGCGCTAACGCGTAACGCTACAACCCTTAGGAACGGGGCAACGCAGGTGAAACCGCGGGCGAAGAACTAGGGAACAAAGTAACTATTCCACGCGGACGAAGTCGCTGGCAAAAGCTAGTACTTATAATAAATCTGTAGAGAGGTCAATTCTGTACATGAAATATATTTCCAAAATAACTATCAATGGGTGATTAGTGATCGATACTGACGCCAAAAATGCAATCAGTAAAATTTTTGTCTGTCTGTCTGTCTGTCTGTCTGTCTGTCTGTATGTTCTTTATAGAAACAAAAACCACTCGACGGATTTCAACGAAACTTGGTACAATTGTTCTTCATACTCCTGGGCAGGTTATAGTATACTTTTCATCACGCTACGATCAATAGGAGCAGAGCAGTGAAGGGAAATGTTGGGAAAACCGGAGAACTTACTCCATTTTTTAAGCTTCCGTCGCGTGTGCAGCCTTAATGGTTAAAGCTACACAGAAATCATGTATGACGGAAATGTTCTCCTTAAAATTATATAAAAAATATTCCACGACAGCAAATGTCTATCTTTTATGGTTGACTCACAATAACACGTGTAACTCCTAATAGCTTAGCAGTTCGGAGCTTTCTGATTATATTTGTCTACTCTTACGTTAGGTGACTGACTGACTGACATAGTGATCTATCAACGCACAGCCCAAATCACAGGTTATAGTATACTTTTCATCACGCTATGATCAATAGGAGCAGAGCAGTGAAGGGAAATGTTGGGAAAATGAGTGATTAAACGCTAACGCGTAACGCTACAACCCTTAGGAACGGGGCAACGCAGGTGAAACCACGGGCGAAGAACTAGGGAACAAAGTAACTATTCCACGCGGACGAAGTCGCTGGCAAAAGCTAGTTTGAAATATTTGCTTACAAAACGTAATTTGTAACAACGATATTCGGTTCGGTATATCATCGAATTATCTTGAAGCGGCGGCGGCGTTAGCCTAATGACTATGGCTTCACATTGCTAGTAAACTTTATAAAAAAAAATAGTTCCAGACTGCATCTTTTTCGATAAAATTGACACTTAAATATATTTAAATATACTTTACCTATGTAGATGATTCATGGAGGCGTAGATAAAATTAAACATAAATACCTAAATCTTTTCTTCATCAGAATTTTTTATCTACACTCCATTGGCCTAGGCTGTGTGTTTCTAATTAATTATCTAAGCCAGACGTTTATATTCTGACTTAGATAATAATCTAATCAAAAAAGTACTTATTAAAGGCGCCAAGGGTTTTCCTAAAAACAAAGTAAATGACTAATTAGCTACAAATTATCAAGACAGATAAATTAATATCTAGGACGATAATCTCATGTTTAAAACGTGTTTATCATAAATATGAGCAGCTGTGTTTCTGACTGCGACTCAACTCTATGGTCAATGACTTCGTTTGATAAGTCATAGACAAGCGCATGCAACCTTTGACCTTTATCGATCGCTTCCCCGTGCCCGCGGAATGTCAAGGGCTTTTATAACACTGATCGTTAATCGCTGTTTCCAGAAATTAACAGCATTTTATTGATTAGATTTTTCTTTCGACGAAAATGGTGATTTGGACTTCCAGCTAGTTGTTATAGTTTTCTGAGTTATCATCAGTCGAATCCAACTTTTCAATGTTTATTACGAGACTTAGTTGTTGAAAATCAATAAAACGGTTTTTTGTCGCAAATTAAATAATATATAAGTATAACTGCAGCCATCCATTTAGATCATTAAGAGTCTGAAGAATTAAAATAATAATTGCATACAAATAATTACCAGAGGCGATAGAGTCTGACGTTTATCTGATCTCCTTTTAGGACTCAAAAAATCTTTTCTTGGATGTGCATAATCACCGTAATCATCTTGGTTGTTAATAATAACCAACCGCCCGAGGTAGTGTGACCCTTTACAGGGCGATTCTTTCGGCTTCGGCTTGTCCCCACCGTCCACGGGGCATTCTCTTATTATTTATTTATGCTCGTCTATTGTGATAGCTACTCGTTGATCACAAAACCCTGCGGCTTCTATGAACTGCATGATTTCCTTAGAGGCGAGCACCTTTACAAAAAATAAATGTTCTTTCTTTCTTTCTACTTCATCTAGGCTTAAGGTATATTTCCCTAGGTGTGCAGCTTGTATATTAGAGACCCGTAAAAGTGAAGTGGCGTTTCATCACCTTCTCATAACGTCGACAGACTTTAGGTTGAATATGTGCTTGTTTAGGTAATAGTGAGACTCTTGTCTCAATACTTACTAATAACTTCACGTAATTATTTTAAGGGTGAAGTGACAATAGAAGAAAGATGGCACTGACAGTTCGCCCACTCATTGCCGACGGACCACTCCCCCGCAGTTGCCATAACAAACCGACAATATTTCCCTTGGCTGAACTTTCCCAGGGTTGCGTAACGTCTGTTAAACATTTTCTAAAGATTAAACTTATGATATTCATTCAAATTGTTACAGAAGAAATGTGCTGTAACCGTTTTACGGGTGACTTGGTTATAATTGGTACGATGATATAATTGCGTTGCACACTGCTCCTCCCACGCAAACAATTTTGTGAATAGTTCACAGTTACATATTATTTACAAAGAAAAGAAAATACTAAGAAGTCGAGCAAGTTATTAAAGACTTTAGCATAGTGATGAGTATAAAGATCCCTGAAAACTAGCACAGAAATAGAACGCTAGACATACTAAATTAATTTTGACTATAACTTTGCTTTCATGACATCTAAATCGGTTTTAATATTGGTTTCAAATCATCTCAAATCATATCCAATCGGAATGAGATTATTTAGAGATAATGATCTCTAAATAATCTCATTCCGATTGGATTGAAAAAGAGTGAGACCAAGAACAGCTTAGAGCTACGTAAGTAAATGTTACGCCATATTTGAGGACACTCACATACACATGCGGGTTCCCTGTACAGTCAAGAGACAAAACGGGTGCGGGTGATTGAAATTTCTTGGTACCGATTACCAAAACCCGTACCGACTTGCACCTTCAAGTCAGGACCCGGGAACTTGTTTCTATGTGCAAACTTAAAGGCAATTAAAATAATCGGCACCAGACAGAGTAGAATGAAAATTCCTACACAGACAAGTTCCCGGAAGGGAAACTGAAATTTTGTTTGATAGAATCCCACTATCTCTGTTTCGTACATAGGTACATGCATTCCGGTTTTCGAGGTTATCGCCCGTCATTAAAATCGATATTAATCGTTATTATTACCTAAATTCCTAGCTTTGTTTACTTCGAATATTTTTAATTTCAAATTATTGATTTTAAAAATTTGATTTTTCAAATGATTATGTTTAAGAATTAGTTCAAGTTTAAGAATCTGGTCCAATATCATTAGTACTTCAATTTTATTGGATCTTCAAGAATATGTCAACCGTTCACTGGTGTAATATCTTTTTGACTTTGCAGGTCCTGAGAGTCGCGAGAAATAGAATCTCACGCTTAATCCACACCACTGCTTAACCGATCTATAAACAGCGAGGCCTATATTTCAAGTATTTATTTTGATTGTTATTAAGGTGTTGGGTTTTTCAACTCGCCAAGTGCTAGGTTACTTTCAGCAGACGTACACAAATAATCAAGGAAAACTTGTTACTAAGGAAGTCCTATGTCATGTTTTATTTATTGGCTGAGGATAATCTTATTGATTGCGGAATTCCTACAGTATACAACTAAGTATACGTATAAGTATATTTTTACCCGATTGCGAAAAAGGATGGGCAATAGGTTTGACAGTCTACCTATGTACATATATGCAACAGTTTGATCATTATTTCCTTTGATTTATTATATTTGTATGGTTCGTCATTATCTCCAACGCGGCACGCTTTGCGTGGCACTGCGGCGTTTAGTGAACACGTCGCCTTTTGTACCGTTAACTGTGCCTATTTTATATACAGTAAACATGTAGTGCTAATTATAAATCAATAAGTATCTCAATAAAATGTATTAGTCCTGGGCTATTTTAATCGGCTTATGTTTAACTAATCACCAGATTTATTAAAATGTAACGGCAAAAAAAATCACTTTATATTGCCAAAAATAGTAAATGATCACTAAAATAAGTTCTAAACTAACCTAAACCTAAAATGGTGCCCATTTATCTATTTTGGTAAGCATTTTGGTGATTAATTTACTAAATTTGGTTCTCATTATATTTATATCCATTTTAATCCTGGGTTAGTCTAGGGATAGAGTATGACTGTCTCTGACAATATTATCTACCTCATACAGTACAGTACCTCATACAGTCCACAGCAACAGCATCAGCCTCGCATACGGTAGAAAAAAACAAAATTAACAAATAATTTTTTTTTTTTTAACCGTTGCCCCACACTAGGATTTTCTCCTGTATCGTGGGTGCTTTTACAAACACAAATTCTCACATACACAAACGCCCAGACCCGGAACAACTACCTGTAGATCATACAAATATTTGCTCCGTGTGGGGATCGAACCCACAACACGTGACGCAGAAGCCGATGGCTCGGCCGCTACGCCAAACGTGTCGTCAAAAAAAAATGTTTAAAACATCCTAGTGTCGCAAGCACAATTGTTTGATTATGGTCAATAAAATCACTATTGTTTTTGTCCATTATGAAACGTCAGTTTAAATGGCAAAATCAAACCAAATTGTGAGAGTCCCTCAAAACTCCTTCGGGGAATACAGGAGTTGATATAAACATACTATGTTGTTTTTATGGTTGATGTAGATCTATAAATATAATAAAACAGTAAAAAAATGTGTCTACATTGAGTATATTAACAAACAAACAATGTTGGGCGAAGACATAATAATAGAGTAAGAATTAAAAAAATGTGTTTGTTTGTCTGTTTGTACATGCTAATCTGCGGAAATACTGGTCGGATTCGAATGAAACTTTTGTTGTTTTAAAGCTATTAAAGCCTGGGTAACATATAGGGTATAATTGATTTTGGAAACTGGAATACCTATAGGTACTTAAAAAAATGCAGCTCAATGTAACTATTCCACGTGGACGAAGTCGCGGGCAAAAGCTAGTGTATAATAAGTAGGTATGTATTTATGTATTAGCTTTATTCATTTCTTCATTACAATGTTAGTTGTAAGTAAGACAAACAAAAATATTTCCAATTTTGTCGTCGAATTTATTGCTCATTTATTTAAGAAATAGTTTAGTTTCCCTGTAATATTTACCCAGAATATTACAAGGTTAGGACATCAATCAGTGTCAGTACAAACTAGGTCTCGGGAACAACTGGAATGTTTGTCAAAACATATTTTAATTCAAGACCTATTTCAGACGATATAATTTAAAGTGAAATTGGGTCAAGAAACAGAATCCTAGAATTTGAACAGGAAAATGTTGATAGTGTAGGAATTAAAACAGCAATAAGATTACAATGAGTTGTTTATTCTCATGCTGGACATGGGTGCGTCGTGATACCAGTAATATGTTGACCTATAACCCCAACATAATGTGTATAGCCGTGTGCGCAGATTTGCATGTAAGTATAAACAAACTTCTTATTCAGAAAAACAACACTAATTGTAGCTGTTGTCTATGGACGCACATGGTATGGATGACAGATGACATTCTAGCTGTCAGCAGTGTCAGCCAGACCAAGCCGCCGTGTGACCGGAGCTATAGTAAAATACTATTGTGTTGTTTAATTTACATATCCTGTTATCCATGACAGAACAAGATTTGCTTAATACCTATATGACTATTGGACGTCACAAACACAAAAGTCCCACAAATCCGTACTGTTACCTGTGGTTTTATTTTTTCACAATCCAAAAGGACTATCATACCTTAATAATTGTGAAAAAAATCTAGTAAGTACTACAGAATTGTTCAAGTCATCATGTACTGTGTGTTGTACTTGTGTGTGTTACTAAGAATAAATAGCAAGGTTAATTATCAAACATGTCAAATGATTACTTTTATCATCACTTGTGTTACTACATAACGGCGCGGGCGCACTATACCCACACATCTTTGGACTCGGCATTACATGTAAATCAAACGTGATTGCCTATCAACAAGTGTTTTCATTCTGATAATAGACATTTATCGAATACTTTTCTTGCTACCTAGTAATAATCATTAACTACATTCAAAAAAATGGTGAAGGAGCATTATCTGTCGCTGCAACTGACATGTTCTCCTTCGCAACGCATCTGATAGGGTACCTATAGTATTTATTTATTTTTATTTTTTAACCGTCTTACATCTTATTAAGACATATTTATTTAAGCATGTCTATAGTATATACCATTATATATTTATACTATATATTATATATATTATATTATATATAGTAATAATTACAATTACTGAGTATTTTTAATATCGCAATTTGTGTATGATTATTGACTAATTTTAAGTGTTCAGTTTCTTTTGTGTACGCCAGACTACCTATTTATTACTTTTCCTCTCTTTTGAGTCCATCCAAAGGTTGTCTGTAAGAGATCGCTTTTAGCGATAAGACCGCCCATTGTACCATTAAGATTCATAAAATTGTACTTGATATTTTAGTTTTTGGTGTGCAATAAAGAATATTCTATCTATCTATCTATCTAATATTAAAAGATAATGGTTTTCCTTATGAAATTCTGTGAAAAGGTGCAATCATAATCATACAATACATTAAAATTGTAATTGACCGTAGTCTGTAAACAACTTATTTAAGAAAAAATAATATGAAGGGTCTTTTAAAAGCAATGGAAGCCACATAATATTTATAGAATTTTTGTATGTATGGGTATGTTTGCACGAGCCTCACGCAAAAATTACTACACAAAATTTGATGACGTTTTTACCGTAGTATTGCTGGAGATGTAACTTACAATCTGGTGCATGTTTCGTCTTGATACGCCTGAAAGCCGAGTAAGTGAATCCTTTTGGAACGCGAGTGAAATCGCGAGCAATGCCGAACATATCTATAGTGTCAAAAACAAAAAGTTTAAAGCAAAAGCAATTACGAAGCAAGCTGGAATGTGCAACGTTTTTGTTATCATTATCAATTTGTCCATAAATAACTCCAATGTCTTTCTTGCTGATGAATCATTTGCTAAACCGTGTCGTACATTATCTATGTCAAACAGTTTGTCCCCTCATATCACGACACACCTCTTTTATCTAATCAGATACTACATCGCTAAGCGTAACTAAACCTTGCACTTATAAACATAAAGTCGAACGTCCTTTGAGTGAATAAACTACGTCGTATAGGATGCTTAATTCCTAATATTGGAAAGCCACGATAAATAATGCACCTGTTTAAGGTCAAAGAACTAGAATTAACTAGATCAATTGGGAATATTTCCATGATCAGGGCTAAAGTCATAAGTGTTTGTTAGCGGAAGATCCCATCGACCTAGCGTTTTTGTTTTAGGTAAATTAAGGTCAGCTTCCAGTCAAGCCTTAACCGAATTAAAATCACTAATGATGAAGTCTGTACTTTGTAAGGAAGATAAAGATATTATTTACACGTTTAATAAAATTCTATCTACCTAATTTCAACTAACAAACCTTACAACGCCATTATACGAAAAATCACACATGTTTGTACTGAATTCATAGCTTAGACTCATCTACTAATGTTCTAGGACATTTACCCAGGCCTTAGAAACGAATTTAGATTATGGAAATCCTCTGTTATTGTTACCCTTCTACGCCCAAACCACCGAACAGTACAATAAAATATCCTTGTAAAACGCGAGTGAACCCGTGGGCAACATTCAAATACATTTTTCTAAATATCGTGGTTGTCCTTAACGACGCTGTTATCTATTGAAATAGTAGAAATCTGAAATTATATTATCTACCTGTTTTGTGTTTTCGTATCACAGCCACTAGGTACGTTATTATTAGATTAGGTACTAATAACAATATCATTAATTTCATCAGACATTTCACTGATACTAGCAACGACCTTATCTGTATTGTATTCATTTTCATATAAACTTTCCTTTCCTTCAGTGACCTACTACAAATAACGTTAAATAAATTAAAGTCACAAAATATTTAAATCAATGTAACTCTTCATTATAATCGTGTAACACTTTATGAAGGTACATTATGTAGTGCTTATAACATCGTACGATGCTATGACTAGCCGCATGTGTCATCTATAATCAAAATGTGTTGGTAAGCGCATAACTCAACAACGCCTGGACCAATTTGGCCAATTCTTTTTTTTAAATGTTCGTTGAAGTTCAAGGATGGTTTTTACGGCGAGAAAAATTCGAATAATTGCCGGAAAAACCCTAAAAACAGCCCTTTTCTTTTTCCCATACAAACGATTTCTAACTAACACGTAGAGTCAATTTGAGCTTTATTGCTATTGCATAAAGTTCATATTAAATTACAAGCACTCATTGTTGTCTAAGCAATGTAGGTGTGTTGCTAACGTCAAAGAGTCAATCTTTTTGACATGACGAAGTCTGTCGGGTCCGCTAGTTTAGTATATTAATAACATAAGTATATAATTATGTCTATTAATAACTTGCTGCAATTATTTTATTTTCTATACTTATAATAAATCTGTAGAGAGGTCAATTCTGTACATGAAATATATTTCCAAAATAACTATCAGCGGGTGATTAGTGATCGAAACTGATGCCAAAAATGCAATCAGTAAAATTTTTGTCTGTCTGTCTGTCTGTCTGTCTGTCTGTCTGTCTGTCTGTCTGTCCGTCTGTCTGTATGTTCTTTATAGAAACAAAAACTACTCGACGGATTTCAACGAAACTTGGTACAATTGTTCTTCATACTCCTGGGCAGGTTATAGTATACTTTTCATCACGCTACGATCAATAGGAGCAGAGCAGTGAAGAGAAATGTTGGGAAAACGGGAGAACTTACTCCATTTTTTAAGCTTCCGTCGCGTGTGCAGCCTTAATGGTTAAAGCTACACAGAAATCATGTATGACGGAAATGTTCTCCTTAAAATTATATAAAAAATATTCCACGACAGCAAATGTCTATCTTTTATGGTTGACTCACAATAACACGTGTAACTCCCGATAGCTTAGCAGTTCGGAGCTTTCTGATTATATTTGTCTACTCTTACGTTAGGTGACTGACTGACTGACATAGTGATCTATCAACGCACAGCCCAAACCACAGGGTATACTTTTCATCACGCTACGATCAATAGGAGCAGAGCAGTGAAGGGAAATGTTGGGAAAATGAGTGATTCATGGGAAAGGTTTCAAGCTATCAATGTATATATCATCACGCTACAACCCTTAGGAACGGGGCAACGCAGGTGAAACCACGGGCGAAGAACTAGGGAACAAAGTAACTATTCCACGCGGACGAAGTCGCTGGCAAAAGCTAGTGTATAATATACTAGCTTTTGTCCGCGACTTCGTCCGCGTGAAACAGTTACTTTGTGTGCTTTGGGCAACGTTTTTTAGTACCTACCAATACTTATTTTGCAAATAATACACTTACAAACTGCTGTGGTTTACTGTAAATTTAACATCGCATTTCTAAACTCATGTTTATGTAAATAAATTTAACTTTAAGTAAATGCTCATCAGGCTGAACAACTTTGGTTAAGGCGTCATTTTTATATTTCTTATAGTTTAGCTGGACCATTATGGTCCTGCGTCAAGTGTTCCAGTTTCCAAAATCAATTATACTCTATATGTTGCCCAGGCTTAATAGCTTTAAAACAAAAAAGTTTTATTCGAATCCATCCCTTATTTCCGGAGATTAGCGTATAGAAACAGACAAACAGTTTATTTTATTCTTAATATGTAAATTTTTTTTGTATGTAAATATAATCAATGTACAGACACATTTTTTTACTGTTTTATTATATATATAGATCTACATCAACCATGAAAACAACATAGTATGTTTATATCAACTCCTGTATTCCCCGAAGGGGTTTTGAGGGACTCCCACAATTTGCTTTGATTTTGCAATTTAAAAACAATAGTGATTTTATTGACCATAATCAAACCAAAAACTCAACAGTTGTGCTTGCGACACTAGGATGTTTTAAACATTTACTTTGTTAATTTTATTGTTGCTGTGGACTGTATGAGGTACCGTACTGTATGAGATAGATATTTTAGATGATACTGTCAGAGACAGTCACACTCTATCCATCGACTAACCCAGGATTAAAATACCCCAGTACTAATACATTTTATTGAGATACTCATTGCTTTGTAATTATCACTACATGTTTACATAAATAGGCACAGTTAACGGTACAAAAGGCAACGTGTTCACTAAACGCCGCAGTGCCACGCAAAGCGTGCCACGTTGGAGATAATGACGAACCATACAAATACATATTATAAATCAAAGGAAATAATGATGAAACTGTTGCACAATATGAATAAGCGGTTCACACTAAAAATAACGTAGCTTTTGTAAATACAGAGACGGAGGAAACTAAAAATAGCTATTCTGTTGAAGCTTGAAATTGTAATAAGTACAGATTTTTGTTTGTCATCATTCTCTGCTAGCTGCTGAAACTGATTCTAGCCGTTACAAAATTCTTTATCTTTGATTGTTTATTGCATCAAAAATTCCTGTCAAGGATTTCTGAATACAATAATTCCTATTGCAAAATCTCGCTATGTTCAACATATCAGAAAAACCAAGATTGCTAATCTTCTGTCGTCAGCAAAATACGTCAATGGACAGACGAAATTCTTGTTAAAACAGGGTCATGGCGGCGGCGGCGGCACCGCGAGGCGCAGCGCGTGCGCAAGCTGCCAAGACGTGTTTGTATTTTTGTTATCTCTTTTCCTTACCAGTTTTGTAAGACGTTTACGAGCGGATTTCCTTGCGTACCTACTTTCACTAGGTATTACGGATTCTAGATGTGTCAAGGCTTTGCACGTCATAGGTATTTAAATTACATTTCGAGTATCTACCAAACAAAATGATTCGCTTATATTATGTTAGATAAAAAAAAACGCTCATAAAATGTTATTTTATTTGCCTGAATATTTACCGGACTGTCAACGGATTTATAAAGAAATATTTTACAATTTTTCTCAAAGGAAACTTTACCTGAGTTTTATTTAGATACTTAAATGATTTACATTTCATTTATAAACAATGGCTGTGGCCTTGAAACCCTTGGATTATGTCAATTATTATGAAGTTAAAATCGACCTATTACCGAAGTGGCTGAATCATCGTCAACAAGATAATTGAAAAAAAAACTACACAGGAGTTTATGGTCGATAGGATACTTTGAAGGTACCTACATTACTGTAAAAGGCCATAATTATGAAATTTAAAAGATGAAGTTTTTGTTGACCAAGATTAAGACTGTTTGTTGTAAAGACTTCTTTGTTGTTGTTATTAAAGTTACGGGCAAGTAAGTAAAAATACCGCGTTTTAACTTCTGTTAAGACAATAACAAAGGGACATTGAAACAGTGAGTCAACGCTACAGAATAAGTAAGTACCTACCTATTTGTTGTTGTCTGGTATTTACCCTAGAAAGGGACAGTCCCAATCTTCACTCAATTACGGAAATTGTGGACGCAATCTCTTTCTGATATTTGTTAATAAGCAAGTAGGTCATATTTATTTATTTGAAATAAACAAAATACAGTGCGTCAAGTAGGTATATTTAATTTTTAATATATGGGGATTTATCTTAGTTATTATTTTAGCTATATAGTTTGGTTAATAAAAATGAAACACTTGAATGAAAATAAATAAACAACTTGTCTTGCTCTACTGTGGCCCTACAGATGGCCTCATAATTATAACAATTTTCATAACAAATACCTAACTAACATACCCTATCACCAACGAGCTACTTACATAGTTTGTAATTACTTTTTAAAATAAGTATAAATAATAATCTATACAAGCTGGTCATCATGACCTGTGTGTTATTTTGTCGAGATAAGTAACTTCCTAATCTATACTTATAATAAATCTGTAGAAAGGTCAATTCTGTACATGAAATATATTTCCAAAATAACTATCAGCGGGTGATTAGTGATCGATACTGACGCCAAAAATGCAATCAGTAAAATTTTTGTCTGTCTGTCTGTCTGTATGTTCGTTATAGAAACAAAAACCACTCGACGGATTTCAACGAAACTTGGTACAATTGTTTTTCATACTCCTGGGCAGGTTATAGTATACTTTTCATCACGCTAAGATCAATAGGAGAAGAGCAGTGAAGGGAAATGTTGGGAAAATTAGTGATTCATGAGAAAGGTTTCAAGCTATAAAACATCACGCTACAACCCTTAGGAACGGGGCAACGCAGGTGAAACCGCGGGCGAAGAACTAGGGAACAAAGTAACTATTCCACGCGGACGAAGTCGCTGGCAAAAGCTAGTGTTTACAAATAA
Organism: Acronicta aceris; assembly: GCA_910591435.1. NCBI lineage: Eukaryota > Metazoa > Arthropoda > Insecta > Lepidoptera > Noctuidae > Acronicta > Acronicta aceris. The sequence continues at coordinate 2,365,306 of OU342781.1, read as the reverse complement.
AAGCCTTGCTTGCTGCCATGCTCAAATAATTATTTTGCTATCAAAATATCTATAAAATATATTATCGAGTAGTCCGGCTCACTTAGTAATAAAAGTTTTCTAGAAATTAAAAACTTTTTAAAAATGTGAAAATATTGGCTTATTTTCTACAAAAATAATTACGGATGCCATTTAAAATCAAATAATAAAGTTTTTTAAATTAATAAACAGCCATCATAATTTTTTTTTAGGTCAAGTGGCCTGCCTGGTTACTTATTTAAAGCAAGAAGTTTCAATGACATCGATCCTTCATTATGGAAGTCTGCAACCTTTTCGTGTCAACCTCCTTACATGAACTTTGATCGATCCTAATATTATTTTAACATATTTTTTTGTCTTAGCATCTCATTTGTTAACATCAACAAAAATTTAGAGACTTCTGTAAATAACGTAACGATTTATGTGTAAAATGTGTAAGTAAGTACTTCATTAACGTAACCAGTGGCCGAATTTCACGTTTCGAATTATTAATTTAAGTATACCTACATAATTTTCAGGATTAGATTTCCTCGTACATTTACCTACAGACATACTTGGCTGAGGTAAATGTACGTTTGAGGCTTTAATGGTCGCCATGAAAAACAATGCACACGATGACTAGGTAGAGCTTAAATATTTGAAACCTTCATTTATCGGGCTATGTTACAAACGCTAGCTTGTGTAACCACAGCATAATAATCGTAACACATTACCTACATTTCTTTCGTGGGTCTACCACGGTTTTTTTTTACTAATTTGGGTACACATGAGTAATTCAAATCCCGAAATGTTTCATTCTATAAAAATATACGACGTATAAAGTCCATACTAATATTATAAATGCGAAAGGAACCCTGTCTGTCTGTTTGTTACGTTTTCTCGATTAAACCGCTAAATCAATTTTGATGAATTTTGGTCTGCAGATACATTAGCCCTTGGAGAAGGACTTAGGCTAACTTTATCTCAAAAAATCTAGTGGAATGCGAATGAAACTGAAAGCCCTTAGTATTATAAGTACTTAAACAAATGTCTTCCCAGTGCGATTCGCTCGATAGCAAGTCTCAAATATGTAAATTCCGCCACGTTATGTAATATATGAGTACCGCTTCTCACAGCTTTACCTAACAGTAACTGCAGACAAGCTACAATACGAATCGGAACAAATTGTAATTTTATGAACGACTAGCTTTTGCCAGCGACTTCGTCCGCGTGGAATAGTTACTTTGTTCCCTAGTTCTTCGCCCGCGGTTTCACCTGCGTTGCCCCGTTCCTAAGGGTTGTAGCGTTACGCGTTAGCGTTTAATCACTCATTTTCCCAACATTTCCCTTCACTGCTCTGCTCCTATTGATCGTAGCGTGATGAAAAGTATACTATAACCTGTGGTTTGGGCTGTGCGTTGATAGATCACTATGTCAGTCAGTCAGTCACCTAACGTAAGAGTAGACAAATATAATCAGAAAGCTCCGAACTGCTAAGCTATCGGGAGTTACACGTGTTATTGTGAGTCAACCATAAAAGATAAACATTTGCTGTCGTGGAATATTTTTTATATAATTTTAAGGAGAACATTTCCGTCATACATGATTTCTGTGTAGCTTTAACCATTAAGGCTGCACACGCGACGGAAGCTTAAAAAATGGAGTAAGTTCTCCGGTTTTCCCAACATTTCCCTTCACTGCTCTGCTCCTATTGATCGTAGCGTGATGAAAAGTATACTATAACCTGCCCAGGAGTATGAAGAACAATTGTACCAAGTTTCGTTGAAATCCGTCGAGTGGTTTTTGTTTCTATAACGAACATACAGACAGACAGACAGACAGACAGACAGACAGACAGACAGACAAAAATGTTACTGATTGCATTTTTGGCGTCAGTATCGATCACTAATCACCCGCTGATAGTTATTTTGGAAATATATTTCATGTACAGAATTGACCTCTCTACAGATTTATTATAAGTATAGATAAATAGATAGAAGAAGAATAGAAGATCCGTGATGGTGAACACAGCGGTATTTGAACTTCAATTTCACAATTAGGTAGGTAGGGTTTAGAATACATCTTTCCCTATCCATCATCGTTAGACGGTATAACTTTATAAGTATTAAAGTTAGGTACATCAAAAATGCACTTTCTCACTTTGATACGTTTATGTATGACAGTTGACTAAAAACTTTTTTGACTAATTATTCGAGTAAAGAAATACTGGCCCGTACTGTACAAAATGTTTGATACTGTTGAAAAATAAAAAGCTTTTTGTTTTTCGATTATTAAACAGCTATCTCCATACTTTTTGACGGAAAGCGGCCTGTTTTTTAATGCAACCTTTTTGTGTCAACCTTATGCAGTATGTCTCCATTGCTGTTGTTGAGTAAGAATTCATTGTTCTTTACTATAGGCGATTTCGGCGTCACCTTCCATACATACTTTTCACTTTCATTTGGTTTTCATCCGGTTCGCGGAGGTCATCGGACCGCCATTGAATAGTGATGTACCGCGTGACTAGACGCACGAATCTACCTTCCGATTGGCCTAGCGATACATTAACATGCGGTTTTGTACTAGACGACACGAAGTTACATTGAAATTTTGGTAATAAAACTGGCCTTCTTGCATTAGTGTCGACCTATCAAATAATCTTCGACACGCACACAACACGACGACACGTTTGGCGTAGCGGCTGATCGATCGGCATCTGCGTCACGTGTTGTGGGTTCGATCCCCACACGGAGCAAATATTTGTATGATGACAAACGCCCAGACCCGGAACAACTACCGGTAGTAGTTGTTCCGGGTCTGGGCATTTGTGTATGTGAGAATTTGTGATTGTAAAGGCACCCACGATACAGGATAAAATCCTAGTGGAGCAAGGTTATTTTTTTAAAAAAAATCTATCTATTTACATTTGAAATTTTAGTAATTTCGTGTGTGGATTACCTAGGACTCGTATATCTGTTAAACATTTGTGCTATCATCAACCAATTTACTATCTCTCAGAATTAGTGGGTTTCGGTAGTCCATAACGCGTGCCTAATGCGGGTTGGCAGAACTCATACGGCCCCTAAAGAAAATCTCTCAGGTCTCAACCTGAATAGAATATTATATATATAAATAGAATACTGGCTAAACCCGGCCAGGCGGTGGCTTAGCCTGCGTGTTTTTTTTTATAAATTCATGTTCGAATGCAATGCATCAATTGCATTCGAAAATGCGCTTGAATTTAGTTCGAGGTTTAAGTCAATATTCGAATTTTGCGAGCACAAACATACAGCACAACAAAGCTGCATTTTTTTTTACTAAAAACATAATAAAACCCAGTAAAGATAATAACATCTGTAAACACCGCTAATGCATAACAATACAACCCAACACTCACGCTATCAACTATTCACCAGAAACGTAACATTAACTTATCAAAACGAAGAGTGTTGTGGGAGCAAAGTGTCAAGTTCCCAGATTTTCCAGTTTTATCGCTTTTATTGTGAACCTTGTTATCTTTGTGGTGGGCAGTGCCAGTTGACGATGTCCCGGGCCAGTACCGCGACAGTCTGTCCACTCGTCGCTTACTGTTGGGATTGAGTTACATGATCCACCCACTTAGTATAAAGTCCTACTTTTTATCTTCGCCTGGGGATTAGGTACACGGGATACGTTAGACGTTTCTAAGCATAATCTTCCGTTTCAATACGGTAACGTTGGTGGCGAAGACTGATAGATTCTTACCGGCTTCATTGTCAAAATTATCATGGTTTACGCTTAGAATCTTCTCTGAGTATGATATGAGCCTACTAATATTGCTGATAGAAGTCAATATTCTAGCTACAGCCACTGATCCATTAAAATTCACCGTTTTCACTCCTTTCTTAAAAATTCATAGGCATTCGCAAGCTGTATCTTTTAAGCTAGTTAAACCGTTTCTCAAATATTTCACACTAGCTTCTACGCGCACCTGTCTATGTGGACTTCAGGATTGGGCCCGACCTGGATAAAAAGTAGCCCATTTGTTATTCCAGGCTATCTATGTCAGGCTATCTATCTGTGTGCCAAACATCCAAATCCGTTCAGCCGTTCTAGCGTGAAAGAGTAACAATCATCCATATATCCATACTCACAAACTTTCACGTTTTTATTATTAGTCAGGGTATACCTAATGAAAACGAAGACTAGAACGAAGAAGAGAAAAACGTATCATAATTATTTTAACGATCACTCATAAAACACACAGAGTAGACGAGGATGCAGTTAATTTTTAGGTAGGTACATTATAAAGTTTGTTTCCTTTGGCTTCATGTTTAGAAAACAATTTCCTTATCGAGCATATCAAAATTTAGTACAATGAAGTTTATTGATTTGTTTACATAACAAAAACTGCGCAGCTGAATGAGTGAAATACTACACTGCAATGTTTTGGCCATCAACGTCACTAGTAACCTCACACTGAACTGAACTGTTGTCGTCAAAACAAACGAGGACATATTTGGAACAAATACGTGATAAATATTATTGTGTTAGCAGCAAAACACTGATTTATTATGCTTCTAATTATCTTCTGTTACTAATTTAACAAAAATTATCTTAGTGGTACCACTAATTTTAATAACTACTGTTACGGTTCTCAAAATTCGGTTGTTAGTTAACAAGTCAAAATACAGGCCAGTTTTTGGTATTGACTACAGCCACGATATTTCAGAAATCAATGATTCCTAATATTCTTTAGTAAGTAGATACCTACTAAGTGTCGGATGTCCTGACAATAAACTTACAGCCTCATCTAGAGCGTGTAACCACGAATAAGTTTGGAGACTAATAAATATATTATTATGTAGCACAGAATTTTCCTAGTCCAAAAATGAGATCAGCGAGAAAAAGTTTAAAAAGTTGTTATAGTTTATGATTATGAGCAAAATTTTCATTTTCCTCAAAAATATTAGATCTTCTTGTGTCAACATTTTCCTGTACGTCAAGAGGTTTAAGTTTTCCCAAAACTATACCTACTTCGAATCTAATGAAAATGCAAATAACCCCGACAGCAAAACATGAATGGAATTCTAAAGAAGTTCGATACGGAATATTTATCGTAACGCCTTATTTATGTTACAATACTTGCATTCTTAGAAGCTTGTCAATGTCTAGAATCGACGTCTTTATTAAAATGTTAATTTAATGTGTCGGTAAAACCAGTTGCTTCAGTGTTTTCCACGCCGACTTTAAGGAGAATGTTTTGTACAAATAAATCAAATAACGTAAGTCAACGAACTGACAATTTAAAAATAAAAGGCATAGGCTAAATTAAAAGTAAGTATGTTAGCTGTATTAATTATATGTTTTACACCAAGGATCGATTTTTACATCGTCAGATAACTTTATCGAAGGAATAAATTCAAATATTTTAAAGTTTTTCAATACAACATCTGTCAAACGTCAATTTTAATCCTCAGTTAAAATTTATCTGGTGTTTAATGCTCATTCAACGCTTCATCTAACCTAATCCTTTTATATTGTAAGATTCCTTAATTAAAAGTTCTATTCATTGGGAACCTTATAATCATTATTTAGGAATAGTTACTTATAATCATTACGTATTTATTACAGGCAAAAAAAATATCAGAAACGATCAAAGATGTCTTCTTTCATATTCGAATTCCAGTGACAAAACATAGTGAATCTTGTCTTAGCTTTTCACTTGATGTGTTTTTCCTCCATAAATATTTGTTTACCAAATTAAGCGGATTTTTAAACATATTTGTATTTCTGTGTTGTTTGTCTAAATTGAATAATATAACAATTAAGATTTTCCAATTGGTGAGTCATGCATATCTCATATGGCTATGCCAAAACATAGGTACCTACTATTTGAATATTTACCAATAAGCAATATTGCAACTTAATCTTGAATATCACGATCATGATTCTGATACTTTTGAATGATATTGCACATAAAAATATTGGATTTATCTCATTACCAGACGACAACACGTTAACTCTATTTAATGATAAATTCCAATACAGCAAAGGCAACTTGATAAAATATGATAACATTTCGGAATCCAATGCGATAGGGAAATATGTGCTTACTATAAATTTAGACAGAGTGAGTATCTCTGGATAACATAGTGAAATTTTTATCATATGAGCTGTCGACTTCGCATTTTATTAAATGACGAAACAAGACAACAATAAGCATATAAAGATAAACTGATATTTGCGACATAAAATTGTTTGGCCCACTAATATGTCATCAGTTGAGCTGTGACCGTGTGATTGAACTTGCGCAAGGTCGCGTCGACTGCGCGCGCGCCGACATTGCTAACGATCTAGTATAACGGCGCGCTGTGACGCAACACTGAGTAACTGCTGTAATACGCACTCCTGTTTTATTAATGAGTCCTAATATAAAAATAGATGACCTTGATACCTGATTACGTAGATTGGATCTAAATGGTACAAAATTAACTACTCTTGTACCCAGCAATGGGAGACAAGGTAATCGTAATTAAACTTAATAGTAATTTGAAAGTATCTCTCATACTTACTGTGACTTTCCAACAGTTTGAAAAAACATGTACCAACTATATATTGGTAGACCTTTGACCCAGTACAGATTAGATGTGACCTTTGACCTTGACCTTTGACACAGACAGACCTACTATGTATTCAAGGGTTTGGTAAAAGTTGCTAGTCAAGCTTTTCAAGCTTTTCGTTTTGCGACAACTCGTAGAAGGTAATTTGCTAAGATGATAAGAGATTAAACACCAACAATCATGGTGCGTGGTTATCTTATCTTAACTAATTTTTATTTCTCGTTTACGTCAGAACAATGTGTATTAAGTAATGACGCAGTGAATATTAATGAATCAAACTGGTACAATTCGGAAGAAATAACCTCTTAAAATTCGTTAATGTTTGGAAATAAATTAATTAAGCTAGGTAGCTAATTATAATAATAGAGTTTGAAAAAAAGAATAAAATTAAGTAAGCATTGAAAACCCAAAAACCCTGGAAAATTACCAATTTTGGATTGGAAAGCTTGTTTATTTACAAAACCACTTTTTTCCACTAATGAAATGGAAACATGTATCTCTATTGTTATGTCATAGGTATTATGATTTGTTTTCAAAACAAAACACACACCCACAGCGAAAACAGTAAATATTATCGTGATCTATTTGTCCAAGTTTACGCCGTCGTGACATCGTGTCCTGCGTAGTAGCCACGTTAATAATCACTTCTCCAGTGCGACCAACCGCTCTAAACGATGCTCAATTAACTGTGACGTAGATGTGACATACGCAATCACGCGCACTGGAAGAAACCTCTGGGTTTATGTTTTCCTAATACATTTGTTAGCTGTTTCCTTAGGATGGAAATTAGTTAAACATCAATCATCAATCAATTAAATCATTACTAGTGTACTGGTTTCTGACACTTACGCGAATATTGGACATTGAAATAAAACTACTTTTTACGGATTTTATCGTGTTGTATTGATATTATTTGGTCACGGGTAGACTAAGTTGTTGGACGTCTTAATGTTACAATTACTAACAGCTACCTTATATTTTTGTTAATTTTTGGCGAACCGATTCACCCAGAACGAGCTCACCGTATCCTTCGGTCTTGCAGATTTGGGCTTGGATTTTGATTTTATGGAATCTATAATGGGGTTCCAAGCAGGTGGTAAGACCCAGCCATCTTTTCTATTGAAATTTGGATGTTTTTTCATTTCAATAGCCTCACGGATCATCCTGGGAAGGAATCGGTTTTCTTTTGCGAGGACTTGTGGTTTATCAAATCTGATGTAGTGCTGGGCCTTGGCTAGAGTATGTTCACAAACTGCTGACTTCTTGAAACGGCGGTGTTTGACATCAGCGATGTGTTCTTTTACGCGGGTCCCTATGCTTCTTTTAGTTTGGCCTATGTAAGAGAGACCGCAATCACAATCTAGCTTGTATACACCTGCATCTTGCAGAGGTATGTGGCAGGTGTATACAAGCTAGATTGTGGTTGCGGTCTCTCTCTTTTCCTTAACAACTTTGCTTACCTGTTTGTATAATGTATCGATTAACAGGTAACATGGAAATACATAGGTTTATATCTAGAAGAAAGAAGAGGGAGAGGTAGGCCGAAACAGAGCTACATTACACCGTTAAAGTTGAACCAGAAAGTCGCCAAGTCGAAAGTTCAAAAATTTGCTCTCAACCGAGAGCCTCCTCCTTATTCTAATTTTCATATACATAATAACTCCTTAATAGCAGAAGGTATTGTGATAATTATACCCATCAGTCGCAATCTAATAGGTCCGAATGGATGTTTGTCTTTTTACAAACCGTGATAGCTTTTTTTCATCCCTTCGGAAATCCTGATGGATACCCAACTTTGGAGTCCTACCGACTAAAACCACACGGTGGACATTTCCCGCACATTATGAGGAGATCTCCAAACAGAACACTATCATGAGCCCTCCTGTAGCCGTGATATCCTGAGGTGATAACTTTGTACGAATGTCTATAGAACCCGGCAAATGTCTTGAGCTAAGAAAAAAGAGTTAGCGGGAACAATTTGTATGTTTCCCTTTCACTCATTTTTCAAGTAATTTACCGCTCACTATACACGTACAGGCACGTTATATTGCGACAAAAGTATGAAATTATATTTGCTGAAAGTTTTATTGGTTTCCACTTTGATGAAGAAAGTTTTAAAGCTATTTCTGTGGCGTCTTTGTCCATCTACTTCCTCACAAGTATTGACGTCGAAGCTTCTAAATGGAGAAACAAATTTTCAATGCATTAATATTTTTCTACTTTGTGTTAGTCTCCCGTCTCTTTCGTATGCCAATGGTTAGTTGGGATGAATGAAAACCTCAACAAAGTTTTCTTCTTTCAATTGTTCAAATATCAGTCAGTCAAATCAGCCAGCATGCACCCACATTCACTGCTATAAAGCATTTTGGGCGCCTTTTAGTCATCAATCGCTGTTTGCAGTTTCTATCTGTTTATCATGCGCGTCTCATCGTGGTCTATCTCGGTCATTTCACATATCTGAGCACTATTCCGTGGTAGCCTTGGTGTCTCTTCCATCATCCTTCCTTCATCTAGCCAGATACCCCTTCTTCCATACCTAAGTATTACCTACATTCTACGTATTTCGATCAATAGCATATCTCGATGTTGAGTATTTGATCCAGAAAAGTTATGCTAAGATGGACACAATTGTCCTATATTTTACTTCCGTTTCTGTATATTCAAGTAAATAAACTGGCGAAAACTAATATCATACGACTACTTAGTAGGTATTCGCATCAATAATCGCATTGGATCCAATCGTGTAATATTTTCACTACAACCTTGACCGAGTTAAATACCATAGGCATGCTATCAATTCTATATTATAGCATATACAATAAACACTGACACAGCGGCGTGTGACCTAGAAACACCATTTCTTTTACTTGTTTTTATCATTTCGGTAATATCATGCAATCTTGCGCAAGAATAAAATCTAACTAAATTTTAAATAAGTACCTACTTATTTATCAGTTACTGCCAATATCATACATACAGTAGACGTATATGGAGGAAACAAGTTTCCTAAATAAATAAAGAACTTAATTATAATAATGTACCTATATTTGCAAATGCAGGTATCTATAGTGCGCCTACATCGAAGTAAAAAAACAACAAACCTAAGAATCCCTTGGAATTGTTGGCAACCAACATTTTTAAGTATTTAACAAAGTTTGTGTTTACTTAAACCCAGTCCTTTCTAATCAGGCTACCTGACTGAACTTTCATTTCAACATTCTTAAGGTATCCTTTAGAAACACAGCAACGAAAGAACCCAATATTTACTGTTGTACACAATATTGTTACACTTCCTAACAGCTGTCGCGCCAGTGATTAGAAGGGCCGAGTCCACTTGACGTCACACAGATTCTTACATACAAATTCATTTACAATAACAGTCAATAAAAGGCGTCACGCATATTTATTTATTAATGCTTTTATGAAGGTAACAACAATTATAAAACAATATTATTCTACAGTTCAGTTAGATACATATCTTTGATTTTCCCCAGACCTGTGTTCAGTCGTGTGTAGATGAGAGATCTTAAACGGGATCATCACTAATAAGATAATCTTAATCCTTGTTATTGGACTTATCATCATACAGGGGTCGAAATAAAAAACATGCGGTTAGAATGTCTGGTAATATAACCAGTCATTAGCTTTGTTGCAGCAATGACTGATCTTGGCCTCTTACTGCACTACACTCATCATCATCAGCACAGCTTGTAATATACCACTACTTCCTAAAGCTTCCTTTCTCCATTTCTGTCCCCAGCCTTACTGATCCAGTTTGCTCCTACTATCTGTCATCGGCCCTCCTGGTCGCTGGACGTAATATGATTTGTCTGCCCATTATATAGGATACCACTCTGTCATGAGGTACTTATCATAAGACATAACAATATTAGGTATAATATTGTTATGTCTTAAAGGTACGCAGACATACCATGGCCTTCTCGGTAACACCATGGTCTTTTCGGTAAAACTATTACCAGCGATAAAGGAGATATGCTACATGGTGTGTTTCCAAACACAAATATGGTGAACACAACCCTAGTCTATGGATCTTTACATTGTGTGATGTGTGTTTTAAAACACCATGTAGCATTTCTCCTTTATCGCGATACTATATTGTGTTATTTTTATGTGTTATTTTCCGTAATAAATACTCCTATCAATTTCCCCAGGTACAGCGATGCTGAAGGAAATATCGTCACTAATACTGAAGCACACGGTGACATCCCGCAGACACCTCACCCCTGAGCTGGCTCTGCGGCTCATCACGCCTGACTGTCCGCTGTGGAGGGCCACTGAGGAACAGACGCCGTTCAAGGACCCTTTCTGGGCATTCTACTGGCCTGGAGGGCAGGCTACTGCCAGGTAAGCATATTTTTAAATGAAGACAGCCCGAAGTAATTATTGAACTGAAGATAATTCGAAACTTCTATCAATAATAGATCAGATCGAATCAAAAACTTATCAGTCGGAGGACGTCGGCTGCAAAAATGAAAAACCAGCCATATTATTATTTCGACTCATGCCTTTCCTGTTAGCAACAGGAATATAAACTTATATTAAACAATATTTTTCCCTAAACAAATCTGTTACCAAGTAAAACAGCAACATTTTATATTATTAAGTGTACCTAGGTATACCTATATTCCTAGCTAATTATATCAGCCCGTTTTATTGTTTTGACGTGCATTGCATGATAATGAAGAATTAAAAATAAATGCAGGTCAAAGTACAAAAATCTTGTTTATTATTTACAATAGTATGACTCACGGCCGCATTATCCTGAATACTCCTGGATGACTCACTATTTTCTATCCTTATCGGGTGTTGTGCTGTCTCGCTTAGACCATATTTCCAAACAGGCACTGAGGTAGTAAATCGGTGGGAGGGCAAAAGGAGGACAACCTCCATTCTGTGGCCCCCTAAAGTTTCAGGCTTAGATTACATTTTTTGGAGGATGACTCATCGCGTAACCGTAATATCAATATTAATATTCTGTTTGAGCAAACATATCAATGTAGGTACTGTTGAATGCATTTCTCGAGCCAAATAAAACAATAAAACTTTTATTTATGGGTAGTAAAGCAAAGAAACGGATTTACTTTCGCGTTTGATTATAAAGAAAATACCTATTTCCCATAATTATAACAAAAACTCGTCCTCAATAGTGACTGATAATAAGTTACGGCCGCAGGAAAACACTAACATATAAATATAATTAATTTATGTGGGCAGCACCGAGCCGGGCGTGCGGTGCATTACGCGGGAATTAACCTTGTTTTAAAACATTGTACATAGTAGTAAAGACTTCAAGAGGGGAATTACGCACAGTTCAACAAACTGCATGGCTGCAATGTTAGCCTTGTAATGTTTATATCGAACTCGGAAACTGGGGACTTTATAAGGCAATCCCTGCGGTTGTTAGGGGATTTTTGTCAATTTATGAATTAAGGGGACTGCCTTGTTTGTCTAGTACTAAGGTACCTAGCGCAACTGCTACACTAGAGGTCCTGGGTTCGATTTCCAAGTCGTGTAGCTCGAAGTTTAGACTTATGCGGTGTGCCCGGTTATTGACAATAGGCTCGCCCCCTATTTCATGGGCCCTAACATACCGGCAAACTGTGTGTGTACATAATACATAATACACGTCTGCCTAACCCTTCAAAATGTAAATTAAGGGCAACCCGTACCAAACCTACAACATTACTGTGAAATTTAACCAAAACATTTCTGTGAAAGGCGCCAAGTTTTATAGAAAAATTACTTAGTTGTTGAACTAAAATATTGAAATGAATGTACAATTTTATCTGATGATTTAAAATACCCCGGCCATTGATGATAGATCTCCTATATTATCATTTGAAAATTGACGTTATCAATGAAAAAAACCGAAACATTTACTTGCGCATGAGCATAAAGAATGCTATGAATGGAATGTAGGTACATTACCTGCAAACTAATAAGAACCTTAAGTTTAGTGAAGTAGACATTAATTCCATGAAATAAAAACTATACTAGGTAACGTACTATCATGACTACATCAAATCCTTCATTCATAAAGTCAATATCCTGTTAAAGGAAACGCAACTTTAACAACAAAATAACAGAATTTAGTTTATTGGTAACGTTTTCGAGTGCTGACTTGGTGAGTCATGCAAAGGGTTTTTCTTAAAAGCCCTATTCATAGTGGAGACAGTGGTGGAGATGTTGATGTTGGCATTTTGTTTTACCAGGAATTATAAGTTGCACTGTACGGAAAGCGTATACAATGCGAGGTCAGCGTAATATGCTGGAAATGTAGCTACCTATGTACTGACAGCCAACTCTGTAGCTAGCCATTTTGAAAACAAAATCCCGTGCACACAGTGGTGTTGGCTTTTAGAAATTAAATAATATAAATCTGATGGGATAAAATCCAAAAAAAAGTAGTTTTATTTCAATATCTTTTTCTGTAATACGATTAGAAAAACGATTTCGACTTCATAAAAAAGACGATGCTATTGGTTGATAAGGTTAGGTAAGCACTGGAATAGCAGCCGAGGCTGCAAGCAAATATAGCCCTTACGGTGGCTAGATATGGCGTTGGCCGATAGTACCTACATTATGTAGGTATAGCTTGGTGTGTAGACATATGTACTAGATATTCCTTCGATAATTGCTCAAACCAATATAGGTAGCTACCTAGTTTAGATTGAGAAAGACAAATTGTACCTAATTAATTAATTGATATCATAATCTCATGATATTAGTGCAAAACAAGTAGTACTTAGTCAACATTGTATAAGTAAGTAGGTACCTACCTAATTCTACCTGTTTTTTTAATTAGAACATCTAAACAATGTGGTTTTGCATTAATGTGTTGTTAAATATTGGTCGTTAAGGGTCCGGCGGAGCTTGATTTGTCCACAAAAACTGAATACCGAAATAAATCGTAATCCAGACAATATTCTATCAAATTATGTTGTTATTCGGATTTGGATACCGTTAATCGAGGTTCCTACGGTGCTATTTCGTTTACTACTACTTCACTGGAAATAAAAGACCGGAAAATCGTTTAAAACTTGCTTAAGTTATCAAAAATTGCATTCGCTTACATTTATTTCCAGTGAAGTATTTTGGACAAAATCGTAGAGAAGGAACCTAGATTAAAGGTATCGGAATCCGAATAATAACAGAATTTGATTAAATTGTGTTTAAATTACGATTTATTTCGGTATTACGTTTGTAAGAGAAATTCAGTCCAGGACTCTGGTTTAATTTGTTTACTGTACTGTACAATATTGGTTTATTGTGGGTACAACAATAACTTATTTAAATTATACAACCGTAGTTCGTTAGTTTGTAATTTCTATTGATCGTAAAATCTTAACTATTTTCTCAACAAAAGAACAATAGAGATTTATGCCTTCGAATGGCATGGCTTTAAAAACCGAAACATTTATTCAACAAAAGAATAATCTGACAAATATTTTAAAGACTACACTATAGATACGGAAAGAAAGTCCATTGAGGATAAAGTATGCATTGCACGAGCGAAAGAGACAAAATCATCTTATCATACACCGGAGCAAGACAGAAGATAATAAGTACAGCAAGTGAGATAGAAATATTTTTTCACGTTAAATAATAAGGACAGAAGATGGTGAGTCATTCTGAATATTTTTTCAGGATACGATACGAGGATGACTCATACTTTGGAATTTGGTAATAAATTTTTCTTTAAGTAAATAAATTTTAGAGTAAAACAGAGACGTACAGAATTGCTAAGATTTTCGTTATCCGCGCAATGCAAATTACGTCAAATATTTAACTGTATATAACTGGGCCCACCAAAACATATTTTTCAAACTGATGAAGTTGTAATAATGCTCCTGACCTGATCTTACTTATTATATACTTTACTAGCGACCCGCCCGCGGTTTCACCCGCGCTGCCACGTTCCTAAGAGTTGTAGCGTAATGTTAAAGCTTAAAACCTTCCTCTTGAATCATTCTATTTATTAAAAAAAACCGCATCAAAATCCGTTGCGTAGTTTTAAAGATTTAAGTATACATAGGGACGGACAGACCGCGACAGCGACTTTGTTTTATACTATGTAGTGATTTTCAACAACCTGGCGATAACACTATAATTTGCTTCAATTGTAGATAAGTCACCGATAGTCTGATGGCCAGTCCCTATATCAAATCCGTCGATAGATTTGCGTATTAGAGATAGGATTTTGACATTACTTGTATGGACCTTATATCAAAATCCTATATCTAGTAAGCAAATCTATCGTCGGATTTAATATATGGACTGGCCATTAAACAATAGGTAGGCATCATTCATGTCACAAGTGAGCGTTCCTAAGTCCTGGTATTCACCAAAGTGGAAATGTGTCTCCCTTTTATTTTACCGGTCGGAAAATGAGACATCTCTCTCTGTTTCACTTAAATTTTCAATAACAATAAATTTGATTTTGATTAGTATCGACTAGCAGGTAGGTATAGTGGGATGCCTTCTGAAATAAAATGTAAAAAATGAGGCGTTGTTATCGAGACCCTGAATGACTTAAATCACTAGTAACTCTTGATCTCTTGCCGATTGTAGGTATCAATAATTATGTTAGTTGCCACAACAAACGCTCGTGTCCTAAGAGGTTCAAGCTAGATGATTCAACCCTCGGCGGGGTGACTCACACTGGAGGTCGCGTCCTCGACCCCGCGGTCACGCCCTTTAGCCGGCACAAGACGCGAGGCCAGAGTAAGGCCTGCGCATAACGTTTACGATCTTCAGGTTAATCAACGCCAGTAACACCTTGTTAAACATCAATTTCAAAGTGGTCTCGGTAGCTTAGTTGGTTAAAGCGTCCAGTGTAGATACGGGACGTAGGTTCGAATACCTACTGCCTGAAATCTCTTTTTATATATTTTATTTCTGCTTTTTTGCATTGTCCACGTTCTTCTTCTTCTTGTAGTAGCTCTCCAACTAGTAAAGGTTGGCAGTCAGCCTTGCATATATTTTGTTTCTCGCGAGGCATAACAGTTCTGTTCTAATTTTCCACATAGTCACCACAAAACGGCACAGATTTTTTGTTATAGATTTTACGTGCCCCAAAAGTAAGTACCTACCTAGTACTGTAAGTATATGTTTGTAACCCTGTTTACTTACCTTAATAGTAATAAGACCAAGAAGGTGACCTATCTCGTTCTAAAAAAAACAACAAAACTCAATAAAAGTAACAAATCAATTTTTATTTGTTATTGTTTCAGATAAGTCCCAGGACAGATTATTTTTCTAGGTCAGATTTATCATCCACCTAGGCACCTAGACAGAACTAAGAATATTTACCCTTAGTAGAAAATGTTGGCACGCTAACAGAACATTCAGAGAAATAACAAAAATAATTCATGGAACATAAACAGCGCTCGAAATTCCTAGAATTCTCATCTGCAGACCAACCCGTGTCTGTGTTCTCAGAACCTTCCCCACCCCTACGGGTGAGGGTGGCAGGGAGTTTTCTCAGAACTTAACTGGATTAGTTAGAACGCTAGAAAATATGTGCCATAAGTAGTTTTTCTAACAACTCGCAGAATTCTTAGTTTCAGCTCGCGCTTAAGTGTCTGATAAATGGTTATTGGATTGCCTTTACTTGAAACTTTCATCAATGTGACGATCGTCCACTTCTACATCAATTAGAGCGTCTACATTATCTTCACTAGTGACTGAATTAAATTTTATTAAAAGGGGATCCGACATGGTGGGTGTATCTACATATAGTGCCAGTGACACCATCTAAAGTTAATAGGTATTATACTTAGGACCATCACGGAAGTATACCTACCTACTCGAATATTTTGAAATCTTACCATCGGAATATTCAAGAATTATTTGCCAGATGTCGATCAATCATGAAAACTATTGTGTGGCTAGTTGTTTCAACTGAAAGTACATATTGTACCGTACCAGGTAGGTATTATGTCAATGTCCGTCTCACTCCTCGTTACGATTTTTGGGGATTTTAGGCATGACGACTCTTCTTAGAAGGTAAAACAGGAGAACCCGTGCCGTATACTGATTCAAGTTTCTAGGTATTGTCAAAAATGTTAAATTCGAAGAATTCTCAAAAACTGTGCTTCATTAGAATCGAACTGTAAAGTCGATAATTGCCGAAACTTACTAACTGCTTCCGCGAACTCTTGTCGACGTTTTAATTTGATTTGTTTCTTATGGTTCTCCATAGTATCAACCTTTTGGAACCTTGCAACTAGAATCATAACGTTTCATAAACGCTTGTAAAAGATTATTTAAAATAAAAACATTTGAACTTGAACTATGCTCAACACTGGTGTGTAGGCGAGCAGCTCAGGTGCTTATTTACGTACTTAGACATCTTCAGTGTTCTATGACCTATCCTTTGTGTTTATTCTTCCGGTCAAAATCACTAATGTAATCTTATTTTTATGTTTTTTCTAAAGAAAAAATATGTGCTCAAGCGGGGGGCTTGAGCACAGAAAATATCATGAGTGTATAGCAAAACCAAAATAATCTGCTTCTAGAACTAAATACAACACAGCGTCCAAAAATGAAAAACAAACTCAAGTTATCTTACCGCCATCTAGTTTATATTTGCTTCCAACTAATGACCCCCAGCTACGTCTAAATAGTACTACCTACTTCATGCTATTAGTTATTATAAAACGCAGAAGATGGCGGTATTTAAAACTTGACAATCTATTTAGTTTTTGTTTTTAAATTGTTATTCTTTTTATTTTCAGATTCATCCTAGATAATGAAGAGCTTGTCAAGAATCGCAATGTCCTGGATGTCGGGTGCGGCTGCGGAGCGGGGAGCATAGCTGCAGTTAAAATGAAAGCCAAGCGAGTGCTGGCGAACGACATTGATGACTGTAAGTACGATAATTTAATACTTAGTACTACTAAAATGTAAATAGTATTTGATGCCTAATAGATTAAAAAAAAAATTAATATCTTATTTTATAAAATGTTTGCAAAAGAATTTTGGAGATGCCGGGGATCGAACCCGGGGCCTTTCACATGCAAAGCGAACGCTCTACCACTGAGCTACATCCCCGCTTGAGAACATTGTTAAAATAACTATTGACGTTCCCAGACGCTGTTACTGCTACAAAAATCAATGCCAAATTGAATAAAATCACAGTTGAAACTTGTACGGAGAACTTGATCGGTGAAAGATGCGAAGAGTTTGACATAATACTGATTGGTGATATGTTTTACGATGAAGAATTCGCTAATGTGCTGTTTGAATGGCTGCATGCACTTAACGGAAACGGTAAAATGGTGAGTTGTAGAAGCACGAGTTCCTATATACATATAGGTAGGTACAGGCTAGTAGTACAGGATAGTTTTTTTTAGATTATACCTTTTTACTGAGGTGGCAAACAATTATACGGCCCGCTTGATGGTAAGCGGTTACCGTAGTCTATGAACACTTACAACACCAGGGGTATCATTAGCGCGTTCCGACCCTGTAAATTAAGGAGGAATAGTTGGGCAGGCAACATAGGAGACAATAGTGTGATGCTTAGGTATCCTATCTGCCAGCACAACGCTACTTCGCGGGGCTCTTACTCACCATTAGGAACACAACATAGCACGGAGCTATGTTATTTGGCTACAAATTTTTGCAAGGTGGAGGTACTGCCCCAGTCGGGCAGATGCAATTATTCATTTTAATTTCGTCTCATTTTTAATTTATTGGGCGAGGAGCAGTTACTTCGACATGGTAACATGTGGCCTTAGTATTACTAAATAACAATATTCTACTAATGTAACAGTGCCGCGTTTAAGCAAGCGCAGTGTAGGACGCTCACTAGCCAGGTGGACTGACGAATTGCGAAAGGCAGTTGGCAGTCACTGGATGATGAAAGACAAAGTTGGGTTCTAGGACGTTCACTAGGGGAGGTCTTCGTCCACCAATGGACAAATATAGGCTTTTAGAAGTATCTTTTTATTAATATTGCTTGCTTCGGCACGAATGGGCCTGCTCAACCGGAGTGATACCACGGCCTCACAGAAAACCGGCGTCAAACAACGCTTACATTGGATTTCGCCGAGTGAGTGAGGATACCCGAGGCATAATCTCCTTTAAAAGGCCGGCAATGCAATTGTGACTGCTCTGGTGTTGCGGGTGTCTTACGCGGCGGTAATCGCTTACCATCAGGCGATCCGACTGCACCTTTGCTATGTGGGTGAGGGTCAAAAGGTTGAAACAAGTTAAAAAAGGTTGATAAAAGTTGTAAGAGGATGGGAATGTTCACAGGTTAGATAAATAGAAATAATCGTGGACGGGTTGTCGAACACGGCAATGTGGAGAGAACTTCCTTCTTCTCTTGTATACATTTTTCTTATTCATTTATTTCTTTTTATGTAGATGCGTGTATTTATACATGCTTTGAATATGAAATGACATAAGATCTGACAGATTTAGTAGTCAGATGAGTTGCAGGCGGCAGGCCTACAGCCTCGGCTTGGCCGCAGGTCAGTGTTTGTGTCATTTAGACTGCGATTTTGATTCCATATTCCATTTGTCAAAATTCAGTACGAAGACCTTACATCATCCGTACTTACGAGACAACTTAACCGTGCTGTAGGTGGTCATCGGCGACCCGGGTCGTCACGGGCTGACGGCGCGGCGTCGCGGGCGCCTGAGTCTGCTGGCGCGCTACGAGCTGCCCGCTCACACCGCCATGGAGAACAACGGCTTCACGCACACCACCGTGTGGACACTCCTCAAGTAACATTTTATTTGTTGTTTGCACATTTCCTATTTATACAGAGTGACATATTGGCATAATTTCACCCATATATTGGATGAGTAATTAAAAATTTATTTTGTATCTAATTTATTTTTTTCCGATGCGCCTGTATTCACGGAGGGTTAGGCAGAGATCTTATGTGCAATAGGGATCGAAAATATGGTTTTTTTGGAGGAGGAACACAGGAGTTCTTGTTTCTTCATAGTCGATATCACAAAACAATGCCCCCTGCCGGGTTTATCTATTTGAAAACTGCCGAACAGATTTCATATGTTTTTCACTAATAGAGTGTTTCTTTAGGAAGATTATAAGCCAATATCACGCTACCACCCAAACTTTTGACCGCCACATAAAAACAGAAACAGTGGGCCCACGTCGCCAAGCTCTGAAAAATCTGTCACCCAGTCGCGACCGTGGCATGCTAGGTACATTTTCGTTTGTCGCCTATACTGTATGACTGAGGTGGTTCAAAGAAGCCAAGCAGGCAGAACCGTGGCGTACCTACACATACAGCTAATGTTTAAATAATGTACAAATATACCTCCTAGAAACTTATTTATTTGTATCAAAATAGTAACAACATTACCTACGCTTTCTACAAGGCACATGATCATAAGTCGTTGTAGAGAAGTTGCTTATTTAGAGGCACAACAGTGGGGTGCCTCTACTAGACTATGTACTATTTAAGGTAGATAGGTACTATATAATTATCCAATATTCATGTTTTTAGTAAATTTTGGCAGTTATCTTCATTGTTATTGGACGGGATACCTTAAATATATTACTTACAAATTATATAAAAATATTTAGGTAAGTACAAAACCTTATTGGATATTTACATTCTTATACAAAAATATCTTTAAAATATATCTATAGTTTTGTTTCTTCAGAAATAATTTAAAGCACCGCCATCTAACGGCCAGTAGCGGCACTTCGAAATAAATTTTATAATCCAGTGTTGTTAAAATCTAACATTATTTTAAATTACAGTTGGTAATTATGCATGGTATTGGTATAAATGCCATGTTTTGATCTCGCAGTTCGTCCGGAGTAGTGCGAGTAAGTGTCCATGTCCATTGTAGCGTGGGGGTGCATTATTAGAACTGGCTGGAGGGCAAGAGATTTCCGCGAGCCGGACACAGATGTCGCGTCGGTGACATACCCGTTGTTCACTTCACCTGCAATGAGAGAAAGAGCCACATTGAGTAAATAAATTAAATTATTGATATCTACGCAAACTGTAAAAGAAAAAGTTTGAGCTAGTCATAATCAAATGAGTATATATTTTTGTATTTGCGCTAATCTTGATAATATCACCCCGAAAACATTCTAATCTAACACCGACCAATGTTGGTACCTACCTATCTAAATCATTAAGCTCTTCAATAAAGCTACTAGGTTCTTTTGTATGTCCTACATAAAGCCTAATAACATTTAACAGCACGAGCTGAGATCCGGCACAGTGTCCTCCTCTAGTGTCCTCTACACGCACTCGCATTACAAAACTCATTGCAGAAGGCTAATGTCCATTCTTTTCAACGTGCAGTGATCGAGTTGAAACAAAACAACATGAATAGAATTGCAAAATCATAATACCTACTTACCTACCTAAATAAAAAAGTGTATATGTAAATTAAAGTTGCCTAAGTGTTAAAATAAATATTAGGACCAAAATCCTACGTACACGTGTACTTTGCTAATTCAATAGACTAACTTGATGGATTATGTTCATCTCTACGTCACCTGTAGGTACCTACGGGTATAAAGTTCTTATCAAAAAGCTTTTACAAACTTGCTTAGCCTAGATTATACCTAATTGTTTTGGTTCACGAAGAATACTTGTAATTAAGGCGGATCGTTCACCTGAGCCCGAGAAATTCAAATTTCAGGTGATTTTTCGCAGTTTGTAGGTCTTATAATAAGTTCTAGATTTATGGCAGTTGAATTGCGACATTAACTATACAACATTCACAACTAAGAACTAAAACCTTTACTTATAAATCCTTATCAAACCAATAACTTGCCGAAAGCTGTGTATTTGGTCAAAATTGTCATTTTTCACTACTTTTAGCTACAATAATGATTTTTAAACAATGGTTTTAGTTAAACGTTGTGAATTTTGTATAGTTAATGTCGCAATTACTATTGCCATGAATGTAGAACTTATTATAGACCTACAAAAAAAAACCACGAGAACGATCCGCCTTAACCTTAATTCCTTAATACTCGGCAGAAATCTTTGTAACGTTGGTACTTCAAGACATTTTTTGGTAGAGTAGGTAGGTATACTTACTCCTAGACTAGGTCACAGATAATATAATACTAGTACTTGAAAATACGGCCAATTAAAGTAGAACCTTTTTGAAATGTTTATAATTGTGTTTCTCAAGATATTCCTACATTCGTGAGAAGTTGTTATTCTGTAGCTACCGTGTGCATTGTCGTGAGGTAACTGTGTCGGAGCTCGGAGGTGATAGCATATTCATGAGCCGTGAGCCGCCACCGCGTCGTATGCGGCACACATCTGCCGAGGTATGCGACCAATAGTGGATTCTTGTATTTTGAATGATCACTGAACATTTTGTTTGGATACAAAAACTAACTATTTCTGTTCAATATTTAACTTTGTCGTCTTCATTTTACGATTTCACTTTGATTACTACGCAGCTACGTAGGTAAAGGTAGACCTATACTTACTCCATTGTTTAATAAACAACAACAATTGGCATGTCTCTATTCTCTAATGCAATGTGTCATTTGTTATTAAAAGACATTTTATAATTAAACTAGCTGTTGCCCGCAGTTTCACTCACGTCCAAAAAAGATTAACAAAGGTACTATAAGTCCGATTCTAGGCGGCGTATCAAGATGAAACATGCGCCAGATTTTAAGTTAGACCTCCAGCAATACATCGGTGAAAACTGAATTCAATTTCATGAAGTAGTTTTTGCGCGATGCACGTACAAACATACAGACAGAAGAACAAAAATTCTAAAAATGGTTAATTTGGCTTCTGTTTCTCTAATAAAGACTACATTATTTCTGGCCTGTTACAATTTTATTATAGGTAGGTACCTACTTATAGATAGGTATCAATGTAACCTTATTTAGAAATGCTATGTGCGTGTGCGTTGACAAAGAGGCATGCCAAGATTGTTTATTGAATAATTACATAAACCAAGTAAAGAAAAATAAATAATAATAGGTAGGTAGGTACTATCGTTCATAGGTATTTATAAGTAGACCGCCACACGGCTGATGGGCGCTAAGCGGTAACCCGTCACTAAGCTATCCACAGGGAAGGCTGAATAAAGTCACATAATGTTCTTTATACAACCCTGTTCTCTAGGGACCTTCGTGCATTTGCTGCGATTGTTCTGGCAACACCATACAATTTCACTACACCGTAATCGCCACACTTTCGCCACGAACTAACAATTCTCACAATTTCGGTACTTTATAGAAAATAGTCGTCGCACACGCAGATTTTCCCATTGTTTGTAATAATGATCTCCAAATTCATTCATACTTTCACTTTTTCTAAGCGCGCTGACATTTTGACAATGCGTGAGCTTGAGAGACACGCAACACTTTAACTAGGTATCGTATGTAATTAACACTGTCCTAATGAAAAAGGTACTTTTATTTTATCCCGTAAACATCCAAAATTGTCAAAGTTTAGACCAAATCAGGATGAAACACTGGGACTATTATGTATGTATGTCACCAAAATAAAACAAGTAGGCCATGGGCCCATTGACGTATGATGACACAATAGCTGCAGAAAATTTAGGTAGTTGTCAATGATATAATACTATTTAACTATTTAATTTCATTGGTAGTTGTCCTTTCAAACTGTAGCTAGGTACCTACTTTATAAATTTTTATACTAAAATTATATTACCAAAAAAGACTTAAGGGTCCGGCGGAGCCTGAATTGCCCACAAAAACGTAATACCGAAATTATAATAAATCTGTAGAGAGGTCAATTCTGTACATGAAATATATTTCCAAAATAACTATCAGCGGGTGATCGATACTGACGCCAAAAATGCAATCAGTAAAATTTTTGTCTGTCTGTCTGTCTGTCTGTCTGTCTGTCTGTATGTTCGTTATAGAAACAAAAACCACTCGACGGATTTCAACGAAACTTGGTACAATTGTTCTTCATACTCCTGGGCAGGTTATAGTATACTTTTCATCACGCTACGATCAATAGGAGCAGAGCATTGAAGGGAAATGTTGGGAAAACAGGAGAACTTACTCCATTTTTTAAGCTTCCGTCGCGTGTGCAGCCTTAATGGTTAAAGCTACACAGAAATCATGTATGACGGAAATGTTCTCCTTAAAATTATATAAAAAATATTCCACGACAGCAAATGTCTATCTTTTATGGTTGACTCACAATAACACGTGTAACTCCCGATAGCTTAGCAGTTCGGAACTTTCTGATTATATTTGTCTACTCTTACGTTAGGTGACTGACTGACTGAAATAGTGATCTATCAACGCACAGCCCAAACCACAGGTTATAGTATACTTTTCATCACGCTACGATCAATAGGAGCAGAGCAGTGAAGGGAAATGTTGGGAAAATGAGTGATTCATGAGAAAGGTTTCAAGCTATAAAACATCACGCTACAACCCTTAGGAACGGGGCAACGCAGGTGAAACCGCGCGCGAAGAACTAGGGAACAAAGTAACTATTCCACGCGGACGAAGTCGCTGGCAAAAGCTAGTACCGAAATAAATCGTAATCCAGATAATATTCTATCAAATTATCTTATTATTCGGATTTAGACTGACTGACTGACTGACTGTTAATCTAGGTTCCTACGGTCCTATTTCGTTTGCTACTACTACACAGAAAATAAAAAACCGGAAAATCGTTCCAAACTTGGTAAAGTTATCAAAAATTGCATTCGCTTACAATTATTTCCAGTGAAGTATTTTGGACGAAATGGTAAAGTAGGAACTTAGATTAACGGTATCGGAATCCGAATAATAACAGAATTCGGTCAAATTGTGTTTGACTTACGATTTATTTCGGTATTACGTTTGTGAGAGAAATTCGCTCCGCCGGACTCTTAAATTTGCCAAATTCACCAGTTCGACAGTACAGACAGACAGATAGTTAACGGCGTAAAACACGACTTTCAAAACGCAGCTCAGGAAGGAAATCATTACTAAAGTCTAGTTTTATTACGAAGGAAATCTTATGAAGCAATGAAATAAATTATAGTTAGTTAATGTAAGACGTAAAAATCTTGTCTCGAATGGTGAACTAAACACTGTACTCGTAAAAAACAGTATTACAATTTCTCATGGTGGTCTCTGCAAAAGTTCTATCTCTAGAAAGAAAGAAAATGAAACGTAGTAGTTAGTTTGTGTCCCCACTAGCCCAGTGACACAGAAGCATATCACAGAAACGTCAACCACCGTGTCGCACATCGCTCGCACTTCGCACCAATCAGGGTGGAAACGCGGATAATATCGCGTTTGTGACGCAATTGTAATAGACTTGTTTACTTGTGTGAACGCGTTTCTTGCTTTGTTCTAAAACGCCAACGATGAAGACGTTATCCTTCTGAATCTCTGGCGCATGACTAGTAGCAAAGTCTACTTAGAAGAAGGCATTTGCTTGGACGGCCAAATAAAAACTTCAATTCGTTTTCCGCATTTGTAGGTCTACATAACAGATTCCACCTTCTTGGCAGTACTACCTAGTAATCTATACCATACAGTCACATCTGTGAAGATAATTCATAAAAAGCTGAATGCTTGCAATAATGTAATCTTTACTTAAAAATCGTTATCATCGGTAAGTATCTTCTTATTGCCAACAACAAATTTTACAATTTCAGCCTTGCTTAGCTATGATGATAATATTCTAGTAAAGGTATCAATATAAAATCATGAATAATAATTATTGTACTATTTCCATGCCTTCCAGACACTAAACAACAGAAGGTCAGGGCTACAAACTTGGCAGATGGCCGTTATGAATGAACGTACGCTTTGCAAAGAACGGTGCAGTTATCATGGCAACCCTATCCGGCCAGTCACGCTTGCCGGTTAGGGTTGTCTTAAGACTGGTCGGATAAGGTTACCTTAAGACTGGCCGGATAGGGTTAAAATTAACTGCAACGTTCTTTGCAAAGCTCACTGTTAATATCTAAGTATTGTACCAAATTTACCTTTGTAAAGCGATGGTGGCGGGTATCCGCTGTCCGGCTGAAGGCGAACGTGGCGGGTGGCCAGGATGAATGCGAGCGCCGACAGTACGATGCCGTCGAGGCAGCCTATCACGGCCAGGAGATATGCCCAGCGGACGTGACACCGACCTGGGAACGGAAATGACATACTTAGCACATTAAGATTGAAACATAAATTGTCATACCTACCATAAAACCATACCATCACGCCTGTATTCCCCAAAAGGTTAGGCAGAGGTGTACCTAAAGTCAACAGCACATCAAGTTACCACAAACTATTTAGACCACAAACCTAGCAGTCACGCTTAGGACCACTAGGCCAATGAAGCAGAACATAAAATTGTCACACAACACCAATGGTGCAGTGCTCCTGAGCAGTGCTCGGGTCAATACCCACACGGAACAGAATGCTATTTTTATAGAATTATATCAGCAGCAATTAACATTACAACCACAAGGGTTTGACGACTCTTATTTCAAAACCTTTGTTTGCTGAATTCATTAAAACCATAGGTGGATAGATACTACTTAATGATGAAAAGTAAGCCTTTCAATGTCAAAATAGATTGGTGTGCTGCAGCTTAGAACGAGAATAGTATTATCAGCTTAGAGATAATACCTACCGATTTAGTGTGCAACAAAAACCTGAATGCCATTTTGTTATTTAACCCATTGACATTATAAATTGTATTTAGATAAAATACTGATGAAGAAGTTCAAAGATTCAATCGAAATTAATTTTAAATCAGTGCGATATATCTTTACTAATTTAATTAACAACTGTCCTTTGCAGCTAAATTGAATTTGATACCTACTGATAGGACGAGGCCTGAAGGCCGGTTACTATCTAAATCATCTTTTGATGTTTCTAGATCATTTTAAATATGTATACTAAACGGTTTTAATAATTAGTTATTAATTTTATTGCAATGTTTATGTAACTGGGCCGAGCCTACTAGTTATCGGTTCAATTCAAGTTAATGCGATCTTACGTAATGATATCGATAGATATTTCGATATATTTTATCGATATCGTAAAGATATAATTAAAACAATATTTTATCCAATTGTTATTTATTTTGGTACCTATTACGTTTGCATCGAAAATTCGGTCCGCCAGACTCTTAAGTTATGAAATTAATATTTTGCCACTATACATTATTTAGTACAATGATACAAGACAATGTTTCGCATTCAAGGTCTCTCTCACTGTTTCGAAAGACTACAATTTTTCATTGTGAATGTATGTTAACTGTATCACGAAATAGGTGCCTGTACAAAAATGAGTGGTCCGTCTGTCTTATGCTTAGTCTAAACAAACTTTTAATCAAATTTAATAAAATTATGCTCGAAGATACAAAATACGTAGGTAACTAATAGGTGGAGGAGACCTATTTAAAAAATAAATAATCCTTACTAATATTATAAACGCGAAAGTTTGTATGTATGGATGTTTGTTACTCTTTCACGCCAGAACGGCTGCACGAATCTGGATAACATTTGGCACACAGATAGATTATAGCCTGGAATAACACATAGGCTACTTTTATATTTTATCCATTTATATTATATTTATTTATATTATTTTTTATCCAGGTCGAACCCAATCCTGCAGTCCATGGAGACAAAGTCGCGGGCAGAAGCTAGTTACATATAAGTACTTAGTACCACAAATCACGGAAGAATCGAAGATCATATGGAAGTGTATTGAAGTGAATTCTTATTAAATGCCGAGCAAGATCAACCAACTGTCCAAGAGCCCAAGTTTACTTTTTCAAAATTGTAAGTATGTAGATACGATAAGACTAATAAAAATGTTCTCTATGACTATTTCACGATTCCTTGCTTCAAAGCCTCGTTGATTCCCTACATTTTTGAGGAATCGGCGTGATTTTGACGACGAGTTTTCATTCGCATCTTATTTAGTCCCTGGACTAGAATGGCCACTTTTGAGGAATCATAAAATCATATCATATTAAATTTCAATTATTTAAATTTGCTAAGAAATTGCTACGGTTTCTAAATATGAATTGATTTGATTGAGCCCCCCGGCATAATTCATTCAAATGACATCATATTTAGAACCCGTAGCTAAAGGTAGGCCCTTTAGCTACGGGTTCTAAATGCAAAAAACGCACTATTTTTAGCCCCATTTGCATTCAAGTTTAACTGGGATAAAGTCTCACCTATATTGTACTGGTCTGCCGTGGGGCCGCAGGTCTCCTGCACGGAGGTCTCGCTCCACGCGGCCGGGTACACCGCCACTCCTGCCACCATGCTCAGCGCTGGAAACATACGAATCACCCGTTAATTATTGTCAAAAGTTTGTAAAAGGAAGTACCTACTTACGAGTAAGTGTAAGTTATTGAATTTTTTTAGCTCCAGTTTCAGCTCGGAGTTGGCATTTGTGACTGCTTAATGGCAATAGACTGTCGAAACCTTCGACTGGTTCGAAGTTTATATTACAGCTTAGCGGTTTAATATTTTACAGCACAGAGAATTCAACCATCCCAAAATGTTTGTTAAGACATAAAACATTACTTCTTTCTCAAGTAAACCGACCCCGCCGATTGATTTAAGTATTTTTCTTCAGCTCCCATAACAAGTGTAAGTTGTACAAAGAGCCGCAAAGTAAACATATCGAATTGAAACGGAAACCGTCCGGTGGGAACTACAGGTACATTCCATTGTATTGTATTATATTGTGTTGAGATCGTTCAAGGTATCAAACGCAGGTGCCGCTACTTCCCATGCCAGTCGCAGTAAGATGGTTAATAAGTAAATAAAAGATGCAACACATTGTAAATTATGGTAGTTGACTAGTATTTGATTTCTTTTTTATAATTTAAACCGCGTCATAAAGTTCTAAGGTGTAAGCGTTTCAAGTATTCGGTGGGGATTGAGAGGGGATGCGGTGCCAACAATTTTGAAATGTCAGTTATTACGGGTTCTAAAAATGAGGTACCTACCCGTAGTAAGTAGCAATTTTATAACAAGAATCACATAATGATTCAAAAATAACCGTTTTATTTTAGCCCCAGACGACATGCATTGTATTACTAACACGCCTAGGAATGTAAAAGCATGCCTCAGTATGACCCAATGTAAGTAAAGATTAATTCTATCGATGTCATGTATGCAAAGTGTTACCACGGTGAACGTAATTTGTTCACAGTGGTGTTAGTGCTTGCATAAATACATCGGTAAAATCTAGATTTTCTAGGCATTCAAACGTGTGTAAATTCCAGAAACCTTATTCTCCATGTGGAATGCGTAAGAATAGAAGTCGAACCTGGGAATCGAACCAAGTGTCAAACAAAGTGTTATTTAATCGGTTAATTGAAATAGGCCTCATCATAACTTATTACATGAGACCTAACACACACCGGCTAACTGAGTGTGTACAGCCTAACCCTTTGGAGAATACAAACGTGTTGGTATAATTAGGTACCCACACAACTGCATTACTTAAGAGTCCGGCGGACCGAATTTATCTTACAAACGTAATACCGAAATAAATCGTAATTTAAACACAATTTAATCATATCTACCATTTCGTCTAAAATACTAGGTACTCTGGAAATAAATGTAAGCGAATGCAATTTTTGATAACTTTAAACCAAGTTTGGAACGATTTTCCAGTCTTTTATTTCCAGTGAAGTAGTAATAGACGAAATAGTATCGCAGAAACCTAGATTAATGATATCCAAATCTGAATAATAACATAATTTCATAGAAATTGTCTGGATTACAATTTATTTCGGTTGGGGAATTCAAGCTCCGCCGGACCCATAAGGAAACATAACATAAGCGTATGTTCTACCTAAAATTGATTCTCAGAACCACGTCTCGTGTGCCAATAGCGCGTCCTATATTTTACAAACTGTAATGTATGTTCACTTTCTCAATTATAAGTGGGATAACTCTAAATGTATATCGATCGATGGACTGTGAAATTTGTATGTAATGCCAGTGTTAGTCCAGAATAAACTCTAACGCTGAACTGTTTTTTTACTCCGCTCCTTGGTACCTTCTAGAACAATAGGCAGACCAAATGCATGTACTAAACAATGCCAAGGCACAGCACAGTAAGAAAAATCTTATGAAGACTTATGTATTGGATTATCTAAACGAAATCTGAGATTTTAAGCCTACAACTTCACACTGTCATCAACATAGTATAATGGGCACATGGCGCATAATAATTGATTACGTACAGAACAACAATTATTATTAATATCGCATAAAATTATATTCTCAGACATTGGCAATTTTGTAAACGAGTTGCAAAAATGATGACGCTTAAGTACATAAATACTTGATTCAAAAGTTGTGGTAAGTTTTGTGTTTAATTGTTATGTGTTTCATATATCATTTGCAATTGCAAATATTCTTTATTTGATACTGTTACTGACCAATAAAAAATAATAATTAAAAAAGACTGCCAAAAAAGATGGAAACAATATGACCAAGACCAGTCGGAGGCATCATCTTAAATTTACGTTCAAAGACCTATTGCCTCCGACTGCATGAGATTGGTCATCTTAACTCCATCTTTTTGGCAGATGGGTTTATTTTAAATTAACTTTTTTTACAGTTTTAGTTTTTGATAACCAGTGTCAGTGCTCCTCTCAAGCTAAAATCCAAGTCGTTTAGGCTACAGGCTACAGAGCGTGCCAAAGAAAATAAGTACTGAGATTCTTAAATATACTCGAAAAACATAAGGCTCCGCCTGGCGCAGTCAGGTAAAAACGTTCTGTTGCGCAGTTTTCCGTTACCAATTTTAGACGGCTGTCATCCAGTTTCCCTTCATTAACCCAATGCGGGAGAAACTAAAGCTGTCTTCACACTCGGCGGCGCGTGAAGCCGTCCGAGCCGGTGGCTCTTGACTTTCAATGAGAATTATAATAATTTGTTCTATCAAAGCGGCGCGGCAAAGGGAAACGCGAGAAATTGCAGCTAAGTGTCACTAATATTCGTTAATTGATAACTTTGAGACGGCTTTCTTATTACTCAATGACTGAGAAGTAGATAAGATTATTTCTTTCGGATGCCATTTCAATGTGATGCAGTGGTGAGTATAGTAAGGTTCTCCTACTAAAATTATGTAGAATAGCATTCCCTACTCTTCATAATTTTAATCAACTACTCTCTTAGCTCAAACATACGGGTATGTTTGAGCTAAGTAGATACTCAAGAATGGGAGAACTTATCATCCTCATAATCACACTATGGCACTATTTAAGGGTCCGGCGGAGCTTGAATTGCCCACAAAAACGTAATACCGAAATAAATCGTAATTCATACAATATTCTAACAAATTATGTTATTATTCAGATTTGGAAACCGTTAATCTAGGTTCCTACGATGCTATTTTGTCGACAACTAACTACTTCACTGGAAATAAAAGACCGGAAAATCGTTCCAAACTGAGTAAAGTTATCAAAAATTACATTCGCTTACATTTATTTCCAGTGAAGTATTTTGGATGAAATGGAATAGTAGGTATAGTAGTATTCGGATTCCGAAGAATAATAACAGAATTTGATTAAATTGTGTTTGAATTACGATTTATTTTCGTTTGACATTGACAGGGATGTTACTCTACACTCTAGTGTAGAGTTACATCCCTGTAGTCTAGGGATTTTTAGTCTACACTCTAGTGTAGAGTAACATCCCTATCTCTCAGTCGCAAAACGATCGCAATAGCAAAGCTACAGGCCTGTATTTCCCACAGTGGTCCTTGGAGCGTAACTAGAGATGGATTTATGCCAGGTCAAATATTTTTTTCGCCTGGGCAGAAACCCATCTATATAGATGGATTGTTGCCAGAGCATCAAAATGCCTGGGCGGAAACCCATCTATAAGCGTAACGCATAGAGCTACCCTGCCTCACTCTGGAAATATATTTATTTAGCAGCCCGTAATTATTATGCTACATATGTTAACACTTTCGCGATCATCGTGATAAAGGTCATTTTGTAAGGCATAACATAATGCGCAGCAAAAGTCGCGCTATCAATAGCTACTTACCTAATTAGCCACAGGTGCTTATTTAAAATTAATATGTATGGTGCCTATTCATGCTCGATGAAGGTGATTAGCTTTTCATCCATTGAAATTATTGCTAATTTATACAGGTACCTACTTATTAGTGTAGTAAACATCTCATGCAAATCTGTATGATGGTCTGCTAGCGGAGAAGTCCTGACATGGCGGAAACAAGAGACCGATCATAGCGAGAATGCCTTCAACAGTAACAAACTTGACCGCCTAGTTTTGTCTAGAGCTAGACTTTAGAACGTTAGATATACATATTCATGAACGTTTTATTCAAAATAGCGTGGAGACACTATTAAGTAAATAACATAACGAATCTAAATTTTATACAGAATTATCATCAACCCATTTACTGTTCCACGGCTGGGC
Organism: Acronicta aceris; assembly: GCA_910591435.1. NCBI lineage: Eukaryota > Metazoa > Arthropoda > Insecta > Lepidoptera > Noctuidae > Acronicta > Acronicta aceris. Next base: position 2,333,282 of record OU342781.1, on the reverse strand, counting down.
ACGGGTCTCCTCTCACAATGAGAGGGATTAGCGCTAGCCTACTGCGCGATGGCAGAATTCACACGCCACCCATCGAGAAATCTCAGACTTCCTCAAGATATTTTCCTTCGCCGTTTAAGAGATATAATTCGCACATAATTGCGAAAACATAGGGTGCGTACGAATTGGCAGTCCAACGAATGGTCAAAGCATTTCATATCGAATTCAAAATTGTGTACAATTATGTTCACTTACGTTATTTACGGAACTCCTGTGCAATGTATATGTTCTCTTACTATGTACTTACATAAACTTAAATTATTTTAACTTTAATTGTTTACCTACGTTTTATTGCCTCCCCGAATAATATTAATACGGTACATTTACTTCATACAACAGGTCAACGACATAGTAAAGACGTTACGAGAGAGTTAAATTGCGGAAAATACTGCTATAACGAAAAATAATTCATAATCTGTAGTAATTCTACGGATAGGCTATATTCATACTTACTATAAATTGTAAGTGGCCGATTTCCGACATAAGTATGGGGATATTTACTTTGTAAAATCCATGATTGATTTATTTAGGGCTTCATAAGAGCAATAGATGGCAAATCTTTATAATTTTTGTATATCTGTAAGACGGTATGTTTGTACGTGTATCGCGCAAAAACGACTGCACGAAATTGGTTACAATTGTCATAGTTGTATTCCTAGAGGCCTAACTTAAAATCTGATGCTAGTTTCACTTTGATTCGCCATAGAAACCGAGTTGGTACTATAAATTACGCGGTAAGAAATTATAGTGCGATAAACTTATCTGACCAGGTAATCGTAATTTGAACTAACGTCGATTTTTCTCTGGTGTGTTTCATCTTGACACGCCCTTAAAAGACTAGTTAAAGTATGTAAATAATTTTGGGACGCGAGTGAAATCGCAGGCAATGGCTAGTTACTACACAATCTCACACAGTATTAGCAAATAATCGGTTTCACACACGCCTAGATCCTAGAGCTAGATTTTAAGCAAATGTTGCAGCCTCTCGACGACATAGCGATCTTAACACCTTCACCGTTGCCAATTATTATAATAAAACGAAAAGTGCAAAGGTGAGGTGGCGGTCGGAGCCACGTAATGGATTGTGTAACATGGTTATGACAGATCATAACTAATTGAGATCATTTCGGACTTTTGACGGACTTTTTATTGTATAAGCACGAAAAACAATTACAAAGACGGACTGAGTCCGTCTCTGTAATTGCTTTGGGTGTTTAGTATTTTTTTAAAGAGGTAGCGAGTGTTACTGTCTCATTAGTCTAAGTAGTAGTAGTGAGCACGACTGCTACGCTAGTAGTCCTGGGTTCGATTTCCAGCATGAGCAAATTGGTATTAGGTTTTTCTATGAACCCTAAACATACCGGCAAACTATGGGTACATTGGTACACCTCTGCCTTAACAAACGTGTCTTACAAACGTGATGGTATGTATATAAGGAAAGTTTAAAACTTTCAATATGTTTGTTATGTATTTTTAATTCGCTTTTATTTGGGCAGACAAAGGGGATGCGAAGGTTGTCGCGCTACCTGAGAAGCATGCTATGAAATGCTTATCATTGACGAAACAATATTGACTTGTGGTCTTGTAAGTAAGACACAATTCGAGTATTTGCCAGATTTTAATATTGGAATATTAAGAGCCAAGATATTCGTTTCTTTTTAAACTCGAGGTAACTATTCAAATTATGTGAATAGTGTTCTGCCATGTGCAAATGGGTTAAGTGTACTATATAAGTATTTAAAATTAAATTTTATCAAGCAGGATATTTTTTTTAATTCTTGATAGGCTTACGCTTGACCGCCAGTCTGCGATCTACGATGGAGCGCGCTTGCCTAAAAGAAACTGATTCACTCGAGATTAAAAACACCCAGATTATATCTATCGGGGAAGACCCCTTGGGTCGCGCATTCCACATTTCAGCGGTACGCATGATAAAAATGGACATAATTTACAAGTAATTATTCGCGGTGCTGTTTATGTAAAAGTGCTATGCTACTCTTACAACGGTGACTTAACTTCTCAGTTAATGTTTTACGGACTTAGAAAGATTTCTATTACAAAGAGCGATGACAGATTATCTCCACTTTCCAGCTAGTTAAATTATAACGATTGGAACAGGTGCTGTTTGTAAAACATGAGAGACGTTGAAACAGAGATATGTAAAAGAAAAATCTGAAGAAACAATAATCATTTCAACTGCCTCGTTAGTGTAGTGGTCCTAAGCGCGACTGCTACGCTAGATCTTGGGCTTCATTCCCAGGTCGAGCATTGTGTTATTGGGTTTTGCTATGAAATTGTCAGTTTGGAGCTCGGAGTTTCGATTTGTTTACGGTTAATGGCAATAGGCTCGCCTGCCGTTCCTTTATGTTCGATTGTCGATTGTAACAAAATATTTCCTCAAAACTAATGTCTGGGAAAAGCTATAGCTTTTGAAAGCTAAAAACAAGTACTTTATGTGTGTGTCTATACAAGTAGCTAGTATCTGCTTTCTAGACCACTTTCGATATTTATCGCCTTGCGGTCGCTTGCTTAGCAGTCGTTGGAAACTGACTTAACAGTTCACTTAGAGGAAATGTGTTGATTGGTTAAGAGCGTTTTTGCAATAAACACGTTTATTAACTGGGCTGATTAATTATCAGTATAGAACAGTCTTTCTCAAAGTGCCGCGTTGAAATTTTGGGAGAAAATAGGAATAATGGAAGTTAAACATAGCTTTTTTAAAGATGGTAAGATAAAAAAATTGGGGAACTAGAAAAAAAAATCTTTTAAAGTGGATGAAAGAAAAGAGCCTGCCTGTGGATTGAATTGGCTAGTCACCATTCTACCCAACGTAAAGACAGACATACATTGCGGTCATGTTTGCATATGTACCAACATCTGCGTGTGCGCAGGTCTTCATCTCAACGAGGAAAACCGCTATGTCGCAAGTATAGAAATGACTCATTACGACAGAATTTTAATTTGTAAAATGCTTCTCTTCCTGATAATGCATTTAGAAAAGACGCTAATCTAATAGGTAATGCTCAATTAAATTTTGAACCGTTTCGAAGTCTATTTAAGACATACTTTCAAACGGACAAAAATTCTAAATATGGTCATTGGTACTAAGGCGTATAAATAGCAGATTTCACTTAAATTTTTGCATTTACTTAGTTATTTCGAAATCACAAACATTTTAATTTTATTATTAGTATCTAAGTCGGTACACATGTAGAAAGTGATTTTTTCTAAGTTCGCTTTCGCCCTTCGCTTCACTGTAGGTAGATACATAATTGACTTTAAAACGGGTTAATGAGAAGCGAGTTAGGGACTAATTTATCAACATAAATAAACGCGGCTTACCACCATCCAGTAGGTATATTCTTAGCGACAGTTTCAACTGTTATCTCCTGTCCATTTGTTCCATCTCCTAATTCGTGCTTATTACTGTAAACGAGTGCGTTACTCTAGATTACGCGAGAGCACGCGTATACGTGCCGCGCGCGTCACGTCCCGTGTCACGTCCACGTCTATGTTTAGATAAAGTGGACGCTAAACTACACCCTGCACTAGTGTTGCCAGGTGTCCCGATTTGCGCGGGACGTCCCGATTTTCAGGGGTCTGGTGACACGTCCCGATTTATCCTTGATCGGGACGCCGAATGTCCCGAATTTTCACTAACCTCTTTAGGTACCTACTAAACAATGGTAATATACCATTTTAAAAAAAATACACTCCGATTAAAATAAACGATGATTCACAAAAATCATTTTTGTAGCATTGTAGCTGTCCCGATTTGAAAACCAAAATCCCGATTATTTTAACCTTCCGTTCCGAAATTTGGCACACTAGACCTGGCAAGACTACCCTGCACCCACTGGACAGCACGGCAAGGGATTTTCGGATGACGGACGATAGTATTTATTTTCACATTTTGATATGATAGTAGAAAGATCTAATGGAGAAAAGTATAGAGGTAGTTACAGTTCACGTCAAGGAACGAACACACTATTCCACACTACTAAAGAAATTATAATTGATCACAATGGGATAAAATTCATTTCAGAATGACAGGTCTCTTGAAAGTTGTTAAGGTCATTTTGCACGGCTTCTACGTCCAGATATTTCTGATATTTACTGTACCTATCTACCTACTTCTTTATACATCACTAACTGCAGCCCGCGGTTTCACTCGCATCCCAAAACGACTTCTTGAGACAAAAGGTCTAGACCTATGTCCTTCCCCAGAATGCAACCTTGAGCCTGATTTTATCGAAATCTGTTCAGTGGCTAGGGCATTAAAAGGTGACAGAAAACAAATAAAAAGAGAGTTAGTGTCGCATTTACAATATTAGGTAGGTATAGCTGTTTGCTTGCTGCTCTCGGTTTCATTTGCAGGATCCTTTTTTTTCTTGAATATCAATACAACGCGTAAGTATTATTAATAGGGTAGAATTAATAGAAATTATCGTTTCTAAATATATAGGTATTGTTTCTACACCGTGGAGGTTTCACGTTATAAAATGACTGTCATGTCAACTTCAATATTGAATGAGGTAATAATGACATCGTATTAGTTGTTAGAGAAAAAATTTACACCCTTTGTTAACTTATTTACTTTACTCTAAAATTGTTTAATCAATATGTCAGCCATTTACGTTATCTTATATCTTGTATCCTTAAGTATATTTTTATTTTGAATATGCTTTATTTTGTTATATATATTTAACCTCTGCAAGTCTAGTACATATTTATAATTATGTGAAATTAACCGTAATGGTAATTTTTTTGTTCGTTTTCAATGGGTAATATAAATATTGCAATAACTTTAGATAAAGTGAACAGATTTAAATCAAATTAAGCTGAAAAGTTGCCATATGATACCGCCAATACTGCTAATGTATTTCTTTCAAATTTCTCTGAATGATGTTCTAAGAAAATAATGGAAAAAACAGTATCCTTTGCGCAGTTGTAGTTGGATATAAAAAGTACCCTAAATGTTGACCATGCCCATAATCTACGTATACACCAGATTTAATGGAAATCCGTCAAGTAGATCTTGAGTTATAAACGAACATACAGAAATACATACAGACAGATATTTTTTCCAAAAACCATTAATTCGGCTTCAGTGTCTCATAATTAGTCTTCTCCACCTATTTTTTCATTTTTTCCAAAGATTTTTTCCAATTACCTTGCAATCTTTACACAGACTTAATATATGTATAGAAGATAGTACCTAATGCAAAAAGTCTCTATTATACTTTTATCGAAAAGTGCCACGACCCTGTAACTAATTAAAAAGTTACGATATTTCTCAAATGAATCGTCTTTAGTCAAATGTTGGGAGTTACATAATTTTCTCATTAAACTGGGTCGATGTGGCTCAACCGCAAATATTCTACTAACAATGAACGCGGGATTATTTTGATGGGAATGTTTCAACACAGATTACTATATTGATGTATTTTTGAGAATAGGCCGTCTTGCATGAGCGTTGAAAGTAGCTTAATTGTACCAGATCTATTCGGCTTTATACTGCACACGAAATAGAGGTGCAAATAAAAGGCCAAATCGGAAAAACTAAGGTTTGCCCAATCGTCTAGTCAGTAGATTGTTGTAAACACACAGGTTGATCAAAATCATGTCTTGTTTTTTTTTTATACCTCACGGCCAGCCTGATTGTAAGCGGTTACCGTAGCCTATGGACACTTGCAACACCAGGGGTATCACTCGCGCGTTGCCGACCCACTAAATTAAGGAGGAATAGTTGGGTTGGCAGCATAGAAAACATACTGCCATGCATGACAGCGGCATTAACAAAACACCACCGGTCTCTCCCACTGCCAACACAACGCTTCCTCGTGGAGCTCTAGCCACCTTGCTCACCGTTAGGAACACAACATAGCACGGATCTATGTAATTTGGCTACGATTTTCTGCAACGTGGAGGTACCTACTCCAATTATGAGTGGATTATTCGATTCTACTATGCCCTACCTCTCTTATACAACGCTTCCGCGCGGAGCCCTGGCGACCTTGCACACCGTTAGGAACACAACATAGCAAGGTTCTTCTGCAAGGTGGAAATACTTCCCTAGTCGCTAGTCGGGCAGCTCCCATTGTGGGTGGAATTATTCGATTCCACTATGCCCTGCCTCTCTTGTGCAAAAATATGGAAATTATTAAGGACAATGAGGACGAATCACGAATACAAAACATTTACGACACGTATTCACACCGAGATTTTATATTAAAATTTACCTACCACTGCAAAACTACTTGCAGCCAATATTTCAGCACAATTATTACAACTATACTGTAACTACTGGTTTGTAACCCCCGACGCAAAAAGAGAGGTGTTGTAAGTTTAACGTGTGTATCTGTGAGTCTGTCTGATGCATCATAGCTATGATTTAAAAAAAAATATCAGCCGTTTGAACATTATCAGCTCTTTTCTTGTTCATGAAGGGATGTGAGCAACTTCCACAGGTCTGGTCAATTTAAAATTTGGTATAGTGTTACTTCAATGATATTGCAAGAACATGGTAACCATGTCATGATGCTGCGGGGGTATTTTAAATTTTAATTTACTGTACATAATTAATGCTAGATTGGATGACATCAATAACAGTAACAAAAAATATAAAGAGAGGTCCGTCAGTGTCTGTGTAATCAGTTATAAGTATTTACTTTAAGCCGACATTACCTACTAGTAGAAAGCGCGTTCATAAAGTAAATGACAATGCAAGCCCATTAGATTATACATACAATACATTACTCGTATGACTCTCCAAGTGTGTAAGAAACCTGAATGTTTGTTACCTAAGCTCTGTAACGAGTTATGATATACGTGAATTTCAGACATTACGTTTTTATCGCAAACATAACATGTAGAAGTTGCATAGCTCGCTCGTTTGACGAGAAACAAAGGTGTTTCAATTTCAATACGACTATGGTTAAGATTTTGTCTCAATCCTTCAGATAAACCACACCCTAACTTATTATCGATATCGATTTTTCACTGAAATTTTATTCAAGTTCAATATTGACATGATTCCTTCAAGCGTTCGCGAATTCCTCGGGCGTAGGCATATGTGATCGTACTCTAGCTATCCTATCCTGATCAATATTGAGGCTTTTTCTTTTACAAGCTATATCCTTCTCCAACTCTCCTCTATATTTCATCAGTTCCGCTCTCACCGCCTCAGCTTGTCTCATCTTACCAGTCAGAGATTCTGCCGTCTCTTTTATAAACTTAGCTTCTCCCATCAAAGCGTACTGCGCCTTGTCTCTACAGTTTTCTACATTGGGACGATTATAATTCCTATTCTGCAACCTCGTATTAGATAGTTTGTCTCGCTCATCAACTTTCCTTAACGAGTCCTTGAGATAATCTATTAACTTTTCCACATCAGCGATTGTCTGCAGATTGTCTTTTAAATTATCTTCCAACTTCGCACATAGCTGTTCAGTAGCGGCGACTGTTACTCCCAGCGCATAATTGGTTCTAGCAGCCTGTATCTTCATATCTTGGGAACCTTTTATAATTGCCGTCATTAAGTCTCCTCGTAAATTTTCAGACTTCTGCCTCACCTCCTCACAGTTTCTGATACTTTCTTTACAGAAATGTTCCCAATATTCCAAAGTGGTTGCGTTTTCTGGCCACCGAGCCACACCTGGATGGTGAAGTATCAAATTAGATTCGGGTGTCATATTCAAATTATGATTATCTATCTTTAACGTTGTCATTTTGTCACTCCAGTCAAATTCTATGCTCGCTTTAGCAGCTTTATTATAAGCCATTTGTGTTTCAACTTTTGCTAAAGTATCTTGAAATACTCGTCTTATTTCTCCCACAATAGCTACCTCTTTTATTAATTCTTGTTCGGCGTCGTCTCTTACCAAATCTGGTTCATATCTGTTTGTACGTAGTTCCAAACACTCTCTGGATATCGCTTCAGGTAACATCAAAATACTACATGCACTCTTGAGCTTAGTTCTATCCGCATCTAAGGTTTCTATTTCTGTAGTTATAGCTCTCACGGTGTTCTTAACTTGCTTCTTCCAATACGCCAAATCATTGACTCTTCCTTCTAACTTTTTGTTGGTGTCAGATTGCTTATTATCCATGGCCATAAAAGCGTTTTGTAGATCTCTTTTTATAGAAGCGTCTAATGCTTTAGCTTTATCCGTCGCTCTTGGGGTTAATGTGTGTTGGTTATTAAGTCTCCATTCTCCGGTAGAGTAGTGAGTTATCGAATATTTGTCGACCACGGGTCTGACGCCCGTCATTCCCGCATGAGGAGTCCAATCCACATGGCCCGGCGCCCACGGCCCGATGGGTCCCATTCCGAGAATGTCACCACTCGTGTTATCGGTGGGCTGGGGTAAGTACAATGGTGGTGCATCGGGAGGGTAATACTTTTTTTCCGGTGGTTCGATTAAACCAGGAACGTAAGGCGAAGCGTAAGGGTTTTCCCAGTTTAGTTTTTTCCCTACTTCTAAGTAAGTCGGTTTGACATCGCCAAACCTATCGGTATTTGGGCAAATATAGGGACAATTGAACTGTTCCGAAATATTAGCATCTGGGTTAAACGACATCTTGACCGGAATTTTGTATATACGAACTTACAAAACTTATATTAAATTAAAACTAAATAAAATGTTTTTGCCCACGCAAAAAATGAAAATAAAATGACATTTGTTTAGTTTTTTAATTTTTAGGTGCTTCTAGACAGTGGCCAGTTTTGCGGTTTCAATTAAAACCTTTTTAATCAAATAATAAATCTTATCACCACCTACGCAACGGTGTAAAGAACAGCGAACGTAGCCGCTGTCCTACGAATAATAACATTATAAATACTTATCCTATATACTATATAATTTACAATCCATGAAAGAAACCATCGCATGAATTTTCTAACAACGGCAGAACCAACGGTTCTCCAATATAAAAATGAATGTGTAATTTCAGTACCTATCTATAATCAAATCATGAGATCCACTATCTTCGTCTTCCATCCGATGGGAGATCGCTTATTTCATACAAAAGGTCAGTACAGCGTATGTATACATGATACATTGTTCTCAGTGTTCACATCACTCGTGGGATACTACATTATTAAACAATGTTCAGTGTTGCAGTAACCTACGTTTTTATTTGAAGAAGGTTCTTGCTCAAACTGTTCCCTTTCCGTATTTTTGTTGATGTAACAACTTTGAGTTTATGGAACAGTTAATAAAATTATATCAGAACGAAAAGTCCGTTCATTATAAATGTCAGAGATTTAATTGCATTAAATTCATATCGCCGGGTCTATTTGATAGACATCATTTAAGACTGCTTTTTCCTTACCTAACTGCAACTTTGTTACTCTTCACAGTTTAAAATAACTTTTTTTTTCCATAATATCATCAAATATTTTGTTGCGCGCCGACCTCATCTTCATACATAAACCACAACAAAATTGTATCTTGATATTTACAGAGTTACACAAGACGCACTCAGCAAATGATGTGCAAAACAATAATAAAGAGTGAAAGGTTGTAGCAAATAGCACTTCGTCACGACGGTTATGTCTGAAATAAGCTACGACTGCTTATGTAAGTAGGTACTTAATAGAGTAAATGCCTTTGTAAATAAAGAAGTGTGATGTGTCTATTACTGTCTATGGTTCCGGTATTCGCACTCAAGGCCTGTTCGTTCACCCAGACAACAAAAACGTAACTTTAATACTTTAAACAGTTAAGACGCACGAAAACTTATAAAAAATTTGATAGTTACATACATCTAAATAAATGTTAAACATTAGCTAGCATCTAAAATAATTATGAATTGTATGTAAAACCACGTTTCATAACATAATAATATTATATTAGGTATTAAACATTATGAATAGTCTAAAATAAAATATTCGAAATAAGCTAAGCATAAAAACTAGAAACTTCCAAATTCAGAATCCAGCCAACTCCGAGGCAGACGGGTAGTGAGAACGAACCATACCACATCGATCCCTGTCTATATTCAGAGTCTTCCTCTTCGATGCTATTTCTCGTTCTAACTCAGTCCTTTTCCTGAGCAAGTCCCCTCTCAGTCTTTCAGCGTTTCTCAGTTGACTGAGAAGTGACGTAACCGTTTCATGAATCTTCTTAACTTCTTCAATCAATCCTAAATGTGGCTGATCTCTGACGCTTTCTCCATGAGGTCTCCAATTATTTCTATTGTCTAGCCTCGTTTGTGCTAATTTCATAGCTGCATCCATTTTTCTTATCGAATCTTTCAGATTTTCGATCAAATCTTCCATGTCAGCAGTTCTTTGTAACGTGGTCCGCAGGTTTTCCTCAAGTTTTGTACATAATTCTGAAGTAATGGCTACAGTTTCGGCTAGTGCGATGTCAGTTCTGTCGGCTTGGTTACGCAACTTTCTGCCATTATTCACCAAAATAGCGTCTAAGCTACCTCTAAGATCGGCAGACTTTTGTCGCGTTGCTTCGCAATTTTGCACATTTTCTCTACAGAAAAACTCCCAATACTCTAATGGTGCAGTATAGTCACCGAACCTAGTAGAGCCAGGTCTAAACATTATAGTACTAGATTTCGTATTGAGACTAAGATTAATTGCTTCAGTGTTGTAGGCCATAGTTTTATCGCACCAATCATACTCTATCCTATGTTTCGCTGCCTTGTTTATTGCCATTTGTTCCTCTATTTTATTTAGTGTATTCTTTATAGTTGCTCTTACTTCGTTTACCAATTTCATTTCTTTCATTAGTTCCTGCTCAGCAAGATCAGCAACCAAATCAGTTTCAAATCGATTAGAACGAAGATCTAAACACTCTTTAGAAATGGATTCAGGCAACATCAAAACTCTAGATGCTCCTTTTAAACGTTGTCTATCAATTTCAAGTAATTCTACTTCTTGAGTTATAGCCCTGCATGCTTTCTCTACCTCTGCTTTCCATCTAAATATATCTCTTGCTTTTTGTTTTAGCCTTTTATTGTTCTCCAATTGCTGTTTATCGATATTGCCAAACGCTTGCATAATGGATGTCTTAGCATTATATTCTACGATATTAGATTCATTTATAATTTCTGGGTCTAAAACATCGACATTATGTTTTCTCCATTCGCTGAGAGAATACCTACTTAAAGAGTACTTATTAACACCTGGTCTTGTACCGGTCATAGGTCCAAGAGGAGTCCAGTCCACATTGCCGTCGGGACCCGGTTTTAAGTTCGGCAAGTAATGAAAATCATCAACTCCAGTAGGAGGCTGTGTTGGTTCAGGCTCTTCTTGTGGAGCTTGCAAATTAGATGATATCACTTTATTTTGTTCAGATTCTTTAGCTTCTTTCATCTCTTCCAAAACTTTTTCTGGAAGTTTTGTAGCCAGTTTAAAAGCGGCAATACCATCGCAGCCCACTGGACATTCATCTTTCTCAGGAAAAGTTGTTAACTGTTCCATATTTATAGATTATTATTTAAACAAAACGAAGTACACTCCAAATTAACAAAATTTCTATTAGAAGAAAATAAAACTCGCGAGTTTGACAAAACGAATTGTGTCATAAAAAATCTAAGTTGACTACTATTGACTATGATACTGAAGAGTTCAGAAATGCTAAAAAGGCCGTATTCAGCAATAGAACTTACAGCACCTATAATAGCAATTTTCTAATGTGAAGCATATTATTATAACTGATCAAAAACGGTCTTTTTATCCTATCTGATATCAGATAATAGAGTCGGACCGTATGCTAAGAACTACTTGATCAGATACATAGGTAACTAGTATATTCATAAGATGAGAGCTGATTTTGCGAGATCAAATATTTCAAGTAGTTTCAAAGCCTAATTTAGATCGATCCATAAATTATGTACGAGTATATTGTCACTATACTCACAATGCATGAAAACATGTATAAATGATATACACATTCACAATGTTTCAATTTAGGTACTATAGAATAAAATCTTGCTCTGCCCGTAGAGGTGTGAGGATCTAATGAAGAGCCTCTTCTGATGCGTGCGTGGCCAAGATTACAGCTTAGATTAGAACAACCGAATCAACATTTCAGAGAAAGCTTCTGAATACTTTGGTCGAAGCCATAATACCAATCGTAATACTAATCTGTGCTATCGATACAGTAATTACTGATTCTGTATTCCCTATTTATCCTGATATACTCGCGCGAAAGGTCATAAAAATATACCTAGAAATTATAAATATATTGACTAGGTAGATATAGACACAGCTACCTAAAAGAAAAATATTTATTAAAAAATTTAAACTATCTATAAAAATAAAAGCTTCACAACTATATAGCAATTTAAAATCCTGCCAGCTCTGAAGCAGATGGGTAGTGAGACCGAACCATGCCACATCTCTCCCTATCTATATTCAAAGTCTTTCTCTTCGATGCGATATCTTTCTCCAGTTCATTTCTCTTATTGATCAATTCCTGTCTCACTCTTTCAGCATTTTTCATTTGCCCGAGAAGTGAAGTAACAGTTTCGTGAATTTTTTTCACCTCTTCTATTAAACCCAGATGCGGTTGGTCCCTTACATTTTCGCCGTGTGGTCTCCAATTGTTTCTGTTGTCTAGTCTAGTTTGAGCTAATTTCATAGCTGCGTCAGTTTTCTTTATTGCGTCTTGTATATTTTGTATCAAGGTCTCCATATCAGCAATTTTTTGCAAAGTGGCTCTAAGGTTCTCCTCTAGTTTGGTGCACAATTCTGATGTGAGAGCTACAGTTTCAGCTAACGCGACATCAGTTTTATCCGCTTGAGTGCGTAATTTCCGGCCGTTATTTATCAAAATAGCGTTCAAGCTTCCTCTAAGATCGGCAGATTTTTGTCGTACCGTTTCGACATTTTCGATAGTTTCTCTGCAAAAATACTCCCAATATTCCAAAGGCGCCGTATTTTCACCGAACCTTGTAGCTCCAGGTCTGAACATTAAGGTAGAAGATTTGGGACTAAGGCCCAAGTTTATAGTTACTGTATTATAAGCCATAGTTTTATCACACCAATCATATTCTATCCTGTGTTTAGCTGCCTTGTTGATCTTTAATTGTTCCTCTATTTTATCTAACGTGGTCTTCAAAGTTTCTCTCACTTCATTTACAAGTTTCATTTCTTTCATAAGTTGTTCAGAGGCTAAATCTGCTACTAAATCTGCTTGCGACCGGTATGAACGCATTTCAATGCACTCTCTAGAAATCGATTCGGGTAACATTAATACTCTAGACGCACCTTTGAGGCGCTGTCTTTCAATTTCTAACAGTTCAACTTCTTCTGTTATCATTTTACAGGCTTTTTCTACTTCAATCTTCCAGCGTAATGTGTCCTTGGCTCTTCCTTTAAGCTTTTTGTTAGTTTCTAACTGCTGTTTATCGATAGTGCCGAATGCTTGCATTATAAATGTTTTAGCATTGTAGTCTATTATGTTAGATTCATTTATGACGTCAGCATTTAATACTTTTTCGTTGTGTTTTCGCCATTCGCCCAGTGAGTATTTACTTATAGAATATTTATTGACTTCCGGCCTTGTTCCAGAGAGATTTGCGAGTGCTGTCCAGTCTACTTTTCCATCTATACCTGGCTTCAAGCTAGGTAACTCCTGGCCGTATAAGGCTGGATTAATAGGAGCGTTTTCAGGTGGTATTGATAGAGGAGCAATAGTTTGACTAGGTTCCAACTCCTTAGGTCTAGGTTCTACTGCTATTTTCTGTTCTTCTGTTGTTAGCTGCTGTGTAGGAGATTTGGGTACTGCTACGAAAGCACCGATTCCTTCGCATATGTTGATGCAGTTTTCTGGATCAGGGAATGTTGTTAGCTGTTCCATGGTTCACAGAGTAGCGGCAAATATAAAACAAATAACTTGTAGCAAATAAAAAAATTCTAAGATAAAGTTGCTAAAAATTCCACGCAGTCACATTTTATTTCATTTATATAAAAGTTTCATTGACGTTTAAAGTTGTCATATACATTTTTTTGATAAATTTTTTTTCGCAGGTTTTCATATTAATTTCTTGCAGCAAAGAGGTTTTCATAGTAATTTCATTTTCTTGTGTTCATTAAATATGTAAATCCTTCGTTTGTTACACTTTCACACATAAACTACTGAATCTATTATAAAATTTATTCCATCAATAGAAAGCTCAGATATCCGCGAGCAGATCCCTTTGTGTACAAAATTATTGCGAAATAAAGTTCAAATGTCGGCGGTCAGCTCACTATTCAATTAGGTAAGTAGTTATAGCATCAGCTATTTCATATGCACGTTTAAAAACAATAAATGAGAGCTTCATAAACAAAAAGTAATTCAAATAATAAAAAAAACACAACAAAATAAGGTTAGTCGTACTAATCCTATTTTTTCGTTATTTAATTTGTATTTTTCTGTCACATTTAAGCAATAGTTAAACAGTTGTTGCTAGCTTATCGGTATTTTATCGGATACATTTCGTGCATCAGATCTCCACGATCTTATTCCCCTAGCCCTTTCTACTATCAGACGACCAGAACATAGTATATATTTATACTGTGACCAGAAGCACGAAAAAGCGACACCGATTCATGGTGGACATTCCGAAAACTCGAACGAAACGCTTTAAGTCAACTTTTATCATGCGTACCGATGAAATGTGGAATGCGCTTCCGGAGTGGGTCTTCCTCGATAGATATAATCTTTTAGTCTTTAAATCACGAGTGAATCGGTTTCTTCTAGGCTAACGCGCTCCATCGTAGATCGCAGTACCTATCGCTTAATATAAAAGAATACATGTGACAATTGCTCACATTCCTTCATGAATCAGAAAGCAGCTGATATTCTTCAAACGGCTGGCCAGATTTTCTTAAATCATTGCTAAGAACACTCAATCAAGTCACCTTTCAGGCAAAATAAATTGAATCAAAATCGGTCCATTCATTTAGGCGCTACAATGCAACATACACACGTCAAACTTATAACACCCCTCTTTTTGCGTCGGCCGTTAATAAAACCAAGTATACTGATATAGATAAAGTTTAGGGTAACTGCACCAATTATAACTGAAGCGGTTTATTGATTTTAAAATAATAGGTTTATGGTTTGCTCGTTTGATCTCTTAACCCATAAAAAAGCTAGTAAGTACCTAATAAAGATTTGTTTATTTATTTAAGTATGTATTATTGATTATTTTATAATAAATATTGATCAGTGAATAGTTATGGCAATCACAAATCCATGAAATAAACAGCTATACCTACGTATAAATAAGCGTTCCCATAAAACCACTAATTCTATTAAAGTTACAATGATAAGTAGGTGCGTGGCTATGTCATCATTATATCACCGACCGGCATTTCATAACTCAACTATTTTATGATTTCAAATAGTGCAGAGCGGCAAAATCACTGTACGTGCGTAACTGCGTACAATATTTTTTATTAATAATTATACTTAGTTTATATCGCAGAACTTAAAGTAAGAACTTAAAGTAAGTATTTGAACACATTTAGAAAGTACTTACATAGAGATATGTACATTTTTCTTCAACGTTCGGAATTGTTGCCATTTCCTTGTTACCAAATTAACACATCGCAGAAAATCTAGCGCGCTCCTTGTATGTTATAATGAACATTTTTTCCGGTCATGTAGCGGTTCACAAGTGAACTCGCGAGTTGATGAGGTCAGTCAGACGTACATACCTACATGGGGCTTCGTTCGCAATTGTGTGATATTAGTTATGTTAACATTACACCGGTCGTCCACATGAATGACTACTTAAAATAGCATTACGGCTGTATATAGTATCTACAACTATGGCGAATCGAATCCTGCTTATTATTTTAAATTTAAATTATATTTTAATTTAATTTTCTAGAATTATTGTTAATATTGATAAACAATACAAATGTTCAGAATTAAAATAATTTGCTTATTTTTTTGCATTTTCAATGAATTACAGCTCTAAAGCTGAACAGATGTAACCTACTACGGTAACTGTTAGCATCTTTATCATATTATTTACTAGGTAATGCTTCATTTTCGTACGGAATTGTTCTTGCATGACGAAGGAGTTTTACCGGTTTCGTTGTCCACACTTTAGACTTATTATTACTCACACGATTTCGGATAGATTGGCGCTATCTAATCCAATTAGTTCCAGTAAACGCTTTATGGTAATGGAATATGAAGTTTTGCTACTCACTGAATTTAATCCGTATTGATCCAATTACCAGACATATTTTTTAGGAAATAGATGATAGGAACGAATTACTTAAGGACCCCGTACTTCCTCCATAACATTTAGAAATATTAATGGCGCGTCGTTTTCCCATAACAGGTAGGTAACTAGAGTAGAGACTCCATAGAGTATGCACTTATTATAAGGTGTGTCGTACAGGTTTGTATGTGCTGTGAAGCCATATCGACGCATTATGCACAAAAATACATAAGAATTATTGTGAACTTTATGACTAAGCATTAAAGAATTGAACGTAATATTGAATAAAGAGTTGCAGATTCTAGACCTACTTCGTGGTAAACTTCTTTAAATATGTATTTCGATTTAATAAAATAAAATGAATAGGTACCTATATTCGATATACATAATTATTTGATTGATTGCGAAAATAAAATACCTATATTATTCGCGGATTCAGGTATTTTCGCATATTGAAACAGTAGTATTCAAATGAACTCAAAGCTGTCATTTTTATTCGTGAATACTACCTAGATCCTTTCAAAGATGTCAAGGCAAGTTGCTATTATTGGATTGAAGTTAAAAAATCAGTAAGCTTTTAAGCTTGGTGGTTAATTGATGTTCTATTAGGTATATCAATTGTCTGACTAATGAGGCAGTCAAATTACTGTCTCATTAGTCTAGTGGTCTCAAGCGCGACTGCTACGTACGCTAGAGGTCCTGGGTTCGATCCCCAGATCGAGCAAAGTGTTATTGGGTTTTTCTATGAAATTCTCAGTATCCAAACTCCAGCTCGGATTTCGATTTGTGCCTAGTTAATGGCAATAAGCTTACCCTTTATTACATGGGAACTAAACATACCGGCAAACTGTGGGTATACATTAGTACGCGTCTGCCTAACCCTTCCAGGAATACAGGCTTGATGATATGAAGGTACCTATATCAATGTCGTAAAACCTACTGATATGAACTATGTGCTAATTGATCTAAAATTTGCAATACGAGTAAAGCAAATGAAATCCGAACTTGACGAGCTAAACAAGTGCCGCAGCCTTAAATTACATTTTAATAATCACGTTTTGCTAGAACTATACTAGCTTATTATATTTAAATTTAGACTGGGGAGAAAATCACTATCAATAAAATTTTGGACAATAATTATTAGTTGAAATACTGGACCGTAACAGAAGATTATGGGAACTTGGATTTGAAAAACTAAGTAAAATATTTAATCACGTGGTATTTATTCAGTATCGTGTAGAAGTTTATAAATTCATTGTTCAATGTCCTCAGTTGTTAGTCACGTCAACTTTGCCATTTCAAACGCCTTTCATTTTTGCAGGTAGCTCCAGGATTGAGAGATCGTTGGAATCTAGCACCTGTTCCACACCGGATGTTTGGAGCTTGGTACACACCTGTCTTGGCTTCACATACTCTTTCACATGCGTCTGCGCCAGTCAATACTTGTTTATCGACTAACTTGGAGCAAGGTCAATCGAAATCGGCAATATGTAAAACTTTCACTCGGGAAAATGTTATGCTTATGACCCACTCTTATTCTGGAGTCGATAATAATTAGTTTGTGTTTACAGTACTGTTTGTGTAAAAATTAAAGATTGTGTCTCTTTTTTAGGTAGGCTACTTCAATGTTTCGAGTTAGCAAACATTCCGTTAGGTATTAGAGGTAAGTTGGCACCTTGGTAGCCTATCACATCTTAGGAATAAGTTAGTAGGACTGTTAATGGAAGCTTAATGAATGCAATGTTAATTGCATTGACTCATAAGGACATTCCCCATTAAAACTCACCAGACAATACCTGCAGCCAGCCGCAGATGTGGAACACGGTTGTTGATTGACAAAAGAAGAATAATAACATTGCACAGATCGTAAACAGGGCCAGAGCGACCGATATACCTACTAACACAGTCGCAATCTTAAATACAAGGCCATTTATCGACAGAAAATCGTCCAGTCTTCCATTACAGTCCTCGAGAGCCTCATCTGCTCTACATATCTGCCATAATCCGAACTTTCTTGGGTACTCAGTCTCTAAATCACCAATCCATTCTGGTGTCACAAAGGCAACAACGCTTATTATCGCATAGCAAATTGTGAATATCGCCCAAAGCACACCAATAGCTTTCGAATTGCGGACATAGTTGGTCGCGTATAAATGTGATGAATCCACGTATTCGATTTTTGAACCCATCTTGTTGATATCCGGTTGTTTACTTAACTTTTTTCAAACACCACACAAAAAACAAATCACACGTTATTGATAACACATTTTTCTAATACGGTTCTTGAGCAACAATTGTTAAGGCTAGTCTGTTTGCGTAGCACTAATTCCATTCATGTCTCAAAGGAAAAGTATTATTGCAAACTAGTTACTCGAGGACGCAAGAAACACGACACGGAACAGAACAGACGAAACACAAGCTGAGCTGACCCAACACAACCTCTCGCAGCGCGCCATTCGGTTAAGTGAGTGTGGAGTGGGGATAAGTAATGAAGCTCAACCTATTGCCTTTATGCTGTATTATTTTATTAATATCCGTTCCTGTTTCAGTTGCAACTTTATTACTTAAATTAATGCTAATGATTTCAATTAACACATATAAATAAAGAAGAATTTGTGAACATGCAACATGAAAATGTTATACTAAAAAAGCGACACCTACATTGAGGAATGGACTACCAAACAGAAAATAGAAGCAGTCACGTCATCTATTGTAGAATTTTTAAACTACAATAAAAACGTACTAACCAAATTATAATGTACCACTAAAATTAAATAGAATGCAGGAATAAAACTAGAGGCTATTTAAAAGGGTCCTCTACCCTACTTCCAAACATTACTTATGTACTTACACTTTACAAATAAAAATGACAAACCAAACCAAATCTTATTAATTTAATAGATGATCCGTGAGTTACAAGATAAGTACATAATAAAAATTAAGATCTAAAAATCAAAGGAAAAAAAAATCTTCTTTAGCTTACTTTTCATCAGGACTAAAACTAAAAATATCATATTTTGTGACATGGACATGACATTGAGCTAAATTTATATTAAGCAAAATGACAATGACGTAGAAAATTACAGATAATTTAATTAAGGTAAGACTGTTTAACTTAGGATATTGGCATATGATACGTTGAGAAAGAGGTAAAAACTTTGTGTACTAACTAGTGCGAAAGAAATAGGTAAATGCTTCTGATATGAAGTGAGTGAACTATGGAAACAGACAGTGACAGTTTGTCAGCTGGAACGTCGCGAATGCAACTTTTTGTGTACAAATGAGTGTGTACAATATCTACCAGTTTTTATAAATTCGATCGGTTTTGTGAATTAAGATAATAGTACAGAAATTTAGTGACAAATTATGGTATAGACGTCATAAACGCTTTGTTTTAACGTTAAATAGTGATGGGATAGTGTAAAAATAAATTAAACTGGTGCACTTGAAATGTCGGCTAAGGACAAGTGGGTTCGCCGGTTCTCGGTAGACGAAACAGCTAAACACAAAAATGGATTTACCATTTACAAGATCACCTCAGTGGTAAATATTGTGGTATATCTTAGGAATAATGTTTTCTATGATAACCGCTAGCTACCGTATAAAACAAATGTTTCAGCCAGTCAATTTATAGTTGCTATATTACATTTACCTTTTACTTTTTTTTACACTAAGTATCTAGGCCAAAAATAATAGAGTTAGGATAAGATGAACGGTAGATAAGTATTAAGTTATATTCTCAATATTAAAAAAATTAGACATGATTCATCAATTGGCATACTAAGTATTGAATTTGATGTTTTTCCCTTATTGCAAGTGCTAAGGTCCTTTGCCAGTTTGGCAATGCTTGAGTAATTATTTATATAATTTTAAAAAATGTTGAATACTTACTTACTTTTTACTCACATTAATACTAATTACCATTTCTTAAATAATATTATAATAATCAAGGTTTTTACTTTTTGCTACATTTGAGTGCTTCAATTTAAAAATTTTATCATTGTCACAATGCAGGAAGAATGTAGAGGAGGATTGTGTTGATACAAATCAAGTAACTAATTCTAGGCAAACATAGTGTAGGGCACCCTCTGGCCAGTTGGTGGGATGACTTGCAGAAGGCAGCTGGCAGTGGCTGGATGAGGAAAGCCAAAGATCAGGCTCTGTAGCATTCACTAGGAGACGCCTACATTCAGCAGTAGACGAATATAGGCTGATGATGATGATAATGAAGTAACTAATTACAGCCATAATAGATCCATTATTATTATTATTCACCTTCAATATTTGATACTTGAGCAGATAAAAAGACTGTAAAGCTTTTATGATCATACTCTGCTGCTAAGATGACTAAGCACAGCAGAGTAAGTAGATATTTTGCTTAAAAATTGTTTATATTTCAGCTTTTTCCAATACAATCACCAGAAGCGTCAACAGTGGTTTCAGTGTGGAAGAGATACAGTGATGTTCAACAACTGCATAAGAGTATGCGCTCATTACATGCCGGGCTACATCTGCGAGGCACCTTCCCCTCACTGCCACGATATAGCTTCTTTAAGAGGTTTCAGCAAGAGGTCAGCCTGTAACTCTAATATAAAAAAAATATTCAAAATCTTGATTTTTAAACTAAGTATCACATTGCATATTACTATAGAATGAAACAGGTATTAAGGCGCTGTAAATACCTTTAATTTTGCTTGCACAAGCAGACTGATTAATAAAGAATGAAACAGGTACTAACTAACAAGTTAGTACCTGTTTCATTCTTTATTAATATATTCAAAATGTTATAAATTATATTTAAGTATTTCTGTAATAGAGCTTTTTCACTTTCACAACTCAATGTTTTGTTTTTTTAACTACATGGCATATCTCTGAGAAAAAACACCAAAACAGACTCATCTAGGTAGTCTCTTTAAAAGTGTAAAGATATTGAATGAAAGACATTTTTATCTAATTCATAAAAAAAAAATTAACTCGTATAGACTTGGGCCTTCCCTCTCCAGAATAATTGCAATTTTACTGATGAAGTATATATAAAAAAACAGTGTATTAAATATGTTGTGTTCTTGTGTTGTGTCCTGCTACGCGATGGACCGACGATTTGAAGAACGTGGCTGGCAGCGGATGGATGCGAGCTGCTCAAGACCGGGATCGTTGGCACTCCTTGGGGGAGGCCTACGTTCAGCAGTGGACGGCAATAGGCTGATTTGATTGATTGATTGATTGATTGATTGTTATTTTATTCTGCTTTCATGAGTTGTCGCCATTTCCTTTTGTCTTGCACTGTCTCCTATAATTGTGCCACTTAGGCAGCCCCTTTAATCTGTGCTATGTGAGTGGCCAGCTATTTTGCCTGGGTGTGATGGTATCAGGCCCTTATATTGTTTCATGCGTGTTATCATATGTACCATCATACCAACACACCTGTATTCCCCGAAAGGTTAGGCAGAGGTGTACTAACTACAGTTTGCCAGCAGATGTTATGATAAGTATCAAGTAAATAATTTGTATGTTATTCTGTTTTAGGTGATTGCAGAAAGAGCTAAATCAATAAAATCATTGCTAGAGTTCATAGCTGAGCACCATCTACTCTTCACTAGCACAGATTTAGTTAACTTTCTACAGGTTGGTTCAAATTAATACTCTTATGAAATCTAGACATAGCTACTACGTCTTTTTCTCTCATTTATGTCTTACTAGCTTTTGCCAGCGACTTCGTCCGCGTGGAATAGTTACTTTGTTCCATATGAACTTTCATCCTCTATTTCACCCCTACATTGTAGGTCGAAATTTATCAAAATCCTTTCTTAGGGGATGCCTACATCATAGTAGCTATATGCATGCCAAATTTCAGCCCGATCCCTCCAGTGGTTTGGGCTGTGCGTTGATAGATCACTATGTCAGTCAGTCAGTCACCTAACGTAAGAGTAGACAAATATAATCAGAAAGCTCCGAACTGCTAAGCTATCGGGAGTTACACGTGTTATTGTGATGCAACCATAAAAGATAGACATTTGCTGTCGTGGAATATTTTTTATATAATTTTAAGGAGAACATTTCCGTCATACATGATTTCTGTGTAGCTTTAACCATTAAGGCTGCACACGCGACGGAAGCTTAAAAAATGGAGTAAGTTCTCCTGTTTTCCCAAGATTTCCCTTCACTGCTCTGTTCCTATTGATCGTAGCGTGATGAAAAGTATACTATAACCTGCCCAGGAGTATGGAGAACAATTGTACCAAGTTTCGTTGAAATCCGTCGAGTGGTTTTTGTTTCTATAACGAACATACAGACAGACAGACAGACAGACAGACAGACAGACAGACAGACAGACAGACAAAAATTTTACTGATTGCATTTTTGGCGTCAGTATCGATCACTAATCACCCGCTGATAGTTATTTTGGAAATATATTTCATGTACAGAATTGACCTCTCTACAGATTTATTATAAGTATAGAAGAAGATATAGATAGATAACACCTAGGTTCAAACATCATCTTACATGCTATGGCCATCACTTTTCCTTTTCTTTTTTTTTATCCTGCACATCAAGCTACATGATTCTCGCATTATAAGAACAAAATTGTTGGATATCCATGGAGTTTCTTGCTGGTTCTTCTCCATAAGACCCACTATTTGGAACCATGCACCTAGTTTTGACAATTCAAAAGTGCCTACCTGTAATATCGGTCTAATTGAAATTAAACACTTGAGTTTGACTTTGAAATTGGCAGATGAAAATCAAAATCACAGTTTTCAACTGAAAATCTGATTTTAGATTTAAGTCCTATTCCTTTACTCACACCCCTTAATTTAACCTACACAGGAGAGGGTTGTCTGTTTTCGGTAGGATTTTTACCTATCAATCCACAGTATGTCTGTAAAAGTTTCCTCGACTGCTTCATTAATCTAGTGGCCCCAAGCGCGACTGCTACGCTAGACGTCCTGGGTTCGATCCCCAGGTCGAGCAAAGTGTTATTGAATTTTCCTATGAAATTCTCAGTAGCAGCTCGGAGTCTGGATTTGTGCCCGGTTCATGGCAATAGGCTCGCTCCCTATTACATGGGACCATACCGGTGAACTGTGGGTGTGCATTAGTACGCCTCTGCCTAATCCTTCGGGGAACACAGGCGTGATGGTATGTAAGTTTCCTAGAAATTTATCAGCCAAACTTCCACCGAAGGCTGTAGGCCACTCGAACTGCATTCAGTTCATGTTGTTCATGGAGCTTAAAGTTATAAATTATCAGATCTTAATTATCTGTAAGGGGAAACAATTTATAACTAGCACACGAATTTCATGTTTTTTTTACTTCCCTCCCCTCGTCTGTGCCACGCATCGTCACATTTGTGGGAGAGGGGATATCGCAAAATATGTGACGTCACATATTTTTAACCCCCGACGAAAAAGAGGGCTGTTATAAGTTTGTAGTGTGTATTTGTGTGTCTGTGTATCTGTGTGTCTGTCTGTTGTATCGCCGTAGCGCCTCATATCGTGATCGGGTGAACCGATTTTGATCATTTTTAGGGTTCCGTACCACGAAAGGTAAAAAAAGGAACCCTTATAAGATCACTCTCTTGTCCGTCTGTCCGTGTGTCACCACCGATTTTCTTAGGAACGGGTGGACCTAGCAAGTTGAAATTTATACCAGATACTGAGGTCTAATAGCCCCCTATTAGGTGTATAAAAATCAAGGTCCTGAGGCAACACGATAAAAAGATATGGGCAAATTTAGATTTTCGCAAAAACTTGTAAGTACCAAAAATTACCTTAATTTTCAACTTTTTTTATTTTTCGGAATTTTCCCTTTACTTGTGCTGTAAGACCTTGCTTTTAACCAAAATTGACAATTCTAGGTCAACCGGAAGTACCCTATAGATTTTTGGTCAAAAACCTATATGGTAGTTCCCGTTGACGAAATTTGGCAAAAAGCAAGGTCTTACAGCCAATTTTATTATGGCGATATAATGGGTAGGTACGGAACCCTTGGCGCACGAGTTCGACTCGCGGTGGACCGGTTTTTTGTTAGTCGATAGTGTTCTTAGCTATGTTTCAAAAAAATATGCTCATCCGTTGGAAGATCATCACCTCTTTTCTTGATGAAGGGATAAGTATAAACAACTTCCACAGGTCTGATCGATTCGAAATTTGAAACCCACTTTTCAATGATACCTATTACAACATCCTACAGCATACCCAACCCGTCAGAAGAACTCCTCAACGGTGTACGGCATCTACGTTGTGTTTGGGCTCAAACGATGCGTTTTGAGAGTTCCCCCGATACAACGACGCTTGGATTAAGATATTTTACTTATATTCAATTTATAGGGACAATATATAGTTCTTTTTCCTTTTTAAAGATTTTTGTGTGGTGTGATTTTTTCCTACAATTTTGATTATTAAATGTGACATCACAAAGCTGGTGACCTCCCATACCCCTTGTTGCTCCCCACGTGAGATGTGACGTAATTTAGGATGGCCCTGTAAATGGATGTTTAAAGACATTCTTAACTCTTAAACTCTTGCAGACCGGGTACCCGGAGCCAGAGCGGCAAGCGGGCGGCGTGATCAACGCGATCCGCTCCTCGCTGCACCTGCCTATAGAGGAGACGCCGCCCCTCGAGTACCAGACGGACGACGATGATGCCTCCAGTCCCACACACACTGGTAACATAACATAACACACCATCACGCCTGTATTCCCCGAAGGGTTAGACAGAGCTGTACTAATGTACATCCAGTTCGCCGGTATGTTTAGGTCTCATGTAATAGGGGGTGAGCAACTGAGCATATTGCCATTGACCAGGCGCAAATTCAAATTTCGAGCTGCTACTGAGAATTTCATAGAAAAACCCAATAACAATACTTAATCTGGGAATTGAATCCAGGACTTGCTAGCGTAGCAGTCGCGCTTAGGACCACTAGACTGGCTGTAGAGACTAGGGCTGCCAAAAGTTTCGAGAGGAATAAGATCTTCTTTTAATTTAAGCATGTTTGTTTTAGAGATTTGATTCTTAAGATTAACCCTATCAATGCACCAGGTTGATCATTTTGACTCGGTCCAGAAACGTGCGGTTAGGATGATCAATGATCCCAATCTCACAAACGACCTATATCTCTTAAGTCTGAGGAGAAACTTTGCCTCTGTGTGGGTTCTACCGTTTGTACAATGGACAGTGTTTTGAGAAATTGTTTGAAATGATGGCGGCTACTTTCTATCACGGCACCTCTCGCCACGCCGATGGCGAGAGGTAGAGGGAGTTCGTCCATATACCTTAGAACCACTCTGGTCTTATACTGTGCGATTTCAGAGGAATTTCTTTCCGCACACACTCAGGTTGTGGAATCAGCTCCCCGCCGAGGTTTTCCCAAAGAACTACAGCTTGGGGTTCTTCAAAAAGGGTGTGAAAAGATTTTTAAAGGGTCGGCAACGTTAAATACTCCTCATATGTATTTCTTAAATTATCTCATATGTACAGACATCGGGCAGTTAACAATTTTATTATATGGGTGGGTAAATATAGTTTATATCGAGTGATTATAATATCCTGGTACCAGTAATAGGAATAGATAGGAATCACTGACAGAAATTATTGGAGCGACTTTGAAAGATATATTGCTGGATAACTTGATTGAATATTGGGAACGGCCGTAAAAGTATAATATCGATCCACCTCTAAAAACATTGGCATCAATATACATAAACACATTACTCACCTTTGCGTCGCGCAGTTGGGTAAAAATAATCATGGTGCAAAACTTGGTAAAACGACTGTCGACCAATGATCACACCGAATTTGATGACTTCACAAAATGTAATCGTTTCTTTGAACTGGCTGTTATTACCTACATTAATGTAAGAGTAACGAGCTACATGAATGTAATTAGATTTCTCATTAACATGGGACTATCTGTATGACGTAAAGCCGGTATGTAATACTAGCGTTTACCTGCGTATTTGTCTGCGTGGACTTCAGGATTGGGTCCGACCTGGATAAAAAGTAACCTATGTATTATTCCAGGCTATAATCAATGTGTGTGCCAAATTTTATCCAGATCCGTTCAGCCGTTCTGCCGTGAAAGAGTAACAAACACACACATACACACTTTCGCGTTTATGATATTGTTATTAAGGATACCCAGTGCCACCTAGTTATTAAAAAAAATACTTAAAGAAGTATCTTTATAAGATCCATTGATAGAAATAGCAATTATCTAGTCTAGATGGACTTACAAACTATTCAAATCGAGATCTAATGTCCAAGGAAAATTAAAGTAAATCCTAATCCTTATTAATATTATAAACGTGAAAGTTTGTGAGTATGGATGTACGGATGTTTGTTACTCTTTCACGCCAAAACGGCTGAACGGATCGGGATAAAATTTGGCACATAGGTAGATTATAGCCTGGAATAACACATAGACCATTATCCAGGTCGAACACAATCCTGAAGTCCACGCAGACTAAGTCGCGGGCAGAAGCTATACAATATATGTTTCAGAATGGACATAGTATATAGCAATTATTGTTCCGAAATGAATTTTATTCCATTGAGATAAAGTTTAATTCTTTATTATTTTAGATAATTAGGTAGTCTGATCATATCCCAATATATTTGATGCTCTAACTGTACCTCACACAGTTAGTTATGAAACATGTACGTAATTAAAATTCTCATAATGCTTACTCATTAATATATTATTATAGTTAATTGTAATGAAAATTAGGTACCGGTATTTAATTCAGCCAAAATTTGAATCAGTGACGGAAGTGAATTTTAATTATACTAATTACTAGTACTCTAATTAGTAATTACCATTACAAAAATTATATAACATGAAATTTTGTGCTGAAGTATGTACACAATGCACTAAGAAATTCAATAATAAATTTGTGAAAGTCTATTTTGAGAGTAATTGTATAAACTCAAGTGTGTTTGGAACTTTCTAATATTTATGTAAAACAATTCCAGCGCGAGCCGCCACGGAGTCATCACTCGCCTCACTCGCAAGCCGAGACGAAACCGACTTTATATCACAAATACCTATATACGAAGCAGCTGATGTTGAAATACGTCATTCACCCAAGAAGGTGTCTCTAGCCGACAGCTTCGAATCAATCAACTCCATAGAAAGCATTGACAGTGACCTCTACGACGAACTTAACAAACTCACAGTGGACAAAAAGCCTACTATCAAAACAAAATCAGTGTTGCCAGACCTAATTAATTTCGATGCTCCGTCGACATCAAAATTCGATGATTACCACACTATGGCCAAAAAGGTCGACTCGGATACAGTGTCTCTAAATTCAAACGTGTGTTCTTCGACTTCTTGTGACGTCGATTCGAGGCGGAGTAGTTCGCGGGTGTCGTTGTATAGTAAAAGTGTTTTGTCCCTATCTAACGCGGAGTGCAAGACGAAGACGGAAGATAGCTACGTGTTCGAAGCAGGGTATATGCTGAATTTGGCTGCCCGGTGCGAAAACATGGGCGATTATCAACGAGCCTTCGAGTGCTACAAATCTGGTATTGAGAAGATGCTTATTGGAGTGCAGAGTGAGTGATGAAATATGTATTTTTTTTTGTTTTGTTGCACTCGCAATGCGCCGCTCCTAAGGGTAGTAGCGTGATGATAAATGGCCTATAACCTACTTCCGTACTTTACTGAGTACATACCTATACGTTGTTAACTAGTAGATATAAATGTTAATTGGTTTTCTTATCAAACTGAAGTGGTTGACGTAATGGGCAATTGCGTTACATTGTGCAAAGTGAAGTGTGTACTAAAGGTATCAAAACCGATGTTTGATGTTTTGGAGCCCATAATAAAATAGATTTTTAGACGGGAAGGGAATCTTGGGTTTGGTCGATTGGAAATAAAAAAATACCTACTACGACTAGTACATAGACTGTTAAACTCATTACCCTTCCTTTTTCGTAGTCGGGTATAAATCAGAGCTAGGTGGGTAATACTGGGCCAAATGTAGGGAATCGTCAGGGATACTGAGAGTGTTGGGAGAAAAAGGCATGGAAAAGTGCCCCTTCATCTTATTATATTCATGGACATCTGCGTGCAAGGTCAGCGCCAAGTTTTAAGACGCAATATTTACATCCGTCTCCAGGTCCACGTAATAAGAAGCGCGCCTATTGCCTCTAACTGGCAGTCAGTTGCAGCTCGGATGGTGGAGTCGTGCACCTCCAAACTCCGAGCTGCTACTGAGAGTTTCACAGAAAAA
Source organism: Acronicta aceris (assembly GCA_910591435.1). Lineage (NCBI taxonomy): Eukaryota > Metazoa > Arthropoda > Insecta > Lepidoptera > Noctuidae > Acronicta > Acronicta aceris. Next base: position 2,304,809 of record OU342781.1, on the reverse strand, counting down.
TCTTTTAACTCTGGTTAGCTTGGAAATCGAACTTAGGATCTTTAGCGTAGCAGCTGCACGACCACTTGACTAATGCCGGCTGTACACGCTCGTCTAATCTCGACTCATCGCCTCGTGTGCCTCTCGTCGCGGAGAGGCTCGACATGAGAGTACACCATGTACACACTCGTACTCGGCCTGTCTCGTAGTGTTTCGACGTGTGTGTACAGCCGGCATAATGACGGCCGTCGAGTGACTAACAGTTGTGACGTAGCTGTAGATCCTATAGTACTTGATCACCATAATATTTGCAATGTAGCAATCTGTTCGCATATTTTATTGGTTTGAATTTATGATTCATGCATTTATTTCTGTACTAGCTTTTGCCAGCGACTTCGTCCGCGTGGAATAGTTACTTTGTTCCCTAGTTCTTCGCCCGCGGTTTCACTTGCGTTGTCCCGTTCCTAAGGGTTGTAGCGTGATGTTTTATAGCTTGAAACCTTTCTCATGAATCACTCATTTTCCCAACATTTCCCTTCACTGCTCTGCTCCTATTGATCGTAGCATGATGAAAAGTATACTATAACCTGCCCAAGAGTATGAAGAACAATTGTACCAAGTTTCGTTGAAATCCGTCGAGTGGTTTTTGTTTCTATAACGAACATACAGACAGACAGACAGACAAAAATTTTACTGATTGCATTTTTGGCGTCAGTATCGGTCACTAATCACCCGCTGATAGTTATTTTGGAAATATATTTCATGTACAGAATTGACCTCTCTACAGATTTATTATAAGTATAGATAGATAGATAATCTTATGAATAACATACCTACCTACTGGCAAAGATAATGCAGTTTTGCAAGAATAAAAGTATGTAAGGTATGTATTTCCTCACTTTGATGACCATAAGTATTGAATTTCCTTCATCGTCACGTCACATCACAGTCTGACTTCATCCACTGCTGGGTATAGCCCTCCCTAAGTTTGTGATATCCACCACGGTCATGTGCTACTCACATACGCTTTCTGGAATTGAAATAAAACAACTTTACAAAAATATATTTACATTACTAGCTGCAGCCCGCGGTTTCACTCGCATCCCAAAACGACTTCTTGAGACAAAAGGTAGACCTATGTCCTTCCCCAGAATGCAACCTTTCTCCTTGCCTGATTTTATTAACAAATACAAAGAGAGTTAGTTCGCATTTACAATATTGGGTATAGCTGTTGCTCTCGGTTTCATTTGCAGGATACATTTTTTTCTTGAATGTCAATACAACGCGTAAGTATTATTATTAGGATGGAATTAATAGAAATTATTCCGTTTCTGAATATATAGAGACTGTTTCTACACCGTGGAGGTTTCACGATATAAAATGACTTTGTCTACGTTCTTTCATAAAAAGAAATCAATTATTGAGGTAATAATGACATCGTATTACTTAGTTGTTACTTAGAGAAAAAATTTACACCCTTTGTTAACTTCTTTACTCTACTCTAAAATTGGTTAAATCAGTATGTTAGCCATTTACTTTATCTTATTCAGTATCCGTAAGTATATATTTATTTTGAACTAGCTTTTGCCAGCGACTTCGTCCGCATGGAATAGTTACTTTGTTCCCTAGTTCTTCGCCCGCGGTTTCACCTGCGTTGCCCCGTTCCTAAGGGTTGTTGCGTGATGTTGTATAGCTTGAAACCTTTCTCATGAATCACTCATTTTCCCAACATTTCCCTTCACTGCTCTGCTCCTATTGATCGTAGCGTGATAAAAAGTATAGGTACTATAACCTGCCCAGGAGTATGAAGAACAATTGTACCAAGTTTCGTTGAAATCCGTCGAGTGGTTTTTGTTTCTATAAAGAAACATACAGACAGACAGACAGACAAAAATTTTACTGATTGCATTTTTGGCGTCAGTATCGTCGATCAGTCGATCCCTTATCACCCGCTGATAGTTATTTTGGAAATATATTTCATGTACAGAATTGACCTCTCTACAGATTTATTATAAGTATAGATAGATAGAAGAAGATATGCTTTATTTTGTTATATTTTTAACCTCTGCAAGTCTAGTACATATTTATATGTGTGCTAAATGAATTGGGACAAGGGCAGAGAATGAGGATGATGAAGTCTGTGAGAGTTTTTGACCAAGATTCGGTTGATAGAGTTAGGGCTTCTAAGTTAAAGGCTTGGCTCTACACGAGATCGCATAACTTTTTACGGTAGAAGAATTGCGTTGCGAAATTTAGAGAAAGAGGGATAATATTGCGTATTATATTATCTAGTATATATTTTAACTTATTATGAATCATTGTCATACATAACTATAACTTTGTAAAACAGGTGCGCACGAGTATAATCAGCTGCTATTTACTTATGTGCAACTAGCTTTTGCCAGCGACTTCGTCCGCGTGGAATAGTTACTTTGTTCCATATGAACTTTCATCCTCTATTTCACCCCTACATTGTAGGTCGAAATTTATCAAAATCTTTTCTTAAGGGATGTCTACATTATAGTAGCTATATGCATGCCAAATTTCAGCCCGATCCCTCCAGTGGTTTGGGCTGTGCGTTGATAGATCACTATGTCAGTCAGTCAGTCACCTAACGTAAGAGTAGACAAATATAATCAGGAAGCTCCGAACTGCTAAGCTATCGGGAGTTACACGTGTTATTGTGAGTCAACCATAAAAGACAGACATTTGCTGTCGTGAAATATTTTTTATATAATTTTAAGGAGAACATTTCCGTCATACATGATTTCTGTGTAGCTTTAACCATTAAGGCTGCACACGCGACGGAAGCTTAAAAAATGGAGTAAGTTCTCCTGTTTTCCCAACATTTCCCTTCACTGCTCTGCTCCTATTGATCGTAGCGTGATGAAAAGTATACTATAACCTGCCCAGGAGTATGAAGAACAATTGTACCAAGTTTCGTTGAAATCCGTCGAGTGGTTTTTGTTTCTATAACGAACATACAGACAGACAGACAGACAGACAGACAGACAGACAGACAGACGGACAGACAGACAGACAGACAAAAATTTTACTGATTGCATTTTTGGCGTCAGTATCGATCACTAATCACCCGCTGATAGTTATTTTGGAAATATATTTCATGTACAGAATTGACCTCTCTACAGATTTATTATAAGTATAGATAGAAGATAAGCGTTTATATTTATACCTACAATTGTCGTACGTATTTACTAAAGTTCTAAGATTTTTTTAGCCATGAATGTTCCAAACAATCAAACAATTATAATAGGTCAGGAGTTACGACAGCCTTTTTTTAAAAAAAACTTACTAGCAATGTGGGTCGCACAATACTAGTATTCTTGGTAACCCCTCTGCCCTCTTGACCGCTTTTTCCATCTTCCCAGTGTATTAAAAACACCAAATTACTTAATTATCGTATGTATATCGAAATGCCTCGTTGGTCTAGTGGTTGTAAAGTGCGACTGCTGCTGTAGGTACCGGTGTCCGTGTCTTGGGGTCCTGGATTATTGAATCCATAATCTAAATATTATTTGATTTTACTATGAAATTCTCAATTTGAATTTGTATCCGTATAATGGGAATAGGCACAGCAGTACACCTCAGCCTAACCCTTCGGGAAACAGGCGTGATAGATTTACGTATGTAAGTTTATCAAACAAGTTTTTATGTGACCTCTTTTGAACACGGACTCCTTGCGGTCATTTTTATTTATGTCACTTAATATTAAGCGAGATTACAGTACCTACGTTACTAAGAAAGCGATAAGCTCGATAGCATCCACGCTTACTTATCGAACGGGGCCAGTAATGTGCCAAACGCGGCCCTGATACCATATTTATCTAATACATGCAGTTTATTAACAAAAAAAAAATATATAAAACCCTTTTGGATATTACGAACATACTCGTAGTTGTGTGTGTAACGTTGTTTTATTTGTTGTTGGAGAACTTTGAATCCAATAATATTAATATTATCACAATGTGTTTAGCCGTTTCGAAGTGTTTTAATGACAAATAAACAAACTTTTCTGTCTATAAAAGTGCAGTTCTTTTAACATAATAAGGTTGTTTTGAGGCTAACTTATCAATTGCATTGCAGTGTTGTTGTCTGAATAATCAGTGTTCTGACATTGTACAGTTAAATAAACTTTGGTAGTTAAGAATATGAAATTCGTATGAGTCTTGAGATGATTGATAAACCATGCTAGTTTGGAGTGCAGTGAAGTGTTTTTAATTAAATTTTATCGATAGGTACTATCAGCCAACTCCATATCTAGCCATTTTGACAACAATATCCCGTGCACACGATCTACAGCTATTCACTGCACTTTTTCGTTAACCAATAGTATTCAAACAGAAAAGGATCCTTTTTGGACGACCAATAGTAATAGAACAAAAAAACCAAGGAAGAGAAAGATTTTTACATAGTATATTTACGTAGCGTTTCACTATAATCAAGCACTAGCAGCCGAGCGCTGGAAGCAAGAATAGCACCTACGGTGGCTAGATATGGCGTTGGCCGATAGTACCTACATGCTGTTGCCTGCAGTCCCACGCATGTCCCGTATTTTCCTGAACTTTTCCAATGTTTTAATAGTTATTCTGCTATTCGGGGCGGAGACAAATACAAGAAATCAAAATTCAAATCTCTATAGCCGTTCTTGAGTTATAAATGGTGTAATATGTTACACCGACTTTGGTTTATATGCATAAAATATTTTAGTGTTAAAGTAACAACAACAAATTATATTATTTACAAATCTGTTTTTATTGTTAACTCTTGAAAAACATCTCTCTGAGCGGTTTCGTTTTTGCTAAGACAGCTGTTTAGTGTTTACAATTTTCACAGTACGATACGCGATAATAATTGTAAATATTGTATTACATCGGTCACGGTAAGGCGAGGTATCTAGTAGTTTTGTTTAAACATACAGAAAAGTTCAGTTAGTTATGTCACTTTGTACCTGTGTCGGTATGGGTTAGAATATCATTCTAACATACATACCATCACGCCTCAATTTTTTATTTTATTTATTTAATTCAGGCTACCAGGCCCATATCATATAAATACTATAATACAATATAACTTAAAATAATAAAAATACCGTATATATATAGATACGCAATAAAAACATTAAACACTAATTCACACGAAGAGACGGCGTCGTGTCGCGCGGTGTCCGGTAGCCGGCCTCGGAATCGCCGGAACACTACCCCTCTTGGCCAAAATTCCTCTTTCATGAAGGTCGACAGAATGTCGAAAGGTCGAAAGAATTAAAATCCACATTGTGACCTATTGTGTGAGGAATACCTTAAGGGACGAACTGTTGCGAGACTGCAACAGTTCGACCTAAATCTTCGGATTAAGCAGAGGCGTACCGATTTACACCCACAGTTCGCGGGTATGTTAGGTCCAACGTAATAGGGGGCGAGCCTATTGCCATTAACCGGACACAAATCCAAACTCGGAATTTCATAGATATACCCAATAACACCACTCAACCTGTGAATCGAAGCGTAGCAGCCGCGCTTAGAGCTACGACCACTAGACGTAGGATTAGCCAGAGCTCAGAGGTGTACTGATATCATCTATATTCACAGACCACGAAAACCACGATGGAGATTATAGATATAATAATTAACTAGTTAAAAAAGCCAAAACCATTGAATTTACTTACAGAAATTAATATAATTTCATTTCAATAAAAAAAAAACAAGCATTAGGTACTCGGACATAAAACTTTCTAAAAATACCTAGTGCACATTAAAATTTAATTGCAAAACATTGAAGTGTTAACTATGGACTTCTTACATCTGTGTCATTACTTGCGGGAGTTTGAGAACGATGGCAACGGCACGTCACAAGGTGCAGATACTTGGAGGAATTCCTACGAAGACCGTTAGTATCTACTTGACCGCAATGGTATTTACTAGACTTCCAAATTCGTTTTTTTTTACCTAAATACGAAAAAGGAAAGAGTAATGAGTTTTTTTTTTACAGTCTGTGTATGTATGTTTCTATGTATCAATGTTCGATCTTATTTCAAAAACTACTGATTAAATTAAGTGTAAAATCTGTTACAATAACTTAGATAAAATCTATATTGTCTTAAAAAGTCCTTTAGCATGCAAATGAAACTGAGAGCAACAGCTATACCGAGCTAATATTGTAAATGCGAAACTAACTCTCTTTTTATTTATTTTTAAGTTTTGACAATGATTCATGATGCATTAAAAGATAAAGTATTTAACTAATAAAAGTTACGAGATTCTCGCGATAGTTAATGCTTGAAGGACCGTATCTAATCTGCTTCACAATAAAAAGGGGTTAATAATGTTATCACAATCAAATTTATTTACGATTTGATAAAAATATTGATCGTTGAATGACTATCAAAATTCCTGTAATATTGTTTTGTTTCAAACTTGGAACCAGGAGATTTTATTCAGAATTGCGCTCTGACTTATGTCATAGATGGTTGTGCGGATCAAGCATTGATCATCACTAACTAGTTTTTACCCGTGTTCACTCACATCCCAAAGAACTGTCCTTCTCCAAGTTCCTATATCGAAAATCATCGAAATTAGTTCAGTGGTTTAGGCATAAAAACGTATCAAACAGAGTTATTTTCGCATTTATATTATTTGCTGTTACTCACGATTTCAGTTGCATCCCAAAGGACATGTTGAGACCAAAAAGCAGCCCTGGTCGGCGCCATACCAAATAAACTCTTGGTTGTACAAAACAAACTTGTTCCCGACATCATTGTTACATTTTCATTTTCAGGTGACACGGATCCACAGCGGCGGGCGCTGATAAAGGAGAAGACCAATAAATACCTGTCGTACGCCGAGGCGATATACAAGAACCATCTGTGCGATACCGAACAGAGTGTTAGTACTATTATTTTGAACCTGTGCCTCTGATAATGTAGTATTCTATTAGTGAAAGAATTTTTAAAATCGGTCCAGTAGTTTTTGAGTTACAAATCTTTTCTCTTTATAAAATTAGTATAGATTCATACATTGTACTAGTTCGGTAGTTCCCAAAGTTGTCTTGACTGGCCCAATAGTGGCAAATAAAAACGAAAGCTTAAAAACAAACCCGAATACGAAAAAATTCAACTAAAATGTATAAAACGCAAAAAGTCAACGTCACGCGGTGTTCCCAGGCGGTCACCCATCCAAGTACTGACCGCGCCCGATGTTGCTTAACTTCGGTGATCGGACGAGAACCGGTGTTTTCAACATGGTATGGACGTTGACGATAAGGAACTTGAAATATTTATCTACTATCAACATGATTGTGTGAAACCTAGCTGGTTTATGATGGTGTAATACAAGAATCAGTTGTTGTTTAGTATTTAAGAAAAGCCACAGATGTCGCTATAGACACAATTGACAAAGAATATTGAACATAGCAGTATTTACATACAAATATGTATTTTCATGTCATGTTTTCTTCCACAATTCATTTTAATTTTACTACCCGACTACGAAAAAAGGAAGGGTAATGAGTTTAACAGTCTATGTATGTTTGTTTGTATGTATATATGTATCTGGATGAAGTCCACGCAGACGAAATCGCGGGCAGAAGTTAGTTTTGATTAAATCAATCACCAGTATCTTATTACAGCTACTGCCCGAGCGAGACGACAATATCCGCCGTCTCCACTGCCCTATCCCCATCTCTATGCTGATGCGGCCGTACGAGGACCTGGCGCTGTACCGTGTACTAGATATACTAGGACCTAGTATTATGCTAGTGCTGCACAGGAGAGAACAGGCCTATTATGCTATGAAGGTGAGGATTTTGCATACCATACCGCATTGGCAGAGATCGGAATAGGTAGAGTATATTTACCTAATGTTCGAGGAATCCTCCTCCTCCTCTAAAATCCCGGAATCATAAACATGACAAATAAAATCCCGGGATTATAAAAACATGAACTGGACTTTGAGCATAGTTACAAATTATTGATTTGAAGAATCATGTTACAATTTTTAGGGTTATGTACTAAAATTGTGTCAGATTCAAATGTTTTGTTTTAAATAGGTAAATTAAAACTAAATTCCATGCAGTAGTTTTTGCTTGATGCAACTTGAACTTGAACAATTCTAAAAATTATTTTTGGCTTCTATTGCCTTATCAATAGACCCCACATATTAGTTTTTTTTTAATATCTATATTGTACAGACATCGGCCTGTTACAATGTTATTATAGGTAGGTAGTTATAAATAAATAAATAAATTTACCTAATAATAAATAACTTTTTCTAAATATTTTTCTTTATTTTTACAGGTGATCCAGAAGGTACCAAATAACCTGACGGAATTCGACGAGTTCTTCCTACAGAGAGCGAACGAGACCCGACAGCCGATACTACCTACCGTCATACCCTACATGGTTCCCCTACAGGCCTACATAGAGACCAACAACCTAATATTCCTCATACTATCCTACGCACCGGGGAAAAAGCTCTTCGACTACATCAAAAACTATTCAAAATCCCTCCCCACTACGCCTGCAAGAGAAGTGAATCTAGAAAACGTATTCACAGAACCGAAAAATAAAAATGTGGAACAAAATGATAATGTGGAAATTGTGGTTGAAAAAAATGTGGAAACTAGTAATAACAATGAAGAGTTGTCGGTAAATGAGTTGGTGTTGAACTCACAGAAACTGTTGCTGAATGTTGATAAAGTATTGTGTGAGACTACTAGTGATGTGAAGGAGGCACAAAGTGATTGTAAAGTCGATAATGCGTGTAATACACCTAACTTTAAGAGGGTAAGTAATGTTTTTTACTAATACTATAGTATTGTGTGATTGGGTATGACTATATCTGAGCGCAAATTGAAGGTTAGTTAAAGACAATAGTGAGGTCATCGGCCTATGTCAGTGCTAACGCAATGAGCTCACATTTTTGACGTTTTTATGAGCGAATGACGTAAGAAAAATAAATAAATGAGCCTTTTTTTAACCAGGGATCACTTTGATTTTATTGTTGTTAGCAGGGACCGGACCACAATGTTAAAGTAAAATAAATCGTGTTAATCTGCAAATCAATTTATACAAAAACTTTTATCATGAGATGAAGACTGAACGCTTCACCAAGGAATTCGAGCCGCCATAATTGGTTTCCAAAATCTTATTGTAGTTAATAGTTTCCTAATAGTTTGTCTTGATAAGGATTTGTAGGCAAATGTTTTAGTTATTACTTGTGTATATATTTTTTTTATGGGATAGTGGGCAAACGAGCAGACTGATCGTCTAACACCAAAGCGTAAGCGTAGTTTCACGCTGGTTTTCTGTGAAGCCACTCAATCCGGTCAAGCCGGCCCATATAGATACCGAAATATAAAATGCCAGCGCCGTCTAGTCAAAAAAAAATTAAAACATTGGCTTGTACGTGTCTAAAAGATTTATTTACAGAAATATCGTAGCAAGTGGCGACCTGTAGTTTCTACCTACCCCTGAAAGGCATGAGTGGATGTATAATAAAACGTCATTATATAATTTCAGCCGTCGTTGCGTGGCCGTGACGTGCTGCCACCGTCGGCTGTGTGCAAGTGGGCGGCGGAGATACTCACCGCCATAGAGAGCCTGCACAACTGCGGAGTTATATGCAGGTACGGGCTCCTAGCACTCCAAACTGACGTTTCATCAAATAAATCTCAATAGATGGCGGTACCGGTCTCGATTTGTTATTGAAGTTCTTGTAAAATTCAGTAAATTTATAATTAGATCCTAAAATAGGCTTAACAAAATAAATTAATGGCCTCTAAAATCAATTAATCCATAATTTTACTGGTTAATAAGTTTTTACTCCCTGTATCAATAGATACTGCTGTTTGTGCATTTATGTATATTTTACTAGACTTCCCGTGGGCAGCATCGCCAGCGTACTTAGATAATTTTCGTTTCTAAAATATATTGTGCTCACTGTACCCACACCATGTAGGTTTCATATCATAACATGTGTTAAGTCTAATTTATAAGGAAGAAAACAATTGTCAAAATGTCAACAGCGAATAACAGCTGTACATATCTTGACGATGTTATCGTGTGTCAAACGCATAGTAATGTGTTGCGGACATTCATACAAACTCACCCCCCTTTTCACCACCTTAGGGGTTGAATTTCCAAAAATCCTTTCTTAGTGCTCGTCTACACTGCAAAAGGACCCAGCATGCAAACTTTCAGGGATCTAGCTCCTGTAGTTTCGGCTCTGCGTTGATACATCAGTCAATCAGTCAAGTTTTTGTTTTTATTTATAGTTGGAACGAAATTCCTTATCGCGCGTTGTGAAAGGGGGCTAGACGGAAAAAATTCTTACGAAAAGTAGTCACGACACTTTTTGCTATAGTAAGCTATTGTAAGCTGTGCGGCGTGCGCATGTTTCTCTGTCTGTCTCTCTCTCTCTCTAATAAGATAGTAGTTCCTTTCGATTAATTAGTGAAGGAATTGTAATAAAATTTTATTTAAAAAAAAATATATATATAATTAATTAATTTTTTTATTATTTTTTTTTATATTTTTTTTTAATTTTTTGACTTCGTTCCATCCGGGTGTCCCTTGACACCTCAAGTATTTTTTTTTTAATATTGTAATTTTATATAATTCAAGAATCTTTAAAATTCGATACGAAATATAACAAAGATGCCTTATAAATGAAAATGTTGCTATATTATAATGTTATTGGTTTTTCCATACTATGTATCGATGTTACACATAGTATGTTTTGTTTTAGTATGTTTTAAATGTTATAAAACTATCATAGGCCTTATGTTTGGCACCCAGGAACGGTGCCGTTGTCCGGTACGTATTGCCATTTCAGCTCCCAAGTTTTTTAAATAGAAATTGAACCGGATCTCCATACCCAACAATACCTTCACGGGTCGGACAGGGTATTCTTAACACTTTGTATGTATATTTAGACTGCTTCATTAGTCTAGTGGTCCCAAGCGCGACTGCTACGCTAGAGGTCTTGGGTTCGATCCCCAAGTCGAGCAGTGTTATTGGGTTTTTCTATGAAATTCTCAGTAGCAGCTCGGAGTCGGGATTTGTGCCCGGTTAATGGCAATAGGCTCTCCCCCTATTACTTGTGACCTAAACATACCGGCGAACTGTGCCTAGCCTTTCGGGGAATACAGGCGTGATGGTATGTATGGATATTTAATCAACTATTTCAGAGATCTAAACCCTTCGAACATCCTCCTGGGCGACCGTGGTCAGGTGATCCTGACGTACTTCACGTACTACCCGGGCCCCGCCATGCGGCTGGCCAGGCGCTCCGGCGCCGCGAGCCTGTACGCGGCGCCGGAGCTGTACGTCAACACGCTGGACGAGACCACGGAGCTCGACCACGTCTGCGACTACTGGAGCTTCGGAGCTGTGCTCTACGAGCTGCTATGTGGCATGGTCAGTTATCCTTACATACATATGAAACAAAGTCCCCGTTTATAAACTCAAAAACTAAACGGATTTTCATGCGATTTTCACCCATATACTTATAGACGTCATTAGTCTAGTGACCCCAAGTGCGACTGTTACGCTAGACGTCCTGGGTTCGATCCCTAGGTCGAGCAGTGTTATTGGGTTTTTCTATGAAATTCTCAGTAGCAGCTCGGAGTTTAGATTTGTGTGTGGTTTAAAGTTTTTCTTTTATGGGATTCGAGGGCAAACGAGCAGACGGATCACCTGATGGTAAGCGATTACCACCGCCCATGGACACCCGCAACACCAGAGGAATCGCGAGTGCGTTGCCGACCGTTTAAAAGGGGATTGGGCCTCCGGTAACCTCACTCACTCGGCGAAACATAACGTAAGCGTTGTTTAACGTCGGTTTTCTGGGAGGCCGTGGTATCACTCCGGTCGAGCCGGCCCATTCGTGCCGAAGCATGGCTCTCCCACGTGAAGTTCCAAAGAGTGAGGCAAAAAACTCATAGATAATCCTTAAAAAACATGACTACATTCGGAATCGGATCCAGCAGCAGTCGCGGTTGGGACCACTTACGATATAATAGATACTAGTACATAGCTATGTACTTCTACATTGTGAAAAACGAAAATAATAATATTTTCCAATAAAATATTTCAGCCGCTGTCGTACTACCACCGCAGTATATTCACCACACATACCATACTGCAGCTACCAGACGGACTGCCAGTGGAAGTGACGTCACTTCTCACACAGGTAACATTTATTGTTGTTAAAATTTGAAATTAATGATATCACCAATTTTATGGTCAGTATTTACAATCCTACATAATTATCTGAAGAAATGTTTGACTTTTGTGTATTATAGTGGTTCAATAATTTAAGAATTTTGTCGTCAACGTCCATACCATGTTGAAAACACCGGTTCTCGTCCGATCACCGAAGTTAAGCAACATCGGGCGCGGTCAGTACTTGGATGGGTGACCGCCTGGGAACACCGCGTGACGTTGACTTTTTGTATTTTTTATTCTTTTGTCGTTAAAACAAATGAAATGATCCAAACACAAAAAACCTTATTTTCGTACATAGGTAAATCTGCGCTAAACCTGCACAGTAAAAAGTACCTACGTGGGAACACAAGTTAAAAAAACTCAAATTGTATTGCGTTTGTTAAAAAAAACTTTTAACAAAAAGTAACAAACTGCTTTCAAAAAGCAAAAAAAAATACATAACTGCAAAACAGTTTCGGAAGTCGGTCTCTCGGTTTGGTCTGCTAAGACCAAAATTGTTTTGCATCTTACCTTATACACAACGTATGATAGTACTTTAGTATTTCAAAATATGACATAATTAATACATATTTGTATGTCAATACGGCCATGTTCAATATTCTCTATGAATTGTGTGTATAGCGACATCTGTGGCTTTGCTTAAATACTAAACAACAACTGATTCTCGTATTACACCATCATAAACCAGCTAGATTTCACACAATCATGTTGATAGTACATAAGTATTTCAAGTTTCCCATTGTCAACGTCCATACCATGTTGAAAACACCGGTTCTCGTCCGATCACCGAAGTTAAGCAACATCGGGCGCGGTCAGTACTTGGATGGGTGACCGCCTGGGAACACCGCGTGACGTTGACTTTTTGCGTTTTAATTCTTTTTCTTAAATAACATTAATTTGAAATTTAAAAAACCCCCGTACTATCAAGTTATTTTTACTATGTTCTTACAATATCATTGAAGTAACAAAATACCAATTTGAAAATCGATCAGACCTGTGGAAGTTGCTCACATCCCTTTATGAACCAGAAAAGAGCTGATAATCTTCAAACGTCTAGCTAGATTTTCTTAAATCATAGCTAGAACACTCGATCAAGTCACCTCTCGGACTCTCCCACCGAAAGCACTGTACAAATTTGTAGATACACTTATAATTAACTAGCGGACCCGGCACACGTTGTGTTGCCCTGTATCATGCTCTTCCTGTCCTTCTACCAATTTATTTGTGATCGGCGCAGCATGTCTATTCCTTCCATTCATCCCTATCAGCCGTCACTTCACTCACTCCCTTTCCCATGTCTTGTCCTGTATATATAAAAAATCGTAGAACCCAATTGCGGTGCTATCGCTTTTAAACATACAAAAAATGATCAGAATCACAACCGCAGCTTATGAGGAGTTCGGACAATGCACAGAACGCCATCTACTGGCCTTGCCGATACAGAAAACAACGCCATGTTCATTTGTATCCTTGTTTTATTTCTTTCAAATCTGTCAATCACTTCACTCACTCCCTTTACCATGTTGAAAACACCGGTTCTCGTCCGATCACCGAAGTTAAGCATCATCATCATCATCATCGGGCGCGGTCTGTACTTGGATGGGTAACCGCCTGGGAACACCGCGTGACGATGACTTTTTTCTTAAAAATCATAAAACCAATTGAAGGTAATTTGAAAATCATGTTTTTTTGTTGTTATGAAGTAGTTACTTATATTTTATGATCTGGCAAAAGCAATTTGATTGTCACTAAACTGCTTTACTACCCATCAGAGTAAACGAGCTTTAAAAATACTTTTTAAAAATTGGCTCATCTGTTCTTGAGCAAGATTGCCATCTATAGACAAAAAATCCTGTAAGTATATTATTTGTAATATTAATTAGTATCGAAACTTTTTGGAGTAACAAAAAGCAATCATCAATTACTAACGCGCATCTTATTCTAATTCAGTCATTGGAATAAATATATATGTAATATTAATTATTATTGTAATAGTTATAATAATAATAATATAATAATAGTACTACCTGTGAATCACAAATAAACAACTTTTACTTTCATTGTAAGAAACCTGACAAATAATAAAATATAAAATGTCAAAGAAAACAATAAGTATTTACTTACTTTTAAAAATATTTATAATTATGTAAATAATAGGTAGTATATGTACTAGCAATGTTCAATATTCTTAACAATGTCGCTATACACACAGTTTAGCGACATCTGTGCCACCGCGTATGTACTAAATGGCAACGCCTATTTCTACTGGAATGACGCTATTGCTAGGCTACACACAATCATGTCGATACCTTATAAGTATTTCACGTTTGCCGTCGTCAACGTCCATACCATGTTGAAAACACCGGTTCTCGTCCGATCACCGAAGTTAAGCAACATCGGGCGCGGTCAGTACTTGGATGGGTGACCGCCTGGGAACACCGCGTGACGTTGACTTTTTGTTTGTTATTAATATCAATTTTGTTTTATATTCCTCAAAGAAATAATATTTATATTTCTGTTTATCTCTGTAGCAATTTTGCCATTAAAGTATTAATTTAACAACCATGAAGCAAGTGATTCAATTGAAATTATATATTTGGGCCCCAGATCTACTTGGTCATCACAAAAGGCCATCCTCAACTCTCTGGTATACCAGGCTCTCTGATATACCATCAGAGAGCAATTAAATAGGTACTTAAATATATTTGTACTTCAGGAGTCCGATTCTCCGCTCACGCTTTAAAACAAATAATAATGATATTAACATAACATACTATCACGCCTGTATGTTCCCCGAAGGATTGGGCAGAGGTGTACTATGTACCTACACCAACAGTTCGACGCCCCCTATTGATTTTTTATGTATACTTGGTAGGTATGAGAATAGGCCGTAAAGTATATTTCATACCGCTAGCTATAATCAGATTACAAATTAGATTTAGAATTTAGATTTAGAAAGATTACAAATAAAAATATTTTACTCAAATTTGAGTCTTATGCATATTCCCTATTTTTCTTCTTCTTTATAAATTAGACTTATCACATTTGATGATATGAAACCTCCATGGTGTAGGTACAGTGGGCACAGTATATTTTAAAAACGAAAATTACCTAAGTACAGTAGCCTTAGCACGAACAAATTGCGAAAAAGTATTCGTATCGTCACGATAGAGGCGCTGGTCCATATCTCATACAAATTGGTCTCCATGACGATACGAATACTTTTTCGCAAGTTGTTCGTGCTAAGGCTACTGAACAGTAGCCTTAGCATCGTCATGGAGACCAATTTGTATGAGATTTGGACCAGCGCTTTTATCGTGACGATACGAATACTTTTTCGCAAGTTGTTCGTGCTAAGGCTACAGTACGCGCGACATAAGTTGGCCGGACTGAAGTTAGCTGTTTGGTTGCGCAGTACACAATTTTTAACGTAAACAATCCACTGCGCATTAAAACGGCGAACTTCACTCCGGCCAACTTATGCTGCGCGTACTGTACGCAGGCGAAGTTGCGCACGGGAACTCTAGTATTATCAGAAATACTTAGTTAAATTGACATTCCTGATTATTTAATAAAAATAACACAATTGACATTATCATTGATCATTCACCGATTATACTCCATGATGTGTGCTGTTGGAGTACAATTGGATAACAACAATTCATAAGAAATTCTTGAAAGAAAGTGGTCATATGAAGTCTCTTGTAACGTGGTGCATTATTTCGTCGCTGCAGACATCGGCCCATTAGCTCAGTTGGTTAGAGCGTCGTGCTAATAACGCGAAGGTCGCGGGTTCGATCCCCTCATGGGCCACTTACCTCTTTTTGCATTTTATTTGTTTTGTGTCTACTCATTTTGTTATTGTAGCCGGTGATATTCAGTTCATTTACATGTTTGTGATATTGGTTACATTATTTTCATTGTAATTGATATCAACTTATTTTTTAAACGTCAAGCAATGCAATATTAATTGGTTGCAACGCCTTATCCTATTTAATTTCCAAAGATACTTTATTTATGAAGCTGAAAACTATTATAGTTTTCAGCAAAATTAGGTATTTTCAAATTTAGCAACATTTTGAAAATATCTAATTTACTGCACAACTACTCTACTGTAGAAAGTTGGCATTTTTTTACCGCGGCAAGAACTATTTTGTGTCATCAATAATAAAGAAATTATTGAAGATTTTAAGCTTTCATTATATTGACTTGTTCAAAGACATTTTTTTTCCTGAAGGAAAAATCCGTCCTCAAGCTGAGATTTCGGTAGCTCAGTTGGACAAAGCGCTCGGTGTATCAAACCGTAAGACGCATGTACGAATCCTGCGTGAGGTGAATTATGTTCTTTTGGAAAAAAAATCTTGAAAAAAATTTGCATACTTTTGTGCAAAATATAATAAAAATTACTAGTAAATTGAATTGTGTATGTGAAAGTATCCTGCTACTATTGTAAATGTGAAAGTTTGTATGTTTGGATGTTTGTTACGCAATCACGCAAGAACGGCTAAACGCATTTAGATAATAATTGGTATAACAAATAGTTTATAACCTGGACTAACACAGGTTGGACCCAATTCCAGTCCACGCAGATGAGGTCGCGGACAGAATGAATAATTCATTAATGATAAACATTTTATGTTTCTAGCTTCTAACGTACGAGCCATCGGAGCGTTTGGGAGCGGGCAAGGACGGCATAGAAGAGATTAAGCGACACCCGTACTTCAAACACGTCGACTGGCAGGATGTATACGACAGTTGGGCTGTGCCGGACTGACGGACTGACGGACTGACCGACTGACAAACTGACAGACTGATGAAAGGAAAGTTTAACTTGCACTGATTCTTCTAATATGCTTTAATTTGGAGTCCAATATAATACAATTAAAGATAATCATGTAAAATTACTGAATATTTTAAAAACATTTCTCGAAGTTTTTTTTTCATAATTATGTATTATTATCTTGTCAAAATAATGTAGTTGAATTAGAAAGTTAAAATATGTATTAATGAAAGTTAAAAGGTAGTTGCATGGTCCCAAAAAGATAAATTTATGGTAGAGAAACTCCCTTAAAACTATGTTATGGATATATATAAGAAACTCATGGACAATTCTTAAAAAAATATGATTATATAAATATAAAAAAATATTATTCTTTAGTTTTCAATTATGTTCTCAATTTATGATAAAATACATATAAAATCCTTTGTCCTGAATGACTGACTGACGGATCAACGCACAGCCTAAACCGCTGATCGTAGAGACCTGAAACTTGGAGGGTGTATTCTTTGTATGACGTAGGCATCCGATAAGAAAGGATTTTTGGAAATTCAACCCCGAAGGTGGTGAAAAGGGGGGTGAAAGTTTGTATGAAAGACTGTCATTTTTTAGTGAAACCGCGGGTTACAGCTAGTCTCTCTATAAGTATTAAAATCTATGAACCCGCAGTAGGCTAACTGGATGGACTATAGCCTAACCTCTCTCACTCTGAGAGGACACTTGTACCCAGCAGTAGGACCGTATATGGGTTGATAATGATTTATAAATAATACTACTCGGTGCAAATAATATTTCGCAAAATATTCGTACATGTTTTACGACTGAAAAGTATTAGTAAATAGGGTAAATTGTAGTAAAGTGGGCAGTGATCGACCTGAGTGGGTCAGTAGCCAGTAGTGAGTTGAATTACATGGCTTTTGAACATATTGGACGGATCGAAACTAGAAATATTATATTTTCTAATATTAGCAAATAGAAAATTACAATAAAGAAGCATTTTTTTTTATTTCCAATACACCACAAAGTATACATTTTAAAATAGCTACATGTAATTTGTAGCTTTAATAGCGCTTCAAGGCTCCCATTTTAATTGTAATATTATATTTTTATACAAGACAAATTATATTTAATTTTATTAATATAAATAATTAAGTACCTACATTAATTTCTTTTGTTAAAAATAATTCCTATTTAAATAAAAAGTATGTGAAGCGATATGTTCAAAAGCATTATTTAATAATAACATAATTATTATTGTCATGGTATATAAGATCTGTATAGTACAATTAATATTCCTATGTTTATATTATTTTATTTTCTATAATTGTTAATACCATTATTTTATTAAAAATACGTAGCTAAGCTATTGTTAGAACCTAGTATTTTTTATAACAATATCTCAATATACAGGGTGTTTGGTAGAACGTTGAACATACGAAAATGGTGGTTAGTTGGGGTCATCTGCTACCCACTTGGCCCAAATTATTTGACCTTGGTCGCACCGTTTTTTTTTACTTTTTTTAATTTCACAGAAAATTACCAGTTTTTTTAACTTTAAATTCGAATATCTTTACTTGTTACTTAATGCAAGTCAAAGTTATGCATCTATGTATTTTTTTACATCTTTTTGTACCTTTAAAGACTCATAACATTTTTTCCCATTAAAATCTGTACCAAACAATAATTTTATGAGAGTCTGCTACAATTAGACATTAATACAAAACAACATCCTGCCTGTTTTACCCGTCACAAGTAAAGATATTCGAATTTAAAGTAAAAAAAAACTGGTAATTTTCTGTGAAAGAAAAAAAAGTAAAAAAAAACGGTGCGGCCAAGGTCAAATAATTTGGGCCAAGTGGGTAGGAGATGACCCCAACTAACCACCATTTTCGTATGTTCAACGTTCTACCAAACACCCTGTATAGAATTTTATTTGTTTATTCTACGTCTACTAGTTATTTTATAGTTACTTATTTTGAGTTTGTAAGTTACTATATTATTGTCCGTTTTTTTTAATTAATTTATCTTTTATTATACGCTACTTTAAATTATATTATATTTGAAATTTTCATTGTGTCTGAAAGAAAACATGCTTGGGTCACATCCCACTACACACGTTCTTTCAAAAATTTTCAAAGAAAAAATATTTTTACGTAGGTATCGACCCATGACATTTGGCTGATAAAGGTAGATATGTTCAAATAAGCTAATATTTTTTACTTGTTGCATTTAACAACGGCCAAGGTCTAGTGGTCGTGACAATCAATAGCAGTTTGGAATGAATTCGTGCTCGGTTAATAGCAATAGGATTGTTCACTATTACATACCGGAATTGTGGGTGTACATTAGTACACCTCTGCCTATCGCCTTCGGGGAGTACAAGCGTGATAGTATGTAATGTTGTTGCATTTGTGTATCAGATTAATTAGCAAGAATAAAGCGAGACTAGTTATGTAGTAAGAAACAAAACAATACCGTGATAAATATCCAAGTTGTATCTCTGTGGAACTTATATCGGACGGTCCCAATATCAAATCAATCAGTAGATTTGCTTACAAGAGATAAGGATTTTGACATAATGTCCATACAAGTAATCTATCGATGGATTTGATATTGGAACT
Source organism: Acronicta aceris (assembly GCA_910591435.1). NCBI lineage: Eukaryota > Metazoa > Arthropoda > Insecta > Lepidoptera > Noctuidae > Acronicta > Acronicta aceris. Next base: position 2,285,191 of record OU342781.1, on the reverse strand, counting down.
GGTCATAAGACAATAGTGTGATATCTTAGAAGTATGTGATATGAGTAGAAGCTAATTATATTCGTAGACATAGTCTTAATATTGTGTTACAGGTTGAAGGCAAACGTCAAAATATGTACAGTCGGAACGGCTACTTCAGATGCGAGTATTTGTTTCGTCTGAACTGTACGTAGCGCCTAAATCATGTATTGAAAATAACTTAAAATATATATATATATATATATATTGGTTTAATTACATACAATATTTTACTTAGGGGACGTCCATTAATTACGTGAGATGTTCAGGATGAAAGGGGGTTCGAGCTAAATCTCTATTCCCTGCAAAAACCTGTAAAATTCTAAGAAAAAAATAGGTATGGAAAATCTTATACGATTTTATCCGAAAGTTGAAAGTTGTTATACTGAAATTACAAATTTTGAAAAACGCCCCACGTAATTAGTGGGTAATTACTTACGTAAACGCTTAGGACTACGATGGCGAACCAATGGCACGCGTGCTATCGTTGGCACGCGACAAATTATTTTGGGCATGGGACTTAGGTAGGAATCCCTTAATTAAGCAAGTAATCAAAACTGCTCTGTTAGTATCAAGATAATAGACAGAGACAGAGATTTTGCGACTGAGATACCTGCCATAATGATTTAGAATTCGTACGAAAGTTGTTAATGTAAACATAATGTCATTATTCTGAAGTTCTACGCTTGAGATGGTTTGACAGCACGTCATGACGTCATTATCCATTTGTACAGAAAAAGTGGCATGTACTTAGACCAAAAATGGTTCGCCATCTCTGGCCTAGGATATGTTCTGCCTTCAACCTGTCGCCCGTAGATTTAAAATATCTGTATGTAGTGTGATAATACCATTCCCGTACATTTTGAAGCAAGGAATTGTGAAATAATTTTAACGAATCAAACTATGGATACAGACACTCGATTTGATGCAGTGGACATACACTCTACCAGAGAGTCTATGCTCTCTGTTTTCTTATATAAGTAATCATATAACATTTAGTTTTATGAGAAGACAACAAAAAAAACTTAAGTATTTTTTAGATATTTACTTCCTTATTCCAACACGCTCATTACTTCATTAGCTAAGATACGACTAAAATCATTATTATATGTAGTGTCGTTCCAATTTTATCGACATCAAAGTGACAGACAAGTGTATTTTATAGTGTCATGAGCCATCAATGGTTTAATAAGTGTTTTGGAATCGATGACTGATGCATGCGTGCCGTCAGTTGGGACTGGTCTACTCAAAGCTGCTATGGTTCTTTCCTCAAAAGGCCATTTCAGACATTACCCTACATCGTACCACTCACTTATAAGTGTTCTTCCATGTCTGGACTTTAAAAGAGACCATGATTCTCTGAGTTTGTTTCGGTGTTTCTTCTCAGAGGTCGTCAGTAACCCAAACCATTGACATGTAAAAGTATCTCTAAAGATCTACTTGCAGAATAAATAATTTCATTTCATTTCATCAAGAGAATACTTTTGTGTAGCAGTGTTTAAGTATTAAATTAAATATATAGTAATTGTGTGCATCTAGTCTGTACGTTGTTTATCCTATGGTAACTTAAGAGTATTAATCAATATCATATTTATTAGTATAATTAGATCTAGTACAAAGTATATAATCTTATTTGTATATGAGTTTGAATATAGATACCTATTTGTACGGAATTGTTTCCATTACCTATACGTCAACGTAATTTTTTTGTGGTGCAGGAATTCCTCACGGAATTCGTATCGGATTCGTACCAAGTAAAAACCGCATTTGCCTTCTCTTTGCTCTATAGTAATTTGCCTTGAACATATACCTACACAAACTTTTTTTTTATGGGATAAGAGGGCAAACGAGCAGATGGATCGCCTAATGATAAGCGATTACCGCCGCCCATGGACACCCGCAACACCAGAGGAGTCACGAGTGCGTTGCCGACATTTTAAAAGGGGATTGGGCCTCCTGTAACCTCTCCCTCACTCGGCGAAACACAACTGTGTGTTTTCTGTGAGGCCGTGGTATCACTCCGCTCGAGCCGGCCCATTCGTGCCGAAGCATGGGTCTCCCACGTAAAACGAACAAACTCTTCCATTGGGCAATATGGGCAAGTGCCCAAGACCCTGTGATCCAAGGATTATGAAATCTTTGCATTTGTTTATAAAAGAGTGAGACAGAGACAATGATATGTCAGGGGTGACTAAAACTTTATATCAATTTGATAATCAAGCAAGGAGTTTGCATGTCAAAAAATCACAAAAGCACTAATAAAATCAAGGCAGATGTCTAAACCATTTTTACCCGATGATAATGAGTCTATGTATGTATCATATAGATGTTCGATCCTATCTCCAAAACTACTCATTAGATTTTGAGGTGTCGATTGATTCGTCTTTGCAGTAAGAGTGTCCATAGGCTATGATTTTTTTGCGAACATGGTATTACAGGAAACCCAATATAGTAAACATTGGACAAATGAAGTGTACCTACCCGCTGGGACTTTCTTACTACTAGCGCCATCTCTACATAACGAAGAACAATTTATGTTTTTTCTATGACCAATAGAAATGAAAGTGTATGAAACATGCATCCTAATAAATAGTGAATAAAGTTTCCATGAGCCACCAAAAAGTTTCAAATAAAAGCGGAAAACCGACTATGAATAAAATCAACGGAAAAGTATAAAACAAGAAAAATTCCAATGCCCACGGACAGTGGCATATCCCTTATGATCTGTAGATTACGGCGGCATGCGATTACGGTTTTATACTGCATACTTACCACTGTTCGTGGACATTGCATTTTTTCTTATTTTATAATTTTCAGTTGATTTTTTTCGTAGTCGGGTTTTAGTTTTTTAAGCGTTCCTCTTTTTACTCTAGCACGATTGTCTATCGTCTGACAAAGTACCGAAAGTTTATATTCGCAGCGGGATTTTAAATACTATTGCGTGTCGTTTTTTTTGTCGTAGAAACTGTCAATCTTAAATTTATTGTTCACACCTAATTAATTGTCAGCAATTACCAATCTAAGCACTAAACGGTAATTTGTCAACCAATTTCTCTTTCAAAGTACCTATCTGCTAACATCTTCACATTATATAACTACGGAAGTAGCCAATTAACAGTATTGCAAAGTTTTTAAATCGCCAAGTTGAAATTATGGACGGCTCATTACGCGCCGAAGTCACGTAAATGTGTTGACGGAAGTGAGCCTTACTTGAGTGGTAGCGACAGGTTTCTATAGTAGGCATTAGTGACTCATTGGTCTGAGACCTATGGAATGCTGGAAAAGTGATTGGGATTGGTTTATTTACTAATATACAAAAACTACGTAGTTAGAGCTATAGAGGTACCCTATGTACTACAATCTTGCAATTTATTGTAGGTGAATTTATCTAAACGCCATCTAGCGTCGAGTAGCTAAAGAGTAAATTTTTAGCTGTCTATTCAGTGAATATATCTAATAATTCCCAGTATTTCTTAGAATTACAGCTAAATTCTTCAACTATCGCTAATTTAATGTAAGTAGGTACGTACCTTATGGCTCTAAGAAAATTTATAATAGGTACCTTCCTACTTCTCGGTAACTGTCACCTTTTTGCCTAGATGGCACTAGTATAATAATATAAATATATTCAAATACAATCCTAGCCGAAAATTAGTATAGTATTCTTCTGCATAAAAAGCTTTCATCACTACAATGACATGAATAAATTGGGAAACAATAGAAAAGTTTAGCAGGTGTTACGTCACGTGCGATGATAAAATATCAAGATTCTGTGCGGGCTTTCGGGCCACTCAACTATGCACTGCACATACCACTCGAGGCCACGACATTTCTTCTAAGGTGATCAACTCAAAATTGTGTTTAAAGATTTTTATTCTCAATAAAAAAAAGTATACATTCACTTACTTGAGAACAAACAGGCTGACTTATACAATATTTACAATTCGTCGTTTCTTTAGTACTCATCTAATGTATTCATGCTTGAGGAGACTTATTGTTCGCAATTACAAATTGAGATAATTTAGTTTTGAATACATTAAATGAGTGTACATTTTTTATGTGTGAGGGTATTTTATTATAGAGTTGTGCCCCTTCATATGTTAGCGTTCTTTTACCATAATTAGTTCTAATCTTAGGAAGAACTAGGAAACTAGCGCGACGGGTACTACGTTGGCTAATATGTTTTACTTTGGTAAATGTTAAACGAGTCAGAATGGTTTTGTCGAGAACTTTTCGAATAAAGATGCACGTATTATAGATATACAATTGTTTTAAATGCATTAATTTAGTTTCATTGTAAATTTGGCTCGTTGGCGTGAGACGTGGATAGTCGAAAATCATTTTTACTAATTTGTTTTGTATAATTTGTAGCTCATTCAGTTTGGTTTTAGCGGCACTACCCCAGATTTCAATTAAATATTGCAAGTGTGGTTTAACTAACGCATTATATATGTTGTATCGCAACTTTTTGGGAATGCATTTAACTATGGTACGAAGCGATCCGAGTAGTGACGATAGTTTTGTTTTTGTATGGTCTATATGTACATTCCATGATAGAGAGCTGTCCATTCTTAATCCTAAGTATTTTTCATGTGTTTTTTGTTTTAGAGGTAGGTTGTTTATTAGTAATGATGTATGTGGGGATAAAACTTTATTTTTTGCCTTAAATATTATGTAGCACGTTTTGGAAACATTTATTGTCAATAAGTTATGTTGAAACCATGAAAACAAAGTGTTTAAATCGGCTTGAGCTTGGGAGATTATAGAATTAATAGAAGATCCGAAGTAAAACAAGCAAGTGTCGTCCGCGTAGAGGGTAAGATGACCGTGCAATTTAAGTTCTTGAATGTTATTTATATAAATTAAAAATAGCAAGGGTCCTAATATGGATCCTTGTGGAACTCCACAAGTGATTGGCAATGCATCACTTTGATGGTTTTGGTCTAGTTTTACAACTTGTGACCTGTTTTCTAAGTATGACTGTAACATTTTTAACGCGCTGCCGGTAATATTTATTAATTTCAGCTTTTCAATTAGTAATTTATGGGACACGGTATCAAAAGCCTTTTTTAGGTCAATAAAAATGCCTAGGACTATGTTCTTGTTATCTATATTGTGTTTTATTTTTGTTACAAGATCGACAGTTGCTGAGAGTGTGCTACTCTTTGATCTAAATCCGTATTGTCTGTCAGAAAGAAAGTTGATGGAAGTAAGGTGTTTCTCTAGTCTAGTGTACAAAATCCTCTCTAAAATCTTTGATAGAACGGGTAGCACCGAGATTGGTCTATAGTTTCCTGGGTCTACAGTTGTACCTGATTTATGGATGGGTGTAACTTTCGCTATTTTTAAGGAATCGGGAAAATGACCAATATTCAAGAGATTGTTAAAGCATTTACTCAAAGAGTTTGCTATTATACTGTTTATATTTTTTATTACTTTAGTGCTTATGCCATCTAATCCAGTACTGCAGTTAGGGTCAAGGTTTGCAATTATCTTAGAAATTTCAGCTTCAGAACAAGGGTCTAGTTCAAATAATGTCGGATTGTCACTAGAGAGTATATTGGGTAGAGCGTAGGAAGGATTGTCATGGAAGTTATTAGGTATGTCGTTTGCTAGTAGGGGCCCTATTGTCGCAAAGTAATCATTAAAAATTTTGCAGATTTCAGTAGTGTCCGTTACATATTTTGAGTCAGTTAAAAGTTTTGAAGGAGTATTATTTTGTTTAATTTTGTTATTTGTTAGTACATTTACTAAGTTCCACATTTTTTTAGGCTTATTTATACAGATGTTAAATTTTTTATAGTAATATGAATTCTTTGTGTTCTGGATTTGTGTATATACTTGTTGTCTTTTTGTGAAAAATTGTACTTCAAGGTTGTCGTCATTCGGGTTTTCTTTTAGTTTGGTCCATAACTCGTTCCTTTGGTTGATGTTGCCTATTATGTCCTTGTTTATCCAGTCACTTAAAGGTGGATTTAAAATTTTTGTTTTGATCGTTTTACTCTTATCTATCATCTGTTTTATTTTGTCTTCTAGTAGGTAATAATCGTCTGTTAATTCTTCAAAAATTGTGGGTTTAAGTAAATTTTGTAGTTTCGTGTAGTCTATTGCTTCGTATTGGGTTCGCGTTTTGCGAGGAGGTCTTAGTTTTTTAAGTTCAACAAAAATCTGTTTATGGTCGGACATTGATGAATTAATTATTGCCATGTGGAAATGATCGTTTTTGAGGTTCGAGCTTACGTGGTCGAGGATAGATTTTCTTGATTTTGATTGTCTTGTACAATATTTTTTTGTGATTTTATTTATAAGTATGTGTCCGGCTTCACTTAGGAGTTGGTTATATTGTCGTAACGCTTTGTCTTTAGTCAACAGATCAATATTAAAGTCTCCGAAGACTATAGCTCTTTTTCTTCGCTGCAGTTGATCGTCATAGTATTGTAGGAAATCTTTGAAATTCGTATCACCTGGGTTATATACTACACCCACTTCGAGGGCGTATCTCTCTAAGCGTATCCATAAATAATTGTTCCCTCCTACATAATCGGACGTCGATAAGCTGTGTTTTAAATCATTATGGACGTACGCTGAGACTCCGCCGCCCCTCAAATCTGTCCTGTAGCTGTAGTAGTGCGAGTAATTGTTTATTTGTAGGTGCATGGCTTGAGATTCATTTTTAATCCAGGTTTCTGTTAAAAGAATGAGGTGTATTGTACCTGGTAGGGCTTGTAGAATGCACTTAAGCTCGTCAAATTTTCCTTTTTTACATATGCTGCGAGCATTTAGATAAAAGAATCTGAGGCGTGATTTGTTTGATTTAATGTCTTCGTAGTTGTTTAGAACTTGATAGGTGTTGTTATTGACATCTGCTGGTTTGGTTGTTGTGGTTAGTTTTTTGATGAGGTTTTAATAATAGTCGGGGTGCCATGTGCATATTTTATGGTGAGGTCATTCTCTCCTTCGTTTTGACGGCGTGTTAGTTCTTCTTTAAGGTCTCTTAGGTATTTTTGTTGAGCTGGAGTCTGGTCTGAGAATATTTTTATGGTTTTTGGTAGTTTCTCTTTATTGCGGAGGAGATATTTAGCTGGTGCTGCCGTATCAAAACATAACTTTATGCCGCGGGTTTTACCAGGCAAGTATTTTCCTAGTCGGAATATTTTGTTTGGTTTGGGGAGGTCAAGACCAATTTCCGTGGTTATTTTCAGAATATCTGTTTCATCCTTAATAGTTCTGTCCTCCGCGCTTCCGACAGTTTGTTCTGGTAAACCCAACATAATGACATTTTTCTCCCTATTATTGCGGTCTAACACCTCTTTAATTATGTGTTCATTCAGGGGAAGTTGAGTATTTACGGTCGAAGGGGAGAGTTTATCCGATAACTGAGACGTTTGAATATTCGATTCAAGAGATTTTATCTTTTCTTCGTCCTGAGTTAATTTATTTTCTAATTGTAAAATATGAGATTTCAAGTTATTTTGTTCGCTTGAAATGTTAGACACGGATAATTTTATGTCTTTAATTTGGGTTGCATTTTCACGAACCAACTGAGCAGTTTGCTCATTAAATGATTTTAGTTCAGTAATTTGCGTCTTGACCTCGGAAAGGCTTTCTTGCATTTTGTTCATGATTTGCTCGTTAGATCCCACGTACTTTTCCAATAGTGAACTTATACGCGTTAACTCTGACTTAATTTCATTAATTTCATATGAACATCCACATTGATCTAGCGGTTGTTTTCGCTTGCGAAGTGTTATTTGTGAATCGACGGTAAGCGTATTTAATTTTGACAAATCGGGGTGCGATCCACCGCCCGTTTTTATGCCACTAATGCTGGCCGGTTGTTGTTGTGGCGATCTCTGTACACTCATAGTAACTGCGGGTAACAGTCCTCCGCGCAAGTTAATATTATGAAGACACAATATATGTAGGCAATTAGAAGCGAAGTTACGTGAGCTTCTGTATCAGTGAAACGCAGGGTCACTGTGCGACCGAGTTAAAAAATAGCAACCGTACTACTCACGCGGAGGTGAATACAGCGCGAGCGGGGGGTCGCTGCGTATAGACCGCCGCCGGCGCCGGTCTTGAGGTGCTGAACACAGGAGCGTAATGTTGCAACTACAAATCAAATATTTTTTATAAAAGCAGTTCTATTTTCAGTTCCGTATGAGTTTTATTTGAAGGGCCACTTTGGACGTATTTTTAATAAAATTATGCACACGTCTAACTTGGATGAGTGCGAACGACGAACATGTCAACATAAACACCCGATTTCAATCACTATAACCCGTAGCATAAAGCTCAAAATGACAAATTAACATAAACACCCGATTTCAATCACTATAACCCGTAGCATAAAGCTCAAAATATCTCATAAAAATCTCATTCATTTCGTTACTTGCTAAATAAATATAAATCTTAAGCAACTCTCTCGTAATATCAATTTCCTTCAGCAATCGCACGTCAGCACTTCAGAAAATAAGTTATGATAGTATAGTATCATAATAAGTCTTAGTACAAGGGAATAAGATTGGTTTTAAAATGCATGTTATAGGAAACAATCGTATAAGCTGGTTTTACAAGAACGTATACTTTACGTTGCTTATTTATGACAGCTGACGACCATTCAAACTTGTTTGTATTATAACTCGATCTCGGAGAATGCAACTCTCCGATTGGCTCAGACTCAGCAGACAGTCGCACTGTCAGCGAAGGAACGCGCGTTTGTTTTGTAATGCGCGCGCGCGGGGACGCCGAAGTGAACGTTTCTTAATATGAAAAGAAATAAGCTGTACTAGTGTAAAGATCGATTAAATAAATCGCGCTATTGGACTATTTGAAGGATTTATTGTGAAATATCCAGTTTGATTCAATTCAGTGCATAGGTATTCGAAAGGAATTTCTTAACGTGGAAACGGGTTTGCATCCCATGATTGTTTGTTATGGATTTTGAAATAAGTAGGTAGGTACCTACCTAATTTAAAATCTACGATCGTGTAGTACCTATCACTAGAATACCTACGTTTCCAATCGTAGTTGTTTGTAACGAAGATAATAAACAAATCCTTACTGGATTCCAATTGGAAAGGAGTGGAAAGGTAAGTTCCAATTAAATTTAAAAGAAATGTTGAGAAAGTCACTCATTAGAATTATGGAAGTAACTTGAAAGTGTATTAATTAGGCATGTGTGTACCTCTTTACTTACTCATTACTGCAATTACACTATATTGTTACAAGAGAAGTTCCCACCCCACGCCGGAATAATTGGTTACTTACCCTACATATGTAGGCTGCTTACATTACATAGGTACCTACCTAGGTATTTTGTCTACGAGAAGGTCAACTCTAGATAATCATAGCGCCAAGCATGGGCGTAGCCAGGAGTTAGTTGGGGTTGGGAGTTAGTTGAGTTACTGTACATAAAAGTAAAACAACAAAAAAAATGCATGAAATGATATTAATATTTCTGTGAAAGTTAATATTTTTTTGTAGAACCAAAGCCCCATATTCCCCCCGCCTACGCCCATTGCCAAGACCCAGGTTTTTATTTTAATAAGTACCTATACCTTTTAGGTCCCTATCTTCTTATATGGGACCGAGGCAGCAAGGCCTCAGCGTTCTTCGACCCAATCTACTATTCCTCATCCTCACCCAGTTCTTTCGCTTGCTATTACCTAACACCAAATACATATAATAATTATGGCTTACTAGGCCTTAATAAGCAAAAAATACTGACGCAATTGTTTACCACATGGTCAAGCTGTTCTATATTTAAAATGAACACATTTTAATTCAAGTTCAAAAGAGAAACGTATTGACCATGAATTTGGATGATTAATAGGTACCTACAGGATACATATTAATTAATATATTTAATAAAGTGAGATACAACGGGATGTGTGCAAATTTAACTGAACCTACGCAAACATTTTTTTTTTATTTGCGTAGAGGGACCTAGGTTCCTACAGTTTATTATAATTTTATAACTAAGCCCACTAGAAAATGACCTAGGCAGGTAACAGACATATTTCTTTACGTTAGTGTCATTTACTTACTCTGCTTAAAAAATTAAACATTTTTAACGTTGGGACCATAACATCCGATAAGTTTTGGCGCAGGTCTTAATTGGAATCTTGGAGTTATGTAAACATTGAAGTTAAATCAGTAGAATTCATTGAATTTATGTAGGAAGGTACTACCGAAGAATGTTGTTAACTTATTTGTTGCAATCAAGAATATTTTAATCTCCAAATTATAGAGTTTAACCATTGCGGAAATTTAACTTGATGTGCTGTTGACTGTACCTACCTTACTTGAAAATAACCCTCCCTCTGGCGCAGACGAGTAAACTGCAAGAAAAATAACATTATTGTCGATGTCGATGCTTTATGGCACAAAACTGGTCATATTTCTTGTATAGAAATGAGCTTTTTGATTATAATTTTATAAGAGAAGATCGCGTGATTTTTGCTGATCAATCAGAGAATCCATTTCATTCGTGCGTGCAACGTGTTGAAATGCGAAAGAGATATCTTTGAAACTGGACAGGAGTAAGTAAGTAGGTACCTTAAATTAACTTGAAAATATTGACCCATAGTTGTTGAATAACAAAATGTAAAACCGCCTTAAAAAACATAAACAACAGTTTCGGGAGTTGGTGGCAAAAACACAAGTTCAAACCAAATCGAAGGCACCGACATCCGGAACTGTTGTGCACCTAACATTATTTTCATGTTTTTGAAGGCAGTTTTACTTTTCGTTAAAAATTATTTTTATCTTTTTAAGTTCAGTAAGGATAAAAACTTAATCAAAACAGTTTCTTTTAACTTACATTACCTGTGATCTGTGGAGCATTACGTAATTACGGCATATATTATCATGACTCATTATTGATTAACCGCACATATGTGCAAATAATATCGATTCGCTTGTGTGGTTTGCATTTCTCAATGTTGGTAGAGCCAGGTTGTCATTATCATTAATCAATTTCGGAGTTTTATTTTCGTTTTAATCAGCTTTGAGTTATAAGTATCGTTTATAAAGAAGAAAAAGCAAGAAACTTCAAAGTTATTAACTATTTTTTTAGTTAAAAACTTTGAAGCTTTTTGCCTTTTCTTCTAATAAAAACCACATTTTGAAACTTTGCTAGTTTTTGACATTTCACGACTTTACGAGTCATTAGACATTGACATATAGCGTCAATTACTGCGTATCCAATGGTGTCACTATTTCAATCAATGACATTAGATGACATAAAAAAAAATTCAGAAACCCCCGCAGCATGTGATGGTTACCATCAATGACATTAAAATAGTTAATAGTGTAATGATTTTATAAAATAATGACAAGACATTTATATAGGTTTCCTTATCACGAGCGACAGATGGCGCTTGTAGTTGAACTATTCGTTATTAAACGCCCTTTTTATTACAAATTAGTCAAATATAAGTAGGTGTTATATTATCAATTTGTCTGTGTAATCAATTTATAACTATTGCTAAATTTAAAGATAATCTAATGTATTTAAATTAATCAGTTGATCATGCGTACTGTGTACTTCGCTCTGATTGGTCTAACCCAGCTGAGTGTTTGCCTACGTTTAAGAGTGGGGAACATTCGGCTGGTAACAGATCAACCTGGACTGAGACATTCTATTCCGAGGCGTTGAGCAGTAGACATAATATCTTATAAGCCAGTGCTGTTGTTGTATAATCGTTAATAATTATTGAGCAATTAAGTGATAAGTGATTGTTGATAATTACATACTGTTGGATGAATAAATACTTGTAATACTCAGTCTGAAGTGTATGATTCGTCGCATTTCAGAAGTGGGATATGCCTACAAGAAAATCCTCAGATACAGTAATGTTGAGTGACGTATGTCTAGAGGTTATGTGTGCCTACAATAGAAAGCCAAGTGTGCTTGAGTTACTAGAGGCTATGTATGCCTATTGAGCCATGTGTGCTTAGATTGTTAGAGGTTATGTGTGCCTACAATAGGAAGCCAAGTGCGCTTGAGTTACTAGAGGCTATGTATGCCTATTGAGCCATGTGTGCTTAGATTGTTAGAGGTTATGTGTGCCTACAATAGGAAGCCAAGTGTGCTTGAGTTACTAGAGGCTATGTATGCCTATTGAGCCATGTGTTCTTAGATTGTTAGAGGTTATGTGTGCCTACAATAGGAAGCCAAGTGTGCTTGAGTTACTAGAGGCTATGTATGCCTATTGAGCCATGTGTTCTTAGATTGTTAGAGGTTATGTGTGACTACAATAGGAAGCCAAGTGTGCTTGAGTTACTAGAGGCTATACATGCCTATTGAGGCATGTGTGCTTAGATTGTTAGAAGCTATGTATGCCTATTGAGCCACGTGTGCTTAGATTGTTAGAGGTTAATTATTTTTATTTTATTTATTTAATTTTTATGAGGTACATATTAGGTCTTACGAAGTAATATAAGCCCCACAAAACTGTACAAACAGTTTGACTGTGGGATCAATTTTAGTCTTAATAACATGTAGGTAGGTACATAATTCGTAATGGAGTGCACAATTAATGTTTTATGGTAGGGTATCTATAAGTTATTTTTTTTTTTTTATTTACACGCAGTTTTATAAATCTTATTTGGATATTCTCCAGTTTATCTATATGGGTTTTTAAATGTGAGGCCGTAGCAATCAAGAGCATAATCCAAAATAGATTCCACTAAAGAAGTATAAAGTAGTTTTAGTATACCAATAGGAATAGGAGTTATGTGTACCTACAATAGGAAACCAAGTGTGCTCTAGCTACTAGAGGCTATGTACGCCTATTAAGCCAAGTGTGCTTAAAGATGGTAAGCCAAGTGTGCTTAAAGTTATTTTGGCCAAGTGAGTCAAAAGTTTTGGGCCAAGTGTGCCCAATAGGAACGGAACTATCCTCAGACGCGTAAGTAAAGCATGATTTATACTAAGAGAACAATTAAAAGAATTATTATGCGACTAAGTGCGTTGCAAATAGTTGTGTATATACCCTCTATTAATTTTATAAATTGGAAATGGGAAACATTTATTGGAAGACGTATATTTTTGATTGAACTTTTCATGCATAACTTCGAATTTATGGAGCTATTAATTTTAACCAGTTCGAGTAGATATTTTAGTAATATAAAATGAATTTAATAATAATAGTAAAAAAAGGAGCTTTTAACTTGTTAGTGTCAAATTGAAACAATACTTATACATTTTTATGTTTTGAGGCCATGGAATCTGATGATACCAATGAATGATGATGAAACCAATGAATGCATACTCCAGACGAAGAGCCGCCAGTTTAGTCGTACAACCATTTACCAAATGTTATACCGAAGTTCAATCCCTCCAGTAAATCTCGAGAGTATTGAAGGTTGTTTATGAAAGGTAAGTGTGTAATATATGAATGGGACGAGAAGTGGACCATACATTTTGCCCGTAAAAGAAATATTGGTACGTACAAATTCAAATCTTTATTGTTTTCATATATAATTAGGATGTTACGAGTTACAATAATGTGTGTCAAAATGAAAAGGTACAACATGAAGTAATGAAAGTTTACGTGAATATTTTTATGATAAATTGATGCTGATATACAAGCTGATATGATATTAGTGATAAAAAGGCTGTAGGTTGTGCAACTCACGGCATTTATGATAAATCCATTAGAAATGGAGCTCAAGCTTTAAATTGTAATGAACCGGAAAGACCCGCTACATATTCTGTTCTCAGCATACCTAGTTAGAACCTATTTCTACAAATAGAAAGCGTCATGAACTCATGATCATACCTCGCCTTCGACTTCAAATGATACCTCTAATTATTTGTTTTAATTGTCGTCGTAAAGAACACTCTTACACCAGATGTCCCAAGTCCCTTGACAAGCGTCTAAAGTGTGACAGGGCGCTAGAACGAAAATTGCAAACCGACACCGTTAATTCCATGAATAGACCCAAAGTCAAGCGATGAAATAGAACGTAAAGTCCTTACAACTTCTACACACAGTAACAGTAATAACAAGTTTTACAAACGGGTAAATAATCGAGTTTTCGTTGGGATTGATAGATTATTAAGATTGGGTATAGTAGGACCCACTATTTGGAACCGTGCACCTAGTTTTGGCAATTCAAAGGTACCTGTATTGTTGGTTTATTTGAAATGGTTGATTTGACTTTTGACTTATGTAATGCGTGAATATGATGCAACAGCCTTGACCCCGTGAAAACTGTGTCGAGATTACCTATAGTCAAGGGTTTTGGTGATGACACCCGTATATAGTACGTTCTTAGGATTGATGAAATCGAATCGAATGTAGAAGTACCTGCTTATGGTTAATTATGGGTTTATGCAGACTGCGTTACTCATTGGATAAAATTTTAAAGTCCTGAGCTTCGCAGCAAACCAATGATTTGAGCCCCTTAAAGCTTACCTTATCGGATTTCATTCAATTAGCCAGAAACAAATCGGAATTAGTTGAAGTTTCGGATTTAAGTTCTTCTTATCCTGGGAATGTTTATATAGAAGGTTATAATAGTAATAAACTTGGCAAAGAATATAACTTACCTCAAGGCACATATCGTCTAAGCATGGGTAAATGTCACCTTATTATCAAATTTAGCTAATCAAACCCTGAATTTTCCCAAAGAATTTTGCCCAAGATTCGTTGCATTGCGATGCCCTAATTGCAAAAGCAATGCCTTTTGTAAAAAAAAAAAGAATTATATGCCCTAACAAAATCACGAGAGATATTACTGACTTGACTCCTTTGATAAAGTCTGAAATCAAAGTCGGTCCCTCAAGTTGGCAAATGGATAAGCCTTACCTACGCTTTATCGCAGTCGTCTCGTGAATTTTTTTTGCATTTAACTTGAGCGAGATAGGTTGTAATAACTCTATTAAAATGAACATAGACTTGCTTAATGATAGACCTAGATAGACACATAGACCCTATCGCTTATCGCACTTCGAGAGAGGACAGGTACGAGAATTTATTGATGACTTGTTGCGAAATGATATAATACAAGAATCCGATTCCGATTGTGCTAGTTCTATAGTATCATTTGGGTAGAAGATCAATTTCAAGCATTAAAATAAAAGTTTGAGTAATAGACCAACACTAGCCTTATACAATCGGGAGAAATATTAGTACAGTGGCAGTCTAGCCTTCGGGTACTTAAGCCGGTTGCTTATTTTAGTAGGCAGACGACACCTGAAAGGCGTCATTTACAATCTTATGAAATTTGAAGTTTTGTGTTTATCTGTTGGGATTAGAATTTCAAATTGTATTAGACCATAATACGCTCCGAACCATACTAACCAAGCGAGTATAGATCCGGTATTCGTATGACACGTGTCGATGCATTAAGCCGAAATAACATTCTTTGCCTTCTGAAATTAAAGACGAGTCTTCTGTTAAAGTATCGAGACTGACAATTGGATATTAACACTACAAATGTAGATCCAGACATTTCGCGTATACTTAAAAATTCTTAAGCCTGAATCTGACGAAGAATCTAAAGATATTAGGAAAAATTATGTTATTAAAAATCATAGAGTATAAAGAATTGACGATGAAATACGCCTAGTTGTCCCTCGTAGTGCCCGCTGGAAAATATGCCGTTATAACCATGATGATATAGGACATTTAGGCATTACTAAAACGACTGAGAGAATTCAATCTGTCTTTTGGTTTCGAGGGCTGCGGCGATAAAATTCGGTACATTCGGTACGCTTATAATAAAGATGATGCATCCAGACAAAAGACTGAATAATTGTATCCTATAGAAAAAGTTAGCGTCCCATTCCATACAATTCACCTAAACCATCTTGGTTCGTTTGTAAAGAGTAAAAACGGCAATGCCTAAATTATTACAATAGTTGATTGCTTTACAAAATATATATATGTGAAAGCGGTAAAAGACACGAAAACAAAAAAAAAAAATGACTATGGCTTACCATCTCCAATAATACCTGATCACGAGCTTTTGCGACAGTCATAGCACTAAACATGTCCCTATCGCTGTAGTTTATCGCAGGGCAAAAAGTCAAACTGAAAGATATAACCAAACCATCTTAAACGCATTAGCAAAACATAATGACGAAAATGACGAACGCAATTGGGAAATGTGTCTTGGCAAAATCCAATGGGGTGTAAATAATTCAGTTGATTCTTCTACTAAAAAGACTGCCATAGGGGCTTTATTTGGCACCACAATAAAAATACCTCGAGAACTAAAAGATATCCTAAATGACGATGTATTTAAAAAACAGACTAAATAAACACCTATTACAATAATGTTATTACATGTACACGCTAAAAGAATTCTTTGAAGATAAAAATAAAATATAATTAAATTATAATTAATAACAATAAAATCTTTGTGCAAAAAAAAAAAAAACATTTACCAAAATAATAACAATACCTTAAATTTCTGTAAATTGACTACCTAAATGGTTATTTAATTTTAAGTAAAAGTTTATAATTTTATTTTCTAATATTGTAATTTGTTAAATTATAATTATGTAATTAACTTGTTAGTACCCATGTATTCTATGCTGTGCCCCAACGGGGTTTCATGTTGATACTTACCAAACTAGAGATCTATGTATATAAATTACACATGAAGCATTAAAGAACTTTGACTTTGACATTCAGAGATAGTTAGAGTAATAAGTTCGATGTTGGAGCTGACATTATACAAAACATGTTACAAAGCGTAAGAGATGAGGTCGTACTAATACTAAAGTCGCGAAAAACACTATTATGATGCCGGTAGCACCCCTAGAACCTATAAACAAGGTGATTTGACTAAGGTTACCAGAACTGACTATAATAATAAAGGCAATAAAACTTTTTAAATTCATAGATCTGATAAAATCACAAAAGTTTTGGGCAATGACAGATATAAAATCACTGAAATTCCGGTTTTAGCAAACGTAGAGATTCATTTAAGAGCGTCGTTTCCGCTGATCGTGTTAGACCTTATAAAATATAAATAAATATAATGAAAATGTAAATATAAATATAAATTCGCCTGACCATAAAGATTCATCAGATCGTAATAGTAGCCCATCTTCTGAAAACAATAATGATAACGACAAACTATTTCATAGAAAGGAGTCGGACATCAATGAATAGCCGAATGTAATGATTTTGCATTTTGATTCGTGTTTGTTCAAACAGTTTAAGCATGTAATATTTCTGTATGTATGACTTATGTTATTGAATTACGATAACGTGCGTCAGGAGATCGCACGTTGTCGGATGGCCGAATGTAATGATTTTATAAAATAATGACAAGACATTTATATAGGTTTCCTTATCACGAGCGACAGATGGCGCTTGTAGTTGAACTATTCGTTATTAAACGCCCTTTTTATTACAAATTAGTCAAATATAAGTAGGTGTTATATTATCAATTTGTCTGTGTAATCAATTTATAACTATTGCTAAATTTAAAGATAATCTAATGTATTTAAATTAATCAGTTGATCATGCGTACTGTGTACTTCGCTCTGATTGGTCTAACCCAGCTGAGTGTTTGCCTACGTTTAAGAGTGGGGAACATTCGGCTGGTAACAGATCAACCTGGACTGAGACATTCTATTCCGAGGCGTTGAGCAGTAGACATAATATCTTATAAGCCAGTGCTGTTGTTGTATAATCGTTAATAATTATTGAGCAATTAAGTGATAAGTGATTGTTGATAATTACATACTGTTGGATGAATAAATACTTGTAATACTCAGTCTGAAGTGTATGATTCGTCGCAATAGTATTATATCATTGGTTACCATATTCTTGCAATATCATTGAAGTAACAAGATACCATGTTTCAAATCTATCAGACCTGTGGAAGTTGCTCACATCACTTAATGAACTAGAAAAGAACTGATAATCTTCAAACGACTGGCCAGATTGTTTTAAATCATAACACACTCGATTAAGTCACCTTTCTAACAAAATAACTGAATCAAAATCGAGCCGTTCGATTCATACACACGTTAAACTTATAGCACTCCTCTTTTTGCGTCGGGGGTTATTTCCTAGGTTAGCTCAGTTTAGTTTTTTTTACTTAGTTTAGCTGGCGGTGGACGATCGGCTTAAAAAAGAGGTAGAAAGATTAACGTTTCCCAGCTTGCGTATCGTCTCACTGTATCTGCGTCCTATCGCGTTTCCTATGCGCACACAACAGCTACAGGCAAATAGTCCCATCACTATTACCCCAGTACAAAATACAATGGACGAAAGTCCCATGCATTTCACATAGGTACAAGTTTATTTAGTTAGTATTAGTCTTAGAGGTAGCTACGTAATGTCATCACCATTATATCAGTGAAAGAATGTCCATTGCGGAACAAAGACCTCCCATAAATTTTCAACAACTCCATTGCTTATCATTACTGTTTGCTTGCAATTTTGCTCGACATGGATATCGAACCAAAGACCTCGTGCTCCATAGCCGCGCTTGCGACCACAATACCAGTGAGGGTGTATGTAGAAAGATTTCGTATTGATATCGGCAACGGATGGCGGCGGCAACAATCTTTTCAATATTTAACTACTAGCTTCTGTCCGCGACTTTGTCTTCAGACAAAGACCTGGATAAAAAGTGCATTCCAGGCTATAATATATCTGTGTGCCAAATTTTATCCAGATCCGTTCAGCCGTTCTTGCGTGAAAGAGTAACAAACATCCATATATTATATACAAACTTTCGCGTTTATTAGTAAGGATACAAAAATAATAAAAAGTATATTTTAGGTACCTACCGACACCTGTAAATTTGGTTATTCACCAAAGTTTAACCACTTTCCCTTATGTAACCGAGTGTTTATGTAAATCTGAGATGCGTTAATCTTCCTCGCCACGCCTCGCGCGTCGCTGAGAAGCTATCACGTATGCTGCCTGGATTTTTGGGTATTGCCGTAAAAAACGAAAGTCATTCATATCGCGAAAAATTTACACTAAACATACATACCTATTACTAAATAGCTTTGCTTTTTAGGCTTTAAAAAGCTCTTCCACTATGAATGTATTAGCAACTTCGCAATTAAGTTTTTTAAACCACTAAGTGGCAAATAAGCCTACGGTCCGCCTGATGACAGGCGGTATGCGGTTACCGTAGCCTATGGACGCTTGCTATACCAAGGGTATCATTCGCGCGTTGCCGACCCTGTAGTTGGGCTGGCAGCTAAGGAGACAATAGTGTGATGTTTATCCTATCTGCCAACACAACGCTTCCTCGTGGAGCTATGGCGACCTTGCTCACCGTTTGGAACAGAACATAGCACGGAGCTGTGTTATTTGGCTACGATTTTCTGCAAGGTGGAGGTACTTCCCTAGTCGGGCAGCTCCAATTGTGGGTGGAATTATTCGGTTCAACTATCTCACTATTGATTTGAACTTTGAACAGCATGAAAATGAAAACAATAAATTAATATTCCTTGTACATATGTATAAGAGTGCAAGCGCGGCTGTTGTGTGAGGTTCTGAGTTCGTTTCTCAGGGAAGCTAAAATGGCTAAGCTAATAACATCCTTCTAGCCTTTTCTCAACTATGTCGTCGGCTTCCAGTCTAACCAGATAGTCTAAATCTCAGTATTTTACACGATGCGACCGCCATCAGACCGCGACCCAATTTCTGGACAATTTTGATAATAATGAGGATAGACTGGTTATCAAGCTTTTTTGGCTTCTCCGACTAATTACCAATCATGATTGTCGTAGGTTTCCGTATTTCAGAAAAAGCTACGGAACCATTCTTATTGTTAGCCTATACTGTAATATTTCCTACTTGAAATCTTGAAATATGACATTAGGCAATGTATGTATTACGAAAAAGCTACTTTATATGCAAGAGCCCGCTTAGAGCTGCGACATCTCATAATCATTTGTGCATTGTATTTTCTCGTATAGCGTTGAGAATAATGAGGAACAATAAATAACTAGATACTGTAGTCAGTAAACCTGATCCATGAATTGTGGTGTCATAAATCTGAATATTCTGATTGATGTCCGCCTCTGGAATGTTATTTATGTAACTAACTGTACTCTGCGGTTGCATGTTCTACTCCGTTTCTAAGGGTCGGAGCGTGATTAAATAGACCTTCCTCATGAATCACTCGATCCATGGTGAAAACCATATGAAAATCTGTTCGGTAGTTTTTGAGTTGATCGGGTTCAGATAGCTGGTGGAACTTTAAAACATAAGTAGTGATAATTATCTTTATTTCCAGTTCCATTTAAAAGCAGTTTGAAACGAATATTGTTTAATTAATTAGCTGCGATCTGCGGTTTCTCTCACGCCGTGTGAAAATTTAAAACCTAGTTTAACAGTGATACCTAGTTGCATTATCAGTGAAAGAATGTTGAGAATCAGATCACTAGTTCCAAGGATTACTTCCTACAAACAATTTTATTCTATATAATATTAGTGTATGCCGCCTGCATCCAACGACGCTCGGCAACCTTTACCAGGTCGTCCGTCCATCTCGTTGGAGGTCGTCCCACACTGCGCTTTCTGGTGCGTGGTCTCCACTCGAGATCCTGGCCCGGTCCCTGTGGTAGTACTTGGGGGAGGCCTTTGTTCAGCAGTGGACTTCTACTGGGTCAGGTGCGTAGCACTCGCAACCGGCGTGTATGTATGAGAAGATGTATGAATGTGGAAGAAGCAAAAGAAGTATGCAAGAATCGTAGCAAGTGGCAGTCTATAGTTTCTGCCTACCCCTGTGGGGGAAAGGCGTGAGTGTATGTATGTATGGACTTCTACTGGCTGATATAATGATGATGATGAATATTAGTGTACCTAGTAAGTTGGAAGCACTAATACCTATCTGAAAACTGACATGGCGACAGACTTAGCACGTAGGAAACGCTTTAAATTTTCCATTTCGTCGCGAAATTCTGTAATATATGTATTTGCGCATGGAGTATTGCGCGAACGGTCTCATATTGCTCTTATGGCTAACTAATTAAACCTCTGAGAATTAAACGCTGAGGCCGTATTCTCTTGCTGTCAGTTTGACTTAAAGTGATAGAGACAAAACGAAATTCTACTATTTGGCGACTAGTCACTTTTTAACCCCCGACACAAAAAAGAGGGGTGTTATAAGTTTAACGTGTCTGTGTCTGTTGCATCGTTTCAAAGGTGACGTGATCGAGTGTGTTCTTAACTATGATTTAAGAAAATCTGGTCAACCGTTGCAAGATTATCAGCTCTATTCTAGTTCATGAAGTGATGTGAACTCTCAGTGCAGGTCTGATCGAAAACAAAAACATGGTAACCATGACTTGATGCTGCAGGGCTTTTAAAATTTAATATTATTTAACCAATTCTATTCCTTGGGGGAGGCCTACGTTCAGCAGTGGACGGCAATAGGCTGATTTGATTGATTGATTGAAACAATTCTAGCAGGTAACCGATAATCTAGAAAGAAAACAAGAGTGAAAAACACATTTATTGTGGCAAGGTACTTACAACACACAGATAAAATTAAACATGAAGAAATAAAATAAGGTCACCAGGATGTGCTGATGCATTGTCAACTACATTCCACTACCGCTGTTGTAAATACTCGAGCTACATAATTATATAATACACTGAGCTTACTACATCGCATCGCCGTCGCCGTCGCGATATATCAAACAAGCCTATTCAATATACTTAAAAAACATCACTGCGTATTTGTAGAAATGCAATGCAGCTTTTTAAACAGCACCTATATTGACATTAACCGAGTATCAACATACACGCTAATAAGACAATGTGCAGACTACAAAGAGAATAAAACCATTGTTAGACTGTTAAATTGGAGAAAGCGAATTAAAGAGGTCCACATAGATGAGACAAGTTCAGTGGACTAATGCACTACAAGATGTGGTTATGATGAAGGCCTGAAGAAAGTAGGTTCCTACCTAAAACATTTGTTGCTGGTTAGAAACATGCTTCCTTAAGTAACTGTCTAACTTCATTGCATTTCATATACAATAAAATTACCAAGGTCAGTGACATAATAACATGCAGAAGAAGACAAATCAAGAAGATTATACATAAATGGCTTCTAACCCAATCATACCAAGATACCGAGCAATATATTCGTGTCATTAAATAAACCTGTTCACTCACTCATATGTGCACACATACACACCCTATACATACGCCCCCCTACACATCCACATAAACACACTGCACACCCATACACTCACTCACACCCCCACTCCCTCTCATGCACGCACATCACTCACGTCACTACTGCATCACACTTACCTTGTACGCTGCAACCCACTTTATATAGTAAATACATACCTGCCGCTATTAGTTTATTTAAATAAATTAAGACATAAGACTTTCTTTTAAATAAATAATGTGTTTATTGTACGGTATTGAACGCCATAATTATGCACTGGACTTAAACATATATTGAGGAGTGTGGAGGTCCTAAGTTAATTTAATTATGTACGTTTTTAATCTTAGTAGTAAAAACACCTGTAATAAATGTGTACATTTTATAATATGGTTAAATAAACATTCTATTCTATTCTATTCTATTGCCTCTCAACTCAACTGCTTCAATAGTCTTTTGGTCTTAAACGCGACTGCTGCGCTAGAAGTCCTCGGATTCGATTGCTAGATTAAAGGAAGTGTTAGAAGAAAGAAATAATATTATTCGTAAAGGAAACATGGACACATAAACCAGAAAGAAAAATAATAATTAGTTATCTAAATTCTGGACCCTATTGAATCTTAAATACTAATCGGCCCAATCTAAGCATATTGCCCAATTGCCAGTTACGGCAAATCGACGCTGGTCTTTCGAAAAAACCGTTGATTGGGTTTTTATAATAAATCCTCAGTAGTATCAGCTCGTAGTTTGGATTTGTGTCCGGTTGATGGCAATAGTCTTGCTTGCTTTACTTAGAACTCAAACATACCGGCGAACTGTGAGTGTGGGTTCAGGGAATACAGGGCTGATTGGATGACCACAACCTGCCGAGGCCGCAGTGAATGTCACTAAAAAGTAACGAAGGTCAGTGCCGTTTTTGACCCCCGATGCAAAAAGATGGGTGTTATAAGCATAAGGTGGGTATCTATGTGTCTGTCTGTTGCAGCGTAACGCCCAAATCAATAGATCGATTTTTATTAATTTTTTTGATCGAGTGTGTTCTTAGCTATGATCAGGTCAGCCGTTTGAAAGTTATCAGCTCTTTTCTGGTTCATGAAGGTTCCACGAGTCTAATCGATTTAAAATTTGGTATCCTGTTACTTTTATCCTGTTACTATTGTAACCATGAATTGATGCTGCGGGGGTTTTTAAATTTTATATTTAATGTTATTATTGTTGCATTCCAAGATTTAATATTATAATGTCATAGGTGGCATTAGTCCGACATTCCACTCCTCGTCGTAATCATTATTTTTAGGTTCTGATTGTGTGTGAGAGAGGGATGCCACTTTACAGGTAGGTAAGTACGTGGTTTACGGCCTAAGTTTCGAATTGCAAATATACACAGTAACAAAGTACCTATAATCACCGTACAAAACACCATAATATTATTTCATTTGTATAATGAAGTGTCAATTCATTCTTGTTGTGAAGCCCAACTCAATTGTTCAAGCGGATGCATATTGTCATGCATTCAGCCAATCTTCATCAATACACGATCAATTAATGATTGTTGATTGTCAAACAAAAAACTGCGGAACCGCTAGCGCTAGGGGACTATTGAATAAATGTCGAGAAAAAACGATAGGCTGTAAGGCAATAACCTTAGCTTGAATAATACATGGACAACTGGCTGGGAGCTATCACCCGTGACTGCTACTTTTTAGTACTGTTGCGCCGAGTAACTAGAACGACGGAGATGGGTCACGGAGATTCTGGATTAGTCGATGAAGCAGGTAGAAAACAAACAAGAGGAATATGCTAGAATGCGGCACCCGCAACAAAAAGAAAAGAAAAACAAAACACAATAGCGTGAGACCGGGCTCAAGGTCAAGGATTAACAATGGCGATTATAAACATCTATTGTTCGCAAGTTGAATAAAGGACGTAAACATCTATTGTCTCAAAAATGCGGGCGGGTCGCATTATTGAGATTTATCGAGATTTTTCGAATCCAGAATCTTCGTGGCTCATATAAATAATGGTCGACAGCGTCGGCAAGGGCAGTTCAGTTTTGGACGCATCCAAGTGAAGATCGAAGTGAAGTTACAAGTGATTATCAGTGCAGTGTAACAAGTGCTAGTGTATAGTGACTGTTCGTGTGATTTCTGTGTTTGTGTGGTGAATAAAGTGACTGTTTTCGGTGAAATTAGTGATTTTAATTTATCCCGAACCCCAGCTCGTAACATTTGGTGTCAGAAGTTGTGGGATAAATTATGCCAGTTTTACCGAAAGAAGACACGGAGGGCATCCGTACAAGAAGTCAGCGGCAGCAGGAGATGGACCAGAGACGATTCACAGATTCGCCGGCTGTACCTTCAGGTCATGAACGACCACCTAGTGACCCAGTCGCTGGTCCATCAGGATCATCTCCAGCACCGACAGTTGACCTGGCGGCCTTGATGGTAATGATGCAGGAGCAAACACGCCTGCTGCGCGAGCAGATGCAGCAGGACAAGGAAGAACAAGCCCGCCGGCAGGAAGAGCAGGCTCGCCGGCAGGAAGAGCAGGCTCGCCGGCAGGAAGAGCAGGCTCAACGGCAGGAAGAGCAAACACGCTTACTGCGCGAGCAGATGCAGCAGGATAAAGAAGAGCAAGCTCGCCGCCAGGAAGAGCAGGCGCGTCTACTGCGGGAGCAGATGCAGCAGGACAAGGAGGAGCAGGCACGCCGCCAAGAAGAACAGATGCTCCTTATAAAAGACCTCCATAGAACTCTTGGCAAACAGCTAAGCGCAATGAAGGAGCAGGTAGAACAGCATGAGCGTTGGATTTCCGAAGCCAAAGTTGAGATGGCTGATATACAGAAGGCCCTTAGTGATCTCAAGGCAGGAAAAGGATTTGTGGCTCCTGTGGTTGATACTCCCGTGACCCCCTCAGTACGTGGATTTAAAATGCCACCGTTTGATGGAACGTCTTCATGGTCAGCTTACAGACTCCAGTTTGAAGCCTATGTGGAGTCAAATGGATGGGACAAAGCTCAAGCCAAGACGGCACTCACCTTATGCCTCCGCGACCAGGCTTTAACTGTACTGGAGGCGCTCGGCAAGGACATAACCTACGACCAACTACTGGAAGCATTGGACTCAAGATACGGCGACGCACATCTAGAATACGTGTTTCGTGCCCAGTTGAAGGACCGAGTACAGCGCGATGCAGAGACACTACAGCAGTGGGCTCTAGAAGTCGAAAAGATGGTTCGGAAAGCCTACCAGTCCACACCTGCGCTTATCGACGGAAATCTAGTTCAGGCGTTCGTCGATGGAATTCGTGACCTAGAAGTCAGAGCCGCTGTGAGACTTGGGCACCACAAGACCTTAAAAGACGCGTTGGCCCATGCTTTGGAAGTGGAAGTAGTCAGACAGGACTATTGGGCTCACCGTTTCCGGGAAGTTGAGTTACCGACATGCCACCTGTGCAGGGAAAAGGGCCACTCCCAGGAGGGTTGCCCGAAGCGCAGCGAAGTACGAAGGGAAGGTGTAATATCGCCTAGATGCTACATCTGTGGAAGATGGGGACACTATCAAGCTAGTTGCTGGAGAAAGGAAGATAGAAAAAGGAAGATGATGGCTGCCCCAAGATGTCACATCTGTGGAGAAAGAGGCCACCTCCGGATGAATTGCCCGAAGCAAATTAGGTCTCGTGGAAGTTTTCCGAGTAGACCGTGCTCTGAAAACTGGAGGAAGAAAAGAGACGATGTATATTCTGTAGTCAGGCAAGAGACTAAGGAAGCAGTACCCGTGCGGATGTTAAGAACAGGGCTGAGTGATATACAAAAAGGAAACAAGGAGCATGTCAGACAATCAGGCCAACAAACATCTGAGAAGATGAAGACCCGCTATGACCGCAAGATGAATAATAAGGGCTTCGACGAAGGCTCACTAGTGTGGCTACATAACCCGGTACGCAGCAAAGGAAAGTCACCGAAGTTACAGGCAAAATGGGACGGTCCCTACCGAGTCGTGACTAAGATCAACGATGTGACCTACCGGATACAGAAAGGACCAAGAGGTGCTCCGAAGATCGTTCATGTGGATCGTTTGGCACGTTATCACGGATGTAATAATGCTCGGGACGAGCATGTCTTAGGAGGGGGCAGTGTTGCGCCGAGTAACTAGAACGACGGAGATGGGTCACGGAGATTCTGGATTAGTCGATGAAGCAGGTAGAAAACAAACAAGAGGAATATGCTAGAATGCGGCACCCGCAACAAAAAGAAAAGAAAAACAAAACACAATAGCGTGAGACCGGGCTCAAGGTCAAGGATTAACAATGGCGATTATAAACATCTATTGTTCGCAAGTTGAATAAAGGACGTAAACATCTATTGTCTCAAAAATGCGGGCGGGTCGCATTATTGAGATTTATCGAGACTTTTCGAATCCAGAATCTTCGTGGCTCATATAAATAATGGTCGACAGCGTCGGCAAGGGCAGTTCAGTTTTGGACGCATCCAAGTGAAGATCGAAGTGAAGTTACAAGTGATTATCAGTGCAGTGTAACAAGTGCTAGTGTATAGTGACTGTTCGTGTGATTTCTGTGTTTGTGTGGTGAATAAAGTGACTGTTTTCGGTGAAATTAGTGATTTTAATTTATCCCGAACCCCAGCTCGTAACAGTACCTAGCACTAAGTAACCGTTCTTTTTATACTGGGTCTTGTTAAGAATAATAATAATTAATTTATTGAACTAATGTTTCAATATAAGTGTTTGCCATTGCTGAATTCTTCAAAAGAAAATACAGAAGAAAAATAAAATAAATATTATAATGGTCACCATGACTCGATATAACAATTATGGTCAAGTTGGTGACATGATTGAGAGGTAGAAAGCAACTCAGTAAGTTGATAGGTTTATAGTTAGCTAGATATTTTTTTCCTGACTGAATGAATGGTATGTAAATACTATAACTTCTCAAGGCATAATTATCTAGTAATGAAGAGAAGATCTTGCTGATCGAAAATTACAAAAAAAAGGTTGTGTTTTTGAGCTATAGGTACTGTAATATTTTTGGTTTTGACTGGAACTATTTAAGTGTAGCAAGTGCCAGGCAAGGAAAAATAATATAATACAGGTACTTTAAAGTAAATATAGAGTTCAGAAGAGAGAATAAGAAGTTACTCAGCAAAAAGTTTTCTTATAAAAATCCGCATTACACCAAAGAGGCTGTATATTACTTTCCTAGAATTTAAAAACCGAATGCGGAAAATCTCCGGCAAATAGTTAACATAATTTAACAGCTATTTAAGTTATTAGAGTTACTTTTATGTAGTTACTTAGTAAATACTTGAGGTGTCTACCATGTCTTGAGAGAAACATTAGTCCAGGAAGTTCTTGTTATGAATATTACAGCAAACGCTACAATTTTGTCAAGCGTTTTAAACCATAATTATTATCGTTATAATGCCGGACCTTACTCAAATAGTCACAGTAAATTTCTATGTAAGAAAGGGGACTACTACGTGGCATTAACATTGATTCGTTTAACCCTGGCAAGAGGCCAGGATATTGCTGTAATTTCTACGCAAATTGTATGCAGGTAGCCTTTTATGCACCCGATGCAATTTCTATAACTGCGCCCTTGAAAAATGTTCAGGTCTTGTCATTTCTGCACCCATCCAGGGTACACCTCTACCCATCAAGATAAATTACCCATCCTCAAGTTTCAACGACTATCGGCTATGCATTTTCTGTCAATGAGTGAGTGAGTGAGTCCGTAGATTGTAACTGTCCGATGTCTATACGCAGGAGGAATTAGAGGTAATACGAGTATAAGAAGAGCAATGAAACCCAAAACAATTACCTTCATAATTTTTATTTGTCTGTCTGTATGTTTAATACCCGCATCACGTAAAACCTACTGCACGTCATTGGATATGGTTTACAGATGTTTTGTCTATAAATCTGGTGCATGTTTCATCTTGATGCACCGCCTAAAAGCCGTGTTAATAGCGAGTATTTCCTTTTTGGACGCGAGTGAAACTACGGGCAACCGCTAATAGAAAAGGGTGTGACGGACAATAGAACGAAATTAAAACAATCAATTTATTATCATTGTGGAAGATAATGTTGAATTTGGTTTCTTTTTCTCAGCGGTTTGAGAGCTAGTTTATTCGGACAAGTAACAATGGCTTTGTTCGTTTGTAATGTTACAAACATAATGAAGATGTGTACTACAGATAACACTGTAGTTACGATAGTCAGGTTGTTATAAAATGCTGCGTAACCATGGTTAAATCATCCTATGTTTGTTTTAAGAAGCGTCTGTACCTCTATATGCTAATGATTTCTAAATAACAACTGTGTCCCGTGGTGTTACCCACGTTAATTTAGTTATTCTCACAAATATTTTTATATATTTTCTGAACGTTGTAAAATATTGAATTGGCATATATTAAGAAAATGCTCTTTTAATCCATAAAATTTTCATTGAAATTAGCTATTCGCGACAAACGTTCAGATAGACAGACCAAAATACAGTAATGCAACAATTAAGTATCGTAATTAAATAGCACATTCCACATAAATAACATTTATTTTGAAATCACTCAGATGCTACAATTTTATTTAGGTAATAGACATCTTCTTACAGTTAAATGCGTAAAATTTCCGATGATTATAATAATTTAGCTTATCATTTATCTTATTAACCGTTTACAGTTGCAAAAGTTACGTTTACGGGTTATTAAGATGAAAATAAATCTGTCACGTCCCTACTTACTGCGGATTTTAACTCAACCATTAACATTTTACAGCGCAGGCCTCGAGAAAATTGTGAAATTGCGTAGGTACATACATAAGAGTTTTCACATATTACTGTAGCGGAACTTAAACGAGACGCTAACTGCTCGGGCAGTTATCCTAGCGACAAAGATTACACAAGTTTAACTTAGCAGTTTACCCGCTCATTTTGAAGCCGGCCACTGAGTAGGAAAAAGAACAGAAGTTAAATAAAAACACTACCTACAGTTAATTACACACGAAACTTACATGAATCTTGACGTTTTGGATCAGTAGGGGTAAACTGACGGATATCCGGATGCACGGATGCTGTAAGTAAAAATGAATCAAATGAAAATTATCTAAAACCCCGGGATTGAAATAATAACAATATACAGTAGACATACTTTTTAGGTGTACTTAACTAGAAAAGTATGTACCTAAGTCTAAGTAGGTATTTGGTTTTATTTCAACATTAAAATCTGGCCAAATATTCACAAGTCAATAGGGACTTCAAAATAGGTTATGTCACTGTTTTACTATACTAAGAAAATCATAGGAAAACCCAATAAGTATTAACTACTGCTTTAAATGAAAATCTAACCTAGAACCTCACACTCAGCTGCATATACGTAGTTTGATATCTAGCTGTGTGTACCAGCATTGATTCTTCTCTTTCAAAGAGCTTCGGAATAGGTACTTACCTGTGTTATTTTGTGAAGTTACCTATTTAGTTACATGGAAGTGGAGTTTCTTGCCGGCTCTTCTCTTCTTCATACTTAAGACTCACTTTTTGTAAGCGTGCAGTTTTGACTTTTTAAAAGTACTTATTTAATGGTGTAATTGAAATAAAACATTTTGACTTTGACATCAAGCATTGCTGTGCAATGTGAACCTCCTGGCTCTTTAAGTACATTCGTGGGGTGCCTGAGTCCGCCATTTTTTATTCCGCGGCGCATGCGCGGTGACGCAACGCGCCGCTGGTATGCACGGAACAGGTTTGCGACCACCAGCTAATCCGGACATGGAGTGCGTATACTGGAGGCGTTACTTTGTATTTGGGACTGTTTCAAACTAAAATAATTAACTAAATACCCGTATTGCAGACTTTAAATATATCGAGATGCGTTTAATTCATTCGTTACAACAACATGGAAACTGCTGTCAATTTTCAATAGGGTGTCTACATTGTAATTATTGCAAGGACAATCCATATACCAAGAATCTATATTAAACTTTTTTGTTGTTGCTAAAGTATATATTTTTTTAAATAATCTCAATAAACCTGTAGATACATAAAATAATCAGATCTTACTAATTTCGCAAGATTTATTTAGGAAACTGAATGGAAAAATGTTGTATCTAAGTATAATAAGTACCTACCTACGCTAATGACGATTTATCTGATCGATAATTTTGTTCACGCTCAATATTTCTAAGCATTATTCTTCCTGTAGCAAGCTCTTTTTGCCAATAAATGCAACACAACACATTTTACCTAATCGATATTTTGCTAAATAGGTATCTCCGCATATTATACGATTATAATGAAATTCGGAGCTATAATAATAACGTGCTCATTCATCTGTTTTCAACTTCGCCCAACTCCAATAGTACAAAATATTAAGTCTGTCTCCGTCTGTCTGTGCTTACTGACTGACACATACAGACGTAGGTAGGTACCTAAACACAAGGCAACATTTTTTCCGAGCAAGATTTTGTAATACGTCATAGAATGTCGACTAATGGCGAATATAGTAAAAGGAATTGTGTCAGCATTTTAATTAGTCGAGTTTTTTTCTGTTTCGCAGGCTCAATACCAATACAGAGTTATAAACTTACGATGGAGAAGAATTCTGTAATATTACATAACTAGCTTCTGCCCGCGACTTTATCTGCGTGGACATCAGGATTGGGTCCGACCTGAATAAAAAGTAGCCTATGGGTTATCCCAGGCTATAATCTATATATGTGCCAAATTTTATCCAGAACCGTTCAGTCGTTCTGGCGTGAAAGATTAACAAACATCCATACTCACAAACTTCAGGTTTATGATATTAGTAAGGATTTATTTACATTTTGTGTGTGTGACTTTTTAAATTTATGTGATGTTTGACATTTGATTTAGGAAATCTCGCCGATCAGATTACCCCGTCTTCCATAATTTTACTCAATACACAAATCTTCACACAAAAAACCTTGTTGAATTTGAAAAACCTCCGAAACTGGGATGAATTCTCAGATCTTTTGCAAAAAGTATAACATTACAAACTATAAATTACATAATTAGGTACTAATTAGTGTACTTGAGAAGTTTATTGGTAGGCACATTTTAAAAGGTTCATAATTTTATTTTTTTAATCTTGTTAGTATTATCAATCAATAACTTGTTAGCACTTACTGCGGGGCTTTGCACATGCTTTCTTTTTATGATTATTTAAGATCCATATTTAAGAACAGTTTATCATCAAACTGCGCCGAAGGTGCTTTATAAGTAGTAAATACCTACTTTATTTTTTTCATGGAATAATGTATTCATGTTACAGTTTATCGCTGATAAGATTTGACACATTCCGTTTTGTGGTTATTGATAGCTTGCCAAGTTTATGTTACTCAGGAAGCTAATAGCGTAACGTTAACGTTGCTATATAACGTAAATTAGTAAGCTTAGCAATGTTAAAATTGTAAGCAATATTAAAATTTAATTTACAAATAAAACAATATATAAGCCTGCTAATCAAGTTCATGGCTTTAAGAAAAGATAAAAAATACTCGCATTTGTAATATAGGGTACTTTTATAATGTTTTGTGTATGACCTATATAAACAGCGCGCGGTTGACCGCTCAGTTTAGTTATTAAATGATTCTTGTGCGAACGGTTTGTTTTACTGAACATCACAATGGCGACGAGGATGGCGAAGTTTGGCGAATTTGACATGAAGACTGGAAGCTGGCAGTCATACTGCGACCGGCTCGAAATGTATTTCATAGTCAACGAAGTGAAGGAAGATCTTAGATTACCTACGTTAATAGCATTCATGGGTGAAACGGCGTATGAATTACTAGTAAATTTGTGCAGTCCTCGGAAACCGGCCGCTATGACCTTTACTGAGGTCGTGAAGGTCATGAGAGAACATTTGCAGCCGAGTCCATCTATTCTCGCGGAACGGTTTAAATTTAGACAAAGAAGACAACAATCTGGAGAATGCATATCGGATTACGTGGCGGAACTGAAGAAAATAACTCGGTATTGTGAATTCGGATCAAGTTTAGACGACAACCTAAGAGACCAATTTGTATGTGGGATTCGGAGTGATATGATTAGACAAAGATTGTTCACGGAAGGGAACATAAAGTTCGTGAAGGCTGTCTCGGTGGCCACTGCACTGGAGGCGGCGGAGCGGGATGCGGCCGCTGTAGACGGGCGCGGTGACGTCAGCGGGGCGGCGGCGGCTAGTACGACCGCCAGCGCGAAGGTGCTCGAAGGTTCTCGAACAGGCATGGAGTCGCGGCGGATTTCAGCAGCGGTTGAACAAACGGATAGTGTTCATCGCATGCAAGTAGGAGGATGCGCGGCATGCGGGGATTATCGACACACAAAAATTGACTGTAAATTCTCGAAGTATCAGTGCAGCAGGTGTAGAAAATTTGGGCATTTACGTCGGATGTGTCAGGAGAACGGTGGGACAACCGTAAATCGGGGCCGTAGTCATTTCAACGGCGGCATTAGTGGAGTGACACGTGGCGATGGCGGCGCGGGTGCCGTTGGTGGGCTGCGCGCTGGCAGCCGAGGCAACGGACGTTTTGCGAAAATGCGGTCGGGCACCACGGCCGGGACTGCGGCAGCGATGCATGTATTTGAGGCGCATGAGGAAGGAGACGCGGACTTGGACATTTTACAGGAGGAAGAACCAATTTATCAAATGTCACTAAGTCAATATAGACCGGTAAGCATGACAATTTCAGTAAATAATGTAATGCTGTCCATGGAAATAGACACGGGTTCACCGTTATCTTGTATATCTAAAAATACTTACCTAGAACATTTTTCTAACATACCGTTACTACCGTGTAATTTATCGGTAAAATTTTATAATGGTAGCAAAGTTCAACCAGCAGGCTATCTAGAAGTGACTGTAACATATAAAAGTCGCAAAAAGAAATTAGATTTGTATGTTTTCAATAACGGAAGTACTACACTTTTAGGGAGACAATGGCTTTCAGAATTAAATATTACTGTACCCCCTATAGAAATAAATAATGCTCGTTTAGACATGGACATAAATAGTCAGCAAAGAAATAACATCTTATGTGATATTTATTCTAGATATAATAAGTTGTTCGATGGCGGACTGGGGTGTTTCACTGGTGGTCGAGCTACTCTGCATTTACGAGAGGGAGCAGTGCCGGTGTTCTGTCGCGCGCGCCCGCTGCCGTACGCGCTGCGCTCGCGCGTCGACGCCGAGCTCGACGCCATGCTGCGGGCCGGTGTCATCGAGCCTGTGGACACCTCCGACTGGGCCACACCTCTGGTAATTGTACACAAGCCGGATGGTGCTTTACGCTTATGTGCTGACTATAAGGTTACATTAAATCGAATGTTACGAGTAGATAAGTATCCTGTGCCTAAAATAGATGATTTATTTACTAAGTTATGTGATAGTAGGTATTTTACTAAGCTTGATCTATCTCAAGCATATAATCAAATATTGCTAGATGATTCTAAGGAATTAACAGTTATTAATACTCATAAAGGTCTTTTTAGATACAATAGATTAGTTTATGGTCTCGCGTCCAGTCCGGGAATTTTTCAGAGAATAATGACTCAGTTGTTTGATAAAATACATAATGTTACCATATTTTTAGATGACATTTTAATAACGGGAAATTCGTTTGAGGTTCATTTAGAGACAATTAACAAAGTTCTTAAAATATTACAAGAAAACGGCTTAAAAATAAAAAAAGAAAAATGTGATTTTTTATGTAAGGAAGTCAAATATTTAGGATTTATCATTAGCAGAGACGGTGTACGGGTAGACCCGGATAAGATTAAACCAATTATTAAACTTACTGTTCCCACTAATGTATCGGAATTAAAATCGTTTTTGGGAATGGTTAACTTTTATGGTAAATTTATAAAAAATTTAAGTTTTTATTTATCACCTTTATACGACTTATTAAAAAAAGGTAAACATTGGATCTGGAATAATATACACACTCGTGCATTTACTCAAATAAAGAAATTATTAATTAGTTCCGAGATCTTGTCACATTATGATGAGGCACAGCCTGTAGTAGTTACGTGCGATGCGAGCTCGCGCGGGGTCGGCGCAGTCTTGGCGCAGCGAGCGCCCGACGGCCGAGAGTACCCGATAGCGTACGCGTCTAGGACGCTCACATCTGCCGAATATCATTATAGTCAAATACATAAAGAAGCGTTAGCTATAGTATTTGCAGTGAAGAAATTTCACCAGTATCTATATGGTAGACCGTTTGTTTTGAAAACTGATCATAAACCTTTGGTTAGTATATTTGGATCTGAGCTAGGAATTCCAAGCATGACTGCGAGTAGATTACAGCGATGGGCCTTAATATTGTCAGCTTATGATTTTACTATTGAATATGTGAATACAAACTCAAACACAGCTGACGCTTTGTCTCGTTTAGTGGAAAGTTATAAGACTGTTAGTGAATCCGGAATGGAGGAAATTCCGGAACAAACATACTTACATTTTGCCTCGGACGCCTTGTTACTTACACATAAAGATATTAGAGAGCAGACAAAGAGAGATCCAATGCTAACACGTATTTTAAGCTATGTTAGGGATGGCTGGCCAAGGGAAGTAGACATAAAGGAACTGAGGCCATATTTTAACAGACGTAGTGAAATTTATTCCGAATTAGGTTGTCTTATGTGGGGTCACAGATTAATAGTGCCAAAGTCTTGCCAAGATAAGGTGTTAAAGGAACTACATGATACTCATATGGGGATAATAAAGACAAAATCTATAGCTAGAAGTTATGTGTGGTGGCCAGGGATTGATGAATTGTTGGAAAACCTATGTCGAAACTGCACAGTCTGTGCAGAAATGGCCGAGGAGCCAGTCCACCACACACCGCAGCCGTGGACTTGGCCGTCTCGTCCATGGACTAGGTTACACGTAGATTTTTTAGGGCCTATACATGGACACAAGTACTTAATAATGGTTGACGCGACTTCCAAATGGATAGAAGCGTGTGCAGTCACGTCAACTGCGGCAAAAGCAATCGTAGGAAAAGTTAGGGAAATTTGGTCACGGTTCGGAATACCGAAGCAATTAGTATCTGACAATGGACCCCCCTTTAGTAGTGAGGAATTTAATTCATTTCTAGAATACAATGGAGTAGAACACATATATTCTGCTCCGTATCACCCGGCTTCTAATGGATTAGCAGAGAATGCGGTTAAACAATGTAAAAGGGTAATAAAAAAAGCTATTATTCAAAATATAGATGTAGAACTGGCACTTCAGCGATTTTTACTAGTATATAGGACCACCGAACATAGTACCACAAAAGAAACGCCTTCACAAATATTGCAAGGTAGGACGTTAAGAACGCGGATAGACCGTTTGAAACCAGCGCGGGAACAGCAAGTGGCTGACGCGCAGCACCGGCAGCAGCGTGGCGCAGGTGGCACGCAGCGCGCGCTACAAGCGGGAGATGACGTTTGGTGCCGGGTGTACCAAGGACTAAAAAGGTGGGTAAGTGGTACGGTGATCGAGCGCTTAGGTACTACAGATTATCAAATAAAATTAGTGGATGGCACAGTGATACATAGGCATATTGATCAGTTAAAACTTAGAATTAAGTGGGATGATCCATCACCCACAGATTGCGGAATAGTCA
Organism: Acronicta aceris; assembly: GCA_910591435.1. Classification (NCBI taxonomy): domain Eukaryota; kingdom Metazoa; phylum Arthropoda; class Insecta; order Lepidoptera; family Noctuidae; genus Acronicta; species Acronicta aceris. Next base: position 2,249,405 of record OU342781.1, on the reverse strand, counting down.
GCACAAAAGCGGCGTCACACTATTCTAACCGGCAATTACGTAATGTTATGGTTTGCCCTACCGTACCGGGTACGGAAATACCAACAGAGGTGTGCCCAGAGGTTGGTGAGGGAGCCTCGGTGCGCACTGTAAGCAGTGGGGGCGAGGCGAGCGCAGAACAGTTGACGGCACCGGGCTTGTCTGAACGGTTCGATAATCAAAATAATGAAGTAGCCTCGACCGCTGGTGTAACGCGGCCGATTAGAATTAGAAAACCACCTAATAGATATCAGCCATAATAATTATTATATAAAATTTATTTAACAATGTAGATTGGTAGATAATAGTGAAGTCATCAAGAAATTGGATAACTCGTGTTTATAATGTATAACTACAAGGTACTGTTAATTGTCGGCTAAGACATTGTTTACAAATAAGTTAGTAAATAAGGGTGGAGGTGTAATATAGGGTACTTTTATAATGTTTTGTGTATGACCTATATAAACAGCGCGCGGTTGACCGCTCAGTTTAGTTATTAAATGATTCTTGTGCGAACGGTTTGTTTTACTGAACATCACAGCATTAAAGTGACACATGACTCTTACTAATCACTTCTCAGGGTGTCTCGTAGGTCGAAGCCAACTCATTCACACACATAAACTCTATACACAAGGCTGGCAACATTATAGCTATTGCAGATTAATTACACTTGTTGAGTAACATCTGCCCTGTAAGGCCAACAGGTGAACAGATCAAGCGACCTTGTGATAGTCTATGGTGTTTTAACTCGTGTTTATGGCATCTTGCTAAGTTATATCAATCTCAGAGGAGGGCTTAGTAGTAATGTAGACGGTTTCTAAAATGGTTTCAAGTTATTAGCGATAGCAATCTGTCCATCTTTGTATGCAGACTATATGCGGATAATTTTCCAAAGATACAATTAAATACAAATTGACGACACGTTTGGCGTAGCGGCTGAGCGATCGGCTTCTGCGCAACGTGTTGTGGGTTCGATCCCCACACGGAGCAAATATTTGTATGATCTGCAGGTAGTTGTTCCGGGTCTGGGTGTTTGTGTTTGTGAGAATTTGTGTTTGTAAACGCACCCACGATACAGGAGAAAATCCTAGTGTGGGGCAACGTTTTTAAAAAAAAAAAAAATTTGTATTTCTCAATTCAATAATTTGAAATCTGATTTAATGCGTCAACAAATCAAGTTTAACATAATACAGTCAAACTCATCTTAAGCGTCATATGAGTTTCTTTTAAAAAATAAAATTTATTTTGAGCACGTCTATCACTTTCGCTTCACTACTGTTTTAACTCCGTTTGCTAATTCGTGGACAATAGTGTGGCTTACATTTTTATCAAGGTATCTTTACCTATATATCCTTTGTAATGTAACTGTTTTTTGTCCTAAATAAATAAAATAAAACTTTTTGTATTCAAATGATAAGTTATTGTGTTTGGAATCTAATGGCATTAATATATTTGAGGTATTTGTTATAATTGTTTCTATGGATAGGAATAAAATGCGTCCCTATACTATAGACTGACCTGTTTTTACATTACTTATAAACTATTACAGCTTTGTCAAAAATAAACTCCCCTTATTTACTCTGATGCCTTATTATTACCTACATAGCTTAACAGTCGGCATCAACAGTAATTAGATTAGGTAATTTACTTCACAAATGCTATTATAATAGTCCATTAAGCGAATTGAAGCAAGGTAATGAGATTTTCAAAATTCACTTACATACTATATTAAGTCTGTTGACAGTGACACACATAGGAAATGATATGCTATTAACGTATCAACACTATTAGAATGATAATGGAACTAAAATTGGTATAATTTGCATAATATTGTTGTGTTATTTGTTACGAAATGTTATTTTATCGTATTCTTTTAAAAACATTGGGGGGCTAAATGTTCTGGTAATAAAACTTTTGAAGGAGGACATTTATTTTGACTTTCATAAGCTGTCTCCATAAATAAACCAATTACTGCTCACCTTGGGGCACTTTTAGTCCAAAATAAGAAGAATCAAATAAAGCCTAAGTCCACTCATCATCCTTCTACCTTGGTCTTTTTATTTGTTATGTCCTTTGCTTTCATTTCCCATCATCCGTTACCTCATTATTTACTTCCTTTTCAAACATATGGGCCTTAATACAATACATCCATCTTTTCTTTAGTCTCTCTCATTTAGTCACATGGGTTTCATCCCTCCTCATCACATCATACCAAAGAAAGTCCACTACAACTAGTTTCTGAGCTCTGTGAATTTCTTTCGAGCATGTATGTCCCTAGATTTCACAATATATTCCTTCCCCATTTAATTAAGTGGCAAGTACCTACTACTTAATTTCTACATGAAATGGAAAAGTGATTTGACTATGAAATGGAAAGGTGCGAGTCTCGGGTTAAAATCTGAATACTATTAACACTAAGTTATCATTGCTTATCCGTAAGAGAGAGTATATTGTAAGACTGTATAGGATCACAATATTGCATTACCATACATTCCATAGGTATTACCTATTCTCAAGATATGGGAAATGCACAATCTCAAACTTGTATAGCTATAGCGCGATTTCCAAGTAATATTGAACATTATAAATTCATTTGCGTTGAGGTCGTAATGTCGTCCGGTGACGAGGCGACCGTGACCGTTTACTTACGTTTAAGGGCAGTTTCTTTTAATCGTATCTTATATTTAATACCTATTCGTGTAGACTGGGTCAAAAGAGATTTTGAAAATGAACTCGAGATACGTTTTTATTCGCTCTAAGAGAGATAAAAGCGATCCCGTCCCGATCAGGATCCCGAACTTAACGATAAAAAATCATAGTCGTAAACTAAAATAGTTCTTATAAGTCACATACGATATTTCATTAACTGTGTAATAGTCATATGACCAACTCGTATGGACATCGTAAGAAGTTAACAAATTCAACGTTTTCCTTTATAAGAATTGATAACTTAAGACAATCCCTTACATATTATATATTCATCATCATCATCCACAGCTTGACTTCACCCACTGTTGGGTATAGGCCTCCCTCAGTTTGTGCCGTCCACCAAGTATTACATTCAATGACTATTAAGACATGTCCGCATTCATCTGTAAGGATGGGAACCCTACCTAAGAACTATAGTAGTGATAGCGAGTAGCTATAGGAAATAATTAATAGCGATAATTTATGCAATATCGTGTTTATTGCTGATATTTATAATACAACCTGCACATTATTAATTGTTAAATACTTGACTTCTCCGTGTGTAACTCGATGCATATAAATTGTTTTAGCATACGTCGTTATATATGTATTAATAAGTCTTATTGATTATTCTATATTTATATCATCATCCGTACACATCAATTCTCATTTCAGCTGCATACCTACACAATTACGCATCTTGTTAGTAAATAGCTATTTTTAATAGATAAAATGCGAATTGTTATTCAGGCCTAATCAAGATCTTAATTCATAGTTGCTCCTGTTATTAGACATGAGTATAGAAGGACCATTAATTGCATGCCTTGATACAGAAATGGGAATGTGTGCGGCTTGCACTTTTTTTTATGGGATAGGAGGGCTAATGAGTAGACGGATCACCTGATGGTAAGCGATTACCGCCGCCCGTGGACACCCGCAACACCAGAAGAGGAGTCAGAAGTGCGTTGCCGACCTTTTAAAAGAGGATTGGGCCTCTGGTAACCTCACTCACTCGGCGAAACACAATGTAAGCGTTGTTTAACGCCGGTTTTCTGTGAGGCCGTGGTATCACTCCGGTCGAGCCGGCCTATTCGTGCCGAAGCATGACTCTCCCACGTAAATAAACTTCAACAGGTATAAGGTATAACTCTAACTGCAATTAGTTAGTGAAACATTTACGCAAATATAGGTGAATAATATATTATATTCCGATAATAGTATAATAGTCGGAAAACTAACTATTCACCTACTTACTTCATTAAAAAACCTACAGTACTATAATAGTATTATATTCTCTGTGCCTACAGTAAAATATAGCAGGAAACAAAATATTATTTCTACAGCGACTGCTGGTTTAGTGCGAATGGTTTAGTTTTCAGGGCAGTTTACATTGCACAACTTTACTAGTTTTAACATAATAAATAAATAAGGTGAACTTGGAAACAATAACCATGTAAGTAATCATTATAATAATTATTCAAAACCACTAAAAAGTAACTTTAAGGTAATTAAACAAAAGACCTCTATTTTTTGTTTGAAATTAAATTCAGAACATACCTAGTATATGTACTTGCGGTCACTGGCAATGCCAATTGAATACATGAGAAAATAAATGATCAAGATTTTTTACACGATGGTTATCATACTATGGATTTAAAAGTAGATATTCTTCTCAGAAGGATATATTTTAGGCATTCAATAATTTATAAAACAAAATGCTGAAAACCTATACATATAAATTAATTAAGAACAACCACCACAAAGGCAGTATTTGTACACTTAATAAAAAAAATATATAACTTCATAAAAAATCTTTAAAATCTCCTTTTTCTGAAACTATTGCTTCATTCGCACGCAAGACCTCCATATTATTAGTTGTTTATCTGTCAATGTACATCAAAAATGCGGCCAGCCTTGGCAGTATGTACCGGAGTCATTAGAATCATCAACATGTCCCTATAACGCGATTGCAGTAAGTGATTGACAAAACTCGAACATACATGCGACATACATACCTAGTTAGGCAATATTTACATGTAGAACCATCGACTGCGGTGACCACACACCTGCGAATTTGAAGGACATCATGAACTCGAATTATGACGTAATAATTTAAGGATGAGAGGTGTATTATTCATTAAGATTGTGTTTGAAGAGTTTTTGCGAGCTTATAAAAAAGTTAACGTTTTTCTAGACCATTGTATATTACACAAGTACATACCACATGGCATATTCACATATATACATTTGGATAAATCATATAATTCTTAATAGTTTAAGTACCTACCAACGTGAATAACCAACCTTAATAGTTAAAAACAAATATTATTAGTTATGGCTATGTAATGAAAAACAGCATTAGTTATTTAAACATGAAGATTTACAATAATCGCAGTGTTATCTTATATTAAAATTTATGAACACATGTTCTACAAGAACTTGGAGCAGAGAATAATATATTGCTCAATTTAATTAGATTCTTCAAGCAAAAACATTGAAGTTACTATGTAATATGTTATTTAGTAGATTATGGATCATTACGTTTATGAAGTAACTAGTGGGTGTTAAAACGATTTATAAATTGAGATCATAGAGTGCAAACTTATAATAGCAGAGACTCTTGGCAGGACAAAAACTAAAGAAGCAAAATCACGAACAACTAAATTAGTTTTGAAGTTTGCTTTGTAGTTGAGATCATAATAACACATTATGAGAAGCTGAGTAAATATTACGTAATGGCTGTGGAATCATTTGGCTATAATAGACGAGTCCTTGAAAGAGTGTTTTTACTATATTATGAGAATTCGTTTTATCATTTTGTGGTGCAGAATTGTATTGATATGCAAAGGCAATTTGTAAAGATAAATCTAATCCATTTAAAGATATACGACCACTGATCTAAATATCAGATGTCATTACAATGTAATAATGTAGGTACCTTAAAACTTATAGAATTCTTATCGAACACATATAGGACTATATCTGTGACTTTAAACTAAATAATAAGTAAAACTAAGCTGGAAAGGATTTATCTTGTGGACAAGTTCCACAAGATAAATCCTTTTTAAAATTACCTTTGAATATATTTTTTTCATCGAGAACGGATACTGCGAGCATGGAAAACGCGTCTAATAGGTATCTATCTGGTTCACACTGAACACTCAGCTTATGGTTGTGTTCATAAATGGCGCGAAGCCGATATGGAAACTCGAATACGGCAAATTTGGATTTGTAACTAGCTATTGTCAGCGGTTTTACTCGCATCCCAAAGAACTTTTCGAGACAAAAGGAAGCCTATGTCCAAGGTCCACGGTGAAATCTATCTCTATACCAAAATTCGTGAAAATTGATATTGCGGTTTAGGCTTTTTTAAAACATTACAAACAGACAGAGTCACTTTTGCATTTATAATATTAATTTGGCCGTATGGATTTAACGCATCTAGGACACTGTTTGTGGTACGCATTACTTATCTCCTTCCTTAATATTAATACTGACGTAGCGTGGCTTACTTAAAATACCAATTTTACCGACTAGGGGCCCGATTTTTCAATTAGTCAACTAATTATTCATGAAAAGCATTATAATATGCTGTGTTTGTGTTTATGTTTATTCAACCTAGATATTATTAACGTAATGCTATGATAAAATCAACATTTCATAATCGTAAAGCTTCAAGTTCAAAAGACGGAGTACGTGGGTAAGTAATAAATAATGAAGTAATTATTATAAAAATAGGTAAGTAGGTTAGGTCCTTGATTTATTTCAATGCAAAGTGCTTCCTTAATTGTATTTTCTTGTTTACGTAACCTTATGGTAGGTAATTGGGGGTCATTGAGTACAAAATAACATGAGTGAGGGGTCAAGAGCCACGTCTGTTTAAGGGTGCGCCGTGCATTGTAATGGTATGTTTTGTAAAAACAATTTTCCTTTACAACTCAAAATTTTTACACGCGCACTCCATATGATTCAAATATATCCAGAAATTTTGAGTTATCCTTAGCGTTATTTGCTACATTAATAAGGTCATCTTAAAACCCTAAAAGTGGATGTCTCATAATTTAGTCTGAGACTTTCTTATAAGACATTCTGTCATCCTCAGATCCTCACGATTATGTCAAACTTATAAAATAACGGGCTCATTCTTGTTCGCTATTATCATCATCAGTTTTCCACTAGGTAAGCAGGTACACGATTATCGTGTCCTACCGAACGAAAATGGCCACCGTATTGCCAACATTTTTCTAAGGATCATCTGCGAATTCAAAATATGAATTGATTCCAGAGAAATTCTTCAATATTCCCTGTTTAGCTGTTCCAGGAATAGCCAAGGCTCAAAAATAATAAACTGATACCTACTTATCAAAATTAGTTAGTCTTTAGTAGTAAGCCCGAATTCCGTTCTTTTACGATATAATATTGCATCCCAATAACAGTTTATAACAATACGGCCCACCCGCGACGGATCGTTACTTTCTAACCGATAGCACACAACATAAAACAAAGCGGCGCGGGCGCTATCCCAAAGAAAGAAGATGGCCGTCTGTTAGCATAATAATTATTGGCTAGTGAAAGTGACACGTTACGTGCTCCAAGTGCTATCGTACTTCGATTATTGACAGCCGTCACTAGATCTGATCGTGCGGGGAAAATAATTGATAAAATTTATCTGAATTGACACAAACAAGCCGAATACTACTTCATTAAGGATCGTGGCGAAAAAACGGGGATTTAATATACTAGAAGCACGCTTATTTAACTGTAAAGGGTAGTCTTAAGTCTAATTATTAGTTCATATCACAGGTTCATATTATTCGATATCTATCCCTATTATCAAATTAATCGCCTCATTTCAATCCTTTTATATTTACTGTATCTAAGTGTAATTTTATAAATATGTAAGTGACATTAAACATACCACTTCTTTATTAAAATAATAAATTCTGAATAAAATTTTATGGATAACCTTCCTTAGTTAAAATCTGCTTAGTTTTATATTAGAAAGATACTTCCTATAATTAATGGAAATTCAGCTTATTTGAGGTATTCACTAAACACGCCCATAACTTTAACTTGCAGTAAACAACATTAAATATGGTAATCGCCATTCCAACGCCTATCAGACCTATTGACAGAACTTTAAATCATTTTCACGGCATATTTTAGTTTGATATCTATTTTAGGGTGAGCCCGTTGTTTTTTAATGTAAATTAAAAAGAAACAAATATTATAACAAACAAAAGTCACAAGTATCCTTCAAATAGTGATTCAAATCATTGTCACATTAACCGTTCATAATATTTTGAATATTCCGCTTAATAAGATACGACAATTTACAAGTGTTTCCAATAGCCTCGGTAGCGCAGTAGGCAGCGCGTAAGTCTCATAATCTTAAGGTCGTGAGTTCGATCCTCACCCGGGGCATATCATTTTGTCATTTTCGCTGACACTTTTCATTCTTAACTCGTAACTTTTTCTCAATAAACGAGGTCATGGAACCTGCTGAATGTTCTGTTGCAACTATCAATCTATACGCACCTGGCGTTCATTGCGAAATGTTAACGCGTATGCAAATCCCATCAGTCTAAACAATAAAATGTCTTTACAAAACAGCCCACGTCTGTAACATGGCATCTGTGATTGTTTACATTCATAAATAGTAATAAGACTTGTTATTATGTCGCTAGTTGCTACCAAATTTCGTAACGTACATTTCGCAACAATTCACATTTAATAAATCACTATCAAGATTGATTTCAACGCCACCTATTGACAAGTAGATTTACTACTAGAAAATAATGTGATGTTGGAACTCCCGAATGTATTTTTTAGTAATTATTTGATTACATTTATTATTGTGATTTAATTAAATATTTCAACGAATCACGGCACTAAATTGATAATACATTTAGAATTAGAAGCTTGAATTGATCATTATTATTCTTTTTTGTTGCAGATTGGATGTTTACGGGACGCGTTTAAAAAGGCTGTAAGTGCAAATTATTGTTGTGCCTATTTTCAATGCTTATTGTTTATTTTTATCTCATTTCGTCATCTAAGCTAACAACCAGAACGAATATTCGTCGGCTTATCGATAGGCCATCTTTAACGAATTTATAAGCGGGTGGAGTAACCTCTTTGCGCATGTGTTACTACTTACATTCTTGGGTTGGCTACTACTTACCAACATAACGTAATTGAAAAGCCCATCGTGTTAAAACCGACTTAAAAAGGAGGAGGTTCTCAATTCGACTGCACATTTGAATAAAAACGCGATTGCTGTGTTTGTGTGAGGTCCTGAGTGCGATTCCCAGAATGAGCAGTGTTATTGGGCTTTTCTGTAAAATTCTCAGTGGCAGCTAGTATTTCTAATTTATGCGTTCGCCCTTATTACATGGGACCTAAACATGCCGCTGGAATGCGGGCGTACATTAATACATCTATGCCTAATACTTCGGGGAATACTGCCTCATTAGTCTAGTGGTCCTAAGCGCGACTGCTACACTAGAGGTCCTGGGTTCGATCCTCAGTTCGCGCAGTGTTATTGGGTTTTTCTTTGAAATTCTCAGTAGCAGCTCGGAGTCTGGATTTGTGCCCGGTGAATGGCTATAGGCTCGCCCCCTATAGCATGGGACCTAAACATACTGCGTATTGTGGGTGTACATTAAGTACGCCTCTGCCTAACCCTTCGGGGAATACAGGCGTGATGGTATGTTTTATGTTATGATAATACGAGTAGCCTACAAGTTAGGCGATGACACGGATAGGATTATTTATTTCATTGATATTTAGGAGGATTTAGAAATGAGATGAATGACCTCAAGACAGGTTTGGTTCACGTAATGTGATGAGTGATGTCATCAGATTACGCTCAATTGAAACCGAAAAGAAGTAGAACCTAGAAACATTTGCATAGAATAAAAATTATTGTACGTAGGTACAATACTTCACACCTGTATACCTCGAAGCATTAGGTAGAGGTGTACATCTACAATTCGCCGGTTTAGGTCCCATGTAACAAGAGGCGAGCTACAAAAACAGAGCTGCTACTGAGAACTTCATAGAAAAACCCAATAACAGTTTGCTCGATCTGGGAATCTAACCCATAACCCAGTACCTCAAGTGTAGCAGTTGCGCTTAGAACCACTAGACTAATGATGAAGCAGTTCTTATTTCTTAATTAGATTAGAACAAATCAAAAAGCAAAATTTAAAAAATATTAGGTCTTCAATCTTATATAACTTCAAAGAATCTTGAATGAAATATTTTAATTTACATAACATTTTGACGCATTATGATAACGGTTAGGTCAAACCATAATACAAGATGGATTTACTAATTATAGTGTTATTAATTGCGTCGGGATTAAAGATCGCAGTCGTGCATTTAATGGATAATATTTTTTTATAATTACCATGTACCCGCTACTATTGTAATTACCTATAACCTTACGAACCTTCGCGGTTTAGGCCTCAAAGCCAATATTTACCACAATATAATGGGAAATGAGGGAAATACCTGCTACCTAATATTATTACACTAGTTTCTGCCCGTGAATTTGTCTGCGTGGACTTCAGAATTGCTCTGGATAAAAAGTATCCAGACTATAATCTATCTCTGTGCCAAATTTTATCCAGTTCCGTTCAACTTTTCTGGCGTGAAAGAGTAACAAACATCTACACATCCTCACAAACTTTCACGTTGATATAATTAGTAAGGATTTCATTGGCAGAAGATGTAAATATAATATGAGACTACCCATTCACCAAAAAATATGGGCATGGGTAACATTCCACGTCAGAGATTCTGCGGGCGTGAAAAGTAAGTTACCAGAATAGTTTCGAGCTTGAAAATGGATGGAGATACGGGTAGGGGACACCAAAGAAAAGATAGATTTACTGTGTGAGGGATGAGGCTACAAAGGAAGTGAATGATGAGAGAGATATGGAAGAAAAAGACATAAAGACCCCAAATTTTTTTACGTGGGAGAGCCATGCTTCGGCACGAATGGGCCGGCTCCACTGCAGTGATACCACGGCCTCACAGAAGACCGGCGTTGAACATCGCTTGCGTTGTGTTTCGCCGAGTGAGTGAGGTTACCGGAGGCCCAATCCTCTTTTAAAAGCTCGGCAACGCACTTGTGACTCCTCTGGTGTTGCGGGTGTCCATGGGCGGCGGTGATCGCTTACCATCAGGCGATCCGTCTGCTCGTTTGCCCTCCAACCCCATAAAAAAAATGATGATGTTGAAAAAAGACGAAACACACTTTTGTCTCTACATTAAATATACGATTTTAATTGTTATCGCTAGTATTTTCTCATCCTAATGACAAAGAAGTATAACAGATCAAATATGAGTTAAATTTTGCAATGTTACGACTGCTTAAAAAGTTATTGTTGGTGTTACATTGAAAGCATGCCGTGAGAATTCCCAGCCTCTGATTGGCTAACCATTGGTAGTAAAAAGGGCTACTAGAAAACGATTACTGTTGTCGACAGCAATTTGTAGGACCTATTGCGTTATCTTCGGCTCTATGACTCTCGAGTTTATTTCCAATTCTATTGTTTTAATTGACTATTAAATAACAAGTATGGTGCGATGTTTCCATTGGAAATAGCTCCCGAAAATAATAGTTTCAATACGGGTGTCAAATCGAAACGATCTCTACAAATTTATTAAATGCACCGAACCTAAACTTTGTGTGAATTTAGGGCGATTATTCTTTCAAAACTCTTTAATTGGAGTATAGGACAAGTAAAACTAAGAATTTAATTGTTAAATAGCACATTCCGTGACGACACAATGAAAAGTAAGGTCGTCCAAATTTAGTTAGAACAGGCATGTCGACCCAAGCCTTTATCGCAGTAACGCAGTCTATCTACATTCCAGACAAAGCTAGATAAATGTAATATCAATATACGCGTTTAGTCACGGTTGCTGCCTGATATTGGACGGTGCGTGACAAAAACTGCATGCCCAATGTATTACTTTACTAGCAAAACGTACAGATTACGTGATGTTTTATTTAACAACGAGTTCATAATTTCGCTAACCGAGTATAGACAAGGACATTCCGTAAATGTTTCAAGATCAACTATTTTAGTGTATTTTGTAACTTTATATAACAATATTTAAAATAAAATATCAGTTGTTTTTAAGTGTTAGTTAATTATTGTAATACTGTTACTGGGCTGTAACATTTTTAAGCTGGAAATGATCAGTATTCATCAGACACACGTTAGATCATAGTTGAAGTATTCATCTGCTTATCGTGACAATTTTCGACAAATTATTAAAGCATTTGATAGAATTGACCTCTACTTCATCGAGCTCCCAAAGTTCACAGTCAATCAGAAAAGTTAAATTTGTGATAACTGACAACAAACAAACAACGAGGACTTACTTTACTGTAATATTATTGGACATTGTAATCAGAAATCTATCCATAACGTACAACTTTGCTTAACCTTTTATTTTACTTATAAATCAAAATTACATATATAAATCATATAAGTTGCACACATTATTTCTGGATCAAATTGCACCACACTAGTATCTCACACCTTTCAAAAATATTATTTCACTGCAAGCTTGATTTACTTGTTGATGATTTTTGGCGAAATCACAATTTCACCAGCGACCGGTCAAGTGGGTTATTTTTGCGCAGTTTTTCTAAGAAATCGCTACATTTTGATAGTACTTATCTCAACGAGTTGGCTGTATTTTCGCGAGGTTTTAAAATTAATATTTTAGAATAATACAGGTTAAGATGGCAATTATTTTAAGTCTTGCAAGAGAAAAGATAATTATGTTCGACTTAATTTTATTTATATTTGTTGAATGGAAAGTTATTATACATAAGTATTTCCGACTTCATCTTTGTCTCCTTCCTACTCCCCAGAAGCTGCTTCCTGAGCGCCCCTCTGAAATCTGCCGCCCATCTGAAATCCGCGGCCTATATTTGTTGTATAGCCCGAAGCCTATACAACAAATATAGGCCGCGGATTTATTACAGTACGCGCAGCATAAGTTGGCCGGAGTGAAGTTCGCCGTTTTAATGCGCAGTGGATTGTTTACGTTAAAAATTGTGTAGGTACTGCGCAACCAAACAGCTAACTTCAGTCCGGCCAACTTATGTCGCGCGTACTGTAATATATTAACAAATCCAGGATTGATTTCCGCACACAATTTAATTTTACTTTAACCAGAAAGTTCACATTCAATGCTATTTTTTTTCCAAAACCATACAATGTCTGATACTCCAATTCAATTTCATATATCTCAATGGATTTTGTGCAAGTCGTAAAACCTGCTTCATAATACCAGAACACATGTATATCGTACCTATGATTGTTGTGTCATTTACGACCTCTTACGTATGTAGGTGCAGCCTTGGTGTTAGTGGGTTATGCGCCGCGTGGGATGATCATTGTTTGAAATTAAGCACCCGCCTCCTCTTACTAATCTTTTCGGAGATGAGAACAAATATTTTCGGCATGACGATCATCGTTTATTAATTAATTATTGGGTTTGTGTAATTTGTAATAACCCACGCATCTCTATTGTAAATTAATGACAAGATTTTCAGCCATCTTAGTTATAATAAATCTGTAGAGAGGTCAATTCTGTACATGAAATATATTTCCAAAATAACTATCAGCGGGTGATTAGTGATCGATACTGACGCCAAAAATGCAATCAGTAAAATTTTTGTCTGTCTGTCTGTCTGTATGTTCGTTATAGAAACAAAAACCACTCGATGGATTTCAACGAACTTGGTACAATTGTTCTCCATACTTCTGGGCAGGTTATAGTATACTTTTCATCACGCTACGATCAATAGTTGGGAAAATGAGTGATTCATGAGAAAGGTTTCAAGCTATAAAACATCACGCTACAACCCTTAGGAACGGGGCAACGCAGGTGAAACCGCGGGCGAAGAACTGAGGAACAAAGTAACTATTCCACGCGGACGAAGTCGCTGGCAAAAGCTAGTACGAAATAAAGGTGTTAAAACCTCTAATTACTGCATGCGATATTTGATCCAATATACTGTTTTACAATTTCAGTATTTTTGTATATTATTTAGTTATGATTGTATTAAGTTTAATTTCTTGGTTATTTTGGTTATCTCTATTGTGTAGTACAAGTACCTACTCAAGGCTGTTAACCTCACTAAACTATTCCATTTTTAAATCATTTCCTAAGAAAAAATCGCTCCAAAATCTGAATGAGCACTTTCGGAGTAAAAATGCCGTTTTCGGCTCGCGAAACATCATTGCAAAGGATGCCGACGACGCGTGGTTCAGTATGTACTTTCCTTCTTACGCAAGTAACCACTGACCACTGACCGATTACGTTTTATGGGCGTTCTGTTATGGTCGTAATTTTTATCTTTAAGATTCTTTCACGGTCCGAATCGGGAACGAAGATGAAATACGCGGAAATTGCGATGAGTACCGTGCAATATTAGAGCTAGAATTTTAATGGCTGCCCGCTATTCATTACTCTCAGAATATGGCTGGAAATTCTTCTGTAGCTACCTATTTATTTTGAACATAAGATTAGATAATAATGTGAGATTATAATGTTGAATTTTGATTATTATTTAAAACGTTGCGAAGCGGGCAATGTGAAAGTTGGTGCGGCAACGAACAGTCGTCAATCGAGCCCTGCAGCAAATAAGAAAATAATATAAATTAATCATTCGGCTCATTGCATTGGAGACATGATTTTCGCTTCTTTAACAGTGTTTGGATGACGCTTGATACACTTAATAAAAAATATGTAATATAGCAATTCTGTAAAATAATACTCAACTACACGCTCTGTAAGAGTACCGTACCGACTCGACTGTCAGAAGGATGGCACTGTTCTTATGGTATAGATAAAGTCTCCCCTATATGACAAAATAACAAGTTCTAAACACGGCTTCTAGTTCCACGAAGAAGGCAGTAAAGCAATCCCGATTACTAAGATCACGTAGGAAAACAAAAAGCTATATAAAACATTGTAAAAATTTAATTTGCCGCTAAGGTTCGGCTATTGCTTACAAAATGTTACATAAAGATTCTGTCATTACGTCGGTAACTTGTAATGAGCTTCCATGTAATCTATTTGCACAGTTAATAGGTCTAATAGTAAACTCAATTCGACACTGAGCTACTTATTGTTATTGAGGCGCTTGCGCATGATAATGAGAGAAAGGTGAAGTAACACAAAGAACTGTTTCATTGTGTATCACATTGCTAATAAAATATTAATAAAGCTTTGAAATTGTATCAAATTTTACAGCATTTTTTTTCGAACATACTAGGCTTATAAAACTCCATCTCATGGCAAGATTGCAAATAAACATCGATAAATAATTTAAATTTATGAAATTGTATTTTCTTCTGATGTAAAGTATAATATTTCTAAATTTATAGTTTATTCTTTTATAACGAAAACAATTAATTATTATTTAAGTGAAAATTCTCCTTGAATATAACTGTGAAGCTAAAATAATATACTTCATAAATTCTTATTGTTATGTCTGTGATAAATATTCATGAGTGATTTCATCATGGATGATCAAAATACAGTATATATAACTTTCAATGTCATATTCATAATCAATATGGATGATGGGATTTCCAATCTATGTATAAGTCAAAACAATGAAGTAGATACTCAACTCTTACAGTTTATTGATTCCCATTTAAAATATCACAAATATACAGATCTTACTGCCAGTAGTAAAAATGATAAAATTATATTTATTTTTGTAAATATATATTTTAAAAGTCAAGTCACGTCTATACATATTAATTATACTAATAATATTTATGTACTTACTAGATTTTAATATAACGTCTAAGTATACGTAGACGTTATACGTATATAATTTCGTTTTTTAATTTTATCCTATGTTAAGTTCTTAAGTAGTTAACTGCTCTCATGTTTTCTAAATTTGCAATTTATCTGTGTGTGTGTAGTGAAGATTTTTAATTGGCACTGGATTAACTATGTATCTCGATGTTTATGATGTTATTTGTCTGTAAATCTTTCTTGCAAGAAATAAATAAATTAATAAATTTAACATAATTATAAGGCGTATTAGACAGTATGTATGTCTTACAAATTAATGTAACTATTAAAATTCATGAACAAAGAAGAAAGTGGCAATAAATATTTCAAGTTGTCTGAGTTTAGGGTCATTCAATTTAATTTTCTCATATTATAATAATATTGTACCTACTAGCTATTTATTGACCGCAGTTTCACTCGCGTGTCAAAAGAATTTACTTCGCCTTCTAAGTGGTATCCGTTTTCGTACAGGTAGCTTTTCTGTGACGCGCGTACAAATATACAGACAGACAAACAATAAGTAATTATAAAGATTGATTTGGTTTCTATGACTTTTATAAAGACTCCTATAATTATCTTTTTTAAAATAAGTATCTCTTATGTAGAGACATAGGCTAGTTACAATTTTATTGGTGAGAGTGCAATACCGCGTAACTAACTTTGCTGTAAGGTCTAACTTTGATTAAATAACATTGAAAATTAAGTCTTATAGCACTGTGTTAGTTACGCGGTATTGCACTCTCACCAACGTTATAATATTATAATTGTTCACATTTTATTTCAAATCGCGTGATGATACTAGTAATTATTTATTGGTGCCAACGCCACAAGCATTCACAGTTACTATTTTGCGAAGTCTTGGTAAAGTGACCAAGAAGATACGGGCAGATAAAAGCAACAGATAGGCCTATGGGATTGGATTTACATTTTCATAAACTCGTGGGCGCGGATTAGTCTCTTATATTTTTTATTTATTTTTCAAATCAGGCTATCATATACATAAATATTTATCATACATATTGCAACTCGCAAGGTTTACTTTAGGAGATTCCTTGGAAAGATTATTTTTTTAATTCGTTTTTTCTTGAGGCCAAGATTACTGGGGCAAAATTCTTTTGTCTTTGTTTAGTTAAATAAAATTACATACGTAATTAATTTTATAGTTCACCGTGAAAGTGCTAGAAATTATTTTTGTATAAATATGAGCATCAAATGTACCTACTTACGTAAATCACTACGTAGTATAAAACAAAGTCGCTGTCGCTGTCTGTCCGTCCGTCGTGTTTATGTATGCTTAGATCTTTAAAACTACGCAACGGATTTTGAAGGGTGTTTTTTAATAGATAGAGTGATTCAAGGGGAAGGTTTTAAGCTATTTAACATTACGAGCCATTCCTAGGAATGGGGCAACGCGGGTGGAACCGTGGGCGGGCCGCTAGTAATTCATAAATAAGAATTAACATTAATACTTACTTATTTATAACTAGCGACCCGTCCCGACATAACTGAAGTTTTAGTAGGGATGCCTAATTTTTTCAAGTAAGAAATATAGCCTATGTTACTTAGAGATAATGTAGCATTCTAATGGTGAAAGAATTTTCAAAGTCGGTCCAGTAGTTTTTGAGTTTATTCGGTAGAAACACAAAAATACAAATTTTCCCTCTTTGTAACATTCGTGTAGATTATCTTTTTGTGTTATTTTTGCATTTTCCATGATAAGATTATAAAGTTATTTTTTAGTAAAGGAAAAATAACTTCGTGTAGATTATTATTTATATTACATTTTACGAATGATATCTGAGTGATATCTACACTAAAAAAAAAATGGCATAAAGAGTGAAAATTAAAAAAAAAACGTATGCCATTTTATAGCGAAATTACCTGTAACAACTAGAATCTCAGGCGATAAAAACATCCCAATCATTGTCACCGACTTTCACATATTTACCGCAGATTCTAATCGCTGAGTGTTGCCACAACAAAGCCTTAAGATACGATCGGGAACAATTTTGTGTAATTAGATCTGTTCAGTCATTGTTAAGTACACTTATTACAGGGCAAGTGATACTGTTAGCAGATAACGGTCTCAAAGGTGAGTGTCGCGAGATTTTAATTAGCCCTCGCAGTACTGTGACAACATTGAATAATGTCACTACGGACTACGAAACTACGGAAGATTGTGTGGGAACTTAGAAATTTATTCAAAGAAAACATGTAATCGCTTCGTAATATTTAAAATTCCAACGTTAGATAATAAATATTCAAACATCACTTTGACACTATGTAAAACCACATAACTATTATGACAAACTTCACTTTCGTACAAAATTTCTATGTAAGTAAACAAAAAAAAAAACGTGCAAATAAAACATCTTTCTACAATTGTGAGCACTTTTCGTCGCGTCCGGCAATCTCACGTACGTCCCACTTCGCAACCGTTGCGCTTTCCAATCGCGAATTTGAATTTTAAAGACGAAAAATTAAAATTAATTTTCACGCCATCTTTTGTCGAGTAAACTGATCTTTGAATATGTGTTCCTTTTTTTAATAATTATGATGCTATTGTCTTCAACTGTAATATCCATAGGTAATTAGTTTCTTGTAATTTCTTGATTAAATAGTTTATAACTTTTCTTTTATTTTGAAATGTCTTGGGTTGAAGTAGTCTTCCTTTTGCTTCTGATTATATTGCATCTGAACCAACATAATACTAGTGCTGCCAGTGAGAAGGGTCACTTCACTGTTCAAAATAACTGTTTCTTTGGTGATCAGTGTTCAGTAACAGTTCCTTTTATCAGTATAATTTATCAAGTAATTTCACATGTTGTACTCGCATAGCTTCGCGTTTCGTTGCGTAGAGCCAGCGAAAGTGTTCGTCCTACTAGCTGCGGTACATATTGGCAGGTACTTATTTATTCGCACCTGCAATAAGGAATTTCTCTTATTGGTATGTTCGTACTAAGTTGGGTTATGAAATGTATTGTGAGAAAATACCGATGTATAATGAAATGATAATGAATGATGCTTAATTTTTAATACCATTCCTTACGGAACCATACAGTAATATGCATACTTATAGTGGTATGCATAATACATACTACTTTATGTATGCATATTACTTTATGCTTTATATTAATCCCTAATGCCAACATCTCTTCACTGCTGTTTGGTGGATAAAGGCGTAATCATCTGGCTTCCCTCGCGAGGGTTGGTAGACTTAACACACCTTCAAGAAACAATGTTTCTCCTTGCCTGTCCTTAAGTAATATTAGTTATCAAGATCTGGCTCTATTTATATACCTAATCATATTAATATTAACTTATCGAGAAAAAAAAAATCCCCGAAAACTAAAATTTAAGACGAGGAAACTGAAATGACAATACTTACAGTGGCAGCGACACCGTCCCTGGGTGCTTAACTTACTAGGTAGAGCCTATGATCCTATTACCAAATTTAAAAAATTTGCTAACTTTGGAGTACTTGCGGCAATTCGACAATAAACATCATTATTATGTTTACTTTCATGAATATTTAATGTTTCCTATTTTATGTGGTGTTGTGATTGGGATACTTATATGCCCCTTTTCACTATAAATAATAAATAAATACATTTATTCTCAAGTATCATCGCGTTAGTTACAGAGTAACTTACAAAAACTATGTTAGTAATTAATTATAAATTTAATTTATTCATACTGTCTCGAGGTTCCACCTCCAGCTGAAACCTTACAGCAGCGATTCACAAACTGGCAGTCTAGTCTGCTTGCTATCATGTTCAGGATGCTGTTGGTACTGGACCTATGCATTTGTAAATTTCACTTTTCAATGTTCACACATCCTGATATCGCAATATCATACCAGTGATGATTATAACACCATCTATTTTAAAAGAGTTTCCATAGAGTCTCGCCGAATTCTTCTCCATAGGATCTACCTTTTGGAACCGTGCAACTAGAATCATAACGTTTCATAAATGCTTGTAAAAGCTCATTTGAAATTGAACTTTAGCCTTTCGGATCGGACAGGGTTTTTTTGGTATAGTATTAAAGTGTATTTTAAGCAAAATAATATGATAATAATAATCGAATTACATATATTTCTCTTATTTATTCAAAAATTGCGCCGACCCACTTTTGAAATCAAGTTAAGTACCACAGTAAGTCTAAATATTTCATGTACTGTATCATGAGTTCACGACTTACTTTTAGTTAAATGTCATCCTAATCAGGTGCTATGCCTTCAACGATTGATACATTTACCAAAGTGATATTGAGCAAAGAAAATTCTGTGCCATAATCTAGATTTCAATTTTTACTACTGACTGATATTGCCGCAACTTTGCCGTCACGCCATAAAGATCGCTGGCTTGATTCTTATGAAGCAATATTATAATTAGTTTTATATGCTAATTGAACTAAGTATATGAATGTTTTTTGACATTTAATTTAGGACGTTATAATTATTACTTATTTATATTTCACGAGCTCTTACCCGCGGTTTCACTCGCATCGTAAGGGTGAGCCACGGCTCTGGCAGTCTGCAGTCCATAGGGGTCTTTAAAGATCGGCAACGCATTTAGCAACTCCTCTGGTGTTGCATGTGTCCACGGGTGATGATGACTACTTACCACCAGGTGACTCGTCAGCTCGTTTGCAGACTTAATCTATAAAAAAAATGTATAATAATTTGATAACGGGTGACATTGTTTGGAATGATTCGTGTATTATAAAACTACAATGACAGGAAAAATTAAGTGGCAGTTGTGTTTAAAAAAAATTGCATAAGTGTATCAAATAACCTACTTGAGCTACAAATATACCTAAGGTGGTATTGGGATCTAGGTTAGATTCAAGATTAGAGATCGAGATCTCCAAAAGAAACAGTTACAGTGGTATCTACTAGGTACCTATCTTCTCTCTACCTAGTTTACTTTAATCACCGAATTTCATTTATTACTTGGATCGATTATACTGTATGTGAAATCTTATCAACCGTATAATATGCTTTAAGAATAACAAAAACACCTGGGTGCTTAGAAAAAACGATCACACGCACGCGAACCAGTGATTGAAACTTGTAATCATTATTGCTATCGTTAAAGCCGAGAAATAAAGTCAGCTAAAAGGCAAAGAATTAATAACAGCTTTTTATAACGAGAAAAGTTTCAAAACATATTGTGAAACGTACAACTGTATTAATAACAAACTATAGCCAAGTGTGAAACGAAAACCTTAATTAAACAGACTTGACCAACTCGATTACGTATGTAAATCATAAATCGATATAAAATTTGGCAATCGAACGAAACAGAACGGTGTCATAATAAAGATTGAAGAGATGCTATTTTGCCTAATTTTAAATAATAATAATTGCGTTCCTAGTTTAAAATGTGTGGATGATTAATTTGAAATGGACTAGGTACTTAAGAAAATTGACATACTTATCTAAAGAAACATTAAGATAACATTATTTCAACAACTGAAGCATATAATTTGATCTTCCACGATTACATTAGCGTATCTTGGTAAAGAATGAGAATACTTTCGTAAGTGATACCAACCGAAAAATCACACTTGACATGCTTTGTCTCATAACGCGCAATCTCGTTGTACAAACACAGTCAAATAAAAAAAATATGTTTTGAAACTAAACATTTTCTAAAGATCTAATTGTTAATTTTGAAACATTACTTACTACCTAAGTATTTAGTTTAGATCTCTCTCTTTCAAATTAATTATCTAACTGAAAATAAGAAATAGCTTAGTCAATTGATATAATTTTGCTTGTTTTGCTACTGTAATCTATCGAGCGGGTGGTTTTTGTTAGATTTGTCATCCATCATCATCATTTTATAATTATTTTACAAATTGATAAGTAATTTGACACTGGCAAAATAGTCTCCGCAAAATAGAAGAATAATATTTAGATTTGGGGATTTAAAAGTAAGTAGGTATTCTTTAAATCTAAACATTACAGAAAAATATCAAAATAACTATATTTTTGTAATTATTTGCCTCCTGTTTTAGGTGTATACTTGTAAAAACAATTGCATCTATTCAATAGATCTTTGTTTTGTTCGTACCTACCTATAATTTGCAGTTCGTTTGACAAAGGGATTCCAAATGATTTAAGGATTGTTCCTTTCTTTAGTTTATGGGTACTGAAGGTAATTGCTGTTACCTTACATTCAGAAATGTTAGTAGCTATAAATAATGAGTAACTGCCTAGTTAAACTCAGTTTATTAATTAAGTCAATGTCTCAATTTCTTTGGAAATTGCGCAATATCTATAGTTTTACCAGTCCATTTTCAATGATCTTTTCTAATAGTCCACGGAAGTCACCTTGAATTGTAATCAAACAATCTGTTCAAACAGCTTTATCTTCAATTAAATGAAAGGGCAGAGCTGCAAGGTATTTCAAACAATTTAAAACAACTTAGAGTACAGTTTTGAAACACATCATTTGTTTTGAAAAAAAAAAATTAATTTACTGAAGTCAAGACCCTCTCGAGAATCTAAACGATCGTTTTTAAATTCTGTCCACTGATTAATCCTTGTAAATTTAAAATATTTTTAATACTTTCTTCCAGTCATATTAATTCGTAATAAAATAATTAATGAATTGACCTATCTATATTACAATACTTAACGGTTTCCTTTATGTTTGGGACTTGGAAAATTTTCTTTGTAAAGTAAGTCTGGTCAATAAACCCAGAATTATTGCATAATATTTTTTTTTACAAAATGTGTAGATGTGTATTAACTGTTATTATTACATGACTACTGACACTCTTTCTGGTTATACATACATTAATAGGTAAATCGTATGTCAACAAGATCATAAGAATGACCAGATTGTCAAACTCTGTGTTATCTCAAATCAACCCTCTTCAATTTATCATCAAGGAAGGTCAAATGAGCAAATCCGCTTGATCTTTCCCACCTTAAAATAGACAAAAGTACATAACAGTGACAGAAATCACGGTTCCTTTTTGTCACAGTTACGAAAAAGCATACAAATCCCATCCTTATGTAGTGGTCATAAGTATTAAACAGCAGCAAACGTTACGTGGTACATCAACAACATTACCGTTTAAAATACGTTACAATATAACCCATATCCCGATGTTTTAAGGTTCAATGCAGCTGTATTGATAAAGTTGCACTCTAAATAACCATGAAGGCGGCATTGCTGCAAGGCAAATCACTTCGTCACGATCATTTCAAGCTTGTATCGAAAATTTTACAGTATTTTCACTGTTCCTGATTAATATTTATTTTATAATTATTCATTTTTTGACCAAGATGGGATAGGTAGATGTTTATACTAAAATGAAAAAAAGAACATAATATGAAAAATCGATAAAACTATAATTATGTAAGGTCATTTCTGTCATTAGGCAGGATTTCAAATTAATTAATCAATTAATTAGTGCACGATGCATGTAATGACTAATTATTAATACACTTCAGATTAGTTAAGCAAATTATTTAGGTAGGTACCTACCTATCTACTAATTTGTTTCAGAAACTAAATAAAAAATAGGTATCCTGTATTGATAGTGTGAAACATTAAATACGTAGGTTCAGAGACAGATCATAACTTAAACATTTTAAATACAATAATATGTCATAGTGTATTTAAAAATTATGGTTAGGTAAATAAAATTATAATTATGGCGTTGTCAATTTCAATGTTGATTGCGCTAATTACCGATGTTGATTGCGCTAATTACTGCTACTCGGTAAGAGATGGCGCTATGCAAGTTTTGACATGACATTTGTTACATGTAAAATAACATTAATATCCGAACGATATTATTATTATTTTGATTTTTAAAATACCCGCACCTAGGAAAATTGAGATTTTTTATTTTTACCCATTGTAGGTACGGGTAATTATTTATGGGTGTGACAAAATTATTATTTTTAGGAATAGTAGGTACCTACTTAAATTACGTAAGTAATGTAAGGTTTGGTAGATAGGTAACAATTATGATTAATCGATATAAAACCAAGATTTTTTATTCTTTCTTTTTTATTTGAACATTTATTTCCGCAATAATTATGTCGTAATATCCCGGAGAGTTTGGCAAACCTGACCGCAAGAGGGCAGTAGCGCAGTCACCACTGCTATTATTTCAGGCTGCCATTCGGTAATGATGAAATTGCATTATATTAATTATGTATTTAATGGATACTGGAAATAATAATACAGCGAACGAATGGCGGTTATTAGGATGTGTATTTTGTAAAACTTACCTAGATATTAGGTAAGATTGTGTTAAGACACCAATGTACAGATGAGAATCAACAACTGTTACCAACACCTGTATACATTATAGAATGCAATAAAGAATTGAATTGAATACAACTTCAAATTTACGTAAGAATATAAACAACACAGCATAGCACAGTATTCTGTTCCGGACATTAACTTAAGTGGTTAAAAAAGCAAAAAGTAATTTCCGATACCGGGAATCGAACCCGAGCCTCCTGGGTGAGAGCCAGGTATCCTAGCCACTAGACCATATCGGATGTTGTATATGATACTGAAATTAATGATTATACTCGTAACTTCCATATTTTATATTTTGTAAAAAAAAAATCAGATGTGTTGTATTTTCGACCAACTTCAAAAAGGAGGAAAACAAAAGTTCAAACCTAATCGAAGGCACCGACTTCCGAAACTGTTGTGCACCTAATATATAATGGGATAGGAGGGCAAACGAGCAGACGTATCGCCTGATGGTAAGCGATTACCATCGCCCATGGACGCAACGTCCGTCGCGCAACAACATAGGAGTCACAAGTGCGTTGCCGACCTTCTAAAAAGGGATTGGGTCTCCGCCGGTAACCTCACTCACTCGGCGAAACACAACGTAACCCACTATTATTTTTATTATGTTTTTGAAGGCAGTTTTACTTTTTGTTATTAAAGTCCAGACTACTTCAAACATAGCTATAGCAATATGTATGCGAGTGTCACAATGCAGGTCAATGTCTGAGATGACCTTTGGAAAAAAGAATCATAGCGGATTTGAGTAGACCAGTCCCAGCTGACGGCACGCATGCATCAGTCATTGTGCAGCTGGACCATAGTATACCTACCTACCTATATTATTATATTATGTGTTTTAAAAATAACATAATTATTTATTATGGACCTACTGATATTACATACGGACGCATTTATATAACATTTAGATTTGGACATGCGTGTTATTGTGACGCTGAGAACTTGCAAGACAATGCGTAGGTTGGTAGGTAGGTGCCTACTATGCGATGAGAAATATAATACCTAACATAGCTTTCGAGCTCACCTTCGTTCGCATAAATGTGATCACGATAAAACAGTTTATGGTACTCTGGGATAAAGTACCTAGCTATCTATCAGTAAAAGAATTTTGAGAATCGGATCATTATTTCGGGAGATTATCTCCTAAATACAAACTCATGTTTAAATACAGCTTTTGAATGCATATTACAAAGTAGTCAAGATTCTCCGTATAATATCAACTATCTGCTAGTGAAAGTCCCGTCAAAATCGGTCTAGCCGTTTCGAAGATTAGTCGGAACTAAAAGACAAGCAGAAATTCTAAAAAAAAATTCTAAGTAGATAAGTACCCTATATGTATACTTTTATATGCATAATAAAAAGCTGTTATTTTGCCATTACAAACAGACACATCAATTTTATATAAATGAACCCTTGTAATTGAATAGGTACCTACCAAACATAATAGAGGTACTTACACAAACAAACAGGTGTTGTGTGACGAACTGACGACTTTCACTACATTCCTGAGTGAACTGATCACAGATACCGCGATACCTATAGTTACCACGTCGCATACGACCGCGGTAATCATTAGTAATGTTGAGTAACGAACGAACTCGACTCCCTGGGAAATGTATCTACTAGAGATGTATGAGATATTAGCTGCAAATAATACAGGTACCTACCCCGGGCATAGGGTTCCCAAACCTCCTGGAATACCCGGGATACACCGGTAATGTGTAATGGTAAATCTCCCGAGCTCCCGGGACACAATAATTTCTTCGGTTATTTCTAAACAACCGTCAAATATTACATGCTGCTTGAAGCAATGTAAATACATATAAATTTAAGAATAAAAAAATTATCAATTTATTTGAGATTTTTTTCAAAACTCCACCCATTACCCGTGTTTAATAATATCCTCCCATCCCGGGTTGGTTCTTTCGAGAGTTGGTAACCCTACTACACCAAATTAAAAAATTAAAAAATCAATAAGTGCCACCACCTGTTTATTATGATTATGTGATAATACATAATTGTGAGTTCGTTTTAACAATAAAATTGATCAATTTTTTTAACGCCTGGAGGGGCGTGGCTATCAAGATTGTGCTCCTGAAAAAAAACGTAGATCCGGAGCTGCACAGCCATCAGCTTTGCATTGAAAACCAACATACCTTACATTATGGGGGTGTGGAAGATCCTCATAGATCCCTAGCCCTACAGGTGTAGTCACGGTCTGGGTCATGGGATTCATGTCATTCGCCACCACCAAACTACTAACGTACCTGCTACTGTGGTATATTTTAATACGCTAAGTTACGTGAGATAAAAAGTTGGGTCAACGTTCTACGTGATAACGTTTCAACTTTTAACCCGTAACCTACCCCTAGCGCGTTACCTGTACCCTTGTAATTGTGTCTTATTTACCTTTATTCACCGCTAGTGAATAAGGGTAAATATGATCCAATTATTACCTATTATTAGCAATTGTTACCTGTACCCTTGTAATTGTGTCTTATTTACCCTTATTCACCGCTAATGATTAAGGGTAATAAGACCCAATTTCTGGACAATAGTGTTATTCAGAGGATTATGTCTAGGTACATGAGGATTATGTTATGAATATGTAAACTGTACACCGGCGAACTGTGGGTACGCCTCTTCCTTATCCTTTGGGAATAAAGGCGTGATGGTATAAGTATGGAAATATCGAAATGATTTATACATACGATTAGCACAAAGGCAATTATTGTTAAATGTAAATTATTAAATACGGAACCTAAGTACATAAAGGCTTTGTATAATGAATGAGATGGAAATGCGTGATTAAAAAAAATTAAAACCGATTGACTCATAAAACAGCTAAGCATGATTCAGGTAACTAGGGTTTCAAAGAAAATTCTTATGATCATAAAGATTACCTATATCTTCATCCATTATTATAACCCTTAACCCGGTAGTGCAATTGTCATCTAACCTAACCATGAAAACAATTGATTGAATTCAACTAGTGTTAACAGAGCTTAAAGACGTTAATAACATTTCCGTGTTTAACGTCAAAACACCAAACAAACCATTATATCATCTCAATCCATTCATCCGAGCTGGTCAACAACCATAGAAAACAAAAGTATCAATAAACGCGGAGTATTGTTACGGAGAAAGTACGGAGTCGCCGACTGTGACCACCAGATAATCGACCTTCATGCAGGGTTGGCACTAGTTTGAATGATGTGTTTCAGCTGGTATTTTCCAAGATGTATCCATGAACGCTTATCTTTGAAAGCGAAATTGACTGGCATAACCAAGGTTAGTAAAGTTCAGTTGTTCAGCGAAAGACGGACTTCTTGGGTCTTGGCCCACAATAAAATACATATTGTATATACCGACAATCGGACACTGCTTGAGATCGCGGTATGAGTGAGCGAATCCCGGGTCCCAGGACCTAGGTTGAGTCAGGCATCTTCTTCTGTTCACTTTGAAGTGACAGAAAACTATAGGTATATTAGATCAAATAAAGCCTACAGTCTACAGACTTCCAGCTTGTGTCTCATGTGGACATAAAGGATGAGTGTATCAAGCCATCAAGTTATAGAAAGGAGTTTGGTTATAAATGAAAGACAAAAAATAATAAAGATGAAGCCTAACATCTTTCTAAACCTGTTACGCTACAAGCGCACGAAAGTAAAGAACTAAATATTGCCAACCCTTACCACAAGACACAGCACTTTGAAGCTACTAAAGTACGACCAATACAATGACAATCCTAGAGCTCTACAATAAAGTCGAAATTTTAATACGCTTTAGAGATGAGTATTAAATTGGCAAGATGCACGCGAGGCCGTTGATTGGTTTCAACTTGGTGCTATGTGCACACCTGTCCTTGGATACAAATGACTGCCAACAACGTTGATTGCTGATGAAGTATTTTCGATTAAGGCAATAATTATAATTTAGTCTCTAATTCTGAGCCGGATTGGTGATAACAAAAAGTTTACTGAAAAGAATAACGCGAAACCAACAATTCAACACATAAGTACCTACGTTTAGAAGTTTTTAAGTTACAGCTGTGGTCGCATGCCGAAGTAATTTTACATTTAGTGTGTTGGCGTTTATAGATCATAATATGCTCATAGCATAACCAATGTACCTACCTCTGTATTGATTTGAATTGAGTAAGTTTTCTAAGTATCTATCAGAAAGGTAACATGATTTGACTAACAGAAGAATTTCCGGCAATGAGTGAAATCAGTCAAGAATATTTTCTCGTTTCAAGGGTTCAATTTTACTGAATTCCTAATCGCTGTTGCTACGGCCGTTCCCAGTAACAAATCTATCGATAGATTTGCTCACTAGAGATAGGATTTTGACTTTACTTGTATGGACCTAATATGCCAAAATTCTATCTCTAGTAAGCAAATCTACTGACTGATTTGTTGTACTCGTATTTTGAAACATAACTTCTGGCACCTCGTAGCAATATTCTAAGCACAACAGGTAGCTTCGTGTGTAATATTTGAGCTAGATTAAATCAATTTGTGAGACATTTGTTTTAGATTATTGTAATGAAAGGAAGTCAATATCCTGTAGATAATGAGTGTATTGACTATTAGTATTGTATTTTCAGCTATCTTGAGTTCGGATATTTTTGATTGATCTCTATTGAATAAGTATTTACTGTTGGTGAGGCTTTTATCATTGAGGTTGCATTTATTTTGAGTTTTTAATAATTTTGAACGTTTAGTTTTCCTTTCGTTATTCTGATTCTTTAGCTAAACACAAACTAGTCATTTAGTCTACCACTACCTCTTTCCCACAGAAAACTTGAGAAAGTTAGTTTCAAAATGTCTTCTACATTTTATAATCCGTAAACATAACTTTTTGTATCAGAACCATCACATTCACAACCAATAAGTTTTGATATCAGAGAGCAACCTTTTTCGTTTTGGTATTTGGTAGTTTATTCTTTAGAATAATCAAAAAAGGCTCTTCTTTATGTATTATTAGTACATACCGTCGGTTTTTTTATTTTTTTTCGTCCATGTCTCTAAACCAAATATTAATGGTATCTGGCATACGAGTATCTTAACATAAGACGTCTTGTCGTACTTTCATATAATAATTGAAATTAATAAAATTACATTTGAGTGGCGACTTTCTATGAAAGTTACAATAATCATTAACTAGATATAGTACTTATAACGAAATTGATCTCATTTTCCGATTCCAGCGCTGGAAGTAATATAACATGATTACTGTAATGATTGCCTCGTTACTGCATTATTGTGATCTAAAATATAATTGATTGCTTTACAAATTGTTTCTGTACACAATTCCTAATAACTCCTATATTTTTTATATGATTTTAAGATCAATTTTCACTTTAGATAGAATAATCTTTATTGTAAACAAAATAATACAGATAAAGAAGAAAAGAAACGTCATAGGAGTAAAATTAATTATTGATCTTATAGCTGAAAGCAATTTCTTACAGACAACTAAGTATTTGATGGACAAGAGTCGTGTAAGAAAAAGTTATAATATGAAACGAGGATATCGAAAAGGGAATTAAAGTGACCGATATAGTATACATAGAGACCCGTGATCCGCGATGTAGTAGACACCTAGGTGCTGTAAATACAATAATGTCACTTTCTTTATAGTTATTATCTATGTATCTATCTATACTTATAATAAATCTGTAGAGAGGTCAATTCTGTACATGAAATATATTTCCAAAATAACTATCAGCGGGTGATTAGTGATCGATACTGACGCCAAAAATGCAATCAGTAAAATTTTTGTCTGTCTGTCTGTCTGTCTGTCTGTCTGTCTGTATGTTCGTTATAGAAACAAAAACCACTCGACGGATTTCAACGAAACTTGGTACAATTGTTCTTCATACTCCTGGGCAGGTTATAGTATACTTTTCATCACGCTACGATCAATAGGAGCAGAGCAGTGAAGGGAAATGTTGGGAAAACAGGAGAACTTACTCCATTTTTTAAGCTTCCGTCGCGTGTGCAGCCTTAATGGTTAAAGCTACACAGAAATCATGTATGACGGAAATGTTCTCCTTAAAATTATATAAAAAATATTCCACGACAGCAAATGTCTATCTTTTATGGTTGAATCACAATAACACGTGTAACTCCCGATAGCTTAGCAGTTCGGAGCTTTCTGATTATATTTGTCTACTCTTACGTTAGGTGACTGACTGACTGACATAGTGATCTATCAACGCACAGCCCAAACCACTGGAGGGATCCGGCTGAAATTTGGCATGCTTAAAGCTACTATGATGTAGGCATCCCCTAAGAAAGGATTTTGATAAATTTCGACCTACAATGTAGGGGTGAAATAGAGGATGAAAGTTCATATGGAACAAAGTAACTATTCCACGCGGACGAAGTCGCTGGCAAAAGCTAGTTTATAATATAAACTAAACTAAGAGTTATTTAATACTAAAGGAAAAAATTCAATCGCGGGCAGGATTCGAACCTGCGTCTTCTGGTTTGATATACCAGACGCTCTGACCTCTAAGCCACCGCGAACCCTACCCGCATGATTGAAATTTTGCCTTCACATTCTGAATTTACGTCATAAGGTGACGTTTGTTGACATCTATGAGAGGCAAGTTACCTTACCTCTCAACCGACACGACTTACTTTACAGTCAGTTCAGTGTCGTACGATGCCACCATACCTTTTAACTATCTTTTTGTGATTTTTTGGCATTTTCCATGAATCCTGCCCGCGATTGAATTTTTTCCTTTACTATTAAATAACTTAATAATCTTAGCATGGAAAATGCCAAAAAATCACAAAAAGATAGTTAAAAGGTATGGTGGCATCGTACGACACTGAACTGACTGTAAAGTAAGTCGTGTCGGTTGAGAGGTAAGGTAACTTGCCTCTCATAGATGTCAACAAACGTCACCTTATGACGTAAATTCAGAATGTGAAGGCAAAATTTCAATCATGCGGGTAGGGTTCGCGGTGGCTTAGAGGTCAGAGCGTCTGGTATATCAAACCAGAAGACGCAGGTTCGAATCCTGCCCGCGATTGAATTTTTTCCTTTACTATTAAATAACTTAATAATCTTAGCATGGAAAATGCCAAAAAATCACAAAAAGATAAACTAAGAGTACTAACGCAGTCTCCTATTTTGTTCGCATTGACCCTGTAGCCTCTGCCTGACCATTTTCTTTATTTGCCTACTATACTTCACCATATTTATATTTCTAAAATAATTAGCGATTGGTGAAGTGTCTAGAAGGTGGTTACGGTTGGCTACCAGTGTGTAGTGTATACACAATGGCACTAAAATGTTGTTTCCTTGAGACTTACATCCTACGTATTGTTTGACGTATGAGTGAATGGCCATTATCTGGTGTTGCTAGATTAAGTATGTAGGGTGTACATGTAATGATAGGCAGTAAGCTGTGGTTGCAGTACCTACAATTAGTATTAAAAAATAAGCAATAATGTAAAGCCTTAACTTCTTTCTTATACTTCTTTGAATACTCAAAATACCAAAATCGTATTGAGTAGTGAAAGCCCTATAGATTTTGAAAACTAAATTAGGTAGTTTCTTCAAAAATTAAGCGTTTAAAATAAAATGTTAATTTAATTTTTTGTTTCAGATAAGGATAGCCAACCTCGGCCTGCACTAGCCTGCACTGGAAAAAGCAAACAACAATGACAAGATAGAAAAAAAAACACTAACTAATCATGATTAGGACGTTCTAAATTCAAAAGTGATGAAGTGCGGGCAAAAGTGAGTGAACTAAAAAACAAAATGGCGTCAGTTTTAAGTGCAGTGTTATTAATAGTGTACAGTTGTGTGAGTGTGTATGGACACGTCGCGTTGACCTATCCTCCGGCAAGGAGATACGACCTGGATTTTTTGGACAATTCTAGGACAAAGCCGCCATGTGGAATGCCAAAAGGTAATTAAAAGTTTTTGTTTTGTCAATTTTGTTAGCGTCAATTAAGTTTTATTACTTACCTACCAATGGTGACTTTAAATAAATCAACGCCATACCAAGTAGATACTAAGTTGTCCAAGACACGGGATATATACATAAGTATGCAGGTAGTATGTGTACTTATTCGGAACTCATGTTTAATTATTATTATCATTTTAATTATTTATGTAGCGTTATTAGCTGCATGGCTCCAGGAATTGATTCTATGGAGACGAAACTTCACGGACACCAATTTATAGCAAACATAAAATTTTAAATGATTTTCATTTAAGTAACACTTATGTTTTTTTTATTTTAAGGTAGGTAGGTACTTAGCACAAAAAACCCCATCTTAAAAGTTTCGTCCATGCAACAGACAGCATGTCTCAATCTCAATCGCAATTGGACACAGTGATGCGGTAGTCAGGCCGAAATTTCAGCCAGATCAAAAGCGAGTCTGTTTACAATTTAGTGACCTCGGGGTTGTTGACCTCGGCTTAGTCATCTCAACATTGTTGCGCATCTTAAAGTATTGAGGTAGGTTGCAAGTGCTTCGCGAAACACATGCCATTCCAAGATACCTATCTACCTACATAATTTTTTTTTTTTAAACTTCTTCATTGAACTTCTCTGGTATAGGTACCTACCTACTTACCTTAAAAACCATTTCTGTGCATTTATTGTAGCTTATTAATAATTATGACTTAACTCTAGAGTTAACTTGGATTTAGGCTAACTGTAATATGCATCTACCCATTTAATTAATTTAAGTAGTTAGGTACACTATTATATTATAATCTGTCCAGCACTTGCTTTATGCTGATAATGTTACACAAGCTAGTTTTGCATGGTACCTACATATCTACTAACATAGGTAGGTTGTAAAATTGTAACTGATCGATACCCTATGTTACATAGGGGATATTTATGAAAAAATATTATGAGGGGTCGCTATAGGGGAGCAATAGAAGCCAAACATAGGTTTT
Source organism: Acronicta aceris (assembly GCA_910591435.1). NCBI lineage: Eukaryota > Metazoa > Arthropoda > Insecta > Lepidoptera > Noctuidae > Acronicta > Acronicta aceris. Next base: position 2,216,613 of record OU342781.1, on the reverse strand, counting down.
GGCTTCTTCGATCTTCCGAATTGTGTTTGTCTAAAACTGTAATATGTTATTACACATACAACATAATATGTTAATATGTTTGTACGCGCTTCATGCAAAAACTACTGTGCGAAATTGGTTGCGTTTTCATAATTGTATTTGCTAAATCCTTTTTGAATGCGAGTGGCACCTGTGCAACTATGCCTAGTAGCACGCAATTATCTGGGTAAAAGTTGACTGTTGTAGGTAAAGATGACATTAATGACTGTTTTTACCCGACTGCGCCTGAAGGAGGGTTACCTATGTATTTTTTATGGATTATGTCGGCAAACGAGCTGACGAGCCACCTGATGGTAAATAGATAGTCATCGTCGCCCATGGACACCTGCAACACCAGAGGTAATGCGTTGCCGACCCTTAGCTTTCCGTAGCAGCTCCGAGTTTGGAATTTGTGCCCGGTTAATGGCAATAGGCTCGCCCGCTATTACATGAGCTTACCTAAATATAGCGGCGAACTGAGGGTGTCCATTAGTACGCCTCTGCCTAACCCTTCGGGGAATGCAAGCGTGATGGCACCTATGTACGGGTACCTATTAGTAACAGATTTATATTACTTAAGTGGTAAAGTACCTACTTACGGGTTAAATAACTCTGACTCATTCTCAAGCACGACATGACGAACGAAGGGAAATGCAAACAGCTCAAGGACGCCCTTGCTGTGCCCTCTCGAAGATTTAAACATTTTAAACGTGTTGAGATGTTGGTAGTTGGTACAATGGGCAAAACTATGAGGTCGACATGGGTACAACCTTGAAATAATTAGTCTTTTCTCAGAATTTCGAGTAGGTGGGTTAACTATTTATTTTATTTTATGTACTTATATTTATAAAGGTTTGAATTGTTTACTTAGGTAGGTAGGTACCTACTGTCAAAATAAGTTTACCTGCATGGATATACTTACATATACTTAATATCCAAATGATTTAAATTTTAATAATGAAATAATTTGATAATGTAGGTACATATCTACTTTGTTACTTTTTCAAAAGTTGGGTAGTTCCCACCATTTTCTGTGTGAATAAAACTTGCTTGAGACCATGAACCGTAATTTCACCAACTTGTCGCAAGCAGTCGTGGCCGAGTGGTTAAGGCGTCTGACTCGAAATCAGATTCCCTCTGGGAGCGTAGGTTCGAATCCTACCGGCTGCGTATTTTTTGTTGAATTTTGTTTTGATATATATAATTAGGATTTTCCTCCCAATAAAAAACATATCTAGCACCTTCTCTATTATTAAAGACTAGCTCAGCTATGTCCACGTAGGTATCTGTCTTGTAACTCATAGTCAGGACACACTAGTTGAAGGTTTTCATCTTCAAGTATTGTGGGATAGTCGCTAAGTTACCGATACCGAACTGAACATAGGGTAATTATAATTATTAAAGATTTGAAAAATTCAATCTCAGGCAGGATTGAAAACCTGCGCATCTTCGGATTCACCGAACGCTATAGCAGCTTTAGCCGTCCAGTGGCCTTAACCGTGGGGGCGCAGGTTCGAATCCTGGCTGAGATAGGTGTTTTGCATGTGTTTGTGTGCACATCAATAAGCCATTTACAATTTTTTTTCGACCTGGGTATCGAAACCAAGAAATCTAACGTAGCAGTCACTCTCAGGACCACTAGGGTAACGAGACAGAACGAATAAAACTTGTCAGATGTAAACTTTCGTAACATTATTAACTTTACTGTTATGTTCTAACGAGAACATTTTTTATAGTTAGCAATGTGCGTGCGTATCTACAGTAAGATACCTGGCTATTTAAAAATATTAAATACAAGACAACTTAAGATTAAATTGTATAATTGCTGTAATATTCACTAACCCCTGAATTTTTGCATGCTATGTATTATTCTAGCAAAACATGTATGTGCCAATTTATACTATACTAGCTTTTTGCCCGCGACTTCGTCCGCGTGGAATAGTTACTTTGTTATGAACTTTCATCCCCTATTTTATCCCGTTGGGGGTAGAATTTATCAAAATCCTTTCTTAGCGGATGCCTACGTCATAACATCTACCTACATGCCAAATTTCAGACCGTTGATAGATCACTATGTCAGTCAGTCACCTTTCAGTTTTATATATACAATACAATACAATATCTTTATTGCACTCCATATGTCATATTAAGGTGTTACATAATATATAAGTAGGTACAATATGGACCCTGTAGGGCACGCAACGCAGGGAGAGAAGGATGCTATTTTTTATTTTAGTATTTACGTTCAAGTTTCTATTTAGTTAAACTTATTTCAGCCCGATCCCTCCAGTGGTTTGGGCTATGCGTTGATAGGTCACTGTGTCAGTCAGTCACCTTTGAGTTTTATATATATTTAGATAGACAAACTTTCATCCAATTTATCAAAATCCTTTCTTAGGGGGTGCCTACGTCATAGTAGCTATATGCATGCAAAGTCTCAGCCCGATCGGTTTAAAATTGACAAAGTTTCATACAAAATTTCATCCCCTACTTTATCCCTTTGGGGGTATAATTTATCAAAATCCTTTCTTAGCGGATGCCTACGTCATAACATCTACCTGCATGCCAAATTTCAGCCTAATCCCTCCAGTGGTTTGGGCTGTGCGTTGATAGATCACTATGTCAGTCAGTCACCTTTGAGTTTTATATAGATAGATTTAACACCTTGTATATCATGTTTTATGCAAATCAATGATATTATTATTATTATTTTACAAAAATACTAGGGGCCGATAATTGCATCGCCAGTTATCTATATCGGAGGAATAAATTCGAATTTTTGACAGTTTTTCTGTACAAAAGCTGTCAAACGTCAATTTTATTCCTCAGTTAAAAGTTATCTTGCGATGGAAAAACGGCTCTCAATGTGCGGAGCCGTACACCCAATGAAAGAAAGAAAGATTTATTCAGCATGCAATGACGTATGTTAAATCACTTCACTGGGTCCATATCGCAATATTTTGAAAGTTTATAATCTGACTACATATACTGTAAAACACTCGTAATTTATTTAAAATCTTAGCTATAAATACTAACGGTTACATTTTCCCAGAGCGGCATAGTTATGCATTCTGTTGTGAATATTAATATTAACATAACATAATCAACCCATTATACTGTCCTACTGCTGGGCACGGGTCACCTCTCAGAATGAGAGGGATTAGGCTATAGTCCATCACGCTGAACTACTGCGGGCTGGCAGACTTCACACGCCATCGAGAAAATATCTCAGTCATGCAGGTTTCCTTACGATGTTTTCCTTCACCGTTTAAGTGCGTGATAATTAATTACTTATTTCTTCGTTGCGTACCTCTGACTTCGAAAAGTCAGAGGTACGCAAGGTCTCAATTCAAACTCAATTGCTCAAAGGTTTGGGTTTGCACGCGCCTTGGGTTCGAACTCGAGACCTTTGACTTAGCAGTCCAATGGTCATACCACTAGGCTATCACTGCTATAATAATATTAATAACAATATAAAATCTCGAAACAGGGAAAAAAAATATAAGTATCAAATAATAATTTAAACATTTTCGACTTTGACTGAAAAAAAATAGATCAAAAAGGAATTACCCGATCAGGCGCTACGATGCAACGGACAGACACACAGATACACACTACAAACTTATAGCACCCCTCTTATTCGTCGGGGGTTAAAAATATCTATAAGTACTTAATAGCACTGGAAGTCTTTTGTGCGTAAGAGCCAGTTCCTCCTCGGTTGCTGCGGTTCTGGCAGTCTCCTGTTCCTAGGGACTCTTATGTACAACAGATCACAATCCAGTTATTCTTTGGAAAGCATTTTCTAGAGATAAGGATAGTTATCCGACGCGATACATGTATGATGAACTATGCTATCTGTCCACAAGAGGAAAACATGCTTCACACACACAGCTAACACAGGTCAGCACAACCAGCGTATTTGTGAAGAAGTTCTAGACGTCGTGTGCATTCTTGAAGCAAAGTTTGGCTTCAAGCTTACCTAGCTGAGAAATGATGTTGTAGCTGCAGTGACCTCCATTCAGTGATCTCTATTCTATTAGACTGTAGAGTAATAAAGAGGTCAGTGCCTCCATAATACTATCCCAAGTACAATCCTCTATGCCACTGATCTCTATGCTGCTAGACCTATAGAGTATTAAAGAAGTCAGTGCTCTATTCTGATAGCATAGAGTAGTCTATAGATCGGTGATAAGAATGCCGGAACTTATTACACCGACCAAAGAGGTTAGATGCTAGCAACCTACGCGGGGTGTCTTCTTTATTAAATAGGTAGGTATTGGAAATGACAGTGAAAGAAGCATTAGCTTTGAAGAACGTTGTGAAAAAAGGCGTTTATTATATGTCTATTATTGTAAGAATGTCTCCAATTGAGGCCATCGGTTCTGGCGTGCGCGCGCATGACTTTAGAACCTGCCCGCCTGTACGGACCCCGTTACCATAAGACCGTGTGGCCTAATGGATAAGGCGTCGGACTTCGGATCCGAAGATTGCAGGTTCGAGTCCTGTCACGGTCGAGATATTCGAAGTTTTTTGGTGGTGAAGCTAAATAAACTTTAGGTAGTTAAATATCTATAATTATGTTTGTTAATATTTTAGGTGGGTAAGAAAAGTTAAAAAAAAACTGTATTAGGTAGGTACTTATTAAAATTATAAACCCAGATCTTTAAAAATAATACCTATATACCTATCTATAATATTTATATTACCCACTATTATAATATTATCTGTGCCCACTATGCTATGAATTTACCTCCTATGGTGTGCTGTGGTAGGTGTATAATTTATTCATAAATCGAATATTTTTTATATTATAAGTAGTTAATTCCGTGAACAGGTTTATTGTTTAAAAAAAAGGTTAGGCGTTATAAAATTGTTAGCGAGATACCAAAACCCGTTCCCACAGATACCGGAATGTTACATCTCAAACTGGTTGCGACATCTGCATATTATTGCGTAACAACTTCACGTAAATCGTGTCACGGTAGTAGTTGAACTCCACAATATAGATGGCGCTGATTACAGTTTGTGTAAAGTTTCATTATTCTGAATAAGCTTTAATTTTTTTTTTGAAGTGTTAAATTTAATATAAATTCATCTAAGTACATAATATACCAACACATATTTATGAGAAAACAAATTGACTTTTTTTAATAACGATTAACAAATACCCTTTTTCTTTTGTTTCAGGATCAATAAAAACATCGTTTTTAGCTGGCTCAACATTCACAGTACATTGGCATTTGGCTTACGCACACCGAGTAAGTGATCATAGTTTTTTACTTCCCTGTCACAAGCCCGGCTAGCTCAGTCGGTAGAGCATGAGACTCTTAATCTCAGGGTCGTGGGTTCGAGCCCCACGTTGGGCGAATGCTTTTTGTAATTTTTATGTTGTTTTTCTTTCAGGGTGGATTTAGTTTAAGGATATTGGATGACTTGGAAAGGCCTTTGCTTGATTTAACGCCGAGAGCTGGAGGCACAGAGTTTGTACGCGATGATGTTACGTAAGTATTTTAGTTATCTAATAAGTTTGACAGTTTATTTTGTATCTACTATCAATTTCTTAGACATTAATAAAATCGTTAACTTGACGCCTGTTTTCGCAGTAGATTTAGGAATACTCGTATAAGAGACTGAAGAATTAGATTATCTGCGTTTGTATCTTGTTTACTGACTGCTATGCTACGCTGGAGGTCTTGGGTTCGTTTCCCAGGTCGAGCAGTGTTCTTGCGTTTTTCTATGAAATTCTCAGTAGCAGCTCGGAGCTTGGTTTGTGCGCGGTATGCTCGCCGCCTATTACATGGGACCGAAATATACCGACTCTTTCTAACCCTTCGGGGAATACAAGCGCGATGGGATGTTGTGTCTTATTATATTTTACGCAATCTAAGGAATAATGAAGTCATATTTTCCAGTGCCCAGAAGTACGAAGTGCGACTACCAAGCGACTTTACTTGCGAAAATTGCACGATGCAGCTACAGCGTGAGGCTGGAGAATGGGGCAGCAACTACAGGTTCTGGTCGTGCGCCGACATCGACATAATGCCACGTAAGTACACTGTCATGCATCAACACTGCTACACTGTCGTGCATCAAAATACTGCTTCACTGCCGTGTAGATAAAACTCCACGCTGTAACTACAGCGCGAGGCAGGAAAATGGGGCAACAACTAAAGGTTCTGGTCGTGCGCCGACATCGACATAACGTGAGTACGCTGTAGTGCATCAACACACGGCTACACTGCAGTTCAGATAAAACTGCACGCTGCAGAGATCGATCATTTAAATGAGATCGATTAAAATAAATAATTAATCATCCACTAAATTGGCTGACATCTGAATAATTTGCAACAAACTCCATAGATTAATATGTATGCAAATATGTTAATAACAACATATTTAATTGACGAGATGTGAGCTTGGAATCCGAACAATTTATATTTTATGTAGAACAGAGTCAAGGCAATCATGTTTAGTATCTACCACTTAAAAATATACGAGACTGATTAAAATAGATAATTCTCGTATTGTATTTTGACAAGTTGTATATTATCTGGGAGCAGGTATCAGAATTTATGCAAGATACGCATTTATAATACCCACTACAGGTTTTGTTATTTGGGTCTGCTTGTGAAACATACTAGACTTACCTTCGATTCAGAAACGGTTGGAGGGAATCGGGCAATACATGTGCATTGTTCAGGGTTGACACATTAGTTGTGTATTAATTCAGCACTCGTACGTAATGACCCCCCGCATGCCAAGACAAATAGATTTTGCATCCTTACTAATATTATAAACGTGAAAGTTTGTGAGTATGAATGTATGGATGTTTGTTACTCTTTCACGCCAGAACGGCTGAACGGATCTGGATGAAATTTGGCACAAAGATAGATTGTAGTCTGGAATAACACATAGGCTACTCTTTATCCAGGTCGGACCAAATTCTGAAAGTCCATGCAGACAAAGTCGCGGGCAGAAGCTAGTTATGTCTACATATAATACGGCGGCTTTACACTAAAATTAAAAAAATCTCAAATCCTGAAATTTTGCGACTGGAATAAGTCCGAGATCTTGGAATCCTCTAATTACGATGCTGTTCGTAAATTCCAATCCAATCTGGCAATCCGTACTGCCGTTGGCCTACGATGTCGCGTCGAGATAGGTACATCGTTTACGCATTTATCGACGTTGTGTCAACATAAGTCATTTTCCACCGACTTAAGCTGCATCAAAAAGTGTAGTGTGTGTGTTTCTGGCACCACTATTGCCACGGAGCATAGATCAAATAAATCCATGATCGCAGTAACAGAAACTTGTTGATATTCCGACCTCTATGGTTGCTGCAACTTTCTTACGATGGGAAGAATCATTACATTTGGACCATAGCCCATGTAATAAACTAATCATCATCTTCATTTCGTATCGATGCAGATGTGTTTAGATAAAAGTCTTCTCTTTTATGCAAATCCATAATTTCATGTTTAGATGTCTTTTGTATAGTTATAATAAAATATTTTGCAAAACATTACCATTATAATCGTCTTTATCAAGCTCTGTCTGCATTTAATTAATCAAGATTGGAATTTTAATTGTATGCACATCTGATTACAATACATTACTTATACAGTAAGAATGGCAGCCTATTTGTTTTGAATGACAAGGTTGTATAGAAGACAGATTTGAAGACAAGATTATTTGAGAATTGGGTAGCTTTATTTAGAGGGTCGAACTTCCACGATTTTGTTAACATTTTTCTAAGTTTATGAAACCAATTATTACTATTAAAAGCCTGCAGTGGGTTTTTTCACTTCTCTCTGTTCGTCGCTGTTAGAGACCACTATTTTGGCCAAGAGTGTAGCGTATTCTGTCTGGGCGGGCCGCGATGGCAGAAGCCATGCTAAAAAACTGGTTTAAGAAGCCTATTTTGACTACTCACAGCGCCTTAAAAGGGACCATTGGGTTGCTGGGTTGGTCGATTGTTTGTCTGATATGCGACACGATACTAACTACTTTAAAATTGAAATACATGTAGTCGGGATCTGTATTTGGAAGCGTGTATTCCGCAACAAGAGTGACAGATTTTTGTGTTTTGATCAATTCCAGGCAAGGAATACCACGAAACGTGTTCAGGCCACGGTTTCTACATCCTGGGTCGGTGTAAGTGCAACAAGATGTACTCCGGGCCGCGCTGTCAGTTCAGCGACGAGTGCTCTGACGACAACGACTGCGGCCTTCGCGGCAAGTGTATAGACGTGAACGCCACAGAGGCTCCCACCAAGATGTGCTACTGCCCGTTCGGGTTCTTTGGGAAAGGCTGCAATAAGAGTAAGTGTTCTCATGGGGATGGGTTAGAATATAAAGCCTTCACACTGCCTCAATAGTCAAGTGGTTCTAAGCGAGACTGCTCGAGTCGAGCAAAGTATTATTGTAGAGGTTCTTAAACTTATTTCGATTACCGCTCACCTTGAGAATCAATTATTTGTTAGCACCCTCCAATATTTTTAATTTTGCCACATGCATCTTAAACCGCTTTAACAATCCCAATTTTCTCTGGGTCCTTTACAGCCATCCTGTAGGCCTCCAGCCCTCAGAAGAAGGCATTATCGCCCACTTTGAGCTCAGATTTTCAATTTGAATCGGCGATCTGCGAGTGTACCTGGACATTACTACTAATCTGTCTAATCCTTCAGTGAATACAGGTGTAATGGTATGATGTTATGTTTACAGAGGCCCCGTGGAAGGATAAGAAGGTGAACCTGGGCCTGTACAGCAAGCGAGAGATGTCCAAACACTTCAATCTGTACTGGCGCATCCTGAAGGAGGACGCTGAGATCGAGTTCATTATGATGGTCAACGGCACCTCTTATGCAGGTCGGTGAACATAGAAGGCTACATAGCTAAAAAACAATGGACAAACACGCGTTTGTACCTAGAAATAGTAGGTAGACTTTTTAAAACAAAAGGTAACCTATGTTCTCCAAGGTCTAGATGGCTCTCTTATGGAGAAGAGCCGGTAAGACTATTATAGGTTCCATGAGTGCCATTTCTCTTAAGCAGCTACTAATTCCAATATTTCAGGTGTCGGTTGGCGTCCCAGCGGCTTGGACAAGCAGTGCAAGAACTTCCCAGTGTTGGGACCACCTGTCGATGCTAAAGGTAAAAAAATATTTTATGTCGTACCGTGTTTTTAACTTTACTTCAAAAATATTCAAGGAATGGAACTTTAATTATTAACAGTTATAGCAATTGTGGTAGTTACAGTGGTACGTATCTACCTGCTTATGTTAGAAATTTCGTTTTGTTTTCCAATTAGATTTTTTAGGGTTCCGTACCTCAAATGGAAAAAAACGAAACCCTTATATGATCACTTTGTTGTCCGTCCGTCCATCTGTTCGTCTATCCGTCTGTCTGTTAAGACCCTTTATTTCGGGAACGCGTGGAGGTATCGAGTTGAAATTAAATCATATACTTACTCAGGTCTACAGTTCCTTGAAGCTGTGAAACAATCAAACTTCTAAGTTAATGTAAAAACAAGATACCGTTTATGCCGTAAATAAAACGTATATTTCGACCCTCTCAAGAGAATCAAAATTTGTAGGGTATTTCCTGTTGACCTAGAACTATGAAATTTGGCAAGTAATCCCGTCTTATACCACAAGTATAGGACGGTACTAATATATAATCTAAAACTATACTTTTGTAATTAATTATAATATATGCCTACAAATTTGTACGGAATCCTCGGTGGGTGAGTCCGACTCGCACTTGTCCGGTTATTTTAAGATGTACAAGTCTATCCATTTCCTATTTCAGTGACAACACCAAAAACAGAGCCTCTACCTGAACCAGAGCCAAAAGCAGAACCGGAACCCAGTACAGAACCGAAAACCGTGCCAGAACCGACCGCTGAACCCAGTTCTAGGCCAGAACCTAGTGCTGAACCAGAGCCGAGCGCTGAACCAGAACCGAGTGCTGAACCAGAACCGAGTGCTGAACCAGAACCAAGTGCTGAACCAGAACCGAGTCCTGAACCAGAACCGAGTACTAAACCAGAGCCGAGTGCAGAACCAGAACCGAGCGCTGAACCAACAACCAAAGTGTCAGAAAATGATAACAGAAACAAGAGGGTAGCGATGCACTCACTGGACGGGTTTGACTTCAAGAACCTCGGCAATGATGTTACGGTGAAAACCAGTGTGTCATACAAGGTGTCTAGTTCTAAAGGTGAGTAGTCAAACTTGAAATGTTGACTAGTGGCACCTACCACTACACGGCCTTATAATTTTCTAATACTATCTCTATTGCATAAAAACTAAAACGTTATTTTATTAAGATTTTTTACTGTATTCGAGTAAGTACATGTAGCATTAAAGCATGCTAAACATTTTCAAACATATTTTTTAAATTTTACGGCACGTTCCTTGATACTCAAAATATATTATCAGATTTATATTTCAAAATATATAAGTAAGTAGTGTTTACAGGCAATAATGGAAATTTAACATTTCATAAAGTATTGTGAAAGCTCTCTGAAGACTCCACAATTGCAAAACGATAATCGTACGGAATAAAACAAATTAACAACATGACCAACATGAATAATACGTAGAAGATAGTCCAAGTAAAGAAAACGATTTTTTTTACTTGGACTATCTTCTACGTATTATTGACTTATTTAATGACTGAAATATCAAATTAAATTATCAAGGAGCACATAACCGAACCTTTTGGAAGTCTTTGGGGGAGGCCTTTGTCTTCATCAAAAAAATCTTTCAAATTCCACGTTAATGTTTGCAGGTCGCAAAAAGCGTGCAGTAACCAACGTTACGAGTAAGTATTAACAAACTGTATGTTTGCACACTTAACACAATGCCACGCCACCACAGCCAAGCCACACAAAGCACATACAAATATAATAATAGTAAATATATGCCACCTACTAACTGCGATATATCAAAAAATTATTCCAACACTACCTGATATCAAGTATTAGTAGGATTATTACTAGTATTTTTGTCAGATATAGGTCCAACGCCTACGGCCGTTCCTTATAACAAATCATGACGTAATTGCGATCATTTTTAAGTTTTAAGAAAGAGATGGCATCCCTTTCTTTCGATCGCAATAACACGTTATGGTACTATCTCAGATTTAAAAGAATTTGTCATTAATTTTTGGCACTAAATGCAGATTACATTTTCCACTGTTCTAAAAAAATGTAAATTATTTCACCGTGTATTTCCGCGGACACTTTACAATACTGCTTCCAATACTTGTTGAACATGCTCGTGAAAATATACACATAACGATCAGGTAGTGGTGGAAAATGCTGTAATGTATATACGATGCTGCATGATGACTTATTTTTACAGATTCGGACACTACAACATCTGTTATATCCCATAATCACTCAGTTTTATCCACGACAGAGCCCACCTCCCAACCAGAACCCGCGCCCGAACCGAGTGCGGTACCCAAACCAAACATTACATCTAAACCAAAGTTTAAACCAAAGTCTAAACAGTCACCTCAACCTATTTCAACCCCCGAACCCACAGCGGAACCGACTTTTGAACCAAAGTCGGAACCTGAACCGAGTTCAGAACCTGAACCACACCCCGAACCAACTTCTGAACCTGAACCTCACCCTGAACCAACTTCTGAACCTGAACCTCACCCTGAACCAACTTCTGAACCTGAACCTCACCCTGAACCAACTTCTGAACCTGAACCACATCCCGAACCAACGTCTGAACCAAAACCACATCCTGAACCAAATTCAGACCCTGAACCGACTTCGCAACATAAATCTGAACCCAAACCGAGTCCTGAGCCCAAATCTGCGCCGGAATCGACTCCCGAACCGAAATTGGACCCAAAACCAGCCCTAGAACCGAAATCAGCCCCTGAACCATTCTCTGAGCCCGAATCAACCCCTGAGCCTAGTTCTGAACCTGAACCTACCGGGGAACCTGAACCTTCGCCCAAGCCTGAACCAAACTCCCATCCCGAACCCTCCCCGGAACCTAAATCTGTACCAGAACCTTCAGTTGAACCTAGTTCCCCGCCCGAACCTTCTCCTGAACCCATCGCAGCATTGGAACCCGAGACATTGCTAGTGAAGGGACTTAAAGACGAAGCAGGTAACGCCACAAGCTTTGCACTATTCTTACATGTTCATTGGTGCAAAAGTCTACCATGTTATTCAGTAGATAATTTATTTTATAAATTAATAAAAATTTTATCAGTCTCGTATTATCATTAATTTACAAAGTAATTTTGTTTGTAGTTTAAAAGAGTAAACTAATCTTACAAAATCTTCAAAAAATTAGTAATAGGGTCCCGTTTTAGGACCCTATTACTAAGACTCCGCTGTCCGTCCGTCCGTCCGTCACCAGGCTGTATCTTATGAACCGTGATAGTTAGTTGAAATTTTCACAGATGATGTATTTCTGTTGCCGCTATAACAACAAATACTAAAAAACAGAATAAAAGAAATATTTAAGGGGCTCCCATACAACAGACATGATTTTTTTGCTGTTTTTATAGATAATGGCACGGAACCCTTCGGCCGCGAATCCGCCTCGCACTTGGCCGGTTTTTTATACTAATAAGTATAATGTAGATACCTGAGACGGCTAACAGACGGACAAAATGGTATCACACTTTATCGACATTAAAATGGTAAAGACAGCTACCTATATATTTAGTGTCATTATGTAATCTAGGTTTTGGTAATAAAGTCCTTTCTGTCAAATTGTTATTCAACCGAAATTAATAATTGAAATGATTTTTATTTAAATGTTCAATTATAGCGTCAATGGACATGTATGTATATAAATTAGATTTATATTTGTATAGCAATTTGTAGCACATTGTCAATAATTATGTAATTAATATATTTAATTAAATGTTGTGTTAACATTATAACGCTTACTTATAATAATATTAAAAAGAAAGATTCCGACTTTAAAATATTAAACTCTTAACCTGAGGGCGATTTGACAAAATTATATTACCTTTGTAAGTATAAACTTCAATTCGACAAATCGCCTTTAGTACAAGAAACAGTTATTAGCAAGATAGAAGCTTCTAGAAGCAAAGAACTTTCAAGTCTTCCTCTGAATTCAGGGCAGACATTGAAGTCATTGGTCCAAATGGAACGAAATGCTATGGAATGATTTAATATTATACCTACATTTTTTAACACTTTTCGAAGTTAATATTTTGATTATATTAATTACCTACATATATAGTAACTTTCATTTGTAAAACTTTATCCTTCTATTTCTATCTTTACAATCTTTATCCTTGCATGCGGAAAACTATACCAATTAGCATGTTTGTAATACTTATTATTAGCTTACATTTTCTGCTTTAATATTTTCTAAGCTTTGCCGGGCTTTTGGGTGCCACTTCGACCTCATATCAACCAAAATATCCTATTCCCATAAAATGTGTCTTCAATCTTTACTATCTTCTGATTTTCTTTGAACAGATCTTATTAAAAATTAATACTTTTTTTAATTACTAGTTCCTCCTCCTTTTATTTTATTAACTTTTTGGTTAGGTATCTAACTTTTATTTCTTTTTCTATTTTAATTTCAATTTGTCTTGTTTTTATTATTTACTTACTCATAATTTAGAATGTTCTCAACTGAGAATTGTATGAGTGTGTATAAGTTTGTCTATAACATTGTATATAAAGACCAGTTAAAAGTTATGTGGTGAATTTGGATTCTAACTGATTACCAGCGGTGGTAAGATATTTGTGGCGGTTATAACTGTATAGGAAATAAATGTGGTTTGTATTATATAACTCTTTCAGTACCTATAATTAGCACTAAACATCATTCTAGCTAAATTTGATAGCACGTTTGATCACCTCGCCACTATCTTTGCGTCGTGTGTTCGAATCCCACCTGATACAAATATTTATCTGATCCACAGATATTTGTGTGTGGCTGTATCTTGTGTTCGTCAATTATGCTTATTTTATTGTTTGTTAAAAGTATTTTTTAATATCTAAAGTCTCCCGTATCACAGGGGTTGTTCCCTAGTGTGGAAGTCGTTGTTTCTCTAAAAAAATATTGAGGTACCTATAAATTATGACGTAACTAACTGCCATACAAGTGTGTATTTACATTATTTGTATTAAATTATTGTAATTAAAACATAATCAATCTAAACGTTGTAGGTTACTTCCCCGCACATGAATACGTGCCCAAGTTTGATTTCAACCCCATGGACTGCACAGACATCGTTATAGGAACTGCTAAGGGCAACTACCATAGAGTGCTGGACTATTATACAAGAGATAGGTAAGTCACCATTTCTAATAATACTACGTGATGTATTGTACGTTATCTATGAAAGTTCCAAATATTAATATTTACTGGCTATGTGACTTTTTCTGGTTGGGCCATCATCACCACGGTAAACTTTAAATAAGAAAAAATTAAAAATATATTCTTGAGATAGCTTAGGCAAAAAGCAGTCAGAAAATGTTAGTTTTAGTTTATAAAATAACAAAATACTTTTTTAAATTCAATTCAAAGTTTTTCGGCTATTAATTCTGTTTTTAAACACCATGAAATAGTAGCCGCCATGTTAAGTACGTCATTCGGCTGTGTAAACTAAACTAAAGTGTCAACTGTCTACTGATCAGCCTATTCTTTACACAAGCAACTGACGTCATAACCACAGGGCAATATGGCGTCCACTGTGTCCAGCGCTGTCGTCAACTTATGCGCGAAATTTAAAAATGTTAATTTGAAATGCATTTTTATGGCACTTAACGATGGAATAAAAAAAATGTTTTTTGTGTAGCAATATAGAATCTAACTGAGGCACTTTTCAAAAATGGGTGTCAAAATTCATATTATGAACAGAGAATTACTTCGTTTAAACTTTGATATCTTACATTTCACTTGAAATTCTAAATTCAAATGAATGTTACAGCGTGTAGTAAGTGTAACATTCCTGAGTAAAGATCAATGATATTTCTTAAAAAAATCAGATAAGTATTCATTTATTTTTCCGAGCATCGCGACGTGCCCAGGCAGATCTTGATTGGCCCATTTACACGATCGGCCCACGACATAGACAAAGAATTGTAACTATTAGGTACTACGCACCTAATATTTGTAAGTAAATACTTAATCTAAATAAGGTTTGTTACGTATCCAGGTCGACTCCTCGCGTTGATAGCTTCTGGGGCGGACACGATGACATCACCGCCGCGTCCGGCTACGAGGAGAATGGACTCACCACCATCATGTTCAGGAGGAAGATCAAGGTACAATACACTAAACGTAGAATGACGTAATTTAATTAAATGAAATCGAGGGCGTTCGTCGCAGTGAATTGTGACGTCACAACTCACTAAATTTTATATCTTTATCTATACCTACTTACACTCGTTTTGAGCATCTCCTTTCAATCCCCATCAAAAACTTTAATCGCATAAATCTTAGAACTTTACTCGTCGATAAATGATAGACTTAATCAAAATTAAACATACACCAGAATACATCGGTGAAAACGTAGTTTAAAAATCAACTAAAAATTTATGTTTTGGCTGTTGTTGCTCCAATAAAGACCCCTCATATACTGGTTTCTGACACTTACGCGAATATTAGACATTGAAATAAAACTATTTTTTACGGATTTTATCGCGTTGTATTAATATTATTTAATTCCTGACGTTTCGAAGCCTTTACAGCATCCATGGTCACGGGCAGACTAATTAACGGGAATTAAATAATATTAATACAACGCGATAAAATCCGTAAGAAATAGTTTTATTTTAACCCCTCATATTAGTTCAAAATCTATAGATTCCAATTATTTCTTCACCATACCGATTAAGTATATATTTAATTTTATTTTTCACTTAATCTGTTATTTTTAATAAAAGAAACACCAGTCAACTATCCTACTTTGAAATTAAATATCTTTTCAGGCCAAAGAGCCGACGGACCACTCGCTAGTAGACGATACGATGCACGTGATCTGGGCGCGCGGACAGGAGCCCGGCAAGTACGTGCACTCGCCGCCGTCGGGAATCGAACGTGGGACCGCCGCCACCGGCGACTTCTACCGCGTCGACGAGCTCAAGTACCACGGACACGGCGCGCAGCGGGGAGTCGCCGCCATCAACTTCTTTGGTGAGACACAGAATACTTACAGCTATTCCTGTAGGGCTACATGGAGAAACGTGGAAGGTGGAAGCTGGATGCGACAAACCGAGGTTAGGGTGAAATGCACATTAGGGGAGGCCTACGTCCAGTAATGGACTGATATAGGCCGATGATGATGATTTGTGCAGGTTATCTAAGGCTATTCGTGCACCTAACTCAGTGATAATATACAAAGTGGCCTATATCGGACTCCCACGGGTCAACGACCACTTCCAAGGGGTTCATGTCAGTGAGAAAAAAATTACGTTCCATTGGATGTTAATGGGTATCTTGATATTGCAAATAATTAAAATTAGGTAACCAGGGAGTCTACCCAAAACAGAAAAAAATGCCAAGTGGTCGACAAGATAAAAATGTTTTGGGACCTCTGATCTAACCATTCGCCAAATTCAATTTTTTCTTTGCTTTTCCGCGAATTGTATCTACTCAGTTGTTCATTCAAGGACATATTCATATTCATATATTTATTGCAATCCATATTATGTACATAAACAGAAGTAATCGCGACACAATATTCATCATGTCATAAACTGTGTCAACTGCTAAAATTTACTACAAATAGATGAAATTCAGTTATGTTTATCTGTGATGCAAATAGCAAGTTTGAACGGAAGTCTCAGTACCTACACGAGTTAGGTACACTCTCACTTGTCCAGTTTTTCATAGTGTTGATGTGTTTGTATCCTAATACTATGTAATAAATAAATCAGAGGAGACCAAAGTATCGGTGTCGGGCGGTATCCTGCCGCTGGGGGACAAGTGTGGCGGACAGTGGCGGCTGCCGGCGGACTGCTCGCCGCAGAACAATTCGTGCGAGTACGTCGCCACGTGGGAGTACCTCGGACAGAAGCGGGGCAAGGACTCCGTGCGCTTCACCATCGCCACCAAGCACACCAAGCACTGGACCGGCATCGGCTTCAGCGATAACAAGAAGATGGTGAGTCTTGTTACCTCTATGTATATTAGCTCATGCAATTGTTTGAGCAATCTGGTTACTGTGTTTTACGCATCGTTGGAGGCAGGGTCTCAACATTTTTTTTAACAAAAGAAATAAATAATAAAAATATATATAAATAATAATTAGATATATAGTAAGTACTCACCTAAAATAAAAAGTAAACATTTTTGACTTATTTTTATTACCTACCTATATTTTTAAATATTTTATTAACAAAATGAATAAAATTAGGTAGGTAGGTTAGGGGTACCTATTTACTTTACTTTTATGCGCCCGAAGCTGAGATCTCATCGAGTCCAATAATTTCATGCAGTCGGCGGCAATTAGCCGATGATTTTTTGTATTAGGTATACCTCCTACTACAGTTCAATTCGATGATTCGTCTCGACTGGGTATACTTACCTACCTACTTACAAGGTGTGGGATTGGCGACAGAAATATTTTAAATTGTATTTTTTTTCTGGTGTTTTGATTTAATGAATTGTTTTGTTGAAGTCTCAATCGGACGCGATCATCGGGTGGGTAGACTCGCGCTCGGGGCGGCCGTTCCTGATGGACACGTGGGTGTCGGGCTACGCGGCGCCCAGGGTGGACGCCCGCCAGGACCTCGCCCAGGAGAGCGGCAGTCTTATCGACGGCATCACTACACTCAGCTTCGTCAGGAAACGGGACACCGGAGACCAGAAGGTCAGTTTTAATATTGTATAGCTGTTGCCTGCAGTTTCGCTAGTATTAAAAAGAAAATATATTTTTTTCCAAAGTCCAATCTATTTTCAACTGACTTCAAAAAGGAGAAAGTTCTCAATTCGACTGCATTTTTCTGTTTTTTTTACACTAAAATTCAATTAGACCGATATTATAGGTAGACAGACTTTTAAATTGTCAAAACTATGAGCACGGATCCAAATAGTGGGTCTTATGGAGAAGAAACGGCAAGAAACTCCAAGTCCTAGTCCAATTTCCGCGGTTTAGGCGTAAAAACATGTAACAAACATAGACAAAAAGGCAGCTACTTTTGCATAAATCGTAGATAAAAATTTCGGCGTTTGCCCCAATTATGGTTACCATACCAAATAAGTTTGTCGCACTGTAACTTCTTAGCACATACAGTTTATAACTATGAATTGGCTTCTAATTGGCGTATCGAAGTGGAAATTGACCATCAGATTTGAAATCAAATCTCCAGTCATACAACAGCGAAAAACGCATCCAATTTAGAAATTTTGAATTTTAATGTTGTTTGGTCTGCTAGTTAGCTTGGCACACAAAATAAGTAATAATAAAAGCTAATAAAATGTTAAATATGCTAAGAGTCGAAAATTTCGCCACCAAAACAGCATTCTAAAGTAAAACTAACGCGAGACTTGAAAATAAAATGCAAAAACATATGCGTCGGCCGGGAATCGAACCCGGATCAACTGCTTGGAAGGCAACTATGCTGACCATTACACCACCGACGCATGTGATCGATGAACCCAAATATCTAATCATTTACAATTTAATACGAACTGTGATAATCGTACCTTGTCTAAAATGATTGTTTTTTATTTTTAACTATTTACTTCTGTAAATAAAATGTCATTTGTGTTAAATTGTTACAATGACCTACGTTACAATATTGACTAACTTATCGGACACTATTAAATTACATATGCAAAACAGTTTCGGAAGTCGATGCATTCGATAAAATTTGATCGGATCTTTTGTTTTTGCTACCGACTTCCGAAACCACAAAAAATAACTTTTAAGAAAAACTAAAAGCGCCTTCAATCACATAAAAAAATCACACAAATAATGTTATGGGCGAAACAGTTTCGGAAGTCAATGCATTTGATTTGATCGGATCTTTAGTTTTCGCCACCGACTAAATGGGGCTTAAGCACCATCTTCCACCCATCATCAGCAGTATTTCCGGACCAATACGACTTTCAAATCTTCAAGAAAAGAGCGTACTCCCTTTTTTTTCCCTCCCTCTGGTGTTGCGGGACTCCATGGGCGGCGGTAATCGCTTACCATCAGACGATCCGTCTGCCCGTTTGCCCACTATCCCATAAAAAAACTAATAGAGGATGAGTCTATTCTGTATAGCTATGTTTATTAATGTAGGTACATGTTGTTTGCAGGATCTCGCGTTCACGGACAGCCAGTGCCTGTACATGATGTTCATAACGCAGGGCGGCGGGTTCGACGCCGTCAACAAGCGCACCAGCAAACACCTGCAGACGCCCGTCATCACCGACGAGCGCGTCTGCATCAGGCCCTGTGGACCTGGTATGGAGAATTTATTTTCTTCTTCTATGTAAACTCTTTTGTGTCTCTAAGGCAAAGGCCTTCCTGAACTTAATACAAGATTATTTTATTATTTAGGTTTCTTTATACTACGTTGAGAAAAAAGTAAGACTAAAAAACCTATCACGAATAAAAAAAAACTAGTAAATAAGTAAAAATAAGTTTCGGCTTAGCAGTCGCGCTTAGAAATTCAGTATAATGGGGCACGCTTTCAAACCTCTGCCCACCCTAGAAAAATCGATAGTATTGAAAAATTATAATTGCTAAGTTTCACTGGAACACTGCCTCTAAGAGGAAATAATAAAGATACGCTAATGCATAGCAATCGTGATCCCAACCATGATATGAGAAAGGATTATTTTTATTGTTGGCGCTATGAATTGAACTCTTACAATAGAGATTGGGTGGCAACCATAGAAAGAGCGATTTAGAGAGAGGAAAGGAATGGATGGATGGAGGATGGAATGGTATAATAGAATAGATAGGTATTAGGAGCAGAACAATAGCTACTAATACCTATCTCTACTAATATTATAAAGCTGAAGAGTTTGTTTATTTGAACACGCTAATCTCAGGAACTACTTGCAATTGAAACATTATTTTTGTGTTGGATAGTCCATTTATCGAGGAAGGTTATAGGCTACATAACATCACGCTAGGACCAATAGGAGCGGAGCAGCGAATGTAAAACCGCGAGCTGGTCGCTAGTCTACTAAAACCATTTGCCCTCCACAGAGCCAATTGAAGAAGAGATAACAACAGAGGCGATCCTGCCGGGACAAGCGTCGTACACGATGTTGATCCGCATCACGGGGCTCGCCGACAGCTTCAAGCCGCCGGCGGCCGGCAGCAAGGAGTACGACGAGCTCAGCAAGCAGGTGGCCGACAGCCTCGCCGGGGAACTCGCCGGGAACAAGGGATACCACGCCATCGTCGTCAACGGGTTCATGCAGTAAGTCATACACATTTTAGCAATTACTTTATTATAGTTGAAATCATGGCAGAATATTATTTGCCCACGTATTCTCTTCAAGTGACAGCTAGGTACGTCGTTGACTCCCATTGATGTCATTTTTAGGGTTCCGTACCTCAAAAGGAAGAAACTGATAGGATCACTTTGTTGCCCGTCCGTCTGTCTGTCAAAACCCTTTATCTCGGGAACGCGTGGAGGTATCGAATTGAAATTACCAAATACTCAGGTCTACAGTCCCTTGAGGATGTGAAAAAATTTAACTTCTAAGTCAACGTAAAAATATTATATAATATACGGCCGTTTATGCAGTAAAAAACGAATATTGCGACACACTCAAGGGAATCAAAATTTATAGGGTATTTTCCGTTGACCTAGAACTAAGAAATTTGGCAAATAATACCGTCTTATACTACAAGTAGGTAGGGAAAAATCTGAAAACTATACATTTTTGTAAATAATTATGTACCTACAAATTTGTACGGAACCCTCGGTGGGCGAGTCCGACTCGCACCTGTCCAAGATGCATTTTTTCACTTAATTACTGATTTATTAGTGGAATTTTCAAACGAATAAGACGAGACAGAAATAGCTGGGCTAGCGATTTATTTTATATTCATGATGAATTGAAAATTTCCATAGTAGTATCGAAGTTGTCAATCAGCAACACTCATCATGACATTGTGACGTCGCGGCGAGTCATCCCGAGAATAGAATACCTAACTTTTTTCCATAAACTATGGTTAAAATATATCACATTTTAAGAAAGAAAATACATTGATTGCGTTCACTTAGGCGGCGCGACGACATTCAAATATCAATTGGTTTTTCGATTTGTAGTTTTATCTAAGGTTGCCAGTCCCAAAAATGAAAAAGCCGGACACATTCATATTTAGCCGGATATTTTGCCTTCAAAGGCTGACACTAGCTTTATAAAGAACAAAAGTTTTATACTTTTATATACAAGTCGCTCGCGCGTTTTCGTTTGGCATCTTTGGGCGGGCTAGGGCCGGGCCGTACCTACTTGTATACCTATATTTGAACGGACATGATTGTAAAGAGCCTGTTTTGTGAACCTGTTTTATCTATAACAGTGATTGCGAAAGCGCCATACAATATACACAACTGCTGCTACGGTATGTGGATGGGTGACCAATGTGAACATAATGAAGAAGCATCAAACAAACAGATATACAAACTCACTCCCACAATTTGCTCCACAGAAACGAAACAAAGGCCATAATAGCGGAGCTGACACTAAAGTCCATAGACCTGAACACAATAGAGGGCTCTTCCGGGAGGGCGCTAGAGCCTGACAACAGTACGCAAGAGGACGAGGCCCAGCGGTGGCGAAGGGCTGTGGCGGACACGCTGGCTCTCGGCAGGGTCGGCAACCTCAACGTAGACCCGGACTTCTTGGTCTTTGAGCCGCAGAACTGTGAGTACTTTGCTCTAATTACGTTTTTTCTTTTAAAAGGAATCATTATTTCGTTGTTTGACAGAGAAACGCGTGCAGGTATCAAGTTGAAATTAACAAATAGGTAGGTACTTAGGTCTACAGTCCCGTGGAGCTATAGAAAAATAAAGATTCTAGGTCAACGTAATAAAACAACTTTTACGAAAAGTAAAATCATCAGATACCTGTACAAAACAGATTTGGAAGTCGGTGCCTTCGATTTGGTCGGACTTTTTGTTTTCGCCACCGACTTCCAAAATTGTTTTGCTTCCGAAACATAACATATTTTTTATCTTTCATGATAGTGGCCAATGTCTGTACAGTTGCAATTTTATTTTTAATCCCCGATGTAAAAAAAGTGGCGTTATAAGTTTAACGTGTGTATCTGTGTCTGTCTGTTGCACCGTAGCGTCCAAACGAATGGACCGTTTTTGATTCAGTTTTTTTTTTGTTGGAAAGGTGACTTGAACGAGTGTCCTTAGCTATGATTTAAGAAAATCTGATCAGCCATTTGAATATTATCAGTTCTTTTCTAGTTCATGAAGGGATGTGAGCAACTTCTGCAGGTCTGAGGGCCTAGTTATGAGTTTAATTTCACCGACTCGCTTTTACGCATCGACCGCGTTTGGCGTGCTGATTGGCGATTTCTGTAACCTTCACCACTCTCAACCAATCAGAGAGCCGAACACAGTCGATGCGTAAAGTCGAGTCAGTGAAATGAAACTTACACTAGGTACCCTGATCGATTTGAAATCTGGTATCCTGTTACTTCAATGATATTGTAACCAAGTTTTGATGCTGCGGGGTTTTTTAATTTAAATGTTTTTTTACCAATGATGTTAGTCGTTTATAATGATTGTGTCGTCGACAGTGGTGTCGGAACAAGGGGGAGCGGACGACTCTACGGGCAATGCTCGTTCGTTCTTCGGTCTGGCGGAGACCAAGCTGTACGTGGTGGTGGGGTGCGTGGCGGCGCTGATACTGGTGGCGATGCTGCAGGCTGCCTGCACGCTCTACCGGAGCCGGAACACCACCGCACATACCAAGGTATACCACCACGGATACATAGCGAGATGGATCCATATTATTTTCTTATTCATGATACTGATAATGGCTGAACTGCCTAGAGGACCACTAGACAGTTCAGCCATTATCGGCGCGACTGCTACGTTTGAAATTCTCAGCAGCAGTTCAGACTTTGGAATTTGTGCCCAGTTAATAGCAATATGCTCGCCCCGCCGGCGAACTGTGGGTGTACATAAGTAGGCCTAAGCCAAACACCTATGCTGATAACGTCCACAATTTGGTCCGTTTCTTTATTAACCTCTTAGCTTAGCCCCCTTTCAAAGTTAAAGAAGCCAGGTTTTTGTCACAGTATTAAAATTTGTTCACCATGGTAGCCTAGTGAGATTTAAAAATACAGTACTTGCAACAATTTTTCAGGACCAATTGATCCCCAGCTCAGCATGGAAAGATTATTCAACAGCGAACACAAACTACGCGTTCGAGCCATTTGAAAACGACGACAAATACAACAGCACAACGTCCACAGCGCCCTTGCGGCACAGGCCCACCCCCCTCCGGCCCACAGACCCCCCTCCACCACGCCCCGGCAGCGCTGCTAACAAAGCGCCCTCTAACGGTAAAATGGGGAAACCAAATGGGGTAAATGGACAGCATGGGATGAATATTCAACATGGGGTGAATGGTCAATACGGGGTGCATGGTCAACTTGGGGTAAATGGTCAACACGGGGGAAATGGTCATGGCACGCACGGGACCAACGGGCGCATGACCCCCAAGCATCAGAACAGCGCCGCGCAGTACTACCACGAGACGAGATCACTGCAGCGACCTCGTGGAGGGGGACACTACAGGTCAGTTTAATAGCGAAATACTAACTAGCTATAGAATTGACGTCGTTAAGAGACAGTCAATTTGATTTCAAAGTAGTAGACACAGCACCAGATTTTAAGGCGTATTAAAATTGAGTGGCGTTTGAGTATTTGATCATAAATTCTTTATTTTAAAGCTTAAATACTAAGTGCATAAAATACTCGGTAAAGGACACCAAATTTTCGATAGTACTTATCTCTTTTTTTTTTACAAAACGGTTCCCCACACTAGGATTTTCTCCTGTATCGTGGGTGCGTTTACAAACACAAATTCTCACATATACAAACGTCCAGACCCGGAACAACTACCTGCAGATCATACAAATATTTGTTCCGTGTGGGGATCGATCCCACAACACGTTGCGCAGAAGCCGATTGCTCAGCCGCTAAGCCAAACGTGTCGTATCTCTATGGTATTTATGCTTCAAAATAAATAACAGAAATTTTATCCTATGTAAAATTTGGCGCCCCGCTTCTTTACGTTGAGCATTTTATGTTTATGGACATTCTAGCGATCCACCTGCGGTTTTACCCGTGTTGCTCTGCTCCTATTGGTCGTAGCGTGATGTTATATAGCATATAACCTTAACCTCGATAAATGGACTATCCAATCTAACACAAAGAGAATTTTTCAATTCCAACCAGTAGTTCCTGAGATTAGCGTGTTCAAACAAACAAACAAACTCTTTAGCTTTATAATATTAGTAGATATTTATCTGACTACAGTGGAACCTAAAAGGAGGGTAATATTATTAGAATAGTTATAAGTCTTCCACAAGAAAATCCCTACTCCGAGCTGCTTTTGAGAATTTAATGGAAAATCTCAATAACACTGTTGACTCAGCAGCCAACCTTGCCTCTAAGAAGTTTTAATAAAAAAATAAATTAATTAAAACAGCTTATCCCGGGGGTCAACTCCCCACATCAGCAATTTGATTGAATTTCATATTTTTATTTGATAATATGTTTATATCAACACTTCCTATGCTGTCAATACGTCCACTTCACTTCCTATAAGTCAATGAATTAAAAAAACAGGGCTGTAGTTATACTGCAAATCGACCCCCACACCTAACCAACTGATTATTATCATCTTTGAGGAACACTCTAAAAAAATTAACATTGTAACAAAATGACCTACTCTATAAAACAGGAAACCATTATCTATCACTTGTGCAGATCTATGACGATAAGGTGACGTCATGACAAAATACGTCATCATTCTATTAACACCTGATATCACATCAAACAAAGCACATAACAATCAAAAGTAAATATTTGCAAATTGCTTGCTTTACATATTTAGACCGTATTCCCACGTGGTTAAGAAATATTTACCATTCATAGTTTATAAACCATTTTCTATGACGAGGGTGACAATTACATACATACACTCACGCCTTTCTCCCACAAGGCAGAGGCAAACTATAGACATTTAATGTTTATATTTCAAACGGTTCTTAATTTCGACCTCCCTTCTATACGACCGTGTGGCCTAATGGATAAGGCGTCGGACTTCGGATCCGAAGATTGCAGGTTCGAGTCCTGTCACGGTCGAAAATACGTTTTGTGTCACAAAAACCATTTTTTAAATATATCACTGTATTTAATTCCGTTATTCTATATCGGTTTTAAAGTACCTACTTTAATTTTTTTTATAATTATTGTTTTTATATTGATCTAAGACAATTAAATTTAACGTAACGTATTTTTCCTTAACGAAGAACCTGATTTCATCCTGAAATCTAATTACATATATTTCGTGATATTTTTTACTCAATTTATTCGGTTATTTTTTTATTTAAAAGCCGTCATAATATCAGTAGGTACTCGACAATTTCTACCATTATTTACATATACGGAAGTAAGCCGATAAAAATTAAAGTAAGTAATGAAAATAAAAAATATGATGTACTAAAACAAAATATACGTAGTTTTTATTTCAACTTTACGAGCTCAGACGATATAGCAATGTGACACCTAAAATTATGAGCGGTGACCAGTTGTAACCACTGTGAGTGTATTATACCTCTGCCTAATCCTTCGGGGACGCAGGCGTAATGATGTTTTATGTATATAACTGATGGCGCCACTTTCGCATAACCTACTGTTATCCTATTTGGCTGAAACCTCTTTGGCATAATAGCTAATGTCAATATAACACGTTTTGATTGGTTGATATAAAAAGTCTGAGGCGCTGACATCTGCATTGTCTCCCCTATTGATGTTGAATCAGAGAATAATGGCATATTTATTTGTGTGGTTTCCAGTAGGTCGGGTCCTTCGGAGCGTTCGACGTACTCGCTGCCGCGGGGCACGCGGCCGGCCGGGGGCGCCGGGGGCGACGGGCCCGGGGGCGGGGGCTCAGGCCTCTCCACACACCCCGACTTCTACTTCATGCCCTCGCAGCGCAAGTACGAAGGTGAAGTAATCAGAGTTTACGTAGACTATAGGGACAGGGAACACTAGAATATACGCGTGCTTAGTCCGAGGGGCAGCACACAAGTACAGTGACACAAACTTATCTAACTCCGTGACTGTTATTTTTGCTAAGCATTTTTAAGTTACAGTTTTTTGTCTAAGAAAAATTCGACTTGCGGCAGTATTCGAATCTGCGCCCTCCTCTTTGGTACAAGTACCAGATAGTGTAGTTGGCTAATGTTTTTGTCCCATACCGGAGGAGGCAAGTTGGAATCCCACGTTAGTATGTCAAATTTTCAATTTTATGAAGGATTAAAAAAAAACAAACAACAACATTAAGTATCCTGTTATATCCTGCGCTCAAATAAATTACATTTAACTTTGAAGTTTCGGTAGGTATACACATTAAATTTTAAAAGTACACAAAACGGAGACATCTGCCATTGATCAAAATGGAGACCTTCACAGCTTAATTAGTTCCAATAACGGCCACCAGTTCAGATAAGTTTGTGATTCTGTAGTAGATAGATTAACCTAACTCCAAACAAAATCCATAGAATATATATTTAAAAACCTAAATTTAAAGTATGATAGAAACTTGCAAGAAAAGAGCAGTAACAAATTCTTCAAGAAGTCTGTATTTTTTACAACAATTTGATTGATTCCTTGAACAACGTTGATTCTTTGCCAAAGGGTCGCTTAAAAAGAGTGTCATTCTGATGCCAAAATGGTTACATTTAGACGTGTGTTCGAAGCAAACAATCGCGAATTTGCTGTAGAGAATCAGGCGCTAGTACGCAATATAATTCAGATATTTTTTTGATAGTTATATTTATATTATCGTCGGTTGATTCCGTGATTTCGTGTAAGCCAGAAGATTAGAGATTTGAATCTCAGTAATTCTAGTACCTTCCTGCAGCGCAGTATATGTGCTAGTTTCAATAGCCTATCGGCGATTTTCTTCTAGAACCGAAATTTCAAATGTCCGTCTCTTTCTGACAAAAACATAACAAAAGAATACATTAACGACAGTTTTAAATTTAGATGTCATCTCATAAATTAATTTCATTTATTTCAAGAATTTCATTTTTATTTAATGAAAATGGCATACTTAGTCGGCTTGTAATATTTTCTGTACTTTTTAAGAAAAAGATAGTGAAGTATTGTTAAATTTTAACTTCAGTATAGCAAATCACCAATAGCTTATTGGAACCGATATTAGGCCAGTAATCTAGGTATCGTATGGGAAATAGAGAGCCACAGATAAAAACAAGAAAACAGCGTACTCCTTTTTAAAAGGCCGGCAACGTACTTGTGACTCCTCTGGTGTTGCGGGTGTCCATGGGCGGCGGTAATCGCTTACCATCAGGCGATCCGTCTGCTCGTTTGCCCCCTATTCCATAAAAAAAACACCTAGAAATTGAATTTAAACTGCTTCGTATTTATGTACTTTAATATTTGTCTGAAGTATACTCGAGGCATTGAAAACCAAAAGCTATATTAAAAAATGTTGCATAAAGTCGCATGTTATTTATTATAAGCATGATTAAATTAAAAAAGCTTTTAGTACAAAAGAACAATGGCGAACTCCCATACATTTTTTTGTTGACAATTTTTGTTGCGTCTGCACATGAAAAATATGTAAAATTATAGTTTAAATTTCGGAGTAATTTTTGTTTCAATTTCAATATTATTGGAACGTTGGAATTAAAGATATTCCAGTTTAAAGTATCAGCGGTTATGTTTTGTCCAACATTTAAACAAGTATTTACCTATGTGTTACAAAAATAAACTTCAACCAAAGTGAGTAGAGCTACGAGTATTACAAGCTAATAGTAACAAAGAAAATCAAGATATAAGACGACGGACTGGCAGATGTCATATTATTATTATTTCTCTATTGTCACCTTTGTTGCCATACTCGATACATGGTTAGAATTATTGCGTTTCCATTTTATTTATTTGTTTAACTTTATCCGTGTGAATTCTTAGCACAAAAATAATATCGATATTTTTGTATTTATTCTGATACATCGAAGCATGCTATTGCAATGTAAGCCAAACACTTTATATAACTCTGATTCATACATATGGCAACACTAAAAGTTCAACTGAGATTCGACAAAGAGATCAACTCAATCGTGTTTATAATTATGATGATTTTGTTGCCAGACTTAGACAAGCTTTATGAATTACTTGAAAAATCTTGAGAGATTATTTTATATATATCTATAAAGTCGATGTTTATACTTTTATAAATTCGTTCAACCATTTTTTCGCCATTGTTCTTTATTGATGTAGTAGTAGAATTATGTACTAATTAAATAATCGCTTATTATTAATTAATGTGCCAGTTAAGTTAGAGAATATTATAAATAACTTTTAGAAAGGTTTAATTTTATAAAAATGTAGTTATTTAAGTAGAGATAATTTTTCAATAATTATATAGTAATACATATAACACCGTGGACAATAAAAAGCAGTTCTTGCATAGTTTTTGCATTAATTTAACTAAGATTTTCTGCAATTATATTCATTTGAAATCTTGTTTTTGTTTTTTATTTCTTCAGTTTCACTTCGTCACAATAACAGCTGCTTTTTGTTGCATTTTTGCAATTATTCTAATGCTTTTATTATAGTGCTTTGAATTTTTTAGCCGGAGTACCTGTACATAGTTATAATTGGACTTATATAATCGTGATTATATTTTCAAGAGATTCTTTACGGTATAGAGGATTTATTTTTTAGTAAAGGAAAAAATTCAATCGCGGGCAGGATTCGAACCTGCGTCTTCTGGTTTGACATACCATATTATATTATATATATTTCGCGGTGGCTTAGAGGTCAGAGCGTCTGGTATATCAAACCAGAAGACGCAGGTTCGAATCCTGCCCGCGATTGAATTTTTTCCTTTACTAAAAAATAACTCAATAATCTTAGCATGGAAAATGCAAAAAAAAAACACAAAAAGATCGGTATAGAAGAATATTCATATAAAAAAAAAACCAAATTAAGCATTTTTTTTTAATATCGTTATATAAGTCTAAAATCTCTGCTGTAGTGTAATAGTGGGATAGCATTCTTGGCTTATGTCGCTTGGGACATTAAAGTAACCGATTTAACTTTAAGTAATTTGTACTTTAAGTTATAAATATAGTTAAGAACTCCTGTATAAAATTAACAAATAACTAAATAACAAAAACTAAAGTTTTGATAACAAGTATAGAATAACAGCCCGCCATTAATTTATATCCTGTTGAGCGTTGCGCAATAATACTAATAATGTATATTAATTAATTAATAATATCCCGCCTGTATATTTTCAAAGCACGTAGTTTATAACGCACTGCAGTAAAAATGTATTGGCTTATGCTATGCTTACTATCAGTAGTAGAAAAAACGATGCACTATGAACTTTTTGAACGCTAATACGTCCGACCTACTTGAAATACGTTACTATAAATTCCGTATTTTTTTGGGATTTTTTCCTATCTGATCATCAAGATAACATGATTGTTGATATAATTATATTGTTTCCAAAATATACAGTTATAAGAAATACATAATGAACATTTTTTTTCGTTTCGTCATTAAATTTTGTATACTGGGAAATGTGGCAATTTTTATAGAATTGAATTAAACATTTTGTATATATTTTTTATGCAAATCGGTATAATTAAAACTTAGTGTTCAAAAAGTTTCTACGCCTATGATTTTGCTTACAAGTAATATGACTGTATATGTATAAGATAATAAAGGTGGTTTTAAACCGGCGAGAATGGGATGGGCTGGAAAAAGCGTGAATCGAATTCTCGCTGACCTTTTGACACCGAACGGTGTCTTGCCCCGACTCGCTACGATGGACAGCTAACCCGGCGAGATTTATTCGATATTGTACTTAAAAATATTTAAATTCTCGCCTCGCACATCCTCGCGCATCTACACTTTTTACACAAAAAATGCGCGGGACGTGGAGATATTTTTCCATACCTACAATAAATCATTTCTCGACCATCCAATTCCCGGTATTCCAATCCGGTCTAAAAGCACCTTTATAATTGTTATAGTTATGTAAGTATAACAATGACAATTATACTTTTTATTCAAGTACTTGAATATTTATTGACAGCTGACCAGATCTTAACATATTTTTGATTTTATAACATGGAAAATAATAGTATTTTCTGAAGTAAACAATATGTCCAGTTATTTTATTCCTACGGTTTGTTTGTTTGCAGATTTTTGAGGGGGACTACGGTGATTTCTGATTATACTGATTATATTTAGTTACCAACATTATTCTTAAACTTTTTAAAAGCACCGATATTTTTAAGATTTCTTTATTTTTCACAATAATTATTTTTATTTTTTATTTCCAAACCAGATCTAGTCTCATGTCACAGTTTTAAAAATAAGTTATTTCACCTCTAGTATAATTGTACTTAATTATTATATTTCTTCTTTGTTTTGCAAAAAATATGTAAATATTGTGTAAAAATATTTCGCTGTAAATTGCACTATAGTTGTAAGAATTGACGAATTAGTTAAGATATTATAATGAAGTTAATATAGTTTTACAATACCTTTAACAAATCTGGGACAAAATCACAACGCCATCTACTGTGCGTTTGGTGGTCTAATTCCAAGGATATTTTTTATTTGGAGAAATAGTAAATTAGAAACAAAGTACTTAGCTATAGTTTTGCATTCGTTGTATGTATTTAATTTGATTAAGTAAAGATATTACTTAGTATATAGTTAAGTTGAAATAAGATATCAATTAATTATTATTCCGTCCGGCTAAAATTATTTATCCGAATATGAGTATTAAAATTACAACCGATGTAGAATAAGCGTTTACCGTACCTAAGATTGTAAATGAAATATATTTTTATAAATGTATTATTTGTTTTTTTTATATAAAATAAATAAATATTTTATTTTCACCTTCATGTTATAGATAAAATACAGAGTAATTACATTTTTATAGTAAGTTTTTGAAGACAGTAAGTTTCCACAGATAAGAGTTGAAGCTGATACCTCAGTGTGTGTCACACGTTTAATACGGCATTGCATAGCTTGTGTCCAGAAATTCTGGCGCGCAGAGAAGGACAATCTGGAATATTATTTATTGTAGAATTTTGCAGGATCAAATGTCCGTAGGATGGGTTCAATAAATTTTACCGACTACGAAAAAAAAACAACTGAAAAATATGGAATAAGACAATTTTCCTATGTCCAGGAACAGTGTATTAAAAATATAATAAGAATTAATATAATAACGTATAACATAATCTTATCAAAAAGTAGTCTTTATATTTTCATTATCACAATAATAATAATCCATTACCTTTAGTCGCTCAACCAATAAAACCATAACCTTAACCTTATATATAGCATTTATGTTAATAATTTCATTATTTACTGGTTATCACAATCACCATAATATACCTATCTGAATAATATCAATATAAATTTTCAATCTCTTATAATTCCTTAACTGTCACCTTGTCTGCAATTGGCTACTTGACCGATTATATATATACTTTTTATGGTCAATGCGCCATAAAAATTCTATACTTACTTTAAAAAGCGGCGGTAGCCTAATGGCTAGGGCTTCGGACTTGCGATCATGTGGTTGCCGGTTCGAAACCCACCCATTGCACTACCGACGTAAACCCACTCGTAACGTTTAGCTTAGCACGAGGGTTTAACAAGAATACTAGTAATGTGTGACCCACATACTAGTAAGCTTTTTTTTAAAAAAAATAACACTCATTTTGTGGGA
This sequence comes from Acronicta aceris, assembly GCA_910591435.1. NCBI lineage: Eukaryota > Metazoa > Arthropoda > Insecta > Lepidoptera > Noctuidae > Acronicta > Acronicta aceris. Next base: position 2,184,616 of record OU342781.1, on the reverse strand, counting down.
AAGGAAGCGACAAAGCATCCCCTCTATCCCCACTAAAAACTAAATGCTTATTATCTTGGAACTTTATTAACCATTCATTATTATTTCAGAATACGATTTGTATTTAATTTCATTTTTCACTCAGCCTGTTATTTTTATGTAATCAAACCAGTCAAGTACCTACATTTTCTGGAGTACAAAAAATTCCTGAAGTAGTCTGCAAGTGGTTTTGAGTTGGTAAATTTTATTAAAAGTCCTTATGTATTGCAAATATTTCGCATTCGTGATTGTTGTCCTTATTAATATCTATATTTGTACAAAAACACATACACGTTTAACAGGTCTGAGGCCGTATTATAACGCATTGTAGCGATTGAGAGAGAGAGAGAGAGAGAGAGAGAGAGAGAGAGAGAGAGAGAGAGAGAGAGAGGGAGAGAGAGAGAGAGAGAGAGAGAGAGAGAGAGAGAGAGAGAGAGAGAGAGAGAGATATGTCGCTCTACATATTATATAGCGCCGTCCTTTATATACGGAACACATTATAATACGGTAGCTGGCCACAATAGCGGCCAAACGTCCAGTAAATCCCATTCATCTCTTCAATAATCTTTTTCTAAATAAAGTAATATTAAATCTTCAGATTTAACCGAAGATTGTGTTATTGTTGGACGCCACTGTTTGCAAAAATATTTTCAGAAATTTCTTACAAATTCGATCGTACACCTTTCACTTGTTTGCTCTTTAGTCGCCAGGCGTCCTGAAAACAAAATCGGTTGAATTAAAATCGGCTGAAAACAAAACCGGTTTCTTCTAGGCAGGCGCGCTCCATCGTAGATCGCAGTGTCGCTTAACATCAGGCGAACTGGCGGCCAAGCGTAAGCCTGTCACGAAAAAAAAAATTGTTCCTTTCGACATTGTCAAAGTCAAATATGTATTATTATGCATCCATTATTGGCTGCACGGTTCCAAATAGTGTTATATTGTGGAGAAGTACCGGCAAGAAACTCCATCGTTGTTTATCTTGTGTAATATGTTTTGATTACACATTTGACGTTACGGCTGAGCGATCGATTGTGAGTTGTGGCTTTGATCCCCACACGGAGCAAATATTTGTATGACTAACATCTTAGTCGTTCCGAATTTCTGTTTGTAAAAGTACCCACGATACAGGAGAAAAATTCAAGGTGTGGCAACGTTTTTTTTTTTAAATACGAAATGTTACTCACAATATAACTGAACGTGAAGCCGAGCTTCTCGCTTCGTGCCTCGAACTCCTTCGCCACGTGCTCCTGTAGAGTACCCTCTAAGTTTATGTAGTGGCAGGAACTGTTCGCGAAGTGAAAAGTTATGGCCTTGCGGTAGTTCTGTAAATATATACAGAATAATATATATATATACATAATATACATATTGTTAAACTAGTGTGCCCGGCAAACGTTGTCTTGTCCTGTATCATCATCTTCTTGCCCTTGTCCCAATTTATTTCTGGTCGGCGCAGCATGTCCTTTTCTTCTATTCATCCCTATCAGCCATCACCTCAATCATTCACTCCCTTTCCCATGTCTTGCCCTGTTTATAAAAAAAACCTAGAACCTGATTGCGATATCACACCAATTGTAAATATAAACCATCCAGGGACCCATTTAAACATACACAAAAAAATATATCAAAATCACACCAGCAGCTGATGAGTTCGGACAATGCACAGAAGTCAACTACTGGCCTTACCGAAACAGAACACCTCACAGAAAACAACGCCATTTGTGTCCGTGTTTTATTTCTGTCAAATCTGTCCGAATCAGTTCCTGATACACATTTTTTCGATGTTTTAATAGTTATTCTGCTATTCGGGGAGGAGACAACTCCAACAAACCAAGGATCATAAAAACCGGTCCGACCGTTCTCGAGTTGTAAGTGTTGTAACAAACCCGACTTTGTTTTATGTATATAGATTGGCAAACAAGCCACCTGGGAGTAAGTAGTCATTGACATTTTGCAATAGTACCACATTTTAATTGCAATTCTTCATACATTGCGATAGAATCGTCTCGAAACTAATCAATTTTTGGGTCTGAATCTGAGAGAGCGTTGAATGTTGTCAGTTAGTGTTTGAAATATAGGCGACTTGGAGTGTACAACAGAACGACTTGACGAAACTACCAATAATGTTATTCTTACTGCGACGGTATTTTATACCGATTTCATATTCACCGTTGGTATTGAAAATATGTTGGTATTTATTTCATCGGTATCAATGAAAATGGTTTTAACTTTTTGAGCACCATGGTCGGGAAGAGGCGACATTTCTTAAGTTATCCGGGATCTCTTCAGTACTAAAAAGGTGGAAAGTGGCGATCGTCGAAATTAAACCAGAAAATGTTAACGGCGTCGACCTAAACGTCAGCATTAAAAGCGTGAGTATTCAAGTTATAATGGAGATCAGCTAGTTATCAGTTTACCTTGGAGACATTGGGCCCAGAGCCGTGCAGCAGGTATGGGTGTAAGAACACCGTGTCTCCAGGACTCATCTCCAGGTGAACTCTCTTGTCCAGGGGCGCTATCTCCTCTTCGTCAACGCCGTGGTACATTTTTAGAGCATTCTGAAACAAAACAATGATACTTATTTATAACTAGCCCGTGCCCGCGAATTCGTCTGCGTGAAGTTCAGATTTGGGTCTGACCTGGATAAAAACCAGACTATAACTTATCTCTGTGCCAAATTTCATCCAGATCCGTTCAGCCGATCTGGCGTGATTGACGAACAAATATCTATCCACCCAAACTTTCGCACTTATTAAGAGTTCGGCGGACCGAATTTCTCTTACAAACGTAATATCGAAATAAATCGTAATTAAAAGACAATTAAATCAAATTCTGTTATTATTCGGATTACGATTTATTTCGGTATTACGTTTTTGTGGGCAAAATTCAAGCTCCGCCGGACCCTTAAGATTATTGATTTACTAAAAATCTCTTCTGGGTTCGATTTTCATGTCGAGCAGTGTTATAGGGATTTCGGGACATTACAAACAAGCTGTCTCGTTAGTCTAGTGGTTCCAAGCGCGACTGCTATGGTAGAAGTCTTGGGTTCCTTTACCGGCTCGAGTTCTAATGTTATTGGGTTTTTCTATGAAATTCTCAATAACAGCTCGGAGTATGGATCTGTGCCCAGTTAATGATGATAGACTCACCCCCTACTACGTGGGATCTAAACATACCTGCGAATAAGACATATCTATGTACACCATGTGAGGGGCGATTTTTTTTTGAGCATTTTTACTCTACCTTTTTCCCGGCGTGTTCGTACAACGTCTTAGCTTTATGCGAGCCTGGTATTGCGTACAGACAGCCGTTCTCTTTGTTCACGTGGTCCACTGCTGTCCACGCACCAATGATCTTCTCTGCCGGGCGGAACGGGAAGTAAATCAAATCCTGAAAATATTAATAAAAAAATATATATCGGAGAATGGGCAGGGATTACTACTACCAGTCTCATAATCCGAAGTGATAGCCAAGTCATTAGGTACCTCAGTGGGCGCAAGAGTGGGTTATGCTGGTTCAAACATTAAAACACACATTTAGAAGTCATTAAATCTCATTTAATCAGACTTCTCAGGTAAACTATTACCCCGTCAATATTACAATACTGAAAACCCCCAAAACGCCCGCGTGGCTTCACTAGTGCTATTTCCTACTGGGAGAAGAAGCCACAAGAAACTCCCAAGCACATTTGTCTGTTACTACAACGTTAACAATAACTTTGTGGGTAGAATGATAAAGAAACGTGTGACGGTTCCACGACGTGCGCACAAATCGACCACCTGTAAAATACGACTCCTCCGCAGCTCGACTTCGCCGTCGCAGTGTTTGCCCCTTCCAATTGTCACGCCTTTGATACCATTTCGTGCCACCTGGTGGCGCTAGCATCGCAATTAGTCAACAGACCATCCGTAATCACTTCTTTCTCCGACATATATATTGTATCACTCTCAAATGGATCATTATATATCTATACTAGCTCCTGCCCGCGACTTTGTCTGCGTGGACTTCAGAATTGGGTCCGACCTGGATAAAAGCCTGGTATCCTATGTGTTACTCCAGACTATAGTCTATCTCTGTGCCAAATTTCATCCAGATCCGTTCAGTCATTCTGGCGTGAAAGAGTAACAAACATCCATACTCACAAAATTTCACGATTATAATATTAGTAGTAAGGAAGTAAGGATAAGCGCGACCGATTCAATTCGATCCCTAGGTCAAGCAAAGTGTTATTGGGTTTTTCTAGCATCTCGGAGTTTGGTTTGCGTTGCCGCCGAGTGCAGCAGCTCGTGGCGTGATTCAACATTTGTTCTGACCGCTCGCCGCCCCGCGCTGAGCTACCGCTGATAGCGGCGAAGTCGTGGCCACGCTGTAGCCTAGTATTTTTCAAAGTGGGTGAATCCTGCCCGCAGTTGAATTTTTCTTTCACTAAAATCTCTTTATAATCTTAGAATGGAACATGCAAAAAAATTAATAAGTTTGAGAACCTGTAGCCAAACCCTTCGGTGAAACAGGGGTGATAATTCCTTGATTCAGCAGTCTAACGTAAGCTTCTTAAAGTATTAAAAATGTATAGTATGGTGTATACCTGATGCGGCGGGTGGCGGGAGGCGCCGGGCGGCTTGTTGATGAACATGCTGTTGACGGCCGTGATGTCGTCGCCTATGAACTGCGACAGCACCGACAGCATGCGGGGGTGCTCCCCGTACGTGATGAACACATCATCGTACAACAACTCTTGTATCTGACAGTAAACAATATTTAAATCGCAAACTAGCGGTCAAGCGTAAGCCTATCACGAATAATAAAAAAAAAATTAAAAAATCAAAAACCGGACTGGCAAAAAAGATGGAAACAAGATGAGCAATCTCATGCAGTCGGAGGTCGGGTCTTAGGCGTAGGCGTAGGCCTAGTTTCCATCTTTTTTGGCAGTCGGGTTATTTTATTTATTTACTTTTTAGGGTACCGTACCCAAAGGGTAAAACGGGACCCTATTACTAAGAATCCGCTGTCCGTCCGTCCGTCTGTTTATCCGTGTGTCACCAGACTGTATCTCCTGAATCGTGATAGACAGTTAAAATTTTCACAGATCATACATTTCTGTTACCGCTATAACAACAAATACGAAAACACAGAATAAAATAAATATTTAAGGGGCGTCCGATACAACAGACATGACTTTTTTGCCGTTTTTATAGATAATGGTTCGAAACCCTTCGTGTGCGAGTCCGACTCGCACTTGGCCGGGTTTTTTATTGAACACTTTTTAGTTTATAATGTACCCAGTGTCATTCTCAGTTTTGACGAATCTAACGACTACTTTCAAGCTTTAAACAAAGAAGTATTTATTAGGTAGGTACACACATACATACATACACTCAAAACATAACCCACCTTCTGATGCAGTCGGGCAAAAAATCAAAAAATAAAAAAAGCTCAGGATTTCCAGGTCGAGCAGTGTTATTGGGGTTACAGCATATCTAAAACATACCTTATTGATATAGTCTTCAGGTTTCAATTTCAATTTTGCTAAAGACGGTTCCCTCACCACCGTTATATTTCCTGCTGGAACTACACCGTTACATATTTGTATGAATCGTTGTCTGTAAATAAATAAAAAACGATTCATGGCGGTAGATCAGTTGCCGTATGTAAGATCACGTGAAATCTGCTCAACCGATTCACTAGATGACACACAAACATAAAGCCCACCTAAGCGGCAACTGTAGCCTGTAGACGCAGCCGTAGCAACACCAGTGGTATCACTAGCGCGTTGTCATATTAGGTTGGGGAATACGTCTTTTCGTATTTAGTATGTAAATACTTTTAATAAAAAATCTTTGGCTGTACTATTTTTATCTGGTTGATTTTGATAACATTAAAAAAGTTACATTTTAAAAAAAGAAAGAAAGAAAGATTGACCACAAAACAGTTTTGACCCATTTGAAAAAAGCTGGGTTTACAAAAAAGCTCGATATTTGGGTGCCACACGAGCTCACTGAATGAAACCTAATGAACCGTGTACTCATTTGCGATTCTTTATTGAGACGTAATGAAACTGAACCGTTTTTAAAGAGATTGATAACTGGTGATTAACAGTGGACCACGTACAACAAGAACGTGCGAAAAAGGTCGTGGTCAAAGGTCGGTCAGGCTTCACAGACTGTGGCAAAACCCGGGTTAACTCGCAATAAGGTGATGCTGTGTGTATGGTGGGATTGGAAGGGCATTGTTCATTATGAGCTTTTACCGCCAGGCAGAACCATCGATTCGGATCTTTACTGCCAACAACTGATGAGATTAAAGCAAGAAATTGGGAGAAAGCGGCCGGAATTGATCAATAGAAAGGGTGTGATCTTTCATCACGATAACGCTAGACCACAAACATCTTTGGCCACTCAGCAAAAATTAAGAGAGTTTGGTTGGGAGGTGTTAATGCATCCGCCATATAGCCCTGATCTTGCACCTTCAGATTTCTAACTTTATTTATGACAACCGACCCACCCGCGGTTTCGCCCTCGTTGCTCCGTTCCTAAGAGGCGTAGCGTGATTTTATATAGGCTATAACCTTCCTCGATACATGGACTATCCAACACAAAAAGAATCTTTCAATTTGCTCCAGTAATTCCTGAGATTAGCGCGTTCAACCAAACTAACTCTTCAGTTTTATAATATTGGTATATATACTATACTGTATACTCGTACAACCTGTAGAGTTGATTGTTCAGTAGTTGAGTTTTTTGCTCAGTAGTTAGGTTGCGGTCCATCAAAAATATCAAGAGGGCAATTTATGAACTCACCTCTAACAAGTTGTACTTTTTACTTAAAAAATATTTTTGATTGTATGCAAATTGTGTACGTATATTCCGAGAGGCAAATTGTAGGTGTAAGGCATAAATAGTTGCTATTAAAACGTGTATTGTAGTAAATTGTCTGTATTTTATCATTTTGAAATTTATTGTATACTTAATAAGTCTTTTCAATCAGCCTTTTTTTTAGTTATGTCCTTATATTATTTAATGCTTTTGTTTGTATCAGGAATCATAATACGCATAACATTCTGACTGCTACCTACTATGATACCTAGGCCTCATTTCCAATAACGTTTAATATTAGTAATTTTGTAAATAACCAGTTTAATAGAATTAAAATAATTTTCATGTAGGTATCTTTTAATGTAATTTTCGTATGTTTATATATTTTTTAACATGGAATAATAAGGCTAATAAGTTCTCTGTCAACAGCAAACGAAACACTTGTATATTTAATCCATTTTAAAAGAATATTCATGTAAATGAGGAACAGTCGGGACCAAGGACACTTCCTTGAGGTACACCACACGTTGTAACTCTTGTTGATGATGTATTATATGAAAAAAATCTCTTGGATTTAGAACAGATTCTACTTAAAACAGTAAATTGATTTCGACCATTATTACGTAGTTCTAGAATTTCCTCTAACACCGCATCACACCAGCTAACTTACCCAGCAATATTTCATGATTAACATGATCAAATGCTTTGGACACATCCATAAGTACTGATGCAATAGGTGTTTTTTATCAAAATTACTAAGTAATAATTGCTGAAAATAATTAATATGTTGCTTTATTCATATTTATGTTCTTACAAAAACCATTTTGTTCTTTTGCCAATCACCTGTCGTTTGTTTCTAAAGATAAGTTTAAAGATTTAAAATGAAATCCAAATCTTTTGACATTACCGGTATTGATGCTATTGGACGGTAATTTGAAATTAACTTAACTGCCTCATTAGTCTAGTGGTCCTAAGCGTGCCTGCTACGCTGGAGGTCCTGGGTTCGATTCCCAGGTTGAGCAGTGTTATTGGATTTTTGAATTAAATTGACAGTAGCAGGTCGGAATTTAGATTTGTGTGATTTGGATTTACATGGAACCTAAACATACCGGCAAACTGTGGTTGTACATTAGTACATCTCTGCTTAAACCCTTTGGGAAATACAGGCGTGGTGGTATGTTATGTATGTTTATGTATATTTCTGTAGTCTGTAGGTGTCATGAATAAGGATTTAAGATTTACTTGTATGATATTTTGAATAGCTAATTGTATTTTTCTAACCTTCACATTCGTGGGAAAGTCACTGTTATACCATTGTACCACAAAATTTTAGCTGGGTTTTAAGTTTTAAGCAGAGCTATTAACGCACCTAGCTTACATGATCAATAATTAAATACTGTGTAATCTTTTCAAGATTAAAGTTCAAGTTCAAATGTTTTTATTTCAAACTAGCTGCAGCCCGCGGTTTCACTCGCATCCCAAAACGATTTCTTGAGACAAAAGGTTCAAACCTTTCTCTTTGCCTGATTTTATCGAAATCTGTTCAGGATTTAGGTTAGGTTTATTTTATTATTTATTTTCAAATTCAGATGTGTCCTGTTTATTATTTTTTCCTGTTTCAGTATTTATTATCTTTCATACTGTTTTAATTTTATTATCGGATTTGATTATTTTTTTACTAACGAGTTTTGATTTCGCATCAATGCATACTTTTTTAAAACACAGAATAGTTCCGCACATAATTATGAAAACCTACGTCAGAGGTTAATGATTATTCATAGTACAGCTTGTAGAGCACATCTCTACTTTTCTTAGTGCCGTTGGAAAAGCACTACATAACTAAGTAGGTACCTGATTTAAAGATGACAATTTACAATATTGTGTACCGGTAATTGTCACTAGTTCACAATCGGTTTTTACACTTATTTACCACTAAGATTATACACAAAAAACATTTATTACTCCTAGTATTTAACAATTAATCACAATTGGGCCTATTTTTTAGCTATATTTGATAATTTTACTACAAAATTAAAAAGACAAATTCAAATCAGCTTACTTATGATCACAAAAATGGGCAAAGTTAAGATTATAGGTACTTTGATTATTACCAAAAATAAAAAATTTGGGTAACCTTACTAAGTTCCATCCTTGTGAGAGTAAACATAGGTACATAAGAAACGTTCCTAAAAATTCAGTGTTTAATATATTCATTTCTTCCTTTAGATTCTTTGGTAACAAATATCCCATAAAAAACAGAAATGTGAATATGGGGCCAAGTTCAATATTAAGAATAAAAAAACGTAATACCAAAATAAATCGTAATTCAAATACAATCTAATCAAGTTCTGTTATACTGATTCCGATACTATGAATCTAGGTTACTGGAAATAAATCTAAGCAAATACAATTCTTGATAATTTTACCAAGTTTGGAACAATTTTTCGGTCATTATTTTTGTCAGTGAAGTAGTAGTAGACAGAATGGTACGATAGGAACCTAAATTAAAGGTATCTGAACACGAATAATAACACAATTTGATAAAATCTTGTCTGGATTACAATCTATTTTTGTATTACTTTTTTGTGGGCAATTCAGGCTCCGCCGGACCCTTAAATTGTCACTCAAATGACATAAAACTTTCTAGTACCTATATTAATAAACTCAGACCAAATGAATTATAAATAACATTACTTGATTGAATAAACTAACTAAATAACATTGTTGAAGCCCCGCTCAACTCAATACCAGATATGTATTTCACAATAAGAGCACTTACTTATAAGTGTATAGGGATGTAAAATCAATCAAGTCCTTGATAACCAGAAAGCCATTGTCTTCATAGAACTTGATCTGCTCAGGTGACAGAATGTAGATGTCAGACTCGTTTGCAAATACTCTGAAAATACAAATAATATACACTCCCGGACTCCTAAATCGAGCCACCTAGCATAATGAGTTTGTATCGTCCATAACTTTAAATAAATATATGAATTATCAAAAAGTTTTTATGCAGTTTTGTACCATATTTAACATTAGGCTCATGTACTGTTCTGAGTTTGAACACATTTTTTTAAATGCACTTAAATGACCTAAGGTTGATTTTGCCTTTGTACAGACTGAGACATTTGTTGGAGTTTTAAAGAAAAAATGGTTTAGTCAAAAAAATCTGTTTATTCAGTAATTTGTATTGCCTCCTAAAGCATTAATGATTGCCATTCATGCGATTTGCCATCGAATTAATCAGTGTTAAAATCACATATTGAGGGATATTCTCCCATTCTTCTTCGATAGCAGTTTTCAGTTCTTGGAATGTTTGTGTCCTTAACACAATCAACATTATCTTTAAGGTTGTCGGCAAGTATGTGCCCCACATATTCGCTGAAAAACTGTCTTAAGCCAAAAAGCGGTCCAAAAATAATAATTTCTGTCAATTATAATTAACACAATCTCTTAAATTAGGGTTTTAATCTATATTAATATTCTATGTAAGATATCAAATGTTGTTATTTGTTTATGAACTTTTTATTAAAATTCGTGGTACAATTTGACTTTAGAATTAAGTGAAAGCTTTTCTCAGATTCTGTTATTTTATGTTATAACAGTTTTTCAGCAGATGTGCGATAAGAATTTGAATGTAGGTAATTACCTACTAACTTGTTTTATATTCAAGCTATTTAGGGATAGATTAGGTGTATAATCATGTACTCACATATATTAATAACAAATATAAAAAAATAGAAATACGTTCTTAATGAGAGTAATATGGCGCTTATAATCAGGAATTCAGAAGATTCTAAAACTTCCTACATAGATAGGTACACAATACAAAGTTTAAACGGAGGACCTGTATTCTGGAACATTTGAGTGTTAATACAATAAGTTATTTGGAAGGTAAATCACTAATGAACTTAAACTAATTAAGGTGATTCTCTGATCTACTAATTAATAAATATTTTTTTTATGATTCATTAAAAAAATATATATTTGTTGAAACTTTTTGAAGGACTTTTAATAATTTTATTGATCGAATCTCTCAATATTTGAGCCAAGTTGTTGGAAATCTAAATCGTTGTACTTCGTCAGTTATGAATTGTCTATTTCATTTATTTTTATTACGGTAGATATGCAATAGAAATCCTTAAACTCTTAAATTTTGTAGAATTTGGAGCAATACGTCATGTTTTTACTTACGGTTTTGATAGAATTTTAACACCAACTAATGAATTTACTAGCACCATTTTGAGTTGGTATATATAAAACAATTGACGGTGTTTATCGTTATCCTTTCAACTAAAGAATGATCGAGTGTCTTAATTGGTTGAAGTTTGAACTGAGTTTATAAAGACAAAAATCATGCATTCACACACTGACTAATTACAAAGGCTGCGACCGGAGAACTTAAAAAACCAATTTGATTTTAAAACTGATTTATTTTTAAGTTAATTTATTACAATAATGAAATTAAAATCCTAAGTAAACCTATTGTCCCGATCGATGATGTATCAGAAGTGCCCGCCTGCGTAGCATGGCGCAATGGTCTTGTGCAATTTTGCATATTCGGCTAAACTTGCCTCGTGTCGCGAATGACCCACTTAAAATGTTTATTAGAAACTAGCTTTTGCCAGCGACTTCGTCCGCGTGGAATAGTTACTTTGTTCCGTAGTTCTTCGCCCGCGGTTTCACCTGCGTTGCCCCGTTCCTAAGGTTTGTAGCGTGATGTTTTATAGCTTGAAACCTTTCTCATGAATCACTCATTTTCCCAACATTTCCCTTCACTGCTCTGCTCCTATTGATCGTAGCGTGATGAAAAGTATACTATAACCTGCCCAGGAGTATGAAGAACAATTGTACCAAGTTTCGTTGAAATCCGTCGAGTGGTTTTTGTTTCTATAACGAACATACGGACAGACAGACAGACAGACAGACAAAAATTTTACTGATTGCATTTTTGGCGTCAGTATCGATCACTAATCACCCGCTGATAGTTATTTTGGAAATATATTTCATGTACAGAATTGACCTCTCTACAGATTTATTATAAGTATAGAAGATATAGATTATTGGGAGCAGTCTTCGTCAGCGGTTTGCCTGTTGGACGATGGCGTAACACCTCCCCCCGTAGATCAGCAACTATTTTAAAACGCTCAGTGAAAATGTTGCTGGGAGCTTTTCCTGCTGATTATGTGTTTTCGTAGTTTCAGGAACGGTTATTCATGATTTTCAGCTCCTCTGGATGCAGCACCATTCATATGGTATGGGCTTAGTAGCCTGAATTAAAAAAAAAAATTGTCCTTGTAATTCTGGGAATATAATATCTCCGGATTATAAAAACAGCCGTTAGGATAATCACAATAAGTGGCATGGTGTAAAATGGTATAGTATCTAGTGTGGTAAGTACCTATAACGTTTCAGTGATCTTGTCTGGTAGCACTGGCGCCTGAAGTGTTATTCTGTCCTGAAGACTATGAAGTTTGCTTAAGTTTATTGAGGCCAAATTCGCGTGCAATAAACTTTTTCCTGGGTTTTCAACATTGTAGGGAATCTTCATTATTTTTACAGGTTGACCTTTAACCCCATGTTTAGTATTTATTAAGGTTAATTCTGATGTGCGTAAAGAACAATGCAGTGGGATTTCAGCAAGATAACTGCCGTTCAATGTGTTGTAATCGTCGTTTCCGCAGCTCATCAGACCCTCGTTGGCTTTGGGAATGAAATGACAAAGTGTCGGCTATCAAGTTCTTCTACGGCTTCTTTCGCTAATTGCACAGTTGTTAATTTACAGGATTCATCTAAGGTTTTGCTTGAATTGAAAGTTTGTATGCAGTCAGCTTGAGTTTGAATATAGTAGTTAGTTTTTAGGTTCACAGAGATACCGATTGTTATATAACTTCGGGCATTCAGCCTCCATGTACATGAATGTTTTCCCGTTAGTTGCTATTAAAGGATAGGCAGGAACAAGGGCCAAATTGTATCTATTAGGGACTATACAAAGCTTATGAGTATATAACTATCTAGTGATACTCTTCTTTAGCTTAGCTTACTATCAGTAGTAGAAAAAGTGATGCACTATGAACTTTTTGAACGCTAATAGGCTAGCTAATAATAATATTTTGCAAAAAAATATGTAAATATTGTGTAAAAATATTTCGCTGTAAATTGCACTATAGTTGTAAGAATTGACGAATTAGTTAAGATATTATAATGAAGTTAATATAGTTTAACAATACCTTTAACAAATCTTGGACAAATTCACAACGCCATCTACTGTGCGTTTGGTGATCTAATTCCAAGTATATTATTTATTTGGAGAAATAGTAATTATAGTAGAAACAAAGTACTTAGCTATAGTTTTGCATTATCTGTATGTATTTAATGAATTTGATTAAGTAAAGATATTACTTAGTATATAGTTAAGTTGAAATAAGATATCAATTAATTATTATTCCGTCCGGCTAAAATTATTCATCCGAATATTAGTATTAAAATTACAACCGATGTAGAATAAGCGTTTACCGTACCTAAGATTGTAAATGAAATATATTTTTATAAATGTATTATTTGTTTTTTTTTTTTATATAAAATAAATAAATATTTTATTTTCACCTTCAAGTTATAGATAAAATACAGAGTAATTACATTTTTATAGTAAGTTTTTGCCAAAAAGACAGTAATTTTCCACAGATTAGAGTTGAAGCTGATACCTCACTGTGTGTCACACGCTTAATGCGGCATTCCATAACTTGTAGATATTATATTGTTATCCTTCTTGTTCTTTTTGTACCTACCTGTGTCTCGATTTTCGCCAAATAAACGATTTTTCTTTCTTTCTATATCTAAACTAAGATATTCATAACTAGCTGTCCCGGCATCGGCATGCTTCATAGGCACGCACATAACAACCCACCAAAGTTTCATCGCAATAGGATGAATAGTTTAGCAATGCATAGAGGACAAACATTCATTTTTATTTATATAGATACAAGATATAAATAAGTTTTCTCTCTTGGGGCTGCGATTTGTGTTCAGAAATTCTGGCGCGCACGGAAGGACAATCTGGAATATTATTTATTGTAGAATTTTGCAGGATCAAGTGTCCGTAGGATGGGTTCAATAAATTTTACCGACTACGAAAAAAACAACTGAAAAATATGAAATAAGACAATTTTCCTTTGTCCAGGAACAGTGTATTAAAAATATAATAAGAATTAATATAATAACGTATAACATATTATCTTATCAATAAGTAGTCTTTATATTTTCATTATCACAATAATAATAATCCATTACCTTTACTCGCTCAACCAATAAAACCATAACCTATAACCTTATATATAGCATTTATGTTAATAATTTCATTATTTACTGGTTTATCACAATGACCATAATATATATGAATAATATCAATATAAATTTTCAATCTCTTATAATTCCTTAACTGTCACTTTGTCTGCAATTGGCTACTTGACCGATTATATATATACTTTTTATGGCCAATGCGCCATAAAAATTCTATATTTAGTTTAAAAAGCGGCGGTAGCCTAATGGCTAGAGCTTCGGACTTGCGATCATTACACTACCGACGTGAACCCACTCGTAACACAAGCGTTTAACTTAGCACGAGGGGTTAACAAGAATACTAGTAATGTGCGACCCACATAGCTAGTAAGCTTTTTTTTTTTAAAAAAAAACTAACACTCATTTTGTGGGAAAGGAAGGGACAAAGCATCCTCTCTATCCCCACTAAAAACTAAATGCTTATTATCTTGGAACTTTATTAACCATTCATTATTATTTCTTTTAAGTAATCAAACCAGTCAAGTACCCACATTTTCTGGAGTAGAAAATACTTCAATGTTATTTCTTGGGGTTGACGTAACAGTGGACGTCTGTAGTTGTCTGCAAGTGGTTTTGAGTTGGTAAATTTTAATAAAAGTCCTTATGTATCGCAAATATTTCGCATTCGTGATTGTTGTCCTTACTTATATCTATATTTTTGTACAAAAACACATACGTTTAACAGGTCTGAGGCCGTATTATAACGTATTATTGCGATTGAGAGAGAGAGAGATGTCGCTCTACATATTATATAGCGCCATCTTTTACTCACAACCTTAAAATGATAGCGATAATACATTATAATACGGTAGCTGGCCACAATAGCGGTTAAACGTCCAGTAAATCGCAGTATTTTTCCATTTTTTTGAGAGTTTACTTCTTGGAACTGGGCCTACATCTCCTCTTCAATAATCTTTTTCTAAAATCTTCAGTAACCGAAGATTTAATATTACTGGCTTACTCGTGTCGACATGAGAATTAATGCCATAGCAAAAAGATTTCTCATGTTAAACAAAAAATTCTTGATGATGAGTGGAAATATAGGCCAGTTATCAGGTACACTTGTACCGGATAACTAATGATACCCTGAACTTTTGTTAACTTAAGTTATTGTTGGACACCACTGTTTGCATAAATATTTTCAGAAACTTCTTACAAATTCGATCGCACACCTTTCACTTGTTTGCTCTTTAGTCGCCAGGCATCCTGAAAACAGAAAAATATAGCAATCATATTTACGCGAATATTAAGTACTAGCTTCACTTGGACTATAGCCAAATCCCTCTCATTCTGAGAGGAGACCCGTGCCCAGCAGTGGGACAGTATAATGGGTTCATTATGATGATTATGAAGTACTAGCTTCTGCCCGAACTTTGTCTGCGTGGACAATTCTGAAAATTGGATCCGACCTAGATAAATGCCTAGCCTATGTGTTACTCCAGACTATAATCTATTTGTGTGCCAAATTTTATCCAGATCCGTTCAGCCGTGAAAGAGTAAGAAACATCCATACATACATACCTACTCATAAACTTTCACGTTTATAATATTAGTAAGATATTTAAGTAAAGAAAACCTCATCAGTAAAATGGTTCTAAACGCGACTGCTACGCTGTCCTGGATTACTAGGTAATATTATAAACGTGAAAGTTTGTGAGTATGGAGTTTTCTACCTCTTTCACGCCAGAACGGTTGAACGGATCTGGATAAAATTTGGCACACAAATAGATTATAGCCAGGAATAACACATAGGCTTTTTATCCAGGTCGGATCCAATTCTGAAGACAAAGTCGCGGGCAGAAGCTAGTAACTTTATAGTTCCTTTCGACATTGTCAAAGTCAAATGTTTATACATCCATTATTGGATGCACCGTTTCAAATAGTGTTATATTGTAGAGAAGTACCGGCAAGAAACTCCATCGTTGTTTATCATGTGTAATATGTCTGTATGACACGTTTGACGTTACGGCTGAGCGATCGATTGTGAGTTGTGGGTTCGATCCCCACACGGAGCAAATATTTGCATAACTAAGAGAATTTGTATTTGTAAAAGCACCCACGATACAGGAGAAAAACCCAAGGCGTGGCAAGTTTTTTTTTAAAAAACGAAGTGTTACTCACAACATAACCGAGCGTGAAGCCGAGTTTCTCGCCTTGTGCCTCGACCTCCTTCGCCACGTGCTCCTGTATAGTACCCTCTAAGTTTATGTAGTGGCAGGAACTGTTCGCGAAGTGAAAAGTTATCGCTTTACGGTAGTTCTGTAAATATATATACATAATAGTCATTTTTGGCAGGCTTAAAGTTTTTTTATTGTTAAACTAGTGTGCCCGGCAAACGTTGTCTTGTCCTGTATCATCATCTTCTTGCCCTTGTCCCAATTTATTTCTGGTCGGCGCAGCATGTCCCTTTCTTCTATTTATCCCTATCAGGCGTCACCTCAATCATTCAATCCCTTTCCCTAGTCTTGCCCTGTTTATAAAAAAAATAGTGGAACCCGATTGCGGTGCCACCTTACGGCTCAAATTGTGAATCTAAACCATCCAGGGATCCATCACCCAAATCACACCAGTAGCTCAGGAGGAGTTCGGACCATACACACCGCTATCTACAGGCCTTACCGAAACAGCATACAACGCAGTATGTTCATTTGTGTCCGTGTTTTATTTCTGTCAAAACTGTCAATTCGTTGCCGATTAAAAATTAAAAATTATTTTCTACAAAATGTATGAGAAAATTTATTTTGTCATACATTTTGTATTAATAGTTATTCTGCTATTCCTGGTGGAGACAAATCCAACAAACCAAAGATTATAAAAATCGATCCCGCCGTTCTCGAGCTATAAGTGTTGTAACAGACCCGGCTTTTATTTATGTATTTAATAAGATATACATATAGATTGGCAAACAAGCCACCTGGTGGTAGGTAGACATTGACACTTGCAATAATGCCACATTTTTATGGCAATACATTCCGATAGAATCGACTTCCAGAAATCCCGAAACTAATCAACATTTGGTTCTGAATCTAAGAGAGCGTTGAATGCTGTCAGTGTTGTGCTGTTGTGCACGATATGACGAAAGTGCCAATAATTCTACGATTCTTACTGCGACGATATTTTATACCGATTTCATATTCTATTCTATTTACTGTTGGTGTTGGTGCCAGGGTAAAGGAAACACAGATGCGACCCGATAGCAGCGGCGGAGCGCGAGCAGTGACCGGCCGTTCGCTTTGAAGCCTTGTGAAGCACTGAACAACAACTGAAAAATTCTCCCTAAGCAGTTATTTTATTTTAATCTTTTGTTTCTAGGTTCTAGAATGTTCTGACGCACGCACTGTCACCGTACGCGACGTATTGAAAATATGTTGGTATTTATTTCATCGGTATCAATGAAAATGGTTTTAACCTTTTGAACACCATGGTCGGGAAGAGGCGACATTTCTTAAGTTATCCGGGATCGCTCCAGGGTTTTAGATAATTGTTTATCGCTATCGGACCGTAGTACTTAAAAGGTGAAAAGTGCCGATCGTCGGAATTAAAGCAGATTATGTTAACGGCGTCGATATCCTAAACGTCAGCATTAAAAGCGTCAGTGTTCAAGTTATAGTGGAGATCAGCTAGTTATCAGTTTACCTTGGAGACATTGGGCCCAGAGCCGTGCAGCAGGTATGGGTGTAAGAACACCGTGTCTCCAGGACTCATCTCCAGGTGAACTCTCTTGTCCAGGGGCGCTATCTCCTCTTCGTCAACGCCGTGGTACAATTTTAGAGCATCCTGAAACAAAACAATGATACATATCTAGCTCCTGTCTGCGAATTCGTCTGCGTGGACTTCAGATTTAGGTCTGACTTGGATAATAACTATATTAAATTAAAAATTGACTGCCTCATTAGTCTAGTGGTCCGAAGCGCGACTGCTACGTTAGAGGTCCTGGGTTCTATCCCCAGGTCGAGCAAAGTGTTATTGAGTTTTCTATGAAATTCTCAGTAGCAGCTCGGAGTCTGGATTTGTGCCCCGTTAATGGCTATAGGTTCGCCCCCTATAACATGGAACCTAAACATACCAGGCGAACTGTGGGTGTACATTAAGTACGCCTCTGCCCCTTCGGGGAATACAGGCGTGATGGTATGTATGTAAATTAAAATTTAAAAAAAAAAACCGACACCGCCATTTTTTGCTGCGGCCATCTTGAACTGGTTTTCATCAAACAAAGCTAAGAACACTACCGACTAATTCACATTTCGAACAAAAAAGAAACAAAATCAAAATTGATTCATCCGCTACAGACACGTCAAACTTATTAAATACCCCTTCGTTTTTGCGTCGAGGGTTAAAAATCAGACTATAATCTATCTCTATCTCTGTGCCAAATTTCATCCAGATCCGTTCAGCCCATCTGACGTGATTGAGTAACAATCCAACCATACGAATAACAACGTTAGCGATCAATACGAACGCATAGAATGACTGAAATCGATGAATCGATAATCGAAACCTTCAGTTTGTTCAGAATCGATTTCAGATCGAAGTTACCTTTTTCCCGGCGTGTTCGTACAACGTCTTAGCTTTATGCGAGCCTGGTATTGCGTACAGACAGCCGTTCTCTTTGTTCACGTGGTCCACTGCTGTCCACGCACCAATGATCTTCTCTGCCGGACGGAACGGGAAGTAAAACAAATCCTGAAAATATTAAAAAAAATATATCACTAATATAATCTCATTATATATATGGCCTAAGCGCGACCGATTCAATTCGATTCCTAGGACGAAAAAAGTTTTATTGGGCCTTAATAGCATCTTGGAGTTTGGAATTTGGATTCATTTCACATGAAAATGAAAAATGATTTATTAGTTTTATACAGGTTTTTCTTATCAACTAGTGATTGGAACCTCCTTTTAAGCTAAGAATTAGATTATTTGCATTTGCGTCTTGTTTACAGACGCTATGTTGGAGGTCTTAGGTTCGTTTCCCAGGTCGAGCAGTGTTCTTACGTTTTTCTATGAAATTCTCAGTAGCAGCTCGCCGTTTGGTTTGTGGCGGGTAGGCTCGCCCCCTATTAAATGGGTCCTAAACATATCGGCGAACTGTGGGTGGACATTAATACACCTCTGCCTAACCCAGTAGGTATTGGACAAGAGAAAAATAGGAGTGCTGAAGCTGACCTTAAAAAAACAATTGATTCTCAAAGTGAGCGGTAAGCGAAATAATCCGAATCGAATTTTGTCTTCACTAAAATAACTTTATAATCATAAAATGGAAAATGCTAAAATGAAATACAAAAAAATAAGTTTGAGAACCTCTAGCCTAACCCATCTGTGATTACAAAACTAACTAGAGCTTCTTAAGATATTAAGAGTCCGGCGGACCGAATTTCTCTTACAAACGACATACCGAAATAAATCTTAATTCAAACACAATTTAATCAAATTCTGTTATTATTCTCTACTATTTCGAATGCAATTTTCGATAACTTTATCAAGTTTGGAACGATTTTCTAGTCTTTTTATTTCCAATGAAGTAGTTGTAGACGAAATAGTATGGTAGGAACCTAGATTAACGGTATCAGAATCCGAATAACATAATGTGATTGAATATTGTCTGGATTAAGATTTATTTTGGTATTACGTTTTGTGGGAAATTCAAGACCCTTGAGAATGGTGTTTACCTGATGCGGCGGGTGGCGGGAGGCGCCGGGCGGCTTGTTGATGAACATGCTGTTGACGGCCGTGATGTCGTCGCCTATGAACTGCGACAGCACCGACAGCATGCGGGGGTGCTCCCCGTACGTGATGAACACATCATCGTACAACAACTCTTGTATCTGACAGCAAAAAATATTGAAATTATTAATTTAAAAAATCAAAAACCGGGCTGGCAAAAGAGATGGAAACAAGATGACCAATCTCATGCAGGAGGTCAAGTCTTTGGATGTAAATTTAAGGCGATGCCTGATGAGATTGGTAGTCTAGTCGTCGGGTTTTTTTTTATTTACTTTGTAGGTTTCCGTACCCAATGGATAAAACGGGACCCTATTACTAAGACTCCACTGTCCGTCCGTCTGTCTGTTTGTCCGTGTGTCACCAGGCGGTATCACATGAACAGTGATAGTTAGACAGTAAAAATTCACAGATGATGTATTTCTGTTGCCGCCATAACAACAAATACTAAAAAACAGAATAAAATAAATATTTATTTAAGGGGTTCCCATACAACAGACACGGAACCCTTCGTGTTCGAGTCCGACTCGCACTTGGCCGGGTTTTTTATTGTACACTTTTTAGTTTTTAATGTACCCAGTGTCATTCTCAGTTTTGACGAATCTAACGACGCCTTTCAAGCTTTAATTCATCAAGGTCGTTTAGGTTGTAGAGCGTGACAAAGAAGTATTTATTAGGTACATACATACATACACTCAAAAATACGTGGGAGAGCCATGCTTCGGCACGAATGGGCCGGCTCGACCGGAGTGATACCACGGCCTCACAGAAAACCGGCGTTAAACAACGCTTACGTTGTGTTTCGCCGAGTGAGTGAGGTTAACGGAGGCCCAGTCCCCTTTTAAAAGGCCGGCAACGCACTTGTCACTCCTCTGGTGTTGCGGGTGTCCATGGGCGGCGGAAATCGCTTACCATCAGGCGATCCGCCTGCTCGTTTGCCCTCTTATACCATAAAAAAACATAACCCACCTTCTGAGGCAGTTGGGTAAAAAAAATAAAAAAGCTATCTAACTGCTCAGGATTTCCAGGTCGAGCAATGTTATTGGGTTTACAGCATAAAACATACCTTATTGATATAATCTTCAGGTTTCAATTTCAGTTTTGCTAACGACGGTTCCTTCACAACCCTTATATTTCCTGCTGGAACTACGCCATTACATATTTGTACGAATCGTTGTCTGTAAATAAAATAAAAACGATTCATGGCGGTAAATCAGTTGCCGTATGTAAGATCACGTGAGATCTGCTCAACCCATCCACTAGATGACACACAAACATACAGCCCGCCTAAGCGGCAACTGTGGCCAGTGATGCCACACCGGCTACAGTCGACGCGTTGTCATATGTCCAGTAATATCACTGGCTACATTACCCTTTTAACTAGAACAATCATTATTTTTTGCATGCATTACCGTATGCTAAACATTCCCAAAGATATAAATTATTTATACCTAACGGTGCGTCCGGTGTACATAATCACGGACGCAGCTTCGAACCCTGCTTGTGACCGAAAATATTTCATAATTATAGCACATTACATACATTATACACATTACATTTTTTACGTGGGAGAGCCATGCTTCGGCACGAATGGGCCGGCTCGACCGGAGTGATACCACGGCCTCACAGAAAACCGGCGTTAAACAACGCTTACGTTGTGTTTCGCTGAGTGAGTGAGGTTACCGGAGGCCCAATCCCCTTTTAAATGGTCGATCTTTTGAATGGTCGAATCCTTTGGGATTGTGGGTGTTCATGGGCGGCTGTTATCGCTTACCATCAGGCGATCCGTCTGCTCGTTTGCCCTCCTATCCCATAAAAAAAAACATTATTCCTTAGCTGCAGAATATTTGGCAATGCGGTAGTACCGTCCCAGACCAACACTAGCTAGGATTATTTTTCAGAGAGATTCCTTGCCCCTGAGTGTTGCATATCATTCAGATTTTCAAGTGATTGCGGCTCAAAGGGTACACCAGTATCAATCAAATCAAATAATTTATTTGCATAACATGGGTTTACAATGGTGATACATATTAGAATCGGTCCGCCACATTAAGCCTTTCAGCATGCAAAAATTCGATGACATGATAAAAATGATTACAAACAAATAAGTATAGAAAATAAAATTAGATATCTACAAAATACTGTCCCAAGCCAAAGACGTAAAATTCTCAGAAGTATATTAACTACAATAATAGTTTGAGTAAGTTTAAAAATAGTTATAAATGTCGTGTATATCTTAAAAAGTGACACGTAATTTACAATACCAGTTAAAGCGTTTTTGTTGGTTTTATTACTGTACTGGTACTCGTACCAGTATTATAAAGAGGTGAACTAGGAGGAGTTTGTATGTCGATAACTAATGATACTATTTTGGCATTATCCTCGACTGCTATACTCAAAGTGCTAGAGTGTAATCACATCAACGCGAACGAAGTTGCGAGCCAATGTTGTATATTTGTCTCTTAATAGACTTTTTTGCACCTACATACTTAACTACGTTTCACAATCATTTCCACTGATATATTACATCATTCCAAGAAGTACCTAGCGGACGGCTAGAGGTGAACACTTTTGACATTAAATTGTAATTGTAAAATTAAGCTGAGAAATGTAATTTGACTCAACATAATTATATTTTGGTACCTACTTGATACGACAAGGTACCTAATAAAATGTTATAAACTTTTTTTTTTAAAAAAGGCTTACTAGCAATGTTGGTCGCACATTACTAGTATTCTTGTTAACCCCTCGTGCTAGGCTAAATGCTTGTGGGGCATTTCACGTCAAGCGGACAAGGAAAAAAAGTGAGGTGGTGAAATTTGTTTATATTCCGGTTAGTTATAGGTAAATACGTACACACCATTTTTTTTCGTGTGATGCTTATTTGCCTAATTATGGGCTTCTGAAGAAATGACCATGTATGAGGAAAGATATTTTTTGACGTTGTTGTTGGAATCAGTGAGTTTATAATAAAATATAAATAAAGTTATTCCAAATAGTAAAAAGGATGCAAATTATTAATTTCACAATCTCACTTTTTTTCCTTGACCGCTTGACGTGAAATGCTCCTTGGTTACGAGTGGGTTCACGACGGTAGTGCAATGGGTGGGTTTCGAACCGGCAACCACATGATCGCAAGTCCGACGCCCTAACCATTAGGCTACCACTGCTATAAAAGGTCTAGTGGCAGCAAATGCAGAGCGTGAGGTGATGGAGTTGATTCATAACAATATTTTATTTAAAAAAAAAACAAAGGCACCGAATATGATAGGGTGGAAAAAGTAGTGTAGGAATCTTCGGAGCCGGATGGAATGAGGACATAAAGAAGGTAGCAAAGTGGACTGGACGCGGAATGCGGAGGACTCAGTGTTATTGACAAGCGACCCGCCCTCAGTTTCACCCGCGTTGCTCCGTTCCTAAGAGGCGTAGCGTGATATTATATAGCCTATAACGTTCCTCGATAAATGGACTATCCAACACAAAAATATTTTTTCAATTCGAACCAGTTATTCTTGAGATTAGCGCGTTCAACCAAACAAACTAACTCTTCAGCTTTATAATATTAGTAAGTCTACTATACTGTATACTCGTACAACTTGTTGAGTTGATTGTTCAGTATCTATGTAGTTGGGTTTTATGCTCAGTAGAAAAAATATCAAGAGGTCAGTTTATGAACACACCTCTAATAACTTTAATAAGTACCTCTAATAAAAATATCTCATTTATATCTAAGGATCCGTAGATCGTTTTGCGAAATAATTTATTGCTAAAATGGTGGTTATACTTTTTCGCTTTGAGGTATATATATATGTAGTTGTAGGTATGATCGTTCGTTGCAGCTTTGACAGTCAGCCTCGCTATCATCTTGCTGATTGCCTAATATTATTTAACATCGTAATAAACTGTTGTTTTGTTGCTCATAGGTATGATAGAAGAATATTACGAAAGATTTTAGTGCCTTTTTAAGTAAAAAAGCTTAATGACTGAATATGTTTTATGTGGTTAAAAATTGACCATAAATTGAGACAATCAACAAAATTAAAATGGGTTTATACGCGCCATTCATTTATTTGTTCACTAGTTGCTGTTGCCAGCAGTTCACTCCTGTCCCAAAAATATTAACATACTAGAAGTCCAATTCTTGGCGGAGTATCAAGATGAAACATGCACCAGATTTTAAGTTGGACCTCTAGCAATACATTGGTGTCAACTACATTCAATTCCATGCAGTAGTTTTTGCGAGATGCGCGTACAAACATACAGACAGACAAACATTCTAAATTAATACTTGTTTTGCAGAAATGGCCAGAGCATCCCCTCTTAATTCCCAGTAGAAACTTTATACACTTATCTTAGATTCTAAGACTTCAAACTTTATTTATTCAGGACATATCTAAGTGTCTTTTTTTCAATAAGCCTGTTGTATCGTTCATTAAAATGTCACTCAAATGACTTTAAACTTTTTAGTATAATAATATTAAACTTAGACCAAATGAGTTGTTATGTATGTTAAAATGAGAGCACTTACTTATAAGTGTATAGGGATGTAAAATCAATCAAGTCCTTGATAACCAGGAAGCCATTGTCTTCATAAAACTTGATCTGCTCAGGTGACAGAATGTAGTTGTCAGACTCATTTGCAAATACTCTGAAAATACAAATAATATTCTTATAATGGTATTAAAAAAAACTTATGAATATCATTTGCATAAGTAATTTTTCTTCCTAAATGAAATTTATTAGTATATTAGCTTCTGCCCGCGACTTTGTCTGTGTGGACTTCAGGATTGGGTCCGACATGGATAAAAAGTTGCCTATTTGTTATTCCAGGCTATAATCTATCTGTGTGCCAAATTTATCCAGATCCGTTCAACCGTTCTAGTGAGAAAGAGTAACAAACATCCATACATCCATCCAAACTCACAAACTTTCACATTTATAATATTAGGATGGAAACTTTTAGAGTATAATCAAATTAAAATTTTCTTTATTCAGACAACAAAAAACCCATTGTGTCAGCAATAATTCCTTATAACCAGTGTTTTGTAATTTATATATATAGGGTTTCTCTGCACAGAAGATGAACAAACGGGTTAAGTAACTTACCCATTCATCGTCCCTACAAAACGCCTCCAAATGGGAGAATAATATCTCTCAGCCACTGAGAGATGAGATTTCAGGATGCTGTTGTTACTGTCCCTTGTTCTGTTTACTGATGATGTGACTTTGTTTCGAATGATTGCATAAACGCTAGTTTGATTCTGCACAGATGTACTGCAGAACTGGGGAAGCTTCAAAAGCATCCTGAAAATATTATTGTATTGGATGCATAACACACAAGGCAACTTTTGGTATCGTTGATCCGAAGACTTTGCATGCACCGATAAACTGATCAGTACAAGGGAGGAATCTATGTGCCAACATATTACCTCGGACTGCCAATGCCTTATGCTCCCTATCACAATCAACATTATCTTTAAGGTTGTCAGCAAGTATGTGCGCCAGATATGTAACACACATTCGCTGAAAAACTGTCTTAAGCCAAAAAGATGTCCAAAAATAATAATAATTTCTGTCAATTGTAATCAAGGCAATCTCTTAAATTAGGGTTTTACTCATTATTATTATTCTATGTAAGATATCAAATGTTGTTATTTGTGTGTAGACTTTTCATTAAAATTCGTGGTACAATTTGATTTTAGAATTTAGTTTTTTCTCAGATCCTGTTATTTTATGTTATAACAGTTTTTCAGCAGATGTGCGATAAGAATTTGAATGTAGGTAATTACCTACTAACTTGTCTTATATTCAAGCTATTTAGGGATGGATTAGGTGTATAATCTAGGCGGTTCCCATCGGGATCTTAGAGATCACATCATGTACTCACATTATATCAATAACAATTATTAAAAAATACGAAATAAGTACTTAATGAGAGTAATAAGGCCCTTATAATCAGAAATTTAGAAGATTCTAAAACTTCCTACTTATGTACACAATACAGTTTAAACGGAAGACCTGTATTCTGAAACATTTGAGTGTTAATTCAATAAGGTCTTAAACTGGATTATTCTACAAGTTATTTTGAAGGTAAATCACTAATATGAACTTAAACTAATCAAGGTGACTCTCTGATCTACTAATTATGTACCTATATAATTTTTTATGAATCATTAAAAAAATTAAATTACTTAATATATTTGTTGAAACTTTTTGAAGGATTTAATAATTTTATTGATTGAATCTCTAACAATATTTGAGCCAAGTTGTTGGAAATCTAAATCGTTGTACTAGGTCAGATAAGAATTGTCTTGTGGGTATTTCATTTATTTATAATACGGTAGGTATGAAATAGAAATCATTACACTCATAAATTTTGAAGAATTTGAAGCAATACGTCATGTTTTTACTTACGGTTTTGGTAGAACTTTAACACCAACTAATGAGTTTACTAGCACCATTTTGAGTATAAATAAAACAATTGAAGGTGTTTATCGTTATCTTTTTAACAGAATGATTGAGTGTCTCTTAACCTTGTTTGGTTGAAGTTTGAACTGTGTCTGTGTTTACAAAAACATCACGCATTCACCACGGACTAGGACCACAGACTAATAAGAGATCTGAGTGAGATACTAGTATTAAAGTATACTATGACTACATAATCTACCTACCAGCTACCTACAACCAGTGTGACCATCTGGAAAACAGAGAATCTGCCAAAGCCAAACATGGTACATACCTTACTGCCTCCTTAGCCAACAGTCAGAGATAATTGAAGACATGAGTTGATGAAGGTGATATGTCACTGGTTCATAATTTATCAGGAACAAGTTGCAAAGTTGTCATTATAATTTTGTGGATATTTGTTTATATTAGTTACTTTTAGTTAGTAATACTGGACGAAATACTAAATAATGTTGAGTATTTTTATGTAGTCGGTAAAAAATAATACAAAGTTAGAAATAATAGGATTTATTTAAAAAAATAGGAACATAACACCTTTTTCCACAGGTGAGTTTACGAAAAAAATAACAAATAGAAAATGAATGAGCGTAGTAAGTAACACAAAAACCTTCAAAGTGTCTGTTTATTGGTATGAAATAGGTTTATTCGCATTGGGCAAGTATTGTTTCATAATAATAGCGGTATTCAGGCTTAATACATGGAAGTTGATCCTTTATATTAGCTTTTTTTTCGGACGAAACCGTCCCATATTTTCTTCCGATGCGTTCTCTCTCTCGCTTACACCTTCACGAAAGAAAGAGTTATGTGCGCACTTGACGCTTTCATTCATTGCGCAATTGAATGAATTTATTTGATAAAAGGTACGGGTCTATGGTTAAGTGCCCTTAACACTTTCATACATTTTTGCGACTGCCGACCTACACATAACACTTTCATACACCGATTATCTTCATTTTTAGACATATTTCAACAATGTTTGAAAGAACAAAATGCGTGTAAGGACATAGCACCTTCATTTATGCTATAAAGTATAAAAATGATAAAATGTTACATATCACCTTCATCCACTCATGTCTTCAATTTAGTACTAGTAGCCTAGTGGTGCTGAGCGCAACTGTTACGCTAGAAATCCTGGGTTCGATTCCCAGGTTGAGCAAAATGTTATTGAGTCTTTTCTATGAAATTCTCAGTAGCAGCTCGGAGTTCGGGATTTGTGCCCGTTTAATGGCAATAGGCTCGCGGTTCACCCACTTTTACATCGGACCTGTGCATATTGACGATCTGTGGGTGGGTGTACATTAGTACACCTCCAGATAACCCTTCAGGGAATACGGGCATGATAGTATTACCTATCTGAAAATCTGCCACACACTGATTACCATCGCCATTTCGCAAATTTTTGAGCAATTAGGTGGGAACTAACATTTTTCTTTATATACGCATTTGGGTACATTCAACTAACAGTAAAAAAAAATATTGTTGTAGCAAAACATAAAAAATCAAATCTCGATATTTTAGGATGAAAATTATCGATTCACTGGATCGGTAATTTGTGTTATGTAACAAGTTTCAATTCTTTTTCTCTAAAATGTTCTAATGTAAATGCCCCTTTTTCAATTCGTCGACATCATCTCTCCAAATTGAATAGCTAAATCTGCCATAATGGCAGAAATCAGCCACAATTGGTCACACTGCCTGCAACCTCCAGTGATGCACGATGCGATCCGATACTTTAAAATTACAGTACTTAACGATACAACATCATACGATACATTACACTTATTTGGATCGATACAAGCGTACCGGTATCGGAATGAATGGATCATTTATCAGTTTTAGTCAAGTTCAAACCAAATCGAAGGCACCGACTTCCGCAACTGTTATTTTATGTTTGCATTATTTTTATGTTTTTGAAAGCGGTTTTACTTTTTGATAAGTTATTTTATTTACCTACAGTCAAAATGTACCTACGCAAGATAATGTCATTGAATAGTTTATTGACAAAAAAGAGATGTTCACTACGTAGTGAACATCTCTTTTTTCTATTCATCTATCCTCAGACTAACATAAATCGATCATGAAAATATCATGGCCCGAATAATTTGTTTAAGTCATATAATTCTCGACGCCACAAAAACCAAAAACTACAATAGTGTATCTACCATTGTATGTTCTTATATTCTTCTCGTTTTATTTCATGTTTTAAGTCAAGATAAAACAATTTTATCTATACTTATAATAAATTTGTAGAGAGGTCAATTCTGTACATAAAATATATTTCCAAAATAACTATCAGCGGGTGATTAGTGATCGATACTGACGCCAAAAATGCAATCAGTAAAATTTTTGTCTGTCTGTCTGTCTGTCTGTCTGTCTGTCTGTATGTTCGTTATAGAAACAAAAACCACTCGACGGATTTCAACGAAACTTGGTACAATTATTCTTCATACTCCTGGGCAGGTTATAGTATACTTTTCATCACGCTACGATCAATAGGAGCAGAGCAGTGAAGGGAAATGTTGGAAAACAGGAGAACTTACTCCATTTTCAAAGCTTCCGTCGCGTGTGCAGCCTTAATGGTTAAAGCTACATAAAAAATCATGTATGACGGAAATGTTCTCCTTAAAATTATATAAAAAATATTCCACGACAGCAAATGTCTATCTTTTATGGTTGACTCACAATAACACGTGTAACTCCCGATAGCTTAGCAGTTCGGAGCTTTCTGATTATATTTGTCTACCCTTACGTTAGGTGACTGACTGACTGACATAGTGATCTATCAACGCACAGCCCAAACCCCAGGTTAAAGTATACTTTTCATCACGCTACGATCAATAGGAGCAGAGCAGTCCACGCGGACGAAGTCGCTGGCAAAAGCTAGTTTAAAATATTATTTGAACGATGATCGATTTATTTTCAATATCGTAAATTAATAGTTTTTTCCAACAAAATCCCAATCCTAGAATTGTCACTTTGACATCTGTCGCACGTTCAAGCTATTTAATAGGGCTGATCGTTCTACTGAGCCCGCCAAATTCAAATTTCAAGTGATTTTTCGCAGTTTAAAGGTCTACAACGTATAACTAAAACCTTTGCATAAAAATCATTGCTGTAGCTAAAAGTGGTAAAGAGTCAATTTTACCATTGGCACAGATTTTGGCAAGTTTTTGGCTTATTATGGAAAGCAAAGGTTTTAGATATCAGTTGTGAATATTGTATAGTTAATGTGGCGATTACTACGGTCATGAATCTAGAACTTATTAAAGAATTACAAACTGCGGAAAAACACTTGAAATTTAAATTTGGCGGGCTCAGGTGAACGATCAGGGTCGATCTACAGTATCGATACTTTATTAAACATATTTCGTGTATCCCTAATTGCTCTATCTTTATAATGTTAGGTCTACACTTTGGTAATAGCGATTAACTTGGACTTTGTATTTTTAGTCGGGAACATGTTTCTATTATTTTCTTTATATAACAGTTCCAAAATAGGTTGCTAATAAAGTTTAGAATAAGTTTCCCTAAATATTATGTGAATCGTGGAACACTTTTCTGCTACTAATAAATGTGTAGAATTGGCTTTATCGGATCACGTTTGACTTAAAATTTATTATTGGCCAATTACTTTGATAAAATAATTTACTATAATTTTCAGTTTCTGGATAAAGGGTACTTACGGATAAGGATACGAATACAGATAGGATTAGCGTTAGGATTACCAACATTTCATTTCAAGACTAAACATAAAGGAATGCGTGATCCGGATGTTTTTATTTAAACATCTAAATGATTATGTTAAGTAAAAGAAAAATAAACATAGAATTTAGGTATTGAGCGCAACGCTATTATTTTAGTGAAGTTGATGAAAAGCAGTTGCACCTCCCCGCACTCATTTTTTACCGCCAAGAATCCTATCCATACGGACCGCCTAACGGAATATGTATCAATGGCAGGTAGGCGTTTAAAAAAATATAGGAAAAAAGTAAGAGTAATTTCAGAATGGTCTAGACAGTGTTCTTTTGGTGTAGGTACCTATGTCAAAAATCGATATTGATATTTTAAATCCACCAATTTATTTTGCGTTTGAACTGTTCACCAGCTATTTTTTGTCATTGTACTCGTATATACTTATTGCTAATGTTCCAAGTTCCAAAAAGTTTAGACTTCCATTTTTTGTTTAAACTTATACATTCAAAATATTAGGTATATTTTAAGTAATTTGTAATCTGTACTTATCTTATCATGGCTATTTTGTTAGTCGGCCAAATTATTTTTAGGTTGTGAGAAATCTCTCAATGTCAAAACGATTGCAATAAGACGTTTTTGGAGTCTGGAACGGTGTCAGTAAGTACAGCTATTTTGTAAAATGCTATGTCGGTATCGATTCTTAGCAGTCTCACTTCGAAACAAAGTGAATGATTTTATAATTGACCCCCCCGCAATATAACTGTGAAAACTGCATCCAATTTTGTGCAGTACCTAAGTAGTTCTTGCGTGTTGCTGGTACAAATATACAGACCCACAAAAATACTAAAAATTGTTTGTTTTGGCTTCTGTTGCTCTAATAATGTACAGACATCAGCCTGTTACAATATCATTGTATGTACCTATTTTATAGATGACGATTAGAAATAATCTTGCCTCTGTGAAATGTGTTTTTACTTGACACCAGGTTTATTACTAGAATGAGTTATAGCTGTAGCTAGCTAATTATCTTCACAATACCTACCTTATGAGTTTATATGCCGGAGTCCATCATCCAATCCAAGAATTAACTATAAAACAAGTCTTAAACATTTATTATACAATTTACTTGGTCTGAACTCTGATCTCATAAAATCTTATTGCTAATTACTTTAGAAGATGCTTGGTTTCGAATAAGCACCAGTGAATATCGGAATATGTAAAATCCTGTCGACAATCATGAACATGAAAGGCCTGTTCGCAACAAACTGTTCTGGCATCATCCTAGACTCCAAGAATGCAGCAGTAGCAGCAGAAGCTACGGTTCCATCTTCAGTAACTTCTATATCCGCTTTCTGTATAAAATCTGACAAGGTTAACTGATAATCAGATATACCAGGGAAATTAGCGTACTGGCTATTGAATATATTCTTCAAACCCATATCAATAAGGAGTTCCTTTAAGTTGTCGATGTCTGAAGATATTTTGAATTTTGGTATCTGAACGTCGACAGTTGTCGGCCCGTTCTGCTGGTACAAAATGAATATGGAGCTAATACTGATCCTCTGCATCAAGTCCACCATTGTTGTAAGTGTAACATTCGCGTACGGCAAGAATATTAACATGGAGTATCTGCTGTCGTCACCATACGGCAGTTCTAGGACGGTTGCCTGTATCTGGGGCACTCCCGTGACGTTAAAAGCCCCGCTTACATACATCAGGGAGGCATCACCGATTTGCTGACCTTGATCGTCATAAAACGCACTGGATTCTGTATCTTCGTAAGGAAAACCTACTTTCCAAGCACCTTTGAAGTACAAAGCGTCTACCATAACTGTCACAATGCCGTCCAAATCATTTGGCATGACGATTTCATCAATAGCTTCGTTGGTGACACTTCGAACATGTTCATTAATGATGGCGGCTGTTATACCAGTGTCACTGAACGACACGATCCTTGCATCACAGATACCAACTTTAGTCACTTCTTCGAAGAAACTTTGTTTAACGTACATCGAGTCGTCGAAGAAGATCGTTGAGCTTCGCTCCAGCATGCTCGCGGTGGGATTTGTAGGCCTCATTGTCACTTGTTTCACAAGCTCGAAGTATAAGTTGTTGAAACACGTGTGGGGGTGTAACTTTAAAACTTCTTTTATTTCCGTCAGGGTTGGTTCAGAAGCGCCGAGAGACAACGCCGATAAGAGCGTCCACGGCGACAGCGCAGACGTAACGAAGTGGCTTTCGGTTTCTTCATTGATCCTCTTTACAAACTTCAACGTGAACTGGTACACAGACCTCTGAAAAAAAGGCGTCGCTGTCCTATAGTTGCACTGCGCCGAAATCAAGGGTATTAACGCGGTAATAAACAGAAATATTGCTCCGAGTCTCGCCATTTCGCTGGCGATGTAAAAGGACTACTAATCTATAAAGTGAGTTGTTTTACTGTCGTTTTAAGAGGCATGTTATCAAGAATGACCTGACGATAACACGGGCGAGGCTAGAGTTTGGCATGATTTTGATTGAAGCCATTACTTAATTATTATATAACGTTTTTTGTCTTGTGTAATAATTATCATATTAAATATTCCGTGTTTTGAATATTTTCATCTTAATCTTTGCCACGAAATAAGTATGTTTACACAGTTATTTCTTGGCCATTGATTTGCAGGTATAAGCCCGCATAAGTATGTCAGTGGTAGGTCAACGGACGTATAAGTACTTGTTTATTATTTTATTTGTCTTCTCATTCAACGCGCTAGCAATATGTATAAAAATGTCCTCATCGTTAGGTACTCGTATCTACATAGTAGTCATATAATTATGGCGCGAAAGAGTCAATAAGGCAAATGACAATGGCCGACATCTAATAATACCGAGAAAAAAATGTAACTTGCTGTAGTTCATTAAACTAAAATATATTATTATCTTCTTTATCCCCTAGAAGGCTTTGCAATAAGAAGTAATGACATCTCTTTTACAGATTGAAAATATAAACGTTGTGTTATTAATATTTAATCGTAAACACTAAAATGTATCTAATTTAAAAGTGATTGATGTAGGTACTCTCAATTTACTTTGTTGTTCAGATTTTAGGTCGCAGCTGATTGCCAGTTTACGAAAGAATTAGTCGTGTCAAATACTTTCAGATTTCTTGGATAGACGCCAAAGCTTTTTTTTATTGTTTATGTCGGCAAACGAGCATACGAGCCAACTGATGGTAAGTAGATATTACCGCCAATGGACACCTGCAACACCAGAAGAGTTGCTGATGCGTTGCAGCTGGAGCCAATAAAGGTCCCCAAATATTGAAACACTGCTATGTTATGCATTTGGCACTCAAACAAAATCCTCAAAATTACATTCCTTTTCTCGTAATTTATATTTGTAAAGTGTTAATTTAAACATGTCTGCTGCAATTAAACATTTTTTTCAAGCCGCAATTAATGTTTGAATGTATTTGGACTGCGGCCACTTTTTGCTAATCGACACATTTTTTGCAAATTACGTAAATATTATGTCTACTGGCTTTCATTTTGTTTAATTCAAATTTAATGTATGTTTTTTCTTTTCTTTTTAA
Organism: Acronicta aceris; assembly: GCA_910591435.1. Lineage (NCBI taxonomy): Eukaryota > Metazoa > Arthropoda > Insecta > Lepidoptera > Noctuidae > Acronicta > Acronicta aceris. The sequence continues at coordinate 2,150,995 of OU342781.1, read as the reverse complement.
TTCCCGAGGTCTTTTATATCCTGACGCAAACACAATGGGTGTTACATAATATCTAAGTTTACCATGAATCTGCCTGTGAGTGTGATTGTAGTTCCTATAACCGGTTTAGATTTAGTATTTTTGAGTAAATTAAGGTGTTGAAGAGAGAGAGAGAGAGATTTGGAGAGAGTTTGGAGAGTGTTCTTAGCTATAATTCAAGAAAATCTGTTCAGCCGTTTCAAGATCATCAGCTCTTTACTAGTTATTGATGTGAGGAACTTTCACGGGTCTGCTTGATTCGAAATTCGGTAGATACTTATCCTGTTACTTCAATGATATTGCAAGATAAACTTGACCTGATACTGCGCGGCTTTTTAAAATTAAAGTTTTAAAATTATTTGTATTGATTTACAACCATTTTGAAAACTATTGCCATTTTTTTTTCAAAGTCAAATTCAAATATTTTATTATTGGAATCAGATCATAAATTAAAGGTTTTAATTTTCTAATTAAAACCTTTAATTAATTTCATCGAGAAGAACCAAAAGAATGCTTTTTTTAAGAATTTTATTGAGAATTGCAGTTTCATGTGAAACTGAACATTGATACTAGATCGGAACAATAATTTAGACATTTAAAAATTATCTTTTTTATTATTGAACTTTTACTCTATATGTATTGGGCCAAATATTTATTTTTCAGAAACCAGACGAAGTTGCCTGGTTTGATTAATTCAAATGACATAGAAGAATAATGTGTTTGCAATATTTCTTATGTCCACATGACCCAAAGGCTATACTTTGACTACAGATTGAGCAACTATTACCACTCAAAATGGCAATTCTGACCGTATTTTTATAAAATGACAGACAAACATGCAGGCCGCCTGAAGGTAATGTAACCGTAACTGCACCCTAGTAGACGCCACCAGTGTCCAGTGGTATCACTCGCGTGTTGTCATTTTGAGACCTGTTATTAAGTCTCAGCTCAATAATTATATACCATGAAATTAATTGTCAAAGTTGTCCTGCCGTCAAATCATTCAAAACAATATATTTTGTACGATTGTCTCTCTGACCGAAGGATATTGAATAGCTATATGAATCAATATCCTTGTTTATAATGACTACCCTAATTTTGTTTAAATTGACATCACCAGTAACATTATGTTTGTTACCTCATAACTTTCGACTGGGTGAACCGATTTTGATAATTCTTTTTTTATTTGAAAGCTCGTGCTTCCCCTGTGGTCTCATTTTACCATTAGGCTAAAATCAAGATATTTAGATAAAAGCTTTAAACGGTCTGGCGGCTTGGAGTTTTATGTGACCTATGCAAATGTTACACTGATTTGATATCATCGTGCGACGGGTTGTTTGGCTCCCTAGATTAGGGATGGCGAACCAATGGCACGCGTGCCACCGTTGCCGCGCGGCTCAATATTTTGGGCACGGGACCTAGGAATTTATGTAGGTACCTAATCGAAACATTAATGTTGTCGTCTGTTACTAAGAAGTTATAGACAGAGAAAACAGATTGCGCGACTGCGCTACTATGCGTAGAATTAGCACAAAAGTTGTTAGTGTTTAAGTTCTATTACGAAACGTCACGAGTTCATGACGTCATCAAACATTTCCATAGAAAAAGTGGCACGTAGATGAAAAAAGGTTTGTCATCCCTGCCCTAGATTATGGTGGAGCTACACGATGACTGACGCACGCGTACCGTCAGCTGGGATTGGTCTACTCAAAGCCGCTATGGCTCTTGCTTCGAAAGTTCATTTCAGACGTTGTCTTGCATTGTAACTCACAAATTTCCTATTAAGCCTGGGCTTTAAAAGTAATCATGATTCTCTGAGTTTATTTCGGTGTTTCTTCTCAGAGGTCGTCAATTAGGTAATGCCGGCGCCATGTGCCATCTATCTATATATATAAAAGAAGAATCTGACTGACTGACCTACTGGCTGACTGGTTTCTTTTGCACTGTAGACGAGCACTAAGAAAGGATTTTTGGAAATTCAACCCCTAAGGTGATGAAAGTTTGTATGAAAGTCCGTAATTATTAGCGGGTGAAACCGCGGGGTACAACTAGTCTAGTTATAAAAAATATAAAACATCGACTTGTAAGATCTATTTAACTGCCTCCCGAGCGCGACTGCTGCTCTAGAGGTCCTGGGTTCGATTCCCAGGCCGAACAGTGTTATTGGGTTTTGCTATGACATTGTCAGTAGCAGCTCGGAATTTAGATTTTTGTCCGGCTAATGTCATAATTGGACTTAAACATACCGGTTAACTGTGGGTGTAGGTACGCCTCTGCCTAACTATTTGGGGACTACAGGCATGATGGCATGTTATTTTCAAAATCTGTTATAAATAGAGGAATTGTGAATACTATTCAATTTAGGTTATCTAAATATTTTCTTACAGTATGTTGACCTCAGGTGCTAATTAATAATGGTACATAGTTTGTTTAACTCCATTTAGCGACTGTTTGAAGTTTTGTTTCAAACTGATTTGTTATTTATTATTTCTTCATACGGCTGCTGTAGCGTTGAGTATGAATTTATTTGTATGCTCTTTTTAACCGATTTCAGAATAGGAGGATGTTCTGAATTCCCCTGTATTTATTTTTTATGTTTTTTACCCCCAGTACTTTCGACTGGGAGAACGGATTTTGATGTTTTTTTTTTCATTTGAAAGTTGGACTTCCCGTGTGGTCCCATTTTAATTTGGTCCAGTTCTGACAATGGCATCCATGAGAAAACCATATATGTAAGTCTTAAATTTGCATTAATTATGTGCGCGACAAATGAACGAATAACTCAATATTTAATCTATCTATCTATACTTATAATAAATCTGTAGAGAGGTCAATTTTATTCTGTACATGAAATATATTTCCAAAATAACTATCAGCGGGTGATTAGTGATCGATACTGACGCCAAAAATGCAATCAGTAAAATTTTTGTCTGTCTGTCTGTATGTTCGTTATAGAAACAAAAATCACTCGACGGATTTCAACGAAACTTGGTACAATTGTTCTTCATACTCCTGGGCAGGTTATAGTATAGTTTTCATCACGCTACGATCAATAGGAGCAGAGCAGTGAAGGGAAATGTTGGGAAAATGAGTGATTCATGAGAAAGGTTTCAAGCTATAAAACATCACGCTACAACCCTTAGGAACGGGGCAACGCAGGTGAAACCGCGGGCGAAGAACTAGGGAACAAAGTAACTATTTCACGCGGACGAAGTCGCTGGCAAAAGCTAGTTTCAATATAAAATTTTACTCGCTGCTAAAAACGATGAAATAAAATAACTTTTATAACAAATAGTAAAACCGCCTTCAAAAACATAAATATAATGTTAGATGCACTACAGTTTCGAAAATCGGTGGCGAAAACAAAGTTCAAACCAACCAATATGTCATTATTGTATCTACTAAAGCTATCGCTTTCTAGCGAGTCACTTATCAAAAATATCAATAGGGGTAGCTTAAGGGGTAGCTTATTACCGTTGTTATCGCGGCAACATATAGAGGCATGACGCGCTAACCCAACCAAATCGCGGTAACGAAACCATAGCGACTTCTAATTCGACGCCAACGCCATCTAGTTATAAATAAGTAATCTTTGAATTTATTTTGTGTTTTGTGAATTTATTTTAAAAATGTAACAAAAATAATTTATAAGGAAAAATAAAACGGTTTTTTTAAGGTGGTCTTACTTTTTCTTAAAAGTTATTGTATTATGTCACTAGCGACCCGCCCGCGGTTTCACCCGCGTTGCCCCATTCCTAAGAGTCGTAGCGTAATGTTAAATAGTTTAAAACTTTCCTCTTGAATTATTCTTTATTAAAAAAACCTCATCAAAATCCGTTGCGTAGTTTTAAAGATATAAGCATACATAGGGACGGACAGACAGCGACAGCGACTTTGTTTTATACTATGTAGTGATGGAGAGATAGATTAACGAGATTACGGAATCATTGATAGTTTTCAACAGAGTTCAAAAAGGAGCAGGTTCTAAATTCAACTGTATTTTTTTTTGTATGTTTGGTATGCGATTACTCCGTCAATTATGAACTGATTTTGATGATTCTTTTTTTGATCGGTACGTCATACTTCAGAGGTGGTCCCATAAAAATCACAAAAGAATAAAATGACAATAATGTAAATGATAGAATAATAACGTCGTCTAGGTAGACGTAAAACTTTACTTGCTACAGAAATTTTTGAAATAAAGTTACTTTTAACAAAAAGTAAAACCGTACTACAGTTTCGGAAGTCGGTGCCTTCGATTTGGTTTGAACTTTTGTTTTCGCCACCGACTTCCGAAACTGTTGTGCACCTAACATTAATTGTATGTTTTTGAAGGCTGTTTTACTTTTTGTTACCCGTACCGTAGTTATTTGATAAATTATGATTATTTATTGCTGCAAAATTAACAGAAATAAGTGTCATATTAACCATAAAATAATATTTCATTCAAATTTCACTTGGTTTTTGCAAATCTTAGATGATTCACCTAAAACGTAAGTTGGTTTAGTCTACAGGTTGTCTATCAAAACGGGTCACCTGGATAATCTCGCGAAAAGCTTTTATATAACTTCAATTGTATAATGTAATAAATTCATTGGTTTAATTTAATTTAAAGTTTATTTTCTTGTATACGCCTGTATTCCCTGAAGGGTTTAAGCAGAGGCGTACATAATGTACACCCACAGTTCGCCGGTATGTTTAGGTCCCATGTTATAGGGGGCGAACGTATAGCCTTTCATCGGACACAAATCCAGACTCCAAGCTGCTGCTGAGAATTTCATAGAAAAACCCAATAACACTTTGCTCGACCTGGGGATCGAACCCAGGACCTCTAGTATAGAAGTCGCGCTTCGGACCACTAGACTAATGAAGCAGTCAAAAATAAAATAAAAAACTAATGTGGCACTCGGGGACTGCCGCGGGAAAGCTATTGCATAGCGTTTTTTATCAACTTATGTAATACAACCAATGCCACCAAAAGGCGGGTTGCTGAACTAAAGAGACAAGCGTGATATTTCAAAAAGTCATTAAAAGTTTTGGTATCTATCGATAGATGGAAAAACTAAAAAGTATCACCGCTGTGCCGGTCGGAGTGGGGGTGTTAGGTTTTTTCGTTACGCAATTTCTGGATTCGGTCCCCACGCTCAAGGCCCGCGATAGAAGCTATGCAATAGCTTAAAACTTGTTTTTAAAAAATGTTTATTTTTTTTATTATTAATTTATTGAAATAACGGTTAACGAAATTGTATTAAAATATGTCACAAACTGACAAAAGCTTTACCTACACTTTTTCTATATCGAGAGTAAAAATAGCTTTCACAATATAAAAACGCTGTAAAATTAGTTCACCAGATTCTAAAATAACCGTAGGTAAAACACTAACAAAACTAAACAAATAAAGTCGCTTTTTATGTCGAACAGCAGACGTATCTGCTTTAACTCAAGCTGAATCCAAACACCATCACAATTAGTCTAGCAATTTGTGAGATTACTTGCATATAAACATATTTTATAATGTCAGTGTAGGCTTGACTAGCAACTTGCTTCGAGTTCACTCTGGATTTTTGTACATACATGATTTTAAGTAGGTAAGTATGTACATACCTAGTTCAGTTTTGAATAAAAACATAATTTTGTTTTGGCAGTCCAATGGTTTTTGTATTACGAAAGTATTTCGGCCCCATTTTTAATTAGATATTCGCAATTTATCTTCTTCTTTTGAGTTGGTGCTACTTTAATGTTTAATTTAATATAATAGGTAATTAAATGGTAAGATCATTGTGCAAATTTTATTATCTGGTTTTGCGTCGGTGATCCACTGCGGGTCTGGTTGAAAACCAGCGCCAGGCATCTGTCTGGCACATGCTGTATCCAGATCCCTTTCAGCGCAACCGTGAGGCAGTACTTTTTTTTTCTTATTTTTTTTTGTTTTGTTTCTGTTTTTTCTTATAGTAAGTTTTTCTTTGTACTTGTCTCGCTTGTAGCTGAATAAATGTTTCTTTCTTCTTTTCTTTCTTTCTTCTTTCTTTCTCAAATTTAAATTAATAATAACATAAACACAAATACAAGTACTTCCTATAAAAACATATAGATACATTTTGATATTTTTACTAACTCATAAAAACATTCCATAATCATCTAAGTAATGTTAGTATCCAAATAAAATAAATAAAAGCGACATTAAATAGTAAGTAGGTATTTAAAACACATTGCAAATAATATAACACAACACAAAGTTAAATAAAAAAGGGTCACAAACTTCCTCCTCTCTCCTACATTTGCCGTGCCTGACAAGGCCCACACATGTTTTGTGGAGTGCAATAAATGTATTGAGTATTGTTTCGAACCCGTTGATTTTCACAGATCTACCCGGTAGAAAATTCGTAGCAAAAATCGACTACCGAAAACGAATAATATGTGTAGGGATCACTCAAATCGGGTGTTCATACTTAGAATGGTTCTATTCCTTCATTGACTTGATCTTGAACATTAGATTGTAAGATTTTGGGGCCCTCAGAGGATATGGGAATCGTGTTTTATTATTTCCTAGGTGTTCCCCGCGGTTTCACTCGCGTCCTAAAAGGATTTACTTGCTTATACCTCGGCTTCTAGGTGACCTTCATATAAAGATAAAACATGCATCAGATTTTAAGTTAGATGTCCAGCAATATGATTGTGAAAACCACATTTAATTTCGTGCAGTAGCTTTTGACACCTGGAACTTTTGACACCTGGAACTCTAGAGAAATTGCTGATGCACTGCCAATCTGTAAGAGCCCCTGAGGAGAGAGGGAGAACTAGCCGATAGACTCTGTCGTAAGGGTGTCGCCAGCCAGATTCCAAGAGGTCATGCCACAGAGAATATCAGATATTTTCTCATCTCTTACGAGATGCCGAACTGAAGGAATTAAGTTCTAACCCGATTGTATCGGCACAATTCACAAAATGAAAACATTCTAAAATTATCTCCAACATAAAAACAGACAAATCCTAACCGTTACATGTAGAGAAGTAAGATAAACTCGGGATAACAACAGGAAATTTCGCTGTAAACTTACAAGACATAAACTAATGCTGGGTGAAGATGTAGCAAAAAGTTGGCCGTGAACCTCGGTCGTTGACTGGTGGGCCGCGAAACGGACAGGTAACACTACGAGATGAGATATGTATTTTTGTCATAAAACTATTTCTCGTTTTTGTTTATAATTAGTATTTAGATTTGGCTCACGCGTTGTCAGTACAGGGATAAAAAACCGGAAAAGCGCGAGTCGGACTCGAACACCGAGGATTCCGTACAATTTTGATTACGTACTTTAAATACAGACTATATTTTTTTTAATGATTTTATTACAAACTAGCTTTTGCTAGCGACTTCGTCCGCGTGGAATAGTTACTTTGTTCCCTAGTTCTTCGCCCGCGGTTTCAACTGCGTTGCCCCGTTCCTAAGGGTTGTAGCGTGATGTTTTATAGCTTGAAACCTCTCATGAATCACTCATTTTCCCAACATTTCCCTTCACTGCTCAGCTCCTATTGATCGTAGCGTGATGAAAAGAATACTATAACCTGCCCAGGAAAATGAAGAACAATTGTACCAAGTTTCTTTGAAATCCGTTGAGTGGTTTTTGTTTCTATAACGAACATACAGACAGACAGACAGACAAAAATTTTACTGATTGCATTTTTGGTGTCAGTATCGATCACTAATCACCCGCTGATAGTTATTTTGGAAATATATTTCATGTACAGAATTGACCTCTCTACAGATTTATTATAAGTATAGATATCTTATTGAGATCAGTATCAATAGATTGGCTAAATAATTATAGAGTAGTTAAAGTTGGTAGATGTCGTGCAGGCCACATTTAGCAAATCCTTCACTCAATTTCATATTTAGAATGCATAGAATTCTTTAGATTTGTAATATCTACCTATTTATGAATGAATTATATTACGATTTATCAAAAGTGCCGATTACTACTAGCGATTTTATTATACTACTAGCGACCCGCCCGCGGTTTCACCCGCGTTGCCCCATTCCTAAGAGTCGTAGCGTAATATTAAATAGCTTAAAACCTTCCTCTTGAATCACTCTATCTATAAAAAAAACCGCTTCAAAATCCGTTGCGTAGTTTTAAAGATACACAGGGACGGACAGACAGCGACAGCGACTTTGTTTTATACTATGTAGTGATAGTGAAGAAGCATAGCTATAGCTATAGCTAGCAACGCTGTTACTTATACATACTCTAAATCCCGGAACTACTTACTGTTATGTAGGCCATACAAATATTTTGTGTCTTACACTATTCCTGCCACCCACAGCGTACAAACTTAGCTTAGCTCTCAACTCGCTCATCTCGCGATGCAGCCCGTGTATAGGCATGCATCGTAATAAACGGTTGGAACGAGAGCTCTCTATCATTTACTCGGCTCTCACGACATCAGTGCACATAGAATAAATCTCTCAGTTTTATCCTTGTTTAGCTTTTGCCCTGTCGCTGGGAATCGTTGGATGCAGGCGGCATCTAACCGGTCCCTGTGGAAGTCTTTGGGGGAGGCCTTTGTTCAGCAGTGGACTTCTATTGGCTGATATGATGATGATGATAGCTGTTGCCCGCAGTTTCACTCACGTTGCAAAAAGATTAACACACTATAAGTCTAATTCTAGGCGACGTATCAAGACTAAACATGTAGGTACCATATTTTAAGTTAGACCTCTAGCAATACATCGGTGAAAACTGCATTCAGTTCCATGCAGTAGTATTTTCGGATGCGCGTACATCCATACAGACAGCCAGACAAAAATTCAAGAAGTTTTAAAGGTTTTTTTTTTAAAACACGATAAACAACCTAATAATATTGATGTGAAGTTTGTCAACCGGCACAGTCAGCGTGGTGGAACCGAACATTGCTATCAATAATTCTTTAGGCGTTTGATTGTCTTTAGACAAGACTTATCTGTGACAAGACTATATAATAGAATATATCAATACAGTACAATCAAATCGCTTGTAAAACACATGTAAAAAAGAACCAAAAAAACCTAATCTTAAAAAAATGTGACTTTCCACACTGTGGTCTCCACTGACTATTTTAGGTCTTTTTAAAGTACTCTTTACAACCCATAGAAATTGTGTTGCGGACCTTGCGGGGGCTGCTGCGGCGGTGGTTGATGCGGTGGATGCTGTTGCCCTAGCGTCACCATCTACACCTGCTGCACAAAGATTTACTAGTGATATCGAGTGGCGTCTACCGGTGTAGACAAGCCATGGTGTCTGCGCCGAGTTAGCGCACCGACGCCTTCGATGTTTGTCTTCGAAGTACACTCCGTGCCGTTTTGTGGAAATAAACTAAAAACAGAGTGGTGTGTGGTGGTCTCTGAGTGGTCTAGGAATTAAACGCGACGTGTAAAGGGGCTATTTATCATTGAGTAAAAACTTGCATGATTTAAAGATAATAGTTATAACAACTTCAAAAATATTTTGTTAATTTGTATGAAATCGATGTGAGGAGAGCTATACGTCTTATGTGTACTATGTCAAAATTAGTGTTCCTTAACGTAGGTACCTAAGATTCAAGAGAAAATCTATAGCAGTGCTTTGGATAAGTGGCGCTGCACAGCTGAACACCAGTAATAAGTGAAAGTATCTTACGTATAATAAGTACTTATAACAATACATTATTAGATCAATTCATATCAACGAACAATGACATGTCAGTCTGTTTATCTGAGCGTAGTGATATGAAGCTTTCTATTCATTCACTCGCTGAGATAATTATATCGTAACTACTCGTATATAGGTAATTGTTTTCTTATTTAACATTCACGCCCCCGACGAAAAAGAGGGGTGTTATAACTTTGTAGTGTGTATTTGTGTGTCTATCTGTTGTATCGTACCTAGCGCCCAAACGAATGGACCGATTTTGATTCAGTTTTTTTGTTTGTTAAGTTACTTGATCGAGAATGAACTTACAAATACAAATCGTTTATTTCCAGAAAAGTAACAAACAGAGAACACGTATTATGGTGAGCCTCAAACTAAGCGTAGCTTGTATCTTGGGGAAACTTAGATATGATTTAAGAAAATCTAGCTAGCCGTTTGATGATTATCAGCTCTTTTCTGGTTCATGAAGGGATGTGCGCGACTTCCACAAGTCTGATCGATTTGAAATTAGTTATCATGTTACTTTGATGATATTGCACGAACATGGTAACCATAATATATCCTGATGCTGCGGCTGTTTTTTTAATTTGAAATTTAATGTTATTCATAGTACCTATTAGGGTTAGCAATACAACCATCCGTTCCAAGACGAAAATAACAGACGTCACTCGGAAAGCTGCCACGCTGAAATGGAACTCGGCTGGACATATCTGCCGCATGACAGACGAACAATGGGCCAAACTGACAACCCAATGGGTTCTACTTAATGGCAGACGCCAACGCGGCAGGCCGAGACGGAGATGGCGGGATGAGCTGGACTCTTCAAAAAGACTGGTCCTTAAGAGCAATAGACAGAGAGAAGTGGATGGAGAGTGGGGAGGCCATTTCCTTGCAGTGAGACACTACGGGCTTTTAATAGTAATAATAATAGTACCTATTAAGAGGCGGGGGCCTCTTTAATATTGGCCGGTTACTAAACCGGACAGTATGATTTTGATTCCACTAAATACAATTTAAAAATATTTTATTTTCTCTTCACCAACATCAGGGTTATATCAGGCGTAGCATCGCGTCTTCATAATGAGAGATCCTGCTGATCTGTAACAGATGACCAGGATCTCACTTCTGAGTTTTTCTACGCTTGAAAATGAAAAATAAATACCTATACTTAACATACATAACATACCATCACCCCTGTATTCCCCGAAGGGTTAGGCAGAGGCGTGCTTAATGTACACCCACAGTTCGCCGGTATGATTAGGTCCCATGTTATAGGGGCCGAGCCTATAGCCATTAACCGGGCACAAATCCAGGCTCCGAGCTACTACTTAAACCCAATAACACTTCGCTCGACCTGGGGATCGAACCCAGGACCTCTAGTGTAGCAGTCGAGCTTGGGACCACTAGACTAATGAGTCAGTGAGATATACTTATTTAATTCAATTTATATTTTGGTCACATTACAAAGTGTGTGATAGTGTACAATATGTGAATGGGATAGTTTGAATGAGGTGTGTGTATGACTGAGTGAAGTTTGTGCAAGTGAGTGTGAAGTTCGAACTTGAAATTAGTAATAAAAATCAGGAATGTCATATTACTTTGTAGGTCATCTTCAATGTCAGCTCCTGTGTTTAATATTAACTAATTTATATACATATATTCGGTTAATTATCTGTTCTTGTCGTGTATTGGTAATTTAACGTGATTTATAGATTTTTTAATGGGTCTGATGTGCACGCATTAACATATAGGTACCTAACTAAATGTTCTTATAAATATTTTTTTTACTGCCAAAATTATTTATTTATTTTTATTATATCTGATACTTATGGTTTATTCATAATATTGAATTATTTTGCTGCCTCGTTAGTTTTGTGGTCCCATCACGAGTGCTACGTTCGAGGTCAGGGGTTCGATTCCCAGGTCGAGCAGAGTTATTGGGTTTTTCTAAGAAAATCTCATTAGTAGCTCGAAGTTTTGACTAATCTTTTGCCCCGTTAAAGGCAATACGCTTACCCCTAATTACCTAAGACCTAAATATAATAACGAGCTGTTGGTGTACATTAATATACCTCTACCTAACCCTTCGGGCAATACAGGAATGATGGTATGTTATGCTAAGATATAAAACCAACACCTTCAGTAAGTTAACCTTGGTATGGCTAACGAGTATCACATCTGTAACCTGTTTAATCTTGAGCGGGAAAGTTATTAACCCGTACGCTATAATTTGCCACGGTTCCGGTATTGATATTACCGGGTAATTGTATTAGAGTGACTCATTGTAGTAAGTGTTACTCACCTCTTTGCGCGCGTAGATTTCGTAAAAAAGCTTTGGAGATAAGTACACGTTGGCTGATTCATGCGTGCCGCTTTTCTGAATCAATTTGAGGCTGCTTTGGTGTCGGTAAACGAGGAGTCGAGCCGCCTGATGGTAAGTAGTCATCACCGCTCATGGAGACTTGCTCCTACTCGCTGCTACTCTCATGCACAAAAGTAGAAACACACACCAGTGGTTTACGATAGACTCCGACCTAAGGGTGGTCGAAAAGCAGTTAGACTTCAAGAGGTCTTACCATCTGGCAAGTCAGATATTTTTTCGTCTCCTAGGAGATGACGATCAGAATGGCAGTGAGGAATTGCACATATTCTAACCCATCCTCGCGACCTTCAATTATAGAATTACAATGTTAAAATATGGGAACTTTTTTTACAACTAGGCTAATGATAGCTTAGTTGTCCTAAGCGCGACTGCTACTATAGAGGTCTTGAGTTCGATTCCTAGGTCGAGCAAACTGTTAATTAGTTTTTCTAGGAAATTTTCAGTGCTCGGTTAATGGCTCAATAGGCTCGCCCCCTATTACATGGGAACACTCCCATACGGGCGAATTGTGGATGTACATTACTACGCCTCTGCCTAACCATTCGGAATATATGCGTGATGGTGTGTAAATAACTTTTTAACATACCAAACGTTTCAAACATAATTTGCCAACGACTTAAGTAAAATAAACAATAGCATTCATTAAGTCTTTGTGACACAAGCATCTTTGATAATAAACAGTACGAGTATGCGCATATGACCTTATAGATGAAGTCTTTCATACCTTGAACTGACCTGACGAAATATGCCTGGTACAGTCCGCAACAAAAGTTACTGGCAAAAACATTCAAAATTCATCATTATTAACCAATATACCGTCCCATTGCTGGGCACAGGTCTCCTTCAGAATAAGAGGAATTAGACCATAGTCCACCACACTGACCTAATGTGGGTTGGAAGACTTCACATAGTGTCGAGAAAATCTCTCAGGCGTGCAGGTTTCCGATTCACGAATTTTTCCTTAACCGTATAAGCGATACGCCTTAGAGATTTAACAAAGGGGTGTAAAGTCTGCCAACCCGCAGTATGCTAGCGAGGTGGACTATAGCGTAATCCCTTTCACTCTGAGAGAGACCCGTGCCCAGCAGTGGGAAAATATATAGGTTGATGATGATGATGCATATAATTTCAAGAAGTCAGAGCGTGGTTTGGAATCCATTTCAAAATTTTAGATTTTTTTATTCGTTGGCGGCTTGACCGCCAGTTCGCCTGATGTTAAGTGATACCTGCTGTGATCTACGATGGAGCGCGTTTGCTTAGAAGAAACCGATTCACTCGTGATTTTATGACACCCAGATTATATCTCAAACAACGCTTACGTTGTGTTTCGCCGAGTGAGTGAGGTTACCGGAGCCCCAACACCCTTTTAAAAGGCGGGCAACGCACTTGTGACTCCTCTGGTGTTGCGGTTGTCCATGGGCGGCGGTAATCGCTTACCATCAGGCGATCCGTCTGCTCGTTTGTCCCCCTATCCCATAAAAAAAAACTATCGGGGAAAACCCACTCGGGAAGCGCATTCCACATTTCAGCGGTACGCACGATAAAAGTGTACTAAAGCGTTTCGTTGGGGTTTTTGGAATGTCCACTATGAATCGATGACTCTTTTTCGTGCTTCTGGTCATTCAATAGCATAAAGGGTTAGGGGGAATAATGATGCACACGCTCCGAAATTTATCCGACAAAAAACCGATAAGCTGGGTAGCAATTTTGCGGCCATGTTCCAGACTTTGAAGTTTAGCCTGGACAAGGGAGTCGTTGCCAATGAGCTTTTTGGCGCGTTTCCCGACGGATTCCAACGCCTCGAGCTGGCATGATTAGAGTTGGCAGTTTAATGGTCGCTACGCTATCATTGCTTGAAGAATCTCATCTCCATTAAGTTGACTTACGTGCAGAGAACTAGTACTCGGTTCCAGGCCAGTAACTTCTTCTCCTTGTAGATAATAAAGATGTTAAAGCTTTTTAAAAATTGCATCGTGTTCTACAAACATTCGTTGTCCACTGTACAATGAAGGCCTCACTAATTATTTACAGAGCGCACTTTCTTTCGCAATTTTGGATGAGGTAATGCTGCAAATTAACTGATTGAATTCACACTGCGTAAACTCTTGCAATCTTGAATGAAATCTGGTGTTAGATAAATGTTTTTGATTCCACTCAATGACTAGCATTATTCGATTCCCAATTGGGTTACATTCGGTATTAGAATATTTTCCTATATTACATACCTTACTATCACGCCTGTCTTCCCTGAGGGGTTAGGCAGTATGTGTAGGTACTATTGTACACAGTTCGCCGGTATGTTTAGGTCTCATGTGTTCGGGGCTTCGAACTTCGAGCTGCTGAGTACTGAGAACTGAGAACTTTTGCTCGACCTGAAACGAACCGAGGATATATATATATATAGCGACTTGAGACAAGATAAATGAGGCAGTTCTCCTGTATTACATATTACAAACACGAATACTAATGCACTAATGCTGCTAAAATTTCATGTCAGCCTTACAAATATTCTTCCGTGTGGTAATACAATATCGCGATCTTACGCGCAGAATCCAATTAGCTCAGTCACTGTGCCAATTGAGCTATTAGTTATTAAGTAGCTCATAAACTATTTACAACAATCATTCTACCTAAAAGCTGTGTACGTCGTGCGAGGAATAATTAAACTTGCCAATGATAATAAAAACTTAATTAAAAGATAAATTACCTGATTCTTTGATTATTTTGTCGTCAGTTTGTTCCTTTTCTATTGTTTTTTTTTATGGAATAGGAGGGCAGACGAGCAGACGGATCGCCTGATGGTAAGCGATTACCGCCGCCCATGGACACCCGCAACACCATAGGAGTCACAAGTGCGTTGTCGACCTTTTAAAAGGGGATTGGGCCTCCGGTAACCTCACTCCGAGGGAGTGAGACACAACGTAAGCGTTGTTTAACGCCGGTTTTCTGTGAGGCCGTGGTATCTCTCCGGTCGAGCCGGCCCATTCGTGCCGAAGCATGGCTCTCTCACGTAAACTCACTCTCCCACTCTCCATTGTGCCATGTATAGGTCATTATAACGACAGTTCTGGTCTAGTGCGGGTAAGCAGATTTCTTACAACTCCAAGGTTTGACGATCACCCATTCGTCGCAGTCTCGTTTGCTGCGGTTTCGGCAATCTGCAGCCCGTAGGGACTCAAGGTAGGTCTTCGCAACGCATCAACAACTCCTCTGTTGTAGCAGATGTCCATGGAAAGCGATGTCTACTTACCATCAGGTGGTTAGTTTGCTCGTTTACTGACATAATCAATAAAAAAACTGAAAGGTATTCATTAAAATATATAGGAACTTCTAGCGGGCCCCACAAATGTTGTCTTACCAATAAAAATCAATCAAACCAAACAATTGTCAAAATGTCAACAGCGTATGACAGCTGTATATTAGGTAATCTCGGTGTCATCGTTCATTATATATGTATATGTGTGTGTATATCAAACGCATGGTAATGTGTGCGGATTTTCATACAAAGTTTCACCCCCCTTTTCACCACATTGGGGATAGAATTTTCAAAAATCATTTCTTAGTGCTCGTCTACAGTGCAAAAGGAACCAGCATGCAAACTTTCAGGGAGCTGCTGTAATTTCGGCTTTGCTTTGATATGTCTGTCAGTCAGTCAGATTCTTCTTTTAAATATGATACAATAACACAACAGAGTTGCAGTGCAGACCATTCACCAACACTTTTATAGCTGTTATTTATTATCGTCACAGACAAAACATATTTGCCATTGCGGTAATACTCGTATATACCACATCTCAGACGCGTGTGACTATGTGTGTAAATGCCCATTACTATGTTCAAGACTTTCTCGCATCACTGGAGTAATGCCGGCTGTACACACTCGTCGAAACGCTACGAGACAGGCCGAGTAGAAAAAAAGAAAAACATTTTATTTCCGACTCGCACAGACAAAGCATAATTGGTACATGGTGCTTATTTAACAAATATTTGTGAAAACTCTGCACGAGGTCGAATGTGTAATGCCACAACGCTGGTTTTTAGTTAGGGCCTTATTAGTGATGCCACGGGCAACGACGACTATAAGATAAGAATACCTAAATTAAATTAATTACTACCTAAAATATATAATATATAAATAGCGTACATACCTATATATCAAGCTACGTACCTATATAATAAATAAATACAGATCAAGTTACTATAATATAAAATACACGCACGGCACGCGTAAAACAGGGCACGCGAGGCGATGAGACGAGGTGAAGACGAGCGTGTACAGCCGGCATAATGTCTCATAAACGGACAAATAAGATAACTTGTGTATTTAGCAACCATTATGTGTGTATATCAACATTGATTTACACAAGTTATTTATAGTGTTAATTTATTTTCAAGACTGTCGCCATTTGCAATATTATCTTCAATATATGGCTGACAAATAAGCCCTTTTTAAACGTTGCCCCACACTAGGAATTTCTCCTGTATCGTCGGTGCGTTTACAAATACAAATTATCACACACACAAACACCCAAACCCGGAACAACTACCCGTAGATCATACAAATATCAGTTCCATGCGGGGATCGAACCCACAACACGTAGCTCAGCCGCAACGCCAAACATTCTAGTTTTAATCATTAGTTTAGTGGTCCTGCGCGACGGTCGCGATCAAGCGCGACTGCTACGCTAGAGATCCTGGGTTTCATTCCCAGGGTGAGCAAAGTGTTATTGGGTTTTTCTATAAAATACTCTATTACATGGGATCTAAACATACCGGCAAACTGCGGGTGTACATCAGAATATCTCTGCCTAAGCTTTCGGGAAATACAGGCGTGATAGTATGTGTTTTTAGGGTTCCGTACCACAAAAGGAAAAAAATAAGGGTTCCGCCCTTATAGAACACTTTGTTGTCCGTCCATCCTTCCGTCCGTCCGTCCGTCCGTCCGTCCGTCCGTCCGTCTGTCCGTCTGTCTGTCAAGACCCTTTATCTCGGATGGAGGTATCGAGTTGAAATTAAAACCATATACTCAGGTCTACAGGTCTATTCTTTTGAAGCTGTGAAAAAATCGATCTCCTAAGTTAACGTAAAAAAAAGATACGACCATTTATGCAGCAAAAAACGTATATTTCGACACTCTCAAGGGAATGAAAATTTATAGGATATTTTCCGTTGATCTAGAACTATGAAATATGGCGAGTAATACCGTCTTAAACTGCAAGTATAGGGGAAAAATATGAAAACTATACATTTGTAATAATTATAATATGTACCTACTGTAACTACAAATTTGTACAGAACCCTCGGTGGGCGAGTCCGAATTGCGCTTGTCCGGTTTTTTTTTTATGTAGAGATCACAATTGTCTGTCTGTGTGTCAACTGTCATATTTGGACATCGCATACCTACTCGTAGCCTGTTCAATAGTTTTTGCAAGTCAAATAAAACAGTATCCCAATAAAAACATTTGTTTAAAAAAGAGTCAAGTTAATTTGGAAAATAATAAGTTTTAAAAGAATGCTTGCATCCTCGAAAAGTTAAACATAGGTGTACTTATGTACACAGATCGCCGGTATGTTTTTGGTCCCACATAATAGGGGGTTAAGCGATTGTTATCAACCACAAATCCAAACTCCGAGCTGCTACTGAGGATTTCATATAAAAAAAACTCAATGACATTGCTCAACCTGGGAATCGAAACTGTAACTTCACATTCAGCAGTCGCGCTTACGACCACTAGCCTAATGAGACAGTTCTTGCAGACTTAAAGAGTCTTCGTCAAAACAGGGATAATATTATGCCATAAATAAATTGAAGATAAACCTCGATATTTCTCACCTCAGTCTGAGTCGCATCAATACGAAAGATTAATTATTCGTGTAATATTTTTTTCCGTATCGCCATAGCCCGCAGCGCTTAAACTTGGCGGTGATACACTACTGTGTTCCGCACATTAGATGTCAGATTTAGAACGCGTCCGAGAATCATTGATCATGCAAATAGTAGAGCAAAAACAAAGATTTGATTAGATCTTCAATTCACGGAAGAGTAGTGAGTGTTGAAGACGATTCTGTGAATCGCAAAACGAATAGCTCGTCCAAATTACAGGATGTAAATGTTCAAGTAGTATTTTTTGGTCCTTACCTCACTGAGCGATTGACTTTTCTACCACGGATCGCGGTTTTTTTTTTAATTCTTCATAGGTTTAACGCCAGTTAGCCCGATGGAGCGATTCACTCGTGATTATGTCTATCGGAAAAGACCCACTCGGGAAGCGCATTCCACATTTCAGCGGTACGCATGATAAAAGTGGACGTAAAGAATGAATGATGTCTCATCAATGATAGTCTCCTCAAATAATATT
This sequence comes from Acronicta aceris, assembly GCA_910591435.1. Classification (NCBI taxonomy): domain Eukaryota; kingdom Metazoa; phylum Arthropoda; class Insecta; order Lepidoptera; family Noctuidae; genus Acronicta; species Acronicta aceris. Next base: position 2,132,570 of record OU342781.1, on the reverse strand, counting down.
AATAATCACTATCTCTACATAGTATAAAACAAAGTCGCTGTCGCTGTCTGTCCGTCCCTATGTATGCTTAAATCTTTAAAACTACGCAACGGATTTTGAAGCAGTTTTTTTAATAGATAGAGTGATTCAAGAGGAAGGTTTTAAGCTATTTAACATTACGCTACGGCTCTAAGGAATGGGGCAACGCGGGTGAAACCTTGGCGGGCCGCTAGTAGTGTATATTAATAGGTTTCTTTTCATAATGTCTATAGTTTATTTGTAGTTAGGTATTTATTAATATTGATTATATTCATTCATCTGATATATACTCGAAACCGGTCGTAACAAAGTTAGGAAAAGTCTGGGTTTAACAAGCAATAATGTGTCAAAACGCAAATGTTATTAGCTCCCTACATAACATCCCCTTCTGCAGATAATTATTTCTAATCTATGCAGTTGTCATTCGCAAGGCGTTCCTTACCTGCATACCTAATTATTTTGTCGGTTGTACATATATAGGAGTAAAACATGATTGACAAACCCTGTTTACAACAATTAATTAATTTATGGCGCATTCTTGATTAAGGTCAGATAGCTTGGAGGAATGTCGCCGCACACCGATTGCCTGTCAATGAGGTGACGCCTTCAAAACATACGAATTGACCTTAAGATCTGCTCCTATCTAGACCAGAGGTGCTCAACGTTTTGTCCTTGGTACATAAATTCCCCGTGTGGGGACGGGTCAGAATACTGTTCTTCAATGCCACTCAGGTAGGCGTCTCGTAAGAAAATATCTGACTTGCTCGGCGAACTCTTGGGGTCTGACTACCTGGTTGCCACCCTTACGTTGGATTCTGTCGTTAAGCGCCATAGTGTGATTTTCGACTTTTGTGCGTGAGAGCCAGTTCCCCACCAAACCAGCCAACCCATAGTGATGTCGCCTTTTTGCGGCCACCTCTACACTATTACCTTCTTATTATACCTACCTTTTTTGAAGTCGGTTAAAAACACACAGAAACGCTAAATGGGAATCTAATTAAGGCTATAATTTCGGAATTATGGCTAGTTTCGAAATAGCAGTTCTGGTTAATAAAATGTTACTATGTAATATAGTGCTCAAAGTCGGTTCGGTAGCACATTTAATACCGCTGACCTTGGCCCAAGTCGGTAGTGAAATAAGATGCTGTGATTTACTACGTAAACCGCCTTGACAAAGGCAGTGTCGAATTCCTAGCAACGATAATGTTATTTATGTGTCGCGAATTTTAATACATTACCAATTAATGCGTAATTTTTTTAAATATAATACTTGACTGCCTCATTAGTCTAGTGGTCCCAAGCGCGACTGCTTCGCTAGAGGTCCTGGGTTGGATCCCCAGGTCGGGCAAAGTGTTATTGAGTTCTTCTATGAAATTCTCAGTAGCAGCTCAGAGTCTGGATTTGTGCCCGGTTAATGGCAATAGGCTCGCCCCCTATTACATGGGACCTAAACATACCAGGCGAACTGTGGGTGTACATTAGTACGCCTCTGCCTTACCCTTCGGGGAGTACAGGCGTGATGGTATGTTATGTTATAATACTTGACGTAGTGTTCTGCATACGCTGGCGCCAGATGTGTCAGCAAACGCTTACGAGAATGATTTTTATTAGTAACTAGCTGTTACCCGCAGTTTCACTCACGTCCCAAAAAGATTAACATACTATATAAGTCGGATTCTAGGCGGTGAATCAAGATGAAACATGCGCCAGATTTTAAGTTCGACCTCTAGCAATACATAGGTGACAACTGCATTAAATTCCATGCAGTAGTTTTTGCGTGATGCGCGTACAAACATACAGACTGACAGACAGAAAGACAGACAATAGTTTTAAAAATTGCTGTTTTGGCTTCTGTTGTTCCAATAAAGATCCGCAACGAAATTCTTATACCAGAAGAACTTGTGAGATACCAGAAAAGGGCTGAAAAATGATAACCTTCAAACGGCTGGCCAGATTTTCTTAAATCATAGCTATGAACACTCTCGATCAAGTCACGTTTAAAAAAACCGAATCAAAATCGGTCCATTCGTTTGAGCGCTACGATGCAACAGACAGACACACAGGTACACAGTTACACACATTGAACTTATAACACCTCTCTTTTTGCATCGGGAGTTAAAAAGTAAACCGCCTTCTGAAATCTTAAAAGAACTTACATAATAATGTAGGTACAATATAATCTCTATATATATAAAACTCAAAGGCTGACATAGTGATCTATCAACGCACAGCCCAAATCACTGGAGGGATCGGGCTGAAATTTGGCATGCAGGTAGATGTTATGACGTAGGCATCCGCTAAAAACGGATTTTGATAAATTCTACCCCCAAAGGGATAAAATAATCGGAAGTCGGTGGCGAAAACAAAAGATCCGATAAAATCGAAAGCACCGACTTCCGAAATTGTTTTATGCTTATGTAATATTATTTTTTTGATTTTTGAAGGCGGTTTTACATTTTGTTTAAAGATTTTTTGTTTCTAATACTTTTTGTATTTATTACATAACATACCATCACGCCTGTATTCACTGAAGGGTTAGGCATAGGCGTACTTAAAGTACACCCACAATTCACCGGTATGTTTAGGTCCCATGTTATGGGGGCGAGCCTATAGCCATTAACCGGGAACGAATCCAGACTCCAAGCTGCTACTGAGAATTTCATAGAAAAACCCAATAACACTTTGCTCAATCTGGGGATCGAACCCAAGTCCTCTAGTGTAGCAGTCGCGCTTGGAACCACTAGACCAATGAGGCAGTCATAGTTGTATTGATTAGTCTGTAGATATTGTACCTACCTACTAATAACTGACTTCTGTACAATATAATAAACAAGTAAAAATATAATAATTATGATAATTTATGTATAACTACATTATTGGTTGAAATTGATGTATGGCCTGAAATCATAATATAACATGCATGAGATAAGTCAGTGAGTAACGCTATCCGAAAAATTTAATGCACGACTCTAGTTCGACCATCGACTGTATGAAACGACACCTACCGTTATGCGCACACGAACGCAGGTTACCGGCAAAACAACCGATAAGACAGGTAGACCGTAGACTGGACACCTTTTTTTTGGTTTCGAGTGGAAAATCCTCATGGACTTCCGCCACCCGGGGAGGCGACGAGGCGTGTCGGACTCCACACAGAGTGGGTGACCTACCGACTAAAAACTACACCGTGTTCCTCGGCAGGCAGCGGCAGGGGCTACAGGAAACAGAGAATTCGTCCGCGGTAGACTAAAACCTTGAACTAACTTCATTAACAAATAAAGAAAATTCCCGAGTCTTAGAGAACTTTAGGTTTCATACAAATCTATAGGCACAACTACAGTAGATATGCTAGGCTATAATTTATAAATAACTATGTTACGGACTGCGCTCGGCCGAAGCTCATTCAGATACGTGCGCGCGCGCCAAGCACTTGTTTGACAACAACGCGAACGCAACGCGCGAAAATGGGGATAAATCTATATATGTTAGTGACTTTGTGCGCATACGTGTTAGCATATGATTATCATTGCAGCGAGCACGCTACTCTGCTTCTAGCTAAGAGACCTGCCTACGATTTTTCAATGAAAATGTTGCAAAGAATCACCGAAGATACAGATTCTCATTTTGTTTATTCACCAATATCTACCTGGCTGGAGCTGACCGCTCTATCCGAAGGAGCTACCGGTGCAACCTGGAAGGAAATTTGGAAAGTAACAAAACATCACAAGAACAGATGCTTCAGGAAGAAACTAAGCGATATTCTAAACAAACTAAGGAGAGATTTGAGTTATGAAAGTAAAAGGCAGACGGTGATTGCAATGGACAGTCTGATGGGAGTGAAGACGAATTACATTCGCAAGATTCAGAAACTATACGGGATAAAAGTTATGTTGCTTGATTTCAACGATGGTGAGAAATCAGCGGACGCGGTGAACAAGGCGATCGAACATGGGACCGGCGGAATGATCGACAACATTGTGTATTATGATGACTTCAAATCCATAGTGCTTCTCATAAGTGACGCCAATTATTTCAGGAGTCAATGGAAGATACCGTTTAACAGTGCGTACACTAAGATACAACCCTTTTACTCATCTAATGGATTCAAAATCGGTGAAGTGAGTATGATGAACCAAGTAGGTTACTTCAATTTAATAGATTTCCCATTTCTAGGGACTAGGGTGTTAGAAATTCCATGTGCAACCCGTAGGATAGCGATGTTACTGTTCTTGCCGACAAGTAAACTCTGGATCGGAGAGCTCTTTTACAGACTACCACGAACAAGATTGTACTCAATTTTTAATATGTATAAGCGGAAATCGACCGTATTAGTCAATGTTACAATGCCTAGATTTAAACAACGTACAGAGGTTGAAAACTTAGCGGAGCTCGTTTACGATATGGGTATCAAAAGAATATTTGATCCTAACCTGGCAGATTTAAAGGGTATAAGTAATTATAAGATGTTCGCCTCCTTAATGACGCAAACTACTGATATGGAAATTAATGAGCAAGGTATAACTGCAGCCGCTAATTTCTTAGTTAAAAATGACACTGCCATAGAATTCCTTGTTAATAAACCATTTGCGTACATGATAGTTGATAGGAAAACAGATTTTATTTTATTTGCTGGTGTTTATTCAAAGCCTAGTGTGGTTTGAAAAGATGTAGGGAGTGTCGAGAATCTCTTTTCTGAATGAAATTGATAGACTCTGAATGTACGATGTACCTATAATCTTTGTTTGTAATCGCACTCTCTTGAAAACAGTTCTATCGCTTTCGAACAAATTTACATTATAGGGGTGACAATTCGATCTCGAACTTACCTCCTTTTTTTTGATACTTCTTTTAAGTTATTTTTAGTGAAGGAAAATTGTATTTATTGGTTTATCTAACCAGACGATGCAGGTTTCAATCCTGTCGACTTTTCTTTTATCTAATCTTAGCATGGAAAATGCAAAAAAAAAACAATAAAAGATCGTTTCGTTGATTTATTAAGTTAGTTATTGTTTAGTTATCTATTTAGTCCATATCAATTATGCGCCTTATTTTGTGGGAAGTATGGGTAAAGTCGTGCTCTTGCAGTATATGCATACTTCAATATTGAGCACTGTGCGAGTATTATGTATATCAAATCTATTTTATTATAACAACAAGTTCATTTGTGATTGAACTCACCATTTATAATTTACTCATTCTAACAAATAATATATATACTTACGTTGTTTCTATCATTAACTTCTTTGATTCTGTTTGATGAGTCGATTCATTTTTCAATGTTAAGTTTGTTATGGAGAGGCAGAAAGCTCGGCGAGATTAGCATTTGTTTAGGTATAATAAATTAATTACTAAGAGAACCGTGAAAAATATAGTTTTTTTTTAATTAGAATTCTCAATTTAAGTTTAGTAAACAAACCAATATTAATTAATCATATCGCCTTTCACTGTAACTGACATGCGAGTATTTATTACTACTAGGTATGTCTGGACTTTAAAAGCGACCATGATTCTCTGAGTTTGTTTCGGAGTTTCTTCTCAGAGGTCGCCAGCTAGGAAATGCCAGCGCCATCTAGTTAAAAATTATAGAACATTGAATTGTTTTTACAATTAAATATTTCATAATTTAACGTGTCTTTAAAATGTCTTTCTACGGAATTAAATATTATTTACTACTAGCTTCTGGCCGCGACTTTGTCTGCACGGACTCAGGATTGTGTCCGACCTGGATAAAAAGTAGGTTTTGTGTTATTCCAGGGTATAAACTATCTGTGTGCCATATTTTATACAGATCCGTTCGGCTATTCTGGCGTGAAAGAGTAACAAAAATCCATACATCCAAACCTTCGCGTTTTAAAATTATTAGTAAGGATATTCAATTTATCAATGCAAAACCACTTGCGAATAAATTCAGAAGCGCAGTTATTTTGACGGACGTAAGCACGAGCCCTTCAAAAATATATTCAACGTATGAATATTTAATCTATTCATGTCTTTTATGCTGGGATGTTTCATCATCATTCTCGATATATGGAGCAGGGTTCCTCCGACCTTAAGAAATTAATGCAGCGTGGAAAATGAGATCACATATATGACATCAATATCGGATATGCCTGTATGATAATGGTCTTCATATTGAACATTAACTGATTTATGTATGTTACATTGCATACTATCATGCCCGTATTCGTAGAGTTAGGCAGAAGTGTACTAATGTACACCAACAGTTCATCGGTATGTTTAGGTCCCACGTAAGGAGTGAGCCTATTGTCATTAACCGGGCACAAATCCAAACTCCGAGGTGCTACTGAGAATTTAACGTAACCATTTTCAATAAAGTGCTCATTTTGAGATATGGTCATTTTGAGAAGTATCCGCCCTTTACGTGAAGTAGGTATACGAACGAAGTGCGTGATTTTTATCCAGTGCATATTTTGTAAAGTACAAATTATTATATAGACTGCATTTTTGATTAGCCTCAGAATATTATGTTACTTTTAGGTAAAACTACACAGATGGGATTATTATGAGTAAATTCAAGCAAAAAAAATAATAATTGGGAAAATATTCAACCCTTCTCCAGGTAACGCAAGTAAAAATCTATACATGCAAATATAATAACCAAGATGCGATAAATAATTATAAAGTTAAGTCTAAGCTACGTAAAAATGTAAATGTTTTTTTAAAAACGTTGCCCCACAATAGAATTTTCTCCTGTATCGTGGGTGCCTTTACAAACACAAATTCTCACATACACAAACGCCCAGACCCGGAACAACTACCTGTAGATCATACAAATATTTGCTCCGTGTGGAGATCGAACCCATAACACCGACCATAACCGCTACGCCAATCGTGTCGTCAAAATTATTAGATAAGAAAGATAAGTACTTACCTAATTATCTCGCACATGTTGAATGAAGTTCAGCAACATTATCCAAAGAGTAATTAATACGCGAAACGCGACCTTAGATTCGACCGACCGTATACACGACACCTACAGTTATGCGCGCACGCATAGGTAATTTTTATTAGGTCACCTACTCAAAGCCGCCTAGGCTCTTTCTTTAAAAGACCATTTTAGACATTGTCTTGCAATGTAACTCTCATATTTGCTACTAAGTACGTAGTATGTCTGGACTTTAAAAGAGACTCTCTGAGTTTGTTTCGATCGTCAGATAAGAAATGCCGATGCCATCTAGCTAAAAAAAAAACAATACTGATTTGTAAAAGTGTCTTAAAAGATCTATTTACAGAAATATAATTTAATCTTTTTACTATACAATGTATAGGATTGGTGTCTAAACATACTTTATCAACAATCTCAGCGCACACGCCAGCCCATTCAATGAAAAATCTCGAGCCTAGAACTTTGTTTTTGAACAAATTTACTAGGTTAGATGTGATGCAGACTATCAAAATTAAGCCAGTTACGCACTGTGCTCAGCCGACGCTGAAGGCTCATTCAATTTCGAGCGCGCGCGCCACTCAGTTGTTCGAGAGCAAAACGAACGAAACCCGCGAAAATGGTGATAAAACTATTTACGTTAGTGTGTTTGTGCGCGTACGTGTTAGCATATGATTATTATTGCAGCGAGCAGGCTACTATGCTTCTAGCCAAGAGACCATCCTACGATTTTTCAATAAATATGTTGCAAAGAATCACCGAAGATACAGATTCTCATTTTGTTTATTCACCAATATCTACCTGGCTGGAGCTGGCCGCCCTAGCCGAGGGAGCTACCGGTGCAACCTGGAAGGAAATTTGGAAAGTAACCAAACATCACAGGAACGGTTGCTTCAGGAAAAAACTAGGCGATATTCTAAACAAACTAAGAAAATATTTAAGGCATGAAAGTAAGAGGCAGACGGTGTTTGCAATGGACAGTCTGATGGGAGTGAAGACGAATTACATTCGCAAGATTCAGAAACTATACGGGATAAAAGTTATGTTGCTTGATTTCAACGATGATAAAAAATCAGCGGACGCGGTGAACAAGGCGATCGAACATGGGACCGGCGGAATGATCGAAAATATTGTTTATTATGATGACTTCAACTCCACGGTGCTTCTCATAAGTGACGCTAATTATTTCAGGAGTCAATGGAAGATACCGTTTAATAGTGCGTACACTAAGATACAACCCTTTTACTCATCTAATGGATTAAAAATCGGTGAAGTGAGTATGATGAACGTAAGAGACTACTTCCATTTAACAGACTTCCCATTGTTAGGAGCTAGAGTATTAGAAATTCAATTCGAATCACGTAGAATAATTATGCTAGTATTCTTGCCGACAAACAATTTATGGATCGGAGAGCTCTTTTACAGACTACCACGAACAGTATTGTACTCAATTTTTAATATGTATAAGCGGAAATCGACCGTATTAGTCAATGTTACAATGCCTAGATTTAAACAACGTACAGAGGTTGACAACATAGCAGAGCTCGTTTACGATATGGGTGTCGAAAGAATGTTTAACCCTAACCGGGCAAATTTCAAGAAAATAAGTAATTATAAGATGTACGCGTCGTTAATGACTCAAATTACTGATATAGAATTTAATGAGAAAGGTTCGACGACATACAACAGTACCTTAGTCAACAATGACACTGCCATAGAATTTCTTGTCAATAAACCATTTGCGTACATGATAGTTGATAGAGAAACAGAGTTTATTCTATTTGCCGGTGTTTATTCAAACCCTACGGTGGTTTGAATCGATAATCTCTTTTCCGAATGCAATTATTAGATTTCGAATGTGCGATGTATGTTCGGGATGTATTTTTTTCCGCAAAGTCTGTGTCGGATAGAGGGAATGCGCGGTTTAGATATTGACATTTAGTAAACTTACCGCCTTACATTATAAATTGGCTGAAAATGTAGATTCGAAACTTCGTTTATATAAAAACTTCACTGAAGTCGATAAAGGATGACAATGAAATGTGGCTCTGAAGAGAGAACAATCGTAGGAAAACAAAACATATAAAGTAAATTTAGTATTTTTCTAACTTCAATAAACTATAAGCCACCTAGTTTACAATAATACTAGCTGTTTTCACCCGCTAAAAATAGGACTTTCATACACACTTTTACCCCCTTTTAATTCAACCTCTAAGGTGGTGACCTTAGAGGTTGAATTTCTGAAAATCCTTTCTTAGTGCTCGTCTACAGTGCAAAAGGATCCAGCATGTAAACTTTCAGGGATCTAGCTCCTGTAGTTTCGGCTGTGCGTTAATACGTCAGTCAGTCAGTCGGGTTATTTTTTTTTATACATAGATAAAACATTCGACTAGTCCGTATAGGATTATTAACAGATTTTTTTTTAGCTTCGATCAAACGAAAATACTTATGTTACAAACATCTACGAATAATACAAAAATCTGGGAACAATAAATAATTAAAATAGATTAAAAAATTTAATCAATAAACAATCATAATATCAGGGTAATAAAAACTGCAATACAATAAAAATATAATATGTTTATTAATAATAACAATTGCACTTAAATATAACAATTTCTTTATAACTAGTATCACATTACAGCTTTGTATTGCTAATAGAATATTTTAATATAACAATGGTATTATTCTAATTAATTGTATAACTAAATTATGATTATGACTATGCTTCCTGTATTCGCTCGTATAGCCATTGTATAGTTCATAATACAAAGTACCTACGCGAGGGCCAAGTTTCCACCAACTTACAAAATATTATTACAAATTTCTGAGACATGTTAATATTGGATATATTGATATACCTAAACCATGTTACGAATTTTATAGTGCTATATTTATATTAACAAAATTACCATCGCGTTATATTTTACATTATCATACCGGAAAAACTGTAAGCGACATTATTTACTGACTAGCTTCTGCCCGCGACTTCGTCTGCGTGGACTTCAGGATTGCGTCCGACCTGGATATCTTTATAAATTATAGCTTATGTGTTATTCTGATGCATAAGCTATATTATTGTAAAGTTTCATTAAAATCCATTCAGTAGTTTTTGCGTGAAAGAGTAACAAACATCCATACATGCATACTCACAAAATTTCACGTTTATAAAATTAGTAAGATTTAATTTATGATCAGACGATAAAGTTTAACTAACATTCATTTCGTAAGATTCGTAGTTATCTATAATCCATTTTATAACAATATTTAATTTGCAACGATGGACACTATCACAGTAGGTTAAGGCCACGAAAATAAACAGTGAAAAATTTTACGATTTAACTGAATCTGTTTACACTCAGACTAAATTTTTTGTGAACTAACGGAGACTTATCCGGTGACATGATTTTTTTTTTATTAGGACTCGTTCTAATTCCTAGTAACATGTGCTAGTATGTCCAATTTATTATCGACATAATTTTAACAAAGTAGATATTGTATTACAACGTAACAGAATCCAACATAGTGAAGCCATATGTCAAACTGTTTTCGACACAAATAAACTATGACGTAGATTTTTTTCAAAGAAATACTTAGTTAAAGAATATTGATAGCTTCATCTTTTTCTATACTGTTTACCGATTATGATAGAATAATTTGTGATCACAATTTTCTTTTCTCCGACTTTTAAAAGAAGTAGATGATATTTATTACGATTATATAATTAATTAGGAAGATAACTGACGATCTATTATTAAGGTAACTATTCAATAATAAATCTCATTCGAGTTTTGGAGGGAATGGGGAACTTCAAATAGTAGTATATAAAAACTATTTTAAATCTATCTTGAGAAAATGAAAATATTACACACTTCTAAATAATATTTACCCATAGTATTATTATTATTATATCTAATATATTCGGTTTATAGAACTCAGATGGTGATAAAAATCCAGTCACCTTGGGGTCGGATACGCCACCAAATGCCGTCGTGCCGCTTGCCAATAACTGTAGCAACAAATTCGCGGATCAAAGTTCAAGAATTTTTATTTGGGAGATTTTATTATGGCTTTAATATTAACCATTCATGACATATTTCTATTGTGAATTTGTATTAATTTTGTGCAGTCTGCGGATAACCTCTCGTCGACGCTTTTATTTTTCCATTTTCAAAATTGTCATGGTACCTACGTACCTACGCAAATTTTTCTAAGCCTTTCTTTTTAGTAGGTAGTGCAATGCAGTAACAAATTGATGAGATATTTTAAAAATAAGAAGCGTGGATTTTTTCTTTGGAAAGTATCCAATATTAATAGTTTCCAATCATCCAATCCATATTACTTTAATATAGTTACGCAAATAGGCAGCAGGCTAACTAATCATATTTTTTTGGAACAAATTACCATAGAGATTAAATATTAAAAAAATCGTAAGTACCTACCATTATTCGGATAGTGTAACTTTAAAAAGTAAAAAGCAGCGATGATGACTGCTTTCTCGGGTGGAGACGCGGGAAAAAAATTGTATCGAGTTATGACGACATTTGCCAATGTATCGGCTACAAGGTCAGGGTGACTTCACGGTAGGAATTTTAGAATTCATGATGTTATGCGTGTGTTTTTCTTTGAGCGTACTACTATTAAGAATGTGAGTGTACATCATTTTATTTTTACTGGTCTAAAAATATGGGATGAAAGAGTAGGTAATATCGTTGTATTTAGAGTCTAAACAAGACTAGAAAGCGTGGGCAACCTTTTGTTTATAGGTACATACTAGAAAAAAAATATTTAAAAAAATACGTTTGTGAAATATAGATTGATACGTGTGACAGCTGTCATCGAGATCACACGCATGAAGTTCCGTATTTTTTTAACAGTCCAATTAATATAAGTGCCTACACAAGACAATGACAAAGTTACTATGCATTGACAAAAAGTGATGTTCGTTCATTGCGTCATCTATCGTCTGACTGTAGTAAATCGATCATGAATATAAATAATGAATAGAAAAATGTATACTGGTCAAGTACGAGTGCCCTAACGCGTTATACAAAGACAACAATAGTATGTATACGTAGCCTAATATTCTTCTCGTATTTTTTCACTTATTTCATGTTGTAATAATAAGTTACAATAAGACCGCCTTTATTTACAACACCGATTTTTTTGCCATATCGTATAACGATAATAGTTTTTTTTTTTCAAGTATACCCCAATCTTAGAAATGTCACTTTGGCGTAGTATTTTTTATAAATCTCGGGGGGTCGGAGCTCAGAGGTGAATTGCTTTAATCTAAATGCATACGTAATTAATATAAGCATTTCTTGGCCCAATTAGCATTGAAAACATCTAAAGGAGGTCTGTAAACGGATGAGGATTTAGGGATCTGTTTGAATAGTTGACTAGCCCAGCCCGCGAATTCGCTTGTTTGAAATTTCTTTTTTTTACAGTAATAGATATATTTAATACTCTGTGATAACATCATAAACACACTAGGTAGGATTACAACAATCAGTATTTCTAGGCTTACCTATTCATCATTTGGCCTCGGAACGTGTCATTTCTATTTACAAATTTATTTATGTCATTCGAGTATTTAAATATCGAAACATTCAATTTTATTATATTGACTGTTTGACATCTTCTAAATTCAAAAAAATAAGATAGCCAGTTGCATTAGAATTTTCACTGACATACAAATTTTTTTTAAAGTTTTTTTTAAATTGATGTACCTACCTACCTGATACATTTGTATCAATTACAAGATTACCGGTAGTTGTTTTTCGGTCCTTCTTGTTGTTTCTTGTCCAATGAATCGATAAAGGTCATCAGCAATGAACTGGAAATTTCCAAAAAAGAACATTTCATTAATTTCTTGCTGCGGAGAATAAAAAAGGAATCGTAATTATTCGTGAGGGCTAAGTAGGTACGTATTCTGATGTTCAAATTGAAACTCAACTTGAAAACCTACTTAGTACTTTTTCACATACCTATATGCGTATCTTTCTAATCCAAATAAAAAAAATAGAATACAAATAGTGGAATAACTTCAGTGTTAGAAATTATATGTACTTAGATAGTTTTAAACTGCCTCATTAGTCTAGTGGTCCCAAGCGCGACTGCTACGCTAGAGGTCCTGGGTTCGATCCCCAGGTCGAGCAAAGTGTTATTGAGTTTTCTATGAAATTCTCAGTAGCAGCTCGGAGTCTGGAATTGTGCCCGGTTAATGGCTATAGGCTCGCACCCTATAACATGGGACCTAAACATACCAGGCGAACTGTGGGTGAGCATTAAGTACGCCTCTGCCTAACCCTTCGGGGTATACAGGCGTGATGGTATGTTATGTTGTTAGTTTTAAACTTTAACGTTTGTTGAACTTTATTGTATCCCACAGATTGCAATGCCTTTCTTGGCTGCGCGGCTACGGTGTTAGTGTTAGGACCTGGGTTCTATTTCAGGATAATGAACGGGTTTTGTTTGGTTTTGGATGTTAAATAGCAATATTCTCGCCTCTATCAGGTCACGGCGGACTTTGGGTTTACATCAGCACATCTCTGCCTAAACTCTGGAAGTGCAGGCGTGATGGTATAGAATAAATAAACGTACATATTTGTCTCCCATTGGGATAAGCAGATATTTCCCACTTGCTAAGGTCCTGGCACACCACTTTGACTTTATTTACGTTCATGTATAATCGTCGGTTTAGGGTGGTTAACCCATAAGCCTTTATGATTCCGTCCACAATTCGACTGAGGTAAATAAAACTGGTCCTTCTTTCCAGACAATATCTTAAAAGCCTAGAAATCTGGAACACAGCAACTATTGAAACGGAAATGGGTTACAATGTGTATAGAAATTGGTCCTTAGTTACAGCCGTACTTTGCAAACTGTCTGTATAGCATGCAATACACTTGTACCAGTGACTCGCCTGACCTCGATCGTGTTAGGTTAAGCACGTGTCGTTAGGGCAGCGTAATCTATGACTATACGGCCTGTCTCAATATGTATTACATTTACTTTGTCATATATATTGATACTCAGGGATGTATATTTCCAGGGTATGTGTGCATGTGCACGCATCCTTGTGCCTCACTTTTTAGGGTTCCGTACCCAAAGGGTAAAACGGGGCCCTATTACTAAGACTCCGCCGTCCGTCCGTCTGTCACCAGGCTGCATCTCATGAACCGCGATAGTTGACAGTTGAAGTTTTCACAGATGATAATAACAACAAATACATAGATAATGGTACGGAACCCTTCGTGCGCGAGTCCGACTCGCACTTGGCCAGTTTTTTATTTTATCCGGCAATAGACCGACTTCTTTTCCAATTTTGCGAGTATAAACAGCAGTAGGGTGCGTTTATTTCAAAATTTATACGTGGGAGAGCCATGTTTTGGCACGAATGAGCCGGCTCGACCGGAGTGATACCACGGCCTCCGAGAAACCGGCGTCAAACAACGCTTACATTGTGTTTCGCCGAGTGAGTGAGGTTACCGGAGGCCCAATCCCATTTTAAAAGGTGGGCAACGCACTTGTGACTCCTCTGGTGTTGCGGGTGTCCATGGGCGGCGGTAATCGCTTACCATCAGGCGATCCGTCTCCCTATCGCATAAAAAAAATATTGGATCAGTAAATCTAAAGTATTTAATTCAAAGAAGTTTTCAATCATGAAAAATAATATGCTGTTTTCCATGGCCGTGCGATTTAAAATTAAAAATAAGTTTTTAAAAATACAACATAGGCGTTGAACAAAACGTTTCAGTGATGTTTTATTCAAATAAATATTTCTGACGTCAACCGAAGGTATTTGCAGACATAAAGTCCCTACAAGTAGGTATTTATGTAAATATTATATTTTGTATGTTCAGCATGTAGATAAAGACATATTTTATATTATTCAGTAACTTGCGTAAACATCGGCTTCCATTCAACATAAGAATTTTACTATGAAATGTAAAATATTACCATAACTAAAGGAATGATTTCCATACAAATTGCTGTGAACTTGAAAGTATCGTTTGACGTTCCAATATTAAAATTCTAGAAACCAACGAGCCCTGTTTGAATATTTCAACTAATAATAAATGGTATATGGTATTCAACTATTTAAAATAAGAATAACATTTATTTAAATTTATTTAAATTAATAAGTACTTACCACACTACCCGGAATAAGAATTTAGATTAAATTAAGGCGGATCGTTTCGCTGTGCCCGCGAAATTAAAATTTCGAGTGGTTTTTCGCAGTTTGTAGGTCTATAATAAGTTCTGCATTCATGGTAATGGTAATTTTTGTGACATTAACTATACAAAATTCACAATTTTTATCTAAAACCATTGCTTAAAGATCATTATTGGAGCTAAAAGTAGTGTGAAATGTAAATTTTGACCAATTACACAGATTGCGCCAAGTTTTTGGCTTGATAAGGATTTATTAGTAAAGGTTTTAGTTCTCAGTTGTGAATGTTGTATAGTTGATGTCGCAATTACAACTACCATGAATCTAGAACTTGTTATAGACCTACAAACTGCGAAAAACCACTCGAAATTTGAATTTCGCGGGCACAGCGAAACGATCCGCCCTAAAAGGATATTTGCTTAAATTATTCTTAACAGCAATAAAATTTAATAAAAAAATGAACACCTAACGTACCTAACATTGTTTATATTGGGATAGGAAATAAAAGGCCAATGAGAGATCTTGGAATTCATTATTACAACCAATCAGAATGAGTCAAATTGACATTCGCAACAACTTAAATTGTATTCTCAAGTGTGTTCGGTAACCATTTCAAATAAGGACAATATTTAAATGGGATAAACAACACAAGGGCAAGACAGATCTTGGACTAAATTTGTTACGTCTCTTCGTATATTATGTTATATAATATTATTCGAATTTGAATCGATTTCGGTATATTAGCATGATTTGAATTAGTAGAATCAACTCCACAAGCAACGCCGCATCTTGTGAACAGAATTCCTGTCAATCCTCCATATTATTAATATTATAAATGCGAAGGTTTGGTGTTTGTTTCCTCACGCCAGATCAGATGAACGGATCTGGATGAAATTTAACTAAACGGATCTGGAGTAGCACATAGGGGAGTCGATCCAATTCTAAAGATGCTAGTTTTGTTATAAAGCTCTTCTCAATTTCTCAGCAACCATAATAATAACATAGTAGGTACAGAGACGTTAATAACGAGTATGTTTCACATATTTGGCCATTGCACGGCATGCAATAGTTAGTAGATATTAGATATGAATCTACATATATATAAAAGAAGAACCTGACTGACTGACGTATCCACCAATAGATAGCCGAACCTACAGGAGCTAGATCCCCGAAAGTTTACATGTTGGTTTGCACTGTAGACGAGCACTAAGAAAGGATTTTTGGAAATTCATCCCCTAAGGTGGTGAAAAGGGGGTGAAATTTGATATGAAAGTCCGCACACACTACCATGCGTTTGACATACACACACACATACACACGCATATTTAATTTTTTAAACGATGACATCGTCAAGATTATGTACAGCTGTCATTCGCTGTTGACATTTTGACAATAGTTTTTTTCCTTATAAATTAGACTTAACACATTTTATGATATGAAACCTCCATGGTGTAGGTACAGTGGGCACAGTATATTTTAGGAACGAAAATTACCTAAGTACGCAGTCGAAGCTATGCACGGGAACTCTAGTTTAACATACCTATAACAATTTTATACGTAGACGCTCTACTCAATCATACCTGGATATTATAAGAATGGTGCCTAATGATTCAAACCGATATTCTTTTCTATTTTAAAACGCTTGAGTAGGTATCCACTTGACTGTACGCCGGCCTAGGACATGTGGTACTATTTTAATGTACTCGTTATGAACCAACCATTATTCTCAATAGCCACGTGCGCTTCGAACGAACGAATTGAAGGTGAATGTTACAGCTAATATCCATCGCAAGACGTGATCTTTGAAAGATATTTAAAATTATATTTATTTGTGAGTACGGGAGTTACTGCTGAGTAATCAAGTCCCCATTAATCAATGGACTATTTCCTTTTTAAGTTCTGTTATGCACATGAGAGTTATACATTACAAAACTAAATCGAGAGTCTATCATTATTATATCGAGATAATATTATAATTTTTAAAAGCGGTGTGATGTTAGGTAACTATATAAATGATTTCGTAGGGGTTTTTCTTATCAAAATTAATAACTAGTTTCTATCTATTATGACAATATTTATATAGCTGGCAACTATTTCTCGATAACAGTTTTGCAATAAGATAACCGTCAGATAGCAGTTTTAATTTCCGTATTATGATAAATCTTATTGGTCTTACGTTATTTACTCTAGATAATAGGCGAATAAAGAAAATATTAACAAAAACCCGTTTGGCTCTTTGAGCTCAGATATGAAAATAACAGACTTCCCGTGCGCAGTTTCGCCAGCGTACTTAGATAATTTTCGTTTCTAAATAAATCGAGCGCACTTTACCTACGCCGTGGAGGTTTCATATCATAAAATTTATAAGGAAGAAAACAATTGTCAAAATGTCAACAGAGAATGACAGCTGTACTATGGAATGATATGTGCGTGAATGTCAAACGCATGGTAACCCTTTTCACCACCTTAGGGGTTGAATTTCCAAAAATCCTTTCTTAGTGCTCGACTACAGTGCAAAAGGACCCAGCATGGAAATTTTCAGGGATCTAGCTGTGTGTTGATACGTCAGTCAGTAAGTCAGGTTCTTCCTTTAGATAATTATAGATAAAAAAAAATTAAATGGAAACGTCACGATAATTAAATGACATTGACATTATTAGCACTTGATTAAATAGAGCGGACATACATGTCTGACCCAGTTTCAATTTCATCTTACTGTGTAGTGTTTACGTCAATAGAGAAAGAAATAAATAAAGTTTAGCCAAAGCGATATTAAATAAATTACTTGTAAAAAATACATAAAAATATAATATATTTATATTATATGAAAATAATATCGATCTATCTCGAATAAATAAAGTTGATTACCTCTGCCAGAGCGATGAAGCAAAGCAAATGATACTCCGGCAATGGATAATTTAGTACAATCTAAAAAAAAATATTTTTAAATTTGAATATTTTGATATCTCAGAATGGAATGAAAGGACCAGAAAATAAAAAAAAAACAATTAAAAAAGGACCAACTAGCTGATTTGTACATCCGTATTGTTTATTTTCAATTTTTTTGCGATACTTGGTAACGGAACTAGTCGGTCGTTCACCTGACGGCAGTGTCAAGCTGGGTCAGTTCGAATTTCGCTGCGCTATTATTCATTGAGAAGTAAATCTTTGTGTCATGTGATGATGTGACGGGTTTAGTATGAAATTAATAGAGACTTTTTATACTTTTTACTGCGTTAAACTAGAAACTTGGTTTATCTTCAGCATTTAGCACCGTTTTGTGAATAGAACACGAATCGACGTAACGAAGTTGTACGATTAGCGGTAATAGTTGAGCGATCGGCGCCTGCGCATCGTGTTGCAGGCTCAACTTAGGTACGGGTTTCGGGTCTGTGTGTGTGATACCACGATACAAGACAAAATCGTCGGATTGGGTAACGTTTTTATTTTAAAAGAACCTGTCCCTAAAGCCGTTACGTTTTTTAGATTTCAGGATTGGGTCCAACCTGGATAAAAAGTAGCCTATGTGTTATTCCAGGCAATATAATGCAATAGATAGAGTGATTCAAAATAAATGTTTTAAGCTATTTAACTTAACGTACGCCTCTTAGGAACTGGGCATCGCAGGTGAAACCGCGGTCGAAACTCTAAATATATACCTACATACATTAAGTACCTTTGAGTAAAGATTTTTTTGCACATAATTCATGGCAATAGGTATTTTGTTACATATTAACCAGTATAAGTACGTGTGAACAACAAAATTGACTTACATTGTAGTACATTACTAAGTTATTCGGTATTTGAACAAGACAAGTGTTAACTAAATAAAATATCGTGAAGAGAAGTGACATTGAAATAGAAATTGTTTTGTGACATCGTAATAGTGTACAAGCAATTTTACCACACTAATATTTAAAATTGCACGTTTCATTCATAAAATATATATACTATCTAATATGAAATGCTTCGTCTTGAATGACTGACTGACGGATCAACGCACAGGCTAAACCGCTGATCGTAGAGACCTGAAACTTGGAGGGTGTGTTCTTTGTATGACGTAGGCATCCGATAAGAAAGGATTTTTGGAAATTCAACCCCTAAGGTGGTGAAAATTTTGTATGAAAGTCTGTCATTTTTTAGCGGGTGAGACCGCGGGGTACAACTAGTATGTAATACTTTAAAGAAAAAGTAAAACCGCCTTCAAAAACAAAAAATAATGTTATGTGCGAAACAGTTTCGAAAGTCGGTCCCTTTGATTTGATCGGATCTTTTGATTTTGTCACCGACTTTCGAAATTTTGAAGTCGGTTGAAAACTGTAACTAGCCCATATGTCTGTGGAACATAGGAGATAATAAGAAAAAATAATAAATGGTAGGTTTTTATAAGAGCAATAGAGGTAAAAACAATATTTTTAGAATTTTTGTCTGTCATCACGATAAAAGTACTGCACAAAATTGGTTGCTGTTATCATTTTTACGTTGCTGGAGTAAGTTAAAATCTGGTGCATCTGTCAACTTGATACGCTGCGTAGAAGCTGACATACAATAATTATAAACTCTATGTGGTAAGGAGTTAGAAAGAAAGAAACCAATATTATTATTAAGTACCTCCACCTTGCAGAAAATCGTAGCCAAATAACATAGCTCCGTGCTATGTTGTGTTCCTAACAGTCTACATGTTCCTAACAGCTCCTAACAGCCTAACATGTGATGAGTAAGGTCGCCAGAGCTCAGCGAGGAAGCGTTGTGTCGGCAGTTTCGGGGACCGGTGGTGATTTGTTACCGCCGCTGTCATGCATGGCAGAATGTCTCCTAAGCTGCCAGCCCAACTATTCCTCCTTTATTTACGGGGTCGCCAACGTGCGAGTGATACCCCTGGTGTTGCAAGTGTCCATAGGCACCGCTAACCATCAAGCGGGCCGTATGATTGTTTCCTACCTTATGTAGTATAAAAAAAAACCATGGGTACTATATTTCAAATGCGAATTAGCTCTGAGTGCCTGTCTGTGTGTTACATTTTTCACGCCTGAACCACTTTTCATAAATGTTGGCATTAAGATAGATTAGACCTTGGAAAAGTAAATAGCCTATATCTATTTTGTCTGAAAAACTCCCTTTTCGATGCGAATGAAACTGCAAGTAATAGCTACCTAGTAACTATAAAAAAATATCATTTCTATGAAAAAGAGAAATATTAATTAAAATACAGTGTTAACCCTACGACTGCTGCGGACTTTCCTTGGGCAGTCGTATCACTTTTTTCCTCAAAATTCTTCGCGTTAAAAAAACAGTCCGAGGATAAATAACAAACTGCTATGAAAATCTAAACAAAGACTTACACAATTACGAGCTCACCATTCTAGGAAACGTCTATACATATATAAAAAGTATGCACATTATTCGATAGTGTCGGATTATTTGGCTGTGTGAACGGAAGTCTGCTTCTGAGAAATAGTGCGGTATCAAGCGGAACGGTTAGATGATAGGGTTGGGACATAGCCCTGTTTATTTTTTGGGAGAAGAATCTTTAATGATGAATTTTTCATAATGATTATCAATGCATCTTCTGCTAGCACAGGTCTCTTCGCATGTGGCCTCTTGCAACAGTTCATCATTAGCCTAGTGCAGATAGGCAGAAGTCAGAATTCATCCCTTCATCGTTTAAAGCTGTTATTATCCAGAAGTCAAGAATGCGTGCCTTTGATTCGAAATTGGACCTTATGACTTGCCAGTCTATGATCTTCTCAGAAATATATTTTATTAACCTCACATTTTTTTATCGAGATTCGAATGGGCATTTGTTTGACTTACGTAAATATCAGGACATGTTATGTCACTTAAATAAATCAATTAAGTACATAGATGAGAAGAAACTACGATAAACGACACCATTACTGTCAAAATAACTGTGCTTGTCAGAAGTTAGCCATTCCAAACAGCCTTGCAGGTTAAATTACTTATATGAGTGTTTTTTTGCGTGTTGAGTGTTGATTCTCGATTGTTCTTACAGTGTATAACAGTCATTATTTGAATTAGATCACCCAGAAGTACAACAAACATTATTTTCTGTACCTATGCCAACCTTGATAACCTTTTTTATCAAATTATTATTAGGCTTCTGACTTTACTATTAACTTTAACTATGATGTAAGTAAATTTCGGTATTACCGATCAGAGATCGTCAGCTCTTTTAACCCAAACACTATATCGTAATTAAAATATTAACCTGACATGTAAGAGTGTCTTCAGAGATAAGCAATACTTAATTATAATTTTGGAAAAAAATAGGGGGACAAGCAGGGATATTGAATATTGATAGATAAACGAAATTAATAATATTATAACATAATAGTTACGCTTATCTATGACCCCGCGAGGCCTTTGTTGGGTATTTTAATTGAGTTAAATTATTTATTTAAAATATTTGGTATTTTAATAATGGCCAACAAGGGCCTCAGATAAGGTTGATCTTTGGTTGACCTCTAAATAGCAAGTCCAAGGCACATGGAGGGTTAGTTTGTTAGTTACCATAGCAACTTCTTTATAATACTGTTGTTGCCATAATGAAAAACATAGGTAGGGATATTGATTGTGTCTAGCCCAAGTGTGCTGCAGAATTATTAGTGTCATTGTAGCTCTTACAATTATGTGAAAGTGAAAGTAACTCTGTCTGTCTGTAGCTCTCACACGCCAAAACTACAGAACTGATTTAAATGAAATTTAGTACACAGATAGTCTAGAGCCTGAGAAAGGACATGAGAGTACATGCGAAAAAAGGGTTGTAAGGGGTTGAAAGGGGGGGATTTTTAGAGCTAGATGCTTGAAACTTTTTTTTAGGCTGTTGATTCGATATAAATAAATGTGACATTCAAAGTTTGTAAAACTTTTACCCTCAAGGGTGTAAAATAACAATAGGGAATAGGGGATGAAAGTTTGTATGGAAATATGTAAGGTTTATGTGAATGTTTTATAAGTTTGCGACAAGAGACAAAATATTAGAGCTATTCTGATGTAACATTTACGGAGTCTATAAAGTAGGTTTTTTTCTTATAAATTTTGTATCGAGAACGGGTTGACGCGAGTGAAACTGCGTGCAACAGCTAGTACTAGATAAGCCTAGATCCAGTTCGGCAGCCCTGCATAATACTGAAGGCAATAAAATCCCCGAAGCGTATCGAGATGCATCCATTCCTCATTTTATTCGGTCATCGGCCCCAACTAATCACACGCCTCATCTATCTGCGGACAAAAACCTAACACTTTATTGCATTTTGTTGTTACGTTCCTGTATTTTTTTCGTGGAAAATGGGTTAACCCCGTCTAATGCTACCGATTGAATAGGAAACCTTGGTCTAGATTTATCTTATTGGACGATTCTGTATGTATTAGTTTTTGTTTATTTTTTATTATGGGATAGGGGGACAAACGATCCGACTGATCGCCTGATGGTAAGTAATTACTGCCGCCGATGGACAGGCCCAACACCAGCGGAATCACAAGCGCGTTGCCCGACTTTAAAAGGGGATTGGGCCTCCGGTAACCTCACTCACTCGGCGAAACACAACGTAAACGTTGTTTGACGCCGGTTTTGTGTAGTCGAAATATTAATTTATATATATTTTTAAATAACCATAGAATTAAATTGAAACGAAGTTTCGAAGCTAATTTCTATTGGCAATTTTATAGCGTTTCCACCTATCGCATTGTTACCCCTATGGAAGTAAACCCTAAAACCTATTTCAGGGATCGATTCATGAACTATAAATAGGGCTGTAATTTCTTAATAGATTCTAGTAACTACCTATACTATAGTATGTATTATCGATGTCGGTAAATAAAGCTACCGTTATTTATAACGTTAAACGTAACCGTTTTTTGTGTTATTTTTTGTTGTAATAAGTTTTGATGTAAAAACTGCCAGTGTGATTGACGTTTCTGTCTGTAGTTATAGAAATTAATTACTGTAAGAAGATACGTCTGTGTAATTGTATCGTATTTAAATTTAATGTTATGATCAAAATATTGGGTAAGAAATGAATTGAGCATTACTTAGTTTACTTAACACTTTTTTTTTACTTGTTTTTTTTTTAAATTTTAACAAAAATTGTAATTAAAATATACGGATTGCATTTTGTGAAAAACCACAAATGTCTAACAAAAAAATGTTATGAGTTATAACTTTTATTGAAAGATACGCCATATTGATTTAACATTCGATCAAATATAATATGTTCTGTGTAAATAGCGTTCCAGTATTTAATTTATGTGAACTTGACCTCTTTAGGGAAACGACAGCAAAATTTATTATAGTAGAGAGCTGTTCTAGCTAAAATAATTACTCAGTTAATTTTAACAACCAAGTTATGAGCCAACTCAGTTTTTAGTTTTAAATATCTAGGCCATTCGTTTGTTTAATCTTTGGCAGTTAATATACAGTAGCTTTAATGACTGAAACGAAAAACAGAATATGTATACCTACATAGTATTTCACTTAACAATCTTAGATAAATTCGCAAACTTATTGGTCTTACCTGAAGAGAAGTTCGATTTTAATTAACTTCACTACGTCGCTAATGTTACAGTTGATTAAAAAAGAGCGGAGTGCGCCATATTTATTTATCTGTCATTAAAATTATCCTGTCATAACTGTCAGTTTCACCTACAGAATCTGCATACAGTCATATATTCTGATTAGACTTCCCGTGCCCAGCTTCGACTGCGTACTTAGGTAATTTTCGTTCCTAAAATATACTGTGCCCATTGTTTCTACACCATGGAGGTTTCATTATCATAAAATGTGATAGGTCTAATTTCTATAGAAGAAAACAATTGTCAAAATGTCAACAGCGAATGACAGCTGTACCTATATAATCTTGACGATGTTATCGTTTGTTATGTGTGTGTGTGTGTGTGTGTGTGTGTGTGTGTGTGTGTGTGTGTGTGTGTGTGTGTGTGTGTGTGTGTGTGTGTGTGTGTGTGTGTGTGTGTGTGTGTGTGTGTGTGTGTGTGTGTCAAACGCATGGTAGTGTGTGCGGACTGTCATACAAACTTACACCCCTCTTTTCACCATCTTAGGAGTTGAATTTCCTGAAATCCTTACTTAGTGCTCGTCTACAGAGCAAAAGGTACCGGCATGTAAAGTTTCAGGGATCTAACTCCTGTAGTTTCGGCTGTGCGTTGATACGTCAGTCAGTCAGTTCTTTTATATATATAGATTATGATTGATAAACCTTTGCCTTGTTTTATTGTATACGATGTACTTATACTTATCTTTTCTCGGTATCTATGGCTGAGATTCGTAAATTTGAGAGAGTCGTAAATTTACGCTTCCAATCTATAGAAATTTTTGACGTACGAAAGCATAAGTTTACGCTGATTCTTGAAGCTTAAATTCAGAGATGAATCTATCGTTTGAATTACTACGGGATGTAATGTAGCACGACACGTGCTTCATTCTAAATGGTAACAAAATTGGTTGGCGCCACGCGTTGCTATTGGCGAGGTCAAGTTCAAAACAATTAATTATGGATCGCTATTTCTGTTGCTTAGGCTTTCTGCCACAATTTAACCCTACAACTGCGTCCTTGACAGAGAATATGGCGTAATTAACGCACGTTGATTGAGTAAAAACAAGTTTCTGTTAATTAACAGATGGACGGATATAATAATGACGAGAGCATTACTATCGAACTCAGAGTCATTAATAAACTGTGACGTCATTCAAAATATGTTTACTTCATGTTTCACGTATTGTATTATTTTAAGTAACAGAGAAATGTTACTACTTTATATTGTTACCATGATAAAAAACTGTTACGTAAGTTTTTCTTATTTATCTAAGATTTATTAGATATTTACTAGATATTTATTTGAGAATTCACTTAAGTTTTTTTTCACTAAATTATATTGTTAGAGATTTGAATTGATATTTTTGCCCCATAAACATACCAAAGGCTTCTTTAAACTTTATTGATTCTGAGTGAGTAGTTAAATCAATCGCGTTTGAAGGGTTAATAGTGTATTTTATTATTATCACGGTCCTACGAGTATTTGTTGTAAAAATGTTGATGTATTGCTCTGGCTGATTACTAATTAATATTGAATTATTTTTTAAATCAGTTTTCATCTAAAAATATGATTATTTCCGCAATTTTGTATCATTAGTTGTTAATTTTGATCAATAATTTAGTTACTGATGTAATTGGATTACATTTTAAGTGTTATTGTAAGATTTAGTTACTTATTAATAGTGTTGATTGATTAAGAAACTGGCTCTAAAATATTGTTATCTTTTACTTGTAATTAAAATATGAAAGCGATTGAAGAGAAAATAATACTAAGTTAGAAGAAAATCTAGTGAAAATCTTCATTATATCATTACTATCTTTCGTCTCTTTCTAACCTTAGTTATTAGTAAAGGATGACAATATTTATAGAGTCTCCAACTATGCTAAAAGCTTCTACCAACTTGAATAAAATAAAGTACCTTCTCTAGTCTGCACTGTAAACTAACTTATGTAATAATGTTATTTGTTTAAGAATAAAACTGTATAAACATGACTTATATAACTTAATAATTCTAATAAAAGTATTTTTCATTTATTTTAATTTTCTTTTTATGGCCTGAATATTGAAAAGATGGATGGTCAGAGGCAAAAGGCAGAGTATTATGGGCATGGCACACATCGGGAGCGACATATATTTCTTTTATTGGGCTTAGATGACATATTATGTGCGGCCCGCAACATTGAACGTCGCAATTTTATTAAAAACTAGCTTTTTGCCAGCGACTTCGTCCACGTGGAATAGTTACTTTGTTCCATATGAACTTTCATCCTCTATTTCACCCCTACATAGGTCGAAATTTATCAAAATCCTTTCTTAGGGGATGCCTACATCATAGTAGCTATATGCATGCAAAGTCTCAGCCCGATCGGTTTAAAATTGACAAAGTTTCATACAAACTTTCATTCCCTATTTTATCCCCTTGGGGGTAGAATTTATCAAAATCCTTTCTTAGCGGATGCCTACGTCAGCCTGATCCCTCCAATGGTTTGGGCTGTGCGTTGATAGCTCACTATGTCAGTCAGTCAGTCACCTAACGTAAGAGTAGACAAATATAATCAGAAAGCTCCGAACTGCTAAGCTATCGGGCGTTACACGTGTTATTGTGAGTCCACCATAAAAGATAGACATTTGCTGTCGTGGAATATTTTTTATATAATTTTAAGGAGAACATTTCCGTCATACATGATTTCTGTGTAGCTTTAACCATTAAGGTTGCACACGCGACGGAAGCTTAAAAAATGGAGTAAGTTCTCCTGTTTTCCCAACATTTCCCTTCACTGCTCTGCTCCTATTGATCGTAGCGTGATAAAAAGTATACTATAACCTGCCCAGGAGTATGAAGAACAATTGTACCAAGTTTCGTTGAAATCCGTCGAGTGGTTTTTGTTTCTATAACGAATATACAGACAGACAGACAGACAGACACAAAAATTTTACTGATTGCATTTTTGGCGTCAGTATCGAATATCGATCACTAATCGCCCGCTGATAGTTATTTTGGAAATATATTTCATGTACAGAATTGACCTCTCTACAGATTTATTATAAGTATAGAAGAAGATATCTAACAAATATAATAATTTATATGCAAGATTTCCAATCCCCGTTTAGCTATCATTGCATTTGTATTTAAATTAGGTATATATCTATCAGCTTATTAGGGTTCCGTACCTCAAAAGGTAAAAAAGGAACCCTTATAAGATCACTTTCTTGTCCGTCTGTCCGTGTGTCACCACCGATTTTCTTAGGAACGGGTGAACCTAGCAAGATGAAATTCATACCAGATACTGAATTATTTAGTCACTATTAGGTGTATAAAAATCAAGGTCCTGAGTCTACACAATAAAAAGATATGGGGAAATTTATATTTTCGCGAAAACTTGTAAGTACCAATCTACTTAAATTTTCAACTCTTTTTATTTTTCGGAATTTTTCATTTGCTTGTGTAGATCTTGCTTATGAACTAACAATTGACAATTCTAGGTCAACCGGAAGTATCTTATAGGGTTTTTCTATGAAATTCTCAGCAGCAGCTTGGAGTTTGGAATTTTGGTCCGGTTAATGGCTATAAGCTCGCCCCCTATTACATGGGACTTAAACACACTGGTGAACTGTGGTTGTATACGATACGCCTCTGCTTAACTCTTCAGGGAATACAGGCGTGATAATATTTATTAACTTTCCGATTCAAGAAATGCTATGTTTTTAGCCTCGAGTTAAAAGTGACCGATTTCGTGAGCATAAATATAAACCTTTACAAGTGCTTGATCGATCTTATTGTTACAACGGGATCATCGACTTTAAAACCAAAATGCATTGTGTTCAGAGATTAGTAACGGTTGTTCAATAGCAATAACATGCAATAATACGAAGGCCGAGGCTATAGAATAATACACTACAATCAATATACAATTCAAATTGGACTCATTGAAGTTGTAAATAATGACGGGATGGAAATATTGCCCATTGATCAATGACATTACGGGGACAAAGGTATGGTCATGTTATGAATTTTTAGTTTAAGGGTAGGTATTACATTGCCCAATGACCTTGAGGATTTAGTCTTGGTGCTAGTGTTGATAGTCACAGGCATTGCGGGGGTGCTTCATGCGGGGTGCTAGTGAGGTTTCGGGTATTTCTTTATTATTTCAAAATATTCGAAGAAATTGGAAATTAAAAACAATACAAATTGTTAACTTCTTCATTACAATTTTTTTGGTATAAAATTAAAGAGAAAAAATACAAATTAGGTAAAAAAAGGCCTATTTACTTCAATTATCCAAAATTGGGGCAAAGTTATAAAAATTTTAAACAATACAATTTCTTTGTGATAACATATATTTTTTATAAGGCAAACGCACATTAGGATTCCACTAGAAACCTCTTTAAAGCTAGGGTGTTCATTGCGTCATTAGCCTAGTGGTAAGCGTAGGTACGCTAGATGTCGAGGTAGAGAAAAATGTCAAATATTAAAGTTTTTCTATGAAATTCTCAGTAGGAGCTCGGTCTTGGATTTGTACTCGGGTAAAAGCAATAGACACGCCTTTTACATGGGATCTGAACATGGGATAAATATACCGGCGAAATGTGGGTGTACATTCCTATGTCTTACTAGCGATGGGTTTATGCCAGGGCATTAATTTTTTTGGCCAAAAAGAACTTCGAGGAATAGAGGCATGATGGTATTATATAGGCATTTCTACCTATCCTTATGCCTTACCCTTCGAGGAATAGAGGCATGATGGTATATATATATATATATGTATGAATGCCTAAAAATATATATATATATATATTTTTAGGCATTCATACATACTTTCGCCTTAATATCATAGGGGTAGGCAGAAACTAAGGAAACACCACTTGCTACAAATCTTGCATAGCTCTTTTGCTTCATCAATGTTCATCACACGCGCAGGTTGCGAGTCTAGTTATAGAGATGACGATTAACATCTTTTTAATATCCTTCTAAAGCCTAGAGAAATGCATGAAGCAGAAATTAACATTCCTGAGAAAAATATAGAACGAGCTTTTTTATGGGTCGTTCCTTGTTTTTCCTTTTTTATTCTTCATAGGCCTACGATTGACCGTCAGTTAGCCTGATGTTAAGTTTATATATATTAAATATAAAGCTTTTCCTAGTGGATATTTCAAAAGTTTCGCCTACAACTTCATCAGAAGAAATCGTGGGCTGCCAGCTAAATTTAGTAAAGTACCTTTAAGGACAGTTGTACAGAGGTGGTGGACATCCTGTAGCGTTAGGTAACACCACCCACTACGGCCACTACACGCCGGGCGAGGCCGCTAAGATTTGTGAAAGTTTTAACTATGTATTTAAAGGAGACGTAAGCACAGTATAAATAAGAAACAGTAAGGAAACTACCTACAAACGTTCGAAACGGCATACTCACAGAAACATGCGCATCGACGAGAACCCTAAGCGGCTTTCACTGTGCCGTCAGTACTGAGTGCCGCGTCGAGATGAGTGGTCACGTATAACTTTATCTCCGTCATCTTTTTAAAAATGTCACGAGCATACTGCATACTAACTGCAAAGTAGCTGAACTAATTTACAGATTAATAAACAAAATCGGTTTCATAGTACTCTGTCCTTGTTTCGCATTCGTTTATTTATAAAAACTGTTCATTAGAATGAGAATTTTTTACACAATAAGATACAGTAATAAACATTTCCGGGGGTTGGGTAAACTAGTTATTTCAATTCGGTTGATTGATTACTACACAACAAAAATGTTTTAATAAAAAAACCAATATTAAAATCAATTAAAGATACAGCCCTATTGCATCAATGGAGCGTAGGTAATTATTTCATCAAATAGGCTTACTTTCCGTACTGTTCCATATGTATACTGTGACATTAGTAAGTGAATTGCCTCAATAGTCCAGTGGTCCTAAGGGCAATTGCTGTTCTGCTACACTAGAGATCCTGGGTTCGATTCGCAGGCCGAGCAATGCGTTTTTATGAAAATTGTATTTTTCTTTGAAATTCTCAGTAGCAATTTGACGACACGTTTGGCGTAGCGGCTGCGCGATCGGCTTTTGCGCCACGTGTTATGGGTTCGATCCCCACATGGAGCAAATATTTATATGATCTACGTACAGGTACAGGTCTGGGTCTGGGCGTTTGTGTATGTGAGAATTTGTATTTGTAAACGTACCCACGCTGAAAAAAAAACGGTTTGGATTGGAACACAGTACTCGTAATGTTAGCACTTTATTGCTTGGCGACAAAATATTAGGCAATGCAATGGTAGTCTAGACGAACTCCATCAACACGTTAGCAGAGTATCACCTTTAAATAGTGAAATGATACTTGCAATGAAAAGTATCTGTAAGCAATTCAATCTAATTTATATTGACGCCTCTTAAGAAGTCAATAACTTCAAGAGGTGTGACTTAAGTGCATTGACTCCACTTAAACTCAGACGTAGCACGACTGTGTTCAACATACCACAACTTGAGTGATGACAAGTTGATCAGGTACTCTATGGCTTATAGGCATGACATTGGGCCGTTGCCGTACATAAGCACTTCCAACGTATTATAGTTTTTATTCGCCTATCATAGCTTTAGCCTTTTAACAACTACGTTGAGGTTGGCTCTCGTTCTTTTAACTGACTTCAAAACAAAAGTGGCGGAGAACCGCCACTTTTGTTTTGAAGTCAGTCAACATAGAAATGTTTATCTGTAGTTTAGTAGGATTTTTTTTTATTATATTATCTCGTATTAACATATTCTATTTAATTTTGATTTATCTAGATTTTTATAAAGTCAAAAATAACCTGCCTGTTTTATGGGTGGTCCTTATTTGCAACGATAGTACAATAGAGTTCTAACATCCGCTAACAATCCAAAATTAACTACACAATGTTTTTATGACAGCTGTTTAAATTCGGAACACCTCGCCATTGGCGTACGGAGGTTTTACCACCAGTCGCTACCATGTAAGGTACCGTGTAAGCAAACCGCATGCACAAACTGCTGTCGTATTAGGAAGCATGTGCAATTAAGAATTACGTGTAAATTACATATCTACCCTAATCTGGTCAAATGGTTAAATGTCTGGGTGTAATGTCAGATGGGGTAACCGGTTTAGGTTAGGCCAATTCCTAAAATTAGAATTAACAACAAAAATTGCAAAATCTCGAAATAGAAAATTCTCCGAAAATGGGAATTTTTCACTAGGTATAGAAAATAGAACTAGGTACCTACTATGTTTTGCAATTAGTGACATAATATGGTCCACGAATAATTTACAAAGCCGAAAATACTGTTACGATAAAAACAGAATCAAAATAGGAAATTCTCAAAATGTCGCAAAATATTTCAAAAACAAAATTCTTAAAACAGATAACCCGCAACGCGTGCGCATTGAAAAAAACACACAGAAAGAAAAAACATCGAAATCAGACTGACTTGCAAATGACGTATATCATAGTCACCAGCTCCTTGGTTTGTATCTATTTTAGTACAAGGTTAAAAACAAAAACACATTGAGCAATAAACCTTCCCATGATTCTGTAACATGTGACAATGCCTGTTTTAGGACAAATATCTATATAAAATGAGGGCCTCATGGCCACATGTCGTAATACGTATAAATAGTGATAACAATGTTATCTATGTGTAATGTACCTTCAGAGCTTAATACCTCATTGTAACCCTGGCCTCCTAGAGACGAATGTGAGATAACGGCAAACCTGAGGTATAAACTGTGCCGGTACTAACATTCTGTTTTTTACCGGACTGGACCAGACGGAGGATAAGGTTTTTATTGCTTATGTCATATTAGCTTATTGTTACTACGTGGGAGAGCCATGCTTCGGCATGAATGGGTCGGCTCGACCGGAGTACCACGGCCTCACAGAAAACCGGCGTTAAACAACGCTTACCTTGTGTTTCGCCGAGTGAATGGGGTTACCGGAGGCCCAATCCCCTTTTAAAAGGTCGGCAACGCAGTTATGACTTCTCTGGTGTTGCGAGTGTCCATGGGCGGCGGTAATCGCTTACCATCAGGCGATCCGTCTGCTCGTTTGCCCTCCTATATCACATAAAAAAAATCAGCAAACGAACAAACGAGCCACCTGATGGTAAGTAATGACGGCCGCCCTGCCACATTACATGGGAGCGTCTCTGCCTAAACCTTCGGGGAATACGGGCGTGATGATATGTTATGCATCTGACTTGATTTTACCTTAGGTGTACACGTCAGCATTTTCTTCAATTACAAAGACAGTCAAATTCAACATGTTTTATTTCATGTTTTATTGTATACCTTTTGAAAAGTCAAAACTAGTTCCATATAAGTGGGTCATATGGAGAAGAGCCGGCAAGAAACTGATCTCTGACTGTTCGCCTGATGTTAAGCAACACTGCGATCTACGACGCAGCGCGCTTACCTAGATGAAACCGATTCACTCGTGATTTAAAGACACCCAAATTATATCTATCTGGGAAGACCCACTTACTTTCTTCCCATGCCTTTGAGAGAATCTCTCAGGCGTGCAGGTTTCCTCACGATGTTTTCCTTAGCACGTGCTAATTATATACAGTCAGTAAATACTAAATTACAACTCTTGGACTGATCGTAAATTTTGACTGGCAACATACCTAGTCGCTTGCAATGCATTGTGACAAATTGATTGGGTCATAAAATGTACCACGTTTGAATATCAAATCATAGAAGAATACATTGTAACGATTGTAAATGGAACATTGACGATTTTGGTGGATCGCATACTTAATTGGTTAAGATAGAACAGTTATGTGAATTGTGATGTTTCTAATTCAATGATATTGATTGCATTAATTCAAGGATGTTTCGAAGGTCGACTTGTAAATTAATCGTAAATAGCGATCATATTTTTTTTTTTAAAAAAAAAACGTTGCCCCACACTAGGATTTTCTCCTGTGTCGTAGGTGCGTTTACAAACACAAATTCTCACATACACAAACGCCCAGACCCGGAACAACTACCTGTAGATCATACAAATATCGCTCAACCGCTACGCCAAACGTGTCGTCAAAGTTATATAAGTATACAAAAATTATATAAGTATACAGTTTGTGCTGTCACAGAATTTTAATTTATATAGCAGTGATAGCCTAGTGGTATGACCGTTGGACTGCCAAGTCAAGGGTCTCGAGTTCGAACCCAAGGCACACACTTATGACTTTTCAAAGTCATGTGCAAATTAAATAGTTAATTATCACGCGCTTAAGCGGTGAAGGAAAACATCGTGAGGAATCCTGCATGTCTGAGAGATTTTCTCGATGGCGTGTGAAGTCTGCCAACCCGCACTAGGCCAGCGTGGTTGACTAATCCCTAATCCCTCTCATTGTGAGAGGAGACCCGTGCCCAGCAGTGGTACAGAATAATAGGTTGATTATGTTATGTATAGCAAGTCATGTTAGGTTATATTTATAAAAAAAATTCACGCATAATATTTTACGCAAAATAAAATAAGAATAATTTCAGTCGGTATGTTTCCTCTTAGATGTGATCACGTATTTTCCTGATATAATCTTATCAAAATCTGTGCATCAATTAATAACAATTACAACTTTATTTCTTTAACGACATTTCTGAATTGAGATGTCCTAGCTAGCTGCATTATAACGTCTCGTCTAATTGACTCGATGAGGGCAGAGGTTCTGGTGTTGGGTTTCTGCATCTCGAGTCGTGGGTTTGATTGTCTTTGTGAAAATATTCCATCACGTTACGGTTAGAAAGAAGTGTCCTATTATACACACACAGTTCGTCGGTATATTTATGTATTGTCGCGTGTAATAAAAGTCGGATCTATTGAAATTAACCGGGTACAAATCTAAACTCTGAAACAATTTTGATGAAACTTGCATTGTGTCCTAACTCTAAGTTGAAAGGTACATAGTAAAACCGATCATGTGCTCGTCAAAACGCATCGTTTGAGCCCAAACACAACGTAGATGCTGAATATTGTTGAGCAGTTCTTCTGACGGTTGGAATTTCTTTATATCTCTTAATCAAGAAAATAGGTGATGGTGTTCGAACGGCTGAGCAGAATTTTTTAAACATAGCTAAGGACACAACTCTCATACTTTTCAAACAATTATTTTTAAATTTTAATCAAAATCTGTTCACCCTATCAAGCGCTACGCAACAGACAGACACACAGATACACAGCACACAGATACACATATACACACTAAAAACTTAAAACACCCCCTTTTCCCTCTTGACAACCTCCTTTTTTGAAGTTGGTTGAAAAACATGGCAAAAAAAAGACGTGTGACACTCGGGGACTGCCGCGGTAAAGCTATTGCATAGCGTTTTTAGCTATTGCATAGCTTCTATCGCGGGCCTTGAGCGTGGGGACCGAATCCAGAAATTCCGTAACGAAAAAAACCTAACACCCCCCACTCCGATCGGCACAGCGGTGATACTTTTTAGTTTTTCCATCTATCGATAAATACCAAAACTTTTAATGACTTTTTGAAATATCATGCTTGTCTCTTTAGTTCAGCAACCCGCCTTTAGGTGGCATTGGTTGTATTACATAAGTTGATAAAAAACGTTATGCAATAGCTTTACCGCGGCAGTCCCCGAGTGCCACACGTCTTTTTTATCAACTTATGTAATACAACCAATGCCACCTAAAGGCGGGTTGCTGAACTAAAGAGACATGTGCCGGCCGGAGTGGGGGGTGTTAGGTTTTTTTCGTTACGGAATTTCTGGATTCGGTCCCCACGCTCAAGGCCCGCAATAGAAGCTATGCAATAGCTTAAAAATTGAGAGGTGTCAAGGGACACCCGGATGGAACGAAGTTCCTTTCTTCGTAATAATTGGCTTGTGGTAACTAAAGTAGGAAACATATGTTTGGGATTCTATTTAAAAAAAAAATAATCGTCGCGACACCACACTGTTCAATGCGAAATAGAAATGAAAATATCTGGCTTGCTTTCTAAAAGAAAGAGAGAGAGAGAGAGAGAGAGAGAGAGAGAGAGAGACAGACAGAGAATAATGCGCACGCCGCACAGTTACAAAAAGTGTCGTGACAACTTTTCGTAAGAATTTTTTCCGTCTAGCCCCCTTTCACAACGCGCGATAAGGAACTTCGTTCCAATATCACCAATACACAGCTAGTTTTATAACGTATACTTAGACTTAATTATATTTGTGCTATATTTACTTTTTACCCACGATGGAACGGAGACGGTATATACGTTTAGGGTGAGAGAGTATTTGTTTGCTTGTTTGTGCCTTTTCATAACATTGTATATACGAAATGGTATCTTATCCTTTATCTTTATCTTTTTAACCTTGTCTCAAAAGGTCTCTCTCTAATAAAAACGATTTAAGATAAACTTATTCGGTGATACACAAAAAAATTAATAGACAGAACGACAGATGTTACAAATAATTGTCCAACATACTTTGACACTTCATCGTGGCGCTAGTTGCAAAGGCAAACCTCAACAATTATGTCTAATTCAGTACATTTC
This sequence comes from Acronicta aceris, assembly GCA_910591435.1. NCBI lineage: Eukaryota > Metazoa > Arthropoda > Insecta > Lepidoptera > Noctuidae > Acronicta > Acronicta aceris. The sequence goes on along the minus strand of OU342781.1, from coordinate 2,097,393 downwards.
ATTTAGTTCCGTATTTTGCCGTGTTCCAAGATATTCAGGATCTACTTATGTTGCCATTAAAAGAAAACAATAGCAAGGTTTTTGGACTTTTTAAGATTTTCTAAGTGTCTTTTTGCTATTAATAACAATAAGTACCTATTTGACTTCATGGGTAGAGGTGTACTATGAAAGAATTTTTTGAAATTCAACCCCTGAGGGGTTGAAAAAACGAGCAGAGCAGCAGCACCCGCAACATCATAGGAGTCACAAGTGCGTTGGCCAGCCTTTTAAAATGGGATTGGGCTTCCTGTAACCTCATTCACTCGGCGAAACACAACGTAAGCGTTGTTTGACGCTGGTTTTCAGTGAGGCCGTGGTATCACTCTGGTCGAGCCGGCCCATTTGTGTCGAATCATGGCTCTCCCACGTAAATTGTATTGTATGAAAAACCTTTGTTTTTCCACGACTGCGACAGAAGAAGGGTTATGATTTTCGTGTATATTAAATATTTGACATGCTCTCTAGCCTAAATGGCTTGAAGGATTTTAGCTTTAGAGGCTTCGTTAAATACTGTAAAATTCGACAACATGGAAACAAGATGACCAATCTTATGCAGTCGGAGGTTTTTTATGCCTCCGACTGCATGAGATTGGTCATCTTATTTTATTTTTAACCCCCTACGAAAAAGAGGTACTTTTCTGTCTATTGCATCGTTGCGTCTGATCGGGTAAACCGATTTAATATTTTTTTGTTTGAAAGGTGTGTTAGTCGATAGTGTTCTTAGCTATGATCTAAAAAAATCTGCTCACCCGTTTGAAGATCATCATCATCTTTTCTTGAGGAAGAGATATAAACTACTTCCACAGGTCTGGATCTTAATTGTATTTGAAATTAATCTGAAATTTGAAATCCTGTACCTACGTTGTGTTTGGGCTCAAACGATGCGTTTTGACGAGCACATGAGCGGTCCTCCGATACAACGAGCGACGTACCATAACATAACATATCATCACGCCTGTACTCCCCGAAGGGTTAGGCAGAGGCGTACTAATGTACATCCAGAGTTTGCCTGGTAGGTTTAGGTCCCCGCGAGATTATTGCCATTAACCGGGCACATAATCCAGACTCCGACTGCCGATTGAGAATTTCATAGAAAAACTCATAACACTTTGCTCGACTTGGGGATTAAATCCAGGACCTCTAGCGTAGCAGTCGCGCTTGTGACCACTAGATGAATGAGGCAGTCAACGAGAATAACGAGCGACGTTTGGATTAAAATATTTTACTTATCTAATTATATATGTATATTAATCATAAAGGGACACTTAATATAGATTTTTTTTATTACTTTTTATTAAAGATTTTTGTATCGGGGTTTCTTTAAATTTTTAATTTGATATTTTTTATATTAAATAGTTGTGAAGTTTAAAGTTATTTGTTTGGTGTATTTTGATACGATGGATCATCATTACATAGGGTATAAATAATCACACTTAGTCTTAGTGATGAGCGATAAAGGATTTAGTTCTAAGTTCTTATACTTACGTAAGCGAAACTAGACCTTCTAAGGCAAGAGTACAACCGCGAGCAACAACTAGTGTTTATATAAAAACAAAAATATTGCTTACCTCTTGTCATTGGAACGCAAACATCAGGATAAGTATAGGCACAGCGATGACGCAGAATATATACACAGAAGTCCGGGGCTCACACTCCGATATAATGACGAACTGCTCGTTCCAGAGCGAGTCGTTGTCGCGAAGAGGTACTTCTAACACCACCTGGAAAAGAGACGCTATTGTGAGTAAAGTACCTAAATAACGTACTACAGAACCCCACATACTGTGATTCTTCTATACCTCTTTCTTTGTCAAGTTAAAGAAAAATTTGTCTTTAGAGTTTTTGTCAGTCAGTTTGTTCCGGCTAATCTGCGAAACGGCTGTACCGTTTTTGAAGGGACTTTCACTGGAAGACAGGTGATTTCATAAGGAAAAACGTAGGGTACTGTTATAGTAGTAAGTAAATACTTTTGTGATGCCAGTGACACCGCGGGCAACAACTAGTCTAAACTAATATTATAAAGAGGAAAGATTTGTTTGTTTGTTCGTATTTGCATCAGAAACTACTGGACTTTAAAAAAATTCTTTCACAATTAGAATGCTACATTATCCCTGAGTAACATAAGCTATTTATTTCAATAATGTCCACCCGTGCGAAGCCGGGACAGGCCGCTAGTGTCGAATAATCTCGTAACTGTCAGAAATCAGTATGGATTAATGATGCTGAAATTACCTTCTGAGTAGAGAAGATATCAAGCGGCAGATCGCATCGCTGTGTGGTATTAGTACATTCCCGAAGTGCGGTGCGTGTGACGTCATATTTGGTCTTCTGCAAGTCGAACCGCGCGCGGATGAAGTTCCGCTGCACCTCGTTCTCGGAGTTGAACACGAAGAAGTAGTAGCCGTTAGCTGGTACCCTGGAAGATTGAGAAGGACGTCAATACTTATGAGGCTTTTTTAACCCCCGACGCAAAAAGAGGGGTGTTACAATTAACCCCCGACGCAAAAAGACGGGTTTTATAAGTTTAACGTGTGTATCCGTGTGATAAATGATAAATGATATTTATTTCTGTAAATAGATCTTATAAGGACACTTTTACAAGTAATTTTTTTTAAACTAGATGACACCGGCATTTCCTATCTGATGACCTCTGAGAAGAAACACCGAAACAAACTCAGGCAATCATGGTCTCTTTTAAAGTCCAGACATAATACTTAGTAGCAAATATGTGAGTTCCAATGTAAGACAATGTCTGGCCTTTAGAAGAAAGAGCCATTGCAGCTTTAAGTAGACCAGTCTCATCTGACGGCACGCATGCATCAGTCATTGGATAGCTCGACCATAATCTAGGGAGCTAAACAACCCGTCGCACGACGATACCAGATCAGTGGAACATTTGCGTAGGCCAGATAAAAATCTCATAGCCGCCAGACCTTAAATCTGTGTATATCTAATTACCCAGCTTACATAATACTCACATTTACATTTTCCTTTTAAATTAATAATTGAATAGATTAATTAAATTGAATGTCACAAAAAAAAAATACAGTAATGTCTTTGATAATAAATTGATTGATACGAATTATAATTGTAATGTCAAACTTTAATTTTAATTTAATTTGTGTCCGTCTATAGCCTCGTAGCTCACAAACGAATGGACCAATTTTGTTTTGTTTTTTGTTTGAAAGGTGACTTGCTCGACTCGAAATCTGGCCAGCCGTTTGAAGATCATCACCTTTTTTCTAGTTAATGAAAGGATGTGATCAACTTCCACATGTCTGATCGATTTGAAATTTGGCACCATGACTTGATACACAGATACACACGTTAAGAGTCCGGCGGACCGAATTTCTCTCACAAACGTAATACCGAAATATATCGTAATTCAAACACAATTAGATCAAATTCTGTTATTATTCGGATTCCGATACCGTTAATCTAGGTTCCTACGTTACCATTTCGTCCAAAATACTTCACTGGAAATAATTGTAAGTGAATGCAATTTTTGATAACTTTACCAAGTATGGAACGATTTTCCAGTCTTTTATTTTCAGTGAAGTAGTAGCACACGAAATAGGACCGTAGGAATCTAGATTAACAGTATCTAAATCCGAATAATAACATAAGTTGATAGAATATTGTCTGGATTGCGATTTATTTCGGTATTACCTTTTTGTGAGCAATTCACGCTCCGCCGGACCTTCAAACTTAAAACACCCTACATTTTATTTTTTTGTTAATAAAGACTGCCTCATTAGTCTAGTGCTCCCAAGCGCGACTGCTACACTAGTGGTCCTGGGTTCGATCCCCAGGTCGAGCAAAGTGTTATTGAGTTTTCTATGAAATTCTCAGTAGCAGCTCGGAGTCTGGATTTGTGCCCGGTTATTGGCTACAGGCTCGCCCCCTATAACATGGGACCTAAACATACCAGGCGAACTGTGGGTGTACATTAAGTACGCTTCTGCCTAACCCTTCGGGGAATACAGGCGTGATGGTATGTTATGTTATGTTAATAAAACTACGTTTTACGGATTTTATTGGATTATATTGATATTATTTAATTCCCGACGTTTCGGATCCTTTACAGCATCCATGGTCACGGGTAGCCTGAGGTATGTTTTGTGAGTACGCCCTAAAATCCGTTAAAAAAAGTGGTTTTATCTCAATGTCTAATATTCGCGTGTGTAAGAAAATAATAATGTTAGCACAATTATTGCTTACAATTAGCGGGAGAATATTTGGCAATATGGTGGTAAAACTGTCTCATTAGTTTAGTGGTCCCAGACGCGACTGCTACGCTAGAAGTCCTGGGGTCGATCCCCAGGTGGAGCAAAGTGTTATTGGGTTTTTCATTCTCAGTAGTAGCTCGGAGTCTGGATTTGTGCCCACTTAATGGCAATAGGCTCGCCCCCTATTACATGGGACCTAAACATAGGGGCGAACTGTGGGTGTACATTAGTCTCCTCTGCCTAACCCTTCGGGGAATACAGGCGTGATGGTATGGTAGTAAGATCACACGAATGTATCAGGAGCTGCGCAGAGCTGTACCATCTAAAACGGTTTTCGGGATACATAGGTACATTTTAAAATCACAATCTGGGAAATTGGTTTAGCTGTTCTCTAGTGATGCACTTATCAATGAAAAACATGTAATTTTTATTAATAAGTTACTTAATTCGCAATGTCTGTATGTTTGGTTGTTTAGATGAAATCTTGCAAGCTGAAGGAGATTCACTTCCTTTTATCCTAGGGAGTTGAATTTTCACATATTGGTCTAGTTCCAAAGACAATACATTTTTATGGTAAGCATGACTTGATTCGACATCCGGAGTTCGTGTTTGGAGATAGAGGTCGGTAGATATACCTGTAGGTAAGCGCGTTGGCTTTAGCAGCTGTAAAGCTATCACTCTCAGAGGCATCCCTATGACACTCTCGATGCGGTGTGAGGGGCAGATTGAGGATCAGACCCTCGCACTCCAGCAGAGCCTCCTCGCTGCTGGAGAAAGAAGACCAGAACTCCGAGTTACTCATGTCTAGAGGAGTCGTCTCGTTGAGTTGCACGTGGTGATCTGCGTAGCCATCCGCCTCCTGGAATTAGAAAAAAGTATTTTTAGCATAGCAACTAGTAGTCCTAAGACCGACTGCGACGCTAGAGGTCCTGGGTCCGATTCTCAGATAGAACAATGTTATTGGATTTTTCTATGAAATTCTTAGTAGTTCTGAATTTGGATTTGTACCCGGTTAATGGCAATAGGCCCTATTCGGCCTCGCGCCCTATTACATGGGACCTAAACATATCAGTCTACATTTTTTTTTAAAGCTTACTAGCAATGTGGATCGCACATTACTAGTATTCGCTAGCAAGTTAAATGCTTGTATTACGCGTGGGTTCACGTCGGTAGTGCAATGGGTGGGGTTCGAACCCGCAACCACATGATCGCAAGTCTGACGTCCTAGGCTACATTAATACGCCTCTGCCTAATACTTCGGGCAATAATGCGCGTAATGGTATGTTATATATGTTTAGTAACTAAGGAGCGGGGGGCCTAAGTACTCCGAAAAACGAAATACTTCGACTGAAGAATTGTGGACACGTTTTGCTACCACCCAAGAATTTCAGACACGACGCCGACGATAGATTTTCGCGTTTTGATTTCTAGATAGTCTTATATTGACCCTGCTCCCTACTGCTGCTTCTTTCTTGTAGTACAATTTTAATATTGCCGTGCGTCGTTCCAGGCTTTAAGTCCTCTTATACTTAAACATAGCCAGAAAGCGTGGGCATAACCTTGAGAAGCTGTTCATGATAGGCAAGATCGAAGGATAGACGTTGGTCCGACCAAATTAGCTCGACATCTGAATCCAGTGTGACCGACGCTATCCATGCCGCAGAAGATCGAGTTAAATGGCGTAACAGTCTTCGAAGGTCACGACCCTCAACAGCGAGGAGAAATACTAAAGGACTTAACACTTAAACATAAAAAGTAATTACCATTTCACCCGCATGGTTTCTTTCTTCATCATTTTCGTTGAACATCTTCATCAGTTCTATGTGCCCCAGCATAGACTCTCTCTTAGCTCTTGCTTGCTCTACTGCGACGCGACGCTTTTCTGAAAAAATTATAGAAAACATAAGTATCCTTCCACCCTTAGTCAAAATCAAACTTATTTATATACTAGCTTTTGCCAGCGACTTCGTACGCGTGGAATAGTTACTTTGTTCCCTAGTTCTTCGCCCGTGGTTTCACCTGCGTTGCCCCGTTCCTAAGGGTTGTAGCGTGATGTTTTATAGCTTGAAACCTTTCCCATGAATCACTCATTTTCCCAACATTTCCCTTCACTGCTCTGCTCCTATTGATCGTAGCGTGATGAAAAGTATACTATAACCTGTGGTTTGGGCTGTGCGTTGATAGATCGCTATGTCAGTCAGTCAGTCACCTAACGTAAGAGTAGACAAATATAATCAGAAAGCTCCGAACTGCTAAGCTATCGGGAGTTACACGTGTTATTGTGAGTCAACCATAAAAGATAGACATTTGCTATCGTGGAATATTTTTTATATAATTTTAAGGAGAACATTTCCGTCATACATGATTTCTGTGTAGCTTTGACCATTAAGGCTGCACACGCGACGGAAGCTTAAAAAATGGAGTAAGTTCTCCTGTTTTCCCAACATTTCCCTTCACTGCTCTGCTCCTATTGATCGTAGCGTGATGAAAAGTATACTATAACCTGCCCAGGAGTATGAAGAACAATTGTACCAAGTTTCGTTGAAATCCGTCGAGTGGTTTTTGTTTCTATAAAGAACATACAGACCGACAGACAGACAGACAGACAGACAGACAGACAAAAATTTTACTGATTGCATTTTTGGCGTCAGTATCGATCACTAATCACCCGCTGATAGTTATTTTGGAAATATATTTCATGTACAGAATTGACCTCTCTACAGATTTATTATAAGTATAGATATTTAAAGATAGACTACTAACGTCATTTTTTCTTTACATTATAGATAGCCCTCAAAACGCCCGCCCTTCACCGCCTCCCAATGTTTTCACTGGGAAGAAGAAGCGGTGCAACAATCTCCCCAGCAACAGACAGAAGAAGACACAGAATTACTCCTATTCACTTGTGATCGACGCAGTAGCCAAGCCAACTGATGAAGTTTGAATTCAAAGCAAGCACCTCTGACTTTTTGAAGTCATGTGCGTATTAATTTTACTAATATTATAAATGTGAAAGTTTGTGAGGATGAATGAATTTATGGATGTTAGTTAATCAACGACGGAACGCCTGAACGAATCTGGGTGAAATTTGGTATAGAAATAGATTATAGTGTGGTACTAGGCTACTTTTTATCCAAGTCGGATCCAATTCTGAACTCCACGCAGGAGAAGTCACGGGCAGAAACTGCTGAAACGGTGAAGTTAAACATCGTGAGGAAACCTGCACACCTGTGAGATTGTTTCAACGGCGTGTGAAGTCTGCCAACCCGCAGTAGGCTAGCGAGGTGGACTATAGTCTAATCCCTCTCATTCTGAGAGAAGACCCGTGCCCAGCAGTGGGACAATAGGTATAATGGGTTGCTAAATGGTGACACATCTATTAAAATGAGAGACGGTATACATTTTAGAAGATAAAAAATATGGATTATTATGCAACAGCAAATCAAACATTAATAAAGGAGCTATGGATGACGCATTTTTTTTTTGTGAAACTAAGCCTATCTTACTCAATACTCCAAAAACGAATGACAAGTTGAGTATACTGTGCTGCACTGTAGCGCAATTTAGTAACTCTCGTCAAATGCTAGTTGGATTGGTTCTGGTACTAAAAACTTTGAGAACAATTTACCGCATTTGTGTGCAGTTAAAAACACTAAAAGCACGCAACGACTTTAAATAAATTCCAATGACGCTGTCACATCATAAAAGAGGTTTCGCGATTTGGCTGAATGCCAAGCCCATGGAATGTACATGTACAACATAAATGCTATGTTGTGTTCCTATCGGTGAGCAAGGTCGCCAGAGCTCCGCGAGGAAGCGTTGTGTTTTTTTATGGGATAGGAAGACAAACAAGCAGACGGATCGCCTGATGGTAAGCGATTACCGCCGCCCATGTACACCCACAACACCAGAGGAGTTACAAGTGCTTTGCCCGCCTTTTAAAAGGAGATTGAGCCTCACTCACTCGGCGAAACACAACGTAAGCGTTGTTTGACGCCGGTTTTCTGTGAGGTCGTAGTATCACTCCGGCCGAGCCGGCACTTCGTGCCGAAGCATGGCTCTCCCACGTTATAAAACGTGTTAGCAGATAGGATAAGAATCAAGCTATTGTCTCCTATACTGCTAGCCCAACTATTCCTCCGTAATTTACAGGGTCGGCAACGCGCAAGTGATACCCGTGGTATTGCAAGCGTTCATAGGCTCCTGTAGTGGCTTACCATCAGGCGGGCCGTATGCTTGTTTGCCACCTTAGTGGTATATAAAAAAAATACTATCACGCCTGTATTCACAGAAGGGTTAGGCAGGGGCATACTTATGTACACCCACAGTTCACCGGTATGTTTAGGTCTCACGTAAATTCATTCCATGTAATGTCGAGCTTATTGCCATTAACCGGGTACAAATCCCAAACTCTGAGCTGCTACTAAGAATTTCATAGAAAAACCCAATAATACTTTGCTCGACCTGTGAATCGAACCCAGAACCACAAGCGTAGCAGTCACGCTCAGAACCACTAGGCTAATGAGGCTAATGGAATGTGTGACATCTCAGAAATGAGAAACCACCAACTATTATTATCATCCTAGCCTTTTGGGGTCGGCTTTCACTCTAACCAGATTAGGAGGAATCATCATCAGCCTATACTAGTCCACTGCTGGACGTAGGCTTTCCTCAATGCGCGCCCATTTCGCCCTGTCTTCAGCAATGGTTAGGTGGAATATTAGTACCCATTATACACAAAACGACTGAAAGATACCACACCCATAATTATCCTGAGTAAATCATCACCACCAGCGCGTTATACCTCATCAGTCTTTTGAACTTGTCATCGGATCTCTATGACTACTATCATTGCATCATTGCATTTTTTTATTGATTAGGTCGGCAAACGGGCAGACTAGCCACCTGATGGTAAGTAGTCATCGCCGCCCATGGACACTTGCAATATTAGAGGTAATGCTTTGACGTTGCCGAGCTTTAATTTAGGAGCCCCTACGGACTGCAGACTGCCAGAGCCGCAGCAACCGAGGGGAACTGGTTCTTACGCGCAAAAGTCGAAAAACACACCAAGGTGCTTTACGACAGACTCCGAGGTAAGGGTGGTCGCGAGCCAGTCAGATCCCGAGAGGTCCTACCACCGAGCAAAGCATAGTTTTTTTATGGGATATTTTATATGGCAACCGAGCATCGCTTGATGGTAAGCGATTCCCGCCGCCCTTGGACACTTGCAGCACCAGAGGAGTCACAAATACGTTGCCGGCCTTTTAAAAGGGGATTGGGCCTCTGGTAACCTCACTCACTCGGCGAAACACAATGTAAGCGTTCTTTAACGCCGGATCTCTGCAAGGCTGTGGTATCACTCCGGTCGAGCCGGCCCATTCGGGCCGAAGCATGGCTCTCCCACGTAAACATTGTATCTCTTACTTTATCGCTTTGTTCTTCTCCTTATCACTGCTTAACCAGCACTCTCTTCAGTCTATCTAGCACCTCACTGCTCCTTGTCACCGCTGACATTCATCATAATTAATACTTACGCTCTCTTTGCGCCCTGTTCTTCTCCTCATCGATGGCCTCAACGAGTACTCTCCTCAGTCTGTCTAGCTCCTCACCGCTCCCTGTCACCACTGACATTATGTCCGACTTTGGTTTGGATGGCGCCTGAAATAAAAATAAGAGCAAATAATGGGAGAGCTCAACATCCAAACTTAGCACAGTAGGTAGTTTTTCGTTAACGATGAAGGCAAGTTTTTCGTAAACGATATAAATATTATCGATGCATTAAAATATCAATCATAAATCTCGTCATATACTTTATTACTTAATCCAAGTCTTCAGAGATAACGATTAAACCGCCTATTTAACAAATGCTAACTAGACTGGATTAATCAAGTGTTTCTGTTTGGTAATCATTTTCTAATATTGATAGCTAACAAAAAGATCATTAGCCGATAGTGCAATTGGTGTCGGGGTTTGTCATTATCTATCAAGTAGATAACATGTCTCTTGAGTTGGATACTTTATTAAATAACATTTAGTCCCCCATGGACTTCGACAAGGATAGGTTAGTCACCTGCATCCAAAGACTCCCAGGTTGGAGGCCTTCCTACGCTACGTTTTCCGGTAAATGGTTTCCACTGCACTCGAGAACCTTTTTGCCTCAGCGGCCATTACAATTACTTTTCAACCTTTAATATCTTTGTATTGTTTGAAATAGAATGAAAACCTTCCAAATTTCAATACTCACTTCGTCTTCATAGTCTACTCCCATGGTCTTGTGAAGTTTGATCAGCACCCTTTTCCCTTTATCCCCGAGAGCTTGCAGCCTCTGCAGGACATCTTCAAAAACTTCCTTAGAATTCGGCTCCACGGGTTTCTGTAGAATAATAAGAATATGAGATTAGGCTACAATTTTCATACACTATCGTACATAAATTACTGAGGCCAAGAATTTTAGGGCAGACCAAAAGTTTTTATTGTGACTAGAAAAAATTAAAAGTTGGGGAAAATGGAAATTATATTTATCTAAGGGTTTAGATTGAAGTAGAAAAATGCGTTCAATAGTTAATCAATATTTAATATTTGTTAATTTATCCCAAATTATCAATGATTATGAAGAATAGCGGATCAAATACGCAGGTAGAAGTAGCGCCTGAAGATTACAAATAGTAAGTTGTTGGTCGAACGCGTGATTTGTGGAAAATACTTGAGGAATACCTTTCAAAGTGTCAATACTAAAACTACTAAGATAATATTACTGAAAAGTATTTATGTATCTTAAGAAGCGTACCTACTGCCAGAATCAAGCAAACAAACGTGTTAGAATAAAACATTGAAAATTGATTCTTTTTGCCTAAGACCTTTTAAATTCTTAAAGATTATTGGGACTACATAGGTTCATCGTAGAAGTTAAATTTTACAGATCTCGCATGGGAAACAATAAGGAAAATAATGATAATGTAAATATTGAAGATCTTGCAAATTAAGACTAATCTCCTAAATAAGTAATGTCGAATCTTAAAGACAATAGTGCATTATTGTAATTCACAGTAAAAAGATAAGAATGGAAATTCAATGAAATTTGAAAAGGAAATGACTGTGTAAGATAACTTCGGATAAATATTTACTTTGTCAAGGTAAAATTGATGAAATTACTCCAACTTTATCAGGCCAAACATTTTTTGGAGGGATCTAGAAAACTTTGTAATGTTTAGAACTTCTATCTTATTCACAAACGTTGATGACGTTTAAGATTTATTATTTTAGATCTTAACTAAGTAAACTCAAATGTTGAATCAGTAATTAAAAAGACAATACGCCATTCAAAGATTACTATGTACTAGATAGCTTAAATCTACATAAATAGAGATAAGAAACTTTCCATTACAATAGCAAATTATTATTGTTTTTATTTGCAATGCTTATTTGAGTTACAAATTCATTAAATTAGTACTATTTGCATAAGAATTAGGTACAACAGTACTATTTAAGCCTACATAAATTGTTGACTGAGTTTATACTTCAAAATATAGGTTGATAATATTGTCAAGTGGTTTTCCTAACCCAGTTTCTAGTGCGCGTTTCATCACCTCCAGGTCAAAAGATAGGTTATTACCTTTGGGATGAGTACAGCGATGTACTGTGTCGTACAATGCTTTTTTGAAGATCTACCTGGTAGATATATATCATGGTAGATAGTAGATCAAGCTGTGATTATGTTGGTATGGATTATCTATGGTAAAGAAAGTTATGCCTAAAACACTGTTTTCACTCAGTAGAAATATGGTAAGTTTAAACTTTAGCCTAACGTATATAAAAGGCAGGGCACAGATGTAATAATTTCATAAAAAAATTGAAGATAATATAGATAGAAGTAGTTTGGCCTATTTAAAACATTATTTTTATTGTGATTTTGATGAATTCTGCCCTCGATAGGTCAAGTCAGAGTTACATAACTTAGAATATCAAGAAGAAACTGAAAGTTGCGATGTAAAAATTCCAGGAAATGGCGCTTGATGGAAAGCTGTAGCTAATGCTGTATTGTAAAAGCATAGCATTTAGATAGATATAGAAAAATACCTTTTAATAATCTATACTGGGAATATATACGCAACACCGATAAATAATTTGGTTGGGGGCTTCATGTAATTAGAGTAAGAAGTCGTCGACACTCGACATACTTATCAGTATGCAAATAAAAACGGATGATAACAATTATTTGATACTCAAACATAGTATTACGTATTACATAAACACTAATTTGGAATTTAAATATCAACAAACTGACACATTCAGATCACACATAAAGTTGTTTGAACATTTCTGGTAGAAAATTATCATAAGGCCTGATTTTTTAAAATTACATAACATACCATCACGCCTGTATTCCCCGAAGGGTTAGGCAGAGGCGTACTAATCTGCACCCACAGTTCGCCGGTATGTTTAGGTTCCATGTAATAGGGGGCGAGCCTATTGCCATTAACCAAGCACAAATCCAGACTCCGAGCTGCTACTGAGATTTCATAGAAAATCTTAATAACACTTTGCTCGACCTGGGGATCAAACCTAGGACCTCTAGCGTAGCAGTCCCGTTTGGGGCCACTAGACTAATGAGGCAGTCCTCGCATTGTATTCCATTGCAAATAATATTTTGTTGAAAGATGAATGAAGCGAGGGGTAATAAATTCGTCAAAATCCCGGATACCTTAGTGGAGTTCGAGATAATAAGTCGATGAGTATTAATGATTATAATGATGGACACAAATTGAAAAATAGAAACATGAGCATCCACATTAGTCAGGCATTATAATAATATTTTCTGTTGGCTATATAGTCGTACATACATATTTTATCTGTTATGAAAATAGATCCTACAACCCTCTGGCTTCTTTACAGTAATCATAATAGGAATCACATTTGAACAGCTAGGGATTCTAAATACGATTCCAATTTTGGTCAATGTGGCCTTTTTAGCCCATGCGCCTGATTCGTAATCATTAGCACCATCACTAGTCTGTCTGTCATTGCATACATAGTTTCTTATACATATACGAGCGGTTGCACGGGCCCGAGTTGCCCCGTTTTTTTTCCAATTTTTCTCTCCATAAAAACCTTCCTCAGAGTTCAAGGAATAAATTAAAAAAAAATTACTCGAATTGGTCCAGCCCAATTTCGACCAATTTTGCGATTCATTTTTATTTATGTAGATGTGTCGCACTAAAGTCAAATAAATTAATTATTGACAAAATGTTTATCTCTTTTAGTTGCTAGTTCATCACGCAAAGGGCCTAACATGATGATGACTAGATACTCACCACCAGGTGGCTCGTCAGCTCGTTTGCCGACTTAATCGATAAAAAAAAACGCTTGCAATACGCCAGTCAAAATCGCATCATTCTCAATCATATCAATCTCACTTACCTCTGTTGTGTTATCCGTAGTAATTTCTTTCAACTCAATATTCATATCTGCTATTTCTACTGTAGTCAACTCTACTCCTTCAGTGGTAATTTCTACAAGTTTTTTATTTTCTTCTTGAATATTTTCAACATGTTTAGGGTCTTCAGTGTAATTACCCATTTCAGTATTGTTTACTTTATCTTCTACAACGATTTTGTTTTCCGATTTATCCAAAGTAGTTTCTGTGGTAGTTATGTATAGTTTTGTTAACAGCACGCTGTTGTTTCCGTCAAGATCTGTAAATGAAACAATTGTTTCAATCTATAGATATAAAATATTGGGTGACAGACAATGCATAGTTTAAATCGGTGGAATTAGCAATTTATAAGTATGAGAAATTATTCTTTGTTTAGGTATGCCAGATCAGCTCATGGCTAAGTAATAACTAAGCCGATTAAATATGCGCTCACTGTGTTCAATGTGTGGATAGGTGACCATACTTAACAAACCGAGACACCTTCGTGCCACGATCATGTAAAACCATCGGTCCCGGTTGTCATTTGGACATCTTTGATAATAATTGGTGATAGATGCCCAAAAAGCCTGACCACCAGTCTATCCTCCGGATATCGGTGTTGCCCAGAAATTGGGTTAGCAACTCAAGTATAGTTTGGGTAAGGCTTGGCGAATGGATAGATAGCTTGAGTATGCTAGAGTGGCAAGTTAAGATGGGATTTTTGGATATTCTGACAGGATTAGGAAAAAAAGATCATCGCAGATAAGGGATACAGTAGTAGCGACATCTATCGCGCTACTTATAAACCTATGTGAAGGGAATCCTGAATCGCGCAAGCAACATTTACCGTAACACCCGACATCGACAGTTGGGTCATGGCTCGCCAAGCAAAACACCCGCTTAGTCGGAGGATCCCCTTTATGCGGACTAACCACCTCGTCTCTACACTCATTTATCTGTTTACCGTATAAGTTTTCTGTACCTCTAATTTGGGTGCAAATTATATTTGTTTTGTGCAAATACAAACAATCCTTTATCAGTGCATTGTAAGTATCTGTCTGTTTATGACATGGGCACGTGTAAAATATTAAAATATTTATCAGCAATTAAACGAGATTGTTTTAGCGGTGTTTGCGTAAAGTTTACTTATGTAGATGAAAACCAGTAGAGTTATATTCTTACTTTATCATTACCTATACAATGTTTTCCTTCTTATAAAAGTTAAAACAATGTATAGTTAGGTACATAATTTCAATTAGATGAAACGATATCTTTTTTTTATTGATTAGTCGGCAAACGAGCAGACGAGCCACCAGATAGTAAGTAGTCATCGCCGACTCCTGCAATACCAGAGGAGTTGTTGATGCATTGTCGAGTTTTAAGAGTCCCTACGGACTGCAGACTGCCAGAGCCGCAGCAACCGAAGGGAACTGGCTCTTACGCGCAAAAGTCGAAACACACACCAAGGTGCTTTACGACAGACTCCGACGTAAAGACAGTCAGACCCGAGAGTCTCTAGGCATGGTTACCCAATTAAAAAATGATGTAAGGAAATTGGAAATCAGACACTTGCACAACAGCTGCATAGTATAAAAATAATTAGATTTTAGTACATTTAACTTTGCAAAGATTCTGAGATCCGAAAATACTTTTATTCATAGACCAAGTTATCGTGATTATCAATAAGTAAATACAGCAGTGGATTTGTTTATCATATCTTGTTGCTGTCCTAATAAAACATTTGTTGATAGTGTTATTTCTAATCAGATGAAGATTAACGTCGATACCAACTAAGAGTTTTTATCGGAACGAGTGAAAATATAAGCACTTACATAATTCTAAGATTATTTTAGCTTCAGTCTTCATGTCTAATCTCATATTATCATGTTTTAAATGAAGCTAAGAATTTTGAATGAATTAAATATAATAAAGTTCCATTATACACTATCCCAATAATAATATTAATAAAATTACAACACAACATTAATGAATGCCGATGTTAGAGAAAAAAAGACCAGTGAAACAGTACCTACTTCCTCGAATCAATCATTAGTAGGTATCCCAATGATAAAGAAGAAATTGCACTTAGCAAATTCGTTTCGTAAATACATTTAGTAAGTCTCCACGAGTATAGGTAGCCTCATATCAACTTTATTAATGTAAGATTAAGACAAACAAGTATACGCCTGATGGAACGACAACCGCAGCTTAAAGATGTCAGCAACACCAGTGGTACGAATCGCGCGTTGTGATGTTGATACCTCAGTTGTGCTCAGTAATGTCACTGGCTACAAACATTGTTCTTCAAATTGGGATACAGTATAAAAGTAACCTTGATAAAAAAGACGTGTGGCACTCGGGGACTGCCGCGGTAAAGCTATTGCATAGCGTTTTTTATCAACTTATGTAATACAACCAATGTCACCTAAAGGCGGGTTGCTGAACTAAAGAGACAAGCGTGTTTCTCTTTAGTTCAGCAACCCGCCTTTAGGTGGCATTGGTTTTTATCAACTTATGTAATACAACCAATGCCACCTAAAGGCGGGTTGCTGAACTAAAGAGACAAGCGTGTTAGGTTTTTTTGTTACGGAATTTCTGGATTCGGTCCCCACGCTCAAGGCCCGCGATAGAAGCTATGCAATAGCTTAAAAATGCGTTCGTACCTTGGAAAGACAGCCATTTTCTCTCATCCCTATCAACATTAGCGTCTCGATGTCTGTGTAGCGCTGGAAGCGACACGATGTTGGCCGGCGGTTGGTAGTTCTTAGCATACTGCATCTTGGCCGCCTCCCTTAAAGCATGCAGACGTTCTAGGATTTCGCGTAGTTCCTGGTAGAAATGAGTTTGAAGTATGCAATGGATAATTATTACCTTACAATGGAGTTTAAATTAATCTCAGAAGTAATGCTTGATCATGAAGTTTTACACAAGATGCATAAAATTAAATAATAGCGGCTATAGATATCAATCGTTGGTTCATGATGATTTGGATCATGATCCGTCTTATTTATGAATGGTACACTGAATAAATATAGATGCCGATAAAGTCAAGCTCTCTCTGTAGTGAGAAATCAGTGAAAGTTCTCATCAATTACCTATTTCGTGCCTCAATATTCATTTAAGATCATGATCCCCGATGGCACGCTTTCAGAGGTCGCTTTTTGACTTCGCAAACGATTATCACTGACCTTAGGATCATGATCCGTAACATCTACAGTTGGCACGCTTTCCGATGACGATGCCGTTGCGTTCATTTTATTGTTGGGGTCGTGGAAGCTAACACCTGCTTTGTGTCTTCTCATTGTTCCTGTAAATTATTACATTCTTTGGTGTGTTAAATATAAATTTTAATTATTTACTAACTTAGTATTTCTCTTTTTTATCTTTTATTTTAAGCTATTGCATAGCTTCTATCGCGGGCCTTGAGCGTGGGGACCGAATCCAGAAATTCCGTAACGAAAGAAACCTAACACGCTTGTCTCTTTAGTTCAGCAACCCGCCTTTAGGTGGCATTGGTTGTATTACATAAGTTGATAAAAAACGCTATGCAATAGCTTTACCGCGGCAGTCCCCGAGTGCCACACGTCTTTTTATTTTTTATCTATATTAGTAACAGACGATAAAAATATTTAATTAAAAAAATATATAATTATATAAAAGCGATATACCACTCACTCACTCACTGATGAGTTATCACGAAATGTAATTTCCTTAAAGCCTTTGAATATTTGTTGCTGACCAGTATGATAGTGTAGTGCCGTTTTTCGCGCAATATATTTTAAATCATTTATAACTACCTGTAATAATGGTCTAATAAAATTGAAAGCATTTGTTTTTGACTTTGAACTCACCAGGATCATTGGCCTTTCCTTCCACAAGTTTCAGTTCCTTTATCTTTTCGTTGAATGCGTCATCGGATAGTAGACCAAGCCGGTTGGCCTCCAGCAGCTCATCCACCTCTTCTGAGGAATCGTCCCCGATGTATGCGCACTCTTGAAGGTGCTTGTAACCTTTGATCATTATGAGGGACGCTCCAGGCCATCTGTGGGAAAGCGTATTGAACAATAAGTAAATTTAACGAAGGCAAACACTATTATAGGATCTAAGCTGGTTTTTTAATAATTTTTCGATATTTTTTAATACCTTTTATGAAGTCCCCTTGTCGAAGATCAAAGTACAAATGATATCCTTCTGATATTATAAATGTGTAAGTTTGTATGTTTCGATTTTTGTTACTCAATGACGCGAAAACGGCTGAATGGATTTGTATCAAAATTGGCAGACAGGTCGGTCCTGGACTAACGCATAGGATAATTTTTGTCCCGATTGGATTCAATTCTGTCCGCGCAGACGAAGTCGCGAGTAATAATATATGTAACTAGTTCGATTAACACTGAATAATCCTTTAGTAACAAAAAGAAATCTGCCTGTTTCTGGACAATAACTTTAAAAATATGATCAACAGGAACAAAGCAGATTAATATACTCGTAATAGTAAAAAAAATAATGTTAACCACACTTCAAAGTCTTCAAACCAAAACTTATGCTGTTCTAGTTCTGCAAAAATGAAATGTCTATGGATAATCTGGTGATGCTTTAGGGTAGTCTCACCTAACACACGCAGACACGGTGACCGAGGATCCCTTGAGCAGGTAGAAGCCCCAATACTCCTTCATATCGTCTTCTAGCTCCAATTCCCTGGTCATGGACACTGGGACCAGGTCTTCAGTCAGTTCTGGAGGGCCAGGGACCACGAACGCGTTGAATGTCGTCGTGTTCGATCGCACCACTTGTCTCTAGAAGGTATCAAAAGATTATGAGTTGGAGTAGAGTGATGATTGGAGATGGATGGATGAAATCAGGAAAGCGACTCCTCACCTAAAACTGCTATACATTTCATTCATTTTATCTACTAAACTTGAGAATTTGGAGATGTAAGAAAATAGGAGAAAAACGAAGTGAAGTTTATAATACATGTATGTTGTGTATAAATTATTATGTATGGCATGTAAATATATGTTTATTTTATATCGGTTTAGTCTGTCAATATCTCTTAATATAAATAGTGCATTACCATTGTAGTATTTATCTCTGTATCAACCTAAGGCTAAGGTCTGTCTGGCAGAAAATGACTACCTTTGTACAAACAGTGCATAAAGTACTTATTAATAAACTAGCTTTTGCCAGCGACTTCGTCCGCGTGGAAAAGTTACTTTGTTCCCTAGTTCTTCGCCCGCGGTTTCACCTGCGTTGCCCCGTTCCTAAGGGTTGTAGCGTGATGTTTTATAGTTTGAAACCTCTCTCATGAATCACTCATTTTCCCAACATTTCCCTTCACTGCTCTGCTCCTATTGATCGTAGCGTGATGAAAAGTATACTATAACCTGCCCAGGAGTATGAAGAACAATTGTACCAAGTTTCGTTGAAATCCGTCGAGTGGTTTTTGTTTCTATAACGAACATACAGACAGACAGACAAAAATTTTACTGATTGCATTTTTGGCGTCAGTATCGATCACTAATCACCCGCTGATAGTTATTTTGGAAATATATTTCATGTACAGAATTGACCTCTCTACAGATTTATTATAAGTATAGATAGATAAATTAATAAAATAAAAGAAGCCCTTTTTCATAAATTTTCATCAATATAATTTCAGTACCTAGTTTAACTATAGGTAAATAATTGACAGATAGACAAGCTCACTTTGGATTACAATAATACCTACTAGCTTTTAAATACAGTTGCGTGGTTTCACATCCCACCGGTCTTTTTGAGACAAAAGACAACAAGTAGATAACAAATTCATAACATACCATCACGCCTGTACTCCCCGAAGGGTTAGGCAAAGGCGTACTAATGTACACCCACAGTTCGCCTAGCATGTTTAGGCCCCATGTAATAGGGAGCGAGCCTATTGCCATTAATAACTAACAAATTCAAATGCAATGCAAATTCATCAAATCAAATCTAATAAAAATGTTTATTTGTTAGAATATGGTACAATAAATGTTACAGTATTGGTTCCAGCATATCCTGCCATAATATGGCGTATAAATATTTCTATAGAAAAAAAAGACAAAGCTTATTAAAACATATCTGATAAAAATATGGATCCATATTAGTTAATTAATCAATTATCTAAATTGTTTCGATTGTTCTGGCGTGAAAACGTAGCAAACAAACATACAGGTAAGTTCGTATTTATAGTAAAATACCTATTAGTATTATGGATGTTTGAATGATAATAATCTGTTGCCATAATTCTAGACCTCTCTGTAGATTTCTAATGACAATGTTTATAGTTTTATATCTCGTAATGAATTTATTCTATCCTAAATCGAACTATAAAGATAACTTCAAGATACTGGTTATCGGTTGAAACTTATCCAATAATATTTGGTTCAGCAGTAAAGATAATATTAAAATTTCAATCTTGTTACTGTAATGTAAGGTAGACAATTGTTTTACCGTTATCTTTTGGTATGACTTTTAACATAATATTTTATTGTCACAATAAATAATGTTAAAAGTGATATCAAAAGTATTTTTATTGTCTGGTTGTAAAGGTGTTACACAGAATATTATAATATTCTTATTACATACATACCATCACGCCTGTATTCCCCGAAAGGTTAGGCTGAGGAGCTGTACTGTTCACCGGTATGTTTAGATCCCATGTATTATGGGGCGAGTCTATTGCCATTAACCAGGCTCAAATCCAAACTCCGAGCTGCTACTGAGAATTTTATAGACAAACCCAATAACACTGCTCAATCGAATCTAGAAGCTCTATCTAGCGTAGTAGTCGCGCTTAGAACCACTAGACCAATGAGGTACTATTATTTTGTACTACACAATGAAACTAAATATGTATGTATTTGGTAATAATTAAAACCTCTTTCATGTGCAAGGAAAACTGCTTATCGCATTATAAATAAATGTACCCCGATTAGTAAAGGAAGCGACAATTATTATTATAAGGACGCCATTTATCCACGTGTTCATACCCGTGTTATAATACAGCAATAACTAGGTATGAATGTTGATTAGTTAGTTTAATATTTATATAATTAGTAAATAGATTGTGACGTATTAAGTGCACGTGCAACGCTACGGTCTAGACATGTAAATGTGCATTGTAAGAAAATAATATCCTACTACACTTTAATATTAAAAATGGTAAAGTGACTGCGAATGTTTCTTTACCATATTACGCCTAAACTGCTAAAACAATTTTATGAATTTCGGTATACAGATAGATTGGGTCTTTAGAGAAGGACATAGGGTACCTTTTGTGTCAAAAAGTTCATTGCGATGCGAGTGAAACTGCGGGAAACAGCTAGTCTTCTATATATATATATATATAAATAACGTTATAATTTAATTCTGTTCGTCGGTGTCATAAATGCATTGAATTACATACATACATACATACACTCACGCCTTTCTCCCACAGGGGTAGGCAGACACTATAGACTGCCACTTGCTACGATTCTTGCATACTTCTTTTGCTTCTTCCACAGTCATACATCTTCTCATAGATTGCATTGAATTAATTTAATCTATTAATTGTCTGACTAGAAAAGCTTGATATGCGGCCGCACAGGGAACTAAATTTCAACAAACAAAACTCGATACGATGTATGCAGTCAGGGTCACATACGGTTGCCACGATATATTTTGCATCTGTTTAAGCATGTGTAGATTATCTACTGGTTATTGAATGAATGAATACTTGTGCATGAATGAATCAATAGATAAATGCATTTATTGAGCAAGTAGACCTTGCAAAAAATCGTAGCCAAATAACATAGCTCCGTACTATGTTATTAGTTAGTATACTTTTTTGCGTGATTGTACTCTGACAAGGCTTTTTGATATGGGGTATACGGGACCACTTTTTAGTTTAGGGACCCTACTTAGGGTCCTAGGCCCTACTCCGGGGCAGTTTAGATCTTGTCCTAGAAAGGCGAATTCGCCGCGATACGTGGTTTACGCGGTGTATAGAAGTGCCTTGTGTTGGACTGGTTAAAATACATCGATCCTCACTTCCATTCAAATAGGTATCTAGAAAGAGGCGA
This sequence comes from Acronicta aceris, assembly GCA_910591435.1. Taxonomy (NCBI): domain Eukaryota; kingdom Metazoa; phylum Arthropoda; class Insecta; order Lepidoptera; family Noctuidae; genus Acronicta; species Acronicta aceris. The sequence continues at coordinate 2,075,629 of OU342781.1, read as the reverse complement.
GAAAATATCTGACTTGCTCGGTGGTGGGACCTCTTGGGGTCTGACTGGCTGGTGACCACCCTTACGTCACCCTTACTTGTGTTTCGACTTTTGTGCGTGAGAGCCAGTTCGCCATCGGTTGCTGCGGCTCCAGTCTACAGTTCGTAGAGGCTCTTAAGGGTACGCTCTGCATCAGCAACTCCTCTGGTTTTGCAGGTGTCCATGTGCGGAGCACTACTTAGCATCAAGCGGCTGGTCTGCTTGTATGCCGACATAAGAATTTCGTGCGAGTAAATTTCCAGCGAATTTATTCCATCTAGGTAAGGTCTTAGAGTCGGTTTTTAGATTTGCTGAAAATTTAGGATTAATCCAAGTGTACACACCTACCTGGCACCACGTGGGCGATATCTTACTGTCTATCAGTCTCATGTCTGTCATGCTCATCGGGTACATCTGGCCGGAGAACACGCGGTATCTGCAACAACATACTAAAGTTTATGATAACACTAGCTGTTGCCTGCGGCTTTACTCGCGTCCTAAAAGGATTTATTGACTATAATTCTGCTTTTAGGGAGCGTATATTTCGTGCAATAGTTTTTGCATGATGCGCGTACAATACATGCAGACAAACAAAAATTTTTTTTCCCTAAAATATCTCCCCTGTACAGACTAGTTTTATTATATTAATCAGTATGTTATGTATTGATAATATACCGTAACGCTTGTAGTTATCAAGTAATCTATTCTTTAGGTTATCGACCACCACTTTTGTTCAAGTGTCATAGCAACTCCTTTTGTAGGCGACTCATACAACAAATAGCGACGATACTACCTAGTAACTATGTCGAGTGGAGTGTATTATATTTAACGGAGTATGTAGAGAAAAGTCCACACTGTAACTGTCGATAGAATCTCAGAATATCAGTAACCTAAAGTTATAATTCTAATTGGTCCATAGATCTACGTCGATCACCATCTGACGGCCAGTTTTTTTTATTGTATAGGGGGCAAACGAGCATACGGTTCGCGTGATGGTAAGCCATTACCGCAGCCCATGGACACCCGCAACACCAGAGAAGTTGCAAAGTGCGTTGCCGGTCTCTTAGAAAGGGATTGGGCCTCCGGTATCCTCACTCACTCGGCGAAATACAACGTAAGCCGGTGTTCTGTGAGGCCGTGGTACCACTCCAGTTGAGCCAGCTCTTCGAGCTGAAACATGGCTCTCCTAAGGTTTTATTAAAAATGGGTTTGCTCTTGACTTCAATCTTGCCTCCAGGGCAAAGATGACGTCGACGGTGCAGCGAGCACCTTCCACATTTTTATATTAAATTTTTACTCCACCAAAATACTAGTTAATTCAGTACAGTTTACTATAGCAATAGTAGAAAGAAGGATATTCCTTACCTTAAATAGAGTGGTATCATGATGAACAGGCTGGGCAATACTATGAGGAGTGCTAGTAGTCGGCATAGCCTGAGTGGTGCTGTGTAGCAAGTGCGTGGTGCTAAGTAGCAGTTCCGTGGACCATGGGTCCCGCGCGGAAGTCGCAAGCCCGCTGTGAACATGATGAATTATTAGGTTGGAACTGTAATCACTGTTAGCAGTGATGTAGGAATTTTCACTATCTGTGAAATGTTAGTTTAAATGACTGTAGAGAGAGATGATAATATGTACCTATATAACCTGGAAGAACGGTTTGTATACACTTTATTCTTTGCGAAATTTTAACGCGATTAGCAATAATAGCAGTTCATTCAATAGCAGTCACTAATTTATAGATCTATGGTTTAGCGCGGTTCCATTACAAAACGTTAATATTTAGAAAATAAACAGTGAAGTGAGAACTAGTTAAGCTATTGCATAGCTTCTATCGCGGGCCTTGAGCGTGGGGACCGAATGCAGAAATTCCGTAACGAAAAAACCTAACACGCTTGTCTCTTTAGTTCAGCAACCCGCCTTTAGGTGGCATTGGTTGTATTACATAAGTTGATAAAAAACGCTATGCAATAGCTTTACCGCGGCAGTCCCCGAGTGCCACACGTCTTTTTTTTTAAAGTACCTATTACATAGTTTTACTACTTACATTCTAAAGGCACTAATTCTTGGGGATCCATAATTGTGTCGTCACATCACTCCACTTGCTTTAGTAACTCGCCTGTGCCTGCAAACAATATTATACATTATAATTCACACTAGAAACACTGAATTGTGTCATTGAATTCATTAGATTGTCAAGGAAAATATCGCGTTGAAACTTCGGATAATTCCCGACGTTTCAGATCCTTTACAGCATCAATAGTTACGGGAAGACTAAGTTGTTGGACGTCTTAAGAGTCCGGAGGACCGAATTTCTCTTCCAAACGTAATACCGAATTAAATCGTAATTCAAATACAATTTAATGAAATTCTGTTATTATTCGGATTCCGATATCGTCAATCTAAGTTCCTACCGTACTATTTCGTCTACTACTACTTCATCGGAAATAAAAAACCGGAAAATCGTTCCAAACTTGGTAAAGTTATCAAAAAGTACATTCGCTTACATTTATTTCCAGTTAAGTATTTAGTATTAATAGAATATTGTCTGGATTACGATTTATTTTGGCATTACGTTTTTGTGGGCTATTCAAGCTTCGCCGGACCCTTAATCTTGCAATTACCCTACTGACAGCTACCTTACATATTTGTTAATTATTGATCATATCTACGTAGAGCGAGCTCACCGTAACCTTTTGTCTTGGATTTTGATCTAAGGAAATCTATAATGGGGTTCCAAGCAGATGATAAGTAGTTTTAGTTCAATGTCTAATATTCGCGTAAGTGTCAGAAAACATTATATTTCGAACTTGGTTGATGTTTTCCATACCGCTATATTCGGGTCAAAATACTTGTATCTTATTTTTTTTGTAACACCATTTGTCTCAGTATTTTTGCAAATAAATATTCTGATTTCTTATAATATTATGTTGTAATTGTTAAATGGTTTAATTACCCATGTTGACGCAATTTGTACCAAACAAAACACTTGTATACAACCTCGCTTTAATCATTATTATGTTAGTTTGTACGTTAGCTCTTGAAAATGAGTGTTTTCAGAAATTCAACCTGTCTGGTATTATAAAACTAGAGTTCCAGTGCGCAACTTCGCCTGCGTACTTGGGTAATTTTCGTTTTATTTAATCAAGTTTTTTAAGCTATTGCATAGCTTCTATCGCGGGCCTTGAGCGTGGGGACCGAATCCAGAAATTCCGTAATGAAAAAAACCTAACACGCTTGTCTCTTTAGTTCAGCAACCCGCCTTTAGGTGGCATTGGTTGTATTACATAAGTTGATAAAATCTTGCCGGCTCTTCTCCATACGACCCACTTTTTGGAACCATGCAAATAGTTTTTTAATCTAATTGAAATAAAACATTTTGACTTTGACTTTCTAAAATATACTGTGCCCATTGTACCTACACTATACATACATACATATTTTCAAGCCTGTCTCCCATTGGGGTAGGCAGAGACTATAGATTTCCACTTACTACGATCCTGGCACACCCCTTTCGCTTCATCCACGTTCATTAATCTCCTCATGCATGATCGGCGGTTTAAGGTGCTTTTTTTGAGAACGTCCGCAATTTGGCCGAGGTCGGCCCCTTCCAACTCTTCCATCCGTATTGGCCATGTATACTTGTTTCGTCAATCTTCGTTCATCCATCCTCTCCACATGCCCAAACCATCTTAACATACCTTTCTCAATCTTTGTTACTACATCTTCTTTCACACCACACCGCTCCCTTATCACGCTGTTCGTCACTCTATCTTTCAAGGTTACCCCCACACATACTTCTCAAAGCTCTCATCTCTACAGCATTTATTCTACTTTCATGTTTCTTCTGCCTACACCATGGAGGTATCATTATCATTAAATGTGTTACGAAAAAACCGGCACGATAATGGTATGCAATAACAAGTTTAGTTTAAATAAAATGCCATAATAATTTATTAGGAAGCATTAATTTGTATTCTATACGACAGTTTATAAACGACCTTCGAATGCCTAACACATGTCACAGACGTACTATTTGTTATTGTTACGAGTTTATATATCTTAAATAATCTCATAAATTACTGAGTCAATTGTGAGCATGTGCCGTTTAAATAATAGCTTATGTCTTCTTGGTTGCGCTTACGGGTCACTATCACTACATAATCTAGGTATATCTAACATATAAAAATCTTTTGTCAGGGTGTTTGTTGTCGCACTCCTCCAAAACAGCCCGACCGATTTTTATGAATTTTTTTATCTATATTTGGTAGGGATGAGAATAGGTCGTAAAGTATATTTTATACCGCTAGGTGATTAGGGTGTCGCTATCCAGAAAAAAAATATAAACTAAAAAGTGATAAAAGGGGGGGTTGCAACGCAGCTAGTATAATAAAAAATTTAAAAGTCGCAGGTAAAAGCTAGCTAGCAATAAACCCGCGTAGACCACCCACAAACAGTCTAATTTGACATTACACAGACCTCACTCTATACTAGCGCCTCTAGCGGCGAATTCACACGCGATAGCCCTCATTGTGTCATGTGTACTTGGGTTGCCAACATTTTTCCAGCCGGATATAGTATTTTTCAGAAAAACTTTATAAAAATATAGCACATTACAATAAAATATATTATTTTCTGGAATGAATGAGGGGTTTGTGTGTTATTATTTTATATGTAGAAAAAAATCCCTTCTACTTGGAAAATTGTATTTTTGTGTACTATATATTTCTTCAACAGTATATAGTACCCAGACCCGAAATATAGTACAATACTGTAACATAATCAACCCACTATACTGTCTCACTGCTGGGCATGGGTCTCCTCTCACAATGAGAGGGATTAGGCCACCACGCTGGCCTAGTAGGGGTTGGCAGACTTCACACGCTGTCGAGAAAATCTCTCAAGCATGCAGGTTTCCTTCACCGTTTAAGCGCGTGATAATTAACTATTTAATACGCACATGACTTCGAAAAGTCAGAGGTGCGTGCCTTGGGTTCGAATTCGAGACCTTTCACTTGGCACTCCATCGGTCATACCATCGGTCGGCTATCACTGCTCTTTATGTTTGGCAACCCTGTGGTACCTATCAGTACTACCTATACAGTGTTCGGTCAACAGCATTAGCTCTCATCACGCACTCGATGTACACTCGTGTATGTCACGTGATGCTAGATAACCTAGAAAGTAATCTTTATTTACTTATCTTTACATACTTTATATGACTGTGTCCAGGAAAACTCGGGCCGGTCAAAGGCCTCGGGATTCTCCGATTGTCGCTGACTTAACCGACTAAGGAAAAAGGAAGGGTAAGGGTAAGGCGAGCGACCACGAATAAAAACTGGACTCCACTGTTCTTGGACATAGTGAAATCAAAAGATCCGATCAAATCAAAGGTACTAACTTCGGAAAATGTTTCGCACAAAACATTATTTTTTATGTTTTTGAAGGCGGTTTTACTTTTTTTAATTTCGTTTTATTCTGTAATTAAATCATCTTCGCACAAAACAGTTTCGGAACTTTGATGTAGTCGAATCGGCTTTTATTTTCGCCATCGACTACCGAAACCTTTACAATTTTATTTTAAGCGCAACTTATCCAAAAGGCACCAGCAAAAAGTTTACACGTAAAAAAGTTGATAATAGTTGTATATTAGTTCGTTATCAACAACTATCAGTCAGATAGTGGAGGTCTGACTTGTGACATAAAGATAATATAATATACTGAGCCTATTGTCTGTAATCAGCTCGTAATAAAACATACTCTTGTTATTACTTTAATTGTGACGATGTAGTAACAACCCAGTTTTGTGTATTGTACCCTTGAGATAAGGTGATACGGTATAATTTTTTCTTTCTTTTCAGTGCAAAGAAACTTCTTGAGAAAATAAAGTTACCTAAAGACGTACGGATTGCGAAGTCGGTTCTATTTTTTATTCTAGACTTACGCTTGACCACCACCAGTTCGACGACACTGCGAATATGCGATCTTTGTACGATGGAGTCCGCTTGCCTAGAAGAAACCGATTCACTTGTGATTTAAAGACATCCAGATTATATCTATTGGAAAAATCTCGGGAACTGTATTTCGCATTTCGGCGGTACGCATAATAAAAATTGACACAAAGCATTTCGTTCGGGTTTTCGGAATGTCCACCAGGAATCGATGTCGCTTTTTTGATGCACACTCTCCGAAATGTATCCGATAAGAACCGATAAGCTAGGAACTTTGGAGTTTAGCCAGGACAAGGGAGTTGTTGCTAATGAGCATTTTGGCACATTTCTTGACAGATTTCAACGCCTCGAGTTGGTTTTTCTATGACATTCTCAGTAGTAGCTTGGAGTTTAGGATTAATGGCAAAAGGCTCGCCCCCTATTACACGGTACATAAACATACCTTCGAACTATAGGTGTGGGTGTACCTCTGCCTAACCCTTCGGGAAATACAGGTGTACATTGTATGTCCGGAGTGTAGTGTATAGTACTATGTTGAACTGATAATATTAATGTACTTTCATTACCTACTATGATGTAAATAATTAGGTACGAAGCGACGACACGGCTTCTGTGTCTGTAGGTAATCAATATCAAGCCTAATATTTAGGGTTCCTTAGGTACCTCAAAAGAAAAAACGGAACCCTTATAGGATCACTTTTGTTGTCCGTCTGTCCGTCACTCATGTCTGCAATTCGTTGGAGCAGTGAAAAAATCAAACTTCTAAAACAACGAAATCAAAAGATACGGCTGTTTATGCTCTGTTTATGCCGCATATTTTCATTATATTGACATTGTCAAGGGAATCTAAACCTATAGACCTAGTACCATAGTTCACGTTGACCTAGAATTTTGAAATTTGGCAAGAAGTAATGTCATAGAGCACAAGTAAAGGAAAAAATCCGAGAATTTTTCAACGGTTGGTCCCAGTTAGTTTGCGTTGGTTCGCGAGTCCGACTTGCGGTTGTCACAGAAATTCATAAGTTTATGCACCCATTTTTAACTGAATCAGTCCAGTATATTCCTTCGTATATTCGTGGTGTACCGTCGATTCCGCGGATAAGTGCCACAGGACAGCACAAAGACATAAGTGCAAGGTGAAGTGCTACCAACATAGTCTTAAGCCCTGTCGACTAACACTATTTTGTATATATTTTATATATACTCAATACATTTATTGCACTCCACAAGTTAAATAGATGTTACAATAATATATGTTAGCTTTATATCTATGGGCCATAGATGCCTGAGAATAAATGATGACTAAATAAAAAAACTTGAGAGGTGTCAAGGGACACCCGGATGGAACGAAGTTCCTTTCGATTAATTAGTGAAGGAATTGTAATAAATTAATTAATTGTATAATTGTATTATTTATTAATTACAAAAAACTTGTATACACTCAACAAAAATAATCGTCGCGACACTGTTCAATGCGAAATAGAAATGAAAATATCTGGCTTGCTTTCTATAAGAGAGAGAGAGAGAGAGAGAGAGAGAGAGAGAGAGAGAGAGAGAGAGACAGACAGAGAAACATGCGCACGCCGCACAGCTTACAAAAAGTGTCGTGACAACTTTTCGTAAGAATTTTTTCCGTCTAGCCCCCTTTCACAACGCGCGATAAGGAACTTCGTTCCAATAAATAATAAATAAAACACACAGACACACGAGTGAACCTATAACGTATGTTTTCGTAGCAGTACCTAAGTAGCGTAATAATTAAGTAGGTGATTAAAGTCCGTGTTATTGGAGGAAAAAGATGTTTAATTGTAATTTAGTTTCGCCTATCGCGGCCTACTCTTATCGATAGCACTATCAATGAAGGTCAACAATTTGATCCACTCGGGTTCAAGAGCTAAAAAGAATCTTTAATTAAATAACATTAAATTTTAAATTAAATAAACCCCCGCAGCATCAAGACATCATTACTATGTTCTTGCAATATCATTGAAGTAACAGGATACCAAATTTTAAGTCAATCATACCTGTGGAAGTAGTGTACATCCCTTCATGAACCAGAAAAGAGCTGATAATCTTTAAACGGCTCGCCAGATTTTCTTATATCATAGCGAAGAATACTCTTGATCAAGTCATATTTCAAACAAAAGAAACTGAATCAAAATCGGTCCATTCGTTTGAGTGCTAGGATTTTTTTTTACTTAGGTATGGCAATTGCAGTTGATTCAGGGAATCTTTACAGCGGACTTCGTGGCGAGGCACCGAATGCCTCCAGCCAGGAGCAACTTATAACTAAGCAACAGCAGCTAAGGGCGTCCCCTAACGGGACTCGCACCTCGGCTTAGGGCGTTACTGGGGGGACAGCTAGGGACGGCTGAATCTGTTTTTTTTTTAATTTAGGTTGATTTTTTGTGATTGTTAGTTTGATCGCTAAGGTAGACATGCTATTTGATAGCTGGATCTGGTTTAGGCGCTAGGATGCAACAGAAAGACACTTATATACACAGACACACGCTTTAAACTTATAATACCTCTATTTTTGCGTCGGCGTTTAAAAAGAAAAAAATATTCATCTAGCTATTTCTTTTTTTTTAATTTGTTTGGGTAAACAAACAGTGACAAATTACAAATAAACATTAAAAGATATACACATAATTGAGGAGCTAATTTTGACACCAGCACCGTTTACCACAGTTAACTACAGAATTATGAATAAAAACAGAGTACATTGAAAGACTGGAAGCATTAAATTAAGATATTACGTTTTTAGTGTTATGTTTTAATTTTTTTTTATAAATCACTTAATCTGTCAGTGATCATCTTATTAAATACACCAGCGCGCGTGGACGCAATGTCAATGGACTTGAAATGAGTGTTGTAAGTGTGTACAAGACGAAACAGAGGTGATCTTTTGCCAGCATTTGTGCGGCATCTAGCCGTCGCAAATAGTTGACATGGGTTGCGGCAATGCGTTCTAGTTGGGATTCTGTAACATAACTTACTGAGTAAGGGAATACAATCATATCTATTATGACACAAATCATACAGTATCCTGGCTTCAAGTTGAGTGCGTCTTTTTTCAAGTTTTAACATATTGTATTTTTGAAGAAGGTCTTCATAAGGTAAACGACCACGGAAACATCTATAGTACATGGAACATAGATACTTTTTTTGGACAGTTTCTATAGCATTTACATATTTAGCATAGAGGGGGTTCCAAATGGGCACAGCATATTCAAGTTGTGTTCGGATCAAGGTTTTGTAAAGGTACAGGAATGTTGTGGGTTTTGTGAACTTAGTACTGGTGCGCATGACAAAGCCATACATTTTAAATGCTTTATTTATTATGTTATCTATATGTAGATCAAGATGTAACTTGCAGTCTAGTGTGACCCCTAGATCTCTGATCGAGTCAACTACTTCAAGATATACACCACCTAAATTATAAGTATACTTACTTATTTGTCTTTTCTTTGTAAAGGTGATAGTTTTACATTTTTGTATACTAAGGTCTAGCTTATTATTAATACAGTAGGTGGAGAAACAGTTAAGATCAGATTGAAATTTGATGTGATCATCGGGACTATCTATTACATGGTATATTTTAAGGTCGTCTGCGTACAAAAGGAAATCACAGTACCTAAAGCATTGACTTACATCATTGATGAATAGGATGAACAATAATGGGCCCAAAATTGAGTCCTGGGGCACACCGGAACTTATTGGGACTAAGTCAGATTCATACCCATTGATTACTACCTTCTGAGTACGGTCAGTTATATACGATTTGAACTTGCTTGAAATGTACCTACTAAAATTGCGAAATATGTGCTCATTAGCCTAGTGGTGCTGAGCGACTGCTACGCTAGAGGTCTTGGATTAGAGCGTTGGATTGAATGGAGTTATTGGGTTTTTCTATGTAGCAGCTCGGAGTTTGGAATTTGTGTCCCATGGTAATAGGCTCGCCCCCTATTACATGGGACCTAAACATACGCCTCTGCCTAACTAATTAAATTATGTTACAGCTCCAGCAGGTCTTGCCTACTTTCTATAAAAAACTAAGTTTACAAAGTTAATCCGCAGGATAAATAACATTGTCTTCTTATTGATAAGCTATCAAATGTCAGTTACACGGTTTTTAAACTTTTTGAAACGGTTCTTAAGGGTCCGACGGACCGATTTTCTTGTACAAACATAATATCAAAATAAATCGTAATTCGAACAGAATTTAATCAAATTGTGTTATTATTATTTGGATTCGAATTCTACCATTTCGTGAAAAATACTTCACTAGAAATACTTAATTGTAAGTGAATGTAATTTTTGATAACATTACGAATTTTCGACCGGTTTGAAACAGTACTAGACAAAATGTTAGGACAGGAATAATAAAAAACAAGTTGATTAAATAAACCATACCATCATACCATCACGCCTGTATTCCCCGAAGGGTTAGGCAGAGGCGTACTTAATGTACACCCACAGTTCGCCGGTATGTTTAGGTCCCATGTTATAGGGGGCGAGCCTATAGCCATTCACCGGGCACAAATCCAGACTCCGAGCTGCTACTAAGTATTTCATAGAAAAACCCAATAACACTTTGCTCGACCTGGGGATCGAACCCAGGACCTCTAGTGTAGCAGTCGCGCTTGGGACCACTAGACCAATGAGGTAGTCGATTAAAGTTGATTAAATTGTGTTTGAATTACGATTTATTAAAGAGAATTACATTTGGATGGGCAACTAAGCGTCCGCCGGACCCGGATATTAAGTTGTGATTAATATTGAAAACCATTTATAAAATTTAAACTTATTTATAAAATAAAATACCCGACTGCCAAACAAGATGGAAACAAGTTGACCAATCGCAAGCAGCAATCGTCTTAAACTGAAGCCGAAGAACTTAACCTAACTTATTTTATTTTACACTTTATACCTCCCGTGCGCTGCTTCGTCTGCGTAGGTAATTTTAGTTTCTAAAATATCCTGTGCCCGCTGTACCAACCCCATGGAGATTTCATATCATAAAATGGCAAACAGATAAAAAAATCTAAGACCTGGTCTACAATATGGCGCCAAAAATCGGCCATTTTAATTTTCGTAATTTTGATATACCGCGTGTCATTCTCACAATTGAGATGAATCTCTCAAGCTAAAATCCATCAAGCTGTTTAGGCCGCAGAGCGTGACAAAGAAATACCTACTAGTAGTTAGTAAGTAGGCATCCTCTTATCATTACTATGAGACGAAATACTTAATCAGTGCTTTTTGTTTACTTTAACCGGATTTTCTAAATAACATTGTTATTTCTAACTAATTGTCCATACCCACAGCTAATTACTGTTAAAAGGAATGCTTATAACTATGAGCGAATATTATTAGCATATCTAATTACTTCTATTGTACGAAAAAATTCTATAAAATCAAGGAAATAATGTGCTTTATATAAGCATCCGTGTATAAATGTTGTTTGTTTTACTTAATTTTCTGTCATTGGCATTTTTTATGAATCATAATAACAGGCCGATGTCTGTACATTGAAGATATTAAAGAAAAATGATTGGAATGGGAGGTCTTTATTCGAGCAACAGAAGCCTAAATAATATTTTTTTTTATTTTTGTCTGTCTGTATGTTTGTACGCACATCAGTCAAAAACTATGTATTACTAGAAGTCTAACTTAAAATCGGGTGTATGTTTCATCTTGATACGTCACTTAGAATCGGACTTATAGTATGTTTATCTTTTTGGGACTTGTAAATATATACATATATGTATATAATATAAATTTATTTCCGAAAATAAATCTTTTATAAGCCAATGTCAAATAAATATATTTTTTTTAAGTAAGTACTAGATGGTACCGCCATTTCCTATCTCAAGACCTCTGAGAAAAAACATCGAAAGAGACTCATAGAATTATGTGTTCTTTATTTATAAAGTCGTATTTATGATTTCACACTATAAAATTAACAAAATCGTACAAAACAAAATACGAGTAATTGTAATACAACAAGATCAAAGTTTAAGGTCCTTATTGGAAACGTTATTTGAGGGAGATAAGGAATGAGTAGGTAGATATTAATAGGACACAATCAATTCCACATTTCCACTGCCCCACTAGGTACAGTAAATGCTCAAAAGTCCATAAGCACGCTAAGCATTGCTATGAACAGTACGAGCGAGCTCGATACAGCCAGTGCGTGTCACTTGTTAACGACAATGAATAAGTCAAACTAAACGTCAAGCTATTGCGTTGTGAGATTGCCTATGGACTTTTGGTCGCCACTGTACAGTGCGAACAGTCGCACAGGGCAAATAACTTACATACCTACCTTGTTAAGTATTATTCGAAAATATCGAAATCAGTAAGTAAAATATTTAAGTACGCGAAATAATTACCACCCGAATTATTCTTACACCGAGTTTTTAACCCCCGACGAAAAAGAGTGGTGTTATAAGTTTGTAAGTAGTGTGTATCTGTGTGTCTGTCCGTTGCATCGTAGTGCCTGATCTGGTGAACCGATATTGATCATCAATGTTTTTTATGTTGTTTAAATGGTGTATCAGTCGAGAGTGTTCTTAGATAAGTTTCAAAAAAATCTGCTCAGCCATTTGAAGATCATCACCTCTTTTCTGATGAAGAGATATAAACAACTTCCACGGGTCTGATTGATTCGAAATTTGAAATCTCGTCACTTGTCAATGATATTACAAACTCCTGCAGAATACTCCTGTCAAAAGAACTCCTCGACTTCAACTTTATGACGCAAAAAATCTTAATTAATTATGTAAGAAAAAACTTAAGCTTAACTTACATTTGTAAAGGTATTTTTTTTGCGCGGTTAAAGGTAAGAAAGAAACCTGCCTTATCAGTCTAGTCACCTAGTGGTTGCAAACACGCCTTTGTGCGCCACAGGTTTGATTTCGAGGTAGAGCAAAGTATTATTTGGTTCTACTTTCAGGGAAGAACTTGACAGCTTTGTTGTGAAGTACCTTATCTTGTGAGTATGACAAGCACCCTGCAGACAGAGAGTCTGATGGTACGGACACCACCACATCAAGTTAGCACAAACTGCCAAATTTCCCCAATGGATAATAAACTCTATTATTTGTAAATTAAATTGAAAATTGATTGAAGAAATTTGACGTTTTGACAGTTTCGAATGACAGTCATCATGTACAATGGCTAAATGTAAAACGGTTTAATCGCGGAAAACTAAGAACAATTCCCGGGAGTTATACGTGTGTCGCAGCAGCCTCAAAAACCGCCGTAACAACACAGCTGTATAAATAAATTAAACCAAAAGAAAGGCAACTCACTTTTTCTCGAACGAATATCAGAATCTAACACCAAACTCACGATAAACATACACTAAGTAATTAATTATTTACACTTTTATTATCATCAAAACAAACACACCAAAGTTTTTCTAACCAAATTAGCAATATCAAGAATCTATAGCCGCGGTGTATCACATAAAACCAGAATATTCTCGTTTTAATATGCTGAACCCGTATAGATTTCGTAAAGATAAAAATAAAATGGCGAACACGCGTCGTTTCGCGCCAACGACATAAACAATACTAAAATGTATGGTTAAGCTTTATCGCGAGCGCTCATTCAAATTATCGAATAATAGAGATTATAAATAGTGTGTCTAATGATTTTGTGATTTTTCTAACACGAGGCGAGCACGTTTTTATTTAGTGGGTCAATGTTTTGGCGTAGTGTTTTATCAACGTGGCATTTTTTGATAGAGGGCGATGACCTGACAGTAATGAAAACAGACGACAAAAGAATTTAATTTAAAAATTTGAAATTAGAATCACATTTTAAAACTTCAAGGTATTGATTTTTTTTATTTAAGTACTTAGTGGTAGAAGTATTCATTTTGAAATTCCTTTTAAAAAAGGGATACTTACTTAAAAGAATTTTAATTATTTCCTTTTAATTCATGAAAGTAAGGACTTGTTTAATTTTGTAAAATATCAAAATCAATTGACACTTTCTAAGAGAAAAATATATTTAGCATAAGTAAGGTACATATTTTTCTGTCTGTTATGAGTCTAGACCAAAATGCAGATAATTATAACAATTAAGTATTTTTCTGCCGGTTGTCAGCAGTATTACAGTACCTACGCAATTAATTATTTTATGTACCAACGTTCAATTAAAGGTCCTCGCTATTTAGGCCGTCTATTTATTTATCTATCTATACTTATAATAAATCTGTAGAGAGGTCAATTCTGTACATGAAATATATTTCCAAAATAACTATCAGCGGGTGATTAGTGATCGATACTGACGCCAAAAATGCAATCAGTAAAATTTTTGTCTGTCTGTCTGTCTGTCTGTCTGTCTGTCTGTCTGTCTGTCTGTCTGTCTGTCTGTCTGTATGTTCGTTATAGAAACAAAAACCACTCGACGGATTTCAACGAAACTTGGCACAATTGTTCTTCATACTCCTGGGCAGGTTATAGTATACTTTTCATCACGCTACGATCAATAGGAGCAGAGCAGTGAAGGGAAATGTTGGGAAAACAGGAGAACTTACCCCATTTTTTAAGCTTCCGTCGCGTGTGCAGCCTTAATGGTTAAAGCTACACAGAAATCAGGTATGACGGAAATGTTCTCCTTAAAATTATATAAAAAATATTCCACGACAGCAAATGTCTATCTTTTATGGTTGACTCACAATAACACGTGTAACTCCTGATAGCTTAGCAGTTCGGAGCTTTCTGATTATATTTGTCTACTCTTACGTTAGGTGACTGACTGACTGACTGACATAGTGATTTATCAACGCACAGCCCAAACCACAGGTTATAGTATACTTTTCATCACGCTACGATCAATAGGAGCAGAGCAGTGAAGGGAAATGTTGGGAAAATGAGTGATTCATGAGAAAGGTTTCAAGCTATAAAACATCACGCTACAACCCTTAGGAACGGGGCAACGCAGGTGAAACCGCGGGCGAAGAACTAGGGAACAAAGTAACTATTCCACGCGGACGAAGTCGCTGGCAAAAGCTAGTATAGAATATATCCGCTATCGACGTTAAGTAAATAATTGATACGACTATCTTCGTCATGGTCTCCATTTCATTCTATTGACTGTCACAGGAGTATATCAGACATCGATATAGGTAGAAATATATCGAATACTTATTAGAAAAAATCGGATATTTTTTTATAAGTAATAAGTATTCGTTATTTTTTTGCTGAGTATGTCAGTTTTGTCCCCACCGCGTTGCTAAATATTTTGCCACAAAGTAATAATGTGCTAACATTACGAAGCGGCTGTAGCGTCAGACTTGCGATCATGTGGTTGCCGGTTCAAACCCCACCCATTGCACTACCGACGTAAACCCACTCGTAACACAAGCATTTAACGCGATAAAATCCGTAAAAAGTAGTTTTATTTCAATGTCTAATATTCGCGTAAGTGTCAGAAACCAGTACAAGCATTTAACTTAGCACGAAGGGTTAACAAGATTACAAGAATACTAGTAATGTGCGACCCAAATTCCTAGTAAGTTTAAAAAAAAAGACGTGTGGCACTCGGGGACTGCCGCGGTAAAGCTATTGCTATAGCGTTTTTCATCAACTTATGTAATACAACCAATGCCACCTAAAGGCGGGTTGCTGAACTAAAGAGACAAGCGTGTTAGGTTTTTTTCGTTACGGAATTTCTGGATTCGGTCCCCACGCTCAAGGCCCGCGATAGAAGCTATGCAATAGCTTAAAAATTGTGTTCCGGTTTGAAGGGGAGTGTAGTCAGTGACATTACTGGACAGTTTCCTGATGATATCGCGCGCGTGATACTTACCACAAGTGTTGCTGCGTCTAAAGGCTGCGGTTCTTGCTTACCATCAGGCGGCCCGTATGCTTGTCCATGATCTTATTTTAATAATAACATTAAATTTAAAATTTCAATTACCCTCGCAACATCAAGACCTGGCTATCTAAGATGTTCTTGCAATAACATTGAAGTATCTAATTTCAAATCGATCAGACCTGTGGAAGTTGCGCACATCACTTCATGAACCAAAAAAGAGCTGATAATCTTCAAACGGCTGGCCAGAGTTTCTTAAATCATAGCTAAGAACACTCTCGATCAAGTATCCTTTCAACCAAAAAACCCAATCAAAATCAGTCATAGACACACAGATACACACTACAAACTTATAACATCCCTCTTTTTCGTCGAGGGTTAAAATATATTGTTAAAGCCGCGAAGTTGGGTTTGACTTGAAATTCAAGTAAAAATGTTTTTTTTTTATATAACATTACAAGCATTTAAGAAAAGAGTCTAGTTGCCCGGTTCCAAAAAGTGACATGAAGAAGAATCCGGCAAGAAACTCCATGGACACTCCTTTAAAATTAGAGGTGTTGCATTCTTCATGCCTGACAGATAACGTAAAGCTTAATTCAGTAGATCAAAATATGTGTGTGTCAACTGAGACGGGATTTGGGAAATTCCTACGGGATTAGGAAAAACTTATCATCTGGAATTATACCGCGCTCTACCGCGACTGTAGATAGTTATATTTTAAACTAAAGTTCCCGTGCGCCTGCGTACCTGCTTAGGTAATTTTTGATTCTAAAATGTACTGTACCGCTTTAACTACTAATTATCATAAAATGTGTTAAGTCTCATTTATGAGGAAGAAAACGATTGTCAAAATGTCACCAGCGAATGACAGCTGTACATATTATTATGTATCTTGATGATGTCATATGTTTATGTGTAAATGTATGTTAAACGCATGAATGTATTTGCGGACTTTCATACAAAGTTTCACCCCCCTTTTCACCACCTTAAGGGCTGAATTTCCAAAAATCCTTTCGCTCGTCAACAGTGCAAAACGAAACCAGTATGCATAGTTTCAAGGATCTAGCTCCTCTAGTTTCGGCTGTACGTTGATACGTCAGTCAGTTAGTCAGTCAGTCAGTTTCTTCTTTTATAATAAAGGTAGATATATTTTTTTTTAAATTGGCCGGAAATGTCGCGTGCGGATCGTTAGCTTGAAATACAAATGAATTTGAATTTGAAACGTTAAACAGGTTATCAATGAATTATCGCTAAGGATTTATAAAAATGCCTAATACGTACAATTTAATATTTAATGATATACGATAGGAAAATTTTAGAGATTAGGTAGGCAAGTACACTATTTAATTATTTTTAAATTCTGTAAGACAGCTGAAGACGTTGTATCCAAGGCAACCGTTATCGCAGCTAAAATATAGTGATAAAACGATACTATGAATCTAAATAAAGCGGAATATAATCCAAACGAGTTTCCATATAAATCAGTCCATCAAGTGCGGGACTTGGGTATTATCCTTGACTCTAAAATATCTTTTGTTCCTCAATATAATAGCATTGTCAACAGAGCTGCCAAAATGTTAGGTTTCATAAAGCGAAATACCAGGGACTTCAAACGTGCTGAATCAAAAATTGTTGTATATAACACACTTGTGAGAAGTATATTGGAGTTTGGTAGTGTCGTCTGGAATCCCCGGGATACAGTTCAGTTCAGTGAAGTCTGCCAACCCGCATTAGGTTAGTGTGGTGGACTATAGCCTAATCTCTTTCATTCTGCGAGGAGACCCGTGCCCAGCAGTGGGACAATGTAATGGGTTGATTATGTGTGTGATTTGTTAATGTGAATTTGACGCGATAGAGTCCCTTAAACTGGTTTTGTAGAATATTCGCGTAAGTCTCAGAAATCGATATGAGTATAGCATTAAAATTCATTTCGGTATTTAAAACTTTATGTAAGTAGATAATATCAAAATATTAATCCTTTTTAGGTATATTTAATCATTAAATGTTCGAATCATGAATATTCGGAAGTGGTTAGATAATATATTATCTATAGGAGGTAATTTAATTAAGTATACTTCATTGAAAAAGGTTTTTTTTTAAAGTACACATAAAGTTATTTTTTAGTAAAGGAAAAAATTCAATCGCGGGCAGGATACAAACCTGCGTCTTCTGGTTTGATATACCAGACGCTCTGACCTCTAAGCCACCGCGAACCCTGCCGTCACTATCTTTTTGTGATTTTTTTGCATTTTCCATGCTAAGATTATTAAGTTATTTTTTAGTAAGTAAGTATTTTTCAGAAGTACACATAAATTTAAAACCTTCTGTAGCTGGAATCTGAAAAAAAAAAACAAATTTGGGGGTAGTTAAAATCCAAGTGAAAGAGGTCTAATAGGTGTACGAGTATGTACCTATATCAATGTGTTATTGCAGTAATAACAAAACAAAATCCTCGCCCCGCCTTCTTCTGCCAGCTCCGATTGGTCAATCTCAAAACACAATCGACCAATCACAGCACTTCCCACAAACCCCCTTTCGAAATTTAAATATTGTTATAGATTTTCGTCAGTCGCCTTCGATTCGTCGCACTTTCAGCATCCTTTTTGTACTTGCGATAAAAATTGTGCTTTGTGTGGATAATTTAATTTTATTTCCGTTTGTGATTTCATTTTTATGCCAACCGTGACAGAAATTTCTGGAGGCAACGGTGAGTTTGCCATTTAATAAGAAAAACAAATAATTAGAAATAAGTATTACCGTGTATATTTAGAATTAGTTACTAAAACATTCACAATGTTGTAAATGAATCGATTCAATTCAATTCTCAAAAGCTTATTTCAACAATTCTATAAAAATCCTTTATAATAATATAAAATTAGCGGTTCTATAGGACCAAATTCAAAGAATATATTTTCTTCCATACTTCAATCAATCAGTATTTTTTCTTTGAATCTTCTTTTGTTCAATCTTCAATATTTTTGTCTTACCTACTTCTTTTACTGTGTGATTTCTGTTTTTTTTCTTTCGTTATATACAATTTTCAATAATTGGTATTGTCCAGGTACACTTAAAAAAAAGACTGAATTTCTGGTAATCCCGTCCGTTATCTGGTCTGGTCATCTGGTCATCTGGTCCCGTTAATGCTGGGAATGGTTTCTTCATCTAAGCTGCCTTTCTTTAGACTGGATTCCACAGGGCCGGATTAACAGGTTTGGAGGCCCTGGGGCAACAGAGGCCCCCTGGTCCCTAATTATTTTTCAAATAAAATGATCAATTTTTTCAGAGGAGTAGATGATTTCGCTAAAATCATAGTAAATCACTTTTTTGTCCTATCGTAAGTTATTAATTGTTATTTAATTTACTAGTGTTTACTCGAGGGAATTTGAAAGTTTTTTTTTCGAAGTCTATTGTGGGGGCCCCTCTTTTGTGGGGGCCCAGGGGCTGGTAGCCCCAGATAGCCTCCCCTAAATTCGGCACTGGGATTCCACCTAGACCCAACATAGGAAAAGACTCCGCAGATTCTGCTTATCTTACTGAGGTCATTCCCATATTATTACCTATATTCGTCGTTAAGTGCAGGTTTATTATTAGCACTGTTATTTTCTATATTGTAACAACATAAAAATAAAGCATATGAGCAGCTTGATGGTAAGCGGTAACCGTAGCAGACCCCAGTAACACCAGTATCACTAGCGCATTGTCATCTTGATACCTCAGTTGTTAAGTATCATATCCCCAGTAATTTTACTGGCTACATTATTGGTAAAATATTTGGTACATTAGTGGTAAAACTCCAGATGAATTAAGCAGACTTCTAGCACCTTGATAATGTATTTATTTTAAAAGCTCTTTGTCAAATCATTATCCTCTTGCATAAAATGTATCTAAATTTACTCGTGGTTAGCGCAGTACGTCATTGTCGCCAAATAAAGTCATATGAAACGATATTTTTTTTAATTTATAATTAAATTTAACAAACAGGACTGTAAATGGTGCTCCGTGCTAATTATAGCGATTTCCTGTGATAACTGTATCCGGTGATAGCTAACAATAACGTCGCTTTATATAGACGCAGCTGTTTTATGTACTTTGTGACAAACACTCAAATGTGTCCCTGTTTCCTTAATATTATCAGTAACTTTGGCATCATCTATGGCTGGACTTCAGTCTTCCAATTTTGGGCAAAGTGCTATTAAAATTAGTCTGTAACCAAATGGCCTACTGCGGCTTCGCAGATTATATCCACAGCTTTGCGAGTCCTCTTTGATGGGATACTTTCAAAATTGTTTTTAAAGCGATGAGTTTATCTACATTTTAAATTTCGCACAGCCAAATGTAAAATGGCCTCAATCAACCAGACCATTCATATCGCGGGCGTGGCTGCTGAGCGTTGGTGTACATCAGAACACCTATGTCTAACCCTTTAAGAAAATAATATGTTAGAAATAAAGACAACTGATTGACATGCACGGCACAAAATATTTTTTTACTATTTCCTACATTTTTCGTATACCCTATTTGCTACCACTTCTTCTTCATGATAAGAATTTTCTAAATATATTCCTCCATCATCATCACCAGTGTACTTCGATCCTGATTCTTCTGCCATCGTTAATCCTCGCGTCTTTGGTTCAGCACATGGTTCATCCGTTTCTATGTCCATAAAATGGTTACTATACTCATCAGTATTATTTGGTTGGTGTAGTGTATCCACCAGCGATGGCTTCAGACCAGGAGTCTTGCTCCGATGAGGAGCCAGACAGTGAGATGCTGAGCGACGACCTCTGTCTGCCGGACAGCGATGATGATAGGCAGTCCATCAGAAATGTTCAGGTGAGAATGACATTAATTAATGATCTCCAGGTCATTAAAACTTTCTATCTACCCGCGACTCCGTGACCATGGATGCTATAAAGCATCTAAAATTTGAGGTTTTAACGAGCTGTCCAAATTTTAATAATTCTTAAAAACAACTGATAGAAATATCCGACAGTAGTAGGTTTAGGATAGAGCACGCAATTGAATTAAATAAATCTTCGGGTAACTTGCCATGTAAAAAAAAAAATTGAACTCTTCGGGCATTGGCTCTCACATACACACAAAACTGTAAAACTGTTTGTGAACATCATCTAATCAAGTGAATCATTAAAAGTGTTTGCTGTTTAACCTCATAGAAGACTCATAAATTTTCTAATGTAATTTAATACAGTTATTCCCTTTTTCGTCCAACTCCATTGAGTGCCAAAATCTTAGATTGTTCTGAAAACATGCCCTTCTAACCTTTAGTTACAATTACATTATCATTATTGGCAGCTTCGCTTATTATTTTAATGATAACCTCTTTGGTAATACAGAGTCTACCGGAAGACCTGCCATCTTTAAACTCTTGCCTTCTTCGTCCTCCACGGAAGCTGTTCACCAACTGCCGCGAGCGTTGGCGGCAGCAGAATGTCAGTGGTGCCTTCGCAGAGTTGAGGAGACTGGTGCCCACCCATCCACCTGATAAGAAGCTCTCCAAGAATGAAATACTGAGGATGGCTATCAGGTTAGTAAGAAGGAGGGCTAAAATTAAAAACAATTTGAGGTCAGCCTAAACTGGCTTATAGAACACGTTATGAAAAGTATTCTGTCCTTCTTTAGTAGGCTTTAACATCTACATAACATAAAACCGTTTCATACAAAATAAAATTTGGTGCAGTTTCATTAAAATTTGAAATACTTTAAATAGAGTAACTAAATTCGCTTCGCCCTTTATTTAAATTCCTATATTTGTATATTTTTTCTTGATTCTGCGGTCATTTTGTGTCGTCATTTTAGTTATCACTTTTCCTTCAGTATCATACATAAAAATAAAATGTAAACAAACACTTATCATTGTTTTGATTTTATAATCGTTGGTCTATTTCGCTTTAATTGGAGTAAATTAATCATAACTGATTGATTCTACAGGTACATAGGTCTTCTATGCGAGGTCCTAGAATGGCAGAAGTCCCACGGTCTTTCCATGAACAAAGAAAACTCTGCAAGTCTTGCAATCAAATGTGAATCACCTCTGAGTCCACAATCTCGGAGACTCCGTCTAAAAAGGCCGTACTTCAGTGAGGAAGAATGTCCTAGAGCAAAGATTTACCACGAAAGTAACGATTTCCCAAGATACGGTAACGAAGAAAATGAAGAAGTAAGACGAGGATTCCAAAGACCTATCGGTAATAGAACTGATTTTTACTTCGGCAAAGAGCATTTGAGAGTTCTAAGGAGTCAGTTTTATTTTCCTCCAAGGTGGCGACAAAATATGCCATTCAGGAATTTGGCTGATCGTAATGGAAATAATCTGTTGATGATTGCTCCGGCAAATAATGGGAAAGATGAACATGATGGGAAAATGCAGAATGGTCAAGGAAGTAAGGACAAAAATGATAAGGATGGAAAGTAGATCTCGATAGATGTAATAATACTAGATATACCTGTATTGGAAGCTAAATAATAGGCCTAGTAAGATAATAATAATCATCATCAACCTATTTACTATTGCACTGCTAGGCATAGCCGAATCTCATAACGAGAATGGTTTCTAGGCATCAAACGCGAGTGATACCCTTGGCGTTGCAAGCGTCTATAGCGCTACGGTAACCGCTTACCATTAGGCGGGCCGTATGCTTGTTTGCCACCTTAGTGGTATACAAAAAAACAACTATGTTGGATTAGTTTCTGTCGCAAAAATTCTTTCAGGTCTGTAAACTTTCCATGATCATTTCAACATGATTTTGGATATATTTAAAGAGAGACTCTTGGATACAAACTCAACATGGTCAAATCGCTAGACTACCTTTGTTTATAAATAGGTAAAAGATTAATTTAAATGAAGATCTAGTACCTATAGAAAGGAAAGATGTATGAATCTGTGTAAACGCTAAGAAGATGAGTGATGGAGATGCAAGTAAATTAGAATGAGAGCATAATAGGAAAGACGGATTATTGATAGCTATAACAAATATCAAACATTTTTGTTCAAGTTAACTGAAATATTTTTTTATCCGTCCATGTTTTGTTATACATTTCGTTTGGTTTATATAGTTATGTAAACCACCTTTTATTTCCGTTGATTTTTTTATGTACCTATTGTAATGCTCCAAAGAAGTAAATTATAGTTGGTAAGTAGGTATTATTGTATAGTTGTATTAAGTAATATTATTTGATGTTTTAAATTGAAGATGTCCTGCCTAAAGCTATTCAAATTTTCTATAAATGTCTGTAATATATTATTACTTTATCGTTAGAAATATTAAAATAAAAACACACTAAACACAGTAAAATATAAACACACTAAACTTACGATTGCATTTCATTTCCCGATCTCTTTTCCTCATACAGCTACTGTATCATGTATCTTTGTCTGTTAAAAGGGGCGGGGCGCTCCGCCCCCTGTCATTTATTGTCGGTAATTGAATTTCCACCCCCGTAAGCTTGTATTTGTTACCCTACCTTATCTCTCGCAAGCAGAGAGGTTTAGTGTGCTTCCAACGTGTTTCATGCTTGATATAAAATTCACCTACGAGTAGGTAAAATTGTCAACATTACTCCTCTCTGAATGAAAGGGGGAGGGGGGGGGGGTTAGTTAGGCTTATATTTCAGCACGCTGCCGCGCTGGTAGACCGTACACCCCGTCGAGAAAATCTCTCGGCTATGCAGATTTCCCCACGCCGTCTTCCTTTTACCGTTTAAGCGCATGATAATTAATAATTATTTATTAACTAGCTGACCCGGCAGACTTCGTACTTTCATATTTATTCACCTTTTAAACCTTCTCTGGACTTCCACAAATAATTCAAGACCAAAATTAGCCAAATCGGTCCAGCCGTTCTCGAGTTTTAGCGAGACTAACGAACAGCAATTAATTTTTATATACATAAATACGGATATGATTTCGAAAAGACGAGAAAAATATAGGTACTCTAAACGCGGAGGTGTCTCTCGGTGTGTCGAGAAAGGTTACCCATCCATAGGCAGACTGGAAAGCATAGATTAGGCCTGTACCTCTGTTTCGGTCAAATCGTTTTTAGGGTTCCGTACCTTAAAAGGAAAAAATGGAACCCTTACAGGATCGCTTTGTTGTCCGTCCGTCCGTCCCGTTCGTCCGTCTGTATGTCAAGACCATTTATCTCCGAAACGCGTGGAGGTATCGAATTGTAATTAAAACCGTATAGGTACTCGGGTCTAGTCGCTTGAAACTGTGTAAAAATCAAACTTCTAAGTTAACGTACAAAACGATACATCCGTTTACTTATGCCGCATTTTTTACTTTTAATATTATTATTAGCCGTCATTTATTATTAAATTGGTATGTTGGAATTCGGTTACTAACAGAGGAACAGTTATGTTCCCCAACGACGCCGTATTAAAGTGTAGTAATGTGGTTGTCACTTTTATAATTAATTTTTAAACTTTATAATAATCTATACTTATAATAAATCTGTAGAGAGGTCAATTCTGTACATGAAATATATTTCCAAAATAACTATCAGCGGGTGATTAGTGATCGATACTGACGCCAAAAATGCAATCAGTAAAATTTTTGTCTGTCTGTCTGTCTGTCTGTCTGTCTGTCTGTATGTTCGTTATAGAAACAAAAACCACTCGACGGATTTCAACGAAACTTGGTACAATTGTTCTTCATACTCCTGGGCAGGTTATAGTATACTTTTCATCACGTTACGATCAATAGGAGCAGAGCAGTGAAGGGAAATGTTGGGAAAATAAGTGATTCGTGAGAAAGGTTTCAAGCTATACAACATCACGCTACAACCCTTAGGAACGGGGCAACGCAGGTGAAACCGCGGGCGAAGAACTAGGGAACAAAGTAACTATTCCACGCGGACGAAGTCGCTGGCAAAAGCTAGTTAAAAATAAATTACTAAAGTGTATGTATATAATTATAAGTCTATATACTAATATGTTATTATATTTATGTAGTGTAATAATTAATTTGGACTGCCTCATTAGTCTAGTGGTCCCAAGCGCGACTGCTACGCTAGAGATCCTGGGTTCGATCCCCAGGTCGAGCAAAGTGTTATTGGGTTTTTCTATGAAATTCTCAATAGCAGCTCGGAGTCTGCATTTAGGCTCTGGATCTGGCATTAGGCTCGCCCCCTATTACATAGGACCTAAACATGAGCTCCCTAAATTATGGTTGAGCTACACGATGACTGATGAATGCGTGCCGTCAGTTGGGACTGGTCTACTCAAAGCTGCTATGGTTCTTTCCTCAAAAGGCCATTTCAGACATTACCCTACATCGTACCACTCACATATACGTGTTCTTCCATGTCTGGACTTTAAAAGAGACCATGATTCTCTGAGTTTGTTTAGGTGTTTCTTCTCAGAGGTCGTCAGTTA
This sequence comes from Acronicta aceris, assembly GCA_910591435.1. Lineage (NCBI taxonomy): Eukaryota > Metazoa > Arthropoda > Insecta > Lepidoptera > Noctuidae > Acronicta > Acronicta aceris. Next base: position 2,050,436 of record OU342781.1, on the reverse strand, counting down.
GGAAATGCCGAAGCTATCTAGCTAAAAAAAAACCCAAACCATGACATGTAAAAGTATCTCTAAAGATCTACTTGCAGAATAAATGAATAATTAAAAAAAAAACGTTTAAAAAAAATCATTTCATACAGGCGAACTGTGGGTGTACATTAGTACGCCTAACCCTTCGGGGAATACAGGCGTGATGGTATGTTATGTTAATAATTAATTTTAACTATTGTTTGTTTAGTACACCATGGCCCTTACCCCCGTTTTCAATATCTTTCCTGTCCAAGGTTGTCTGGTGGATATCGCTATTAGCGATAAGACTTAGGTACTTATCTTGTTTCTTTTGTTGGTGCACAATAAGGATTATTTTGTTTTAATTTTATTTTTTCTATTCTAAAAGAACGACCACCTTGTAGTGCGAGTCGGACTCGCCCACAGGGGGTTCCGTACAAATTTGTAGAGGTACATATTATAATTAAATAGTGACCCGGCCGCGGTTTCACCCGCGTTACCCCATTCCTAAGAGTCGTAGAGTAATGTTAAATGGTTTAAAACCTTCCTCTTGAATCATTCTATCTATTAAAGAAAACCGCATAAAATCCATTGCGTAGTTTTAAAGATCTAAGCATACATAGGGACGGACAGACAGCTGGAAGCGACTTTGTTTTATAAAAGTACTATAGTATAGTTTTCAGATTTTTCCCTATACTTGTAGTACAAGACGGTATTACTTGCCAGATTTCGTAGTTCTAGGTCAACGAGGAATATCCTATTAATTTTGATTCCCTTGAGAGTGTCGAAATATAGGTTTTATGCGGCATAAATGGCCGTATCAGTTTTTTACGTGAATTTAGAAGTTTGATTTTTCCACAGCTTTAAGGGACTGTAGACCTGAGTATATGGATTTAATTTCAACTCGATACCTCAACGCGTTCCCGAAATAAAGGGTCTTAACAGATTGTGTATGTGAGAATTTGTGTTTGTACCCACGATACAGGAAAAAGATCCTAGAGTGGGGCAATGTTCTTAAAAAAAAGACGGACGGACCGACAACAAAGTGATCCTATAAGGGTTCCGTTTTTCCGTGTGCGGTACGGAATCCTAAAAAATAAACAACACTGCTTGACCGAATTGAATTCACAACCACACGCTCAACAGACTTGTTTGTGACCATTTAGGGGGTACAAAAATGCCCCACTCCTACAATATCAATATCGCTCTACCGCCTGCTTGAATTATAAGGCAAATGATGACAAATAAGTGGATTTGCGATAACACTAGTTATAATCCGTACAGTGTAGGTGCAGGCAGTCGGCACGCGACCGAACGGCGCTCCGTCGTAAACTTGGGGTCGGTCAGATAAGCACTGATTGATTTTTATTAGCACACTAGCTTTTGCCAGCGACTTCGTCCGCGTGGAATAGTTACTTTGTTCCCTAGTTCTTCGCCCGTGGTTTCACCTGCGTTGCCCCGTTCCTAAGGGTTGTAGTGTGATGATATATACATTGATAGCTTGAAACCTTTCCCATGAATCACTCATTTTCCCAACATTTCCCTTCACTGCTCTGCTCCTATTGATCGTAGCGTGATGAAAAGTATACTATAACCTGTGGTTTGGGTTGTGCGTTGATAGATCACTATGTCAGTCAGTCAGTCACCTAACGTAAGAGTAGACAAATATAATCAGAAAGCTCCGAACTGCTAAGCTATCGGGAGTTACACGTGTTATTGTGAGTCAACCATAAAAGATAGAAATTGCTGTCGTGGAATATTTTTTATATAATTTTAAGGAGAACATTTCTGTCATACATGATTTCTGTGTAGCTTTAACCATTAAGGCTGCACACGCGACGGAAGCTTAAAAAATGGAGTAAGTTCTCCTGTTTTCCCAACATTTCCCTTCACTGCTCTGCTCCTATTGATCGTAGCGTGATGAAAAGTATACTATAACCTGCCCAGAAGTATGAAGAACAATTGTACCAAGTTTCGTTGAAATCCGTCGAGTGGTTTTTGTTTCTATAACGAACATACAGACAGACAGACAGACAGACAGACAGACAGACAGACGAACAGACAGACAGACAAAAATTTTACTGATTGCATTTTTGGCATCAGTATCGATCACTAATCACCCGCTGATAGTTATTTTGGAAATATATTTCATGTACAGAATTGACCTCTCTACAGATTTATTATAAGTATAGATTAGAGTGAAGTGAGGAAAGGGGGAAGGAATCTTTTTTTTGATAAATAGCGTTTGGTTTTAGTTTCATTCGCATCCTAAGACTTTGTGGTAGACTATGTCATTGTCTAGTGTTCAATCTATATTTTTACCAAAATTCATCAAATTTCAGGTTTCGGGTTCAGGTTCAGCGGTTAAGGCGTGGAATCGTAACAAATAGACAGAGTTTCTTTCGAGTTTATAATAAATACAGCTTCTGCTCGCAACTTTGTCTGCGTAGACTTCCGAATGGATCCAAACTGGATAAAAACTAGTCTATTTGCCATTCCAGACACATAATCTATCGCTGTGCCAAATTTTATCCAGATCCATACAGATTGAGTAACAAGCATCCATCGAAACTTCGCACTTATATTGGTATATTTACAAGTAGTAAGAACAATAGGTATCGGTATGGATTGGGATAAAATGATTATTCTAAAGGTTTGGTTATCTAAAGTATTTTACAAAATACTTGATCTTTATTCTTTACATTCATAAATCAGTCTTTACATTATTCTTCGCCAGCTTTCTGAACTCCGATATCGCTTTTACAATATCATCCGCGAAGATCTTTGGCAGTTCGAAGGCAAGGAAATGCCCTCCATCATCCAGGACTGTCACGTTCACGAGGTTAGGGTACTTCAGCTTAAGAATGCAGGGTGGTTGGTACGCTAATTCGTATTTCGCTTGAAACACCCACGTGGGGACTGGTGATGGGATTCTGCGAAGGAAATAAACAATGTTTTTATGCGGATTAACTGCTTCATTTCTGAAGCAATGAGTCAAGTTCCTTCCTAGTTTCGATACACAGGAACCTATTATTAAGTTTTTCTTTAGAATTCTCAGTAGCAGCTCGGAGTTAAGGCAACAGGCGAAATGTTAGTATAATTACCGGGCACCAGAACATCAAGTTACCACAAACTGTCTTTCCCCAATGGATAATAAACTGTATTGTTTGGAGATTAAATTGAAAAATCGTTTTAGTTTATTCGTCCGATAGTAGAAAGGGCTAAGGGGAATAAGATCGTGGAGATCTGATGCACACTCTCCGAAATGTATCCGATAAAAAACCGATAAGCTAGCAACATTGCGGCGATGTTCCAGACTTTGGATTTAGGCCCAGATAAGGGAGTCGTTGCCAATGAGAAATTTGACAGTTTTGAATAGGTACCAAGATGTGCTGTTGGCTGTTCGTCAGTACGCCTCTGCAAGCTCTTCGGGGAAACAGGCATGATGATGTTAACCAATATCAAATGTGTTGATATTGGTTAACATCATCACTGCTGGGTACGGGTCTCGTGCTATATATAGTTCACCACGCTGGCCTAATGTGAGTTGGTAGAGTTCACACATCATCATCATCATCAGCCTATAGCGGTCCACATACGCCATCGAGAAAATCTCTCAAGCAGGTTTCCTCGCGATATTTTCCTTCACCGTTTAAATGCGAGTGATAATTATTTTACATACATACATACTTATATTCCCTGCCTATATTCCCCGAATAGGCAGAGGTATACTAATGTAACTCACAGTTCCCCGGTATGTTTAGGTCCCATGTAATCGGGGGCGAGCCTATGACCATTAAGTGGGCACAAATCCCAAACTCCGAGCTACTACTGAGAATTTCCCATAAGAACCCAATAACGTTTTGCTAGACCTGGGAAACGAACCGTAGCAGTCACGCTCAAGACTAACTAACAAATGAGGGAGTATTTATTAAGCACATTATTGCGAATTAGTTCTTTCTTTCTTTCGAATAGTCAAAAGCCTTGGATTTGAACTCGAGACTCACTGTTCACTCTTCGGATATCACTGTTTTTAATGGTATGTTAGGTTTTATCATAAAAGTTTATTCTAAATCTTACTCATCAATCTTCAATTCCATAATCTTCGAGTTGAAGTTCTCCGCATACAGTCTCATAGACGTGGTAATGGATCTGGTGGTCCAGTAAATCATCAGGTTATCCAACAGTTGGTCCTTGGTGAAGCGGAACTCTAGACCTCCGTCAGGCCTTGAGCGGTGCTCGGGTCGAGTCCAAGTGGAGAACTTTTCTAGAATGTATGACAGAAGACCGGCTGGCGAGTCGGATAGGGCAACACCTGGAAAAAAAGTAAGAAAAGGAATTATTACACACAGTTTATGATATTCAACCCTCACTCGATTCGGATATATCCGAAAAACATATTCTTGCCCTCCTGATCGTATTTCGGTACTTATTATCTTTCATGAGATAGTAAATCTATCTTGTTTCCATTTTTGGTCGGATAAATCGACTTAGGCAGTAACGAGGTGATCGTTTTGCATTCATCATTTCGGAAACTCTTATAACACAAACCACAGAAATTTTTCAACGCTTACCCACAGTATCTTCTTCCAGTAGGAACGAGAATCTCTTCATAAGCGGGTACCAATTATTCTGCCTGCGGTGTCGGCATCAACTATCAGGGGAATTTCTCCACACCTACCTACAGTATCCGGCTTGGTAGCCTGAATGTGCAAGTTCAGTCTCTTCCAGTAGGAATAAGAATCTATTCTTTAGCGGGTCCATTTAGTCTGTGGTGTTGGCGTCCACTATCAAGTGATTTTTTTAACACTTACCCACAGTGTCCAGCTTGGTAGCCTGAATGTGCAAGTATCCGGTCTCGTCCAGTAGGAAGGAGAATCTCTTTTTAGCGAGTAAAATCTGTCTGTGGTGTTGGCATCTACTATTAAGTGAATTTCTCAACACTTACCCACAGTATCCGGCTTGGTAGCCTGAATGTGCAAGTATCCGGTCTCTTCCAACAGGAATGAGAATCTCTTCTTCAGTGGGTACATTCTATCTGCGGTGCTCGCATCAACTATCAGGGGAGGGTACAGTGACCCTACTAACTCCAGGAATGTGCTGGCTGAAACCATGACGGTTGCCATATTCGAATGGTGTCCTAGGATCTCCTAAAAAATGAGTATTTTTAAATTAGACTGGTAGTTTCTGAGATTATTGTGTTCAAACAAAATAAAACCTACTAAACCTACTTGTCTAAGTGCGAATCATCCAACAAACCAAATATCATAAAAATCAGTCCACCCGTTCTCGAGTTATAAGTGTTGGAACAAACCCGACTTTGTTTTATAATATAGATGTTAAAAAAAACATATCTTAATTTCATCACCAAATAAAAATGATACAATAAATATTCATGAAAGTAGACATATTACTAAAGTTTAAAATTCACGATTGTCGTGCCAAAATTGCCGTGATTACCCCTAAATCTAGCAAATTCTTAAAATGTTATAAAATCATTATAGGCCTTAGCATGTTTGGCACCCAGGGATGGTGTCGCTGCCACCGTAAGTAGGTATTACCATTTCAGATTTCTTGTATAGTTAAAATGAATATACCTATAAAAAAAGAAAAATGTTAAAGCCACAATTATTGACAGTAGAGTTTACGTCACTATGGGTGCATAGGCTCATATATTTTATGCGCCCGATATGCGCCGACGCATTGTGACTCACCGGGACACGGTTTTGTTTCTAATTTTACCTTAGGAAACAGAGTGGCCATATTGCTGGCTATAATCGCGCCCCAGTCGCCTCCCTGGACATAGAACTGTTTGTACCCAAGCCTGTGCATCAGGTTCCTTAAGACCACACTTATTTGTGGGGCTCCTAGCCCGGGGCGAACGGCAGCCTGCAAAATAATAGTTAATTCTCAGTAAAAGAAATTGGACTTGTGACCGGTCAATGTCAATAGGGTCGCCCCTATTACATAGGTCCTACACATACCCGCAACCTATGGACGTAGATCAGAACAGCTCTGGATTCTCTTCGGTAGATACAGGCAGGATGGTATATTATGACTATGATTAGCCTGGTGTGTCCCACTGCTGGACACAGGCCTCCCCCTCATGTCTCCAACTATCTCAATCTTGTGCTATTTGGACCCAATCTACATTAAAGGAATCAAAATATAAAAATGGTATATTAAATTATCTTAAAAATACTTACATCCGAAAACCCGTATCCAGGTAGACTGGGGACGATGACTTCGATTGCAAAGTTCCTGTCTTCACTGACAGCAGTGAGGAGCGGAATCGCTTCATAGAACTCCCTGACTGACCCTGGCCAGCCATGGAGGAGCAGAAGGGGCACTGTCTCCACTCCCGAAGGTACCTGATGAAACAAGGAGTTTGCGATGACCCGTTCCCAATCTGGTTGAAAACCGGCAGCTATACATACTACATTCCACATACCTTCGGCGTAACTCTGATGAAATGTATGTCTAGACCTTGCACATTGGTCTTGTACTGCGGGAACTGATTCAGGAAGGTTTCCCTCTCCTTGAACTGGTATTCATTGGCCCAGTACTTCAGCCATCCATCTATCTGGGCACTATTGAAACCATATTCAAAGCCAACGCCTTCGAGCGGAGGGGCGAAACTGCGTGACCCTTTGAGACGGTCTTTCAAGTCTTTTATAGTCTGCAATTAAAGTAAAGATCAATATTTTTTTTATTGTTCATCTCGGCAAACAAGCAGATGATTCTAATGGTAAGTAGTCATGGCAGCTCATAGATATGGGCAACACCAGAAGAGGGAGGACTGGCTCCCACGCGCGGCTTGAAACACTCACTAAGGTACTTTACGACAGATTCCGACGTAAGGGAGGTCACCAGCCAGTCAAAATCCAAGAGGTGTTACCACCGACCAATTGTAAGTCTAGCTCGATTTCATTACAGGTCCATAGGATCGAAGATCTAGGTATTTGTTATTAATTTCAATTTGATGCCTTCACGCATTCCTGAATAAGAGAGTCTTGACAGTCAGACAGACAGACATACAGACGGACAGTGAAGTTATCCTGTAAGGGTTTCTTTTTGACCCTAAAAAAAATTAAGATGAATGTTATGTACTAACAGCATCTCCAAAACTGATATTGAAAGGTTTTACGCTTGTGTCCTGCTTTGCTTTCCCACTCTCAGGTCCCCACCACTCGTTATAGTCCAAATCTGGTAATGGTGGAGGTCCCTTCAGGAAAATGAAGTGTACTGGTAGCAGAATCACTCCTATTACTGGCAGGATGAATAGTAGACGAGCCATCTGTAAGGTCAGACGCTTTAAATTTTTTTTTTCATAGAAACCTGTCTCCCGAAGTAAGCTTCCCGAAGCCATTCCAGACATTGTCCTACATTGCAACATTAGTAGTTTAATTACCACTTATGAAATCTTGACTGTAAAAGAGACCATTATTCTCTGAGATTTTCGTTGTTCCTTATTAAAGGTCAAGAGACAGGGAAATAGTACGTTAAGTTTTTTGACGTTTTATTACAAGAATTTAAAAATCTAAAAACTTTGAATTGTAACATTATTTCTTTATGGGTCCGGCGGAGCTTGAATTGTCCACAAAAACGTAATACCGATATAAATCGTAATCCAGACAATATTCTTTTTTTTATGGGATAGGAGGGCAAACGAGCAGACGGATCGCCTGATGGTAAGCGATCACCGCCGCCCATGGACACCCGCAACACCAGAGGAGTCACGAGTGCGTTGCCGACCTTTTAAAAAGGGATTGGGCCTCCGGTAACCTCACTCAATCGGCGAAACACTGTCAATCACTGTCTTCTGTGAGGCCGTGGTATCACTCCGGTCGAGCCGGCCCATTCGTGCCGAAGCATGGCTCTCCCACTTAATATATTCTGTCAAATTATGTTATTATTCCGATTTGGATACCGTTAATCTAGGTTTCTACGATACTATTTCATCTACTACTACTTCACTGGAAATAAAAAATCGTTCCAAACTTGGTAAAGTTATCAAAAATTGCATATTGCTGCACACGATTGCCGCGCTGAAGTAGGTATTCGAATTCCCACTCCCAGTTTCATATGCTATTAAATTGTTTGGAGATCTCACAGTATTATTTCTTTCCAATAGCCGTCATATACCTAAACCTACAATAATTACTCTAACGTCACAATACATTCTTGCAGCAAATCAATTTTTGCACAAGAATCAACTGTGTGTTCGTTTATCTAAAGTTTATTTTGAAAAAACTGTACACTATCATAAATAGATTAATAGCTCAATGTAGATCAAACATAATAATAGTTATAAAACAGCTCTTACGTTTCCGTACCAAAGGACAAATTGCACAGTATAAAGCACTTAGTAGCTAGCAGCCAGTCCAAATTGATCACAGTGCTTCTTAAACTACCTCTCTATGTAACTGTGTATCACTGACTAAGCGGGGATAGACACCTACTTCGTGAATACAGTGCCCGGCACATTATCGTTACATAATCGTAGGTACTTAGTGATAAATATACCAAGTGATAAACAGCGGTGTTTTGATAATTATTTTCGATTATCGACCCATTTTTTTTATTTCTTTGTATGGAATTAACACAGAAAACCGGTGATAAACAACGCTTAAGTTATGTTTCACTGAGTGAGTGAGGTTACCGGAGGCCCAATCCCCTTTTAAATGGCCGGCAACGCACTTGTGACTCATCTGGTGTTGCTAGTGTTCATGGGCGGCGGTAATCGCTAAAAAAAATTACAGTGTCCCTTCTAGGGAATACTGGTGACTTCACAAAACAATGTTATCTAGACTCGAAACAAATATTCGTTGAACGCAAATAATTGCTTCAGGTGAGAATCGAACCCACGACAAGTGGCACAGCGGTAGTAGCTAGGTGACCAAATTAAACGCTACATCAAACTTCCAGTGAAATTATTTATTTAGATTATTGCAACCACTCTACAAAACTCATTTTGGTCCTTTTAACTGTCTCAGCTGAAAGGACCAAAATTTAGACAATTTTTTGTGTGCCATTGAAGCATAGCCCAGAATCTCCCCCACATTTACGTTAACGTTAACGTCTGTATGAGTTTTTGTTAGAAATTCGTTATATCATTACCAGTATTTAATTTTGAAAACATCTCGTTTAAAACATAAGAATTAGGTACCTAATCTTAAGTATCTCTTTGGTACACCTCTGTTTAACTGTTTGGGTGATACTTACGTGATGATATGTATCTATATTATGTAAAAAAAATCCAACTAAAAAACCATATAAAACTTTATTACACCCTGTAACAGAATCACAGTTCAGTCTTCTGATTCTTCTCATGCCATTCTCTAAACGCTTTGACAGCCTTGAACACATCTTCTGCGAAGACCTGAGGCAGTTCAAAGGCCAGGAAATGCCCTCCATCATTTAGGACTGTGGTGTTTATCAAGTTGGTGAACTTTCTGTTCAAGACGCTTGGAGGTTGGTAAAGGATTTCATTCTTGGCTTGGAGAGCCCAGGTTGGGACTGGCGAAGGGATTCTGTGAAGAATTCAAAGAAGGTTAGTATAAAATTAAAGGTGCCAAGTTTTTCTGAAAAAGAAATGAGATAAAAAATTCCAAGCTCTTTCCCAAATTTTAGGAGGCTAAAATCGCAAGTGTTGATGAATAAGAAAATTTCTACATACATACATACATATCTTCACGCCTATCTCTCATTGGGGTAGGTGGAGACTATAGGTTTCCACTTGCTACGATCCTGGCACACCACTTTCGCTTCATCTACGATCATTAATCTCCTCATGCATCGTCGGTTTAGAGTGCTCTTAATCTGACCTTTTTGAGAACGTCCGCAATTTGGCTGTGGTACGTTCACCGAGGTCGGCCCCTTTCAACTCTTCCATACGTTCTGGCCATGTATACTCGTTTCGTCAATCTTCATTCATCCATCCTTTCTACATGCACAAACCACCTTAACATAACTACCTTTCCCAATCTTTGTTACTACATCATATAATTTCTCATCATATCATTTCTCAGTGTAGGCCACGAGCGAGCTCAACAGAGAATCATATCGTACCCTTTTCCATGTGGAATTCCTATGGTAGTCAAACTTGATTTGCTGTTGTAATTTTTTTTAATTCGTGATAGGCTTACGCTTGACCGCCAGTTCGCCTGATGTTAAGCGATACTGCGATCTACGATGGAGATCGCTTGCCTAGAAGAAACCGATTCACTCGTAATTTAAAGACACTCAGATTATATCTATCAGGGAAGACCCACTCGGGAAGTGCATTCCATATTTCAGCGGTACGCATGATAAAAGTGGACTTAGCGTTTCGTTCGGGTTTTTGGAATGTCCATCAAATAAGTAGCTCGTGGTTTCACTCGCGTCCCGTAAGGACTAATGTTTCTCGGACACAACTTAACAGAGCCTTATTGCCTTTCCATTAGTATTTATAATATTAGGATGGATACTCACGCGTCCAGTCCATATTCCCTAATTTTATTTGAGAAATTCTCAGCGTAAAATCTCATCGAAGTCGTAATGGAGTTGGTGGACCAGTAGATCATTAAATTGTCAATGAGCTGGTCTTTTGTAAATCTGTAGTCGAGGCCTCCGTCGGCTTTCAACTTGAGGTCTTTGTTGGTCCATGTGGAGAACTTCTCCAGGATGTACGCGAGGAGACCGGCAGGAGAATCCGACAGGGGGACACCTATAAAGGAAATGGCGTTTAGGTGAAAACATGTTTTGGAATTGTTAATTGGTTTATTTCTGGCAAACGATACAAGGACTTTGTGATGGTAATTTTTTTTCTCTTACTTTTTGTTGTCGTCTTTTTGACGAAAGAACCATATGAAAATTGAATACACCCATGCCGAAAGATGGCAAACATAGATCAGTAATGATGTCCCTAACTCAAACATGTTTTAGGGAGCTCAACTGTAAGTAACTAATTGAAATAAAACTACTTTTTACGGATTTTATCACGTTGTATTGATATTATTTAATTCCCGACGTTTCTGATCCTTTACAGCATACATGGCCACGCAAAAAATCCGTAAACGCGTTAAAATCCGTAAAAAGTAGTTTTATTTCAATGTCTAATATTCGCGTAAGTATCAGAAACCAGTATGTAAGTAACTAAGTTAACAATAAAAAAGGAAGTATGATTTCACCCTAAGATTTAATAAAATTGACTTACCAATGGTGTCAGGTTTGGTAGCCTGTATGTGGAAATAACCCGACTCTTCCAGGAGGTATGCGAAGTGCTTGGACAGTGGATAGATCCTGTCGGCCAGGTGGTCTTCCACTATGAGGGATGGGACCACGGCGCCGATCAGTGTCCTCAACATGGAACAGGTATTCTGTGGAATAAAATTATTACTAATACATCATACTATCACGTTAGTCGATTACGTAATGAGAACAACAAGAGGTCAGCTTATACTGGATCCATAAAACCTACAAATGTTTTTTGGGATTTGGCTATGAAAATAAATATTGCATTGCAAAAAAACAAGGTTATTGTTTTGTGCTTATAATTGTAGCATACAACATTATAATAATATTAAATTAAAAATATTATATATATATATATATATATATATATTATTTATTTATTTATTTATAAAATATATAAATAAAAAAATATATATATAAAACTGCGCAGCATCAGGTCATGGTTACCATGTTCTTGCAATATCATCGAAGTAACAGGATACCAAAGAATAATGGCGTACTCCCATTAATTTTTTTGTTGCATCGGCACAAGAAAAATATGTAAAAATATAGAAATTTAAATCGTAGCTAAGAACACTCTCGATCAAGTCACTTTCCTAACAAAAAATCTGAATTAAATTCGGTCCATGCGTTTGGAAGCTATTTCATCTATGTTCATACGTACTTGAGTAAAAAGCATGTTGGAGTGATGTCCTAATATATCTTCAGGGAAGATAGTGGACATGACAGAGGCGATGGCCGCACCCCAGTCTCCGCCCTGCACGTAAAACTTCTTGTGCCCCAGCCGATTCATCAGGTTTCTAAAGATCACACCCACTTGGGGTAGACCCAGACCTGGACGCACTGCCGCCTGTTAGAAGCACATTTTGTATCTTAATTTAGAAAAGAATAGAATAGTTATAAAATTCTTTATTGCATTCCACAGCCTTGCAGCCTGGACTGTAAAAGATTTGAATTTCATTTACAACAGTGAAATTAGATAAACTGCCTCATTAGTCTAGTGCCCCTAAGGTACTGGTTCTGATTCTCAGTTTGAGCAAAGTGTTATAGGGATTTTCTAGAAAATTTTCAGTAGCAGCTCGGAGTTTGGATCAGTGCCTCATTTCTAAGAATGAATCACGCAAATGATGAGCTAAATTCAGTTATTTCAAACGACATTAAAATTTAATACTTACATCAGAGAATCCATAACCAGGAATACTTGGCACAATTAACTCAAAGACGAAGTTATACCCTGGAGTGTGACGGGTTAGCAGAGGGATTGCCTCGTAGAACTCCCGCACTGACCCCGGCCAGCCGTGCATTAGGAGCAGAGGAACTGTCTGCACATCTTTTGGAACCTAGGAAAAGAATTAGAAAGTATGAATCAAGATCTAAGGTAAAGGTGTCTCTCAATTATCATTTATTGTATGACCATTTAGATAGTTCTGGAATGTCCTACAATAAGTGAAAGCGAATGGAATATGACGCGTCATGTCGTTAGAATAAGACTAGGGCAGATAATGGTGAAGTGACGGCGACAATATAAAAATTAAAAGTGGTTAATCAAAGGGCGAAAATCAAAACGCATCGTTCTTAACTCACCTGCGGCTTTATTCTGATGAAATGAATATCCAGGCCTTGGATATTGGTCTTGAAGTGAGGAAACTTGTTAAGGAAGGCCTCCCGTTCACTGAAATTATACTTATCAGCCCAGTAGTTCACCCACCCCTCCATTTGAGCGGTGTTGAATCCATACTGGAAGCCAACGCCCTCTAGCGGAGCCGTGAACTTGCGGTGGTTCTTTAAGCGTTGCTTAAGATCTTTCACCATCTGAAACAAATCCGTACTAATATAATGTTTGTTCACGTAAATTCTTTACGTGGGAGAGCCATGCTTCGGCACGAATGGGCCGGCTCGACCGGAGTGATACCACGGCCTCACAGAAAACCGGCGTTAAACAACGCTTACGTTGTGTTTCGCCGAGTGAGTGAGGTTACCGGAGGCCCAATTCCCTTTTAAAAGGTCGGCAACGCACTTGTGACTCCTCTGGTGTTGCAGGTGTCCATGGGCGGCGGTAATCGCTTACCATCAGGCGATACGTCTGCTCGTTTGCCCTCCTATCCCATAAAAAAAATGTAAAATTAACTCAAACTACATTTTCACTCGCTTTAAATCGCTGAGCAAGTTTTGATGGATTTTGGTATAGAGGTAGATTACACGTTGTATACTAGTATAGTATTATATTTCTTGCCTTAGAGGAGGGCTTAAGCTTTTTATCTCAAAAAGTTATTTGAGACACGAGTGTAATGTGGACAACAGCTGACAATTATAAAAAATACCTTGTCTGTATATTAACACTACATGGAAGAAATTGGTGTTAGCATTTAAACTAACTATGTTGGGGTCGTGGCGACTATGCTTACGAGTTTCATGGCTTATACCGTAGAGCAAAGGAAGGCAGGTGTGGTTTCTAGTCGATACAGCCACCTCCCCAGGACAAACAATCCATAAGGATTTTCCGCACATCAACGAAAAGATTTCATGTAATAGTGTGGTGCACCTATTTTCATAAAACGGCTACAAATCTTAACTCCGAATTGCTACTGAGAATTTCATAGAAAAGCCCAATAACACTCCATAAGCTGGGAACACTCAGGACATTCCAATCATGAGCCACATTTGCGCTTGTGACCATGACTCGAGGTCTAACTACCAAAATCTATACCAATGATTAAATAAGCAAAGGAGGACGAGGGGAGCCGAATTTCTTTACTTAATTTTGCTGGTATTCATTATTATTATAGAAATCCAATCTCAAACTTACCGGTTCATCAAACTTGATTTTAAATGGCCTGATAGACTTGTCCTGTCTGCCCTGCGTCTCCTTCGGTCCCCACCACTCTTCGGAGTCGAAGTGTGGGATGGTTTGTGGACAGCAACCATTGAAGGCGAACCACGCCGCCACGCCCAGCGCGGCAACCAATACTACCTTCACTATAATGCCCATGAGGATCTGAAAATGGAATCTAGGTTTTATGAAATTGCAATTGAAAATTATAATCGTGAATGGTAGTGTGTTCTTTTTTATTATACTAGTCGACTTTCTCCCACCTATGTGTCTGTGTATCTGTCTGTTGCATCGTAGCGCCCAAACGAATGGACCGATTTTGATTTAACATTTTTTTGTTTGAAAGGTGACTTGATCGAGAGTGTTCTTAGCTATGCTTTAAAAAAATCTGGCCAGCCGTTTAAAGATTACCTATCAGCTCTTTTCTGGTTCATGAAAGGAGTGCGTAACTTCCAAAGGTCGACTTGAAATGTGGTATCCTATTACTTTAATAATATTGAAAGAACATGGTAGCCTTGTGTGGATGTTGCGGGGTTTTTAATTTTTAAATTGAATGTTAAGTATATACCAAGATAGTTACTAGAGTCTAGTTACAATATGTCGGCAAATTACGAATTTAACTGTAGTGCAATGGTGCGCATCGAGCCATGAACACACTCCCGAGGCATATTCAGAATTTATTGCCGCTACACCCATGGTTATAGATGATAAATTATAGTCAAGTTACCTACTATGTAGATAATATACAACATAACATAACATACCATCACGCCTGTATTCCCCAAAGGGTTAGGCAGAGGCGTACTAATGTATCTACACCTACAGTTCACCGGTGTGTTTAGGTCCCATGTAATAGGGGGCGAGCCTATTGCCATTATAAGATAATATACAAGTCAATATTAATGTGTTTTAGAACTAGACTGCATACAAAGGAAATAGTATGTATTTCCATGCAGAAAAACAAAGCCTTTCGAAGTCTGTACGTTAGGACTTCCTTACAACAAAATTAGTTGCTATCAGAACCTACCAAGTAAAATAGTTACGTAAGTAACCTACACTGTAATATCAGGAATTAAGACCAGCCAAGCCAGTAGAATGGTAATTATAGACGTCAAACAATACAGTTTGTATGTCATGTCATGTAATTATTCTAATTAAAAATAATTCGTCTAAAAGAACTCGACTCTGAGGAATATTTTCACAGAAAACCGGTTTCATCCATGTAACAAAAACGGTGAAATATATAAATATTCGTACGTTTTATTACCCGACTGCGAAAGGAGGGTAATGTCTTTTGAGCGTATGTATGTATGTCACATTCTTTGGAACGTTCTATAACATAAGCCGAACGGATTTCAACATTAGAGGTGAGTTAGATTCGTCTCATATGTGATCTTTAATTCACGGTTTTAAGCTATTGCATAGCTTCTATCGCGGGCCTTGAGCGTGGGGACTGAATCCAGAAATTCCGTAACGAAAAAAACCTTACACGCTTGTCTTGGTGGCATTGATTGTATTACATAAGTTGATAAAAACCAATGCCACCTAAAGGCGGGTTGTTGAACTAAAGAGACAAGCGTGTTAGGTTTTTTTCGTTACGGAATTTCTGGATTCGGTCCCCACGCTCAAGGCCCGCGATAGAAGCTATGCAATAGCTTAAAACGCTATGCAATAGCTTTACCGCGGCAGTCCCCGAGTGCCACACTTCTTTTTTTACCTAACGGCGGCTTCATCCGTCGGTAGATTTGCTTACTTACTAGAGATAGGATTCTGACATTACTTGTAAATAGACCTCATGTCAAAATCTTATCCCTCTCTAAATCTACTTTGTTATTAGGATCAGCTGTAATTGAAGTGAAAACGTTCTAATTGCCAACAAATGTGTTTCGTTGCTTGTACTTGAGGGGTCACACTCGTCACAGATCGTTTGATACTTACAAAGGTACAAAGATCAGTTTACCTACGTTGTTGGTAACTGGTCATTGTCTAAATCAAGTTTAGAAAAAAGAAACATGTATTTTTTAGGGTTCCGTATCCAAAGGGTAAAACGGGACTACTAAGGCTCCGCTGTCCGTCCGTCTGTCTATCTGTCCGTTTGTCATCTGGCTGTATCTCATGAACTGTGATAGTTAGACAATTGAAATTTTCATAGACATTTAAGACATATTTCATAGACATCAATATTTAAGGGGGCTCCCATACAACAATCGTGACTTTTTTGCGTGCGTTTTTATAGATAATGGTACGGAACCCTTCGTGCGGGAGTCCGACACGCACTTGGCCGGTTTTTTGACATTGTTCTCCTACGGCTGGGTAAAGGCATCCCTCAGAATATTTTTTTTTTTTTAAAAAAACGTTGCCCCACACTAGGATTTTCTCCTGTATCGTGGGTGCGTTTACAAACACAAATTCTCACATACACAAACGCCCAGACCCGGAGCAACTATCTGTAGATCATACAAACATTTGCTCCGTGTGGGGATCGAACCCATAACACGTGACGCAGAAGCCGATCGCTCAGCCGCTATGCCAAACGTGTTGTCATCATATTCCACTTAAACACTCTTTTCTTGGGCCTCCTCAAACCAGTTCTAAAATCCAATTATACTGTACCTACTTACTAACTTCTGCCTATAACTTCACCCGTGTGGAGGCTATCTTAGAAACAACTGGAGCTTATCTCAGAAGAGATTTTGAAGCTGTTTTCATTAATACATAGTGTTAAATAAAGAAAGGTATATAATTTTCTTGCAACCGAATCCACGGGCGGAAGTTAGTATTAGTAAGATAAGTAACACATTACATGTTGACATAGGTACTAAGATAAACAGACATGCGTGACCTACAGGCCTAACCTAGAATCTAGTACCTAACATTAGGTCTATTATTAGAGACTAGATAAACAAACAAAGGTAACCTGTTTAGTCACACAAAACAAAAGGACACGTACGACGAACCGGATTTTACCATCACGCTTGTATTTCCCGAAGGGTTAGGCAGAGTTGTACTTCTGTACACCCACAGTCCGCCCCATATATTTAGGTCCCATGTAAAAAGGGACCGAGCACAAACCAAAATTCAGATTTGCTACTAAGAATTAAAAAATAAATTATTATAACAGTCATTGACTGGAAATCGAACCTAATTAGTTTCGATCTTTACAAAATATTATCAAAAACTTTTCGGCAATATGTATCTAACAATGATAACGATTTCTTTCCAAAAGTTTTAGTTCTTAGTTGTAAATATTGTACCTACTTAAGTAGTTAATTTCGCTCTCGCCTCAAAACTAAACCTTGACTGTTTTAGAGACCTGCAATTTGCTCAAAACAAAAAAAATATTCGCGGCCTATGTCGAATAAACACAAAATCGGAAAGGAGAATTCCTCCAGTATGACCTTCGGACTTTAAAAACTGAATATGTCACTACATTACGGGCGCTCAACAATTCAACAACACTTATCTATCATAACAAAGATTAAAATGTCGTTATTGTTTATGTAACATGTATTACAAAAGTGACAGAACTATAAATTAAAACAGTTGCTCATCAAATTTGGTTATAATGTATAAAAAATAGTATGTACTTGACTTACATGATCAAATCGACGCGTGTTGTTAAAGACGCCTCGCGCGCCGGTCTAACAGCGATAATACGTAATACGCTCCACTGTTTACTTCGGGAAACGAGCGGTCATTCTCAGTAGGTACCGGTTCTGTGTTGCCAGGCGTCAGAAAGCGAAATCTACCGTTATCGCATGGAAGAAAACGAATGATGGCCTTTAGCTGACTGTGCGATGGCAACGGATGATAAAATGATTTACCCACCTAGATATTTCTGCAAATAAGTAAATTCTATAAAATATTGATACAAATAGAGTAGGTAATGGTTTAATTTTTTTTATACCTACTTACTATAACAAATAATTTGATTATTTATAGATTAAGGTTTTTAACCGACTCTTTATTTTGGAACATCTATCCTACCTATGAGATAGTTGCCTAATCCATGTAAATTACGTTTAGGATGAGAAACAGGACATCTATCCCTCAAAACCTTTGATCGCATTTTACCTTCCCCTGCAATCGCACAGAGACATGAGACTCGATCAACTTAGTGGTAGTTGGAGAGTCTTTCAATAGATAGTCTTTCATCAGATTTAATAAAACACGCGAGTTTCATCCGCGAAACTATATCTAGTAATTACAATCGGGGCAACCATACTACTCGTATTACCCTAAGGCAACTATCCCGGTCTTACCCTATTTTCATTGAATATTTCTCAAGACATTTACCTACAAGTGAATATCATCTATCTATACTTATAATAAATCTGTAGAGAGGTCAATTCTGTACATGAAATATATTTCCAAAATAACTATCAGCGGGTGATTAGTGATCGATACTGACGCCAAAAATGCAATCAGTAAAATTTTTGTCTGTCTGTATGTTCGTTATAGAAACAAAAACCACTCGACGGATTTCAACGAAACTTGGTAGAATTGTTCTTCATACTCCTGGGCAGGTTATAGTATACTTTTCATCACGCTACGATCAATAGGAGCAGAGCAGTGAAGGGAAATGTTGGGAAAATGAGTGATTCATGAGAAAGGTTTCAAGCTATAAAACATCACGCTACAACCCTTAGGAACGGGGCAACGAAGGTGAAACCGCGGGCGAAGAACTAGGGAACAAAGTAACTATTCCACGCGGACGACGTCGCTGGCAAAAGTTAGTTATATAATAATATTCCGCTTGAAACTTTCTATATATTAAAAAAACCGCATCAAAATCCGTTGTGTAGTTTTAAAGATCGAAGCATACATAGGGGCGGACAGACAGCGACAGCGACTTTGTTTTATACTATGTAGTGATAATTATATTGATAAGCCCACAATCTACTAAATAGGTATTTACAATACAATTAGTATTCATCTGGCAACTCTATTTATCTGTCTTGCATCTAAAAAAAAACTGATTAAAAAACAACTATTACCTAAATTACTATTGAAACACTGTCACTTACCACTTTTTAAAAGAACCAAGTATTTAATAATTCAATGAGTTTGACAAATAAAATAAAACCTGCATGATCTGAATTTGATAGTTATAAATTTCTGACGTCAGTAGGTGAGTTGTCAGTTGGTTGTCAGCCAAATTGAGGGTCATGTTTTAGTTCAAGGACGTTTTTAATAACATCACATAAATATGACGCAGTGGTTGAGTGATCGGCTTCTGCGTAAAGGATTCGCCACCCACACGGAACAAATATTTGCTGCTCCAACAAGTAAATACTTACCTAGTTTTATTGATTTGGGGTTTATATGTAAGGATTTTTGTAAATATAATAATATACACTAGCTGTTGCCTGCAGTTTCACTCACGCCGCAAAAAGATTAACATTAAGTATGTTAATCTTTTTGGGGCTATAGGTTCGATTCTACGCGTATCAAGATGAAACATCCACGAGATTTTAAGTTAGACCTCTAGCAATATATCTGTGATAACCGTATCCAATGTTGTGTAGTAGTTCTTGCATAACGCGCATACAATCAGAGACAGACTGCCAAAAAATCTAAACATAATTGTTTTGGTTTCTATAGCTTATATAAAGACTCCCCATATTTTTTTAAATAACCCCTATGATGATAAAAGTTAGTTAAGTTAATGATAACTGAGGTATAGGAGAATATATCTTCATACCATCATTCCCGATTTCCCGTAAGTCTCTCTTTGTAAGAGAGAACTGATGTGGAATGTATGTACATTCAAAGTAAGCCGTTAAATCTAATTCTTAGCAGCTGTGCTTACGACCAATGACCATAAAATAAGTATTAAGTATATACATAAGTTATATAAAAAAAAACCTTTATAAAAAAGTAAAAGCGCCTGATAAAATAAAAAAAATATGTTACTTATCTGCAAAACAATTTCGGAAGTCGGTGCCTTCGATTTAGTCGGATCTTTAGTTTTTGCCACCGAGTTTGGAAACTATTTTGGAGCCGTTCTCAAGACATGATAATTTAAATACATGCCGCAATTGTTTTTTTTTTAAGTCGGTGGGGAAATTAAAACATCCGATCAAATCAAAGGCACCGACTACCGAAATTGTTTTGCACATAACATTACTTTTTATGTTTTTGAAGGCGGCTTTACTTTTTCTTAAAAGTAATTGGATTAATATAAATAGTGAATTAATAGGGCAATTGTCGTGTCATATTGACAAAGAATGTTTCACGAATAGTTTATCTCAAATCTCTATGTTCAAATATTATTCTCTTATCGTTACACCCACAAGTGTTTAATCTATACTTATAATAAATCGGTCAATTTTGTACATGAAATATATTTCCAAAATAACTATCAGCGGGTGATTAGTGATCGATACTGACGCCAAAAATGGAATCAGTAAAATTTTTGTCTGTCTGTCTGTATGTTCGTTATAGAAACAAAAACCACTCGATGGATTCCAACGAAACTTGATACAATTGTTCTTCATACTCCTGGGCAGGTTATAGTATACTTTTCATCACGCTACGATCAATAGGAGCAGAGCAGTGAAGGGAAATGTTGGGAAAATGAGTGCTTCATGAGAAAGGTTTCAAGCTATAAAACATCACGCTACAACCCTTAGGAACGGGGCAACGCAGGTGAAACGAAGAACTAGGGAACAAAGTAACTATTCCACGCGGACGAAGTCGCTGGCAAAAGCTAGTATCAAATAATAATTATGGAATTAATTTTGAGATCATCCCCAACCGGCGTCGGGTCGCGTGTCTTGGCTCATGAATACTTATAGCGGATTATGGCTTAAATCTAGTGGGAAGTTACTTTTCGTCTGTTTTGGGGTGAGTTTTAGAATGATTTTTGTATACGTAGCGATGACATTCATGTTGATATGGTTTACATATATCATTGATACGTAGCGTTTTTTTACCCGATGGCGCGATATAAAGGAAGTTAAAGTGTTTATTAAACAAATAAGCTTTCCTAAACAAACATAGGTACATACCTACATACATAGGTGTGTATGTATGTATGTGTGTTTTGTTTCTTTGTGGCACTCTAGAAACCAAACCAAACGAAAAAATTTTTTGACTTTCACATAAGAGTTAAGGAGTTAAGACATGACAGTAATCAAAATTCAATATTACTGTACTGACTGTGGACTAATGTGGACTTGTTATTATCACTAGTCTATACTGCTGGTGTGAGGTAAATAGAAAGACGTATGTAATAAATGATAATTATAATTTAATTGTTAAATTAAAATATTTAAAATAAAGAATTAATAATATGTAATTACAAAAACAATGTAAAAAGAAAAAAAAAACAACTTATAGCCCTGTAGACAATTTAAAATCCGCCGTTCGAAACATAAAATTTAATCTATACTTATAATAAATCTGTAGAGAGGTCAATTCTGTACATGAAATATATTTCCAAAATAACTATCAGCGGGTGATTAGTGATCGATACTGACGCCAAAAATGCAATCAGTAAAATTTTTGTCTGTCTGTCTGTATGTTCGTTATAGAAACAAAAACCACTCGACGGATTTCAACGAAACTTGGTACAATTGTTCTTCATACTCCTGGGCAGGTTACAGTATACTTTTCATCACGCTACGATCAATAGGAGCAGAGCAGTGAAGGAAAATGTTGGGAAAATGAGTGATTCATGAGAAAGGTTTCAAGCTTTGGAACGGGGCAACGCAGGTGAAACCGCGGGCGAAGAACTAGGGAACAAAGTAACTATTCCATGTGGACGAAGTCGCTGGCAAAAGCTAGTTTAGAATAAAAAGAAAAACCCGCAATATCAAGACATGGTTATCATGTTCTTGCAATATAGGTAATTGAAGTAACAGGATACTAAATTTCAAATCGACCAGAAAAGAGCTGATAATCTTCAAACGGCTGGCCAGATTTTCTTAAATCATAACTAACTCTCTCGATCAAGTAACCTTTCAAACAAAAAAACTGAATCAATCGGTCCATTCTTTTGGGCACTACGATGCAACAGACATATACACAGAAACAAACAAACTACAAACTTATAACACCCCTATTTTTTGTCGGGGGTTAAAAACAAAACAAAGCACTACCAACTTCTGGCCCTCTAGACGATTTGAAATCCGACGTTCGAAACAAAATTATAGAGCATTCGCCAAATTTCTATCCCATCAAAAACATTCTGTAAAAAACTAGCCAAGTCTCGATGGAGCTGCTTGTTTATCTCTAAAAAGTAATGAAATCTAGACAAAGTCGTGCCAAGTCTAAGGTTCCTTACTGCGATTTCTTTATTATTTATAGTTAATGTTGTGTGACTTGGCCGTTGACTTGTACCCACTAACATATGTTGTAGATAGATAGAGAGTGACATACTTATGTATGTGAGGATAGAATTTGAATTTTTTAAGAATTTTCGCTGGTGTTAATAATATATAGACATACCAATTGTATCTGGTTTGGTGGTCTGAATATGTAAGTACCCGAATTGCTTTATCAACCACTCCAAGATTGTAAGGATTGGGTACATTCTATCGGCCACAGCATCGTCCACCACCGAGGACTGCTTGAAGGAGCCGAGAACCCAAGTTCCGAGAGATAACGGAGAATAGGACAACGCCAGGTTCGAGTGAAGGCCTAGCACCTCCTAGAAATACAAAGTGTGGTAAAAAGAGATTAGTTGTGATAAGTTTCTTCTTCTTATTCTATCGATAGCAAAAGGAAAGAGAAGAGTAAAAGAAGATAGGTTCAGAATTCCGCTACGCGCATAGTATTTTCTGTAACGACCATTAGTGTTGATGTCTGCAGGTGTCGGGGCACGCTAACATGTCATGAGAACTTACTGGTCATTGTAGAACGTTGCTGTACGTCTGACTTTTTGTATTTTTATGGTATGAATTAGAAGTTTTAGCAAAAACAAATAATAATACCCTCGAACTGCCAAGTTTTAAAATACTTGCGCGTATATTAGCACTCGCTTAACATAACAAAGGAAAATATCGCGAAGAAAGCTGACATTCATATGTCATTCAGTACCAGACCAGAGTGATGGAATAAAATAATGGCTTGACGTGATGTACTAACCCCTCTTTTCTGGAAGCAGCTGAATCCAGAAATAGTAAAATGGTTTGATACTTTAACATCACGAAAACCTCGTAATATCTATGTAGGTACGTCTGCGGAGATAACGGATACCTCAACGTAGGCATGTCTTTGCGATTTCCAATCAAGCAATTAATTGCTTGCTTGCTTGCCGGAGTCAACCCTCGACCTTATAATTCAAATTGAAGAACACTATACCTAGCTTCGGATAAGATAATACTCTCAACAATACCTTAAAACGTAATCACAACTTCGATTTCTAAATTGCTTACTACTGTTTCTTATCTCTGGGAACAAAGTGGCCATGTCAGAACCTATATAGCCACCCCAGTCACCGCCTTGAACGTATAATTTTGAATACCCAAGTCCAAGATCCCAACCCTGGTCGTGGTGCTGCCTGTGAAATACATAAATTAAAAATATTATTATAGAAAATTGGAGAAAGAAAACAGACGCTTTTGAAGCTCCATTTTTTTTAAATAAATATCCAGTTTTTATCATCCTACTGACTGCCTCATTGGTCTATTAATAGTCAAACTCAATACGTCTACTGAAGTCCTATGTCTGATTTCCAGGTCGAGCATGGTATCGAGTTTTTGTAATTCTCAGTAGCAGTCCTGAGTGCCAATGGCAAAAAAATTACGTGTGACCTGACCGTGACATATCCGCAAATTGTGGATGAAACCTCCTGTACATCTCTGCCTGAAATTATACCAAGATTGCCCTCATTACTCCCAATTCAGTAGGAATTTTTCGTAATGCTTTAGCCGATAGGGACCACTATAATGTTACCGTTATATGTGGCCCACTAGTGTATAATTTATTTTACACCAAATTGCTAAATGCTTCGAAATAGCCATTAATCTATTAACATGGTGTAACTCACATCAGAAAATCCGAATCCAGGCAAGTTTGTTGCAATGACTTCCACCGTGAAATTTCGGTCATCAGAAACTGCAGTGAGCAGAGGTATGGTCTTGTAGAACTCTGCGATGGAACTTGATCAACCGTGGAGCAGCAGAAGCGGTACCACTTCTACACCAGAATCTGAGCATACCTGATGAAAAACCAGCATCGTCATTTGTAAGACCGACTCCAAACAGTTTTATATTTATTTTCGAACCGGCGTCTTCTGGTTACCACCGTCACGACTTACTATACTACTGATATCGAACTAACTGTAAAGTAAGTCATGTCGGTTGAGAAGCAAGGTAATTTGCTTTTCAATAGATGTCGCCAACGTCACCTTATGACGTAAATTCAGAATGTGAAGGCAAATTTCGATCAAGCGGGTGGGACTTGTGGTGGCTTAGCGGTCAGAGCGTCTGGTGTATTTAATCAGAAGATGCAGGTTCGAATCGCGCGATTGAATTTCTCCTTCACTCTAAAATAATTTTATAATCTTAGCATGGAAAATGCATAAAAATCACAAAAAGACAGTTTTATTGTGTTCCATCACGTGTATTTTACAGCCGGTGCCCGAAAGAGCATTTACTGAAATTGCGTGCTCCATTTAAGATCATGTTTGCATTTTCCATCAAACAAAACGATATGCCACTGCCACTGCTGGATACGAGTCTTCTCTCAGAATGAGTAGTCTCAGAATATAGTCCACCACGCTGGCCTGGTGCGGGTTGGCAGACTTCACACGCCCTCGAGAAAATCTTTCAGGCATGCAGGTTTCCTCACGATGTTTTCCTTCGCCGTTTAAGCCATGTGAAGAAGAAGAAGAAATCATGCGTATTAAATACTTAATTATCACGCTAATTAACTATTTAATACGCACATGACTTCGAAAAGTTAGATGTGCGTACCCGAGACCTTTGACTTGGCAGTCCATTTTTTAGTAAAGGAAAGAATTCAGAAGTAGCGTAACTTGCCTCTCATAGATGTCACCAACGTCACATTATGACGCAGGTTCGAATCCTGCCCGCGATTGAATTTTTTCCTTTACTAAAAAATAACTTTTAATTTTAAACTTTTTATAGAATTCCTTTGTTCTTTGTTCCTCCACTCTTAAGTTACTTCTGATTAACAAAGTTGCAATTGTACTGACTTTGTATGTTATTAACAGTTTTTTTTAGGAATTATTTAGATGCTAACAAAAACTGTGTGCACTGAACCATGAAGGTTTTATATCATAAAATGAGTTCCTTGATGGAGTCATAAAGAAGAAGAAAACAATTGTCAAAATTGGCAACTATTCAGTAATCAGTGAATGACATGATTGACAGAAGCTGTTGTGATGGAATCATTTTTCATTGAGATTATAAAACCGACGTATTAGTGTCCAGAGAAAAAGCTTTACCCCAATCAATTCCAGATTGGGGTCCCGTGACGTCATGTTTATGTTAGAATAACTGCTCTAATACGAATATAGTTATTATAATATGTATTATGTGTCCTTGTCACAATAATGTTTTTTGATTTATCAAATTTTTACTTATTTTATCTTATTTACTACCTGTGAGTATATTTTTAAATCCTAATACTCAAATATTAGGATTTAAAAATATAGGTAAAGAAGTCAACTTGTTTACCTATATTTTTTGACTGGTGCTTGTCTAGTACAGAAGTACATAAATAGGAAATTTACTCCAATGGTGACTTTTTCAAAATGGCTAAATTCTTCGTTATCAATTATAATATTTTTGAGGTTTTATTTGTAATATGATATTTTTGCTATAAATGTTTCTTGTATGTATCTACAAACAATCGCTGATATATTACGAACCCTTTACAGAAAGCCGTGTCTCAATCGGTTAAACAGATCTGGAGATAAGTGGCAACATTCGTTGGCATACTCAAACAAACAAACACCCTCTTACCCTAAACGCATATACCGTCTCCGTTCCGTCGTGGGTAAAAATGACAACAAATTATGGTGGATTGGGTTTTAATTTTTTGCCTTTATCCCACATACAGTTACACCAGGTAATATAGCAGGCATTCATCCCTAAGATTCCCTTAGGGTGAAGCGTACGCTTGAGCCGCCAAATTCAAATTTCAATAGATATTTCGCAATTTGTAGGTCTACAATAACACATTCCAGATTCATGGTACTAGTAATTGCAACATTAATTATACGATTTTGCTTTTAGAAATTCTGGTGAATAGTCTGCCACCATCTTAGCTTCCATTGCCTTATTTTTTCTTCGGGAGACCTATACATGGCAACCCTTCTTCGGAGATTAGACCGGAAAATGTGGGATACTAACCCACCACACTAGTGGCCACCAACAACACGTGTACGACTGCTTCCTCTTGAAAGACCCCGTCAGAACGTCCCCTGCGCAATGCCAGTTGGCGCACTATATCTTCCGCTAAGCATTATTGTGTTTGGGATTGAAGGGAATAGTAGACAGTGAAAATATAACGGTTTTTATAGCGTTGTATTGATACTATTTAATTTCGGACGATTCGGATTCCATGGTCACGGGTAGACTAAGGTGTTAACCAATTACTTAGGTACTACTTATAGAAAATTCGTAAAAAGTATGTTCCGACGTCAAATTTTACTGATGTTCAAGATGACAACTGTGGCAACAACGCGTAAGTGATAGGTACCACTGGTGTTGTTGGGGTCTACAGGTAACGCGTGCTTATCATCACATAAGTGATAGTAAGCAAGCGTATACATGACAGTTATATAGTCTGTCATTAGGTGTATGAGGTAAATAGAAAAACTTATTTTAATAAATGATAATTATAATTTATTTGTTAACAAAAACAACAAAATTCTTAGTTCGAAACCAGGAATTCATAAAATTACATTATCAGTGTAAAAATAAAACAAAACACTACCAACTTCTGGCCCTCTAGACAATTTGCAATTTGACGTTCAAAACCAAATTATAGATAAGCTTTCGACAATTTGAGCTATCACAAATATTATCATTTCTCTAAGATACGTTTGCATTCGTTCGAGAAGCTTCTGATTGCAAATTTTGATGGCTCTGGCTAGCATAATACTTAATTAAGTTCTAAAAGCCGTAATAGCTTTTAATACGTCTTCTGCAAAAACATCAGGTTTCTCAAGAGCTAAGAAGTGACCACCATCGTTTAGGATAGTGGCGTTCACGTGGTTTGTGAACTTAAACTTTAGCAAAGCTGGTGATTGGTAGATGAGTTCGTTTTTCGCATGAACAGTCCATGTAGGAACTGGTGTTGATATTCTGTAAAGAAATAAGGGAAATAGTAATGCCAATACGTATTAGCCCAGTGTGGTGAACTGAATATATAGACTGAGGGGATAGTAAATAAATTAATGATGATTTACCTACAAATTATATTTTAATTTAATTTTATTTTTTATGGAATAGGGGGGCAAACCAGCAGACGGATGGCCTCATGGTAAGTGATTACCGCCGCCCATGGACACCCGCAACACCATAGGAGTCACAAGTGCGTTGCCTGCCTTTAAAAAGGGGAATGGGCCTCCGGTAACCTCACTCGACGAAACACAACGTAAGCGTCGTTTGACGCCGGTTTTCTGTGAGGCCAAATATCACTCCGGTCGAGCCGGCCCATTCGTGCCGAAGCATGGCTCTCCCACGTAAAGAAAATATTTAAAAGAAAATTTATGAGACATAAAAGGAAAAAGTAAAACTAAACTTACGCAAAAATTCCCATTTGGACGTTCCGTAAATTGAAGGTTTCCGAGTAAAGTCTACTGGAAGTGGTAAATTTGTTGTTGATCCAGTATATCATCAGGTTATCCAGCAGCTCTTCTCGGGTGTAGCTATCTTCCAGTCCTCCATCGTCTTTGTAATCATTTTCTCTATTGGTCGCCATAGAGAATAGCTGTAGGATGTACGCCAGAAGACCAGCTGGAGAATCAGCCATGGCCACGCCTGGACAAAATTAAATAAAAAAATTGTAGGTTAACTTACTACACGTTTACGATGTTGCGTTTTATTATCTGACGTTTTAAATGTATATCGAGGATAGGTTCCGAGCCAGGATATTCCTGCTTCGGATATTTTTAACAAGGATACCTTGCTTCTTGCCAAATTACACGACTCTATGGATTCTATATATTTTTTTATTGCATTTACTTAGATTGATTTGTCTATAGCTCCAAGGGTCCATAGACCTACATATTTGTTATTAATTTTAAATTGATACCTCCATTCGTTTTTGAGAAAAAGGACCTTGTCAGATCGACAGACAGTCAGTTCCTTTGTGAACTAGGGAATCCTAAAAATGAATAGTACGCTCTCGTAGTAGTTAAAATAATACGTACCAACTGTATCTGGTTTGGTGCTCTGTATATGTAAGTATCCAGATTGCTTCATCAGCCCACTCAACAATTGTTAGGATCGGGTACATTCTATCGGCCACAGCATCGTCCACCACCAAGGACTGCTTGAAGGAGCCGAGGACCCAAGTTCCGAGAGATAACGGAGATAAGGACAACGCCAGGTTCGTGTGAAAGCCTAGCACCTCCTAGAAAAAAGGTAACAGAGATCTCTTTCTTCTTCTAATAGCAAAAAGAGTAAACGAAGACTAGTTCACTAGTCATAGTAAAATAAAAAAACTAGGGATATTAAAATGGTTTGATACCTGATGGTAATTTGGATGAATGATTTAAAACAAATCTTCTTTGAGAGATAGGTTTTTCTTGCTTGCTTTGCTAAAATTCGTCAGAGTCAACCTTCAACCCTCTACTTCAAATTATCTATTACCTACCCAACTTAGGATTAGATTTTCGTCTCAAAAGTTACTTCACAACTTGGATTTCTTTCTATAGCTTGGACTATTTTTGCTTACCTCTGGGAACAAAGTGGCCATATCGGTACCTATATAGGCACCCCAGTCACCTCCTTGAACGTAGAACTTCGAGTATCCAAGTCTGAACATCAGATTTCTGAGAATCACCGCCATTTCTGAAGAACCTAACCCAGGTCGGGTCGCTGCCTGAAATACATGATAAGGAAATTGGGTAAAATAAGTTAGGTAGGTCAAAACCACCTTTTTTGAGGAATCAGAATATGATTTACCAACTTAAAGCTACAAAGCGAATGCCCACTATAAGATAACCTCGCATTGTAAAAGCTTTTCGTACACTTAGAGATCAGCTTATACTGGACAATATGACACGTTATACAGTACATTCTGTGAATGTGAACCATATGGGGATTTATCAAAATTTGGCATTTATTTAGGCCTCCAGAGAAAGGAAGCTGAAAGCTGGCTAATTTCAATAATTGATAAGTTCTTTGAAATAAGGCCGTAAGCCTATAAACATGGTGTTACTTACATCAGAAAACCCGAATCCAGGCAAGCTTGGAGCAATGACTTCCACTGTGAAATTTCTGTCCTCAGAGACTGCAGTGAGCAGAGGTATGGTCTTGTAGAACTCTCTAATGGAACCTGGCCAGCCGTGGAGCAGTAGAAGCGGTACCACTTCCACGCCGGAGTCTGAGGATACCTGATAAAAGACCACCCTCACATGTCAGACGTACCAAGTTTTACTGTGTTCCATCGTTATGTATTTCAGAGCAAGAGGCCGAAAGAGTATTGAATTGTGTGCTCCATTTAAGAACCTGTATGTGTTTTTCTTCAGGCAACGGATTTAAGTCAGGAGACATATAAGAAGTCTGTAATTATTGTATTTTTCTCGAATGCAGAAGCACTGAAAACGTGACGTAAATCAGTTTCCAAATAGATTAACAGGTCTGGATTGGTTATGGTACTGGGATTCGTTTGATGGAAGCGGTATGATGTAAACGGTTTGTGGAAATTTAAAACTTGGTAGTAGGTTGGTTTTTTTGAGTGGCAGGATATTTTGGACTCGTACCGACTTAAAACCACATTTACTTTCCCTTGGCCAGTCAAGACCTTTACATGACGTAGACGTATGTAGTTTTGTTTCAAAGAGTTTAGAATTCTAGTTGTTATCACCAAATCTGTGAGTATTTTGTGTCATTGGACGAACATTCTGATACAATTGAAATAGGTCTATTAACTATCTTTTTGTGATTTTTTTGCATTTTCCATGCTAAGATTATTAAGTTATTTTTTAGTAAAGGAAAAAATTCAATCGCGGGCAGGGTTCGAACCTCTAAGCCACCGCGAACCCTACCCGCATGATTGAAATTTTGCCTTCACATTCTCAATTTACGTCATAAGGTTTTCGCGGTGGCTTAGAGGTCAGAGCGTCTGGTATATCAAACCAGAAGACGCAGGTTCGAATCCTGCCCGCGATTGAATTTTTTCCTTTACTAAAAAATAACTTAGGTCTATTAACTTAAGGTCCTGGTTACCTGTGGTGTAACCCTGACGAAATGAATATCCAGACCCTGAATATTTGTCTTGTAATGAGGTAACTGGTTTAGATAGGACTCCCGTTCCGTGAAGTTGTATGTATCAGACCAGAATGTGAGCCAGCTCTCGATGACGTCCGTGTTGAACCCGTATTGAAACTCGGACCCATTTAGAGGAGGAGTGAAGCGCGGTGGTGGGTCAAACGATACTTCAAGTCGTTATCACCTGTAACAAGGACGTATGATATTTGTTATAGGAAAATATGGAATTGCCCACAAAAACGTAATACCGAAATAAATCATAATCCAGACAATATTATATGAAATTATGTTATTATTCGGATTTGGATACCGTTAATCTAGGTTCCTACAATATTATTTCGTCTACTACTACTTCAATGGAAATATTGCATTCGCTTGCATTTATTTCCAGTGAAGTATTTGGGACGAAATGGTAGAGTAGGAATCTAGATTAACGGTATCGGAATCCGAATAATAACAGAATTTTCCCATCCACATACTGACGGCAGCGAGCTTAGCTTAACCTTGCAGAGCCGTTGAACAGCTTAGTTAGGTGCTACTTAGCCACGAGCCCCTGTTTTAACCGACTTCAAAAAGGAGGAGGTTCTCAATTCGACTTTATGTAAGATCTGATCACAAAATTTAGAACAAAATTACAATAGTACGTAACGACCGAGTAAATGATAATGTCTTCTAGGTATACGTAAAATTCTACACGCTACTTAAAATGTTGAAATAAAAAAAAGACGTGTGGCACTCGGGCACTGCCGCGGTAAAGCTATTGCATAGCGTTTTTTATCAACTTATGTAATACAACCAATGCCACCTAAAGGCGGGTTGCTGAACTAAAGAGACAAGCGTGTTTCTCTTTAGTTCAGCAACCCGCCTTTAGGTGGCATTGGTTTTTATCAACTTATGTAATACAACCAAAGCCACCTAAAGGCGGGTTGCTGAACTAAAGAGACAAGCGTGTTAGGTTTTTTCGTTACGGAATTTCTGGATTCGGTCCCCACGCTCAAGGCCCGCGATAGAAGCTATGCAATAGCTTAATAATTTCAAAGATAAAGTAAAACCGCCTTCCAAAACAGGACTTGGAAGGCGGTTTTAGTTTTTCTTAAAAGTTATTTTTGACTGCCTCTTATTAGTCTAGCTAGAAGGACCACTAGACTAATGAGGTAGTCAAAAAAATATATAAGCATGATACTCACTTCCTCGTCGAATTTTATGGTGAAATTATATATAGTGGTGTCATTTTCTCTAGTAGAATTATCTGGTCCCCACCACTCGTCGTAGCTGACAAGCGAAGAATTGCTGGCGGCCGAATTTTGGACCCCCAGGATTAAAATGCAATAACCAAGAGTTCTTACAAAGGAATCCATACTGTCGCGTACGATGAAATACTTAATGTAACCTATATTTCGAGACCATATTTATACTGATTTTATGTTACTAATATTATGCGAATTCTTTTATCATAATAATACTTGTTTTGTTATATTATATACACAACTGTTAACAATATAGCGAATAGCGAAGCGGCTTATAAAATTTATTTTTTCAGAAACTCTCTGCGTTTTGTTACTTTGCTCGGAATTTAACGTTTGATGACACGTTATTGATTTTGAAAATCACAGTTGGCCTACTAACACAAACCATAATTTAATGTCGCTTATCCCCAAAGTGTTAAGCAGAGGTGTACTAAAATACACCCACAGTTCGCCGATTTTTTAAAAATGTTGCCCTTGATAATATTTTCTCCTGCATTGTTTGTACAAAATTATCATAATACACAAACACTTAGACCCGCAACAATGACCTGTAGGTCATTTACAAATATTTGTACCGTGCGGGGATCGAACCCACAACACGTAACGATCGCTCACCCACTACGCCATACTTGCCTACAAATCTTTAATTGTCAATACTTTATTTTAGGCTGCCCGGTATGTCGTCTCGCGTTCCAGCTGAAAATCAGCGCCCAGCATCATTGCCAGGCATAATGCTGAGGTGAATGCCCATTTGGCACAGATGTGAGACACGCTTTCATCCAATATCAGTTTTGAGAGGTATAGTGGAATAAAATAACTCCACTCACAATTGGAGCCGCCCGATTGTGGAAGTACCTCCACCTTGCAAAAAATCGCAGCCAAAGCTCGGTGCTATGTTGTGTTCCTAACGGTGAGCAAAGTCGCCTCTTACTGTTAGTTTTTTTTTGTACTTTTTTTCAGTAGTGTCTCCTCATCTGTCACAAATAAACTATTTCTTTCTTTCTTTAGATCTCATTGTAATATAGGGCGAGTCTATTGCCATTAATTGAGCACGAGTATGGTTAAGACTGTAATATTCATATCATACATATACACTCACGCCTTTCTCCCACAGGGGTAGGCAAAAACTATAGACCGCCACTTGCTACGAAGTCCACTTTTATCATGCGCACCGCCGAAATATGGAATGCACTTCCCGAGTGGGTCTTCCCTGATAGATATAATCTGGGTGTCTTTAAATCACCAGTGAATCGGATTCTTCTAGGCAAGCGCGCTCCGTTGTGCAGTATCGCAGTATCGCTTAACATCAAGCGAACTGGAGGTCAAGCGTAAGCCTATCACGAAAAAAAAAAAATGTTTTTTTTCTAACGGTCGGAGATAGACAACGAAACTCTTCGATAACTAAAGCAAATGACCCGCGATTGCGGCAATCATATTATAATTATCTATGCATTGGTTTCACCATTCCATAACATAACATCAAGCATGTACGCTTGGAAGGGGTAAGCAGATGTATAGAGTATTCATAAAAAAAACCCAATAACACTTTGCTCGACCTGGGAATCGAACCCAGCGTAGCAGTCATTGTCAGTTGTCATCGGAGTATCATTTTGACACTCCGATATTTAATTCTAAAATAGCATAATTATGTCTGGACTTTAAAAGAGACCATGATTCTCTGAGTTTGTTTCGGCGTTTCCTCTTGAAGGTTGTCAGTTCGGTAATCCTTACTTAATAAAAACGTGAATGTTTATGAGTATGGATTTATGGATGTGTGGGTGTATGGATGTTTGTTACTCTTTCACGCCAGAACGGCTCAACGGATCTGGATAAAATTTAGCACACAGATAGATTATAGTCTGGAATAACACATAGGCTACTTTTTATCCAGGTCGGACTCAATTCTGAAGTCCACGCAGACAAAGTCGCGGGCAGACGCTAGTATAATATATATATACACCGTTACATTTAAGTCGTTTTAATGCCGAAAGGACGGTATTATACTCATCACTAGGAATAACTTTTACCATGGAACCAACCCTGAAATCACGAAAAAAAACAGCTGTTCCCTGTGTACTCTGAACTCGTCAGAGTGTATGGAACAGCTGTTTTTTTTTATATGAGCGAAACAGTTTCGTTAAATAATAAATCCATGCTCCAAATTTCAGGTTTCTATATTTTGTAGTTTTAGCTATGCGTTGATTGCAGTCAGTCAGGACAAACGATTTTTTATGTAGAGATAGATATTTGGAAATGAAAATAATTTTATTTTGAAAACGTTGGTTGGTATTTCAACATTTGAAAACAATATTTGGGAGAAAATAGCATATTAAAATTCATTGTGAGCAATTTTCTTCAGATTCGTCTTCGTGCCATTTTCTGAATGCGGCCAAAGCTGTCAAAACATTTTCGGAATAAACTTCTGGCAACTCCAAGGCAAGGAAATGACCGCCATAATCAATTGTTGTACTGTTTAATAGGTTCGGGAACTTGTACCGTAGCATTGCCGGGGATTGGTATATTAACTCGTTTAACGCGTGAAAAGTCCAAACTGGAGGTGTTGCTGGAAGGCTGGAAAAGAAAGGAATGGCTAGTGTTGAATTTATCTAAAACATAATACCATCACGCCTGAAGGACTAGGCAGAGGTGTAGATCCACATTAACCGGTATGTTTAGGCCCCATGTAAGAGGGGCGACCCTATTGCCATTAGCCGGGAAAAAATCCAAATACCAACCTACTATTCAGAATTTCATAGAAAAACGAATTAAGTACACTCTGTTCGACTTGCAAGTCAACCGTTCTTTAGATTTATCAAAAATCAGCTCAAAGCTAAAAAATAATTTGTATGCAGATTTATAACTAGAAGAATCGTAGCAAGTGGCAGTCTATAGTTTCTGCCTACCCCTGTGGCCAGAAAGGCGTGAGAGTATGTATGTATGTATTCATATCTAGCGGTATCCCGCGGCTTCACTAACGATCCAAAATGATGTTATGATAAACATGATTGTATTTATTTTTAAGTTCATAAAAATTCTACTCCCATACAATTTTTAATCACCAATTTCCCTCATTTAAATGTAAAAATCCCTGTTAGCATCTCAAAAGCCTACTGGTCAGCTTATACTAGACAAATATGGTACGTTGTGTAGTCGTGTGTTGGTGAATCATATTATGATACATCAAAAGTGGCCATTTTAGTACTTACGCGAATTCTTTCATATTTATATTCCGTATGTTAAACGTCTCCGCATAAATTCTGCTAGCCGTAGTAGGGGTGTTTGGCACCCAATAAAACATAAGATTATCAATCAGCTCATCACGAGTGAACACGTCATCAATGCCGCCATCTTCTCTGTATTTGTATTCTGGATTGCACCCTACCGAAATCATCTGCAAAAAGTAGGCAGCAAGACGGACTGTCGCTCATGGCTACACCTGCAAGATGATACAAATATAGAAGTTGTTAACGACGCGTAGCACACATTTTTATGAAATTAATGTAACAAATAGTTTGTATATTTTTGTCAACAAATAAAAGAGGTTTTCGTTGTTTTTTTTTAATAAATCGTAGTAGGGGAGTGAGAGCCTGATGACAAAGAGTAGTAGGGGCTGCGGTCGCGGGGGGAGGCTCGGGCTGCAGCCACACTGGCAGGCAACTGTCAGATAATTTATTCTAGAATCCGGCGCGCGCACGGTGTCAGTGCGTGCGTCAGAACATTCTAGAACCTAGAGAACAAAGTTTAAAATAAAACAACTGCTTAAGGAGAATTCTTCAGTTGTTCAGTGCTTCACAAGGCTTCAGAGCGAACGGTCGGTCACGGCTCGCGCTCCCTCGCTGCTTTCGACTCGCATCTAAGGCTGGTTTTAGTCACGCTGACCGTCGGGCGCTGACAGCCGAAATGTATGAACTTCTAGGAAGCGTTTGAGAATAACGCGTAGCTATCAGCGCGTGCGGTTCATGCATTTCGGCTGTCAGCGCCGACGGTCAGCGTACGGTCAGCGTGACTCTAAAACCAGCCTGAGTTTCCTTTGGGGTTCCCTTCACCCTGGCACCAACAGAAGTTATTCCCAATTATTTGTGTTGCTATGAGGGCACAACTCTAAAATGATGTTATTGGATAATAATTAACTTTGGTTGAAATGAACTAAGTACTTGTGTGGTTGGATTGAACTAATAATGGAGAACAAACAGTCGCAGGTTGACGTCATTGGCGACTCCACCGATTTCGAAAAAAATGCCACCCACACGCCGAAAGCAGGTGGAGCGTCGTGCAATTTAATCAATGGTTGGAATGGACAGGGAGGATTATTACTTCTATTACGTCAATTTATATGGATAGTTTATTGAGCATTTTGGCATGTTGTGTAAGCCTGTGTCAGAGAATTTCTGTTCTATAACATAGGCCGACAGACAGAGAATATTGTTATTCCTCAAAAGTGGCGATATCAGCCTCCCCGTAAAGTCCGAAGATAGGTACGTACCAAGTGAGTCTGGTTTAGTAGCTTGTATATGCAAATATCCAGATTCAGTGATAAGCCCCTTCAAGGTGGTTAGTAATGGATATAATCGGTCTGCCAGTGATGATTCTACCACCAACGATTGTAGTCCCTCGCTGAGCGAGCCAAAGAACCAGGTCGCCAGCGCTCCAGGAGTGAAAGTTAATGCAAAGTTGCTGTGGTAGCCTAGGACCTCCTGCAGACAAAACGAAGTTAGTTAAATAACTGGCTGTACCTGGCCACTGTCGCAGAAATAGAAGATATCTTTTGTGGGGCTAAAATGGCATCTAAGTGGATTCTGGACATATTATTATATGGCACGCTGAACCTTGTAAGATGTTGAAATTGAAGTAACACGAAAATTTATGTTACAATTCCTCTTTTAATCCTCAATTTTGTTGTTTTTAATCCCTAATTGAGCGGTATAAGAGCCTATTCGAGACATCATGGAAATGGCAGATTATAATTCAATAAGTAGAAGAACTCCCAAAGAAACGGATGTTAAAGCCGTTGATGACAAAAATAAATGTATTGGGGTGTAGACCTCGCGAAGGCATTTGACACTATTTTTATAATCAGGCATTTTTTTTGAAGATGAATACTGAGGAACACGAGTTACACTGTTACTTATAACTTACTTTTACGCTCGAAAATCCTCTCTTTTTCAACAGTCAGGTAAACAATAGAAAAATGTGTAAAATAATAATATTGTAGAATTCAAGGACTTACATTTGGGAACAGAGTAGCGATGCCGTTACATATAAGCGCACCCCAGTCTCCACCTTGAATGTAGAACTTCTCAAAACCAAGCCTGTGCATCAAGTTTCTCAAGACCACTCCGATTTCTGCACCTCCAAGTCCTGGACGAACTGCTCCCTGACGAATAAAGATAATAATTAAGGTTATTTTCGAAAACACAGGCACCAAGCGTCTCCTCTAATCATTATTAGCTGAACTAAGAAACTGGTGAATCTGTTGAATAAGAATATTTATCGGGAGAAAATATATACTAAGTTACTGCGTCAAAGTTCTTTTTTGGCATCTCTATCGTCTGGCAACATGGCCAGAAGGCTAGCAGAGTGGTAATGCGTTCCCCTAGAAACAGGCTATCTCTCTGGTCACGTCAGAACTATTGAAATTCTTGACGATGTCACAATATGGTGATACACAACATGGCCTTCTTGAAATACAAAGGATTTGGTAAATCCCGGTAAATCAAAATATAGACGCTGTTATTACTTACATCAGAGAATCCAAATCCTGGTAAGCTGGGGACTATAACCTCAACAGCGAAGCCCAATTTTTCATTGCAAGCAGTAAGTAACGGGATGGCCTTGTAGAACTCCCGAATGGAACCTGGCCAGCCGTGAAGCATCAACAGCGGCACCACTGTTAAATTGCAGCTCTTGAGAAGAAAAATGAAACAATTGATGAGAAGCAGAGTTTTACTTCTAGAAAAAAATCAGGGGGGTTAAAATTAAAAGTTTAAAAAACCTCCGACACCGCCATTTTGTAGCAGCAGTCATCTTGGACGAATTTTATCAAACAGAGTTAAGAACACTCCCGACTAACTCATCTTCCAACAAAAAAAAAAAAACAAAACCGGTTCATCCGTTAGGGAGCTACGATGCCATAGATAGACACACAGGCACGTCAAACTTATAACACCCCGTCATTTTTACGTCGGGAGTTAAAAATGGGCACTTTTGATGAATCATTTAATATGATGAGTTGCCATGTACATTGTTGCCATGCCAACGTGTTATATTGTCCAGGATAAGCGGACCTTTCATTGTATATGCTTTTCATATTACAAGAGGGTAGCTAATACTGCTCTTATAGCATGTTTTCAAGCCGTGTCCATGAATGATGAACAAAATTAAAATAACATTTAATTTAAAATTTAAAAAAAACCTCACAGCATCAAGACCAGGTTACCATGTTCTTGCAATATCATCGAAGTAACAGGATATCAAATGTCA
Organism: Acronicta aceris; assembly: GCA_910591435.1. Lineage (NCBI taxonomy): Eukaryota > Metazoa > Arthropoda > Insecta > Lepidoptera > Noctuidae > Acronicta > Acronicta aceris. Next base: position 2,012,226 of record OU342781.1, on the reverse strand, counting down.
AGTCGATCAGACCTGTGGACGTTGCGCACATCCCTTCATGAACCAGAAAAGAGCTGATAATTTTCAAACGGCTTGCCACATTTTCTTAAATCATTTCTAAGTACACTCTCAATCAAGTAACCTTTCAAACTAAAAAAAATTGAATCAAAATCGGTCTATTCGTTGAGCGCTACGATGCAACAGACAGACAAAAACACTACAAACTTATAACCCCCTCTTTTTCGTCAGGGGTTAAAAATATACATAGACGCGAAATACAACCTCTCCCTTTTTTAAGAAGGTTAAAAAGTGGTCACTTTGCCTCCCAAAATTTATCTATCTATACTTATAATAAATCTGTAGAGAGGTCAATTCTGTACATGAAATATATTTCCAAAATAACTATCAGCGGGTGATTAGCGATCAATACTGACGCCAAAAATGCAATCAGTAAAATTTTTGTCTGTCTGTCTGTATGTTTGTTATAGAAACAAAAACCACTCGACGGATTTTAACGAAACTTGGTACAATTGTTTTTCATACTCCTGGGCAGGTTATAGTATACTTTTCATCACGCTACGATCAATAGGAGCAGAGCAGTGAAGGGAAATGTTGGGAAAATGAGTGATTCATGAGAAAGGTTTCAAGCTATAAAACATCACGCTACAACCCTTAGGAACGGAGCAACGCAGGTGAAACCGCGGGCGAAGAACTAGGGAACAAAGTAACTATTCCACGCGGACGAAGTCGCTGGCAAAAGCTAGTTATAAAATAAAACATACCATACCATCACGTCTGTATTTCCCGAAGGGTTAGGCAGAGGGAAATTAATCTACACCCACAGTTCGCTGGTATGTTTAGGTCCCACGTAATAGGGGGCGAGCCTATTACCATTAACCCGGCACAAATCCAGACTCCGAGCTGCTACTGAGAATTTCATAGAGAAACCCAATAACACTGCTCGACCTGCGGATCGAGCCCAGGACCTCTAGCGTAGCAGTAATTTTTTTTTATTTAAACGATATTTAATTTCTCACGTCAGGTTTAACATGCATGAAGTGTATATCAAGACCCTGGATGTTGGTCTTGTAGTGCGGGAACTGGTTCAGGTAGGCTTCCCGGGCCGTGAAGTTGTACGAGTTGGTCCAGTAGTCTATCCAACTCTGCATGATATTCGTGTTGAAGCCGTATGTGAACCCTGCTCCTTCAAGCGGGGGTGTGAACTGGCGGTGATTCTTCAAACGATATAGAAGATCGGTTATCATCTGTAATGTAATAAAAAAAATAAAAAAAAGACGTGTGGCACTCGGGGACTGCCGCGGTAAAGCTATTGCATAGCGTTTTTTATCAACTTATGTAATACAACCAATGCCACCTAAAGGCGGGTTGCTGAACTAAAGAGACAAGCGTGTTAGGTTTTTTTCGTTACGGAATTTCTGGATTCGGTCCCCACGCTCAAGGCCCGCGATAGAAGCTATGCAATAGCTTAATAAAATTCCTGTTTAAAATTCCAGTGATAGTCTACTTAGTTTTTTTTTTTATAATCCTGGTATGGGATATGGCACCACACTTTTTGTGTATTTGCCAGTGTCAAGTTTATGGAGTAAACAAGTAATATTTATTAATTCCCGTCATGGGATTATAATATATGGCGCCACACTTTCTGTGTTTGCCAGTGTCAAGTATACAAAATAATCCCCAGTAAAACAGTGGAAACTTCACTAGGGCTTCGATGGAATTTAGGAGTGAACACAAAAGTCACGATTTTCAATTTTATATCATTTGCCTACACTCGCACACGTTCACGAACACTTAATGGTTAACTATCCACTATAAGTATACATTAAACTTCGGGGAAACACGAGTTTTGGAAAATAATATAAAACCGACAAAGTGTACTTTACATTTTCCCGCCTAAACCCAGTCTACTTATCTTTTTGTGATTTTTTTGCATTTTCTATGCTAAGATTATTAAGTTATTTTTTAGTAAAGGAAAAAATTCAATCGCGGGCAGGATTCGAACCTGCGTCTTCTGGTTTGATATACCAGACGCTCTGACCTCTAAGCCACCGCGAACCCTACCCGCATGATTGAAATTTTGCCTTCACATTCTGAATTTACGTCATAAGGTGACGTTGGTGACATCTATGAGAAGCAAGTTACCTTACTTCTCAACCGACACGACTTACTTTACAGTTAGTTCAGTGTCGTACGATGCCACCTTACCTTTTAACTATCTTTTTGTGATTTTTTTGCATTTTCCATGCTAAGATTATTAAGTTATTTTTTAGTAAAGGAAAAAATTCAATCGCGGGCAGGATTCGAACCTGCGTCTTCTGGTTTGATATACCAGACGCTCTGACCTCTAAGCCACCGCGAACCCTACCCGCATGATTGAAATTTTGCCTTCACATTCTGAATTTACGTCATAAGGTGACGTTGGTGACATCTATGAGAAGCAAGTTACCTTACTTCTCAACCGACACGACTTACTTTACAGTTAGTTCAGTGTCGTACGATGCCACCTTACCTTTTAACTATCTTTTTGTGATTTTTTTGCATTTTCCATGCTAAGATTATTAAGTTATTTTTTAGTAAAGGAAAAAATTTTTTAGTAAAGGAAAAAATTCAATCGCGGGCAGGATTCGAACCTGCGTCTTCTGGTTTGATATACCAGACGCTCTGACCTCTAAGCCACCGCGAACCCTACCCGCATGATTGAAATTTTGCCTTCACATTCTGAATTTACGTCATAATTTTTTCCTTTACTAAAAAATAACTTAATAATCTTAGCATGGAAAATGCAAAAAAATCACAAAAAGATAGTTAAAAGGTAAGGTGGCATCGTACGACACTGAACTAACTGTAAAGTAAGTCGTGTCGGTTGAGAAGTAAGGTAACTTGCTTCTCATAGATGTCACCAACGTCACCTTATGACGTAAATTCAGAATGTGAAGGCAAAATTTCAATCATGCGGGTAGGGTTCGCGGTGGCTTAGAGGTCAGAGCGTCTGGTATATCAAACCAGAAGACGCAGGTTCGAATCCTGCCCGCGATTGAATTTTTTCCTTTACTAAAAAATAACTTAATAATCTTAGCATGGAAAATGCAAAAAAATCACAAAAAGATAGTTAAAAGGTAAGGTGGCATCGTACGACACTGAACTAACTGTAAAGTAAGTCGTGTCGGTTGAGAAGTAAGGTAACTTGCTTCTCATAGATGTCACCAACGTCACCTTATGACGTAAATTCAGAATGTGAAGGCAAAATTTCAATCATGCGGGTAGGGTTCGCGGTGGCTTAGAGGTCAGAGCGTCTGGTATATCAAACCAGAAGACGCAGGTTCGAATCCTGCCCGCGATTGAATTTTTTCCTTTACTAAAAAATAACCAGTCTACTTAGTTATGGTCATTGGATTTAAGTCGTAGCTTTCGAATTCTTCTTTTTTTAGGGCTCCGTACCTTAAAAAGGAAAAAACAAAACCCATATAGGATCACTTTGTTGTCCGTCTGTCTGTCAAGACCCTTTTTCTCGAGAACGCGTGGAGGTATCGAGTTGGAATTTTAACCATAACCATATAAATATGATATTGATTTGTATCTTGACTGCCTCATTAGTCTAGTGGTCCCAAGCGCGACTGCTACGCTAGAGGTCCTGGGTTCGATCCCTAGGTCCAGCAAAGTGTTATTGAGTTATCTATAAAATTCTCAGTAGCAGCTCGGAGTCTGGATTTGTGCCCGGTTAATGGCTATAGGCTCGCGCCCTATAACATGGGACCTAAACATACCAGGCGAACTGTGGGTGTACATTAAGTGCGCCTCTGCCTAATCCTTCGGGGAATACAGGCGTGATGGTATGTTTGATTTGTATCATATAATCAGGTGGCTCGTCTGCTCGTTTGCCGACCTTATCAATAAAAAAAGCAGGTGAGTTATAAATAATTAACAACGAACTATGTTCTAATAAACTAGGAAATAAATAATTCCCAAAACATATCTCAGATCCTCACCTCTTGCGAAAATTCTATTTTGAAAGGTCGGACGCTAGTGTCTTGATCAGCTTTGGAATCTTCCGGACCCCACCAATCATCGAGCTTGGGTAAACCACTCAGTTCAATTTCTGAGTTCTGCACACCAAGCACGACAAAACCGAGGACGAATATTTTAATAAGAACCTCCATTTTGACTCTTCCTACGTCTTCTCATCTCACAATGGAGCTGCAAGCTTATATGTATACCCCTGAGATAGTGTTTAATTGTTTGACTTTTTCTTATGATTACTTAGGTGTTTTTTAATTTTTACGAGTCATCTGCTGTATTTGTCTTATCTATATAGAAAGTTATCAGAGCTCGTGGCTAAGTAATTACTAAGCTGATCAACTGATCTGCAAGGTTAAGTTAAGCTCGCTGTAGTCAGTCTGTGGATGGGTGACCATTCTTAACACGTCGAGATCCCTCCAAGTCTCGGAGAGCACGTAGAGCTGAGGATTAGGAACATGAGGATTAGTCTAGTGGTCCCAAGCGTGACTACTACGCTAGAGGTCCTGGGTTTTGTTACCGCTGCTGTCAAGGGTTAGGGCTGCTGCCCTAGGAAACATTCTATTCTATCCTAACTATTCCTCTTTAATTTACAGGGTCGGCAACGCGCGAGTGATACCCCTGGTGTTGCAAGCGTCCATAGGCTTCGGTAACCGCTTACCATCAGGCGGGCCGTATGCTTGTTTGCCACCTTAGTGGTATAAAAAAACATGGTTCTGCGACTCTTGCGCACTATATCCCTTTTTAACCCCCGACGAAAAAGAGGGGTGTTATAAGTTTGTAGTGTATATCTGTCCGTTGCATCGTAGCGCCCAAAAGAATGAACCGATAATTCCAGAGGTCTGATCGATTTGAAATTTGCCATCCTGTTAGGATGGCAAATTTCAAATCGATCAGACCTCCAAATTTCCAAATCCAAATTTCAATAGAGAAGATGGCTGGGTCTTACCACCTGCTTGGAACCCCATTATAGATTCCATAAAATCAAAATCCAAGCCCAAAACTGCAAAACCGAAGGATACGGTGAGCTCGTTCTGCGTGAATCGGATCGCCAATAATTAACAAAAATGTAAGGTAGCTGTTAGTAATTGTAACATTAAGACGTCCAACAACTTAGTCTACCCGTGACCATGGATGCTGTAAAGGATCCGAAACGTCGGGAATCAAATAATATCAATACAACGCGATAAAATCCGTAAAAAGTAGTTTTATTTCAATGTCTAATATTCGCGTAAGTGTCAGAAACCAACAGTAGAACCCTATCGATTCACAACCCTATCCCTTCACAGCTGAGTTTACAAAAAAAAGACGGAAAGATATAGTTTGCCCACAACCTGAAGGAACTAAACATGCTTTCACAACCAAATTTTACGTTTTTTTAGGGCCGCTTCTTTATAATAGACTCAACGCTATAAAGAATATTTATACCCTCAATTATAACAATTGTAAAAAAACTCTTCAGGAAGCCCTCCAAAGCATGTCCTACGAAGATACAGAGAAATTGCTAATTGTGTTAAAGTAAGCATTTATTTATGTGTTCTTTTTAGTTTATTTTTGTTTATTATTGTTATACTTATTTTGTTATACTGACTTTGTGATTATTTTAGTCCTTAATATGTATTTTTCTCGCCTGAAACACAGGATTACCTAGTTCAGGCACATAATGTCATGTAAATAATATACCTAAGTAAGACTTTGTTACTAACAAATATTTTGTCATGTAGTATTTAATAAATGATTTTGATTTGATTTGATTTGATTTGATTCAAATCAACACATAGTTAGTGATATCCAGGTTACAGCCGTGGTCGCATGTCGCTGTATCGTTATTGATGTTTTAGTAGACTGATTTAAGATTTCGCTCATACACCTGCCAAGGAACGAACACAACCACTCACCAAAGTTTCCTCGCAATCGGATGACTGGTTTAGGAATGCAAAACAAACAAACAGATAAACGTTTATTTTTTTATATACATATAAACTTTTAAAAAATTAAGCAATTTTTTGTTGTAATTATATTAACATTAATTAATATCTACAATAAAAGACGTTTCGGCAGGTTCCCAGTCGAATCCTCTCTGAGGTGATATTTTCTTTGTCTACAATTTATGTATTGAAAACTTTTTAAAGGTTTTCTCCTGAAAAAGTTATCCCTCATAGTCAAAATGCGACAGAAATCACAATCCATATATTTTATTTGTCTTATTCCTGCGATAACGGTGCCATTTTCTGAATGCCTCAATCGCGTTCAGAACATCGTGAGCGAACACTTGAGGCCTCTCCAACGCAAGGAAGTGACCCCCCTCGTGCAAGACTGTGGAATTCAGCAGGTTTGGAAACTTCAGCTTCAATATTGTTGGAGACTGATATAAGATCTCGTCTGGAGCGTGTATCGTCCATGTTGGAACTGGAGTTGGTATTCTGAAAGGATATACATACCATTACGCCTGTATTCCCCGAAAGGTTAAGCAGAGGCGTACAAATAAAATATACCTACACCAACAGTTCGCCGGTATGTTTTGGTCCCATGTAATAGGAGCCGAGCTTTTTGCCATTAGGAGTCCGGTGGAGCCTGAATTGCTCACAAAAACGTAATACCGAAATAAATCTTAATCCAAACAATATTTTATCAAATTGTGTTATTATTCGGATTCGGATACCGTTAATCGAGGTTCCTACCGTAACATTTAGTCTACTACTACTTCACTGGAAATTAACGAACGAATAATCGTTCCAAACTTGGTAATGTTATCAAAAATGACATTTGCTTACATTTATTTTCAGTGAAGTATTTTGGTCAAAATGGTAGAGTAGGAACCTAGATAAACGATATCGGAATCCGAATACACATATGAGGTTTGAAGGTCGTATTGGTCCGGAAATACTGCGGGATTCTACTAGACACATTCTAGATTCATGGCTGTAGTACTAAGTGCTAAAACTTTTGCTTAAAAATCATTATTACCCTCTTGAAATGCAATCTATCTCCTTGCCAACTTTTATCGAGACTTATTCAGCGGATTAGGCGTTAAAACGTAATAAACAAACAGACATAATAATTTATGGTTGAATAAAAAAAGTGACGCTTACGCAAACACTCCCATGTTGATGGTCCTCAAATTGAAAGTTTCTGCGTAAAGCCTGGAGGCGGTGGTGAAACTGTTAGTTATCCAGTAGATCATCATGTTGTCTAACAGTTCATCGCGAGTGTACAAGTCATCCAACCCTCCATCGGTTCTCGTGTAGTACTTTCTGCGAGTCGATATAGAGATCAGCTGTAGATTGTACGCCAGCTGACCTGACGGAGAGTCGGCCATAGCTATACCTGGGAGGTAAAATAGCATAAAGTATAACATATCTTTTGGGTTGCCGCGTTACGCATATTTTTTTAAGTTGAAATAAAACTACTTTTTACGGATTTTATCATGTTGTATTGATATTTTTTTATTCCTGACGTTTCGGATCCTTTACAGCATCCATGGTCACGAGTAGTCTACCCGTTTTAAGTTGATAGAAAGGGTTAACTGCCTCATTAGCCAAGTGATGCTGAGCGCAACTGCGGCGCTAGAGGTTCTGGATTCGAGTAAAGTCTTAATGGTTTTTCAGTGAAATTCTCAGAACAAAACTTCGTCCTCTCTCTCGGTCACAAAACAATCGCAATAGCACGTTTTAATAGACAGCTTCTGGTAGCACCGCTTCATGTAATTTTTTTTATACCACTAAGGTGGCAAACAAGCATACGGCCCACCTGATGGTAAGCGGTTACTGTAGCATGTAGACGCTTGCAACACCAGGGGTATTACTCGAGCTTTGCCGACCCTGTAAATTAAGGGGAAATAGTTGGGCTGGCAGCATAGGAGACATGCTGCCATGCATGACAGCGGCGGTAACAAAATACCACTGATCCCCCCACTGCCAACACAACGCTTCCTCGCGGAGCTCTGGCAACCTCACCGTTAGGAACACAACATAGCACGGAGCTTCCCCAGTCGAGCACCTCCAATTGTGAGTGGAATTATTCGATTCCACTATGCCCTACCTCTCTTAATATTCAGTAGTTAAACTGGAAGCCAACCCAGACTTGGTTGGGAAAATATACACCATGTTCACACAATTTGTCGGAAATTTTCTAGGCCCCATATAATTAGGGGCACACCTATTGCCTATGCGGCCAATACTATCTCTGAATTGTAGGTCTGTAGTCCAGCAAGGCCGTGAAGTGAACCAATCAAATTCTAGAAAAGGACAACTACTGGCCACACTTATCAGCCCGTATTTACTTTACAGCTAGATAAATGCCAATGTCCATTCTCCAGTCTACGGTGCCGACTGATGTACAGTTAGACATAGATTACATACCAAGGGTATCAGGCTTCGTAGACTGTATATGTAAATAACCCAATTCTCTGGTCAAAACATACAGTATTTTAAGAATAGGATACATCCGCTCAGCCAGGTGTGGGTCTACCACCAGCGGCGGGAACAGCGAGCCGACGAGCCATAATGCCGCAGCTGATGGTGATAACGACAGTCCCAAGTTTGTGTGGTAGCCTAAGACTTCCTGAAAAGAATATAGGTATAGATATATCCATGGCCGTAGACATGAGGATTGGCTGGTTGAATTCCTCCCTAAAGAAGAAAATTGTTGCGAGAGACTACAGTCGAGACTTCGAGAGCTAGCAGTTTTCCCCGTGAGGAGACGGGTTAGAATACAGTTCCTCAATGCCATTCGGATAGGCATCTCTTAAGAGCCTAGAAAATATCCGACTTGCTCGATGGTAGGACCTCTCGGGGTCTGAATGGCTGGCGACCACCCTTACGTCGGAGTCTGTCGTAAAGCACCTTGGTGTGTGTTCCGACTTTTGCGCGGTTTTCGGTTGCGGCGGCTCTATCATTCTGCAGTCCGTAGGGGCTCTTAAAGCTCGGCAATGCATCAGGAACCCCTCTAGTGTTGCAGGTGTCCATGGGTTGCGATGATTACTTACCATCAGGTGGCTCGACTGCTCGTTTGCCGACCTAATCAGTAAAAAAATAGAACCTTTCCCGAAATGAATTTCTATCTCTGGTACGGAGCTCGTGAAATAAATTCCTGGCTACGGTCTGGCTTCCCGGTGACCTATAACTTAGGAATTTTTAGAAGGGAGATTTTTTAGCACGAGGAAGGGAATAATTTCACAATCCTTATCCTTTCCAAGTTATTCGAAAATATAATTAGCATAATATACCTTGGGGTACAAAGTGGCCATAAAGAGACCGATGATGGCGCCCCAGTCTCCTCCCTGCACGTAAAACCTCTTGAAGCCCAGCCTGTGCATTAAGTTCCTTAGCACCACCGCTATCTCGGTAGCTCCAAGTCCTGGCCGGATCGCAGACTACAAAAATAGTAGCAATATTTTTAACAACCAAATTAGAAAGCAAGGCAATACAACATGGCATAGTGCCTAGTATAACCCAAAAGTAATTAATAAGCCTATACTTACATTATGAGGTCAACTTATACTAGGCATATGGCATGATTGGAGGACTCATTCATTAGTGTGATTCATCAAGTGGCTATTTAAGACCTATTGAGGTGTGCCTCTATGTATGAAAGACATTTACCACAGATTACTTAGATTGCTTTACACTTACATCGGAAAACCCATATCCAGGCAAGCTTGGAGCTATCACCTCCACAGCAAAGTCTCTGTCCCTGGACACAGCTGTGAGTAGTGGCAGTGTGTCAAAGAACTCTCTTACGGAACCGGGGAACCCGTGCAGTAGTAGGAGAGGCACTGTTTCCACGTGAGGAGTTGCCTTGAATAGAAAAAGACTTGATTAAAAAAGATGTTTAGTGTAGTTTCGTTAGTTTAGTTATTATTGGAATTTACCGGGCACAAATTCCGACCTGCTATTGAGAATTTCAAAGAAAAACCCAGTAAAACTTAGTCCAAAGTCAAAGTAGCAAAGTCGAAACCCTGCACTTTCGACCCCTAGACTAATGAGGCTATCCTATTTTAATAATTCACCCAATGCTTCATCATGCAATCATCGTGATGCTTTCGCCATCATCTTACCTTTTGCTTAACCCATAAGAAGTGCAGATCGAGACCCTGAATATTAGTCTTGAACTGCGGGAACCGGTTGAGGAGCTGTTCTCGCTGGTGGAAGGGGTACTGATCGGCCCAGTACTCCACCCAGCTGTCCAGGCACTTCGTGTTGAAACCGTATTCAAAACCCACGCCTTCCAGGGGAGGGGTAAATGGACGATGGTTTTTAAGACGTTGTCTTAGATCCAAGATTATCTGCAAATAGAAATCTGTAAGTAATAAACTTCATGTGGGAAAGACTCCAATTCAGGCAAGTGGAAATGGCTTCTTGACTTAAATAGGTGTACCTACAGATACCAACTGTTCCCTACGGTTTCATTTGGGTCCCAAAAGGGTTTACTTACTATAAGTAAAATGATTTCTAGGCGGCGTATCGACTTAATTTACATCAAATTTTAAGCTAGACCTCCAGAAATACAACTCTGAAACCAGGCATACTTATGCCTTTGTTTCCCTGGGCTTGCGATAATAAGTAAATCTACTTACGTCTTCATCAAAATGCACTTGAAAAGGTCTAACACTGGTGTCATTACGTATCTTCAAATGCGTGGGACCCCACCATTCATGGTCCAAACGTGGTATTGAGGGGGTCCTGAAAATGTCCCAATTTTCCACACCACAAAACACTGAAGAGAAAATCAATGTTTTCATAACACTGTCCATTTCGTTAAACAATACTTATGATACGTTTTTTTAAGAATAAGCTTTAAGAACTGAATTCACTTTGATCTATTATAATGTTTTCAAACGATTGCAAATCATCGTATGCAACAACACGAATACGATTTCTCATGTAGGTAGTACCTACCTACCTACCTATGTAATTATAATAAATTAGAGGTATTTACTAACTAGACAGAGTACTTAAATGGTTCTATTAATGTAATTGTAATTGTATAATTGCGGAGGTAGGTATCAAATATAGGTATAACTTAAATAGAATTGTTTCACGCGACGTGTAGATAGGTATTGCAAAAATGTAGATGAAGAGTTTAGTTTTATCGAGGTCTCCTTTCTGATTACCTACTAACCTTTCTAATATTTGATAAATTAACCTTAGCCTCGTTATATTAGACGAAACTGATTACTTAATATAATAAACTTAAGTAAATCTATACATCGATCTTCTCTAAACATATTGTTACGCCGAGTAACTAGGACGACGGAGATGGGTCACGGAGATTCTGGATTAGTCGATGAAGCAGGAAGAAAAACAAACAAAACACAATAGCGTGAGACCGGGCTCAAGGTCAAGGATTAACAATGGCGATTGTAAACATCTATTGTTCGCAAGTTGAATAAAGGACGTAAACATCTATTGTCTCAAAAATGCGGGCGGGTCGCATTATTGAGATTTATCGAGATTTTTCGAATCCAGAATCTTCGTGGCTCATATAAATAATGGTTGACAGCGTCGGCAAGGGGAGTTCAGTTTTGGACGCATCCAAGTGAAGATCGAAGTGAAGTTACAAGTGATTATCAGTGCGACGTTAAGTGTAACAAGTGCTAGTGTATAGTGACTGTTCGTGTGATTTCTGTGTGTTTGTGTGGTGAATAAAGTGACTGTTTTCGGTGAAATTAGTGATTTTAATTTATCCCGAACCCCAGCTCGTAACATTTGGTGTCAGAAGTGGGATAAATTATGCCGGTTTTACCGAAAGAAGATACGGAGGGTATCCGGACAAGAAGTCAGCGGCAGCAGGAGATGGACCAGAGACGATTTGCAGATTCGCCGTCACTGCCTTCGGGTCATGAGCAACCACCTAATGACCCAGTCGCTGGTCCATCCGGGACATCTCCAGCACCTGCAGTTGACCTTGCAGCCTTAATGGCACTGATGCAGGAGCAAGCCCGCCGTCAAGAGGAGCAGGCCCGCCGTCAAGAGGAGCAGGCCCGCCGTCAAGAGGAGCAGGCACGCCTACTGCGGGAGCAACTGCAACAAGATAAGGAAGAACAGGCACGCCTACTGCGGGAGCAACTGCAACAAGATAAGGAAGAGCAGGCCCGCCGCCAAGAGGAACAGATGCTCCTTATAAAAGACCTCCATGGAACTCTTGGCAAACAGCTAAGTGCAATGAAGGAGCAGGTGGAACAGCATGAGCGTTGGATTTCCGAAGCCAAAGTTGAGATGGCTGATATAAAGAAGGCCCTTAGTGATCTGAAGGCAGGAAAAGGATTTGTGGCTCCTGTGGTTGCGGTTGGTGCGGATACTCCCGCGACCCCCTCAGTACGTGGATTTAAAATGCCACCGTTTGATGGAACCTCTTCATGGTCAGCTTACAGACGCCAGTTTGAAGCTTATGTGGAGTCAAATGGATGGGACAAAACTCAGGCCAAGACGGCACTCACTTTATGCCTCCGCGACCAGGCTTTAACTATACTGGAGGCGCTCGACAAGGACATGACCTACGACCAACTACTGGAAGCATTGGACTCAAGATACGGCGACGCACATCTAGAATACGTGTTTCGTGCCCAGCTGAAGGACCGAGTACAGCGTGGTGCAGAGACCCTACAGCAGTGGGCTCTAGAAGTTGGGAAGTTGGTCCGGAAAGCCTACCAGTCCGCACCTGCGCTTATCGACGACAATCTTGTTCAGGCATTTGTCGATGGAATACGTGACCTAGAAGTCAGAGCCGCTGTGAGACTTGGGCACCACAAGACCCTAAAAGACGCGTTGGCCCATGCTTTGGAAGTGGAAGTAGTCAGACAGGACTATCGAGCTCACCGTATCCAGGAAGTTGAGTTAACGACGTGCCACCTGTGCGGGGAAAAAGGCCGTTCCCAGGATGGTTGCCCGAAGCGCAGCGAAGTACGAAGGGAAGGTGTAATATCGCCTAGATGCTACATCTGTGGAAGACGGGGACACTATCAAGCTAGTTGCTGGAGAAAGGAAGATAGAGAAAGGAAGATTATGGCTGCCCCAAGATGTCACATCTGTGGAGAAAGAGGCCACCTCCGGATGAATTGCCCGAAGCAAAACAGGTCCCGTGGAAGTTTTCCGAGTAGACCGTGCTCTGAAAACTGGAGGAAGAATAGAGATGACGCATATTCTGTAGTCAGGCAAGAGACTAAAGAAGCAGTACCCGTGCGGATGTTAAGAACAGGGCTGAGTGATATACAAAAAGGAAGCAAGGAGCATGTCAGACAGTCAAGCCAACAAACATCTGAGAGGATGAAGACCCGCTATGACCGCAAGATGAACAACAAGGGCTTCGACGAAGGCTCACTAGTGTGGCTACATAACCCGGTACGCAGCAAAGGAAAGTCACCGAAGTTACAGGCAAAATGGGACGGTCCCTACCGAGTCGTGACTAAGATCAACGATGTGACCTACCGGATACAGAAAGGACCAAGAGGTGCTCCGAAGATCGTTCATGTGGATCGTTTGGCACGTTATCACGGATGTAATAATGCTCGGGACGAGCATGTCTTAGGAGGGGGCAGTGTTACGCCGAGTAACTAGGACGACGGAGATGGGTCACGGAGATTCTGGATTAGTCGATGAAGCAGGAAGAAAAACAAACAAAACACAATAGCGTGAGACCGGGCTCAAGGTCAAGGATTAACAATGGCGATTGTAAACATCTATTGTTCGCAAGTTGAATAAAGGACGTAAACATCTATTGTCTCAAAAATGCGGGCGGGTCGCATTATTGAGATTTATCGAGATTTTTCGAATCCAGAATCTTCGTGGCTCATATAAATAATGGTTGACAGCGTCGGCAAGGGGAGTTCAGTTTTGGACGCATCCAAGTGAAGATCGAAGTGAAGTTACAAGTGATTATCAGTGCGACGTTAAGTGTAACAAGTGCTAGTGTATAGTGACTGTTCGTGTGATTTCTGTGTGTTTGTGTGGTGAATAAAGTGACTGTTTTCGGTGAAATTAGTGATTTTAATTTATCCCGAACCCCAGCTCGTAACAATATAAAATGCTTTGTACTGAATGACGGAACAACGCACAGCATAAATCGATGATCGTAGAGACCTGAAACTTGGAGGGTGTGTTCTTTGTACGATGCGGACATCCGATAAAAAAGGATTTTCCCAAATTCTACCCCTAAAATGGTGAAAAGGGGGCTGAAAGTTTGTATGAAAATCATTATTTCATTTTTTAGCGGGTGAAACCGCGTGGTAATAATAAGATTAAACTATAATAAGATAAAACAGCTAGTAATATAATAAGTTTGTAGAAAAGTCGTGTCTGTAATTGGAAGATAATTGGAAAAAAATTAGTGGAGAAGACTAATAAAACGACATTGAAGTCGAATTAATGGTTTATGTCTGTCTGTATGTATTTCTGTATGTTCGTTTATAACTCAAGATCTACTTGACCGATTTCTGGTGAATCTGGTGCATACGTAGATTATGAGCTTGGTCAACATTTAAGGTACTTTGTATCCGTCTACGATTGCGCAGTAACACCGCCTTCAAAAACATAAAAATAATGCAAAAATAAATAATAGTTTCGGAAGTCGGTGCCTTCGATTTGGTTTGAACTTTTGTTTTCACCACCGACTTTCGAAACTGTTATTTTATGTTTGCATTATTTATTTATGTTTTTGAAGGCGTTTTTACTTTTTCTTAATTCGACTCACTACTCTACTCAATTCGATTGTATTTTTTTATGTTTGAACCGATGATGATGAACCGATTTTGATGATTCTTTTTTTATTTGAAAGCTAATGCTTCCGGTGTGGTCCCATTTCAATTTGGTCTAGTTCTGACAATGGCATCCATGAGAAAACCATATAAGTCTTAAATTTGCATTAAGTATGTGCGCGACAAATGGACAAATAACTCTATATCACGCCAACCGATTATGATGATTCTTTTTTGATCGACAGTGAGCTACTTCAGAGGTGGTAAATTGGCTATAAAAATTTGGTCAAGATCTGATCATAAAATTTAGAAAAACATGACAATAACGTCGTCTAGGTATGCAAAAGGCAGACATTTCAGCAATGTATATAGTTTCGGAAGTCGGTGGCGAAAACAAATATCAAACCAAATCGAAGGCACCGACTTTCGAAAGTGTTTTTTTATGTTGGCATTATTTTTATGTTTTTGAAGGCGGTTTTACTTTTTGTTTAAAGTTATTTTATTTCAACATTTTTAGTAGCGAGTAAAATTTTTACGCGTACCTAGACGACGTTATCATTTGATCATTTACTCGGTCGTTACGTGTTATATTTTTGAAAGCGGTTTTATCTATTGACTTCTCAATAGCCGCTCGGTAATAGGCGAGCCCCTATCCTATTACATAGAAGCTAAACATATCGGTGAACTGTGGGTGTACATAAGTACAACTCTGCTTAACTTTTCGGGGAATGCAGGCGTGTAGGTAGGTGATGTACGTATGATTATAAATTACCATTTTTACTAAAATACTTACAATTACTTCTGTGAATATGTTAAATATTTTAGGATATCCAGTTGGAATATTAACTTCATGAATAATAACAGGAAAATATTTAAAATTTTAAACGAACGTCTGTTTCCTTTTCTACGAAATGTGAAAATGTTCCGACGACCCTGTATTGCGTGATAAAAGGCCGTTATATACTAAATTACTATGTTAACGTTAACTTAAAAAAATAATATTTAAATTTATTAATGTTATATATGAATTTACATAACTTAACATACCATCACGCCTGTATTCCCCGAAGTTATCACATCAATTACGAGAAAATCACTGGTGTTGAACAAGTTCGTGACCTTGGTGTGATACTCGATTCAAAGCTGAGTTTTATTCCTCACTATGACAGTATAGTTCAAAAAGCTTCTAAGATGTTAGGTTTCATCAAACGCAACACTAAGGACTTCAGACACACTTCCTCGAAGATTTTACTTTATAACGCACTAGTGCGGAGTGTGCTTGAATTTTGTACTGTGATATGGAATCCTTATTACGTCGTACACTCTGACCGTATTGAGTCCATTCAAAGATCTTTCACACGATACCTCGCGTTCCGAGCATCTGGCATCAGTACTAGATGCTCGTATGATGAAAGACTGCACTTCTTCCGAATGTACAGCTTGCAGCTTCGCCGACGTATGCTTGACTTGCTATGTTTAAAAAACATTGTTACCGGATCTTCCATGACTCAAGGTCTTCTCGAACGCGTTGGTATAAATGTTCCCAATATAAACGCTCGAAGAAAAAGTAATTCCCTATTCAACATTCCCCGATGCAGAACAAATCTAGGTTTGAATACTCCGTTAACCAGACTAATGTCAACATACAATAGTTGGTGCGTTTTGTATGATTTAGATATATTCTATGACCACCCCACGCGTTTTAGGTTAAAGATTATAAAGAAGAAGCATGATAAATTCGAAGCTAATACTAATATTAATTAATTTCTACTAATTCTTACTTATTTTTACAAATTATAATACAATTTTAGTTCATTTTTAACGTTATTATTATTTAACATTAACAACAGCTTATTTAATATAATTATAATATATAACTACTGTGAAATGTTATCCTAAATGTTGTGCATATCTATAATTGATATAAACACTAGTCTTTGTCTCTGTATTTTGCTACTAACCAATGTTTGTGTTTATATTGTTGATGTGCCTTGTGTAAATAAATAAATAAATAAATAAAGGGTTAGGCAGAGGTGTACTAATGTACACCCACAATTCGCCGGTATGTTTAGGTAATAGGGGGCAAGCCTATTGCCTTTAACCGGGTACAAATGCTAAACTCCGAATTGCTACTTATAATTTCATAGAAAAACCCTATAACATCATGCTCGACCTGGGAATCAAACCCAGGATCTCTAGCGTAGCAGTCGCGTTTGCCTCGCCACTACACTAACGACGCAGTTAAATTTATTTAAATTATTTATAGCTAGCTACCGCCCGCGACTTTGTCTGCGTGGACTTCAGAATTGAGTTCGACCTGGATAAAAAGTAGCCTATGTATTATTCCAGACCATAATCTATCTCTGTGTCAAATTTCATCCAGATCAGATGCGCCGTTCTGGCGTGATAAAGTAACAAACATCCATACATACATACTTACAAACTTTCACGTTTATAATATTAGTAAGATTTATTTAAATTTTAAATTACTGTAATTTTATCTATATCTATACTTATAATAAATCTGTAGAGAGGTCAATTCTGTACATGAAATATATTTCCAAAATAACTATCAGCGGGTGATTAGTGATCGATACTGACGCCAAAAATGCAATCAGTAAAATTTTTGTCTGTCTGTCTGTTTGTCTGTATGTTCGTTATAGAAACAAAAACCACTCGACGGATTTCAACGAAACTGGGTACAATTGTTCTTCATACTCCTGGGCAGGTTATAGTATACTTTTCATCACGCTACGATCAATAGGAACAGAGCAGTGAAGGGAAATGTTGGGAAAATGAGTGATTCATGAGAAAGGTTTCAAGCTATAAAACATCACGCTACAACCCTTAGGAACGGGGCAACGCAGGTGAAACCGCGGGCGAAGAACTAGGGAACAAAGTAACTATTCCACGCGGACGAAGTCGCTGGCAAAAGCTAGTTTATAATATATTATGTACTTAACATAACGTACCATCACGCCTGTACTAATGTAGATACCTACTTTAACTTATTTTTTTTTTTGAATTATAAATAAATTGGCAGTTAATTCCATACAAATTCCGTTCCATTCCTGAATTTGGCCCAATGCAAAATGAAACAAAAAACCCGACCGATAATTTTACAAATTCTTAATTAACTTATTTATGGCAAAATAATCGCTATCGACAAGGAAAAGCAAGCAGATTGAAAAATTTCTTTATTGTTTTATGGCCATCCAGGTGGTAGTCTCAATACTAATTTGTAAAGTAAAAGTTCTCGGAAACTTTCTAATCTTTTTCTGTCACAGCTATGAGATTACTTCGGAGTTCTAATTAAGCGGTCGGAACTGTTATTTTTAATCACTGTGAAATGTAACGTTTATGTAGCGATTAAGGGTCCGGCGGAGGTTGAATTGCCCACAAAAACTTAATACCGAAATAAATCGTAATCCAGACAATATTTTATCATATAATGTCGGATTTGGATACCGTTAATCTAGGTTTCTACAGTACTATTTCGTCTACTACTATTTCACTGGAAATAAAAAACCGATAAATCGTTTCAAACTTGGTAAAGTTATCAAAAATTGCATTCGCTTACGTTTATTTCCAGTGAAGTATTTTGGACGAAGTGGTAACATAGGCAGCTAGCTTAAAGGTATTGGAATCCGAATAATAACAGAATTTGATTAAATTGCGTTTGAATTACGATTTATTTCGATATTACATTTGTAAGAGAAATTCGGTCCGCCGGGACTTTGTAACTTGATTTTAAATTTTCTTGCGAAACTTTTTTGACGATTACTTTTAATTGAGTGACTGCACAAAAGGCGATGCAGTGTCGTGTGACTAATTCGTTGCCAAAGTCGCAAAATATTATGGCCTTCGGTTATTTGTCCCGATATATATGTCATGGCGATACATGCTTACTAATATAATAAACGTGAAATTTGTGAGTATGGATGTGTGATGATGTTTGTTACTCTTTCACATTATAACGGCTCAACGGATCTGGATAAAATTTGGCACACAGATAGATTATAGCCTGGAATAACACATATTTTTTATTATTTTTATCCAGGTCGGATTCAATCCTGAAGTCTACGCAGACAAAGTCGCGGGCAGAAGCTAGTATCAGATATTTTGTACATATGTGAGTTTATGCATGTCAATTGTCATCATCAGCCTATATTCGTCCACTGCTAGACATAGGCCTCTCCTAGTGAACGCCACAGAGCCTGATCTTCGGCTTTCCTTATCCAGTCACTGCCTGCTACCTTCCGCAAGTCGTCACTCCACCTGGCCGGCGGCCTGACACTACGTTTGCCTTGACGCGGACTCCACTCGAGAACTCGTTTGCTCCAACGTTTGTTGGTTGCTGTTCCCCTCGGTTGCTACGGTCCTGGCAGTCTGCAGTCCGTAGGGGCTCTTAAGGCTCAGCAACGAATCAGCAACTCCTATGGTGTTGCTGGGCGATAATGACTACTTACCACCAGGTGGCTCGTCAGTTATTTCAACTGTAGGTAGGTAGGTACTTACTGTGAAAGTGATTTCAATCTAAAAAAAATATTATCCTACAATATTCTTTCATTGACCACACTTTTAGGGTTAGCCAAAAAATATACTTTCCGATTAGGGCGATAAAAATCATATTAATAAAACATTACTATCATCGGCACCATGCGTAAGGGGGCTTATGTGAATCAATGGCGTGGTTCCCATGCTCCCATGGGGTGTCAATGTCAAGTGTCATGGCGGCGACAATGGCGGCGCGTGCGAGGGGAAAACGTATTGCGATTAATGTGTTGAGATTGTCGAGATATTTTTTTTATTGACGTGTTTATAGGTGATTTGTAAAAAATACCGACAATGCATTTTTCGCGAAAAGTCGAAATTGGTTCACATTCACTGTCTCATTGGTCTAGTCCTAAGCGCGCCTGCTACGCTAGGGGTCCCCGGTTCGATTCCCGGGTCGTCCCTAAATATACCGATGAAATTATCTACACCTCTGGATAAACCCTTCGGAAAATACAAGCTTTCTATTTGAAGCATTGATAAATAGGTACCTACTTTACTGCTAATAAGACACCTATCAAATTTAAGTAAGTTTGTTTAATTAAGGGACCACTACCTATCATATGAAAAAAAGAAAAGTCAAAATTGGTGCACATTCATTGTCTCATTCGACCTTAGATTCTAAGGTCTAAAGTCGAAATGAGCTCATATTCGTCGAAAGTCATTAAAACACTCTAGTTACTCATCTAGAGATCCATAATTATGATGCAGTATCATAATTAAGTACTTCTTTACTCATTTATTTTTAGTAGAATCGATTCGGAGTTGCTTTTCAGTTGACATTTTTATTTTGTTGAATGTTAAGTGTGAGGTAGCAGGTGGCGACATCTATCGGTATGATTGTAAAAGCAAGTAGGCATGGCGCTACCACGTGGCCAAAGTCGGGAACTAAATTCCTTTTAAGTGACAGCTTTGGCTTACTACGCTACGATTGAAAGTAGTTTCGGTAGATGGCGCTATTTAAAATGTTAAAAAAATAGAGAATTCCCCTGAAAACTTCACGTTTTTTGAACGACCTCAGCATTAGGTCAGCTTTCCGATGTTTGCACTCACTTTTTGACTTATAAGTAATGAAGGGCAAAAAAAGGAAAAATAAAAATACCAATGTATTTAAAAATCAAACTAATAATTACTTCATTTAGGCGTGTTTGTCAGCGTTACACAAAACATACTAGTTTTTATTATTTTTAATTAATTCATAATATTTGATTCGACTTAATTTCTACGATAGAGGAAAATTTACGCCCGTTTACACTTTGATTAGTGAGATAGTGCCCAATTCAGTTCGTGAGAAACTGGTCCCTACTAAGGTAAAATTGAATGTTTTTAAAAATTAATAAAGCCCATTTTCGCCTGCAGGACCAATTTTACAAAGTGTAATGATTTCTACCCGGATTAGGTAGAAGTTAAAAATAACGTACAAATTATGTAATTTTAATGACACTTGTCTTGGCACTTGGTACTAGAAAAAGTATAAACAGGCATAAACAAATTATAATTGTATATTTATAATTATAATATTTTTTATTGTCAAACATGGCTAGAATTATAATTTGAAAGTCGTTTTTTGTTTTACTAAACGTAGTACCGAAAATCGTCATAACATTTCGCTAGATGGCGCTAATTTGGATTAAGGAAAAAGTGTTTTAATTCGTGATAGGTACCTACCTAAACACATTTACAAAATTTTTACAGAGAGTTTTGAAACAAATATTCTTTAAATTCTTAAAGTACCTAGTCCACCAAGATAATAATAAAATTACATATTACAATAATTATACCTATTACATGTGTATGATGCGAAAATCGAGTACTTAGTTAGTTTTCGCAAAATTATAAATTAAAAAACAAATAGTAGCGCCATCTATTACACACTCTTAGAATAATTTATTTATTGTCAGATTCATCATTATTGTCATCCGGGAAGTTCGTTGTTTAGATTCAAAATAATTAAGTATAGTCTTTAATAAGATTGTAGTTTACAGATATTTTGTACAATCTAAAGTCTTTTAAGGAGACACTAAGCTAGTTAAAGCCGTTCTATCTTATTCTACTACGAGGTGGTGCCGTGAGCCAAAATATAGTAAATGGTAAAGTATGATCATAATTACAGTAACTTTCTAAAAAGTTATATTGTGGGTATACATATCTATAACTAGCTGCGTCCGGAATGCCGATCCAAAATAGTCTTTAAAAACATATCTTTTTGCGGGGATGTTCACAAAGATTCATAGTAATCGGATGAATGGTATAATAGGAACGCATACGGGGTAAAAAAGATAGGTACAATTATTTTTATTTAGGTATTCTTATACTTACCTAAATAAAAATTATATGGGTACCTATATCTTATTAGCAATTGGTATCTTATTGGATAAGTAGGTATTGTTTTGCGGCAAAGACAGTGTAGAAAAAAACATAACCAAACATGTAATTCTGTTTACGATCACTCGATTTGTGAAAAGTAAAATATTAATAAGTAAAATATTGATTTCTTTTCTTTCTAAATGTCATTTCCATTAATTTTGTTACGATTCGTGTAACCTGAGTTTTCTCACTTGCTTTGTTGCAATATTTATTTAGATGCTTAACTGCGTACAGTTTTCATGACTTTAAAAAGACAACACCCTTGTCCTTTATACCTAGGTATTTGTTTTTTTCCCATAAATATTACGATAAGTTAATAGATATTTTCGCTTCAACAAAATTATTGGAATAATTACTTTCGCATAGAATTTTATTGTAAATACAATCATTGTTCGTGAAGTACCTAATAACGTGTAATTCATGTAATATACTTATTAACTTGAACTTTCAACATAAAGACTTGCACGACACACACGTGCGATGAAAGACCCACACAAGTGCAGCACAAGGATCAATCACATCCTCATCTTTAGTTCGCAGTTGCTACGCACTGCTATAATTATAAAACCAGCAATTATAGTGTATGCGTTACGTGTACGCGTACTTAACACTACAGCTGTACGGATTGTTGCAAAAAGCAACAAGTACTTAGCAAAAAGCGACTTTTTTATCTATGGCTTAAACCATAATATATTTCTTTGGAATAAATTCATAAGCCACATTTAGCAATTCCTCTGAAATCAATTCATATTTAGCAAGTCCTTAACAATTTTCTAATGCGATCATATTATGATTGGTCAAATGACCTTTTTAGCTCTGCAATACGCGCTGAACTCTAAAAAAGAAAAAATCATACTCTTTTTTCTTTTTAAACGCCCTTTAAAAAGCGTTTACATTTTATGTAATCTGCTAATTGTGACTGAGTAATGTAATTGATCCATTGTAAAGTCTTCGGTTTTGTAATGAAAATAATGTCTAAAACAGGCACGCTCTACTACCACATCACGTAGCTAAAAGGCTAAGCCGTAATGCTAAGATATAGCTATACATAGTTTAGGACACAACAATGTCACACAAAATTATTATGACGTTATTAAAAACATTAAGAAACTCAATCATAGCAATCGAATACAATTTAAACCTTGTGAAAATATGTCTTCATAAATTAATGAGTAGCTATTATGGCTCAAATTACTCTAGGGATACGACTGGGGTTCTCACTTAGGCTGTTAATTTAGAATTTTATTTAATTAATCATCGTCACTATCATTTTAGCTAATTAAATGAATTAATTGTGACGGGTAAATTAATTCTCGTCTATGATGACTTCTTGTCGATGATGAGGATTAAATAATTGTGGTAAAGGTATAAATTAACATAACAATTTCCAAAATCGATCCCAACAATAATTTGTCCACAGTTTTTACAATAAAATCATTCATAAAACGAAGAATCCACATGATTCTAATTTTAATTAAGGCTGACGCACTGGCTTGGCCCTCCAAATTAAAAAAAAAGCTCTCATTAAAGCTATGTGTTCAAAATTGTATTTTTTTTGGTTTTTTTTCTCGAGTTACACTCTATACACCGTTACATTTAAGTCGTTTTAATGCCGAAAGGACGGTATTATACTCAGCTCTAGGAATAACTTTTACTATGGAACCAACCCTGAAATCACAAAAAAAACAGCTGTTCCATACACTCTGACGAGTTCAGAGTACACAAAATGTATGGGAATAGCTGTTTTTTTTTGTGACTTAAATGTAACGGTGTATAGCTGAAATAACGATTTTAAGCAAAGGCTTTGGTGAGTATGGTTTACTGAGGGTCAAATATTATTTACGTGAACCCATAATGTGATAGTAGACCCCAAAATTGCAAAAAACAACAACAATTACTATTTGAATTTGGCAGGCCAGCGGACGCCTCCTTCTAAGAACAAGTTCACACGCATTTTTTCATCTACAACATACATTTCTAATGCAAGCAAGCTGTTTTAAGGGAACTTACATAATAATAAGCAATACTATTTTTTTTTTAATACATATTTCATTTTAATATTATAAAAAATCTAGAAAATGTATAAATTCACAACCTATTAAATTTGTCTATTAATAATCAGTGTGATTATGATTTTTTATATAATAATTATTATTTCTCGAATATTTTTTTCTCTAGATAAACTATTTGCAAATAATTGATTAATAATTATAATATTTTTAGTTGATCTTACTGCAGGGGTTTAGGCCTTCTAATTTAATAAGTTATTGACTTATGAGATAATAATTGCGTCAACTATTTACGATGTTTCGTAATGCTGCCTGAAAGTTATGTCATAATTATATTCATATTTGTAATTTACGCAAACCAACTATGTCAAGTAATTTTTTTATGTTTCATATCTACAAGGACCAGTAAAATTAGGACAGCAACCTGCTTGTGATTTAATAAAATTGTCATGAATTGATAAATTTACATATTGGAACTCTATAAACTTTTTTATAATAATTATGATCGATCATACAACACAAATTGAATAAACATTTAATAATTATAATAATAAATACCTTTGTATGGCAGGTTTACACTAATGAAGGCAACATTCTAAATGGACAAATATTACACAATCTTACATTTCGGATTTATTTACATAAAAGCAATAATTAAATAAATAAATTATTTTATATTTCTTATTACTTTTATCTTAGAACATTTAAAAGGTAGTAGGTAGGTAATAATATAGTTACACTTAATTATTCTGCATAGAAGTAAAAATAAAATACTTTTGTTGTGGAGCAAAAGATTTTATTGTTAGTACCCAAGATCATTGTTTTTATCATATTTTATTATTTTGTGAAGTAGATATCTGTGAAAAGAACCTTAGTTTTATCCTAGCCTAAAACAAAGGCTTCCATATTAAATGTTCTAAGATATCAACAACAAAAAAAACATCAAAAAAGAACCTAAGCTTTTAAGAGTTTTTAAATATTTTATGTTACAACATTAAACAGTAAAATATAGCAATATAATCTAACAGCTAACACACAACAGCAGTTCATAAGTTTGCCAATTTTACATACTATGAAAAATAATATAAATTGTTCCCATAATTTTTATAGAAATGAAAACATTATCCATTTTATCTATTGATTTTTCTTTCAATAAGTACAGTTCAATATCCAGTACAGTTTCAACAGAAACTGTTATTTGTAATGATGCTAGTACGGAGGGATTTAGAAAACAAAAAATAATGTGAGAGAGGCGTTTTATGAACTATGCACCATGTGCATATGCACTATATGCTACATGCATGCATAGAATCATGCATATACGCAGCGATTATGCCTGTGCGCAGTATATTTTGCGCAGACGCTGTAGCATAGACAAACGCGCAGTGAAAAGATACTGTAATGATATTTTTGTAACAAAGTATTTTTTTCTTCAAATAACGGATAATTGTAATGCTATAAAATACATCTACTGTCACGGCATACTTCTATTATTCACTCAAAAAATACTATCATTCGGAGAATCAAACCGTCTCTAGACTAATTATTTTTTATTCATAATAATTATTTATTGTCTTAATTATTGTCGTAGTTAAGATAGGAAAGCTCGATAAAATATTAATCAGTTAATAAAGATAAATATTTTTGCTAATTTCAGGAAATTTATTTTTTTCTATTTTCTTTTTAATCATTCTAGAGAGAGAGGTAAAGTATGGACCACTGCAATCTTAAATAAACTAAGTTTGAATGAAACTATTTAGATATGGATTTAAGGATATGCGAGTATAATATCGTTTTTACTAACATTTCTAAAGATTAAGATCGCCCACCATAAAATTATGTGGCATGTTTTTATTATAAAATGTTTAAAAGCACAGCCAAAATTTCGCGGTGGATTCGATATAATTTTGTTCCTACGTACAATTGTTCTTGAAACTTCGTGTTTACTTGATAACTTTGCATTCTTTTAAGCCACTTTTAATACAGGATCTACATCCTTTTTTCTAGCCTACAATAAACAATTTTAAATCTTACAACTTTTGATCTAATGGTCGTGGTGTTTGGTGCATTAGGTGAGCGAGTGAATTTCATATACAATATGTTAAGAAAACCCAATCCGATTGATATTATTAGGTACCAGGCTTCGACGTTATATTAGGAATAAAACTTAATATGTATAAAAAAAAAAGACACCATGGTGTTGTCACCATGTTGCTGGTTTATTTGGGTACAAAAATCACGCATCCCAAATTACATTAATATAAGTTGACTATTAAGAATATTTTATGTTTCTTATTTAATAGATTTTAGCTATATGCCCCTTCCGGATCGATCAAGTTTTTTTTGACATGTTGTATAATGTTCGTCCGGTCCACCCTGGGTTTCGCTATCGTCTTGGTAGCTAGCAATTTATTTATGACATCATGAACTATTATTATAAGTATAGTTCAACGCATAGAAGATATTTTGAATTGACTATGCGTTTTGTAGTAAGTATTTAATTTTTTGACATTTAATTGACATTTAAATTTTTCGTGACAATTGATTTAATATTTTCAAACATTAAAATTTTCAATTATGCAACTATATGCACTCTGTTTTAACCTCTTTCTACGTATCTACATCTATACCAAAAGCTTTCAAGTAAACACAAAGGCATATTAACTTTTTACCTCTTCGGCGAAAGACTTTGAACATAATTTGGGTCCATCTCATCTAAATCTTTGCCTTTAGTCTCCGGGACACAGCACACCACGAAACAGAGACCACCAACACTTATAGAAGCGTACAACCAAAATGCACCATGCAAGCCCAATGTCTGTTGGAAATCCACAAAGGTTTTAACACCGACAAAAGCACAAAGATAGCTAAACGCCGTCGCCATTGCACTACCAAATGCCCTGTACTCCAATGGGAACAACTCTCCGATCAAAAGCCAAGAAATAGGACTCATACCAAGAGAAAACGCGATTGTAAAGACCAAAACGCATAGAAGAGGAATCCAGTCATTCTGACCAATCGTCTGATGAAACATCACGTTCTGGATACGTTGATTCCGATGTACTTCTTCATAGTACGCGTAGCTCCCAAACCCAGCTAATGCCATGGACATGAGCACGGAACTCACAATCAGTAAAGGTAATCGACCTACAGTGTCAATGAGCAAGCCAGAGAGACAAGATGCAAGGAGCTGGACAAAGGACACAGCAATTGCAGCTCCATGAGGGTTCATGCCTCCGAAAGTCTTCCTGAATATTGGCACAGCGTAAAACGAGAACGCGTGAGCCCCGGAAAATCGTTGGAACATCATAAGACCGCACGTAACCAAAATTGGTCCTAGGAGCCTATTCATAGTTCTAACGTCCAATGAGTTTATAAGTTGGCTCCCAGACATTTGACTTTGTCTTTGGCTAAAATTCTTACTAGCAAGAACATTTGTGCGTATAGTGGCTAGCTCCTGTGCGACATCTGAATTTGGTCCTCGGAGCCAAAGGAGACTTTTATATGCCTCCTCGTCTCTCCCTGTTAAGACGAGGTAGCTTGGTGTTTCGGGTATATAAAGCACGGTACAGAAGAGAAGTAAGGGAGCAGCTGATATGCATAGCGCTAGTTGCTGCCAGTCAAGGTAGGCGCCGATGGTGAAGCTGAAGAGTACGCCAAGATGGCCGACTATTTTAAGTACAGCACTGAGGCATCCCCGGATGTCGGGAACTGATATCTCGCTGATGTAGACCTGGAATAATATAATATGTTTGGATTAATTACACATTATAATTATTACGCCTTTAGTTCTTTGAAAATACAAAATTTATAGCTACCACATAATGAGTATCTATTTAGAGACTAGTGGAGCTTGCCAATCTATTCAAGGTTAGCGTAAAGGACTTTATTTTATTTATTTATTTTCGCCTTACCGCTCTCATTCTTAGCGGAGACTCATGCCCAAGTGCGGGACATCAAATGTGTTGATGGTAGTGATGAGAACATAAATTAGTTTCTCAACGCATTACAAAAAGATACGCCAAAAATATTTCCTATATTTCATGTCAAACTTAATATTTCCAATGCGCGATTTCGACTCAAGTTGTCGTGCGCCTTATCCCTACACATTTCGCTATTTGAAGGATCTTTCTAATAATGTACAGACAGACTAAAGGAAGTTCAACTTATCTCTGTACAAAATCAAGAAATTGTCTTAGAAATACAACTTTCGTATTAATTCAAGGACACGACTCTTCCCTTTTCTGTCAAACTAATTATAAAGTTAGTATTTGAATCACCACGAAAACATCGAACAAACGACAAATTAATTTAATTTTAACCGCTTTTCAAGTAATAAATAAGTAATTCTATCGTAAGAACTTTGCTTCTGGGAAAAGTTTTGTGAATTAGGCCCAAGGGGCCGACCAGCATGGGCCGAATTGTAAAAACCAACTTTTATTATAAACTATGTCTAAACTATAAGTTTAGTTTAAACCCAAAATACCAACATTTAGATATTTTAATTAAACCGCTATTGACGATATATAGAGCGACAGGAAATGCCCAAAGATGAAAAAGATCAAAGCCATAATTATCAATCTACATGATCAAACAACTAAGTACAATAGGGATGTGCTTTGTCTTTCCAAGGCGTAGACTTCGCACTAATTGTTTGAACCATGCGGGCAAGAAATTGGTCCTTTGAATCTACGTCGAATATTATCCAAGCAAAACGATAATAATTATAACTTCTGTTAAATGGTCTAGTTTTGTTGGCTTAGTATATTTTTAGAGGGTCGACTTTTCCAAAAAATATATTATTTTAGTAAATTTGTTGGCTGAAGCATTCATGAGGGTGAAAATTTGGAATATTTTGTAGTATTGATAGTTTTTACCCACCTGGGACAGCATAGTCAATATGGAACAGCAGAATCCTCCCAAGAATGCTGTGACGCACATCATTCTTACGGATGTAGCAATAGTGGTGAGCAGCCAGGAGAGGCTGCAGGGTGCCGCAGCTAGGGACAATACGCGGCGGCGCCCATGACGCATTGCCGCGCCACCCGCCATACCACCGAATAGTGCGCCTGGAAGGACCAATAATATAGCACACATAACAAACCATCAAGCTAGTATCTCAAAGTGTGTGCTAATGTCCACTTTTCCTAAGTGTACATTGAAATGGAAAAACGCAGTAACGGTTCAGCAGGCTTACTCTTGAAAACAATACAATACCAATCCAAACGTGATCCGATTCCAATCTCAATTTGGCTGTCGGGCGATTTCGTACTGTTGAGCACAAATCCGTAAACCTTGTATCGGCGTCCTGATTGGCCAATGGTTGGGTCGTTTCCCAATCCTATTTAGTTCACTCAATCGCCGCACAATATTAAAACAATTTGGCGCTAGTCTCGGATTCAAGAGTACGAAACTTGACGAAATGACACAATTCCAATGTCGATGTATCGGAATTGAGTTCAAGAGTAAGCCTCCTGAGTTTCGTTTTGTGACCAATGAATGGCAACATCAAACAGCCGGCGAACTGTGCATAGGTATATCTAAGTACCTCGTTACATCTCTGTCTAACCCTTCGGGGAATACAGGCGAGACATATATTATGACAGTTTGTTTATTTATGAATAAACTTCAACGGAACATTTTCGTAGACTACATAATGCCTATAGACCCAAAGAATTTTAATTAAATTCCATCTGAACATCTGCGGAGTTCACAAGCTGACGAATATTGTTCATTTTTGCATGTGCCTGCTTTGTCTATTTAAAGAGGATTTTCATTATCCTATTAATGTTTTTTTAAAGACAGTTAAGGCTTGAACACATTGTTTTTTTTTTATTCGTGATAGGCTTACGCTTGACCGCCAGTTCGCCTAATGTGAGGCGATACTGCGATCTACGATGGAGCGCGCTAACCTAGAAGAAACCGATTCACTCGTGAAATTGAGGGTTTTTAAATTTAGACCTATATACCCACTTTAAAAATCCATATTAACAGGACAATCCATATTGACAGTACTTTACGTAATTCAGTGTTAAGGTCGCACGTTTCTATTTTGCGAAATAAATATGTTTGCTTTCTGCATATCTATATCAAAGAGCTCTTAAAAAAATCTCCAAAAAATATGCGTTGGCCGGGAATCGAACCCGGATCAACTGCTTGGAAGGCAACTATGCTGACCATTACACCACCAACGCATGTGATTAATTGCTGAAATTGCTTGTATAGTAAACATAACTTGTAACTGTAAAATCTTTACCTACCTACCAATTGTATCAAATATTGACTCAAGTGAATGTCTCTATTCAAAATAATGGCATTCATGATAATTATTTCCTATTATAATCCTTATAAGATACATTGAACCTTACATGTTATGATACATTTTATCATGTGGGAGAGCCATGCTTCGGCACGAATGGGCCAGCTCGACCGGAGTGATACTACGGCCTCACAGAAAACCGGCGTCAAACAACGCTTACGTTGTGTTTCGCCGAGTGAGTGAGGTTACCGGAGGTCCAATCCCCTTTTAAAAGGTCGGCAACGCACTTGTGACTCCTTTGGTGTTACGGGTGTCCATGGGCGGCGGTATCGCTTACCATCAGGCGATCCGTCTGCTCGTTTGCCCTCCTATCCCATAAAAAAAAGCATAACTCCGAGATGCTATTGAAAATTTCATAGAAAATTCCAATAACTCTGCTCGACCTAGAAATCGAACCTGATCGACCTGCAGGGCTAAAATGGCCACTTTTGATGATTCATAATATGATTCATCGATTCCTGGCTACACAGCGAGCCATAACTATCCTGACCTCTAAGTATACGAAAAGCGTATAGAGGTCAATTTATACTGGAAATACCACTGACTTATAAAAAGAAAGAAAGAAAATAAATTTATTTGGCACAGCTTTACGCAGTTCACATCTTAATAAAAGTAAGTACTTACATAATCATCTTAATAAAAGTAAGTAGGTACTTACATAATATGAGTATACGCATAGGTAGTCTGTCTCGCGGCTGTGCCAAATAAGTCCAGTTCCAGTTAACAAGCCAGTAAACACGATAAGTCGAAGATATCTGTCCCAAGAACAACTTACCAAGAAAGGACAGGGAAGCAAGCCAGGACGCCTGCTGGTCGGTTAGCTGGAAGTCTCTCCTGGTAGCGTTGGCCCCTGGGCCCTGGAGGGATGCTATGGCCGGAGAACTGTACCCTTTCCCGAGGCCTGCTGAGAACGGTGCCAGTGACACCGCCAACGCTGCAAGGACCTGCAAAGATAACAATTTTAAGTCCTATGCCTGCCATTCTGGCGGGCAGTTATTTATAGGTGCCTGGTGTTACTGTTAGACTACCACTTCTTGAATACAAGCTTCTAGAATACTTGAGGGTGATTTCAGAATAGCAATACTTGAGCCTCAAGTAATTCTAGAAGCTTCTTAAACTTGAGCCTCAAGTAATTCTAGAAGCTTCTTAAAGCTATTCTGCAATCATCCTTAAGGCGGATCGTTCAGCTGAGCCCGCGAAATTCAAATTTCAAGTGATTTTTAGCATTTTGTAGGTGTATAACCAGTTCTAGATACATGGCAGTTGTAATTGCGACATTAACTATACAACATTCACAACTGAGAATTAAAACCTTTACTTATAAATCCATAACAAGCCAAAAACTTGACGCAATCTGTGTAATTGGTCAAAATTGAGATTTTACACTACTTTTAGCTACAATAATGATTTTTGTGCAATGGTTTTAGATACATATTGTGAATTTTGTATAGTTAATGTCGCAATTATCATTACCATGAATGCAGTAGATACTTATTATAGACCTATAAACTGTGAAAAATCACTTGAAATTTGAATTTCGCGGGCTCAGCTGAACGATCCGCCTTAAGTCTTGAGGATGATTCCAGAATAGCAGCGGTATCATCAGTATCTAGCACCTTCAAGAATAGGTACAAAGGATAGTTTTTGGAATAACAATCGTTGCAGCAGCTTTAAGAAGCTTCTAAAATTACTTGAGGATCATTCTAGAATGTTCAGTTCAGTTATCTACACAATGCCGTTGCTGGTTTTTCTTATTTCTGTCAACCATCTTTAAAACTCCATAATCTCGATAAACAAGTAAATAATGTATGTTAATGTCACCTCAGTATATTCTGTGACACGTCTGGACGTGCCTGCTTGCCGGTTTACCGAAACGTTACGAAAAATAACGTGACAACGTAGACTTAAAAACTCCTTACCGTTCTGTTTGCCAAACAAAAATATCGGAACACGATAAAATTCGTACAAATTTGGTTAAGAGTAAGCGACTAAAATACGAAGAGAGCTGTGTCCGCCCTCGCCCCTCGGGTTCCTCTCCCGCGTAAGTCGAGTAACCAATCACACAATGGTGTGTTGCTGGGGAGTGAGGTGGGGGACGCATGCCTCAGCCATCTTTCATCCGTCGGGTAGTAGACATTCATTTTGAAAAAAAAAAACCTTTTTCTTAGTTTTATTAATTTCATAAAGAAGAGAATACTACTACGAAGAGGGGTAGCCAGAAACAACAGAAGGTCACTTACTTACGATTCTTGCGTACCGCTTTTGCTTCATTCACATTCATACATACTATTGCCATACATCCTACGTGCTGGTTTCGATTTCAAGTACTCCGCACTTGACCTTTTTGCAGGATCTCACCGATGAGGTCGGTGTTTCTTTCTAGGGCGCCCTCTCCCGGCGGCGGCGGCTCAACTGACATTCGCTTTATAAATCACTTTCGTTAATCGCCATTTTCAAAGAAAAACAATCTAAATAATCAAAAGACCCGCCTGCAAAAAAGATGGCACCACGTCAAATGACTAATATATAGATCTCATGTAGTCGGAGGCATAAAATTATTGCTGAATATTTTTTTTTTTTTACCTTTTTCATAAATAAGTACCCGTATCACTCTCACAATTGAGACGAATCTAAAGAAGCCTCTCAAGCTAAATTCCATCAAGCCGTTTAGGCTATAAGGCGTGACAAAGAAATACACCTTTAACATCTTTTTGTAATGAATAAATCTTATACATCAAACTGCAGAATTCTCAGCAACTATATGGAACAAGGTTGTAAAACATAATATTGTAATCAAGTTTTTTGTAAAAGAGTATCTATGGAGTTTCTTGCCGGTTCTTCTCCATACGACCCACTTTTTTGGAACCGTGGAACTAGTTTTGACTTTTCAAAAGTACCTATTTAGTGGTCTAATAGAAATAAAACATTTTGACTTTGACTTTGACACAAACATACGAGTACATAGGTACGCTTGAAAAAACATACTCAAAGTCAAAATCAAAGATTTATTGCATACTAAGTGTACATAAATTGGTGTTACATCTATACTTATAATAAATCTGTAGAGAGGTCAATTCTGTACATTAAATATATTATATTTCCAAAATAACTATCAGCGGGTGATTTGTGATCGATACTGACGCCAAAAATGCAATCAGTAAAATTTTTGTCTGTCTGTCTGTCTGTATGTTCGTTATAGAAACAAAAACCACGGATTTCAACGAAACTTGGTACAATTATTCTTCATACTCCTGGGCAGGTTATAGTATACTTTTCATCACGCTATGATTAATAGGAGCAGAGCAGTGAAGGGAAATGTTGGGAAGATGAGTGATTCATGAGGTTACAAGCTATAAAACATCACGCTACAACCCTTAGGAACGGGGCAACGCAGGTGAAACCGCGGGCGAAGAACTAGGGAACAAAGTAACTATTCCACGCGGACGAAGTCGCTGGCAAAAGCTACTTAGTTATAAATATTTTAGTGAACTTATGACTTAGCGGCCTTTTACAAGCATTGCAATATTGAGCGCTATATATTTAGATAATTAATAGTATTATCTAGTAAATCGAGATAAATAATAGGTAGGTATTATGAATTATATAATAATATGACTTAATCTTTCACGGGTAACAGGTCTCCCCAATTACATGACCGAGCACATCGGTATTTTGTTTAGCATAAGCATAATAGCATAATCAATCCATTATAGTGTCCCACTGCTGTGCACGGGTCTCCTCTCAGAATGAGAGAGATTAGGCTATAGTCCACCACGCTGGCCTAGTGCGGGTTGGCAGACTTCACATGCCATCGAGAAAATCTCTCAGGCATGCAGGTTTCCTCACGATGTTTTCCTTCACCGTTTAAGCGCGTGATATTTAACTATTTAATACGCACATGACTTCGAAAAGTCAGAGGTGCGTACCTTGGGTTCGAACTCGAGACCTTTAACTTGGCAGTCCAACGGTCATACCACTAGGCTATCACAATTCACATTTAAAATAACTAATTTTAAGTTATACCTACATAAAAAAATAACTAATAACAAAACTCTCCGAGTTTTTTTATGGCGTAATCGAGTAAAAACATAACCCTCTACAAAGGCTCATATTTATAGTAGGTATAACTACAACTGTACCCTTTAACATAGTATTTCAGGCACCAAAAAGCTTCATGCAACGTATCCAAACTCTGTGTAAGCAATCAAAAAATTTCACCCGGGAGCGGGGGCGAAATTCCGGCCGGCCGGAGTTTCAGTTCGTAGCGAAGTTTTTACGAGAGAGCATTAATCCGTTCGTCGTTAGTCCCTAATGAGCTCCGAATATACGTTGAGTACCAAGTTTTGGGATTCAGGCTTACAGTTGAGTAAAAGGGATTATTGAGAGTATAGACATGTGTCGCAATCGGTCGCATGAGTTTTTGAAACCCCGACGCAAAAAGACGGGTGACAAAATTTAACGTGTGTATCTATGTGTCTGCCTGTTGCATCGTAGCTCCCAAACGAATTTACCGATTTTGATTCAATTTTTCGAATGGAAAATTTTAATCGAAAGTGTTTTTAGCTATAATTTAAGAAAATGTTCATGAAGGGATGCGAACAACTTTCACAGATCTGATCGATTTGAAATTTGGTATCCTGTTACTTCAATGATATTGCAAGAACATGGTAACCACGCCTTGATGCTGCGGAGATTTTTTTCAATTGTTAATTAAACAAATTTAAGCGGCGGTAGCCTAATGGCTAGGGCGTCGGACTTGCAATCATGTGGTTGTCGGTTCGAACCCCACCCATTGCACTACCAACGTGAACCCACTCGTAACACAAGCATTTAGCTTAGCACGAGGGGTTAACAAGAATACTAGTAATGTGCGACCCACATTGCTAGTAAGCTTAAAAAAAAATTGCTTACGATGCACCAGACAGACACACAGATACACAGATCACTATCGTAGGGGGCAAAAACACAGAAAATTGCGGTAAAATTCAATAGAAATAATTGTAACTGAGAAATATTGCCGTGACATACAGACACTATACCAAAGCCACACCGTAGGGTTTTCCTTTTGACATGTATCATTCCGAAACCCTAAAAAAGCAATATTTTAAACAATGAAATCTCCCTTTATCCACCACGTCTATCGAAAATTGGCTTGAATAGAGAACAATACACAAAGCTTGTCCGAAATTGACCGAAGTTTATCGATCATGAAGCGAGTGGAACATACAAAAGCGGTCAAAATTAAGTACAATCGACAAAAGCGTTAGATACACAGGTAGCGTACGACATCAGTCTGCGCGTCATTACATAAATTGCGTTATAAATAACTAGCTGTTGTCCATGGTTTCATTGATATCCCACAGGATGTCGACTTATTATGATTAATGACTATTAAGATCAATTATAATTAACATAAAAAAACCATCAAACCGTTAAATAATATTATTTATTTTTATTATTTAATAGTAAAGTACTTTTTTACAAATAGGTACTTTTACCAATTTTTACCACTTTTTTAGGGTGTACTAAGAAAGGATTTTTTGAATTTAAAATTTCTCTACCCTTCGAGTTAGTGAGTCAGTAAGTCAGGATTGTGATTCTTACAGATTTAAGTAGTTAATCCGCCAATAGCTTTAGTATGTAGACGTTCGAGCTAATTACACCTGCATTTTGACAAATATAGCGTGATACATTAATAACAATCTTTGTCAAAACAGATGTCGGTAGCTGCCTGTACACCTAATATCTCGACTGTACCTATAAACGAACTTGCCTCTACTATGTGCATATTTTACGAGGCGGGATCGATAATCATACGTGCTTTATCGAACATTGCTTAGTCATAATGGCATTTAAAGCATTTTTTGTAAAGAATAGCACCAATGTATGGGTAATAGTCGTGCTTGAAGTTATTTAGTCGCTTCTTGAACGAATGATTGCAATTTATTTGTGGTCAACTACAGGACAGTGTGGTCTCTTCTCAAAATGATTAGGCTTTAGTACCTACTCCACGCTGGCTGAGTGCGGGTCGGCAGACAACAAAATCTCTCAGGCATGCAGGTTTCCTCACGATGTTTTCAAAACTTAATTAATAATATATTATGTACCTATACTTATTTTCTTTAATCACTTGTTTTAAATTTTCTCTGTTTAGAATCATAAATTTTAATTCGCGTAGAGCATTCCTCTTTCGGCACCAATTTTTTAAGCACCTAAGCTATTCAATTTACCGCTCCAAGGTAAGGTATCTATATTAGCTCGGTGTCAATATGGAAAAAAAATATATTATAATCATATTAATAATTTCAATTACACAATAAGTTAAGGCAATTCGACCCTGTGTCCCTCCAGTTAAGCAGCGGTGTATTTATCTTTAGGGGCGCAGGATCAAATCCTGTCTGAGATCGATTTTGTTTTCACTAAAAAATTTTAAAGATGTTTAGCTGTTAATGAAATACCTACTCACATGCATGATGATAAGGTAAATTAATAATAAACGAAACCAAAAAAATATGCGTCGGCCGGGAATCGAACCCGGATCAACTGCTTGGAAGGCAACTATGCTGACCATTACACCACCGACGCATGTGTTTGAATCGATCAAATTCCTTGGTAAATTCAAAACCGATGCAATAATTGGTAACTTAGTCTGATATTCAAAATGTTCTCATTAATTAATGTCTATTATGCTCAAGACAATAAACATTAATTACTTACAATTGAGTAATATGATTCGTAAGAGAACTATTATTGTGTTATCTATACGTATAATAAAATTGTAACAGGCCGATATCTGTACATTAAAGATATTAAAGAAAAATTAATATCCGGAACAGAAGCCAAAACAAAAATTTTTGTCTGTCCGTCCGCCTGTATGTTTGTACGCGCATCACGCATAAACTACTCCGTGGAATTGAATGCAGTTTACACCGATGTATTGCTAGAGGTCTAATTTATAGTTTGGTTCTTGTTAAGCTATTGCATAGGTTCTATCGCGGGCCTTGAGCGTGGGGACCGAATTCAGAAATTCCGTAACGAAAAAAACCTAACACCCCCCACTCCGACCGGCACAGCGGTATCTATCGATAAATACCAAAACTTTTAATGACTTTTTGAAATATCACGCTTGTCTCTTTAGTTCAGCAACCCGCCTTTAGGTGGCATTGGTTGTATTACATAAGTTGATAAAAAACGCTATGCAATAGCTTTACCGCGGCAGTCCCCGAGTGCCACACGTCTTTTTTTATCTTGATACGTCGCCTAGAATCGGAGTTATAGTATGTTTACCTTTGGGGACGTGAGTGAAAGAATGAGAGGGATAAGTTTGTAAATAATATTAATTCGTAAATATTTATATAGGTACCCACATACATACATTATACCTACCATCACGTTGTGTATCTGTCTGTTGCATCGTAGCTCCCAAACGAATGAACCAATTGTGTTTTAGTTTTTTTGGGTTCCGTACAAAAGGAAAAAACGGAACCCTTATAGGATCACTTTGTTGTCCGTCCGTCTGTCTGTCAAACCCTTTACCCCGGAAACGCTTATGAATTCGATAGAATTGATATAAATTAAAACCATATGCTCAGATCTACAGTCCCTTGAAGCTGTGAAAAATCAAACTTCTAAGTTAATATAAAAAAAGATACGATCATTTATGCCGCAAAAAACCTATATTTCGACTCTTATAAGGGAATCAAAATCTATAGGGTATTTTCCGTTGTCCTAGAACTGTGAAGTTTGGCAAGTAATACCGTCTTATACTACAAGTATAGGGGAAAATCGGGATACTATAGGTACATTTGTAATTAATTATAATAATTATGTACCTACATTCAAATTTGTACGGAACCCCCGGTGGGCAAGTCCGCCTCGCATTTGTCCGGTTTTTTAACTAAAGCTTTGATCGAGAGTGTTATCAGCTATGATTAAAGAAAATCTGGCCAGCCATTTGAAGATTATCAACTCTTTTCTGGTTCATGAAGGGATGTGATCATGTGAGCGCCTTCCACAGGTCTGATCAATTTGAAATTTGGTTACCTGTTACTTCAATATGTCTTGATGCTGCGGGGTTTTTTTGTTTTAATGTTATTAAGAAAAACCTTTTTTGCATTTACTGTCAACCCTGAAACTGCCATCGCATTTTAATAAGCCGGTACCCATGTAGATAACAAGATTCGTGTCGGTCGACCGCGCCTCGTCTTACCTGCATATACTTACTTAGCTTATTACTTGCAAGCTTAGCGGGATCCATTTTCTTCGCTAATACGGCTTCCTAAACAACCCAGTTTATTATAACTGCTTGAACATAATAAAGTTCATAATTTTGTTGATCAACTAGACAAGAGCTGAAGAGTTTCAAAATGACTAAATAGATTTTCTTGAATTATAGCTAAAGAGAGGCGACCCGTGTTCTGCAGTACTAATAATGGGTTGATTATGTTAACGACTACATTTGCTATCACAGTTCATTAGAGAGTTGTGGAAGCCTGTGATTAACCCGCCTGTTATCGACAGATTATTAATTACAAATCATTTACTTTGGAGTATCAAAATGAGGTTTGGTTGTATCACTACACAGTATAAAACAAAGTCGCTGTCGCTGTCTGTCCGTCCCTATGTATGCTTAAATCTTAAAATTACGCAACGGATTTTAAAGCGGTTTTTTTTAATACATAGAGTGATTCAAGAGGAAGGTTTTAAGCTATTTAACATTACGCTACGACTCTTAGGAATGGTGCAGTGCGGGTGAAACCGCGGGCAGGTCGCTAGTGCAATTATATAAGTAATGCATACATACTGATACGGTTGAGACATAGACACGAAACACTTTAGCCGAAGAACCGATAGCACGTGGGGCAGGAAAATGTTAGAGCGGAGACCCAGCACCGGGCGAAGAAGTATCAGTCGTCAGCCGGCTAGATGGGCTGACGTTATAGTAAAAATAGCGGGAAATAAATGGACGAGAAAGGCGAAACACCGAGAGGAATGGCGTGTAATGGAGGAGGCATACACTCAGCATTGGGTGAAATAAAGGCTGAGAAAGAAGAAGAAGAAGATACGGTTGATATACGCCAAGCGCGATGAATTAAAAGCCCGACCAGCTTCGGAATTTTCTTACAATATCTTCAATAATGAGCTCACATGCAATGCACTAGAACTTTTACTAAGAAAATTGGCTACATAAGCCACATGCGAGCTCACAAGCGATAACAGAATCCATAAAGAGGTCGCCGTGACCGAAACCGGTCGAGACGAAATCATCATCATCACGGTTGAGTTGAAATAGCGTCCGAAGTTAGGATAAAATTTAAAATTCATATAAAATCCCAATAACAATTCTAACGTGGGAGAGCACGAATGGGCCGGCTCGACCGGAGTGATACCACGGCCTCACAGAAAACCGGCGTCAAACAACGCTTACGTTGTGTTTCGTCGAGTGAGTGAGGTTACCGGAGGCCCATTCCCCTTTTAAAAGGCGGGCAACGCACTTGTGACTCCTCTGTGTTGCGGGTGTCCATAGGCGGCGGTAATCGCTTACCATCAGGCGATCCGTCTGCTCGTTTGTCCCCCTATCCCATAAAAAAACACTGCTTACAAGCAGCATACTTGGCTCTCAAGCAGCCACTAGAGAGTGACGCTTGGGGATACTAGACTAACGAGACAGTTTGTGTTTCCTTATTTTGGATTATAGTGTAAAAGGACCTGACCCTTTTGAAACATCTCCTATAATCTAACAACTTCATTTGCGATCCGTCGAACCGTGTTTTAATGCCCTATATATATGTTAGTTTCAAATAATTGGAGGCTATTACAGCAATCTGTGCGGCTAATGGCGCCCGGGCTACTGAATAATATGGCGCGGCCCTTAGCCCTTCAAAGAGTTATTACGGGTTAATGTGTCTCGCTGTGTTCGGGAGATCTGATCGGGCCCCATGGGTCTGTTCTATCTAAGTATACTAGAGTTCCCGTGCACAGCTTCGCCTGCGTACTTAGATAATTTTCGTTTCTAAATAAACTGAGCGCACTGTACCTACACCATGGAGGTTTTATATCATAAAATGTGTTAAGGGTCCGGCGGAACTTGAATTGCCCACAAAAACGTAATACCGAAATAAATCGTAATCCAGGCAATATTCTATCAAATTATGTTATTATTCGGATTTGGATAACGTTAATCTAGGTTCTTACAGTACTATTTTGTCTAGTACTACTTCACTGGATATAAAAGATCGGAAAATCGTTCCAAACTTGGTAAAGTTATCAAAAATCGTTTACATTTATTTCCAGGGAAGTATTTTGAACGAAATAGTTACGTAGATACTAAATGTATCTAAATCCGAATAATAACACAAGTTTGATTAAGTTGTGTTTGGGTTACAATTAATTTTGGTAATACGTTTGAATAGAAAATTCGGTCCTTAAAGCTCTTAAGTCTAATTTATAAGGAAGAAAACAATTGTCAAAATGTTAACAGCGAATGAAAGATGTACATATCTTGACGATGTCATCGTTTATTACATACTAGCTTTTGCCAGCGACTTCGTCCGCGTGGAATAGTTACTTTGTTCCCTAGTTCTTCGCCCGCGGTTTCACCTGCGTTGCCCCGTTCCTAAGGGTTGTAGCGTGATGATTTATAGCTTGAAACCTTTCTCATGAATCACTCATTTTCCCAACATTTCCCTTCACTGCTCTGCTCCTATTGATCGTAGCGTGATGAAAAGTATTCTATAACCTGCCCAGGAGTTTGAAGAACAATTGTACCAAGTTTCGTTGAAATCCGTCGAGTGGTTTTTGTTTCTATAACGAACATACAGACAGACAGACAGACAGACAAAAATTTTACTGATTGCATTTTTGGCGTCAGTATCGATCATTAATCACCCGCTGATAGTTATTTTGGAAATATATTTCATGTACAGAATTGACCTCTCTACAGATTTATTATAAGTATTGATAGATAGATGTATATGTGTGTACGTGCGCATGGTATTGTGTATGGACTTTCAAACAAACTTTCATCCCCCTTTTCACCAACTTAGGGGTTGATATTCCAAAAATCCTTTCTTAGTGCTCACCTACAGTGCAAAAAGAACCAACTTGCAAACTTTCAGGGATCCTGTAGTTTCGGCTGTGCGTTGATACGTCAGTCAGTAGGTCAGTCAGTCAGGTTCTTCTTTTATTTATATAGATAGAAGATATATCTAGAGACGCAGGTCGGCTTCTCTATTTTAGAACACTGTTACATAAAAATCTGTACAGTAGTTTTGAGATCAGCCCGAACAAACTCACACAACGCGGCAGGGACTCGGACTTTTAACAAAATAAATCTCTTGAAAGTGGTTTATCAGTTTAGGAGTTGACCTATTGCCATTCACCGGCCACAATTCCAAACTCCGAGCTGCTACCGAGAGTTTCATCAGTAAGACTGTTCGACCTGGGAATTGAACTTAGAACCTCTAGCGTAGCAGTCGCGTTTAGGACTACACTAAGGAGGCAGTAAATAAACAAAATAAATCGCATTGATTTTGGTTTATCAGTTTAGGAGGAGTTATGATGAAACAGACAGACACACACTTGAAAGACTTAAAGTACGTACGAGTAGTTTTTAGATTCGATAATTATTATTCAATCGATATTCTGGCTGGGTGGGTTTTCTTTTAATCGAATTTCGCTAGTAACTACCGAGTCGGTATTATAAAAAGAAACGAACGCTGATACAATTATTGATTTTCACGAGTTAACGAAGTAGGTTATGAGACAATAGTTGCAAGCTTAGTTTTTAAGGGATAGGCAGAGGTTAATGTACACCCACATTCAAAAGGGTCTAAAGGGGTTAAAGAGTCTTGACAGACAGACGGACTCACGGATAACAAAGTGATCCTATAAGGGGTCCGTTTTCCTTTTGAGGTACGATACCCTAAAAATTAATCAAAATCGGTTCACCCGATCAGGCGTTACGATGCAACAGACAGACATACAGATACACACTACAAACTTAAAACACCCCTCTGTTTCGTCAGGGGTTAAAAAGGAGAATTTAATTAATTCAAACTCATTGTTACTCTGCATTTCAATTGAAACTTGGAACCAGAAGTCATAACAATGGGGTTTATTTTGACAGTTCTGACAAACGCAGACATGAAAATTTTACTTGCGATGATATTAAAGATAGAAGAGACGCCTAACGGGACGTTTAAAAACAAAAATTATACCCATGTAATAAAATTGTAACAGACCCATGTCTGTACATCTTCTATACTTATAATAAATCTGTAGAGAGGTCAATTCTGTACATGAAATATATTTCCAAAATAACTATCAGCGGGTGATTAGTGATCGATACTGACGCCAAAAATGCAATCAGTAAAATTTTTGTCTGTCTGTCTGTATGTTCGTTATAGAAACAAAAACCACTCGACGGATTTCAACGAAACTTGGTACAATTATTCTTCATACTCCTGGGCAGGTTATAGTATACTTTTCATCACGCTACGATCAATAGGAGCGGAGCACAATTAAAAAATGTTGCAAAAACGGGAAAATTATTTGATTATTTTGTTCTGGGAAGTGACATGGGTCGTTGATAAAGCGGGCGTAGCCGCTGGCGGAAGCTAGTAGGAAATATTAAAATAAGGTGTCTTTATAAGAGCAATAGAAGCTTATTATCTGTCTGGCTGTCTGTCTGTATATTTGAGCGCGTATCATGCAAAGACTACTGCACGAAATTGGTTGTGGTTTTCACAGTTGTATCGATGGAGGTCGTAGTTATAAATGATCTTGTTACGCTGCTTAGTCGATACATAAAAATATTTCTATTCAAGTAGTTGTCAGCTTGACTACGAGCAATCGGTAACTGGAGATCGGGGGTTCGATCCCCGCACGGTACAAAAAATTTCTACGTCCAACAGATAGTTGTTCCAGTTCTGAGTAACTATTATTGTACCTATGTAAACACACCCACGTCACGAAAATGCCTTTTTGGTTATCCAAAAAAGACACGTTTACTTCATCTATCCTTGTAATATTGATAAGGCATACACCTGTTCTCAATTACCGCGCTACAAGGAAAATAAATAGGTACCTACAAAAAAACTAGGTCTTACCTGCGGTAGGTGTCTTGTTTTCCTCGGCAGTTGGTTTTCCTTCCCGTCGGTCCCCGATAAGCATTTCCCGTTTGGCACGCCGCTGCCGGCCCCACCCTTTATCTCTTCCTTCGCCCCTCCACCAATCGGCTTTGATATCGGAATGTTGTGCTTCTCAAAATAACCATTCTGTATCATCTGGTCCAACGAAACCTCCAATTCTCGCACTGGAACCAATTTCCTCCCACAAATTGGATCGTCAACAACCATTTTTCGGTTACAACCTGACACTTCGGAGAATTTAACGTTCTTTTTTGGTTCTTCGGATTTCTTCGGGCGAGTTCGGCTCCGCTCGGGTGGTTCAGTCGTCCAATAGCGCGCATTCTTATCTGATATTCGATGCGGCTTGCAAACTGCAACGTTTTTCGTTTGTTTTAAATTTGAATTCGTTGGTGCATTCAACGTTTTTTTTGTTGAATAGTTCGTTGGGTTTGTCGTATTAATTGGTTTTGTCTCTTTAGGTCTAGTCTCAAAAGATTTTCTATAAGATTCATAAGATTCCCGCGTTCGTCTCTCGTTTTCGATTCTAAAATCGTAATGATCCTTCTTGTACCTCCGATTATTCCTGTCTTCATAGTTGTAATAATTTCTCGGCAGCGAGTTGTATTTAACGTCGTAGGTCGTCGGAAGGTTTAAGTATTCGGGCCTAATAGGTCTGAACAAGGATAATCGCCCTTGTGCTTCGTCGAAATCGGAGTATATATCTTCGTATACGTAACCGTTCTTGCGTCGGGGTCGGTCGTGTAGATCACGTCGTCGCTCCTGCCTGTATCGATTGGTCTCCCTATCGTACGGTTCATATCGACGTCTGAATTCGTATTCATATTCGTAATCAGACCTCCTTTCATAGAGCAATCTCTCGCGGGAGCCGGCCATTGTCCTCTTATTAGATTTTTCGCGCCTGGAAAGAAAAGAATCGTATATTAATGAGGGATCGGTGAGATTCCACGGATTTGTGGGCCCTGAATAGCAAGGTCCGGATTGTGCGGCATTTTGTCCCGTTTTTACGACGATATTACCGAGGTGTAAAGACGAATAGT
Organism: Acronicta aceris; assembly: GCA_910591435.1. Classification (NCBI taxonomy): domain Eukaryota; kingdom Metazoa; phylum Arthropoda; class Insecta; order Lepidoptera; family Noctuidae; genus Acronicta; species Acronicta aceris. The sequence goes on along the minus strand of OU342781.1, from coordinate 1,968,082 downwards.
TAAATTATAGGTACGTGTATGTTGTGCCTTTTTAGTGTCGTCCCAAATTTCAGGGTCGTAATTCTGAAGGCAGCGTTGGCTTAAAAAACACAATGGTTTATTGTCGGTAAGGGTTGTTAGCGGTATAGAACCCTTTTTATCAGTGTATCACCAAAGCCTAAAGCATGTATTACGTGTCTCTCACTCAATATACATTTTGCATTTATATCTACCTCTACTGTTGTAGATTTCGTTTGGGATAGTTTGGTTTTTTGATCTGAAGCTTTAATATTTGGAATAGGGGAGATGTCATAGCGATTAGTGATTCATTCTCCTAGCTTATTCGTAATTATGTTGGTGTTGGCTTCCCGTCTACCCAGATTTGGCTGGCTATAGGTATTTTACATGAAGCAACTGCTATCAGACCTTCACAACCCAATCTCTGGGTAATACTGATATTCACAGGATAGCTTTCGGATTGCCACTAATGATTGTCGGCTTTGTGATCTTCGAGGTACGGAGAATACTGTCTCGAGCAAACTTATTGTAGGGTGAATATGAGTTCCGCTCCTTCTAGAGCCTTAGAGTAAATCCATACAAATATTATAAAATAATGCGAGTGTTACTCTGTCTGTCTCTTGATAACCTTTTTCACGCCTAAACCGCTGAAACAAGTATGGTGAATTTTGGTATAGAGATAGATAGGGCCTTGGACAGTAGATGCTTAAAGTAAGTTATTAGGTACGTACATGCTTATAACTATATCTTTTGCATAAACCCTACCAATCTTACAAATGATTTCTCCGTTGAAAGCTTACACCGCTATATGACAAGCAATTCTATTTGAAGCACACTAATAAACAAAACCGAGAACATTTGCATACAGAATCCAATTAGATGTGAGCCGGGATGGGGCTCACATATGTTTGTGACGTCATCTTGGCACAGCCTAATAGAATCTCGGTTACAATGTAAAGCCGCAGCATGAATTAGTTAGAAGCTTTTTTATGCTACAACGATTAATGTCACGTTGCCGTTGGACGTATCTATGTATTAGCAAGCAGATTTAAAAACTATATTTTCTGTTGACTATGACTTTTCTTGGGCTTCTAGATTCCAAGGTTTCAGCTAAATCTTTGTGTTTTTGGAACGAAGTTCCTTATCGCGCGTTGTGAAAGGGGGCTAGACGGAAAAAATTCTTACGAAAAGTTGTCACGACACTTTTTGCTATAGTAAGCTATTGTAAGCTGTGCGGCGTGCGCATGTTTCTCTGTCTGTTTCTCTCTCTCTCTAACAAGATAGTAGTTCCTTTTTATTATATTAGTATATTAATTAGTGAAGGAATTGTAATAAAATTTTATTTATTTAAAAAAAAATTTTTTTTTATTATTATTATTTTTTTTCAAAGGAACTTCGTTCCATCCGGGTGTCCCTTGACACCTCTCAAGTATTCTATTTATTTTTTTGTACCACTAAGGTGGCAAACAAGCATACGGCCCGCCTGATGGTAAGCGATTAGCCTAGCATATACCTAGATGCTTGCAACACTAAGGGTATCACTCGCGCGTTGCCGACGCTGTAAATTAAGAAGGAATAGTTGGGCTGGCAGTATAGGAGACATGCTGCCATGCATGACAGCGGCGGTAACAAAACACAACGCTTCCTCGCAGAACTCTGGCGACCTCACTGTTAGGAACACAACATAGCATGGAGCTATGTTATTTGGCTAACATTTCTGCGAGGTGGAGGTACTTCCCCAGTCGAGCAGCTCCAATTATGGGTGGAATTATTAGATTCCACTATGCCATACCTTTCTTTCTCTTTCTATAAAATTCTCAAGCAGCTCAGAGTTTGAAATTTTGCCCGGTTAATTGCAATAGGCTCGCCCCTATTACAAGGGATGTAAAACCATATTGGCAAACGGTGTCTACATTTTAGTAGGTGCACGTAATAAAGGCACGGTTAGGTACCATGTTCTTGCAATATCATTGAAGTGACAAGATACCTAATTTCAAATCGTTCAGACAGGTCTGACATCCACAGGTGGAAGAAGTGCACATCCCTTCATGAATCAGAAAAGAGCTGATAATCTTTAAACGGCTGATCAGATTTTCTCATCATAGCTAAGGACACTCTCGATCAAGTAACCTTTCAAACAAAAAAAAAACTGAATCAAAATCGCTTCATTCGTTTAGGCGCTACGATGCAAATTTATACCACCCCTCTTTTTCGTCGGGGGTTAAAAATATCATTTGAAACCTAGACCACAAATCCCAAAAAAGAACAAAAGCTGACTTCAACGTAAAATGTCATACTTTCTGGTATGCAAAATAACTTCCCTAATATAATAACATTCCATTTTGTGAATGAGCGTCCCGGGCGTCGCAGACTGAGCGCAATAGTGATGGACTTGACGAGGTCAGCACTTTTGGTAAATATCGATATAATTGGTTGTTAAATATAGTATAAAAAAATTGTTTGGGGTCAATAATATGGAAGTACTTTACTTATTACTTTATCGAACTAGTTCGAAGCGTCGAAATTGGATTGATGGCGTTACCTTAGATGTAAAATGTGGAAGAGAAATTTGACATCACAGGCAGTTGTCGCGGTGGCTTAGGGGCTAAAGCTTTCGGTGTACTTAACCGGAGGGAGGGACTGCAAGGGGGGACGGAGGGAGAGCAATGATTAAATGCAGTTTTTTGCATAATCCAATTATAATAATAACATTGTATACATTGTAGATGCTGGCTTACAGAAGCTGCAGTAAAAAGGATTGAGATTAGCAAGTTTTTTAAAAATAGAAAACTGTACTTCATTCTACCTCATATTTATAATTGCCCATTAAAAAATATATTTCGAAGTAGTTACCTACCTATTTAGATATGTTTTTATCGATATAACGAGCCGCATCACTAGGCATGTCTGGCGCAGTGCGGTACGAGGTGGTCCATCGATAAATCTCTTGAACGTTTAAACCAAACGACACAACACAATACCAGTTATTGTGGTTGCCACTCTAATTTGACTCAAAGAATTATTCAACAAAATATTGAATGTACAAGACATATACCGACTTTATCGGTGAGATCCTGCAAAAAGGTCAAGTGCGTTGCAGTTGCATTGCAAAAAAAAAGTTGTATGGATGCAGTGACAAGAATTGAAAAAAATATGCTGAACATTGAAATAAAACTACTTTTTACGGATTTTATCGCGTTGTATTGATATTATTTGATTCCCGACGTTTCGGATCCTTTACAGCATCCATGGTCACGGGTAGACTAAAAGTAAAGGATCCGAAACGTCGGGAATCAAATAATATCAATACAACGCGATAAAATCTGTAAAAAGTAGTTTTATTTCAATGTCTAATATTCGCGTAAGTGTCAGAAACCAGTAAATATGCTGAAGTTGTTTGCAATTTTCAGAGGAAGAATGAAAGACCAAAAGGAATTTATAAGGCTAATGTCAGCGGCAGCATCGTCGTCTTAGAGCGTGAGTATACGTATGTGTGAATAAGTAATTATGCCCCGCGGTTTTACCAGCTTGCTCGACTCCTAAGGTTCGTAGCGTATCTACTATGTCAAATAGCCAATGTTTCTCTAGAATTGGGCTATCAAATGGCAATTTTTATTTATATCCAACTCCATTCCAAAAATAACGCGTTCAAACAACAAAAACTAGAAGTATATTATATAGATTTTATATTACCTGACCTTGAGTCCGGCGGACCGAATTTCCCATACAAAAGTAATACCAAAATAAATCGTAATTCTAACACAATTTAATCGGTAATGTTATTATTCGGATTTCGAGACCGTTAATCTAGGTTACTAAATATTATTTTGTATATTTCTTTCGTCCAAAATACTTCAATGGAAATAAATGTAAGCAAATGCAATTTTTGATAACTTTATTAAGTTTGGAACGATTTTCCGGTATTTTATTTCCAGTGAAGTAGTAGTAGACGAAATAGTACCGTAGGAACCTAGATTAACAGTAGCAGAATCCGACTATTAACACAATTTGATAAAATATTGTCTGGATTACGATTTATTTTGGTATTACGTATTTATGAGCAAATCAGGCTCCGTCGGACCCTTAAGCCGCAAAGTTTTCTTATTCCAAATGTCTCAAGTTGAATATTAAAACTGCACGGATGAAATAAAGAAAGTCGGCTCAAAAGTTTCTATTGCGCTCAAGTTGGTAGCGTCTTTCGTCTAATTTTTCTGAAACCTTTACCTCCGTGAACTTGCTGACTACCTAATCCAGCTAATATAAGTAAATAAATACCTAATCTATATAAAATTAAAGTGTCTGTTTGTAATGACAAATTAACAGCTTTTTACTCAATGTATATGAAAGTATCTATGGTACCTACTTACAACATAAAAAAAACAATTGAAAAAAAAATCCACAATTTGTTCCGCTTCACATCTTCGAAATGACGGAATTGATTTTGACGGGACTTTCACTCATAGTTAGAAGGAGTAACTTCAAATGCTAAAAGTAGCATTTGAAGGAAAAGAATAAGGGATCTGCGCAAAAAAAATATCATAACATCATTTCGTGTCGCGAGTGAAACCGCGGGAATCAGCTAGTTCTGAACATAATGCACCAGTTTCCAAGTTGGACTTAAGCTTGCAGCGAAACGGCATACTAATCGGATTAACTAGTTCACTGTCTTTAACTGAAACGTAGTTGCATATAAGAAAATCAAATTGTAACTGGCCGAGGTCTGTGAATAGGAGATATTTAAGAAGATATTTAAGTTCCTTTCTGCCATTCCGATAGGCAGCTCGTAAAAGCCGAGAAAATATCTGACTCACTCGGTGGTAGGACCTCTCGGGGTCTGACTGGCTGGCGACCACCCTGACGTCGGAGTCTGTCGTAAAGCACCTTGGTGTGTGTTTCGAGTCGAAACACACACCAAGGTGCTTTACTGGGAACTGGCTTTTACGCGCAAAAGTCGAAACTTTCGACTTTTGCGCGTAAAAGCCAGTTCCCCCTTCGGTTGCTGCGGTTCTGGCAGTCTGCAGACCGTAGGGGCTCTTATAGCTCGGCAACGCATCAGCAACTCCTCTGGTATTGCAGGTATCCATGGGCGGCGATGCCTACTTACCATCAGGTGGCCCGCCTGATCGTTTGCCGACGTAATCAATAAAAAAAATAGAATTTTTGTTTGTCTATGTTTGTACGCGCATCACGCAAAATCTACCACAAGAAACTGAATGCGGGTTTCACAGTTGTATTGCTGAAGTTCTAACTTAAAATCTGGTGTGTGTTTCATCTTGATACGCCGTCTAGTTACATATACTAAGTATTTTCCTTTGGGAAGCGAGTAAAGTCGCGGGCCATAGATGTAGTTTGTCATAAAACTGCTTATATTCAACACTCCTACTTTGCAACCGTAAGCTCGTAAGCTGGCTGAAGGACTTTGAGTTCAATGGATACTTATTATGAGTTCATATTTCTGGGCACACAGTACTTTTTAATCGACTTCAGAAGTTCTATGTTCGTCTGTGTGTATGTCTGTTGCCCACATACCTGCCTACTAGATGCTGGAAAGACACGTGTATTGCAAACGCCGAAAAACCTCGGTAAATATCGTGATAGGATCTAACGATCCGACTCGGTAACCACCAGTAACGATTGTCATGTATTGATTGATTCGTAAGTCAAACCGGGACCGACGGCTTTACGTGCCCTCCGAGGCACAGAGGAGTTTGATATGTTAAGAAAGAAAGAAAAACCGTATATTTGAGCAATATCGAGAAAGGTAGGTACATAAAAAATACAAAGAACAACAAAAAGGATCAAACTAAAAAACTACAAGCTATGCAATGCAGTAGTAAAGCAAGAATGGTCACCCATCCATAGAGTGACCCCGCTAAGAACAGCTTAGCTATGAACCCCTCAGGAATATTTCAATATCCGGTACAAAATATGATAAAGCAGTTACTTAGGTATGCGGTACATTTGTCGCAATGCGGGGCGCTGGTTGCCAAATTGTATCGTATTAATTGCTACAGCTACCTTGAAGGTGAGCCAGAGAATTTTACGGAATAATGCTTTTGTTACGCGACTGTACAAAACATTTTTTTTATTAGTTTTTTTTTTATAAGCTTACTAGCAATGTGGCTCGCACATTACTAGTATTCTTGTTAACAACTTGTGCTAAGCTAAAATGCTTTTGTTACGAGTGGGTTCACGTCGGTACTGCAATGGGTGGGTTTCGACAACACATGATCGCAAGTCCGACGCCCTAGTTATTAGGCTACCGCCGCTTCAAACACAGTCTTTAAACAGGTCTTTTTATATTCTTAACTAGCTGTTGCCCGTAGTTTCAGTCCCAAACTTCATAAACATTCTGCTATTTGGGGCGGAGACAAATCCAACAAATCAAAGTCAAAATGACTGTATTATTTCATTAGACCACTAAAATAGGTACTTTTGAATAGTCAAAACTAGTTGCACGGTTCCAAAAAGGAGGGTCTTGTGGAGAATAAGAGAAAACAAAGATCATGAAAATCGGTCACACTTTAAGGGTCCGGCGGAACTTGAATTGCTCAAAAAAATGTAATACCGAATCGTAATCCAGACAATATTTTATCAAATTATGTTATTATTCAGATTTGGATACCGTTAATCTAGGTTCTTACGATACTATTTCGTCTACTACTACTTCAGAGGAAATAAAAGACCGGAAAATCGTTCCAAACATGGTAAAGTTATCAAAAATTGCATTCGCTTACATTTATTTCCAGTGAAGTATTTTGGACGAAATGGTATAGTAGGAACCTAGATTAATGTTATCGGAATCCGAATAACAACAGAATTTGATTAAATTGTGTTTGAATTACGATTAATTTCGGTATTGTGTTTGTAAGAGAAATTCGGTCCGCCGGACTCTTAAGTCGTGGTAACTGCCCCGACTTTGTTTTATATATAAAAGATTATACACACTAATTTTTCATGCACTGTCAACTTTTCAGAAGCTGAAAGAACTCATGATTATAAACAACTTTCAGAATGGAAGCAACCTTGAAATATCAAAAAAAGATACAATTTCATAGAAATTATTCACCCGATACAAATGTATGAAACAGTTAATAGATTTTTTGATATTTGAGTGATAGTATTTCGATATTGAAATAGTGTGACGTATTGAATTAAAAATCACTGTTATAAAAGTGGTTTTTTTAAGTTATTGCATAGCTTCTATCGAGGGCCTTGAGCGTGGGGACCGAATCCAGAAATTCCGTAACGAAAAAAACTAACACGCTTGTCTCTTTAGTTTAGCAACCCGCTTTTAGGTGGCATTGGTTGTATTACATAAGTTGATAAAAACCAATGCCACCTAAAGGCGGGTTGCTGAACTAAAGAGAAACACGCTTGTCTCTTTAGTTCAGCAACCCGCCTTTAGGTGGCATTGGTTGTATTACATAAGTTGATAAAAAACGCTATGCAATAGCTTTACCGCGGCAGTCCCCGAGTGCCACACGTCTTTTTTTGTTCTATACCATCACCAGTTACGATGAAACATAGGTAATAATACGCTGCTAAAAACGTGCGAAAGTCTTCTTGGTAGAATGATTCGCTTGGCACTCAATTTTAGACCTCGTTCATGCTTTCTATCGGATAAAACTAGGGCCAAGAGTATTTCTCTATTTTTTTTGTATTCCCTTTTTAAAAAAAGAAGTTACCCCACACTAGGATGTTCTCATAAATCGTGGGTGTGTTTACAAACACAAATTATCACATACACAAACACCCATACCCGGAACAACAACTGTAGATAATACAAATATTTGTATCGTGGGGGGATCGAACCCACAACACTTCTTAGCTTAGAAGCCGATTGCTCAGCCATTACGTCAATCGTACCGTCGTCGTTTTACCCAACAATAAAAAAATACAGAAACAAAATATGGGACCAACACGACCTACTTTCAAAACATCTACCCGGCAACTGTGACTTTCATTCCCTTTACAAAATAAAACTGGGAGACTATTCAAACAAGTTGCATTTCATCCTCAAAGTTACAACGGAATAAAAATAAAAAAATAATACAAAATGTCCACATTCATATCAACGGTACACTCGTGTTCAAAATATAAACAATTCACGACTGAAAGTTGTAGATGGCGGTAGCTGCGACTGAGCTTTATAAACGGAACGAAACATTCATATCTATTTGGTTGGAGAAAAATATGAGGATTTTTTTTATTTCCGAGTTTTTTTAACCAGGTGCGATATGAAAGCTATCGCTCTTGCGCTCTTGGAGTTGTTTTTTTTATGTTTCCTTAAATTTTCTGCTTTATTATTAAATATTTTATCAGTTTGTTTTTTTTTATTTTTAGAGGTTTTTCATAAGGTGATGTTTGTAAATTACAATGAGATAAATAATTGATCTATACTGTAATTCCTATTATAAAGCTGAAAAGTTTGTTTGTTTGTTGGATTGAACGGTCAAATCTCAGGAAGTATGAATCTGATTTTTTTTAAATCATTTTGCATTTGATAGCCCAATTGTTATGGAAGGTTATATGGTATTTAACATTACGCTACGACCTACGGGGGGAAAGCAGAAACGTTTCTCGCGGATGAAATCGCATGGAACAGCTAGTTATATCATAAGTAATTATTATTTAGATTTTTCCGTAATAGAATTGTATGACTAACGAATCATCACGCATAATTATGTTCCGTGACGGTTTCTGCAGTGATATTAAGTTCATGAGGAGTGAAAAGCAACATGACATTAATATGCTGAATAAGGTTAAACATCTGCAACATACCATCACGCCTGTATTCCCCGAAGGGATAGGCAGAGGTTTACTAATCTATACCAACAGTTCGCCAGTTTCTATAGGTCTCATGTAAGAGGGGATAGATCGCATATTGCCATTACCCGGGCACCAATCCAAACTGCGAGCTGTTACTACGAACTTCATAAAAAATCCTAATAAATAATGCTTAATCTGGGAAGAGAGCCCAGGAACTCTAGCGTAGCAATCGCTCTTAAGAGTCCGGCGGACCGAATTTATATAAATAAATCGTAATTCAAACACAATTCACTCAAATTCTGTTACTATACGGATGCCGATAACGTTAATCTAGGTTCCTACGTTACCATTTTATCCAAAATACTTCACTAGAAATGTAAGGGAATGTAATTTTTGTTAAGTTTACCAAGTTTGGAACGATATTTCGGTTTTTTATTTCCAGTGAAGTAGTAGTAGACGAAATAGTATCATAGGAACCTAGAATAACGGTATCTAAATCCGAATAATAACATAATTTGATAGAATATTGTCTGGATTAGGATTTATTTTGGTATTACGTTTTTGTGGGCAATTCACGCTCCGCCGAACCCTTAAAACCACTAAACAAGTGAGGCGATAGCGATACTTTAAAGTTCACGGTAGAGTTAAGGAAATAAAATAATTATTCAAAAACACCGCTTTCTTCCCAAACACATTGCATTGCTAAACAAATCAATTAGCAGCTGCCTACTAATATCCATCTACGGTGACATGCGTGTAAATGCATTCAATGTATAAACAAACAAACATTGTGACAGAAAGTCTGTATATGTTGGTGTTGATATAGGCTACGTAAATGGTCGCAAGTGACGTTACTTGCTAATTTCGCTAATGAGTAATAATGTTGAATGTTGAAGACGCAACTCTGATGTTGCAGATCTAAAGTTTAAGTATTTTTTTGCAAAAATATCTAGACCAGTAAAGACAATAATCATGAATAGGAAACATTTAGATTAGGAGCCGGATTTCTTTACAGCATGTTTTTATATAAAAAAAAAACTTGAGAGGTGTCAAGGGACACCCGGATGGAACGAAGTTCCTCAGACCTCATTATGTCAGCTTTGTTTGGGGATGAACTCAAATCGCAAGAAGTAAAACCAAATCGACCGTTGAACTAATGGTTTATTGGAACTTGACCTTCTTTTACAGTTTTAGTTCATTTTAACTCAATATATAAATTTTGTACTGCGGGGGTCATTGAACGGCAGAGAATCTTAACACCGCCGTTCAGATTATGACGTCAACAGTACAGTGCCATCTATTAGACAAAATGCGTACTAATTCTAACAAGCTTACTATAGCAAAAAGTGTCGTGACAACTTTTCGTAAGAATTTTTTCCGTCTAGCCCCCTTTCACAACGCGCGATAAGGAACAATGTTCCAAAAACTAGAGTTCCCGTGCACAACAGTATTTTTTTACAAAATATACTGTGTCCACTATACCTACACCATGGAGGTTTCATATCATAAAATGTGTTAAGAGTCCGGCGGACCGAATTTCTCATACAGACGTAATACCGAAATAAATCGTAATTCAAACACAATTTAGTCAAATTCGGTTATTATTCGGATTCAGATACCGTTAATCTAGATCTAGTTAATTACCATTAACCCGTTCCTACGTTACCATTTCGTCCAAAATACTTCACTGGAAATAAATGTCAACGAATGCAATTTTTTACAACTTCTCCAAGTTTGTAACGATTTTTCAGGCATCCAAATCCGAACGGATTCCTCCGGCTTTATTAATTTTAATTTATAAGGAAGAAAACAATTGTCAAAATGTCAATACATATCTTGACCATTGAGTTTTAGCAGCTTTCCTCTGAGATTTTGACGATGTCATGGTTTATTAAATATGTTTATGTGTGTGTGTATGTCAATCGCATGGTAGTGTGTGCGGTCTTTCATACAACTTTCATCCCCGTTTTCACCACCTTAGGGGTTGAATTTCGAAAAATTCTTTCTTAGCGCTCGTATACAGTGCCAAATGAACCACCATGCAAACTTTCAGGGATCTAGCTCCTGTAGCTTCGGCTGTGCATTGATACGTCAGTCACTCAGTCAGTGGGAAGTTCTTACATGGTGAAAAAAACTATAAAATGTTGTGACAGATACTTAAGTAACTCCCTACGCTACAGCCTACACGGAGAAGCTATTTATTAAAAAAAAATATATATTTAACATGCAATAGTTCACAAACATTCGAGTACAATCACACACAGTTATACTTACAGCTCTTAAAAGGAACATTAATATCTAGTCAAATAAAACATCCTAAATGGTCCAACTATTACTTTATTATATTCGGATGTGTTTACTCTAGTTTCGACCCCTTTTAAGGAGTGTGTTTGAACAAGAAACGTTTAGTAAAATTAATATTTGCTCGCTGTGTTTGACTGTACAAATTACTTTTGCTCTCTTTCTGGGTAACCGTTTACGTTTTCTTTACCATTTTAAGGCGGATCTCACCAAAGTGAGGCGCGTGGTAGTGTGAGATTCGCCTAGGACCTGCGCAGACGAGGAACTTTTGTCGGCAGAGAACAAAAATCCCTGAATCCTTACTAATATTATAAACGTGAATGTTTGTATGTATGGATGTGTGGGTGTATTGATGTTTGTTACTCTTTCACGCCAGAACGGCTGAAAGGATCTGGATGAAATTTGGTACAGATATAGATTATAGTCTGGAATAACACATGGGCTACTCATTTTTATCCAGGTCGGACCCAATCCTGAAGTCCACGCAGACAAAGTCGTGGGCAGAAGCTAGTCGTGAATAAAATGTCCGCCGAGGACACGCCGCGGACTCAACGCACACGGTGCGATCATTTGTTGCTCGGAAAAAACGGAAATTTTGTGAAACGCTCGCTATGGAAGCAAACATCTCACATTACGTTGTGCTGTTATTTACATTAAGTTTAAGAAAAAGTGAAGAAGATAATATAGGTAGGGTCCATCCCTTTATTTCGGCTCGATTAATGGATGGATAGTCATGGACTAAATTTCACTCTGTGCGTCGCTGTATCACGTTAGTTCTATTTTTATCGGGGACTCTAGTAAACTTTTGTCTAGTCCGGTCTATCGATGTCCTCGGTTATTCGGGGGACTTTTCGTACGCGATAGTTTGTGTAAAATATATAAATTTTGATTTTCTTGAGAGTGTCCAAAACGAAACGATTTTTGCGGCATAAACGGTCATAGGTATCTCTTTTTTACGTTAACTTAGAAGTTTGATTTTTTCACAGCTTCAAGGGACTATAGACCTGAGTATATGGTTTTAATTTCAACTCAATACCTCCACGCGTTTCCGAGATAAAAGGTCTTGACAGACAGACGAACGGAAAACAAAGTGATCCTATAAGGGTTCCGTTTTTTTCTTTTGAGGGACGGAACCCTAAAACAGATCTCTATTTCCAATTCCAGACTAGAAATCATAACATGAATCACACAGTTTCAATTAAAATAGCTGAAATATTTGTTCAGTTGGTACTCCCGTCATGAATACAAGCCAGCTTAATGTAGCATTGCTGAAATAGTCCGCGTTTCGCTATGAAATCGAATTAAGTGTAGGTATTTTAATTAAAATTGTGTTTCGTTCAACGCCGATTGCATTTTGATTCTGATTTTAGTATTTTTATCGCTATCTGTTAAATCCATACTAAGCACCACCACGCCTATATTCCCCGAAGGGTTAGGCAGGGGAATGTACACCCACAGTTCGCCGGCGTGCTAAGGTCTCATGTAATAGGGGGCAAGCCTATCGAAACTCCGAGCTACAACTGAGAATTTGAGAATGATTGAATGAGAATCCCAATAACACTACTTGACCTAGGAATCAAACCCAGGACCTAAGGGCTGGTCCTGGGTTTGATTGGGACCAAACGTAAAATTTACAAATATGCACAGCTAATTATTTTCGAATTATATTAAAAGTAATGCGTTGGCCGGGAATCGAACCCAGATCAACTGCTTGGAAGGCAACTATGCTGACCATTACACCACCAACGCATGTGTTAGATAACTCAAAAAATTACATCTTATTGTTCGTACTATACCTACATTATTTGTACAAGTGTTGTGTGAAAACTTGAAGAGAGTCTGCAGCATTTCACAATCTATGGTTCCCACTGATCTTTTGTCAGCGAATAAGTCCGAATGAGTCTTGAATTTGGTAGTTTTTAACCTCCGACGCAAAAAGAAGGGTGTTATAAGTTTAATATGAGTGTTTAACGTGTGTGTCTGTGCGTCTGTCTGTTGCATCATAGCGCCCAAACGAATGGACCGATGTTGATTCAGAATTTTTTTGTCTGAAAGGTGACTTGATCGAGAGTGTTCTTGGCTATGAGCTTAGCCGTTTGAAGAGTATTTTTTTTTATGTGATATAAGGGCAAACGAGCAAATGGATCGCCTGATGGTAAGCGATTACCGCCGCCCATGGACACCCGCAACACCATAGGTGTCACAAGTGCGTTGCCGACCTTTTAAAAGGGGATTGGGCCTCCGGTAACGTCACTCACTCTGCGAAACACAACGTAAGTGTTGTTTGATGCCGGTTTTCTGTGAGGCCGTGGTATCACTCCGGTCGAGCCGGCCCATACGTGCCAAAGCGTGGCTCTCCCTCGCAGTAAGAGTGATAGGTAACCAGGCGGATTATAAGCGCTTTTTAACCCACGAAGAAAAATATTGTACTGTGTATCTGTGTACCTGTGTGCCTGGCTGTTGCATCGTAACGCCTGACCGGGAGAACCGATTTTTGTTAAAAAAAATGTTTCAAAGCTCTGTTATGACAGGGTGTTCTTAGCTATGTTTTAAAAAAAATCTGTTCAGCCGTTTGAAGATCCTCACCTCTTTTCTTGATGAAGAGATAAGTATAAACAACTTCCACAGGTCTGATCAATTCGTAATTTGAAATCCTGTCACTTATCAATGATATTACAAAATCCTGCAGCATACCCAACCCGTCAGAAGAACTCCTCAACGGTGTACGGCATCTACGTTGTGTTTGGGCTCAAACGATGCGTTTTGACGAGCACAAAGGGACAAGATAAAGAGATTTCTTAAAGATTTTTGTGTCAGGGGTTTCATAAAATTTATAATTCAAGATTTATAAAGAATTTAATTAATAAACAGTAAATAAATAAGTTTCAATTTTTAACTATTACTAAGTACATACATCGGTACATAAGTTAGCTAATTATACAGAAAATCTTCTAAAATTTTTTGCGTCGGCCGGGAATCGAACCCAGATCAACTGCTTGGAAGGCAACTATGCTGACCATTACACCACCGACGCATGTGCTAGAGATCTTGAAAAGTGTGTACGCCTAGTTGCGACAGAAATATTATTTGTACAACTGTTTTTATCTACCTATTTCATTATCAAACACAAATTAGTAACGTTGGAGCATTCAAAATCCTCTAACGGATCAACATATTATCGGAAATGTTAATTTCGCAGAAATGTAAATCCGGATTTCACTGCACTGCAGTATTCAGGTTAATACGTATTTCAATGTAAAGGCTGCTTCGTATACTATTTTTATTGGGATAGTTGTCAGCGGTATCGAACGGGCAGGGATCGAATTTTATTCGACTACAAGCTATGTTGATCTGAATTTGAATGCCTGTATTCCCCTGAAGGGTTAGGCAGAAGTGTACTAATGTACACCCACATTTCGCCGGTATGTTTAGGTCCCATATAATAGGGGTGAGCCTATTGCCATTAAGCGGGCACAAATTCTAAACTCTGAGCTGCTACTGAGAATTTCATAGCTAAAAATATACATACTGACAAACACAGAACCGCCTCCTTCTAAGTCGGTTAAAAATTGCAACTCAAAATGACAGTGCGAAACAGTTTCAAAAGTCGGCGGCGAAATCAAAAGGTTCGATCGAATCAAAGGCACCGACTTCCGAAACTGTTCCGCACATATCATTATTTTTTTGTGATTATCTGTGTGTCTGTGTCTGTCTATTGCATCGTGGCGCCCAAACAAATGGACCGATTTTGAATCATTTTTTTTTTGTTTGAAAGTTTGTGTTCTTAGCTATGATTTAAGAAAATCTGGCCAGCCGTTTGAAAATTATCAGCTCTTTTCTGGTTCATGAAGTGATGTGCGCAACTTCCACAGTTCTGATCGATTTGAAATTTGTGGTATCCTTTTACTTCAATGATATGGCAAGAACATGGTCACCGTGTCATGATGCCGAGGGGATTTTTAAATTTTACATTTATTTATGTACTTGAAGGCGGTTTTACTTTTTCTTAAAAGTTATTTTATTTCAAAATTTTGAGTAGCGAGTAGAATTTTAACCTAGATTATCAGGTCTTGACCAAATTTTTATGGGACCACCTCTGACAATAAAATCATTCTTGAATTAAATCAATCATTAAAATCGATTCATATTTTTTTCAAGTCGAATCACACACCAAGGTGCTTTTTGACAGACTCCGAAGTAAATGGTCGCCAGCCAGTCTGACCCCAAGAGGTGTAGGACCTCACCGAGCAAGTCAGATATTTCCACGCCTCTTAAAGTTTTTAGTCTTTTGTATACGATTTCAATATCGGTAACAGTGTTGTATATATAGAACATAAAAATAAAGTGTTCTTTAAAACAAAGCACGTCCCTAATCGAGACATTAGCATTCGCTACAAGTATCGTATTTGCGAATACGTATATCGATTACCGATTTTTCACGAGAGCACTTATTTATATGAGTTTATTGTTTTGCTCGCTTTTACTTAGATTCTATGCTATCCGTTAGAGCGTTGGAATACGTTTGCAATTTTTAACCAACTCAGAAGGAGGAGGTTCTGTGTTTGTCAGTATGTATATTTTTAGCTATGAAATTCTCAGAGTTTAGAATTTGTGCCCGCTTAGTGGCAATAGGCTCACCCCTATTATATGGGACCTAAACATACCGGCGAAATGTGGTTGTACATTAGTACACCTCTGCCTAACCCTTCAGGGGAATACAGGCATTCAAAATCAGATCAACATAGCTTGTATTCGATTAAAATTGAAATTGACGACACAATTGGCGTAGCGGTTGAGTGATCGGCTTCTGCGCCACGTGTTGTGGGTTCGAACCCCACACGGAGCAAATATTTGTATGATCTATAGTTAGTTGTTCCGAGTCTGGGCGTTTGTGTGTGAGAATTTGTGTTTGAAAACGCACCCACGATACAGGAGAAAATCCTAGTGTGGGGCAACGTTTAAAAAAAAAACAATTCGATCTCCGCCCGTTCGATACCGCTGACAGCTATCCCAATACAAATAGTATACGAACCAGCCTTTACTTCAAAATACGTATTAACCTGAATACTACAGTGCTGTGAAATCCGGATTTACATTTCTGCGAAATTAACATTTCCGATAATATGTTGATCCGTTAGAGGATTTGGAATGTTGCAATGTTACTGATTGATGTTTGAAGATGGAATAGGTAGATAAAAACAGTTGTACAAATAATATTTCTGTCGCATCTAGGTGTACACACTTTTGAAAATCTCTAGCACATGCGTCGGTGGTGTAATGGTCAGCGTAGTTGCCTTCCAAGCAGTTGATCTGATCTGATTCCCGGCCGACGCAAAAGTTTTTAGAAGATTTTCTGTATAATTAGCTAGCTTATGTACCGATTTATGTACTTAGTAACAGTACAAAATTGAAATTTATTGTTTATTAATTGTTTATGACTGTTTATTAATTAAATTCTTTATAAATATTAAATTAAAATTTTTTGAAACCCCTGACACAAAAATCTTTAAGAAATCTTTATCTTGTCCCTCAAGGATTGATAAAAGTAGAATCCAATCTTCGTTGTGTCAGGCGACCGCTCATGTGCTGACAGACACAGACACACAGATGATAAAAAAAAAAAATGTTATGTGAGAAACAGTTTCGAAAGTCGGTGGCGAAATCAAACGGTTCGATCAAATCAAAGGCACCGACTTCCGAAACTGTTTCACACATATCATTATTTTTAGTGATTATCTATGTGTCTGTCTGTTGCATCGTAGCGCCAAAACGAATGGACCGATTTTGATTCAGTTTGCATTATTTTTTTGTGTGTGAAGGCGGTTTTACTTTTTCTTAAAAGTTATTTTATAAATTAAATCCCAAACCGATGTAGGTAAGTCAGTTAGCAATATAAACAGACAGTTTTGGCAGGTCTTCCTAGTGTCAAGTATATTTTAATAGCATCTGCAGACGTGCCAAAACTTGTTCCATGTACAATATTCAGTTAAGTCGGTACATCCACAGTGAAAGCGGTCATAATGAACATAACTTGAATGACGTGACTGAGATTTAATGAGAAACTTGGTGTACATAGCTGTTATGAGAAAAGTAGCACGTTAGATAGACAAATGTTTGCTTTTCTTGTATGAAATGACAACATAAATAACATAACATACAATCACGCTTATATTCCCCAAAGGTTTAGGCAGAGGCGTACTAGTAATGTCCACCCACAGTTCATGTTTAGGTCCCATGTAATATGAAGCGAGCCTATTGTCATTAACCAGGCATAAATTCAAACACCGAGCTGCTTCTTAGTTTTTCATAGAAAAACAATATTAATATTGCTACCGAATGATATCTGGTAATCGATTCCAGGACCTCCAGCGTAACAGTCGCGCTTGGGACCACTAGACCAACGAGAAGAAGATAATGACTACATAAACATAACATACCATCACGCCTTTATTTCCCACAGAGGTGTACTAATGGATTTAGACTCCATGTAATAAGGCGAGCCTACTCTGAGCTGTTACTGAGATTTCATAGGAGAAGTCAATAACACTTTGCTCGATCTGGGAATAGAACCCGTCCTGGGTTCTAGCGTAACAGTCGCGCTTAGTATCAGTAGACTAATGCAGTAGCAATCTATGAAATGAAATATATGTCTTGATGGGTTTTTCTTCTTCAATTTCTTCAATCCTTTTTAAATTTAATCTCCGAATTGGGGAAATTCATTGGTTTTTGAACCATTAAATTGATTTTGATTATTGTTGTATATTTATGGGGTTAACTATACTTATTGGTAGTTTTCAGCTATAGTTAGACACGGTAGATGGCGCTGTTGCTTTTGTTTTATGGGATAGGGGGGAAAACGAGCGGACGGATCGCCTGATGGTAAGCGATTCCCGCCGCCCATGGACACCTGCAAAACCAGATGAGTCACAAGTGCGTTGTCGGCCTTAGATAGATATAATCTGAGTGTCTTTAAATCACGAGTGAATCGGTTTCTTCTAGGCAAACACGCTCCGTCGTAGATCGCAGTATCGCTTAACATCAGGCGAACTGGCGGTCAAGCGTAAGCCTGTCAAAACCGCGGGTAACAGCTACTCAACTATAACACAACACATAAATGACCCAACTCTATTAAAAAAAAATTTGGACCAGAAAAGTGTTTGCCAAATTATATTCACATTTCGCTTTTTATATTATTTACCAAACGTGTGCAACCGCAGTTCGCTAGCGTGACCTATAAAGGCGACGCAAACATATCTTTGTTAGCTTAGGACCCTTTTGAAGGTCCAAAAACAAAATGTATACCTACATCAGCATATGCATGCAATCACGTACCCTTGATAAGTTTATAAAACCGGCCAAGTGGGCTTTCAAGAAGTGTTCCGTCTATCTATATAAACGGCAAAAGAATCATGTCTGTTGTATGGGAGCCCCTTAAATATTTATTTTATTCTGTGACTGACGCATTAGTTTAGTGGTCTCAAGCGCGACTGCTACGCTAGAGGTCCCGGGTTCGATCCCCAAGTCGAGCAAAGTGTTATAGGGTTTTTCTATGAAATTCTCAGTAGCAGCTCGGAGTCTGGATTTGTGCCCGGTTAATGGCAATAAGCTCGCCCCCTATTACATGGAACCTAAACATACCGGCGAACTGTGGGTGTATAATAATAAATAATTAATACGCCTCTGCCTAACCTTTCGGGGAATACAGGCGTGATGGTATGTTATGTTATTTTTATTCTGTTTTAACAGATATACATCATCTGTGAAAATTTCAACTGTCTAACTATCACGGTTCATGAGATACAGCCTGGTGACAGACGGACGGACAGCGGAGTGTTAGTAATAGGATCCCGTTTTACCCTTTGGATGCTGTAAAGGATCCGAATCGTTGGGAATTAAATAATTTGGATATAATGCGATGAAATTCGTAAAAAGTATTTTTATTTCAATGTTTATTATTTGCGTGTCAGAACCAATAAAAAACTGGTCACGTGCGAATCGGAGTCACACACTGAGGGTTCTGTAACATCTCAAAAACCTTAATTTTGCAATTGAAAGGCGTTCTCCTATACATATAGTTTGCAACTGCAAATATAAAGTTTATATTCTCCGCAGGGTTAGGCAAAGTTGTACCAATGTACCTACCTATAGTTCGCCAGTATGTTTAGGTCATCTAATAAGCTACCTAATACCGGGCACAAATCCCAAACTGACCCCAGTTTGGGATTTGTGCCCGGTTGTTCCTGAAAATTTCATAGAAATCAACAAAAATAACATTTTGCTCGACCTAGGAATTGGAGCAGCCTAACAGAGCCTAACAGTCGCGCTTAGGACTAATGAGGTAGTTAGTAATATAAATTAAAAATTTTGGACATTTTTGCTTTTTTGCGTTGAGAGACATTGCTCTTTGCCAACTTTTGTGTCTAAAGGAGTTTTGTTTTTGTTTTAAGCTACTGGACCCTAAATACCGTTTGAAAACACATTCAGAAACTTTTTGGATAGATAACCCAGGTCAGCGACGTTAAAATATTTTTTTTTCTTTTTTTTTTATAAAAAACGTTGCCCCACACTAGGATTTTCTCCTGTATCGTGGTTGCGTTTACAAACACAAATTCTCACATACACAAACGCCCAGACCCGGTGCAACTACCTGTAGATCATACAAATATTTGCTCCGTGTGGGGATCGAACCCACAACACGTTGCGCAGAAGCCGATCGCTCAGCCGCTATGCCAAACGTGTCGTCAAATTGAAGTTTATAGTCGAATATAAGTTGGAATGTCTCTTTTTCTATCTTAGTAGACCTCACTTTATCATAAAGTTTTATCTGATTGGCGTACCTATTTATAGTACATAGATATTATTTGTAAGATTCTTCAATATTCCATCATTTTTCATTTAGTTTTCCATGAGAATACGGCACGTGCAACTAAAAGCCGAAACGGATCAACATTAACACGTACTGGATTAATCGAGTGAAATCCGGTAGAATCCAGTTAAGTCCGGCTATCCGGATAATAAAATGACCGGTGGGTATTACCATATTACGACGGCGTACAGAAGGACCAATGCGTATTGAATGCTTTGGTCCTTTTATACTCGGAAGCTGCGAGAAAGCTCGCACAAAATAGAGTAAACATAGCTTAGGCTCTCTCATTCTGGAAGGCAAGCCTAACCAAGCAGCGGGACATGGAGGGATTGATGATGATAAAACCTTATACCTGGTCTTAAAAATTGGCCAGAGGATACAACCAATATTTGAGCGCAATATTTGATACGTTTTCCACAGTGAACCTTCTAGATATCGTAATTTTATAGTGTGACTATGATTGCTAATACGATTGACGTTTCAATCTGTCAATCTATCGGATGATATCCGTATTTTAATGGGTTTCAATTACGGGGCAGAGAATGGAATCAATTTTACATAGCGATAGCGATGAAAGCGTACAATTTGTTGAAATTGTATTGAAATATTCATCATGCTATATTCTTCGATTAATAAGTTATTATTGTTTGTTTGAAAAATAGTGATAGTCGTGATTTCCGTTCCTATATCTCAGTTTTGAACCTAAAACATGCACCGATACAGTTTTCGAAATCAGGTAGATATGCATTTAATTACTATAAATCACCAGAAAGTGATATATAGTAATTAAAGTAAGTAAAAAATAGTAAAGAAAAATAGATATATTTTCGACGGCGTGTGGTACTGGCGCGTGGTTTTGTTTCTCTGTCTGTATCTGGATGAAATCTTCACGAATATATTTCTGGTGATCTAACTTAAAATCTGGTAGATGTTTCGTCTTGATACGCTACCTAGAAACCGATAATCTTTTCCTATAATAAAATTGTAACAGGCCTATGTCTGTACATTAAATATATTTGCAAAAGAAGGCAAAATAACACTTTTTAGAATATTGTATATTTGTACATGCATCACATAAAAATTACTGCATGGAATTGAATGCAGTTTTTCTAATTTTAAATCCATCTAAACCATGTTTCATCTTGATGCGCCGCCTAGAATCGGACTTATAGTCTGTTAATCTTTTTGGGGTGCGAGTGAAACCGAGGGCAATAGCTAGTATATATTTAAAAGTAAGCACCTACATCTGGGCAAAAATAAATAGGCATATAATAAATATATATAGCATTACACACTCACTGTAAATGAGACAATATGAGCAAGTAAACTGCGTTCTAGATAATGTACAAGTGCTAGCGTTTCGATTAATACAAACGCACTAGGCTCTCTACTTAAAGCCTGACCTAATTATGTGTGTAATTAATTAATCTGATAAAATGGATTATAATCTTCTTAGCATTTTCCAAACCATGTTGGGTCACCTTTCAGTGTAACCTGATACGGCTGAATATCAATATTTTACCTCCACAACCCTATTTTTGGCCAACACCGATATCCTAAGAATAGACTTAGGGAGACTGCCACTAACGATTATTATGACAACCGGGTACAACGGCTTAACGTGCTCTCGAGGTACGGAAGGGTCTCGATGTGTTCAGAATGGGTACCCATCCTCATCCTGACCGCGGCAAGCACATAACCTTGCAGATCGGTTGATCACCGTAGTTATTACTTGGCCATATGCTAACGGCCGGTCCTAATAACAAATCCGTTGAGATATTTCCTTACTGGAGATAGGATTTTGACATTACTTGTATGGACGTTATGGCAAATCTACTGTTTGATTTGTTATTGGGACTGGCCATTAGCGGGTATTGAACCCATTAAAGGTAAAATATTTTGGTTTAAAATATAATAATATGAATGGTGGTTAAGTCTATCCAGGGTCAAAGTTTCAGAGAACTAATATCTGTTTACGTATTTGTATTTTTTTAAGTATTCAGCGCAATATAATCTAGAAACGATGTAATGTAAACAAGCTAATTAACAAAGAAACATGCTAAAACTTATGCGTTGGCCGGGAATCGAACCCAGATCAACTGCTTGGAAGGCAACTATGCTGACCATTACACCACCAACGCATGTGTTAGGTGATCATTAAAATTGATATCAGTATAAAACTATGAAAACATTGTTTGTACAGATGTAATAATGTCAAAATCGACTATTACGAGTATATATTTTAAACCTATTCATTACACTTAACTGCATTGATTCAAAGTTCAAATTATGATGGGTAATATATAAAAGGTTTTCGTAAGTAATAACTTATTTAGAATACTCTTTCACATGCGTTGGTGGTGTAATGGTCAGCATAGTTGCCTTCCAAGCAGTTGATCCGGGTTCGATTCCCGGCCGACGCATAAGTTTTTACGATGTTTTCTAAATAATTAGCTTTAACTTCAGAACTTGCATTTCTAGCACACAAATTGAATGTATACTATTTTAATGAATGTATATAATTGTCTTCTTTATTGAACTCTGTAAGTCACAATTAGGCTTCTAGGCTTGATCTTGATTATCGTTACTCCAGGCAGCTCGCCTATTAAGTATTTGTACTCTCATCAAAACTTAAGATACATGTACCGAAGGACCATTTTGCCGTTCCATTGGTATAGATATTATATACAGTTTTGAATCGTTAAGGGTTATATAGTTTTAAGTGATAATAAGTATATGTATAGCTAATACGTCACTGCTCCATGAAAAATTAAAAATAAATTACAGTCAACTATCTCAACGTATAATTACTAGCTCCCCCAACAGACAATATCCTTTATATAATAAATCATACATAAATCCTATATAAATAAGCACTCAGTTTTACAATTCAACTAAAAAACATAAAAATTGTTCATTGCAATTTTTTTACTTGTAAAGAAACTCTGTTCATTGCAATTATTTTATGTTTAAATATGTCGTGGGCCGATCGTTTAAATAGGCAGATCACGATGTGCTTGGTGGGTGTTATTTCGTGATATGGTCGATGAAAAAGATATAAATATCAGTAAGGTTAGGTTAGAACTGTGACCACACAATGACCAGAACTCAGACCAGACTTCAGAAAAAAAGTTAAAAGAAAACAGACATACAGTGTGCATCATAAAAGACTATGTTGTTGGTTGGGTTTCACCACTGAAGATAACCACTGAAATGCCAGAAATTGGTTTTCTTTCTTCAAAAACTTAATTACGACTGAAAGACAGAGACATTTGCTCTCAATATATCGTGGTATAGATGGTCATTTACTATTGCTACAACCAAGTTTGTATTCTAGAAGTAGATTAAAAGAGCTAATTAAGCAAGAAACACTTTAAAATATCTGCGTTGGCCGGGAATCGAACCCAGATCAACTGCTTGGAAGGCAACTATGCTTACCATTACACCACCAACGCATGTGTTTGATTATGGCAAAATGTAGTATGGTTTTTATATTGTACCTACTACTAGGTATATTGATACGAAAAATTGTTTACACAAATGTAATAATTCAATACTCTATTAATTACAGTTTCAACTTCATCATCCCAACATTTGAGTAGGACTTCTTAGAAGGCTTTAGTAAGTAGGTATTAAGCTATTTCAAACATTCTTCCACTTGCGTTGGTGGTGTAATGGTCAGCATAGTTGCCTTCCAAGCAGTTGATCCGGGTTCGATTCCCGGCCAACGCATATATGTTTTTACGATGTTTTCTGAATAATTAGCTTTAATCCCATTTCTATTACAAATCTAGCTTATACAATTTTGATTAGAAATAATTATCTACTAATAGAACCTTAAGGTTACAAATTAGGCTGCTAGTCTTAACCTCGCTTATACCAACTTTGAGCTCTTCATCCATTATACCATTTGTACTCTCATCAAAACTGGTCTTTCTACCCTACATTTTTTACTCTCAGAACGTATCGTTACCATTGGATAAGACAGTTTTAATAAGTAGGTACATCATCAAACACATTTGATTTGATCGGATCTTTTGATATCGCCACCGAAACAGTTTCGCGCACAGCATTATTTTTTATGTTTTTGAAGGCGGTTTTACTTTTTCTTAAAAGTTATTTCATTTCAACATTTTCAGTAGCGAGTAAAATTTTACGTATACCTAGACGACGTTATCATTTACTCGGTCGTTACGTGTTATTGTCATTTTGTAATAAATTTTGTGATCAGATCTTGACAAAATTTTTATGGGAGTACCTCTGAAGTGTATGGACCTGCCGATAAAAAAAACGCATCAAAATCGGTTCATAATATAATTGACGGAATAAAAAGTAACCTCATTAGTCTAGTGGTCTCAAGCGCGGCTGCTACGCTAGAGGTCCTGGGTTCGATCCCCAGGTCGAGCAGTGTTATTGGGTTTCTCTATGAAATTCTCAGTAGCAGCTCGGAGTCTGGATTTGTGCCCGGTTAATGGCAATAGGCTCGCCCCCTATTACATGGGACCTAAACATACCGGCGAACTGTGGGTGTACATTAGTACACCTCTGCCTATCCCTTCGGGGAAATCAGGCGTGATGGTATGGGAATAAAAAGTTACAACTCACATTTCTATGAACGATCCATATCTTACTACATAAATATAAATAATCGTTGACTATTGGAATCCTTTCATCCATTCCTTTTACACAGATTCAGGACCAATAACTCCTCAGGGAAGACAGTAGCGATGTTATTCCTCGTCTAGATTCCGTTACATACGTTTATGTTACTCTGGGTAGATATATTATTGGTTACATGTGATCCATCTAACCCTGTATCGAGAGACGTGCCTTTGATGAAATTGAATTCGTGTCAAGTTGAAAATATGTAGATCGTTGTGTAGTAATGTGATAGATGATGTTGAATTCTGCAGGGGTAAAAATACCGAGAGGATCTTTTTTGTTTTCTGAGATTTGTGGGTACAGGAGAACGATTGATTGAGTGGTTGCGAAATCGTCCGCTAAAAGAACAATCGATTTGAGAACTTCTTATTCCTAATTCTGCCATTCTTCTCCAGCCTCTCCCTTGGAAAACACGTTAATTCTAGTGTAATGAGATTCGTTTCGTGTAACATACTGATTTTCAGCCGCATCTGTGCTTATCCTGGAAACCAAACCTCATCATCATCATTCTATATCTATCTATATTAGTCCACTGTTGAATGTAGGCCTCGCCTAATGTCCTCGGTTTGTGATGATGATGATTACCTATTTGCAAGTAGACATTTAATGATAAATTAACAAGAATCCATCTCAAAGGTTCTTGAGTGGGGTCCGCACCTGAATGCCAGGCAGGCACTTTTTGTGGATCGACTCATTTGTCAAATGTCTCCCACACTGAAACGAGAATTTGATGAAACAGCTAAAATCGCTTTACTTTCTGAGTAAAAGAATGGGAGAAAATATCATATCTATTTACGTATATTCCAGAAATCTTATTATATTTATTAAAATGCCTTTGTTTATATAACTTCTTGGTACGGCTGTTAGCAACAATGCCTATATTTTTCAATATTTTTTGCTTTATTAAAGATTCCCTCTTCTGTAATAGAATCTAAAACAAACATACCCAACGCTATTTTATTCATAACACTACGTCCCTTCCAATTCTGGGAATCAAGATTTGTGGGCCTTCGGAGGAAAATATGAAACTTAAACTTTAAAGTGACCTTTTTATGACAGTAGATAAGATACAAATAATTATGCATATAGGACATTTAATAAGACTAACATGTGACAACTATATAATTTGTATCTCTTTCTAGTTTAACTTGTGAGAGAAAGAAAGCAATATATTTATATAGTCCAATTCAGTCGAAACCCAGTGGCACCATTCTCTTTAAAAACCAACAAAAGCTTTTATTTTGTCACTACAATTAATTATAACGTCCATTATTAAACAAACCTTGATTCCATTGTGATCACTTTTGACAACCAAAATGGAAGGCTATTGATTGAAATGGAAAATTCGTGTCACGTCCCTATAGTTAGAGCAACTGTAATTATTCGAGGGAATTTCGTTTCGTTAATATTTCCATGGAATTCTATTCAATGGCGATGGAGAAATATTTGATTTGTTATGTTTTCACTGGTCTTTTGATCCGTAGGCATTCAAAATTAATTATTAATTGAATAACTGTGCGGATGAGTTGCCATTTACCATCAGCTCACCCTATGCTTGTTTGTCATCTTACTGCACTCTACAAAATTAACAGAATTAGATAAAGTAATCTTATAAAATAAAACTTTTTGCTTTAAAGATATTATTATAGCGTTAACACTAATTATGAATATTCAAAAATAAACAACCAAGTTGTAGAAAGTTTCACATCAATAAAATGTAGAAGAAAATTTCGCGTTCATTTTGACAGGCCAGTAAGCTCCACAATTTTCAGGGCCCAGGTGTTCGGGGAGGCCAGCTGATGCCCAGCCCAATATAAATGGAAGCTCGCAAATTGTACAAGTTCCACTCATAAAAACTGTAGTACCGATGAAATTATTACAAGTAATTGTTTTTGTTTTAGATTAATTATTGTAAGAACTGGTTGAATTTGTATTTTCCGAAATTATGGGAGAAATTATAAATGTTAATTATTACTGTATATACTTGGAATATTAATAAAAAAAGATTGTCAAAATGAATGTGACTAGCTTTTGTTTAGTTAATTCTAATCCAGTAATTCACATAAATAAATTTAAGAATACCTACATACAAAATTAAAGATTTCATTTATTACATTAAATTACCCAGCCAAGCCAAGATTGCTAAATCAAAATTCGTGTCATAAGTTTTAGCAGTTCCACGAAATACGTTCTAAAATTAGCTCCCTTTTAGTGACCTTACTATCTTCAAGTTAGGAGGTTCTCACATAGGGAAAGGTCGCAAAAATATTTTGCTCCCTTTTATGGGCTGACCGCGTTATGTAATTATGACCAAAAAGGTTTTTGAGCCAGGCGTAGAGGTCGGAAGCCCTGAAAAGTAATAATTTTAAGTGATGTTGTAAGTTTTTTAGCTTTTAGGGCAACGAAGGGCTTCTAGTGGTAATCATAGTGATCTTGACAAAGAAAACTTAAGTTTTTGCACCTAAAACGGTGTTATACTTAAAAATATCATCAATCATCTGTTAATCCTGCCTTAAGCTCTATACGGAAGGCAATCGACAAACGAAATCCGGATCAACTACTTGGATCAACAGACCATGATGCTCCAATGCTTATTACTGACGATGATTAAGGCATCAAAAATGGCATTATAGAACGATTGGCATAAGAAACATTATATACATTATAGCCTTTAGTAAGCCTTTAGTAAATGTAGCCATTAATTTTTTTGTTATAATCTGCCCCAAGCACGTGCACAACAATTCACTAATGTTTCATCGCAATCGTATGTAACTAGAGACAATCGTCAGTGTTATTTACCCACTAATATTGTTACATTACCCTTCGAAATTAAACACAACACATATATGCCTAAGGGAATAGTAGTATGCTGCCGCTATGCAGTACTGTGCTAGTTTATTGTTTGCCTGATGATCTGAGCTGTAGTTCTAACCCCGTGCTCAACGTATATGCTCATGCTAAGAATCTTCTGGTACTCAAAAAATGAAAAGCAATTTCCGTATTCATGAAAACTTTATAGAAGCTATATCGTTTAGAGTGGTCGCCAAAATAAGGAGATTCATTTAATGGTATATTATCTCCATAAAAAAACCATATGGGGTATTTCATGGGTCATAAATTGAAAATTGCTATTCTCCGAGTTTCCAAAATTATTGCTCTGTTATTTTGGGAGTACAATTTTGATAATAACTGTAATTTATATCACCATTATCGTCTACCAGATAATCTTCATCAACCACGTTATGATTTCACTGCTGGCTTTCAGACTATAGATCAGCTTGGCAGACTTCACATGACATCAAGCATGCAGAAAATCTCTCGAGCTCGACCCAAAATGTGTGTCAGCATACACTAAAATTATTTTAATTCAATTGTATGTAGAGTAGCATATAGCATGATGCCATAGAACTTGTGAAAATATTAATAAACAGTATATTGGCAACCCTTTTTCATAGTTTTCCATATGAAACAGCTTTCAATCTGCATCAATTTCAATGAATTCCTTCTAACCAAAGTGAAAATAGCTGACTATTTTCACTTTTGATTAATCATAATATGATTCAGATAGGAAAATAGCCCAGGAGCTGAGTATCGATTCTAAATATGAATTGACTCCGGAGCTCCCCGTTTTAGCAATATCAGCCGCATAGTTAATTCTAATATATTATATGGTTTTACGTCTTTTTTTTAAATATTCTGCTATTCCAATAAGGACTTTTAAAATGTCGCCTAGAGAAGCTAACAAAGACTCACAATCCTACCTTCTCAATAGACTGGCAACTTTTATCATAAATCACAGCTGACTTAAGACGTTTTGTTACATCTGAACTTTTTGCCAAGATCAATAGGCATGAATAAATAACTTTTTCTTTGAGATATGATAAGAAAGTTTCAAATGCAGTCGCAAAAAATCAGTAGAATAAAATTAAATTT
This sequence comes from Acronicta aceris, assembly GCA_910591435.1. NCBI lineage: Eukaryota > Metazoa > Arthropoda > Insecta > Lepidoptera > Noctuidae > Acronicta > Acronicta aceris. Next base: position 1,939,551 of record OU342781.1, on the reverse strand, counting down.
TGGTCCTAAGGAGCGCAAAGATTTCGTGTAGACGTGAAGACTAGAATTGATAGAAGTAGTCACTGCTGCAGAAGTACTGCTTTGCTTCTGAAATGTATATTTTAGCCCCCTACTACCTAACTACCTGCAAGCATGGTCATGGAGTGTTTGAATTAATTATAGAGCAAATGAGATACTTTTTTAAATTGTTTTTTTTTAGCAAGCTAATAGTTTTACCTAGCCAATAAATAGGCTTCTTAAAATATAATAATGTGTATTATTTTTGTCCTCCAAAATGTGTGAAAATAGACAATTACCTAATCGAGGTCCAAGCTTCACATTCTCTGAAATAAGTAAAGGATAGTCCGTCTTCTAGCTTTCAATGGGCGTTGACAAAGCGTATTTATAGATCATAATATATAAACACGGCAGCATCCAATATCATTATTCATAAATTTCAAGGAATAAGGAAAAGAAGTATGCAAAACGTAGCAAGGTGATCTGTAGGTTCTTCCTACGTCTGTGAAAAAAATGCATGAGTGTGTATGATCATATTTATGGTAGACGAAGAATGGTGCATATCTAATTCATCCATATTTGCCTAGAAGAAGACCATATGAAAATGTCTATCAGTAAGCCCTCATGCATTTTCGTCTACTTAATCATTGATATGTTGGCAAATTGTGGCAAACGATTTGTTTGTATTTATAATTTAATTTGTTTATTTATAATTGCATTATTGGTCATTAATAATATCAATGATAAAAAGTGTCAGCTTCCACAGTGTAATTTTTATTGTGTAATATTTAATTTAATAATCTAGTAAATTGAGGTAGTAAGCTGCTGTAGTAAACCCAATTAAGAAACATATTCATTCTATCTATTTAAAGCATGCTTTCCTATTTAATTTAAAATTTGAATAGCGTTTAATGAAAAAATAACGTAGAACGTCCTGAAAATACATCTTAAATAATATAAAATCACAACTAAATGGAAAAAGCTTGAACATTTTTTTTTACTGGCAACCCAATGTATAGAAATTTAAAAGAAAGAGTTATTAGGCCACAATCTACACTAGCCAGATCAAGCTACATCTCTTGCAACAATCAATAAGTTCCAACTAAACTCACTTGATTTAACCCGTCATAATCCACAACAAGGCATCCCGAATTGACGAAATTACATTACACACTTTGTCGCAAACATTCTTTAAAATAATAACAAACAGAAATCGTGAAAAAAGGAAGGAAACATTTAGACCCAGGAATTTTTCGGTTAGTCCAGCAATTCAAAACATTCGGCGTCCTAAACCGCTACTGCAATGCGCTTTCCGGAGGGAAAACTCAGATTCTTTCTTTAATTTTTAGGTTTAATTTAAGAATGGAATTAAGTAGGAATTACGTGAAAATAAATGAAAGCATAATTACTTTTTTGGTTATTTTTTTTTTTGTGGAGCGTTGCGGCTCCCCGCGTGTGTTCGGCGGCGCTGAGCCGCGGTGACTGCCGTCCCGCGCCCCTACGTCCTATACTTATGTGTTTACATCTTAAATGGGGTTGCACAGAGTAATGTTGGATTCAGGCTCAACATTGGCTTGCTCTGTCGAAAAGAGCAATCGTGCCCCCTTGAGGTTGAATAGAAGGAATGGAAATCCATTATGAACTTTTCTACGCTACTATTGTTTGTTTCACTTTAAGTCCTTCTTTGGATTTAAGTTGGAGAACATTTTCGAAAAGATCTGAAGACGTGTAAATAATTGTAAAAAAAAACTCTATTAAAGGGCTGTTACTTGTGTTAAACAAAGGATGTTCCTATCTTTAATATATATTAAAATTATGACTTGTAACAAAAAAAAAAATATAGTCACAAGCAAATCATAATCATTATAGAATTGGATAAATAAAATCTCAAAAATATGCGTTGGCCGGGAATCGAACCCGGATCAACTGCTTGGAAGGCAACTATGCTGACCATTACACCACCAACGCATGTGATAGAACGTTTTAAAACGAAGTTTCTATGTCAATTTCTTCATTATTTGCTCAGGTGGTTTTCTATTTTACACTTTTTTTTAGGAAAAAATATCTTTTTAGGAAAAGAAAACAGACTTCAAGTATTTTGAAGTGTACCTTCAAAACCGATAGTTAGACACCAACCAAATGTATTTATGGGCCATCTCAGAAGTAGGTAATTCTGTCAGATAATAAAAAAACAAAACCAAATTCCCTTCACAAAGATCACAACGAATAAAAATGAGAATCTTAATTTTTTTGAAGTCGACAATCTCAATCATACATTCATTCTAAAGAACACCATCTGTGTACTTAGACATCAGAAACTCTGGTACGTTACAAAATATTTCACAAGAGAAATTGCAAAATGCTTCATTGATCTAGTCTCATTTCACGTAAGGAAAATGCTAGCTAAGTATTTCTTTCCTAGCATTTTCCTTTCAAATTTTTAGTACGAATACTAAATAGTTAAGTTAAATATTACATTTTCAGTAACAATTTCAGAGACTCCAACACATGCGTCGGTGGTGTAATGTTCAGCATAGTTGCCTTCCAAGCAGTTGATCTGGGTTCGATTCCCGGCTGACGCATAATAATTATTTTGCTTTTTTTAAGATATTTTCTTTTTAAGAGTCCGGCGGACCGATTTTCTCTCACATCATTCGGATTTAGATACTGTTAATCTGGGTTCCTACGATCCTATTTCGTCCAAAATGGACGAATGGAAATAATTGTAAGCGAATGCAATATTTGATAACTTTACCAAGTTTGGAACGATTTTCCGGTATTTTAATTTCAGTGAAGTAGTAGCAGACGAAATAGGATCGTAGGAACCTAGATTAACAGTATCTAAATCCGAATGATAACATAATTTGATAGTATATTGTCTGAATTACGATTTATTTCGGTATTACGTTTTTGTGGGCAATTCACGCTCCGTCGGACCCTTAAGCAACATGATGTCTTGACTCACGCTACTAATTACAAAATTGAACTGACAAAAGTCAATTATAAACACCTTGCAATTAGTAGAAAATTTATCAGATGATTTGTTTTATACAGTGGTACCAAAAGACCAAAAAATACTCACATAAAGATCAAATCACGGACAAAAAGACCGCTTGTTGTCGCCTCTGTAACGCCCTACTCTATACAGTAGGCCTAAAGTCCGGTATAAGTAAGTATAAAATATAAAGCTTGCTCGGATGTTATTATTACCAGTCGCGATTCATTGCGGCACCCCTGATGTATTAACACCGACTGTCCTTATATTATGCTCATTAAATTATATGTTCTGGAAGTTTCTTGTTTGCGGATTTATGGTAAATTGTTATTTTTGTATGCCAAAATAATGGGATGTGGTAATAACCGATTTGGATATCACTGTAGACGACATCGAGACAAGAGCTAGTTAAATAGATACCTTTCCTTGCACCACGCAGTTGGGTAAAATGGAGTATGGTTCGTAGTGAATTGCGATGAATTGCGAATATGGTCCGTAGTGATCGCTTAGATGGTGAAGGAAAGCATCTTAAGAAAATCTGCATGCCTGAGAATTTTTCTCAACACCGTGTGAAATCTGCCAACCCATATTAGGCTAGCCTGGTGAACTATAGCCTAATCCCTCTCATTTTGAAAGGAAAGCCATGCCCATCAGATCGAATGGGTTGCTGATAATGACTAGATTCTAAAATTCCTCCGATAGCTAACTGCTTCATTGGTCTAGAGGTCCTAAGAGCGACTGCTACGCTAATGATCCTAGGATCGATGCACAGGTCGAGCAAAGTGTTATTGGGTTTTGTTTGAAATTTTCATCAGCAGCTCGGAGTATTGATCTGAGTTCAGTTAATGGCAATAAGCTTGCCCCCTATTATACGGGACCTAAACATACCGGCAAACTGTGGGTGTACATAAGTGCACCTCAGCGTGATTGTGAGTCCATAACTATGCATTCTACCCTAAGGCATTTTGACCCCTCTTTTATTTCTATCAGCCTTAAACGGGACTTTCTAAAACAGGACGAAGCGTAAAAATAATGGAATAAATTATCCTTATTTCAGTATGACGGATAAATTAAAAGAGAAAGATTAGAGCATTCCCTAAGTTTATCCGCTTCAAATTAATCTATTTGGTAATTATAACGTTTCTGATGTTGGGGCCATGAAACAAGCAGAATAGTTAAAATTATGCAAAGCTCTAAAGAGCTTATAGGTTCTGGGATTGAATCTCAAGTTGAACAGTAGCTCGACTTCAGAACTGAGAATTTCAGTAGCAGCTCGGAGTTATGATTTCTGCCCAGTTAATAGCAATAGGCTTACCCCTATGGTACCTAAATATACCGGCGGACTGTGTGTGTATATTTGTTCGCCTCTTAACCCTTCGGTCAATACAATTATGGTAGTATATTATATTCTTAAAATTTTATTTCAGTAAAAACCGTTTATTCTATGGCCACACTGAAAGAAACTCGAGTTTAAAAGTGATTAAACGCGAAATGAATTATTTTGGTCTTCAGCTATTTTTAGTAGAAAATTGCTTGAATCGGCTCAATTCTAATTTTATTATGGCTTACATAAAAATTGCTGACGTCACTTTCAATCCGACCGTGTTAAGAAGGATCTTGATGTGAAACTCGCTGTTGAGTTGGGAGAACTGAATGCCAAATATTTTGCCGTAAAGAAATAAAGACATACCATCACACCTGTATAACCTGAATTGATAGGCTGAGGTCCACGTATTGACTGTTTGACTGTTGATGCTGATGACTGTTTGGTCGCATGGAATAAGACACGAGCCTATGGCCATTAACCAGTCACAAATACAAACTCCGAGCTGCTACTGAGATTTTCATAGGAAAACCCAATAACAGTGCTCGAACTGGGAATGGAACACAGAACCTCTAACTTAGCAGTCACGCTTAGGACCACGAGACTAATGACCACTGTTGTTGCTGGCGTCTATAGACTGCGGTTGCTCAGACGGCCCGTATGTTGTTACATTTTAGTAGGTACAATAAAAAAAAATTGCCGCATACCAGATGACCTATATGAAATGAAATGAAATGAAATGAAATGATATTTATTTCTGTAAATAGATCTCTCAAGGATGCTTTTACATGTCTTTTTTTTAAGTACTAGATGGTGTCGGCATTTCCTAGCTGACGACCTCTGAGAAGAAACACCGAAACAAACTCAGAGAATCATGGTCTCTTTTGAAGTCCAGACATAATACTGTAAGAATATGTGAGTGATACAATGCAGGGCAGTGTCTGAAATGGCCTTTTGAAGAAAGATCCATAGCGGCTTTGAGTAGACCAGTCCCATCCGACGGCACGCATGCATCAGACATTGTGTAGCTCGACCATATTATAGGGAGCTCTACAATCCGTCACACGACGATACCAGATCGGCGGAACATTTGCGTAGGCCCCATAAAAAAATCTCGAAGCCACCAGACAGTTAAAAGCTAAAAGACGTAGTATACCTAGCCTACATCGTACTCACATTTACATAAAATCCTTTTAACATTAATTTAATTGCATTATTTATTGAATTTAAGTGTAAAATTTGAATCATTTTGTATTATAATTGCAAAATGTCAGAGAATGTCAGATCAGAAATAATAAAATAATAATGTCAGATATCAGTCGGTCAGTCAGAGTTATTATCAGTAAAAATATGTGTAATGGCCTCGTTCATCAGAGCGGCTCAATCCCAGGCATTTTTATCATCTAAATAATCTCTTACTGAATAGAATCCTTTGAGACACAGTCTCCGTTTAACAATGGACTTAAATTTATTAAGACTTAATTTTTGTATGTTAGTTGGGATTTTATTGTACAAGCGTATACATTGACATTTGAATGATTTACTGATTTTCTGGAGCCTGGTAGTAGGAACAACAAATTTATTCTTGTTCCTAGTATTAAGATTATGGATATCACAACGTTTTGTAAAGAGATTAATATTCTTGTGTGCATATAATAAATTTTCATAAATAAATTGTGAAGGAACAGTCAGTATATTAATCTCCCTAAATTTTTCCCTCAGTGAATGTCTGGGACTTAAATTGTAAATTGACCGAATAGCCCTCTTCTGCAGCACGAAAATGGTTTGGATATCGGCAGCATTCCCCCACAGTAGAATACCATACGACATCACACTATGGAAATAACTAAAGTACACTAAGCGAGCTGTATCTATATCTGTTAAACTACGTATTTTTTTAACGGCGTATGCTGCAGAACTGAGCCTTTTGGACAACTTCTCTATATGTGGGCCCCACTGAAGCTTAGCATCTAGGGTAATACCCAGGAATACTGTAGTTTCTACAAGATCCAACTCTTTGCCGTTTATGAGTACGCTGGTCTCCACCTGTCTAACATTAGGCGTGGTAAATTTAATGCATTTGGTTTTCTTTTCATTTAAAAGCAAATTATTAGCATTGAACCAGTGTACCACCTTTGAGAGAGCACTGTTGACATCGTCAATATCTGGGTTCTGGCGTTTTAATTTAAATAGAAGTGAAGTATCGTCAGCAAACAGCACTATGTCGTGGTTATCTCGTATCAAATAGGGCAAATCATTAATATATATTAAGAATAGAAATGGGCCAAGAATTGAGCCTTGAGGAACTCCCATTGAAACTACAGACCCCGAAGACCTCTTTCCGTTGACGTCCACTTTCTGAATCCTATTACCCAGGTACGAAATAAGAAGATTCAGAGAAGTGTTTCTCACACCATAGTGGTGTAACTTCCTGATCAGTGTTTCATGAAGAACACAATCGAATGCCTTAGATAGATCACAGAAAATACCCAGTGCATCGCGTGAATTCTCCCATGCATCAAAAATGTGTCCTAAGAGTTCAACACCGGCGTCGGTTGTCGAACGACCCCTGGTAAAGCCAAACTGTTTACGATTGATAAATTTGAAATATAGTAATAATATAGCCCAAACTTACGACTTACGAACTTACGATAATGGGTCCTAGTTAATAAAACATGCCTAGCGGCAGAGATAGCGCCGCGATCAGGCTGAATTGCGAACAAAAATATTGGTCCTTTGATCGGCATAAACTGAGAGACGTGGAACAAAAGTGGAGTAATTTGGTCCTGCAGGTGTTCACTACAGGTTTTGAGTAAAATTAATTAATAACAAAATGAAAAACATGTATGTAGTAAATATTGCAAATTAATTACAGGACAGACTAAAAAGGGCCAGAACCAAAACAAATTTTACGTGCTCTTTGAGGCACAAGTAATGTCAAAATGGTTACTTATTCAAATTCATTTAGGCTTCACTTAACCTAGCAAATTGGTAAAAAACAACAAATGGAAGATCGATATTGCTCTCAAAAAATTAAAATATGCGTCGGCCGGGAATCGAACCCAGATCAACTGCTTGGAAGGCAACTATGCTGACCATTACACCACCGACGCATGTGTTGGAGTTACTCAAAGTATTGAGCTATTAAAACCTCCGTAACCGTAACTTATTGTTCACATTTAGTACGAATGTTTTCTGTGTATAGTAAGACAATAAACTGTAATTACGATACAATACTCATATTAATGAACTTATGTAAGTAATTATTTTACAGATTTTCAGTGACAATTTCAGACGGTCTAACACATGCGTTGGTGGTGTAATGGTCAGCATAGTTGCCTTCCAAGCAGTTGATCTGGGTTCGATTCCCGGCCAACGCATATTTTTGGGAGTAATTTTTTGCTCCACCCGTCAATTTTGGGTGCATTAAGACGTTAAAAACACCCTAAAAGCCATTCAAATATTTTTTACGTGTGGGTATTGAACTCGCGACCCATAGGTTAAAAGCGATTCGCTTCCAGTGCACGATTTGGGGTTTAACAAAATAACTACTTTCCTCGTATGGGGATGGGTTAGAATATTGTTCCTGTTCGTAAGAGCCGAGAAAATATCTGACTTGCTCGGTGGTAGGACCTCTTGGGGTGTGACTGGCTGGCGACCACCCTCACGTCGGAGACTGTTGTAAAGTGGTCGGTGTGCGTTTCGACTTTTGCGCGTCCCCTCGGTTGCTGCGGCTCTGGCAGCCTGCAGTCCGTAGGGGTTCTTAAGGCGCGGCAATGCATTAGTAACTCCTCTTGAGTCACAGGTGTCCATGGGCGGCGGTAACTAATTACCACTGGGTGAGTTGTTTGCTTGTTTAAATAATCTACCGTGGGAGAGCCATGCTTCGGCACGAATGGGCCAGGTCGACCGGAGTGATACCACGGCCTCACAGAAAACCGACGTCAAACAACAATTACGTTGAGTGAGGATACCGGAGGCCCAATCCTCTTTTAAAAGGCCGGCAACGCACTTGTGTCTCCTCTGGTGTTGCGGGTGTCCATAGGCGGCGAAAATCGCTTACTATCATAGGATACATCTGCCCCCTATCCCATAAAAAAAAACAATAAAAAAATACTTGTTACTTGAAAAACCTATACTTGATTGTCATCAAAGACTGGTGTGCATATAACTTTCCTTTCTTTCAATATTCTTTAACAATAAGAAACGCCAGTTTTACAAGTTATGTTCTCCGAGGCACGAGGTCATCTGATTTCCTCCGTTTATCATCGAAAAACAGTAAAAAAAATCAAATGCAAGGTCGTAAGTCCCAAAAATATGCGTTGGCCGGGAATCGAACCCAGATCAACTGCTTGGAAGGCAACTATGCTGACCATTACACCACCAACGCATGTGTTAGACCGTCTGAAATTGTCACTGAAAATCTGTAAAATAATTACATAGAAGTTCATTATGAGTATTGAATTATAATTACAGTTTATTGTCTTATTATATACCGAAAATATTCGCACTAAATGTGAACGTTAATATAATCTTGGAGGTTACAATAGTTCAGTACTTTGAGTGACTCCAACACATGCGTCGGTGGTGTAATGGTCAGCATAGTTGCCTTCCAAGCAGTTGATCTGGGTTCGATTCCCGGCCGACGCATATTTTAATCTTTTGAGATTAATATGAAACACAGTTGATTATTTAACTTTGAAATACATTTGTTACAAATGTTGATACTATTTACACGATTGCACAAATAAAATATGTTTTTTTTATTGTTATTAGAAATATAATATAACAAACAAATATACGAACCGTCTGATGGTAAGCGACAACCACAACCTATAGACGGCAGCAACAATAGTAGTATCCAAGAAAAAAGTCAAAGTCAAAGTCAAAATTATTTATTTCAATTAGACCATTAAAAAGGTACTTTTAAAAAGTCAAAACTAGTTGCACGGTTCCAAAAAGTGGGTCTTATGGAGAAGAGCCGGCAAGAAACTCTAGAACCTACCTACTATACTGGATTTTGCACGTAGAACATTTTTCTGAAGAGTAAAAATGATCTCACATACCATGACGCCTGTATTCCCCGAAGGGTTAAGCAGAAGTGTACTAATCCCACAATTCGCCGTTGGCACGGTATGTTTAGTTCCCTTGTAATAGGTTCGTGCCTTTGGATAGACTGAAAACCTTCATAACATAGGTAGTTGGATAAAAGACTAGATAATAATGATTACTGTCCCACTAGCCTAGTGGTCCTGAGCGCAACTGCTACTCTACAGGTCCTGGGTTCGATTTCCAAGTCGAGCAGTATTATTAGGTTTTTCCATGAAATTCTCAGTAGCAGCTCGGAATTTAGAATCTGTATCAGGTTAATGGCAATAGGTTCGCCTCCTATTACAAGGGACCTAAACATACGGTCTTAGGTTTACGCTTGACCGCCAGTTCGCCTGATGTTAAGCGTCACTGCGATTTACGATGGAGCGCGCTTGCCTAGAAATGAAATGAAATGAAATAAAAATATATAGATAAATAATAAAATAAATAAGAAATAAATAAATATATAGATAAAGAATAAAATAAATAGATCATAAAAGGATACTTTTACAAGTCAATGCTTTACATTTTTTTTAGACTAGATGGCGCCGGCATTTCCTAACTGACGACCTCTGAGAAGAAACACCGAAACAAACTCAGAGAATCGTGGTCTCTTTTTTTTTCGAAGATGATAGAAGAAGCCTCTGCCTAACCTCTTGGGGAATACAGGCGTGGTATGTATGTGCTGCCTTTTAACACAGACACTTGAGACAATACGTAATTATGTAGATAATTATTGTAACTATTGACTTTTAATTAAATTTCATTGTCTTAATAAAACAATACTGGAGATACATAATACATTCTAAGTATTATGGGAACAACACCATAATTACAGACGTTTCAATTTTGTGCAATAATTTGAAATACTTTAACACAAGCGTCGGTGGTGTAATGGTCAGCATAGTTGCCTTCCAAGCAGTATATCTGGGTTCGATTCCCGGCCGACGCATATTTTTTGTCTATATATTTTTACTTTCACAAAGAGAAATGGAATTGCTACATACACGTTTTTGGAATGGAAACTTGTTTTACGCGACACGTATAACAACATAACAAGCTTAGGTAACAATAAGAAAACTTCTGTTCGGATTAGGTTAAAATCATATAGCAGTTACAAGACAAAATGGAACCGCTAAACGGTAAAACACGCTTGATAAGCAAGTAAATTTTACAAGCTTTTTAAGCATTTTTGACCGTTTAGAACGATGCTTCACAAGCAAGCAGAAGCGACGGAAAAATATTCAATATAAAATTATAACTTTATGGACTAATGAACAGCACGTGATTGTTTCGTGCATGTCAAGCATTTTTGACCATTTAGGTTAGAGCTATATGCTTGACAAGCAAATTATAATTGTTTACAATGCTTGTGAAGCATGCTTGATCATCTAGGGTTCCCTAAAGGATCTATTATTTGCTAATCGTGTTTTAAATTGTAAGCTTCGTGTGTATTTTTTTAACTTCTTAATTAAAAATATATTTAATTATGTAAAAAAATATTTTTTAAATATATCGATCTTAAGTCGATTATTGATTTTCAGTACAAATTTCAGAGGCTCTAACACATGCGTCGGTGGTGTAATGGTCAGCATAGTTGCCTTCCAAGCAGTTGATCCGGGTTCGATTCCCGGCCGACGCATATTTTTTTGTCTATATATTTTTACTTTCCCTTTATAATAGTTATAATAATAAATTATTTAATTCAGAGTAAATTTCCATAGATTATAACTATGTTAGTTAGTATTTTGGATTTTACTTGTTATTAAAATTTACTCTTGACCCATGTATAGAGTTCCAATGCTTTACAATTGGGCTATGTACTCTATTCAGTATTGTATTTAGGAGGCTGTTGTCGCTGCCCCGCACACGTACATCAGGGAGGCCACCCTTTTCCACACTATCGCCCTGAAGCAGTCTGTATTAACCTCGCTAAATACTCCTGATGCTTGCCTGTTGCACTTCATATACGAAGTAATAACCTTTTTCGCCTCTGAGAATCAGAATCAGAATCGTTTATTTGTCAAACATAGGTAATACATAGTATTGATCTTAATAATTAGATAATTCGTTTGCTATGTTTTGCTTTAAAGGCATACAAATATAATTGAGTGTAGATAGACACCAAAAAAAAAACAAAGAGAAATGGAACTGCCACTTAATTATAAATAGACTAGCTTTTGCCAGCGACTTCGTCCGCGTGGAATAGTTACTTTGTTCCCTAGTTCTTCGCCCGCGGTTTCACCTGCGTTGCCCCGTTCCTAAGGGTTGTAGCGTGATGTTTTATAGCTAGAAACCTTTCTCATGAATCACTCATTTTCCCAACATTTCCCTTCACTGCTCTGCTCCTATTGATCTTAGCGTGATGAAAAGTATACTATAACCTGCCCAGGAGTATGAAGAACAATTGTACCAAGTTTCGTTGAAATCCGTCGAGTGGTTTTTGTTTCTATAACGAACATACAGACAGACAGACAAAAATTTTACTGATTGCATTTTTGGCGTCAGTATCGATCACTAATCACCCGCTGATAGTTATTTTGGAAATATATTTCATGTACAGAATTGACCTCTCTACAGATTTATTATAAGTATAGATTTGAACTCTATAATAAATTAGTTGATCAGCACGTTATCAATTGTATAATAACATTTTCTTATTAATAATTTATTTAGTGCTCTTTTAAATTGTGATAATGTCATATCTAGCGTCAGGTATTTTATTATAAATTCGCGGAGCCCTACCAAAAAAACTTTTTTGCATTAATGTGAATTACATTTAATGTGAATGACATTGTGTATTGGAATATCTCTTTTAGCATGAACTACACAATGACAGATTAAGCTTTAGTACGTTAATCATTAGCTCTAATCAGTGGATCGATAAAATAGTCGATAAGCCGCCGAGGTCGCGTTAGGGTGTCATTATGTTATCATCCCTCGTCAACCCTATTTTAAAACATCCTCTTGTGGGGATGGATTAGATTACAATTCCTCACTGATTTCGTAAGAGGCGAGAAAATCAGCGACCCCCTAGTCCTACCACCAAGAACGTTCTGACTTTCTTGGTGGATTGGATGGCGATCACCTTTACGTCGGAGTTGATCGTAAAGCACCTTGGTGTGTGTTTCGACTTTTGCGCGTAACAGCCAATTCCACGGTTGCTGCGACTCTGGCAGTCTGCAGTCCGTAGGGACTCTCTTCTGGTGTTGCAAGTGTCCATACGCGGCGTTGACTACTTACCATCAGGTGGCTCGTCTGCTCGTTTGCCGAAACAACAAGTTTTAATTCAGATTGTTCTTAATTTTGGTAATCTGTGAAGGTTTTATTAATACAGTTTGTATGTTGACTACAAACAGGTGTGTCAACATAGATAAAATTAAAAAAACTCGAGTACCGCCATTTTGCCTATTCTAACACATGCGTCGGTGGTGTAATGGTCAGCATAGTTGCCTTCCAAGCAGTTGATCTGGGTTCGATTCCCGGCCGACGCATATTTTTTGTGGTTTTAACCTGAGGGCAAGGTAGTACTCGGCTATGGTTTTTGACCAAGATGTAAGGTTTATAGAGAGCTTTTAGGGATAGGGATTTGGGAAACAAAAGTTAAAGATCAATCCTATTAATCCAGTGGCCCCGATCGTGACCGTTACGCTAGAGGTCCTGGGTTCGATTCCCAGGTCGAGCAAGGTGATAGTAGGTTTTTCTATGAAATGATAAGTAGCAACTCCGAGTGTGGATTTGAACCCGGTTAACGGCATTAGACTCGCCTCCTATTACATGGGACCTAAACATTGCGGCAAATGGAATGCGGCATGCGGAATACAGGCGTGATGGTATGTTATGTTAATTTTGAAATGTCAGAATGCGCCTTAGATTTAAACTCGACATACGCAACACTAGGCTATCAGTGCTCTAACTTACTGAATTAATTATTACGATCTCGAAAGCTCCGGCAATCTCAAATATTATGAACCCCATACAAAAATAAATTCATCAATCAATTCATAATGGATCGCTTGCAACAGATATAAATTCAGCTTAGTACTTATAACACTTAAGACATAAATTATTCAAGTGCGCACTATAGGAACCAATCACTTGAGATTTGATTCATCGCTCAAATCTATAAAAGTATCCAGTACAGTTTAGTAATTGATATTTATTTGTTTTCTCCTATTTCTTTACAAGTAATTTTGGGTCGCCTTTCAAATGGGATGTGACTTAAGAGTCCGGCGGACTGAATTCCGCTTACAAACGTAATACCGATATAAATTGTAATTCCAACACAATTTAATCAAATTCTGTTATTATTCGGATTCCGATACCATTAATCTAGGTTCCACTCGACCATTTTGTCCAAAATATTTCACTGGAAATAAATTTAAGCGAATGCAATTTTTGATGACATTACCAAGTTTGGAACGATTTACCGATCTTTTATTTCCAGTGAAGTAGCAGTAGACGAAAGTAGACCGTAGGAACCTAGATTAACGGTATCCAAATCTGAATAATAAAATAATTTGATAGAATATTGACTGCATTGCGGTTATGATGAAATCAATACTAAAATATTAAAAATATGCGCAGCAAACATCGCGGCCCCTTTAACACACATAATAAATCTATCTCTAACGGAAGGAAAATTTCCCGAACGACTTAAAGTATCTATTATAAAACCCATTTTCAAAAAGGGCCTGAAAACCGACATGAGTAATTACCGACCAATAACTTTAATACCGATAATAGCAAAAATCTTTGAAAAAGTCATGTACAATAAAATAGAGAGCTTCCTGATATCATCCAAAACTCTTAAAAAAGAACAATTCGGCTTTAGGAAAGGAAGTTCTACGTCTCTAGCATGTTTTACACTTATTAAACACATAACTGAAACTCTTAATAATAAGTCGATGGTGGCAGGTCTATTCCTAGATATGACGAAAGCATTTGATTTTGTCTGCCACAGGACACTACTCTCGAAACTATCTAGCTATGGTATACGTGGAAACGCCCATGACTGGATAAAAAGCTATCTTGAGAACCGTCTACAATGTGTCGAAATAACAAAAACCCACAATAACGAACAAAAACAACATAGATCCACGTATAAACGAAACAAATACGGCACACCACAAGGAAGTATTTTAGCCCCTCTTTTATTCTTACTATATATTAATGACCTCCCAGACGCAATAAAACATGACTCCATCCTATTTGCCGATGACACAACAATTATAGTTAAAAACACAAATAAAATTGACTTAGAAACGGACATTAACACAGCCCTAGATAATACCATTAGGTGGTTAAACCAGAATAACCTCAAAATAAATATGTCAAAAACGAACATAATTCAATTCCAAACTTATCATAAAGGCACAACACCAATAAATATACAATACAGAGGAAATGACATAAACTGTGTAAATGATTGCGTATTTTTAGGTATCACTTTAGATAAATATTGCAGCTGGAAGCCGCACGTAGACAAATTAGTTAATAAATTAGATCGTTTTGTATATCTGTTAAAAAAGATCAGACAGACTATCGATATAAATACTGCATTGATAGCATATCATGCATACGTGTCCTCTTTACTCAGATATGGTATTGTAGTCTGGGGGAACTCAGTCGATGTTGTTCGAGTATTTAGGACACAAAAAAAATGTGTACGAGCAATGTGTGGAGCAGAATTTCTA
Organism: Acronicta aceris; assembly: GCA_910591435.1. Classification (NCBI taxonomy): domain Eukaryota; kingdom Metazoa; phylum Arthropoda; class Insecta; order Lepidoptera; family Noctuidae; genus Acronicta; species Acronicta aceris. The sequence goes on along the minus strand of OU342781.1, from coordinate 1,924,448 downwards.
GATAGTTGCAAACCACTATTTTTAAAATATAAAATTCTACCAGTACCTTGCCTTTATATATTAGAGATTTGTATATTAGTAAAGCAGCATCCTGAACTATTTGAAAAATTTGATAATAATTCTAGAAATAAACATAAACTAAAACTACCTGCAATAAGACTCGAAATATTTAAAAAAAATTCATATTGTATGTCAATAAAAATATATAATCACCTACCAAAATCAATTAAAGAATTACCCTTTCCGAAATTTAAAAACAAATTACTCAATTTCTTGATCAATAAAAACTATTACAATGTTAAAGAATACTTAGATGATAAGATATAATTATAATACATAAATGTAAGTAGTTAGCTAATGCTTAATATTACGAACATAAATCTGTTTAGTTTTTTTTATATTCTTTATATTATGTAGACTCGATTTGCACGCCCTATGCGGCAGAATATGATGAACTCTAAAAAAAACCAACACCTGTATCTTACAAACTACCATATTCGAGCAAATAAATACATTTGATTTGATTTGATTTGATTTGATATGGGATAGGAGGGCAAACGAGCAGACCTACCTGATGGTAAGCGATAACTGCCGCCCATGGACACCCGCAACACCAGAGGAGTCACGAGTGCGTTGCCGACCTTTAAATATTTCGGTATTACGTTTTTGTGGGCAATTCAAGCTCCGCCGAACCCTTAATATCGGTATATTTTACACGAAGCGACTGCGATCAAACCTCCGCAACAAAATTTCAGTGTAGGTAGATAATAAATACCCTGAGCATAGATTAGTTGTTTAACTTTTTATTAAGCTTCTGACTCCCTCTTTTTTATGGATTAAGTCGGCAAACGAGCTGACGAGTGGTCAGTGATTGGTGGTGAGTGATCATCGTCGCCGGACACCTGCAACACCAGAGGAGTTGCTGACCCTTAAGAGCGCCTACGGACTGCAGACTGCCAGAGCCACAGCAGGGAAACTGGCTATTACTTTACGACAGCCAGTAAGACCCCAAGAGGTGCTACCACCGAGGAAGTCAGATATTTTCACGCCTCTTACATCTCGTCTGCCTATCTAAAAGGTAGTGAGGAACATTATTCTAACCCGTCCCCGCACGGGACCGCCGCTGGCTGAGCTGAGCCGTTTGGCTGAGACCGCCCCTGAATTGAGGAAATTGAGTAATTTCTCAATTATTTTTAATATTATCTTTATTTGATTGTCAACATACATATCAAGCTATAGATACTGATCACTACTAATAAAATAAGATAATGATTCATTGTCTGTGGGTGTGCATTAGTGCACCTCTGCCCTTCGGGGAGTACAGGGGTGATAGTATGATTAGTTTACGTTAACTGATATCTTTGAGTGCAGTAGTTAGTGAGATTTATAACAGAATTTATGTATAGGTGACTATTGATTTAAATGTTTGCTAACGCCTGATTTAAAAGTTTTAGCAATACACTCGCAGTCGTCATGTTTAATCTAGCATGCCAGTATTGTATCTGACGCCAAGACGAGCCAAGCGAAGCGCAAGGGCACTACTTGCCTTTTCTCGAAGCGCTTCGTCGTTTTTTTAACACTCATAACTTGGGTTTGGATTATACCGGATAAACAACTCTCACTTGATCAGTGACTGTTCAAAAGTTCTCTCCGAAAAATAACACATATACAGCAGTTCCCACTACAAGCTATTAGTATAGCAAACCATCACGCCTGTATTCCTCCAAGGGTTATTCAGAGTTGTAGTAATTATACCCACAGTTCACCGGTATGTTTAGTCCCATAGGGGGTGAGTCTATTGCCATTAATCGGATACAAATCCCAAAGTCCGGGAATTTCATAGAAAAACCCAATAACACTTTCCTTGACCTGGGAATCGCTCCCAAGACCTCTGGCGTAACAGTCGCGCTTGAGATCACTAGACTAATGAGACAGTTACAACCTATTATGTACTTCCAAAACATGGTATAAAGGAACAAAAACAAGTAATTTGGTCAGTTTCCACGGGATTCATGTGCACCATACCATGACGTCATTATGATTGAATTATAATAGTACAATGGTGACACCGTAATGTTGGTACTTCCGCTTGTAATGACGATTTTATTATGTTGGTCAATTCGTATGTCAAGTTCACCTAGTTGAATATCATCGGGTAGAAAAGTGTTACATAATTTTATAATGACAGCATTAAACGGGTAAGAAGTTATTTTGTTCTAAAATCTTAACATATTGTGTAAGACGACCCACATAACAACTTTTACTGAGATCCACCAAATATAATTAATGATTATATTAATATGGACGTCTGTTTTAGGGTATTTACTCGACTACCAAGGATGGGATAATGCTTAAAAAGTAGACATCAATATGCCAAATATTCTTTTGCTAGGAGAATTTTTAAGTAAAAGTCGAAAGAAAGTCAAAATCAATTGTTGAAGATCGAGTTCAGTCAGTTTTATATTTTAGACACTCGAAAACCAACGGCCCTTCACCACAACTTGCTAGTAAATATATTTTTTTTGTTTACTTATAAATAATATTGTTTTCTTTACCTAGGCGTATAAAATAAAATAAAAATAGGGTCACAAAGTTTTTATTGAAACACTTAAATTCGATTTTTAAGTACATATCAATAATTTCAAATAGCTTCAGCGTATGGCAACGTGTTTTTATAACACAATTATTTACTACATAAATAATATCTATAAAATATATACTATTTACAAAACTTAATAATACTGTTTCTATATACACTCGCTACTTAAAAAACATCTATGTATATATTCGAAAAAAAAAACTTTAAAAATGCAAGGCAGCGGTTTAGCACCAAATTTTACACAATAGCAAAATTTTTGTATTTAAATATTTTAACATTTCCTCACTGGATTGAAACAGTGGATGACTGTACATACTTTAAAGTGTACTAAATCACAATACTTTAAAAAAAATCATTTTCGATACTATACATTTATCTTGATCAAGATTAGTATAAGAAATATAAATATTTTTTTGTGAGCGCTTCTGTCAGCGACTGTACACCATACCCGTACAATGCAATGAGTACTATGTTAACGGCTGGTTTCAGATAACCTGGTAATTTTAATATATTATACATTAAAAATCGTGTACGAACAAAATAATTAAAATTAAATTTAGGAATTCATCCGTCTAGAGAAAAGGACAGATATAATTTCAATAGCGATACAGGTGAAAGAGAAAGAGATATTCTATAATAATACCTTCAACGAATATAATATTCAATATACTAACAGAGATTTTACGTTTTTACTTGAAATAAGACCGACTCTTATTTAAATCATTTTCCGTTTTACGTTTCGTCAACCAACCAATACCATAATACTCATATTACACTACTTAAGACAGCATCTTATTATTATAAGAGATGCAATATTGTTATCAAATATAATAAATGATCAGTCCACCTGGAAGGCAGTTTTTACAGTACTAACTAAATTATATTTACAATAAATATCACTTGTAAAAGGAAGAAGATACTAGAACCGTATTATGACATGTTAGAGCCAAATGTAAGATAGGGATAGAAATATTTATACGTAATTCTACATCTCTTTCTCACAACGAAACAATTAAAGCATTACCAGTTCATATTACGGTTCCTGATAAGATTCAGATCTCAATAGCATTTTATAATGCTAAAGGAAAATTTTGTAATGCGTCAGATTTTTGAAGAACTTTGACGATCAAAGACTTTCTGCATCCCTAATATATTAAATAGATTATAATAATTATACAATGATACATTTGAATAATAATATCAACGAACAATTCAACAAAACCATTGAATAGTAAACTTCAGATATAAAAGATATATTTACATTAAGCACCATGAAAAAATAGCACACTTTAAAACCCCTGATGCAATTCCATCAAGACTTGCTATAAAAAAAACAGGAACTTTTTAAGATAGAGGCACTTTATAGGGAATACTAAATTTAATACTGGTTTAAGACCTTAGTTTGAAGTTGAGCGCACTTTATCGACCTATCGCAACACGCTAGAAGACACCTGTTTCAAACACCAACTTATAATTCCATTGCACTTAATGTGACTAGCAAAACAGTGTCTCCATAGCGATAATTCTCAAAAAAGAATCATTGCTGCTACTTTCTCTAACGTAACCCAATGTGCGCTTACCCTTCATCTTCTTCAAATGAAACCACTACAAATACTACACAAAGACTATCGATTAATACATAATGATTCGACATATTTCGGGTCCATTTCGTCTATCTCTCGACCTTTCGTTTCTGGTACAAAAAGCACGACAAACAGAAGACATAGAACTGCTATACCAGCGTACATCCAAAATAACCCATAGAGACCTATGTAGTCTTGAAAGTCTGTTGCTGTCTTAACATTTACGAAGCCGCAGAGGTGACTGAAGCTTGTAGCCATAGCGCTGCCTGTGCTTCTGTACTCAAGAGGAAACAGTTCTCCAATCAGTAGAGAAGATATAGGACTTATGCCCAAAGAAAATGCAATCGTAAATGTTAAAACGCAAAGCAGAGGTATCCAATCATACGTGGGTTCTGATTGCATTAAATCCGACGAATTTCTGAAGACCTCTTCATAGTAAGCATAAGATCCAAATCCAGCTAGGGCTATTGACATCATGACTCCGCTTATCATTAGCAATGGTAGCCTCCCAACATTATCTATCAGCATTCCTGAGAGACAAGAAGCTAGAAGTTGGGCCACACTGGTTGCTATCGCTCCGCCATGCGGATTCATGGTTCTGAACGTCTTCTTAAACATTTTAACCGCGTAGAAGTTGAACAAATTCGCTCCAGTAAACCTCTGGAAGAACATCAGCCCGCAAGTTATCAAAACAGGTCTAGTCATCCTTTTTGATAGTAAAGCTTTGAATTTCCCAGCGTTTCCGCAGTTGAATAGTTTGCTTGCGAGGATATTGGTCCTTATCGTCGCGAGTTCCTGCCGAATATCAGCTTCTGGTCCTCGGAGCCATTGCAATGACTCTTCTGCTTCCTGTTCTTTCCCTCTTAGCAATAGAGAAGAGGGAGTTTCTGGGATAAAGAAGAGAGCGAAGAACAAGAGGATTGGTGCTGCGGCGACCATCAGAGCAAGCTGGTACCAGTTTAGGTAGGCGCCGATGGAGAATGATATGAGGATGCCGATTTGGCTTAGAATCTTGAGTACTGAGCTCAGACAGCCTCTGATTTCAGGCACTGCTATCTCTGTGACGTATACCTGCGGACAAAAAAGTTTTTATTAGTGATGCATTTAGTTTAACAGACTCAGTTGTTTAACTCCCTGTAATTACGGTCAAGCTACACAATGACTGATGCATGCGTGCCGTCGGCTGGATCTGGCCTACTTGATGCTACTGTGTCTCTTTCTTCAAAAAACCATTTCAGACATTGCCCTGCATTGTTTCACTCACTCAGTACGTCAGCTAGAATATACCGGCGATGTATAGTACTTAAAAAAATTAAAACATTGACTTGTAAAAGTGCCTTTGAAAGATCTACATAATTATGAACATAAGTATTATTTAAACAAAATTAATTATTCAATAAATATCATTTATCAGACACAACAGACAAAAGACAATGCTAAGCTTAGATTAATGCTAAATCTAAGCAACGTTTGTGGTTAAACATTGATCGTTTTGTAATTTAAATTATTCATTTTTGCCTATTCCTGGACCTAGACCACACAAAGATAATGTAATTCATTGTTAATGAAAACAAACCTAAACAATGACCCATCTAATGATACATAAAATCATGAGACGAATTCTCCTCCGTCATTAAGCCTTACAAATGTCGATTTACCATCTAATTTAAATTGTATTAGTACTATTTCGTTCGTTATCAAGTAATTTTATGCTTTTCAAACAGAAATTTTATTGAATGCTATTATTTTTGGGATAAGATCATTTTGTTTCTCGCCTCGTGTTTTAGTGTGGGTGTCTTAAATTGTAATTTTATTAGAATTCCTGTGTTTATTTTGATGGTTATTAGTTTTATTGGGTAATTCAATGACTTTTTTGGTGTTACTATGTAGTAAAAGTATAAGAGAGTGGACCGGCTGATTATCAGCCCACTCGACTCGTAAAATCTACCGATGCTTACCTCTTATGCTTTGCTCCTATAGTACCTATCTTAGCAGACGAACTTTTTTACTTGTTGAGAATATATTTTCTCACGAAACAAAATTTAGTTAGAGGGCAGTCAGATTTGTGTAATTTATGAACCTATGATAGTGTTAGGTCGTAATTTGTTGTGTTTTAAGCGGAATAAAAGGTCTGAGGCCGAGATATTATTGTGATCACTTCATTTTGCGACCGAGAGAGAGGGACGCCGCTCTACAGATTAAATAGTGCCATTCCTTTCATAACTTAAAAATGGCGCTATCATGTTACTATAAGGACGTTCGGTAAGGTTTAGAATACTGTTCCTCACTGGTGATAGGACCTCATGTGGTCTGACTGGCTGGTGACCACCCTTTGCGATTGCTACACCGGCAGTCTGCAGTCCGTAGGGACTCATAAGGCAGGACAACGCAACAGTGACTCCTCTAGTTTTGCAGGTGTCCATGGCTGACGATGAATACTTACCACCAGCTGGATCGTCAGCTCGTTTGCCGACTTAATAAAAACAAAATTATGGCTACAAGGGAACTAAGGGAAGTATAGGTATATAAAGATAGAAGAATTGTTGAGTGAGGCTATTTTAGGTCCCTAGTTTTTCCTGCACTGTTATATCCACTGTGACAGTCTCACCTAACTCCCCGCTCGTGGTCAAGAACGCGACTTAATAGACGTAACACCAAACTGAGCCGACCTTTATGACCTCTCTGAAGTTACATAAGAGATCTGTATTAAAAAGACATAAGGTATAGTTTATTGTGGCAAAACGCGTTCGGAGCGGTCTTAGAGTTTGGTTATGGATGCCATTGACGTATTTCCATACATTACTTTAACAATGAACTGTAAGACTCGTGTATTGTGGCGAATCGCTTATGAATTTAATGTTTTTGGCCATTTCGCGTTTTGCTGTGGTATTTAAATTTGTGTGGCCAGAAGCGGGTGGTCTTAGCACTAGCATAACAACTTTGTAAAACAAAGGAGTTAAAATGGATAGGCAATATAGGTATTCTTTGCAAGAGAAGATTTTATGGGCCCCGTGCCATTCATCGGGCACAAATCTAATTTCCTATTTATTAACTGCTTCATTAGTTTAGTGATCTTAATGCGACTGCTACGGTAGGAGTCCTCGGTTCGATTCAGGTCGAACAAAGTGTTATTGAAATAAAACTATTTTGCGAAAAAAGTGTTTTTGGATTTTCCATTGAAATTCTCAGTATTCCCATTACCACTCTCCGATCTGGGAAGGTGAAATTGGGCCGTGAAGTTTAGCTAAAATCTATTGTGGAATATAAATTATGACTACCTATAATAATTTAATAATATTGCCTGACACTTCAATTGGACTGATGTTGAATGATCTTCGTTTTTGGCGATTAATATTTTTAACCCCCGACGAAAAAAAGGACTCTTATACATAAGGTTGTAGTGTGTGTCGTTGTGTCGGAGGACCGCTAAGTAGTAGAAAATCGTTCTTGAAGCGCGACTTTGTTTACGCTAAGGATAATGCTGCTATTTTATATTTTCTACTTCAATACTTACTATTTTATATACATAGCGGTCCCCCGGCACAACGACACTTGGATTAAAATATTTTTAGTACTTATATTAAACGTAAAGGGACAATATTTCGTCATTTTTCCTTTTTAGAGAATTTTGTGTCGGTTTCTTTAAATTTTTTATAAATTCTATATTCTAACCACGGGGAAATTGTTCCAACCATCAAATAATAACGTATCTTTATAGCAAAACATTGGTCATCAGTCCACATACTATCGTAAAATTGCTTAACAATAGATTATTTTACATAAATAATACTTAACAAGTCAATGTTAGTGCATATACAGTAATGCCTTTTTATGTTCGGTTCGAAGAAAGCCAAAGAGTATGCATATTCAGAAGAGAGTCACTGAGGAACTAATGGCGCCACTTACGCTCGACCCACTGCAATATTATTGACTGAAACCTCTTTGACGTAATTGCTAATGTCAATATAACACGTTTTGATTGGTTGTCGTCGGTTTTGACATTTGTTTTGGCTTTCATCGACGTGTCTGTCCGGACTTACTGACTCAGTGACAGACAACGCACAGATTTTGATCAAGTTTGATTAATTTAATTATATTTTTGTACTTATGCGGTCAACTGTATACTATTTTTAGTTATAGCTTGACCCGGTAGGTGGAACTGTAGTCGACTTTCTCTGGGATGCGAGTGAAACCACGAGTAACAGCTAGTTTGATACAAGGTTGAGTAATATTTGTGTGGTTTACCTATGTCTACCTAATTATATGTCGAAAGACACATCGTGCTTGTTAGATTTGCATGCAAAGCATTTAATGAGGTAGGTAATAAATAATATAAATTCAAATGCGACGCAGTCAATCCGATTTAAAATGATTTGTGTAGATTTTCGGATTATGCTGATTGGTATCAACGAATCATTGAGACGCATACATTACATACCATTTTAGAAAATGCCATGAGCTTAACATAATACAATTACAGGTTAAGATAAACACAAACTTAGGCACTATTATAATATATTTTGAAATGTTATAAGTTTATTTAGAAATTTAATCAATTAACATAAATCCATAAATAATCACACAAGGGTTAGGCAGAGGCGTACTATTGTAACAGTAACAGTTCGCCGGTAGATATGTTTAGGTCCGATGTAGTAGGGGGTAAGTCTAATGCCATCAACCGGGCACAAGTCCAAACTCCGAGCTCGGTTTTTGATTTCGATGATAATCGGATTTCGTGATCTCTCTAGGCTTAGTCTACTCTATGGCCTGGCTCCACTACAATACTCAAAGTGACGTCTGTCAAAGATTGCACGATTCTGAAAACTGTGCAACACGTAGCCACCGGCGCATTGCAAATCACAGTTTATTTATCAATAAGTCAAATTAAATGGTCAATTGTTTTGTTATGCATCGTGCATTGCCTTTGATTATGACAATATACCTCGTCCAGGACATAAAATATTATTTTTATTGAATTACCAACGCTAATCCAATGAAGGTACATTGAAGAGAATATTTCTTTTCCTTTTAAAAATACCTTGCCACACACTATTATTCTTGACTCTCATAAATATCATTGTAAAACTCGAATATCTGATAATAGTTACTAATGCTGTCTGAACTTTAAAAGAGACTATGATTCTCTGAGTTTTTTTTTGGTACTTTTGTCACGAACGACGTTAAGAAATACCTGACTCTGTGCCCGGTTAATGGCAATAGCTTCGCCCCCATATTACATAGGACCTAAGCATACCGGTGACCTGTACGTGTTCATTAGTTTCTAGATCTCTGCCTAACCCTTCGGGGAATACAGGTGTGATGGTATCTATGATATAACCCCGCAGAAATTGTGACTGCAAGACCATTGAGGTTCTATTGAATAGACTTGTTCCACCAAATATGGTTTAACTGACCTAACCTTCCCATCGAGATCTTCCATAACCAACACTTGACAAGCTAGCCTAAGTTGTTAATATTTAACGAATTCTGCCAATTAATATGTCTTACGGTCCATAAATGTACAATTACAGGATGCCTTAGACGGAAATGTAAAGGTGAACGCATATTATGGAGCATTGCGTAATACGCGATCACGTATACGGCCTCAGCGACCAGGTTGCCTATAGCAACTGGAAGCACATAAGAGTAGATATTGGCGTTTTTGGATTTTTAGGCAAACTGTATAAAAATCGGATTTCGGATTTTGAAATCGAATTGATCAATTGTTGGGTATCGTTTGCGTTTGTTGTATCGCGTTTTCGATTTTGTAGTGGATTGGTTTTATGTAGGTAATCAGTTTGTCTAGATTTATCGATAGGTACGATAAATCGGTTTGAGACTGAAATCGGATTTAAGATGCGTTTCGTTAAACGGGGTGAAATTTAATAGACGCGACAAATTAAAATAATGATTCTACGTGTAGGTACTTGTCAAAGAACATTTTGAACATGTAATTAAGGAAAACAATTATATACTTTTTATTAGTATTATAAACAGAGTTTGGCAACGTCTCGTACGCCTCAACTGCTAATTTTCTCGCCAAAAAGAAAATTTTTGTAGGTCAATTGATGGCTATCTAGCAAAAGAGAGAGGTTATCTAGCAAAAAAACACTAAAGCACAACTAAAGTGTCTTTAAATATCTGTTAACAGAAATAAATATCATTTCATTTCAGTGTGTGTTTACCCTAACATCAGTTAGATAAAGGTCTATTCAATTTTAATGTCTTCAGGGATTGACACTTGTAATGGCACTTCTTCTGTATAAGGTACCTTTAACGTTGCATAGTGCTTCCCTAATTGGCCATATATGGCCTTCCTGGGCTTTCTCCATTGAAATGCAATTTCTATAAATTTTATTTTCGTAATCCGTTGGGCACATTGGTTTATATTTTCGAGGTTGATAGATTCCATATAAATATCATAATGTGATTAGGTTTATCTTTTAGTATTAGTGTGTTTCCTGGAAGATTTGTGATTAAGAGTCCGGCGGACCGATTTTCTCTCACAAACGTAATACCGAAATAAATCGTAATTCAAACACAATTTGATCAAATTCTGTTATTATTCGGATTGTGATACCGTTAATCTAGGTTTCTACTCTACCATTTCGTCCAAAAATATTTCACTGGAAATAATTGTACACGAATCCAATTTTTGATAACTTTACCAAGTTTGGAACGATTTTCCGATCTTTTATTTTCATTTAAGTTGTAACAGACGAAATAAGACCCTAGGAACCTAGATTAACAGTATCTTAATCCGAATGATAACATAATTTGATAGGATATTGTCTGGATTACGATTTATTTCGGTATTACGTTTTTGTGGGCAATTCACGCTCCGCCGGACCCTTATTACCCCGGACGGTATTATTGTATAGTAATTAATAATAATTATACCTAGAGATCAAAAACACGTCATTTTAAATAACATATTTGTTTTCTAGTTTTATTGATATTCACTTGTTTAAACAAAAAACGACAGTTAAGAAATACTAAAAATTCGAGCGCCTTTACAGGGTGTCATATTGATGCCAAACTTTTGTAACAACCTATGTATAAAAAGATAAAGATTAGGTACGTTATCCTTACTAATATTATAAAGGTGAAAGTTTGTGAGAACAGATGCATGGATGTTTGTTACTCTTTCACGCCAGAATGGCTCAACGGATCTCGATGAAATTTCGCACACAGATAGATTATAACCTGGAATATCACAGGCTTTTTATCCAAGTCGGACCCAATCCTGAAGTCCACGCATTCAAAGTCGCAAGCAGAAGCTAATTATTAATATTAACTAATTCTCTACTAACAATTTTTAATTAATTAAGGAAGAGAGTGTAGGTACTCTCACGTTTTTTTCGAAAACTAAAGAACTTCACACTTACTTGTGTCGTCATATTAATGCAGCAGATGAGCATGCCTCCGCAGAAGGACGCGGCGGATATCATGTGGACGCCGGTGGACAGCGCGGTGGCCAGCCACGCTAACGTGTAGGGCAGCGCCGTCGCCAGTAACACCGTGCGCCGGCCCAGACGCATAGCGAAACCACCCATTATGCCGCCAATGAATGCACCTTTGGATAATAAGAAGATTTTAGTTAGGTATAAGACCAAACATCCTTTGCTATTTTTGCGAATTTATTCATATAGGTACTAGGTTCTGCCCGCGACATTATCTGCGTGGACTTCAGTTTTGGGTCCGATATACTGATACATATATATACATATATATTGATACCTACCTAAAATATAAATGTTTTGGATGTCTTTCTGTAAATTTATAATTAAATAAATAAATAATCTATCTCTGTGCCCAATTTCATCCATATCCGTTCAGCTGTTCTGGCGTGAAAGAGTAACAAACATGCATACTCACAAGCTTTCACGTTTATAATATTAGTAGATGACCCGGTGAACGTCGTATATAAACCTAAAATTGTTATATCTACCTATATTAAAAAAGAATTGTTGTTTGTTGGTCTCGCTAAAACGCCCAAACGGCTTGACTTATTTACAAAGTACGCAACTCAATTACCAGTTCATTGTTTCAGTCGTAAGTATTATGAAGCAAATACCGGCGCTAACTTGGGCTAACCGGGCATACTTGAGCATATTATGCCCTTGCTAATAAATGCACTTAAACTGTTAGACCATCTCCATAACGATTGCATGCTAAACGAATCATGGAAGCTAAAATAACTATAACATAACATACCATCACGCCTATATTTCCCGAAGGGTTAGGCTGGGGTGCACCAATGTACACCGACTTTCAGGGAATATTTGGCAACAATGATGAGCTAAAACTTATGACATGGTAATTGAACCGGAACCTCAAGCTCAAACCATTAAACCAATGAGGTATTATGTAAGCCTTATTTAGAAATGGCAACAAAACAATAAAAACCCTGAATCTTATAATGTCAAGTGTCACACAAGATTGAATACAAATTCTATAAGGCGAACATTCCTAAGTGTTTTTGAAAACATATATTGTTCCGAGAAAGGCACAAATATTCGTCCTTTGACAACGGAATATCCGATGCTTCCTATTTCGCGAATTCTTGCCGTTTGTATCGGAAATTATTGAAGAAAAAATGTTATTACAGGAGAAAACTTAAGTACATAAAGATATATACCAATAAATGCTGAATGGTTGATTTCTTTTCTTAAAAAAAATAAAGATATCTAATTGTACAACCGAGCGGGGACGGGTAAGGATACAATTCCTCACTGTCATTCAGATATTATATGCTGCGTCTCGTAAGAGCCGAGAAAATATCCGACTTGCTCGGTGGTAGGACCTCGTGGGGTTTGACTGGCTGGCGACCATCCTACGTCGGAGACTGTCTTAGAGCACCTTGGTGTGTGTTTCGACTTTCGCGCGTGAAAGCCACTTCTTTCGATTGCTGTGGCTCTGGCAGTCGCCTATGGTGTTGCAGGCGTCAATGGGCGGCGATGACTACTTACCATCAGGTGGCTTGTCTGCCCGTTTGCAGACATAAACAATAAAAAAATCCTAATTCAAAGTAAAGTAGATTTTCCAATCGATGATCTAAAAAATCAACATCTACAATTTCCCGAAACAATGTTTTCTTTCAATTCGTATCACGGAAAACTACGTTTCAACTGAATCGTATTAATTGAAAGCTATACAGTTTGAACGATTGCAGCGGGCGTAAATATAACCCGGGTATGTCTGTCCGTCTGTGCGGTTTATTTTCGTCTGACTGAGGATCGTTGCTGAGATGTAGCAGATAGGCTGACATAGAAATAAGCGTTTCATTTCATCTGTCTGTTTATTTTATTAGACTTTTTGCTTTACGTGGATTTTATATACTAGCAACAGATATTGAGAAGCTGAGATGGTGTATTGAGAAACGGAGGATAGTGTCGTCGCGAAATTTTCCTGTTAATTAAACAAATAAGTATATAGACGCCAACAATACTGGTGGTATCACTCGCGCGCTGTTATCTTGAGAGCCTCAATTTGTTCTAAGGTAATAAATAAGCATACAGGCAGCCTGATGATAAATGCAGCTTATAGACGCGAACAACACTAGTGGTATCACTCGCGCGCTATTATCTTGACACCTCAGTTATTAATTATTAAGCATTTTTTGCTCAGTAATTTTACTGGCTACATTACCCTCCAAAACGAAACACATTAATGTTATCTTTTTTTTATTTCACTAAGGTGTCAAACACGCATACGGCCCGCCTGATGGTAAGTGGTTAACGTAGCCTATGGACGCTTGCAACACCAGGGGTATAACTCGCGCGTTGTTGACCCTTTAAAAATCATTTCACACTCTTTTTGAAGAACCCCTACTGTAGTCCTTTGGGAAAACCTCGGCGGGGAGTCCACTCCACAACCTGAGTGTGCGTGGGAGGGAATTGCTCTGGAATCGTACGGTATGAGACCAGAGTGGTTCTAAGGTATGTGGATGAACTCCACGCCGATAGCGAGAGATGCGGTAATAGAAAGTAGCTATTGGCATCATTTCATTTATCTTATAAGTTGAGTTATCGCAAGCGTGACTGCTATGCTTTAGGTCGTAAAGCAGTAGCGTGTGGTAGGTAAAGCATAGCAGCAACTCTGATCAACCTGGGATCACAGTTGCTATTATTTACGAAATTCTCAGTAGGCGCCCGGAATTTGGATTTGTACCCGGTTAATGGCAATAGACGACTCGCCCCCTATTAAATGGGACCTTAACCAACATGGGGTCTAAACACTCCAGTGAAATAAGGGTGTACAAGAAATACACCTCTGCCGGAGGAGGCAGGAGTACACCTCTCTGACTTACCCTTCAGGGATTAAAAGCGTGATAGTGATATTATTGTTTTGAGGTGGTACAACTGTACCACTTCTAAATTATTAGTAATCTTGTTCTTCAACTCACTTTATCAACTGCCATTTTGTTATTACGTAGCAAAAATATTTTGATATCACACATGCATTCGAATGAAAACGCATTAATTTTCCAAATTCAAATAAACAGAGACATACGCTTCGTGTATCCGACATCACTAATCATCCCGTTGTAAAAGAACGCGCATCATGAACCAATAAACTGTTTTATTGAACCAAATACAAAAAAAATATATATTAGAAATCTATTGAGAGATTCGAAAATTAAATTTAATTAAATATTTATTTGAATTCCATTTGCAATTTTTAGAACTGATATTTTAATTTTAAAGGTCAGGCTTTATTTTATTTTCTTAAATGGGATGCTTTTAAAAAAGGTTGTTTAAAAAATAAATAATGTACTAATAATTGAATATACAACCTATTTTATTTTAATGTGTGAAAGGAAGATCATATTTAATTAAAGGTGTAAACTACGCAATGAATTTGATGACCTGGTAAAATTTGAGGAAATGTAAAAAAAATGTGTACATACTATCCAGTGGAGCTCCACGAAAGAGTTCGATGAAACCCAGGACCTTAGAGTACCAAGCATGCTTAGGATTGACTGGGATTAGATAAATGAGATTTTTAAAAATAATAACAATCCCCCTACACATATAAAATCACAGGGCTTATTCTTAGACATGACTGCTACTAATCCGGCGCTCCCCAGACCAAATAACCAAGTATGTTGAACATCCCAATGTGTCATTCCGCCGCTGAAGGATGCCCTTTATCGGCGAAAAACAATGACTTTCGGAATACCGATGTCGACAGACAGACATAAATTAAATGCTCGACGCTCAACGCTACATCACTATTATTTTCTTTGCTCGGTATTCAGGTTGGACCCAATTTAGAATATTGTTTAGATGTATTTAAGTATTGATTTATCGATTGTGGGTGTAATTCTCCCAATATACAACGACTTTATTTCGATTTGACGCTCAAATATAACTTCCTAAAGATTCGATTTCAATTTTAGAACAGATTGTGTGTTCGTTTTTTAAAAACACTAGCCCCACATTGGGATAATAAAATTTGTCAAACTACGTACTTACTCCAATTATTTTAGAATTTAAAATAATTCAAAAAATATTAATTTAATGACCTTTTTGTCGAATTTGGATCAATTTTTTTTTGTTTAGGTACCTGTACTCTCCCTATGTTTACTTGATACGGCAATCACATACTTGATCGGGTCATAATGCATTATGATTATGGTATATAAACTGTAATTTCGCTTAAAACGGCGCCATATTTTATGCAGACTGACAGTAATGTAATTGACAGTTTTACCATAATGTCCAGTATGTATGACACTTCGGCGCGGCGCTGACGCGCTGCTGCTAAAGGTACCCGTCAATAACATGTCAAATTCAATAGTTCCCAAACTTGTCACGTTTCAAGATATACTGGACGTACGTAAATTGAGCTCTGTGTTGAAAAAAGTGCTTACGGGCAAATTGGGCGGGGAAAGTAATTCAATTATGAGTAATAAATAATAATTTTGTTTATATGGTGGAGAGAGATTTATAGGTAGCTAATAAATTATTGTAATCTTTGAAGATGAGTATTATTAAATTAATATATTGCTTACAATTCATCATTACATTTTTCTTGAGATAGTAATTTACTTTCACTTTCTTAGTCACTCACTCACTCGTCTATCGATTTTCTAGCAGTTAGGGGCTGTCATGCTCACTTAAATGTCCTGCTGATGGTGGCGTTGTGTTGGGCAACTTGTTGAGTCGAACAACGCTGATACACACGTCATGAACGGGTGCTGTCTGTCGGGACTGGTCAACTCTTACATGCCATGTCAATCCGGATTCAGTTACGTTATCTTTTGGAGGGTAACTTACTTTTATCACTCACATCAAACTCCACAATACTCACATTGACAGAATAAAAAAATGTAAACATCAATTATCTATTTAAAAGAGTATCTATGGAGTCTCTTGCCGGCTCTTCTCCATAAGACCTACTATTTGGAACCGTGCATGTAGTTTTGACATTTCAAAAATACCTGTATATGGTCTAATTGAAATAAAAAAAAACTTGAGAGGTGTCAAGGGACACCCGGATGGAACGAAGTTCCTCAGACCTCATTAAGTCAGCTTTGTTTGGGGATGAACTCAAATCGCAAGAAGTAAAACCAAATCGACCGTTGAACTAATGGTTTATTGGAACTTGACCTTCTTTTACAGTTTTAGTTCATTTTAACTCAATATATAAATTTTGTACTGCGGGGGTCATTAAACGGCGGAGAATCTTAACACCGCCGTTCAGATTATGACGTCAACAGTACAGTGCCATCTATTAGACAAAATGCGTACTAAAAAAAGTGTCGTGACAACTTTTCGTAAGATTTTTTTCCGTCTAGCCCACTTTCACAACGCGCGATAAGGAACTTCGTTCCAAAAAAATAGTTTGAGTTTACATAACATACCATCACGCCTGTATTCCCCGAAGGGTTAGGCAGAGGCATACTTAATGTACACCCATAGTTCGCCGGTATGTTTAAGTCCCATGTTATAGGGGACGAGCCTACAGCCATTAACCGGGCACAAATCGAGACTCCGAACTGCTACGGAGAATTTCATAGAAAAACCCAATAACACTTTGCTCGACCTGGGGATCGAACCCAGGACCTCCAGTGTAGCAGTCGCACTTGGGACTACTAGACTAATGAGGCAGTAGTTTGAGTTTAGTCAAATAATTATCTAGAAATGCAGTTTCTACATTAGATTATGGTCGAGCTACACAATGACTGATGAATGCATCCCGGCAACTGCGCATGAGCTACCCAAGGCCGCTATAGCTCTTTATCCGAAGACAGACATTGCCCTGCATCATTCTTGTATCAAAATGCTCCTAATACCGGCTCTATAACTTTTTAAGATTTCTTTAGTAACGATAAATTTTATGTGTCTTTACTTATAAGTAAAATCAAGCATGTTTGTCTAGCTAGTAATTAAGGATGAGACAGTGAACTGAACTGGTGATAAAAGTGTTGTTCGTTTTCTAAGTAACAACTAGGTCAATACGTTTAACACATCGATACATGGATGTGTTACAATTACTAACAGCTACCTTAAATTTCAATTAATTATTACAAAAATGTAAGGTAGCTGTTAGTAATTGTAACATTAAGACGTCCAACAACTTAGTCTACCCGTGACCATGGATGCTGTAAAGGATCCGAAACGTCGGGAATCAAATAATATCAATACAACGCGATAAAATCCGTAAAAAGTAGTTTTATTTCAATGTCTAATATTCGCGTAAGTGTCAGAAACCAGTATTTCAATAGCTGTCAGAATCGCTGTCAAAACGGAATTTTAATACGGATTAATCATGAATGTTTGTTAACTAAGTAGGTATATAGTTACACAAATAAAGACATATCTAACAATGTGTACGTTACAATAAAAATAAGATTTTAAGGATTTTGATTTACGGTAGCTTGTCCTAACGCAAATTCTACGTAGGTAAATATAAATTATGTGGCTACACCATGTTTAAAATTGATAAAAACCTCTATGGTACCCACATAATGCTTCATGTTTGAGGAAACTATTAATTATGACGATGCGGCACAAGCGATGTACATAATTCCTTACTCATCAAAAATAAGTGACTTTTCTTCCAAGCGGTACCGCAGACAATGCCTAGTATCTCCATTGTATAGAAATTGAATAGGTATGTTAAACCGCAAGTGCACTGCCTACACTACAGGAATTTAGCGAGATGTTATTAGCGATCTCTCTCATGAAAGTTGCGAAGCCCGTTCTACCATGTTATTAGTAGATATTATATTATTAGATTCTGCAAATATAGTCATATTAATAAGATTGAGTTGAGCTGTGCTTGTGATCTTATCTTTTAATGACACAATAATATAATATTACGCTTGTATTTCCCTAAGGGGTAGGTAGTGTGACGAATCATACACTTCAGACTGAGTATTACAAGTATTTATTCATCCAACAGTATGTAATTATCAACAATCACTTATCACTTAATCGCTCAATAATTATTAACAATTATACAACAACAGCACTGGCTTATAAGATATTATGTCTACTGCTCAACGCCTCGGAATAGAATGTCTCAGTACAGATTGATCTATTACCAGCCGAATGTTCCCCACTCTTAGACGTAGGCAAACATTCAGCTGGGTTAGACCAATCAGAGCGAAGTACACAGTACGCATGATCAATTGATTAATTTAAATACATTAGATTAACTTTAAATTTAGCAATAGTTATAAATTGATTACACAGACAAATTGATAATATAACACCTACTTATATTTGACTAATTTCTAATAAAAAGGGCGTTTAATAACGAATAGTTCAACTACAAGCGCCATCTGTCGCTCGTGATAAGGAAACCTATATAAATGTCTTGTCATTATTTTATAAAATCATTACATTCGGCCATCCGACAACGTGCGATCTCCTGACGCACGTTATCGTAATTCAATAACATAAGTCATACATACAGAAATATTACATGCTTAAACTGTTTGAACAAACACGAATCAAAAATGCAAAATCATTACATTCGGCTATTCATTGACGTCCGACTCCTTTCTATGAAATAGTTTGTCGTTATCATTATTGCTTTCAGAAGATGGGCTACTATTACGATCTGATGAATCTTTATGGTCAGGCGAATTTATATTTATATTTACATTTTTATTATATTTATTTATATTTTATAAGGTCTAACACGATCAGCGGAAACGACACTCTTAAATGAATCTCTACGTTTGCTAAAACCGGAATTTCAGTGATTTTATATCTGTCATTGCCCAAAACTTCTGTGGTTTTATCAGATCTATGAATTTAAAAAGTTTTATTGCCTTTATTATTATAGTCAGTTCTGGTAACCTTAGTCGAATAACCTTGTTTATAGGTTCTAGGGGTGCTACCGGCATCATAATAGTGTTTTTCGCGACTTTAGTATTAGTACGACCTCATCTCTTACGCTTTGTAACATGTTTTGTATAATGTCAGCTCCAACATCGAACTTATTACTCTAACTATCTCTGAATGTCAAAGTCAAAGTTCTTTATTGCTTCATGTGTAAATATACATAGATCTCTAGTTTGGTAAGTATCAACATGAAACCCCGTTGGGGCACAGCATAGAATACATGGGTACTAACAAGTTAATTACATAATTATAATTTAACAAATTACAATATTAGAAAATAAAATTATAAACTTTTACTTAAAATTAAATAACCATTTAGGTAGTCAATTTACAGAAATTTAAGGTATTGTTATTATTTTGGTAATTGTTTTTATTGCACAAAGATTTTATTGTTATTAATTATAATTTAATTATCTTTTATTTTTATCTTCAAAGAATTCTTTTAGCGTGTACATGTAATAACATTATTGTAATAGGTGTTTATTTAGTCTGTTTTTAAATACATCGTCATTTAGGATATCTTTTAGTTCTCGAGGTATTTTTATTGTGGTGCCAAATAAAGCCCCTATGGCAGTCTTTTTGGTAGAAGAATTAACTGAATTATTTACACCCCATTGGATTTTGCCAAGACACATTTCCCAATTGCGTTCGTCATTTCCGTCATTATGTTTTGCTAATGCGTTTAAGATGGTTTGGTTATATCTTTCAGTTTGACTTTTTGCCCTGCGACAAACTACAGCGATAGGGACATGTTTAGTGCTATGACTGTCGCAAAAGCTCGTGATCAGGTATTATTGGAGATAGTAAGCCAAAGTCATTTTTTTTTTTTGTTTTCGTGTCTTTTACCGCTTTCACATATATATATTTTGTAAAGCAATCAACTATTGTAATAATTTAGGCATTGCCGTTTTTACTCTTTACAAACGAACCAAGATGGTTTAGGTGAATTGTATGGAATGGGACGCTAACTTTTTCTATAGGATACAATTATTCAGTCTTTTGTCTGGATGCATCATCTTTATTATAAGCGTACCGAATGCACCGAATTTTATCGCCGCAGCCTTGGAAACCAAAAGACAGATTGAATTCTCTCAGTCGTTTTAGAAATGCCTAAATGTCCTATATCATCATGATTATAACGGCATATTTTCCAGCGAGCACTACGAGGGACAACTAGGCGTATTTCATCGTCAATTCTTTATACTCTATGATTTTTAATAACATAATTTTTCCTAATATCTTTAGATTCTTCGTCAGATTCAGGCTTAAGAATTTTTAAGTATACGCGAAATGTCTGGATCTACATTTGTAGTGTTAATATCCAATTGTCAGTCTCGATACTTTAACAGAAGACTCGTCTTTAATGTCAGAAGGCAGAGAATGTTATTTCGGCTTAATGCATCGACATGTGTCATACGAATACCGGGTATATACTCGTTTGGTTAATATGGTTCGGAGCGTATTATGGTCTATTACAATTTTAAATTCTAATCCCAACAGATAAACACAAAACTTCAAATTTCATAAGATTGTACCCGAAGGCTAGACTGCCACTGTACTTTCTCCCACACCTAAGGAACTAACATCTGTGTGCAACTCCGTATCAAGTTTAGGATTGTATAAGGCTAGTGTTGGTCTATTACTCAAACTTTTATTTTAATGCTTGAAATTGATCTTCTACCCAAATGATACTATAGAACTAGCACAATCGGAATCGGATTCTTGTATTATATCATTTCGCAACAAGTCATCAATAAATTCTCGTACCTGTCCTCTCTCGAAGTGCGATAAGCGATAGGGTCTATGTGTGACAGGTCTATCATTAAGCAAGTCTATCTTCATTTTAATAGAGTTATTACAACCTATCTCGCTCAAGTTAAATGCAAAAAATTCACGATACGACTGCGATAATGCGTAGGTAAGGCTTATCCATTTGCCAACTTGAGGGACCGACTTTGATTTCAGACTTTATCAAAGGAGCCAAGTCAGTAATATCTCTCGCGATTTTGTTAGGGCATATAATTCTCTTTTTTTTTTACAAAAGGCATTGCTTTTGCAATTAGAGCATCGCAATGCAACGAATCTTGGGAAAAATTCTTTGGGAAAATTCAGGGTTTGATTAGCTAAATTTGATAATAAGGTGACATTTACCCATGCTTAGACGATATGTGCCTTGAGGTAAGTTATATTCTTTGCCAAGTTTATTACTATTATAACCTTCTATATAAACATTCCCAGGATAAGAAGAACCTAAATCCGAAACTTCAACTAATTCCGATTTGTTTCTGGCTAATTGAATGAAATCCGATAAGGTAAGCTTTAAGGGGCCCAAATCATTGGTTTGCTGCGAAGCTCAGGACTTTAAAATTTTATCCAATGAGTAACGCAGTCTGCATAAACCCATAATTAACCATAAGTAGGTACTTCTACATTCGATTCGATTTCATCAATTCTAAGAACGTACTATATACGGGTGTCACTACCAAAACCTTTGACTATAGGTAATCTCGACACAGTTTTCACGGGGTCAAGGCTGTTTGCATCATATTCACGCATTACATAAGTCAAAAGTCAAATCATCCATTTCAAATAAACCAATAATACAGGTACTTTTGAATTGCCAAAACTAGGCGCACGGTTCCAAATAGTGGGTCCTACTATACCCAATCTTAATAATCTATCAATCCCAACGAAAACTCGATTATTTACCCGTTTGTAAAACTTGTTATTACTGTTACTGTGTGTAGAAGTTGTAAGGACTTTACGTTCTATTTCATCGCTTGACTTTGGGTCTATTCATGGAATTAACGGTGTCGGTTTGCAATTTTCGTTCTAGCGCCCTGTCATACTTTAGACGCTTGTCAAGGGACTTGGGACATCTGGTGTAAGAGTGTTCTTTACGACGACAATTAAAACAAATAATTGGAGGTATCATTTGAAGTCGAAGGCGAGGTATGATCATGAGTTCATGACGCTTTCTATTTGTAGAAATAGGTTCTAACTAGGTATGCTGAGAACTGAGAATATGTAGCGAGTCTTTCCGGTTCATTACAATTTAAAGCTTGAGCTCCACTTCTAATGGATTTATCATAAATGCCGTGAGTTGCACAACCTACAGCCTTTTTATCACTAATATCATATCAGCTTGTATATCAGCATCAATTTATCATAAAAATATTAACGTAAACTTTCATTACTTCATGTTGTACCTTTTCATTTTGACACACATTATTGTAACTCGTAACATCCTAATTATATATGAAAACAATAAAGATTTGAATTTGAATTTGTACGTACCAATATTTCTTTACCTTTCCTTTTTTTTTTTTGCTAGCCCGACAAGTTTTTGTCGGGCAAAATGTATGGTCTGCTTCTCGTCCCATTAATATATTACACACTTACCTTTCATAAACAACCTTCAATACTCTGAGATTTACTGGAGGGATTGAACTTCGGTATAACATTTGGTAAATGGTTGTACGACTAAACTGGCGGCTCTTCGTCTGGAGTATGCATTCATTGGTTTCATCATCATTCATTGGTATCATCAGATTCCATGGCCTCAAAACATAAAAATGTATAAGTATTGTTTCAATTTGACACTAACAAGTTAAAAACTCCTTTTTTTTATTATTATTAAATTCATTTTATATTACTAAAATATCTACTCGAACTGGTTAAAATTAATAGCTCCATAAATTCGAAGTTATGCATGAAAAGATCAATCAAAAATATACGTCTTCCAATAAATGTTTCCCATTTCCAATTTATAAAATTAATAGAGGGTATATACACAACTATCTGCAACGCACTTAGTCGCATAATAATTCTTTTAATTGTTCTCTTAGTATAAATCATGCTTTACTTACGCGTCTGAGGATAGTTCCGTTCCTATTGGGCACACTTGGCCCAAAACTTTTGACTCACTTGGCCAAAATAACTTTAAGCACACTTGGCTTACTATCTTTAAGAACACTTGGCTTAATAGGCGTACATAGCCTCTAGTAGCTAGAGCACACTTGGCTTCCTATTGTAGGTACACATAACTCCTATTCCTACTGGTATACTAAAACTACTTTATACTTCTTTAGTGGAATCTATTTTGGATTATGCTCTTGATTGCTACGGCCTCACATTTAAAAACCTATATAGATAAACTGGAGAATATCCAAATAAGATTTATGAAACTGCGTGTAAATAAAAAAATAAAATAACTTATAGATACCCTACCATAAAACATTAATTGTGCACTCCATTACTAATTATGTACCTACCTACATGTTATTAAGACTAAAATTGATCCCACAGTCAAACTGTTTGTACAGTTTTGTGGGGCTTATATTACTTCGTAAGACCTAATATGTACCTCATAAAAATTAAATAAATAAAATAAAAATAATTAACCTCTAACAATCTAAGCACACGTGGCTCAATAGGCATACATAGCTTCTAACAATCTAAGCACACATGCCTCAATAGGCATGCATAGCCTCTAGTAACTCAAGCACACTTGGCTTCCTATTGTAGTCACACATAACCTCTAACAATCTAAGAACACATGGCTCAATAGGCATACATAGCCTCTAGTAACTCAAGCACACTTGGCTTCCTATTGTAGTCACACATAACCTCTAACAATCTAAGAACACATGGCTCAATAGGCATACATAGCCTCTAGTAACTCAAGCACACTTGGCTTCCTATTGTAGTCACACATAACCTCTAACAATCTAAGAACACATGGCTCAATAGGCATACATAGCCTCTAGTAACTCAAGCACACTTGGCTTCCTATTGTAGGCACACATAACCTCTAACAATCTAAGCACACATGGCTCAATAGGCATACTTAGCCTCTAGTAACTCGAGCACACTTGGCTTCCTATTGTAGGCACACATAACCTCTAACAATCTAAGCACACATGGCTCAATAGGCATACATAGCCTCTAGTAACTCAAGCATACTTGGCTTTCTATTGTAGGCACACATAACCTCTAGACATACGTCACTCAACATTACTGTATCTGTGGATTTTCTTGTAGGCATATCCCACTTCTGAAATGTGACGAATCATACACTTCAGACTGAGTATTACAAGTATTTATTCATCCAACAGTATGTAATTATCAACAATCACTTATCACTTAATCGCTCAATAATTATTAACAATTATACAACAACAGCACTGGCTTATAAGATATTATGTCTACTGCTCAACGCCTCGGAATAGAATGTCTCAGTACAGATTGATCTATTACCAGCCGAATGTTCCCCACTCTTAGACGTAGGCAAACATTCAGCTGGGTTAGACCAATCAGAGCGAAGTACACAGTACGCATGATCAATTGATTAATTTAAATACATTAGATTAACTTTAAATTTAGCAATAGTTATAAATTGATTACACAGACAAATTGATAATATAACACCTACTTATATTTGACTAATTTCTAATAAAAAGGGCGTTTAATAACGAATAGTTCAACTACAAGCGCCATCTGTCGCTCGTGATAAGGAAACCTATATAAATGTCTTGTCATTATTTTATAAAATCATTACAGTAGAGATGTACTACTGGATAGCTTACATTATTAGATAGTTATATTTTTCAACTGGATCATTAGTCTAGTGAGTAGTAGGGTCTGCTACGCTAGAAATCCTGGATTCGATCGAAAATGAAAACGATAGTTCAAAAACTAAAGCCCGGTAACGAAAAAATCTACTGAAAAATATGAAACGAAACGATTTTCCTATGACCACATATAGCTGTGGTCAATATTTTTATATTTTGTTTCAAAAATTTGTAGCCTATACCTATCTTACGGTAAAGACGAATCAATCGACACCTCATTTGTTAAAATCTGATGAATAATTTTTGAGCTAGGATCGAACATCCATACGATACATACACACATAGACTAATAAAATCATTACCCTTGCTTTTTTGTAGTCGGGTAAAAACTAATGATAATATAGTATTTCATTTAAATCACGAGTGAATCGGTTTCTTCTAGGCAAGCGCAATCCATCGTTTATCGCAGTATCGTTTAACAACAGGCGAACTGGCGGTCAAGCATAAGCCTATCTATACTTATAATAAATCTGTAGAGAGGTCAATTCTGTACATGAAATATATTTCCAAAATAACTATCAGCGGGTGATTAGTGATCGATACTGACGCCAAAAATGCAATCAGTAAAATTTTTGTCTGTCTGTCTGTCTGTCTGTCTGTCTGTCTGTATGTTCGTTATAGAAACAAAAACCACTCGACGGATTTCAACGAAACTTGGTACAATTGTTCTTCATACTCCTGGGCAGGTTATAGTATACTTTTCATCACGCTACGATCAATAGGAGCAGAGCAGTGAAGGGAAATCTTGGGAAAACAGGAGAACTTACTCCAGTTTTTAAGCTTCCGTCGCGTGTGCAGCCTTAATGGTTAAAGCTACACAGAAATCATGTATGACGGAAATGTTCTCCTTAAAATTATATAAAAAATATTCCACGACGACAAATGTCTATCTTTTATGGTTGACTCACAATAACACGTGTAACTCCCGATAGCTTAGCAGTTTGGAGCTTTCTGATTATATTTGTCTATTCTTACGTTAGGTGACTGACTGACTGACATAGTGATCTATCAACGCACAGCCCAAACCACAGGTTATAGTATACTTTTCATCACGCTACGATCAATAGGAGCAGAGCAGTGAAGGGAAATGTTGGGAAAATGAGTGATTCATAAGAAAGGTTTCAAGCTATACAACATCACGCTACAACCCTTAGGAACGGGGCAACGCAGGTGAAACCGCGGGCGAAGAACTAGGGAACAAAGTAACTATTCCACGCGGACGAAGTCGCTGGCAAAAGCTAGTCAAGAATAAAAAAATTGATACCTTTGTATAAAGATGAAACTAATATACCTAACTTATATGAGACAGAAGAGATTCCCAGGTAGAGTAAACTATTATTGGGTTTATGTATGAAATTGTCAATAGGAATTCGCAGTTTAGATTTGTGCCCGACTAACGGCAAAAGGTTCGCCCCCTATTACATACCGGTGAACGATGTGTGTGAACATGAGTTAGTACACCTCTGCTTAACTCTTAGGGGATTAAAAGCGTTATGGTATGTGTATGAAATTATGATTTTATCAGCATTTCCAGTTGCCATGTTGCAGTAGTTTGAACTAAGATGTGGTAACACTGCGTTTTACAATCGTAGAGGTAAATATTTAGAAATACATTTACCGTATTTTACCCAACTCTGAAACCTACACAAGGGGAGTTGGTTACATAATCTGGTTTATGTTAGTAGCAAAATGATTTATGTCAAGCTTTTGATATTCAATTCTCGTTTCGAATTCAAAATGTAACAATGTATTTAGAGATGATTTTACTTTGACGTTTCATTTAGATTGTTATGATTCAATATTCTTTATTTGTTTTTAGGTTTTCAAAGGCTGCCTTAGTTAATTCAATTAGAAATACATTTAAATGAAAAGGGTTTGTGTATATCTACTAAAAGGTTTAAAAGTCGTCCCAAGTAATGTTATTATAGTCTTAGGAATAGGGCCTTTGTCATAAAATTGTATTAATAAATAATAAGTAAAGTGAAAAGTACATACGGCAGCAATAATTGGGTACAGAAACAATAATAATAATTAACACATCTTTTTTATGGTGCAAGAAAATGTCTCCTAATCTATCTATACTTATAATAAATCTGTAGAGAGGTCAATTCTGTACATGAAATATATTTCCAAAATAACTATCAGCGGGTGATTAGTGATCGATACTGACGCCAAAAATGCAATCAGTACAATTTTTGTCTGTCTGTCTGTCTGTATGTTCGTTATAGAAACAAAAACCACTCGACGGATTTCAACGAAACTTGGTACAATTGTTCTTCATACTCCTGGGCAGGTTATAGTATACTTTTCATCACGCTACTTTTTACTGTTTTCTTTAAAAGATAGAAGAAGGTTTTAAGCTATTTACGCTACGACTCTTAGGAATGAGGTAACGCGGGTGAAACCTTGGCGGGTCGCTAGTAATAATAATAAACTAATATTATAAAGCTGAAAAGTTTGTTTGTTTAAACGAGCTAAACTCAGGAACTACAGGCTGGAATTGAAAAATTCTTTTTGTGTTGGATAGTCCATTTATCGACAAAGGTTATAGGCTATATATAACAACGCTACGACCAATAGGAGTGGAGCAGCGCGGATGAAACGGTGGACGGGTCGCTAGTACCTATATCATAAATGCGAAAGTAGCTCTGCCTGTCTGGTTGGGTCATTTTCACGCTTAAACCGGTGAAACAATTTTAATGAATTTTGGTATAAAGATGGCTTGGACCTTGGAAAATGGCATAGGCTATCTTTTAATCATTACCCTTCCTTTTTTGTAGTCGGGTAAAAACTAATGATAAATATGATAATATACTATTTCATTTAAATCACGAGTGGATCGGTTTCTTCTAGGCAATCGCGCTCCATCGTATATCGCAGTATCGTTTAACATCAGGCGAACTGGCGGTCAAGCGGACGTGGTGTTCCGTCGCTTCCGGGGACAAGTGCCACAAGAACGCACTGTGACAGTGACTAGTGCCAAGTGAAGTGACTTACTAACATAGGTTAAGTTTATATACTAACATCATTTGTTATTTATTGTATATATGTTAGTGTGTAAGGTATATATCTATGGGCCATAGATGCCTGATAATAAATGATTTTGATTTGATTTGATTTTATCTCAAAAAGTTCTTTGGGATAGGTATCTACAATTGAAATCGCGGGCAACAGCTAGTCGTCCTAAAAAAATTAAAACATTGTCTTGAAAGCTCTTGCAAGTCAATGATTTGACATAATATAATGTTGAAATAAAACTACTTTTTACGGATGTTCCGGATCATCGCGTTACGTTGGAATTATTTTATTCCCTAATAAAATCTGTAAAATGTAGTTTTATTTCAATGTCTAATATTCGTGTCAATGTCAGAAACCAGTACATTAAACACACATTACAAATGTGTTCAAAATATTTACAGAATTTTAGTTGCAAATTATAATTAAATGATCGGAATAGATTTTGCGTGAGGGTCGGTGATAACCAATAAGTGACGCTGTCTGTACTTCTAAATAAACTCAATAATTGTATTAATGGCAAAACATTTTACTGTATGAAGTCAGTATTTATAGAACAGACATAAATTGATTTAAGTACATTAGCATGTCAGATTTTAAATCTAGGTATTATCTGCTATTAAGAAAGCGGGCCACGATTGACTATTTAGATACTGTGTAATATTAATTCTAAATAACTTTAGGCGTCAGTAATCGCAATGTCTACCAAATACCGTGAAGGCACGACTTCCATGCCGGATTTACAATTTATCGAACAAATCAATAATGTCAACGTCTAATCCCGCCGCGATCTATGAAATAAATCAATTACCACAGACATAGCCGGGAGCTGAGTTAAAAACTATTTATTGATAATCCTGACTAATGATCTTTTAAATTTGTATGTTTGTTTAGTAAGGAATTTTATCAAACTCAACTTCTTGTTTAATATATTATGTACTATCTTCTGCCCGCCACTTTGTCTGCGAGCACTTCAGGATTGGGTCCGATCTAGATAAATGTGTTATTCCAAGCTATAATCTATCTGTGTGCCAAATTTCATTCAGATCCGTTCAGCCGTTCTGGCGTGAAAAAGTAACAAACATCCATACTCACAAATTTTCACGTTTATAATATTAGTAAGGATAATACTAAGGGTTGGCTGCGGTTTCACTGGTTTAGGTACCAAAAAAAACTTACTTTATCTCGCTATGGACACTGTATCAAGATGATTAATGCACCAGATTTTAAGTCAGACCTCCAGCAATATAATTGTAAAAACCAGAACCAATTTTGTGCAGTAGTTTTTGCGTGATGAGCGTACAAACTCATAACACAAGCATTTAGCTTAGCACGAGGGGTTAACAAGAATAGGTACTAGTAATGTGCGACCTAAATTGCTAGTAGGTACTCTTTTTAAAAAAAAACATGCGGGGTAGTCTTGGGGACTGCCGATAGAAGTGAAAACTAAGTAACTTGTGAATTGTATCGTCCATAAGTGGGAAGCGTTCAGTGACGATGACGCGAGTTTCACGCTTTTTGTTCACCCAAAAAGTACACATATATACACAGTATACATATAGCTCATGGAAAGCGTTCGGTGACGATGACGCGAGTTCCATGATTTTTGTTCACCCAAAAATTGCTCAACGCGCCTAAAGATGTTTTCACTTCAAAAAAAGCTATGAAAATACATAGGTAAACAACTGACACATCGTATGATCAAATAGAATATTTACAAACGTAAATACCACACATTTTCCTGAAGCGTTAACGCTAGCAAAATATAATTTTCTAGCCCTGCTAATAAAATAGAAAATCCGTAAACGTTATCACAGACATCGCGCGCAAAACCTAGTCTTACTACAAATAAATCATTGTTATTCGCGGACAGAGCCGCGGGGCAAAGCTATGCATTTACAGATAATGTGACATATTTATGTGTGGTTTGTAATCAAGCATGGTTTATGATGAAATGCCGGCAGGATGCGGACGACATTAGGATCGTATCTGGCTTGTTGAACGCAAGTACCTAAATATAACGGTAGCTGAATGTTTACCCATACTTATATTATTATAAGTGAGAAAGTAATTCTGTTTGTCTGTCTGTCTATTATTTTTACGTCTAAATCAATTTTGATGAATTTTGGTATAGAGATAGATTGGACATTGGAAAAGGTCATAGGTTTACATGCTGTCTCGAAAAGTTCTTTGAAACATGAGTGAAACCACAGATAACAGCTAGTATAGGTATAAACTATAGCCTAAAGACAAGTGGAGAGTCGGTCTTTTTAGAAAGTAGGATTTTGTCTCCGATTGTGTCACAAAACATACCACGTAAAAAAGAGCTCAATATACCTGCGTGCCAGGTTTTATCTACAATTTGCTGAAGTAATAATGTTTAAATTAAAAAATATTTTTAAATATTGGTAAGTATGCATTTACACAAATGAGAATTTGAAAACCTTTTCAGCAGGAACAATAACTTTTGTGACTCTTCACAACTACTTGTTTAATCAAATCCGCTTACTTCCTGTCGACTACAGTGGAGAGGAACGGGGCTATGCAAAAAGGAGCGATGCGAAAAGGTGTTACGGATAGGAGTGAAGAGGAGAGGAATGATTCTGAGGAGGAGTGGTGCTGAGAATAGTGATACGGATAGGAGTGAAGTGGAAAGGTGTGATTCTGAGGAGGAGTGATACGGATACGTGTGAAATGAAAAGGAGTGATGTGATGAGGGGTGATGCGGATAGGAGTGAATTTGAAAGGAGCGATGCTGAGCAAGAGTGGTGCAGAGAGGAGCGATACAAACAGCAGCGATGCAGTGCGAACCACTGGAATTACATAACCGAGCCCATACGTGGATTTTGTGCAAACCTCATAATTTCCTAGCTTTTACACCTGCTCCTCACCGCTTAAGTGGACAGGCATCCTTACAGTTAAAGTACTCCTAGGTAGTTGCGTGGTAACCGTTTCGGAGACCGCATTTACGTGCGAAATCATTAAACAAGCGAGGTGTTGCGCAATAAGTTGCCTTATAATGTCTATAGCAAAATCAATTATTTTCGAGAAAACATTAAATGCAAGTTGTCCAGCACCTCATTAACTAAGACCATTACCATCAACTAACTAAATTCCCTAACTAACCACACATTTCTCAGCTACGCAATTAGCTTGCAATCAGTCATTAAAATCTAGCCAACACGCGTTACAAAATATTTAATATGACACCTTTTATGGTAGTGGTTATACAGGTGGGCAGGTAATGAAGGTTTTTCCTTGCAAAGATATACTAAAGCAACATGCAAATTGTAAATGGCAGACCAATGCTTGGGAGTATGGACTGGTGAGCGATTATGATACCTATCCCCTTGTTTTAAGGTGTGAAAAGTGCTATGAATGCCCATTGCCTGGAAAAAAAATAACGGGATAATTATGTCAGATTCCTACCGATTGGAAATTTAATTATTATTTTAGAAATTGAAGTGCTTCTTCAAATTTTTTGAAGTGAAATTAAGCAAATTTAAAATTAGTTCATCAAAGTTAAGTGTATATAAAAATTCAAGGTATTCTAGGTATTATTATTTTCTTTATAATTATTGTTAAAAAACCACCCCGTATATAAATAAAGACGATAATAATATGATAACCGTCTCCTCTTTTGAAATCTTTTAAAATGCACATACATTTATAAAGGCGCTGATCCATTGCGACTTAATATTTGCACGAAACTCAGGCGTTTAGCTGTGTATTTCCACCAATTTCGTGCATTTCCGTACGCCGCAATGGACAAGCGGCTTTATATCCCTTAGTCATTATGAAATAATAGACCTAGGACATATCTCAACAATCTTGCTGTTTAAGTGTTCAGACAGTTAGACGCGTACAATTCACGATCTAGGTAGCAAATATCTTATCGAAATCATAAATACTGGGTTTGTGTTCAACATAATTGACATTGACACAATTGCACACATTCCGTGTTTAAAATAGAACGTTGATTGTTTGTGTTATTTGTAACGGCCTTAATTGTTGTTTATAATTTACAAAGATTCTCAGGTCGAGCACTGTTATTGGGGTTCTCTATGAAATTCTCAACAGCAGCTTAGAAATTGGATTTGTATCCGGTTTAATGGCAATAGGCTCACCTCCTATCACTTCGAACCTAAAACGTTCCGGCGAACTGTGATTTAAAATCACTTACACTTCTGCATAACCCCTTGGGGAATATGAGCGTTATGCTTTGTTATTTTCCTTGACTTATAGAAAGTATAAGACTATAATTTCTAATCTGTGACGATATTAAAGTAAAAAAATACATTTTCCGTTTTCGACTTTTTACTTTTTTTTAACACCTGACGAAAAAGAGGGGTGTTATATGTTTGTAGTGTGTATCTGTGTTGTCTCTGTATCTGTGTGTCTGTGACAGACACGGCGCTTGATCAGGTGAACCGATTTTGATCAATTTATTTTTTGTTTGAATGGTGTGTCGAGAGTGTTCTTAGCTATACTTCAAAAAAATCTGCTCAGCCGTTTGAAGATCATCTCCTCTTTTCTTGATGGAGAGGTAAGTATAAACAACTCCCACAGATCTGATGGATTCGAAATTTGAAATACTGTCACTTATCAATGATAATACAAAATCCAGCAGCATACCCAAACCGTCAGAAGAACTCCTCAACATTGTACGGCATCTACGTTGTGTTTGGGCTCAAACGATGCGTTATCAAGAACACATGAGCGATCCTCCGATACAACGACGCTTAAATTAAAATATTCTATTTATAGTTATCATAAAGGGACAAAATATAGATTTTTCCTTTAAATTTTTAATTTAATAATATGTAACTTAAAATATTTATGTAGTTTGGCGCTTAGGTTTTGGTGCTTGCTTAGTTATGTCATAAGTAGCTTCATTACACTATTACTTAATATAAAAATTTACGTAGACATTTCTGCAATTTTCAATGCAGAAGGGCTGTCTCCACTGATCTTATATCTATTTCAAAGGTATATTTGGTAACCCCGCCCAATACAAATTTCGAAACGGCGTCGTAATATCGTGCCTTTTATGGAAGTGACACGGCTACCAGGATCTAGGGGGCTTTGCCTTGGGCCCGAAATGTCACAGCCCTATCTGTGACGTAGGTACAGTCAGATACACAAATTACATGTCCCCATGATTTGCATTTAAGTAGCGCGCACGATTTCGTTGTAATATATTGAACGTTACTACTACGATTGTAATAAGGTTTTAATCTTAGCTAACTATGCAGCATGAAGTGATTTTCTTCAATAATAAATATTTTGATAATTATTTATTATTTAATAAAACCTACCTGTGACTGATGTTCTTTGTTTTGTTTTGTTAGTGTACTAAATAAATAAACTATATATATAATATAAATTAATATAATAACTAACATATATTTTAAGTAATTTTGTCACTAACACGCTATGGGCCTATGTCTGAAGATAAAATACTTCTATTTTATATTTATAACATAACATACCATCACGCCTGTATTCCCCGAAGGGTTAGGCAGAGGCGTACTAATGTACACCCACAGTTCGCCGGTATGTTTAGGTCCCATGTAATAGGGGGCGAGCCTATTGCCACTAACCGGGCACAAATCCAGACTCCGAGCTGCTACTGAGAATTTCATAGAAAAACCCAATAACACTTTGCTCGACCTGGGGATCGAACCCAGGACCTCTAGCGTTGCAGTCGCGCTTGGGACCACTAGACTAATGAGGCAGTCAATTTTTTATTTTATTTTTATAATATTTTTTTATATCACTGAGGTAGCAAACAAGCATACGGCCCGCCTGATGGCTAGCGGCATAGCCTATGGACGCTTGCAACATCTGGGGTATCACTCGCGCGTTGCTGACCCTATAAATCAAGGAGGAATAGTTAGGCTGGCAGCATAGGAGACAATGCGTGATGTTTATCCTTTGTGCCAACACAACGCGCCTTCCTCGCGGAGCTCTGGCGACCTTGCTCACCGTTAGGAACACAACATAGCACGGAGCTATATTATTTGGCTGCGAGTCTTGATTTGTGCCCGGTTAATGTCAATAGGCTCGGCCCCTATTACATGGGACCTAAACATACCGGCGAACTGTGGGTGCACGCTTCTGCCTAACCCTTCTGGGAATACAGGCGTTATGGTATGTTATGTTATAATTATGGAAAAAAGGGTGATCAGGATCCATATTAATAATTATGATAAATGCAAAAGTAACTCTGTCCGTCTGTTTATTTAGTTTTCACTGCCTAAACCGCTGAGCCATTTCATTGTTGATTGGACCTTGGAGATGGACTTAAGGTTCCTTTTGTCTCAAAAGTCCTTTTAAAGACCGCGGGCGATAGCTAGCTTATCAATAAAGTTAACTGTGCTGTTGTAATTATTCAAAATAATAAACTCACTGACAAATTCACATTTATTTGTCTGTCAATACGATAACTTTTAACTATTAATTAACTAACCGGTTTAATATCTTGACAACAGGTGAATTGATTTTATTACATTTAATTAATCATTATTCAACAGTAATCTGTTGAATAATGATTAATAAATAAATCCGCTATTGATTAAATAGCGCATTCATTTCAAATGTATCGGGGGCTACTGAGATATGATGATCAATGTGCAATTAACAATATAAATATTCATCTCTATTAAACTTTGTTTTATACAGATTTTGGAGGGTTGGTTTCTAAATCTTTATCTAAGCATGATTTTATACCAACGAATCAATCAAACGATTACGTCTGTATTCCCCGATGGTTAGTAGAAAAATTCTTTCATTAGAAAATTTTCGGCAACATCTCGGGGTTTTCGATTTGTGCCCGCTTAATGGGACCTATTAGTTACTACACCTCTGCCTAACTGCCTGGGAATACAGGCGTGATTATTATTTATTTATTTTAATAGATATGTTAACGATTATCAAACTTATAATATAAAACATAAAAAAAACTATAGAATTTTTTTATGGGATAGGAGGGCAAACGAGCAGACGGATCGCCTGATGGTAAGCGATTACCGCCGCCCATGGACACCCACAACACCAGAGGACTCACAACTGTGTTGCCGACCTTTTAAAAGGGGATTGGGCCTCCGGTAACCTCACTCACTCGGCGAAACACAAGCGTAAGCGTTGTTTAACGCTGGTTTTCTGTGAGGCCGTGGTATTACGGTCAAGCCAGCCCATTCGTGCCGAAGCATGGCTCTCCCACGTAAATTAAAAAAAAAAATTAAATTAAATAACATAAACTAATACAATTAGTGATTGTATCTATATGTTGTTCCATATTTAATTTTTACGAGCGAAGTCACGGACTAAACCTAGTATTATATTATTATTATATCTCCATCATTCTCCACATTGAAGCATGAAGCAAGCACGATTGAAGCATGCAGTTATAATATTCTGTCATCTTACTGTTCCATCTCAAACAATAGCATAGAGACCACCACATTACCGTTATTAACAGAAGTCTTGTAACAATGTTTCTTGACTGCACTTTACCGTTCATCATCAATAACAATTTTGTATGCGTCTGTACTCAGAGTGTCGATAGCTGTGGTTTATTCGCGACCTGACAAATCGTTGCGCGATCACAGAGCCAATTACTGGCAACATTGGTGTTGTACAGTTGTCAACAAATTAAGTTCCGAATATTGGATATTGGGATATTCTCGTTTTGCTGATGATTTCACTATTTTTTTATGGATTTTTTTTAGGGGCGCTAACAAGCAGACGGGTCGCCTGATGGTAAGCGATCACCGCCGCCCATGGACACCCGCAACACCATAGGAGTCACAAGTGCCTTGCCCGCCTTTTAACCTCCTCTCCTCCTCCTCGGCCTCTGGTAACCTCACTCACTCGACGAAACACAACGTAAGCGTTGTTTGACGCCGGTTTTCTGTGAGGCCGTGGTATCACTCCGGTCGAGCCGGCCCATTCGTGCCGAAGCATGGCTCTTCCACGGAAAAAGTTTTCTACTACGTTAATTTAAAACTAAATAACAAAAAACTAAATCTTCTAACCGAACCTTAGTTTTATAAATCCAACAAGCACACGCTTGCCTAATTATAATTATTACCCCACCAATAAACTTCCCACACAACAAAATAAAAATCAACTCAACAAATCTAAGCTTTTTTCGAAATCGGAAAAATAAGTTCCACGAAACGAATAAAGTGGCCAGCACATAAAATTAGATCATTAGTTCCTTGGCTGTTTAATACCTGGCAACACTAAACAGATTGTGAGTAAAATGTATCTCTTAAACAGTCGACTATGTAAACGAATAGCGAAAATCGTTGGTTTATTTATCTTTCTCTGCAAATTTATTGCTATTTACTGCGGCAAGATAGTGTTGTAACTAAAAAATCGATTATGTTTAAACATCTGAATCGATTCAAAAATAACTTTTCAAGATCTATTGTAGGTTTCCGAAATCGAATTTGTCAGTTTGGTTTTAAAATAAGGAATCCTAATTTATGTTGTACATATTGTTGTCTCATTAAATAAATACCTTCCAGGGAAAACTGTCTCCTATTCTCTTTAATTCCGAAGAAAAAAATCGAGTCCAATTGTATCACATTCCTTTTTTAAATCCGGTCCAATCGATTCCCCGATTGGTTTCTAGGAACCGATTCCTTATGTCACTTCCCCGTCCCTAGAGCGAGTATATTTTGTTATCCGACTGTACATTACTGCTCAAGTTTAAATATTAGGTGCGGACAACGTAATTGTTGGGTAAAATGTGTTCTGTGTTTGTGTTCACCATGATTTAAAACAGTGATTTATCGTCGGAATACTGTTTCGCGAACGTACGTACGAATTTGTGTACACACAACACACATAATATGTGTGCAACTGTGTGTGCATGCGAGTATACCAATAATGCGAGAATGTAAGGTTATTGACTCGTAAATATTATGTCACATGTTTACGTATTTCTGGTGGGAATAAGGTTAAGTCGTAGTGTAACAGCTGTTTGCAATTGGAGTAAATTGTTACGCTGAAGTGAGAGCGGGATTAATTATGAATAATGTAATTAATTTTGCAAATCTAGATGAATTAATTTAATAAATACTATAAGAAGTTATTCATTTCTATAATTTTATAAATGGGAAATCCGATTTATCCGATAATTGCAAATTTTGGTGTATCTTCTGAACTCGGAAGTACCTATTTATTTTTTACGTAGTAACCTCTTTTATGTCCCAATACCTGGGCAAAACCGTCCGACTCAGGGCTTTTTCATATTAGATCAAACAAAAAAAAAATATCAGAAATTCATAAAACAAAATTACGCGCGAAAAGTGCTGTTTATAAATGTATACAGTCATAAATTGAGGGAACTGTATTTCCTTGAAATATTTTTCTTACATTGCCGGATAATTTTGCCGCCAAGTAATAAGGTTAACACTATTATATTCTGGTTTGAAGGGTTACATATACAAACATATTTTTTTTGTGGAATCTTTGGCCAGGAAGGCACTCTGCAAATCGTCCCGTCAAAGTTGATTTGATGTATCACGTAATTTTGTTTGCCCCGTCAATGCACTGATCCATCATAATGTATGTATTTTAGATTTTTTTATTTCGTAATATATTGCCAAGTCTCGGTATTCATTCGCCGAGAAACTACGGATTTATTTCAATTTGAAAATTATTAGGTTCAGATACTTTTGAATTGCCAGAACCGAGTTGCACGGTTCCAAATAGTAGGTCTTATGGAAAAGAACTGACAAGAAACTCCTTTAAATAATTATTTAGTACGCGAATTAGGGATTTTCAGAAAATCTTATTTCGCGTAAGTCTCCTAATAGACTTAAAAAAAAAAGTTTTCAATTTGTCTGTATTCTTTTGCCTCTTAGGTATCTCCAAAATGTCTTAACCAAAATCAATAATTTGTTTAAAAGTTTTTTTATATTTAAAAGGGAACTGCGTTAGGTTAGTACTATATTACAATGACCTAGTTCATCAAGTGAATCATTTACAAAATGTGCCAATTAACTAAGAAAAATGGGCATAACACTTTGTATGTACCTATTGCCACTAATCAGTTAACAAAATCTCAACAAAAGTTCAGCTAAAGTTCGAGTCTAAAAAAATATACGTTTGTGATTTCGCAGTCTTGCCTTGGCAGGTTCTCTACCGTGCCCGATTATGTAAACTTAAGTACTGTAAAATCTGTGCCGGTACTTGATATCAATGGATATTGATTGGTGAGTTCATTGACTCTGTCAGGCAAAACTGTGGGCCTTATTGTCCATGTTACATAATGCAAGAAGTTGCAGAAAATGGCTAATATTGGTGGTACTTTAATTTTTATGTTCGTCTGCGTGGACTTCAGAATTGGATCCAACCTGGATAAAAAGTTGCCTATGTGCTATTACAGACTATAATCTCTCTCTGTACCAAATTTCATCTTTATCCGTTCAGGTGTTCGTAACGTGACTGAGTGACAAAAATCCATACATCCTCACAAACTTTCACGTTTATAATATTAAGTAGGATTGGATGTTCTCATTGTTTTAGTGGTCGCAAAGACGGTCTTAGGTTCGG
Organism: Acronicta aceris; assembly: GCA_910591435.1. Taxonomy (NCBI): domain Eukaryota; kingdom Metazoa; phylum Arthropoda; class Insecta; order Lepidoptera; family Noctuidae; genus Acronicta; species Acronicta aceris. Next base: position 1,885,681 of record OU342781.1, on the reverse strand, counting down.
TTTCTAGCTAGCTCCATACCAATTCATGCTTAATTAAATCACACAAAACTTGGTCTGAATTTCGATTTTTGCGCGTTAGAGCCAGTTCCGACTGCGGCTCTGACAGTCTGCAGTCTTTAGGGGCTCTTATCTTACGCCAATCCTCTGGTGTTGCAGGTATCCATGGGCGACGATGAGTATTTACAACCAAGTGGTTTGTTAGCTCGTTTGCCGACTTTTTTTATACCACTAAGGTGGCAAATAAGCATACGGCCGGCCTAATGGCAAGTTACTATATCCTATTGCGCTGGCAACATCAGGGGCATTGCCGACCCTGTGAATCAAGCAGGAATAGTTGCACTGGCAGCATAGGAGACAATGCGTGATGCTTATCCTATCTGCCAACACAACGCTTTCTCGCGGAGCTCTGGCCACCTCGCTCACCGTTAGGAACACAACATAGCACGGAGCTATGTTATTTTGCTACGATTTTCTGCAAGGTGGAGGTACTTCCCCAGTCGGGCAGCTCCAATTATGAGTGGAATTGTTCGATTCCACAATGCCCTACCTCTCTGAACGACTTAACCAATAGAAAAAAGTAAAACTATAATTTTCTAAACTGTACCCTAGTTTCTGAACACATCTTACACCGTGACGAATCGTGCGCAATTTGATGAACCATAGTTAAATCTGTTTCATGGGCTACCGCCGTTAATGGCTAAATTTTATGTCTTCACGCTTCACCGCCGCGGGGGTTAGCAGATTCGTGATGGTGATCGAGGCTAATTACTTTGGCACTAGAAATTGTGCTATGGGTTGCGTAGGATGGAAAGTTTTTGGAAACCTGTGATTCTGATAAAGACATTTACGTAAATATTAGGAGTAGTGATGGGCAGTTCTCGAGAATATTTTTACATCGAGAACCTTTATTAAATCCCGACGCAAAAAGAGGGGTGTTATAACTTTAACGTGTGTATCTGTGTGTCTGTCTGTTGCTTCGTAGCACCTAAACGAATGGACCGATTTTGATCCAGTTTTTTGTTTGAAAGGTGACTTGATCGAGAATGTTCTTAACTATGATTTAAGAAAATCTGCTCAGCCGTTTGAAGATCATATTTTTTCTGGTTCATGAGGGGATGTAGCAGCTTCCATATGTCTGATCGATTTGACATTTGGTTTCCTGTTACTGCAATGATATTGCAAGAACATAACGTCTTGAAGCTGTGAGGTTTTTTAAATTTTATGTTATTCTTAGCATAAAGTAGTTTCACTACTTAAGCTATTACGTACTTACATTATATTATTGACGTAAGAACTTTTCCTCATTTGCAAAACACTTAAACAATTATTTCTAAAACGTTTGTCTGTTTATTTGCGCCGCTCAAACTCGGAAACAACTAAACGTTTACTAATTATCGTTTGAGTATAAGAAGGTAAGAATATTTAGAAGCAAATGGAAGAATATTTGCGCCTTCACGCCTTGTTTACTGTGGAGAGTAAGTAGTACTTAGGCTAATTTAGTGCTAACTGAATTGTACATTTGTATGTAAGATAGATTGTATCTTTTATACCTAAACAATATTCTTCCATACATCTAATAAAATTGTAACAGGCCGAGATCTGTACATTATAAATAATTTTAAAAAATCGATCAGGTTAAAAGCACCTTAAACCGACGATCATGCATGAGTAGATTAATGAACGTGGATGAAGCGAAAGGGGTGTGCCAGGATCGTAGCAAGTGGAAATCTATAGTCTCTGCCTACCCCAACGGGAGACAGGCGTGAAATATGTATATGTAAAAAAGCTAATATGATATATAATACTTTTTACAGATTTTATCGCGTTGTATTGATATAAAAAAACACCCTAGCTTTAAAGAAGTTTCTAGTGGAATCTTTATGTGCGTTTGCCATATAAAAAATATATGTTATACTTAAGGTCATCACAAACAAATTGTATTGATTAAAATTTTTATAAATTTGCCCCAATTTTGGATAATAATTGAAGTAAATAGGCCTTTTTTAACCTAATTTGTATTTTTTCTCTTTAATGGCTTAATAGTTAGTCATGAATTTTATACCAAAAAATCATTTCATCATTACAAGAATGATGAAATTAACAATTTGTATTGTCTTTATTTTCTTATTTCTTTGAATATTTTGAAATAATAAAGAAATACCCGAAACCTCAGTAGCACCCCGCGTGAAGCACCCCCGCAATGCCTGTGACTAACAAATACTAGCACAAAGACTAAATCCTCAAGGTCACTGGGCAATGTAATAAATACCCTTAATTCTCGACGTTTTAACGAATATAAAATTTAAAAAACCCTCGCAGCATCAAGTCATGGTTACCATGTTCTTCCAATATCATTGAAGTAACAGGATACCAAATTTCAAATCGATTAGAACTGTGGAAGCTGTTCACGTCCCTTTATGAACTATAAAAGAGCTGATAATCTTCAAAAGGCTGTCCAGATTTTCTTAAATCATACAACAGCTAAGAACATTCTCGATTAAGTCACCTTTCAAACTAAAAACGCGGAATCGAAATCGGTCCATTCGTTTGGGAGCCAAGATGCAACAGACAGACACATAGTTACACACGTTAAACTTATAACACCCCTCTTTTTGCGTCGGGGTTAAAATATGTTCTGTAAAAAGTAATAAAGTTGTTATAATTCAAATTCATAAATATCGGGTAGGTATGACGTCACACAAATAGCTCGCCGTTTTATGGATAAGCAAATGAGTTCTGCACTTCGTAATGAGCTAAATACCAGTGAATCTGACGTTTATGTATCTTATTTGATGGCGCAATGTCTGTTAGTTTAAGTTATTGGCTTTGAATCACCTATTTTTGTGTTCTCTGTGGTCACATGTCAAAATAACTCTTTTTTTTTTAATAAGTACACTTCGTATACCTTACCTCCTATGCCTTTATGATAAAATTTTAACAGGCCGATGTCTGTATATACATTATAGATATTAAAGAAATACTAAAAGGGGAGACCCCCTTTTTTATTGGAGCAACAGAAGCCAAAACAACAATTTTTAGAATTTTAGTCTGTCTCTCTGTATGTTTGTACGCGCATCACGCAAAAACGACTACATGAAATTGCAAGCAGTTTCCACAGTTGTATTGCGGGTGTCTAACTTAAAATCTGTCGGTTGTTTCATCTTGACACGCCGCCTAGAATCCGATTTATAGAGTACGGGTTTAATATTTTTGGGACGTCAGTGAAACCGCAGGCAACAGCTAGTAATTGAATAAAACTCATCATCATCATCATCAGCCTATGTTCGTCCACTGCTGGACGTAGGCCTCTCTTAGTGAACGCCACAGAGCCCGATCTTCGGCGTTTCTCATCCAGTCACTGTCAATAAAACTCAAAATGAAAAATTTTGAAATAATCCACGACGAATGTAATCGTAAAATTAAGGATTAAATAACATTTTCGAAACTCCGACTAAATTACTACACATATTCACTTAGGTACCTATCAAAATAATTACAAATTTCAACAAAACCGTCGTGTCTGCCATTCCTGTGCAGCGGTGAGCGGTGTAATAGTGTAATGGTGCTGATGAGGTGCTGATACGTGGTGCCAGGGAAGAATAAATAAAACAGCAGAGAAGTAAATTTCCATGTGTATTGGACCACTGTCACAGTTGGAAGGGAAGTGTTGCCACAGAAATACAATGATTTACATTTAGTTAATTTTGGTGTTGCAAATATAGAATTAAAATATCCAACAATTCCAATCTCTGTTCCAAATTTCAATTAAAATAAGCTTTTAGATGAGAATATATAGATGATTAAGATGAGAATTCTCACCTTTTTTTAAAGTCCAGACAGTAGTACATAGAATTATAATTATTTAAGAGTTTCACGATGGAAAGCAATATCTGAACAGGCATTTTGAAGAAAGGGCCATAACATACATCAGTCATTGTGTAGCTCAACCATTATTAAGGAGCTCAAATTGACCGAATTTTCCAAACTCTACTCTAAAGCCGTCCACAACCTAAGTATCGTTTAAATAAAATGTAATGACGTCACATTACCTACACTCACTCATTACTTGCAAGGCTGTGAGTGGTACTGATAATCATAATATGTCTCAGGAAATGATAAGGGTCGCACTAATAGCACGGAAGTCAGTCAAGTGAATGGACAGGAAGTGTGAACTTAATGATACTTGTAGAGAACTTATGGGAACTTCAAGAAAAAAGCGTAGTACCTATTCCCTTTTAAAATGCCAGCGACGCACTTGTGAATCCTCTGTGTTGCGCGTGTCTATGGGCGGTGGTAGCCGCTTACCATCAGGCGAACCGTCTGCTCGTTTGCCCCATATCCCATAAAAAATGGTCTTTTGTTGCTGCAATACCGGTGAAATTCTAAAATCACATTAAGTAAATTTAAAATTAAAAAAACTCCACAGCATCTAGAAATGTTTACCATGTTCTTGCAATATCTTCGAAGTAACAGGATACCAAATTTCAAATCGATCAGACCTGTGGAAGTTGCTCACATCCCTTCATGAACCAGAAAAGAGCTGATAATCCTCAAACTGCTGGCTAGACTTTCTTAAATCATAGCTAAGAACACTCTCGAACAAGTCGCCTATCAAAAAAAAAACTGAATCAAAATCGGTCCATTCGTTTCGGCGCTACGATGCAATAGACAGACACACATACACACGTGACAGGGAGTTAAAAAGATTTCAAACGACAAGGACCATAGATACCGTAGGTAAAGGATATAAAGATTATATTTTGTGACATTGAGTACACAGACATCCTTTTATCGCACTATTGTACGTAAAGAATGCAATACCACTTGTTTTGAAAGAGTGTCCATGGAGTTTCTTGCCGGATTCTTCTCTATAGGTTTTGGATCCATGCATCTCATAAATGCTTCACTTGAACTTTTTAAAGGGGGTTAAAAAATAATCACGTTAACATCACAGTTGTATTCCCCGACGGGTTAGGCAGAGGTGTTATACCGAAGAAAAATCTAGGTAAGTTCTAGAAGGCACGTTGTTTGATGAAAAAGGCCTACCAAGGCGATTAAAACCTCAATCGTGTTCAATTCTCCACGGTAGTATGATTGCAGGGTAAGCACGATTCTCAATACCCATATTTTTTCAATCGCAGTTAATATTGCATTGTGTGGTTGAACACTTTTTGCGCACATATAGTGTAAGTACTAATTCGATTTTGTTTACAAATGTACGTAAAGCGATCGAATCGATTGTACACTCGACAGCACGTCACGGTATAAAGTAAAGTTACACTACAAAAATCAACTTTATTACTACGCAATGCGGACGTTTCAAAAGGCAAGCTGATTAGCTTCATGTGTTGTCGTGTGTACCGTTGAAATAATAGGTTCTCATAGACGTAATATTAACATATGACCACGTTTGTATTCCCCGAAGGATTAGGCAGAGGTGTACGAATGGACACCTACAGTTCGCCGGTATGTTTAGATCCCATGTAATAGGAGGCGAGTCTATTGCCAGTAACCAAACACAAATCCCAAAACTGCTAGCAAGCAAGCTGCTAGTGAGAATTTTATAGAAAAACACTTTCTACGACCTAGGAATCGAACCTTAACGGTCCCGCTTAGGACCACTAGATTAATGAGAAGTTTATGATGACTAGATAAGTAATACTTATGTATATCGATATCGATAATATCAATCGATAAATATAATTATTATTTCTTAGTCATAAATCCTTAGTACGTCCAGTACGTTCAACAATCAGTAAATCTCATTAACCTAAATAATCACTTTAAAATGGCATAGATAAGGCCGATGATAAGCTTTTCTCGCGACAGACTGTCAGACTAACTAGCTGTTGCCCGCGGTTTCACTTACGTAAAAGCATTGACTTGCAAAACTCTCGTTTAAAAGTCCGGCGGACCGAATTTCTCCTACAAACGTAATACCGAAATAAATCGTAATTCAAACACAATTTAATCAAATTCTGTTATTATTCGGATTCCACGTTGACATTTCATCTAAAATACTTCACTGGAAATAAATATAAGCGAATGCAATTTTGATAACTTTACCAAGTTTGAAACGATTTTTCGGTTTTTTATTTCCAGTGAAGTAGTAGGTAATACTCAAAATAGTATCGTAGAAACCTAGATTAACGGTATCAAAATCCGAATAATAACATAATTTTATAGAATATTGTCTGGATTACGATTTATTTCGGTATTACGTTTTTGTGGGCAATTCAAGCTCCGCCGGACTCAAAGATCAATTTACAGAAATAAATATCAGTTATGTTATCATTTATCAATAAACGATACACACAAATACACGACAAAGTGACATCGATTCACGGTGGACATTCTAAAAGCCCGAACGAAACGCTTTAAGTCCACTTTTATCATGCGTACCGCTGAAATATGGAATGCGCTTCTCGAGTGGGTCTTCCCCGATAGATATAATCTGGGTGTCTTGAAATCACGAGTGAATCGGTTTCTTCTAGGCGAGCGCGCTTCATCGTAGTATCGCTTGACATCAGGCGAACTGGCGGTCAATCGTAAGCTTAACACGAATAAAAAAAAAGAGGAGTTAAAAAAAAACACTTACCTAATAAACTAAGGCTCGCGATCCAGCTGGCTTGCTGGTCACTGACTGTGAACGCTCCGGCGTGTCTGGCATCTTGCATCGAAGCTATCGCAGGGGACATGTAACCCTTGCTCAACCCCGCCGCAAACGGACCGAGCGACACAGCAAGAGCCGCCAGGATCTGTTGGAAAGGGAAAGATGTATGATGATGATGATGACGGATTTATATGGAATCTGGTGCACAGGTAGGACCTGGTCACCTTTTAGAGAACTTTTTATCGTTTTAGACTGCCTCATTGTTTAGTGGTCCCAAGCGCGATTGCTACGCTAGGCGAGGTCCTAAGTCGAGCAATGTTATATTGGGATTTTCTATAAAATTCTCAGAAGTAGCTCGGAGTCTCGATTTGTGCCCGGTTAATTGCAATAGGCTCGCCCCCAATAACCTGGGATGGGACCTAAAACATACCGGCGAACTGCGGGTGTACGTTATTAAACTTTGGGGAATACAGGCGTGATGGTATCCTACATGAGCGAAGTCGCTAGTAGAAGCTAAGCTAGTCTATACTTATAGTTATAATACAATTGTAACAGGTCGATGTCTATACATTAAAGATATTAAAGAAAAACTAATATGGGGGGCCTTTATTAGAGCAACAGAAGCCAAAATAAAATGTTTTAGCTTTTTTGTCTGTCTGTAGGTTTGTACGCGCATCACGCAAAAAATACTGCATGGAATTAAATGCAGTTTTCACCAATGTATTACTAGAGGTCTAGCTTAAAATCTGGTGCATGTTTCATCATGATAAATCGCCTAGAATCTAACTTATAGTATGTTAATCTTTTTGGGACGTGAGTGAAACTGCGAGCAACAGCAACTAGTCATTAATAAAATGTCCAAACGTGTCGTAAACTGCAAATGGCCACGCATTAGCTTCACACGTCGCCGTATCTTTAAATATTGATGTCACACCAATAAGTTTAGTTTAAAGATCACTAGTTGTATGCTTCATGCTAACCTTTACATAATAATATAGTGCCTTCATTATTGTAATGAGTAAAATCTTGCAGCTAAGAATTGCCTGTATTCCCCGAAGGGATAAGCATGGGATTGGATTATCACGTGGGAGAGCCATGCTTCGGCACGAATGGGCCGGCTCGACCGGAGTGATACCACGGCCTCACAGAAAACCGGCGTCAAACAATGCTTATGTTGTGTTTCGCCGAGTGAGTGAGGTTATCGGAGGCCCAATCCCCTTTTAAAAGGCGGGCAACGCACTCTGTGACTGTGACTCCTCTGGTGTTGCGAGTGTCCATGAGCGGCGATAATCGCTTACCACCAGGCGATCCGTCTGCTCATTTGACCCCATATCCCATAAAAATAAGCAGAGGCGTACTAATGTATACCAATAGTTCGTCGGTATATTTAGGTTGCATGTAATAGTTGGCGAGCCTATTGCCATTAACCAGCCACAAACTCTGAGCGCCTACTGAGAATTTCATAGAAAAACCTAATAACACTTTGCTTGATGTAATGTATTACTTACTTTTTTTTTTCTCTTGCTGACTAAATATTAGAAGTATATTTTACTACCCTCTGACCGCGACTTTGTCTGCTAGGACTTCAGAATTGGGTCCGGTCTGGATAAAAAGTAGCCTATGTGACATTAATCCAAACTATCTCTGTGATAATCTATCTCTGTGCCAAATTTCATACAGATCCTTTCCGCCGTTCTTGCGTGAATGAGTCACAAACATCCATACATCTATACTCACAACCTTTCACGTTTATAATATTAGTAAGGATTGTATTTAATTTCCATGCTAAACATTGTCAAAGAAAAACGTTAGTAATATTAAGTGAGTTAACTTCATAATATTAAAATGTTGCAATTAGTAATTGCAACATTAAGACGTCCAACAACTTAGTCTACCCGTGACCATGGATGCTGTAAAGGATCCGAATAGTCGGGAAATAAATAATATCAATACAACACGATAAAATCCGTAAAAAGTAGTTCTATTTCAATGTCTAATATTCGCGTATTCGTCCATAATATTATCTAAGAAACATATCTGATGAATCACAACTCTTTACAGAAAACTGTATCTAATTCGATCCAACAAACATATCAATAGTCAACCTCTACCCTAAACGCATACACCTCTGTTCCATCGTAGGTTAAAAATTAGACCACAGCCTAAACGGGTAGGTAAGTTTCGGAATCTCACCTAGTTCGTAATTACGAACTAAGTACGAATTTCAGAATCCAGAAAAAAGTATGTAATTTACTACGTACTCTTTTGGAAACCATATCATTATTATTGCTAATAATTCTACCGATTTTCTAAAGTATCTTTTTAATTTCCGAGATCGAATAAATCATTAACATCGCCCAATACAAATGTCACTGGATTCTGAGGACGTTTCTGTCAGACGGCCTTCCAATTTCCGCTGAAAAATCTCGGTAGTTATCAAAATAGATCAGCGAGGGTTGAGACAGAAAAAAAAATTAAGATGTTTATTTTTTACACGACTCTAGAGCAAATACGGGATAAGTTTTTTTGGGATTTTTCTTTTTATAACAAAATAATCACGATTAGAGTACACACAGTTAATCATCCGTTAGGGTTGATGAAGATCCCTCTACCTCATTCTCATAATGCGGTTGTAGGTAGATCCTCATTTTTGTGTGATTCCTTAACATCTTTAAAATAAGGCATACAATACTACTCTTTCCCTTCTGCTTCCGTTTTTTCTAAAAATTAAAAAGCCCATTCGCAATCAATCTTTAACTTTAATTTTCAATTAGAAATCACAGGTTCTATCTTCCTCAATCGCATCCTCTTCCTCCACCTCATATCCTCATCATCATCTACTTCCTCTGTATTCCCCGAAGGGTTAGGCAAAGGCGTACTAATGCACATCCACAGTTCGTTATGTTTAATACTGTTTAATACCCATGTAATAGGGCGCGAGCCTGTTTATGGTCATGGCGAATGGCATGAATCCAACAGCCATGATTATAGGTCACGGGAAAGCAAGAATAGTCATAGTCGGTAGAGTCCGACATACCCTGCCGGTTCCCCTGGTGGCAGAACTGGCATTCAATCCGAGAGGTTATTCTGCACTCCAAATAAAAGTTCCAAGGCACATAATTCTAATAACATAACATAATATACCAACACGCCTATATTCCCCGAAGGATTAGGCAGAGAACTACTCGTGTACACCCACAGTTCACCGGTATGTTTAGGTTTCACGTAATAGGAGGTGAAACTATTGCTATAAGCCGGGCACAAATCCAGACTCCGAGCTGCTACTGAGAATTTCATAGAAAAACCCAATACCACTTTGCTTGACCTGGGGAGACCCCAGGACCTCTAGCGTAGCAGTCGCGCTTGGGACTACGAGTTAATGAGCCATCATTCCAATGTAGGTAGTCTTCTATTTAAATAAAAGAAGAAACTGACTGACTGACCTACTGACTGACGTTCTGAAAGTTTCCATGCTGGTTCCTTTTGCACTGTAGACGAGCACTAAGAAAGGATTTCTGGAAATTCAACCCCTAAGCTGGTCAATAACGGGTTGAAAGTTTGTACGAAAGAAGTACACACACTACCATGCGTTTGACACACACATCGTCAAGATGTACGTACAGCTGTCATTCGCTGTTGACATTTTGACAATTGTTTTCTTACTTAATAATTACACTTAACAGATTTTATGATATGAAACCTCCATGGTGTAGGTACAGTGGGCTCAGTTTATTTAGAAACGAAAATTATCTAAGTACGCAGGCGAAGCTGTGCACGGGAAATCTAGTAATTACATATTTACTTGCAAGACCACCTCAAAGACACCGACATTTTAAAATATTTAGAGTAGGTAAGTATCAATTTTAAAACACTGTTACTCCAAATTGAATTGGTTCTAATGGACAGTTATTACGTCTTGATGGCATATAATTCAATGCTCCCAATATTACTGCGACATTCAGAAGTAAAAGTTGTAGCGATGCCCTTTCTATACTAATAAAATAGATAATAAACAAAATTGAAATGTCTGTGAATTCAAAATATACATATAATTATGCTAAAATTGTCGACAAATAACATAGGCATTCAGTGATGCCAATGACTGCCTCATTAGTCTAGTGATCTCAAGCGCGACGGCTACGTTAGAGGCCCTGTGTTCGATTCCTAGGTCGAGCAATGTTATTCGGTTTTTAAATAAAATTTCCGTAGCACATCGGAGAATGGATTTGTGCCCGGATAATGGTATTATAAGTCCACTTTTATCAAGCGCACCGCTGAAATTTGGAATGCGCTTCCAGAGTGGGTTTTCCCCGATATTATCTGGGTGTCGTTAATCACGAGTGAATTGGTTTCTTCTAGGCAAGCGCGCTCCATCGTAGATCGCAGTATCGCTTAACATCAGACGAACTGGCGGTCAAGCGTAGGTAAGCCTATCACGAATAAAAAAAAAAAGTATTCACTCTGTATGATTTAATTTATTTAAAAAAGATTTTTTAACATTACTTATGGTAATAGATAATTTCAATCTGTGTCATTTTAACACGTTTTCTGAAAAAAAGAATAAATCCTGGACTTTCTTTTACCATTTCCAACACGAAACAAAATATTATCCCGTTTCTGGATACGTACTAAGATGTATGGGGTGTTTCATTAGAACACGCCTGGAACACGAACACAGTATCGATCAATGTTTCGAACACCATGTGTAAATGTGTTCGATAGTGATGCAGCGATGTCGAAGCGGAGTTATCGATAAATATTTTATTATTTATATCTTCAACTTGAATAAAATGATTATTTATTTGAACAATTTAAAAAATGTTAAAAGTTTACAAAATCTGTGGCACTATTTGCTCCGTGGTGTCTATCAATTTGAGATCATCGATATGTATGGAGGCTGTCATGCTCACTTAAATGTCCTGCTGATGGTGGCGTAGTGTGTCGGGTTGTTATAATCCCTACAACTTGGTTGAGTCGAACAACGCTGATACACATGTCATGCTCGTGAACGGGTGCTGTCTGTCGGGAATGGTCAACTCTTACATGCCATGTCAATTCTGATTCAGTTATGTTATCTTTTGGAGGGTAACTTTTATCACTCACATCAAAATCCACAATACTCACATTGATAGACTAAAAAAAATGTAAACATCAATTATCTATTTAATAGCGTATCTATGGAGTTTATTGCCGGCTCTTCTCCATAAGACCTACTATTTGGAACCGTGCATGTAGTTTTGACATTTCAAGAGTACTTGTATATGGTCTAATTGAAATAAAAAAAAATAGTTTATTGAGTTTGTAGTAATATGAAATTAATATGAAAATTATATTGGCTATCTTTTGTTAACATTTATAAAACAACGAAAGCTTTTTCAAATCTATCTGTAAATCTAACTAAGCTTAATTTTATACCTAACTAGCGGCCTGGTACGTGCTTCGCTACGTATAAAGTGAAATAATAAAAAAAAATTGGAACATCAAATTCATCATTTGTTACAAAAAATGTGATAAATGAAGAACCGCTCGACCGATTTTGTGCAAACTTCACATAAACCATCTACTAAATAGTCCGAACAAAGCCTAAATATTTGGTTTGGATAGGTGAGCCCGTTCTTGAGTTATAAAATTACAACGAAAAGTGGCATTGATTTTTATATATATTGATGATGATGATTGATGATTGATGATTGTTGTGGAAATTATCATTCGAACTTTTGATTTCAGTTTTAAATACTTAATGGTTTTATTTTTTGTGATCTAAACAATATCGATATCTTGCAATTAAGTAGTGGTGTACCAAATTATATTTCCGTTGCTTTCCTAAAACGTAAACTTGTTAACACCTTCGTTTCAACATCCCCAACCCATATTCTATTTTTGGACGATAATAATCATCGACCTCGATATACATCCCGGCGCAACCCTAGTTACTCTATCAGAAAGCGTCCGCTAGGTTCCTAACATTTGGACGGGTCATTGACCGACACACTGCCATACATTCTATCCCCTTCGTACAAACATAACTTTGGAGCCATCGAACTCAAATTCCAACCGTATTTTGAAAGCTGCAGGAACTATTGAAAGTGAATGATGATGTTTGGTGTTGACAAATTTAATTCCAATTCTCCGTCGGGGGATATTGAACTGTATTGCTACATGAATAGGGATGACAAGATTTAGTCTTGCATGGTAACGAAAATGAAGAGCAGCAGTTGATGTCACTGAAATTGACGAATTGTGCAATTAATTTTAAATGTGTATAATTAAATTAAAATTGATTAATATTTCTTATGATATTAATTTGTATGATAGTAATTATGTTGCTGGCTTTAATTTATTAGAGTTATTTTATTATAGAAGATGGGAAGTTATTTAGTTCCGGATTTGAAGATATTTTGTATGAAAGTTTGTACGGGTTTTCTAGTGATGGGCACCTGTCGATTAAATCATTTATAACTAGTTCCCGATTATATTAAACTGTGTTCATAGTAAATGGCTCGTCTTTGGTGGAATGAAGATTTTTTTTTTATTTTCTTGATAAGCGTACCTAATGTACACTTGACCGCCAGTTCACCTGATGTTAAGCGACACTGCGATCTACGATGGAACACGCTAGAGTAGAAGAAACAGAATGAATGAGACTTTTTATGTATAGGGTAAGCTGTTGATTCAGGGAATCTTTACAGCGTAACTGGATTTGGTCGCGAGGCACTGAAAGGCTCCAAACAGGAGCAAATTATAACTAAGCAACAGCAGCTAAGGGCGTCCCCTAACGGGACTCGAACCTTGATTCGATTAACAAAAGAAATTTATAATAAACCCCCAGTTCGCCAGTATGTTTAGGTCCGATATGATAGAAAGCCAGCTTATTGCCATTTACCGGGCACAAATCCCAAACTCCGAGCTGCTACTGACAATTTCATAGAAATAGTAACACTGGTCGACCTTGGAATCAAACTCAGAACCACTAGCGTAGCAGTCGCGCTTAGAACCACTAGACTAATGAGGCAGTTTGGGGTCTGGGTAATGATTGAGATGTATAAAGTGGCGGTCTCTGCCTACCCCTGTAGGGAAAAGGCGAGTCTATAATGTATCTAATGAAAAAAAAATACCTGTCTCCTATAAGTATTTCTTCCATCATTGGACCTCATCATCATGATCCTCGTCTCCGGAGTAATGTTCGTCATTTTATCACTACGCAATCCCTTCTCACACATGTACACTGATTGTATCACTGTTTATAACTCAACACTATTTGGATGAAGATTAAAATGTAGAATGTGGTATCATTTTGAGCTGCGATTTTTAATCTGTAACAAAAGAAAGATAGCGTTAGTTTTTAATGTAATAAACACAATATACCAAAATAGGTTAGGCAGAGGTGTCCTAATGTACACCCACAGTTCGCCGGTACGTTTAGGTCTCATGTAATAGGGGGCGAGCCTATAACATTAACCGGGCACAAATCCAGACTTCGAGCTGCTACTGAGAATTTCATAGAAAAACCCAATAACACTTTGCTCGACCTGGGGATCGAACCCAGGACCTCTAGAGTAGCAGTCGCGCTTGAACCACTAGACTAATGAGGCAGTTATGATTATCATAATCTTGAAAAATCATTGAAGTAATGTAAAGTATGTACCTAATACCAAGTTTCAAATCGGTCTGACCTGTGTCATCAGTTGCTCATATTTAAAAACAGAATCAAAATAGGTCCATTCATTTGGGAGATGCGAGGCCACAGACAGACACAAAGATAGTTACACAGATACGTAAAATATACGTTATATAAATATTTTAAACTTAGAACACCCATCTTTTTACGTCCAGGCTTCCCGAGCGGGTCTTCCCCGATAGACATAATCTGGGTGTCTTTAAATCACGCGTGAATCGGTTTCTTCTAAGCAAGCGCGCTCCATCGTAAATCGTAGTGTCGCTTAACATCAGGCGAACTGGCGGTCAAGCCTAAACCTCTCAGGAATAAAAAACAGGTTAAAAAGTAGATATATCTAGTAGAAAATCTGTTGATTGCGGGACCCGAATATCGTTTTATCGAATTAACATTATCATACTGCGTGTTTTCTCATTATGGTAACTTAAAAACACAGATGTTACTAAGACCATGAATTATTTTCATCAAAAATGAATCACTTCTAAAAACAGGAGATAAGACGAAAACCATGCGTCAAAAACTACTGACGACACGATTGGCGTCGCGGTTGATCGATCGGCTTCTGCGCCACGTGTTGTGGGTTCAATCCCCACACGGAGCAAATATTTGTATGATCTACAGGTAGTTGTTCCGGGTTTGGGAGTTTGTGTATGTGAGAATTTGTGTTTGTAAACGCACCCACGATACAGGAGAAAATCCTAGTGTGGGGCATCGTTTATCTAAAAAAATAAAAAAAAAATAGGTACATTTAATATCATTTACTTAGCCTTTTTCCAATTATCGGCTACCAGTTTAACCAGATGTGACTGAATTTCAATTCCTGGGCAATACCAGTCTGATAGTGGTTTTCAAACTGTTCGAATTTCGGACTTTTGTCATGGGTGTTCGAAAAACATCTGCTTTACAATCTTTTCGAGAAACGATCCTCTGTGCCAAGTATGCTCACCCATCCATAGGTTGACCGCGGCAAGCACAGTTTAACTTAAAGAACGAATGATCAACGTTGTTATTACTTAGCCACGAAGTCCGTCTTATTAGCCCGCATAACACGACATCTCATTAAAGCTTTTTGATAATATTATTCAGAACCAATCACGTACATTGAGTTACACACGATTTCACAAGCTCTCCCATTGCCGGTTCACACATGACTACAATAAACTCGATACTAATTGTCCTCCCATACATACATACATACAAGCTATTATCTCTATGAACAATCTGCTACTCTATGTCCCTCGTCCTAGATGAACGCACTTTTGATAAGCGAGGCGATATATTACGATGACAGATGGTCGACCAATCTTCAAAACAAACAAATAAACCACAAATTAGAATGCTATACCGAAGTTGTTCCGAGTCTGGGTTTTGGAGTATGTGAAATTTACATTAATGTGTGTAAAAAGTATATAATCCACGGGTAGTAAAAAAACATGTATTTAATCACCAACAACGGTTAAGGTGATGGTTGGTATGGGCAGCCAAATTCGAATTTCAAACTAAACTCCAAAGTCTGGAACATCGCCGCTAAGTTGCTAGCTTATCGGTTTTTTATCGGTTACATTTCGGACAGAGTGCATCAGATCTCCACAATCTTATTCCCCCTATTCTACTATCGGACGCCCAGAAGCACAAAAAATGACATAGATTCATGGTCGATATTCTAAAAACCCGAACGTAATGCTCACGTGAGTTCACTTGTATCATGTGTACCGCTGAAATGTGGAAAATGCTTCCCGAGTGGATCTTCCCCGATAGACATAATCTGGGTGTCTTTAAATCACGAGTGAATCGGTTTCAACCTGGCAAGCGCACTTCGTAGATTGCAGTATCGGTTAACATCAGGCGAACTGGTGGTAAAACGTAAACCTATCAGAAAAAAAAACATCAAATATTTCGCAATGTGTACTGTCTATAACATTCTAGATTCATGTTAGTAGTAGTAATTGTGACATTTGCTACTAAAACTTTTGCATAGAAATTGTTATTGTAACCAAAAGTTGCCTAAATTCACAATTTTGGCAGTTGGCACATTTTTTGGGAAGTTTAGGCTTGATAAGGATTTTAATTATCAAATGTTTTAGTTCTCATTTAGTCACGATTAGGTGAACGGTAATGGAGCGCAGTTTACTAGGTGTACAGGTAACTTAAACTTTAAATCTCGTACATGTTTCATCTTTAAACTCCGCCTAGAAGCCGAGTAAATAAATCTTTTTGGAACACGAATGGAACCCCGTGGGCAACAGCTCGCAATATAATTACCTATTGCTCCGCGGATGCTGCGCTGGCAGGATTTTCGCATAACCTAGTTATTGACAGCTATACAAACCTAATAATAGGCAGACAAAAAATATCTATTAAGAGTATTACATTGCCCAATGACCTTGAGGATTTAGTCTTTGTGCTAGTATTTGTAAGTCACAGGCATTGCGGGGGTGCTTCACGCGGGGTGCTGCTGAGGTTCCGGTTATTTCTTTATTATTTCAAAATATTCAAAGAAATAAGAAAATAAAAACAATACAAATTGTTAATTACGTCATTACAATTTTTTTGGTATAAAATTCATGATTAGCCGTTAAAGAGAAAAAATACAAATTAGGTTAAAAAAGGCCTATTTACTTTAATTTTTATCCAAAATTGGGGCAAATTTATAAAAATGTTAAACAATACAATTTGTTTGTGATGACCTTAAGTATAACATATATTTTTATTCCACTAGAAACTTCTTTAGAGCTAGGGTGTTTTATTGGATTTGGGTGATGTAATACCCTTAACAGAAATACATCGCTTCGCATTACATCGTTTCGCTTTCACCGCTCCTCTAAGACAAAGGGTACGGACGGGACGCACATACACTGGTACCATACATCTGCACTGAGCGAGATGACGCTCAAC
The DNA here is from genome assembly GCA_910591435.1 of Acronicta aceris. Taxonomy (NCBI): domain Eukaryota; kingdom Metazoa; phylum Arthropoda; class Insecta; order Lepidoptera; family Noctuidae; genus Acronicta; species Acronicta aceris. The sequence goes on along the minus strand of OU342781.1, from coordinate 1,868,498 downwards.
TATTGATTAACCATCAAAACAATTATTAACAATGGTTCATAATGACGCTAGTCACAGAAAGAAAATGTCTACTGTCAATATTTAAAATTCTGGAACGAATGTTTTTATGTTGGAAAGAGTGAGTCTACTGTTGTCTCGTTTTAATAGGTTTGTTGTGATTATTGTGTAAGTAATACTGCTGACGCAACCCGTGCCTTGGAGAGCACGTTAAGCCGTCAATCAAAGTTGTCATACGATCTTTTATGACTAAACATACATTCACGCCTGTATTCCCCAAAGGGTTAGACAGGGGTTTCCTAACGTAACCCAAATTTCGCCGATATCTTCAGATCCCAAGTAATTGAGGGCGAGCCTATTATCGGCACCGAACTCCGAGCTATTAAGAATTTTATATAAAAATCCAATAACACTGCTCGACCTGAGAATCAAACCCAGAACCTCTAGCGAAGTAATACTAGACTAATAAGCTCCGATGACAATTATTGTAAGTGAGTCCCGGAAAATCCACACAGCCAGTATTATCCTTAGACGCTAGACGTCCTGGGTTCGATCACCAGGTCGAGCAAAGTGAGAATGGGTTTTTCAATGCAATTTTCAGTACCGACACGGAGTTAAAGTTCGTCTCCAGTTAATGACAATACATTGCCCTCTATTACAAGGGACCTAAATATACTGTGAGTCAGTGTTACATTAGCACGCGTCTGCCTAACCTTTCGTAACGTAAAAAATACAGGCGTGATGTTGTTATGTTTTCTCATGCACAACCATAAAGAAATTAAAAAAGTAGCCTCTAGTTCGTTAACAACACCAGCAACACAGGGTGGTCTAAAAACAAACAATAAAAACATCCTTTTAACAACAGACAATATCTTCCTTTCAACTCCAAATTACAATCAAATCACTAAAACAGACACAGGAAACATTACGATATTTTAATTATTTACACGATTACAAGTAAATGCGATCGTCAGGATGAACAACAAACAATCGTCAGTAGATGGAACGGAAACGGATCGGAATTGGATTGGTACCGTAAACAGTTACGCTAATGTGTTAATGTAGACAAGATTGATCTGATTGAATTCTGCTTTATAAGGGAACTATTTCTTTTATGTGATAATAAGGCAAACTCCTGATGATAAGTAATTACCGCCGCCCATGGACACCCGCGACACCAGAGGATTCACAAGTGCGTTGCCCGCCTTTTAAAAGGATATTGGGCCTCCTGTAACTTTCTCTTTTCCACCAATATGCTAATCAATATTTATTTCTCTAAACAGATCTTTTAAAGAGTCTAATGGTCCCAAGCGCGACTACTACACTAGAGGTCCTGAATTGGATTCCCAGGTCGAGTAAAGTGTTATTGGGTTGTTCTATGAAATTCTCAAGAGAAGCCCTCTGCCCTGTTAATGGGAATAGGCTAGCTCACAATTACATGGGATCTAAGCATCCCTGCGAAATGTGGGTGTACATTAATATCTACACCTCAGCCTCACCCTTCGAGGAATACAGGCATGAATCTAGACATAGTAGTACTCGTATAACTGAAAATGTAGGGAAAAGTCTTAAACAGGGTTTTAAATAAAGAGCCACAACACCCACAGCAGCTTTGAGTAGACCACTACCCTAAATGATTGGTTCTAGTCTATCACCAGCTTTTAAAAAAGAAAAGGAGATGTTTCAAAATGTGTGGAGCCTGGGCCAAGACCTTTTACGCTATATTGAAATAGGGAAACATACAAAAGAGTTTCAAACTTTACAATTTGGTACTTTAAGGTTTGGTTTGGTTGAGAAAAAGAAGATTTTACACTTGAAATTGCAACACAACAAAAATGTGACACGGTGTGGCGGTAAAATGTCAGTTTGATTGATTAATGACGTTTGAAATGTTTATTTAAGTGAAAAAAGTTTGGGGTAGGTACTATAGATTTGTTATAGTGTAGATATATTCAAATATGTAGGTACGTACAGCACATCGTGGTATTCAAAACTGTCAAAATTTTTTCGGTGGATTTTCAGTGTAATCTCCAAATAATAGAGTTTATTATTCATTGGGAAAATTTGACAGTTTGAGGTAACTTAATGTGGTGATGTCCGTACAATGCACACACAGTTTTTGTACTTAATTTGCAAATAGGAACGAGGCTAACATCTTTGCTGAAATGATTTAGAGCCAAAAGCTCGTTCGAAATATAAATAGCATTCAGTATTCTTTTTTTACACCGAAAAAAAAAATACTGGCTATTTATGAATTGGGGGTAGATTCTCGTATCCCACGCGTGTGTTTAAATTTGGAATCGCCGTTTTTAGCAACCGATCTTTATCATGTCAACTTACTTTACGTAGAATTTATTTGCTTCGAAATAAGCAGGTTGCTACTTCTTTGTGATATTTTTATCTGACTCCAAAAAAGAAGAGATTTTTAAGACGGAGAACAAATGAACATGCATGTCATCTGATGGTAAGTGACTACCACCGCCCATGGACATCAGCGACATTGTAGCTGTCACCAGTGCGTTGCGGGCCTTTTAAATGTGTGCCCTGCCCTTTTCTTGAAGACCCCCCCCCCCCACCTTCAAGCATTTTGTGTGTATCTTCAAAATGGAAGTATGTTCTATCGCACAAAGAAAATTAGAAATCGATTCACAAAAAAATACCTACAGTGGAATTGAAAAAATCCTTTTTTGAAGTCGTTCAAAAGAAAATGTGACGTCACTTAGTTTTTTTAAGAAAAGCAATGTCGTGGGACTTGTGCTCTTGATTTTAGTTGTTGATATGTGCGATCTATTTCGGATATCGCGTGATTGTCTACACTAGTTACCAACACACCGAGCTACAATAAAAATATCAAAACTCTAAATGTATCATAGTTCAAAGTGCTGTGACAATTAGATGCCTACCTGATTGGTTACAAAACCACTGGCTCTCGTGCCATGACGCAAGCTGATGTACCTTAGTATGAATTGTATACACTTGCGCGATACCTAATCAACAAAGTTGACTTTCAATAAACTTGCCAAGAACATGGATAATTAGTTACTTTATCGTTATTCAATATTCAATGCTATCATAATATTTATTACTAGGTACAAACAAATTATAGACCATTGAGATATTAGATACATTGTAATAGAATAGGCAGTGCAGCCATGTCAAACAAAATTTGCCCCTATAGATTACACTTTCCCCCCTAATCTCTTCATAATAACTATTAACTTTATTAACATATACTTAACTATTAAATAAATTATTAATATAATATTATGTACATACTAGAGACTAAACAATTTCAAATTACTCAAGAATAAACGGTGCAAAGGTAAGTATATCTCTTTATTGTAATTACACCCACAGTTAGCTGGTACGTTTAGGTCCCATGTACTCGAACTACTGTACTCGGAACTCTAGCGACCTTGCTCACCGTTAGGAACACAACATAGCACGGAGCTATGTTATTTGGCTACGATTTTCTGCAAGGTTGAGGTACTTCCCTAGTCGGGCAGCTCCAATTGTGAGTGGAGTTTTTCTTTTTTACGTTTCTGAAGAAAGACTAGCAAAGCAAAGTTGCTTTCACTTTGCTTTTTAAGCAAAGGTGTCTCTACTTCTGTACGTCCACAGATCGCTAAAATGTTATTAAGTTTCATGTAGCAAACGGAATATGATTGGAACTGGCGCAGCAGATTATATTATCGAAAAACCTGGATCAAACCCAGGATTCCACGCCGCGCTAGTAAGACATATCACCATCAGGCCTGTATTCCTCGAAGGGGTAAGCAGAGGTGTATTAATTACACCGACAGTTCGCCGATATGTTTAGGTTACATGTAATAGGGCCCTATTACAGGCACAAATCCAAACTCCGGGCTGCTGCTACTGAGAATTTCAACACTTGTTGTAAATTAATAAGACAGCTATATGTTACAAAAGAGTTACCCAATATTTATCAAAATTCTCCAATATTTTATAAGAGACGCGAACAGAATAATAGTCTTAAGGAAATCATCAAAATGGCTCGAAATTTATTTCTATTTTATGTTTGGAACATTTGGTGATTTTTATGACGTTTCGCTACGTTTCCATTGCTGTAGCATTCACGGCACGACTTTTAAAAACATAATTTATATTACCATCGTTTCATGCAGGTATCTAAAGGTCTTTGTGGAAGTCCTTTGGAAGGGGACGCCTTTATCTGTTCAACATACATACATACACACACGCACGCGTTTCTTCCCCACTTGCTACAATTCTTGCATACTTCTTTTGCTTCTTCCACATTCATACATCTTCTCATACACAAGCGCCGGTTCCGAGCACTACGCACTTGACCTTTTTGAAGGACCTCGCCAATAAGATCGGCGTATGTGAGGTCTGCAAATACGCATTAGACCAGCGTGGTGGACTATAGCCTAATACCTCTCATCTTTAGGAGATCCGTGATCAGCAGTGGCACAAAAGATGATGATAATGATGATGATATACAAGTAGCTGTTTCCCGCAGTTTCACTTGTATCCCAAAGGAATTTTTAAGCAGCCTAGAGGTAGGGCAATAATGGAATCGAATAATTCCACTCACAATTGGAGCTGCCCAACTGTTGAAGTGCCTCTGTGCCATGTTGTGTTCCTAACGGTGAGCAAGATCGCCAGAGCTCCGCGAAGAAGCGTTGTGTTGGCAGTGTGGGGGACCGGTAGTATTTTGTTACCGCCGCTGTCATGCATGGCAGCAGTCTCCTATGCTGCCAGCCCAATCATTCCTTCTTAATTTAAAGGGTCGAAAATGCGCGAGTTATACCCCTGGTGTTGCAAGCGTCCATAGGCTACGGTAGACGCTTACCATCAGGCGGGCCGTATGCTTGTTTGCCACCTTAGTGGTATATAAAAAAAGCTAATATAATACTCTTCTCCAAAGTCTTATCTGTATTAGTATGAATTATCCGTGGTGTGCCGCAAAGATTGTACAATTTTATTGAAAGAAATAAAAATAATGGCTGTGGCTTTCTAAACAATATGGCTAATACTTTACTCTTTACAGAATGGTCGTGTTAAACAAACAATGCACAATAATTTACAAATTCTACGTTTTTGTACACGAACAGTTTTTGCCTTTTCTAGTCTTTAATTATTTTATTTTTTAAATTTAAGTTGTGCAGAAGAAATCGCTTTAAACGAAGCGAACTTTTAACGATAAAAAATGTTTTACTTTATGCTAGACTTCCCGTGCGCCGCTTTGACAAGGTAATTTTCGTTTCTAAAATAAACTGTGCCCATTGTACCTACACCATGGAGATTTCATATCATAAAATGTGTTAAGTCTAATGTTTATAGAAGAAAACAATTGTCAAAATGTCAACAGCGAATGACAGCTGTACATAATCTTGACGATGTCATCGTTTATTACTGTGTGTGTCATGTCAAACGCATGGTAGTGTGTGCGGACTTTCATATAAACTTTCACCCCCCTTTTCACCACCTTAGGGGTTGAATTTCCAAAAATCTTTTCTTAGCTCGTCTACAGTGCAAAAGGAACCAGCATGTAATCTTTCATGGATCTAGCTCCTGTAGTTTCGGCTGTGCGTTGATACGTCAGTCAGTCAGTCAGGTTCTTCTTTTTACCACTGCAATACTACTTGCGGCTAACTTCAGACTCGCACTGTGATTTTGACCGTAGATAATGTACATCGGAGTCCGTCGTATCTAACACATCTTGGCGTTTCTTTCGACTTTCGTGCGTGAGAGACGATTTAACCTGCGCTGCCGTTAGGAAGTTAGATAAGGATTGTGACGGGACACAGTGGAGACGCACCAAGACAGTTAAAGTTCCATGTTTATAAAGTTAATTAGAAGCTGTTTTATTGCAGATGCCACTGCGAGTTATAAGCGTCACAATGCGGAAGTGGCCGCCTGCATGTGATTAAGATTACAAAGATAAGTATCAGGTTATAATGAGAATATTTCTTTAATATCCCATGATAGCTTGTGTATGGGAAGCGGCTCTTGTGTTGAATAATTCTTCATACATACCTACTCGTATAAGTGCCTCGTGAGTGTAGTGGTCGTAAGCCTGAATGATAAATTAGAGTTCTTGGGTACGATTCTCATGCCGATTTTTTTAAGGAATTCTCAGTAGCAGCTTTAACACCTGCAGAATAGCAGCTTTCCCTGTGTGGGGACGAGTTAGAATACCGTTCCTCACTGCTTTTCAAATAGGCATCTCGTAAGAGGCATGAAAATATCTGCTTGCTGGGTGGTTGGATCTCTTGGGGTCTGACTCGCTGGCTGGCAACCACCCTTACGTCGGAGTCTGTCGTAAAGCACCTTGGTGTGTGTTTCGACTTTTGCACGTAAGAACCAGTTCTCCTCGGTTGCTGCGGCTCTGGTAGTCTCCAGTCGTTAGGGGCTCTTAAGGGTCGGCAAAGCATCAGCAACTCTTCTGGTGTTGCAGATGTCCATGGGCGACGATGACTACTTACCAATAGGTGGCTTGTGAGCTCGTTTGCCGACTTAATTCATAAAAAAGTAGCTCAGATATTACATTTGTGGTCTATTAATGGTAAATACCTAGGTTGTAATTGTAATTGGAAGGATTTGTGCCCAGTTAATGACAATAAGGTCACTGTTATATGGGACCTGAATATACTGGCGAACTATGGATGTGCAGAAGTACATCTTTGCTTAACGCTTTGGTGAATACAGCTATGATGATTACATACAACCATATATACCTACAGACATCTATTCATAAATACATACATAATATCTATCACACCTAGGTGTATTCCTAAGGATTAGGCAGGGGTATGGAACGTTGTGTTATCAAGTCAGTCCATCAAAAACGTTTTCAGGGGTTAATTTCAAAAATCCTTTCTTAATATTCCTCTACCCATGAAGACAAATACATCCTCCAAATTTCAAGTCTCTACTACTAGCGGTTTAGGCTGTATGTTGTCCGCCAGCCAGTAAGTCAGGACTTTGATATAGTTCTTATTGATATAGTTAGAAAACAAACGAAGATCTAAATAATAACCCAAATCCGCCCATCAAAAGTCCAAAGCTCAAAGCTTTTGTAAACTTTGTTTGTTGACAGTGACAGGCAGACAGGATGACGCTAATAAGACTTCAACGGTTTTAGAACTTCACAAATAGTATTATCTTGCTCAACCATGAGGAAGAAGAAACTAATTATCGAACTGGCAGAAACGGGGTTATAACAGAACTCAAATCCGAACTGCGTGCTCGTGCTAAAAACTTCTTAAAAAAATAAATTATGTAATTACTAAATCTAAATATATATAAAATTAAAAGGTGACTGACTGACTGACTGACAATTGACATAGTGATCTATCAACGCACAGCCCAAACCACTGGAGGGATCGGGCTGAAATTTGGCATGCAGGTAGATGTTATGACGTAGGCATCCGCTAAGAAAGGATTTTGATAAATTCTACCCCCAAGGGGATAAAATAGGGGATGAAAGTTCATATGGAACAAAGTAACTATTCCACGCGGACGAAGTCGCGGGCAAAAAGCTAGTACTAGATAATTGTCCAAATGTTATTTGACGTTTACTACTTTGTTCTTTGGCAATATAATTATATATGTGGTGGGCCGATCGTTTAAAAGGTTAGAACTGTGACCACAAAATGCACGAGCCGAGCGAGCGAAGCGAGCGGGGATGCGGCAGCGGCCGGCGAGCGGCAGAACCGAATTGTAGCCATTGTACATACTTACTTGACAATCCAAAGGTCATAAAAGTGTATATAAAACCTTTGGACTGCCAAGACTGACTTTTATTTTAATTTATTTAAATGCACAAAACACATTACAATCGTAAAAATAACAGCTCTATATTATAAGTAGTATAACAGGGATAATATTAGAAATAGACGCTACTTAGGCTACACAGGACCTTCTAAGGCCCACCTGCTATGGAGGATGTCTTTTACAATTTTAATATATGAATTAAAGTTATGATCAAAAATATCCAATAATACAATTATCTTTCACCATATCATTATATTGACGGGCCATCCGCGTTAATGGGTTGAAGTAAGAAATGTTATTTTTATAAATTTGTAGGGAATATAAATTCGTTTGTTTCGCTCTACGAACACTATATTTTACATTGAAACTAATTTACTTTAATTAAAAACAGCTATAGCCTAGTGAGGCTATCACTGTTCTTAACTAAAATGCTGTCGCTATCACTCCTATCACTAAAATATACTTAGATAACATAATCAAACTATTATACGGTTCCACTATCCATCACGCTCGCCTAATGCGGGTTGGCAGACTTCTGACACCCTCTGAAAATCTATTAGGTATGCAGGTTTCTTCACACGCTTAAACAATGTTTCTTACACAGTATTATACAGTATGTGCGGCATAAGTTGGCCGGAGTGAAGTTCGCCGTTTTAATGCGCAGTGGATTGTTTACGTTAAAAATTGTGTACTCCGCAACCAAAAACTGACAAACAGCTAACTTCAGTCCGGCCAACTTATGTCGCGCGTACTGTACGTACGATTACAAAAACAGGTCCGTGTGCCTTTCGCTGTTCATCACTAAAATGCTGTTGCTATCCCTGCTGTCACATTTAAAAAAATACTTATTTAGAATGCATAAATGCCTAATATACATACCTACCTAATGAAAAATACCTAATATATAAATCATCAGTCAAGGGTCGTCGTTTCCTTTCTAGCAGAAATTTTGACGTTCGATATTTGTAGTGTGTACCCAAGACCCATAACAGGCGGGTTTGTGACTACCAGACTAATGATAACTATGATTTATTCGATACCAAGTTCAAGTACATTTGTTAACAAATCTCCGAGGACAGAGGTGGAGATTGTTAGCAAGTTAATTAACTTGTAACTGATATTACGTAATAATTATAATAGGATTGAGGCTATAGGCCATAAGGCCAGTCATCAGAGTTGTAATAGATTGCAACTTACAGTGGTGAACTACGAAAACTGTGAACTTTTTGCGAGGTGAATTATTTTACTTTTAATCAGGAGCACGAGTTTATTTTTTAGAGCACAAAGTAGGTGCTAAATATAAGTATGGAGCATTAAAACTATACAAAAGTGTGTTATAATAAAGCCTCTGTGCTCGAAAAGTTTAACTCGTGCTACGGATTTATACAAAAACTAAATGTCTTGGAAGTATCTTTTGTAATTCTGTCTGAATGTGTATAAAGTCTGCGCGTTTGTGTATGTGAGAATTTGTGTTTGTAAACGCACCTACGACACAGGAGAAAATCCTAGTGTGGCAACGATTAAAAAAAAAATTTTTTTGCCTTTTCCATAATAAAATTAAAAAGGCATTTTAAGGCAGGATTCTATTCAGTGTCTCCTGGTTAGATACACTAACGACGTAAATTCAGAATGTGAAGGCAAATTTCGACTCGGCTGGGTGGGACTCGCGGTGGCTTTTGGTTGGTCATAGAGTCTGGTGTATCTAACCAGAAGACGCAGGTTCGAATCCTGCGAAATTTTTCCTTCACTAAAATGCCTTGGAAGTACTTATATTATTTAAGAGTAAGCAATGTATGTGTTTATTTGCTTGTATGGACTACAAGCACCACACATTTTTTTAAATGTAGGTATAAATCTGATTAACGTTTATTCAATGACCACACAAGGCATTAATATTAAAAATAATGATGTGTGTTAATATTCTCAAGAGAACAGTAAAATTTATATCCCTAATTTATGTAATACCTACCTACCTTAAAAAACATTACGCGATTTTTTCGTTCAATAATTGGCAGTATGGCAGCTCACCTCTAGTTAGTACGACTTTTGTATCCAATGCATGTCCAAATTGCTCCTATCATGACACTTAATCAAAAAGGGGCGTAACCAGCATAAAAAGCCCCATCTAGCCGAGTCTTAAAGATGGCGATTAAGCATCAATTTTGAAAAAAAAAAGCACGCATTTTTCATTTTTTCCCGCGAACGCGTTGTTAACGAACCCGTTGCGCCCGATTATTATGCGTAATATCCATGGCAAATTGCGTGTATCGACAGGTTACATCTTTATGTGAGGGTGCTTACACTTCACGTTAAGAAATTGAGTTTTTTATACACCCCTATACAAATTTAATCAGAACAAAAATACACTTCACGTAAAGAAATTGAGTTTTTTATACACCCCTAAACAAATTTAATCAGAACAAAAATAGTTGCTAATAATTTTAGTAAGCTCAAACTGTTGCCTGCGGTTTCAATCGTATCCCAAAGCAATTTTTGTAATAATAATGTAATTTTGTTTCTTTACGGTCTTTATTAGCGGGCATCCTCGACATCGAAGAGATTGCAAACCCTTTCAAAAACTTAAAAGTAGGTAACTTTCGTTATGTCCCGTCTATTGCTAGTTATATTTAAATGTCATGAAATGTCATGTCATGTCAATGATATATATGCTTAGAAAGTTGCCCGGAAAATTCAAGAAGAACTGAACGGTCTCCTTTCTATGGAACTTTTACAATTTGAATCAGCTATTTATAATTATTTTATTTTATATACAAAGAAAGCTCACAGTTTTCTATGCTATTATTTTGTCAGTCTTGTCGTGAATGTTTCTTTCTTTCTTACCGGGTGACATTATTATTATTTTTATTTACTCACGAACTCGGAAATTAATCAGAAGAAATTAAAGAGGTCGTGTCGCCCCCGTCTCGCGTCGTATAATAAGCTTGCATGTAAACTCGTGCTCATTACGTCAGTCGATCTTCGTCACTGCAGGCTGTATGGCTGCGACGCTGTCAAAGGCTCACGATATTGATACCTGGTATACGAGATGTAATTACATGCCAGTGGAATGACATGTACAAGCCAATTTTATGCGTTATTTTTTAGTTTATGTGGTTTTAATGGGAATTATGGGTAATCGATATTTTTGCATTTTCATACGTTTTAATTTCGTAGGTATACATCAATCTTTTAGGATGTCAAAGCAGTAATGAGCTATATGATGGATACAGGAATTATCATCACATATAAGCAATGGTAATGATGACGATAAAGAGATATACAGATATACAGGCTAAAAAAACAGCTCTCGCACTTGAAAACAGATCTTCTGGCGCATTCGACTTCACAATTAACGGGCACAAAGTACACTGAGACAAGTATCCATGGAACACACAAATATTGCCTCGTGGGGGAATCGAACCGACGACACTTCAACCTAAATCGCTACAGACAAACTATCTCAGAGTCTATTAAATTAAATTTCATTAATTTTTTTCAAGTGAAAATTTCTTTAGGCGCGTTGAGCACTTTTTGGGAGAACAAAAAGCGTGAAACTCGCGTCATCGTCACCGCACGCTTCCCACTTATCGATGATACAATTCACGTTCAAGTTACTTAGTTTTCACTTCTATCGGCAGTCCCCAAAGACTGCCCCGCATGTATTTTTTTCAAACGTTGCCCAGCACTAGATTTTTTTCCTGTATCGTAGGTTTATAAACACAAAATAACGCACACACAAATGCCCAGGCCTAGAACAAATATCTGTAGGTCATACAAATACTTGTTTCGTGCGGGGATCGAACCCTGCTTCTACGCTACGTGTACAACACGTAGCGTAGAAGCAGGTCGCTCAGCCACTATGCCAATAAAATCTATCTTGATCGGTACCAAAGTAAATACCATCACGTCCTACTCTTAGACAGAGGTGTACAATTGTAATCCTACATAGATGTAAATTTACCCAGACAAACATGATGCATCCAACGTTGTTTATCATTTCTAGATGTGTTGGGACCATGTGTTGAGAAATAACATGTCAAGCGTAAATTGCTATAACCAGTAGTTAACAAAGATTATTATTACTGACACTGAATTATATGTTCCGATTATTTCAGTAATTTAACTTAATAGAAATTGCTAGAATCGCGACATAACATACGACCACGCTTGTAGTCCCCGAAGGGTTAGGCAGAGGCGTCGTAATCTTCTTCTTCATCTTATCGAATCGACAGCAAACGGAAAGAGAAGAGCTAAAGAAAAGAAATAATTGATAGACATTAAACTAGATTGGCCCAGTATTCCGCTACGCGCACGGCATTTTCTGTAGCGGCCATTAGGTTTTTATGAGTGCAGGTGTCGGGGCACGCTGGGCATGATAGCATATGGGCCATATCTTCCACTGCACCACACCTACACAATAAGTTAGTGCCACTGGAGAATCCCCACCGGGACTTTGCTCCGGCCGAGAAGAAATGAATCGAGACGAAATCCAAGACAGGCCTTACATTCCTGGGCTGTCGCATATCGCCGAGATCTGTCACCCGAAGCACAGCGGAGATAACAATTAACATCCATTCACTCGTCCCATGTAAGAGGGGGCCAGTCCATTGCCATTAACCGGGCAGAAATCCAAACTTCGAGCTGCTACTGAGAATTTTATAAGAAAACCAAATACTTAATACTTTGCTTGACCTGCAAATTGAACGAAGGACCTTTAACCTATCCGTCGCCCTTAGGACCACTAGACTAATGTATTTTACCATAAATAACACACAGCCCCAAAAGACCTTACTTACATCTGTATTAATTTAGCTACAGATCATTACACTTTAAATTAAACCCACAAATATAAAAAAACCACAATAAAATACTATATTACAACGCTTAAACCCTGTTTATAGCACCCTGGTAAACCCTGGTTTAAATTGCTGTGGTTAAATAAACTTAATCCTATAATTTTGCAGCGGGGTTTATGGCTATACATGACAGGCATTAATGGACAGATGATCAAACGTGACACCCACATAAACATGCATAGGTTATGATTGGTCCAAAGAGACGTGAGCTAATGGAGTCATAAGTTACCATAACCACTTATGAAACGTGTTAATAGAACGGCTTAACATTATTACCTAATTATATGAATTAACTAGTTTCTGCACGCGACTTCCTCCGAGTGTACCGTGTAACATTCTTTACATTTTTAAACATATATTTTTTTAGTTGAGTAATATTCGATCGATTGCCGTGCCCGACACGATTGATACTTTTATAATTATTTAAGCTTCTTATACTATTGTGGAATGCTATAAACGAATTATGTATTAAGTATCTCAGGCAGGATTTGAAATGTGTCCCTCCGGTTAAATACACGGGACCCTTTAACCAACTAAGCTAACAAAACCACTACTATCTTAAGGCGACGTTGGCGCCATCTACTGACGAAACATATTACTATGTCTCTCAACCGACATGACTAACTTTACAGTTAGTTCAATGCCGAAGGATGTTGCCTTTATACTCGTTATTTAAAAAATAATATTCTGTAAATTATTGAGTCCGATTCACAGAAGAAAATAAGCAAGTGAATGCTCCATTTACTTATTACTCCGCATACGAATTCAAGGTGAAAATTTTACGACTGTTATAGTTAAAGGAATAGCAGGGATATAATCTAAGCTTTGTTGATATTACTTGTCAACTGAGCCAAACGCATTATTTATGCTTTAGTAAACCCAAGCCAATAATATTAGATTAAAGGATAAGATTGTGCTATGGAGAGCCAGCCAATACGTTCAGAAACTGGTTTTATGGGTTCTATTATGATATTTTGTAAGATAATTCTTCAGTTACGGGGTGTATAAATATACATTTTAAAAGAAATATTATTGTATGCACAGCTTTACATTCAGTTATAAATTTTCGGTATAAGTTGACTTCCGTTGTACGGAAAACCTATGAAGAACCTACCAACGTGAAGCTTTCTTATATTTGGAAGGATTTAAAAAATATATACACTGTAACTCTTAATTCGCCCCGTTATATGATCTTACTGTCTGTCCGTTGCCCTATCGTAATCTTTTCAAAGTCAAAATGTTTTATTTCAATTAGATAATTAAAAAGGTACTTTTGAAAAGTCAAAACTAGTTGCACGGTTCCGAAAAGTGGGTCAAATGGAACCGGCAAGAAACTCCATAGATATTCTTTTATATAACTATGATTACATTATTATTATCTTTACAACTTTGTTTTAAATAGTTGCTGAGAATTATACAGTTTGATGTGTAAGATTTATTCAATATAGGTGTTATATTAAAAAGAGATTATTTTTACGTGGGAGAGCCATGCTTCGGCACGAATGGGCCGGCTTGACCGGTGTGATATCACGGCCTCACAGAAAACCGGCGTCAAAAAACGTTTACGTTCTGTTTCGCCGAGTGAGTGAGGTTACCTGAGGCCCAATCCCCTTTTAAAAGTCTGGCAACGCACTTGTAACTTCTCTGGTGTTGCAGGTATCCATGAGCGGCGGTAATCGCTTACCATCAGGCGATCCGTCTGCTCGTTTGCCCCCCTATCCCATAAAAAAAAGAAAGCCCAGTGATTGCCACAGCAAGTACCTAAGAGTTGACCAGACAGCACCCGTTCACGAGCATGACGTGTGTATCAGCTCTGGTCCTCTGTCTACTAATTGTAATGACTAATGAAAGTACCTACGGGCTGTAATCGGGGACTGGTCTACTCAAAACCACTATAGCTCTTTCTTCAGAAAGCTATTTCAGATATTTCCTTGCATTGTAACTCACATATGCTACTACTATTTCTGGACTTTAAAGGAGACTATGATTCTCTGAATTTGTTTCGGTGTTTCTTCTTAGAGGTCGTCAGTTAGGAACTGCCGGTGCAATCTAGTTAAAAAATATATGAAAATACAAGTAAAGAAATATATATATAGGTAACTAGCGGGCCCGGCAAACGTTGTCTTGCCCTGTATCATCATCTTACATACTTACACAAAAATTAAAATCACACCAGCAGCTTATTAGGAGTTCGGACAATGCACAGAACGCCATCTACCTTACTGAAACAGAAAACCTGTGTCCGTGTTTTATTTTTGTCAAATCTGTCAATCCGTTCCCGATACAAAATGTATTAGAAAATAAATTTTCTTCATGTTCTTTTTGGTGAATTTTTTGAAAGTTTTAATAGTTATTCTGCTATACGGGGAGGAGACCAATCCCACAGACTTAAGATCATAAAAATCGGTCCAGTCGTTCTCGAGTTATAAGTGTTGGAACAAACCCGACTTTGTTTTATACTCGTTTATATAGATTTATCATTTATTTGTCTTTTGTCCTAAATCCACTACGGTCCTCAAATCGCCCTTAGTGCCCTCACACACGTGCTAGGCCCGCAAGTGTCACAGTTACAAGTGCATCCGGAGCTGTAACTTTATGCAATAGTCCAATTTGCACAAACGTGATGCACGTGACTAGCAAATATAGGGTGTTTTGAGTAGAAAGGATGCCTTAATACACGAAGAATTCTTTCATATTATCTTGGTGCTATGGTAACGCCTAACAAAGTATGACGCAGAAAACCAGTAGAAATAAAATTAATGACACTACAGATTACAAGCTTTGCTCAATTATTTCCGTTGGCCTGAGTCTCATTCAGATTCAGCCCACAAAGAAAAAGAAATAAAGAAAAGTTTTTATTTTCGTCCGTATGACGTATCAACAAATCATAATAATTATTACTTACTTAAACTAATTAACGACCTTCCAACAAGATGGACGGACGACCCGGTAAAGGTCGCTGGGAGTCGTTGGATGCAGGCGGCATATAACCGGTCTCTGTGGAAGTCTTTGGGGGAGGGCTTTGTTCAGCAGTTGACTTCTATTTGCTGATATGATGACTTAAACTAAACTACCTATTGCACAGGATGCATAAAAATGGCAACT
This sequence comes from Acronicta aceris, assembly GCA_910591435.1. Classification (NCBI taxonomy): domain Eukaryota; kingdom Metazoa; phylum Arthropoda; class Insecta; order Lepidoptera; family Noctuidae; genus Acronicta; species Acronicta aceris. Next base: position 1,852,779 of record OU342781.1, on the reverse strand, counting down.
GGTAACAGCCAGCTAGCAGAATTATAGCGTCAGTAAGGTGTCCGATGTTATCTAACCCATCTTCCTATCGAGCGATGAACTGTACGTATATTTGCGAATATTAAGTAATCTCCATTTGCCACTGTTTGGCCTGATATTGGCCTGCCAAATTCATTTGAATCTCTTACTACATTTTTTGACACCACAAACTATATTTCAATGGCTGATTTTAATAAGCTAATGGATCATGAAGTGTGATGCCAATCCATGGCTCTTTTGGCTGCAAAACTCGATGCTGGTGCATCCGATCCTATGATGTCTTTGAGGGTCTATGTCTAGGCATCGTCAGACATGGTGGGTGGATGTAAATGAACTCATAGCAATTGTAATTTGGAGTAAATTGTAGGTTGGCTTGCTCCATACATCTCCCGACTGGGATCGTATGAAAATCGTATGAAACTGTACCAAATTGTGCAGGAGAGCCGTCTCCTGCACAATTTGGTACAGTTTCATACGATTTTTTACGTAATAGGAATAAACTGTATGCAATAATTACAATGCGACAAACTTATCTGACCTGGTATACGTAATCGGAAATTATATCGACATTTTTTACGGCATAGGTCCTCATAACATAATCCATAACAATATGAGAAATGCGAAAGTAGCTCTGACTGTCTGACCGTTTGTTACATGTTCACGTCGAGTATAAAGATAGATTGGACTTTGAGAAAGGGCATAGGGCATAGGCTACCTTTTGTTTCTCTGAGATGCGAGTGAAACCATGAGCAAAAGCTAGTTCTAATAGATAATTGTTTCTCTACAGCATCCTGTGCTGCCCCGAGTATATCCAGCAGTTGTGACAGTGAACGGCCAGTAATCTGATTGTGTTAACTGCATTGCCAATGCATATAATGGATGGTCGTCAGACGGGGGGACCGGTGTCCGATTTAATACGCTAGACATTGACCTAGGTGTGTAGGTTGTTTACTACGTATCACAATGCTGAGCATTGGCTCAGCTTAGGCTGCGTTTCCACTAGAGATGTGCGAAAAGCTAAGCGGTGCGCGAGGAATAAGCTACCAATAGGCTCAAATTTTAGGAACGTCGCTAAAGAAAACGCTATCTAGAAAGAAAGAAATATGTTTTTTTCACCAAAGCAATGGAAAACAAACATTTACAGTAACACAGTACAAGTGAGTAGTGGGTCCTTATTGTTTTCCGGCCCGAGCAAACAGGCACTGTTTTTCACCTGGACCCCTTGTTTCCTTAATGCTAATACTATGACTACAATAAGTGTATGTATGCGTGTGCGCTTGCGAGCGAGCGAGCGTGCGTGCGTGCGTGCGTGCGTGTATATGTTTGTTTGGGTGTGTGTGTGATTTGAGTGAGTGCGTCTTCTATTTACGTTATTATTTCTTTTGGTTAACTTTGAAAAATCCTCCAAGGTTAAGATTTTTCCCGTACGAATGTCTCAGGTTCTCGGCAGCAAAATATTTCTTCATAACATAGGCAGAGGTGTACTAAATGTATAGTACAGTTTTTTGGTATGTTTAGGTCGCATGTAACAGGGGGCGAGTACATAATATCTGAACTGCGGGTGCATAACAGAACACCTCTACCTAACTTCGGGAAATACAAGCACGACGGAATATTACGTTAAAATGTTCTTATCTACTAAGGAAATCACAATTAAATCTCCACTCATTTATTCTTCCGTCATTTAAGGTGAAGTCCGCACGTACACCGCCAATCCTAATAGTACTTTCTAGAAAACCCTGTTGAATACCAACCAGGCTATTACATGTTCTACTATTTAAAGCTTTCCCGCCTCATTTGGAGAAAGTATATACTTAGGCTTCGAATGTTATGAGGTACTTTCGTGTTTATATCGATATAAGATCGATGTTATAGACCGTACAATCGATTGGTAGTTACTAAACATATAGGATAAAATGGAGGACAGTTATGCGGTTCGAGCGAGGAATTCTATGCAACGATTGAAATAAAGTATCTAGTAATATATGGACTATTCTTTATGTAGTACATACCTAGTATATACATATATGTCTGTATATATATGTGTAGGTACTATTGTCTGGACTTTAAAAGACACTAAGATTCTCCTGAGTTTGTTTCGGCTTTTCTTCTTAGAGCTAGTAAAGGCTAGTAAAAAATTGAAATGAATTTAAAATGTTATCTTGTAAAAGTGTATTTAAAATATTCACAAAATCTATGAATGATCAACTATGTTTATTACCGTAAATAGATCTTATAAGAATGCAACTAGAATCATAACGTTTGATAAGCACTTGTAAAAGATTATTCGAAATTTAAACATTTGAACTTGAACTAAGGACACTTTATATTTTTTAACTATTTTCTAACTGATGACCTCTCGAGAGAACTCGAGACCTTTGACTTGCCAGTCAAAAGGTTGTGGACCCATATTGGACACATTCCATCAAAAAATAATGTAGGTCCTCGATAATTCTACATTCCTCACAATTGGGAGAAGCAATTTTCTTCATTATGACAGCAAATTTTTCGCAGAGAATTTCTAAATAATGACCTACGGAAACCACGATAAAGTTTCAAAGATGCGCTTCCTGAACTAAGCTAGAGTCTGTAACTTTACGCTTCAAGGCTCTTAGCTTATCTGCTGTCACGAGACACCGTGCGAACGATGATTATACGAGTGCAGGAAGGATATCGAAGTACAATCCAGAAAGATAACACAGTGGGTTGTCTGAATGAGGATTTATGGAATTTTTATCTTCTCAGAAATGTTTTTTTTTGTAATGTGACGAATTTTGGGGGCTTTCATTTTCCCAAGAACAAAGGTGTTTTATTTCAACTAGACTACTAAAATACGTACTTTTGAAATTTCAAAACTAGTTACACGGTTTTTTTTATTGATTAAGTCCTCAAACGAGCTGACGAGCCTTCTGGTAGACATCGTCGCCCGTGGACACCTGCAACACCAGAGGAGTTGCTAATACGTTGCCGACCCTTAAGAGCCCCGTACGGACTACAAACTGCCAGAGCCGCTGCAACCGAGGGGAACTGGCTCTTACGTACAAAAGTCGAAACACACACCAAGGTGCTTTACGACAGTCTCCAACGTCAGGGTGGTCGCCAGCCAGTCGAACCCCAAGAGGTCCTACCACCTAGCTAGTCTGATATTTTCACGCTTCTTACGGGATGCCTATCTGAAAGGCAGTGAGGAATAGTATTCTAACCCGTTCCCACACGGGGTAAAATCCGACAATCAAACTCAAAACCTCACGGTAAGCTGCCTTTCTTGCGGTCAATAACCCAATGAGGTCTCTTATATGACTATATTCGTTTTCAATAATTATGTAAACACGTTTCTTCAATTATTTATTTGCATATACGACCGAGTATCGTCGCGCGGGTCACAAGTCGTGACAAATTCAATATTTTCATGTGTATTTTATATTAGCGACATACTAAAATCTTTTTCATGTCCATGTAAATGTAAATAAAAGTTGTATGTATTAACAAATATGCGAAGCCCGTTAATGTTTACATTTGCGGTTTCTGCACCATAATATTAAATACCTAGATCACTTAAAAAGTTCCAAGGCGCCAATTTGAAATGATTTTGTAAATGCATTCTTATTCCTCTATAAATAAAGAACATCTTTGGATGCATATTTTAAACCCTGTGCGATTATCACATATCACACCTGTACCTATCAATTAGTGTCCAATTGATGAATTCTAAAACTCACATTGGAACCGTATTTAAAAGAAACTACTTGATAGGAATAGGTAGTGGTTTTAAAAAAATATTATATTATAATCCAGGTCTTATGACGTCATTTATAAGGGTTCCGCACCTCAAAAGGTAAAAAAAGGAACCCATATAAGATCACTCTCTTGTCCGTCTGTCTGACCGTGTTGAAGTTGAAATTTATACCAGATTCTAAGGTCCGTGAAGTCTGTCCTTATTAGGTGTATAAAAATCAAGGTCCTGAGTCAACGCAATAAAAAGATATGGGCAAATTTAGATTTTCGCGAAAACTTGTAAGTACCAAAATTTACCTTAATTTTCAACCTTTTTTTATTTGTAGGATTTTTTTCTTTACCTACTTGTGCTGTAAGACCTTGCTTTTAATCAAAATTGATAATTCTAGGTCAACCGGAAGTACCCTATAGGTTTATGGTCGAAAACCTATACAATAACACGCTTATAAAAAGCAAGGTCTTACAGCCAATTTTATTATTGTGTTATAATGGGTAGGTACGGAACACTCGGCGTACGAGTTCGACTCGCACCTAACCGGTTTTTTATATAATAACACGCCTGTATACCCTGGAGGGTTAAACAGACAGTAGCAGCTCGGAGTTTGAAATTCAGCCTGATTAAAGGGTCGCCTCTGATTAAATAGGCCCTAAATATATCTACCGGCAAACTGTGGGCGATTTTTTTTTCTTTTTTTAAATGCACTAAACAGTAAATACAGTCGTAAAAATAACCATACATATCGCAAATACAATGTTTTGATCTGGACAGTAACGTAACCAATATGTGCCCTCAACAAAACACAATAACTAGACAGATAACAGCTCTATATTATAAGTAGTGTAACAGGGATAATATTAGAAATAGACGCTACTTAGGCTACACAGCACCTTCTAAGGCCCACCTGCTATGGAGGATATCTTTTACAATTTTAATATATGAATTGAATTGAAGTTAGTTTGAAATATTAGGACACCTCTGCTACCCTTCATAGAAAACATGCCACCATGCCATGTCATATTTAAGTAAAACCATAACAATTCATATAATATTTCTAGTACCTACATCAAATAAAGATATAAAAATGAAATCGATATTATTTTTATGATCGCAATCGGCGCCTACGCACCCGGGCTGTTTATTGACACATTTTATGGACGATCAATTTCACAATGTTTATGTTTTAAACTAGTAAAGCTGTTATATAATATTGTTTATCAAATTCTATTGTTTTCATTATAATATGTAGTAAATTTCTCCAGCATTTCCTATTTGATTGAATCATATAAATTAGACATAAGTACTATCACGCCTGTTCTGCCCGAAGGGTGGGGCAGATGTGTAGGTAGTAATATACACCCAAAGTTCGCCTGTATGTTTAGTCCCATGTAATAGGGGCGAGCCTGCCTGAAATGCAAACTCCGAGCTGCTACGCAGAATTCCGTAGACAAACCAAGTAAGCTGTAAAATTCATTGTATTGTATCACATACCTATCTATCTATACTTATAATAAATCTGTAGAGAGGTCAATTCTGTACATGAAATATATTTCCAAAATAACTATCAGCGGGTGATTAGTGATCGATACTGACGCCAAAAATGCAATCAGTAAAATTTTTGTCTGTCTGTCTGTCTGTCTGTCTGTCTGTCTGTCTGTCTGTCTGTCTGTCTGTCTGTCTGTCTGTCTGTATGTTCGTTATAGAAACAAAAACCACTCGACGGATTTCAACGAAACTTGGTACAATTGTTCTTCATACTCCTGGGCAGGTTATAGTATACTTTTCATCACGCTACGATCAATAGGAGCAGAGCAGTGAAGGGAAATGTTGGGAAAACAGGAGAACTTACTCCATTTTTTAAGCTTCCGTCGCGTGTGCAGCCTTAATGGTTAAAGCAACACAGAAATCATGTATGACGGAAATGTTCTCCTTAAAATTATAAAAAAAAATATTCCACGACAGCAAATGTCTATCTTTTATGGTTGACTCACAATAACACGTGTAACTCCCGATAGCTTAGCAGTTCGGAGCTTTCTGATTATATTTGTCTACTCTTACGTTAGGTGACTGACTGATTGACATAGTGATCTATCAACGCACAGCCCAAACCACAGGTTATAGTATACTTTTCATCACGCTACGATCAATAGGAGCAGAGCAGTGAAGGGAAATGTTGGGAAAATGAGTGATTCATGAGAAAGGTTTCAAGCTATAAAACATCACGCTACAACTCTTAGGAACGGGGCAACGCAGGTGAAACCGCGGGCGAAGAACTAGGGAACAAAGTAACTATTCCACGCGGACGAAGTCGCTGGCAAAAGCTAGTTTTGAAATAAAATTTATTCTTAGTCAAAGCCAAAGTCAAAATGTTTTATTTCAATTACACCACTAAAATATGTACTTTTGAAAAGTCAAAACTAGTTGCATGGTTACAAAAAGCGGGTCTTATGAAGAAGACCCGGCCAGAAACTCCATAGATACTCTTTTAAAAACAAAACTTTATTACAATATTTGAAGCGGCGGTAGCCTAATGCCTAGGGCGTCGGACTGGCGATCAGGTAGTTGCCGGTTCGAAACCCACGCTTTACACTACCGTCGTGAACCTACTCGTAACACAAGCATTTAGCTTAGCACGAGGGGTTAACAAGAATACTTTTTACAAGAAGCTTTTTTTTTAATTTAAGCTCTACAACTTTGTTCAAAATAGTTGCTGAGAATTCTGCAGTTTGATGTATAAGATTTATTCATTACACAAAAATAATTAGGGATTGCCACAGCAAGTAAGAGCTGAGCAACTCCGACAGACAGCACCCGTTCACGAGCATGACGTGCGTATCGGCGTGGTTCGACTCAACCAAATTGTAGGGAATAAAACTTATAATAAAAACTTGAGAGGTGTCAAGGGACACCCGGATGGAACGAAGTATACATTTATAAATAGTTGAAGGCTCGATTAGCGCAGTGCCATAGGATGCAAGTTCAAAATCAGCACGGAGCGAGTATTTATAAATATAATCATAATCATAATCATAATATAAACGTATGCTAGCATATGGCAAATTAATCGAAAGGAACTACTATCTTATTATTATCTTATTATACATCGCTTTTTCGTGTCGTGACAACTTTTCGTAAGATTGTTTTCCATCTAGCCCCCTTTCACAACGCGCGATAAGGAACTTCGTTCCAAAAATTCTTATTCTAAACCTAATAGCACTGCTTGACCTGTGAATCGAACCCAGAACCTCAAGCGTAGCAGTTGCGCTTGAGACCCCTGGGGCCGTATTATAACGTGTTAACGCCATCATTTTTAGGTTATAAGAAAGAGATGAGGCTATTTAAAATCAAGTTATATCTAATACGGCCCCTGGAGTAATGACGCAGTTTAAAAATACATTTTTATAAAATTCATTTTATTACGGTCGCCAGAGTTAGTTAGTATACGATCATTATCTTCAACCCACAAAATTTCTGGGGATGTGAGACCTAAAACAGTCTAAAGATAACAACGCGCAAGTGATAACTCTGGTATTGCTGGCGTCTATAGGTTAAATAAAAAAAACTATACTTACTTCCCCAGTGCTGGGCTCGAGTCCCACTCATAAACAAAGCGAAATTCATAAGTTGCGAATAAAAAAATTAAAACAAAACCAGTGTTGCCATTAACGCCAGTCACTCGTTGCCAACAAAATAACATAACGAGAAACGCTTTCTTCGAAACGAAACTCTATAAAACGTTATTTTCGTCAATTCGACGAAACTGATTGTCATCACACAGATTTACTACGTCATATAACAATGTTGCTCTGTCTTTGAAAAGGGCTGTGTTGATATGGATTTCTGAAGCCAAAGTTAATTTTATTCAAGTTCAAGTTAATTTTATGATGATGAATTACTAAACCCTTATAAGTATTCAATTTATTTGTTTGTTACGATTTCACGCCGAAAGCGCTGAACCAATCTGGATGTAGTAAGGTGTAAAGATAGAATGGATATACGAGAAGGAAATAGACAATTTTTTTCAAAAAGTACTTTGGAATTCGAGAGGTTTCGTTTCGAGGGAATACGGTAGGTAACAATTAGTAAAGGAAACATCTTGGAAGTACCTATCAAATAAGAAAAGAAAAGTTGAAAACTGTTCACGACCGCGCAAATATCACGTAATAAAACAAACGCTCTAAAAAAATACTGTTCAATACAGAACCTCCTCCTTTTTTATTTCAGTTAAAAATAGGGTTGTTTAGTTACTGCTGGGTTGTGAACTTGTGTCAGAAAGTAAATACTAAGTTAAGTACTCAGTGCGAATGCACTTAGATTATCGGATGACAATATTTATTAGTATTTATTACCACAAAAATAATACAGATAATAGGAGAAGCATAACACTTGGCTACATCTCTTTGTGATTTTTTTTGCATTTTCCATGCGAAGATTATGAAGTTATTGTAGTGAAGGAAAAATTCAATCGCCGGCAGGATTCGAATCTGTCTTCTGGTTAGATACACCAGACGCTCTGAAATTTCGATCTAGTCTAATTGAATTTTTCCGTCACTATAATAACTTGGCTATATTTTTACCTGAAACTTTTTTGATTAAATTATAATTTTGTTACACTTCTGCCTGACTCCTTTTGAGCATCTCTGTCGATCATTAAACATTCCCCGAACCGCTGTCTGGTTTGGTCGCGGTTTTTGTATATACATAATCTGTAGTAATTAGACTCTAATTAAGCTTTGTTTATCATCAACTGGCGTTACCCCGCGGCTGCACTCAGTATTTTGGTCAATTTTGGACTCGCACATCAAATTGACGAGGATATTATAATTTAAATATTAAATTAGGGTTGATAAAACTTAGACACGCTCGGAAAATATACATTATTCTATTGGTTAAGTCTATAGCGCCGCCCATGGACACCTGCAATACCAAAGGAGTTGAGTTGCCGAGGTCGTTCCACTCATTTTCAGTTGAGAACTTTATGAAGATAATCCTTCTCTAATATCTCTCTCTCTGTCTCTCTCTAATATAATTATACTAGCTTCTGCCCGCGAATTTGTCTGCGTGGACTTCAGGATTTCCGCTCTGGATAAAAATTAGCCTGCCCAATTTCATCCAGATCTGTTCAACCGTACTGGCGTGAAAGAGTAACAAACATCCATACATCCATACTCACAAACTTTCACGTTTATAATATTAGTAAGGAAGTAAAAATCAGTGATTAATTAATTAATTAATCAATGAATAATTTACTATCTTCGACTGTTTTAGGAAGTTCGTTATCAAAATGGGAAAAAATCTATGCTTAGGTATATTTTTGTTGGAGAGCCCTACGGAAGTGTCCGTCCAACTATTTTACTAACTGATATGATAAACTATCGATCTAATAGGTAACACAAGATTATATAAGTAAACTGACATTATTTATTTAAGTGGCGTATCCGATATCTGGGTAAAACATTTTTGTATACCTATAACATTAAATTTATAATTAAAAAATGCGCGCATGGTTACTGTGCTCTTGCAATACCATGGAAGTAACAGGATACCTAATTTCAAATTAATCAGACCTGTGGAAGTTGCTCACATCCCTTCATGACCTAGAAACGAGCTGATTATCTTCAAACGTCTGACCAGATTTTCTTAAATCAAATCTAAGAACATCAAGTCACCTTCCAAACAAAAAAACTGAATTAAAAATGTTTGGGAGCAACCAGGCCTCAGATACACACACGTAAAATGTGGGACACCCCTCTTCTTGCGTCTGGGGTTAATAAAATACAACCCGTAGCGTTCCGTGGACGTGAGACTCAGATTGAGAAGGATTAGGCTATTGTCCACCATGCTATAACGTCACCAGGCTAGTTTGGATGTTGGACTATAAAAGCGATGCATTAAAGGCAATTGTGTGCAGCTGAGATGTTGAAAATGCTACAGGGAATGTGTGGAGTTGCAAGGATAAGGGTGAGGAATGAGCAAGAGGCAGTTTGAAGGTGAAACCAGTTCAGAAGAAGTTATGCAGTAACCAAATGTCGTGGTATGGACAGGTTGTGATGCGTAGGAATGTTGATGTTGCTGGAAAGGTTGTGAGCATGAATGTAGATGGATATAAGAGAAGGTGGAGACCAAAAAAAAGAATAAACTGTGTGAGAGATGATACTGCTTTAAAGAAAGTGAATGATGTGATTAAGGCTGATAGAGGATTATATGAAAGAAAAGAACGTACTGCGCCGACCACAAGTTCTCAAATTTCCCCAATGGATAATAAACTCTATTATTTGGAGATGAAATTGATAATTGTCTGAAGAATTGGGATACTTAAGACCAATTTTGAAAGAAATAATTTACGTACTGCATCACATTGCAATTTTTACTGGTCTACGCAAAACAAACCATTGTTTAAATAAATATGTACTCACTTGCATATATTTACAGTAGGTACTTCAGCAATCTTACTTAATTAAACGTCAGCTCTGTACTGTTTGTTCATGCAAACAGACATGTGGCGCTACCTAGCGGCCTCTCCGAGAATTAAAAGTCTTAACAATATTTCATGTGTGGGTTTAAATGTTTGTCTGTATGCCTTTCCTGGCTATGTTGGGATCGGCTTCAAGTATTTCAATGTAGTGAGTGTACAACTGTACACCACTGCCTAACCCTCGGGGCTACGGTCATGATAATCATGACGGTACTTAACTTACTGGTTTCTGACACTTACGCGAATATTAGATATTGAAATAAAACTACTTTTTGCGGATTTTATCGCGTTATTATTATTTGATTTCCGATGTTTCGAATCCTTTACAACATCCATGGTCACGGGTAGACTAAGTTGTTGGACGTGTTGCAATTACTAACAGCTACCTTACATTTTCGTTAATTATGGCGATGCGATTCACGCAGAACGAGCTCGCCGTATCCTTTGGTCTTGCAATTTTGGCCTTGGATATTGATTTTATGGAATCAAATAATATCAATACGACGCGATAAAATCCATAAAAAGTAGTTTTATTTCAATGGTATTTCACTTTTCCAACTTTTTTTTACGTGGGAGAGCCATGCTTCGGCACGAATGGGCCGGCTCGACCGGAGTGATACCACGGCCTCACAGAAAACCGGCGTTAAACAACGCTTACGTTGTGTTTGGCCGAGTGAGTGAGGTTACCGGAGGCCCAATTCCCTTTTAAAATGTCGGCAACGCGCTCGTGACTCCTCTGGTGTTGCGGGTGTCAATGGGCGGCGGTAATCGCTTACCATCGATCCGTCTACTCGTTTGCCCTCCTATCCCATAAAAAAAAAACCTTTTTTAACATTTATATTTAGGGGTTTTAATACAATAAGGACATTTCAACTCCTCGTTTTTTCTATTCTATGTACCTATTCAATCATATATTTTATTTTATTGGAAGACACCTGGTTTTACACATTAACATAACACTAGTACAATCGTGCACAGATGCTCTTCAATATTTAATTTTGTTCGTCACTATTTGAACACGGAGGTTTTATCAATGCACACCGACACTTGTGTTTACAACTGTACTTTTTTCTACTATCTAGTGCTACCTAGCTAATTTTCCTTTTCAAGGGAAACCCCGAAAAAAAACTGCTTGTCAAGCTTTTCGGCCTGATAGCCATTAACGAACGATTTTTAAGTGTTCATACGGGACCGTCGGTTTCGCGTGCTCTCTGCGGCTTTGAAGGGTCTCGATGTAAACCCGTCGGGTTATTGAATGGTCACCCATCCATAGATTGACTCCGGCAAGTGCAGCTTAACCTTGCAGATCGATTGATCAGCGAGCGAATACTTTTCTACACAACTGTTTGTTTAGCAAATATCTAAAGGTTCCATGGAATAGGGGGCAAGCCTATTGCCATTAACCGAGCACAAATCAAAACTCTGAGCTGCTACAGAGAATTTTATAGAAAAACCCAATTACACATTGCTCGACCGATCGAACCCAGGACCTCTAGCATAACAATCGCGCGTAGGACCACTAGAGTAATGAGGCAGTCAATTTTGAAAATTTTGAAATGATGTGGACGTTCCAAAAATCCGAACGAAACGCTTTAGGTCCACTTTTATCATGCGCACCGCTGAAATATGCAATGCACTTACTTCCCTGATAGATATAATCTGGGTGTCTTTAAATCACGAATGAATCTGTTTCTTCTAGGCAAGCGCGCTCCATCGATCGCAGTCTCACTTAACATCAGGCGAACTGGCGATCAAGCGTAAACCTATCACGAATAAAAAAAAAATGTATAAACTATCTCTCAATATTTTCTACAACGATATCAAATCCTAAACATAATATCCTGTAAGTTATCACAATTTCTATCCAGATAACACGTGTCTTATCTACAATACTAGATAATATGTTAATGTCAACATCTTGACAGCTGACACGGCTGTGTTGTGTGAACTCTTGCACTCACGCGCAACGAGCGCTTGATCTCCAATCGATTTAGAACACAGCAATATCTTTAGGTGAGTGAAACCGCGGTCAACAGCTAGTTTGAAATAAATTTTGCTATTAGAAACTTAATTCAAAGTATTTGCAAGCTTAAGTGGCAGTGGGTGGGGCACATAGCTCGTAGAACTGATCGCCGCTGGGGCAGAAAGGTTCTCGAGTGGAGACCACACACCGGGAAACGCAGTGAGGAACAAAATGGACGGACAACCTGGTGAAGGATTTTTTTATAAAAAAAACCTCACTACTAGCATTATGGCTCGCACATTAGTTACTAGTATTCTTGTTAATCCCTCGTTCTAAGCTAAATGCTTGTGTTACGAGTAGGTTCAACAGGTTAGGTAGGTTCAGGTTTCCAACCGGCAATCAAATATGCCCGCCCGTCGCCCTAGCCGTTAGTCTAGGACGTCGGACTTGGTGGCGCTTTTTAACATCACTGAGAGTCGTTGGATGCAGGCGGCATATCGACCAGTCCTTGTGGAAGTCTATAGTGGAGGTCTTTTTAGCAGAGGACGTCTTTTGGCTGATATAATGAACATAATTCAATAATTCATTAGGCGAACTGGCGATCAAGCTTAAGCCTATCATGAATAAAAAAAACATGTATAAATCATAGTACTAAGTTGTATTTTGAAGATCAAAAGATAATAATTAATCTTACAATTTACAAACACTTCATAAATTTTCATACAACTATATTTCTTTCTGTTCCGTGAAGCTGTTGTTTCGTAAACCCCGCATTTTACTGTGGCTATAAAGTGGAAATCGGTTAATGTTCCGTTTACGGGACAGGAAACATGTCGCGGATTTCTGAATGTGAGTAGCTGTATTTTCTGCCTAAGAAAAAGGAGTAATAAATACAAAGAGTCAACGAAATTATCAAAATAAATGAATTCACTAATATAAGCCTGTTAAAATAATAATGTAAACAATTGCACTATAAATAAAACTTGAATTCGTCGAACAAAATACATAGCCGAAATACTGACACAGAATGACACCTTTGTTTCATTTTGTGTCAATATTTCAGCTGGTATTATAGTTTACTGAACTGTAAAAGCGGTAACATCGGAATCGCAGGCATCTTAGCGACCGACATAGTAATAAAGATTAAGAAAGTATATTATACATGGTTAAATATCAAAGACCGGCCAAATTTTAAAATTAAGACATTAAGGTCTAACCCTACGTGCATTTTAATCATTATTGTCAAATTAACACAATGTATTGTAAAAACATTCATTTGAAAATCTAAATTCATAAATATTGCGGACTTGTGGTCGCGGACGTGCGCAGTCAAAGTTATGTATTAATGTTTGCTATCTAGGTTATTGAACCGAATTGTCTTGTGGTAAGTATAATTATCCACGCGTTCTGTAATTTAGAGGTGAATAGGAATAAAACCGTTTAAAAATTAAAAAAATATTGAATTTTCTTTAACATTCTGATTCTGATTCTGAACAGCCTCTGTAACTTTGGCCGGCCATTAAAAAATACCCCTGTATCTTTATAAATCCCGGAATTTTCAATTAAAAAGCATCATTATCGATTTCATCATATCGGCCAAGGGGCGGCCACACACGTGGGAGAGCCATGCTTCGGCACGAATGGGCCGGCTCGACCGGAGTGATACCACGGCCTCACAGAAAACCGGCGTTTAACAACGCTTACGTTGTGTTTCGCCGAGTGAGTGAGGTTACCGGAGGCCCAATCTTCTTTTAAAGGTGGGCGGCGGTAATCGCTTACCATCAGGTGATCCGTCTGCTCGTTTGCCCTCCTATCCCATAAAAAAAGGGATAAACAAAGGCCTTCCCTCAGGGGAAAGACAGACACTTCCCCATAATTTATCAAAAAATAATATGTCAAAGGAATATCCACATTAAAATTTCGTACGTAAAATTCAACCTATTCTGACCCTTACCTACTAATGAATGAGCGATGACAAACAATTATGTCAATTGACGTGAAGATAACAATGGTTTTTTCCATTGATAACCAATATTGTAACATACAGTTAATCTTAATCGTTTAAACAAACATTTAGCTATGGTAGTAAATTTTAGAAATCACGACATGGAAAATCCTTGAAATAGTTCCTTGTGATATAAATGAAGTAATTTATAAAGATATATTTTAAAACTAGCTTTTGTTCGCGGTTTCACTCGTATACCACAGAACTTTTTGGGACAAAAGGTAGCCGGTATCCTTCTCCTAAGTCCAATTTATTTCTATAACATAATTAATTAAAATTGGTTCAGCGATTAGGTGTGAAAAACAGACACGTTAGATAGACCCTGGATTCATGTAGGTATGAATACTTACTTGAATTATTACCAACAAATTATGTTGATTGATATAAATAGTGAATGAGTTACTGAGAAAACACCACACATCAATAAGTAAACGACATTTATTCACGGTAAGCCTATCGTGTTCAACCCTAAGTTAAGGCAGATTAATTCAGTAGTAGTTTGGAAATTCTTTATTCACAACTTTAGATAATAATCCCATCAAAAATAATTCATGTAAAACAATGCCAAGTCTCGTGCCTTATCGGAAAACCTTTGAAAACAAGGTGGAATTTTAAAAATAAATATTTGAGAGATTACGAAACACGTTATCTTTCATTCAACAAAAGATTGATTGGTAAATCTTAGCTATGAATGGAAACAGTCATGTGTTTAGTGAGTAATGACATAAGAGGCGCGAAAGGGTTGCAAATATTTCACTAAATTCCTTCTAGACACTGATAAACTCATCATAATTTATCAGTTAACTTGTCCAAATGATAAATTTTGATGAGTGGCAACATCTAGAGATGAGGAATTTGTTTCTTTTTTTTAAATAGATTTTCATTGCCAGATCAAATGTCAAGAATCAGTATTGTTAGAAAGAATAGGCGCTACATTGGAATATTTCCGCCTCATTTGATCTATTATCATAACTATTTTAGTCTGGAGTGTATTTCTACAATGTAAACGTAATAAAATATATTATGTGCGGTATTTAAACGTGGGTCATATGCGCGCACCGTTACATGATTACTCTTGAGTTACCGAACGCCGGACCACTTGAAGTGTATTTCCATTGTAATGAGGCTTTTACAAATTTTAAAATCGAGTTCAGTTATTTTTTTAGGGATAGGTATGACTGACATAATATCATCACAGGATTTTTTTAATATACGATATTTATATGGAAATTTTAATAGATCCACATAATGTATAAGTATCTCCTGCCGGGGTAAGTATTTAGTGTTTTATTTTCTTCTACATCACATCCCTTAACAATGACTTATTTCGTCGCACGATCTGTTTGCGATGTTTGAATCGTGACTGAATCGAAATGTTTGAGAATGTTCATAATAAAATAGCTGTAAAAAATGACGGACTTTTATACAAATATTCACCTCCTTTTCATTATCTTAGGGATTGAATTTCCAAAAATCCTTTCTTAGTGCTCGTCTACAGTGCAAAAGGAACCAGCATGCAAACTTTCAGGCATCTAGCTCCTGTAGTTTCGGCTGTGCGTTGATACGTCATCCGTCAGTCAGTCAGGTTCTTCTTTTATTTCAATAGATAGAAGATACCTAAGATAGATTGTTGTAAATCAATATTGTCATGTAGGTAGAGAAATTAACATTAATTATATTCAAATTTATATTGGGTAGGAGGGTAGGTAGCCTGCCTCATTGCCCGTTGGTCTTTGTCGCAATCTTGGCTACTGAGGCTAGGTTGGTGGGTTCAGTACCAGCTTGGATTTGTGCCCGGTTCTTAGACCGGTCCAATAACATTTACCAGCGAACTGTACGACAGATATACAAAAGTTGGTATCAGACAAAAAGTCTTTTAAAGCTATTAGCTTCATGAACAAAAACCGTATCGTGAAACAATGGACACGTGCACCGTGTCAAGTGTCAGTAACAAGGCCTGCTTTCTTCCGAGCACAGACTACATTATTTCCGCTAAACCACCATCAAATTGAACTTTATCACCCCACGCAATAAGGTCCATTTCACTAACACCAGGATATAGACACCTTTGATTTTGAACCACTTGAAAATTGTACATTCAACTTTTGTATTATGAATGTTATTATTATGTTATTTCGGGATTGTTCTGTGTTTATATGGGGATAAGCAGAGGTGTAGGGTGTCATAACATATTAGGTTGGATTACCGATGTTATTGTTGTGGCAGGTTGTTAATATCGCCTACATCCAGGGCTGTAAGAACCAAAAGGCAAAGTAGGTAACTGCTTTCTTGCCCCGTGCCTCGAGATAATATAACAAGATTTTTTTATGAAGGGAACGAAAGCTGTACCTTAAGAGTCGGGCTGCAAGAGCCCTAGTCAGTCATAACTAAATCTAGGCTTTTTTTGTAGTACGGATAATTCTATTAGATCGTCTGCCTGTTGAGGTGGCTGGAAGAGTATTGACGAAAAAACGTACATAACTAAAACCAGATTCATGACATTTGTAGCAGCCATGACAGGAGCTAGATCTAGCCTTGCGTACACTACTTTTTAGTTACTTGAAGTATTAAGTTAAGAGTCCGGCGGAGCGAATTTCTCTTACAAACGTAATTCCGAAATAAATCGTAATTCAAACGCAATTTAATCAAATTCTGTTATTATTCGGATTCGGATACCGTTAATCTAGGTTCCTACGTTACCATTTTGTCCAAAATACTTCACTGAAAATAAATGTAAGCGAATACAATTTTTGATAACTTTACCAAGTTTGGAACTATTTTTCGGTCTTTTATTTCCAGTGAACTAGTAGTAGATGAAATCGTACCGTAGGAACCTAGATTAATGGTATCCAAATCCGAATAATAACATAATTTGATAGAATATTGTCTGGATTACGATTTATTTCGGAATTACGTTTTTGTGGGCAGTTCAAGCTCCGCCGGACCCTTAAGTTAAATTCCTTCGCCCGCCATAAGCATAACATACAAAAATCAAATCAACAATTGTATTCCCTGAAGGTTTAGGAAGAAAAAACATTTATTTAGTACTAGTTCTTCGCCCGTGGTTTCACCTGCGTTGCCCCGTTCCTAAGGGTTGTAGCGTGATGATATATACATTGATAGCTTGAAACCTTTCCCATGAATCACTCATTTTCCCAACATTTCCCTTCACTGCTCTGCTCCTATTGATCGTAGCGTGATGAAAAGTATACTATAACCTGTGGTTTGGGCTGTGCGTTGATAGATCACTATGTCAGTCAGTCAGTCACCTAACGTAAGAGTAGACAAATATAATCAGAAAGCTCCGAACTGCTAAGCTATCGGGAGTTACACGTGTTATTGTGAGTCAACCATAAAAGATAGACATTTGCTGTTGTGGTATATTTTTTATATAATTTTAAGGAGAACATTTCCGTCATACATGATTTCTGTGTAGCTTTAACCATTAAGGCTGCACACGCGACGGAAGCTTAAAAAATGGAGCAAGTTCTCCTGTTTTCCCAACATTTCCCTTCACTGCTCTGCTCCTATTGATCGTAGCGTGATGAAAAGTATACTATAACCTGCCCAGGAGTATGAAGAACAATTGTACCAAGTTTCGTTGAAATCCGTCGAGTGGTTTTTGTTTCTATAAAGAACATACAGACAGACAGACAGACAGACAGACAGACAGACAGACAGACAGACAAAAATTTTACTGATTGCATTTTTGGCATCAGTATCGATCACTAATCACCCGCTGATAGTTATTTTGGAAATATATTTCATGTACAGAATTGACCTCTCTACAGATTTATTATAAGTATAGATGAAAAAACACACACAAAACAATTTAGAGAAATTCATAAAAAGGTAATGTAAAGAACCTACTTTATGTGGCGCTGATATTCTGCTGGATCCCTGTGACGTACGGGTATCAAGCAAACCACAACAGTTAGGCAGAGCCGTTTTTATATACACCCACAGTTCGCCGGCATGTTTAGGATGAAGCGGCGGTAGCCTAATGGCTTGCGATCAAGTGGTTGCCGGTTCGAAACCCGCCTATTGCACTACCGACGTGAACCCACTCGTAACACAAGCATTTAGCTTAGCGCGAGGGGTTAACAAGAATACTTGTAATGTGCGACCCATATTGCTAGTAAGGTTTTTTTTTTTTAAAAAAAAAGGTCCCATATAATAGAGGGCGAGTCTAAGAGCCCAAATTACTAAAATACGTGCTTTTGGGAAGTCAAAACTAGTTGTACGGTTTTTTTTATGGATTAAGTCGACAAACGAGCTGACAAGCCACCTGGTGGTAAGTAATCATCGTCGCCCATGGACACCTGCAACACCAGAGGAGTTGCTGATGCGTTGCCGATTTTAAGAGCCCCTACGGACTGCAGACTCCCAAAGCCGTAGCAACCGAGGGGAACTGGCTCATACGTGCAAAAGTTGAAACACACACCAAGGTGCTTTACGATAGAGTCCGACGTAAGGGAGGTCGCCAGCCAGTCAGACCTCAAGAGGTCCTACCACCGAGCAAGTCAGATATTTTCATGTCTTACGGGATGCCTATCTGAAAGGCAGTGAGGAACAGTATTCTAACCCGTCCCTACACAAGGTAAAAAAGTGGGTCATAAAATCGGTTCGGTTACAAAAAGAAGAGCTGGCAAGACACTACATAGATACTCGTGTAGTAAAAAAAGCTATTGCAAGCTACTTACCTTTTCAAAAGAAATATATTATTTAGGTACTGTATGTATATACCGTTAGCATAAAGGTTATGTGTCAATCTCGTGAACAAGTTAATTATCATCGTGCGATCAGCTTTTACGCTACGTGTAGTGGGTTCGATCCCCGCACGGAAAATTTTTCTACGAGTCCTTTCGTGATGGTATATTATATTTGATGGTATGTATGAAGATTGCCCCCCAATTACATCTTAGGAGAAAATATTCTGAACTAAAAATCTAGCCTCGTTGGTTGGGTAAACACACCGATTGGTCTCATAATTGATAATTCTGCGTAAATAACATTGGATCTGTCAAAAAAAGCAAAAAGTCAACGTCACGCGGTGTTCCCAGGCGGTCACCCATCCAAGTACTGACCGCGCCCGATGTTGCTTAACTTCGGTGATCGGACGAGAACCGGTGTTTTCAACATGGTATGGACGTTGACAACAGTGACATCGAAATAGATGTTCTTAATTCTGTATCGTAGGTATTTTATCTAATCTAAATATTTTTTTTATTATTTTCTTTTAGCAACTAATGGAGTGCAAATTATTTGAATCACCAGGAAATACTTAATACCTACTCTATTTTCTTGATTTTCACGATGAATAATTATAGGAACGTAGGTACCTACATACCTACTTAAAAGTTACAATGAAAGATAATTATAGCAAAAAAATCGGGTGACTGTCTTACTGTTACGTTACAGGTCATTCACCTATAACTGATGTATGTTCTATTGTGTATTAATATGGATATACCTCTGTAGATAGAAAGTGAACACTGCTTGAAAATCATTGCATTAATTTTTATTAGGTAAGTATTACATCAATCTCTTCTATAGTTTGATGAGAAATTGGTATGAATGTAAAACATTAATTATGTTACACATCATAAATTGACATAATAATAAAAATGTTTCAATTCGAGTCGTATTCATTAATATCAGTATGGTAACACGCGTGACGTAATCTCAGCTACGATACCAAGCATCTATTTTAACATTACAGTCGTCAACGTCCATACCATGTTGAAAACACCGGTTCTCGTCCGATCACCGAAGTTAAGCAACATCGGGCGCGGTCAGTACTTGGATGGGTGACCGCCTGGGAACACCGCGTGACGTTGACTTTTTTGCTTTTTATATTTATTTTTATTATTTTCGTTGCTTTTTTTTTATTTTGCTTTTTTTTTGTCAAGTCAAAAAAATTTTGTTGTCTTACAAAAAAACAAATTTCTTGTAAATCATTGCACGGATTGCAATGTTGTTTTAGCATAATTACTTGTGGAATCTCGGACAGAACCAATCAAAATTCTTTACAATCCATTAAAATATCAACAATATTAGTACTTACTGTACAGTAACAGTACAAAATAATGATTCTCAATAATTTATCACTTTCTATAATTGTTTCGCAACACGCAGACGATGATTTGATAGTGCGCAGTAATGATGGTAAATTATTTTAACAACTGCGAATTTTTTCGTCAAAATTATACACTTCGATAAATCGATAAAAAATGTAACATGTTAACTGTATTTATTATTATTATTAGAAAGAGCTGTCATATTATAATTTATTACAAAAATATAGAATAGAATAGAATATTCTTTATTGCACACCAAAAAACAAAAAAAAATAAAAAATATAATATACCAAGTTAGCTCTTTTGAGATTTGGATTGGCATATGTATGACTTACTAGCTTTTTGCCCGCGACTTAGTCCGCGTGGAATAGTTACTTTGTTCCATATGAACTTTCATCCCCTATTTCACCCCTACATAGGCCGAAATTTATTAATTATTTTGTCCGCGGCTTCGCTCGCGTTAAGAAGTATTATTAATAATATTTTGTTCGTCTTAATTTATTCGTTCCATTAGGTACTGATAGTTCAAACTATTACATTTACATCATCCCTTATTTTATCCCCATGGGGGTTGAATTTATCAAAATCCTATTTAAGCGGACGTCTTCATCATAGTAGCTTCAATGTTGTCGAATGTGTTAACCAAAGCAAAGGTGACATAACTGCAGTGTCTAAAGTAATTGGTTTCCGGTATTTTGAAAGCGAAAGTATCAAAATTGTGTGAAGTCGTTCTTGAGATGCACTTATGCAAATAGAGAAATATTGACGTTTTAGTTCCGTATTGTATTGTGCTAGTTTCTACATGCTATCACGCCTGTTTTCCCCAATGGGTTAGGCAGAAATGTACTAATGTACACCGTTCGTTCATGTTTAGGTGCGATATAATAAATTATTAATTCTCATAAGTATTTCATAGAAGTAAAATTTGCCATATGACATCAAACGGTCGCGCTGATAGCTCTGAAAGAACTAGTTTACAAAGAGAGTGGAATAAATACGATCCAATAGTTTGATCAGACAATCGGAGACAAAATCGGACGCATATTCTCGGCCTTAGAGTCATTTCCTGTAGTAAGAACATTGAGCTTAATATTATAAATAAAATTCTTACTAGCAAAGTTCCTCAGCAAACTATGCAGATTCCTCTGTAACCGGAAACATACCTGTAACATAAACAAATACAATATTTAAATCCAAAGTGCAGCAAAATTTTCCTGTGTCCACTGTGTGTACCACAAACCCACAATTATGTAGGTACCCATGCAGGTAATCTCATCGCAGTGCAGGTCATTGAGGTATTAAGTACTACACAGACCACACGCAAATTAATCGTTACTTAATGAATTACAGTAAATTGCGCCGCGATTAATTGTATGAATTCTGGGTAATCGTGCACCATCGTTGACTGTCATCGCTAGTGAAAGGAGTCGAATATTGAACAAGACTTAGATAAAACAACACTTAAGTTATCGGCGCATGCGCTAACTGCAAGGAATTAAGAACCTTTACATAATGTTTTATCTAAACCTTTACAAAATTCTAACAACTATTCTAAAACAAGTAGGAAAGTGTATTTAAAATGTTGGTCATCCTAAATTGCCTAAAAATAGAACCATTCCAATTTAGCCAGCTTTCAAACAACCAAACGCTCTAAAATTAGTTCATTCGTTTGGGATCTAAAATTCAACAGACGTAAAAAGAACATTAGGTATTAAATCTTTAAAACTTGTATTTATTTGCGAGGTTAGTATGTGAGACGTTCCATTACAAAATTAATATATTATATAGTACTTGTTTACAGTACGGTACCTAGTACATAATACCTCAATAACGTAGGTAAGGAAACTGCGCACCGCAAACCCACCGCAGTGTAGTAGTAAAGGTTATATTTATTTATTTATACTGGAATTGACGCGTGCCATAAATTGCTAGGAAGCTAGAGGTAGCTTACTAGATGTGCCTAGCATTCGGAACAGTTAGGAGCAGATTTATTAGCGTTATAAATGCGATTACGCTTACTTTTTAGTCGGCTACGAAAAAGGAAGAGTAATGAGTTCAACAGTTTTTGTATGTTTGATCCTAAGTAGCTCAAAGATGTTTTGTGAAATGAAGAGTCGGCGTGACGGTCGTCTTTACAGTAAGATGGTTATAACTTACAACAATATTTCCCCGACCTAATTTATTTGTAGGTCCGTTTCTTTATTTTAATAAAATTTTCATAAGTTCACAACAACGCAATTATATTTTGACACCTGTTATTTCTAGTGGGATAACTTATCGACATCTGGGTGAAAATATATCGGCACAGAACCTTCGAATAGGGCCTATTCCAGTATACCCTAACTTCATGGTATAGAAAGCTGTGTACCGCGTGGGAATACTGGTTACTACACGGACTCGTTAGTGGAAGTGCACAAACATGCTAGTTTTTACAACTAGCCGTACCCAGCTCGTAAGTATAGCGTTGAGGTGATCGACGCGTATAATTGTGTTAGGTATATGTGCGGATAATTTTATTCTTTTCGGATATCTGTGCGGATATTTTTTTATTTGGAAAACTGTAAGCTTTTGGTATGAAGTATTTGATTTAAATAAATAAACCCATCTTTGAACAGCTTTCTTTAATATTATTCGGATAAATTTATAAAACGAAAGCGGCCATTTAATTTACTTATAATTATATTATAAACAAAATTATTGCAATCATATTGCAGAAACTAAGAAATTTCTTAATAAAAATCTTATCAAAATTATAAGTAATTTCCGAGATATTCGAAAAGAAAGACAGACACGACGGGAGTCTTTATTTTATGAGGTTGGTACGACAATGCAGTAATTTTGTATTTCTAAACTGGTTCAAGTATAACATAGTGTACTCCACTCTCTATAAATATTATTTTGAAGTATTAGTTTACGGTGAGTTTATTTATAAAGCATAAATTGCGCTGTCTCTGGTCTCGCCCACACGATCAGAGATGGAGGTGCCATAGACATTCTAGTTCATTTCTGGGATATAAGTATTTTTATTACGACCTACTTCGAATAAAATATTTATGAGTACAATGTTCAAAGCATTTCATATTTGATGTATTAATAAT
The DNA here is from genome assembly GCA_910591435.1 of Acronicta aceris. Classification (NCBI taxonomy): domain Eukaryota; kingdom Metazoa; phylum Arthropoda; class Insecta; order Lepidoptera; family Noctuidae; genus Acronicta; species Acronicta aceris. The sequence goes on along the minus strand of OU342781.1, from coordinate 1,829,407 downwards.
TTTTTTGAATAAGAGAAATCTTTAATATCAGACCCTGTAAATACTTTATGTCTTATTTGCAGCTCCATAATTGTTTCTTTCTTTCTTTTTTCTTTCTTTAACTGTGTACACAGAATAGAAAAAATATTGATGCTCATGATTTGTCGGCCCATAACTGTAACTGCACAATCATTAATTCATCAGAGAAAGCATATATTTTTTTGTTAGTACAAAAGAAAGCATATAATTTTTTGTTATTTACGTTAATTTTTAACTTTTTTTATTGTTCGGAATTTTCCCTTTACTTGTACTATAAGACCTGCTTTTAACCAAAATTCACAATTCTAGGTGATCCGGAAATACCTTATAGGTTTTGGGTCGAAAACCTATATGGTACTCGTAGTTCCCGTTGACCACAAAATTTGGCAAAAAGCAAGGTCTTACAGCACTTTATGTACTTTATGTATTACTAGCTTTTGCCAGCGACTTCGTCCGCGTGGAATAATTACTTTGTTCCCTAGTTCTTCGCCCGCGGTTTCACCTGCGTTGCCCCGTTCCTAAGGGTTGTAGCGTGATGTTTTATAGCTTGATACCTTTCTCATGAATCACTCATTTTCCCAACATTTCCCTTCACTGCTCTGCTCCTATTGATCGTAGCGTGATGAAAAGTATACTATAACCTACCCAGGAGTATGAAGAACAATTGTACCAAGTTTTCACTGATAGTTATTTTGGAAATATATTTCATGTACAGAATTGACCTCTCTACAGATTTATTATAAGTATAGATAGAAGATATCATTAAAAGGTACCATCATAATAAAGCATCAATTTCTCGGATATTTTCGAATATTTCCCAAAAAACCACATCTCTATCGCCTAAACTTGAGGTTGAAGTATAAGGTCGTATTTGGTAACTTTAACACCTCATTTAGCGCTATAATTATGCTTTATGTAATATTTTTATTATCATTGAAGGTTACAACCCACATATTTAATACTAGCTTTTTGCCCGCGACTTCGTCCGCGTGGAATAGTTACTTTGTTCCATATGAACTTTCATCCCCTATTTCACCCCTACATAGGTCGAAATTTATCAAAATCCTTTCTTAGGGGATGCCTACGTTATAGTAGCTATATGCATGCAAAGTCTCAGCCCGATCGGTTTAAAATTGACAAAGTTTCATACAAACTTTCATCCCCTATTTTATCCCTTTGGGGGTAGAATTTATCAAAATCCTTTCTTAGCGGCTCCAGTGGTTTGTGCTGTGCGTTGATAGATCACTATGTCAGTCAGTCAGTCAATCACCTTTGAGTTTTATATATATTATTTAAATTTTTCAAAACGTAATTTTTGCTTATTATTTACTCCAAATTAGGAGTAGGTAGTTACCTAAGTTTAAAAGAAATATTATTAAGTCGTTACATTCAAATTACTTATACTTTTTTGGGAATCAAACCTTGAGTACTGTAGATGGACGCGGCACTTGAGTCATGCATTACTCTCCTAGTCTTATCTCCAACAATTTTAAGGTCATAACATACATTAACATACCATCACGCCTGTATTCGCCGAAGGGTTAGGCAGAGGCGTACTTAATGTACACCCACAGTTCGCCGGTATGTTTAGGTCCCATATTATAGGGGGCGAGCCTATAGCCATTAACCGGGCACAAATCCAGACTCCGAGCTGCTACTGAGAATTCCATAGAAAATCCCAATAACACTTTGCTCGACCTGGGGATCGAACCCAGGACCTCTAGTGTAGCAGTCGCGCTTGGGAACACTAGACTAATAAGGTCGATCTATCTAGATACGGCTGAATACCTACTGATTCAGACTGGACTGTAAAAAAGGGCAATACCGGTATTGTATTTTTTGCTAAAGTTTATGATACAATTACATGTTACTAAGCTTTATTTAATTTGTAGCAAGAAAATTACCATGCGGATAAAGTCAAAGGAGAAAGCTAGTGAATAAATCCGAGGCAACAATTCAAGGCCAAACCTAAAAATACGCATTTTAAATCCGATTCAAGTTTGAACAAAAAACGCTAATCGAGTTTGCAAATGACCCAAAAACTAGTTTTCGGAAAAAATGCGAAAAATTTTAGACAAAGAAATGCTAATTAGTGAGAGCTCAGGTAGATTCTTAGAAATGAACAAACAGACAGACCGACAATGCTATTGTTTGCGTTTTGTTAAGTCTTTTATACGGATGGCATTCATAAATAGTAAAGCTTAAACTATTTAAAAAAAAGTTGGAGGTTGTCTCATGTAAGGGAAGGCCTATTTATAACCGGTCAAAAGTCCAAACTCGAGCATCGACTGAGAATTTCACAGAAACCCTAATGTTTTAACATACTATCACGCCTCTATTCCCCGAAAGGTTAGGCAGAGTTGTATTAATATATACTCACAGTTCGCCGATATGTTTAGGTCCAATGTAATGGGAGTGAGCTATTGCTATTGCCATTAACCGGGCAAAAATCCCGAACTCCGTGCTGATAATGAGAATGCCATAGACAACTCCAGTAAGACTTTTCTCGACCTGGGATTCGAATCCAGGACCTCTACCGTAGCAGTCGCGATAAGGACCGCTAGGTTAATGATACAGTTAAATAATTTAATCAACCTGGAAACCGAACCTAACATAATTCCAATCACTATACCACTTAGGACCACTAGACTAATCGGGCAGTTAAATATTTTAATTGACCTGGAAACCGAACCCAGCATACTTCCAATCACTATACCAATCACCAATGGGGCTGTTTCTAAAACATTTTTGTTACGAACTAAACATGCTGGTGTCAATCCACACTAACATTATAAATTCGAAAGTAACTCCGTCTGTTACGTTATCACGCCAAAACCGCTAACCCAATTTTGATGAATTTTGGTACAGAGACAAATTGGATCTTGGAGATGGACATAGGATAACTTTTCTCTCGAAACATCCTTTGGGTTGCGAGTGACACCGCGGGCAAGAGCTATCTATATTATAGTCTATACCTAATATTATAAAGAAATTAAAAATGTTTGTAATGAATAATTTCAAAAACTACTGAACCGATTTTAAAAATTGATAAATGATAAATGATATTTATTTCTGTAAATAGATCGTATAAGGACACTTTTACAAGTCATTTTTTTTTAAACTAGATGACATCGGCATTTCCTAACTGATGACCTCTGAGAAGAAACACCGAAACAAACACAGAGAATCATGGTCTCTTTTAAAGTCCAGACATCAGATTATTTCACTAATAGTACCTACCTATGCTACATTATCATCATTTTTCCTTTATTCGTGACTAGCTTCCGCCAGCGGCTACGCCCGCTTTATCAACGACCCATGTCACTTCCCAGAACAAAATAATCAAATAATTTTCCCGTTTTTGCAACATTTTTTAATTGTGCTCCGCTCCTATTAATCGTAGCGTGATGAAAAGTATACTATAACCTGCCCAAGAGTATGAAGAACAATTGTACCAAGTTTCGTTGAAATCCGTCGAGTGGTTTTTGGTTCTATAACGAACATACAGACAGACAGACAGACAAAAATTTTACTGATTGCATTTTTGGCGTCAGTATCGATCACTAATCAACCGCTGATAGTTATTTTGGAAATATATTTCACGTACAGAATTGACCTCTCTACAGATTCATTATAAGTAATAGATAGATATGCGTTCGGCGGCACTGCGATCTACGATGGAGCGCGCTTGCCTAGAAGAAACCGATTCACTTGTGACTTAAAGACACCCCAGATTATATCTATCGGGGAAGACCCATTTGGGAAGCGCATTCCACATTTCAGCAGTACGCATGATAAAAGTGGACTTAAAACGTTTCGTTCGTATTTTTGGAAGTAAGAGTAAGATCCTTAATAATATTAAAAACGTGAATGTTGTGAATATGGATGTTTGTTACTCTTTCTCGCCAGAACGGCTGAACGGATATCGATGAAATTTGGCACACAAATAAATTATAGCATGGAATAATACATAGGCTACTTTTTATCCAGGTCGGACCCAATCCTGAAGTCCACGTTCACAAGTTACTTTAGGTCGCGGAAACCGCAGTCAGCAGCTATAGGTAATCATTTTAAATAGGTTTCTAACTGCGACACCTAGAAGCCTGCATAGCCGATAACCCACACAATAGGCACGCGGCACATCAACCATTCACTACACTTGTAGAATGCTTGCTATTGCCTACTGTAGGACCACCATAGAATTTGGGTGTAAACGGACTGTCCCAAATCTGTATAAATCAAAATCAATTCCCGCATGTATCAAATCACTACTTAACAAGTCTTAAGAACGGCTCGACCAATTTAGCTATTTTTTTCTGTATTTTTAACTGTCAGGACAATACTATTCAGCGTTTTTGATAACAATTGTGGTAATTTAAAAAAAAAAGACGTGTGGCACTCGGGGACTGCCGCGGTAAAGCTATTGCATAGCGTTTTTTATCAACTTATGTAATACAACCAATGCCACCTAAAGGCGGGTTGCTGAACTAAAGAGACAAGCGTGTTTCTCTTTAGATCAGCAACCCGCCTTTAGGTGGCATTGGTTTTTATCAACTTATGTAATACATCCAATGCCACCTAAAGGCGGGTTGCTGAACTAAAGAGACAAGCGTGTTAGGTTTTTTTCGTTACGGAATTTCTGGATTCGGTCCCCACGCTCAAGGCCCGCGATATAAGCTATGCAATAGCTTAAAATCTCATAGTTATTACGATTTTCAACGGCTAAAACGTAGGATTAAGTACTAGGAATTGAATGCGTTACAATTTTATATATATTTTTTTCATTTATAATTTTAGTTCTTAATATAAATGATTGTAAATCGTAACTGCGCCCTCGGACAAAATGTGCCCCAGATAATCCCAATTTTAGTCCACAATCGCATGGTATCCCTACTTGAACGTATCAGTAATGCTGACCCAGGATTGTACGTGCTTGTCCGTGGTTTAGATAACTGCGCGTCACCATGTAGCTACCGTGTGTTAAGACATATATGTATGTGCGTATTGCAGCTTAATACAGGGCATTGGGAAGTTTCAGAATGTGTAAAGACGTGGTCACACTACATGAGCAGAACTTATACAAGACAACAGCTGTTGTAATGCATGGAACTGTTTACGGGGAGCTGAGGCGAAACTCCCTCTCTCTCTCTCGCTGCTCGCCAAAGGAGTCTTATCACTACATGGTATAAAACAAAGTCGCTGTCGCTGTCTGTCCGTCCCTATATATGCTTAAATCATTACAACTACGCAACGGATTTTGATGCGTTTTTTTTACTAGATAGAGTGACTCAAGAGGAAGGTTTTGAACTATTTAACATTACGCTACGTCTCTTAGGAAGGGGGCAACGCGGGTGAAACTACGGGCGGGCCACTAGTTGCAAAATAATCAAAGATTGTAAGGAAAATAATCACAAATGCGAAACATATACAGACAGACGCGGCGGGGGAGAAGACTTTGTTTTTATATAGTGATAGTGTTTTTGTGGCTATAGGATCAGTGTGATCGTAGTTGGTCTATTGTGATGGCCACTCGATGAGTTACAGTTACGACCTCCCTTACGTCGGAGTCTGTCATAAAGCACTTTGGTGTGTGTTTCATCTTTTGCACGTAAGAGCCAGTTCCCCTCGGTTACTGCGGCAGTCTGCAGTCCGTAGGGGCTCTTAAGGGTCGGTAACGCATCAGCAACTCCTCTTGTGTTGCAGGTGTCCATGGGTGACAATGACTAATTAGTGGCTCGTCAGCTCCTTTGCCAATATAATCCATAAAAAATAGCACTGTGATCATCGGAAACTAATATAAGGAAAAGATAAAGTGCTTCGTTCTAGGAAGTAGCGCCTTGAGGCCCGTTATACATAATTAATGATGTCATATTATTCTGTGCCAGTGATCACGTACCTACATACTCTTGTCCTTGAAATCGATTGAACTTAAAGCTTCCTTGGTAAAGAGAAATATAATTTGAAAATGTATAACATAACTAGCTTCAGCCCGCGACTTTGTCTGCGGTGGACTTCAGAATTGGGTCCGACCTGTCCCAAATTTCATCCAGATCCATTCAGCCGTTCTGGCGTGAAAGAGTAACAAACATCCATACATCCAAACTCCATACTCACAAACTTTCACGTTTATAATATCAGTAAGGATATACCACGCCTGTATTTAGGCACGCCTTAGGCAAGCAAGTACACTCTCAGTTCGCAGGTATGTCTAGGCCCCAGTCCCATGTAATAGGGGGCGAGCCTATTGTCATTAACCGGACACAGTTAAAACTCCGAGTTGCTACTGAAAATTTACAGAAAAACCTATTCACTTTGCTCGACCTGAGAATCGAACCCGGGACTTCTAGCGTAGTAGTCGCCACTATATTAGTCATTCAGTTAACAACAAAATATAAATGTATAATTGCTTAAAATGGCGCAAATTAGTGTGATTTTAAAGGGGATAAATATAATGACCAACAAATTTGGTAAATTGATCACCAAAATGCTTACCAAAATGAATAAATGGTCACCAAAAATTAGGTTTAGGTTAGGTTAGAACTTATTTTGGTGATCATTTACTATTTTTACCCGACTAGGAAAAAAGGATACCCTTCCTTTTTTCGTAGTCGGGTTTATTTAGTCGGGTAGTATGAGTTTAACAGTCTATGTATGTATGTATGTATTGTATGGATGTTCGATTCCAGCTCAAAAACTACTCATCAGATTTTAACAAATGAGGTGTCGATTGATTCGTCTTCGCAGTAAGATACTTATAGGCTATACATTTTTTGGCAATATAAAGTGATTTTTTGCCATAACATTTTACTAGATCTGGTGGTTAGTTAAACGTAAGCCGATTTTAAATTCGCAATTGGTTATGCTGATGTATACTCGATGGGATCCAGTGTGAATCACAGCCTCACATGGTGGTATCTAGTGAATGTCATTAATTCCCTAACTAATTCCCTCACTAATTAGGCCCTGACTATCGGGCCGTTCAAGTATTACGTAAGCAGATTTATTACAATTATTTACTCCCCCATCCGTCTTGTCAGCAAAAGTAAGCTAAGCTCTTACCCCCCATGTTTACGTAAACATTGTTATATAAAATATTATTTGTGGGAATCCCCGAAAATGCGTTTCGTTTACAAAAATAGGCTATGTGTAAAAAAGTAAATTAACGAATTGCTAACATAATCACCATCTAAACCCTTTCACCCCCATTTGATGAAAAATAAGCAAAGCAAAGACCCCTACAGGCCCCTATAGCGCAAAGTAAGATAAGACAAGGTACGGTTTTTGGCCAGGACGAGTCCTACATACTATTCCGTCTCCCCAGATGGCAGACGATCCATAAGAATGTTCCGCTCAAAAAAGAATCATAGTTGTAGATACTTTGGTCTAAAGCCGCAAATTCTGCTGCTGAGCATGAGGTCCTGGATTCAATTCCCATGTCGGGAAAATTGACAACAAGACTCCTAAAACATACCGGCAAAGTCTGGGTAGCAGACCAGCACACCTCTGCCTAAACCTTCAAGGAATACAGGCGTAATGGTACAGTGGCGACCAAAAGTCCATAGCCAATAGCTTGACGTTTTGTTTGACTGTCGACCTTCTATTCATTGTCGTTAACAAGTGACACGCACTGGCTGTATCGAGCTCGCTCGTACTGTTCATAGCAATGTAATCCTTAGCGTGCTTATGGACTTTTGAGCGTTTACTGTAAATTATGTTACGTAACTACCTATGTGTACAGGTATAAAAGCAATGTTTAAATTAACCTTTGTTTAATCTATTTATGTGTGTGTAATTGTACGCACAGCTTACATAACGCATTTAAATCTGAACTACTCGGTCAGTTGGCACATTTCACGTCTATTTTAAACGCAGCTTAAGCCACCTTTAGCTGATAGACAGACTATGATTCATTGCATTGGGTAACTGATACTGTACAGGGGGTGTGTCTATACGTAAGAGATCGCCCTGCCAAGTATTTGAAGGTTGGAAGGGTTAATCAACATACAAGGGTTCGGCAGGTTCAGAGTTCGCTGGTATGTTTTAAAGTCAGATACAATAGCGGCGTGCATATTGCACCCAAACTCCTAGCTGCTACTGAAAATTACATAGAACAGCGCAATAACACGTATTGTGAATTTTCGGATGTAAGAAGGTAAGTGCGGTTTTTACCCATCCTTTGTTTACGGAGAAACCTTCAAAGGTAAGCGGTCTTCGGGGATTAGACCGGGGAGTGTGGGATTTTTACTCACTAAAACCATCCCAGTAGCCACGACCAGCACATAAAGGGATACCATGTCCTTTTAGAAGACCACCCCAGAACCCCCCTAAGGCAACGCCCGTTTAGGCTCATCCCTGGGGATACTGTAAAGCGATCTCCCCTGCACCTCACTGTGCATGGCAGCACGTAACTAGTATACTGCCGTCTTCTTTGAAGTCACCCGATGGACGAACAGATCCTGGTTTAGGTGACGCAGGCGAGGTCTCGGCCTGTAAGATGCTGAGGCAGTTACCTCCCCGGTGTCTTCTTATCCGAGCAAGATCGGCGCTCTTTCACGATCCCGCTCGGCCGCCTTCTGGGTCATCACGGTCTCAGAAAAGGAAGCCAATTCAGCCCAGTTATCTTTTTCTGCTAGCATAGCCTACACTCCTGCTGGCAAGGACAGATCTCACCCGATCCCGGCAGCCAGAACGCGGTTTTTACACTGCTGCCTCTAGAGGGGGCAGGTGTCACCCTCCTACAGATGAAGGTAAGGCAGATGATCCACAATTTTGCGCACCCCAAAAAGTTTATTATTGGTTGTAACTTTGTCAATAATTGTCTGTCTTATATCTATGTAATTCTATATAAGTATATCTGTCTTCCCAGACGGCTCGGCGGCTATTTGTGTCATACTTGTGCAAGTTGCTCAAGCCGTGACATTTGCGCAGTGACCGGGTCACTAGTCAAATTTGTTAATTCATAACGATTTAGAGGGAAGTAGGTAGGTAAATAATACCAATGGGACTTCCTGTCATGAAATAATTACCAGATACAATAAAAACAATTTTTGTACTTCTCTAGAGGGTCACCTTTTTGACCGCCGATGCAAAAAGAGGAGTGTAATTAGTTTAAGTGTGTGTCTGTGTGTTTGTCTGTTGCATTGTAGCGCCCAAACGAATGGACCGATTATGATTCAGTTCTTTTGCTTGAAAGGTAACTTAATCGAGAGTGTTCTTAGCTATGATTTAAGAAAACCTGGCCAGCCGTTTGAAGATTATCAGATCTTTCCTGGTTCATGATGGGATGCGAGCAACTTCCACAGGTCTGATCGATTTGAAATTTGGTATCCTGTTACATCAATGATATTGCAAAAACATGGTAACCATGTCTTGATGCTGCGTAGAATTTTTAAATTTTTAAAATGTTATTATTATTGTAATAAGATGACAAACAGCATATGAACCGACTGATGGTAAGCGAACACCGCAGCCTATAGACGCCAGCAACACCAGTGGTATCACTCGTTGCGTTGTCATCTTGAGACCTCAGTTTTTATTTATTTATTTTTATTTATTTATAACCACTTAAAATATCTTTATAGGATATCCCAATACGATATTATAAGCTAACCTTAAATCTATTGTAAAATACATTTCTATTGTAATCATTATTCATGATTACAAGTAACTAACTTTTCTGCTATTTCCGTGAATTTCGACTGGGTACAGTGAAATACATCAACAAGTTAAACTCTCTTATGCTTAGTAGTTTTACTGGCTACATTGTCATTCAAACCGGAACACAATAATTGTTGAAATAAAACTACTTTTTACGGATTTTATCGCGTTGTATTGATATTATTTGATTCCCGACGTTTCGGATCCTTTACAGCATGCATGGTCACGGGTAGACTAAGTTGTTGGACGTCTTAATGTTGACTGCAAGACCGAAGAATACGGTGAGCTCGTTCTGCGTGAATCGGATCGCCAATAATTAACAAAAATGTAAGGTAGCTGTTAGTAATTGTAACATTAAGACGTCCAACAACTTAGTCTACCCGTGACCATGGATGCTGTAAAGGATCCGAAACGTCGGGAATCAAATAATATCAATACAACGCGATAAAATCCGTAAAAAGTAGTTTTATTTCAATGTCTAATATTCGCGTAAGTGTCAGAAACCAGTATAATAATTGTTAGTAGTTTATTTAATGAATTAATTGAAAGCTTTTAATTGTTTCTTATTAATAGGTTTAGCATAATCTGTAGTCTGTCTAAACTCCATTGGGGAATTCCCTAAGTTTTAAAATATTTAAAAAATCAAGATCTAACTATAATGGGTGTTGTTATACTCAATCATTAAATATCAATTAGTTGTAATCAAGTCAATCAGTTATATTGCATAATAGTTCGCTAGTATTAGCTTTTATATTATATTCTGTGATAATGGCTACAATATTTTTTTTTATAAAATTGGATGTAATCACTTAGTAGTAAATAGTTTGACTCGATTGATAAAAATATTAAACTTACTCGTGTTACTTAGTAGTAAATTAAGTATTTATTTAAGCAGTAGTGTACTGATGTACACCTTTACAGTTCGGAGTATGGCGAGCTTGCCACAAACCCAAAATCCGCAACTGAGAAATCTAATAATTCACTCGACGTAGGAGTCAAACCGGCGTCAAACAACGCTTACGTTGTGTTTCGTCGAGTGAGTGAGGTTACCGGAGGCCCAATCCCCTTTTAAAAGGCTGGCAACGCACTTGTAACTCCTCTGGTGTTGCGGGTGTCCATGGGCGGCGCTAATCGCTTACCATCAGGCGATCCGCCTGCTCGTTTGCCCCCCTATCCCATAAAAAAAAAATATCCTCACACATTGCAGACACACTTACTTACTAGCCACTAAATCAAGGACCCATTGAGGAAACACACATCCTTACAATAACGACTTCATCCACTTATCATACTTTAACAATATCACCTAATTACTTTTTAAATTTCTTATTTAAGTAATCAAGTTCAAAAGTGATCAAATAAACACCGACCTAATCAAGTCTAAATACGACTGTTATTAGCTGTACTGTTATTGCCGCGCAATTGCGTCAATCATTACCAATACAATGAATCAGGTTTACGTTGTACAAGAGTTATGTATTAATGACTAGCGACCCGCTCGCAGTTGCACCCGCGCTGCTCCGTTTCTAAGAGGCGTAGCGTGATGTTATATAGCCTATGTTCCTCAGTGATAATGACGCTTTCCAACGGCATAAGAATTTTTGAAATCGGTCCAGTAGTTTTTAAGTTTATTCGTTCCATACAAAAATACAAATCTTTCCTCTTTATAATATTAGTGTAGATTAATATTACCTGCCTCATTAGCCTAGTGGTCCTGAGCGCCACTGCTACTCTAGAAGTTCTGAGTTCGGTTCCCAGGTCGAGCAAAGTGTTATTGGGTCTATGAAATTCTTAGTAGCAGCTCCGTGGTTGAAATTTCTGCTCAGTTGGTTAGTACGCCTCTGCCTAACTAACCCTACACAATACAGGCGTGATGGTATGTAATTAATATTAATTTATTAAGATGGCAAACGGTAATAACTTCGTTAAATAACCATTACAAAGGTCTTTCGAATCCTAGCCACGCACCTCTGAGTTTTCGAAGTCATGTGCGTATTTATCGCTCTTAAACGGTGAAGGAAAACATCGTGAGGAAACCTACACGCCTGAGAGAATTTTGTGCATTATGCTAGCGTGGTGGACTACAGCTTAATTGCTGTCATTCTGAAACCACTGTCCAGCAGTGGGAAATATAATGGATTGATTATTATTAAAATGAGAAACAATTATACGGCCCACCTGATGGTAAACGCCAACCGCGGCCTATAGACGCCAAAAACGCTCGCGCGTAACCGTTGTCATCTTGAGTAGGCATGGAAATGATTGCTAATTTTCATTCATCATAATTGTTTTCTTCAAACACAATGTAAATTGTTCTTGATTAAATAAATAAATTTGATGGGATTATGATTATTTTTCAAGCGATTTCGCATGCGAAATTTCGCAGCCTACTACTTAACGTGCGCAATGAATTTTCATTGAACATCATTTATACATCGGCATACATGCTATTTTGCTACTTACAATAAAATCGTGAACAGGGAAAGTACGATACTAGTTTCTGACACTTACGCGAATATTAGACATTGATATTCGCGTTGTATTGGATGCTGTAAAGAATCCGAAACGTCGGGAATCAAATAATATCAATACAACGCGATAAAATCCGTAAAAAGTAGTTTTATTTCAAGGGAAAGTACGATTTCATTAAAATGCGATTCTGAGCAGGATGTGTGAAATAAAGTAGCAAATGTGACGTATACGAGTATCAATAATTTCATGTGATTTTTCACATGCTATCTGCGAAATGTTCCATGTCTAATCTTGAGATGGTTATTAAGTCTCTTAAGCCAACTAATTTACAGACTATATCTTTGAAAAGGGAATACTACGATGGACATGAGTACAATATTGCCTGACGAACTCAGCAGTATTGTTCTGGGTCCTCGAAAACCTTTTATATTTTCTTACATAGTGGCTCTATTTAATTGCTTCGTTAGAGCTAACCAGCTCGCGTGATTAGCATAAACAGACAGGGCCGCCTCCAGATAATTATGACGTTACATGCATGGGAAGATATTTGGGCAACGTGTGACGAAGTGCAAGACACTCTGTGGTGTAAGCTTCAGGAATTTTGACTTGAGGTTAAGCTTGATCTAGGCAAATCTAACGGCATCATATTGACCAATAGCTCTGCCTTGAGGAGTGACCTGTATTAATCTCGTTTTTGCCAAATCGGTGGGAGTTTCATCACATTTCTTAAGCGTATGTCTTCACTTTATATCAGCACCATCTAATACTTAAAAATTTAAAACATTTACTCGTAAAAGTGTCTTTAAAAGATCTATTCCCAGAAAAAAATATAATTTTTCATTTATAAAGAAAACTATTATTATCTGATGATCTAGTGATTGTAAAAATAGAATAGAATAGAATAGATTTATTTATTTGCAAAGAGTGTAGGTACAAATTATTAGGTGTTACAAAGTTTTAAGGTCCCTTGTACATTCTACCTTAATTGGTATGCAAATTTACATATTTTTTTATTTATTTTTTAATAATAAAACCCATCGTCCAAAATTAATAAAACTTATCATCAAATTTACATATTTTTTTTTTTTAAATTAATATAACTTATCATCTAAAAATTCTTGTACTGAATAATAACACTTGTGCAATAGTAGTTCTGTAACATGCTTTTTAAATTTTGTTAGTGGTTGTTCCTTGACATTATTCGGTAACTTATTATAAACTAGTGGTGCCATACAAATAACACTTTTCCTCAAAAGTGTAGTTTTAAAAACACCCGTGCTTAAAAGATTTTTATATTGGGATCTAATACCTATTGTTCTATTTCGAGTTTCTTTCAAGGTGGTAAACAGGTGTGAGTTCGTTTTAACAAATATACATAATTCCAATATATAAAGACATGGGAAGGTTAACAATTTATGAGACTGAAATATAGGTAGACAGCTGTCAGTTACTTTTAGGTCAAACATAGCTCTGATGCAGCGTTTTTGTGCTTTAAAAATACTTGCCTTCTCGCTACAGTTGCCCCAGAATATTACACCGAACCTTAGAGGAGAAATAACTAGTCCGTGGTAGGCAACCAACACGCTAGACAGGTCCACTTTTTTGGACAAATTGTGCAGCATGTAAGCAGATGTACTCAATCTCTTACAAATACCCTCTGCTTGAGCCTTCCAAGAGAGTTGGCTATCAATTAATATTCCCAAAAATTTTGCAACATCCACTGAGCCAACAGTTTGGCCATTGTGGTTTATATTCATGTTAATAGGGGGGATTCTTTGGTAAAAATGCATGACTTTAGTCTTTTGAAGATTTATTATTAAATTATTATGGTTTAGCCAATTTATTAGAGAACTGAGTGTGTTATTAATATCTTGTTCATAATTTTGTTTATTGGTACATTTTATTAGAGACGTACTGTCATCGGCAAATAATACCATTGGATTTAGTGATTGGCGGGGGAGGTCGTTTATGTACAATAGAAACAATAAAGGGCCAAGGACGCTGCCCTGAGGGACGCCATATTTGATTATTCTATATGAAGATCTGTATTTTAATTCATTTTTTGTTTTTAGACAAATCCTAGATACCTCGGTACATTGTCTGCGGCCATGTAAGTAAGACGTTATCAAATTCAGGACGTTTCCTCGAATACCGTATGCTTGAAGTTTTTTAAGGAGGATATCGTGATTAACATAATCAAACGCTTTGGACATATCTGCATAAATTGCACATATGGGTGTCTTCGCATCTACAATAGGCAGTATTTTGAAAATGAAATCGTAAATTGCCATATTAATGTTTTTATTTTTCCTAAAGCCCTTCTGTTCGTCGCATAATATATCGTATCGTGCCAAAAATGAGTAAAGCCTTTCATAGATTATTTTTTCTATTAATTTTGAGAAAACAGGTATCAAAGCAATGGGTCTATAGTTCGACATATCTTCTTTGCAGTTCTTTTTAAAAAGAGGTTTTACAATAACTGTTTTGAGGCTTTCCGGAAATATACCGCTGTAAATGCTAGCGTTAGTTATATGTGCTAGAGGAGAAGCTATACAGTCAGAAACAAATTTAATAACTTTAATAGAAATCCCATCGTAACCAACGCTTTTTTTGTTTTTTAAAGATTTTACAATACGAATAACATCTTGGGGGACTATTGGTTGCATAAAAATTGAATGAGGATTGCTGTTTATATTTATTTCATTATTTGAAGATGTAGGCAAAATTTGGTCAATAAAGTAATTGTTGAATGACTCGGCTATTTCTTTAGGATTTGTTATACATTTTTCTCCTTTTTTTATTTGTAGTATAGGTTCACTTGTTGTTTTTGAATTATTTATAACTTGCCATGTTGTTTTTGATTTATTTCTAGAATTATTGATTAGGTAATTATTTTGGGCTTTTTGAGTCAGTCTGATGATTTTTTTAAATCTTTTTGAATAGTTTTTAAATGTAGCTTTGTTTTCAAATGTAGGTTTCATTCTTTGTTGCCAGAGTAATTGTCGCTGTCTTTTGCTGCATATACGTATGCCTCGGGATAGCCATTTAATCCTTTTTTCAGTCTTTATTGTGACTACTTTATAGGGGAAACATAAATCATGTAGAAGTAAAAATATTTCTAGGAAATTAATTAATTATTAAATTAATTGTAAGCACGACTGAAACGCGCCTGAGTTCGATTCTCAGGAAGAGCAAAGTGTTATTATGATTTTTTTAGAAATTCTCAGTAGCCATTTGTAAACCCAGCACTCCTACTTCATAATTGCGACAGGTTTTCATATCATAAAGCAAACAGTACATTCCTTCGACCTTTTAAAGCGAGACAGTAGATACTCACTTCTCTTTCTGGCATAAAAAATATTTTGACCAGAATGAAAAATATTGTCAGTTGGCATACTTTTTCTGTGACTAACGTCGATTGTTAACCATTGTTTAATGATTGTTTTGATTGAGCGGTTAATCTATAGTTAAGTGTCAGTTGAACCATTGACATGCAACTGAAAATTATACTGAAAATTATATTGGATAAATATTAAATTAAAATTTTAAAGAAACCCCCGTAAGATCTTTAAAAAGGAAAAAAAGTAAATATAATATGATTATTATAAGTAGAATATTTTATTCCAAGCATCGTTCTGACGGAGGACCGCTCATGTGCTCGTCAAAACGCATCGTTTGAGCCCAAACAACGTAGATGCTGTACACCGTTGAGGAGTTCTTCTGACGGGTTGGGTATGCTGCAGGATTTTGTAACATCATTGACAAGTGACAGGATTTGAAATTTCGAATCGATCAGACTTGTGGAAGTTGTATGTATCTCTTCATCAAGAAAAGAGGTGATGATCTTCAAACGGTAGATTTTTTTAAAGATAGCTAAGAACACACGACTAACACACCTTTCAAACAAAAAAGAAATATCAAAATCCGTTCACCCGATCAGGCGCTACGATGCAACAGACAGACACACAGATATACACTACAAACTTATGAAACCCCTCTTTTTTGTCGGGGGTTAAAAAAAGGAGTTGGATTGTTAATGGCAATAGGCTCGTCCCCTAATACATGGGACCTAAACATACCGGCGAACTGTGGGTGTACATTAGTACACCACTACCTAACCCTTCGGGGAATACAGGCGTGATAGTATGTACACCTAGTGATGACAGGCGCTCGCGCACATAGACACGTGCGTTCCATCGATCGCAGATCAAGTCGATCGAATGCCGATTCAAAATCGTTCTTCGATCGATACTTAGATGATTTTGTAACTGCGAGTGTGCTGCAAGTTATTAAGATGGATGATCATTACGTTGTTGAGATAAGGTTTAATTTGCTATACCTATTAACGATTCAATGCGCTTCAACTCTCGCCAACATAAAGGTTTTTTGGCCGTTTGTAAGCCCATAATGTAAGTTTGTGAATCAACGAGTTATTTTAGTTCACAAAAAAAATCGTGTTAACGTTCCCAATCTGTGTAATGTTTACCTTTTAACCATTTCGGGGTAAGCAGACGTCATAAAATAGGTTAATCGTGGTCGTGTACCGATTTAACAGACGAGTTTAAATACACAATGATGCTTTTGTTATATTTTTTTATGTTTTAGGGTGATAAAAATACAGTTTGGGTAGTTGACTTGGTAGACTAAGCGGGACTGCTACGTTAGTCCCGGATTAGATTCCCAAGTCGCGCAGAACGTTATTGGGTGTTTTTATGAAATTCTCAGTAGCAGCGCGGACTGCATTGCTTGCAATTGTACCCGTTAAATGGCATAATTCGCGACCACACATTTCTTATTACATAGAACCTAAACTTACGTATTTGGGTGTAATTAGTACACTTCTGCCTAACCGGTCGAGGAATACAGGCGTGGTTAGGTTTAGATGACTTATGATCTATAATACATTATAGGCGACGAACCAATAACCGGGCGAAGCAATAAATAGCCAATAACCGGGCACTAACCCAATCAATAACACTTTGCTCGACCTGGGAATCGAACTCGCATGCGGCCATTAGACCAATAAGGCAGTACTAAAGTTCTTCAATGATAAGGAGAGTGATTTGTCTCGTAATTAAACGAGAACTCTTTTGTCATGCCATGTCATGTCCGTTTCTAGATGATTGCACAACTTGTCACATTTTTTGAAAGTCGACATAGGAGATGATTTGTATACTAAAACTGTTTTTTTTAATCCCATTATGAGATTATGGCGCCACACTTTTTTTATGTAACAAGTAATAATTATTAGTTCCCGTCATGTCATGGGATTACAAAAGATGGCGCCAAACGTTTTGTGTTTGCCAGTGTCAAGTATACAGAATAATCTATCTATCTATACTTATAATAAATCTGTAGAGAGGTCAATTCTGTACATGAAATATATTTCCAAAATAACTATCAGCGGGTGATTAGTGATCGATACTGACGCCAAAAATGCAATCTGTAAAATTTTTGTCTGTCTGTCTGTCTGTCTGTATGTTCGTTATAGAAACAAAAACCACTCGACGGATTTCAACGAAACTTGGTACAATTGTTCTTCGTACTCCTAGGCAGGTTATAGTATACTTTTCATCACGCTACGATCAATAGGAGCAGAGCAGTGAAGGGAAATGTTGGGAAAATGAGTGATTGATGAGAAAGGTTTCAAGCTATAAAACATCACGCTACAACCCTTAGGAACGGGGCAACGCAGGTGAAACCGCGGGCGAAGAACTAGGGAACAAATTAACTATTTCACGCGGACGAAGTCGCTGGCAAAAGCTAGTTCTCAATAAAACAGTGGAAACTTCACTAAGGCTTCGATAGAGTTTAGGAGTGAACACAAAAGTCACGATTTTCGATTTTATTATCATTTGCCTACACTCGCACACGATCCACTATAATTACACATTAAACTTCGGAGAAACACAAGTTTTGGAAAATAATATAAAACCGACAAAGTGCACTTTACATTTTCCCGCCTAAACTATTTACAAATGTGAAGAAGTCGGTGAAAATGGTTTCCAACCAGTGGTAAGCATATCAATCAATTGATTATGAAGAAGACTACCTCATTAGTCTAGTGGTTCTAGTTTCGATTCTCAGGTTGAGCAAAGAGTTATTAGGTTTTTCTATGAAATTCTCAGTAGAAGCTCTCGGTTTGGATTTGTGCCTGATTAATGGCAGATCAAACATTGGCGAACTGTGGGCGTACACCTCTGCCTAATTCTTCGGGAGAACAAGCGTGATGGTATGATAATATTAAGTTCAAAAATAAAGCAGAACTCAAAAAAAATTTAACAAATATTGCTTTCTCCATAAAAATCTCAGCACAGTGGTCTGACCTTGTAAAAACGGGGACAAAAAATTATAGATACGACATCGAGAAAGGAGATAACGTAATGTAACGTAATATTTTTGTGGCGCACGACATAAACATCAAACAATGCTATTATCTTGATTTTTTCTATGATTTAATGACAACTAAATTCGAGGGAGGACCACCTAAGAAGTGTAAACTTTTTATATCCCTTATCTTACCGAAAAATATCACCTTTAACCTTTTCGTTTAAGGTCGATTTTAGATTGTGCATCTAGTTTGTTAAGAAGTATTTTTTTAATGCATCTGTATTATAAAGAAATAATGCAGTCACTCCTTTAAATGGACCTTTAATTTTGACAGACACCATAAAATCAAGTTTATACTTACCGCTCCCAAAATTTATCTAGTTCTAAAAGACATCTTAAGCAAAGCGGATAAGGTGCTTAGTCATGAAAATAAGCTGCAAATTGATGTTTGTGGGTATTCTCTCCTGATGATGTGTGGTCTTGTGGGTTTTTTGTTTATAAATTGGGATTTTTTGATTGAGTCTACGGTATAATTAAGTTATTCGGTGAGTTATAGTTGTATTTTCAGACACGCCTATAAAGTTTTAGTGTAAACATCACTTTTTAGTTTACGCTTTTGATAGGTATTATTTATGGAGGCTGATTGAGTTAAATTCCCTTTTTATGTAAGTATTGATGATATTAATAAGAAGAACTTATAAAATTCCCCATTACACCGAATTTCCTTGTGGACTAATTAAATATACCGCAAACGTACTCACCAAAAATATTTTCTGAGTCACCACTCGCACAAAAACTACGTTATCAACTCGCCAAAAATAATTAGGTATCATTATTCAAAAATATTTTCCTCATTTTTTTCCGGGGTTATAATCATTTTGGCACACTGTGCAACAACTTGACCTGCTAAATTAAAATGAGAATGAATATGACCAGTCGGTCACGATCTCTCTCAAAGTCATGATTTCTAAATTTGACAAACAATAATCCATCATAATTTTTGACCCAATCATGTCTAAGTAATTTCAATCAGTTTTCACTGGTAGATAAACTTATTTTCAATTGATGATTTTCACTTTAAGTAGGTGATTAAAATGGATTCTATCATAACTATACCGTTATTGTAATTATTTTATGTTTCAATTCCCGACGCAGAAATAACGTATTTGTACCATCGAAACTCCGAAAAAGATAATCACATTTCAATGCAGTTTTTATGTGACCCAATACCACTATTTCATATTTTTTAAATAATTAAATTAAAATTATTGACTGCCTCATTAGTCTAGTGATCCCAAGCGCGACTGCTACGCTTGAGGTCCTAGGTTCGATCCCCAGGTCGAGCAGTGTTATTGGATTTTTCTATGAAATTCTCAGTTGCAGCTCTAAACAGATTGTGGATTCCGAATTGTAGATGTACATCTCTGCATAACCATTCGGGGAATACAGGCGTAATGGTATGTTATGTTATATTATGTTTAATAATTAAACTAGGATTATTCCCAGTGTAATTAACTTGAACTATTTTCTGATCAGCTCATTTTGGAAGGTTTTTTTTATAAAAAATCTTTAGTGAATGAAGATAAATCTTTCCAATTCTAAATAGCCTGCTAGGGACTTTGTGCCCAGTTAAAGCAATAGCATACGTTTAATAGTGCCATTAACACAGTACGCCAAGACTAGGGATGGCCAACCAATGCTTTCACGCGACAACTAAGACACACTTTTAAGAGGGTTGTTGTGTTGTTATAAGTTTAACTTGTATATTTGTGTGTCTGTCTGTTGTATGGTAGCGCCCAAACGAATGGACTGATTTCCATTCAGTTTTTTTTGTTTAAAAGATGATTTGATCGACAGTTCTTAGCTATGAATTTAGAAAATCTGGCCAGCCGTTTGAAGGTTATCAGCTCTTTTCTGACTCACGGAGGGATGTGACCAACTTCCACAGGTCTAATCGATTTGAAATTTGGTATCCTGTTACTTCAATTATATTGCAAGGACATAGTAACCATGACTTGATGCTGCAGGATTTTTTTTTTTATTTAATGTTAGTTTAATAATATTTGCTAGGTATATTTTTTCGGAATCTTATAATACTTAGAAGTGTAGCATGCTAGGATGATTTTGCCACACCATCTTAGGTAGCATGTAATTGTATTAACCCACAAGTTCACGATATTATTAACCTTACATATTATAAAACAAAGTCCGCCGTGTCTGTCTGTCTGTTCGTGATAAACTCAAAAACTACAGAACGTATCTTCATGCAGTTTTCACTAATGGATGGAATTATTTTTGAGGAAGGTTTTAAGCTATTTAACATCACGCTACGACTGTGAGGAACGGGGTAACACGGTTGAAACCGTGGAACGGTCGCTAGTTTTCCAATAAATTCAAAGTCGCTCAGTCAAGGTTTGGCATCCCTATTTATACCATAAACTCAGGCCCGACCTGAATCCTATGCGATAAACAAGCCGACGTTTAGTGTTAGTTGCAAAACAATATGACATTTGAACTTTCATTGGATTAAAAGATGACAACATAGAGCTACAAAGTTTTTCAAACCATTAAAAGGCTCATCGGTCGCAAGCGTAGGCGTGCCTGCTTATAGAGAGGTACGGTTTCTATTCCCTGGTCGAGCAATCTCATATCAAATCAAACCAGAAGACGCAGGTTCGAAACCTGCCCGCGATTGAATTTTTCCTTTACTAAAATAACTTTATAATCTGATATTGCCTTTAATCGGACAAAATCCAAACTCCGAGCTGCTAATGAGAATTTCAACCAATAACCTTATAACACTTTGTAGCGTATCAGTCGCGCTTACGACCTGACTCCTCACTTGACCCCTCGCGGTTGTAATGTGTATCATTATCCATTCAACTTACCACATTTAACGAGAAAGGGCGTTATCTAGACTCGAGAAATATATCCAAAAGTCACAGGTACATTCAACATAATAGTCGAAATTAATTAATAAACGGGTTTAAAAAAACCAAAGCTTTGTACCAAAATAAATTATAATAATATCTGCAAGCTTTTCTAACGAACTCATCTTTTAATTAGTTAGAATATTTAATTAAAAGCACCAACAAACTAATACAAAGTTGTCCAAAATTAATTATTTTACAAAAATATTCACGACCACGCCCGCTTCTTAGTAGCAACGTAATTTTGCTAGTCAAACACAGTTTAAGTAATGGCTAATGGTCGAGTAAGCTCCGCAAACATGTTTTAAACTAAGTTTAAGTAAACTAATGGTTACACCGGGCTGTGCTTGACTGAGAATTTACTTTTTTTTATTTAGTAGGTATCTACTCGTACATCTCTGCTTAACCCTTTGAGGAATACATGCTTGATGGTATGTTATTTCGAAAATAATCTGTAAAAACGCAGAGCATATTTTTGCACGATCTCATTTATTGACGGCCAAATACTCAACTGTTGCTCAATTTTAAGACGCCGCTAAATCTCGTGCTGTCTCTATCACTTTAAGTCAAACTTACTGTACCAACACGAAACTCAATGGCATCTTAAAATTGAGTACCGTTGAGTACTTGGCCATAGACAGACAGACACAGAGTTACATAAACTCGTTACGTTTATATTAAGATGTCAGCGAATTAAAATGGAATACATACAATATAAGAACAGTAAATAAAATTAAACTCTTGTTGATGGGTTCCTTACATCGTCTTAGTCAAAGATAAAGTCAAAATCGAAGCGGCGGTGGCTAGGGCGTCGGACTTGCGATCATGTGGTTGCCACCCATTACACTACCGACTTGAACCACTCGTAACACAAGCATTTAGCTTAGCACGAGGGGTTGACAAGAATACTAGTAATGTACGGCCCAAATTGGTAGCAAAATTAAAAAAAAAAGTTTTATTTCAATCAGACCTCTAAAATAGGTTGCAACATCAACATCAACATTGCACTATTATACTATGCCATAGTATAATAGAGGCAAGAAACTCCATAAACACGTTTTCTTTTCGAAAATGGTGCATATTAAAATGGTAAAATGGTGCAGTTTTTAGTGTTTTTCTAGGGAACCCTAACAATTTAAATGAAGATTCTGATCCTCTCATCGCGTGAAGTGTAACAGCTCAATCTTGTCGCGGTCGTGTCAGTCCGTCTGTCATCGATTACAGGCGTGTTCTCCGGAACTGACGCGAGGCTGTGACGAATTCTGAGAACTTTTTGCATCTTTTTGTGATACTTAAGCGAGTAAATTGTAGTCATTTCTTGACCGACTTCGAAAAGGAGGTTTTAAATTTAAATATTTTTATTTTGTATGTATCTATGTGATATCTTTGCCGATTGAATTATGTTGATGCTTTTTATAACATAATATACGCGCCAGTATTCCTTGAAGGATAAAGCAGAGGTATACTAAGGTACACCCACAGTTCGCCGGTATTTTTATGTACCAGAGGGAGAACGAGCCTATTTCCATTAACCGGACACAAATCCAAACTACTGAGAATTTCATTGAAAAATCCAATAAAAAATTGCTTGACCTAGGAATCGAACCAAGGACCTCTAACGTGGCAGTCGCGCTAGGGACCACTAGACTAATGAGGCAGTTTCAGTCGAAAAACACATAAAAGATTCTTCATAACAGACTCCGACGTAAATAAGGGTGATTGCCAGCTAGTCAGATCTTGATCTCGATCTACTAAGATAAGATCTACCCATCCATAGACAGACCGCAGCAAGCACTTACTTTTACTTACTATAAATAACTTTTAAAGACTAAAGTTCAACGAAAATTAATTAATATTTCTTACTGGCAATAATAACTTGCTTGATATGCTTAAGTTGCTTATCTTGAGCAAGCAGTAAACTTAAAATGTAGGCAACATTAACTCTGATATTTATAAACAATGGCTACATATCAAGCTATACATTACCAGGATAAGCTGACCTTTATTTTTACGTAACACCTATACAATGGGAGATCAGCTAATACTGGCTTTATTTGTGCTTGCAATCTGACAAAACTACCCATTCTAGTCAACAATATAACATATCATCACGCTTAGCATCAGTTATTAACACCCACAGTTCGCCGGTACATTTAGGTCCCATGTAACAGGGGGCGAGCCTAACTGCATAACCAAACACAAATCCAAACACCGAACTGCTACTGAGAATTTCATATAAAAGCCAAATATCACTTTTCGGACTGGATATCGAACCCAGGACCTCTAGCGCAGCAGTCACCCTTAAAACCACTAAACTAATGAGGTGATTATCTTTCAAAAATAACTTTAATCCCTCGTTAACAAACGAAAACAAACTTCTCACTTCGTTAATTAACATCGTTATCTAATTTACAAGTTCTATCAAAATTCCCGAGAAGTGTGCACAAATTAGTTAATTACCTAAACAAATTAATTTAAGGTCTCTTAGGACTGATTTTTCTATAGTTGAACGTAAACATTTTTCTAGGCAGATAAAAGAGTAATCCAATTTATCCATCACAAGACTTCATTAAACACATCTAAATGACATAAAATGTTAATCTTCACCCATTACTTCCTGTCGTATAAAACGCGATCTTACGATCGAGACACCATTTTATTGACAATTTGTCGTTAGCACTAATTCCAGACAAATGGAGTTTTACGTAGAAAGCGATTCGGAACTGTGACGTCATTCTAATTGGGAGTTAGGGGGTTTCATACCGTACAAGGAGTTGGCACAGTTAGCAACAGCAGTGGTATCACTCGCGCATTGTCATGTTGAGATCACAGTTATTAAAATAAACCTTGGTCCAGTTTTCACTGTACCCTTCAAACTGGCAAAATAATCAGCAATGCGGTACTACCAATTCGGACGACCTCAGAAACAGAGTTCCTAGCTCAAAATAGTTCTAAATAATGAATTCTTATGGAGAAGAAACTTCATAATAACTTATTGCAGTAATTATTGAAATGTATACCATTATTTAAACAAAAGAAAGTTATTGTAGATATTCTTTTGTTTACAGTATCTGTATAATAAGTAGTTATGTCAAGTAAGATATGAAATTGTGAACGAAGATATAAGGGACTCTCTTGCGTGGGATCTACACGTGTGTGGTTTAAGCTGTGGTCTATAAGAAAAGAGGCTATTTATTTTTAAGATGACTACAATGTTATAGGGAGATTGAATACATCAGGATTTTATTATCTATCGTTGTTATTATACAATAGAAGCAGATTTAAAAGGAATATAGAGCGGACATTGGAAACATTTTCGTATAAAAAATTTATTTGATTTCACACTTTTTCAGACTGACATGATGATACTTTTACAATTGCCGCATTTTATGAGATGGACGATATATTTTTGTAGGTCATCTGGTGTAAAATAACTCAGGTTGTGATTAGTTTATTTAAAAAAAAAATTGTAAATAAAAACCGTTATCAACAAGTGCACTTTCAACATCGACTGCCACGCTAACAGAAACGGGAAATCACTTACTAATTGCTTACAATTGAAAGAACAAACTGTCGCGCAGAACATCGGTTGTGGCTAATTAAACGATACCGATTCGTTTCAAACAGTACTCCATGTCTGAAGCCACGAAGAGTTACGCCCCCGATACAGTCAATTTATTGTACTAACAATATTGACTGTTAAACGCTGTTAAATATTTGTATGTTCGGCAAATAATTTGTCCCAAGTCTGGGGATTCGTGTTTGTGTGTTTTATGTTTGTAAATACACCCAGAATTCAGGAGAATATCCTAGTGTGGGGCAACGTTTTCGTGGTTTCTTAGAAATCAAGCTTAATATCAGGTTTGAATTAGTTTCCTTAGCTGTTATGATCATTGATCCACCTGAAAATACATTTTCATTGAAGTTAATTAATTTGAATAGATCCGTTGCTAACAGAATAGATTGTTGAACGCTATCAATTAATAGAATTGACCTCCCAATTTTGTTCATTGCACGGCTGTCGATGACCCCTTTTGCAAGATAAATTGATGGGAGACAACGATGTCGCACCACGCAGTCTATCATTAGGAATACTCGTTTATGGGATAATTTGAGATGTTATCAGTGTCTAAAGTGCCCATTCATAAACGAACAAAAAACATCACATCCATCCTAAAGTCGGCTAAAAACACCTCACACGGCCAAACAGGCTTCGCATGTTTATACTCTCACCGAAGTTGTAAAAAATATAGTGCAAGTACTTACGAAGGTAATAAAAGCTGCAAGATTGTAGGCTTATGGTCTTGTTTGTGCAAGATAATAACATGTAAAAAGGAGGAATGGTCAGGAATGCCTGTGAAGACTCTATTGCTATATTTGTAAAGTCCGCGACGGTTTGGTGTGAATCTTTGAAGTAATGTTTTTATTCCTGGAAGGACCACTAGTATAAATGTGTTTTACGGGGTAATAATAAACAGAAATATGTATTCTTGTATGAAACGACTCAATTATTATGAGTAACTAACCATTCACTTTTTATACACAAACGAATTCCAACGGGAGACTAAAACTAATTAGGAGTAGGTAAATAACTCAGATCAATGACAATGCATGTTTTTATTAAAACACTCAGTAAACGTCGGCTATACGTGACTCATCTTATCCGTCAACACCACGGCGCAGGCGCCGTTTATATAATATTGTAACTACTATCTAAGAGGGGTGTTGTGACATTCAAGCCTTCGTTTGTATCATGATAAATCGATTTCCTATTGAGAAATATAACATGACATATCAATGCTTGTATTCCCGAAACTTTAGGCAAAGGTAAAGTAATGTACACCCATAGGCATCCGTATCCAGTTATTTGTATCCGAAAAAAAATCTCAGACTCGGAGTGGATACTGAGAATTTCATTAATAGCTGGGAAATAAACCTAGGACATCACGTAAAACCACTTTACGGCTTCTATCGCGATATATTTACATTATCAATTCTCGACATTATATTACGAAAACAATGCGATAGAATCCGTAAAATGATTTCATTCCAATTTGTTATCTAATATTCGCGTAATTCTCAGAAGTCAGTATGAAGTTACTAGTTTTGGTTTTAATAATACCTAATCTATACATTTTATTAGCTTCGACAACCCATGAGTCATCTGAAGTGGCTTTAAGTCCCTCGCTCCCTCAATTTGATTGGCGAACACTGTCTCAATCGTTAATAGATCACGCCATTACAATACACGATTGGATAATTGTACCAAATTGTTCCGATGCCGAGAGTATAGTTTTGTTGTCAAGTTGATTACCAATTGCGTTGTAAACTTTTTAATTAGTCTAGTGTAAGTTTTATGGTGGTTTTAGAGGGGTAATTTAGAGGTCAGTTACCTGTCTAGGTCTGACTGTAATTTGGTTAATTATTATTCTGACTTAGGTGAGTTAGTTGAGGGTTATTTTGGACTAAACCCTAACCTTCTCTATCACGGCCAGATTTACATGGAGAGGCCAGAATCTCATAATGGATTTAAGGTGACCATAAATGAAGGAGATATTTTGATTGCATTGGTCATTATCGCATGCTAAACATTTTTAAAGATATAGATTTTAGCGAAAGAACCATGTGATCCTGCGTCCTTCTGGTTGGCCAGGTAATCGGTAGCTTAGTTGACCGAAGCGTCCGGTGAAAATAAAGACTTAAAACGCCCCGCATTCTAATTCAGGCCCAACATTATTCAGGCCCAAATCCAAAGTAATAGTAGAAATGCGATAGTAAAGCAACTCTGTCTGTTTGTTTGTTACGCCTGAACCGCTGAACCAATTTTGATATAGAAGAGTGGATCCAAGATTCAAGATCAAACATTGGATCTTACTACATAGGCTAGCTTTTGTCTCAAAAAGTATATTGGCTTGCGAGTGAAACTGCGGGCAACAGCTAGTGTAATATACGACGAACACCATCTTCAAGTTTTTAAATTCAAGAAATAAAATTTCGAAACAAGTATGACGCAGATATAGTTCATCAAATATGAGGTCGACATATTGACATGGGGATCGTGTACCATAGGTTAGGTCCCCATTAGTATGTGACGACAACTAGTTGTACAGTTAAACAAACTGGCACTGTGTAGAACTGCAGTTTAGAGCTTGCGATGGAGCCAGGAAAACTGCGGGACGTAAAGGCATTTTATGTGGCTTACGCAAATGTGCCGCTGATTCACGGATTGTTGTGCTCCCTATAATATGGTTGAGCTACACAATGGCTGATGCATGCGTGCCGTGGAATGGGACTGGTCTACTCAAAGCCGCTATGGATCTTTCTTCAAAAGGCCATTGCATCGAATCACACACATATTCTGATACTATTATGTCTGGACTTCAAAAGAGACCATGATTCTCTGAGTTTGTTTCGGTGTTTCTTCTCAGAAAGCTCTCGCTCGAAGCTAACTCTCGGTCGTCACGATACAGGAGAAAATCCTAGCGTGGGCAACATTTTTTATTTTAAAAAATCTCTGGTCCTCTAGAGCGGTAGCCTAATGGCTAGGGCGTCAGACTTGCGATCATGCAGTTGCCGATTCGAAACCCACCCATTGCACTAGCGACGTGAACCCACTCGTAATACAAGCATTTAGCTTAGCACGAGGGGTTACTAGGGAGAATACTAGTAATGTGTGACCCACATTGCTAGTAAAGTTTTTTTTAATGTAATGTCAAAATCCTATCTCTAGTAAGCAAATCTATCGACAGATTTATTGGTTTCTGACACTTAAAACTTACTGGCTATAAAGCGGAAAACTATTAAATAACGATTTTCTCCGCTGTTTTCAAAGCCCCAATAGAAATACTAGTTGAGTTTAAAGTATGTACACAATAACATTGACGGTGAAAACAATATTGTGCATAATGAGACCCTTTGTGAGCAGGTTGGGGTCAAAAAGGTCCCACGACCATAACGGTAATGTCGACTTCATAGTCGTTGTTACCCATTTTGGGATTACCTTGTTCTATTACGGTCGATTATTTCTCGTTGAGATTAACTAGTTCTTAACCGACTTCAAATAAGAACGAACATGGAACTTGGTGTTCTATATTGCTTTTCATAAAGGGAAAGAAAGGGTCAAACCCCGAAAGGGTCAAACACATTGAAGTTATCAAAAACTTTTACCCCTTTATTACAAAAGATCGTTTAAGCTAAGTCCAGATTAAACATTTATGGATCATTTTCTGAATTCATATCGCAAGAAGATATGGACTAATTTTTGGCTTCTGACTGAAATTCAATTATATCAATTAAAGTCGATAAAATCCGTAATGTCGGCCGTACACGCTCGTCGAAACATTACGAGACAGACCGACTACGAGTCTCTAGTGTCGAGCCTCTACGCGACGATGGGCACACGAGGCGAAGAGACGAGATGGAGACGAGCGTGTACTGCCGGCATAAAAAGTAGTTTTCATTCAAAGGTTTTTTTTATACCACTATGGTGGCAAAGAAGCATACGGCCCGCCTGATGGTAAGCGGTTACCGTAGCCTATCGACGCTTGCAACACCAGGGGTATCACTCGCGCGTTGCCAACCCTGTAATTCACGTGATGCTTATCCTATCTGCCCATACAACGCTTCCTCGAGGAGCTCTGGCGACCATGCTCACCGTTTGGAACACAATATAGCACGGAGCTATGTTATTTGGCTACGATTTTCTGCAAGGTGGAGGTATCTCCCCAGTCGGGCAGCTCCAATTGTGAGCGGAATTATTCGATTCCCCTATACCTCTCTTAATTTTTTTATACTACGTGTTTTTTTTAACTTCAAATAGTGCTTATCACTAATTAGTGGCATGCTCTATAAGATATAGAGAGTTTAGAACGGCCACCCATTCATATTGTGACCGCAGCAAGTGCAGCTTTACCCGCTTAGGACGGGTTTATGAAGTGACTTTTGCATCATCAAAGTACATCGATCATCCTGACACGGCATCAGATTGTATGTTAATGACTAAGCTACTCCATAATTGATCATTTGGTGTAATGATCGCTTTTTGCGATCCAATGATTAAATATCAAAGTGATGATCATGTTTAGAAGTTTTGATTCTGATGGTTATTTTGTGCCTAATTGTTGGGGATATTACGGTTTTTGTAACAAAAGACTGACTCATTACTCTAGTGGTCCCAAACGCGACTGCTACGGTAGAGATCCTGAGTTCGATTCCCAGGTCGAGCAAAGTCTTATTGGGGTTTTCTATGATATTCTCAGTAGCAGCTTAGACTTAAGGATTTTATGCCCGATGAATGGCAATAGGCTCACCCCTATATGGGATCTAAACATACCGGTGAATTGTGGGTGTAACATTATTTCGCCTCTGCTTAACCCTTCAAGGAATGATGTGATGGTATGATCGTATTATGATATTAGGTGTATTTTTTTTATTTTACGTGTGTTCGGATTTTTTATTTTTTCTAAACTTTATGCACCGTTGCTACAAAGGCATTAGGCATTTTATTCCAAATAACTTAAAAAATATACTTAAAAGTAAAAGCATTGCCCATCAATATTATAATTACAATAAAAGCATTGTTTCAAACTTTTCCTCAGACTAATCAAAAAACAATTGTAAAGTAATGTAAACAAATCTCAATTATATTTTCTTGGGCTTTCATTAATTGGCTGCTATTGCCCATAATGCGGCATTTATTGCCTACATTGTGCCATTCACATTTAACTGCATACGAAGCGATAAGAAAGCGACATTACTATTGCCTCTAGGTTTTGAAATAAGTATGTTTATTTATTATTGATTTAAAAATATTTGATTTTATTTTTAATATTATATCAAATTTTCAAAAAAAAATTAAGGTAGCTGTTAGTAATTTTAACATTAAAACATCC
This sequence comes from Acronicta aceris, assembly GCA_910591435.1. Lineage (NCBI taxonomy): Eukaryota > Metazoa > Arthropoda > Insecta > Lepidoptera > Noctuidae > Acronicta > Acronicta aceris. The sequence continues at coordinate 1,799,109 of OU342781.1, read as the reverse complement.
AACACCTCATTCTACCTGTGACCATGGATGCTGTAAAGGATCCGAAACGTCGGGAAATAAATAATATCAATTCAACGCGATAAAATGCGTAAAAAGTAGTTTTATTTCAATACTAGCTTTTGCCAGCGACTTCGTCCGCGTGGAATAGTTACTTTGTTCCCTAGTTCTTCGCCCGCGGTTTCACCTGCGTTGCCCCGTTCCTAAGGGTTGTAGCGTGATGTATAGCTTGAAACCTTTCTCATGAATCACTCATTTTCCCAACATTTCCCTTCACTGCTCTGCTCCTATCGATCTTAGCGTGATGAAAAGTATACTATAACCTGCCCAGGAGTATGAAGAACAATTGTACCAAGTTTCGTTGAAATCCGTCGAGTGGTTTTTGTTTCTATAACGAACATACAGACAGACAGACAGACAAAAATTTTACTGATTGCATTTTTGGCGTCAGTATCGATCACTAATCACCCGCTGATAGTTATTTTGGAAATATATTTCATGTACAGAATTGACCTCTCTACAGATTTATTATAAGTATATAGATATAGATAGATCGCGTAAGCCTATCACGAATAAAAAAAAAATATCTGATATTCGCGTAAGTGTCAGAAACCAGTCTGTAAAAAGTAGCTTAAGTGTCAGAAACAGTTAGAATTTTATTAAGAACCTTCTCCTTTTTCCAAGTTAGTTAAAAAAGCAAACAAAACCGCAATGTTTAGATTAATTAGTAACTAGGAAACGCGTCACTTTTCATAACACGCCGAGTTTACGTTTCAACGATTATAATTACGTAGTTTACGTTCCTTCGTTATAGTTTTTACAATGTGGAATGTCAACATTGTTTGATGTAAACATTGAAATTCACACGTTACTTTAGATTTATGGACTTGGAACTACCTTTTCCATCCTTGGCGGCCTTAAAAAATGGCAAGATAAGTCCTCCTACTTTTGCGGGCTCGTGGCTAATAACTATGCTATCTGTAAAATTAAGTTGCGCTTGTCGTGGTCAGTGTATTATGGATGGGTGACCATCGAGGGTGACTCTTCCGTGCCTCAGATAGCACGAAGGTAAAGCTGTCGGTCCAGGTTGTCCAGTATACTGTCGCCGAAAACCGTGGTATACAGCAAAAAGACTAAACCATCCTTTTGATTATGTAGTCAAGTTTAAATTTAAAGTTAAAATATTTTTATTTTAAATATCTAAGTTTTTACAAGCCTTTATGAAACGTTGTGATTCTAGTTGCACAGTTCCAAAAAGTTCTATTGCGAAGAATCCGGCAAGAAACTCCACGGACACTCTTTTAAAATATATGGTGTTACAATCTTCACTGGTACAATATTGCGATGCGATATGAGGATGTGTGAACATTGAAGGTCAAAGTTGGACCAAAGTCGAAAGTATTAAAAGAAGGTTTTCAGCATTTGAGAAATCGATATCATTATAAGTAAATAAATTGAACTATGTGGTAAAAAGTCGGGTAAAAATACACTAAACTCATACATAACACTTCACTATTCGCAGCAAGATTTAAAAATAACAGTTTGACACACTCGAGAATTCTAACTCGATCAGGCTCATAAACATAATGAATGTGTGCATTGTAGATTGTTACAACAAGATTGGTATGTTAACCCAATTTCTGAACGGTTTTACAAGTAACGATGACAAATAACGCTGCTTTCCATTCCTAAATCAGTTTGGAATTCTAAACAGTGTCCACAAATTCTGTTACCACGTATTTCTTCATTAAGGTCTTGTTCAAACTTACTACATAAAATATAATTTGGAATAAAAGGACGTAAATGGACTAAACAGCTTGTCTCACCGTCAACGGCCAGTGCTGTGCATACGAGTCGCGAGTTCGATCTGCAGAATTTGTTCCATGAAACGCAAAATAGAGTGGTTTTGTAAGTTTAACGTGTTTATCTGTGTTTCTGTCTGTTGCATCGTGACTTCCAAACGAATGGACCGATTTTGATTCAGTTTTTTTTGTTTGAAAGGTGATTTGATCGATAGTGTTCTTAGCTATATTTGGCCAACCATTTACTGCACAACTGGATACCAAATTTCAAATCGCTCAGACCTCTGAAAGTTGCGCACATCCCGTCATGAACCAGAAAAGGGCTGATAATCTTCAAACGGCTAACCAGATTTTGTTAAATCATAGCTAAGAACATTATCGATCAAGTAAACTTTCAAACAAAAAAATACTGAATCAAAATCGGTCCATTCGTTTGGGCGCTACGATACAAGAGACAGATACACAGGGTACACAGACACACACTACACACTTATAACATATTCTTTTTCGCCAAGGGTTAAAAATCGACTATAGTGCAACCACTTCTGTGCAATTTTTTAAGGAGTAAAGTTACATTACCCGTATGTACCTACTTTAGGTATTACCTATATACAATAACTAGTAGTAGTAGTAGAAAGTTGTATGAAAGTCCGCACATACTATTGTGCGGACTTTCATACAACTTTCCACCCCCCTTTTCACCCCCTTAGGGGTTGAATTTCCAAAAATCCTTTCTAGTGCTTGTCTACAGTGCAAAAGGCCTGCAAACTTTCAGAGATCTAGCGCCTGTAGTTTCGGCTGTGCGTTGATACGTCAGTCAGTCAGGTTCTTCTTTTATATAATTATATAGATTACATTACCCTACATGACCTCGCCTAGCGATCTAAGCTTTCTGCGTATTTTAGAGGAGTTACTTAAAATATAAGCATATGTTGCAAGCCCTAAGACCAGCACAGGGTTAGCAAATACGAAACGTTAAGAAATTGAAATGCAAATATGTTGACGCAATGCGCCTGAGCAAGGGGTTACACTAACAATGAGACTTCCGTGCTCCTTATCTATACAGTGCAACGGTGATAGTGGGGACAAATTACGTGTGACCCCAATAAATCGCATATTGGTACAATATTCATAGGAAAAGTAAGAGCTCAAGTTAAATTGGTTTTCGGAAATTGCGAGGATTTTTGTCGCCTTAAGAAAAATAACACAAAGTTCCCCATACACTCACGCTTTTGTCCCCTAAGGGTAGGCAGAAACACACAAACAGAACGTCACTTGTTACGACCAATATTTGATCATTCAACCTTAGGAAAAAAGTTGCATAGTATGTTATAGACTGCATGCCATAAATATTCGCATTGCGTTAGTATTTACTTTTTTAGAGGTCCCATAGCTCCAGGAAAAACATCCAAAAATCCAGCATATCGAGATACGCCGCCGCGCCGCTGTAAAGATTGCAAGTATCAATATTTAATAGATACGTAATATAAACCGCGTTCGAAATTTTCTTCGCATATCACCTAATGGCATCTACCAACTAATTAAGGCCTCACAATTAATTTCCCATAAAGTCTTAATAGCGATAACACGTTCTCGAAGATGACGTAGTAATTAAACAAGAAGTTAATTATATAACATTATCATCTGATAGTAATGAAGTAAACATTACCGAAATTCTCTCACTCTCTTGCTCTCACGACACCATCACACAGCCAATGCTAATTAATTATGTGCTAACATGATTGTGTTCTGGTTTGAAGGTTTATAACGTGGGAGAGCCATGCTTCGGCACGAATGGGCCGGCTCGAGGAGTGATAACATGGCCTCACAGAAAACCGGCGTCAAACAACGCTTACGTTGTGTTTCGCCGAGTGAGTGAGGTTACTGGAGGTACAATCCCCTTTTAAAAGGTCGGCAACGCACTCGTGACCTGACATCTGGATGAAATTAGGATTATTGTCTGGAACACTTTTTATCCAGGTCGGCAGAAGCTAGATTATAATTATAGCATGGATGTCCTTCCTAACTTGATTCACGAAGAAAATATTCAACTGTATGAGGATAAACGTGTACACAAGTGTTTAAATTTACTGTAAACACTTGACATTTAACAAAACCGGTATTGAAATTTTGAATTCTACATTTTTACCCAATTACAGAGAAATCGAAATGAGAGTAATGTACCTTTACTTCCAAGTATCAAAATGCAATAAATACCTCACGTTTTTAATCTTAAAGAAACTCTTTTTCGTATAACCTTTTTTCCGAAACAATAGAATTGGTTGTGATTAATGTCTTCATTTCAACTGTTATTGATAGGAAAAACAGTTAAGGTAATAATCCTAATCTTAATAATATAATAAATAAGAAAGTTTTTGGTTTGTGACACAATCACGCAAAATGTCTGGGGGCTTACTCTTGAACTCAATTCCGATACATCGAAATTGAAATTGTGCCGTTTCGTCAAGATTCGTACTCTTGAATCCGAGACTAGCGCCAAATTGTTTCAATATTGCGCGATTTTTGAGTGAACTAAATAGGATTGGAAAGCGACCCAAAAATTGGCCAATCAGGGATGCCGATTCAAGGTTAACGGATTTGTGCTCAAGAGTACGAAATCGCCCGACAGCCAAATTGACATTGGAATCGGATCACGTTTGGATTGGTATCGTATTGTGTTTAAGAGTAAGCCTGCTGAACGGATTTGGATGAAATTTGGCATATAGAGTTTATATCCTGGACTAACTAGGACACTTTTGGTCCGATTTAGAACCCTATTTTGAAGTCCACGCAGACGTAGTCGCGGATAAAAGCCAGTATAGGTATTATAAATTAGCTGTGCCCCATAATGCTACCCCCTTGTCCCTTCTATTATCGAACGACCAAATGCACAAAAACGCGACATCGTTTCATGGCGGACATTCCAAAAGCCCGAACGAAAATGGCGGACATTCCAAAAGCCCGAACGAAACGCTTTAAGTCCACTTTTATCATGCGTACTGCTGAAATGTGGAATGCGATTCCCGAGTGGGTCTTCCCCGATAGATATACTTAATAATGGTGTCTTTAAATCACGAGTGAATCGGTTTCTTCTAGGCAAGCGCGGTCTATCGTAGTGTCGCTTAACATCAGGTGAACTGGCGATCAAGCGTAAGTATATCATGAAAAAAAAATCTACCGAAAACCTTTCCTAGCCTATCTGCCAAATTTCAAGTTTCTTTGACAGTGCGAATACCGTGACTATACGGCAAAAAAATCATGTACGGTTTACAGTCGGTTCGACTCCGACCCACCCTACCGCCTCCCCAGATAGCAGACGATTCATGGGGATTCCCCCACATCGAAAATATGGCCAGATAAAATTTCTAAGATTTTGTGATTAATCATTTTATTTAAGTGCATGAGTGGAATTTTGCTTTTATTATACAAAGGTATAGATAGAAGATGAAGAGATGATGAAAATGAGATATTCAATAGGTTTCTTTAAATTTTGTTTTTTTTTTCAGCCGCATCCAGTGATCCCATCATAAAGGAAAAGCTAAGAAGATGAATTATGAAGTATTGAATTCAGTTACATTGAATTTTTCACTTAAATTACTTTATATTTAACATAAAGTAACATACCATCACGCCTGTATTCCCCGAAAGGTTAGTCACAGTTCGCCGGTATGTTTAGGTCTCATGTAATAGGGGGCGAGCCTATTGCCATTAACCGGGCACAAATCCGGACTCAGAGCTGCTACTGAGAATTTCATAGAAAAACCCAATAACACTGCTCGGCCTGGGGATCGAACCCAGGACCTCTAGCAGATTATTCCCGCTTGAGACCACTAGACTAATGAGGCAGTCTTATTTTAATTTTATTTTTATTCATTATAAGCTTACGCTTGACCGCCAGTTCGCCTGATGTTAAGCGACACTGCGTTCTACGATGGAGCGCGCTTGCCTAGAAGAAACCGATTCACACGTGATAATATAAACATGGAAAATGCAAAAAAAAATATTACAAAAAGATAAGAATCCTATTTAACTACGCTGTTCAATTGATCTTCAAAGTTTAATTGCGCTTGCCGCGATCAATCTGTGGATGGGTGAATATCGAGACCCTTCCGTGCCAGTCGTGCCACAGATAGCACGTTAAGGGTTCGGCGGAGCTCGAATTGCCCACAATAACGTAATACCGAAATAAATCGTAATCCAGACAATATTCTATCAAATTATGGTATTATTCGGATTTGGACACCTTTAATCTAGGTTCCTACGGTACTAATGCAATTGTTGATAACTTTACCAAGTTTGGAACGATTTTTTATTTCTAGTGAAGTAGTAATAGACGAAATAGTACCTACGGTAGGAACCTAGATTAACGGTATCCAAATCCATATAATAACATAATTTCATAGAATATTGTCTGGATTACGATTTATTTCGGTGTTACGTTTTTGTGGGCAATTCAAGCTCCGCCGGACCCATAAAGTTAACTTGTAGATACATTATTTAAGTACCTATCTAAAAACCCATTATTACTATTGTCCTATTGATGGACACAGGTCTTCTCGCAGAATGAGAGGGATTAGCCTATAGTCCACATTATTTACCTATATCACTACATAGTATAAAACAAAGTCGCTTCCCGCCGTCTGTCCGTCCCTATGTACCTATGCTTAGATCTTTAAAACTACGTAACGGATTTTGATGCGGTTTTTTTTTAATAGAAAGAATGATTAAAGAGGAAGGTTTTAAGTGATTTAGCATTACGCTACAACTCATATAAATGGGGCAACACGGGTGAAACCGCGGACGAGTTGAATATAGGTAAGTATATAGGACGTTTAAAATTAAACTAACCGCAGTTAAAATTTAAATACCTACTTGCCCATCGGGTCGGCTAAATATTAATAATATAAAGTTATTTTAGTAAAGGAAAAATTCAATCGCCGGCAGGATTCTAACCTGCGTCTCCTGGTTGGATACACCGATACACCTGATTGGAATCCTGCTCTCGATTGAATTTTTCCTTTAGGTACTAAAAAAACTTTAAAACCTTTATAGGTACCTAATCTTAACATGGAAAATGCCAAAAAGATAAAATATTAATATTTTCTTTCTCTAGATAAATAAATATTTCCCTAGAGTTAACGCTAAAATTAATTGTAACACTGTTTTACAAATGAAAATTAAGTAAGTAGGTACCTACTAATAATAACCTTGAATAAACAGACAAACATTAATAACAGAACAAAAGAAATTATTAATACACAACCAGGTACACAGACTAATATGAACGACGATAGAAATCTCCGAACAAATTGAAACAATTGATATGATGTAACTGCAGAACCGAATGAATGATATAATAGGTGTCAATATGAAAACAATTATGTTTAAACAAACGTATGACCTAGTTAGGACAGGCGCAAATTGTCCGTGCATATCAAAAGCAATAGTAAATCACAATACAGCTTAATAGGGACCTATGACCTTTACGATTGTAATTCCACTATTCCAGTGGAATAGAAGGATAATATTGATAAACATCATGTGACGAAGAAAGTATTGGATCTTTTAAGCTGATTAGGTTTCATAGAAAAGCACAGTATAAGAGAATATACCGCAAGAAATCAATAATGACCTTAACAATGAAATTCTCCATTGTTGTTTATTTACTTTGACTATCGTTGAAAAAAATACGTTTTAATATTTTTAAAAGTGTAAACTAGAATAATAGGTAAGGATTTTAATTTACTTATCTATTTCATGAAGGCTATTAAACTGTTTATCAGTCTTTACGCGGAAGAGACTATAGAAAATGTGGTTAAGACAGGACAATTATTAAGAGTTATAAATAAAATACACTGCCAAGCTGAAAATTAAATTCTTTTGTTTCGCATAACAAAGACATTAAACTGTAAGCAAAAATTAAGAGCAAGCATAACACGTTTTTTCGATTATCATCGGTTTACAAGAGACTGAAGTGTTACTGAGTATGACAACATTTATCATACACTTGACACTAATACAAATTATACAAACAATCTACCCGATACGATCAGAGATAAGAACGATTGATTTGAAATAAGGGAACATAAATCACAGAGAAATTTGAATTTTAAAAGAAATGATATGATGATTACTAACTTTTACTTCCTAGAGAGTTATACAGACGCATTCATGAGTCACAATGTAAACAAACTTATCGCAAGATTCCTACAGTGTTTTCCCTACAAATATTACTACTACATAAACTAAGTTCAAGCCGCAACTAAACATACTTCTAAACGATAAAATTTACATTCCAAACGAAACATAAAAAAACTTACGACAGGCGTAACTATTTACTGCACTTTAATTAGAAGGCTGATAAACTAGAAAATAAACAATGCAGATGAAAGTGTTGATACAAACGAGAATAAAAAAGACCGTGCCTAAACAATGGGACTCATTGAAACGCATCGTGTGTAAGAATTTCAAAATCTACTCACCATGCATGTCAGCATCAACACAATGGACCACAGAACACTTGCACACATACACTCGAAAAATCTAAAATTATATTTTAGAATTTATCAAAACACTGGACCTAGTATACTTCCTAGTGGGACACCACGAGGTAATAATTCGAAAATCGTATTTCGTTCGCAATATGCGCGCGACTCGGCACGCGCGTGCGTTTCAAAAACTGCCCGCTCACAACACTGATCAACGAGTGACTGACTGCGGCTGCGCCGGCGTCGCTGTTTACTATAACCCCATGCACAAGATTATCAAAAGCTTGCGAAGAATTTTAGACCTTATCATTACCGTTTATGGGTTCATTTTCGATTGTGACTCATCCTCTTATCTGTGTTAGTAAGTCGGACGAATGTATTTGTCATTTTGTATGAATGAAAAAATAAACTGTACGCATAGAGCTTTCTGTTGGCATTCATTTCGTTTATATCATAACCTTAATTAATGTTTATATCGCTTACAGTCCTTGGCTCGCTCGAGTCTCGTATGACAGTATGATTCAGCCCTCTTTTTACTACTCGTTTAGATTACTTCTATCATTTTCCAGTATATCATGGTTATAAAATGTTAAATTGTTAATAATATTTCTGAGAATATGTCTAGTATCCGACTTTATGTTTCTCGTTACTATTAGGATATTTGTGGCATCTGTCCAAACGAAATTGTAATGTAATGAGTACTATTTAAAAATTTCTTCCAACTAATTTTGAACTTTGTTACTACGTGATTCAAATTAATTTTGTTTGTATTCGGAAGTTATTCCTGAGGTGTCTGACAATAGACCTATGTTTAAAAATATTTTCCTACGTTAGTTCATTGTACCAATATTTTCCTGTTGATCAAAATAAAACTGACGCCATTGACCTACTAATAACTATGATTCTGATTTATTTGCGATCTTCTTTGTAATATATTATTATCAAATTAACTATACTCATAATTATTATGTTCCTGGAACATGTATTTGATACACTTTTTTATTGTACTACGGTAACAAACAAGCACATATACAGGCCATGTGGGGTCCAAATTTGAACATGGGAAACGTGGGAGAGCCATGCGTCGGCACGAATGGCCCAACTCGACCGGAGTGATACCGACCTCACAGAAAACCGGCGTGAAACAACGCTTACGTTATGTTTCGAGTGAGTGAAGATACCGGAGGCCCAATCTCCTTTCAAAGCACAACACAATATTATTAGCACATTAGTACATAGAAGAAAAGCGACACATACGTAAAGAGTAATTGTTTTACTATTTTGTTTTTAAGCTATTGCATAGCTTCTATCGCGGGCCTTGAGCGTGGGGACCGAATCCAGAAATTCCGTAACGAAAAAAACCTAACACGCTTGTCTCTTTAGTTCAGCAACCCGCCTTTAGGTGGCATTGGTTGTTTTACATAAGTTGATAAAAAACGCTATGCAATAGCTTTACCGCGGCAGTCCCCGAGTGCCACACTTTTTTTTTTTAAATTAAATGTCTGCTTAGAAGCAGTATATTTTGCCCTTGGATTAACAACAGCGTTCGGCGCTGTAGGTTTGTTTTCATGATATTGCATCAATATATTTATAGTGACTGCACTATGAATATATTGATGCAATGCACAAGAAACTTGATAGCAAGTTTCTTGTGACAAAAACTAATTTCCAACTATTGATTCTTAATGTATGAATTCTTCTAATGATTATATCATGTATTCTATGCTTTATTAAAAAAATCTTGTAAACGATATCTTAGTAAGTAAACAAGACATAGCAACAACTATAAAATCAGAAGACTAACGACCTCACAGAGGTGGGTTGTCTTTTATAAATCTACTAAAAACTAATATTTGGTGCCAATATCTTCCCACTGTGAAGGTGGATGTAAACAATTTTGCTCCCATTCTTGTGACCATGTTGTTTTAGGACATACATATTAATCTTGACTGCTCTCTCTAATTTAATCCTAGATCGTGATTTACTGAACGTGAACTGAAATATTGTTTTTAAATAAATTTGAATCACGCTGCAGTCCATATCGATAAAATCAATCAACTCAAGAGATTTCATAATAAATAGATACTGCACCACATTTGTTTAGTACCAAGACAAATTGGGGTGATAATACACAGGGACACTACGATTTATTTTAGTTTTTTTTTATAAGCCTGCAATTTTTCTAGTTTTCTCGTTATTTTGCTACTTGCTCCTAATTGTCTAGAAATTGAAATTGACCACGATATCTCCCGAAGGATTATGTAAAAGTGTATTTACTATACCCAGAGTTCGCCGGTATTTTTAGGGGCAGGTCTATTTCCATTATTTCAGCACAAACCCAAAATCTAAGCTTATAGGTACCAGGAGTTTTTTTAATGGAAACCCCAATTAAACTGCTCGATCTGGGAAACGAACTAAGAATCTTACGCTCAAACTGTGGGTGTACCTACATGAAACAAGTACACCTAACCATTCGAGGAATAAAGGCAGGATTTAAATACCTACATTATTTCAAGATCTATTAGACCAAACATTACATATATTATTGGTTGTTTTTCTCTAAAATTGTAACTAGAATTAACCACAAAGTGAATAATTACCATAATGATTTTATGAGCATTTAAATTTACGACAAGACTTGCTGACTTAGTCATCATTATTAACAAAGATTTGTTGACACTGGACTAATATAAAGAGTCCATTTTAGGAGTGATTGAAATAAAACTACTGGCAATTTATCTGTTTACCTTTTTAGTATTTTAGGATTTTATACCAAAATAGTCACAAATAGGAATCAGTATGATGTGACTCCGTCTCTCTGTCTATTTTTGATAGTGGCAAGTAACAATGTAATCGATTAGAAATTAAGAATACATAAGTATTAAAAACATTGATTATCTAAACTTTAGGCAAGTGAAGAAATAGTTGTTTTTAATTTCTTTGCAAAAGGATCCGAAATCTTAAGTCGAAAGCTTAAGCTAAGGTTATATAATCAAGATACTATACAATAAGTTAAGAAAACCCTGTCCGATCCTAAAGGGTATATAGGTATCCCAATCACATCACCAAATAAAATAAGAAACATTTAATATTCGTGAAAGTAAACATTTAATTGAAGTTAAAACTCAAGGTCGTCGTACCCAAATTACCACAATTACAGCAAATTTTTAAAATGTTATAGATCCATCATGGGCCATTATTATGTTTGGCACCCAATGACGGTGTCGCTGCCACACTAAGTATTGCCATTTCACTTTTCGGTTTCCTTAGAGGAAACTAAGGAAACCAAAAGAGATCGCCCTAGATGGACATACACCGATCTTATTAGCGAAATCATAAATGTCAGGTGCGTAGAACTCGCAACCGGCGCGTATGTCTGAGAAGATGTATGAATATGGAAGAAGCAAAAGAAGTATATGGGAGAGCCATGCTTCGGCACGAATGGGCCGGCTCGACCGGAGTGATACCACGGCCTCACAGAAAACCGGCGTTAAACAACGCTTATGTTGTGTTTCGCCAAGTGAGTGAGGTTACCGGAGGCCCAATCCCCTTTTAAAAGGTCAGCAACGACCTTGTGACTCCTATGGTGTTGCGGGTGTCCATGGGCGACGGTAATCACTTACCATCACGAGATCCGTCTACTCGTTTGCCCTCCTGTCATATAAAAAAAAAATCGTAGCAAGTGGTGGTCTATAGTTTCTACCTCCCCCTGTGGGAGAAAGGCGTGAGTGTATGTATGTTTTTAATTTTGTTACGTAATTTAAAGCGTACATTACTGCTTCTACACATTACTTGCCTTATCAGCGACTGAAGTCACTACATGTAATGGCAACCGAATTGATTCGGTAATCACCAGCGACAGACTATAAAACTATCGTTACTGCGTTTAGATCATTAAGCTCTCGTTAAACCCAATAGTTTTGGTACGTATCATCACGTAATCACGTACCGTTGGTTTAAGAGTCCGGCGAACCATATTTCTCTTACACACGTAATACCGAAATAATTCGCAATTCAAACACAATTTAATAAAATTTAATCAAATTGTGTTATTATTCGGATTTCGATACCGTTAATCTAGGTTCCTACGTTACCATTTTGTCCAAATTACTTCACTGGAAATAAATGTAAGCAAATGCACTTTTTGAAAAAATTACCAAGTTTGGAACGATTTTCCAATTTTTTATTTCTAGTGAAGTAATAGTAGACGAAATAGTACCGTAGGAACCTAGATTAACGGTATCCAAATCCGAATAATGACACATAACATAACATACCATCACGCCTGTATTCCCCGAAGGGTTAGGCAGAGGTGTACTTAATGTACACCCACAGTTCGCCGGTATGTTTAGGTCCCATGTTATAGGGGGCGAGCCTATAGCCATTCACCGGGCACAAATCCAGACTCCGAGCTGCTAATGAGAATTTCATAGAAAAACCCAATAACACTTTGCTCGACCTGGGGATCGAACCCAGGACCTCTAGTGTAGCAGTTGCACTTGGGACCACTAGACTAATGAGGCACTAGAATAATGACACAATTTGATAAAATATTGACTGGATTACGATTTATTTCGGTATTACGTTTTTGTGGACAATTCAAGCTCGGCCGGTCCCTTAATGCTGTTTACATTATACAAGACACTTAGCAATAAAGTACGAGTATTACAGTTGCAAGTTTGGTGTAGCTGTTAAAGATAGTCACTATGCCGTTGCTAGTATGCAGAATATTTGTCAAGGTTGAGAATCAAGCTCGTCATCATCAGTCTATTGCTAGACGTAGGCGTTCCCCAATGTGCGCAATTTTACCTTGTTCTTGGCTTGTCGCATCCAGCCTCCACCAACAACCTTTCGCGAATCATAACTCCATCTTGCCGGAGGGCGTCCTACTCTACGTTTGCCGAATCGTGGTCTCCACTCAAGAATACGTCTACCCCAGTGGTTTTTGGTTCTTATACAGATAATAATCAACCCATTATATAGTCCCACTGGGCTGGGCTAAGTACGGGTCTCCTGTCAGAATGAGAGGGATTAGGCTATAGTCCACCACGCTGGCCTAGTGCGAGTTGGCAGACTTCACACGCCATCGAGAAAATCTCTCAGGCATGCAGGTTTCGTCACTGTGTTTCACTCTGTTTCATTGTGTTCCTTCACCGTTTAAGCGCGTGATAATTAACTATTAATAAGTACATGACTTCGAAAAGTCAGAGGTCGAGACTTTGACTTGGCAGTCCAACGGTCATACCACTAGGCTATCACTGCTGTCTTACTTCACACGTTTTACGGATTTTACGCAAATAAAGATAAGTATTCTCTACTTATTCCTTGTTCGACTGCCTCATTAGTCTAGTGGTCCCAAGCGCGACTGCTACGCTAGAGGTCCTGGGTTCGACCCCCAGGTCGAGCAAATTGTTATTGAGTTTTTCTATGAAATTCTCAGTAGCAGCTCGGAGTCTGGATTTGTGCCCGCTTTATGGCAAAACATACCAGGCAAACTGTGGTTGTACATTAGTACGCCTCTGCCTAACCCTTCGGAGAGTACAGGCGTGATAAGTTATTCTCTACTTCTTTCTTCTGAAACTTGCAACAGCCTGTATTCCGGAAACAAAACTCAACATGCTGATTAAATGTCACCGTTCCGTGTAAGTCGGTAGTTAAACTCAAAACCTACAAACGTTTTCCGTGAACCGTAACAATTAATGACTTAACATGGGCTAGGTAACACTATTGTTACAGTTACGACCACTCTCAGAGACGACAACTACGGTTACATACCTACGTACGTACATATTTTCACACCTGTCTCCCATTGGGGTAGGCAGAGACTTGGGCAGCGGACTAGGGGTCGCCAGTCGCCTATTGCACTGGCTCCTCGGGGAGGGCGAAGTGCATAAGGTTCATTTCCCCAATCCAATAACACCGTTTGACCTGGGAATCGAACCTAGAGTAACGAGTAATTTTTTCCACTTGCTAAGTATTTGCTTTTCACAATCAACTCGCTAAATTGGTAATCTTTTCAACCAACTTTAAAAACGAGGAGTGTTTTCTATCTGATAGAATATCCTGCAAACATACAGGCGAACTGTGGGTGTACATTAGTACATGTCTGCCCAACCCTTCGGCGAATACAGGCGTGATGGTATGTTTGTCTTGTTTTAACGGTAAAATAAACATACCTAGACAAGAATATAAGATTCAACAGAGATAAATCAATTCTTAAAATAGTTTAAATCATGTCTTATTAAAACTGTTGTTGTGATCTGTCATTAAAACAACCATTACTATTTAACATTTGTAAGAAGGTCAACAAGAATATCAGAAATAAGCATCTTTTATTAACAACAAATGGAGATACGACAATCAAATGGTCATGACCTTGAAACCTGACATACTTCAGACACAACTTTTTACCCATTATTTGTATTGTCCTAAAAAAGTTTTTGGAACGAAGTTCCTTATCGCGCGTTGTGAAAGGGGGCTAGACGGAAAAAAATCTTACGAAAAGTTGTCACGACACTTTTTTTAGTACGCATTTTGTCTAATAGATGGCACTGTACTGTTGACGTCATAATCTGAACGGCGGTGTTAAGATTCTCCGTCGTTCAATGACCCCCGCAGTACAAAATTTATATATTGAGTTAAAATGAACTAAAACTGTAAAAGAAGGTTAAGTTCCAATAAACCATTCATTCAACGGCCGATTTGGTTTTACTTCTTGCGATTTGAGTTCATCCCCAAACAAAGCTGACTTAATGAGGTCTGAGGAACTTCGTTCCATCCGGGTGTCCCTTGACACCTCTCAAGTTTTTTTTCTTTATTCCTGATAGGCTTACGCTTGACCGCCGGTTCGTCAATCTACGATGGAGCGCGCTAGCCTAGAAAAAACTGATTCACTCTTGATATAAAGACACCCAGATTATACCTATCGGGGAAGACCCACTGGGAAGCGTTTCGTTCGGGTTTTTGGAATGTCCACCATGAAACGATGTCGCTTTTTCGTGCTTCTGGTTATCCGATAGTAATTCAAATGAAAATTAAAACTTAATAGCAACATATCGCAACGCCTTTAGCCCCCAAATAATTAGGCAGATGTGTAAGTATCTACTAGATAATGTAAACCCACAGTTTATCGGTATGGTTAGGTCCCATGTAATAGGAGCGAACCTGGAAAATCCAAAATACCTACGAGATGCCGCTTATAATTTCATCGAAAAACTCAATAACACTACATGACTTGGTAATCAAACCCAGGATCTCTAGCGTAACTGTCGTGCTTACAACCGCTAGACTGATGACATGAGGTAGTTACAGGTAGTCCACACTAATATTATAAATGCGAAAGTAGCTCTATCTGGTTTTACGTTTCCACGCCTAAAATGCTGAACATATTTTGATATACAACGTGTAACCGAATAAGCGTCCGATCGAACAGGTCGATTAGAATATCGATTTATAATTATAAAAACGAAAACCGAAAGTCATTTAACATTTTTTTTTTCAAGAAATTAGTTAAATCAGCTAAATGTAAAACTTGTGGCCGTACCACAATCATACTCGCAACGACTACGATATCGATGCGCACACGCACACAATAACAATTTGCGCAAATAGATTTCAGTTTTCCATACCTCGATCCACTGATGGATCAGAGGGCAATATTTCAGGAATTAAAAAAAATAATTAATTAATACATATTATTAAAAATCAATGTGTAATCAATTCAGTAGTCGATTCTGAATAAATTACTTTCAGGTTTTGCGCTTATTCTGTTACAAGTTGTATAGACAGATCGGACCTTGCGAGAAGGACATAGCCTATGTCCTTCTCGCAAGGTCCAATCTCCTCTTGTCATAAAGTTACATGGAAAGCAAGTGAAACTGCGGACAACAACTGGTCTCCCATAAAATTGATTTCTCTCTCCAAGATTTTCCATCCCGTTAGAGAAGCCGTAAGCAATTTACCTCTCCCATACAATGTCAAAAATTTCACAAATCCTATGGCAAATCATTAAATGACTCAAAAGCTATAACTATTCTGTGCAAATAATATAAATTCTAATTCCACTGACGTAAAGTCCAAATTCCTTTCGCGACCGACCTTTGGAGCGTGGAGTAATGCACTTTAAATGATCTAACGTCATTGCTACTTAGAGGCGTGTAAATTGCAACTTTGTGTTGGAGAAAATAAAGTTGCAAATCAAATGTAAATTGACAGTGCTATAACGTGCAGCTTAATAGGAAACGATTCGGAAGTGAGTAATATCAGGTAACTTGAATTAATTTTATATGCTTAGATCCTTTAGCGGATATTAAATAATACACTATATTTTGATACTCACTCACTGCTTGGCTCATTAGTCTAGTGATCCCTAAGCGCGACTGCTACGCTAGAGGTCCTGGGTTCGATTCCCACAGGTCGAGCAGTATTTTTGGGTTTTTCTATTAAATTCTTAGTAGCAGCTCGGAGTTTGTGCGCGGTTAATGGCAATAGGCTCGCCTCCGACATGTGACCTAAACATACGAGCGAATTGTGGTGTACATTAGTACACCTCTGCCTAACCATTCAGGGAATATAAGCATGATGACGTATGTAGTATGATATCATTTTCAGGTCCGCGTTGCGCATGCGCACGAGTCACGACGCGCTCAACGCTGCCACCGGGACCACCACTTGCTTCACTTCCATCATCTTATCCGAAGCCTTCTCTCTATACCTCTCTCTCTCTCTATAGTCTCTCAGGCCTCTTTGTGAGTGTGTGTACTCAAAAAAATGTTTTTTTTATGGGATAGGGGGCAAACGAGCAGACAAATCGCCTGATGGTAAGCCGCCCATGGATACCCTCAACACCATGGCAGTCACAAGTGCGTTGCCGGCCGTTTAAAAGGGGATTGAGCCTCCGGTAACCTCACTCAGTCGGCGAAATACAACGTAAGCGTTGTTTAACGCCGGTTTTCTATGAGGCCGTGGTATCACTCCAGTCGAGCCGGCCCATTGTGTTTGTAAACCCAGGAGCACAATACAAGTGAAAATCTTAATGTGAGGCAAAAAAAAAAGAAAGACTCGTTCTTAGTTCACTATTTACTTAATACTAACGAAATAGTTTTACATCTAAGTAGTTTTTATGTCGGTCACCTTGTGGTCACGACCACTTATTTTTTCTCACGGGTGATTGCAAAAGATGATTCAGATATTGAGACGAAGCAAATTGGGTCAGAAATTCGTCCAGAAATTCACTAGCTGAGTAACTAACCTAACCTAACCCTTAGTTATTGAATAATATCTTTTTGTGATTTTTTTGCACTTTCCATGCTAAGATTATAAAGTTATTTTATAAAATACTGTAAAGCAAGTCGTGTCGATTGAGAAGCAAGGTAACTTGCTTTTCATAGATGTCGCCAACGTCACCTTATGACGTAGATTCAGAATGTGAAGGCAAAATTCAATCAGGTGGGTGGGGTTCGCGGTGGCTTAGAGGTCAGAGCGTCTGGTGTATCTAACTAGAAGACGCAGGTTCGAATCCTGCCTGCGATTGGATTTTTCCTTCACTAAAATAACTATAATATTATTTTTTTAAGAATTTTTGAAGTAGGTATTTTATTTTTTTAAAGTTAAGAAAGAAGCGTTCATAGGACATATTAAACCAAAAATAAATATTAAGAGGGGTCAAAACAATTCTCTTTAAAATTTGTTTGTCTGTCTGTATATTTGTAAGCCACTTCACCTTCTTGGGGAATGCGGATCGCTAATACACAAGCATAGGTAAACATATCTTAAGTCCGGTTGAAATAAAGGAGCTCACTCCTAAGAAAAACTTGCAGTTCATAATAGCTGCAGGATTCAGCGGTGAACTCTAACTCAACGAGTGGCAATAAAAATATACCGACTGCGGTCGCAGTGATACTATAGCCGCAAGCAAATACTTAATAATAAAAAAATATCTATACGTGCATCACGCAAAAAATACTGCCAAAATTGGATGCCGTTTTCACAGTTGTATTGCTGGATGTCTAACTTAAAATCTGGTTCATGTTTCAACTTAATACGCCACCTACAAGCCGAGTTATATTAAGAAAATCGTATAGGACGTGAGTGAAATCGTGGAAGATACTTAGCTAGTTTAAAAAAGGCACCCATCAATAAATAACCGCGTCACACACCGCTTAACCTTGCAGAGCGATCGATTCTTGCCTTTCCATGACAAACGTCCGGTATAGACATCTACTTGTACGTTTAATTAGTATGACCATTATATGGAGAAAACTAACCTAACTACTTAATACAAGAACACACGACAACATTTCGAGGTATATACTTCAGAAAGCACACAAAAATCACCCTTATTGCGACTGAATACGCTCCAATGGCAAATAGTTTGACGTATTGTCATGTGCACCTACTACCATATTGGATCACGCTGCATTCTGTTTTAAAAAATCAATTTCCGCTTTTAAGATAGCCACTATGAGTGCATGGACTTAAATGGTAGGAGTATTTTTGTATAAGTAGAAAGAGGTTTATGCGTCATCCGTACATTGACCTTATGGAATATCATACTACATGTAATAGGCGAGCCTATTGCCATTGGTCACAAACACCAGACTCTGAGCTGCTACTGAGAAATTCATAGAAAAACCCAATAACACTGCCCGATTAGTCAAGTGGTCCTAAGCGCGACTGCTACGCTAGAGTTCGAATCTTAGCTCGAGCAAAGTGTTATTGGGTTTTTCTATGAAATTCTCAGTAGCAGCTCGGAGTCTGGATTTGGGCCCGGTTACCTAATTGCAATGGACTCGCCCGCTATTATATGGGACCCAAAGATATCGGCGGACTGGGAGTGTACATTAGTAGATACACGTCTGACTAACCCCTATGTATGTTTCCAATGCTGTTTGTACTTCGGGAATCAAAAAGAAAAACAATTTTATAAACCACTTACCTCCTTACCCAATTTTACCCAGTAAGTACTAGTTCACGACAATATATTACTCATATCTTCAAGATCAACTGTCAATTGTAATATAGAAAACAATGTCAACAGTCAATCATAGCTGGAGCACTTGAATCACTTGCTCTGAGTGAGGATTAGCAACGGTTTTCTCAGACATATTACAGGTCAAGAGGCGGACAGTTTTTCCCATCACTAGTTTGTGTCAATTGAAATATTTGCGTAGGTTTGCGAAGGAAGCAAATGGATGGTTGTAATTTTTACCCCACTGCGTCAGAAGGAGGGTTATGTTTTTCGAGTGTATGTATGTAGGTATGTTATAATTAAATTTCCTTGTCATACTCTGCAGTTTAAACAAATTGATAGATTTTAGTTTGAGAAGTGTCTTTAGATTCGTCTCAACAATGAGAGTGTCACTGGGAATACTATAAAAAACAAAAAATTGTAAAATTAATGACCAATCTCATAAAGTCGGAAGCATCGCGATCGTCTTAAATTTAGCTTTAAAGACCGAATGCCTCCGACTACATAAGATTGGTCATCTTGTTTCCATCTTTTTGGCAGTCAGGTATTTTAACTTTTTTATTTTCACTTCACAATTTTGGTTAAATTTTGAAATCATTTTAATTTACATACGAGTATATTTATTTATTTACTTATATATACTTTATTGTATACCAAATTAACAATATAACATAGCTACCATCATACCTGTATTCCCCGATGCGAAGAAATAGGCAGAGGTATCTACTCTAGGTAGGTACTAAAGTACACACACCTCGCTAGTATGTTTAGGCCCCATGTAAAGACGAGCCTATTGCCATTAACCGGGCACAAATCCAAACTCCAAGCTGCTACTGAGAATCAAATCCGGGACCTCAAGCATAGCAGTCGCATTTGAGACCACCAGCCTAATGAGGCAGTCTAAAGTCGGAAGTCGATTAAAAATCATAATCAAAGCAATCATGATCTATAAATGAATTCCCTATAGGAGAACTGTGTAACTTAACTTTATAGTCATTAACCAGTGTGTGTTACCAGTGATGACTTATGGCACAGAGACGTGATCGCTCACTATGGGTCCCATAAGAAAGCTCAAGGTCACTCAGCGAGCTATGCTTAGCATTTCTTTACGCGTTCGAATCAGAAATGAAGAGATCCGTAGAAGAACTAAAGTTGCCGATATAGCTTAAAGGATGCACATAGCTCGTAGATCTGACGGCTGCTGGGGCAGAAAGGTTCTCGAGTGGAGACTACGCACCGGAAAGCGCAGTGTGGGATGACCTCCAACGAGATGGACGGACGACCTGGTAAAGGTCGCTGGGAGTCATTGGATGCAGGCGGCATATAACCGGTCTCTGTGGAAGTCTTATGGGGAGGCCTTTATTCAGCAGTGGACTTCTATTGGCTGATGGACTTTATATACACTACAAGACTAAGGAATCAAGCATAAGACTATAAAAACCACACTATGCAAAATGTGGGCGTTTTTCATGACGCCAATTAAACAAGCACCGCATTATGAAATGTAAGCTTTAATTATTAATATTCTTGTAGAAGAGAGACAGCGCAACTCACTCTGTATAGCGCTGTCCCTCTCTAACGTAACCCAGGACAATCCTAGCACTTTTAAATTAATATAGTAAAGACAGGTTGAAACACATTTAGTTCTTGCACTGCAATAATAAGATATTATATTGTTCAAGTCCCGATGTAAGTAGGGATGTCACGTGGTATTTCTCGTGGCAGGTTAGCGAATTTTTAACCCCCGGCGTATAAAGAGGGGTGTTATAAGTTTAACCTATGTATCGGTCTGTTGCATCCTAGCGCCCAAACGAATGGACCGATTTTGATTTATTTTTTACTTGATTGGGAGTGTTCTTAGCTATGATTACAAAAATCTGACCGGCCGTTTGAAGATTATAAGCTCTTTTCTGTTTCATGGAGGGATGCGAGCAATTTCCACAGGTCTGATCGTTTTGAAATTTGGTATCCTGTTACTTCCACGATATTGCAAGAACATGATAATGTCCATGTCTCAATCCTGCGGATAAAAAAAATAATGTTATTAATAAACCAATTTAGTCGCCAAGTTAAAGATATTAAATTCGAATCCAAGGCACGCACCTCTTTCGAAGTCATGTCCGTATTTTTTTTTTTTTATGTGATAGGAGGGCAAACGAGCAGACGGATCACCTGATGGTAAGCGATTACCGCCGCCCATGGACACCCGCAACACCAGAGGCGTCACAAGTGCGTTGCCGACCTTTTAAAAGAGGATTGGGCCTCCGGTAACCTCACTCACTCGGCGAAACGCAACGTAAGTGTTGTTTAACGCCGGTTTTCTGTGAGGCCGTGGTATCACTCCGGTCGAGCCGGCCCATTCGTGCCGAAGCATGGCTCTACCACGTGAAAGAGGGGTGTTATACGTTTTTAATTATAACGCGGTAAAAGAAAAACATCTTGAGGAAACCTGTATACCTAGGAGATTTTGAGAGTTAATGTAATTAAATTAAAAGGGTTCATTAAAATTTATCCGCAAACAGCTCAAAAAAATATCGATGGAGAATTTTATATAAACATGTCCTCACACCATGTTATAGGGGCTGAACCTATTACCAATTAATCCAGCACAAGCCCGATCTGTGTAATTCAACACAGAAAAATCCAATAACACTTTGCTCGACCTAGGAATCGATAGAAGGATCCCACGCTCAGCGACCGCCCTTATCACCAATGAGGCAGATATCCCGAGAAAAGCTTTTAATTATAATTATAAAATGTTTGGGACATCCCTGTCTCATGAAGTCAGTCGGCGCCGCCAAACGATCAGTTATATGCGTTAATTTCTATTCGCTCCAACAAAGTTTAGGTAAAGTTGGAGCCAAGTTTCCCGCAATATGACGCCGATAAAAGTATGAAGACTTAAATGAAAGCCAAGTTATATAGCTACAAGATTAGTAGATAAATGCAAGGTTAGGTTATATTTTTTTTTCCTGTTACCTAATTATGATATAAGAGAGACTAGACTTCCCGTGCGCAGCCTCGCCTGCGTACTTAGATAATTTTCGTTTCTAAATAATCTGAGCGCACTGTACCTACATCATGGACGTTTCATAATCATAAAATGTGTTATTCTAATTTAAAAGGAAGAAAACAATTGTCAAAATGTCAACAACAAATGACAGCTATACTATGGACGTTAATTAAAAATGTATATGTGTGTGTGTGTGTATGTGTCAAACGGATGGTAGTGTGTGCGGACTTTCATACAAACTTTCACGCTCCTTTTCACCACTTTAGGGGTTGAATTCCCAAAAATCCTTTCTTAGTGCTCGTCTACAGAGCAAAAAGACCCAGTATGCAAACTTTCAGGGATCTAGCTCTTGTAGTTTCGGCTGTGCGTTGATACGTCAGTCAGTCAGTAGGTCAGTCAGTCAGGTTCTTCTTTTATATAATTATATAGATATTCTCTTTCAGAATTCTTAAGTACTTATTGATTTTTTATTTATTTCTAGCGGTTGCCCGCAGTTTTACTGGCAAAGGACTTTTAAAATTAAAAAGTAGTCTTTGTTCTTCTTCAAGGTCCAATCTACTATACCAAAATTCATCAAAATTGTTTCATCTGTTTAGGCGTGAAAACCGACGGACAGACAGAGTTACTTTCGCTTTTATAATTTTAGTATGGATGAGACTGCATTACTTAATTTCAAATGGAAACATGATAACAAAATCGCGAGGAAAGCCTGTGATTCTCATAGAACTTGACTGGGGCACTACAGTGCAAAAAATACAGGTTTAGTAACATCTTTAGATTGAAAACAGTGTGATTACACCTTTTCACTTAACAGCTAAGTAGAGCCCTCGGCACTACTAGTATTTTTATCGAATTATCACTAGAAACATAGTTAACGGGGGCTATATTCTTAGCATATCATAACGCTTCGTATCCTTAAGAGATGGTCAGATGTCTGTGGGTATTCAGAATACCAAAGATTTGAATACTTGTGAAGTGCGTGTGCGTACATTAGACATTGAAATAAAACGACTTTTTACGGATTTTACTGTGTTGTGTTGACATTATTTAATTCCCAACGTTTCGGATCCTTTACAGCATCCATGGTCAAGGGTAGACTAAGTTATTGCACGTCTTAATGTTAAAATTAACAGCTACCTTAATTTTTAATAATATTAGTGATCTGATTCACGCAGAATGGGCTCATTAGTTGAAACTAACATTTCGAATATTCAAATGTGCGTTCCTTGGATTTAAGGAGCCTACCCACTCATACCGTCTCATACCATGTATGTATGCATGTATCGGCACCGGGAATATATTATTGCCGTCAATTGTTGACGTTCCGTGCATGGCACAGTCTTATACTTCTCAATATATATAATACTAGCTTTTGCCAGCGACTTCGTCCGCGTGGAATAGTTACTTTGTTCCCTAGTTCTTCGCCCGCGGTTTCACCTGCGTTGCCCCGTTCCTAAGGGTTGTAGCGTGATGTTTTATAGCTTGAAACCTTTCCCATGAATCACTCATTTTCCCAACATTTCCCTTCACTGCTCTGCTCCTATTGTTCGTAGCGTGATGAAAAGTATACTATAACCTGCCCAGGAGTATGAAGAACAATTGTACCAAGTTTCGTTGAAATCCGTCCAGTGGTTTTTGTTTCTATAACGAACATACAGACAGACAGACAGACAGACAGACAGACAAAAATTTTACTGATTGCATTTTTGGCGTCAGTATCGATCACTAATCACCCGCTGATAGTTATTTTGGAAATATATTTCATGTACAGAATTGACCTCTCTGCAGATTTATTATAAGTATAGAAGATATTTTTTGAACGGGAACCATATAGATACGACAAGCGCATGATACGTGAATGCTACGGTCTCTAACACCGTTTTGTACAGGTGCTTGTGATACGCTGTTGATCTGCTTTCTAATGAGCATACTAATTCGTGTCGTGCTCGTTTCCATGCCTGATACGTTTCTACTACGGTCATGGTATGATACGGTGTAGTGGGCAGATTCCTTTATGCTTGAGGCCTATGAATTGGCAGTCCAATGGATATAATATTAATGGTCTGTCATTATCTGAGATAATGTTATAACAAAATTATGTCGTACAACACATGAAACACCAAAGCTGTGACCAAGCATTGCAATCAAAATCATGTAACCTACAACTCCATAAAAGCGAATTATCATGACGCAATGAAATAATAAAATTTACTATCGACGTAACCAAAAATAAGTATTCATATTGCAAAACTATTCAACATCAAAGAAATGTTTACAACTTGTAAAACTCATAAAATGCTATCTACATAGGTAGATTACGGCATCGCGTAGTAAAAATCTTAGAAACATATGTTTTCCCGAAGGCTCAAAATGGCCGACTATATCACAAAACTGTTCAGTTGTTTTTGTGGACTGTTTTATAATAAAAAATGTAAAATATTTACTGGTTTCTGACACTTACGCGAATATTAGACATTGAAATAAAACTACTTTTTAGGGATTTTATCGCGTTGTATTGATATTATTTGATTCCCGATGTTTCGGATCCTTTACAGCATCCATGGTCACGGGTAGACTAAGTTGTTGGACGTCTTAATGTTACAATTATTAACAGCTACCTTACATTTTTGTAATAATGGGTTTTACCACCTGCTTGGAACCCCATTATAGAATCCATAAAATTAAAATCCAAGCCCAAAACTGCAAGACCGAAGGATACGGTGAGCTCGTTCTGCGTGAATCGGATCGCCAATAATTAACAAAAATGTAAGGTAGCTTTTAGTAATTGTAACATTAAGACGTCCAACAACTTTGTGGGCAATTGAAGCTCCGCCGAACCCTTAAGTAGGTACGCAGGCGAAATTGCGCACGGGAACTCTAGTCAGGTAGGTAAGTATGTATATGTATTTGGAAAACGCGAGGATTTAACTAAACTTGGACACAATGTCCGGAAACAACAATCTGTAGGCCTCACAAATTTTTGTTTTGTGTCCTATTCTTGTCAAATAGGTACAGCTATATTATCCCGTAATTTACAATGAATCCTTTGTTATGGCGTCCATAAAACACTGTTACTTCCCCATCTCCGTTACGCAATAACAAAGATACGACACCGCAGATGTCACAGGGTTAATATTCCTCATTCTTAGAAATCTACTGAAAATATTGCTATGGTGTCTTCAAGGTCTGTTTATTATGCAGTTCTGTATGACGTACCTTCACGCCTGTATTCCCCGATGGCTAAGGCAGAGGTTTACCTACTAATGTTGACCTACAGTTTGTGGGTCCCATATTTTCATGTAAAAGGGAGCGAATTTATTGCCATTAAACAAGCACGAATCCAAACTCCGAGATAGTAAGAATTTCATAGAAATACCCATTAATACTGCTTGACCTGAGAATCGATCCCTGGTTCTAGCGTAGCAGTCAAGCTTGTTACCACTAGAATAATCAGTCTTAAACTATTACGTATCTTTTTTTGCATTTTCCATACTAAGATTATAAAGTTATTTTAGCGAAGGAAATGTGCCTAAAAGACGTAAATTCAGAATGTGAAAGCAAATTTCGACCTGGCAGGTAGAACTCGTGGTGGCTTAGTTGGTCATAGCGTCTGGTGTATTGAACTGAAGACGCAGGTTCGAATCCTGCCTCAGTCGAATTTTTCCTTTTGATTTAATTTGTACACTTCCCAGGTTTATATAAATCAACACATAAGTACCTACCTAATACTTCCAACTTACCTTTTTTGTGTCCAGTATAACTTGACACTTGATTGAGGCGCTGCTTGCAAAAGCAGACACCAACAAAACGTGAAACTCGCAACATATTTTAGCTCCTTATTACGCCGCGTGTCAATTTATACTGGTCGCTTAAACCAAACTATTACCCCGACTTTTAAACACCCGCATTACAGATTATCGCGACTTCCAAGTGACCCATTTATCTACACTTTGCCCATCAAAGCTTCGGGTAGTTTGTGAAACAGCCAGATAGTCGGGGAATGTAAAAAGGGGTGGGATAAAGTTTCTGTCAGATAACCGTGATGCGAGATTATAATATTAAAGTTGTTCTTTTTTTACGGTCAAGGCAAGATAACACGGTATTTTAGGGTTATGTTTCTTATGTGGGAGTGTGTTATAGTGTCAGCTGTGGTAGGGTTAGGTAAAGCATGCAGGATTTATATTATCCGTGGCATTATGGTGAAGGTGTCGTAATGCGTCAATTTCGATTAATTGTATTGTTTATTTTCCAAAATTATTTTGAGTATACTTACATGAAGATAATGACAATATGTCCATGACATTAAATGTGTATTTTTTTTATAGAATACCTACCAATAGCAAATCATCACTCCATCCATTTCAGGGTAATATTATCACAAACTCAAGTTAGCAACTTTCATTGCTAATATTACGTGGGAGAGCCATGCTTCGGCACGAATGGGCTGGCTCGACCGGAGTGATACCACGGCCTCACGGAAAACCGGCGTCAAACAACGCTTACGTTGTATTTCGCCGAGTGAGTGAGGTTACCGGAAGCCCAATACCCTTTTAAAAGGTCGGCAACGCACTTGCCTATGGTGACTCCTATGGTGTTGCGGGTGTCCATGGGCAGCGGTAATCGCTTACCATCAGGTGATCCGTATGCTTGTTTGCCCTCCTATCCCATAAAGAAAAAATATTATAAGGAGTTAGCCATTGCCCGCGATTTCACTTGCATGCCAAAGGGTTTTTGAGACAAAAACTATCGTATATCATTCTCCAAGGTCTCATCTGTCTCTACAATAAAATTCATCACAATTAATTCAATGGTTTTGGCGTGAAAATGTAACAAACAGACTTAAAAATATGGAGTTACTTTCGCGTTTATAATATTACCATAGATGGATGGAGGTGATACCAGATGATAATACCCGTTAAAGTAGTTTTGTGAAATGAATCCCATAGTGCTCATAACGGCATAAAACAAGATAGGTACCTACTTAATGGTTTTTTTATAGTTTACAACTAACTTTCTTTTCTTTCTTTCTTTTTACTTGGAATAGCATTCATAATTTTATATTTTCGACTCAAATATAATAAATCCTTTATTATTTTCCTTTCCCCAGACCTTCGTAAAGAACCATAAATATTAGTATTATTATCCCTAAAAAATTGTGACTCTTAGGAAGGTAAGAACAAAGTGTTATTAAGTTTTCTATTAAATTCTCAGTAACCGTGCAACTAGAATCATAACGTCTCATAAACGCTTGTAAAAGCTTATTAAATCTATACTTACCTAAGTATAATAGGTAAAATTGTAACAGGCCGATGTCTGTACTTTATAGATACTAAAGAAACACTTATATAGGGGGATTTTAGTAGAGTAACAGAAGCCAAAATAACTTTTTTCACATTTTTAAGCTATTGCATAGCTTCTATCGCGGGCCTTGAGCGTGGGGACCGAATCCAGAAATTCCGTAACGAAAAAAACCTAACACGCTTGTCTCTTTAGTTCAGCAACCCGCCTTTAGGTGGCATTGGTTGTATTACATAAGTTGATAAAAAACGCTATGCAATAGCTTTACCGCGGCAGTCCCCGCGTGCCACACGTCTTTTTATCTGTCTGTCTGTATGTTTGTACGCGCATCACGCAAAATCTACTGCATGGAATTGAATGCAATTTTCACCGATGTATTGCTAGAGGTCTAACTTAAAATCTGGTGCATGTTTCATCTTGATACGCCGCCTCGATAGTATGTTAATCTTTTTGGGACGTGAGTGAAACTGCGGGTAACAGCAAGTTAGAAATAAAAACTTTTGAACTTGAACTTGATCTACTTTTTTTACAGATATTTACACACCTTTGGATACCGGCGTGATGGCATATTTCTTTCTTTCTTTCTTTATTTACGCCTTACATATCACAACACCTTATAGATTGCAATACAGGAAAATGATAAGACGATGCGACGTATTATTATGTGAATTTAAAAAAATATTCATTCCCTCGCAATCGACGTAATTTCTTACTTCCGTTCTCTAAGGAACCCTAAATTCCCACCTCAACCACTGATACGGAACCATGATTCCTTAAGAAAATAATTCATATTATTATCTTATGCTGGGGGACACGATACAATTGAAAATGTACCTTAGATTAGCTGTCGTACGAATTAATTTAAATTGATTATTGTTCAAGAAATTGTGTTGAATATCGATAAAGGAATTGTAACTTTATTTTGTCTTTTATAAGGTTTGTTTTGAGTGTTGATGGTGTAATTTAATAGCGTTAGCATTTACACCTGTCACGACAATTTTAAAATTCGATCATTAGAATTTTTAATCGAATCGTTTCTGTTTTTCGATGTGAACAAAATGATCGCATGCGCATTATATGACGAACTATATCTTGGTAGACTAGTAATCGACGATTACCACTCTACTACTGTTATGCCGCGTGTCGTGGGTTCGATTCCCGAATTCGTATATTAAAATGTTCCGCGGATATTTAGGTCGAATCTAGGTTACTTTGTAGGTTTGTGGTGTCTGTTAATTGTAGGTTTGTGAAGTCTAACACGACACAGCGCTTGTTCCCTAGTGCGGGAGGTGTCTTTTCATCTTTAGTTTTGACTTTTCAAAAGGTACCTAACTTTTTTGAAATGAAATGATATTTATTCTGCAAGTAGATCTTTAGAAATACTTTTACATGTCAATGGTTTGGTTTTTTTTATAGCTATTTTAATGATCTAATTGAAAAAACATTTTGACTTTGAATTTGACTTTGACTTTGACTTTGAAAACTTATATGTAAGTAGGTAATAATATTGATAAAAATAGCCAATAAAAAACTACGCACGCATTTCGCGAGTAGGTATTAATTCTAAGTAAGTTTAAGTAGAACAAAACACAAGATTTCTGTTTTTATTACTATTTAAACATAGCTTCGTTATAAATTTACATTTATAGCCAAATGTAGTTGTTCCCAATACATAAAAACAGTTATTTATACAATTGCTTTTACAAAACGTTGACGAAACTAATCGAGATCACGTTATTGTGACGTCAGTAGCACATCGAAACCGGTTGATAAGAATTAGAAAGTCATCCGCTATTTTGCGCATTCCAACAGATGCGTCGGTGGTGTAATGGTCAGCATAGTTGCCTTCCAAGCAGTTGATCCGGGTTCGATTCCCGGCCGACGCACACTTTTGTTGTTTTTTGAAGTTTTTTCTTACATATTACAAAGTTTTGAAATACCTACAATTATTTGATAAACTTATGTTATCTTTTTGTGATTTTTTTGCATTTTCCATGCTAAGATTATTAAGTTATTTTTTAGTAAAGGAAAAAATTCAATCGCGGGCAGGATTCGAACCTGCGTCTTCTGGTTTGATATACCAGACGCTCGCGGTGGCTTAGAGGTCAGAGCGTTTTTTTTCTATGAAATTCTCAGTAGCAGCTCGGAGTCTGGGTTTGTGCCCGGTTAATGGCTATAGGCTCGCCCCCTATAACATGGGACCTAAACATACCGGCGAACTGTGGGTGTACATTAAGTACGCCTCTGCCTAACCCTTCGGGGAATACAGGCGTGATGGTATGATGGTATTACCTAATTATTTATTATTTTTATCTTTTATTATATGCGTAGTAACTGAGATTGTGTTTATTATTATTGACTGTGTGTCTAGCAATCTTCATTAGGCCAGCTTAATGACCTATCAAGTTCAAGTTCAAAATGTTTTTAATTCAAATAATAAGCTTTTACAAGCGTTTATGAAACTTTATTGAGTCTAATAGCACGGCTCCAAAAAGTTGATCCTATGGAGAAAAATCCGGCAAGAAACTCCATGGACACTCTTTTAAATTCAGAGGTATTACCTACATTCTTCTGGTACAGTAGTGCGAACAGGATGTGTGGACATTGAAGGTTATGTCCAAATTAACACGAAGTCGATATTATGAAAAAAAGGTTCCCAGCATTAAAGAAGTCGTCATTAACGAACTATGTAGCCTAACCCCCTTACTTTAAGAGGAGACTATAATGCCTAGTACTTTCTGGGACTAAATAAATACAAAATGACATAATCTTCTATAGGTGCATATAATAAAATTGTAACATGCCGATGTCTGTACATTATAGATATTAAAGAAAAACTAATATATGGGGGCTTCATTAGAGCATTATAAGCCAAAATAACAATTTGTAGAATTTTTGTCGGTCTGTTTGTATGTTTGTACTCGCATCACGCAATAACTACTGCATGGAATTGAATACAGTTTTCACCGATGTATTGCTAGAGGTTTAACTTAAAATCTGGTGCATGCTACATCTTGATACGCCGCCTATAATCGGACTTATAGTGTGTTAATCTTTTTGGGACGTGAGTGAAACTGCGAACAACAGCAACTAGTATTTATCTTTTTGTGATTTTTTTGCATTTTCCATGCTAAGATTATTAAGTTATTTTTTAGTAAAGGAAAAAATTCAATCGCGGGCAGGATTCGAACCTGCGTCTTCTGGTTTGATATACCAGACGCTCTGACCTCTAAGCCACCGCGAACCCTACCCGCATGATTGAAATTTAAACGTCACCTTATGACGTAAATTCAGAATGTGAAGGCAAAATTTGACGACACGTTTGGCGTAGCGGCTGAGCGATCGGCTTCTGCGCAACGTGTTGTGGGTTCGATCCCCACACAGAGCAAAGATTTGTATGATCTGCAGGTAGTTGTTCCGGGTCTGGGTGTTTGTGTTTGTGAGAAAATCCTAGTGTGGGGCAACGGTTTTTATAAAAAAAAAAAAAATTAAAGTTACGAACATCAGTATTTCCGTGGTTCTTACACTAGGCTAGCCTGTATCGTGGGGTCCCATATAATCGAGTAATACAATTCATCCCTACAATAAATTATTCTATTAATACGTGAAGAGAAAACTTTGTACCCCTTTTGAGCGCATGGAGGAGTGTGAGATTGTACATAGTTAAAGTTTATGTGGAGGAGAAGTGCAGAATGCTAATATTTTTATAATATTGCTTAATATATACATTAAATTAATAAAAAAAGGGCAGTGATAGCCTAGTGATATGACCATAAGACTGCCAAGTCAAAGGCCTCTAGTTAAAATCCAAGCCACGCCACTGACTTTTCGAAGTGATGTATGTGCGTATTAATAGTTAATTATCACGCGCTTAAACGGTGAAAGAAAACATCGTGAGGAAACCTGCATGTCTGAGAGATTTTCTCGACGGTGTGTGAAGTCTGCCAACCCGCATTAGGCTAGCGTGGTGGACTATAGCCTAATCCCTCTCATTCTGTGAGTAGACCCGTGCCAAGCAGTGGGATAATATAA
Source organism: Acronicta aceris (assembly GCA_910591435.1). NCBI lineage: Eukaryota > Metazoa > Arthropoda > Insecta > Lepidoptera > Noctuidae > Acronicta > Acronicta aceris. The sequence goes on along the minus strand of OU342781.1, from coordinate 1,767,510 downwards.
TGGATTGATTATGTATGTTTATGTTATGTAATAAAAAAATCATTTCACACACTACCATACGTTTGACCATCTGACGCACACTAATTGTCAAATGTCGTACTAAAGTTAAACATTAAATATAGAGGTCTTTGACAATAAGAGATCCTTAAAAACGTTCCAACGTAAAATTTAAATGAATTTATGATCGAATTTCAGCTTCGATAACTTAAAGTAAGGTTAAAAGCGGGAATTAAAACCGGGATATTAAGTTTAAACAATAATTATGTATTGCTGTAAAACAATTTTATATTTCACAACAAGAAATAATGAGTATAGTTATAAATAAACACTAGAATGTAATTCTACACTCAAAATCAAGTTCTCAAAACAATAGGTACCTCACTAGCCGGCTTCTACAACTTCACACATCAATTATGTTGATAAATGTATTTAAAATAACACCTAAGCGGAAATATAATGTTCAATATTATGTTACTGATGTAATAATTACACCTGTGCTAGTGTTTATAAAGAAAAACTTAGGTCATCATAATTACGAACCCATTTACCGTCCTTTTGAACACGGCTTAGTAATTATAACATTAAAAAATGTTATAATTACTTTTTGCAATATCATTGAAGTAACAGGATACCAAACTTCAAATCGATCCTGTTGAAGTTTCTCACATCCCTTCATGAACCAGAAAGGAGCTCTCAATCTTCAAAGGAGGAGGAATCTTCAAACAGCTGACCGGATTTTCTTAAATCAAAGCTAAGAACACACTCGATCGAGTCACCTTTCAGACAAAATACTGGGCGCTACGATCCAACAGATAGACACACAGACACACACATTAAACTTATAACACCCCTCTTTTTGTGTCAGGGTTTAAAAAAAGAAGCACGAGAAATACCTAGTCTGGTGCAATGATGAAAATTCGATGATGGCTCTTGTTGGCCTTCCTGAAAGTGACAGATATACTTGGGTTATTCCAAACTTAAAAAACACTATAAGTGGACTTGACAGCAAGGTACCTAAGCTGTCAGTCGTAAGTTATGTGGTGTATTCATATTTTTGCACTTGATTGTACATATTAGTTCAACAATGTCATCTGTGTCACCATACCATTAAATCATCTGTTTAAACACTTGGGGCCAGCCCCAAAAACCAGATATGATTTTTTTTTTTTTTATTTATTTCTTAACCAAGTGTTACATGCTTAATCTAATAAATATTATGCCAAACTGCATAGCAGTTTGTCGGCAAGGAGTTCTTTTTATTTTAATACAATAATTTGCTTTAAGATCGAGCGTGCAAAAAAAAGATATTTAACTAAGGTTACTATAAATTAACAACAAAAAAAAATATTTTATGTGGGTAAAGTATCTCATTCGATTCCAATCCATTGATAATATTTGAACGAGACAACACCCGCAACATCTTATGGACATAGTGATAAATAGTGCTTCATGAGAATTATTTTTAGCTGTCGTTTGGATTTAACACTATTTAAGAGATCCTTGGGCAAATCATTAATTATTGATGGCGTGATCCATTTTCTTGTTCTTTGTCCAAAATAATTACTTACTTTAGGTAAATCCAGCTTATTCTTTTTGGCTAGGCGGGTTGGGTAGTTATGCACTCTTTTCTGTTTATTTTTCAGAATGTTATGTTGCTCGAGCAGTAATGTCATTTTAATTTTCATTTGAATTGGTAATATTTTACATTTCTTAAACAATTTCTCATATTCTTTATTTAAATCTTGCAATACTTTTTGATCAACAAGTATTTTTAGTATACGTATTTGTAGTGATTTAATTCTATTTAAGTGTGTGTTGAACGTGAGTCCATAAGCACCCAGCCCGTAGCTTATAATAGAATCGACCATTGAGTAATACAGCATGTAAAGGGTGCCTTTTTTAACAACTGATTTTAATGTCCAGAATTTACCTAATATTGACCTCAATTTATTACATACATTATCTATGTGGTGATTCCATGTAAAGTTTTTGTCCACTGTTAAACCAAGATATTTGTATGACGTTACTTGCTCTAGATTTTTACAATGACAATTTATTTTATTATTAATATTATTATGAAGACAATCGTATGTATGACCTTTAATAGCAACTGATATATTTTTGCAATGGGTATATGGGGAATGTATTGGCATGCATTTTGTTTTATCAATATTAATAATAATTCCATTATCATGTGCCCATTTTATAATGTTGTCTAAATCTTCTTGTATTTTTTGTTGTATTGTTCCTACGTCCTTATCACCATATATGAGACATGTGTCATCTGCGTACATACATGATATACAGTTCTTAATCACATTGCACATGCTGTTTACATGAATAATATATCCAATTGGACCATATACAGAACCGGTAGGTACACCGTATTTAATCTCGCCGTGTTTACTACATGTCCCTCCGACACTGACTTTTAGAAACCTCTTAAATAAATATGTCCTGAACCATTCGTTCATTGCTCCTCGTATCCCTAACTCCTCCATTGCCTGTAATAAACGACCGTGATCCAGAGTATCGAAGGCTTTTTTAAAATCAATAAATACTACCACTACTATTTTTTGTTGATCCAAAAAAGTATTAATGCAATCTGTAAATTTTTCCAGCGCGGTCGCCGTGCTTCTGTTATGTCTAAAACCATGTTGAGAGTCGCAAATTAAATTATTTTTCTCTAAGTATTTCGTCAATTGCCCTACAATAATTTTTTCAACAATTTTATTTAATGTATTTAATATCGCTATCGGTCTATAATTCCTATAATCGGTATGTAAGCCCGTTTTATAAATTGGTCTGACTATTGACATTTTTAATTCACTGGGATAAATTCCTTTTTGGACACTGAGATTAATAAAGTGCGCAATGACCGGGCTTATGTGATTTTTTATATGCTTTAGATCATTGACCCTTATTTCATCGGAACCCGGTGACTTATTAATTTTTAATTTATCTATAACTGTTATTACATCTTTTGCAGAAACATTTTGGAACCTAAAACTCACATTACTATTCAAGGCATATGATTCTCTGTTTAAAAATTGCATTTGACACTTATGTTTTATGTCGTCTATTTCATTAGTAAATGTTTTACAGAAGTTATTACAAATCGACTCCAAAGATTGATTGTTTAGTAGATACTTTTTTATAACACTATCCACCGAGGTCTTGTGTCTTCCTAACCAACTATTTATATTACACCAAATCTTACGTATATCTCCATTGCATTCTACAATAGAATTGCGTCTATATTTGTCCTTAGCATTATTTATTAATCTTTGGGTTTTATTTCTATACTTCGTGTACTCAAGTCTTAGATTATAGCTTTTCGGGTCTGCTTTCCATTTTCTAAACAGGTAGTCCCTATGTTCTACCATTTTTTGCAATGAAAAATGTGCCCACGGTTGTGGTTCACGTTTCTTTTTCCTAACTTGTATTTTACTAGTATTATAAATATCGGAAAATGTTGAAACAATTGTATTATATATTTTTATGGGGCTAGTTATATGCAGCAGTGCTGACCAGTTAATTTCATTTAACTTTTGCATAATCAACTTATTATTATAAACTATTTTACTAGTCTGTGAATGCTCCTGTTTGTCGATATCAGCTGATAGTCCCGTTAGGTAGTGATCCGAGATCCTCGTACTAGCTGTGTATGTCCGTAACTCAGTCGCACGGCCACCGCCGCCGCTGCCAGAGCGCACGAAGATATGGTCCAAGCAACTCGCTATTCGTCGCTCCTTCATAATAACTTCCCGCGTCACATCTTGAATGCCACACTGGAGTCCTAGTTCCGATAACGCATTCAAGTATTTATTTGATATACGGTCAATATATTCTTTCATTATATTGATATTGCAGTCTCCAACTAAGATAACATCATTAATTCTACATATTCCTTTCAACAGGCGGTCTATCTGTGTTATAAAACTTAATTTGTCAGTGTGTGGTGGTCGGTAAATTACTATTAGATCAGACTTATAGCCGTTTATCGTAATACATCCGTGTATAATTTCACTTGTTGTTGTAATGCATTTTTTTAAAGTTGTGAACTGCACCTTCTCGCAAACATATATTAATATACCCCCACCTCTTTTATTTTCACGAGTTAAAGAGTACATTTCAAATCCTTCTATTTTAAATTTATATATTTCTTCTTCCTTTATATTTATTTCTGACAGGCATATAATATCTATATTATCCAGACATTTCTTTAAAATCACCAGTAATTCATTGAAATGTTTACGTAGCGAGCATATGTTCATATGTATAATTTGAAGAGATGTTTTTTGCGTTCCTACATATTTTTGCCAGCTGTTTATCTCTGTGAAACAGGTATAATGTATATCTTGTATTGTTAGATGAGGGTCACTGATAAATGACATTATGTTTAAATTTATATATATATTATTGCTACGTACGAGTAACTTGTTTATAGTTTATTTCTTGGAACTTACATATGTATCAATATCACTTTCATATCGAATATGATGTATCTTTTTATCGTGATCATCCTTTTTAATTAGTATTTTGGCGTTCTGTATCCAGATATATTTATAGGTTTCTTTGAGTTTTGATTTAGTTGCCCAGAATAGTTGCCTAGTTTGACGAGTTAAGTTTTCATTTATATAAATACGTGTTGTGTCATTGTTCTCATAAATCATGTGGTTCGTGAGTAGTGTCTTTCGGCTTTTTAACCATTCCGCTCGCGCTGCTTTTGTTCGCATCGTCACAACTATCGGCCTTATATCTTTTTTCTCGGTTCCTACCCTCCATGCATTTTCAATTTCGTTTTTATTCAAATTCAAAATTTCGGCACATTTTTTTACTACTTCAATGGTTTTTTCGCCTTCTTGCATCTTCATATTCATAATTTCTATATTTTTTTCCAATTCTTTTTGCTCTAAATAGCCAATTCGTTCTTCTAATGCTCTATTACATTTGTCCAAATTAATATTTCTCTGTAATAAGTCTTTATACCTGTTATCTATTGTTTTGTTGATATTTATGGTGTCTTTTTTGAAAATCTCCAGTTCATCATACTGGGCTCCAAGGTACGTTAATGTTTTATCAAATTCAGTGTTGGATGCTTTTAGTTGACCTATCTGCGTTTTGATGTCTGATACGTCTTTTTGAAGTAATACAAAGCGTGAGTCTTGTTCCTCTTTCATTGACTTTAGGAGAGAACTCATTGATTTGATTTCCTCTTGAACAGTTTTGAGCGTCATGTTCAGAGTATCGGAAGAGCAGCATGTTGATTTGTGCCGTCTAGGTTCATGCGACACAGAAGAATCGCTATTTGAATCTTCGTTGCGTTTCTTCTTACCTCGTCTAGCCCCGACCCAACTTGATTGAGTTTGTTCTCCTTTATTATCCGAGATCGACCAGTCAGACGAATGATGTTCCTCCACAGGTTTGGTGGGCGTCCGTTGCACCTTCGGCATTATTGTTTCTTACCCTAATTAAGAACAATCCAGTGGCTATTGCAAAGTACACTCGTACGCGTCACACACCGCCTTTTATATTTCTTGTTAACCGGTTTACGCACAGCACTGAGTACACGTTCGCTCACTAGCATATACGAAGAAGAACATAGAAAGACATAGTCGTGTTTCTTAATTAAGCTTCCTTGTATTATTTCTAGGCTTCCAGCTTTATGAATCAGTCCTGTGTTTGCAATTTGTCAGGAAGATTGGGAATCCCACTTAGATTATTGATTCTACTAGCTCACAGAGGTTCTCAAAGTTATTTCGCCAACCGTTTATTTTAAGAATAACTATTTTTTTTATTGATTAAGTCCGCAAACGCTTTTACAAGCCACCTAGTGGTAAGTAGTCATCATCGCCAATGGACAGCTGCAACACCAGAGGAGATGCTGATGCGTTGCTAAGCGATAAGAGCCCTACAGCTTCTAGAGCAGCAACCGAGGAAGAACTAAATATTACATGTAAAAGTCGAAACACAAACCAAGGTGCTTTACGACAGAATCCGTCGTAAGCCAGAGCCCATTAAATCCTGTTATTGTCCAATTTGAAAAATACTGTAAGACGATACTAACTGATTGTTGATTGGTTCAATGGATTCAAATTAACATTGGGAATAGATCACATTGTTGGGTACTGAGTCAGTGACTATGTTCAAGGTTTATTACACGCTGTTGTTTCCCGCGGTTTTACTGGTATTCCAAAGGATGTCGATAGCAGCGCTACCGGGTCCAACTATAGCTAAGAACTAATACTACAAAAAAAATAACATTAAAATCGATCAATCAGAAACTAAGGATTTTCATACAAACATTTTTATCCCCTTAAGGGGAGAATTTCGAAAAAATCGTTCTTAGTACACTTCTACCCATCAAGATAAATACATTCTCCAAATTTCAAGTCTCTACGACCAGCGATTTAAGCTGTGCGTTGTCTGTCAGTCAGTAAGTGAGGTGACCCCGAGTGGGACTTCCGCGGTAAATATAATCTGGGTCCCTTTATATCACGAGTGTATCGATTTATTCTAGGCAAGCGAACTCCATCGTAGATCTCAGTATCGCTTAAAAGCAGGCGAAAACCTATCACGAATAAAAATAAATCAGGAGTTTTATTCTTATATTCTTTGATTCCTTTTTTTTGCGTGTGAAAATCCTCATGGACTTCCGCCGCCCGGGGAAGGCGACGAGGCGTGTCGGACTCTACCCAGAGTGGTGACCTACCGACTAAAACCACACAGGGTGTTTCGCCTCACCACTTTTTGATGGGGTTAAGTGAACGAGGTTTCATTCCTCCGCGACATATTTTTTGATTTCTAACCTAACCTAATCCTTTGAGAAAACTAGGTTTAGTGGTACATACTTATGTTATGTCATGTTTTCATAATTTGAGTACCTACAATATGCAATATTCTCACATATTATGCTCCCTCACGGTCAACATTGAACTCAACACTAACTAGGTTAATAACATCCAGTTAACGATCGTTATTCTCAGAATGTGCTGGAGATTCTGCACTATAGTCAGTCATTCTGTTTATCACGACTAATTGCAGTTCGTCAGCATTGAGGTATTATGAGTTAATGTTTACTATACCTGATAATTAGCGATTAGTAATGAGATAAGAAGATGAATATGAATGCAGGCGTTAATTACTTTTTGTTTTGTGTAAACAATGCATAATTATGTTACAGTCAAAATACTTAACATTTATGTGCAAAATATAGTTATAATAACTATTTACTTTTGATTGACGACTAAAATATATCCTTCGTTTTGTAATTTTGATACTAAATGCGTCTTGTTTTTAAAATTCCATTTCAGTTGATTATTTAATGGCAGTATTTGACTAATTACATACTTAAACGACCTATACGCCGCGTTTTTACCAGCTAAAAAATGACGGGGAAAAAAACAGAAAATCTTTTTTTAATTTTTTTATTCGTGATAGGCTTACGCTTGCTCGCCAGTTCGCCTGATGATAAGCGATACTATGATCTATGATGGAGCGCGCTTGCTTAGAAGAAACCGATTCACTTGTGATTTAAAGACACCCAGATTATATCTATCAGGGAAGACCCACTCGGGAAGCACATTCCACATTTCAGCGGTACACATCATAAAAATATCGGATGCCTAAGTCATACAAAGAACACACCCTCCAAGTTTCAGGTCTCTACGAGCAGCGGTTTAGGCTGTGCGTTGATCCGTCAGTCAGTCATCCAGGACAAAGCATTTTATATGTATATGTAGATATACACACGCCTTTGTCCCACAGGGGTAGGCAGTAAGAACAAACCACCACTTGCTAAGATTCTTACATAGTTGTATTGCTTCTTCCACTATCCACATTCATATATCTTGTGATCTTATTATGCACACACGCCGGGTGCGAGTACTACGCACTTGACCTTTTTGTACGACCTCACCGATATATTTTTTTATTTAACACGTTTATTTAAAAACATGAAGATTATTGAAGGTTACATTAGAAGCGTTTCCTACACTACAAGCCCGGGTACTTTTTATTTATCAAGATAAATAACCAACAAAATTATAATTTTATCATTTCTTTGATAAATAGTATTGTAAACTATGTGTTAAAATTCGTTGTATCCACGAGGTCGCGCGCATCACGAATATAGAATGAAACATCGTAAGAAGTACTGAGGGGAAACCCGCGTATACTCATTAGATAACTACTGATAACTGTTAATTCTCTTCGTTCTCGCAATTACGCTGATAAATAAATTTGAAGGTCAATCTACGTGACCGCGGCCAGTCTATAGATGGTGACATTTTTTAGGGTTCCGTACCTCAAAAGGAAAAAACAGAACCCACCCAAGAATCAATGTTGTCCGTCTGTGTATCCGTCCGTCCGTCGGTCTGTCAAGACCCTTTATCTCGGGAACACGTGGAGGTATCGAGTTGAAATTAAAACCATATACTCAGGTCTATAGTCTATTGAAGCTGGGAAAAAATCAAACTTCTAAGTTTTTTTTCAAACGTCATAAAAAAAGATACGGCCGTTTATGCCGCAAAAAATGTATAGTTCGACACACTCAAGGGAATCAAAATTTACAGGGTATTTTCCGTTGACCTAGAACTATGAAATTTGGCAAGTAATACCGTCTTATACTACAAGTATAGAGAAAAATCTGAAAACTATACATTTGTAATTAATTATAATATGTATCTACAAATTTGTACGGAACCCTCGGTTGCACTTAGTGATATACCAATAAGGTGGCAAACAAACACACGGCCCGCCTGATGGTAAGCGGTTACCGTAGTCTATGGACGCTTGCAACACCAGGGGTATCACTCGCGCGTTGCCAACCCTAAAATAAATATCCCTTTTTGAAGAACCCCATGCTATAGTCCTTTGGGAATACCTCGGCGGGGAGCTGATTCCACAACCTGAGTGTGTGTCGGAGGAAATTCCTCTGGAATCGCACAATATGAGACCAGAGTGGTTCTAAGGTATGTGGATGAACTCCACGCCGATGGCGAGAGGTGCGGTGATAGAAAGTAGCTGTTGGCATCAGTTCAAACAATTACTCAGAATACTGCCCATTGTACAAACGGTAGAGCTTTCCTAGCATATCAAGATCCCTCCAGGCTTAGATAGCACATTTTTTATTTATGTGATAGGAGGGCAAACGAGCAGACGAATCACCTGATGGTAAGCGATAGCCGCCACCCATGGACACCCGCAACACCAGAGGAGACACAAATGCGTTGCCGACTTTTTAAAGGAGGATTGGTCCTCCGGTAACCTCAATCACTCGACGAAACACAACGTAAGTGTTGTTTAACGCCGGTTTTCTGTGAGGCCGTGGTATCAATCCGGTTGAGCCGGCCCATTCATGCCGAAGCATGGCTCTCCCACGTGAATGTGCTGTCAAAGCTCTCTGTACATGAACCAGTGTTGGGTCGTCGATGACCACCAGCTTATCCTTAGGTTATTGGTATTACACAGAAGATGGTCTACGGAGGTAGCTTGATGTACAATATTTATATTCAGCCACATCTTATTAAACTAGTCGATGATACTAAAATAATATGACTTATCTCTCTCTCCTATAGCGCAAACACTTGCAATACCACGTGTAAGATACCGCGTAAATTCATTACTGCCTCATTCGTCCAGTAGTCCCAAATGCGACTGCTATGCTCGAGGTCCTGAGATCGAGCATAGAAAATTACGAACCCTTTACAGAAAAACGTCTCAATCGGTCAAACCGTTCTGGAGATAAGTGGAAACATTCGTTGGCACACACAAACAAACAAACAAACACCCTCTCACCCTAAACGCATATACCGTCTCAGTTCCGTCGTGGATAAAAACCCAGTAGTACTTATATTCTAAGAATTTCACGGAAAAACCCGTAATATACATTAGTACACTTCTGCCTAACCCTTCGGGAAGTCGTGACGGCACGTTTATTAAGTAAATGTAGTCTTTTTGAGTGATCAACCAGAATAAAGACCCACTACCAAACTGATTTTCATACAGTTTTTACCAATGGATGGCTCTAGGCCATTTACGACCTTTAATAAAAGGGTGCAGCGGGTGAAACCGCGGTGTACTGATAGTATTTATATATGTAAGTATATATCCCGCCGATCCGGCTCGAAGGACCAAAGTTTTACGGAACAGCAAATGATAAATTGATTACCTAAATGATGATTATAATTTATTGATTGATTATTACTTACTACCGATACAATTGTTTATTTATGATAATTTGGGCGTGCTAATTTGAATTACACACGATGTACAGAAAATGCTTATTTGTGTGAGTTAAATGAATTAATTGTACGATTGCATACACTAAACCAGTATTCTAAGATTAAATTAAAATAATGTAAATAGTTAATTATCACGCGCTTAAACGGTGAAGGAAACATCGTGAGGAAACCTGCATGCCTGAGAGATTTACTCGATGGCGTGTGAAGTCTGCCAACCCGCAGTAGGCCAGCGCGCCCAACAGTGGGACAGTATAATGGGTTGACTATATATATAAATACGAAAGTTTTGAGATGAAAAACCACTTCATCAGAATACATAATTCTTATAATGTTTTCATCATCTTGGTATTCGTACTCGAAACATCTAATTTAACCTGTCGACATTCCTATATTATTATGCAAATATTCATACGTTTCTTTTATAATCTAAATGACGGAAGCTTAACTGAATACCTGCTATATTTAACTTTACTGTTAGCTTCTGATTTATTGGTTCTTATTTAAACTTTCTCGAATTGTTTGATTTGATGGGTAAACAACTGTCTGATGTACCTCTAAGAATCTAAAATAAAAACTGTCTCGTTAGTCTAGTGATCCCACGTGCGACTGCTACGTTAAGGGTTCTGGGTTCGTTTGCTAGGTCGAGCAAAGTGTGGGATCTTCCTGTAAAATTTCCAGCAGCAGCTCAGTTTGCTCAGTTATAAAGGCTATAGCTTGCCCCCTATTACATGGAATCTAAACATAACTACATACGAAAATACGGAATTACTACGCAAGGTTTTCACCCTTTGTTCAAGGTCAATTTGAGTACCGACTATGTTTTATCTATATCTATACTTATAATAAATCTGTAGAGAGGTCAATTCTGTACATGAAATATATTTCCAAAATAACTATCAGCGGGTGATTAGTGATCGATACTGACGCCAAAAATGCAATCAGTAAAATTTTTGTCTGTCTGTCTGTCTGTCTGTCTGTCTGTCTGTCTGTATGTTCGTTATAGAAACAAAAACCACACGACGGATTTCAACAAAACTTGGTAAAATTGTTCTTCATACTCCTGGGCAGGTTATAGTATACTTTTCATCACGCTACGATCAATAGGAGCAGAGCAGTGAAGGGAAATATTGGGAAAACAGGAGAACTTATTCCCTTTTTGAAGCTTCCGTCGCGTGTGCAGCCTTAATGGTTAAAGCTACACAGAAATCATGTATGACGGAAATGTTCTCCTTAAAATTATATAAAAAATATTCCACGACAGCAAATGTCTATCTTTTATGGTTGACTCACAATAACACGTGTAACTCCCGATAGCTTAGCAGTTCGGAGCTTTCTGATTATATTTGTCTACTCTTACGTTAGGTGACTGACTGACTGACATAGTGATCTATCAACGCACAGCCCAAACCACAGGTTATAGTATACTTTTCATCACGCTACGATCATTAGGAGCAGAGCAGTGAAGGGAAATGTTGGGAAAATGAGTGATTCATGAGAAAGGTTTCAAGCTATAAAATATCACGCTACAACCCTTAGGAACGGGGCAACGCTGGTGAAACCGCGGGCGAAGAACTAGGGAACAAAGTAATTATTCCACGCGGACGAAGTCGCTGGCAAAAGCTAGTACTTACTAATGTTAAGTTCACTAAAATTTTTGTTAAAATTTATTATACCAAACTATTTTTTTTACTAGCTTATTGTTAAAAGTTAACTTTTATATGTACAACTAGCTTCCGCCAGCGGCTACGCCCGCTTTATCAACGACCCATGTCACTTCCCAGAACAAAATAATCAAATAATTTTCCCGTTTTTGCAACATTTTTTAATTGTGCTTCGCTCCTATTGATCGTAGCGTGATGAAAAGTATACTATAACCTGCCCAGGAGTATGAAGAACAATTGTACTAAGTTTCGTTGAAATCCGTCTAGTGGTTTTTGTTTCTATAACGAACATCCAGACAGACAGACAGACAGACAGACAGGCAAAAATTTTACTGATTGCATTTTTGGCGTCAGTATCGATCACTAATCACCCGCTGATAGTTATTTTGGAAATATATTTCATGTACAGAATTGACCTCTCTACAGATTTATTATAAGTATAGATAGAAGATAAATTTTAACAAAAATTTTAGCATATTTTTATTTCAATTATTATTAAAAAAAAATTAATTTAGTATATTTTTATTTTATCTTTGTTATGTAGTTTAACTGTAACTTACCGTCGAGTGCAACTTAATTTTTAGAAACGTAATTGGTGATCTTGCTAACATTATAATTTCCTCTTCTATCGTAATTATAATACTGTAGATATGTTTTTTTTACCGCAATAAATAAATACCGGTGACCTCTGCTTAACCCTCCCGGGAATACAGGCGTAATGGTATGTTTTGTAAATAATACATCATAATTATTATGTACCCCGGGCAGGTCACGAACTATGGGAACGGATGAACTGTGGTCTTCTATTGCACAGAACTGGAGCCCTGAAACAGTTAACCGGAGACGCGGCAGACCACAGAGGAGATGGCAGGATGACCTGGATGTATTTCTAGACATTTGGAAGGAAATTACACAACAATGAAAAGAGTGGAAAAAATGGGGGGCCGCCTTTGCCCAGTACTGGCATAATACAGGCTAACAAAAAAAAATGTACCCATATAACTGCCTCATTAGTCTAGTGGTCCCAAGCGCAACTGCTACGCTAGAGGTCTTGGGTTCAATCCCCAGGTCGAGCAAAGTGTTATTGGTTTTTTTATAAATTCTCACTAGTAGCTCGGAGTCTGAATTTGTGCCCGGTTAATGGCAAGAGGCTCGCCCCCTATTACATGGGACCTAAACATACCGGCGAACTGTATTAATTCTATTTTGCGTGAAATAAATTAATTTGAAATAATTTTTGCTTGGAATGCAGACAACAGAATTTTTTTTTTTTTTTTTTTTTTTTTTTTTTTTTTTTTTTTTTTTTTTTTTTTTTGAAAAACGTTGCCCCACACTAGGATTTTCTCCTGTGTCGTGGGTGCGTTTACAAACACAAATTCTCACATACACAAACGCCCAGACCCGGAACAACTACCTGTAGATCATACAAATATTTGCTCCGTGTGGGGATCGAACCCACAACACGTGGCGCAGAAGCCGATCGCTCAACCGCTACGCCAATCGTGTCGTCGTATTAATAATCTATTAACTTGTGTATACACATACATCTACTCTATAGGAAATCAGGGACCAGGTTACATTGGGTTGCCGTGGCTCATGTATTTAATCCACTATAATTCGATCCTTAGTACTGATATCGGAATTAGTATTCTACTTAGCTATACCATTGTTTGTCGGTGTCTTTATGTGATCATATAGAAACACTACTCGTATAAGTTGTGTTAATAAGGAGCTTCCTTGAAATAGTGACATGCATTCGACTAATTCGGACTTCATAGAAATTATTTTGACACTTCGTAACGAGCAACCATTGAGGTATTATGTATTTTGTTCTAAATCTTCTAAACTTCCTTAAGGTAGCAAAACTCTGATACTGAGGTCGTGACATCTGTATTTTGACAAACATTGTGTTATATATTCTAGCTGTTTTGGTGAAAAGAGGCCTGCCTCCCTCAAGTATTTTCAGGTACTTACCTAATATTTTTCCGCACCTTACTACAATATATCAAGCAATATGTCAAAACGCAGTTGTTTTTAGCTGTCAATACCTACACCAAAGTTTTTGGCAGACAATTGTTTATAACACAATCTATGTAAAAACGCGGAAATTTCGTTCGCTACATTATCTACAAACTCTTTTGTCGACTGAACACCCACTGTTCGTCGGTATGTTTAGGTCCCGTGTAATAAGAGGAGCCTATTGCTAATAAGCGGACACATGAGAAAATCCCAATAGCACTTAGCTCGACCTGGGAATCGAACACGAGACCTCAAGAATAGTAGTCACTCACGACCACTAAATGAATGAGACAGTTCAAAATACAGTTAATCTCAATGGTACCTAATGACTACAATTTTCTTGAAGTACCAAAATAAATAAAATGACGTCACACCTGATGTCAGAATAACCCACATGAAGCCCATATGTGTAAGAATTATGTTCATTGTCTTATAGTGTATGCTTCTGAGACTGCAAATATTAATCATGATTTTTTAGCGCGAAAGACAACATAAAAAACCCACTTATCTTGATGTCTTAATTATCTAATAGTCCAAATATAGCAAGAGTACGCAATTAAACTTCCGCTGATTTTAACCTACTTCAAAAAGAAGGAGATTACATAAAATTGTAACCGGCCAATGTCCGAAAAAAAAATTAAATCTTTTTATGAGCAATAGAAGCCAAAACAATTATCTTCATTATTTTAGTTTGCCTTTGTACGCACACCACACCGTTTGGTGTGGTGTGCGTACATACGGCCCGCCTGATGGTAAGTGCACGAAATTGGATGCGGTATCCCCAGTTGTATTCTAGAAGGTCTAACTTAAAAGCTGGTGCATGTATCATCGTGTATGCGGTAAAAAAATGTTGTGCGACAAACTTGTCTCAGGTAATCGTAATGAACTAACGTCGATATATTTCTCTACTGCCTCATAATCCATACTAATATGTATTATAAATGCCGAAGTGGCTTTAACTGCCTGTCTGTTGGTTACATTTTATGACTAAGCCGCTGAACCAATTTTGATGATTTTTTGGTATAAACATAAACTGGACTTTGGCGAATGGCATAGGCTTTTGTTTTAAAAAGCAAGTGAAATTGCAGGCAATAGCTAGTGATTCGATAAGAATCCTTGTGAAATTTTGGACTATGTACTTCTTTTGTTTCTAAGGTCATTCGTATCAACTAGGTCATCTATTGTGCTCTTGACATCTAACATTGTGCCTTAAAAGTATATTTATTGGTATATTTGTTAAAGGAAAATATTTCTGTTTAAATTTAAACGAGTAACTTGCCAATTTAGTACCCTTTATCGAATACAAGATCTTAATGGCATCAAAAGACGTCCAAAATTCACGACAGGCGTGAAAAATAACACAGCATATTATTCTTAGTACTCATAAATCATTGTAGAAAGTAATAACAATTGAAATTTAACGCCCCGCGACCAATATCAAGGTGCATAAGTTAATACATCTGAATAATAAAGCCTTTAATATTTTACGAGAAAGTCTACAATTTTTACACGAGTTATTTAACGCCAAAACTTTTGGAGATCCGTACGAGATAAAGCCAATGCATTTTTTATACTCAATGTGAAATGTTCTGGTGTCGAAGACTTTAGAAATAATGTTTTATCTTCTATACTTATAATAAATCTGTAGAGAGGTCAATTCTGTACATGAAATATATTTCCAAAATAACTATCAGCGGGTGATTAGTGATCGATACTGACGCCAAAAATGCAATTAGTAAAATTTTTGTCTGTCTGTCTGTCTGTCTGTCTGTATGTTCGTTATAGAAACAAAAACCACTCGACGGATTTCAACGAAAATTAGCACAATTGTTCTTCATACTCCTGGGCAGGTTATAGTATACTTTTCATCACGCTACGATCAATAGCAGCAGAGCAGTGAAGGGAAATGTTGGGAAAATGAGTGATTCATGAGAAAGGTGTCAAGCTATAAAACATCACGCTACAACCCTTAAGAACGGGGCAACGCAGGTGAAACCGCGGGCGAAGAACTAGGGAACAAAGTAACTATTCCACGCGGACGAAGTCGCTGGCAAAAGCTAGTCATACATAAGGCTTTTCGCAAATTATAGCTCTAGTAATCGTGACTTTACCTCTGACTTTACCTTTACTGTACCTCCTACTTATTATTTATTGTGTGCTTTAACTATACAATATTCACAACTGACAACTAAAACCTATGCTTAAAATCGTTATCATTTCCAAAAACTGCCATATTATGCCAAAATTAACAATTGTGTTTGAACGATTTTTGCGGCCAGACCCTCACCGCGCGGCCCTCATGTATTTTTTTATACCACTAAGGTGGCAAACAAACATACGGCCCTGATGGTAAGCGGTCACCGTAGCCTATCGAGGCTTGCAACAGATTCGTGTACGAAATCTAACAGTTTCTACGTCATTGTCACAATTGAAATAGTTATATTTGGCCTCTAACCGGCGGGTGTCCGACACTACGCTTGTCTGGACGCAGTCTTCACTTGAGAATTCGTTTGCGCCGTAAATTATAATCGAAAATTTTTTTGACGATAAAGTAAGGAACCCTCTATCGCTACCTCCAAAAAATGTAGACCACACATTGAGCCGTCACACTGACGGCGTATCTTCACACCACGGCTTTAACATAATTCGCCCGATCATTACACGGCTATTCGCTCCCAAATTGTCTGTTATTCGCGTCTTATGCTAATTTAGACCACCTTGGATGCTTCAGAGTTAAAATTTGCAAATTTACTGAACATTTTTTCCGGTATGCAGTTGTGTAGTTGTAATTTAACTGTCCGTTTGTTGATGTCTTATTTAAACTAAATAAATGTTGTGGTTTCACACGATATTTTTGTTGGGTGTTTTCTGGGAGAGTAACTGAGAGGAGGGTTCTGGGGCTCTATGGTTGATTCAGGCTGAATAAAAAAAATACAGGGCCTAATTAACGTAAAAGTAAAATAACTGCTTAGCTTATAAGGTCCTGTTGCTCGAAATATACAAAATAGGTTTTTGTAGAAAGGTAGAATAAGAGTTCTTGATACTTACATAGAGCCTTTACGTGGCTTAAGGTATCAGGAAATTAGGTATAAATTCAGTATCATAGGGTCGTCCCCTATTACATAGGATCTAAAGCATACTTATCGACGAAATTGAGTGTACATTGGTATTCTGCCTTAACATTTTTAGGAATACAAGCTTTATAGTATGTATTACATTGGATCTTACGAGTCAGGGTCGTCTGTACCTACATCTGCTTAGCCCTTCGGGAAGTATAAGTACATACATACTAACAATATATACACCACATAAAAGCTGTTATATTTTTCCAGGATCCCATCACTATTTGTCCATTCATAGTTCATCGCCTTTCAATTTCTTTGTAGTGATGCGAAGTGTGTGCGTTTACTATGTGTGTGTAAGTTTGTATGTGTCGACACACATGTGCCGAAACCTTTCTCGGAAGTCGGGTAAACCCGAACGCTTTTGTTTTTAAATGGACGTCAGCTTGCATCGCTTCCGCGTGGCTAAATCTAAGATTGTTGCGTGGGTTTGCCTCTTTACAAGCTTTTATTTTTTATGTCTCTGACAATCCAAATGTGAATTATTTTCTTATTTAATTTTGTACTGCCACGAAGTATTGAATAAAGTATTTTCAATGCACAAGGAAAATGTTGAGGAAAAACTGGAAACTAAACTACAAACACTTATCATTAAAATGTAATTGTTGTCCTTTAGCTAAAGATAATAATTATTGGAAATACATATAATCACGCCTGTATTCCCCGAAGGGCTGGGCAGAGGCGTACTAATATACACCCACAGTTCGCCGGTATGTTTAGGTCCCATATAATAAGGGGCGAGCCTATTTCCATTAACCGGGCACAAATCCAGACGCCGAACTGCTACTGAGAATTTCATAGAAAAACCCAATAACACTTTACTCGACGTGGGGATCGAACCCAGGACCTCTAACGTAGCAGTCACGCCCAAGCCTAATGAGGCAGTGGATTATTAGAAATAATAACAATAAAAGCCTCTGTTTTGTGATATACCTAGCTATTTTAGTCTTCGTTTCGTTCAAAACACTGACTTGTCAATATTTGGTTGTTTTTGCTTATAGAAATAATTATAATTTAACAGAGTTAAGTTTTCTCAATTCAGAGTTTATTTTGAATACGTAGTTACCTACATTTTTATTTCTAAGTATTTTACCCAAGGGATTTCTGTTATTTTAGACGAAGCCATCACTTATAAAATAATTTATTGTATGCTAAAATATTAACACGAACAATCAGGACAAAATACGCATCTTAAAAAACACATACCACGTGTTACTTCTATCGCATAAAGACCATGATACTTTTATTAACAGAATTATGTTTTGCTGTCTCCCACTAAGAAATATAATAACATTGTCACTTAATAAAATACCAAGCGACAAAAATTGACCATGTGTCGAAAAGGACATCGAACTATGAATGTTCGAATATTTCAAATTCTGTGTGTGAACATAATAAAGGGCATATACAGAAGGCTCAGCTACCACGAAACTAAATTATACAAAAACAAACCTTAAGAAAGTAGAACGGGATTATAATTGTGGCACGTCTTTTTTGACTTTTCAGCTCGGGACTGGTCAGCTCTTACTTGCTGTGACAATCCCTTTTTTTCTATATAACTACTAAATATAACACCTACTTATACTGAATAAATCATCTTACACATCAAACTGCATAATTGTCAAACTATTTAAAACAAAGTTGTAAAGGTTAATATTGTAATCATGTTTTTTTTAAAAGAGTATCTATGGAGTTTCCTTCCGGCTCTTCTCCATAAGACCCACTTTTTGGAACCGTGCAATTAGTTTGACTTTTCAAAAGTACCTTTTTAATGGTCTAATTGAAATAAATAATTTTGACTTTGACTTTTTAAAAGTAATTTTAATGGACTTAGGTATTAAGATAAGACATTTGCCTTTAGCTTTTATAAAAAGTCTCACTCTAATCTATTGACTCAATAAATGTGACAGTTTATGACACAAATCTACACTCCAAACAAAACCACGATAATACTTTGCTCGAACTGGCAATTGAACCTAGAACCACCCGCTTAGCAGCAGTCGTTGTTTACAAGACCGACGAATCAATTCTGTATTTAGATCTTTATAAAAATATATTGATGTTGTACTTCTGTATTTTATCTACATTGTAGAGTGACGTCACACCGCGCACGCGTCACCTGCTCTCGCGCACGTTCGCCCGATGTTAACCGTTCTCAAATCGATGCGTCATCGACGCGCGGCATTGCTTTTATCGATTTTTATATTCATGATCGTTGTCTACGTAATTATGTATGCATTTAGTTGGTTTTGTATATTAATGAACCTTATTTTTTTAGTAAAGGAAAAAAATAAATCGCAGGCAGGAATCGAACCTGCGTCTCCTGGATTTTTCCTTTTCATTATCCTAGTGGCTCTGAGCGCGACTGCTACGCTAGAAGTATACTCTTTACATTTACACTATACTATCAAATGAATTGTTGACACAGCAGGATGCTTACACGTGAGGTTAAACCGGTCAGGCCTACTGATCTACATATAGAAACGTGGGGAGATGTTATACGCAGTGTTTATTCGAGCACTCGCAAACATTGGGAGAAATGGGCCAATGTGACATTAGGGGCACGACGCGCAGGGACCGATGACACGCGACGGGGCAGGTACTCGACACAACTGCGCTGGCGCAGGTTGTATATTGGAAAGGATTTAATGCAGTATTATCATTATGCATTTATCCAGCGTTTTATACAACGGTAACTGAATAAACGCAAGACCTCGAACACGTTGATTATATATTATTTTTATGATTATATATATATAGAATATCGAGTTATAATTATAATAACGAAACCCTAAAGTTATTTTGAAACAGGTAAGTATATTTTTTTCAAGAAATTAGTTAAATGTTATTTATTTCTGCAAATAGATCTTTTAACGACACGTTTACAAGTCAATGTTGTTTTTTTAAACAAGATGGCGCCGGCATTTGTAATTGACGACCTCTGAGAAGAAACACCGAAACAAACTCAGAGAATCATGGTCTCTTTTAATATCCATAGTACTTAGTAGCAAATATGTGAGTTACAATGCAAGAAAATGTCTGAGTCTTTTGAATAGAGAGCTATAGTGGCTTAGGGTAGGCCAGTCCCATCTGACGGCATCACGGCACGCATGCATCAGTCATTGGGTAGCTCGATCCTAATCTAGAGAGCTAAACAACCCGTCGCACGACGATACCAGATCAGTGGAACATTTGCGTAGGCCACATAAAAATCCCAAAGCCACCAGACTCCTTAAATCTGTGTATATCTAATTATCTAGCTAGATAAATCAGCTAAACGCAAAACTTGTGACCGTACTACAATCGTACTCACAACGACTACGATATTAATGCGCGCACATACACAATAACAATTTACGCAAATAGGATTCAGTTTTCCATACCTTAACCCTAGGTATTGTAATTATCTTTTCGGAAAAAATTATGCCATATATGCCAACCACTGTAATGCATTTATTCACAGTATAATATTTACAGCATTATTTTACCAAATTAATAACTATAAAAATATAACGTAAAGATAAAAAAAAAAAAAAAAAATGTCGTGCCTAGGCGTCAAAGTACTCCTCCACATCACTGTCATCTGGTAACGTACCCAGAAGACTAGCAGCATTGCCACGTTGAATGGCAATGCTAATTCTTTGACCCAAGAATAAACCAGCCCTCTGATCACGCGAAGAGTCGACAAGTCTCTTAGAGATTTCCTTAAAAAGATGGCGCGCACTCGAACCCCATGGCCCGAGCGTTTCCACCCCAAACGGCTCAAAATTATAGCTTCCATTAAGGTTGCTATATTTACGCCGTTTGAGGGTCTCAGCAGCTGCAGCAGCAGCGCCAGCACAACCCGCCGTGCTTGGAACATGGGATGGAGCAAGGGTGTCGACGCAAGTTGCATCCCACACCAAAGGCCTGCCCAACTTCCATGGCAACAATGACATACCGTCTGGTCTCTTCCCATCGTCGCGTGCCAAGCCATTGGGCTCTAATACAGCTGGCACACCGGCGGTGACAAGAGCACGACGAATAATGTCATTAATATTGGCATGCCGTGCTATGCGCCCTGCACTCTTGCAGCAAGACAAGCCATGGTGTCCGAGGCTGTCGACTGCTTCACCACAGTGACACCGATGTGGAGAAACACAAGGGGCTCCCAGGCGTAAGCAAATAGCACACCGAAAAGTAGTGTCATCCAACAAGCTCCCTATATTAGGTGATGGAAGTGCCTGAAGCCAAAGACCCGACTCCCATTCACCCACGGCCAGCAGACGAGCGCGCTCGGCAGTATTGATTGACGTATTTATCATATATTTCCGTGTCAAACTGCACAGCGGCCAGTCCCACTGTTTTTGGGAAGATGGGACGACGGGCAGGGCTGTATTGGGACAAGCCAATTTCCAAGCGTTCACAGCATCAGTGAAACACGGCACCTCAAAATCAACCAGTGAACGTGATAAAATTTTCCTGGTTAAAATGTCGGTGGCGTGTGCTGAGGACAGAAAAGCCGGTAAACTAAGACTGGAAATTTTGCGGACGCCAAGACCACCCAGCCGAATAGGGAGAGTGGCTTGAAGCCAAGCTCGGTCGTCCAAAGCCACGTTTAAAACAGTTGTTAGGAAGTTCCTAATAATTTTGTCGACTTTGTCTAAAAGTTGTGGGTGCTTCCACAAGTGGGAAGAGCGTAAGTTATAAATGAATTTAGGGCCAAAACAACAGTAACGAATAATAGTAAGAGCCGAATGAATATTGATTTTGAGAAGTTTTTCCGATGTATCACTAAATTTTTTTATTTTTCCATCGACAAAAGATGCAAACGATTCATCAAAAATTGGAGACCCTAGAAGGTGAAGATTACTTTTCTCCATGATTTTAATACCCGGGGCTATTGCATTGAATTTTGAAATCGTCTGTAGTCGGTCAGAGGTGTGAGGTAAATAAATTTCACATTTGGAAGAATTAAGTTCCAAACCAATTAGATTAAATTTTTCATTCAACATTTTTAGATCATTTAAAACTGTGTCCACGTCACCTCCCAGGGTTCCGTCATCTAAATACCAAACGTTAAATTTTGAATTTAACTGCCGAATTATTGGATTTATAGCCAAACTGAAAATGACTGGCCCAAGGGGGTCACCCTGTTGACAACCAACGGCCGAATTTATAAGATTGTCCTTATACAGTAGTTTTGAGGGATGTCTGTAACATTGCCAAAGAAAACTATAAATTTGAGGAATTTCTTTTTTCACTTCTGTCAACAAGGTGTCCCTATTTACGGAGTTAAAGGCATTCCTTATATGAACCTTAAGAATGGCCTCTCCTTCATCACTGTTGAGATAAGTAGTTAGGGCATGTACGGCAGCCTCACAGCCACCTTTTGAACCATAACCTAATTGAAGGGGCTGGAATTTATTAGTTAATAAAGATTTATAAGATGCGCAGCATATCTTGGCTGCCGTACGCCTGTAAGTGCAACCTACGGCAATGGGACGAATGCCGCCATCCCTCTTACGTAGGGCACAAAGATTCGCCCCATACAGAACATCTATGACGGATTCATGCACATTGCCGGAGAGCATCAGATTGATCAAAGCCATAAGTTCCTTCAAGAGCGACTCACCAGATTCCCCGGCACTTGCACCTGTCAAGTCTTTCAGATGCTGCGGTGTTAAGCCGTCAAGTCCGCCCGCAGAGCCGCTCGGGAACGAACCTATGGCTTCAGACAATTGGCGACCAGTTACTATGAGGGAATTGGAATCAAGGTTAGGGGGGTCGGGAAAGGAGAGGTTATTCGCTGGAGCTGGGTGCTTACTTTCCAAAGCTCTAAGTGTCTCTGGAGAGTAAGGTGCAACCACGTCAGTGCTAAAAATAATCCTAGCCGCCCCCTTTATGTCACCTTCACTTAATTTAGATTCTACATGATGGAAAGAAACCTTGTGCTGCTGATATTTCTGAATTGGTAATTTTGGTTCTAACGTTGTGGCCGAAATATTACAATTTTCTTTAATTTGGGTTGTTAGAGATTTTGTGGTAGCCAAAGATTTTTGCACATGTAGAATTCTATAAGGGAAGGTGAGTAGTTGCTCCCAAGCACTAAGTGAGTTTTCCCGGGTTGCGAGGCGGACAGACCGCGCTAAGCTTAACGCAACCAACGGCCTCGCTCCACGGGGAACCCTCTTTAAAACGGGTGTAGAATTTTTTAATTTTGATAGTGATTGCCAAAGGGGCTGAGAAATATTGGTAGTTGATGCTGCTGCCGCAGTAGGCGTAACTGAAAGGTCTGGAGGCACATTGCCAGATTTATGTACCTTGCCACAATGAACCTTCAGACCCCGTTCGCCCTTAAAAAAACGTGGTTGGGAGCAAAGGGGACATCTTATTAGGTTATCTAGCGAAGAGTTAGATTGGACAGCACTAACCTCGGCATCACTATTGCTATCACGAATCATTTACTTTATTATCACAATGTAAAATACTTATAAACTTAATATTCTAACTAGTAGTGACAAATTTTGTTGACAGGCGCAGCCGCGTTGGGGGAGACATTTCAATTTTCATCCTTGAAACGATTACAGTGGTCTATAAAATGTGTTAAATTAAAAAAAAACTATTTTTAATACCATAAATATGGCCCCCAGCTCAATCAGTGGGTGTGAAAAACTTAATGTGGAATGTGCTTCCCAAGTGGGTCTTTCCCGATAGATATAATCTGGGTGTTTTTAAATCACGTGTGAATCGGTTCACACATCACATCAGGCGAACTGGCGGTCAAGCGTAAGCCTATCACGAATAAAAAAAAACGAAATGGTAAGATTTCAAAATTAGATTTTGCATGAAATTGACTAAGAATTTCTGTTTTGAAATTCTCAGAAAATTCCAGCATTCAAATAAGATGATATGAATAATGAATATAAAATAAATATATTTATGTCTGTTTCTTGGGAATTCCGATATCTGAAATTATAATAAGTATTCAGTTAATTCCGAATCCAAATACTTATAAACCTGCACATAGATTGGGGGTCCGGAAAAATGACGATTTGAATGCGATAATCAGGTGATGGAATAATTTCATGGTATTTTTCTTTACGAGGCACCTATAAACACAAGGTACCTAACTATAGCTCTATGCATTTTGGGCACGTGCTCTCTTAGGCACGGATAACAACTATCACCCGTAGAATAACGGGCAGCGCAGCGTTTCTAGTTATCACTTCAATAACTTTGATGGATCATTATTAACATGTGTTGTGTTTCCGCTCTAGTTTCAAAGGCGCGCATATGTGTGGATGGCGTCGGGTTGTCTGCCTAGTTTGTAACTATACTATCTACAATGACAGTTGATATATCTATCCTGGGAAATAAGAGACGAAGTATGTAAATATACGATGCTACAAAAAGCTACTGTTTCTAAGCAAGTTCTTACAAGTTTTTATTATAAACTAGTTAAAAATGACGGACTTTCATACAAACTTTACCCCTCTTTTCACCACCTTAGGGGTTGAATTTCCAAAAATCCTTTCTTAGTCTTCGTCTACAGTGCAAAAGGAACCAGCATGCAAACTTTCAGGGTTCTAGCTCCTGTAGTTTCGACTATGTGTTGATATGTCAGTCAGTCAGTCGAATCAGGTTCTTCTTTTATAAGTATATATAACCTAGCGGTTAGCCGCAGTTTCACGTGCATCCCTAAAGAATTTACTTATCTTTATATATATAATTCTTCTGTGAGTGTGTATGTCACTGAACTTCTCTCAAACGACTGGACCGATTTTGATGAAATTTTTTGTGTGTGTTCAAGGGGATCTGGGAATGGTTTAGATCAAACGACTGGACCGATTTTGATACCGTACCGTACCGTACGTGACGTACCGGGCCACTAGTTAGGTATATAACTCGTCGTGTAGTAGTTTTTGTGTGATGCGGGTAATAAACACAATAGACAAACAAGCAAAAATGTTATGCTTTAGGTGTTATAAAGACATCAGTATCTATCTTCTATATAAATAAATTTGAATGTTTGTATGTTTATTCTCTATGCATTGCTAAACCATTCATCCGATTGCGATATTGCTAATTATACAACATTCCAATTAATTTGACACCCTGCAATACACTTCCGCAATCTAAAGCCTTGTAATATTTGTCAGCACAGACATATGAAACCCAAAACAACCAAGTACGAGCTAGCACGACGGACCGCAATATACGTTTTTTATTATTGGTTAAGTTGGCAGACGAGCCGGCTGATGGTAAGTAGTCATCGTCACATCGACATGGACACCTACAACACCAGAGGAGTTGTTAATTCGTTGCCGAACCAAGCCCCTACGGACTGCAGACTGCCAGAGCCGCAGCAACTGAGGGGAGGGAGAACCTTGGTGTATATCGAAATACACACCAAGGTTCTTTACGACAGATTGCATCGTATACCTACGTTATTTTTTTCTTTATTCTTTAATTCAATAACAATAGTTCAACACTCTTGTCTGCTCGTTTACTGACATAAACCATAAAAATCCTCTCGATGTACATAAGTAACTATCTGTTTAAAATTTTTGGAGATACCTACAGACGAGATAGTCACCCAACGATACATTAGCATAAGCAAGGGCGACATAACTTAGCCTAACGATTGAGTCATCAACGAGGACCTCTCACCCCTCAACCTGTGCCACATGTGACCCAATTTTAAAAAGATAACGTGACTTATGTGTCTCGTACGTCATCACGTAGTTCAGAGGCCTTTCGCCACCCCTCGTCAAATTCCCCAACGTATTAACCCTGACCTACTTGTTAGACAAAAACTTTCGTCAATATTGTGTCTGAGAGACGTCGGTTTGTTTCTCGATTACGCCAGATAAGTATCTAATGTTTTGCCCACGTCGTACAAATGTCTCAATTAGTTCGCTGTTTTACATAACCGCTAGCTGTTTTACAAAACAACTGTTATGTAGATCAGCTGTACCTTCAGCTGGATTGCCATTGCGCTATATTTTAACAAACTGCTGCCCATGTTTAGACGTTTTGCAGAATGGCTTATTTTATTAAGCGTTTGCTGAAAAAGAAGTATAAAATTTAGTTATTTATTATTTTTTTATAAAATTTGGTCAATTTGTTCAATTGACTTGCACAATTCGCTGTTATTTTATCAAACTACTGTCTGTTTTGGATGCCAATTTTTGTTATGCCATATAGAGCCACAACTAAATCTAAAGCTCTAGCTCCACCATAATTATTATACTCAATCGTTCGACACCTAACTTCAAGCTCCATGTCACAATCGATCAGCTATCAGGCAACCTTCTCTGAAGGCACCACGTGTGTTGAAACTGGAGCGGAAACGATACACGAACACGTGCCAAATGCATACAGGCATAGCATAGTCTGTAGACTCCCAAAATGGTCCTGAAATTGTCATCTCAAGCCTCAAATTTTCCGATGACCTTAGATATAGTATATGAGTGTCATAAAGGAACTGGAACTGGTCAGCTCTTACTTGCTGTGGCAATTCCTATGTCTTTTTTTGTTAACGAATAAATCTTATACATCAATCTGCATAATTCTCAGCAACTATTTGGAACAAAGTTGTAAAGCTTAATATTGTAATCATGTTTTTTTATAAAAAGAGTATCTATGCATCTTGCCGGCTCTTCTCCATATGACCCACTTTTTTGGAACCGTGCAACTAGTTTTGACTTTTCAAAAGTACCAATTTTAGTGGTTTCATTGAAATAAAACATTTTGAATTTGACTTTGCCTTTGAACAAATGTAAAATGAGCTGCTACTGAAAATTTCAACAAGGATTCCGACATGTTTTGGCTGCGCTTACCGTTAACCCATCCATAGATTAAATTTTGTAAACGCGTCCATGTCCTAGAGAGCACCCATACAAATAGATACTACGAGTATTAACTACATAACTGGTAAACTGCAGGTTAACTTCACAGTTCTCTGCCTGACCCTTCTGGGAGACGGGGCGTGATTATAAATGTAGATTCATAGTCTTGAGATCTTAATATAAACAGACAGACTGTATCAACACCAGTTTTAAATATAGACATCAATATTACTTCGAGAAGAAAATAATAAAGATAAAAATCGTTCACGTTTCGTGTCGCTCAGCCAGCTCATTCAGTTCGTACACTGTTCTTGCACGTCACACAGTTCAATTTCAATCTTCACGCACGGCAGAGTATCTGCCAAGTTCTTAAAGAATTGTTTTTTGATATTGCTCACTCTATTGCCTTGTGTTTCGACAGCACAATTAACCACTATAAAACTCCGCTCAACACACAAACATCTGCCAAGGTCAAATCTATCTTAGTCGTGCTGCGTTTTGTCAAGATGTTTTCTACTGTTGGTAAAATACTCAATGAATAATTTCAAAGACTGATGAGACTGCCTCATTAGTCTAGTGGTCCCAAGCGCGACTGCTACGCTAGGGTTCCTGGGTTCGATTGGGTTTTACTATGAAATTCTCAGTAGCAGATCGGAGTTTGGATTTGTGGTTAATGGCAATAGGCCCGCCTCCTATTACTTGGGACCTAAACATACCGGCGAACTGTGGGTGTACATTAGTACTCCTCTGCCAAAAAATTCGGGGAATACAGGCT
This sequence comes from Acronicta aceris, assembly GCA_910591435.1. Lineage (NCBI taxonomy): Eukaryota > Metazoa > Arthropoda > Insecta > Lepidoptera > Noctuidae > Acronicta > Acronicta aceris. The sequence goes on along the minus strand of OU342781.1, from coordinate 1,739,853 downwards.
TGATGGTATGTTATAATAATTTCTAAACCGAATATAAATTAAAAATTAAATGGTTATTAGATTAGATAATTATATGTATAGGTTCCCTACGCAAGTGCTCTTAGGTCATTACTATTGCTGCTTACCCATAAAAAAATATATAGCATTTAAAATTTAGATATTTGGAACACTGCTTTTGCAGTCTTTTGCATATTAGCTACATACCATATTTAGTTACCGATTACACACGTCATGCTCGTGAACGGGTGCTGTCTCTCTTGCTGGTCAGCTCTTACTTCCTGTAATAAATCTTACACATCAAACTGCAGAATTCTCATACTATTAAAGTTGTAAAGAGTAATAATGTAATCATGCTTTTTTTAAAAAGAGTATCTATAGAATTTCATGCCGGCTCTTCTCCATAAGACCCACTTTTTGGAACCGTGCAAGTAGTTTTAACTTTTCAAAAGTACCTTTTTTAATGGTTAAATTGAAATAAAACATTTTGACTTTGACTTTGATTACAATATTTGTAAGCTCCATAGTTTTTTCAAAGAACTTGGCACAATTTTCACTAATTATGTTTTGGTAGGATGTTTATTTAGATTTAGTATTTGAACAATCTTTGCCAGCGGATAGCGGATACGATCTGCTTACATTGCGTCAATGGTAAATATTATAATTAGGTACACTAATAAATACTAAATACTAATTTTATTTTATTGTTGATATTCTAGCATTTTCCTGTCTGACCTGGCTTTCTAAGAAAATAAACTGGACTCGTGCAAGTGAAGCTGCGTATGCCGCAGTCGGATCTTAGATGAGTGATCGTTTTATGTACAAGAACACATCTGAAATGTAATGAGTACTTTTCTCGGTCTTGGTTGTCTTGAGAATATACATAAGTTGTCAGAAACCCGAAAATATACCCCGTAGGTATGGCGACGTTACGCTCGCGGGTTAAAATAGGTGGTCCTCAATGCCATACAGTTATGCATGCAGTAAAAGACAAGAACATCTGACTTGCTCGGTGGTGAGTGGTTTTAGGGTTTGTAAAGCACCTTGGTTTGTATTTCGACTTTTGTGAGTGAGAGCCTTTTTGCTTTGCTTTTTAGTAACTACTTTTAGTGCTGCAGGTGTCTATGGGTAATAATGACTACTTACCATCAGGGCCGGGCAACCAGTTTAGTCTAAAAATTCTTACTAATATTATAAACGTGAAAGTTTCTGAGTATGGATGTCTGTTGTGTGGATGTATGGATGTTTGTTACTCTTTCACGCCAGAACGGCTGAACAGAAGTATATTAAATAACTTGGAATAACATATAGGCTACTTTTTATCCAGGTCGGACCCAATCCTGAAGTCCATGCAGACAAAGTCGCGGACAGAAGCTAGTTTCTTTATACTTACTTCTATTTCTTTTTGCCCCAACGTTTTAAGGAAATAAAGAAACTACGCTTTAGTTTGTGGAGAAGCGAGGTGTCTTGCCCCTCACGACAAAGGGAGGATCCTCCGACCAGGCGGGTGTTTTGCATGGTGGGCCACGGCCCGACGGTTGATGTCGGGCGGTTGTATATGTATATCCAAGTTGCGTTGCAAACTTCACTTGCGCGATTCAGGACTTGTCTGTATATTTTCTATGTAGCGCGGTAGATTTCTTTTTTTTTATGGAATAGGGGGCAAACGAGCAGATGGATCGCCTGATGGTAAGCGATTACCGCCCCAATGGACACCCGCAACACCAGAGGAGTCACAAGTGCGTTGCCGGCCTTTTAAAAAGGAGTACGCTCTTTTCTTGAAGGTTTGAAGGTCGTATTGGTCCGGAAATACTGCAGGCGAAAGTTCATTCCACAGTTTTGTTGTGCGAGGCAGAAAGTTTCTAGAGAAACGCACTGCTGTGGACTGCCAACCATTAAGATGATGGGGATGGAACTGCTGCCGCGTAGAACGATCAATCCGAACAATTCCTCGGAGCACTCCCCATAGTATAGGCGATAGAAGATGCATAGCGAGGCCACATCTCTACGCACACGCCAAGGAGTCTAGCCGCTAGATGTCGCTACAAGTTAAAATAATAATTAATACATCTAAGACAAATAGATAAGATAAATAAATAAATAAATAAACAAGACACTATTTAAAATTTTTAAGCGCGATTTCGCTGGTTAATCGGTCTGCAAGTATAAGCTGTGATCGATCTAATTTGTGGTAGCTTTTGCCTACAGTTAAGATTTCATTCGTAAAAAAATCGATTTAAAATCTGTGTAGTTAAGTTAAAAGCATCATAACACATTTTCCATTATTATCACGTATATTTTAGAAGCTCCCATTTAAGGGCAGTCTGTCAAAATAACAACTAAAGTGACACAAGTTAGAGAGTCGACATCAAGCTGAAACCATATTTGGATGTAGAAAGCTTTCAGTTGGGCACAAATTAACGTTAATAATGACACAAGTCATGGACGACAAGCGTTTACTGCTTGAACATAATTAAATTAAATTTAAAATTTATAAACCACCGCAGTATCAATTCATGGCCATGTGCTTGCCAAAATTCGAATCAATCTGCTCTGTGGAAATTGCTCACATCTCTTCATTAATTAGAAAAAAGCTGATAATCTTCAAACGGCTGACCAGATTTTCTTAAATCATTGCTCACACTCTCGATCAAGTCGCACAGAACACAAGGTAACTTGATGACACTCTCACAGAACAAGAGTGTTCTGTGAGAGTGTCATCAAGTTACCTTTCAAATAAAAGATCTGAATCAAAATCGGTCCATTCATTCGGGACCTATGAGACCACAGACTATAGAATAGTAATAGGAAGGAGGCTGGGCGTTAAGTAGAAATATTCTAGTACTAGTGAGTGCCTCATTAGTTTAGTAGTCCAAAGTGCGACTGCTATACTAGAGGTCTTGGGTTCGATTCTCAGGTCATACAAAGTGTCATTGGATTTTTCTATGAAATTTTCGGAGTTTGGATTTGTGCCCGGTTAATCGCAATAGGCTATTCTCCTATTACATACGGCATAATATACCGTCGAACTGTGGTCTACATTAGTGTACGCCTCTGCCTAAATCTTCGGGGAATACAAGGGTGATGGGTAAACAAAAAATAACGTCTACGTATAAATTATGACTTGGTTGAAAGATGTCGCTACGACAGCGGCGTGTAAAATTTTCCACCCGGCACTAAACTAGTGTGATGGTCCGCTCTCGCTACTCTTGTCGCCACCTCTTATGACCTACACCGCACTCCCTCAGTGCCTATGTTTGTATAAGGCCCTTTGCATGACAAATTGCTCCCCCGCCGCGAAAGTTCTTATTGTTTACATTAGAAACTTTTTTGTCAGACCTACTAACCGTCTGTTCCGTGAAATTAAAAAAATCATACCGTTTTTAGATTTGTTAGTAAAACGACGGGATACGTAGGTCAAATGTTATGTTGGTCACGGATAAGATTCCATTTTCAAACGACAAAGAAATGTCAAGGAATTTATTGTACAGTCGACTTCCGTGTTTTTTAAGCGAAAGAAAGACAAATGAAACATCGCCTTTATCAAATCGTGATAATTTTATTCCATTAGTCCTTGAACAATATTTTGTCTTAATTAACAATCAAGCTTCAACCAAAATACTAAACAAAAACATAGCCATATTTTCCTTTGACGTATTCAAAACAATCCAATTCTAAATTCAAACATTGTTACATAACATTACCAAAACAATTTCACATTAAAACATTTGAGGTTAATATGTCTTACTCAGACGAATCGCACTCTTATAGCCTTCGAGATAAAGTTGAAAATATGTGAAATAAATAGTCTGGGATCACTGGTAGATACAAATTCGCGGCCTACATTCGCCAACGTCCGTTTGAATTTGGAACGAGCGGCAGTTGATATTCGATTAATACGATTTTCGGCAATAGGTCGCCGAGGCCGGGCGACGTCGGGTGTCGGCGGGATGTCGTTTCACTTTATTCATACGTGCATGAATCATAGTAAAAGTAGGGGGAATGAAAGTATGCATGCCCTATTTGCCATTTCCCGGCAAAGATAGGCTATTCCCTCTCCCCCGGTCGTTGTAAACATCAAATACAGTTCAGTCAAAATAATTGTGTGTATATAACCACCTCATTCATTACTTTATTCACAGATAAAATATAATACAAGCTCTAGTGATCCTAAGTGCGACTGCTACGCTAGAAGTCTTGTCATGCTGTATTCGATTCCCAGGTTGAGTTAAATGTTATTGGGTTTTTCTCAGCAGTAGCTTAGAGCTTGGATCGGATTGGATTGGTGTACATTAGTACACCGCTGTCAGCCTTCTAAATTGACAAGCTATCACTGCTTTGGAACACTTAATTTGAACCCACGATATAACACTATAGCAAACCACTATTCATAACATTCACCGAATTAAGATCAAGTGACTGCATATTTCCGAAAAAATCTGAGACAATTCACGCACCCTCTAAAAATAAATTGTTTCATCGTGTCACTAATCGTGCCTACGTGAACACAAGCACATTGATTTACAGCATAAAGTTAAGAATAAGAAGTTCCACTTCGAAACGTGATATTATAAAGCACGCACCAAGCACGCACATACGAAATAATCAAATGTCAAAGTTTTTTTTTTTAATTTCAATTAGACAAATAATACAGATGCTTTTGAAACGTCAAAAACTAGTTGCACGGTTCCAAATAGTAGGTTTAATTGAGAAAAACCGACAAGACACGGCATAAATACTCCTTTAAATAGACAATCAATGTAAACAATGTTTTTCTTCTGTTATTATTTTTGTGCTATAAATGTGAGGACTAGGGATATTGTTGTGAGAGATAAGAATGAACTATCTTCCAAAAGGATAACATATCTGAATAAAATGACGCGACGCACAACGCTACCATCACTGGAACCTTTTCTAAAAACCAGTACTAAATGACGATAAAATCATAACGTTTTGGCACATGGCTTAATTTTTTTCGTATGCTGTCACTGACTTTCTATGGAATCTATCAAAAGAAATCGCACCTCTATAAAATATAATTTGAATATAACGTATTTATTTCACAGAATGTAATGTTTATTTGAAAGAGGCTATCTCATAGAGATGCGCATAAAGCTAAAATTTTGCTTTCTAAATGTAAATAAAAATTATTTATTTTACCAAAGAGAATCTAAACACAAAGTTCCACATAGAGGTGGACACTAAAAAAATTGCATTTTTCGAGGTATTCAGGCGAGGCAAGCCTTTAATAAGGCTTCTGTTTTTGTATTTCGTGATGATATCAACATAAAGACAGACAAAGATAAAAGCTTAGGCGCCACGAGATGACGAATTGGAGCGATCGCGTTGATCATTAGTCTGTAGGTAGAAATGCGGTACCAGATGCGATAGCTAACGATCAATACATACGTATTAATATATCCAATCGATTCTATTTTAAGTTCTTAAGGTGGTAGAACTGTACTGCTGAGTTCGTATGGGTTGTTACTACACATTGTCAAATTCTGCCGATAAGCAATGATGTGGTCACATTATTGTTTCGGTTCGAAGAGAAATGTAGCCAGTGTAATGTTTATTTAAAACAATCTAACTACCACACCGGTCTAGTGGTGGCAAGCGGTATTGCTAGGTTCGGTTCTCCAGGTTGAGCAGTATTAGATGTGTTCAATTTTCGTAGTAGGGATCCTGGGCCGGATTAAATCATGTAGTGTGACTCTTGAAGTTCGACACTAGTTTTCTACCTTCTCTTAAAAAAACCTTAATTATACTGTCTCGAGCCGCAGAGCCAACGCGGGGCCGGTACGCAGTTGCCTACTTTGCCTTTAAAATAGGTTAATCCTGCCATAAAAGATCCCTTCTGACTTTCTGCAAACTTTGATGTCAATCATTTACGCTTCAAAAACTTAAAAAAGTAATAAAAAATCATTCACCAAAGGCAAAGGGTCACTCCATTAAAAATATTTTAATCTAAATCAAAATAATAATAATATCTGAGTAGAAAAGGCAAACGTTTCAAATAAACTTATAAATAACAAATTAACAATTAGCGACCCTTCAACGTTCACCGCAAGAGGGCGAAACAGTTACAAATATTAGTTTGAAATCTATTGTGTAGGCCTACCCTAATGTTGCGGTAGGGTGCCCATATAAAAGGAATGGATAATTTATTCGATGTTTGAATAAGGTTTCGAATAATTTTAAACCTTAAAGTGACCTACCTAAACCTGTTTGACTCATTGTAATAATCTAGCGCGTTTGCTTAAAGTTAAAGTGTTTGAATTAAAACGTCAAGGGCCTAAGTACCAACTTACAAATAGCTTAGCCAACATACAAGTATTTTATATATCTATAGTCATTTATATATCAAAGCTTAGTTATTTAGAAAGAATATCTATTATTTTTGCTACTGCATATAATAGCTAATTGTTTTATAGACTAAAACATGAGAAATATAAAGTTTAAGTGTGTGTGATGTTCCCACAATAAAAAAATATTATTTCAACCCACTAGAAGAGAACCTTTGAAAAATTACAAAGTATTTTTGGAAAAAATTGATAATACTTTCTGGCAAGATACCTAGCTTTTTTGTATTTCCATAAATTAAAAGGCTAGAATTCTATCACCGAATTAACTGCACTAAAAATTTTGAATTGAATAACAGTCCAAATTAAAAAATATTTATCACAGTACATTCCACCCCATAAAATATGGTAACCCTCCTAATTCGAGGGTTCCTTCTCAGGCAATAGGGATTATCCATAGGCCCACCACCCCATACACCTGGCGCGCGCGTGCCCTTTATAAGCTCACATAAATTGGGAACTGTTCCATAAAGACAAATAATTTTACAAAAGATATATATATATTTGTATAGGATTGTATAATTTTTATGGCAAAATTCATGGTTACACTATTTATGTCTTATCGTTTTTTGTTGGAAAAAGTGATGTTGAAAAAAATACTTGATAAAGACGGTGCCCTGTATAGTAATGCGGTAGGTACGTGCAATTTCAAAATATTTATTCATATATCCCAGCTTGGTGGCTCTTAATTATGGTGTCGCGTTTTTTTTAGAATAGAATAGAATATACATTTATTTGCATAAAAACATGGTATAAATACGATGGTTTAAAGATTGCGAATTAAGCTAATATTTAAGCAAATAATTTTTAGGAGCTTAGTAAACTTATAGAATATCGTCAGGGTTATAGTGGCAAAAAAATAGTCATCATTTTATGATTTGAAACCCGTAGTTAACGTTGCGTAGATGTATCTAAGTTCCCTATAGATCATATTCATATCGCATACTGCAGAAAGAGGGTAACGATAAATCCTAATTGTCTTACAACACTTTTCTAAAAATAAATTAAAACAACATTGTAATTGACAGCCGCATTCACAAAGCCCAATTATAAAGCAGTATTGAATATCAAAAGGAATTAGATACTGTGTGTTACTGGCGGACAAATTGCCCCGATTTCACCGCTTGACAAGCGAGGTGGCACGGAAAGATGAGCGATAGGAAATGAGCGAGTTTTATGAGCGAGAGAAATTTTAGAATGGACTCCGTATGCGTGTTAGGGCCAGACAGAGCTACGTACTTAAACTAATGTAATGAATCTATTCAATGGAATAATTAAAATAAATCTTATCCGACAAGAAAGCGACTAGTCGGATAAGATTTATTTCGTTTTGTTTCTTTGTTGATCATTGAGGAATCTTAATCAAATAAATTTTTATAAGTACCGAGTTTGACACTTACGGATTTGACAATGTAAATATAATGCGATAGAGCTTCTATAAAGAGTTTCCTTATAGTGGTTTTATTTAAATATGTCAAATCGATTTTTGTTGTGTTGCAAATCCGAATGAAAATGTATGGCTTTAACAAACAAAGCCATCTTAAAGTAATTGGTTAAAGTCATGTGGGAAAACAGTTTTATGTTTTCCCTATTTTGGTGTATAGGTAGTGTACACAAATACCTGGCCTACGCTCTTTGAAACTGCTTTCAACAACTTGTTGTGTCTACTTAGATAAGTATATGTATAAACTATTGATGTAATCACGTGTAATGATTTCAAGTCACTTAAAAATATGTTATTTCTTTACCAATCCCGTCCATCAAATCGTCAATTCCATAGCAAAGCTAAACTAAGCGAGAAATGTGCTAGCAACACCTCATCTTTACTGAAACACAATACAATGTTTTTGTTAGAGTAAAATTAGCCAGCAAATGTGTGTGAACAGTTATATGCCTTAAATCTTTTGTTTTTAAAAGAAAACACGTGTCGTGTGAACGACTGTTGTTGCTTGAGAAACGCCTGAGTGACAGCCCTGAAACGTGAGGATTTCACTTTCTTTCGAAATCGATACAGAAAGTTCTAGTTAATTACGGATGAACTGTCGATGATAATTGGACTGCCGAATTATACCTACTGAGACTTATAACTTGGAAAATTACAGTGAAACTTATAACTTAGCCAATTATAGTGAGACTTATAACTTGGCAAATTATAGAGGCACTTATAACTTGGTAAATGATAGTAAGACTTATAACTTGGCAAATTATAGAGAGACTTAAAACTTGGTAAATTGTAGTAAGATTTATAACTTGGCACATTATAGTGCGACTTATAACTTGGCAATCCAATAGTCGTCATACAAAACCGTAAACGATGAAGGAAAATATAGCGAGGAAACCCTGCAGGTTTGAGAGGTCTATTAACTACATTTGACATACCTACACAAATGTCTTGCTGATCAGGTGTCGTGTCGTTTAACTCCCTAAATTATGGTTAAGCTACCCGATGACTGATGCATGCGTGCCGTCGTGTAGGACTGACTGGTCTACTCGAAGTTATTATTGTCTTTCCTCAGAAGGCCATTTTAGTTATTTTAGCAAGGCGATCCTTGCTTCGTGACTCACATATGTTCTACTACCATGCTACGTCCACGGAGAACGATGACTACTTACCATCAGGCGGATTGTCAACTCATTTGCCGGCTTAATCAATAAAAAAACCGGACAAGTACGAGTCGGACTCGCCCACCGAGGATTCCGTAGGTATTTATGATTTAATTACAAATGTATAGTTTTTATATTTTTCCCTTTACTTGTAATTTAAGACGGTATTACTTGCCAAATCTCATAGTTCTAGGTCAACGGAAAATACCCTATACATTTTGGTTACCTTGAGAGTGTTGAAAACGAAACGATTTTTGCGGCATCTTTTTTTACGTTTACTTAGAACTTTGATTTTTCACATTTTCAAGGGACTGTAGACTTGAGTACCTATATGGTTTTAATATCAACTTTATACTTCCACGCGTTCTCGTGATAAAGGGTCTTGACAGAAAACGGACGGACAGACGGACAATAAAGCGATCCTGTAAGGGTTTCGTTTTTCCCTTTTGGGGTACGGAACCTTAAAAAGGTGGAGGAAAGTGTTATTAGGTTTTTCTATTAAATTCTGAATAGCAGCTCGGAGTTTTGCCCGGTTACTGGCAATAGACTCGCCTTCTGTGAGCTTACTGTGGGTGTGTCTTCGTACAACTTTGCCTAACCCTTCGGGAAATACAGGCATGTTGGTATATTATCACGTTGTGTTTCGCCGAGTGAGTGAGGTCCTCTTTTAAGAGGTCGGCAACGCACTTGTGACTCCTCTGGTGTTGCGGGTGTCCATGGGCGGCGGTAATCGCTTACCATCAGGCGATCCGTCTGCTCGTTTGCCCTCCTACCCCTTAAAAAAAACACACACAGACAGATAGACTCACTTATTCCTAAGCGTTTTTAGCAACAAGCCAACAGTAGTAACAAAATATCTCGCTTCCAATCTGAATGCTGACGGAGTTATAATTACTGCGTCTAGACTGGTTACCTGCGCCAGCGCATCTGTCCGTACTCACTGCCCGTAATGAGAAGCGAAGACATAATAGTACTGACTTGTTTTATGTTGCTATTTGTATTTATACAAACTATATTTGGATTCATGTATATTGCGAATTGAGAAACACGAGGTGGAAGTATAGAGTAAAATGCACAAGAAAATTGGTTTGTCTATGAAATTCTCTGTAGCCACTCGGAGTTTTCATTTGTGCCATCGCTCAAATCCAAAAAACACCCTAGCTTTAAAGAAATTTCTAGTGCAATCCTTATGTGCATTTGCCATATACAAAATATATGTTATACTTAAGGTCATCACAAACAAATTGTATTGTTTAATTTTTTTATAAATTTTCCCCAATTTTTGATAATAAATGAAGTAAATAGGCCTTTTTTAACCTAATTTTAATTTTTCTCTTTTAGTTAGTCATAAATTTTATACCAAAAAAATTGTAATGACGTAATTAACAATTTATATTGTTTTTATTTTCTTATTTCTTTGAATATTTTGAAATAATAAAGAAATAACCGAAATCTCACTAGCACCCCGCGTGAAGCACCCCCGCAATGCCTGTAACTAACAAATACTAGCACAAAGACTAAATCCTCAAGGTCACGGGACTATGTAATAAATACCCTTAATGGCAATAGGTTCGCTCCATAAGTACCTACATAAAAAGGTTCCTATCAATCTTTCGGGGAATACAGGCGTGATAAAATTTTAGGTCATGTGATTAGTATTTACAAGTCACTGAGATCAATGTCCCACTGAAGAATCAAGAAAATGCATCCACTTTCTTGATATACGAGTTGTGGCATTCACTCCACAACTTAGTAGATTTGGGGTATCGTCTCTAATGGACAGTACTCAATGTATATTTACGCTATAGCATAAATAAATATCTACAGTAAACTAATCAACGTCAATTCATTTTGAATATTTGACGCATGACACGGATGTTTTAGTTTGGTTCTGCAATCTGTCGTACCTATACATATAATATAACATAGAAATCCGCGAAAATACGTCGGAATAAGTTCCATACCATCACGCCTGTATTATCTAAAGGGTAAGGCAGAGGTGTACTAATATACACCCACAGTTTGCCGGTATATGTAAGTCCCAAATAATAGTGGGCGAGCCTATAGCCATTAAGCGGGCACAAATCCCAACTCTGAGTTGCTGCCGAGAATTTCATAAATTAACCCAATAATACTTTGGTCGACCTAGGAACCAAAGCCAGGACCTCTAGCGTAACAGTCGCGGTTAGGACTTCATCACTAGTTTAATGAAGCTACAACATTGTCATTACCCTATATTCGTCCCCTGCTGGACGTAGGCCTCTCCTATTGAACGCCTCCGAACTTCGGCTTTCTTCATCCAGTCACTGCCAGCTGCCTTCTGCAAGTCCTACTAGATTGAATTAATGATTTTGACTATTACTTTGATTGCATTTTTCACAACTACAGAAAATAATATAAAGTATCTAGTAACTCTTATCTTCTCTTTTGTACGACACAGTTGGATATACGCAGACAGCTGTCATTATTCATATTATAAGTTGCGAGGCATAAAAGGTATGCAATCAACCACGCCATGTTCAGTTACAAAGCCTTGATGATAGCGGGGAGGGACAGCAGAATAAATTATTATACATTTAGTAATACGTGGGAGAGCAATGCTTCGGCACGAATGGGCCGGCTCGACCGGAGTGATACCACGGCCTCACAGAAAACCGGCGTTAAACAACGCTTACGTTGTGTTTCGCCGAGTGAGTGAGGTTACCGGAGGCCCTTTTAAAACTTTTCGGGTGTCCATGGGCGGCGGTAATCGCTAACCATCAGGCGATCCGTCTGCTCGTTTGCCCTCCTATCCCATAAAAAAAAATATATATATATTGTCCGAAGATGTCCCCCAAGGGATGTCGACAACAGCGCCACCTATCGAGTCGATAGCTAAAACTATCAATACAATTAAGAATTCATGCTACAGCCTTCCCTTATGCTTCTTTATGCGCACATCATGCGAAATGAGTTCAAAACTAACTTAGTTCACCTCTTAAGAGCTCGGCAAACCGAATTTTCCATACAAACGTAACTAACATCAAAAGTAATCGTAATTTAAATACAATTTAATCAAACTGTGTTATTATTCGGATTCCGATATCTTTAGTCTAGGTTCCTAGTCTACCATTTCGTCCAAAATACTTCAATGGAAATGAATGTAAGCGAATGCAATCTTGATAGCTTTACCAACTTTGGAACTATTTTTCGGTCGTTTATATGCAATGAAGTACTATGTAGTAGACGAGATGGTACGGTAGGAACCTAGAATAATGGTATCCGAATATGAATAATAACACAATTTGATAAAATATTGTTTGGACGATTTATTTTGGTACTAGCTTTTGCCAGCGACTTCGTCCGCGTGGAATAGTTACTTTGTTCCCTAGTTCTTCGCCCGCGGTTTCACCTGCGTTGCCCCGTTCCTAAGGGTTGTAGCGTGATGTTTTATAGCTTGAAACCTTTCTCATGAATCACTCGTTTTCCCAACATTTCCCTTCACTGCTCTGCTCCTATTGATCGTAGCGTGATGAAAAGTATACTATAACCTGTGGTTGGTTGTGCGTTGATAGATCACTATGTCAGTCAGTCAGTCACCTAACGTAAGAGTAGACAAATATAATCAGAAAGCTCCGAACTGCTAAGCTATCGGGAGTTACACGTGTTATTGTGAGTCAACCATAAAAGATAGACATTTGCTGTCGTGGAATATTTTTTATATAATTTTAAGGAGAACATTTCCGTCATACATGATTTCTGTGTAGCTTTAACCATTAAGGCTGCACACGCGACGGAAGCTTAAAAAATGGAGTAAGTTCTCCTGTTTTCCCAACATTTCCCTTCACTGCTCTGCTCCTATTGATCGTAGCGTGATGAAAAGTATACTATAACCTGCCCAGGAGTATGAAGAACAATTGTACCAAGTTTCGTTGAAATCCGTCGAGTGGTTTTTGTTTCTATAACGAACATACAGACAGACAGACAGACAGACAGACAGACAGACAAAAATTTTACTGATTGCATTTTTGGCGTCAGTATCGATCACTAATCACCCGCTGATAGTTATTTTGGAAATATATTTCATGTACAGAATTGACCTCTCTACAGATTTATTATAAGTATAGATAACGTTTTTGTGAGCAATCAAGCTCCGCCGGACCTAGTAAAAAAACACATCAAAATCAATCAAGTATTTTTTTGTTTACGTACAAAGTCGTTTTAAGATATAGAAAAGACAGCTTTTTTACTCATTTTAAGCAGTAACACCGCTTACCAGCCGTTTCCTATTAAAAATATTGAAGTTTATAAGTTGTCTCTGCTGACCGTACTTCAAAAACATTTATTACGTTTGTTTGTATCTTTGCATTCCGCTTATCAAACATTGGTTATTGCATCTTCATTTAACGCTGCAACGCAAACGCTACCTTACCGGTAACAAATTAGGAAACAGTTCCGGTTGGAATCGTTTCATTTCTACATTCGCCTGTTAGCAAAACGATTTAGTGGCCCCGCCCCTTCAGTTTTAATCGCAGATATCATAAATATTAAAACTATACTGTGTCATAGTCGAGCTTATAATAGTAAGTCTACTTTATTTATGAAACAAACAGTCATTTACAAAATGAGAATTATTAAGACTTTAGATTAAACCATTTTTTTAAAGTCTAAGTAAGACTGCATGTTGTGGATCAGTGCCCACACGGAGCAAATATTTGTATAATCTACAGATAGTTGTTCCGGGTCTGAGCGTTTGTTATGTAAGAATAAAACTCCTGGGTTAGATTCCCGGGTGTCAAGCAATGTGTGGTTGTATGTTTAAATTTCCAAAACTCCATATAAAGGGGGCGAGCCTATCGCCATCAACCGGGCATAAATCTAAACTCCGAACTGCTACTGAGAATTAGAAGATAAAAAATCCAATAACCCTGCTCAACATGGGAATCAAACTCAATACGTTCTACGACCACTAAACCAAAGAGGTGGAGAAATAATAAGAACTACACAGGATGAATAACAAGTCATCCTTGTCTACAGAAGAAAGGAAATTAATTTAGAACACAACTCGAAGTGATAATACTGTTAATTCTTCACTATGTACATTGGTCGTGTATTGATCATAACGTCTTTATTGCTCGAATGCTATCAGTAAAATATGCAGTTATATTGTATCAACGTTACAACTACAGTACTGACGATAGAACTGTTGCATCTCTGGAGTTAGCTTTCCTAATAGAGAGTATCTATGGATTTTCTCTCTCTATCTATCTGGTTTTGACTTTTCAAATATTTTTCCTTTTTTAATGGTCTTGGGTTTGACTTTAACTTTTAACAGTTGCGCAGGTAGTGTCTAAAGAAGTGTTTACGAAAATTGTAAAATGGTCGTATAATATGGTCGAGCTACACCATACCGTCGTCTGGACCTGGGGGCTTACTCTTGAACTCAATTCCGATAACACATGTTATGATAATAATTATGAAACCTCCATGGTGTAGGTACAGTGGGCACAATATATTTTAGAAACGAAAATTACATAATTAGGTACGCAGACGAAGTTGCGCATGGGAACTCTAGTCAAAACGCGAGGATTTAACTAAATATTTATGAGGCTTACTCTTGAACTCAATTCCGATACATCGACATTGGAATTGTGCCGTTTCGTCAAGTTTCGTACTCTTGAATCTGAGACTAGCACCAAATTGTTTAAAATATTGCGCGGTGATTGAGTGAACTACATAGGATTGGGAATCGACCCAACCATTGGCCAATCATGAATGCCGATACAAGGTTAACGGATTTGTGCTCAAGAGTACGAAATCGCCGGACAGCCAAATTGACATTGGAATCGGATTACGTTTGGATTGGTATTGTATTCTTTTCAAGAGTAAGCCTGCTGGTCTACTCAAAGCCGCTGTTTTACTCACATATTTGTAAATATGAGTGACACAATTTTATTAATGTCTAGACTGTAAAAGAGCCCATGAATGTCTGAGTTTGTTTCAGTGCTTCTTTTCAGAGGTCGTCAGCTAGTGAGTGCTGGCGCCATCTAGTAGGTACTTAAAAATATAATCATTGACTACTAGAAGTGTCTTGAAGTTATATGCCGACACCATCTAGTAATCTTTAAAAGTTTTTTTTAACAGAAATAAATATAATTTTAACTGAATAACACTTTACTCGTTCTGGGAATTGAACCGGCCCGAATGGATGTTCCCCGATAGATATAATCTGGGTGTCTTTAAATCACGAGTGAATCGATATCTTCTAGGCAAGCGCGCTCCATCGTAGATCGCAGTATCGCTTAACATCAAGAGAAATAAATATTATTTCATTTAATCCATTCGATGTAAAAAAATAATTAAATACTAACTTTTATTTAAATGCTTTAAAAAGAAGAAATTCAAGTCATTTTAGTGAAGAAAAAGTCAATCGCGGTTTTAATTTCAATTCAACATTCAAATTGTCAGAGCGTCTGGTGTATCTAACCAGAAGACGCAGGTTCGAATCCTGCCCGCGATTGAATTTTTTCTTCACTAAAATAACTTTATAGTCTTGTCATGGAAAATGCAAAAAATCACAAAAAGATAGAAGAAAATCAAATCAAACTCATAATTTTTTTTACATAACATACCATCACGCCTGTGTTCCCCGAGAGGTTAGGCAGAGGTGTACGAATGTACATCCACAATTCGCCGGTAAGTTTAGGTCCCATGTCATAGGAGCCAAGCCTATTTATTGCCATTAACCACACACACACACAAATTCCAGACGCCGAGCTGCTACTGAGAATTTCATGGAAAAACCCAATAACACTGCTCGACCTGGGAATCGAACCCAGGACCTCTGCGAGTAGCAGTCCCACTCAGGACTATAGGCTAACGAGGCAGTTTTTTTAAATCATACAATTTTTACGTGGGAGAGCCATGCTTCGGCACGAATGGGCCGGCTCGACCGGAGTCATATCACGACCTCACAGAAATCCGGCGTTAAACAACGCTTACGTTGTGTCCATGGGCGGCGGTAATCGCTTACCATCAGGCGATTCATCTACTCGTTTGCCCTCCTATCCCATAAAAAAAATATGATATAAAAGATTGTCGCGAGATTTACCTGTGGAAGCTTAATTAAAGAAAACAAAAGTGCTAGATATTATTTATTTAGTAAAAAAGCGGAGTACATCTCACAATTGTGCAAGATTTCGCTAGAGACAGACTAGTTTTCTTCATCTTTAAAATCCTACCTCCTTTTCCCGCCACCCATCTTTTTCCTGCCACCCCTGTTTTTCCCGTCACCCCCTTTTTTCCTATCACCCCTCTTTTCCCTTCAACCCATCTGCCACCTGTACGTTCTTCACATTCTGACCTTTTTCTTGTCCCCACCCTCCTCCTCAGATTCTTCGGTTGATGAGGACTCGGTGGAGCTTCCAGAGGATTCCGATGTGTTATAACCCCAAGCCTCAACTTGGAATTTATAGAGATGATAGAATCTTAGAAGAGGTATACGCACCTGAGGAAACATACAAGTTAATTATTGTTTAACTAAAACAATCTCATACAGGGTGCCAATATAAGTGTAACTCCACCCGTGAAAGTGGTGACTGTACCCGTCATAATAACCAATTTTGATCTATGCACCCCATGAAGCCGGCTCCACAAGTTGGCCTCAACGTCAGCACCAACGCTATTCGACCAATGTGTGGATCAGTAAAGTAGTGTTGGCGCTGACACCCATATAGCTAGATTAAGAGTCCGGCGGACCGAATTTCTCTTGCAAACGTAATACCGAAATAAATCGTAATTTAAACACAATTTAATCAAATTCTGTTATTATTCTGATTCCGATACCGTTTATCTAGGTTCCTACTTTACCATTTCGTCAAAAATACTTATCTGGAATTAAATGCAACGAATGCAGTTTTTTATAATTTTAGCAAGTTTGGAACGATTTTCCGGTCTTTTATTACCAGTGAAGTAGTAGTAGACAAAATAGTACCGTAGGAACCTAGATTGACAGTGTCCAAATCCGAATCATAACATAATTTGATAGAATATTGTCTAAATTACGATTTATTTCTTAATTACGTTTTTGTGTGCAATCCAAGCTCCGCCGGACCCTTAAGCATTTTGATTGGTTCAATGTTCGTGGGATTCTTGGCTCCAACGTGTGGAGTCGGTAACAGATATGTGAAAAAAGACAAATGACATTTCATATATGCCTAAAACTGATCTGTTTACTTTTGTTTAGGAATATGTATTTATTTTTTAATAATACGAACGGTAATGCAACCAGTAAAATTGCTGGGCAAATTAAATTTAACAAATGAGGCCTCAAGAGAACAACGAGAGATACCACTGGTAATGCTGTCATCTATAGGTTGCGGCTTACCATCAAGCATGTAAGTAAGCAAGCAAGCAAGTATGCTTGTTTGTCATATTTTTACATAAAAAAATATACCTTAACGATAGGGCTGTCGAGTTCCCATACGCGAGGCTGGCCGAGCTGGTACGGCATACCAACCTTCACACAGATGATCAGAGTGTCGTGAGCAGCGTCAATCTAAACAAATGAAAAAGGATAACGTCACCACAAGACAAAATCTGAAAGAGTTTTTCGAAGAAAGGAAGACTTACTGGTAATGTGGGTTGCACGTTACTAGTATTCTTGTTAACCCCTCGTGCTAAGCTAAATATATTCTGCTTATATTACGTGTGGGTTCACATCGGTAGTGCAATGGGTGGATTTAAACCGGCACATGATTGCAAGTTAGATGTCCCTTTGTTTCGGAAATCACACACCCTACCACCTTCCCAGGAGGCAGATGATCTATAAGGTTCCAATAATATCATATACCTCCAAGTAATAAGTCATGAAAGTCTCCGTGGTTGGCTTCAATTGGAATATCTCGTGGTAGAACTTGAAGATATCGTCTGCAGCCTCGCCTCGGTCGTAACAACGGAGCCCTCCCATCCACCAGTGGCCCACCCAACCGTGAGCAACTAGATCGTAGATCGACGCTCGGGGCATGATGAAACCTGTTCAGATTGAAATCTGATAATGGTGATCATAAAAACAATATGAGTATATAATATTATGTAATTTTGAAATCAGTAATCTAACCAGGAGTTTAGTTAGATACGGTGGAGTCTCTAAGATTTTAGTCCCTCAAGTGTCGGTTTTCCATTTCTGAATATTTTACTTTTATTGCGCATTCATGAGATTTTGCTTCTTCGTTTTCATGATTCCAGATTAACAGGAAGTACCCTATAGGTTTTTTTGCATAATTATCGGTCACCATGAATGGACCATAGATCTCAGCGTTTGATATACATTTCAACTTGATGAACCTGTTCTTGAGTGTCCGGCGGAGCTTGAATTGCCCACAAAAACGTAATACCAAAATAAATCGTAATCCAGACAATATTCTATCAAATTATGTTATTATTCGGCTTTCGTCAGCAGTGATAGCCTAGTGGTATGACCGTTGGACTGCCAAGTCTAAGGTCTCGAGTTCGAACCCAAGGCACGCACCTGTGACTTTTCGATGTCATGTGCGTATTAAATAGTTAATTATCACTGCTTAAACGGTGAAGGAAAACATCGTGAGGAAACCTGCATGCCTGGGAGATTTTCTCGATGGCGTGTGAAGTCTGCCAACCCGCACTAGGCCAGCGTGGTGGACTATAGCCTAATCCCTCTCATTCTGAGAGGAGACCCGTGCCCTGCAGTGGGACAGTATAATGGGTTTATTATGTTATGTATTATGTTATTCGGCTTTCGATACCGTTAATCTAGGTTCCTACCGTACTATTTCGTTTACAACTACTTCACTGGAAATAAAAGACCGGCAAATATTCCCAAACTTGGTAAAGTTATCAAAAATTGCATTCGCTTACATTTTTTTCCAGTGAAGTATTTGGAACGAAATGGTAGAGTAGAAACCCATATTAACGATATCGGAATCCGAATAATAACAGAATTTGATGTAATTGTATTTGAATTAAGATTTATTTCGGTATTCGGTACGTTTGTAAGACAAATTCGGTCCGCCGGACTCGTAAGATAAAGTATCTTAACGGATGAGACCGACTGACACACAGACCGTTACGTTTTTACTCTTTTAAATTAGGGAACCCAAAAAATGGCAAACTAAACACCTAATAGGGCTAATAGAAATAATGAGGGTAGTAAGGGGGGAAGGGTAATAGAAGCAATGAGAATAACCAACAGACTTTTCCATTCCAAACACACCACTTTAAAGGTTTGATGTCGATAAAATGATGAGGAGTTTTACCGAATGGATCGTCCTTGGCAAAGGCTCCTACTGCCTTCCCGGTGATGGCAGCAGTTATCCAGGGCACGTAGGGGTGGATCATTATGTGATGCGGTGGAGGAGGGGGCCGCCGTGCCCGCAGCGGGTCTGGACAGGACGCTCCACCTGCCTCAAAGAAACGCTAAGTTATTTTTTGTATATTGTAATTGTCATTCTAGACCACGTTGGTCTTTCTTCTCCCGTCCCTTGAGACCATCCGTCTGTAAAATACTTAATTATATCACACTCTTAATAAGCAGTAGACATTCCTCGGCGCTGTAATACCAAGTATGGGCTCACGTAATCCGAATTGCCAGCAAGCACTCTAAATAGAGTCGACAACAGGATAGATACCTACCTCGCCTGTTTCTGCATTCAGTAGGCTGCAAACACAGCATACTGGACGGAGACTTTCTGATATCATATAAAACAAAAGAAGGCGATGAAAGAAAATAACAGAAAAAAAGAAAGACGGAAATGAAAGATAAGACAAAAAGGAAATAATTAAAAGAAAAGAAAGAAGAAATAAATAAAGGAACATCTTTTATTTTATTTCTTTCTTTATCTTCTTTTTCTAAAAAATAAGTATCAGTTTACCTTGTGACAGAGCCACTATTGACCAATGTCCAGTATGTTCATGAACGAGGGTCGGTGCTCCCGAATGGAAACCACAGCCAGTTGTGCATGCCATTCTGTTCTGAGTTATCTTCGTCGCATTCTGGTGATAGAAGTATTTATATAAAGCTGAAGAAACTGTGATGAAGAAGATTAAAGTAGGAAGCTACATCACGAAGCTTAAAACAGAAGCAGTTTTTCCTTGGGATATCAGTATTGCCCAGAAATCGGTTTCTGGAGATGTAATGAAATGAAATGAAATGAAATGAAATTATTTATTTATTCTGCAAGTAGATCTTTAGAGATACTTTTACATGTCATGGTTTGGGTTTTTTTTTTAGCTAGATGGCTTCGGCATTTCCTAACTGACGACCTCTGAGAAGAAACACCGAAACAAACTCAGAGAATCATGGTCTCTTTTAAAGTCCAGACATGAAAGAACACTTATAAGTGAGTGGTACGATGTAGGGTAATGTCTGAAATGGCCTTTTGAGGAAAGAGCCATAGCAGCTTTGAGTAGACCAGTCCCAACTGACGGCACGCATGCATCAGTCATCGTGTAGCTCAACCATAATTTAGGGAGCTCAACGACCTGTCGCACGGCCATACCAGATCAGCAGGACATTCGTGTAGGTCTAATGAAGTTCCCAAAGCCTCCAGACTATAATAAGTTTGTTTAATTAACATGTATCAAAAGCCTACATGGTACTCACATTTACAAATTATATATATATTTTTTTATGACTGCAATATAAATGTCACGGTTCAATAATGTCGCGGCAAAATACTAACAAATTCATCAACAATTAAAATGTCAACAATTAAAATGTCAACAATTAAAATGTCAACAATTAAAATGTCAACAATTAAAATGTCAACAATTAAAATGTCATAACAATTAAAATGTCAACACTTAAAATAAAATTGTCACATTAAATTTCGGATACACAATGTCAACTAACTAGCATGGTAATAGCCCGGTTCATCAGAGCAGCTCAATCCCAAGCATTTTTATCGTTCAAATAATCGATGACTCTATAAAAACCCTTTTTGCATAGTACATTTTTAATATGCAATTTAAATTTGTTGATAGTTAGATTTTGAATGTGGCTTGGGATTTTGTTGTAGAAACGAATACTTTGACACTTAAATGAATTACTGATTTTTTGGAGTCTGGTCATTGGTAATATTAGCTTATTTTTATTTCTAGTATTGACATCATGAATATCGCAATTCCTAGAGTATTGTGTAATATTCTTTTTGACATGAATCAGGTTTTCATAGATATATTGCGATGCGACAGTCATAATGTCAATTTCTTTAAATTTATCCCTCAGTGAATGTCTAGAATTAAGGTTATAAATTGCGCGAATCGCCCTTTTCTGCAATACAAATATAGTTTGAATGTCGGCAGCATTTCCCCACAATAAAATGCCGTACGACATTACACTATGAAAATAACTAAAATATACTAGTCTTGCCGTATCTACATCAGTCAACTGGCGAATTTTAAAGACCGCGTACGCTGCAGAACTGAGCCTTTTCGCCAACTTATTTATATGTGGGCCCCACTGTAGTTTTGAATCTAAAGTGATACCTAAAAACGTAGTGGTATCCACAAGGTCCAACTCTTCCCCATCTACTAATACACTGGTTTTCACTTGCTTAACATTAGGTGTTATAAATCGAATACACTTAGTCTTTTTTTTATTTAAAAGTAAATTATTAACATTAAACCAATGTACTATCTTAGAAAGAGCGTCATTTACATCGTCAGTTATGGGCTTTTGTCGTTTCAATTTAAATAAAAGTGATGTGTCATCTGCAAATAACACTACTTCGTGACTATCTTTTATTAGGCTAGGTAAGTCATTAATATATACAAGAAATAAAAACGGGCCAAGAATTGAGCCCTGTGGAACTCCCATGGTAACTATAGACCCAGGGGACCTTTCTCCGTTAACATCCACTCTTTGAATCCTGTTACTCAAATAAGAAGTAAGAAGATCCAAAGCAATGTTCCTTATTCCATAGTGATGTAATTTCCTGACTAGTGTTTCATGAAAAACGCAATCGAAAGCCTTAGACAAGTCGCAAAAAATACCTAAAGCATCATGCGACTCCTCCCAGGCATCAAAGATATGTTCCAGAAGCTCGACACCGGCATCGGTTGTCGAGCGACCCCTAGTGAACCCAAACTGTTTTTTGTGTAATAATTGATTTTTATTGAAATGGCTAAGGAGCTGATCAAGCAATAACTTTTCAAATATTTTACTAAAGGTAGGTAGCACAGAAATAGGTCGGAAATTTGTGGGGTCAGACGTGCTACCCGATTTAAACAAAGGTATTATTTTACTACTTTTCATCAGGTCTGGAAATACACCACATTCTATACTCTTATTAAATATGTTCACTAGCTCAGGTGCAACTATGTTAATAATTGTTTTCGTGACTTGTACAGAGTGTCCCCACAGGTCAGCAGTCTTTTTTACATTAAGTGTGTTAAAAGTTTTAATATAAATTGAAGATTGCACATATTAACATTTCCTATCAATAACGTCTCAGCTACTATTGGTGATGAATTTAAGGATTTTGTGGTTTCAACTGGAATGTCAGTAAAGAAATTTTCAAATATGGTGGCCACTTCCGAGTTATGTGTTATGTTATGTAATATCTACTAGTCACTTTGTGTAACAGGCACCATACAACAACGTGTTGTTGACTGCCTCATTAGTCTAGTGGTCCCAAGCGCGACTGCTACCCTAGAGGTCCTGGGTTCGATCCCCAGGTCGAGCAGTGTTATTGAGTTTTTCTATGAAATTCTCAGTAGCAGCTCGGAGTCTGGATTTGTGCCCGATTAATGGTAATAGGCTCGCCCCCTATTACATGGGACCTAAACATACCGGCGAACTGTGGGTGTACATTAGTACGCCTCTGCCTAACCCTTCGGGGAATAAAGGCGTGATGGTGTACAACCACGTGTGTAGTCCCCGAACGATTAAGCAGAGGTGTACTAATGTACACCTACAGTTGGCCGGTGTGTTTAGGTCCATGTTCATGAGCCAGTCTATTGCCATTAATCGGGCACAAACTCCGAGCTGCTACTGAGAATTTCATAGAAAAACCGAACAACACTGCTCAATTTGGATGGAACAGGACTTCTAGGGTAGCAGGCGCACCTAGGAGCACTAGACTTATGAGGCAAGCCATCGTTTTGTGTAACATAATGGTATTCAGCCATATTTGGTAAGACTTGAATTGGGAAAGGCCAGGAAGATTTATAAACATAGGGGTTTTATCCACTATATTCAGATTTCCTGCTAAGAGTGTTCTCTGATTTAGTATATATATATAATTGTTATTTTAGTAAAAGAAAATTCAATCGCGGGCAGGATTCGAACCTGGGTCTCCTGGTTGGATACACCAGACGCTCTGACCTCTAAACCACGTCGAACCCTACCCACCGCATTGAAATTTTGCTTTCACACATCTATGAAAAGTAAGTTACCTTGATTATCAACCGATGTGACTTACTCTACAGTTAGTTCAATGTCGTACGCCACCTTACCTTTTAACTATCTTTTTTTTTTATTTTTTTTTTGCATTTTCCATGGTTCTTCTTCTTCTTTTCGTGTCAATGGTTAAACAATATCCGAGTAGTATGAGGCCACCTCAATGGCGTTAGGTGTGGCCGCGTATAGATCGTCCCTCGTGCAGGTGTACGGACACAAAGGATTTTCCATGCTAAGATTATAAAGTTAAGACCGATGTCTTAACAAGTTAAAATTTTACTATACATATTAGTACATGGGTGAATATTTGAAATACATTAGTTATTATCTTTATCCCAAAGTTAAGAATGTTTGATCAGATGTTTAAAACTACAATTATGATAATGAAAACATAAACTACACCACTGCCATTAAGCAATAAGACAAGAATAAAAACAATCTGAACTATGAAAGAGAGAACTAATATGATGAAAAGAATGATTTGTTAAATAATGTTCGAATATTCATCCATTGATTTGTAAAATAAAAGTTGTATTTTTTACAAAGAGTTACATTTAACAGCTTAGTAAATTTTACCTCTAAACTATCGTATAAGAAGCACAGTTCTCTCGGCAGAAGAGACACTCTAAGCACTTCCTTATCTTCCTCTATAAAGTCTCTGGGAACATCTAAAAACAAAATAAAATATATAAATTACTTAAAATTGCTCTTTGAAATCGATATATCTCCCAATTCTGACGTCCTAGAGCAATTCTATTTGCCGGATTTAGTTTTAACTTCAAAAAAGCTAAGTTATCACGTGCCTCACCCCAGCGAAAAAATTCTACACATCCAAAACACATCTTACTATACAAAAGTAGCAGTAGCAGCCAAGTCGAAGTTATCAAGTTCAAATCGAAGGCACGCACCTTTTTGTTATGAGATAGGGGGCAAACGTGCAGTCGGATTGCCTGATGGTAAGCGATTACCGCCGCCCAAGGACACCCGCAACACCAGAGGAGTCACAAGTGCGTTGCCGAACTTTTAAAAGGGGATTGAGCCTCCGGTAACTTCACTCACTCGGCGAAACACAACGTAAACTACTCCGGTCTAGCCGGCCCATTCATGCCAAAGCATGGCTTTCCCACGGCTCTCCTCTGACTTTGGAAGTCATGTTCGTATTAATATTTAATTATCACGTGCTAAAATGGCGAAGGAAAAACATCGTGAGGAAACCTGCATACCTGAGAGATTTTCTCCACGGCAGCGTGTGAAGTCTGCCAACCCACATTAGCCCAGTGTGGTGGACTATAGCCTAATACCTCTCATTCTGAGAGGAAACCCGTGCTTAGCAGTGGGACAAAGTAATGAGTTAATTAAAAAATTGATAAAAAGTCGTATTCTTATCACGTATCAGTCATGAGGAAGTTGGTCAGTATGACGGGTAAAATCACTCCTTTAACTGGTCCACGTGACTGCGGCACCCTGTATTTACTTACCACTAGAAAAATCGACATGGAATAGTTTGGATCTAGTTAGCTTTCCAGACTTATCCACAAGGTAGTTCTTGAACGGTAGGCAAGCTGGTAGCATGTATTCTGAAAACATCAAAGGAAAAATTAACTAACTTTGCTTAAAATAAGTACTACCTACCTGTTTCAAAACCGTGGATATCGTATAAACTAGCTGGTGCTCGCATCTTAAAGGCCTTTTGAGACAAAAGTTATCCTATACCCTTTTCCAAGGTTCACTCTATCTCTATACCAGAATTCATCAGAATCGGATGAGTGGTTTCGGCGTGCAAACATAACAATTATATAACGTATATTTCTTTTTTTTAAAAAGCTTACTATTAAAACAATGTGGGTTTATTTCATTACTAATTTAACTACTAGTATTCTTGTTAACCCCTCGTGCTAAGCTAAATGCTTGTGTTACGAGTGGGTTCACGTCGACAGTACAGTGGGTGAGTTTTAAATTTTTTATCATAAATCGTCGAGATTTTATACCATTGCATAGAACTTAGATTTCCCATATAAAAACGGGTGAGCCTACTGCCATTAAGCGGGCACAAACCCAAACTCCGATGAGCTAGGTACTGAAAAACCCAATAACAATTTGCTAGACCTGAGAATCGAAAGAGGAAACTCTAGTATAGCAGTCGCAGTTGGGACCACTAGGCGAACGAGGAAATTTAATAAATTAAGTATGTCTTTGGTTCCACGGTCACGAAAACTACTTACTAGACTTGACTGGTGTGATGAGCTTTAGGAGCGCGAGGCTGTACTTGGCTCCGAAGTGCTTGTACTCTGGATGGAGCAGCACATCAGCTATGGGCATCAGTAGGACAGCTGGCTCGCACTCCATGCCGGCCGCTATGTCATCCACGGTGACGCGGCACTCCACTTCATCCCGTTCGTAGTCTCCGAAGATTACGTTACCTCTGGATATTTGAAATTATATTTATTTCTGTAAATGGTTATTTTTTATGGGATAGGGGGGCAATCGAGCAGACGGATTGCTTGATTGTAAGCGATCACCGCCGCCCATGGACACCCGCAACACCAGAGGAAGTGCGTTACCGGCCTTTTAAAAGAGGACGGTGCCTCCGGTAGCTTCACTCACTCGGAACACAACGTAGCGTTGTTTGACGCTGGTTTTCTGTGAGGCCGTGGTATCACTCCGGTCGAGCCGGCCCATTCGTGCCGAAGCATGCCTCTCCCACGTAAAAAAGGAAGGTTTAAAGACAATTATTATTGGGTTCGTAACGCAATCGTGATTATGGTCCTTAGACGTCTAACTTCAGACGCGACTGTTATTTTGAGCTGAGGTCATGCTCGTGCCCAGGTGCTGTCTGTCGGGGTGGTCAGCTCTTACTTGCAGTGGCAATCTTTTCCTGCTGACTGAAAATGCGAAAGTCAGCCTCTCGGTGTGCTTATTTGTTACGATGGAATTCCTAGACACTATCAGACCTGCCTGAGCGTAATGTGGTATGCCCGACACGTTTGGGCCAGTAAGTTATGGAAAAAGATGTCGGTAAAGTTTTTTATTTACCTCAAAGTGATTGTAATAAAAATTTAAATTAACGATTATGATATCTTTTGTGATCCGTATTCTGCGCGAGCAATGTATCTAATATTCATGTAAATCTGGAATCACAACATAATAAGTACGTATTTATTTATTTATTGCTATATTATAGGTATACGTCTGAACTTAGTGCCTATCTATAAAATGCGTGGGATCTGTGAAAATACCGATTATTAAAATCCGAATATTTTAATGAAATTCCGCGGCTAGACCAAAACTAGAATTCTGCGAGATCCAGATCTAATTTTATATTTCCTGAATATAACAAAATAATCGGGCCCCGTAGCGTCATCTATTGAGATTTATTTTAACAATTTTTTCTTCGTGACATAATATTTTGTTATGTGATAAGTAGGTATAACTAGAATATTTCGATATTTGTGTGGTGTGAGATGTTACTTCTTGCCAAATTTAATTATCTTAAGACAACGGGAAGTACCTAACCTACCCTAGGTATTAATTTATTTGCGAGTATCAAAATATGAGATAAGTATAAATTACCGTTTTTTTTATTGTGTAGACATAAGTACCTATTTCATATTTATTTCAACCTGATACCTTCACGCGTTTCTGAGAAAAAGGGTGTTAGCAGACCTACAGACGGACAATGAAGTACCTACCTATTCCCGGGAACCGTAAAAAAGAATCCGTGTTCAAATTTTACTGGCAACGTATGTATGTATAATAATATTATTATGTAGCTGTGTGCCCATGAATTATATTTTCCAACATCAAAAGTGGCCAATTAAACCCGAGCTAACTACTCACAGTGCGTAACCCTCAGGTATCTGGGCGGCGTCCATGGCGGTGGACAGCGCGAACTGTCGGCTAATGAGGATCACGCGGGGCACCCTGAAGTAGTGCGGGGTGCCATTCTTAACTGAAACATAGTATAAGTCTGTAGCTTAACCAGTATGAGTGCTGCCCTCCCAATGCCTGGTAATTCCTCCAATCTAGCATTTTCGTGCGACGAGTTGTTGAGCTCCCTATGACTAGGGTTATCATCTGTCCTGGTTTGCGGGGGCATTTGTCCTAGTTTAAGGGGCGTCCGGGGACCGTCCGGGTGGAGTTTCATTTGTAGTCCGGGTTTAAAATTAAACGATTTTCACCTCTCGCCGCCAGGCAGTCGCGCAACACTCGCACCGAACTACGCCACCGGGCAGCCATGCGCCCCGTCCATGTCCGGGTTCTAAGCTCCAAAATCCGGGGTTTTCACGCTTCTTGTCCATTGCTACTAGATTTTGGTGGTGACAACCCTACCAGTAACTAATATGATCCATCTACATATTAACAGATGCATGGGTGCATATTTAGCGCAAAATCTGTCTCAAGCTTACCATGTATGTACTGAAGAGCTCCGAGCCACGTGAACTGCAAGTCTTCCAGGGGTCCCTCATCAGGACTGTACCCCGGATCATCATGACAATCGAAGAACTGACATGTGATGAGCATCACACCTGGTTAAAGAACACACCATGTACAATTGTACATACTATTTTGATATATTTATGTCTGGACTTTATAAGACACCATGATTCTCTGTGTTTGTGTTTTTTCAAGGAACAAGGAATTGCCGGTGCTATTTAGTACTGAAGATTTTAAAACATTGACTTGAAAAAGTTTCTTTAAAGGATCTATTTACAGAATTTATCTAGGAGTACCTAGCAATATAAAATGGTGATAGTTACTTTAATGTTATTTTTATTTATGAGTCCGACGGACCGAATTTTCCATACAAACGTACTTAATACAAAAATTAATACACATAACATACCATCACGCCTGTATTCCCCGAAGGGTTAGGCAGAGGCGTACTTAATGTACACCCACAGTTCGCCGGTATGTTTAGGTCCCATGTTATAAGGAGCGAGCCTATAGCCATTCACCGGGCACAAATCCAGACTCCGAGCTGCTACTGAGTATTTCATAGAAAAACCCAATAACACTTTGCTCGACCTGGGGATTGAACCCGGGACCTCTAGTGTAGCAGTCGCGCTTGGGACCACTAGACCAATGAGGCAGTCAACAATTAATCATAATTCAAATACAATTTAATCAATCCTACTCTACAATTTTGTCCAAGATACTTCATCTATCTATCTATATACTTATAATAAATCTGTAGAGAGGTCAATTCTGTACATGAAATATATTTCCAAAATAACTATCAGCGGGTGATTAGTGATCGATACTGACGCCAAAAATGCAATCAGTAAAATTTTTGTCTGTCTGTCTGTCTGTCTGTCTGTCTGTATGTTCGTTATAGAAACAAAAACCACTCGACGGATTTCAACGAAACTTGGTACAATTGTTCTTCATACTCCTGGGCAGGTTATAGTATACTTTTCATCACGCTACGATCAATAGGAGCAGAGCAGTGAAGGGAAATGTTGGGAAAATGAGTGATTCATGAGAAAGGTCTCAAGCTACGCGGGCGAAGAACTAGGGAACAAAGTAACTATTCCACGCGGACGAAGTCGCTGGCAAAAGCTAGTTTGAAATAAATGTAGGCGAATTTAATACAACTTTACCAAGTTTGGAACGAATATCAGACTTTGATAAAATTTTTAGTAACGAGTAAAATTTTACTCATACCTAGACGACGTTATCATTTACGTGTTAGTGTCTATTTTTTTCTAAATTTTGTGATCATATCTTGACCAAATTTTTA
Source organism: Acronicta aceris (assembly GCA_910591435.1). Classification (NCBI taxonomy): domain Eukaryota; kingdom Metazoa; phylum Arthropoda; class Insecta; order Lepidoptera; family Noctuidae; genus Acronicta; species Acronicta aceris. The sequence goes on along the minus strand of OU342781.1, from coordinate 1,710,734 downwards.
AGGGACCACCTCTGAAGTATGAGCTATTGATCAAAAAAGAATCATCAAAATCGGTCGGGGTGATATTGAGTTATTCGTCCATTTGTCGCGCACATACTTAATGCAAATTTAAGACTTGATTTTCTCATGGATGTCATTGTCAAAACTTGACCAAATTGAAATGGGACCACACGGGAAGCACCAGCTTTCAAATTAAAAAAGAATAATCAAAATCCGTTCACCCAGTCGAAAGTTATGAGGTAACAAACATTAAAAAAAAATACAATCAAATTGAGAACCTTCTCCTCTTTGAAGAATTATGTATACCTAAATTGATTTGACTATAAAAATAGAAATAAATTATACTAACAGCACCCAACAACCAACACAATATACTTCCACTTGTTACATGAAGACATTATTGCAAGAACTCTTCATAAAATTCTACGTAATGACGACATTAGGTAGACGCTTAGGTAGAAGCTACAGTTCCATCTTACTGAACTCGCACGAGAAGAAAAATAAACTGATGAAAGAATACTGGATTATAATCACACAATTTATTTCACTCACGCGCAGATAATCGCCTGAAAAATACAATTGAATAGCTTACATTGATGAAGCGAATGATGCTTGTTTGCTGTGAAACTTGATGCAAAATGCCAAATATGCGACTGTCGCTGTGTAATAAATTTAGGGTTCCGTAGTGTTACTCGGAGAAAGTATTCGAAAGATTCCGGTACCTTTAATCTAGGTTCCTACTCTACCATTTTGTCCCAAATACTTCACTGGAAATAAATCTAGGCGAATGCAATTTTTGATATCTGTACCAAGTTCGGAAAAAAATTCAGTCTTTTATTTCCAGTGAAGTAGTAGTAGACGAAATAGTACCGCAGGAACCTAGATTAACGGCATCCAAATCCGAATAATAACATAATTTGATAGAATATTGGTCTGGATTACGATTTATTTCGGTATGACGTTTTTGTGGGTAATTCAAGCTCCGCAGGACCATTAAGGGGAAAACACATTGTAAAAAAATAAAGTACGGAACCTTGCTGTTATAGCTGAATTCATACATCCTTTCCTTTATAAAAAAATGTTTACGCCAAAAATATTTGAATAAACCAAACAAGTAGGTCGCTGAAATATTTTTGCCAACAGTAAACAATGTCATTGATTGATCTTTTTAACCGACATCAAAGAAGGGGGAGTTCTGTATGTTTGTTGCCTCAGAACTCCGAATCACTTATAAACCGCCATGGAAAATTCTTTTTATTATAAGTGGTGGTGATTCAAATTTTGTGAAGATCTAATCGCAAAAATTTAGAAGGAAATTTTGGAGAGTGTATTTGTCTTCACGAATAGAGGTGAACTAAGAAAATATTTTTTAACATTCAACCCCTGGGGGTAACAATGATTGTATGACTGATCAATTTTGATGTTTTTTGGGTCAACTGCATTGGCAGGTTTTATCTATACTTGGACCCTGTAGGTGGAGCTATTGTCGACATCCTTCGAATACGAGTGTAACCGCGCGCAAAGGCAAGTAGATATATTATACACTAGCTTCCGCCAGCGGCTACGCCCGCTTTATCAACGACCCATGTCACTTCCCAGAACAAAATAATCAAATAATTTTCCCGTTTTTGCAACATTTTGTAATTGTGCTCCGCTCCTATTGATCGTAGCGTGATATTTTGGAAATATATTTCATGTACAGAATTGACCTCTCTACAGATTTATTATAAGTACTAGCTTTTGCCAGCGACTTCGTCCGCGTGGAATAGTTACTTTGTTCCCTAGTTCTTCGCCCGCGGTTTCACCTGCGTTGCCCCGTTCCTAAGGGTTGTAGCGTGATGTTTTATAGCTTGAAACCTTTCTCATGAATCACTCATTTTCCCAACATTTCCCTTCACTGCTCTGCTCCTATTAATCGTAGCGTGATGAAAAGTATACTATAACCTGCCCAGGAGTATGAAGAACAATTGTACCAAGTTTCGTTGAAATCCGTCGAGCGGTTTTTGTTTCTATAACGAACATACAGACAGACAGACAGACAAAAATTTTACTGATTGCATTTTTGGCGTCAGTATCGATCACTAATCACCCGCTGATAGTTATTTTGGAAATATATTTCATGTACAGAATTGACCTCTCTACAGATTTATTATAAGTATAGATAGATAGATTTCTTTATTACAATGATAACAAAACTAGTAATAAATATGTATGCCATAGCATACACTCAAATAAGGTCTCTTGCACACTAAGCTGGGATAATCGCGACAAATGGCGACAATGCAACGCATTATTACGTGCATGTCTCCGTGTCGGCATGTGTAATATAATCACATACATTGATATTCAGTGGGTTGCTGGCGGCGCGGCGCCTGTGCTGACATCTGTCGGCACGGAGAGGTACTATGGACATAGTTTTGGAGGTGGCTTTTATGAGATTGAGAGGTAATAGTGGAATCGAATCATTCCATTCACAACTGGGGAAGTACCTCCACCTTGCAGAAAATCGTAGCTAAATAACATAGCTCCGTGCTGAAGGGTTCGAACCGGCAACCAAATGATCACAAGTCCGACGCCCTAGCCATTAGGCTACCGCCGCTTCTTACATTACATTAGTACACCTCTACCTAACCCTTCGGGAAATAAAGTAGGGTGGTAAATTACAATCTTTTTTTTTATACCACTAAGATGTCAAACACCGCCGTTTCAAGAAGTCAGCAGTTTGTGAACATACTCTAGACAAGGCCCAGCACTACATCAGATTTGATAAACCACAAGTCCTCGCAAAAGAAAACCGATTCCTTCCCAGGATGATCCGTGAGGCTATTGAAATTAAAAAACATTTAAATTTCAATAGAGAAGATGGCTGGGTCTTACCACCTGCTTGGAACCCCATTATAGATTCCATAAAATATAAATCCAAGTCCAAAACTGCAAGACCGAAGGATACGGTGAGCTCGTTCTGCGTGAATCGGATCGCCAATAATTAACAAAAATGTAAGGTAGCTGTTAGTAATTGTAACATTAAGACGTCCAACAACTTAGTCTACCCGTGACCATGGATGCTGTAAAGGATCCGAAACGTCGGGAATCAAATAATATCAATACAACGCGATAAAATCCGTAAAAAGTCGTTTTATTTCAAAAATGTATTTGATATATCAAAGATTAATTTTGTCATCCGATTATAAAATAACATACCATCACGTCTGTATTCCCTGAAAGGTTAGGCAGAGGCGTACTAATGTACACCCACAGTTCGCCGGTATGTTTAGGTCCCATGTAATAGGGGGCGAGCCTATTGCCATTAACCGGGCACAAATCCAGACTCCGAGCTGCTAGTGTGCAAGAGACCTTATTTGAGTGTATGCAATAACACTTTGCTCGACCTGGGGATCGCACCCAAGACCTCTAGCGTAGCAGTCGCGTTTAGGACCACTAGACTAATGAGGCAGTTTGCCGATTGATATTGTACATAATTGCTAGTATTATAATTTTATTGATCTGTGACACAGCGGACGTTTAATTCTTGTGCTTAGGAAAATGTGTAACAATTGTGGGCGAATTAATAAACAAAGAATATTTTACCTAGGATGGCCTACATTGTATTCCTATGTCCCATCACCCTATTTATCATGCCTGACATACACTTGATTAGTTCTCTAAGTGCAGACAATGCGTTAGCACCACTTACAAATCGTCCACATCCTGTACACAGCCGGGCCGCGAATTTTAATAGCAATGTTATTACTTTGTCATTTTATGTTATGCGGATGTACGTAGTGTCAAAAAGAAGCTTCAGTGTTGTCCATCATCGGACGATAAGAGTTAGAAATTCCTAATTACAGCTTTTTAATACCAACAATCTCTGAACTAAATAAATCACAGACACAGGGACGCATTTTTTATGGGATAGGAGAGCAAACAAGCAGACGGATCGCCTGATGGTACGTGAATACCGCCTCCAATGGACACCCGCAACACCATAGGAATCACAAGTACGTTACCAACCTTTAAAAAGGGGATTGGGCCTCCGGTATCCTCACTCACTCTGCGAAACACAACGTAAGCGTTGTTTAACGTCGGTTTTCCGTGAGGCCGGTCGAGCCGGCCCATTCGTGCCGAAGCATGGCTCTCCCACGTAACAACTTGATAAAACTATGTGGGTTCCTTGTAGTTTTAATAAAAATGGATATCTTTACATTAAAAATTCCGCAAAGGGCTCGGTAGAGATGTGCTAACGTACACTAACAGTTCGCCGAGATGTCTAGGTTCCATGTGATAGGAGTGAGCCTATTGCCATCAGCCGGGCACAAATCAAAACAGAATTTCATTGACAAACCCAATAAAACTTTGCTCGAGTTAAGAATCGAATTCAAGGCGTAGCTGTCGCGCTTCGAACCATTAGACAAATGAGGCAGTTTGATTTTCATACGTCATCAAATTATAGTGCCCACCTTGAAACATAACAGATTGAAGATAATTATCTAAATACGTGGTTACAACGTAATCCACGGCGTACTATCATAGGGGTATCACCATAAGAATTTAGAACAAAAACCGATTGCGTCAGAAAGCAACACTGTTTTTACTATATAAGTAAATGAGTTTTCAGTATTTTTTCTACAGTGTTGTCATAGTTATTGTTTAGTAAAATGGCAGTGTACAGTTCAATTTATGTTTTTTTAATCGGAATTAGTTTTTGTGTTGGTAAGATGATTTTTTTAAATCTTTCTTGAATGAAATCTTTTTCGCATCACCGTGTGAGGATGGTAGCCAGCCAGGCGGATCACTAGATCCTAGCGCCAAGCGTGCTGGGTTTTGTTTATTCTTCCAACACGCGTTTCTTCCAAACGACAAAAGAAAGTTTTTTTAAAACATAGTTTGAAGATGAACTTGAGCTGATTGAGTCTATTTCCATTCCCAGATGGCTCAAGATCAATCCCAAAGAGTCATGCACTATACAACAAAGAGTTCCTTCCAAATATTGATACAAATGCTAGAGCTCATGAGGAAATGAAATTTAAAGTAAAAGATTTTGTCAAACCCGATGTGGAAATAACAGTGAACGGCCTAACTGGCTATAATAAACCCAACATATTCAAGAAGGAACCTAGGAGTCCTAAATGTAAGCTAAGTTTTTTGAAAATTGTATTAAAGTACTAGCTTTTGCCAGCGACTTCGTCCGCGTGGAATAGTTACTTTGTTCCCTAGTTCTTCGCCCGCGGTTTCACCTGCGTTGCCCCGTTCCTAAGGGTTGTAGCGTGATGTTTTATAGCTTGAAACCTTTCTTATGAATCACTCATTTTCCCAACATTTCCCTTCACTGCTCTGCTCCTATTGATCGTAGCGTGATGAAAAGTATACTATAACCTGCCCAGGAGTATGAAGAACAATTGTACCAAGTTTCGTTGAAATCCGTCGAGTGGTTTTTGTTTCTATAACGAACATACAGACAGACAGACAGACAAAAATTTTACTGATTGCATTTTTGGCGTCAGTATCGATCACTAATCACCCGCTGATAGTTATTTTGGAAATATATTTCATGTACAGAATTGACCTCTCTACAGATTTATTATAAGTATAGATTAAATACTTATTTTGAATACCTAGGTGCGCCGCATTTAGTTAAGTTGTAATAACCTCATTTTTTGCTGACCTGGGATATAATAATTTTAGGTCCTTATCCTCAGAAATCTCTCGTGAACACTATAAGCCAAAGGGTTTACTACGAAAATTGCTAGTAAGCTTTTAAAAAGAAAAAAATATATAAAGGCGAAACTTCGGATCGACATTATATAGGTATCAAAATGTCAATCCCAGACTTGGAACGAGGTTCAATAATCGAAAATCGAATTAATCGCCTGGTTAGAAACACTTTCGTGATAGAAAACGTCAGTCAGTCGAAATTTCGTAGTTCGATGAGTATGAACAAAAAAAACATGCGGGACAGTCTTTGGGGACTGCCGATAGAAGTGAAAACTAAGTACCTTATTACCTACTTGTGAATAGTATCGTCGATAAGTGGGAAGCGTGCGGTGACGATGACGCGAGTTTCACGCTTTTTGTTCACCCAAAAAGTACACATATATACACAGTATACATATAGGTCATGGAAAGCGTTCGGTGACGATGACGCGAGTTCCATGATTTTTGTTCCCCCAAAAACTGCTCAGAAGTTTTCACTTCAAAAATAAAAAGTTGACAGATAAATGATATAGGTACTTAGTTAACATTCTTGAGATAAATCACTGCACTGCGGTGCTCTTTTAAAAATAAAAATAGCTATACTCTATGACTTTCAATAAGCCTGACCTCAATTTCTGCGCAATCACACGTCATAATAAAAAAATTTAATAGTTAAACGTTAAATCTATCGCAACAACGTTCAAATTCGCTTGTCACCGCTTATTGATTGCATGAAGAGTACGCAGTGAATTATCAAGTCTGCCTGTGACGTCAGAATCTATTTTTATCTGAATGGTTATCATTTTGTAGATATGGATCCATAATTTCGACTCTTCTCAATAAGTCAGGATGGCCGAGCGGTCTAAGGCGCTGCGTTCAGGTCGCAGTCCACTTCTGTGGGCGTGGGTTCGAATCCCACTTCTGACAATATCTTTTTGCAATTTTTTAAGACGAGATTTTACAAATTATATTAGAACAATTACTCTGAATTTGTTCGTTGAAGCAAAATAAAATTAAAATTATTTTCGGAATAAATTTATGTATAATTTTCAATAGGAAACTGTTGAACTTTGCTTTAGTAAAAATTTTGCAATTAAAATCGAGTACCTATTTTATTTTTATTCCAGTATCATCAGAATTCTTCGCTGCCTCGACCCCTGAGGCACGTCAGGACTGGGAGCGCATCGTGGGGGGGACGAAGGCCGCCAATGGCTCCATTCCCTACCAGGTGTCCCTACGAATTTGGGGCGTTTGGCACTTCTGTGGGGCCTCCCTTGTCACTCCCAGAGTTATTCTGACAGCCGCACATTGTGTTGATAGGTAAACGACAATTCAAAATATTATAAATTAGCAAGTTGGTTCTTTAATGCATAAAATTAACTAAGTACGTAATTTAAAACAAGAACTTCTAAAATTACAATATTTTCAGTTATGCCACTATTGAATTTAATCAACGAATTATTATTTGTCATGATTGTAGATACCTTCTCTGCCTTACTTTTTAAAGAATTGCGTGATGGTATGTTTTTGTAGGCATATTGTATTCATATTTTGTAGACATCTGAGCTATCATTCATATGAGTGTTTTGCTATGATAAAATTGTCAGGTGCAGTGTACATTGGTGAGTATAATTGAATCTAAGCCAATAACGAGAGGATTTGATTAGGTGATTCATTATTAAGAATCAAAGAACTATATTTTTTAAAACTTATTATTATAGATAGTGTAGGGTCTAACAAATAAATTAGAGGAATTATTAGAATTACTGAACATTTCGTACGAAATATGGTTTATCAAACCAGAAGACGCAGGTTCGAATCCTGCCCGCGATTGAATTTGTTCCTTTATTAAAAAATAATTTCGTACGAAATTTTATTCTTATTTTTACCATATTTTTTTTCTAAGTCAAATGTTTTTGCACTATACTTTTGCAATGTCAAAAATAGTGGGTCTCACGGAGAAGAAACTCCATAGATACATAACTCCTTAAAATAATTTATGAATGTTTATAATATTTTTCGAATTCATTTCAAAATGAATTCGACCCATTTCATTTTCTAAAACTAAAAATCAAAAGTCGAAAGCTTTTTCCGCGCAGTTCGAAACAACCTTTGATTGGGAATATGGAAGAGAATTGGAATGAGAGATCTCCATTCAACATCCCCAATCCCCCATTTCTTCCAGACTAAAACCGCAATACTTCAAAGCAGTAGTAGGCACCAACCAGCTCCGCGCCGGTGGAAATACGTACGATATCCGTAAGGTCGTGGTCCACGAGGATTATGACGACTACATCATAAAGAACGATATCGCCATACTCTTCACTGAACAGGAGATGGACTTCGGCAGCAAGGTAGACGCGGTAGAACTGAATGATGAGCCGGTGGAGAAAGGAGAGGAGTTGGTGCTGACTGGGTGGGGGACTACGTCGGTGAGACATCTTAAACATGTTGGGATTAATAAATTTATAATACCTACAAATATAGTTTAAACTTTTTTATTGACGATTAACAGATGAAATGTTTATTTACGGCCGGAATCTGCATCTTCTTCTTCCACGAAATCTTCTTCGAAGTCTATTTTACAATTGTTTTCCCTACAAAAGCTCGAAATTTGACATTAGTTCTTATACTGGTTTCTGACACTTACGCGAATATTAGACATTGAAATAAAACTACTTTTTACGGATTTTATCGCGTTGTATTGATATTATTTGATTCCCGACGTTTCGGATCCTTTACAGCATCCATGGTCACGGGTAGACTAAGTTGTTGGACGTCTTAATGTTACAATTACTAAAATATAATATATAATAAATAAAATAATTAACAAAAATGTAAGGTAGCTGTTAGTAATTGTAACATTAAGACGTCCAACAACTTAGTCTACCCGTGACCATGGATGCTGTAAAGGATCCGAAACGTCGGGAATCAAATAATATCAATACAACGCGATAAAATCCGTAAAAAGTAGTTTTATTAGTTCTTATGTCAAATTTCGATCTCCAGTAGGGAAAACAATCGAGAGATAGGTTATTATTTCCAACCATATTGAATGTTTTCATACTTATAATGTTTAAAAGACAGGGTGGACTGTAACTTTATTAATCTTTTTATGTGTCTTAAATTTCCTGTGTATTATTTTTATTATTGAGTGTAAAATGTTTGTAATCGTTTTCTTAGTAGCCCGAAATAAATAAATGAAGAAAATGAATGAGATCAGACTATGTCGATGAAATATGTCGATAGCCATCATCAGTTAATGTTCTTTGTCATGTCCCCAGTACCCAGGCAGGCTGCCTAATGACCTGATGCAGCTGGAACTAAGATCCATCACTTATGAGGAGTGTAAAGAGGCGCACAAGAGCGTCAATGCTGTTTTCGAAACGCAAATATGCGCGTTGACAAAGGAGGGAGAAGGCGCTTGTCATGTAAGAGCCTTATTCTGACTTGTAAAACTGCAATGACACCTTAAAATGTCTTGTTTTTTAATTTGCTTGATTTGTAACTTTAATGCGTTTAAGCTTAATCTTGCAGTAATATCCTTTCAGATTTTCCAATCATATCCACCAAATAAACACGTTCAACGATTTTACCTTTTTAACTCTAACTTTTTTCAGGGTGACTCCGGCGGTCCTCTGGTGCGGGAGGGACGACAGATTGGTATAGTCTCGTGGGGAATACCCTGCGCTAGGGGTAAGCCTGATGTTTACACCAAGGTACGTACTTCGACATTGAAAAACAGTACAGTGAAAAAGTAGATACTAACGAATTATCGACATTTTCACTGATTTTGTCGCGTTCTATTTTTAATATTTGATTCCCGACTTAGTATGATAACAAATTATTATCAAACATTACATAGGAAGAGTCAATACCTACTTTCAAGGAGACTTCTACGAACCATAAAACGTCTACAGTTTAAAACCAGTGAAAATAGCTAGGTCAAACCCATTTTACGCTAAGCAATATTCCATGTCATTAACTGATAAAGGTATTTAGAAGCAATTTTAGTTCTTTATAGAATTTTATTGCGGTCAAGAACTCCTAAAAAAAGCTGGTTAGTGTAAAAATGAAAATATTTTATGGCTAGGGTTATTACAATGATTGATTGATTGGAGAAATATTTACACACGACAAGCTGAAAAGTTGTATTAGAAAAACACAGCTTTTGCAACGTAATACCGGTCGGTATTACGTTGCAAAAGCTGTGTTTAAAGCTAAGAGCAATTTGTATAAATATCTTATTACGTCGCCGTGTGTACAAAAAAGGTATTTTACTTCTCTTAGAAAAAAATAACAAAATACTCTGCCATGTCTATTTCTATTTTGTTTATAGTTCTATGCACATCCACAGGTTGAGGCATATATGAGATGGATAGAGAAGACACTGTATGACGATGATGAAGACCACGTGAAGTATATCCACAACCACCGTGGACAACACCCCCATCGGGGAACGAATAGACACTGAGCTTCATACATTCTTTTTCATTGTACAGAATATTAAAATGCAAATATGGGTAAATAAAAATAACTTATTGAACATTAACATTTCATTTACTTGATTTAATCATTCAAATAATTTACCTGAAGAGTTAAGCAGAGGTGTACACTCACAATTCGCCGGTATATTTAGGTCCCATTTAATAGGGGGCGAGTCTTTTACACGGCACAGATACAATCTCCGCGCTACTGGTGACAATTTCATAGAAAGATAAATTCAAATATTTTAGTTATTTTTTTATAGTAAAGGAAAAAATTCAATCGCGGGCAGGATTCGAACCTGCGTCTTCTAGTTTGATATACCAGACGCTCTGACCTCTAATCCACCGCGAACCCTACTCAAATATTTTATTTCAATTAGACCATTAAGTACAGGTACTTTTGAATTATCAAAACTGATGTGTAAAAAATCCAATAACAGTTTGCTCGAACTAAGAATTCAACCCAGGAGTTCTAGTAGCAGTCGCGCTTAGGACCAGTAGATTAAAGAGGCAGTTTGCTTAATTTTAATACCATGTATCTTGCCAAATATGTTTGGTGTCACTCCAAATGATAAATTGAGCTTTTCTGAATCTGCCACCCTTTACTCTTGTTTTATATTAGCAAGAGACATCATAATCATCATCAAGTCCACTGCTGTAGACCTCCCCTAATGTGCGTCATTTCACAAGTAAGATACATACTATTGCAGCTTGAATTGCCCAGAAAAACTGAATACCGAAATAACTGGTAATCCAGACAATATTCTATCAAATTATGTTATTATTCGGATTTGGATACCGCTAATATAGGTTCCTACGATACTATTTGTCTACTTCACTGGAAATGAAAGACCGGAAAATCGTTCCAAACTTGACAAAGTTATCAAAAATTGCATTCGCTTATATTTATTTCCAGTGACGTATATTGCAAGAAATGGTAGGAACCTAGATTATCGGTATCAGAATCCGAATAATAACAGAATTTTATTAAATTGTGTTTGAATTACGATTTATTTCGGAATTATTTTTGTAAGAGAAATTCGGTCCGCCGGACTCTTAATACCGCGTATAAAAATATTTTGCTTATTCTACACTCACGAAGAGAGATGGCATTATGCGGAATAAGGATAAGCAAATGAAAATAAGAGACACAAAGATACCTTATATAAAAATCTTCTTTATTTAATTAGCGTGCATAAATCTAATATCACAGCGTTTGTCGCGACTGCCCCTTTTATAAAAACATAGTTATGACAAATTAATAATCAAGTGATTAATTATATCGATACTAAAACCTTATTTCCAATTATATCAATACTTAATCATCTCCTCACTACCTATTTCACCGTAGATAAAACTGAAGAATGAGATTAATAATTTCCGTATGTCCATTTCATGAAATGCGAATACACGAAACTGTCACTTCTAGTATTAATCTAACTATAGGAAAATGTAAACAGAGCACAACATTATAAAAAAAAATATATAACAATTTTCCATAACATGGTGAAATAGCAAGTCTTTACAATAGATACAGTCGACGACATAATTATTTGGAAGTACAATGAAATACACAGTTTATTACATCACAAAAACAAGTGTTACCACTAACTTATTTTTTAAAAGGACAATGAATATCTTTTATGACAATTTCGAAACTAAAGTTAGATAATAAAATAACTCTAGGAATTCCATCTCTACCTATCCTACAATACTAATGAAATTATTATGGGCATGCTGTTCTAAATTAAGCCTTTTGGGTGGATTTTATTATTAATTTCGACATTATTTTGTGGAGCATGGGGAACTATACATACAGCCTAGTTTGATTTAGAGTTTAAAATCGTTTAGTTTGAAATTTAAACGACATTGTGGCGCCCGCACCTTAATTGTGTTTTATTTTTTAAACAGAATGCATGCCAGTACCTACTCACAATAAAACCTTTTGTACCTTCTACTTATAAATAAGTAAGTAGATGTTATAAACTTACTTATAATATAAAAATTACTTCCTTAAAAATATCATTGTGAATTTCGCGATAACTGGGTGAATAATTGATATTGCCTACAAATTTCTTTAGCCAATCCTTTTACATAATTAAAAACACATTCAGAACATAAGGACAGACATATAAACTATTATTACTAACCTAGTAAATTCACATTTGGTAGAATTCATACTTTTCACATAAAAAAATATACAGCAAATATACAGTCTTATCACTCATATAACAACTTTCAACTCCATAAATTTTGAAAAAAAGGAGCTGTAATAAAAAAAATTCTTAAAATTACTTTTATTAAAAGGTAACCAAGAATATTACTAAATAAAATCCTCCAATTTCGTTTTTCATTAAAAAATAAATCGAAAATTTTAACTCAATTTTCATACTATTTTTTACATCATTTCTAAAACATAAATGGATACAACTACGAACAAAATTCTTAGGCGTATCCAAACATAGTCAAAGAATTCTTGTACATCTTCGTTAAAAATATATTCATAAAACTCATTCTGTATACTTTCTGTGCTATTTTTCTCATCGGAAATGTATTTTTTCTCCAAATCTTTCATACCGAAAATACCTAAGTTTACTAAATTTTGAGTATCAACCATTTTCAATATTACCTGTTGAGAAATTCCGTCAGATTTTGTATCGAATGTGAATTTTTCAGTTGGTACCGCTGCAGTCGAATGCACGATCGGATATTGGGCGTTTTGCTTCGTGAAGTTGGCAGTGATTGAGATACTTTCGAACATAACGTTGTTTGTTTTGCGTTCAGATCTGCAACAAATTGAATGATATTTACTAAGGATATGAATCGCGCACACAACTATCTACAACGTTTCTTATGGCCGGAATTAATAACCTTTCTCTCGATTGTTTTCCCTACTGGAGATCGAAATTTGACATAAGCTCCGTAGAAGTAATGTCAAATTTCGATCTCCTGTAGGGAACGCTACCCGTGGGAGAGCCATGCTTCGGCACGAATAGGCCGGCTCGACCAGAGTGATACCACGGCCCCATAGAAAACCGGCGTGTAACAACGGTTACGTTGTGTTTCACCGAGTGAGTGAGGATACCGGAGGTCCAATCCCCTTTTACTCTGGTGTTGCGGGTGTCCATGGGCGACGGTAATCGCTTACCATCAGGCGATCCGTCTGCTCGTTTGCCCCCCTGTCTCAAAAAAATCTGCTCGTCTGAAGTTATCCGCAAGTGGTTTTACTATTGCAGAGGTAAATTTTAATATTGTGGCCATAAATGTTTCGCGTTCATTTTTATTGTTCTTACTGATTTCGGTCGCGGCCGTTCGGAATGGCTAAAATCAGACGCGCACGGCTATGTCCACCGTACTGAATAACGAATGGTGTTAAAACGTACCCCATAGCACAGCTTTTGTGGTTGATGCCAGTGCATGTGAACAGTGCACAGATCTGTGCGCCGATGTTGTGCTGGCCCGTCTGGCGGATGCCGTTAAATGCTGCCAAACTGTAGCTCAATTCTTGTTTACCACCTAAAAATAAAATAAAAAAAGATTCTATAACATTTTATAATATTATTTTTTTAACTAGACACACATTCCATTTTAGTTTTCGATAAAAACGTCACTTAGTCAGGGCCCTGGAGCACAAGAACAATAGATTTTACATTGTGTCTGTAGGTAGGTATCTGTATAAATACTTTATTGTGTAAACTGCTTCATTAGTCTAGTGTTCCCAAGCGCGCAAGAGGTCCTAGGTTCGATTCCCAAGTTGAGCAAAGTGTTATTGGGTTTTTCTATGAAAATCTCAGTAGCAGCTCGAAGTTTGGGTTTGTACTAGGTTTAAATGGAAATAGGCTAGCCCCCTATTAAGTACATGGGACTCAAACATAGCGGCGAACTATGGGTGTATTAAGTGCACCTATGCCTAATCCCTCGGAGTATACAGGCGTGATGGTATTATAAAATTATTGGATTTCGGACCAAACTAAACTAAACGTGGGAGACTGGAACGTGGGTTCTAAACTTGGGAGAGCCATGCTTCGGCACGACTGGGCCGCCTCGACTGGAGTGATACCACGGCCTCATAGAAAACCGGCGTTAAACACCGCTTACGTTGTGTTTCGCCAAGTGAGTGAGGTTACCGGAGGCCCAACCCCCTTTTAAAAAGCGGGCAACGCTCTTGTGACTTCTCTGGTGTTGCGGGTGTCCATGGGCGGCGGTAATCGCTTACCATCAGGCGATCCGTCTGCTCGTTTGCCCCCCTATTCCAAACAAAAAGCTAGCAACTACGCCTAACGTATATACTTATCCCTCTTACCTGTAGCAGTCTTCACATAAAATTCACAGCAGAATCCTCTATGGCAGACGGAGTCTCTGTACCCAGTAGCACTAGCGTCCAACTTCAATGGACTTAGCACGTATTGACTAAGGTCTTCTGCAGGGAAGTCGGAGTTCGCTGGATTGACAAAAGGCACCCTGATTTCTGAAGGTTGATCTGAAATGGAAGGTTTCGCTATGATAAAAAAAATATTTATTTTAAAAATTAGTGTTTTATCTAGGTATATAAGAACTTAGGTAACTGCAGTGGTTTCCAAACTAGGCTAAGCCTATAGGTAGGTATCTTAAAACTCTGTATTGAAGCTTATGACAGCTATTATAGCACACGCTTAAATTATGGTATACTGGCTATCTCATAAAACCGCCTTCAAAAATATTATAAAAGTCAAGAAAAAAGTAGCCAACCGATTTTGATGATTATTTTTTTGATCTATGGCTGCCTTCGATTTGGTTTGAACTCTTGTTGTCGCCACCGACTTCCGAAACTGTTGTTCACCTAACATTATTTTTGTTTTTGAAGACGGTTTTACTTTTTGTTAAAAGTTATTTTATTTCAACATTTTTAGTACCTAGTGAGTAAAATTTTACGCATGCCTAGACGACGTTATCAGTTACGTGCTATTGTCATTTTTTTCTAAATTTTGTGATCAGATCTTGAACAAAATTTTATGGGACCACCTCTAAGGTATGCTATAGCTAGCTATAGATCAAAAAAATAATCATCAAGATCGGTTGGCGTGATATTTTGTTATTCGTCCATTTGTCGCGCACATAATTAATGCAAATTTAAGACTTATATGGTTTTCTCAGAATTGGACCACACGGGAAGCACCAGCTTTCAAATAAAAAAATAATCATCAAAATCGCTTCATCCAGTCGAGAGTTATAAGGTAACAAACATAAAAAAAAATACGCTCGAATTGAGAACTCCTTTTTGTTGAAGTCGATTGAAAAAATAGAAAATTTTTGGGAGGCCGCGAAAAAGTGGTCTGGTCTAGTTATTTGCTATAAGGTATATCAACTTTTATTAATACACTGTATGTGTAAAACTAAAATAATTTTATAGGTCTAAGATAAAACCATAAAACTTGATTCTTGCCTCTTCTTGCTTGATTGTTGAGTTTAACATTGAGCACTTGATAATTTCTATCATAATATATCTATTTCTTTAGACTATTACATGCTGTGGTTGCGTTTATTGTCGTCCTGTCCATCCATCTTTATACATATAACACAAATCAATGGAACGAAAACTGTATTGTATTGGATTCACACATGCAATTAATTATCCTGTTACTAAAAATATATTTTATCTACGAGTGCCTACCTAGATAACATTTATGATTCTTAATCATATAAGTTTTTAATTATTATTCAGAATAATACATTTGCATATAATATTTAAACACTGCCTCATTAGTCTAGTGGTCCCAAGCGCGACTGCTACGCTAGAGGTCCTGGGTTCGATCCTCAGGTCGAGCAAAGTGTTATTGAGTTTTCTATGAAATTCTCAGTAGCAGCTCGGAGTCTGGATTTGTGCCCGGTTAATGGCTATGGGCTCGCCCCCTATAACATGGGACCTAAACATACCAGGCGAACTGTGGGTGTACATTAAGTACGCCTCTGCCTAACCCTTCGGGGAATACAGGCGTGATGGTATGTTATATGTTATGTTATGTTATTTAAACACCTATTCTGTTACTGCGACGGATACGCTAGATTGGAAGAGTTCCCGAGTGTGATTCACAGGTCCAGCAAAGTTATTGTTATTGGGTATTTTCCTATAAAATTTTCAGTAGCAGGACGTGACTTGAAGGTGCGGCCGGTTAACCGGTAAATAGCAATAGGCGCATCCCTTATTAATATGGGACTTAAATATGCGAACTGTGAGTGTACATTAGTAAATCTCTGTCTAACCCTGGGGGAAAAGCATGGATGGCAAGCTACATGTTTTTTTAAGACGATTAAAAATAGCTAAGCATTGAATGATAGTCAACCTTATCGTAGTTACGACGCTAATCTATAATCATACGATTCTCACATGATTGATTTCTTTATTTACGTGTTCATTATAATTTTTAATCAATTGTACGTAATATATGAGTCACCTTGAGTTATTATGTTATGAGCAATGTAAAGTGGTAAATATAGAAAACGTATCAGGTTAGAATGCGCGATAGATATAATCTGGGTGTCTTTAAATAGTTTAAATCACGAGTGAATCGGTTTCTTCTAGGCAAGCATGCTCCATCGTAGATCGCAGTGTCGCTTTTAACATCAGGCGAACAAGCGTAAACCTAACTTAAAAAAAAACATTAAGTGGACATAGGCCTGTATTTTAATATTATCCTAGAAGACAGGATGCCTCATAGACAAATGCGCAATCAATCTTTCTTTGGGTGTACAGTCCTGTCCATCTCTTACTACAATTTAAAACTAAATCAAGTTTTATCATTTAATTAGCTAGAATTTACCCTAAAATTCTACATACTCTATTCCTCGGAGGGTTAGACAGAAGTGTACTAGTAACCCACAGTTCGCCGGTATTCCGGGCGAGCCTATTACCACTAACCGGGCAGAAATCCAGACTCCGAGCTGCTACTGAGAATTTCATAGAAAAATCCAATAACACTTTACTCGAAAAACCAAATAACATTTTACTCGAAAAACCCAATAACATTTTAAACGTGGGAGAGCCATGCTTCGGCACGAATGGGCCGGCTCGACCTGAGTGATACCACGGCCTCACAGAAAACCGACGCCAAACAACGCTTACGTTCTGTTGAGTGAGTGAGGTTGCCGGAGGCCCAATCCACTTTTAAAAGGCCGGTAACGCAATTGTGACTCCTCTGCTGTTGCGGGTGTCCATAGGCAGCGGTAATTGCTTACCATCAGGCGATCCGTCCGCTCGTTTGCCCCCCTATCCCATAAAAAAAACCATTGTTGTGTACTTAGCTGTCGTGCTTTGGGCCATTACGTTAACGATGTAGTTGATAAAACTAGTAGGTAATGCTAATATCTTACCATTTCCACCATCCTTGTACAGTTCAGCAACTGACAGTTTATCGGAGCCAGTCTTTAGACCTCCTTTGCCAGAATAAATACCACCGGTAGATACTAAGTTAGCATTGGTGACGTATGACCAAGCTGGTGCGAACTGGGCAGCTGTAACAAATTACTTATTTCAGTCATTGTACGGCCGTAGGCAGAGGGGGATTTTGGGGGTTGAACTCCAAAAACAACTCAATTCAAATAAAATTGTTATTATTTGTCTCTGGTCCAGAGCTAAAAATAGCACTTTAAAAATAAAAAGTTACTAGCTATGTGGGTCACACTTTACCTACTAGTATTTTTGTTAACCCCTCGTCCTAAGCTAAATGTTTGTGTTACGAGTGGGTTCACATCGGTAGGGCAATGGGTGGATTTCGAACCGACAACCCTAGCCATTAGGCTAACGCCGCAAAAGTCTATTGAATTAATGATTTTGGCGAAAAATAGCAAGCTAATCATAAGCTTACTAGAGACAATTGACATTAAGCGCCTCCTAATTAAAAAAAACGTATTAATTGTAAAGTATCGCTCAGCTCACCATTCAAAAATGGTACTTCGGAATGCCAGTCGCCGGTCATAACAAAGTTCTTCACGCCCCTCATATGTTCAACATCGCTCATGACCATGTCTTCCTCCATCAGCACGCCGAATGTAACACCGAAATCCGTGGTGAACGTCACCAAATCTGAACTAGATGTTGTGCAGTTGGCAACACCGGCTACCGGTTTTCTGTAACTAAATGTTGCTGGGTTAAAATTAAATACTTATCGGTAAAAATATATTTTAGGAAATAATATTTGTTTGTGTAAATAGATCTTTTAAAGACATTTACTTTTGAGAAGGAACCCCGAAAAAAATTCAAAGAATTACGTCATCATCTCTTTTGAAGTCTAACTCAATAATTACATTTTAAAGTAGCAGATTTTAGAACACCACACGATAAACATATCGTGCTCATAACCTGACCTTTTTTGCAGAGTGTTCACAAATTGATTGCAGATGGTTTCCCAATCTAGGTATAAAATTTTCAGTTGAAGTTTGAATAAAACTTAGCGTATAGATACTTTTCATGCCAATAATTTAAACATTTTCACATTTTGCCTGAATACTTTATGCATGAAGTTATTTTAAACAGCCACGTCCAGTTACAAATTACCAACTAAATGCAAAATCTATTGTTCTTGCGCCTGGAGGCCCTTACGTTCTTTGCCGAATTAATACTTACACAGCTACAATGGATCCAGTCCTATCGAAGACCAGGTTGCTTCTGAAAGTCTCATACCCGACTTGGCAGCGCGTCTTCTCAAACAAATGTGCGACCACGTACAAGCCAGCCTTCTTGGAAGCCATGGACAACGACATAACAGCCTGCAACAAAATAAAAATATTCTTTATTATCTTTCATGAAGTCGTAAAGGAATATCGTTTGCTTGCTTGAGTGATTGATTACCAAGACATAAAATAAATCTGCAATCTGTTGAATGGAGAGGGAGTGAAAAATACTGTGAAAAAACAAATGATAAAAAGAACCAAGTTTTGATGGAATTGGAAGGTAAACTTTCTTCCGTCAGTTAATTTATCATTAACTAAAACATGTAAATTAATTAACATACGAGTATTTCAGCTTCAAAATCAAATCAAAAATGTATCCCAGCATATTCTGCCAGAATATTGGCGTACAAATATTAAATCTAAAACAGTACCTAGTAGGTAGTTTATAAATTATTGCAAACCTTCTAGTCTCGTGGAGTAGATACTCCACAAGACTTACTCTACATCATTGTAATGTACTGTACCAAAACGAATTTTTACTGATTTAACTTTAAATATTGCTTTTTTTTCTGCAAGGGACCTTAAGTTGACCTATGTATTTATTTGTTAATTTGATTCCATGAGTTCCTGAGAAAAAGGGTCTTGACAGACAAATGGACAGCGAAGTGGTCCTATTTAAAGGGTTCCTTAATTTCTTTTGAGGTACAAAACCCTAAAAACATTGACTCGCAGAAATTGCGTAGAAGTGTTTCATTTACATAAGTAATACTTAATTGTCAATTTACCTGTATAGTGCCTACGTGATGTTATACGCGTATTGCTTCAAATAGAGGGACAATTTAGAGCGAGACAAAAGAACAACAATTAACTTTTGTCGTATAATAGAAAGGGATGAATCTAAAACACGTGGGGAGAGCGTGATCGTAAAGCTTTGAGAGGACTTATGTTTTTTTTACCGTTGGTGCCACACTAATGCACCTTTTTAAACGCCTTTGAAAAAGCTTGAATTGAATCTCTTTGGCTTTGGTTTACTAAAACTGAAGACATTCAATTTAATTCTTTTAATTATTTTTTAGATATCTATCTAAAATAATATACAATACGATCACGCCTGTGTCTCCTAAAAGTTAAGCAGAAGTATTTTGATGTTTCGCGATAGTATGTTTTAGGTCGACAAGAACTTCCTAATGGACAAACGTACTATTTACTCGACCAGGGACTACCACACAGGCTAGAGGCTCTTTGCGATGACGAGGCCAGTGAGTGACGTCTAAAATATGTTGTCTGTAGTAGGTACTAACCTCGTCATAGTTATCCTCAGATGATGTCTTGAGTGAAGGCAGAATTAGAATATCGACGCCCTGGAAATAAAGTAAAATGTTCACCGAATATTTGACATATTTAATCATGTACCTACTTTAGTTGGTAGGTACTTCTTTATTCAAGAAGTCTTATCTGTTTGTTCATTAGATCTTAATACTTTTTATTGCAGTTCCTAATTTTAATCAACACTTGGCACGTAGGTATTTACAAAGCGAAAATAAATGCGAAAAGTGTTTGGAATTTAAAATTAATGGTCGATAACAATTTAAAATGTCACACGTGTTGCGTTGGGATTAAGTTTATTTTATAAATCAGTACGTGAACACTTAAAGTTGAAGCTAATTGAATGCGTTCGAGGGAGAACTTTATTGTATTTCCGTCGTGCGCAGAGTACTCAATACTCAATACTCAATACTCAATTCGTTTATTGCACTCCACAATGTTAACAGGTGTTAAAAAATAAATATAAAAGTATCAATCATGGACCCTGTCGGGCACGGCAATGTAGGAGAGAGGAGGACGGCTTATGTTTCGTCGTGTATAATATAGTATCTACGTATATTATTTGGTAATTACCATTTCTTTATTTGTTTAGTTTCACTTTATTTATATGTATATATTATTTATTTATTTTATTAGATAATTTCCTTTTCATTATTTATGTAAGCCGGTCACTGACCTGTCAGCTGATTACCGCGTGGTGTGTATTTACAAAATTTTCAACCGACTTCAACAAAAAAGAGGAGGTTCTCAATTCGACTGTATTTTTTTTATATTTCTTATTTTTTTTATGTCTGTTACCTCATAAGTTTTGACTGGGTGAACCGATTTTTATGATTCTTTTTTATTTGAAAGCTGGTGCTTCCCGTGTGGTCTAGTTATGACAATAGCATCCATGATAAAACCATATAAAGATCCTACCACCGAGCTGAATTCTGATTGTCAGATCTATTCGAGATTTGACTGCTTAAACAAATGATTGTCATTTGTCTTATGGCGTTCGAATGATAACGAGTCCGAAGGTCTTGGCGTTCTTTCCAAAGTTCAGCAATACGAAAAAAGAAGGGTAGCCGTGCCGCCGTATTTAGGATACTAAGTTGACACCACAACACATGCGACCACTATCTGAATATCACTGTAACTGTGTTGATTTGAATGCAGTAAATTGTCAATTACAGGAATATTTATTTTTTCGTGTTTTGCAGTATTTTTTTTTTCGTAGTCAGATATTCGTTTTTTTAACTTTAGTTTTTTTTCCTTTTAACACTAAAAATAAACTTTCGCAAGCGAAGTAGCGGCAAACTACTAAACATTGTTTTTATTATTGCTTGAGGTTATCTGTGTTTTGCTTCGTCGCTTATAAATCCATATTATGTGCAAGTGTTTGAAAAACATTGTTATCGCGAAGCTATACATAACATCATAAATTATCCCTGATATTCTTCTAAAGACAGGCCACGGGAATTGATGGCCTATGTGGCCTGCGCAAATGTTCTGATACCGTCAGGTGACGAGTGTTGAGTTCCATAGATTATGGTCAAGCTACCCAAGGACTGGTCTACCCAAAGCCTCTATGGCTATTTCTTCAAAAGGCAATTTCTGACATTGCCTTCAATTGCAACTCGCGTATTTGGTACAACTGTATCCAGACCTTAAAAAGAGACCATGATTCTCTGAGTTTGTTTCGGTGTTTCTTCTCAGAGGTCGTCAGTTAGGAAATGCCGATGCCATCTAGTCAGCGAGTAGATACTGGAAATTCTTCATAACAACATCTAACTGACGTAACACCACGTTTCTCTTTCTTCCTCAGTCCTCGTTCACGCAAATGAAGCTTGAACTTGAATTCGGATTACGCTAAGTAAAATTTAACTAATCGGATTGCTTATGAATTACCATAATACAGAAATTATTATTTAGGGTGTGCTCCGGGTTGCAGAAATACACACTACGCCTGTGGACCGTTTGGACCGTTGCGAACATTTTAAAACAAAAATATTGCCAAATTGGGTCAGCATCAGCAGTTCTTAACTTGATACGTTTACCAACGACCAGATTTTTTTTATTTGTATAGATAGTAGATAACTATTCTATTTATATTCGCTTTCATAATGCAAACACTTTTCCACATTCTATATTATTCTTGCTCCCATGACTCACCGCGTTACTGGCTTCGTAGATGAAATGAGTGCAGTCACTTATATCTTTGTTTTGCAAGTGCAATACACCTGCTTTGTAAGTCTGAAACAAAGAGTATATTGTTACGGTATTTGTTTAATAACAAACTTCGTATTACGTGTTGGGAGAATGATTTGTCGCTATTAAATTTGAACTACCGGTATTTGTTTTTATGTTTTGCAAAAAGCACTCTTAAATATTAAATATATTTAAGAGTGCTAAATAAAATACCCAATGGAAAAATAAAATTACTTATAACAAAAAAAACCGCTTTCAAAAAGATAAAAATTAATAATGTAACGGCTAGGTACCTATATGCAAAACAGTTTCGGAAGTCGGTACCTTCGATTTGGTTGAATCTTTTGTTTTCGCCACCGACGTACGAAACTGTTTTGCATAAGTATAACATTAGTTTACTTCTTGTTATAAATACATACAGGCAAACATAGATAGGACCTCCTCCTTTTTGTGAAGTCGCTTAAATAGGAGGAGATTCTCAATTCAACTGACTATCTTCGCCGATCATTTACATTTTTTGGTGGTCTCAAATCGTTTGTAATTGATTCTGATGAAGACAGTCGATTATTGTAAATAATGTACATTTTCTTTTCAAATAAACCTTATATGTATCAAACATTGGGATAAAAATGGCAGTTTTAAAATGCCAAAGAAATATCCTCGGACAGGCTACTGACAATAATGTATAAATCCGCCCATGGCCCCCATACCATACCCAAATACATCTCTGTGCAACACAATGCACTTAGTACAAACAAAACAAAGTAGTTTTTATGACACCAATTCATGATGGATCTCTATTCTCAGTGAAAGGGACTCTGCCTACGTGACGCTGGTCCATGCTTCGAAATTTAAAATTTAGGGCGCGCGGGATATTCCTCCTTTAGAGTGAGACAAAACAACAACAATGAACGATTAGACATGCGTTAGAAAAGGACAGAGCAATAACACGCGGGAAACGCATGACAAGCGAGCTTTGCTTGATATGCAGTTTAATTTAATAATAGAATATAGGTATGTTCGTTTTATTACCTTTGTCTTTACCCATTTTATTCCACACGAAATAATATGTTTTCTTTGTTTAACTGTTAATAAAAAGAAGTTTATCGCGGCAGTTTATATGTTATTGGGTCATAAATAATAACAATCGAAAGCAACTTTACATTAAGATTTAGGTATAGATTTTATATTTTTTTTATGTAAAACGTTTAACTCCTAATTACAAAATAGATAGAGCTAAACCTAAACTAATAATAACCTCAAAATTGATTTTTAATTTATCTAAATAAATATGTAGGTACCTGAGTTTTTTCTTAAAATTGTATAACTATTTTGTTATATGGGGAGTAGGTCGTTATAGACATTAGATACCTAAGTACTCATACATGTTTGTGTAATTTAGAATAAGTTTATCACGTGAATAACATTAGTCAGAATAAAATATTACAAAATGTGAAGGTTTTGTTAATTAATTGCTTAAGTACCTACTTACTTAAAGATTTTTCAGCCTTTCAAGGTTTAAACCTTTTTACACAAACGTTTTTACAAATAAATAATTAATAAGTCCCCCGTGAAGTTATTATTAGGCGAAATCCGGCTCTATTTATATAATTAAGTATGTAATCATGTTCACTTTACAAAAAAAAAAAAATACTTGAAAAATTTCATACAACATGAAAACTGAAATGACAATATTTACGGTGGCAGCGTTCCGTCCCTGAGTGCCAAACATACTAAAACGCCGAAAATGGGTTTACAATATTTCAAAAATTTGCTAGATTTTAGGCAATTTGGGCAAGACAATTGTGAATTTTAGACTTCATTAGTATGTTTGCTTTCATGAATATTATTTTTTTCTTATTTTATTTGGTTATGTGATTGGGATAATGCCCCTTTCGGATCGGATACAGATTTTTTTAACATAATGATGAACTCCGTCGAATTATAAAATAAATAACTAATAAAATTATATTTTTGGTAAGGTGGAATATTAAATAAAATCTACTTATTCAAAATAAAAAAGATTTAAGAACTCACATCACTGGCCATTAAAAAATTCACGCACAGGAAACCAACTAAAATGCTCAGGAGCTGCATTGCCCTGTAGATCACTGGCACCGTTTATAAAAAAGACGCGGTTTCGTCCTTCCCGGTTGGCGTCCGACGCGGTTGTGTTGTGTTATTACTTCAGAAACGCCGTCAGGGCGAAAAATACTGCATCTGATTGGGGCCGGTACCACGATATTATACGTACACGGCAAAAGAAATAATTTACGTGCAAACCATAGCTTGGTACGGAGGTGTAAAGTATAGCTGATGAAGAAACTCCTTATCGCGTGGCGACAGGAGATTAGGCGAGATTTGGATGTATCGTGATGTAATCCACCGCTTATCTCGTGTTGATGGGTCAGTTTACAGGTTAATAGTTAATCACGTAGGTTTAGTAGCTTCACTACAAATTCAATTCCACCTTGTTCACGATGGATTTGGGAAATTTGCACTTAATCTACCCGAAAATAATTATGAGATGCTACAGACTTTTTTCGGGTGGGAAAATGCTCCTTATGCACACCGCCCCGCTTCGGGGATGCGAGATTGTTGTGTCGGGCTGTCCGGCCAGGTAGCCAGCATACCGACTAAAACCGCCACCACTACCACCATCCGCATAGTGGGGGATCATGGCATTCTACTTAGCTCCACCGTGGTGCATCACTCCACGGTTACCCCCCCCCCACGCCCCCCGCCGCGACAAGGCGAGGTCCCCTTGGGGGAGAAGAGATGCCAGAGATGAAAAAACAAGATAGATACATACCTATGTACCTAATCCTTTATTGTGTTCTGGGTTCGGAGAAGACAAAAACTTCCTTAAAGTTTCCAAATAGAATTGGTAGATTTATAGGTAGTTTCTCTAGTATCCCATAATCCAGACTCCGAGCTACTATTGAGAACAACACTTTGTTCAACCTGGGGATTGAACCCAACCTCTAGCGTAGTAGTCGCGTTCAGGACCACTAGGCTAAAAAGGCAGTTAAAAATACTTACTCACTGTTGTCCTGAAACAAGAAATGTACTCATTGACAGCAATACAATCGAAACTCAGAAATACGAGTACCATAATACAGCTAACAGTGATTGCATACACAGTTACGCTATAATAAGCTTCGATCATATCGGACCTTTTTGAGTTCAAATGTTAACCTCATGAATAATTGTTTACTATTGTCATTGAAACTGAAATTACTTTGGATTTTACAAGTTTAGACAAGAGGCCGTGAGGTGGAGTTGAGGGGGTTCAAAATGATTAACCCCCTACGCAAAAAGCGGGGTGTTAACGTTTAACGTGTGTATCTGTGTGTCTGTCTGTTGCATCGTAGTGCCCAAAGGAATGGACAGATTTTAATCCAGTTTTTTTTGTTTAAAGGGTGACTTGATCGAGAGTGTTCTTAGCTATGATTTAAGAAGCTTTTACGTGGGAGAGCCATGCTTCGGCACGAATGGGCCGGCTCGACCGGAGTAATACCACGGCCTCACAGAAAACCGGCGTTAAACAACGCTTACGTTTTGTTTCGCCGAGTAAGTGAGGTTACGGGAGGTCCAATCCCCTTTTAAAACGTTGTTACGCACTTGTGAACCCTGTGGTATTGCGGGTGTCCATGGGCGGCAATAATCGCTTACCATCAGGTGATCCGTATGTTCGTTTGCCCTCCTATCCCATAAAGAAAAAAGAAAATCTGGCCAGCCCTTGGAAGATTATCAGCTCTTTTCTGGTTCATGAAGGGATGTGAGCAACTTTCACAGGTCTGATCGATTTAAAATTTGGTATCCTGTTACTTCGATGATATTGCAAGAACATGGTAACCATGTCTTTTTAAATTTATTGTTGTTATCTCAAATGGCTTCAGTTAGAGTCATAATCATCCATGCTATTAACGATTATCATAATCGTGCCTAAGGTGTTTCATTGAGAGAAGGACTTCTGTCCCAGGCTACATTTTAAGCCTGGTAATATAAATTTCCCATAACTACAGATTTTTTATCATGAAAATTTTGATATTTCTTTAATGATGATTCCACAGTTTCTAAATGGTGTCCAGAATATACATGATAGGCTTCTTCATCCTCAATAATTCGCAGTACTGTTATTCAACAGTGGCTTTGCTTGCTTCAAGATATTTCGCTTCCAATAAATATATCGAAGACCTTTTATGATTTTCAATTGGAAAATAGCTGATAATACCCTTACCTTTAAACGTTAAAATGCGTGTGAGCAGGCTTTTCTTTCTCTTTCTTTCAAGCATTATATAATATATTATATATTGTTTGTATATTCTGTGCTCAGAAAGCATCAATAGTTGTATTTTTCTTTCACTCAATATCGATAAAAAATACACATGTACGAACACAATTTTGTTATCGACTATCGCCCCAGTAATATTTTGATTTTAGTCAGGGAGGGCTTACATAATAGTTATTCAGCCCCGGCCCAAAAAACAGATACGTATTGCGGGATTCAAAGAATCAAAAATGATAAGAACAAAAACGGTCATTGAAGCGCGTTAAACAGATACTAAGATTCAGCATTCCATATACTCGTATAACATTATGTAATAATTTATAATTTATGACATTCAATAGAAATTATTGATAAGCTACAACCAGTACCCAATCTCGTGTCATTCTCGTGATTTTGCACATTGGAATGAATGATTAGACCGTGAACCATCAACCAGTTTTGTAAAGTTTATTCAAAAAAAGTAATGTTTAAGTTTGTTTTATTTCAAATTTAAATTGATGCAGGTACTGGATCAAATAAACGATTATATCGATTGGTCAAGCGTCACTCTTAAATACGAGTACAGTTCCCAATAAAAATCTGCATTCTGAAACCTATTTGCTTACAAACATGAGAAACAGGAGTGAATTTACTTTCATCATCCCTTATTTATTTCAAAGTAATGATAACATTATCTTACCATAAGTTCCTACGTCTCCTAGAGGGGGTAGGAGGTGTCCAGTGTCTCCACCTTGATCGTACTTGAGCTTCGCATATTATTTGGTTCAATTTCGTTTTCGCTTTTCTTTGAGATTCCAATCCATTGCCTGCTTAAAATGCTAACAATAAGTACCAGTTTTATTCGGATTTGGATGTTACTTTATTTACCATTTACCAAAATATACCTAATTATATCTTTCCTCAAAATGCGTTCTACTTACTCTAGACACACGGATTATATCTTTAAACGAGGAAGTTTGTATGGGCAATAAATCGATAATAAATATTATACATTTAAACATTGACTATGGCTTGTTCCATGATTCATAAATATATCTATAAATAGCTAAAAATATATTTTATATTTTTATGATAACATTTCAATAGAGTCACACACCGAAGGACAATGGCACCCAAAATTAACCCAAGTTCGGCCCTGGACAGAATTTTGCATAACAACAGAGGAATGCATAAAAAACCTAAATCGATAATTATTAAAACAAAAAAATCTGTATGTGGTAATAACCATAAAATAGATTAATCATTTTTAATAATCGCCATTATTACCTTGACTAAAATCTAACAGCTTTAAAAAAAGGCTTGATTTAAACACAAAAAAATAAACCTGACAATGTAGTAAAAAAAGTGCACCACGCCGATCAATCGATCTTCGAGGTTAAGCTGCGTTTGTTGCAGACACTCTATGGATGGGTCACCAACTACCTATATCATGACTCTTTCTTATAAGCAACACAGTAAGCTGGTATGACGATATTAGGCGGTCGTCAGAAGCCCAAAAATCCTGACAACCAGTCTATCCTCAGGATATCGTGCCCAGAAAATGAAGTGCGGAGATCTGATAGATGATAGCTATCGCTTCGTGATACTGATAATGAGCTGCATCTGGTTATACGTATATGGGAAAAGCTATTAGTAGTAATCCTTCACAGACAACTCGAAAATATATGAACTTGCTCATTGATACCGTTGCATCATAATGCGTACGTGAGCGTTACCACATGCCTACATTACCTCATTTACCTGTGAATGAACAAAACATTCAATTAACACCCTTCATTATGCTATTCTAAATACAATCGAGAAGATGACGAAGCTATGGATAGTAATAACTGTTCGAGTTGCAAATTAGCCGTTCCAAAATGCCGGGATAGTAAAATGGCATTATGTGTAGGGCCGTCTTTACCTTATCACTATAATATGTCACAGGACTATTTTATAAACAAAAGCAAAAAAAAAACAAATGGAGGGGGAACGAGGCACTCCACAATGTTAACAAATGTTAAAAAATAAATATAAAAGTATCAATCGTGGACCCTGTCGGGCACGGCAATGTAGGAGAGAGGAGGAAGGCTTATGTTTTGTCATCTCTTTAAATATAAAACTCAAAGGTGACTGACTGACATAGTGATCTATCAACGCACAGCCCAAACCACTGGAGGGATCCGGCTGAAATTTGGCATGCAAGTAGATGTTATGACGTAGGCATCCGCTAAGAAAGGATTTTGATAAATTCCACCCCTAAGGGGATAAAATAGGGGAGAAAGTTTGTATGAAACTTTGTCAATTTTAAACCGATCGGGCTGAGACTTTGCATGCATATAGCTACTATGACGTAGGCATCCCCTAAGAAAGGATTTTGATAAATTGGATGAAACTTTGTCTATCTAATTAAATTATTATAAAACTCAAAGGTGACTGACATAGTGATCTATCAACGCACAGCCCAAACCACTGGAGGGATCGGGCTGAAATTTGGCTTGCAGGTAGATGTTATGACGTAGGCGGATGCCTACGTCAACGTAAAATCCTTTCTTAGCGGATGCTAAGAAAGGATTTTGATAAATTCTACCCCTAAGGCGATAAAATAGGGGATGAAAGTTCATGTGGAACAAAGTAACTATTCCACGCGGACGAAGTCGCGGGCAAAAGCTAGTGTATAATATAGTATCTACATATTTGGTAATTACCATTTCTTTATTTGTTTAGTTTTACTTTATTTATATGTATATATTATTTATTTATTATAATAACTTGGCACTTGGCCCTTGTGCGCAATGAATAAGAAGAGCCTGCATAAGTGTTTTTGAGATATCTATCTAAATCAAGACGATAAATGAATGCGAATCATTTGCCACCCTAATTGTATTTACACCGACTTTTTAACCTAACGATTGCCTTATGGTGGGGATCTCCCAAGTCTTCCAACTGTACTGATCAATTAGTATGATTACTTTTGTTAATTTTTTCTCGGAAATCGTGACCGTGTAAATTATAGTCTATAGTTTCTAAAAGCCAAACCTATTTTTAAAACCTATTTTTTTATTTTAGATGTGTACAATTAAAATACAATTTTTAACCGTCTTATAATAAAAAAATATTTTATTTTGCGAGTATCTACCAGTCTTTCTCAAAGTGACTTGGAATGGATGGATGGATGATCGGACGATATCATCCATACGGTAACAATTTTTTTTATTGAAAATATGTTCCTGAGCCTAAATGGTAATAAAAAAATATAAAATTGATAATCACAACAGTTACAGTTTACCTGTTTACTCGATTTCGTAAATAAAAACCCCGTTCAACAAACACGTGGTATACGTGACAAAGCATAGCAATCACATAATAATCTAGTTATCTAAAAAAACATCGTCTGAAGATAATCGGATTCACGCCAGATAAAGTGACGTCGCGTTGTGACGTCACATCTAGGGTTGCCAGGTGTGCGATTAGGGTTGTCATATTTGGTTTTTTGGCGGTTTTTACTGACGTGTTCAGCTTGATTAAGTGGATTAGAATTTACGGCGTAAGTGACCACAGCCACAACTCGTGTGCGCAATGTCTGGTTTAAAAAGGTATATTTGGCGTTTTAAATGGATATTGTATTTTAATAATACCTACCTAATTATGTTGAGATGGTTTGGACTTGTCGAGAGAATGGATAAAAGGCGATTAACGAAAAGGATTTAGTTATAAAGCGAATGTTAGTGGAACCACCGGGAGAGGACGCCCTAGAGAGACATACCTACACCGACCTTATCGGAGAGATCCTTCAAAAAGGTCAGGTGCGTAGCGCAACTGGCGCGTGCGTATGGAAAGATATATGAATGTGGTTGAAGCAATAGAGGTATGCAAGAATCGTAGCAAGTGGCATTCTGTAGGTTCTACCTACCCAAAAGGTAAAAGGGTCTGAGTGTATGTATGTATGTATTGTATTTTAGGGCTTGCCAACCCTATTCAGAATCACCCCACCACGTGGTGCACGCGTGACAGATATTGTATCAGTGATTTTTAAATAGTTGCCTAATCGTGTAGGTATTGAAGGGTTAATACGTCTGCCCGTGGCTGATTATGCGCCCGCGCAATCTTCGTGTTTTCATATGAGTATAGGTACCAATTACCGAACCTTTGCTTGTAATTTCAAAAGTAATTGTCATTAATTACAAATAAACCACTGTTGTCCTGTCAAGGACGGAGCAGGCGCATCATTAAGGGCATTGATTAATTGTGTGTTTTGTCTATTTGTATGTGTTTACCATGCTTCTTCCTTTAACGACCACTAGTACAATATTCTATCTATCTTATCCTATTTAGGTATTATTCTTAGCAGATCAAGAACAAACCTAATTTTTCTAAAGAAATTGTCTTAAGACAAAATGACAAAACATTCCGCCTCTTTTAATTCTTAAATCTATTAATGATTTAATTGTTACCTGCTGTCACTAAAACCATCTACTTTGTAAATAACTGTTTAGGAATCGATAACTCTTAAGGAATCGGTGACTGATATTTATATTTACTTTTTTCTTTAATTCATTAAAGTACCTGCCTGTAATTATTCCTTGAATATTAATTCAGATGGGAGTAAGTAATGCCTACCTAAATAGATTTTAATGTACCTAAATGTACCGACTTAAATGCAGTATGATAAGGTAAAGGTGAGTCATGTATGATGATGACAGGCCCCATTTTTTTACAATTTGTTTTTTATGAATAGTGTGAGCGCGATTTCTTCCTAGCTCCCGCCATGATTCTCTAAGGCTATTGCATCGTATCTTCTCAGAGCTCGTCAGTAGGAAATAACGGCTGTATTTAGTTTAAAAAAAAGTGAAACAGAGTCATCACTCATCATCAGGAGTTGAAAAAATGTCTTTTAAAGTTCTATTTACGGAAAGAAACATCATTTATCGTTTAGTACCTCTCTATATATATACATAGATAACTTTGGACCTTGAATGATAACCTATTGTCTTAACTAGTTATTTCACGTGCAAATTGATCACGATGACGCTTAAATTAGATAACCTTGAAATAGCCCATTAGTGCGTTTATGGCTATGTTTAACAAGCATCGCGGTTGTATTCGCCAAAAGTATAGTTTATAGCAGGGGTCTGCAACTCGCAAGCCGCATACGGCTTTTTGAAGGGTCAGTTGCGGTTCTTCAAAAGACCTAAAAGCTAGGATTCAAACTCACGAACTCCTGTTTGGAATTCACAGTCACATGCCTTACCGATAAATGCTTATTACGATTTTCATTGTCAAAGTTTGTTAAAGCTTGGTACAGTAAAAAAATCTAAAACAGAAACCTGCGGCTTTTCGAGTTACCGAGAAAAATCTATACTTTTCCGATCTAGCTTTTTGTCTAAAAAGTTTGCTGACCCCTGGCCTGGATAGTCTATAAATATGTTTTTACTTGTAAGTACAACGAATATTTGCTAACAGATCGCAGTTCCTATTGTAATAGGAACTGCGATCTGTTAGCAATTATTCGTTTTATAAGGGCAAAATCATTTTAACCGTAATGGTAAGTACATAATTGATGTTTAAATTTATTATCATATCAAACTCTTTGATTAGGTATTATAATGGATTAAAATTATGCCCGATATTTTGTCCATCACTAAATGTAGTGGGTTTCTAGAATAGGTATATCACAGAACTCATTTTCGGTTCTCCTCATTCGGTTGCTACCAGCCGCCCTTCTATATCCTACGTAAGAATAATATTTAAGATTCATCAGCATCCACATGACAACTCGTGTTTAATTAAATTTATGAAACGGCGCAGCCATTTTGTTATACTTTTAGACGTAAGGTTAGGTACACTGTCGGGTGCTTGGCGTGTGCACTGAAAAAGATTGGAAAACACTGGTTTAAAGCGTCATAAACGGATAAACTGATAAAAAAATTGATTAAAAAGAGTTTTATTTTGCAAACTTTTTAGAAACTCGATCTAGGAACTAAATCCTATAATAATATAATACAAATATTATTATTTTCACTAAAATATTGTGCTGCATAAGTAATATCAATAAATCAACATTATGTGCAATAATTTTACTGCAATATTAAAATATTTTCCATTAACGGGAGCAATGCATGATAAGACCATACTCCAACGCCATAGTAATTTAACTTCTATAACAGATGACGTAAAAGTCAAATTCCTATAACATTACCAGTGATTATAAAATGGATACAAAGAATCGACATTGAAATACCAACCTTGTATTCATAATTATAAAGTCTTAGTTGCAATTAAGTGGTAAGTGCAACAGCTGATTATAATGCATTTTGATAACAGACCATGCACAGTAAGGATGATCAATTTTTTTATCAATTATCAAGAAATTTGAATGGATTGTATTACAGTGGGTATTATGTCAATATTATGAAGTAACAGATAACAAATTCCTACCACACTTCATTGGAAAGGTCATCTAATGTAACAGGACGTAAATATGAACTGACAGATTTGGTACACAGAATAAGAATGCGCGTCTGAAGTTATCCGCAAGTGAAATACATAAGCAGTATTGGCAAAAGGTATCGTAAAGCAACTTTTGAGCTTAATTTTATTGAAACCTGTTCATTTTATCTAAAGTTAGTAAAAAATTTATTGCAATATTTAACTATCCATTGAAAAGGAACATTAAAAATAACCATAGAGTGCTAGGAAAACTGATTTTTTGTCAGTGGAATTTCCCCAGAAAATTACATATTTGTATTTAAGAAAATAATTTAAAAAATATGATACCATACTATAGAATATTTTTACCATAGAGTTAACTTCACTTATAAACATGTACTAGACTTGCAGAGGTTAAAAATATAACGAAATAAAACATATCACTACATAGTATAAAACAAAGTCGCTTCCGGCTGTCTATCCATCCCTATGTATGCTTAGATCTTTAAAACTACGCAACGGATTTTGATGCGGTTTTTTTTAATAGATAGAATGATTTAAGGGAAAGGTTTTAAGCGGTTTAGAATTACGCTACGACTCTTAGGAATGGGGCAACGCGGGTGAAACCGCGGGCAGGTCGCTAGTTCTAAATAAAAATATACTTACAGATACTGAATATGATAAAGTAAATGGCTAACATACCGATTTAACCAATTCTGGAGTAAAGTAAAGAAGATAACAAAGGGTGTAAATTTTTTCTCTTACAACTAATACGATGTCAATAATACCTCATTCAATATTTGATTTATATAACAGGTGTCATTTAAGTTGACATGACATCATGGTTTCTTCCTTTGAAGGAACATAGACAAAGTCATTTTATAACATGAAACCTCCACGGTGTTGAAACAGTAGGTATCTAGATCTATATATATAAAAGAAAGTTGTGTTAGTTACACTATTTATAACTCAAGAACGGCTGAACTGATTTGGCTGAAAATTGGTAGGGAGGTAGCTTAAAACCGGGAGAAGGACATAGGATATTTTTATCACGTTCCCGTGGGATAATTTAATTTTACATTTTTACCCATGTAGCGGCATTACAAGTACAGCGCCATCTACTCGATTAAGGAAGAACGAAGTCGCGAGTCCTACATCGCGCAAACAGATTTCTCCGCGACTTAAGACCAAATAGTAAAATCCGACAAGAACTGTCGGGCAGTAGCCCACCGGACAAAACACCAAGTGATCCTCCCTTTTCTACGGTGCATGGAGCGCTTTACTCTCTGTGCTTCATACTCCTAAACCCCCTTAACCCATATAAACTGTTACTTTGATAGTTGTCATAGTTACCACATAGTACCTATGATTGTTGTCATTGTTTGAAATCGTGCATATAAAAAAGAGTATTTAATGTGTTTAAACTATTTTGCTGGAATGCAGAAAAAAAATTATTGATGTCAATCGTGTATTTGGTGTGACCTAGCAGAATGGATTCAGACTGGAGTCAGTAGTTAAGAACATGATAGCTTTTCATAGAAAAAACTGTTTTGAGTATTTTTCAAACGACTCAAGATAGCCTTTCAAAGACATTTGATGACATTTTGTGTTGCTAGACTTTTTTAGATCTGATTTTTTTTTAATAGGTACGGCGCAACCGGTGCAAACCGAAAAAAATAGGCATCTTATTTGTTGACATTCGAGTCTGTAATAGAATAACTGCATGAACCATAACATGGAAAATAGACTTGCAGTCAGAACGATACAGAGTAGAAAATTAAAATTTTCAGCAATTTTTTTCAAATCGTTACGACAGGTGATACGAAGTGCACCGGGTCATATATAAAACATAGTCGGGTTTGTTACAACACGTATAACTCGAGAACGGGTGAACCGATTTTTATGATATTTGGTTTGTTGAATTTGTCTCCTCCCCGAATAGCAGAATAACTATTAAAACATCGAAAAAAAAATTAAGATGAAAATTTATTTTCTCATACCTACATTGTTTGTTTCGGGAACGGATTGACAGATTTGACAGAAATAAAACACGGACATGAATGAACATGATGTCGATTTCTGTTTCGGCAAGGCCAGTAAGTAGATGGCGTTCTGTGCATTGTCCGAACTTCTCATAAGCTGCTGGTGTGATTTTGTTTTTTTTTTGTGTATGTTTAATTGGGTTCCTGGATGGTTTAGATTCACAATTTGAGCCGGTGGGTGGCACCGCAATCGGGTTCTACGATTTTTTTTTATATACAGGGCAAGACATGGTAATGTGATGAATGGAAGAAAAGGACATGAGGACATGCTGCGCCGACGACAAATAAAGGGCAGGAACATGATGATACAGGGCAAGACAACGTTTGCCGGGCCCGCTAGTATATTTATAAATGAAATAATTTCTATTAATTCCATCCTAATAAAAAATACTAACGCGTTGTATTGATATTCAAGAAAAAAAAGGATCCTGCAAATGAAACCGAGAGCAACAGCTATACCCAATATTGTAAATGCGAAACTAACTCTCTTTTTATTTGTTTTCTGTCACTTTTTAATGCCCTAACTGCTGAACAGATTTCGATATCATCAGGCAAGGAAAAAGGATGCATTACATTAGGTACTAGACCTTTTGTCTCAAGAAGTCGTTTGGGATGAAACCGTGGACTGCAGTTGTTCGTAATATATCTATTGTTAACACAAGCATTTAGCTTAGAACGAGGTGTTGATAAGAAAACTAGTAGGTTAAGTGACCCAATTTACTAGTAAGATTTTATTAAAAAAATATCAACTGCCTCATTATCTAATGGTCCTAAGCCAGACTGGGTTCTCGATTGGGTTTTTCTATGAAATTCTCAGTAGCAGCTCGGATTTGTATTTGTGCCCGGTTTATGACAAATATCCTCCTATTACATGGGACCTAACCATACTAGCAACCTGTGAGTGAAAATTAGATTACTTACATTTCTGCCTAATCCTTAATTTAGCTCTAGGTATAAGTAGATCCAGAGAGACGTTGTTTAACATTAAAATAATGATTAGAATATATATCGAGATCGTGATGATTATTCTTCATAACACAAACATGACGTAAACTGGTGCGTATACGTTCGGGTAATTATAAACATGTTTTGCATTACGTCTCCTTAACCCCCACGGAGTTTGATAACTATTCTTATCGCATAATTATGACAAAAAGTTCTCGATAAAAGCGCGAAAATAATGGGTGAGTGAAGTGACCCTCCGAATTTGTGCCGAATTCTTTTAATTGTAATTATTCTATTTCTATCTATTATCGTTAGTAGACTAATTACATTAATTACATGAATTTAGAATTACTTTCTAAAACGCGGTCATGATAGAGATACAAATATTTGAAATAAATACATAGATATTTGCAAGGTTAAATTTTCCATGTGCCCCAAATTCGGCAAGGCAGGCAGATAACAAGTAGGTCTGTATAACCTTGGATATCATTAATGGAAAAAAGACCATTAATTTTAATAAAACTTAAATATACCAGCGAACTGTGGGTGTACATTACTACGCCTCTGCCTAACGCTTCGGTAATACAGGCGTGATGGTATTTATTCTAAAACAAATTCAGGTTTATGCATTTCCTTATTTGGAAATTACACAATAGGTGTCAAATTAATGTCTATGTTTATAAAACACTAGCTGATCTGCAATTGGACTAGATTTTTGAGCCAAAAGGCAGCCTATGTCCTTCTCCAAGATCCCATCTCTTATCTCTATATACCAAAATATTTTTTTTTAAGGAATAAGTCGGCACACTAGCTGTCGCTCCACCTGGTGGTAAGTAGTCATCGTCGCCCATGGACACCTGCAACACCAGAGGAGTTGCTGATGCATTGCCGATCTTTAAAAGCCCCTACGGACTGCAGACTGCCAGAACCGAAGCAACCGAGAGGGAACTGTCTCTTACGCGAAAAAGTTGAAACACACACCAAGGTGCTTTACGACAGACTCCGACGTAAGGGTGGTCGACAGTCAGTCAGACCCCAAGAGGTCCGACCACCGAGCAAGTCAGATATTTTCACGCTTCACGGGATGCCTATCTGAAAAGCAGTGAGGAACAGTAGTATAATAATAGTAACCCTTCCCCACACAGGGTAGAATGAAAAAACATGAAAATTTATTTAGCGATTTAACCATGGAGAGACAACTACTTAACAAACAAGCAGACAGCAACATTGCTGTCATGATGAGAAAGAGAATTTTAAATGAAGGACCGTCCAATATTCGCTAGTATAATCCATAGTTTCGGAAATACTGGACTAGAGATATACCTCTAAAATAAAGTTTTCAAATTAACGTCATGGTACAACTAGAGAGGCCCTGTCGATACACTAGGCAAGCGCGCTCTATCGTAGATTGCAGTATCGCTTAACATCAGGTGAAATGGTAGTCAAGCGTTAGCCTATCACAAAAAAAAAAACTATTAAAATTTTTCAAATGTAGTGTGACGTATAACATACCTACCACATAGCAATTCCGATATTATCATGTATTAAATTACAGATCAGGATCGATCGATCAGAGGATAATAATTATGTGGATAGGTCGCTACCTCACCCCAATACGAAACAAAAATACGAGTAATACAGTGATAACCTTTCAATGTCAACGCTATCATACCGATTACTGTGCACAATTTTTTATCAATAGGTACTTACTAGGTACTTTTTCCTACGTAAGTGTCAAAAAATTCTAGGTACATAGGTATTCTAAAAGTTATTATCTATATTACCATATTCATGCCATTTTATCGGTCATAATTCAATACCGCCTTAACAATTTAATGATTACACTAAATTTAAAATTTAAGAAACACCCGCAGCTTCAAGACATTGTTGCCATGTTTTTGCAATATCGTGGAAGTAACAGGATATACTTTTCAAATCTGATTATCTTCAACACGCTCAAATAAAAATTCACACCTTCCAAATAAAAATTACTGTCCATTCGTTTGGCAGTAACGAGGTCACAGACAGACACACAGATACATATTTATAACACTCGTCTTTTTGCCATGGGAACACGGCTGTAATATATTGTAACTACTTATCTAGGATGTCAATGGTAAGTAAAATAAAATCATCGCGTGGATTATAACAATAAAACGGAGGTAATACTGTGTTGATTTGAATTCAGGAAATTGTCTATTAATAAGGTATAGGAATATTTCCTTGTTTCTTGCTTTTCAGTTAATTTCTTTCGTAAGCAAGTAATCGGGTTTTATTTATTTTTTTACTTTCTATTTTATTGTAGATCATCTCATAAAATATATATGCATTGTTCAAAACAACTGTGTCAACACATTCCGACATTTACTTGTCATTAAACAAATATTATATAAAAATAACTTAATAATTACACGCGACTCTGTCCACCGGTCGATAAAAAAAAAGAATATAGCCCGCAAGCGTCTCAGATCCGCCGCAGCGGATACAATAAGAGTTTTTTTTATCCACTACTAGTACAAGAAAGTACCACTGCCGAGTCACAATGCTCTTTTACCTCAGCTACTATTCCATCTAGTCCTGAATGTCAGTAATTTACATGAAGGGACTGTCATTAAATGATTAAATGATATTTATTTCTGTAAATAGATCTTTTAAGGACACTTTTACAAGTCAATTTTTTTTTAACTAGGTAACACCGGCATTTCCTAACTGACGACCTCTGAGAAGAAACACCGAAACAAACTCAGAGAATCATGGTCTCTTTTAAAGTCCAGACATAATACTTAGTAGCAAATACGTGAGTTCCAACGTAAGACAATGTCTGAAATGGCTTTTAGAAGAAAGAGTCATTGCGGCTTTAATTAAACCAGTCTCATCTGAAGGCACGCATGCGTCAGTCATTGGATAGCTCGACCATAATCTAGAGAGCTAAATAACACTCATTCATGGTTGACCGCTAAAAATCCTTTCATAAAGCACACATTATTTTAAATTTGAAAGAAACAATTTATTCAGCGAACAGCAAAGACAAGTACATTTATGATGTGAATAAACTATAATAAAGGAACATAATATTATATAATTAACAATAATTGCATTATGCCCTTACGATTGCGCCGAAAAGCAACTGGTTCAGCATATGCCAGACAGATTTGTCCGACG
Source organism: Acronicta aceris (assembly GCA_910591435.1). Taxonomy (NCBI): domain Eukaryota; kingdom Metazoa; phylum Arthropoda; class Insecta; order Lepidoptera; family Noctuidae; genus Acronicta; species Acronicta aceris. The sequence goes on along the minus strand of OU342781.1, from coordinate 1,671,543 downwards.
CTGGTTTTCTCTCCCAATCAAGAATTACCTACCATAAGTTTCTATATAGATAAGACAATTAAATACCGAAGATAATTCGTAAAACTTTGAAAACACCTAAGTAAAGTCAAACAATTAAACACTATTTCAGGGGTATATAAGCCTGCAGCTCTATTGTGAGATGAGAATTCGTAGGAAGAATTAAAATGGAGGTTCTTATTAAACTATTCGTCCTCGGTTTCGTCGTCCTTGGTGTGCGGAACTCAGAAATTGAACTGAGTGGTTTACCAAAGCTCGATGATTGGTGGGGGCCAGAAGAATCCAAAGCTGATCAAGACACCAGCATCCGAACTTCCAAAATAAATTTTACGGAAGAGGTGAGTGGGTCCTAGTAAACTACAGAATGAATGATTATTCATTCCGTATCTTACTAGAACATAGTTCATCATTATCACCACAGGTCTCCTCTCAGAATAAGAGGGATTAGTCTATAGTCCACCAGGCTCAGAGCGGGTTGGCAGACATCTCACACAACTAATTGTCGCAAGGCGTGCAGATTTCCTCACGATGTTTTGCTCCAGCGTTTTAATTAAGCGATAATCATCAACCTATTACATATTGTCCTACTACTGGGTACGGAGTTCCTCTCAGAATGAGAGGGGTTAAGCGATCGTCCACCACGCTGTCTTATTACAGGTTGGCAGACTTCACAGGCACCGACAAAATCTCGCAGGCTTGCAGGTTTCCTCACGACCATGTTTTCCTTCATGGTTATAAAGAGTGCTGTATCACACGGAAATGATTGCGAAACGTCCGAGGTGCGTGCCTTAGATTCGAACTAGAGAGAAACTTAGGAGTTTAGGACTAGGGAGTCTGGGAGTCCAATGATGATATACTAACTAGGTCATTTAAAATTGTATATTACCTACTTTTAAAAATAAATTACAGATGATAACCGATCTTCTATATCGATTGAAGAACCACCGCCAGTTCACACCCCCGCTTGAAGGAGCAGGGTTCACATACGGCTTCAACACGAATATCATGCAGAGTTGGATAGACTACTGGACCAACTCGTACAACTTCACGGCCCGGGAAGCCTACCTGAACCAGTTCCCGCAGTACAAGACCAACATCCAGGGTCTTGATATACACTTCATCCATGTTAAACCTGAGGTGCGAAAGGAAACATCGCTAAAGAAAAAAAACTTTTAACAAAATAATGTTACTTAATTCATAACAGTTTCCGAAGTCGTCGGATCTTATGTTTTCGCCACCGGCTTCTTTAGCCGACTGCGTCAGAAGGAAATTATTGGTATAAGTTTTTTAATTCGAGTTATGATGACGATGTCATCGTTTATTCCATTTTGGTCTAGATTTTGTGATCAGATCTTGACCAAAATTAAATGGGTCGCCGACAAAAAAATGATGAATCACCCTATAATTTACAGACGTACACGGCTATACAAAGTGATAATAGTTTCCAGTATTAACTGATCTATCATTGTACGGAACGCCTATATAATGATAGATCAGCTTAGCTTTTGAACTTATGTGCCCGTCAATCATATTAAGATTCATCAAAATATTAAAAAAAAGTTTCTAGACAAGAAAAGTGCTAGACTATGTGCCAAATTATTCTTATTAGGTATAGACCTGTATTTCAACATACAGCGATATCCTCAAAGATGTGCCTTAACTAGCCTGTATAGCCTGATAATAATGATCGATTTCTTTGCCGGAAAAAAAACTGAAAGTGCATAGTAACCTAATCAAGATTGGTACGGTGTGTAAGGTGGCAAATGGTCATTTTGGCTTCCCTGATAGTTTTCTAGAAATAAAACTGTATCTGCTCCTCATCAATGATTTAATTTTCCTTCTCCAGGAGTGTAACTTAGAAGTGGTGCCACTGATGATGCTTCACGGCTGGCCAGGTTCCATTAGGGAGTTCTACGAGGCCATCCCATTACTTACTACTTGCAATGAAGAACTGGGCTTCGCTGTAGAGGTTATAGTCCCCTGCCTACCAGGATTTGGGTTCTCTGATGTAAGTAAGAATTCAGTTTATACAATAGGTATGTTAGGAATACCCTGTCCCACCTGTGAAGGTATTGTTAGGGATCGAGATCCGGATCTCTTTATACTGGACTGTATCATCAAAGATTGCTATTTTAAAGAATGTGTTCTAATTACATGTGTTCTATTAACAGGGAGCAGTTCGTCCAGGACTTGGAGGTTCAGAAATAGCAGTGGTCATGAGAAACTTGATGCAGAGGCTTGGTTTCGAGAAGTTCTATATTCAAGGTGGAGACTGGGGTGCACTTATATGTAACAGCATCGCTACTCTGTTCCCAAATGTGAGTCTTTATAATCTACAATATTTTTTTAAAATCTATCTTAATATTATATAAAACTCAAAGGTGACTGACTGACTGACTGTCATAGTGATCTATCAACGCACAGCCCAAACTACTGGAGGGATCGGGCTGAAATTTGGCATGCAGGTAGATGTTATGATGTAGGCATCCGCTAAGAAAGGATTTTGATAAATTCTACCCCCAAGGGGATAAAATAGGGGATGAAAGTTTGTATGAAACTTTGTCAATTTTAAACCGATCGGGCTGAGACTTTGCATGCATATAGCTACTATGACGTAGGCATCCCCTAAGAAGGATTTTGATAAATTCCACCCCTAAGGGGATAAAATAGGGGATGAAAGTTTGTATAAATCTTCTTAGATTTTCGACTGATTGAACTGAAATTAAAGATTGGAGCTACTATGATGAAGACGTCCGCTTATATAGGATTTTGATAAATTCAACCCCCATGGGGACGAAATAAGGGATGATGGAGGATGTAAATGTATTAGTTTGAACTATCAGTACCGAATAAATTAAGACGAACAAAATATTAATAAAAGAAAATTATGAAGAAAATTAACAGATTTGACAGAAATAAAACACGGACACAAATGAACATGGCGTTGTTTTCTGTGAGGTTTTCTGTTTCGGTAAGGCCAATAGATGACGTTCTGTGCATTGTCCGAACTCCTCGTAAGCCGCTGGTGTGATTTTGATTATTTTTTTTGTGTATGTTTAAATGGGTCCCTGATGATTTACACAAATAAATTGGGATAAGGGCAGGAAGATGATGATACAGGGCAAGACAACGTTTGCCGGGCCCTCTAATATTAAATATTCTATTGTTTACACCACTGCTGTAGGAAGGTATCTACTACACAATTCTTTCAGTAAGCATTAGTACCAAGCAATACTTTACTTCTTATCCCTAAATATTCCATCTTCTATTCATGTGACAGCACCGAGTGGCCGGGAGCTAAATTATTGACCGTTCAAAATACATTGAAGAAATACGTTTTATTTTGAATCCTTTTGCAATAAACAGGGCAATAGAATTTTCACCCCAGGGGTCAACAAGGACTAATAAGGAGTCAGCGAAAAAAAGGTTGCCTAATTTAACTAAATACATTTTGTCTGCAGGAGGTTCTAGGCTACCACAGCAACTTTGCATTAACTTTCACTCCTGGAGGGCTGGCGACCTGGTTCTTTGGCTCACTCAGCGACTCACTACAATCGTTGGTGGTAGAATCAACACTGGCAGAACGATTGTACCCATTATTAACCATCTTGAAGGGAATAATGACTGAAACTGGATACTTGCACATACAGGCGACTAAACCGGACTCAATTGGTGCGTACCTTCTGAATTTACTGGTATACTAAATTCACCAATTTCTTGCGTAATAGGAGGTAATAATCCCTGTCCATTCCAACCATTGATTGATTTACATGACGCTCCACCTGCTTCCAGCATATGGCGTATTTTCGGGAATCGGCACAGTCGCCAACGTCACCATGTGATTGGTTGAACTCCAATATTAGTTCAATAATTCAATATCAAAATATAAATACCCGAGGCCAGTGGCCGGTGCGATATCCTCAGTAAATTGCCCTTACAATGCGATATGCGCCGCGCGCCTCCCGCGCGATTCCGCCGCCTGATAACCAATACAAATAAATAATTGTGAATATCTTTTTTATTTGTATAATAACTTTCGTGAGGCGTATTCATAATTATGTAAAGACTACACGGTTTACTCACGCGCATTCTCCGGATCGCCCGACTAGTTTCAGTCTCAATAGGATTCCATAATCATGAGCTGACGCGGCGGCGGTGGTGTCGCGAGTCGAACTCAGTTCCGAGTTCGACTCGCGACACCACCGCCGCCGAGAATGCGCGAGAGTAAACCGTGTAGTCTTTATATAACTTCTTTATTTGTATCATCTTTCAGGTGTAGCCATGGCCGACAGTCCTTCAGGTCTTGCCGCCTACTTTTTGCAGATGGTTTCAGTATGTTCCAGTCCAGATTACAAATACAGAGAAGATGGCGGCATTGATGACGTGTTCACTCGTGATGAGCTGATTGATAATCTTATGTTTTATTGGGCGCCAAACGCCGCTACTACGGCTAGCAGAATTTATGCGGAGACGTTTAACATACGGAATATAAATATGCAAGAATTCGCGTAAGTATAATGTCTAGAGCGGGCTCATGCCACTTTTGATAAATCACACATAGCAATAACTATATACAGCTAGTTAAGTAGGTATTGTAATAAGGAGAGTTAGTTAGTTTAGGTCCCATGTAATGTGGGGTAGCTTATTGCCATTAAGAGTCCGGCGGACCGAATTTCTCTTACAAACGTAATACCGAAATAAATCGTAATTCAAACACAATTTAATCAAATTCTGTTATTATTCGGATTGGGATTCGGAAGAGTAGGTATCTATCATTAATCTAGGTTCCTACCCTACCTAGATTAATGGTAGATACCATTAATCTAGGTTCCTACTCTACCATTTCATCCAAAATACTTCACTGGAAATAAATGTTAGCCAATACAATATTTGATTACTTTACCGGGTTTGGAACGATTTTCCGGTATTATATTTCCATTGAAGTAGTAGTAGACGAAGTAGTACCGTAGGAACCTAGATTAATGTTATCTAAAACCGAATAATAACATAATTTGATAGAATATTGTCTGGATTACGATTTATTTCGGTATTACGTTATTGTCAAACCCAAGCCTCCGAGCTACTGCACGGCTGTACCACAGCTGGTTGTAATTGAAGTATGTTTTTGATAAATCCGACACCAGGAGTTTACCCTACTTATTAATACTTTACGTTCCAGACTTCCAGCAACACCTCCAGTTTGGACTTTTCACACGAAAAACGAGTTAATATACCAATCTCCGGCAATGCTACGGTACAAATTCCCGAACCTATTGAACAGTACAGCGATTGATCATGGAGGCCATTTCTTTGCCTGGGAGTTGCCAGAAGTTTATTCCGAAAATGTTTTGACAGCTTTGGCCGCATTTAAAAAATGGCATGAAGACCGCAATACGAAGGAAATCGCTAACAATGAATTGTGATGTGTTATTTTCTCCTAAATATTCATTTATTCCAATGTTTTTAAAATAAAAATAATATTTTCATTTCCAATAGTTGACCATATACTCGTACTTACATAACTGTCTACTTGCCTATGATCGGGTCTTATTGATGCAAACAAGAATCTTAAAAAGAAAATGAATAAATTACTGCATAGAGACGGTGAATTTATTAATCTATCTATCTTCTTCTTCTATATCTATACTTATAATAAATCTGTAGAGAGGTCAATTCTGTACATGAAATATATTTCCAAAATAACTATCAGCGGGTGATTAGTGATCGATACTGACGCCAAAAATGCAATCAGTAAAATTTTTGTCTGTCTGTCTGTCTGTATGTTCGTTATAGAAACAAAAACCACTCGACGGATTTCAATGAAACTTGGTACAATTGTTCTTCATACTCCTGGGCAGGTTATAGTATACTTTTCATCACGCTACGATCAATAGGAGCAGAGCAGTGAAGGGAAATGTTGGGAAAATGAATGATTCATGAGAAAGCTATAAAATATCACGCTACAACCCTTAGGAACGGGGCAACGCAGGTGAAACCGCGGGCGAAGAACTAGGGAACAAAGTAACTCCCGATAGCTTAGCAGTTCGGAGCTTTCTGATTATATTTGTCTACTCTTACGTTAGGTGACTGACTGACTGACATAGTGATCTATCAACGCACAGCCCAAACCACAGGTTATAGTATACTTTTCATCACGCTAGGATCAATAGGAGCAGAGCAGTGAAGGGAAATGTTGGGAAAATGAGTGATTCATGAGAAAGGTTTCAAGCTATAAAACATCACGCTACAACCCTTAGGAACCCCGTTCCTACTTCTTTCTTTTACTACTTCCTACAACCCTTAGGAACGGGGCAACGCAGGTTAAACCGCGGGCGAAGAACTAGGGAACAAAGTAACTATTCCACGCGGACGAAGTCGCTGGCAAAAGCTAGTAATCTATACTTATAATAAATCTGTAGAGAGGTAAATTCTGTACATGAAATATATTTCCAAAATAACTATCAGCGGGTGATTAGTGATCGATACTGACGCCAAAAATGCAATCAGTAAAATTTTTGTCTGTCTGTCTGTCTGTATGTTCGTTATAGAAACTAAAACCACTCGACGGATTTCAACGAAACTTGGTACAATTGTTCTTCATACTCCTGGGCAGGTTATAGTATACTTTTCATCACGCTACGATCAATAGGAGCGAAGCACAATTAAAAAATGTTACAAAAACGGGAAAATTATTTGATTATTTTGTTCTGGGAAGTGACATGGGTCGTTGATAAAGCGGGCGTAGCCGCTGGCGGAAACTAGTTTGAAATAAAATAAAATGGAAAACAGGAAATCGAAGAAAGCAAAAAGTCAACGTCACGCGGTGTTCCCAGGCGGTCACCCATCCAAGTACTGACCGCGCCCGATGTTGCTTAACTTCGGTGATCGGACGAGAACCGGTGTTTTCAACATGGTATGGACGTTGACAATGGCATTAACGAAATAGTCAATCTGATCGAAATTATCGAGCGTAGCGCAATTGCGAGCGCGCGCTGCGCTCGTACAGTAGGTACATGGTAAATTTGTAGTCGTAAAACTGCTGTATCAAGATGACGTAAATCAGCACATGGTCCGAAATTATCACTATTGTTTTCGTTTCCGGGCCGATAGATGGCGCTATTCTAAATACTTTTAACAGAACATTCATAGATGGCGCTATGTCAAACTAAAACAAAGAGTAGTAATAAATAGGAAAAACTACTGTCCACACGCTGGCTCTGATCGAATAAAACCGATCAAGATAACAAATTACAAACACAAAACACAATGCAAAATCTATTGTTCCCATATCCATTACGCGATTTGCTGGATCAACTAAGCCTACTGTTCTACCCACAGATCAAAGAATATAATTCCGTGGTTCTACCACACCACACTTCATATTTTCAACAGATTATTGGATACCTATAAAATTCAATTTTTTTTAAAATATTAATAAACCCAATAAACAAATCATAAAAAACGTTCTATTAAAGGGCCATTTTTCGTTTCGAAATAAAACGTAACCAAAATAAATCCACATTTTTCTTTTATAAGTATCTATACCATACTATTTACAGCAATATCTTACAAATTTGTTGGTAAATAATATAATTAATTACAAATGTATAGTTTTCAGACTTTTCTTTCTTATAGTATAAAACGGTATTACCTACTTGCCAAATTTCATAGTTATCACACGTTTCATAGTCAACAGGAAATACCCTATTAATTTTGATTCCCATGAGTGCCAAAATATACCTTTTCTACGGCATAAGAGGCCATATCTTTTTTTTACGTTAACTTAGATGTTTGATTTTTTCATTTCCTGAGTATATGGTTTTAATTTAACACGATACCTCCACGCGTTCCCGAGATAAAGGGTCTTGACAGACAGACGGACGGACAACAAAGTGATCCTTTATGAGTTCCGTTTTTTCTTTTTGAGGCGCGGAACCTTATAAAGGACTCCAAATTAAAGTAATTAGTGACCCCCTGTTCTAAAGGATCACTGCCTAGCACTTTTATATAAATTATGATAATATGAATGACATGATTTAAATGAAAACATTCCCGCCTCAAAAAGACGGAAGTACAGGGTTTTATGCTCAGAGGAAAGAGACAGACACAGAGTCCGGGCAAAAATATGAACCTGAAACTGTCTTTAGTCTCGTTCTATCTTATGACATGAAAAGGATGTAAGAATGATACAAATTATTCACTTTTTGTTTTATTTTTTCTGGCATGTCACTAGTGACTAGATCAATTAGTCATTTGGTGGTAATTGGTACATTTCACCCGTTTTACGTCACGCCCAAGTCCACTTTGATTCGAAGGGCATCTATTTAACTAACACCAACTGCATTAATACTCGCGTCCTCTATAACTTTTCTTATTATGACTCGACTTCTAGGCATCGTAACAAGATGAAATCTGCACCGGATTGTAAGTTAGATCTCCAGCAATCGACTGTGACAACCGCATCCAATTTCACGCAGTAGTTTTTGCGTGATACGCGTCCAGACATACAGACAAAAACTAAAAATGATGTTTTGGCTTCAAAGACCCCCAATATCAGTTTTTCACCAATATCTAATATTATTAAGATATCTTTCTTTTTGTCGGATACATCCTTCACACCTCCTTATGCATCTGACGTTACATTAGTCAAATAAAACACATTTTTCTTAATAAAATCTATTATAAATTTACAATGATCACTATTAAGTTAGATTGTCTAATACCAGTATGATTTGACAGGTTCTCTATCCTCTTTAATGCCCATCTCCTCCATTATGTCCATTTCAAAGGTGCGCAGTTTTGGCGCGAACGTTACCTGCATACAACAGAAAAATAACTGTTAGAAAGTCACTCGTGCCATATCTTTGTGTCAACCGACTTTAAGAAAAGAGGTTCTCAATTCGACTGCGTTTTCTGTGGATATCTGATATAATTTAGGCTCAAACATATATTTTCATAAGCACACAGTGCAGAAGATTGTGTCGTGCTAAGTGCACACCCATAGTTTAGAATGCAGTGTGGCTTAAGGCGGATCGTTTCGCTTTGCCCGCCAAATTCAAATTTCGAGTGGTTTTTCGCAGTTTGTAGGTCTATAACAAGTTCTAGATTCATGGTAGTTGTAATTGCGACATCAACTATACAACATTCACAACTGAGAACTAAAACCTTTACTAATAAATCCTTATCAAGCCAAAAACTTGGCGCAATCTGTGTAATTGGTCAAAATTGTCATTTTACACTACTTCTAGCTCCAATAATGTTTTTTAAGCAATGGTTTTAGATAAAAATTGTGAATTTTGTATAGTTAATGTCGCAATTACCATTACCATGAATGCAGAACTTATTATAGACCTACAAACTGCGAAAAACCACTCGAAATTTGAATTTCGCGGGCACAGCGAAACGATCCGCCTTAAGGCCCTCCTGGTGGCGACATCATAAATATCACCATCAGTGCTGCCATTGATTTGTATGTTCAATACAATTAAATAAATTTTCAATTCATCATGCATGTTCAATATAAATTGCTAACTAGCCCTACTATTTTTGTCATGTTCTGTCTATTTATTTAGTTGAAAAGAAAACTGTATCGCAATGCATCAATAAAGAAGCAAATAAGTGAAAAAAGGTAACTTGCTAAAGGTAAAGGTTGCTCGGATAATTTATTATTTTTCCAATCACTTGATTTAGCTGTCACGGGAAGGGATATATCTGACGTAATACATTATTCTGATACTATAATTTAGGCATAGATTTTTTTTATGACTGCCTCATTAGTCTAGTGGTCCCAAGCGCGACTGCTACGCTAGAGGTCCTGGGTTCGATCCCCAGGTCGAGCAAAGTGTTATTGAGTTTTTCTATGAAATTCTCAGTAGCAGCTCGGAGTCTGGATTTGTGCCCGGTTAATGGCAATAGGCTCGCCCCCTATTACATGGGACCTAAACATACCGGCGAACTGTGGGTGTACATTAGTACGCCTCTGCCTACCCCTTCGGGGAATACAGGCGTGATGGTATGTTATGTTATTTTTTTTATTCGGCTTAAAGCGCGGCGCAACCCTCTGTTTACTGTGAGTCGTCAGTTACGTATTTCGCCGACAATTAGCTTCCTAATAAAATGAATTATGTATACCTGGACAGCTGCATCACTGGTGGTGTCCTTGTCGACATTCTCAATATACAGCTCTTTGCTCTTAAAATCTATGGTCTCCTCAGCCGCCTTTGGGATTGGGATGATTCTGCTGCTGGCCAGGGACACGCGCACCTGGAAGTTTAAAAAAATATTGAATTATTGTCAAAATTTAGTAATTACAATAAAATACTAAATACCACACATAGCATCACACCTGTATTCCCCGAAGGGTTAGGCAGAGGTGTACTAATGTACACCCACAGTTCGCTGGTATGTCGGTTCGCGTGTAAGCCTATTGCCATTAACCGGGCACAAATCCAGACTCCCGAGCTGCTACTAAGAATTCTCAATAAAACTCAATAACACTTTGCTCGACCTGGGGATCGATCCCAGGACCTCTAGCGTAGCAGTCGCGTTTGGGACCACTAGGCTAATGAGGCAGTCTAGTCTAAATTATTAAATAGGATAGAATATAATATTTATTTGCATAAAACATCTTAACTGCAGGTACACAGTAGAACAAACATGTTTTGCTAAGAGTATACATAGCATGCAAAATTGGTAGGTAATGAACAGGCAACAAGGTACACCTTTGTAATTAAATTTGGTATTTTCAATAAAGATTTGGCAGATGCACTTGAATTGATTTGCCAAAATATTGAATGCCAATGCCAGCAGCTAAAATAAATATATCCTAGCAACTGGTACACTTCTTAGTTATTGAAGTCACTCAATACTTTATTTTCTATGTATCTTGGGGTGCAACACAGAGTGAACATAACAATAACAGATAGATACATTCACGGTCATACAAATGCTTATATCTATGGGATTCAAAGATCCCATAGTCAGATTTTCCGACTTTTTAGATTCAACTTTTCCAATTTTTCTTGCCTTTTATTTACTCTTAGGACAGTTACTACTTATATGAAAACTAGCGACCCGCCCGCGGTTTCACCCGCGCTGCCCCGTTCCTAAGAGCCGTACCGTAATGTTAAATAGCTTAAAACCTTCCTCTTGGATCACTCTATCTATTAATAAAAACCGCTTCAAAATCCGTTGCATAGTTTTAAAGATTTAAGCATACATAGGGACGGACAGACAGCGACAGCGACTTTATTTTATACTATGTAGTGATTAAAAAGATAGCCAAAACCCTTTTTCAAGTGTGCTTACAACAAACAACATTTAATTTTGATAGATTTACTAGCTGTTGCCTGAGGTTTTACTTGCATCCCAAAAAGGACTTTCTGAGAAAAAAGTAGCCTGTAGACTTCTCTTAAGTCCAATCTATCTCTGTACTAAAATTCATAAAAATTGGTTCAGCAGTTTAGGTCGGTGTAGGTGTAGGTGTAGTTGTGGTTGTAGTTGTTGTCAAAGTCAAAGTCAAATGTTTTATTTCAAATAAACCAATGGTACAGGTACTTTTGAATTGTCAAAACTAGGTGCAGTTGTAGTTATGGTTGTAGTTGTAGGTGTAGGTGTAGCTTCATCGGTATGTCTGCTAAGTATGTTGACATATTTTCTTATCTTATATTTGATATATTTTCAAAAATACTAATAATATAAAGCGGCGGTAGCCTAATGGCTAGGGCGTCGAACTTGCAATCATGTGGTTGTCGGTTCGAACCCCACCCATTGCACTACCAACGTGAACCCACTTGTAACACAAGCATTTAGCTTAGCACGAGGGGTTAACAAGAATACTAATAATGTACCCACATTGCTAGTAAGCTTTTTAAAAAAAAAAAAACAAAACAAATACTCTGACCAAAAACTTACTTTGTCCCCTTCCTCAGTGTATCTCCACTCAAATTCTGTGGGCTTTAGTGTCTCAGGATCTACAAGTTTGACATCAGTTGTGACCAGGAGTGGAGCCTCTGACTGAATTGTAACGCCTGGAAACTTTTTGTCTTTGCCTACCTGAAATATAATAGATTGGATGACAATAGAAGACACAAATTGCCTGGTTCTACCATCAGAAGTTAATTGCTATTCTTGACCACTCTAAGGACTTTTGAAAGTGAAGCCGTGAGCTTAATCCATATGTTCACCAGTCATACAAAAATTATCTATACTAATATTATAAAGAGGAAAGATTTGTATGTATGTAACAAATGAACTCAAAAACTACTGGATAGATTTAAAAAATTCTTTCACCATTAGAAATCTGAATCATCCCTGAGTAATATTCTTATCACTACAAAGAATCAGGGAAACCTACCAAAACTTCAATAATGCCCCTGTGTGAAGCCGTAACCAGTGCAAAGATGTTACTAATTATCCCTGGCCTGGTCAACCAGAAATGAAATTACCCCCCCAAATTAATTCCTGGCTATATAACATACTTACAACTCTGAGATGTGTGTTCATTCCTTCTACAATAACCCAGTTACGTTCCTGGATCACTTGTGACACTATACCTTGCTTGCCTTTGTCTTTTCCCACCATAATCTCTACACGATCACCTCTGGAAATTAAACAATTTCCAATTATTTGAAAAGAATAAGAATTTGTATAATTTTATTCCATGAAAAAATCTACACTTATACTATAAAGAGGAACGATTTGTATTTTTGTATATACCAAATAAACTTAAAAACTACTGTACCGATTTCAAAAATTATTTTTCCGTTAGAAAGCTACATTATCACTGAGTAACATAGGCTACATAACATCACGCTACGCCTCTTAGGAACGGAGCAGCACGGGTGAAACCGTGAGCAGGTTTTTTTTTATGCGATAGGAGGGCAAACTAGCAGACGGATCGCCTGATGGTAAGCGATAGCCGCCGCCCATGGACATCCGCAACACCAGAGGAGTCACGAGTGTGTTGCCGACCTTTTAAAAGGGGATTGGGCCTCCAGTAACCTAACTAGCGTTGTTTGACGCCGGTTTTCCGTGAGGCCGTGGTATCACTCCGGTCGAGCCGGCCCATTCGTGCCGAAGCATGGCTCTCCCAAGTAAGTAAGCAGGTGGCTAGTTATTCATAAAGCAATAAGAAAATAGAAATCTCATAACAAAAGTAGTTATCACTATAACCGACGTTCATTAGAGAGGCCAAAAATGTATCCGTACTTGAAGAAACTCCATTCCCCCACTGGTTCAAGGAACACCTTCTTCCTCGAGGAATTGCGCTCGTTTTGCATACGGAACTGACTTGTCCACGGCCTGTTCGTCGTGAAACGATACTTTTTACGGGCTACCTGTGCCTTTGGGTACTGTGGATAGTTTGTAGGATTCTTCCAATACACCTAGAATACAGAAAATGTATCGAAATAATTTTGATTTGAGGTTATATTTTTAATGACCATAAGAATCGGGTGAAGAAGTATTTCATACCTGTTCATAGCTCTTTTTGACGTACGACTCGGGGAAATTTGAATATTTAATGGTCAAATCGCCAACTTTCTTCGCTAAAAATCCGTATATTCGCATTATTGTTTTGTTTCGTAACCTTGTTTTGTGAATTTGATGACTTTTGGGTTTTGGCTAGGGATGGATAAAAAATATCGATATATCAAAATATCGATATTTTTTCAGAAAAATATCGATACTAATTAGCGATATTTTTTCCCGCGATATATCAATTTTCGATATTTATTTTCAGATATCAAAATCGATATATTTTTAAAGCTCTGCTGTCTGCTCATGCGTCACATCATGATTTTGTGCAATCCGATTTCTTAAATTTTGAAAATATGCAGTAGGCTGTATGGGTTTAGTTTCTTTGCTTCAAACACAAACAAAAATTACTCAGTATTTGCTTTAAAATTTCGATAATTTAGGCAATTTTTATAAATAATTGCAAATTCGGCAAAAAATATCGATATATCGAAATATCGATATTTCTTGGGTGATATATATCGATATATTTGAAAAATATCGATACGATAAATATCGATATATTTTTTCCATTTGCCCATCCCTAGTTTTGGCGTTTTGTTGATACAATTTGACAATTTTGAATTTGACATCGACATTTCTGAAAAAGTTTATGAATGAAATTGAAAAATTGAGAACATTTAAGGCAGATCGTTCACCTGAGCCCGCCAAATTCAAATTTCATGTGGTTTTTCGCAGTTTGTAGGTCTATAATAAGTACTGCATTCATGGTAATGGTAATTGCGACATTAACTATACAAAATTCACAATATTTATCTAAAACCATTGCTTAAAAATCATTATTGTAGCTAAAAGTAGTGTAAAATGACAATTTTGACCAATTACACCGATTGCGCCAAGTTTTTGGCTTGCTAAGGATTTATAAGTAAAGGTTTTAGTTCTCAGTTGTGAATGTTATATAGTTAATGTCGCAATTACAACTGCCATGAATCTAGAACTTGTTATAGACCTACAAACTGCGAAAAACCACTTGAAATTTGAATTTCGCGGGCTCAGCTGAAAGATCCGCCTTAAATAATTCTATTATTTTAATTATAGCAAAAAAATATAAAATCCTGACATGAAACCTAAAACATGTAGCCTACAAATCCACTGTTTTAAAATTATAAAGGTAGTCCTTAAAAAAATGTTTTTTATTCTGAACGAATTCTAAACGTTTCGGAAAGCGCAAAGACAATAAATCAATTTTTTTTTATTTACACCCATTTGCTGTCATGTTCGCCGATTAAGCCATTAAGAAATCAATAAATCTGTTGAATTAACAGAAAAGTAATAACTCGACACCATTTTCCCATATAGATTATTTTCTAATATGATATAATTAATTTCTAAGTAAAATTATCAAAAATATTATTACGCATAGACAATTGACGTAAATCAGCTGTCCAATATCAGTCGTTGTAGGTGGCAGCACCGCGTCACGTGAATTTTCATGGCGTTGAAGGGCTAGCCCGAATTGTCTTGTGATTTCACCAAATTATTTGCTGTTTCGAATATTTAGTGTTAAACAGCATTAATTTATAAGTTCCAGGTGAGTGCTGTGTTCTAACAAAGTGTGTATCGCAGTGGATGTTGCCGTTTTATGCTTTTGCGCGGGATTGGAAGATGTCAAAGTCGGTAGTGACGGAGTGCAAGGGGTGGTTTGGGGTGATTTCCTTGGGTTAGCTCGAGCCCGGCGCCAGGATGTCTGACCGCCGAGCGGGCGCCGTTGAACCGACCTCGATATTGATTGGGTGCACGAGCCCGTTGCGTCAGTGTTCTGGCTAAAAACACCAGATCGTCGGCCGCATCCGCGGGATCTACACTTCATATTCGCAGCTCAAAATCGATTTTTCCAACAACGAAAATGTTTCCAAATGTACTAAATATGTAACATTGGTTACTACGTGCGTGTTCACTGTGAGTCTTTATAATTAGTAGGTCATATGAGCTGTTATTACACTGTCTTGTGTGTTATTTCAGTGGTGAACATGTCTGAATACTGGGTGATTAGTGCCCCGGGCGACAAGACCTGCCAGCAGACCTGGGACACCCTCAACAATGCCACGAAGTCGGGCAACCTGAGCTCCAACTACAAATTCCCAATCCCTGACCTAAAGGTAATTTTGACTTTTAATGAACAAAATACAATAAAATTACTTGTATACTCCTGTAACATTTTACTGTTCTCTTTTTAATAGATACTGTTTAATTTGGGACACTAACCTATTCAATGTTTATTGATAGTGTCCTTGAAATAGTTGTTTCTATCAAATATGAATAATTTTAATTAATTTTTATCCATAAACTATGGTGGTAACCTTACAGCCACCAAAATATTAGTATTCTTTATTGGAACACTTTACTTCGTTAACAAAACAATATTTTTTGATCTGTAGCAATTAAAGACAGTTGTACTCATCTGAGTTAAGTATCATTATGAAAAGTCACCCCCCTTCCCCCTACTAATGAGCATTTCATTCATGAATGTTCACGTACAGTTAGCATCAGTCAGACATAATTATCTAAATGAAGTATCTGAACAACTAAGAAAATTAAATAATATCTCAGTAATATATATAATATTAGGATGTTTCAGAATGAACACATCAAATAGTAATGGTATGATAAGAAGAATAAGAAATAATGGTCAGTCTGAGATGAATTGTATTCCATTGAGATAAAGTTTAATTTCTTTAGTACTCAGTAATAATCATTATTAGATAACAAAAATGTTTTTGTGATATAAAATAATCAATTATATTGGGCTAAGATTTTATTTACTCGCTCATTCATAGAATCAATATCAATAATAGTATGAAATAGTTAATTATAATAAGGGTATCCTCCACAAAAGTCTTTTCAGTGTATATTCACAAAAAATTTACCCGTTTTGAGTCATCACAATAAAATAATACCCATGATCCACTTAATGATAATTCACATTTTCAAGTTTAATTTAGATTGCCCTTGCCAGTTAAATTTCTCAGCCAACTAAAATTACAGTCAATTATTTACTAAAGAATGCAGAATCCACTAACTAAAACCACATTTAACCAATTTCAAAAAGTAGAAGGTTGTCAATTTAACTTATAATTTATATTTTCATGTATAGTTTGCATCTTTGTTGTTGATGATCTAAGCCTTTCGAGAGACTTCTATAAAAAAAATGATCAATACCTGACCATTCACTCTGAAGATCGCAAAATACTTTATAGTCCATTTTTATTTCTGAAAGTTAATTTGATTGAATTCATTTCATGCTCTACAAATTCAATAGTCTATGCACCTGTTTGAACTTAATTGTGAAATGTAGCTATAATTATTTATTTTTTATTGTTTCCAGGTGGGGACATTGGATCAGTTGGTGGGGCTGTCCGATGACTTGGGTAAGCTTGACATCTTCGTCGAAACTGTCACAAGGAAGGTTGCTCAGTACCTTGGTGAGGTGAGTGGAATGAATAATTATAGTTTTTACATATTTCAAAATCTGACCACTTTTGTTCGTTGGTTCAAATGAAATGATATTTATATCTATAAATATCACCATTCTGTTGATTTCAAAGAAGTAGTCACTAGCAATCCTCAAGTATTATTGTTCAATATTTTAGTAAATACATAATTCGACTTTGGTTTTAATTTTTAAATTCATAAGAAGTTCTACTTGAAGGTTCAGTATTCTTGCTTGAATCTGACTTCATTAAAATAAATGGTTCTCAACTACTTCTATTTCAGATGTTTAATAGGAATATATAAAAAAAATAAGTAAAAAATATTATTTTAAATAGAAAAAAATGTGAACAATGATCTTTTCTACAGGTACTAGAAGATCAACGCGATAAGCTCCATGAGAACCTTATGGCGAACAACAGTAAGTAATTTTTCTATTTTTTCATATGGCACTAAACATTTTAATTTTTGAAATTCGATTATTTAAAACTCATTTGATTGTTTGGTGCCATTTGTTCATAGATATTTTTGGAACATGAAAAAAGGTTTGACATTGAAACATTAAACATAGAATTTTAACAACAACATAGGATTATTTGCATGATTTAAATAAAAATAGAGAGAAAAGTTATTTATGGCATGTTTGGGAAACTATAGAGAAATTAAAGCTAAAGAATTGGGTCTATGATGTTACCAGCATGAGAACTAATTTTTAAAATAGAAACAGAATGAACTGGTGTAGAGAAATAAATAAATTAAAAGCACAGAGTAGTGCGAAAAATTATTAGCATGTGTCGCTGAATTTCAATGGTTAAAATTGTCTTTTATACTTTTTTATTATATTTCTTTTTAATTTATTTATTTATATTTACCTATTTTTTATATTTTGCATGTTATATTTTCTACCCACACTGTCTGTATTCAAACAGGTCAGTGTTTTTTTTTTAATTTTACTATATTTTATATTAATTTGCAATTATACAGCATAATACCCGAGAATGTTTACATATTTTTTATACATTTCTCTCACACATAACACATCTCATCCCAATAATTCACAAGTACCTTTATTTGAGCACTAATGTGTACATAGTTTATGTAACGTTAATCGACGAACCTTGGTAAAATGGCACAACCCATAATTTATAAAAAAATATTTTTCGATTTATTTTTAATATTTTTTCCACAAAAAGTATTTAGAAAAACAAGTTTCGTTGATAAAATTCCTCAACATATGAGTTTTAAAATCAAAAGCTAAGAATGTTGACTGGACAGTGTTTGTATATTTATTTTTAGTTAGAGGTTCGTCCACGAATGACGTAAGTCGGACCTCTTTGCACCACTGCACTTGTGTGTGATATGTAAATAGTTTTAATGGAATGTATAGAAAACAGTTTATGTTGCATAAACACTATTAGTATCACGGCAATCGATATTCGGTATCAGTATATTTCGCGCTGTGGAAAGAAATCTTTTGGTGAAAATTGAAGATATATTAGACAAAATTGGTATGGAACACATCACATCAAAGGTAAAAATTATGTAAAGATATTATATCATAATTTTATAAATATTTAGGTCAGCGTTTAACTTTCAGATCCAAAAGAGAAACTGGAACAGCATTCGAATTACTTGAGCTCAATACCAAATTTTAATGCATAACTATTTTCTATTATTGTCAGAATTTAACGTTATAGGTACAGAGATAATATTTATGTATATGTACATAAGAATGCTTCTATATATTAAAATATACAAGTTCTGCTTTTTATTTTATGTTCTGATTTCATAAATTTTTTATGATACAAACGTGTTTAGAATTAATTTGATATATATTTTAGATTGAGAATGTTAGTTTTTGGGATTGCATTTCAGTGTCTGAAAAATGGAAAAAAGTTTGCGGCAGTGAGTAATGTTTTTTTCGTAGTTTATGTAAATTGAGCTTCTTAGTTTTATTGTGCGAGCTTCAAATATAATATGTAAGCTTCGAATATCTGTATATTTTTATGATATTTTTGGCAAATACTATCGCTACATAATTATGTTTTTTATATATGTACGTTTTGGTGATTTGTTAGTGTTATAAAGACATACATATAATATACTTCCAACTCAGAAAAGAGCAAATTAAAATTTTGTAATTATTTTTTTACTTTTGTTGAACAATCGGATTTTTAATAGGCTACGTTTATAACAGTTTTGTTTGTAATTAAACAAAAAGATAGTATGTTATTCTGATGACATAGTGTCATATTTAGGATAGTTGCGATATGTTTAAGTAATCTTATTCTTCTTATTTTAGGGTTCAATATTCGTACAACGATGGTTATCCATCTGTGTCGGGGTGTTTGTGTATGTGGGATTTTTTTTATTGTACATGCACCGACAATACATAACAATAACTTAGGATAAAATCCCAGATAATGTTTCTAAATATTAAAGGATTTTATCATTAAATACTTCTTCCATCTATTGTTATGTTTTAAAAAGCTGAAGGCCGACCGCTGCGTTCAAATGTCTTATGAAAGAATAGAGAATAGAATTATTGTTTCCTTAAAGAGTAATGACGTAATCAGAAAGGGTAGGTCACGAGGGTCAAATCGCCAGTTTAACCAATTTTTAAACAATTATTATATTCTTTATTACTATGCCATAGACGTAATATCAAAATTCAGTGTCGAATTTAGGTGAAGTATCAACTATATCACATCACATTTTCAGTGTCCAACTGTTGAAAAACTAAGATAAAGTATTATCGACAGTGAAAGTGTGACTTCAGATCAGATGAGATAATTTTAAGATACGATACATATTACGAAATATATACTGTTAATGTTAAGGCGATATGTAATGGATGAAACTTGATATTTATTTGAAAGATTTTTTTAGTATATGAAAAAAAACCAGATCTTTTTCTTACGGACCAGTAATAAGTAACTCTGCTGTTGATTTTGCGTAGGTTGGTTGGTACCGCCGCATTGCCAAATATCATGGAAACTCATAAAGGCTACACATTTATTTGCAGAAGTCATTGCTTATTTTCATAGCGTCAATGATTTGATGTGTACCATCTTTTCGAAGAGTCCCATTTCGCTATGAAATAAAGTATTATTTAAATAACTATTGTAAAAACAGTAGGTAATTATTTACCGACTGCATCTAATTATTTGATTATTAGATTTTATGTGTAGTATGTATGTCAAAAAAGTCATATCCATTACATATCCCCATAAGCTTTTAAATAAAACCACGTTTACTTTCGTACAGTTAAATTTTTAGACGTTGTAAGTTGTCGCACATTATGTTGTAACATGTAAGATTACTGAATATAATGTCTTCATATCATAGATAATAGCAATCACTGCCTCACAAGACATTCATAGCTTAGCTATATCAAGCTTTAAAAATTGTCTATGCTTTGCGCTTCTTAATTTATTATTATTATTTAGTTTATTTATTTTTTATGAAAATATATTATTTATTTTGCTCCTGTCCTTTACTAAATCCTCTTTATTTTCATCCTATTTTCACCGAGGCGATAAAAGCTATATTTTGATGATCCATTTCAAGATAGATACGAGATTTATTCTGAAACAAGGACATAAAGTATTGAAATAACTTTACAACCGCCATAAAACTATACACAAACAGTGAATAAAAGCGGGATGTAGTAGCTTTTGGTAGTGAATGGTCGTGGAAGTGTAAAGTAATAAAATCGAAGCTTAGTGAAGATTTTTGAGATGGGTTACCGTCTTACCGACTGTGCCGACTCTAGGCATTGACTCATATGCGGACCCCGGCGGGGGCGAGCCGCCGCCCACGCCGACGTCCCCCGTCTGCGATTCGGCGTTCTCGGAGCACCACGGGTGTTGGCCCTGTGAGCATCGAGAACATTCCGAATACGAGGCCTCGCAACCGTCCAGCGGCCGCAGCTCGCCGCGGTGGGACGATGACGACGAAGAGGAACGGCACCACCATATTCTCACACAAGGTTTAGGAGACCTAACCCTCGCCTGACCTAACTCCTTGATTTGGACGGAACTTGAAACCATTGCAAGTTTGCATTTATCATTTAAAGTTTGTGAGTCAAGTTCTATTCAAACTAATTCCCGGTAGGACCTATTCTAGTTAGGAAAACGAAGCTTTAAACTATATCTAAGGTTTCGTTGTTACGTTCAGCGCTAACTGCAGACGCGAGAGTAGGTTGTGTGATGGCAGTGATTGTTATATCTACCAATATCTTACAAGATTTACTGGTTTTATGTCTAAATATTACAAACAGCAGATGGCGCTGGCCGTATTTCATATTTCGCGAGCGCCATCCTGAATTTATGTTTTTTTTAAATAAATACAAGTTTAGGGTGACGCTACGAAGATGTGGCTAGGAAGTTCACAGAATATACGTCCTGTAACCACGTCACTATGTGTAAGCGTCGTCTCGACGTTTACAAGTAATGTCTATAATGTGTAGTTAACATAAACGGGGAAATTTGCGAAATTACTTAGTGTATTCTAAAAATTTCTCGAAATTCCCAGTAGAAGCTTAATACACAGTCGAATGTTTAATGTTTATAGCTTTTTAAGTTATTTTTAGTTTGCTTAGATGTTTAATTTATTAATGTCGTTGTTGTATTTTTTATTTTATGTCTAATTTTTTCATATTTATAACAAAATACTGTTTACGACTTATACCTTTTTGCTTATGTGCGCGTACGTTGTGTATGGAGCAGTAAATGTAAGGTTTCAATTAAGTATTTATTAGAAAAAAATAATTAGTTAGGTACGTTTAATGAATCTAGAAGCTGACCAAGGTGTTGAATCTAGGATTAACAAATATTTTTACTTATTCTATTTAGAGCAGCCAACAAATTAATGTTTACAAAACACTTACCACGTAACAAACTACGATGCTCCATTTTGTGCAATATACACCTGCGAACAAAGGATTTTTTTAACCGTTCGGGGAAATGGAGATCCGCTTTATGCTCTAAATAATAAGAGTGAAAAGGGGCTAGCTACAACGATTATCAATTATACTTTCTTATTTGTATAATATTTGTTACTCGGCCAGCCAACTATAAGAAAAAATCCTGCAATTGGTTAAACAATTCAAGTTTATGAAATGAAATAAAAAGACAACTTCCAGCAAAAAAACGTAAACAAATGATTTTATTTGAAGCTTATTCTTATATTTTTTTAACGAACTCGGGAAAATAGTTCCTGTACTAACAGATTTATTCCCGATCACAATTATAATTTCCCGGTTCACGTGGGTAGTTTCAACCGCCTACGTAATTGCCTTAGACCATAATTCACGTAGTTATAGTAAAAGATATAAATAGCTTTATTTCAAAGCCCGATCATAACCTTGATTTCGTCGTATGAGTTATTTGTGAAATGAATCGCGTTTCAGCTGTATAGTGTACCAGTGTTTATTATGGCTAAACGATTTGTTTGACTTGAAAAGAACAGGATCGCGGAGGCGAAACGTTTGTTTAAATGTCTAGTCTGTAACGCTAATTTTACGAAGAAGACTTATCAGCTGCTTACCTTATCATTTAAATAGAAAAGTAATGATGTGGAGTTATGCTGTTTTTAATACTATCTTCATCAGATTTACATGTCACGTTATTCATAGATATATTCTGTGACTATTTTAGGTCTTAATTATTTTCGGTAGATAAGTCGAAAATAACCAAAAAGGTTAATTACCAGAAAGGGTTTGAGCAAAGAAAAGATGGATATGAATATGGAAATGAATGAAATGAAATGGAATATGAATATGGAAGAAAACTACATACTGCGCCGACAAGTAAATTGCGAAAGATGAAGTTGAAACTTGTGATAAAATAACTAGAAACAGTGTAGGCAGGTTATAACCAACATGATTACTTTTTCGTTTAACCTACTGTTTAGCAAAAAGCTTTCCATATCTAATGAAAGCGTATTTTACATAGCAACAAGGCAAATTGCAGACACTTATTTACCTGAAAAAATGTCTCCTTATATTATACTAGTGGACCCAGCAGACGTTGTCCTGCCCTGAAAATAACCCAATACTCGATTGCAGCGCCACCTACCGGGTCCAATTGTGAATCTAAACCATTCCCAGATCCCCTTGAACACACACAAAAAAATTCATCAAAATCGGTCCAGTCGTTTGAGAGAACATACAGAGAGTCACATACACACTCACAGAAGAATTATATATATAAAGATATATAATGAGACATATACTGTTTGATTTCGAAAACTCCAATGGTTTTTGAAGAGAGTCGGAAATTGCTTTAGGTTCGTGATATAAAATGAATGATTTTTTATACCTACATAAATATGTGCTTTTTTATTGTATTCTAGATTATTTCCAAAAAGGAACTACATCATATTCTGTTCAGGTCTGTGTATCTGTAATTGTAATAAAGATATAAAAATTAAAATGTTAAGACCAGAGAAAATATAATGTAGTTCTAAAACCCGTATTTAAACAATGAATACTCAAATATTTAACTGAATTTTAAAATAGTAGAAAACTGTTGACAGATACCTATTATTCAGATGACTTTATAAAGCAAACTTGAATTGTTAAAAGTTGTTTTTTAATACGGGTTTTTTTCGCATGGAATTGTGCATGAGATTGTTAATATATAGTGCATGTCTCTATATCCTATAGACCCATGCTATGGATGTGTTTAGACAAGAACTTTGTACACATAGGTTTATTTATTGCATTATATCATTGCTGACTACGGCATTATCGGTTATTTTCGTAAATATCTCAGCTAATAGAAAAATACAGCCAATATATCTTATATATTTTGCAGTTACGAAATTACTTACGCTGCAAAAAGTCTAATATTACTGAATATGGTTCAATATATTTAGGTTAGCAACTGATAAGATAATTTTGTTGCTGACTGTACTACGCATATTAATTAGAACAATATTTATTCATTTCTTTCTTCACTTAATTTCAATACTTAAACTATTTGTGAAAAATTCAGTGTGCCAGATTAAATTCAAATATTGATAAGATTTTAGGTTGACAAAATCTATGACATAATTTTGCCGTTGACTGTACTAAGCGTATCGATCAAAACAATTTAAATTATTCAACAAAAATACTCTTCATGTTAAGTAATATTACTTCTGTAATAAAATTTATCCATTTGTGAAAAACATCTGTGTGCCGGACGATTAGGATTGAAAGGTTCAAGGTAAACAAAATAAAAACTAAATGTCTCTGCAATAAATAGACCAATGTGTACAGGGGGAGACGTGTTCGTCTATAATGCACGTAAAGCTAGATGTATTTTTTTTTTTTCAGTTTTTGACCAACGCTTACATACGTTTGTTCTGTTAATTTTTTGTTCAGCACTTTATAAAACAAAACAACTTTTTTGTTATAAATGTTGGTTATAATATAAGATGTGTGTCTTTATTTCGTTTTATTAAAATATTAATTTGTATAATAAATACATATCATAAAGTAGTAAACATTACTTGAATAATTAAAAAATCTGCATATAAGTCGCAAATTCAAGTAAATTTCTTGATTTCATTTTATTGAAATAATGATTTGCATATCTAATAAAAAAATGCATAAAAGTCACAGTCAAGAATTATATCAAAAATGCAAATACAGTAAAGATCTTTATTGTTTATTTTTTTCTTTTGTCTGACGAATACTTTGCATTACAGGCGACCTGCCATCTTACCTGACCCGCTTCCAGTGGGACATGGCAAAATACCCCATCAAGCAGAGCCTGCGCAACATCGCCGATATTATCAGTAAACAGGTATTAAGATTAAAAAAACATCCGCAGCATCAAGACATGATTACCATGTTCTTGCAATATCATTGAAGTCACAGGATATCAAGTTTCAAATCGAACAGACCTGTGGAAGTTGCTCACACCCCTTCATCAAATAGAAAAGAGCTGATAATGCTCAAACGGCTGGGCAGATTTTCTTAAATCATAGCTAAGAACATTCTCCATTAAGTCACAGATTCACACGTTAATCTTATAACACCCCCTTTTTTGCGCACTGCACTCATCATCTAACCCTACGTGTAAATTAAACCTTTGATCATCGTGATCCACTCAGGTGGGGCAGATCGATTCGGATCTGAAACAGAAATCGGCCGCCTACAACGCACTCAAGGGCAACTTACAGAACTTGGAGAAGAAACAGACGTAAGTATTTACATACTGCTATTAATATATTATGCTATCAGGGATCGCGAACCTTTTTTGGTCTAAGTGCTACTTTTTCATACAAATTTTTAATGACATCATGACTTGCCGTCAAACAATCTGAAGCGAGAACCTCAGTATAATGACAGTAGTAAAACGAAACATTAACAACTTTCGGACGAATTCTACATCAATATGGCAGGTATCTCAGTCGCCGCGAAATCTCTTTTCTATTAACTTGATACTAACAACTATTGAGTTTCGATTACTTGCCTAAATTCCTACCTAACTAGGTCCCGTGGCCAAAATTCTTTGTCGCATGCCAATGGAGGCACGCGTGCCATTGGTTCGCCATCACTGACCTATACAGTTGACCCCTTAAGTAAGAAAAAACATCAAAATCAATCAAACCGTACGACTTTCACACAAAAGTTTTGACATTTTTACATCTTTAGAGGGTTAGTTTCTAAAAATTCTTTTTTAGCACACCTTTATCGATCACAATTCCGATCTGTTATTGAGAATTTAATGCAAAATCCTAACAACACTGCTCGAACTGCTACTGCTTTTCTGACTGACTAATGAGGGACTTTTTGAAGCTATTGCATAGCTTCTATCGCGGGCCTTGAGCGTGGGGACCGAATCCAGAAATTCCGTAACGAAAAAACTTAATACGCTTGTCTCTTTAGTTCAGCAACCCGCCTTTAGGTGGTATTGGTTGTATTACATAAGTTGATAAAAAACGCTATGCAATAGCTTTACCGCGGCAGTCCCCGAGTGCCACACGTATTTTTTTTTTTTCATATCAATGAGTATACTCAAATCGCTGGCATTTCGTACCCTCTATAATTAAACTCCAGCAATCTTGATATTATACTCAGCTGCAAAAATACGTTTGTTTGTTTTGATTGCAAAAATTCTTCGTTTTGATGGCAACAGTCACATATTCCAGTTTATGACCGTTAAAACCTTTCAAAGTACATAAAACTTAGCATCTGTTCCTTTCATAAAGATTTTGATTAAGAAATATTTATTCTTATACTAATGTAATTTTGGCTATAAAATATACTAAAAAAAAACGATAGATAAATAAGAAGCTTTATTGATCACGAAAACTTTAACTGAGAAAAAAAAGGTACTTTAAGAAATATAATTGACAATCTAGTTTCACCCAGATACATACCATCACGCCTGTATTCCACGAAGTGATAGGCAGAGGTGTACTAATGTACACTCACAGTTCGCCGATATGTTTAATATCCTTACATAGTATAAAACAAAGTCGCTGTCGCTGTCTGTCCGTCCCTATGTATGCTTAAATCTTTAAAACTACGCAACGGATTTTGAAGCGGTTTTTTTTAATAGATAGAGTGATTCAAGAGGAATGTTTTAAGCTATTTAACATTCCGCTACGGCTCTTAGGAATAGGGCAACGCGGGTGAAACCGCGGCCGGGCCGCTAGTCATGTAATAAACCGGGCACAAATTCAAACTCCGAGGTGCTACTATGAATTACACAGAAAAACCCATTAACACTACTCGACCTGGGTATCGAGCCCTGCCTAATTAGGCTAGTGGTCGCGACTGCTACGCTAGAGAACTTGGATTCTATTCTCACGCCGAGCAAAGTATGTATACTTAGGGTTTTTCTATGACATTCACAATAGTAATAGTTTTTACCTGGGAGAGCCATGCTTCGGCACGAATCGGCCGGCTCGACCGGAGTGATACCACGGCCTCACAGAAAACCGGCGTCATACAACGCTTACGTTGTGTTTCGCCGAGTGAGTGAGGTTACCAGAGGCCCAATCCGCTTTTAAAAGGTCGGCAACGCACTTGTGAATCCTCTGGTGTTGCGGGTGTCCATGGGCGGCGGTAAACGCTTACCATAAGGCGATCCGTCTGCTCGTTTGCCCTCCTATCCTATAAAAAAAATAGCAGCTCGTAATTAGACCTTGTCTCCATGTAATGGCAATAGGCTCACCCCCTATTACATGGGACCTAAACATATCGGCGCACTGAGTGTGTACATTAGCTCACCTCTACCTACCGCTTCGGGGAATACAGGCGTGATGGCATATATGTTTACTTCAATTTGTAATCGTTTTGACAGAGCATTTTTTCCCGTAATGCTTTTGGAAGGATTCCATATATCAACACTAATCCAAATCATATTTTTCAGTGGCAGTCTGCTGACCCGCAACTTGGCGGATCTGGTGAAGAAGGAGCACTTCATTCTAGACAGCGAGTACCTCACCACACTGCTGGTGATCGTGCCCAAGTACGTATCTTTTTAGCCGACTTCACCTGAAGGAGGGTTATGTGTTTCGAGTGTATGTACACTCTGTAGCCTAAATGGCTTTATAGATTTTAGATTGAGAGGTGTCGATAGATTCGTCAGTTGTGAGAGTAACACTGAGTATATCGAAAACTAAAAATGTAGATAATATAAAAAAGTTACTTTAAAAAATCTAAAATCCCGACCGCCAAAAAAGAGCCATCTTTTTTGATGACAAGATGACCAATCATGCAGTCGGAGGCATTTTTCTATGTTTGTCAGCTGGACCGCCATCCATCTCATAAAAACTTCCAAATTCGGGACTCACCTATTGCTGTCATGAAGAAAAACTTTTTGGGAAATACTGATCTAATATGTATTGTTTTGGTAATGTTGTATTGACTGCCTCATTAGTCTAGTGGTCCCAAGCGCGACTGCTACGCTAGAGGTCCTGGGTTCGATCCCCAGGTCGGGCAAAGTGCTATTGAGTTTTTCTATGAAATTCTCAGTAGCAGCTCGGAGTCTGGATTTGTGCCCGGTAATGGCAATAGGCTCGCCCCCTATTACATGTTACCTAAACATACCGGCGATCTTTGGGTGTACATTAATACGCCTCTGTCTAACCCTTCGGGGAATACAGGCGTGATGGTATGTTATGTTCTGTAGGTCCATGTTTAACGACTGGAACGCGAACTACGAGAAGATCACCGACATGATCGTGCCTCGCTCCACCCAGCTCATCTACCAGGACAACGACTACGGACTGTTCTCCGTCACACTCTTCAAGAAGGTACCTTATTTTTTATATTTTTTTATATTCTTTGTATTGGTTAAGTCGGCAAACTACCTGACGAGCCACCTGATGGAGTTGCTGATGCATTGCCGAGCCTTAAGAGACTGCAGACTGCAGACTGACAGAGCCGCAGCAACCGAGGGAAACTGGCTCTCACACGCAAAAGTCGAAACACACACTAAGGTGCTTTACGATAGACTCCGACACAGTACCGTCTTTACCGTAAGGGCACACGGGGCACGAACGGCCCCCACTCTCAAAGGACCCCAAATGCCAGTTTATTCCCTTATAAAATAAATACTATTTACACAATAATCGATTCGATGTGTAAGAACACATGTCCGACCCGTGAAGGTATATGTATCGAGATCCTTAATCATTTCCACCTCACCAAAGTTTCATCGCAATAGGATGAATGGTTTAGCAATGCAAAGAGGACAAACAAATAAACAAACAAACATTAATTTTTATTTATTGTGTAGATATAGATAGAGTGCCGGATTACTTCTGAGAAGAAACACCAAAACAAACTTCATGGACAGAAGAATCATGTCACAAGAAAAATGGTCTCTTTTAAAGTCCAGACAGTAGTAGTAGCTTTATCATGATGATGGACGATGGTCACCCATCCACACACTGACCTGACCTGACCTGGTCTCAAAAGAACTGACAGCTGTAAGGAATATTTAAAAAAATTAAAATTACTTACCGTGCCATCTTTATATATTATGGAAATGGCTTTGTTTATCAGACATCATCCATCACTATTTACATTAGAGCTTAAATCACGAAATAGGAGCCACATGCATAATAATCTTACCAGGCAGTACAGAACTACTCTCTTTGGTAAAGTGTGTTTGTTATGGCCACAAAGATTTACAATATGATTCCCAATAACATAAAAGAATGTAGCAGTATTCACGTCTTTAAAAATAAACTATTCCAACTTCTTGTAGAAAATTGTTATTACTCAATTGATGATTTTCTATCGCCTAGACTCTTTTAATGTCTCATGTTTGCTTGACGATAATTTATTTGATGTTGATTGTCTTGTATACGTCCTGCATGACTAACAGTAATAATAAAATTCATAAGTATTTAATCTTCAATGGAATTAAAATTTTACAATCATTTTTGCAATATAATTATTAATAATTTGTGTGCCCTAGTGGCTGATCATGGTATGAACATAATAATTAAATATATAATTATATTATAATGAACACCTTTATGTAACCCATGTATCACAAATAAACGATTTGATTTGATTTGATTGATTTGATTTGACCCTAATATTTTGACATTGGTAGGTGGTGGACGAGTTCAAGCTGCATGCCCGCGAGCGCAAGTTCGTTGTGCGCGAGTTCTCGTACAACGAGGCGGACCTCGCCGCCGGCAAGAACGAGATCACCAAGCTCGTCACTGATAAGAAGAAGCAATTCGTAAGTACACCTGTACAGTAAAGGTGTGTGGGATATGAGGTCCAGCGAATGCGGGACAGCCTGTTATGGCGAATGTTAGGAAACCCCATAGTCATGCCTATAAGGCATGTGAAGGAAATTTTGGTGTTTAGGGTTCCGTACCCAAAGGCAGCAAATTCGGTCGTTGTATATATCACAGGAGTAAATAATCTGAATAGAGATAAAGCTTCATACAAACGCGCTATGATAGATAGAGACATGTTCATGAGGTTTTATCGGGTATCGAGAGAAACCGGTTTATACCGGCTCGGGCAGGGCTCATGCTCAGGGAGTCAGGGTTCAGGGTTAGTATTTTGATCTCGAAATAAACTTTGTTAACATTCTTGCGATTGTGAAGATGAGAGTAATTTGAATGTTTTCCAAAAGATTGCCTAGTGGTATGACTGTTGGACTGCCAAGTCAAAGGTCTCAAGTTCGAACCCAAGGCACCAACTCTGACTTCTCGAAGTCATGTGTGTATAAAATAATTAATTATCACGCGCTTAAACGGTGAAGGAAAACATCATGAGGAACCCTGCATGTCTGAGAGATTTTCTCGACGACGTGTGAAGTCTGCCAACCCGCACTAGGCTAGCGTGATGGACTAGAGCCTAATCCCTTTCTCTCTTCTGAGAGGAGACCCGTGCCCAGCAGTGGGGCAGTATAATGGGTTGATTATGTACCCAAAGGGTAAAACGGGACCCTATTACTAAGACTCTGTCTGACCGTTTGTCATCAGGCTGTATCTCATGAACCGTGATAGTTACACAGTTGAAATTTTCACGGATGATGTATTTCTGTTGCCGCTATTACAACAAATACTAAAAAACAGAATAAAATAAATATTTTAGGGGGCTCCTATACAAACAGACATGATACGCTACGGAACCCTTCGTGCGCGAGTCCGACTCGCACTTGGCCGGATTTTTGGGAATTGAAGTTACAGTATAGTAATAGTCGAAATAACAGTCTGAAAGTTGACCGCAAGTGGTTTTGCAGTGGTCAATTTTCAACCGACTTCAACAAAAAGGAGGAGGTTCTCAAATCGACTGTTTTTTTTTTATGTTTACCTCATAACTTTCGACTGGGTGAACCGATTTTGATGATTCTTTTATTATTTAAAATCTAGTGCTTCCCGCGTGGTTCCATTTTAATTTGGTCCAGTCCGACAGTGGCATCCATGAGAAAACCATATAAGTCTTAAATTTTCATTAAGTATGTGCGCGACAAATGGACGAAATTTTTTTTTTACTAGCTTTTGCCAGCGACTTCGTCCGCCTGGAATAGTTACTTTGTTCCCTAGTTCTTCGCCCGCGGTTTCACCTGCGTTGCCCCGTTCCTAAGGGTTGTAGCGTGATGTTTTATAGCTTGAAACCTTTCTCATGAATCACTCATTTTCCCAATATTTCCCTTCACTGCTCTGCTCCTATTGATCGTAGCGTGATGAAAAATATACTATAACCTGCCCAGGAGTATGAAGAACAATTGTACCAAGTTTCGTTGAAATCCGTCGAGTGGTTGTTGTTTCTATAACGAACATACAGACAGACAGACAGACAGACAGACAAAAATTCTACTGATTGCATTTTTGGCGTCAGTATCGATCACTAATCACCCGCTGATAGTTATTTTGGAAATATATTTCATGTACAGAATTGACCTCTCTACAGATTTATTATAAGTATAGATAGATAATATAAAATCTCGGTGTAGGGACAAATGAGATCTTAAATGTTTCACATTCATGTCTTTAATGATTTCGAAATATTTGTACAAAAACACTTGATTTTACATTTTCGAAACGAATAAGTGCGCTTAGTTATTTCGAGTGTACTGTACCTGAACGTGTAGGTAAAATCACTTATCTTTAATTCTTCTGTACGTGCGTTTATCATCTAACTCCTCCTAAACGGCTAGATCAATTTGAATTAAATTTTGCGTGTATATTTGGTTTGAAAATACAATTGGACCCGGTAGATGGCACTAGAATCGGGTTTTAGGTTTTTTTTTTATTTCAGGGCACGACAACATCTGTTGGCTCCGCTAGTATTATTAATATATTCTTATATGGGCCTAGAAAACAACAATAACACGATGTATTTCTCAGGGTCCCTTGGTGCGATGGTTGAAAGTGAACTTCTCCGAATGCTTCTGCGCCTGGATCCACGTGAAGGCGCTGCGTGTGTTTGTGGAGTCTGTGTTGAGGTAAGCTGCTACTGAGAGTTACTTTTTATAATCTTTTAGTTAAGCTTAGTTTATAAGTATACGTCGCTGCTTAAGGTTTTCTTACTATACATACAAATTAACATACAATATACCATCACGCCTGTATTCACCGAAGGGTTAGGCAGAGCTGAACTAATAATAATAATGAACATCCACAGTTCGCCGGCCATATTTAGGTCCATGTAATAGGGGGCGAGCCTATTGCCATTAAGCACAAATATGTCTAATTATAAGTGTTAGAAACCAGTAACACTGAATCGATCCCAGGCCTTCTAGCGTAGCAGTGGCGCTCAGGACCACTGGGCAGCCGGGCAGGATTATTATTGAGGATGTTTTATGGGGTCACTAATTTTTTATTGTCAATCAGTTTACAATTTACATAGATGTTGAACTCTGACACCCAAGCTCAGATTTAACTTGTGTTATGAATGTCAGGCTCGCATTTTAATGACATTATGATTGCAACATTCGAAGCGTTTAGAACAATATAACTATTACATTATATACTTATTTGTCCATGGTATTGTGTCTCATGTAAATTTATGTGAATTTCTGTTATCATGCGCGCGCGCGTGTGTATGTGTGTGTGTGGGTGTGTGTAAGTATGAGGGTATTGGGTAAGGTTTGCTATGTGTGTAGTTACTATGATATTCGTTATAAAAAGATATCCATTATCCACAGATACGGTTTGCCGGTGAACTTCCAAGCGGTGGTGATGGTCCCCTCGCGCAAGAACACCAAGAAGCTGCGCGAAGTGCTGCAGCAGCTGTACGCACACCTCGACCACTCCACGCACCAGAACGCGAGCAGCGCACAGGATGTGAGTGACCACCCAATTGACATTTCTAAATTATTATTCCACGAACACAAAAATACTGTTTCTTTGTTTTCCTATCCTAAGTTCCAAAACATTTTTAGTTTATTTTTTCATTTCGGAGAAAAAAAACAGAATACGTGTGATGACGTCACTTATACGGCAGAAACTGAAATTTTGTCGAAATAATAGTGAATCAACAACAAAATAGGTAATGTAAATCGTAATGCAGTGTCGTTTAACATCAGGCGATATGGCGGTCAAGCGTAAGCCTATCAAGAATAAAAGAAATGTAATGTAATAAATAAATACGATAGATGCCAACTGACAATGAGCCAATTTTTTCAAGGGTCAAAAATATAAATGTCATGTTAACGTTTAACCGTACAAATGACGTCATTTCGAAAGAATTTCTAAGTCGAAAATAAATGTGAAAATGAATGAATATCGGGAAAATACAAAATACGGGTATCCTATTTTGGGATCTAGTTTCAAATAAAATTATAATATATGGGTGTTAAAAGATGAAATGTCAATTCATAATAGACTAATTCATTCGACGGTAGCCTACTGGCGAGGGCGTTGGACTTGCGACAATGTGAATGGTGTTGGAAAACTCGAAACCAACCTATTGCACTACCAACGTGAACCCACTCGTAACACAAGCATTAAGCTTAGCACGAGGAGTTGTCAAGAATACTAGTAATGTGGGACCCACATTGTTAGAAAGCTTTTTTTAAAAAAAAGCAAATTAACAAAATACATAGGATTTTTACACCCCTTAACAGAAAGTAACTGTTATTTTAGTGAAGGAAAGTTATAATCTTAGCATGAAAAATGCAAAAAAAAATATATAAAAAAGTAACTATTTATCTGTTATCTTTTCACGGCTAAACTATTGTACAGATTTCTATATACCTAATTTTATAAGGAAAGTTACCATATTAAAAAAAAATAGTAAATAATCCTTTTAGGACGCTATCGTGCTAGTGAAACTTCGGACAATGGTATAATGTATAATGACGTGTTGTATTTACAGAATGCGGAGCTGGCCGGTCTCGGGTTCGGCTCGTCAGATTACTTCCCCTACGTGTTCTACAAGGTGAACGTGGACATGATCGAGAAGGCCTAAGTGCGCAGCTTCGCATCAAGCAACCCCTTATATTAGGTAAGGTTCAACACGGTAAACATCAACAACAGATGTCAACACCTCCGATTGTACCTTTATACTGCAACCAATCACAACGCGCTAAATTGACATAAGTCATATGTCAGAAAGGTTTCAGCCAATGAGATTGCAGTGGGTCGAGCGAAAGTGGCGCCCAAACAACAAACGCTTGTATGTTGAGTAATACAAAATTACCAGCGTTATTGGTATTTGGTAAAGTTATCAAAAAGTGCATCCGCATGTATTTATTTCCAGTGAAGTATTTTGAACGAAATGGTAGAATAGGAACGTAGATTAACGGTATCGGAATTCGAATAATAACAGAATTTGATTAAATTGTGTTTCAATTACGATTTATTTCGGTAAAGAGAAATTCGGTCCGCCGGACTCTTAAGACATTGTCAGTAGCGCTTCGGCGTCCAAAAATTTATCATGTAATTATGTTACTGGAACGAACAAGTGAAGTCTAAGACGCGCGTTCTTTTTTTAAATGGTGTATTGTTTTTTTTTGTTGCAGGTAATGTTACCAGGTTCTTTATCCTGTGTGTCCGACCAACCGTATTTGGTCACGCAATAGCATGAAGTTTCATCGTACAATTTATTTTACTTTATAGAGAACATATCTAAATATCTATCTATCCCCAAATTAGTATTGGCCCTTGAAAAAAAAAAGCATATTTTTCTATGTGTACAGATTTTTTTGACTCTTTTTTTGTGACAACTTTAAATCATATTTTTTTCGATATACAATGCAGGTTGTTGGTATAGATATTCGTGTAATTTATATAATGTGTTATTTATAAATAAGATGCCATTTTGAATTGAGAAAAAATTATAAAATTGTTGCAATAATCTTGATATGAAAGCTTTATGGCTTGATGTTTTGTTGAACGTTTAAACATGTTTAAATGAATTGAGTTCAGTATTAAACTTGAGTTGCGTAGAGTAGCGTGACGCATACAATGTATATTAAACGTAAATAACATCAGATGCAAAGCTATGTAAATAAGAACATTCCTCATACATGTGTGTAGTACATAATAAAATATTATTCAAGTTACTGTTTTTGATCGTTTTATTTTAACTGTTGTATTAATTAATACTTTCTAACGAACCTTATCGCTGGTATCCTCGAGTTATTTTTAACCGACTTCAAATTCTAAAAAAAGAAGAGGTTCATGTTCGGCTGTAGGTATGTATTTTTTTTGTGTCCATCTACAATTCGATCGAAATAACTGCGTGTCACAAGTAGTTAGTGGGCAATATAAAATTTTAATATAAAAACTAGAGATGTGGAGGGTCGAGGGCGTGTTGCTCCTCCAACCAAAGGGAGGATCCCCGACCAGGCGGGTGTTTGCCTGGCGGGCCACGGCCCGACGTTTGATGTCGGGCGGTTGTATATATCCAAGTTGCGTTGCAAACTTCACTTGCGCGATTCAGGACTTGTCCTCTAGTTTCTAAGTAGCGCGGTAGATGTCATTTTATAAGAATTAAAAAGAATAAGATTAAAACAATCATGGACAAAGGAGGTAGTAAGGCAACTCGGGGAGCGTTCAAGTATTACGTAACGCAATTTTTGCTCATTTTTGAGATTTTATTTATTATCATATAATTACACTGTTTTAAGTATGATTTTGAGATTTTTCAGATCTTTAAGATCTCTTTATTAATTTTTCACAGATAATATAGTGGAAGGAGAGGGGAGACCTTTGCCTTGCAGTGGGACGTTACAACTTTATTCTTATACTCTTTGAGTGGGTCACTACAGGCTTTTAACAATATTGATTTCAGCCTCAGTCACACAGTCTGGTATAAAGAACAGTTAAACCTTTTAAAACAAAACTTTTGTTTTGTACTTGTCTTTTTTTGTCTGGCGGTAAAGTGTAAGCCTATTGAATAAAAAAAATATCAAGATAGGTACCTAATAAAGAGTTTACATTCAGATAATTACAGTAAAAATTCAGGGCCGGATTAAGAGGTTTGGAGGCCCTGGGGCCGTTTAGGCGCGATTGGTCCAATTCGCGATTGGCCAAATCGCCCAATTCGCGATTGGTCCAATTCGCAATTCGTCCAATTCGCGGTTGGTCCAATTCGCAATTCGTCCATTTCGCGGTTGGTCCAATTCGCGATTAGTCCAATTCGCAATTAGTCCAATTCGCGATAAGTCCAATTCGCGATTAGGCCAATTCGCGATTGGTCCAATTCGCGATTGGGTCAATATATAATTGGTCTAGCATAAAGTATTAAAACAATAAAAAATAGCACGTTTAATGTACATAATGTATTATATGTATTTATTCATTATCATATAACAAACAATATCTTGGGTCACATGCTTTCGTAAAAAATGAAACAAATTAAATAAAAAATAAATGTAAGTAGTATAATACTTACTTGACATTGTGATTAATCAAGTATATATCAGATCTTACATCAAATACAGTACGATAAAAATATATATTTTTTCTCTTATTTATCACAATAGGTTAGGAGAGAAAGAACTATGACCATTATATATAAAAAAAAGTTAAAACTAATCACACCTACTTGACATTGTGAACATTATTTCA
This sequence comes from Acronicta aceris, assembly GCA_910591435.1. NCBI lineage: Eukaryota > Metazoa > Arthropoda > Insecta > Lepidoptera > Noctuidae > Acronicta > Acronicta aceris. Next base: position 1,635,057 of record OU342781.1, on the reverse strand, counting down.
TCAGATCTTTCATCAAATACATAATGAATATAACATTATTATTGATAGAATCTTAACGATGTCTGCGGTCTAGTGGTTAGAGTGTCAGAGTGCTGCTCGCGACGTCGTGGGTTCGCTTCCCACAAAACGCAAATATTTATGTGGAGAGCATAAGTATTTGCGTTTGTCTGGTAAATCTGGTATGGTTAGGATGATAAATATGTATTTACAAAAAAAGTATATAAGTATTATATCCATTGTTTAGTATCCATAGTACAAGCTATGTTAGTGCTAGTTTGGGACTAGATGGTGTTGAATCAAATGTCCCAGATAATCTTTTATCTCACATAATATATTATCATAATTTTGGAAACATTGTCCATTTTGGACCAACTGCGAATTGGACCAACCGCGAATTGGACCAACCGCGAATTGGAACAACCGCGAATTGGGCCAACTGCGACTTGGACCAACTGCGAATTTGACCAATCGCGTATTGGACCAATTGCTAATTGGACCAATCGCGAAATGGACCAACTGCGAACTGGACCAATCGTGAATTGGACCTCTTTTTGAACATTTGACCAATCGCGAATTGGACCAATCGCGCCTAAACGCCTGGGGCAACAAAGGAGTGGAGGCCCTTTGGCCCCTAATTATTTCCCAAATAACATGAAAACTCTGGAGGCCGCGGTCCCCTAAATCCAGTCCTAAGTAAATTATCTATACTTATAATAAATCTGTAGAGAGGTCAATTCTGTACATGAAAAATATTTCCAAAATAAATAAATAACTATCAGCGGGTGATTGGTGATCGATACTGACGCCAAAAATGCAATCAATAAAATTTTTGTCTGTCTGTCTGTATGTTCGTTATAGAAACAAAAAGCACTCGACGGATTTCAACGAAACTTGGTACAATTGTTCTTCATACTCCTGGGCAGGTTATAGTATACTTTTCATCACGCTACGATCAATAGGAGCGGAGCACAATGAAAAAATGTTGCAAAAACGGGAAAATTATTTGATTATTTTGTTCTGGCAAGTGACATGGGTCGTTGATAAAGCGGGCGTAGCCGCTGGCGGAAGCTAGTCATAAATAAACCGATTTTGATGTGAAAATATAAACAAACATTTTACATCTTAGGTAGCTAGGTAGGTACTATATTTTATCTTTACATCTTGTTTGGCTTTCTTGGTCTAAAGAAAACCCAACACTCGTTGCCCCTCACACCTACATAGTTCTCCTAGTCTGTCTTCCGATTCGGTAGTCATTTACTAATTTTGGTTTGCTGCTATATATTTTTAACCTCTGACGCAAAAAGAGGGGTGTTTGTGTGTATCATGTATATCTGTCTGTTGCATCATATCACCCAAACACTTATTGGACCAATTTTGATTCAGTTTCTTTTTGTGTGAAAGCTGACTTGATTAAGTTTCCTTAGTGAATTAACTAAGAAAATCTAGCCAGCCATCTAGTGTTTTCTGATTTGTGAAGGGATGTAAGCAACTTCCATGGAAATTTGATATCCTGTTACTTTAATGATATTGCAAGAACACATGGTAACCATGTCTTGATGTTGCGGAGATTTTTTAAATCTTAAATTTAATTTTATACATACCTGTTAAAGTTATACTGTTGGACTGCCAAGTCAAAGGTCTAGAGATCAAACCCAAGACATGCACCTTTGACTTTTTGAAGTCATGCATGTGCTTATTAATAGTTAATTATCATGCACTTAAACATTGAAGGAAAACATTGTGAGGAAACCTGCATGCCTGAGAGATTTTCTCAATGGCGTGTGAAGTCTGCCAACCTGCACTAGGCCAGCATGGTGGACTATAGCCTAATCCCTCTCATTCTGAGAGGAGACCCATGCCCAGCAGTGGGACAGTATAATGGGTTGATTACTTATGTTATACATACCTGTTTACTGATAGTATCGGCGATGTTGCACAGTTTCCTGTAAATTACTATACTCTGTTGCGCAGACTCTGCTTTATAGGGTATTTCGCCATGTCCCACTGGATACGGGTCAGGTAAAGGGAAGGTTTTTAAATTTAATTAATCTTATTTAGTAGGTAGCATGTAGGATCTCAGTTCAATAAAGTAGTCATATTTGTCTCAGTAGTTTTGATTTATAATACACAGGTGTACCTGAAATATGGTAAACAGTTAGAAATTAAAGAATGAGTAAGTTATGGACAAAAAGCACACTAATTGCAAAAATACCTAATTATGGTATACAAATCATTTATTTCCAAGGAATGCTTACAAATTATCTTACAATCTATGAATTACAAAGCACATTAGTCTTCCCATTCGTGGTCTTCCGTTTTGTTGTCGTCTTCTAACTTGTTTGATAAAACTGAGTCACCACCTTCATCCATTCTTTTGAAAAGCGAAGTCAATAACTTCTTGTTCAAATGATCCGTTTGGCTGATCTCTCTTGTCGGCTGATCCGGTATGTTCGCTGGGTTTACATTTACGGGCGCCGTTTTGTCGGGTGCAGGCATTTTGATTTTGTGAATCAGGAAATAAATATTCAAAACAATGACGACTTGAAACTTCCACAACAAAGAACTAATAAAGTACTTATACTACTACCAACCATAATTTTCTTTGATGGCGATACATTTCAGTATTCTTTACTAGTCTTGTCAATTTGGTTGGACTGTAATTAAAGACAGACAGACACAGTTTTTTCGGTTGTCAAATTTGACCGCTTGACGCTGTCCAACTGTCAATGCGCCGTTTGACAAACTTTCGCGTTTTGTTATCTCACACGGTTCTGAATTCTAATAATTTTATTTTATTATGTTTAAATGTACTTGTGTGTGAAATTAAATTTGAAAATCATGGAAAGTAAATTACGCTTCTTGTACAATGTATTCTCTATCGTTTTTCTATATCCCATTGCAAAGAAATCAGAACGTTCTTAGCTCATTTAATCTTATTTAACTGCTTCTGTTAGCACATTTATTTGAAATGTGTGATAATCATAAAAATTATCATAAAAAATAAAGTGAAAATAAAGTTACGTACTTAGTCACATAAAATCTTGTCGCATAGGTCGCGTTCATTTAATTCTTTATTCCAAATTTTTTTAGCTGTCATCCCATACTAAACGTTTCAGCCAGCGACATTTTTATCGGCTGGTGGTGGTGAAATTGGCCAAAGAAACGCCCTGAAAAGTTAGTAATTACGTCTAAATTAATATATACCTAATGATTAAATTCTTTATTAATCAGTAATCTCCAGTTTGAGTGCAGCAAATCAATGATAAATTGTGTTTCAATGTCGGCTAGTCTAATGCTCTTACATAACTTGGATCTAAGGACATAACCTGTATTTCTGTCATCTGATTATTGTGTTTTATATTTCAGAGCCTTAAAAATGTTGGGCCGTACAGCACCGGGTGTGTGCCAAGTGGTGGCTGTGGCCAACCAGCAGCAGAACAGGAATATGGCTACATTGAAAGCCATTTCCATCCGTCTGAAGTCTGTAAAGAACATTCAGAAAATTACCCAGTCCATGAAGATGGTGTCAGCTGCCAAGTAAGTGCTATGCCTTATTCATGGTAAAGTGTGGAATTATGGAATATATGTTTTGAAAATGGAATGTCACAAATAATTGATGCAAATGGTTATTGAAACTGACAATCCAGGTGTCAAGGTATTCTTACCCTTGCAATTTTTTTTATTGCGAGTTTACAGTCCTTTAAATTAAAATATGTACAAAAAAGAAGGTATTTATAGTGTTCTGAAGTAATTAATAATTTTTCTTTCTTGAAAAGGCCCCTGGATAAATAACTATCTTTCAATAAAGTTCAGATATGCCTACCTGCATTTAGTTGATTTAGTGACCATTCTACATAATGTCTCTCAAAGCTCAGGATTGAACTCCCAGTTTTTTTTTGTCAGATAGTAATTAATTATTAGTAGTTTGATAAAATTTTATTTATGAAACAATTGAGTATTTATGAACAAAAAAAAGACAAAAACATTTGGGAATTTCTTCATAGCATTGTACGGTTAAAATTACTGTGCATGCCTGATATTTACCACCGTAAAGCAGGTAAAAACAGGTACAAAAAATAGAAAAAAATTACAGATACAATAAAAAGCTATATGTAATAGTATGTATTAACCAAAATATAAGTGATTACTTTTAAATAATTTATCATTAAGTACATGTAAAAGGTGTTAAAGAGCCCTCTCCTCCTGTCGTAATTTGCTTTTTAGAATGCAATAAGTAGAAAACAGTTTTGAATATCTTTTGTGTTCGGAAGCTGAGACTTGCTTGATACTGGCTGAATTGAATGAATTGTGATTATTGTTTGGGAATTGATTGTCCTAATCAATTTTCTATAACTAGACTTGAAGTTTTATGCAATTAAATATTGTCAGAACAGCATATTCCATGGTGTGTAGAAGGAAATTGGATAGATTCAGGATTCTGTGTATATTTTTCATGTCGCCTATAGTATTCCACTCCTGAGCAAAGGGCTACAATTTCGGAAGTCAATGGCGAAAACGAAAAATCCGACCAAATCCGAGGCACCAACTTCTGCTAATGTTTTGCACATAACATTATTTTTTATATTTTTGAAGATTAAGTTATTTTATTTCAATATTTTAGTAGAGTTTTATGTACCTCATGATGTCTTCGTTAAGTTGGTTGTCACTTTTCTTGATATTGTGCTAGTGTATAATATAATCTTCTCAGGTACACCCGTGCCGAACGTGACTTGAAAGCCGCTCGGCCCTACGGCGAGGGTGCTGTGCAGTTCTACGAGAGGGCTGAGGTGAGTATGGTTTTTACGATAAAAGTATAAAATTATCATTATTTTGCCGCGATAGCTACTTTGACTTCATGCATGAATCTGAACAAGAAAGGATATTGACAATAAATTTTCAAAGGCCCCCCGCAGCATCAAGATATGGTCACCATGTCGTTGCGATATCATTGAAGTAGCAGGATACCAAATTTCAAATCGAATAGACCTGTGAAAGTTGCTCACATCCCTTCATGAACCAGAAAAGATCTGATAATCTGCAAACGGTTTGCCAGATTTTCTTAAATCATAACACTCGATCAAGTCACCTTCCAGACAAAAAAACGGTATCAAAATCGGTCTATTCGTTTAAGCGCTATGATGCAAAAGACAGATACACACATTAAACTTATAACACCCACTTTTTGTGCGGGGGGTTAAAAAAGTGATTTGAATATGGATAACAACCTCAGTTTACTAAGACTTAGCTAAAGTTAACTAGGATGATTAATTCCTAGTAATAATAGGCCTAACTGCCTACTTCACTATTTCTTTTATTAAAAAAATAAAAATAAAATCAGTTTCAAAATAAGGAAATTGTGTTTTATGTGTAAGGTTGCCGCGCCCGAGGGTGACCCCACGGAGCTGTACGTCGCCATGACCTCCGACAGAGGTATGACTTGCCACACTAAATATAAAAGCTATGGATTACTTGCGTACCAGTGTTGCGCTAAAGTTGCGTTAACTGTGCAACCGTTGCGCAAATACTGTTGGACTGCGCTAATGCTGCGCAAATCTTGTGAGGACTGTTCGAACTGAAGTAATGGTCTAGGATTATTAATTCCGTACTAGTGTTACACAAGTTCTACGGGCAAAGCCATACGACCGACTACTATGCGACCAGAAAAGCTATATTATGCACAGCTTAAAAATCTCAACAGTAATAAAATATTGAAATAAAACTATTTTTTTTTACGGATTTTATCGCGTTGTATTAATATTATTGAATTCCCGACGTATCGAATCCTTTACAGCATCCATGGTCACGGGCAGACTGATAGTAATAAAATATAATCTGGGATTGCTCTCGATTAATATTTTATTTATCAACTAGCTAATAGAGAGCAACTAGTTATAGCTTATTTTTTCTTAATATCTTGTATATTGACCCGTTACAATAATTTTTCAGGTTTTATATCTACTCAGATAATTTCCCCCCTTCCATTAAAGATAGACTAAAAACGCAATATTTGAACAGCCAATTAAACAAATTCCATGGTGTAGGTTTGTGCGGAGCCGTACACACCGGTGTGTCGAAGGTGATCCGCACACGGCTGTCTCAGCCGGGCGCCGAGAACATCAAGGTCATCTGTGTGGGAGATAAGTCACGAGGTATCCTGCAGCGACTCTACGGCAAGCACATCATCAGCGTCGCCAACGAGGTCAGTCTCAGTTTAAATTCAGTAAAAACATTTTTCTTCTAGAGTATGGATTCAATTGTCGAAATATTATACAAATGTCCTACGTGAGTGAAGCGGCTTCGCTACCTTAGTACCTAAGAGTTAAAACGATAAGTACCCTAAAAGTAGACCAGGCTCATAATTTCATAGAAATCCGTCAAGTAGATCTTGAGTTATAAGCAGACATACAATTTAAAAATCATTAATTTGGCTTCAGTATCGCTCAATTAGTCTCCTTCAATTTTTTCGCAATTACAGACACGACCATTCTACGGACTTATAATTATGTATAGATAATAATATGGCGAAATAGTTTACTTTTATGGATTTTATAGCGTTATAATTTTATTAAAGTAGCTTCTGCCCGCGACTTTGTCTGCGTGGACTTCAGAATTGGGTCCGACCTGAATAAGAAGTAGCCTATGTGTTATTCCAGGCTATAATCTATCTGTGTGCCAAATTTTATCGAGATCTGTTCAGCCGTTCTGGTGTGAAAGAGTAACAAACATCGATACATCCAAACTTTAAGGATACTTAAATTAGTAAGGATATAATAATAATTGTTTGTGTAACAGATCGGTCGTCTGCCCCCGACCTTCAACGACGCGTGCAAAATCGCCAACGCGATCCTGACCTCCGGCTACGAGTTCGGCTCCGGCAAGATCGTGTACAACAAGTTCCGTTCGGTGGTGTCCTACCAGCAGTCTGACCTGCCGCTCTTCAGCCAGAAGGCTGTTGAGGTAAGGAGTTTATTACTATACAGTTTATTATTATTTTTTATTACTATTAATAAAAAAAATATATACAGTTTATATAATGGTCTTATAAGATGCTGAAAATTAGGCCTCCATGACGGAAAGGGGCAATTTGAATGATTTTTGAAGTGTTGGGTGCATCAAGGTTAAGTGACCATTATAATAGAACTAGCTTCTACCGGCGACTTTGTCTGCGTGGTCTTCAGAATTGGGTCGGATCTGGATAAAAAGTAGTCTGTGTTATTCCAGACTATATCTGTGCCAAATGTCATCCAGATCCGTTCAGCCGTTCTGGCGTGAAAGATACAAACATCAAACATACTTACAAACTTTCACATTTATAATATTAGTAAGTAAAAAAATAACTAGCACTATATTTCAAAACTGACCTTTGCAGAACTCCTTTATCGCCCCCAATGCTTCAATTAACAATGTTGACAGTCTTTTTCAACCGTATTATTGTGCTCATAAGATTGTAAAACGATCAACCACCAATATCTCTGATACATAAAAGATTCCTGTTACATTATAGAGTGCTCCCAAACTGGCCACCTACGATTCTCTGGACGCCGACGTGATCCAGTCTTACATGGAGTTCTCCCTGTCCTCCATGCTGTTCTACGCGCTGAAGGAAGGAGCCTGCTCCGAGCAGTCCTCCCGTATGACGGCCATGGACAACGCCTCCAAGAACGCCGGAGAGATGATAGACAAACTCACCCTGACCTTCAACCGAACCCGCCAGGCCGTCATCACCAGAGAACTCATTGAGATCATCTCTGGTGCCGCTGCCCTGGATTAAACTGGCATTCTTATTCGTTTTGCTGAGATTTGGAATCAATTTTTAGATATTTTATTTACAAAAATCTACACATTTTTTTGGGGCATGTATCCGATCACAATTTTGGACAGCCATTATGGCGGGCTTTTCGGTTTGACATTTAGAAAATTCAACATAATTTGATCTCAACAAAACGATGTAGAAGTAATCTGATCATTATATAACACAATATTTATTATAACTTTCAAATATATCTGCAATAGTGTGTACATACGGAGCCGACATTCCCGATCGAGTGTTCAGTGTTTCGGTGGAAAATCGCAAATATCGCTTCACTGGCTTCAACATCTCTCACTGGATTGCGGGACACTCGCTCGATTCATTCTCTGGTGTTTTGCGAAATGTTGTTATGTAAGGATACAGTGGTGGTTAGCAATAAAGAACCGTTTTAGAATGAATTTCTTTTAATTATTTTACTTGTAACTACCGAAGTTCATAGAGATGAGGTCCAATACTTGTAGTTCCCAACAATTTCATCATCAGGTAAGCTAAAATTGCAATATTAATTTAAGATACCTACCACTTGCTCTTGTTGTATTACACCGGTATCGGTTTTTTTCATGATCACAATAATGATTTTAATGCGATATTTTGAATATCAAAATTACATATACCTAAGTAGTACTCCAGAGATAACAAGGCGCTTGTGAAGTTCGCCGCTGCAAACAGCCGCACAGCTCAAATTAAGTGTTCTTATGCTAAAATATCGAAATCAGTAAGGGCAATATTGACGAATTCCCCATTTTCATGGACTTTCATCGTCCGACACTTATTCTAAGATTATACATTATTATTTTTTCTGTAATGTGTAAATGTATATGTAATCCTGCCCGGAGTCGAATTTTTCCTTCACTAAAACCACGTTGGCGCTCTTTGCGGGAGGCCTACGATCAGCAGTGGACGGTACATTGTGGAATTACTAAATACTGGCAGTGGCTCTCCTTGCATATTTAAAGTAGATATAGTGAACGCGATGATTCCATCACGCTAATTCTTGAAGTGTGTTCATTGATGTGTGTGTGGTCTAACACAAAAAAAAATGGTTTATTTAAAATTTAATAAAATTGAGGAAAAATAATGTTACGGTTTTTCGGAGAAAATGAAATTCATTATTACTCGCTGTAAATTTTATTCTAACTTACAATCAAAATTAACATAGCAGTCTTAAGGTTAAAAATTATTCTAAAACTTGTGAAATGTTCCCAGCATGGAAACAACATGATTTACTTCATTTTGGCATCAACAATGTGAAATTATTTACAAAATGTATGAGATTATTGATATATTTAACAAAGGATTTCGAAGCTAGCATGCACGGATTATTTTCACCAGTTGCGGCAAACCGCATCGAATTGGCCGTGGAAAAAATCCTAAAATCATGTCATAGTGACAAGACAACTAATAGTGTTGGGGTAGTGAACGATTTTGCGCTATTAGCGAATGATAAAAATGGTTTAATTTAAATAGAACAAAAAATTCGTACCTGTGTAATACCTATGTGGAACATAAGAATAATTAATAATTTTGATATAAGTAATTTCCCTTGTTATTTTCTTCTAATAGAAATAAACTAAAAATAAAAATCATGTAATTTTACTTTTGACAGTTTATGTCATATCATAAGACAAATTTCTGCAATGTTTAATAGTGTATAACGTGTTGGTAAGACAAGTTACTAAAACTTAAAATGAAAGTTTGCATATAAGTATGTACTTACATTGCTTAAGTTCATTCAATTTCGTTCATTCTTTCACCACCTCACTATCTTTTTTTTGTCAAAAACTGGTAACCCTTCTACTGTCAAGTTACTGAATACAATTAAAGTAGAAGTATAGCTTTAGTGATTCTCTTATATACTCATCTTTTTCATATCAATGAATTAAGACGACATAGTAGAGATAAGATTTACTCCCAGAGACCCGACAGGAAGATAACGTTGTTGGCCTTCGAGGCAAAAGTTAAAAAGAATTAATTGAATTATTTCAAAGCCATTTAGATTTACTATGCTATCACTTCAGTTATTTCAAGATCGTAATATAAATTGTGTTGAGGTTTATTAGTTTACTAGTTAATGCCAGCTGTTACACGCGCATCCTAAAATACTTTTTTTTAGACGAAAGGTAGTACTTACTGTCTTTTCTTGACTTATCGAAATTTGTTCAGCGGTTTAGGTGGGAAAAAGTAACAGACAAACAGATAACCAGACAAGCAGTTACTTTCACATTTATGAATATAATTAAACCTTTTTTAACAGTCGTCTCACAAGCGTTTAACTAAACCCGTTAGTGCAACCGCATATCTAGCGCTTCGCTAGCACGTGCCCAGTATAAGATGAGACGTGGTGGAATGCGGAACAAGATCAAAATGTACTGAATTTGGTACAGCAAGCAACGCCACCAAGGACCGCCCACTTATACTGGGCAAGTAGACACTACGTTATATTTATTTCTAATTGCCTTATAATGTAAACATATTTTTTTAAATAATGAAATAATTCGTAGAAGTATCGCGCAATGAAAAAGCGTTAGCAAAATATACCTTATTTCTTTAAAATATGACTTAATTTAGGTGAGAACCATACTTCAAAAGTTGTTAAATTAATACGTAAGGACGTCATTTGAAATGGTTTCAATAAAAAATGTTGTTTACATTATAAAACTAAGAAAACCCGATGTATTTAATAATCATATAATAGTGCCTTTAAAATTCTTATTTGTGGTTGCATTAGTTAGATTTAAGCTTTAGATATGCTTTACATAATATACAGATTGTATGTACAATCTAAACATTGCATTGGGTGACCGAAAAACAAGTTTATAATAACTTCTTTTTTTTAAGTAGAATCCGAATGAAGTATCTTTTTTATTAAGATTCAGGCTCAGTTTTACTACATTTTAAGAAAGAAATTAAGAATAATATACACATTTTCTAAGATTAACTTTTAACATATCTTAAAAACACAAACGGTTCAAACAGGTCCTATCATAAAATATTGGATAACAAGTAACTATTAAATTTTCATTTATTATATATTATAATTATTGATCTATATTAGGTCACTACATATATAATATTAACAACATCTTTAAAGGGTTAGCAGAAGCATTCATTGTGAAATTAAGAAAATCTCAACATTAGAAGAAAAACCTTTCTGAAGTTTTTGCAAGGGGCTGCGCAATCGCAAGTCGTGTATCTCTCTTGCGTTCCGTTAATACATGTCATCTCTCGCTGTAGAAGACAGTCTCTACAATAAAAGTATCGTATTCATGTTGATTTTCTGAATTTTCAAACTTTATACGACTATCTGTACGAAGGTAAGCCATGCTTAAAATTACTAGCACTGAATAAGATATAAACATTTTATTTAAAAACTTCATTAGCTTAGCTTGGACTACAGCTTCTAGTACTAACATCCTAGTATTTTTCTCTCGCTCAAAGCTCAAGATAGACTTATACCTTTTTATGAGTCTACTTAAAAACTGTTTACTTAATCGTGAACAGTCACCCAAAATGCAGGACATAGCCAGAACGACTATGGTATGTAGCTAAACATTTACAACATTCATACATTTTAGTAGGTACCATTATTAATTATTATGGACCACGACACAATGACAGCTTCATGCATCCCCTATTAGGAATATCGTGATAATACATAATATTTGATACATAGAAGTGTGCTGTGCAACACTCCATGGCAATATAATTGTATTGAACGCATACAAGTCCATTGTAAATTGTAATAAAGCTACACTATGTACAGACCGCGACGCCGCCTGCGACGGAGATATTATTCACACATAATGTCATCTGAAATAAAAAGGAAATAAGTATTTTTTGGGATATTTCTGCATCGATTTGTCACTGACGGCACATGATATTGTATATACAGAGTATTATTATTTAAAAAATTACAGTGTCCCACTAGGATTGTCTCAATTATTGTGGGTAAGTTAACATTATTTACTCAGAATAGGGCCGATTTGTCTCATTAAAAAATAAAATTACGTAATACTCCGAATAAGGTTTTCAAGATTAAAAAACCCGGAAAGTTAGAAAAATCTGAGCGTTTTTTTGTAATAATTTGTTGAAAATTATTTCTGAAACATCTGTTGGGTCAGCTCGTACTTTCATAAATAAGACGAATAGAATATTGTCTTTCGACGGAGAAAGAGTCTGTAGAGGACTTTTTTAAGACTTGGTTCTCTATATTATACATTCTACCTCTTTACTATCATGTACTAGCGAGACGTTCGCAGCTTCGCTTGCATAAAATTTTCCCGTTACCTCCGGTAGATTAGAGAAAAATATTTTCTACAAACCTTGTCCCGACAAGAACGAACACAACAAAAAGTAATTATCCAATTTCTTTATACAAAGAACACCCTCCAAGTTTCAGGTCTCAACGATCAGCGGTTTAGGCTGTGCGTTGTTCCGTCAGTCAGTCATTCAGGACAAAGTATTATATATATATAGATTAGACTTCCTGTGTGCAGCTTAGTCTGTGTACTTAGATAATTTTCGTTTCTAAATAAACCATTCTCCCTGTACCTACATCATGGAGGTTTTATATCATAAAATGTGTTATGACTAATTTATAAAAAAGAAAACAATTGTCAAAATGTCAACAGCGAATGACAGCTGTACTATGGAATCATATGTGCGTGTATGTCAAACGCACGGTAGTGTGTGTGGATTTTTATACAAACTTTCAACCCCCTTTTCACCATATTAGGGGTTGAATTTCCAAAAATCTTTTCTTATTGCTCATTTACAGTGCTAAAGGACTCAACATGGAAACTTTCAGGGATCTAGCTCCTGTAGTTTCGGCTGTGCGTTGATACGTCAGTCAGTGAGCGCGGTTCTTCCTTATATATTATAGATAAGACATGTTGTCGGAAGGAAATATAGTTACAGTAGTGGTGTCACTCCCTGAGCGCGGGCAGGCGAGCGGGCGGCGTGCGCCACACGGCGGAGGAGGTGCGCTTGAGGCGCGCGCGCTCGATGTTGGGGAAGATGTCGCGCAGGTCCGGCGAGTGCACGCGCACGCTGAACAGACGGTCCACGTGCGCCGGCCCCACCTGGCTCTGGAGGTACAGCTGCTGCTTGCGGGCCTACGGGATACACTACATTATACATCTGCTTACAATGCTGCTTTAAAAATACTATGAACATAATATATAACCTTTTGATCACTTGTATCGCATTTATGTGGCAAATTTTTCTGTACCCCTACCGCTCGTGTCGAAAGAACATACATGATTTTTTCGTCCTATTAACTGCGTGGTACAACTAAAACCATTACCAAATAGCGATTATTATACACCGTCACCGTCGTAAGTCGTTTTAATGCCCATAGAACGGTATTATAATCATCATTAGGAATAACTTTTACTATGGAACCAACCCTGAAATCACGAAAAAAACAGTTGTTCCATATATTTTGTCGAGTTCAATGTACACAAATGTATAGAACAGCTGTTTTCTTTTTGTGATTTCAGGGTTGGTTCCATAGTAAAAAATATTGCTAATGATGAGTATAATACCATCCTTTCGACATTAAAACGACTTAAATGTGACGGTGTACAAGTGTACAATTACGTAATTTTTTTATCAATTTTTTATTATTTTATCGATTTGTAGCCGCGCGCTAGGGGCACGGCAATTGATATTTCACCAAGCGCTTAAAAGGTTAATAATATTTCAATTGTACTCCAATGACTGGATGGGGTCAACGCCCTGCCTATGATAGTCGATTTATTTATACCTACATTAAATTAAACATATAAAGAAACCCCCGACACCGCCATTTTGTGGCGGCGGCCATCTTGGACCGATTTTCATCAAACATAGCTAAGAATACTGCCGACTAATTCACTTTTCAAACAAAAAGAAATCAAAATCGGTTCATCCGTTCGGGAGCTACGATGACACAGACACGTCAAACTTATAACAACCCCGTCGATTTTGCGTCAAGAATTAAAAACACTTATTTTCATTTATACCAGCACGGCTGTATTACTTTCACGCTTTTCCCATAGGGAAGCAAGAACTACAGAATGCTATTTACCGCGATTATTGAAAGTAAATTATATATGTCTGCGACTTTCTCAAGCAGGATATGCACGTAAATCTTGCAAGTTCTGACCTTGGGGGTGCTCCATTCGGGCACGGGTCTCTCGACAGGTTCCTCGTCCTCATCAGAATTGAGGTACTGAAAACCGTCCTCCATGTAGGCGGGTGACAAGGCGGCGCCGCCCGGCCAGCCAGCTGGTGTGCCCGGAGTCTTCAGCGGCGTATGAGCTGCGTAACCATACAATATTATTCAATATTTTATTTTATTAGGATCTTCAACAAACAGTACACTTTACATGCTAAGTAACAGTAGGTACATTTAAATTTTAGACCATGTGCTTCTTTGTTTTATGAGAGTTCATGCAAAATGATACCAACCATTAATATTAACAAATATAGAGATTAAACTCTGTTAGTTTCAGTTATATACAGTGCCTGAGAAAAAATGGAAGGCAATGGGTTTGCAAAATAACGTTTCCTTCTAACGCAGTCGGATAAATAAAGAGAGCTATTAATAAAAAATATGCTTCAATTGAAAAAGTTATAAAGCTAATTAAATGTGAAATTTGTGAGGTCGAACCCAAAATCTCTAGCGTAGCAGTCGCGCTAACGACCACTAGACTAAAGAGACAAACAAAATGGGGACTTTATGAAGTTAGCTAAAAATAAGAAAAACTAATTTATTTTCTGCACTAATAAACGAATTACTGGATACTAACATTTATCTTCCATTTTATGTTTCATCTTCTGTTTCTCGATGTACTCCTTCTGTCTCTTCTCGATTACTTTTGCCATTATCGCCGCTTCTTTCTTTACACTATAAGTAAAAAACAGGTCATATTTTTTAATTATTCACTCAACCAATTAAAAAGAAAATTAATCAGCTGACAACAGATCAAATTCAGCAGACATGGGTTTCACTTTTTTCTACCTACTGAAGTTAAAATTTCCTGAACTACAGTGTAGCATGTAAGTATCCAGGCAAGACAACACAAAGCTAAAACAGATGTCAGCACTGGGGAAGACAACGCAAAGCTAAAATAGAACAGCTCCTCTGACTTTACCTACGACAACCAATTAAAACGTGCTATATTGACATTAGCAATGATGTCAAATAGCATTCGGCCAATAGGACAGCATTGGTCAGACCATAGGTGGTGCCATTAGTTCCTTAGGAATCTACTCCATTTAATAAAATTTTCTCAAGTTAACTGGTATTTCTAGTAAAAATAACAACACTTAGGGCCGATTTTTCCATCACAAGATAACTTTATCGGAGAAATAAATTCGAATTTTTGACAGTTTTTCTATAAAAAATCTGTCAAACGTCAATTTTATTCCTCAGTTTACGGCCGATTTTCCATCGCCAGATAACACGGAGGAATAAATTCGAATATTCGAGTTTTTCTATACAAAATCTGTCAAACGTCAATTTTATTCCTCAGTTTCGTTTTTGGTGCTAAAAACTAATGCTGTTCCTTTCTCGTGTGTTTATGTAGAATCTGTATGGCGCACCTTTGACTTCACATCATCATCATGCATCACTGTGTATACCTTTGTCTAGCAGAAATACAAAATTATTTTAAAATTGACTTTAATTTTGTTTTCGTTAACTGGCTTTATTTTTATTAAACATTTTTGTGAAGTCAAAAAGAAGTATACACCCAAGTAGCCTATTTATTACCGTTTCAAATGAGGCAATAGCTAATCATTTCAGTATGTGATACTAACACGGCGGCCTCCTCGAGTTGTTTCCGTCGCGCCTCGTCAGCGCGGCGCTGTTCCTCGGCGAGGCGCTGTTGCCTCGCGTGTTCCTCGGCGCGCCGCCTTTCTTCCGTTTCCGCTACTTTACGCGCTAGCTCTTGCTTTTTCTAGAAATTATAATTTTATATTAGTAGACAGTAGTAGTTAGTGGTTTTTTATGAAGCTCGATTACCGCGAAAGAATGATTAATATTGCAAAGACTATAGATTGCAGTGGATTCCGAAATACATAGATGTTCGAAGTATTTTGAATTCTTTGCCAAACATGAGATACATACAATCACGCCTGTATTCCCGAAAGAGTTAGGCAGAAGTGTACTAACATACACTCACAGTTTAACAGTTAAGGTCCCACGTAATTGAGGTTGAGCTTCTCGCTAAAATGAACCAACTAGCAGCCCGCGGTTTCACCCGCGTTGCCCTGTTTTTAAGAGTCGTAGCGTGATGATAAATAGCTTAAAACTTTCCTCATGAATCACCATCCATTAGCGAAAACCGCATGAAAATCCAATCAGTAGTTTTCAAGTATCAAGGATCAAATTTTTTAGTTTATCCCAAACAGACAGACGGGGCAGGGGACTTTTTTTATTATGTAAGGATTTAGAAATAAAACTGTGAATCGGTTTCTTCTAGGCAAGCGCACTCCATCGTAGATCGCCGTCTCGCTTAACATCAGGCGAACTGACGGTCAAGCGAAAGCCTACCACGAATAAAAAAACACTACTTTTTACGGATTTTATCGCGTTGTATGTATGGATAGTAAATTAAATATAGAGGTTACCCGTTCGGCCTCCTTGAGTCTCTCGAGCTTGCCCAGGTCGGCGTGCGCCTGCTTCTCTCGGCGGTCGCGGGCGGCGGCGTGCATGGCGGCGCGCCTCTCCCTCTCGGCCGCCTCTCGCGCCGCGGCCGCCGCAGCCATCTTCTCCTCACGTTTTCTTAAGATTCAAAAGGTTTTATGTTCAGTTCATTTACAGTTTAAGCTGGCCTCCTATGATAAATGACGTATGAATGGATTGATGATGAGTGAGATTGGACTTCCTAGTTTACATAACATACCATCACGCCTGTATTACCCAAAGGGTTAGGCAGAGCTCATGGATTTGCTTACGCCCCAGGTATTCTATTCCGGAGAATGGATGGATGGAAATCACGACACTCACGAATTTCAATGTCAACGTTGTTCAAGTGCAAATGATTTTATTTCAAACTAGCTTTTGCCAGCGACTTCGTCCGCGTGGAATAGTTACTTTGTTCCCTAGTTCTTCGCCCGCGGTTTCAACTGCGTTGCCCCGTTCCTAAGGGTTGTAGCGTGATGTTTTATAGCTTGAAACCTTTCTCATGAAACACTCAATTTCCCAACATTTCCCTTCACTGCTCTGCTCCTATTGATCGTAGCGTGATGAAAAGTATACTATAACCTGCCCAGGAGTATGAAGAACAATTGTACCAAGTTTCGTTGAAATCCGTCGAGTGGTTTTTGTTTCTATAACAAACATACAGACAGACAGACAGACAGACAAAAATTTTACTGATTGCATTTTTGGCGTCAGTATCGATCACTAATCACCCGCTGATAGTTATTTTGGAAATATATTTCATGTACAGAATTGACCTCTCTACAGATTTATTATAAGTATAGATAAGATTTTGTTCAATACTTGATGAATATAAAATAAATGACATACAAGCCCAACTTATTTTTTCTCGTGTTACTTGTCTATTATAAAGAAGTAAATTGTATAAAATTACTTATTGAACACAAAATAAATAAATTCCACAAAAATATGCATTCAGCTAATTTATTTATACGTGGTAGTTTCAAACAATGACGTCGACGGGACCCAACGAACTAGCTGTTACCGGAATACAATACCTGTTCTACTATGGCAGAGGTGTACTATTGTACACTCAGTTCGCCGGTATGGTTAGGTCCCATGCGGGCGAGGCTATTATCCATTAACCGCCCAGTTTACGCAGGACGATAATGGAGAATATGCCAAGTCTAAGGCTTACCTCTTCTGCAACTCTCTTTTAGCCTCGAGCATGGCTTCCTTCTTCTTCCTGGCGTCCTCTCTCTCCCGCTTGAGTTCCTCGGCCTCCCGCGCTTTGTTGATGCCGCTGAGCTTGGACGTGGTCGCGGGGACCGACTTTGTCGTCGTCGTCGTCACCACGTTGGCGCGCAGCTTTGTCGCCGAACTTGATATCTGGATTTAAAAAAGCAAATGTTTTATTTCAATTAGACCATTATTACAGGTACTTGTCAAAATAAATAAAAACTCATTGCCCTCTGGCATTGCAGAATCTTCTCCGATTAATAAAAAACCCCTTATAGAAAAATCGTATCTAAATTGGTGAAGCAGTTTTGGAGATACATCTATTTAGATAATCTAATTTAGGCGAATCATTCGTTTTCGTGGTGGGTAAAAAAAATGTTGCACTACTAATATTATAAACGTGGAAGTTTGTGAGTATGGATGTATGAATGTTTGTTACTCTTTCACGCCAGAACGGCTGAACGGATCTGGATGAAATTTGGTACACGGATAGATTATAGCCTGGAATAACACAGACTACTTTTTATCCAGGTCGGACCCAATCCTGAAGTCCACGCAGACAAAGTCGCAGACAGAATCTAGTATCCCATAAATTATAATAACTGTGACCGCCTGAAGTCGCAAGTGACAACTATGTACTGTAAATTTTAATATAAAATCTCGGACTGTACAATAAGGCAATTATTATTAGATTCGTTAAATGTTTCGCGTTCGTGATTATTGTCCATACTAATTTCGACGTTATTTACAGGATCATTGTATTCAAGATATTTTACATGCGCGGCCCTATTTTTTTTTTAAAGACTGCATGATCATACCTGTGGATGTTTGCCGTTGAAAATCATGTTGTTCATCTTGTTGAGCGTCTCCGCTGACAACACCGGCTTCACTATCTTGTCGGGCGGCGTCTGCGTGTTGTTTTCTTCTTGCTCCTCCTGATAAATAAGTAACAATAATAAAAGCAATTATTTAAAAATATTATGAACGACCCGCCCGCGGTTTCACCCGCGTTGCCCCATTCCTGAGAGTCGTAGCGTAATGTTAAATAGCTTAAAACCTTCCTCTTGAATCATTCTATCTATAAAAAAAAAAACCGTTGCGTAGTTTTAAAGATCTAAGCATACGGACGGACAGACAGCGGGAAACGGCTTTGTTTTATACAATGTAGTGAAGCCATTACGAAAAAAAAATATTATTAAACCAAATATTAATTACAAGACACGATTTTTGTATTATGAGAGCTTCCATAATATATTCTAAAACTGATTTTAATTTTGTTTCATCAACTGTTATTTTATTAAGCTATTGCATAGCTTCTATCGCGGGCCTTGAGCGTGGGGACCGAATCCAGAAATTCCGTAACGAAAAAAACCTAACACGCTTGTCTCTTTAGTTCAGCAACCCGCCTTTAGGTGGCATTGGTTGTATTACATAAGTTGATAAAAACCAATGCCACCTAAAGGCGGGTTGCTGAACTAAAGAGAAATACGCTTGTCTCTTTAGTTCAGCAACCCGCCTTTAGGTGGCATTGGTTGTATTACATAAGTTGATAAAAAACGCTATGCAATAGCTTTACCGCGGCAGTCCCCGAGTGCCACACGTATTTTTTTATAATTTTTTTTTTATGTGGCTGTAATCAGTCAACTAGCCTTCTTGTTTTGTTTGACCATTAAAATGTTGGAAAAATAATATTGGACGATTACAATGGGTTTTACCTTTTTAGCCATAGCTCTCGTCTTGGTCCTGGTGACTCTGGAAGCTAACTCCTCAAATTGCTGTACCTTCTCCTTCACTGCAGATCTACAATAATAAATATAGAGTAAAAATAAATATTATAACTTATGTTGTGAAAACATAACATACCATCAAACTTGTATTCCGTAGATGCTTGCAGAGGTGTATTAATGTAAAAAAGGGAGAAAATGTAATAAAAACAGCTGTTTTGCGCATGTGAGACGAGTTGTGGGCTATTATAACATTTTTAATATGTCGACTTACGTGGGTTGTAATTGTGGCGGTTGCTGTTTAGGCGGGGTGTGCATCTCCGGAGTATCACTGTCGTCCGTCAGAAGGGAGTTGTCGTCTGTCAGATTCACTTGTTTGGGATCTGGAACGATGTTACAGTAAATATCCTTACTGATATTATAAACGTGAATGTTTGTGAGTACGAGTATCACTAAGGTGGTAAACAAGTAAACGGCCCGCCTGATGGTTTACGCAGCCTATGGAGGCTTGCAACACCAGGGATATAACTCGCGCGTTGCCGACTCTGTAAATTAAGGAGGTTATAGTTGGGCTTGCAGCATAGAAGACATTCTGCAAGACAGCGGCGGTAACAAAACACCACCAGTCCCCCACACTGCTAACACAACGCTTCCTCATGGAGCTCTGGCGACCTTGCTCACCGTTAGGAACATAACTTATCACGGAGCTATGTTATTTGACTACGATTTTCAACTAACAAGTACATACTCCTCTGTTCAGACTATAAGCTCCGTAATAACTGATGACAATACAAGACGTACCTTTATCAATCACTACTGTGGCGTCCATTACATTGTTCTGTGGTTTATCTAGCACGAGAGTGTCTCTGGCAGCCGGATGTATCACCATTGTTTCATTCATGTTGTGCTGTAAATGATAAAATATTATTATTTCTGTAAATATATCTTGTCACGACGTAACAAAATTTTGTACTACCATGGATGTAACTATCTATTGTCAAATTCATGGATTGTCAACATACCTAATTTAGGCCTTTCTGAAAATCATCGCTGCAGCAACTATACGGCTGCGGCATCAGTTGAAATTGGCGCCATATTTTGGCGTCGCACGCTTTTATGATTTTTATTTTATGAGACGTGCTTGACTCCTACCGAAACGACTGGCCCTCATTAACAGAGAACAGTGTAGCAGTTGTGTTTATAACCACTAGATTAATGAGACAGTCAGTTTTTGGTAAAAGTAGAGTACTAAATATTGCTTTTTGTATTAACGACTAGCTTCTGCCCGCGACTTTGTTTGTGCGGACAGAATTGGGTCCGACCTGGACAAAAAGTAGACTATATGTTATTGCAGACCATAATCTATATCTGTGCCAAGTTGCATCCAGATACGTTGAGCCGTTTTGGTGTGTAAGAGTAACAAACATCCATACTCACAAACTTTCCTGTTTATAATATTAGTAAGGATGGTGATTATAAAATTGATAAATATCCAGTTTGTATTGTCCCACTACAGGGCAAAGGCAAAAAAACAGTATTTTGTATATTTTATTTTAGTTCAACAGTAAAAAGTGTAATGTAGGGAAAAACAGTATAATATTGTTTTCAACAGTATAGTTGGCAACCCTATACCCGTACAGCTAGTAAAAAATAAAAATGTTACTCACAATATTCTTTGGGGTGACCGGCGCATGGTTATATAAACCATTGGGTAACACCACAGTTTTGTCCATGTCGGTCAATGTGCCCAGTACCCGCGTCTTATCCAACGCATCTATTTCATCTAAATTCAACCTCACTACTTCAACAACAGGGTCCTTTTTGCCTTTCTCTGTAGCTTTCTTAGGTATTTCTTTTTGTAATATCGGCGATGATACTTCGGGCTGTGAGATGCGCTCTTCTTTGGGCGTTATTTTTGTTCCTTCAGTTTTTGTTGTTGATTCTTGTGGTACTGGGGGTGGTGTGACATTTTGAGGTACCTCTTCGGGTTTCTCACTAAAAATAAAAAGGGAAAGGAGTCAGACTAATTATAATGAACTTGTTTAAGAAAAGATAGAATTGTATATATTTGGAATGTTTAGATACCAACGAAATTCATATGGAACCATTTTGGAAGATTTTCTATTCAATGAGATAGTAATTATTATTTACTAGCTATAATAGCTGTACCTATTCCGATCTCTACTTATCACACACGGATGTACGCATGAACATGCACATACACATGCAGAGAATTCAGAACCTCCAATTTTTTAAGATGGTTAAAACAATACATAATAGCCACTGGTTATGTTTTGTTTCACTAAGTGTGTAAAATTATATACATTCAAATACAGTTGAATAATATGTAATACTTACGCAGCTTTTTGTCCTCTCCTCGTCCTCTTCGGGCGAGGTTTCTCAGGAGGTGAAGCTAAAACAAAAACATATTGCAGAAACTCTTATTTGCTTTTGTCAAAGGAGTGGATGAGCCACCTGATGGTAAGTAGTCATCGTCGCCCATGGACACTAACAACACCAGAGGAGTTGTTGATGTAACTGAGCCTTACGCCGCAGCAATCGAGGGGGGAACTAATAAAAATATGTAGTTTATTGCTAGAAAAGTAACAACAGTAGTATAGCTTGTATCTTGAGGCTCAGGGGCCGTATTATGACGTGTTAACGCCGTCATTTTTAGGTTGTAAGAAAGAGATGACGCTATTTAATATGTAGAGCGGCATCTCTTTCTCACAACGTAAAAATGATGGCGTTAACACGTCATAATACGGCCCCAAGGATGTGATTATAAAGAGATAGATTGTTACTACAAATATACCTGGCATGGCAATGATTGCTACTTTTAATTCATTTTGATTTGTTTTTGTTTTTTACCCGAATAATAAAATGCCAGGGTATGTTCATGAACACTCTAACTACTGATTATAACATAAACTCACCAAATGAAATGAAACTACTTTTTACGGATTTTCAATAGAGAAGATGGCTGGGTCTTACCATCTGCTTGGAACCCCATTATAAATTCTATTAAATCTAAATGCAAGCCCAAAACTGCAAGACCAAAGGACAATATGAGCTCGTTCTGTGTGTAATATGTGTGTGTAAAATGTAAGGTAGCTGTTAGTAATTGTAACATTAAGACATCCAACACCTCAGTCTACCCGTGACCATGGATGCTGTAGATCCGAAACGTCATCATCAACGTTATACAACGCGATAAAATCTGTAGAAGTAGTTTTACTTCAATGTCTAATATTCGCGTGTCAGAAACCAGTATAAACTCACCCAATCCATTTTCTTGTGGTGCAGCATTTTTCTCAGGTTCAGGTGCTGACACTTCTGACACTTTCTGTAAATATTATCAGTTTTTTCGTAAAGTACATGGTAGAATAATACAGGTAGTCTCTTCCCACGGTTACATCACGATCAATGCTGCCGTTGATTGACATCTTCAGAGATTTTAAATTCATAAAACAGATAACTTACTAACTTATTTTAGTAAAGGAAAAATTCAATCGCGGGCAGGATTCGAACCTGCTTCTCCTGGTTGGATACACCAGACGCTCTGACCTCTAAGCCACCGCGAGCCCCACCCGCCGATTGAAATTTTGCCTTCACATTCTGAATTTACGTCATAAGGTGACGACTTACTAGCCTACATTTTTTTATCACATGTTGTGACGGTCACCCATCTATAGATTGACCGCTGTAAGCGCAACTTATCCTTGTAGATCGGTTGAGTCGCGTAGTTATTAGCCACAAGCCTTTTATATTACTTCAACCAGTCTACAAATCTCTATTCTGCATAGTAGTTACTAGAGGTCCTGGGTTCGAATCCTAGGTGGAGCGATGTGTTATTGGGTTTTTCTATGAAATTATCAGAGCTCGCAGTTTAGATTTGTGCCTGTCAATGACAATAAGCTCGCCGCTGTTTGTTTACATTAGTACACTTCTGCCTAACCTTTTCGGTGAATACAGGCGTGATGGTATGGTATGTATGTATGTGGCTTACCTTCTTGGCTCTCGTCCGCTTGGGCCTGGGTTCTGCGGGTGGGGCCGGTTCTTCGGCATCGGTCTGCCGCGTGCTGCGGGAACTGGCGCGAGTCGACCGCGCCGATGGGACCACTGCATTCCACTGATAGCTTAGTACAATGTCCATCGGACAACCAAGTCAAAGGCCTTGAGTACGAATCCAAGGCACGGCACCTCTGATTTTTCGGTATCATGTGCATAATAATTAACGGTGAAGGAAAACATCGTGAGGAAATCTGCAAGCCTGACAGATTTTCTCGATGGCGTTATAATTGATTGACTGCCTCATTAGACTAGTGGTCCCAAGCGCGACTACTACGCTAGAGGTTCAGGGATCGATCCCCAAGTCAAGCAAGTGTTATTGGGTTTTTCTATGAAATTCTCAATAGCAACTCGGAGTCTAGATTTGTGCCTGGTTAATGGCAATCATCATCATCATCATATCAGCCAACAGAAGTCCACTGCTGAAGACAGGCCTCCCACAAAGACCTCCACAGCGATTGGTCACATGCTGCCTGCATTTCATTTATTTAATAACTTTAAGTGTTTTATGGCCTAAAGCCTTATACAACAATGTAGTTACAAATTAGGGATGGACATATAGATTATATTCTCACCAGGTGGCGCCACGGTGTCAATAGTCTGTTTCTTGGTTCTGGTGTTATGTCTCCTGCCTGAAGCTTCCTCCTGGCCGCTCTCGTCTGCCTTCTCCTTCGCAACTGCTTTGCGTGGCTCTACACGATAAGGAATTTTAGTAATAAAACTAGCTTACACCTCTTTGGTGGGATAGAGGTTTATTATGACGTCACTTTAAAAAAAAGTACTTTTTTCGGGCTGTTATTTTTGTCTTGTGACTCATAATAAACTTTCATTCACCCGCAAGTTCCTCTGGATGGATTTATTCACAGTAAAATATAGCTTACAGCACCCTCATATTATTTTTTGATTCATGGCATATTATAATAACTAACCATTGCATTGCATTAGACTGTCATTTGATTCTAGAATACTATACTTACTTGGGACAGGGGCAATTGGCGGTGGCATAGCAATCTCATCCTTACTCATCTCCTGTTTAACTTCAATGTCCAATGGCAAGGATTCTGTGTCCATTGGCTCTGGTGGCAGTGAAATCTTTTCTTGTTTAACTGTTGGAAAAAATATTTTATAAACAATCAACTGTATAATTTTATTAAATATTATAATCTCATGGATCGTCTGCCATCTGGGGATGGGGTGAGGTATGTGGGACTAGTACCAACTCCAAACGGCACATGCCTTCTTTTGCCCGAGTCACCGCTATGGGATTCATCGCGATCGTGACAGGCGCCGCCTACTGGGGCCATTGTCTGGTCGGCGGACTCCCCAAGTCAGCCGCCCGCAGGCCACAGCTAATCATAGCCAAATTCTAGCTATGTGCTGATAAGTGCCAATTGCGTGATCTATTGTTGGTTGTCAGCCCGTTTGGTGTACCAGTTAAGGTGGTAACCTCGCCACAAGTTGTGCTGCATATTGTTGCTTCGATTCCCACCAGAGGCAAATATTTGTGTGTTCTACAGATATATGTTTGTGAAAGAAAAAAGAAAGAAGAGTATTGTGCTTTGTTTGTTAATTTTATTATATGTTGCTGAATCGTAGTTCAAACACAATTCAATCAAATTGTGTTATTATTCGGAATCCATTTCTATTAGTCTAGTCTCCTATCCTACCGTTCCATGCAAACTATTTCAATTGTAAGTGAATGTGATTTCTGCTAACTTCACGAAGTTTCCACCGGTTTTCCGGTTGTTTAGACATAATGGTAGAGTAGGAACCTAGATTGATGGTATCCAAATAACACAATATGATTAAATTGTGTTTGAATTATGATTTATTTTGGTATTACGTTTGTATGGGCCATTCAGCGTCTGCCGGCATAATTAATGCCTGTTTTTTTAATTGTGACTATCCTCCACACTGCTATAATATTATGTATAAACTAGCGGCCCGGTACGTGCTTCGCTACGTATAAAGCGAAATACAGCGGACAGCGGACAAAACCATTCCCAGATCCCCAATTTCATCAAAATCGGTCCAGTCGTTTGATCTAAACCATTCCCAGATCCCCTTGAACACACACAAAAAATTTCATCAAAATCGGTCCAGTCGTTTGAGAGAAGTTCAGGGACATACACACTCACAGAAGAATTATATATATAAAGATGTACACCACTGTTACAATACATACTCTGTATATTGAGTGGTGGTTCAGCATTCTCCTTGTCATCCTCCTTGGGTCGTCGGGTGCGGGAAGACTTCTCCGTGTCCTCGCGACGCAGCTTCTGATTTAAGTTTACATTCACCTGTCGAACACAAAGTAGTTTAGTTCTATAACGTGTTATGTATTATAACCTGTGATCGGAATAGGTAGAGCTATTTTGGTTCATTGACCGCAAACATATATGTTAATATGGACATACCCCAGGATTTCGACTACAATCCCGGGATTTAAAAAATAAATGAATGTAGGAAACAGAAAAATGTTATAGTTTGTTTTAAGTAAACCATTGCACACGCGACGTTGCCAAACTTACATCAACAACATCGGATGTCCGAAGTTGAAAAAGTTCAATGCGCACACACCCGTTGTTGCCGTCCTTGCAGGATGCATAACACAGCTTGTGGAAACAAAAGAGAACAATTGCGGGAATGCGGGACACTCTTTGCCTAACGACAAGTATGTATCGTCTCTTTCTAACATAATTACAATTTTCTATTAGCAATAAATTCCGGGACGTAGGGCCTGTCCATATTATTACATCATACCACAAGTACCAAAAATAACTCTACCTATTCCGATCTCTGATTAGAACCTTTGATGCCGCATCAAAACAGAAAAAGCGTACCCTCAGCACCAAACTTCCGAATTTCCTAAAGAAATCTGTCACCAAGTGGTGACTGTGGCATGCTGGGGGCATTTTGGTTTGTTGTCTATACATGATTGTGGCACTCAAAAGGTAACTAATGCAATATGATGTCACACTGGCATCCTGGAAGGATTAGGCAGGCACCTATTCATCAGGATTATCTTTTAAAGAAAAATAAAACTTTATGGAAGTTTAAAATATTTGACTTGAATCTCTGAATGCAACGTCATAACAAAAAAAGGGTGCCCTCAGCACCAGCAGGCTTACTCTTGAAAATAATACAATACCAATCCAAACGTGATCCGATTCCAATGTCAATTTGGCTGTCGGGCGATTTCGTACTCTTGAGCACAAATCCGTTAACCTTGTATCGGCATCCTGATTGGCCAATGGTTGGGTTGTTACCCAATCCTATTTAGTTCACTCAATCACCGCGCAATATTGAAACAATTTGGCGCTAGTCTCAGATTCAAGAGTATGAAACTTGACGAAACGGCACAATTCCAATGTCGATGTATCGGAATTGAGTTCAAGAGTAAGCCCCCAGGCCCTGAATTTCCTTTACAAATCTGTCACCTAGTACTGCCACACTTAGGTTTATCTTCTATACACGACTGTGGCAATCAAAAGGTTAAAGGTACATTATTTGTATAATAAATTATTGATATTGTGTAACTGTCTGCCTGATAATAAAGTATTAAGTAATATCCATACTAATATTATAAAATGTGAAAGTAAGTGTTTGTTATGTTTTCACACCTAAACTGCTGAATGAATTTTGGACCTTGGAGCCTTCTCCAATACTCTTTTGAGATAATATTGGCAACAGCTAAATGTATTTACCTGTTTACTAATAATACCCTGTGCTTTAACTGAAGCGTTTCTCTTCTGCCTCTTATCTTGTTCTGGGCTAAACATATCATCCACCTCATGTTTGCTGCGTTTCTTGGATGTCCGGCGAGGCTTGTCTGTATTGCTCTCAGAGGAACTGCGTCCAGTTGTGAGGTCATAAGTTGATTTACTGCTAGACTTGCTTTTTGTACCGTCTGATTGTGGAGATTTAGCTGATCCATCTGAAATTTAAAAAATAACACATAACATACATGTTTTCCTCGAAGGGTTAGGCAGAGCTGTAATAATGTAGACTCACATTTAGCCAATATGTTCAGGTCCCATGTCATAGAAGGTGAGTCTATTGTCATTAACCAATCACTAATATAAACTCAGAGTTGCTATAAAGCATTTTGTAAATGTCCCCAATTACACTGCTTGACATGGGAATAAAACTGAGGACCAGTAGTATAGCAGTTACACTAAGGATTACTACTAGACAGCAGAAAATTTCGTTAAAATTAATAGTGTTATTGCCAAATTTACAATGTGTGATGAATTGATGATGCTTTCTTATTGAATTTTTTATCTATGGTTACCCCTAAACATAACACTAAGGTCACAGATAAAGAGTCAAATAATTTATTAAAAATTCTAGAACTGACTGATTGCCTGTGTGTTGTGCAATATTTTATGGTTCAGTAGTATTTTGTAGAAACACAAGATTGTATTCCTTCATGATAAGAAAAAACCATCCTTCTGATGCAGTCGGATAAAAACACTCCTATATTGGATAATATTATTAACATGGATAATATACACTAGTACTGCTACTAGGCTAGGTCCTGATTTGTATTATATGAACTAATTGTTGATAACACAAGTATCCATATCAACAATAGACGAGAAAAGCAGTTAAATCAGAACTTAAGAAGAGATTCTCTGAGTTTGTTTCTTCAAGCTTTTAAATAGGGAAATCGGCCAGCCTTGTCTAGTGTTAAAAAATAAAAAAAACTATAACTTGAAAACTGTATTTAAAAGATCTATTTGCAGAAATAAATAATGTTTATCATGATTTTAAATCCAATAAGCCTCACACAAATTGATTGTAGAGTTTGTTTACATGTACTAGAAAGTGCATAATAGAAAAAAATATAGGGAAATATGGTTAGTTGAACATACCTAACTATAAATGGATTCAAAGGACTGACACAAAATCATATGGTTGCATTGACATATTACTTTTTACATTTAAGTAGGTCAATTTAAAGAAAGTATTTTATATCATTGAATATCCATTTACCTTCATCCTCGTGGATACTTTGAAGGGTCGTCATAGGATTTTTATCTTTTTGAGTCCTCTCCCGCGCCTTTCCTCGTCCATTTTGGAACTCTTCTTCAAATTTATCAAAACTTTCGAACGCGGCCTGCAAATCACAACAATTATAACTTCCAGACACAACAGCAGACACTGCTTCGTATTTCCACTACACTTTCGATGCAATTAGAGCAATAGAAACACTAATAAAATCAATACGAAGGTAGCAGAAACGCAATTTCACTAACACAGTTTTTTACAAACGCACATATTACCTTGAGGTCATCATTGAAGTTACGTGTAAAAGCGTTAGATATCTCACTGATTTTCGGCAACAATTCACTAAAAATAGACATAACTGTAATATAAAATCAGCTTTTCAAAAACTTTAATTAGTTTGACAAACGCCATAAAACACTACACGATCGAAAACCGTTTGAAATTGAAAAGACGGCTAGCCAACATTCCGCGACTTTTAGACGTTGCGATGCGTTTCGATTCCATTAGTTCGGATATGCATACCAGCTGAGATTAGATTATTGTTTAGTTACGGTATTACATATTTATAAATATTAATTAATTTGCATAATCACGTATGTACATCTGCCCGACTTAAAAATATAGTATAATTTTCAATTAAAATCTCGTTATTTTCAAAATAACTAAAATCTTTAACATCCTAGCTATGGTACATCATGTGCTAAAGGCGCCCTCTAGAGCCACTTACAATTATCTTTGTCTTGTTGAATTCAACCCATAAGTTTACTACTGTATGTACTTTAGGGTGAATCCCTTCTCCGAAAAGTTAAAAGTTTTATGTCACTACTTATAGATGGAGTTTTTATAAATTTGATATTTTTGTACTTATCAAGTCAAAAACATTATTTTCTAACTTTACACTGTATACTCAAGTCAATACAAGTCCCCCCAGTTTCAATTAATATTTCTGGGAAGATTTAGACAAGTACACTAGTCTTCTTCTTCCAATAATTCATACATTCCATTGACCTATTCACGGACAATATTCACGAATGCGTTTTTATATTAAAATTTACCACGGCAAAACCATTTGCGGATTTATTTATTTATTTGATCTTACAAGCTAACAGATGTCACATCCAAAACGCTTACAAGATTAATTACAGTTGAATTAAGTATACCTAGCTGAATATATTACACAAGCTCAATCGAATGGTACACTAGATTTTTATAAAATAACAATAATAAAAAAATATCGATTCAATATCAATTTACCGATTTATTATTTCATTAGCAACATACCGATATATCGGAAGCTGTCAGTCTAATTAATCGATTGATTGCCTAGCTAAATTTAAATTACTACCCATGCTGATTAAACAGTGAACATTTCTACATAAATTCAACTCGCGTTTGCTAATTAATTTAATAAATTCTAAATATTTTAAGCGTGACGGTTGCACTACATACATACATAATCAACGCATTATACTGTCCCACTGCTAGGCACGGGTCTCCTATCAGAACGAGAGGGATTAGGCTATTACATTCTTTATACAAAAAAAACACAGATACAGATGATATACCTAAGTACAGATAAACAGATATTTCACAGATACAGAAAGGCTTCAAAGTTTCTAACCACAGATTTACTAATAATTCTTCAAACTGATAATATTTACTCAGCTTTTTAGGGTTCCGGATGGAAAAGCTATAAAGACAGACTGCGGTGCGGTGTAATGGTGGCTCCCAATACCAAATCTGACAGTAGATTTGCTTACCAGAGATAGGATTTTGACTAAGTTCCTTACCTACAAGTAATGTCAAAATACTGTCTATAATAGTTATGCAAATCTATCGACGGATTTGTTATTCGAACCGGCCGATAGATTAGAGGACTTCAAAACGACACCTCGGTGACTATCCATCTATCTTTTAAATTCTATCGACTTATTTAATTCGAGAATCGAATAGCAGGAAGATTATGAAAGTTCGTTATTAAGTACCTACGTAACCCATTTATTTAATTCTATCTCTGTGTTAATAAATGAATCCATACTACTTTCTAGGTCATGATTTATATCAATAACTAAATCGATGTCCATACATATGTACCTACCTAGTTGAGGAAAAATTCTTCCAATCATTTAGCTTGGCTGCCCGGTGCCTGACCAATTTCGGTTAGCAGAAAGTGGCGTATCGTACGCATTTTGCTTGCAGTAGGGACGTTGCTATGTAATAATTATTATTCTAGATTTGCCATCGAGGAATGGTGCTGTTTTTTTCTAACTTTAGCCTTCATTGTTGCAATAGACAGTTGGCAAAGCCCGTAAAATTTTAAAACAAAATGAAAAAATCTGGGGCAATGCCAGGCTGTCAGAGCAGTGTTGCCGTGGTAAAACCTAAATTTGCGTCTACCCATTCCCTCCTCCACCCAAGTAAGCAATAAACTACTCTGTTGATTGCAAGATGTTTCAAAAAAGGGATTTCTTTTCAATGGTCTATATTAGTTTTTACCACATGCTCGATTGGCAAGATACCTCCCTACCCAGATTTGTTAATCTCAACGTGCACATTGTAGACGCGAGATTGTAGTAAATATCTAAGTAATTCCGATGATAATACCTACAGTTATCTGATGACTATCACTTGACGCCGCTCCCTACATCCTATGCGCCATTCTGGGCTCTTGCCCACGTTGCACCATCCTCGTTGCGCTACTGTTCTGGGGTCAATATAGGTTCCGTGACATTTAAGTCCTTTTAGAGCCGAAAGGACGGTATTATAGTCATCATTAGGAATACTTTATACTACCCTGAAATCACGAAAAAAACAGCTGTACCATACAAATTTTGTCGAGTTCAGTGTACACAAATGTACGGAACAGCTGTCTTTTTTGCTGAAAAGCAAGTAAATAGGATTGGGAAACGACCCAACCATTGACCAAACAGGATGCCGATACAAGGTTAACGGATTTGTGCTCAAGAGTACGAAATCGCCCAACAGCCACATTGACATTGGAATCGGATCACGTTTGGATTGGTATTGTATTGGTTTCAAGAGTAAGCCTGCAGGGTTGGTTCCATAGTAAAAGGTATTCCTAATGATTAGTATAATACCGTCCTTTCGGCTCTAAAAGGACTTAAATGTCACGGTGTATAATATTATGAAAAGAGTCGGTTCTATTGGTAATACATCTTTGTTTTAACTCGCACAAGTTTGGCGATGTTCCGGGGGTTGGGTCTCAGACGCGCCATCGCGTCGCCACTCGCTGTTTGATAAATAAAACTTTTAATGATCGGTAAAATCACAGTCGGACCACTACCCGCCATCTTGTGAGTTTCCGTTACTTAGTTGTTTTATTTCAATACTTAGGTACTTATTGGTAAGTTGGTTAAAGTTTAGAAAATGAAATGAAGGTTTTATTTAAAAATAATAATATTTATGGGAATTTAGTTTTTGCCCGCGGTTTCGCTCGCCTCCCAAAGTAGTTTTTTAGACAAAAGGTTATGAGGACATAAGTATGCCCCTATGCCTAGCACCTATGTCCTTTTCCGAGCTCTAATATAAGTATCTCTTTACCAAAATTCATCAGAATTGCGGGGAAAAGTAACAAACAGATAGTTATTTTTGCATTTATAATAATTACTTAGCATGGATGTGTACCTAAGTAAGTAGTCATCGCCGCCCATAGACACTTGCAACGCCTAAGGACTTACTGATGCGTTGTCAAGTTTCTACATTACTATACTCTTTGGTCTCTACGGACTGCAGATTGCCAGAGCCGCAACAACCGAGGCGGGAATGGAACGCGCAAAAGTCGAAACGTAACCAAGGTCCTTTATGACAGACTCCGACGTAAGGGTGGTCGCCAGTCAGTCAGACCCCAAAAGTCATCATTCATTATTGCTCGTTGGTAGAAAAATCAATTTCTAATTTGTCGAACGCTATGGTTTTATAATGAAGTTCGCTGAAGGCACGTGTGACGTCATTGCTGTCATGGTGGATCACCCCATGAGTTAATGGAGCGTGGTGACATACATACATTATTCATCGTTCTTCTTTATATATAGGCGGGTTGGCGACCTGCCTGTCTGTGGTGCAGCTTTATAAGTACTTACCTACATACATTTTACTATACTAGCTGTTGCTCGCGGTTCTCTCGCGTCCCAAAAGGATTTACCTCCTATCAAAATTAAATATAGGTACACCAGATTTTAAGCCAAACTTCTAGCAATACATTGGTGAAAATGAAAACTGCAATACAAAAAAATGTTGTTTTGGCTGCGTTCCTATGACTGAGACCGCATATTCGTTTTTTTTTTCAATATCTATTATGTACAGACATCGCGTTGTTACAATATATATAAGTATATAGTGCCTATATATTATGTATTTACCTATAGATTAGCCATAGGAAAATTGAAAGAAAGCGAGGAAGTGGAAGACCCGGATGAAGGTTGAAAATGAAGGAAAAAATGTGAATTGATTGAATCGTATCAAGAGGTCATACAGAAGGCAGATAGAGAACTGGCGCTTGCTCCAGTCCACTGACAAGAACTGGGTATTTAAACAGGCCACTTTTGATGATTACAGGCCACTTTTGATGATTATCAATAAGATAAACAACGCAAATATAATGCATGGTTTACTAACCCTGTAGCATATTTGCACAGACTTTGAGACTATAACCATTATTGAGGAAATCGTCCTTAGTTAGCTAAAGACGATTTCTACAATATTGGATAAAGTCGACGTTCGTCACCCGCTTTAAAAATAAACAGGGAAACAGAAATATCACTTATTTCTATCTACACGTGGGAGACCCATACCACGGCCTCACAGAAAACCGGCGTCAAACAACGCTTACGTTGTGTTTCGCCGAGTGAGTGAGGTTACCGGGGGCCCAATCCCCTTTTAAAAGGCAGGCAACGCTCTTGTGACTCCTCTAGTGTTGCAAGTGTCCATGGGCGGCGGTAATTGCTTACCATCAGGCGATCCGTCTGGTCGTTTGTCCCCCTATCCCAAAAAAAAAGAAATCTATCTTGCCCTGTTTATTTTTACCCGTCAAATATTAAGCTTCCAGTCTAAATCCACTAACAGGCCTGAAGCCACTAACAGCCCTATAGCCTGATTGCTTTGATGGTATAAAATACTAATGTTCACCATTTAGAGTAGAAGATAAGTACCCAGTATCTCAACAAAGTCACATTCATTCTACGTTGATTGCTAGTTGCTAACAAGAATCATATCTAAGTAATATTATTTACTAGCCTTTGCCAGCGACTTCGTCCGCGGGAAATAGTTACTTTGTTCCCTAGTTCTTCGCCCGCGGTTTCACCTGCGTTGCCCCGTTCCTAAGGGTTGTAGCGTGATGTTTTATAGCTTGAAACCTTTCTCATGAATCACTCATTTTCCCAACATTTCCCTTCACTGCTCTGCTCCTATTGATCGTAGCGTGATGAAAAGTATACTATAACCTACCTAGTAGTATGAAGAACAATTGTACCAAGTTTCGTTGAAATCCGTCGAGTGGTTTTTGTTTCTATAACGAACATACAGACAGACAGACAGACAAAAATTTTACTGATTGCATTTTTGGCGTCAGTATCGATCACTAATCCCGCTGATAGTTATTTTGGAAATATATTTCATGTACAGAATTGACCTCTCTACAGATTTATTATAAGTATAGATATTGAAATGTTGGTAATCACGCACGACAGCCACGTTGAGAAAAGTTTGTTCTATTTTCAGCACCAAAAAGGGTTGTTGCTTTTGTAGAAAAAAAAACGAACCTATGAAAATGTTTCATAGTTTACAGTCACGTCAGAGGTTACGCTACTGAACTCGCTTCGTTTTTCCTGAGCGTATCTACGTAATTAAAAATGTTTCGAAAACGTAACAAGTAGAAACGAGCTCAGAATGGAGATATTTCGCTATCTTTTTGTACGTGAGCTGGGGAACGGGGATTTTTTAATGTTGCCCGTTCAGAAAATAGCGGGAATCTGAATGTTTTGGCGCGAAATAGCGAATGTATTTTTTAGGTGAATGCGTGGGCCCGCCTTTCCTTCGCGACCAAAGATTTCTTGGATTGTATGGATTTCTTGTTAGCAGATATCCATTAACATTTTGATGAGTATTTAGTTATGTCTATTTATTAAAGGCGTTTCAATTGCTATCCTTTGGACACAAATCCAACCTCTTAACTTCTGTTGAGAATTTCCCAATAGAAAAACACAAAATAACGTAGCCGGGGCTGAGCATTGAACCCATGACCTCATGTTCGGCGGCCGCGCTTACGTACGAGATCATTAAGCAGCACAACGTAGGTACGGATGATTAAAAAAAAACTGTTCAACAGTAACCTAATCAAAAAAAAAGCCAAGCCCAAATAAAAAGTTCAAAACACAAATAAGTATAATTATGGTAGACTCGTTGATTACGGCCTTATCGCTTCCTCACGAAGTACAATAAAATTAGGTAATAGTATTTTATACTCTAAAAAAGTCATATGTATTCAAAGATGGTGACTCTGGTCAATGTTCCGTGGGTCAATATCACTAAAATACGGTTGCCAGTTGTAAATCCCTCCGTGATGGATGTCAAATTCAATTGATTGCCGGATGTATGTTCTGGTTTTCATCAGCCGCAAGCTATTTTGGTTTGATTCGATACACGGTCCGTTTATACCATTTAAGTTATCGATTTTTTACCACAGTTTTTGATGCAAACTTTTGTTAGGTACAAATATTTTAAAATGGTGCACAAGATGAATGTTCTCTATTTGAAATATTGTTCAATATATGTTCTGTATAACGTCTGGATAAAATTTAAATTACTATTATTATCTATAGAACGAAAAC
Source organism: Acronicta aceris (assembly GCA_910591435.1). Lineage (NCBI taxonomy): Eukaryota > Metazoa > Arthropoda > Insecta > Lepidoptera > Noctuidae > Acronicta > Acronicta aceris. The sequence continues at coordinate 1,599,702 of OU342781.1, read as the reverse complement.
AATTTCATTAATTAGAAATATGAAACCTTTTTGCAAGAAATAACCGTAACAGTTAGGTAATATCACAAAAATTGCAGAATTCCCAAGCATTATCGAAAAAATCTAAAGATTGCCTTCATTAAAACCAGAAGGGTACGGTCCAAAAAGGATATACTTTTAGCGTAAATTAATTCAATAGAACCTTTTAGATATTATTGGGTATCATTGGGATATCTCCAGGCGGGGTATTTTTTGTAAAAGCGCTGTGACGGATACCTAGGGGCGAACACTTAGCACTGTATTGTCTTATTGGGCTTAGAAATAGTGCGGGGAAAATGTCGATAACTTCTGATATTATTTATCACGCTACAGAAAAATCTGTGAGTAACCTACCTCTATAAAATAAATATGAAAGTAAGTGAATATCAAAGTTCCTTAATCTTTAATTAACTTAATCCTATAATTTATGTATAATATTAAGAAACGGCTTAACAATGGTATATGTATAGTTAATGGAGTTAAATTTGGGTATTTGGTGTTCAGTTTAGTATGTTTATTTTTCCGCGTCTCATAAACTACAGGTGATCATAATTATTATGAGAATTTCGATAATCTTAATACCTACCAGCAACTTTTAACCTTTTTTGTATCGACCTTGGACGGACATTGTTACACTGTATCATGATTAATATTTTACATAAAAAAACAATTCTGCTTTGAAAGTCCTATGCTCAAGTCGAATCTAAGTTGAACTAAAACTTTGAACATTAAAATCAAAACTACGCGGTGTCAGATGTTATCGTCGAAAGTTTAGAAACTTATGTTTCACAAATAATAATTTTAAACACCGTCATAAAAACTTTACTTTAGGAATGTCTATTTTTCAATTGCCGGTCACATTGATCATGTTCATAAGAAAGATTGATTGAATTATAGAGATATAATGGAGTGTACCTAAGTTCTATACGCTCGTTGTAATTCGGTTCCACAACGCCATTCAGATAGGCATTTCTTAAGAGCCGAGAAAATATCTGACTTGCTTGGTGGTTGGACATCTTGGGGTCTGACTGAGTGGTAACCTTACGTCGGAGACTGTTGTACAGTACGCGCGGCATAAGTTGGCCGGAGTGAAGTTCGCCGTTTTAATGCGCAGTGGATTGTTTACGTTAAAAATTGTGTACTGCGCAACCAAAAACTGACAAACAGCTAACTTCAGTTCGGCCAAGTTATGTCGCGCGTACTGTAAAACACGTCGGTGTGTGTTTGGACTTTTGCGCGTATAAGCCCGTTCCCTCTCGGATGCTGGGCTCTGGTAGTCTACAGTAGTCAGGGCTCTAAAAGCTCGTCTACTTTTCTGGTGTTGCATGTGTCCGCGGGTGGCGGCGGCGATGACTACTTATACTATCAGGTGGCTCGTCTGCTTTACCGACATAATCAATAAAAAAATATATACATTACCTATGTAGTATTTTATTTTATTACTTTAGGAAAACTTACAGCTAATACAAAAAAAGAACGAAGTGAGTAGATATTAGAAAATGACAGATACATGGTGACAATAATAAAATATGCATATGATAGAAAATAAAATTGATTTGCCTGCACTGAGATTGACTACTTTTTTCACATTTTCCTAATATTACCTGTTAGGAGACTCCGTTCTTCTGTAACGCTGTGTTAAATAAACACACAATTAAAATATCGATAATAACAACTTCACACCCCTACGCTCGGATTCGCTCCTCATAAATAAAATATAGGTCGCGCCAGGTGATGGGTCCCACGTAAGAGGGGTCCACCTGCGGACGACGACCGGCAACGATCGATGCGAGCGCAACCAAATTTAAACATTTATATTTTTAGTAGTGGACCGCATGGTCGATGTTCTAATTTTTTTAATTAGGGTTTTTTACTTGTCTTCGGTTTTAGGCTGAATGCGTCATATCTTGCTGTGTTTTGGAAATTAAAACTGAAGTGATTTTGATTAGCGCTTGAAATGATTGTAGTGTAAATTTTACCTAGATTATAATTTTTATAGGTTCGGTAAATTCCTATATAAGGCCGATAAAATAATCCTTACTAATATTATAAACGTGAAAGTTTGTGAGTATGGATAGATCTTTGTTACTATTTCACGCCAGGACGGCTGAACGGATTTGGATGAAATTGGGCACACAGATGTGGAATAACACATAAACTACTTTTTATCCAGGTCGGATCAATCCTGAAGTCAACGCAGACAAAGTCGCGGGTAGAAGCTAGTAAATCATATTAACAAGCCGTTTATTAACATTTTATACTAATTAGTTACCTACAGTTATGCAAGTAGGCATATTTGATTGACTAAATTAATAATATTTTGTTACAAATCATTAATCACTGCATGGCCGTTCGAAATATGTATTAATTTGTCATTTTAAACACCTATAGGTAGTTGATTTGTAAATGAAAATCATTGAGATTGACAAATTAATGTGTCAGTACGATGACATGTTTTAGATAATACCTACTTAATCATATTTATTACTAGCTTATACCCGCGGCTTCGCTCGCGTTGATGTCTTTAAATAACTGTTAAAGTTATAATCATTATCATTAGAAAGTAAATAAAATAAGGGGAAATGTACAAACGCACTTTAAAAATAATGGTTTCACAGTATCTAAGGTCATGTACGTAGCACTCGCAACCGGCGCGTATGTATGAGAAGATGTATGAATGTGGAAGAAGCAAAAGAAAGAAGTATGCAAGAATCGTAGCAAGCGGCGGTGTTAGTAATATTAGAATTTAACCCTATTGAGTGACTTTTAGGATGGTGCCTCTCTACCCTTCCGTTTCCTTTCTCTATTCTCCATGATTCACATACTGTGTGTGTACCGCATTTCGCAATAAAACTAATTTGTTTATTATTGTTTTGTCTTTAGTTTCTGCCTACCCCTGTTGGAGAAAGGCTTGAGTGTATGTATGTATGTAAGTTTTACACTTTAAAATGTTTAGCTTTAAAAATATAAACATTAACTGTTTTGAATTGCTTTTTGTTTATGAATCTCTCATTTATTGTTTTAAAAGTGCATCCGAAATAGCTGTTACTATAACTATTTAATTGAATAGTGAGCTGACTGCCGATATTTAAACTTCATTTCGCAATAATTTTGTACACATACCTAAATATGTCAAAGGGATCTCCATAGTAAGCATTTCCCTATTTATTACTATATTCTTTGGTAAGCAGTTCTACAGTAAACATCTCCATGGTAACAATCTCAATAGTAAATTTCTATTTGCTAAGAAATAACAAACTGGCAGCGCACGTCAAATAATGAGTTCTAAAGGCAAATTTTTGATACCTTGTGTTACATTATTGTAACTTTCGTAGGGATCTATAATTAAGAAAAAATAAAAATACAGCCTATTTTGCTCGCCGATAATGCAGCTTTCTATTGATGAAAGAATTTTTATAATCGATTTAGTGGTTTAAGGGTGAAAGTGTAACAAACAAACGTAGAGTTCAGCAGACGAAATAGTTCTGCCTACTTATATGAAGTTAGTCATTCCGAACGGTCGCATAGGTGAAATCACTCTTATCACATGTTTTTATGCAAAAATATCGAAATTTTTAAGAATGCGAAACATTTTAGACCCCAACTGTCGTGTCACCGAGAATTTACCACTGCAATACCACTTGCAGACAACTTCAGACATGCACAGTTATTTCGAACCATAGCACTTTTCTACCCTTCTAACGATGTCGATCTACATGGCAAAACGTTATCGTTACACTTAAAGAACGTAACTATAACATAATAGATCCTGATAGAAGCTATTGTTAGCCTGCCGGTGGACCGTCTCCATGGTGGTCTCTGATATGTTCGTTCGTAGTGGTAGTGAAGGATAATCATCATTATCACATCACATCAGCCAAAAGATGTCCACTGAAAGCTGAGTGCCATCTCTTTCCCTTGTGGACATGAGACACATTATTTGTTTGTTTTTTATTATTTAACTAGCGACCCGCCCGCGGTTTCACCCGCGTTGCCCCTTTCCCAAGAGTCGTAGCGTAATGTTAAATAGCTTAAAACCTTCCTCTTGAATCACTCTATCTATTTAAAAAAACCGCTTTAAAATCTGTTGCGTAGTTTTAAAGATTTAAGCATACATAGGGACGGACAGACAGCGACAGCGACTTTGTTTCATACTATGTAGTGATTTGTTAACTTTATCTAAGTATTTGTATGTTACGTAATTAGTTTAATTTTTTTCGAAAGGAATAAATAGATTTTTTTTCTTTCACTGCTGAACAAAGGCCTCCTCCAAAAACATTAACAAGAACCGGCTACATGCCGCCTGCATCCAATGACTCCCAGTGACCTTCATCAGGACGTCCGACCATCTCGTTGGAGCGATCTCCAACGAGGTGGTCGGACGCACCGGAAAACGCAATGTGGGACGACTCCCTCACTGCGTTTTCCGGTGCGTGGCATCCACTCGAAAACCCTTCGGCACCAGCGGTCATCAGTTCTATGAGGTATGTGCCCCGCCCACTGCCACTTATGCTAATCCTTTGCAGTGAGTAATATAATGCGCAGCAATGTACAGCTGTGATAGCCTAGTGGTATAACCGTTGGACTGCCAAGTCAAAGGTCTCGAGTTCGAACCCAAGGCACGTACTTCTAACTTTTCGAAGTCATGTGCGTATTAATAGTTAATTATCACGTGCTTAAACGGTGAAGGAAAACATCGTGAGGAAACCTACATGCCTGAGAGATTTTCTCGGTGGCGTGTGAAATCTGCCAACCCGAACTAGGCCAGCGTGGTGGACTATAGCCTAATCCCTCTCATTCTGAGACGAGACCCGTGCCCAGCAGTGGGACAGTATAATGGATTGATTTATGAGTAATATAATGTAATAAATCATACGGGACGATCTTGAATAGGTAGGTTACCTAAAAAAGATGAAGACACCAATTCCAAAGCCACTCGCTCTGTTCGTTAATATAAACAACATCTTATATAATCTTCTTACAAAATCTTGCTAGTCCTTACATATTTTTATCTTGCAAAAAACTTCGTATCAACTCCATAGGGTGGATCTCGTAAATTCTTCACAGGGCTTTGGGAGAAGGGCATGACAATGCAAAATACGCGTTTATTTGGTAAATACACTCACAAAGGGCTATAAATATTTTCGGGAGTTATTTAGCTATACTAGCGACCATAGATATGCAGTTATATATATACGAGTATGTGGTAAGTAGTCCCAACACGAAAAGAGATACTTAGGTACAGTAGCTACCTATTACCATTTTCAAATCGTAGTCTGTGTTTGATTGAAGTTCCAAATTTGTATCTAAGACATCAGCTAAGAAAGAAATAAGGGAACTTTTCACGGAATTGGGAAGTATTTAGCAATATTACATTAGTATGAATGAATGCTGTCCTAGGATTAAAAAAATAACACGGATTATTCTGCTGGTATTATTATTATTTATGTGAATTTTATTTGCTTTTTAAATATCTGCTTATTCCCTAGCTTTAGGTTTACGAAGAAAGTTTTAAACCACAGCTGCTGTTGTCACTACATAGTCTTTGTGACAGCACAGACTTGAACTACAGCCGCGTGTGTTCCCGGGATCCCAGCGTTATACAGAGATAAGTTTTGTTCTTTGTTTTATTAACGTTTTAGCAGTATCTTGCTTGAAAAGTGATGTATGATCGGTATAGATACTTAGTTGTTTATGTAGTGTCTAGTTTTATCGATAAGAGTAGAAAAGTAATTATTAATTTATTATTATTAGCCAAAAAGTTCATTATCACTTTTTTCACGCTAACATTATCGTATTCCGGTTTGAAAGGTGTGTTTAGTCTGTGAAATTAGACTTACAACTAAGGCTGAATATTATTAGATAGGTAGGTAGTATTGTATTGTAGTCGTTACAACCATCCAGAACAAAAACCTTAAAATGTTCTGGATCCAGAATCCCCCTCTAAATTCTAGAAAATAAAAAGAAGTCTCAACCATTTGACTGACAGCTTGTTAAAAAATAAATAAAACGAGCAACAGAATTTGAATATTCGAAAAAGGAATTTGCTTTGGCATTTTGACACATTTAGTTTTAAATCGTCAATCACGTCGAAGTGAGATTAAAACTTTTTCAATTACGGCCTAATCGCGCGTAGGTGTTCCATACGTTATAAAATTTTGAAAAAAGAATGCTCAGAAAAAAATAACTTGGCGTTTTGAACGGACTAAATAATGGAGGGAAAGATCGCGGTGTAATATTTTTTTCGGTTTAATCCGGGGCTGCCTCGTTCCAAACAATTAAAGCTATCCGCTTAAATCCCAGACAACTTGATGTATGGTGTGCACGAAAAACTTGACGTGTAAGAACATAGCTTAGGTATATTTTGTTTTAAAATCAATACCACGATGGTATTGAATACGGCGAATGACAGAGACAAGGATGACGATAAAGTGGCTTGTTGACTATAAAGGTTGTACTATAATTTTTATTAAGTAGGTAATTATCGTAGGATGACTTTGATCAAAATAATTAGATATTTATTACATTGATATTACTATATCGGTAGGTAAGCCAATAGGATATTGTAGGTGTAGAAATCATCAATCATTATGTAGGCATTAATATGGTTAGATTACTTAGAATATAGATGACATTGCAGCTTTACGATAATTATCGAGACGTAATTAGGTTGAAAAGAAAATAGAAATGTATGAATTGTGAGTAGGTACTGCGGACGCCTAAGTTTAACTTTTTGAGTTTTTTTTAATATAAAATTCCGATCCACTGCCACCGAGGGAAACGGCGATATATCGCACTCGACTAAAAACCGTACTTTCCTGCCCTAGACAGGTCACATGAGAGCCGTAATCGCATTCGTCCCGGCGCTGGCCGCGACAATTCCAGCTCCTAACCAAACATTACGTCATGTGCTTGAAAAAGTTACATTACAAACGTATTGTCATCAATTAGCGGGCGTAAATCACAAGAATCATATGACTATCATCGTTCCGATTTCGCAACAGTTCCAAATAACAGTTGAATTCGAACTGTGATTGCTGTCCCTACTTTCCGTGGGAATTAATTTCGTATGTTAAAAGTAAAACGAGCGAGGATTACTGTGGCTGTATTAAGTAGGCGTCAAAAATCCACCCAACCAACGGTATTACGTACTTAGATATAAATCTGTAGCTACTTAATGTTGGTATTCATATTGGATAACGTACATAATATCTCAGGGAATTTATAAATTTCTGCGTTCTTTTATGTATGCTCATCCATAGCTGAATGTAGTGTTTTGTACAAATTGAGAATTACCTACATCATTATGACAAATTTAAACCCATACAGGGTATGTTTATAATTATTATTCACTTACATTCTTTGTCTACTTACCTTAATGAACGACTAGCGTGATAATATAGGTATATGTCAATGTAGGTATCTTCATAAGGTTAGATTACAATATTACTTACTAAGGTATACGGTTTGAAATCCATCGAATCCGATTAAAAAAATTACAGTGCGTTTTTAGTTCCATTTTTAAAACTCTTGCTGAGAAATGTCTCGATGTATTTTCACGCCCGCCACATAGTAGATTTATAAATTCCCTGGGAATTAAGTGCATATCAGTATTCTTTCCCGTTCATGAACAGTATTAAAGATTAAGGTCGGTTTAAGTTAACAGGGAAATCTTACAATATCATCATAATCCGATTATATACATTTCAATCAACACGGTATTTTGATAGAGATTTAAAGAATTAATACTTATTTTGTATTATTTTTAAATTTAATTTAATAGAGTGGTCACAATATACAGTGGTTTTTGTTTAGTTTGTTTAGTGGTGTAAAAAAGGTAATCCTACAAACATCACGTTTGTAGGATTACCTTTTTTACACCAGCGACAGCGACACCAAAAGACACATTGTCGGTGTCTGTCAGTAGCATAACTCTTACTCGGATGATTTTTATTCTAGATTCCTTATACACACATACACAGCAGCTAAAAAAAGATTTGGGTAAATTTCAAGAGAACTAGATGAACCCGAGTAACACCGCGGGGAACAGCTAGTGGTCATCTAAAGTCCAGACCCAGAAACAGCACCAAGTATGTGAGTGTCATATTGTAGGGCAATGTCTGAAATGGCCTTTTGAAGAAAGAGGTACTTATAGCGGCTAAGACTTAGAAAGAAAGAAAACTTTTTATTTTGGACTGGCATAAATTACCTACGTATTATTTCATTCCGTATTGTTTCTTAAGAGTCCGGCGGACCGAATTTCCCGCACAAACGTATCTAATACCAAAATAAATCGTAATTCAAACACAATTTAAAAATTGTGTTATTATTCGGATTCGGATACCGTTACTCTAGGTACCGTTACTCTACCATTTCGTCCAAAATACTTCACTGGCAATAAATGTAAGCGAATGCAATTCTTGATAACTTTACCAAGTTTGGAACGATTTTCCGGTCGTTTATTTGCAGTGAAGTAGTAGTAGACGAAATGGTGAGGTAGGAACTTGTTTAACGGTAGCCGAATCCGAAATAATACAATTTGATAAAATATTGTTTGTACTCGTAGTACGTTTTTGTGGGCAATTCAAGCTCCGCCGAACATATCTCAGCATAATGCTGTGGTATTTAAAAAAAACATAATGCCGAGGAGATCAGTTAGTCTATAAATATATTCATCTCGTTATAAAGAATATTCTATTCTATTATATATATTTTTCTAATAAACAAAGGCTTGTCAATCGTTTGATCTGACTGACAGTGATGCACTCTTTTAATTTATATATATTCGCAGTTTACAATGCTGTTTTTTATTGGCAGTACTTTTACGTAAGCAAATACTACGCGATGGTAAATTGGACAGTTTCCGACGGAGCATGACCCGCGCTGCGCTGGATTTTTGAGATTAAAATATGTGAAATGCTTTAAAAATTTGGCTAAGCACTATACTATAGTTTAACTGTAACTTAGTTGTAACTTTTGAGTTTATTGAAATTTATATTGAAAGATAATATAGAGTATATAAATATATGGCATGTATATTAAAATATGGAGTTTAATTTTTGCCTAACGTTTTCTAGGGTGATAAAATCATTATCCTTTCTTTTTCATAGTCGAGCGAGTCGGGTAAAAATAGCGCACCCTTACGTCGGAGTCTGTGGTAAAACACTTCGTCGTGTGTCACTGTCACTGTCACTTCGGGTGTCTTCTTGGCAACACATTAGCAACACCTCCTGCGTTTCAGGTGTCCACGGGCGGTAATGACTATATGCACTTGTTTGCTCGCTTGCCGATATAAACTATAAAAAACGGCTCATTTTACTCATTGGATTATTTTAAATACACGTAATATGAACATTACTGGTTTTCAGGCCTTGTTTTCTGTATTGCTAATACCGGCTTCATAAATACTGTTGCGTGCACAGCACTAATAGAAAATAAACCTTCTATTAGCCAAGGAATCGCACTCATAATTCCAAGCATTAGCTGCCCGGCGCCATGTTTGTTTCTAGAACAAAGCCATTACGTTAACTCTACTTGAGGGACCAATCAAAAAGATGGCCAACTATAAGTTGGTAACACTTTCTTGTCGTGCAAATTAACTGAAAGTTTTAACTGCAAGTGCCGACCGCATCTAATTGGGTGAGACGCGACAAACAGGTTTGTAAAGAAGGTTCAATAGATTAGACAATTATTTTTGTATATAATCTCATTTGTGTCACTTTGCTGGTCTAAGCCCTCCTGTGACTCAGTCCGGATATCCTATCCTGGGTGTATTCATTAAAATAATTATTTAAATAATATTAGTTTTTTTTTATGGAATCGGGGGACAAACGAGCAGGCGGATCGCCTGATGGTAAGCGATTACCGCCGCCCATGGACACCCGCAACACCATAGGAGTCACAAGTGCGTTGCACGCCTTTTAAAACGGGATTCGGTAACCTCGGTAAAACGAAACACAACGTAAGCGATGTTTGACGCCGGTTTTCTGTAAGGCCGTGGTATCACTCCGGTCGAGCCGGCCCATTCGTGCCGAAGCAAGGCTCTCCCACGTAAAAAAGGTATGTTTTAAAGTATCTATGTCAGCTGTTAGTCTTAATCGGCGTGTGTAACACAGGGTATATAAATGTGAACGAAGCAAAACAAGTGGCCTACCGTAGTTTATCTACGTCGGTAGAGAAACTAAGTGTCTACTACATTTAGTCAATAGTACGGTCTGTTTTTTTAATACATTAGATAGGCATGCGTTTGGCTACCATCGCACATGGGGCCCAATTCTGCTATTTCAATTAAATTGTATCAAAGTGGTCGTCCAATGCCAGTGACTGACAGGTTCGATTAATCTGATCGATTCCCAGGTCGAGCAGTGTTATCGGGTTTTTCTATGAAATATTCATTAGCAGCTCGGAGTTTGGAATTTGTGCCCGGTTAATAGCAATTGGCTTGCCGCCGATTACATGGGCCCTAAACATACCAGCGAAAGGTGAAGGTTAGATTCGCCTTTGCCTATGTCTTCTGGGAAAAAAGGCGTGATGGTGAAACCGTGAAACCTAAATAAATATATCAAATTAACATCTTGGGAACTGGCGGTCAAACCTAAGAGAATTATTCAAAGTAAACTTACTGCATTTACTTATGTAGCGCTCAAAGTCGCTAACTACACTTTTTGACCGTTCCACTTGTTGGTTAATTAAACTATTCAATTAGCGGGTTCCGTAACCGCTCGGGTACCTAAATAATAAGTTTAAGAATTATGAGTGGCGCTTCTGCAGTTTGTGCTAGATTTTCAAATTCGAATTTTTAATGGGTTGATGAAAGATGGGGTGGTTTTTAATCAATGTCATTAACTCTTTCAATGCAGTTGATGGTTGCGATCTTTCCTGCCTAGTGCGAGTTGGCAGACTTCACACGCCGTCGAGAAAATCTCTCAGGCATGCAGGTTTCCTTACGATGTTTTCCTTCACCGTTTAAGCGCGTGATAATTAAGTATTTAATACGCACATGACTTCGAAAAGTCAGAGGTGCGTGCCTTGGGTTCGAACTCGAGACCTTTGGCTTGGCAGTCCAACGGTCATACCACTAGGCCTATCATTGCTTCTAATCACACACTAAAGAAATAATTGAAAGAACTAATTCAAGATATAGAGGTTTGTTTTGTCCTACCAGAGGTAAATAATTCAGTGCTAGTGTCGGGATCAGGACCTCAGCATGAGTGTCAGCTATGGAGGTTTCTCAGTTATCCAAGTTCTATTCCTAAGTTTTACTGTATCTTATAATAAGTCATTGTTATACTCACAATTTAGCTATCAAACCTTTACTTAAATATTGGCAATGTATGACACCTTACAGGGTTACTTTTACAGGGTCGGCAACGCGTGAGTGATACCCCTGGTGTTGTTGCAAGCGTCCATAGGCTACGGTAACCGCTTACCATCAGGTGGGCCGTATGCTTGTTTGCCACCTTATTGGTATAACAAAAACCTTGTGAAATCGTGTGTCTATGAATCATATTGTAATACATTTTATGTGGCTATTTTAGCACCTGAGATGGGGTTGCCAGGACTAAAAATAGAAAAGCCGGACACAGATTCATATTTAGCCGGACATTTTGTCCTGAAAGCCTGGTTTTGGAAATAAAAAATAATATTTAGGTAGTTAGTATGTCCGCGGGAGTCACACGCGCGCTTTCGTTCAATATCGTTGGTGGGGCGGGCTTGAACAAAAGCCGGACAGGCCGATATTTTGGCAGGACACGACTGTAAAAAGCCGGAGGGCTAAATCTGGATATCTGGCAACCCTCCCTAAAGCGCTAGTTACCTACGTTTATTACCAATTTGAGCAACATAAACACACCGATTCTTTGTTTAATGGAAATCTTATTTTCTTATCTTTATGATTTGCAAACCTATTTATTTAAGTATGTGGAAAACAAACAAACGCCCTCTCACCTTAAACGCATATACCTCCGTTCCGTCGTGGGTAAAAATATGGAGTAATGTATTGACAGACTTGAGCTTTCTCTTAGACTGAGGCTATTAGGCTACAATCCATTATGCTGGGCTAGTTATTACAGCCCTAGGGAGTAATTTCATTTCAATAACCAATAAGAACGCTTAACTTCCTTCCAAGTTTCAACTTTGGTTAACCATCCTAAGTAACTATTTCGTGGCCGTGCCGTCAATATTACCGCTATCCTGTTCAAATAAAACCTTTATGTTTAATATATGACCACTTTCTACTAGTTTGTGGTATATTTGTGTAGTGAACATTGAACCATGACCGTCGTATGATGGCTCTCAATAAAAATGTAAATATTTGTGTTAAGAATTCGGTTAAATTTTAACTAAAATGTCGGGTTTTCTGTGTTTGTGTGGTGGTGCAAGCTATGAGCTTCACCGATTCAGTAAAGATCCAAGTGTAGAAGCAGTGTATGATGTATAATATGCAAAAATATAAAATGAATAAGACCTAGGTATTTTTTAAAAGGTTGTTTAATTAGTAGCTTAATGTTAATGTATGTATTTGCATTTTGGTAAATCAATAATGCTGTCTCTTTCGGCTTGGATCTATTAGTTTGAAGAATATTTGCATATACGAGTAGATAAGAAGGTAGAACATTTAATTAACATTATGGCTGATTTTGATAGGTTTTGCAGAGAATTCCAGTCAGTTAGTAAAATAGTATAGTAATTATTCCTCCTCTATTTGAAAAATCGACCATAAAAGTAAGTCGTGTCGGTTGAGAAGTAAGGTAACTTGCCTCTCCTAGATGTCATCAACGTCATATGACGTAAATTCAGAATGTGAAGGCAAAATTTCAATCATGCGGGTAGGGTTCGCGGTGGCTTAGAGTTCAGAGCGTCTGGTATATCAAACCAGAAGACGCAGGTTCGAATCCTGCTCGCGATTGAGTTTTTTCCTTTACTAAAAATAACTTAAATCGACCATAGTTCACCAATAAGCTTTTACTGTTGTAATATATATTGTTAAGCGAATAAATATAACATCTTTTTAAATAGTAAAATTGAGAAAAATCTCTTTTGTCACAATTTAAAATTTTATACGTGGGAGAGCCATGCTTCGGCACGAATGGGCCGGCTCGACCGGAGTGATACCACAGCCTCACAGAAAACTGGCGTAAAACAACGCTTACGTTGTGTTTCGCCGAGTGAGTGAGGTTACCGGAGGCCCAATCCCCTTGTAGGCAACGCATTTGTTACTCCTCTGGTGTTGCGGGTGTCCATGGGCGGCGGTAATCGCTTACCATCAGGCGATCCGTCTGGTCGTTTGCCATCCTATCCCATAAAAAAAATCTGTATAGGCGAACTATGTAAGCAAAGTGAAAATAAATTTCTCATTTTCTCTCACCTCTTAACACTTAAGCCATAATCCTTTAACCTTGGTCAGAGTCATACATGGGAAGTGGGAACAATGTTATGTCGATCCAGTTTAATTGCTCACCTATTTTACGATCCGCGTACCCTATTCCAGACCCGGTTCCGTAGAACCAGGCTAAATTAAGACATTATTAATGGAACATGGTACACCACTATGTAACCTGAATATGTAGTTGAGGTTTCTGTGCTTTAAGGGCATTACATCGCTCAAATCCAAAAAACACCCTAGCTTTAAAGAAGTTTCTAGTGGAATTCTTATGTGCGTTTGCCACATAAAAAATATATCACAAACAAATTGTATTGTTTAAATTTTTTATAAATTTGCCCCATTTTTGGATAATAATTTATGTAAATAGGCCTTTTTTAACCTAATTTGTATTTTTTCTCTTTAACGGCTTAATAGTTAGTCATGAATTTTATACAATTTGTATTGTTTATATTTTCTTATTTCTTTGAATATTTTGAAATAATAAAGAAATACCCGAAACCTCACTAGCACCCCGCGTGAAGCACCCCCGCAATGCCTGTGACTAACAAATACTAGCACAAAGACTAAATCCTCAAGGTCATTTGGCAATGTAATACCCTTAAATAGTTTTTACGATATCGATTCTCATTGACACTATTCAGTACTAGCAACCAAAATTTGTACTTAGCACTTTTATTTTTGATTCAGATGCTTGTTTCTGCGCGCGACTTCGTTTGTGTTCTGCGTGGACTTCAGAATTGGGTCAAATCTGGATAAAAATTATTGGTTTGTATAGGATTGTTTGTATTTCATGGTATAAACTACCCGTGTGCCAAATTTCAGTTCAGCTGTTTCTGCGTAATTTAGCCACAAATATCAAAACTTTTATGTTTATTAATATAGGTATCTTATTAATCCCACTAATATTTAATGTTGAATGTTTATGACTGACAGGCAAGAACATTTTATGCATTATACTCTCAGAAGCTCACTAGATTCAATAATTTTTAGCGCGCCGTACAAAATGTCATCTTCTTCTATCTATTCTATACTTACAATAAATCTGTAGAGAGGGCAATTCTGTACATGAAATATATTTCCAAAATAACTATCAGCAGGTGATTAGTGATCGATACTGACGCCAAAAATGCAATCAGTAAAATTTTTGTCTGTCTGTCTGTATGTTCGTTATAGAAACAAAAACCACTCGACGGATTTCAACAAAACTTGGTACAATTGTTCTTCATACTCCTGGGCAGGTTATAGTATACTTTTCATCACGCTACGATTAATAGGAGCAGAGCAGTGAAGGGAAATGTTGGGAAAATGAGTGATTCATGAATGGTTTCAAGCTATAAAACATCAGGCTACAACCCTTAGGAACGGGGCAACGCAGGTGAAACCGCGGGCGAAGAACTAGGGAACAAAGTAACTATTCCACGCGGACGAAGTCGCTGGCAAAAGCTAGTAATAAATATTTTCCTTAATAATAATAATGATAGCCTATAATTACAATTTCAATTTAAAAAACCAAAACTATTTCATCAGTAAGAAAACAGTGCTGTTTGTATCGATCGTTTATTTATGTACATTAAACATTCATCGTTTTTTTATTCTCTTTTCACTTGAACCACAAAGGAGTCGGACGTGGTCCACATCGGAATAAAAAAAAACTCACCGATCCAATTTCATTACTGGGCTATTTTACGAACGAGTCCTGCGTACCTACAGGTGGATGTTTTTATTGCAACTCTTAGTTGAATTCTCCAAAATGGTGTAAATAAAGTACTTTTAAATATAAAGAAGACGGAAGTTAAAGGATTCTGAAATGACATAATTTGATTAAAACATTTATCTAATCAATTACCTACTTGTGTATTGCTTGTTTTTAATTTTTCCTATAAAGTTTATGGTGAAAGTAATTTGTAGTTATGATGCATAATGCAATAGCATATTATTAAAGCAGGTACTTACATAGCATGAGAATCGCACTTCTCCTAGCAAAGTCGGTAAAATATTACTTATTAATAATTATAGCTATCATTTTATCCTAAGGTTTTCCCAAATTCCCAATGTTGGGATGTCTGCAGCTAAATATCAGTAGTTTACACAAAGCAACTGCAATAGACCTTCGCAATTCAATTCTGGGTAGGTAATACCGACCCTAAGGATTAACTGTTTGTCCCGCTATTTCGGGTTTTTGACTACCACTATCAATAAAATTGTCATAGGTGTTCGTACGATAATCGAGACCGAGACGGCTTAACATCATGTTCGCACATTATGCTTCACAAAATATACACTGAAGATTATTTACAATTTGTTGAAGATATTACATAACAGCACCCTGTAATACCAACGGGTCTCGTAATAATATGTTCAGTTATAAAGTTTACAGCCGAGACTCTGTCAATCCGCGCAATCCGTGAGACATATCCTTATTCCTTATGTCTGACAATCAGCCGCTTCATTATCATTCGAAGTTTTATTACCAAATAGTTTATTGTCTTTTTAAATTGAAAAACTCTATGGTCAACTTCGGATGAGTTCGAGTCCGAAATTGTAAACTACACTAAATTGTTAAGGTTTAAGGCGGATCGTTCACCTGAGCCCGCGAAATTCAAATTTCAAGTGATTTTTCGCAGTTTGTAGGTCTATAACAAGTTCTAGATTCATGGCAGTTGTAATTGCGACATTAACTATACAACGTTCACAACTGAGAACTAAAACATAACATAACATAACATACCATCACGCCTGTATATCCCGAAGGGTTAGGCAGAGGCGTACTAATGTACACCCACAGTTCGCCGGTATGTTTTTAGGTCCCATGTAATAGGGGGCGAGCCTATTGCCATTAACCGGGCACAAATCCAGACTCCGAGCTGCTACTGAGAATTTCATAGAAAAACCCAATAACACTTTGCTCGACCTGGGGATCGAACCCAGGACCTCTAGCGTAGCAGTCGCGCTTGAGACCACTAGACTAATGAGGCAGTCAGAAGAACTAAAACCTTTGCTTATAAATCCTTATCAAGCCAGAAACTTGGGGAAAACTGTGTAATTGGTCAAAATTGTCATTTTACACTACTTTTAGCTACAATAATGATTTTTAAGCAATGGTTTTAGTTATACATTGTGAATTTTGTATAGTTAATGTATAGACCTAAAAAATGCGAAAAACCACTGGAAATTTGAATTTGGCGGGCTCAGGTGAACGATCCGCCTTAAAATGATGTATATTTTTTTTTTTTTTCTCTCTTTATTTATTATTAGGGACTTTTATACATAAGTATATGCCAGTCCCATCGTACCTTATAATAAATAATAATTAACTAAAACGTAACTTAGCAAACTTATACAACTTTACGGCTGCTATCGAATTAGGTGTAGACAAAAAATCATGAAACCTACCAACATCATACCTATTTATATTTAACTCTTTAAATAACTCTTCCCTGGCAGACTGAAATCTAACACATTCCGTCAATAAGTGAAAGACATCTTCCGGCGTTAAGCAAACGTCGCAGTCTGGAGAATTATTTTTTTTCATTAAAAATCCAAACCTGTTGAGCGGCATGTGTCCAGATCTCAGTCTATGAGCGATTACAAGAAGTGCTCTGCTAAGTCTAGTGTTAAGAAACCATGGTATATGAGGAGGTTCAGCTACTATTGACTTGTACCATATCCCTTTATCCTTAGACCTTTCATTGAAATATTCTTTCCAAAGCTCGTGACACTTATTCTTAAATTTTGGTAACAGTTCAATATAATTAGTATGAATATGTATTTCTTTTCCCCCAATAATTCCCATTTTTGCCAAACGATCAGCCTCCTCATTACCATTTATGCCGATATGTGATGGAACCCATTGCAACTTCAGATCAAACCCGCTGTTAGTTAAATAATGGATTTTAGAAAGAATATCATAAGCTATCGATGCACCTCTGTACCCAGAGGCGCATCGAGCTATATGTTGTAATGCGCTTTTACTGTCAACACAGATTAACGCCTTCCTATTGACAACGTTTTGATTATTAATATATGCAAGTGCCGCTGAAATTGCAAAGAGTTCCAGGGACATTACCGACACATAATTATTTATTTTAAAACAACTATTTGTGCTATTTTCTGGTTTTACAGGATCATAGTAAGCAGCACCATTACCATTAACACTCTTAGACCCATCAGTATAAATCACATAGTAATCATAATATTTTATCGAGAGCTCTTTCAACGTTTCTGCTTTTATTAAATTGTAGTCATAAGCTTTCTTAGGTTTTGTAATAGAGTCTAAATGAACTCTGATTGTGTCCTGAATATTAATCCTACTTACCCATATATTCAAAGTAAACATTTCAAGAATTGAAGAAGCCTTTATATTTTCTTCTTTAACTTCTTCATAAAGACTAGCAAGCAACGGAAACCTCTTATTTGACCAATAACTAATGTGTCTAGTAGCGCTAAGTTCTGACAGTAACATGTTTGTTATATTACCAGATAATGATCGTGACTTTAAACAATATTTTATGGCTAACCATCTTCTTCTTAAATGCAGTGGAGGAACACAGAGCTCGCATTCCATGACATGAATTGGAGTGCTTCTTATGAACCCCCCCACTACTCTCAAGGCCTGGTTTTGCACCTTATCCAATTTATATATATTCGATTTTGCACTATTATCATAAAGGAAGCAGCCATAATCTAACCTACATCTAATTAAAGCGATATATAGTCTGCGTAAATGACTTTGATGAACGCCCCAGGATGTACTAGTAAGTATCTTGAGGACATTAATAAGTTTCTGCACTCTTTCGACGATCTCGTTAATGTGCTTACCCCAGCGCAGTCTTCTATCCAACCAAACACCCAAATATTTGTAATGAGGTACCAGATCAATATTTTGACTATTTATTAGAAGTTGAACTTGTTGTTGCCTAAAGCCGTTACTGAAAACACAATATTTTGATTTATCAGTAGATAATTCTAATCCTAATTCATCCAATAAAACTATAAAGACATTTAAAGCAATTTGAATTTTATCCCGACCCACCAAAATATTATTATATGTTGTGTATAGTACGAAGTCGTCTGCGTACTGACATATAAACACATCAACGATATCCCGACAGAGTTTATAGGTGGCTATGTTAAACAGTAACGGTGACAAGGGATCACCCTGGGCTAAACCCTTTCCTGCATATCTGATCATATCAGTTCCCCCTGCAGATTCATCAGAAACTTTGAGATGACGCTCACTGAGAAAGTTCCATAAATAATAGCATATATTTTTACCCACATCTAAGTTATCTAAAATGGATAATAATTTTTCTATTAATATATTATTGTACGCACTTTTAATGTCCAAAAAACACGCTAGGGTTGGACAATTCTTTGAAAAACCTATCTGAATTTGGGTGACTAACCGCGTTAAACAATCAAGAGTAGATTGACCCCTCCGAAAGCCCGTTGCATACGGCGATAGAAACTGCTTCTTTTCTACATACCACTCCAGTCTCTTTGCCAACATAGCATGGAAAATTTTGCAAATACAAGACATCAAAGATATAGGTCTAGGTTTCTTATTAATATTTGAGCTGTCTCCTGACTTTGGAATGGGAATAACCTTGATATCTCGCCATTGACTTGGAACAGTACCTGAATTTAATATATTATTGTATATATTGAGTAGATATAGTTTTCCAGCTGTTGGTAAGTGTGAAATCATAGAATAAGTAATTTTATCTTCACCCGGAGCAGTATCTTTTTTTTTTAAACAGTGATTCATTTCTTGCAGCGTAAATTCCGATTCCAATAATGTATTTTTTGACGCAAAAAATGGTATCATTGGAAGTACATAATCTGGTGCAAGATCACATAACATTTCTCGCCTTAAGTCTTGTGGACAATAAGCCTTGGCTCTTTTGTAACCTTTTATCCAGCGCAACCGGTTCCACATGTCAGGAGCTGATACCTTATGATCAATACTGTCACAAAACTTCCTATAATCAAATGATTTCGCTTTTTGGATGGCCTCCTTTGCTTTTAAAGATTTTTCTTCAAGTAATGAGAGATTTGTGGGTGTTGGATTACCTCTAAAAATGCTCAAGGCTAATCTGCGTTCGCCTACCAATTTTGAAATATCTGAGCTCCAATATCCTTTCGGTTTAAAATTACTCTTCGGATTATCACAAATTTTAACTATTGGAATACATACATCGGCTGCGTTATTTATTTGACGGGTGAAATAATCATATAAATCCTGAACATTATTGTACTCTACGTGTAATGAAAAGCGATCTAGAAGGTGTTTTGTGTATCCATTCCAGTCAGCAGATTTATAGTTACGTTTTCTAAAAACATAAACCTCCTCGTTGTATATAATTTTGAATTTGATAAACAAATGGTCACTCCCTAAGTTTTCATTCAGCACATGCCAATCAAAATTAATAGCAATATCTAAAGACGCAAACGTTACATCAGGGGAAGAACTTTGTAAGATACTATTTACTAATTTAATTCTAGTGGGCTGTCTATTATTGAGTGAGGTAAAACCGTACTCTAATGTTGATTCAAAAATTTGTTTACCTCTATTATCATTTTTGTATGACCAGTTCGTATGATGCGCGTTAAAGTCACCTGCTATCAAACAATTTTTAGGGAACATAGAAAAGATAGTATCCCAATCCGACTGAGTTGTACGTACGGAACTAGGACAATATATTAGAATTATATATCTAATGTAATTACAATTATTTAACTTTATACACAGTAACTCGATTCCTGAATTATTTAAATTGATATGCAATTCCTGAACATTTAGTGAATAATGGGTTATGATAGCTAACCCACCGTATGAATCTCCTCTATCGCGTCTGTAAATATTATACTGGTTAAAATTGATACTTACCCCTTCTCTCAACCAGGTTTCGCTTATTAATGCTATGTGTATCTTTTCCTGTAACAACAAACAACTCACTTCCTCTGTTTTGGGCTTCAAGCTCTGTGCATTCCACTGCACTACGTTTAACCTAATATCTTTATGTAAACAAGCCATCTTTAAGTATCGATATAAAATTACTAAAAAAATCTCCCTCCTTGACTAAGTTCCAAATGAAATTAAAGCACTCTTCAAAAATAAAACGGAACACTAATTTAACTTTGACATCTAATCTACAATCAGACAAATAGACTTCTTTCAATTTATGCATTAATCTTTTAAAGTCTACTTTACGCTTTGTTGGTTCTTCTTTATTTTCTATGTTTTCTTGTTGTAGCCTCGGTTCCTCTTCATAACTACGTGTAACGCGGTGATTAGTCTTTTCTTTTCTTTTATTTTGATGCTTAAAAGGTTTACCCAAAATAAGAGAACCTATTGACTCTTCCATGCTTTGCTCTCCCCTATCCTCGGAATCCATAGGTTGTATACCTTCTTCTATGACCAGATTATCTCTTCGAGCCTCTGTAATTAATACATCCCTATACGATACCTCATTACTCATTACATTATACTTTTTATTGCAAGTATTTTCCTCAATATTTTGATGTCCAGATTGAGCGTTTTCTTCTTCTAAATACGCCGATAGTGCTCTTCTGTAAGTATAATTCCTCTCACACATAATTTGTCTTATCTTCTTTTCTTTTACAAACACTGGACATGATTTATCTAGTGCCATATGTGAGCGTTTACAATTTATACATCTGAAGTTAGTAGTATCACAATTATTGTGACTTCCTCCACATTTCGGGCAGCGTATTATTTTTGTTGGACATGACTTTAATAAATGACCAAACCGCCAGCACCCAGAGCACTGTGTTACTGGAAACATATACGGATCCATTTTGAATCTGCATCCATACATATACACGCAAGAGGGTAAAGTGGAGCTTTTCAAACACAAACGTATAGTTTCGCTGTCTACCCATTCTCTGGAAGCATTGAGCCGTTTTAACCTTCTTACCGTGACAATCTCGTGTTCGCATTCTATACTTCGTTGAATTTCTTCTAAATCTATGTCTAAATCTATTTGTTTAACAATTCCATAGGATAAATTAACTTCATCCACAAATTGACATCTGTACCCCAGATTTAGAATTTTTTGGCATTTTACCAGTTTCTCCGCGCTCTCTCTATCTTCAAATTCTAGAATTGCTTTGTATGCATTTTTGTACTGAATTTTACTTATATTAATAATATTTTCCGCCCTTAACAACTTTGCCAAACCAAATTGTTTTGGTAATATGGTTTCTTTCCCCGTAATACAAACAATATTATTCTGAGATTCTGAAATTTTTTCACCACTGTCAGCTTTTCTAGATAATCCTCTTGCTAATTTTTTATTTCCCTTTCTCACGGTTATAAATCCATCTTCTTCTATTATTTCCTCGCTATCTTCTCTCACTCTTTTCACTGGAACACGCTGTGTCTCAATCACCGAACTAATATTTTCCTCCATTGTACTTATATTAACTTGTTGCTCACTTTCATTCAATATTTCCTCCTCCATTATATCACTTTCAGTCTTCTCTCCATTATCATCCAACACATCAGCCATTATCAGTAAACATTTATATAAAGTAATATGTGGGTAGATTTAGATATAAAAAAAAGGAAATAGGTAACTCCTTTACAATGCGTGCGTTCGACTCGGCGTCTCGCGCGGCACTCTGAAAATGATGTATATATAAAAAATAAACAATAACAATTAATACATAATCTATACTTATAATAAATCTGTAGAGAGGTCAATTCTGTACATGAAATATATTTCCAAAATAACTATCAGCGGGTGATTAGTGATCGATACTGATGCCAAAAATGCAATCAGTAAAATTTTTGTCTGTCTGTCTGTCTGTCTGTCTGTCTGTCTGTCTGTCTGTCTGTATGTTCGTTATAGAAACAAAAACCACTCGACGGATTTCAACGAAACTTGGTACAATTGTTCTTCATACTCCTGGGCAGGTTATAGTATACTTTTCATCACGCTACGATCAATAGGAGCAGAACAGTGAAGGGAAATGTTGGGAAAACAGGAGAACTTACTCCATTTTTTAAGCTTCCGTCGCGTGTGCATCCTTAATGGTTAAAGCTACACAGAAATCATGTATGACGGAAATGTTCTCC
Organism: Acronicta aceris; assembly: GCA_910591435.1. Taxonomy (NCBI): domain Eukaryota; kingdom Metazoa; phylum Arthropoda; class Insecta; order Lepidoptera; family Noctuidae; genus Acronicta; species Acronicta aceris. Next base: position 1,577,197 of record OU342781.1, on the reverse strand, counting down.
TTAAAATTATATAAAAAATATTCCACGACAGCAAATGTTTATCTTTTATGGTTGACTTACAATAACACGTGTAACTCCCGATAGCTTAGCAGTTCGGAGCTTTCTGATTATATTTGTCTACTCTTACGTTAGGTGACTGACTGACCGACATAGTGATCTATCAACGCACAGCCCAAACCACAGGTTATAGTATACTTTTCATCACGCTACGATCAATAGGAGCAGAGCAGTGAAGGGAAATGTTGGGAAAATGAGTGATTCATGGGAAAGGTTTCAAACTATCAATGTATATATCATCACGCTACAACCCTTAGGAACGGGGCAACGCAGGTGAAACCACGGGCGAAGAACTAGGGAACAAAGTAACTATTCCACGCGGACGAAGTCGCTGGCAAAAGCTAGTCTAGAATATAACTATTAATTATAAATAAATATATGAATATTAATAAATAAAATGAATATAAATCTACACTTAAATAGGTATTATTTACCTACTTAAATATCTAAATATCAGATCTTCCTTTATTTCAATATATTATGTTTTAAAAAGCGCTCTTCATCCTCTCCTCTAAAAAAACTAACTTGCTGTGCCCGACAGGGTCCATAATTGTTTCTCTTTAATTTTACCCACCAGCTTTTGTATACAATAAGGGATGCAATAAAGTTATTGAGTATTGAGTATATGTCAAAAGCCGTTGAGGTAATACCAACATTTTTTTTTTTTTTTTTTTTTTTTTTTTACACATATTCCCCTACAATAGTAGACAGAAATAACAGCCCATCACTTTCTTAGGTTCTTGCGCACTTATTTTGCTTCTTTCACATTAAATATACCTACTTGTTATTAGTTTTCGGTGTGCAATAAAGAATATTTTATCTATCTATCCAAATGCATCATATCCTAGACAGGATCTGACCATTTCATAATAAAAACTTGTCCCAAATTTAAAATGGTCTGCTCATAGAGAGGATATAGAAAAAAAGACTAATTAATGTTTAGAATGAGGGGCAAGACTATCTTAATGTACCTACGTTATCAACAAAATTGGTTCGGACATTTAACTAAATCTAATAACTATTTGTATAAGGCTCTACGTGTTCCAATTTCTATTGAATTCCCTTGCTAATACAGATTAATGTATAAACTAATAGGATAGCACAACGGTCGATAGCATAAGCTCGATTAAAAATATTTATGACCAGAATCATTACTCTAATTCCAGACCTCGTTGCGGCCTGTGAATTTTATGTCTTTCCGTACCATGGAGTAGTGATACGATGGAGTGTTTAGTGTCGCGTGTTTTGTTCAAACAAAACTTTAATCTTTATGAAATTTTTCTTGGCCCCGACCAATAAAAATTGGAATATATTTAGGTAAAAATTTCTCTCCATAAGCTGGTAAGAAATGCATGTTACAATAATCAAACAACACACACGTCACACGTCACAACATAGCACGTTTAGCGGTAGGATTAAATGATTTACCTGTGTAAAGATCGCATCACTATATAGTACCTATATATATATTCTCAGTAGCAGTTCGGAGTCTGGATTTGTGCCCGGTTAATGGCTATAGGCTCGCCCACTATAACATAGGACCTAAACTTACCGGCGAACTGTGGGTGTACATTAAGTACGCCTCTGCCTAACCCTTCGGGGAACACAGGCGTGATGGTATGTTATGTTATCAAAAAATTAAATAATTATAAGAATCAGGCCCTGAACATAAAATAAAAAACGAAAGGTTCTTTCATCGTAAATTGAGTAAACTTCAACCATTGTGGGTAATATATTTTCTAATGAGTCGTGACATTAGTGGTCGTTTATATTTTATAGGGTTATGTTTTATTGTGGTTACTACATGAAGGTCGTCCTATTATAATTTATAATTATAATTTACAGCTACTAATTACAAATACCTACATATTAGTTATACTGTCTTATTATCTACGACCATACGAGCGACTTAACTGCATGGGTGCGGGGCGACGACTGCCACACGCCGCGCAAAGTCGCTAAGCTAACACAATGTAAACGTAATGCGTCATCAGTGTCCCTACAATCTTCTTAAAAACAAGTAGTTATATCACTCTTGTTACTTATTACTCTGTGTTTTCCTGTTATCCGAAACGTTTATGGGCCTTTAAGGCGAGGCCTTAAGTAGTGTTGTTAAAAAAATTGGCTTCAGTAATGTTGTATTCGTAATAAGATAAAATTATTCGTTTTTATTTTATTGATATTGTTTATTGGTCGGGTTAAGGAAGTGCGAAAATTTGTGGAATTGATTGGCATAAGATGCAGAGAAAAGGGCAGAAGTTGTGTTTTATAATTTTGCCGTTAATGTAAAGTTAATTAAGTATTCCTTTTACTAAGAAACATAATAGTAACGAAAATGCTTGTTGTTCAATACGGTTCAGTTTTTTTGTTGGAATGTATTGCGGTTTTGCCTCGAATGTAATTTTGTATTTTAAAAGACGCATGAACACATTTGTATACATATACTCAGCGTTGAAGACGAGTGTTAGTAATGAGGTGAATGTCTAGTCTAGCTATTAAAGGGCACCGACTTCTATAAGAATTTGTAAGAATATTAAAGAGTTCCAGTGTGCACTGTGCACCGCGCACAGATTTTTGTGCAACCCTAATAATATGCTCGTCAAAGGCTGAGTAGGCAAGCAAAGGCAACAGCTTATACTTCCAGAGCAGAGACGAGTAGCGCCAGAATATGTTATATGTTATGATGACATTTATCATATTATTTACTCATCCTATGTAAAATAATCTGTAAACTTTATGAAACAAACAAGATAAAAAAGGGATGAAACAATTTTAGATTTGCTGTCGAAGTTAATTCACACAATTATTGTAAGCCACAGACACAACAAAATCTTTAGTTTCAACCTACTTTCTACTTTGACAGCTTTAATTTTTTACATCTCCATAACTCTCTTCAAGAACCATAAATTTCTTCTTTGCATCACCTCAATAAAGTTTTTGTAACTATCTGCTTCTTGTTTTGTCTGTGACAAAATCTAATTCTATAGGTATTGCCAATTAAATCGTGTTGTGAGGAATAAAGTCAGGCTGCTCACTGTTAAAACATTTTTAAAGGATTCAGTGGTGCATTCGAGGGTTAAACCGCATCCAGTAGAGAAATGTACGCACGTTCGTTTTATACTTTAAATTCTGACAGTTTGTAAGATCCAGTACAAAATTTATGCGCAGTGTCCTGGCGAGCGGCAGAAATTTGTGGCAGTGCGCGGTTGGATTTAATTTGACAGAGAAATAAAGACAGCATTAAGTATGTACTTTGATGAAGATTTATTCTAATAAACAGAAGAGACATTACAACGTAATAAATAACACCACCCCTCAGGATCAATGCATGGCATAATCCTCTATTTAACGGTGCAGCCGTATTGGATTAAAGACAATCAAACCTTCGATTAACATCGAGTGTCTCCACAAAGCTATAAAGTTGTTTATGGGCGCATCGAAGTGTTGCCATGGTTACCTGTAATTATATAATGTAGAAGGAGAGGAAAACAAGAATACTCTGATTCAGTTGTAAAGAGTGAATAAAAATAAGAATCAATGTTTGAGTTTCAACTTTGTCTGTGTTCTTAGAATTAAAAATGTTGTTGCATTCACTAAATGCAACTGCAATGAAATGCGAAATGCGACTGTAGCCAACTTATTAAATTAATATATTTTTTTATTCATGATAGGCTTACGCTTGACCGCCAGTTCACCTTGCGATCTACGATGGAGCGGACTTGCCTAGAAGAAACTGATTCCTACGTGATTTAAAAACACTCAGATTATATCTATCGGGAAAGACCCAATCGGGAAGCACAATCCACATTCCAGCGGTACGCATGATAAAAGTGGACTTAATAGCTAACCGTAATTATATAACAACTGGTGCTGTGTACTGTGTAGTGTCCTGAAGCTTCTCACCACACATGCCCAAAAATAAGCGGACATTTAAATCAGGAAAATAAGTGAACGATCACCCATTGCTTGCAAACAACGTCAGCGCTACGCATGCGCTACGTAACACAGATTGGAAAAGTTGGTAGCGCTGGTAGGTATATTTTTTAATAAAATTTGAATTAAGAACACTTCATTCGATTTAGTGGCGAAATGAGTTTCCTTCAACAAGTTCAGTTTGACGTTTTTTTATTCGCTGTCAAAATTGTTTTAATATTCCGGTGTGTCGGGCGTGTTGGCGGTTGATGGCGTGGCCGCAAAGCAAGCGGGTTTTGTGATGATTTTGTGATTGAGTGTTCGACTTCCAAGTCGGTTAAAGTGTTATTGGGTTATTCCATTTCCTGTCCTTCCTCCCTTCCTTCCTTCCTGATTATAGGCCGTGATTAAAGGGTTAGACAAGGGTAGTGGGGATTTTAGTCCGTACTAGTGAACTAGTAAAGTAACTTCAACATACAATGCCACCTCTCTAGGGGGCAGATCATCCATAAGGATTAAAAAAAAGTATTATTCCTTTTAAATGGGAACATTCTCAGTAGCACCTCGAAGTTTAGATTTGTCCCCAATAAGCTAATATGCACAATATACCAATTAACTGTGATATTAAATCAGCACACCTCTTCCTGACAAAATAACAGTGAATGGAAAAAAGTATACAAAACCCTATTATGTCATAAAAGTCATCTGTGTCTAAAAAACTACAATCCTACAAGGATGATTTCCGAATAAGCTAAAGCATAATAATGATATAATTATTGCTATAAATTGGGCAGTACCTAAAAAAAAAATCGATAACAATAATTTTATTATCTGTGTCATTCTGCACGCTTCTATCAGTTTTACATAAGACATACGCAGTGATGCGCAGTTGCGCTGCGCGGGATTCGGTTGTTTGACAAAAGTGAACTGGAAAAGACTGAGATATTGCACTTTTTACATAATTTGTGTGTCTTGTGTTCGTGTAAATAGTGTAAGTATTATTTTTATATCAAACTTGTGTTTGAGTGTTTTACGGTTGGGTGTGTGTAAGCTACCTACTGACAATAAATTCATGTGAGTAGGTACAAAATTAGCTGCATTATTCCGCTGGTCAACAATATTGATGCTGAACAGGCCATCAGTAAGTAGTTCAGATGTTTTTTTCATCATTATTCACATCAATTTCTGTAATACCTACCCACTTTTTAAATGTTTCCTATAATAAATGTCAATTCCACGAAACAGGAAATTTAAAAATCGAATTTAGGTTGCCTTGTTGAATGAGCGATCGCAAGCGCGTTTATTGAACGATTGGGTTGAATTGACGAAACTGTGCTTTTCAAAACAAACCACAGTGATTATAAGATGGTGGTGGTGGCCTATCACGAATAAAAAAAGATGCATTTTTCGGAATATGTGTGTACTTCGTAGGTTCTCATTAATTATTTAGATATCTACAGTACAGAGAATTTGTTGCTCAGTAAACTGTCAACATTTGAGGTGCTTTATTACATAATATTAAGACATTTTCTTTCTAGAGTAGTAGATGTTTAAATGCCATTACGTCAGTATTCTTCGATGAGTTAGGCAGCGGTGTAGATACTAATCTACACCCACAGTTCTGGTATGTTTAGGTCGAATGTAATAGAGGGCGAGCCTATAACCTACTCGGCACCAATCCATAGTCCGAGCTGCTACTTAGAATGTCATAGAAAACCCTGATAACATTTTCATCGATCAACCTGGGCATCGTACTCAGGACGCATATCAGTTGCGCTTAGAACAACTGGACTAATGAGGCAGACTAAAGACTAGAAGTTTAATTTCATGGATTCACATTTCATTATCATGGTGTTAGTATTTATTCTTCGTTTTTAATTTACATTACATTTGTACATGAGTTATTCTTCTAGCATCTTTTCCAACTATATTGGGATCAGCCTCCAGCCAGACGCGGCTGATATCAATATTTTACAAGAAGCGACTCTCATCAGATCTCCGCAACACAATTTCTGGCAATACTGAAACACACTAGACTGGTTGTCAAGCTTATAGTTTTTCATGGTTGTTCGTAACACAACCGGGCTTTACGTTCTCTCCAAGGCACAAAGAGTTCTCGATACGTAAAGAATGGTCACCCATCTACACACTGACCGCAGCAAGGGCGTTTTAATCTTGGTCGATCGATCAGCGTAGTTATTATTTAGCCACAGGCCCTCTTTTCTACATACAGTACTATGAGTAATATATTTCTCGATACCTAGGGGATTTCTGAACAGGTAACTTTACTTCAAAAGCAATTATCTGAACGTCAAACTTATGTGGCAACTTTTAGTTTAAACTCACAAAGCCTGAGCATGTTACAAAGCCGAAATCCATCATGTTAGACCGTTTACATCGACTGTTAAATATTAACAAGATAACTACGTTCTAGAATGTTCCGGACCAAATTTATTTATTACTGGAGTCTTGTATAAAACGCTTAGATTGAGTCGTAGTTTAGTTCGGTCGACAGTCAACTAAAGAGTTAATAGGTATGCACGAATGATTGAAGCGGTATCGGTTTCAATAAATATTTCCTTTCACACATAAAAATAATCACGTTTATTGAAGGGATGTGTAATAATGCATTTAATGCCACCGATGCAAAAAGAGGTGTTATATGTTTAACGTGTGTATTTGTATATCTGTGTGTTTGTCTGTTGCATTGTTGCGCCCAAACGAATGGACCGATTTTGATTCAGTTTTTTTATTTCAAAGGTGACTTGATAGACACTGTTCTTAGATATGATTTAAGAAAATCTGGCCAGTCGTTTGAAGATTATCACCTCTTTTATGGTTCGTGAAGGGATGTGAACAACTTCCACAGGTCTGATCGATTTGAAATTTGGTATCCTGTTACTTCAATGATATTGCAAGAATATGGTAAACCTTTCTGGATGCTGCGGTTTTTTTTAAATTTTAATTTTAATGTTATTACTTATATTGAAAGATCTCTATTGTTATTTATTCTGTTATTTTATTTAAGACTAGCTTTTGCCAGCGACTTCGTCCGCGTGGAATAGTTACTCTGTTCCCTAGTTCTTCGCTCGCGGTTTCACCTGCGTTGCCCCGTTCCTAAGGGTTGTAGCGTGATGTTTTATAGCTTGAGACCTTTCTCATGAATCACTCATTTACCCAACATTTCCCTTCACTGCTCTGCTCCTATTGATCGTAGCGTGATGAAAAGTATACTATAACCTGCCCAGGAGTATGAAGAACAATTATTGTACCAAGTTTCGTTGAAATCCGTTTCGTCGAGTGGTTTTTGTTTCTATAACGAACATACAGACAGACAGACAAAAATTTTACTGATTGCATTTTTGGCGTCAGTATCGATCACTAATCACCCGCTGATAGTTATTTTGGAAATATATTTCATGTACAGAATTGACCTCTCTACAGATTTATTATAAGTATAGACATAGATGACTTTGACTGCAATAGGCTAAATTAAACGGCTATCATCTTATAATCGCTAATTTCAGGGCCTCCAGTGTAACATTACAAGAGCCTCAAATCAAATTTAATCTCCTGGTAAATTGGACCAAGTGTCTTTGAATTTAAGTCGAACAATACATTTTCAATATCGGAATTGTTATTTTCGATGTCGTATTTTTGTTACCTGCTTGATTTTATTGATTTACTAGCGGCCCGCTCGCGGTTTCACCCGCGTTGCCCCATTCCTAAAAGCCGTAATGTTAAATAGCTTAAGACCTTACTCTTGAATTACTCTATCTATTAAAAAAAACCGCTTCAAAATCCGTTGCGTAGTTTTAAACGACAACGACTTTGTTTTATACTATGTAGTGACTATGCTCTTATAAACAAGCCCTTTACACAGAAGAGTATTTTTTTATTATTGATTTGCTATGTGCTAGTTTATGTCTTCCTATGTTATGCTAAAATTTGTGGCTATTTATTGTTCCAAGTAAATAAAAAAAATAGGCTGTCTAAATCGGTCAAACCATTTAGGAGATAGATAGGTTTACAAACACACAAATATTCAACGTGTTTCCATTCGCTCATGACTCAAGAATCAAAAAACCTTTTCCAAAGTAGGTACTCATTTTATGAGCGAACAATTTTTACCGCAGCACCCCATTTCATGGAAAAACCCAATAGCACTGCTCGACCTGGGAATCGAAGCTAGGACTTCTAGCGTAGCAGTAGGCACCTTAGGACCGCTAGACTGATGAGTAATCATTATATTGATTCAAAAATACTATGTTCGTTTGCGCATGTATAAACGTCATTTGAGTCTACGGGGTGTGACGTAGGAAAGTGTGGGATTGTCATTAAAATGACGTCACAAAACTAGCTACTTATAGCTGTCCAGCTATAGGTTTACCTAAGTTCTTCTTCTTCATAATAGAGCGTGAATACAAACAATCTCCCACTCCTCAGATTGCAGGCAGAACACATAATATTTCATCTTTTGTAACATCACGCTACTCCTTTCAGTGGCTGATTCTAAGTGAAAATAATTAATGTGCCGACCACGAGAAGACTTTTACTGTCGACGACACGATTACGATACGATTTTTGTTTGTTTTATTGGTCTAGCGGTTGGAAGAGCAACTAGCTCGTACTGTATGCTTGTCAGGGTCATAGGAGAATTACAGGGTCAGGGAGTAAGTTTGAGATTTTTACTTTGTGCGAGGCCGAGGTACTCATAATTTTCCCCAGGCGGCCATTCCACGAATTTTAAATGAAAGCTTATTGCGAAAGTAACAGTCTACATGTTTGGATAATATGATTCAAACGCTCAAACCGCTGAAACTAATTTGATGAATTTTGGTATGGAGATAAGTTGAACCTTTCAAAAGGACATAGGCTAGGCTAGGCTTTTTGTCTTGCCGCGGACGAATTGTCTGTTTCCCGAAGCCCCTGACGCAGCAGGTGCAGGACGGAATACCGTGTGGTTTTAGTCGGTAGGTCACCCACTCTGGGTGGAGTCCGACTCGCTCCGTCGATTTTCCACACGAAACCAAAAAAAAGGGTTTTTGTCTCAAATGCCTATGGGATTTGAGTGAAACTGCAGGTAAGAAATACTAGTGAATAAATCTTTCCTTAATCAAAAAGCAATATCGTTAGTTGTAAATAACCTTCTTTGATAAATGTACTTCTTTCAGTAAGCGGTTGGAATCACTTATTGTATTTAGATACTAAATTGCCTAGTAGTCAGCATATTTTACGTAAGGGAAATAAATTGTGGCATCCACTTGTCATTCTCAGCAAGACGAGAACAGTATGGAAGTAATCCGAGTAATTACACGATGGTGCAGTAAAGGAAGGTAATGTGTTTGATGGTTGTCGCTGATTGAATGCTGGTTAATGCTGGTGTTTCGGATGCTAAGAATTTTATTGCATTTATGATTCAGTTGGTCAGTAATGTGTTATGGTCACCGCAGTATGTCTTTTTAACCTCCGACGAAAAAGAGTGGTGTTATGTTTGTAGTGTGTATCTATGTGTATGATACATCGCAGCGCCCAAACACTCAGTTTTTTTGTTCGAAAGTTTACTTGATCGAGAGTGTTCTTAGCTATGATTTAAGAAAATCTGGCCAGCCGTTTGAAGATTATCAGCTCTTTTCTAGTTGATGAAGGGATGTGTGCAACTTCCACAGGTCTGATCGACTTGAAATTTGGTATCCTGTGACTTCAATGATATTGCAAGAACATGGGAACCTTGTCTTGATGCTGCGGGGGTTTGTTAAATCTTAAATATAATATTATTCTTCCATATACATATCTCTATCAGCCATCATCTCATCCACAGTCATGTTGAAAACTTATTCAGGTAACATGCTCTTCACTTCTACGCATCACATGCCCATACCAAGATAAACAGTTTCTACACAACTTTTTCGTAAACGCCACTCTTGACTTGCCAAAACGTCACTTTCAAACTGCCTCAGTGCCTCTTACTAAATCATAACATAACATAATCAACCCATTACATAATCCCACTGCTGGGCACGGGTATCCTCGCAGAATGAGAGAGATTAGGCTATAGTCCACCGCGCTAGCGGGTTGGCAGACTTCACACGTCGTCCAGAAAGTTTCTCAGGCATGCAGGTTTCCCCACGATGTTTTCCTTCATCGTTTAAGCGCCGTGATAATTAACTATTAATACGCACATGTCTTCGAAAAGTCAGAGGTGCGTGCCTTGGATTCGAACTCGAGACATTTGACTTGGCAGTCCTGGTCAAGCCTATGGTCGTATCACGTGATATGACCATAGGACACCATTTTTTTTGAATTTAAATGAATGTAATTTAAAAATTAAAAAAATATCTAAGTATACTTTCAATAGATTCCAAAATGCCGATAAATATTGAACATTTAAGGAATCTACAGCCGAGGAAAATATAGGTCCCGAAGAGCCTCGGTTTCCTCGCAAAACTCTTATACAAAATCACGAGGAAAATATATCTCATCACAATAGAATGCCGTGAAGGATCGGGCGCATTATTGTTGAATACAAATTGCCTAATATATAAGAATTGAGATGATATTGCTGGACATTTCGCGTTCCCGCTCGGCGCTGGAAGCCTTCGATCGTCCTTACAATTCCTTTTGAGAATTGTACAATATAGGAATATGTTTGTTTGTCTTCAAGCTTTTTTATATAGTTTCAACACTTCTTTTCTTCATACTTTCACGCATCCTCAGCCAGCCCACCAGATAGAGACAACAGTGATCTCTCAAGTTAAAATCCAAGGTACGCGGTACAAGGTACTTTCGTAATCATGTGCGTATTAATAATTAAATTATATCACTCGCTTAAATAGTGAAGGAAAATATCGTGAGGAAACTTGCATGCCTGAGAGATTTGACGGCGTGTGAAGACTGCCAACCCGTACTAGACTGTAGCCTAACCCCTCTCATTCTGACAGGAGATCCGTGGACAGCAGTAGAACTGCAAATAGGTTGATCATTAAGATGATGATAAGAGTGCCGCAAAGTTGCTAGCTTATCGAGTTTTTATCGGATGCATTTCGGAGAGTGTGCATTAGATTTCCACGATTTTGTTCCCTCTTTCCACTATCGCCCTTTCTACTATCGGACGACCAGAAGCACGAAACAGTGAATTCGATTCATGGTGGATATTCTGAAAACCCGAACGAAACGCCATCATGCGGAATGAGGAATGCGCTTCCCGAGAGGGTTTTCCCTGATAGATAGAATCTGGTGAATTGGTTTCTTCTAGGCAAGCGCGCTCCATCGTAGACCGCAGTATCGCTTAACATCAGGCGAACTATCGGTCAAGCGTAAGCGTATCACGTATAAAAAAAGGCGTCAGCTTACACTTGACATAATATGGTACGTTCTGTAGCCGTGTGTCGGTGAATCATAATGTGATTCTTCAAAGGTGGACATTTTAGTCCCCCTGTTCTAAGTATGAAACTAGAATAGTTGTCGGTATTTCGTCGAGAGCTTAACAGAACGAGGCGCCTCTCCGTGACGTACTGACGGCCAATTCATTACGTCACTGACGAACTCCATGCTTTTTTTCTTAGGAACCTACACTTGGGGACAGAAATAACTACACAACTAAAATTCTTTGAGGAAGAAATATTTATCGGAGTATTGTATTGTTATTACCCACTACGCAACGGACAAGGTGTTTGCGTTTTTGAGAGTAGTAATTACAATTTCAAAGTTCACAATAATAAAATTCGGAGCTCATTTACCCGGATTCTGACGTCAAACTTTTAATTTTTTTATAACTTTGATTATAGGTAGGTACTAGAAACATTTATTCATTTTTGAATTATGAATCTTTTATGTTAAAAGTTATAAACCGGCCAAGTGCGTGTCCGACTTCTCACATTTAGGGTACCGTACCAAGTGACCGCATTTGACTGCAAAATCAAGTTCAAATTCTTTTCAAGTTCAGTTGTAATAGGAAAAATGAGGGAATATTAAAGAAAAAATCTGATTTATCAATATTTATTTTAGTAAAGGAAAAATTCAATCGCGGGCAGGAGTCGAACTTGCGTCTTCTGGTTTGACACGAACCCCACCCGCCTGATTGAAATTTGCCTTCACATTCTAAGTTTACGTCATAAGGTGACGTTCGAATCCTGCCCGCGATTGAATTTTTCCTTTACTTAAATAACTTTATAATGTTAGCATGGAAAATGCAAAAAAATCACAAAAAGATTATCAATATTTGTTAGTAAAATACATATACGTAATAATAAACATTATCACTAAATTTCAAGTTCATAGGTTCACCACCTAATAAATAAGATTAAATAATAATTAATAGGACCCATAGGAATTCCATAAATTGTTTACTATGTATTTTATTTATTTTTCTTGCTTCCAAGTGTAAATGAAAACGGAAAAAGCTTGTTCGTCAAACTATTTCACTTAAATACATAATGGCCTCGGCCGAAGCAGCGGAAAAAGCTAGTATGTTAAAATTTTACAGTGTTTACTGTTTAATTCGCAGCCGCCCTGAAATCATTTAATATTTTATACTTCATTAGCATTTTAATGTTTCGCATAAACCTGCCTATTTCAATGTATTGCCCGTTTTATGGTGTTTGTAGATTGTTATTCGCATAATTTTCCCAGCCTTTTTCCAACTATGTTGGGGATCATCTTATCAGACGCGGCGGAATATTTCTCTTTCTTCTTTCCTCTATTTTTCTTTCTTTTCTTCTTAATATTAGTATTTTACACGAAGGGACTTCCATTAGACCTCCGCGACACAATTTCTGGGCAATACCGTTATTCTATGTATAAAAACTGTTTGTCAGACTTTTTGGGATTTTGACTACGATTAATGATTGTCATTGGGTCTCGATGTGTTAAGACGTGGTCCTTCATCCATATACAGACTGCGGCATGCGCTGCTAAACCTTGCAAATCGATTGACCACCGTCGTTATAGTAGTTGAAAGATATCAATGTATACAGATTCTTACTCTATTGTTCATTACAAATTATTAGAGATGCGGTAATCAGGTACTTACTGACTACTAGATATTACCAGCGGCTTCGATCTCGTAGAATACTTACCTAACAAAATATCTTAGGGTTACAACGATAAAAAATGTTGACCAGGCTTATAAAACTACGTGTATACAGATTTCATAGAAATCCCTCAAGTAGAGAGGACAATTAGACAATGTGGAGAGGCGAGGTGTATTGCCCCTCCAACCAAAGGGAGGATCCTCCGACCAGGCGGGTGTTTGCATGGTGAGCCACGGCCCGACGGTTGATGTCGGGCGGTTGTATATATCCAAGTTGCGCTGTAAACGCAACGTTCACTTGCGCGATTCAGGACTTATCCGTATAGTTTGTATGTAGCGTGGTAGATGTCGCTACAGACAATAATGCTAAAATTCATTAATTGGTTTCAGTATCGCTCAATTAGTCTCCTGCACTTGTTTTTTTCAATTATTTAGCAATTACAGACACGACTTTTTTACAGACTTATTATATGTAATAGATATTTTTGTTATTTTGTCTTTTAATTATTTTAATTTCTTGTGTAACTATAGTACAAATGAAACAAAGTAACCTCTCTATGCATGTTGTGGCACCTTAAAATGATGTGCATTTAGTTTTTAATAATTAATATTTATTTTTTATTGTACAAAATAATGTTACAACTACTGGTTGTCCAAATGAATAAATAAATAGATAGACTATTACTTTTTTCTTGATAAAACTAGACAAAAAACTAGTGTCGTCACTACTCCTGTCCTGCAGTGTACGATGTCCACTTGAGTGACATTGACAGACGAACTTGTTTCGTGTTATATACGGAATAGGTTAACGTTTTTAAACGAAGGGAATGTGTGGCCAGGTATTATTCAATAGAAACTGTACTACCCAGTACTACCGTACTACCCAGGGAATAAAGTTTGAACTATACTAATTCAATTATGTAGTATTTAATTGGAATTATTTACCCTACTATAGAAAAATTTCGTGAGAGATGAAACCCGTGCCCAGCTGTGGGGCAGCTGTAAATGAGTTAATGATTATCCTTACTAATATTATAAACGTGAAAGTTTGTGAGTATGGATGTATGGATGTTTGTTACTCTTTGAAACAGTATCTGCGGAGTATCTGTAGCGGATCTGGATGAAATTTGGCAGTGATAGATTAAAGTCTGGAATAACACATAGGCTACTTTTATCCAAGTCAGACCCAATTCCGAAGTCCTAGCAGACAGAGTCGCGGACCGAAGCTACTATTATATAAAGTAATATTTTTCATATGTTGAGATTTTAGAGGAAACGGCAACGGTAACCCAGTATAACCGTTTCAAAATTAAAGAAATACAAGATAATGTTACTTTTAGCAGTTTTCGCTTAGAATACAATATTTTAAATTTTAATGTGTAATGTATAATGAAAAACTTATGATATTACTCTTACGCTATAAGTATACATACGAGTATTTATACCCTAGTGATTTTTTTCATGGGATAGGAGGGCAAACGAGCAGTTCTATCGCCTGATGGTAAGCGATTACCGCCGCTCAGGGACACCCGCAACACCATAGGAGTCACAAGTGCGTTGCCGATCTTTTAAAAGGGGATTGCGCCTCCGGTAACCTCACTCACTCGGCGAAACACAACGTAAGCGTTGTTTAACGCCGGTTTTCTGTGAGACCGTGACTCCGGTGGAGCCGGCCCATTCGATCCGAAGCATGGCTCTCCCATGTAAAAAACAAATAATTCATTTATTTATTTATTTACCTATCTTTCTTAAAACTATCATTACAGGTAATTAATCCAATCCGATAGCTAGACACTTGCACTAACATTAACAACTCTACAGAAATAAAAACATAGGACAGGGACTCAAGTTCGAATCTAAGGCAAGCACCTCTGAGTTTTCGAAGTCGCCCGGAAAATGAGACAACCATTAGGTAAGTACTTCACTTGCTCACTCCAAGAAATTCATAGGTTCCTCATCGAGATGGCAAAATGCCATTTGGAACTCAAGCAGGCGCCACTTGTTGGGAGCGCTAACCGGACATTTCGGGACTAATGCTCTCCTGCAAAAGATGGGTCTGACAGAGACATCAGCCTGCAGGGCCTGCAAAAGGGAAATTGAGAGCATGAAACACCTTCTGTGTACATGCGATGCAATGGCTAGAAAGCGCATGCGCTTCTTGGGGCAGGGTTATCCAAGACCAGAGGACTACAGACTAATAGCCCCAGGCCTCATTATGGAGCACATGGAAGAGCTGTTAGAAGTACTGGGCGAGGACGGGTCATAGGCATTTAGGGGAAGCACAAAAGATCCCATTGGGTCGAAGTGCATTTCTTCTAGGCAAACGCGCTCCATCGTAGATCGCAGTGTTGCTTAACATCAGGCGAACTGGCGGTCAAGCGTAAGCCTATCACGAATAAAAAAAAAAGTGCACTGGGGCCTTGCTACCGCGGCCCTATATAAGATAACATAAGATAGGTACTTCACTTTTATTTTGCACAAAGGTACAAATAAAAAAAATCTTTTTGCTCCTAAAATACCAATAAAAACCAATATTATAAAATTCAAAATCGATAGGAAAATACAAACCCTGTTTTCAAAATCCGAAGCTCATAATCCCGAACACACTTCGTACAGTTCCTTCCTTTGTTTCAATATCATTATTAATCGTCACCTATCTGAATATTTTAAACAACCTTTTAACCCTTCCCCGTCCTTGGAAGAAGGTAAAGAGATTCCCGGATTTGTCGAGGCAATAAGCCGAGCTTTGCCGGAGTATATTATACCCCGTAATTATTTATGTGCTCAAAAGTGTCGCATTTGCCGATCCCGGTTTGAAAGAGATTGTGCTGTGTTTATTTTGTCGTATTCTATTTTTATGGTGATTGTGAAGGGAAGAGTTGATAAAATTATTAAAAGTAATAGAATTAGCTTATAAATGACGCGCAATTGGAGTGATATGCAAGTCATTTGAATTTGTGAGCGTAAAAAAAAAGACGTGTGGCACTCGGGGACTGCCGCGGTAAAGCTATTGCATAGCGTTTTTTATCAACTTATGTAATACAACCAATGCCACCTAAAGGCGGGTTGCTGAACTAAAGAGACAAGCGTGTTTCTCTTTAGTTCAGCAACCCGCCTTTAGGTGGCATTGGTTTTTATCAACATAAGTAATACAACCAATGCAACCTAAAGGCGGGTTGCTGAACTAAAGAGACAAGCGTGTTAGGTTTTTTCGTTACGGAATTTCTTGATTCGGTCCCCACGCTCAAGGCCCGCGATAGAAGCTATGCAATAGCTTAATAACATAACATACCATCACGCCTGTATTCCCCGAAGGGTTAGGCAGAGGCGTACTTAATGTACACCCACAGTTCGCCGGTATGTTTAAGTCCCATATTATAGGGGGCGAGCCTACAGCCATTAACCGGACACAAATCCAGAGTGCTACTGAGAATTTTATAGAAAAACCCAATAACACTTTGCTCGACCTGGGGATCGAACTCAGGACCTCTAGTGTAGCAGTCGGACTTGGGACCACTAGACTAATGAGGCAGTAAAAAAAAAATATACTTCACCTATTTGGAAAGTGACCCATTACATAACTTACTTTAATACCGAGGTAGAAAGTCGCACTTTTCAGCCCTAGGGCTGGAAAGTTGTACAGACCTGTTTTGTTTTTTTTTCTAATACAGATAAAAATATTATTAAATTTTGATTGGCAGAGGTCTGCTAAATTAGAATTTCGAATAAAGATTTTAATTGTTAAATACATTTTTGTTTAAATTACGATAAGATACCTTCATGGTAACAGCTGAGGCAATTGAGGATAAAAAAATCAAAATAATAAGTTTATTCTGAGTCACAACACAAGATAAAACTAATAAAAAATACAGAATACAGGCGTGATATGTTATGTTATTCTCATTTAGTACCTGTAGAAAAGCGAAATACATATCTACCATTCATTGAATAATATTCTGTGAGGAACTGTTCTCCTTAAGAGAACGGTTCCTCATCGTCAGCATAGGCTTTGAGTCAGTAACCGCTTAGATGTAACCTCAGGTCTAGGATCTGATGGGATCTTAAATCCAACACTTCTCATTTCACTGTATATCTTTACATAGTATAAAACAAAGTCGCTGTCTGTCCGCCCCTATGTATGCTTAAATCTTTAAAACTACACAACGGATTTTGAAGCGGTTTTTTTAATAGATAGAGTGATTCAAGGGGAAGGTTTTAAGCTATTTAACATTACGCTATGGCTCTCAGGAATGGAGCAACGCGGGTGAAACCGCGGGCGGGTCGCTAGTATATGTATTATATATCCTTACATAGTATAAAATAAAGTCGCTGTCGCTGTTTGTCCGTCCCTATGTATGCTTAAATATTTAAAACTACGCAACGGATTTTGAAACGGTTTTTTTAATAAATAGAGTGATTCACGAGGAAGGTTTTAAGCTATTTAACATTACGCTACGGCTCTTAGGAATGGGGCAACGCGGGTGAAACCGCGGGCGGGTCGCTAGTGTTTTATATAGCAACTAGCGGCCCGGTACGTGCTTCGCTACGTATAAAGCGAAATACAGCGGACAGCGGACAAAACCATTCCCAGATCCCCTTGAACACACACAAAAAATTTCATCAAAATTGGTCCAGTCGTTTGATCTAAACCATTCCCAGATCCCCTTGAACACACACAAAAAATTTCATCAAAATCGGTCCAGTCGTTTGAGAGAAGTTCAGTGACATACACACTCACAGAAGAATTATATATATAAAGATGACCGTGTGTGAAAAGATTTCGGGAAAAGGCTGTAAAAGATCCCCCCGGTCAAACTACACTATAGCAATATCTACACCAAATGCACCATATAAAATATTATTTATAAGTGACATGTTATACATATTTTATAAAAATTGAAATAAAAATATATTCTATTCTATTTGTGGAATAATCACGAAATAACAGACACTATAAGACTTTGGTAGATTTCTTAGAGGTTCTATAGGGTGTAGGCAAAAGTACTGAGTATTTTTAAAGTTCTTACATTTTTTTTATTCACACTGAACAAATAGCTATCTAGATATGTAAATTGCACTATACAATATGCCAATGGTACGTCCCACTATGTGCTAGTACAATCGACTAAACAGTTAGGCATACAGGCACAGGAATTAAAAAAACGGAACAGAGACTGAGACAAAGTTTCTAAAGAGCGTGATATGTTACCTATTTTGGTAGGGTTGGCAAAGTTAAAGAAACAAAATATTTAACAGCTTTTTATGTTGTATATAATAGGATATTTTTTAGAAATGTCATTTTTTTTGTTATGTCGTATAATGAAGTCGTAAATTCTAAATCTAACGTATTAAGTATTTTTTAATCTTTTGGAAAACATTCAAATCACTCTCATCTTCACAATCGCAAGCATGTTAACAAAGTTTATTTCGAGATCAAAATATTCGCGATAGTTTCTCGAACTAAACAATTTAACAAATGCGATATATTTACGTATATACTGAACCCTGACTCCCTGAGCTTGAGCCCTGGCCGAGCCGGTATAAACCGGTTTCTCTCGATACGTGATGAAGCTTCATGAACATGTCTCTATCTATCATAGGTTTGTATGAAGCTTTGTTTGTGCAGATTATTTACTCCTGTGATATATGTAGCGACTGAATTTGCATCTTGACATAGATTGCGTTATTAATAATTATTCACCAAAGGGTTTTGGTATGTAGGCAGATAACAAGATCTGCATTACATTAACACCATCTTTATCAAAACATATATTTAATTAGCTGCACATCTGAATCTTTTGTCGATAGTACATACGTCTCCAGTTCGTCTAGACAGTTTATTGCTTGCCCCGCGTTTCGCTGCGTCTCGCGTGCGTTGGCAGCGCCGCCAACTTCTCAGGCGATTGCGTTTGCTTAGAAGGCTGCTATTTTCTTGAGTCGGTGAATGTGAATGCCCCGTTATCTATTTCTTTTACCGTTCCTGTCCATCTTAAGGTTGTTTATGACGAATCGCTATTGGCAATGATTGTAGCTGTAGTTTATAACAGACACCAAAATAAATTCAGCTGTTGAAGTGAAAACTTCGTTAGGCGCGTTGAGCACTTTTTGGGGGAACAAAAATCATGGAACTCGCGTCATCGTCACCGAACGTTTTACATGAGCTAGGTATATGTATACTGTGTATATATGTGTACTTTTTGAGTGAACAAAAAGCGTGAAACTCGCGTCATCGTCACCGTATGTTTCCAACTTATGATCAAGGATTAAATTTTAAATTGGTCATTAACACTTCTTTACAAACCAAAAATCTTTCAAAAAGTATATTTATAAATTAAAATCTAGTACTAGCTCGAGGATACAATTCACAAGTTACTTAGTTTTCACTTCTATTGGCAGTCCCCAAAGACGGTTTTTTTATTGTGTATGTAACGCAAAGATGAACTTTTACAAAATGTGAAAATGTGGAATTGTGTAACATTAGACCCATAGACTCTTGGTTTTTTTTAAACTTTGCCCCACGCTAGGATTTTCTCCTGTATCGTGAGTACGTTTCCAGACACAAATTCTCACCATATCGTGATGATATCATTCGGATCGAACCCACGCTACGCCAAACGTGTCGTATTTCTTTTCTTTCTTTCTTTAATTCACAACCCTAATCTACCTACTGCTGAGTATTGGCCTCTCCTTGCTTATGCCACAATTTCCGGTCCTGTGCTAATCATGTGGATAATAATGAATTACTTATTAAAATTTGCGAAAATACGCATCAGCCTTAATATTTTTCGGTTTACTTTTACGATATTGCACGCACATTGTTCGTAGCTCAGTAGCCCATAAAGCTCACTTTAGCACAAAATGCGTAGGTACTTGCCGACCAAGTACCGCCGGCGTCCAACCGTAGCGCATCGGCAAATTTTATGTTACGATGTTGAAATAGGAACGTTACATTTGCCGATGCAGTCGGCGTAGCGAAAATGCTACGCGTAGCGCTACGAGTTCGCGTAGATTTTCCGCTACGACATTCACGTAGCTCTCTATAGCAAACATAAACATACCATTACGCTTGTATTCCCCGAAGGTTTAGGCAGAGGAGTAGTAAAGTACATCCACAGTTCGCCGATATTTAGGTCCCATGTCATAGTGCGAGCCTATTGCGATCAAGTGGGCACAAATCTAGACTCCGCTGTTACTGAGAACTTCATAAAAAAATACAATACCACTTTGCTCGACATGAAAATCGAACCCAGGACCTGTACCGTAGCATTCGCGTTTGGAACCACTAGACTAATGAGGCAGTTCGCTCTCTTTAAGTAAATTTATATTGTATTATTTTTCTCCTTCTTTCGACTACTATTGATCGAACGATTATCATAGATGTTCGCATGACAACCGCGGGACCGACGGCTTAATGTGCCCCCCGAGGCTTGGAGGGATCTCGGTGTGTTATGCTCACCGATCCAAAAACTGACCACAACAACAACTCAATCAGCTTAGATATTCAACCACGAGCCACAAAAATCCATAATAGGCTTAAAAAAATAGAATTTTAGTTTACGTGGGAGAGCCATGCTCCGGTACGAAAGGGTCGGCTTGACCGGAGTGATACCACAACCTCACAGAAAACCGGCGTTAAATAACGCTTATGTTGTGTTTTGCCGAGTGAGTGGGGTTCCCGGAGGTCAAATCCCCTTTTAAAAGGCCGTCAAGGCACTTGTGACTCCTATGGTGTTGCGGGTGTCCATGGGCGGCGGCAATCGCTTACCATCAGGCAATCAGTCTACTCGTTTGCCCTCCAATTATAAATGGGTTTCTGCCCAGGCATTTTGGGCGAAAAAAATAAATGCCCTGGCATAAACCCATCTCTACCTCCAATCCCATAAAAAAAAATCACCTTTTGTATTCAATTTCACTAATATTATCTAGACACAAAAGTAGATTCAATCTATTTATACGCGCAAACTTTTGTCTGTTGAAACTGGGCCCTCACACCGCTTCCATTATCTCCTTTTATCTCACAGTGACATCTGGAAGTTGAATAACAAAAAAAAAATAACAAGACCTTTCTTTTTTTTTCTTTACAAAAAGCAAAGGATTTCAATTTGAACGCTGTATATTGATGAATGCCAATCAAAGAATGAATGTTTTAATATCATTTGGAGCCTTTTTTGTAGAGCTCTTTTTAGGGTTCCGTACGCAAAGGGTAAAACGGGACCCTATTACTAAGACGTCGCTGTCCGTCCGTGTGTCTGTTCGTGTGTCATCAGGCTGTATCTCATGAACCGTGATAGTTAAACAGTTGAAATTTTCATAGATGATGTATTTCTGTTGCCGCTATAACAACAAATACTAAAAAACAGAATAAAATAAATATTTAAGAGGGCTCCCATACAACTGACATGATTTTTTTGCCGTTTTTATATCTAATGGCACGGAACCCTTCGTGCGCGAGTCCGACTCGCACTTGGCCGGTTTTTTATAGGTGGTCAGTAGAAAAATCAACACAATTACCATATTTTCCCGGTTTTCCCAACTTAGGGGGTTGGCGCAGTAAGGTTTTTTTCCCATACGTCACTTCCTTCCTTATCCTTGAAAAAGCTAGGTGACCACTGTTTGATTTATTAAAACATCGATCCTATTTATTAGGGTAAGCGCACAGTATGATAAAAAATCGTTGCGAAAAAATATCGCATTACTGTGAACAGCAGAAATACACTATAATTCGCGCTATGCGAAAATAAATAGTTTCTTTCGTTCGTTCGGCGATTTGAGATTTTATTTGGCACTCTAAAAATCGCAACGAATGAACTTCGTAGTGCGCGCTTACCCTTAGTTTGAAAAATTTGATTGGCTTACCTACTAAAAAAAATTGAAATTGAGAAATAAAGATCTAGGTTTTATGTGTTTAAAGTTATTGGTGGGGTTTTAGAGTGGTATCCCCACTGTAAAACCCCACCAACTCTGTCCGTTTCCCGCAAGACAAATGTCAGTAGGGATAGAATTTGTATGGTACACGAACGGATTGACGTCACAATGTGCTATCCTATGTTCCTTGTTTAGCATAAAATTAAAATGCATAAAGCTTTCTTATTTTTAAACCGATTTTGGTTTGTTTTTGTAGTTGGGCTTTATTTATGGTCAAATTATCATTATTCATACGATCCCCAGGTCGAGCAGTGTTGTTGGGTTTTTCTATGAAATTCTCAGTAGCAGCTCAGAGTCTGGATTTGTGTCCGGTTAATGGCAAAAGGCTCGCGGGTGAATATTTGAAAAAAAAATTGAACGTCATTAACTTCCTCCCATAGTTATTAATGCAGATTTTTAGAACTACTAAACTACACCACTGCTGTCACTTAATAATACATACATACATACATACATACACTCACGCCTTTCTCCCACAGGGGTAGGTAGAAACTATAGACTGTCACTTGCTACAATTCCTGCATACTTATTTTGCTTCTTCCACATTCATACATCTTCTCATACATACACGCCGGTTGCGAGTGCTACGCACCTGACGCACGTAATGATATATAAATAAAAACAAAAAGACGTGTGGCACTCGGGGACTGCCGCGGTAAAGCTATTGCATAGCGTTTTTTATCAACTTATGTAATACAACCAATGCCACCTAAAGGCGGGTTGCTGAACTAAAGAGACAAGCGTGTTTCTCTTTAGTTCAGCAACCCGCCTTTAGGTGGCATTGGTTTTTATCAACTTATGTAAAAAAACAATGCCACCTAAAGGCGGGTTGCTGAACTAAAGAGACAAGCGTGTTAGGTTTTTTTCGTTACGGAATTTCTGGATTCGGTCCCCACGCTCAAGGCCCGCGATAGAAGCTATGCAATAGCTTAAAAACAATATTTATTTGAATTGTCCAAATTGTTTTTGGCGGAATTTTTGACAGTCCAATGTCTAGCTATGAAAGATTCTCTCTTTGATGATGATGATCTCTACTATGATGAGAAGAATGATTTGTTAAATATTGTTTGAATATTAACCCCCTATTACATGGGACCTAAACATACTGGCGAACTGTGGGTGTACATTAGTACACCTCTATCTAACCCTTAGGGGAATTCAGGCGTGATTGTATGTTATGTTATCATCATTCATATTATCCATCTTTTTCGATCTTCCCTTATATCCATGTACTTTATAATAATGAAAGCTTTTTCTCGCCTACCTTTTATCCTGTGTTGTGTTGCTAAGTACACAGTCTTTATTTACTTAATAAAAAATAAATGTAACAAATAAATACTTCGTGTTTAATAATAACAATGAGCACATTTAATTATGTAGCTATTAATTATTATTAGAAGTCTCAAAAGTGAGACAAAGCTTATGAGACCTAATTTATTATAATCTATCAAGCCTTTTAGGTAAAATAATTGAGGCAATAAATTATAAAACATATGTACAAAGTCTAGTAAAACATTAATTCTTGAGTAATGTAAACCCATATATTTCTAGTTAACATTATTTCAAAGTTTTGAAATTTTATTTGAATACGGCAACAGTATGATTTCAAATTTAACTCAATGATCAAAAGTTAAAAGCACACTCTAAAGTTAACCAAGGCATCTCTCCGATATTTTGAAACGTACCCAATAGGCTGACCTAATTACATTAACCTAGAAACCATAACATTTTAAATATTAACCCTAAAAAGCTCAAATGGAAAACGTAAAGAAAAATCTGATAACGCTTCTCGGAATCACGAAATCGCTGAACGTAAGAATTTTAAATCAACATAATTACCTTTAATTTTATCCAATTACATTTTCTCTTTCGAAGATCGAGTCAGGATTGTGAGCGTCAATTACCTCACAATTTCCACTTGAAATGAATGTTATTTTTCTCGACACAAAATGTGTGGAGCTCCTTCAATCCTTATATCGACGACAGAGCGTGTAAAGCCGTTTTTGAACGTAGTATAACGCATTGCGACGTACGACGTTTTGTAGTACGGCCGTATACCCATGCGCAAAGAGCATTCGGATGTGCGCTGCTGTAGCGACAGGTTGCGCCACTCGCTCCCGGACCCGTTCCAATAACAGTGACGTGAGATACCGAGTTTACGTAAAACGTTTACGCGTACTAACAGTGAATTTTTGACAGCAAACCACAGTGATTTAGTGTCGAATTTTTGCAGTGATCGATTTTTGTTTTTTTTTTGTGCGATATAGTGAAGTGCTTTTTTTTGAGACGAGGTGTTGTGATTTTTGGCGTTTTTCTGGAACTTCATCATATATATACTGTGAGTACAGTGTATTTTTTTAAATAGGATATAAAGTATAATTTATGCATTTTAAAATTATTTTTTATACTTAAAATATGCATAATTTTAAATTTAAAAATATATGTTACTGTTTTGATGCAGTTTTACACAAAAAGCTCTGAATGTAAAATTAAATTATTTAAAACCTAATTAAATTAACATAATTACGTTGCTTAAATCCACGTGGTCTAGTTCGCCTACATTTCTTAGCTAGCTCGGTGGGACAGGTATGTCTCGTAATGAAGCACTGTTTACGAACGTAAACACTTGAGCTTTTTAGGGTTAAAAATGTGTCTCGTTTTAAATAAATTCGTTAGGAATTTTTTCTACGTTATTAAAAATCATAGATTTTTATGTGATCCAGAATATTTTATAATTATGATGTTGAAAATTATAAATGGTGTCGTACAATTTAAGTTCTATTACGTTATATCGGTTAATATAATTATCGTGACGGTTGATGGAGACGAGTGGAAAAAATAAATACCTACCATGCTGACCCCAAGTAAATAGGAGTAAGAGCTGGATGATTACGTTAAATAGTCAAATTTACACTTTCCTATCAATAAACTTTTGGTAAATAATGCAAAGAAACTTCGTTATTTAATTAATCAATCAATAAAGTCATTTATTTGCCAAAATAAGGTGCGATAGGTGTTACAGTCTCGTTTGTTCTACATATTCTTCTGATATTAAAAACAAATTAAATACTTTGACTGCCTCATTAGTCTAGTGGTCCCAAGCGCGACTGCTACGCTAGAGGTCCTGGGTTCGATCCCCAGGTCGAGCAAAGTGTTATTGGGTTTTTCTATGAAATTCTCAGTAGCAGCTCGGAGTCTGGATTTGTGCCCGGTTAATGGCAATAGGCTCGCCCCCTATTACATGGGACCTAAACATACCGGCGAACTGTGGGTGTACATTAGTACGCCTCTGCCTAACCCTTCGGGGAATACAAGCGTGATGGTATGTATGTGTTTAAATACTTTAGTTACTCGTAGCCTAGTGGTACCATTGCCAAGCCAAAGGACTTGAGTTCCAAGGTATGCCCTTCTGATTTTTCGAAGTCATGTGCGTATTAATAGTTAATTATCACGCGCTTAAACAGTGAAGTAAAAACATCGTGGGGTAACCTGAATGCCTAAGAAATTTTCTCAAAGGCGTTTCTTGCTCTCAAATTAAACAAATAAAATTGCCTATCTTGACCGAACTACTAATAATAATCAAATCATTATTCTCTTCCACGGCAGAGCACGAGTCTTCTATCAGAATGAGAGGGGTTAAGCCCGCGTGGTGGACTGTATCCACCACGCTGGCTTAGTGCGGTTTGGTAGATTTCACAGCCGCCGAAAAAATCTCTTAGGCATGCAGGTTTCCTCACATTATTTTCTTTCATTTTAAGCGAGTGATAATATTAAGTGTTTGAGTGCTTTGGATTCACACACGAGACCTACAATCCACGTGGAGATCCATTTTACGTGGGAGAGCCATGCATCGGCACGAATGGGCCGGCTCGACTGGAGTGATACCACGGCCTCACAGAAAACCGGCGTTAAACAACGCTTACCTTGTGTTTCTCCGAGTGAGTGAGGTTAGCGGAGGCTCAATCCCCTTTTAAAAGGTCGGCAACGCACTCGTGACTACTCTGGTGTTGCTCTGTGTCCATGGGCGGCGGTAATCGCTTACCATCAGGCGATCCATCTGATTGCCCTCCTATCCCATAAAAAAAATCCAATGTAATCATAACGCTATCTCGAGATAGGTTATGGATTAGACTCCATATCACCACTAATTATGCCAACATACGGCCGTCACTCGCTGTGAAACACTAATACTCTCCCGCTGGTTATACTGTAAATTCCTGTGGGAAATTCCGCCGGAATTAAAAAAACAAGACAGCTAACGTTGACGGGAACATATCCCGAGGCTTTCATTATATTATGAAGCTTGCTACACACCTCTCAATTTATTATACACTAGCTGTTGCTCGCAGTTTTACTCACGTCCCACAAAGATTAACACACTACTCGTATAAGTTTGATTCTAGACGGCGTAATAAGATGAAACATGCACCAAATTTTAAGTTAGACCGCTATTTTAAACATCGGTGAAAATTGCATTCAATTCCATGCAGAATTTTATGCGTGATGCGCGTACAAACATACAGACAGACAGATAAGAATTAAAAATTCGAATAATTATTTAAAAAAATTGGCTTCTGTTGCTCTAATAATTTCTTGAATATCTAAAATGTACAGACATACAGACATCGACCTGTTACAATTTTATTATAGGTATAGCCATTAACCGGGCACAAATCCAGACTGAGCTGCTACTGAGAATTGCTCGACCTGGGGATCGAACCCAGGACCTCTAGCGTAGTAGTCGCGCTTGGGACCACTAGATTAAAAAGGCAGTCTAAATCTTTATTCAATTCTCTAATTTACTGTCAATTCTTACGTCAATTGATACGTTTGGTCGCTGAATATTTGAAAGATTTTGACCAATTAGAGATTCATAATTTGCAGCGCCTTTGCAGGGTTTCATATTGACACATATTATTGTAACTTGTAACATCTTAATTACATAATTATGAATGCAATAAATATTTGAATTTGAATTTTAAATTAGATCAAAATCTAATTTAAAATCCCAGAGGCTAATCTAACAACGTAGTTATAATTTTGTTTTGTGAAATTTACGTGGATGTTAGATATTGGATGACATTGATCAATGACATAGGGCACCATTCCATTCCATTCCATTTATTACGTAACTCGATTTTTGCCAGTTTTGGACTCGTATCATCTTCTATATATATAAAGAAGAACCTGACTGACGTATCAACGCACAGCAAACTACAGGAGCTAGATCCTTGAAAGTTTGCATGCTGCACTGTAGACGAAAGAGTTTTCGGGTTTTCTCATTTTAAGGGGGGAGCGGGGTGGAAACTTGCAGCATCACTTTAGGGTGCGAGTGAAACTGCGGGGAACAGCTAGTATTTCCATTAATTATTTGAGTGTTGACATCTTAATTGTTATGACATTTTGATTGTTATCACATTTTCATTGTTATGACATTTTAATTGTTGACATTTTAATTACTCTTATATTATTGAATTGAATTTTGACATCCATGAATTTGTTACTATTTTGCCGCGACATTATTGAACCGTGACACTTATATTCAAGAGATTTCATAAAAAAATATATATATAATTTGTAAATGTGAGTACCATGTAGGCTTTTGATACATGATAATTAAACAAGCTTATTATAGTCTGGAGGCTTTGGGAACTTCATTAGACCTACACGAATGTCCTGCTGATCTGGTATGGTCGTGCGACAGGTCGTCGAGCTCCCTAAATTATGGTTGAGCTACACGATGACTGATGCATGCGTGCCGTCAGTTGGGACTGGTCTACTCAAAGCTGCAATGGTTCTTTCCTCAAAAGGCCATTTCAGACATTACCCTACATCGTACCACTCACATAAGTGTTCTTCCATGTCTGGACTTTAAAAGAGACCATGATTCTCTGAGTTTGTTTCGGTGTTTCTTCTCAGAGGTCGTCAGTTAGGAAATGCCGAAGCCATCTAGCTAAAAAAAAAACCCCAAACCATTGACATGTAAAAGTATCTCTAAAGATCTACTTGCAGAATAAAATAATTTCATTTCATTTCATTTCAATAATCATATTTTTTTTCGATTTGACAGTTATCAAATGGCAACGTCACCTTATGACGTCAATTCAGAATGTGAAGGCAAATTTTGATCTGGCGGGTGGGAATCGCGATGGCTTAGAGGTCAAAGCATCTGGTGTATTTAACCAGAAGAAGCAGGTTCGAATCCTGACCGCGATTGAATTTTTCCTTCACTAAAACAATAGCTGTCAAATGTGTCAACACGATTGACGTTTAATGCAACTTTTAAAAACTGCAAGATTTCAGGTAAAGATGTTAAATTGGGATTTTTTTTTATATGTGATAGGCTTACGCTTGACCGCCAGTTCGCCTGATGTTAAGCGATACTGCGATCTACGATGGAGCGCGCTTAACATCGCTACTACGATAATAATTTAATAATTCACAATAATTAATTGGATCGTCAACAATTAATAAACAAAAAATTGAGATAGCTATTAGTAATTTATACAAAAGCTACTCAATCTGCCATGGAAAGGGTTTCGAAACGGTGGATCTGAAAAAAAGCTTAATATACAGCGATAAATATTCTTCGAAAATAACTCTATTTCGACAGCAAATTTATTAAAATTCGCGCTATTTGTAGGTTAGGTAGAAGTGTATTGAAATACATAGGTTTTAAGTCCCATAAAATAGAGAATGATCTTAATAAAATTTAACAGGCAGACATTTTAGGGTTTATATTACATTTAATTTAAAGCATCCCTTAAAATATATTTTTTTTTTCATTAATAATTCTTAAAATTCTTAGTTTCGGGTCAGGTGAGGCAAATGCCTGGCCCCACCGTGGATACGCTCTTGAACAGGATACCAAATTTCAAGTGGATCAGACCTTCAGGTGACTGTGTTAGATAAAATAAATGTTTAAATAGTACAATTGGCTTCGGCCGTTCTATTTAAAATAATTTAAATAAATAAAAAATCCAAATTGCTAAGTTCCTATTGAGAATTTCATAGAAATAACCAATAGCACTTTTCTCGACCTAGGACCTCAAGTTCAGCAGCTGCTCTTGGGATCACCGATGATAGGCAATAAATACTATAGAGCAATGAGGTAGTTTGGGATCATGTGGTTGCCTGGTCGAAATCCACCCATTGCACTACCGAACTGAACCCATTCGTAACAAAAGCATTTAGATTAGCATGAGGGGTTAACACAGAATATTAGTAATGTGCGACACACATTGCTAGTAAGCATTTATTTAAAAAAAAACGTTAAACATGTATGCATAGTTGCACATAAAAAATCAATACCCTGCGTTTTCTTTTGCACAATGGGTGTACCGTCTCTTGTTAGACTGCACTGGTCTTTATGATAAATGATAGAAATAAAATATCGATAGTTCAGAAATGAAATAGTGTATTGTCCAAATAATATTTAACTAAAATGGTATGAGCGGAATGAACTTGTGTGAAGTGATAATGTTACCGAATATAGATTTATGAGAACGCACGGCTTTCTTGATTGCTCAACGCGAACTGATTTAATGAATAAAGGAAACGCATATGTCGCGTAAAAATGCTGACTTAGAAAATGTACGGTTGCACCGTACAATGGGGTAACAGTCTTTATTTCTGATGCTATTGTGTGACCTAAGATTTAGGTTAGATTTCATTTTGTTCTTCAAACATCAATCAATATACTTTGGCAAGTTTGAAAGCTCTTTTATAAATGATAGAGTCAAAGTTTACGTACTTAGGTTATGTCTAAAACAGACTAAGCTTAGAAACTATTATGATTAGATATAATAAGAGATTTATTTATCTAGTTATTCTCGTTGCAAGAATACTAGTAATCTGCTAACCACATTTGTTTTATACCACTACAGTGGCAAATAAGCTTACGGCCCGCCTGATGGTAAGCGGTTACCGTAGCCTATGGACGCTTGCAACACCGGAAGGTATCACTCGCGCGTTGCCGACTCTGTAAATTAAGGAGGAATAGTTGGGCTGACAGCATAGGAGACATGTGTGATGATTATCCTATCTGCCAACAACGCTTGCTCGCGGAGCTCTGGCGATCTTGCGATTTAGGAACACAATATAGCAGGAGCTATATTATTTGGCTACGATTTTCTGCTAGGTGGAGGTACTTCCCAAGTCGGCAGCTTCAATTGTTGCATTGCTATTAAGCTTTAAAAACTGGTATGTTTGGTGACAAGCGCCATGGTCGTGGCGTGTTTTTCTTTCAGTAAACTTCGGAGCTTTTATGGCAACAAGCCCGTATCACATGGCCCTTAAAAACATACCAGTCAAATGTGTCCCATGTGTTTAGTATCTGACCATCCCTTCTGAAGTTATACCACGATCAGCTTGTAGTTGGTTTTCAATGCTAAAAAAATATGATCTAAAAAGTTTTTGTATGTTTTTTTTAAAAGTGTAGGTATAACATTACATTTAAAATATAAAAACCCCCGCAGCATCAAGGTATGGTTACCATGTTCTTGCAATATCATTGAAGTAACAGGATCATGGTTGAGCCCAGCATTTTTTCAGGGGTGGGGCAGAAGTAGGTAAATAAACTATGTACGTAGTAGGAAATTAAAAATGGTTTTTATTTACTGACTGAAACTTGTATTTACTGCACTTATGCATTGTACCTTATTTCAATAATAACCTGAGGGTTCATTTTTAAAGTATCCAAATGAATATTGTTATTGGCTGCCATCCCTTTTCTGAGTCATTAGCTTCCTAAATGTATATATACCTACGGTCGAACTATTGTTATTCTCTTTTATATTTAAATAAGTATACTACTATGCTCACAAGTGAACTGTAATGTTCTTGAGTAAAAATAAAGTTCTTTAAACCTATATGTATTTAATTTTGTCATTATACTAATTTTGCCTTAAAATTCTTGGTTTCTGGTCAGAGAGCAGGGTTGGGCAAATGCCTTGCCCCACCGTAGATACGCCCATGAACAGGATACTAAATTTCAAATCGATCAGACCTGTGGAAGTTGAGTTCTGTATTTGATCCATAATATGTATGTATGTGTTTGTATATACGTACATTATTCGAAAACCACTGATTCGATTCAGATAGAGTTTCCGCTATTCGACTGTATTACTGTATTCATTATTCATGACTATATAAAACCAGAGCTTTAAGTAACACATAGGAGTGTCAGTGTCAAATAAAAACATATTGAAGTAATTACATCTTTCTTTATTAAAAAGTTATCAACGTCATCAATCTTACGTAGGAGAGCCATAATTCGGCACGAATGGGCCGATTCCCGAGTAATACCACAGCCTAAAAAAAAACCGGCGTCAAACAACGCTTACGTTGTGTTTCGCCGAGTGAGTGAGGGTACCGGAGGCCCAATCCTCTTTTAAAAGGATGGCAACGCACTTGTGACTCCTATGGTGTTGCGGGTGTACATGGGCGGCGGTAATCGCTTACCATCAGGCGATCCGTCTGCTCGTTTGCCCTCCTATCCCATAAAAAAAATCAAGTTCTGATCTCACAATATTTTTTCTGATCCTTTAAGCAATTTTTAAGTAGGTATAAAGTGATGATAATTACTTCGCAATCAAAACTTGCCACTTCAATATTATCATCTTCCAAACATAACCTAACAGGAAATAGTATCATAAATAAGAGATAGTATCAACCCTCTTAAATTACACCCCTACAGGCTGATAATGAGCGAGTAAACAACAGTACCTCGCATGTTTGAAGTCGGTTAATCACGGCCGACTGGTATACAATGACTTAATTATCATTTGGTGGTTTTGATGGTATTCGAGAGTTAAATATGTATGTAGTCATGTTACTGTGAAGCATTGAACGAAAATCGTGAGATATTCATATAGTTTCACCCGCATTATACAGGACTTTAGACTAATACAAGCCTATGTCCTTCTCCGAGGTCTAAGCTATCTCTATACCAAAATTCATCAAAATTGGTTCAGCGGTGCAGGCGTGACAAGTTAACAGACAGACAGGCAGTTGCTTTTGGATTAATAATATTAGTATAGATTTATGAAAACATACTTCAAGATTTTTGTGGTGTATCTTCTATCAGGACTTTGATTCTTATAGATTGTTTCAAATAACCAACATCTATTAGACCAAGAATCTCACCAATGCACGATAATATTCAGGAGAAAAGCAGAATTGATTTATAAATTCATTAAGTTCGAAGTCCATGTCCGAAACTCTTTGGTTATAAATCTTGGTGATTTAAACGCGCAAGGCGACCCAATTCCTATTGCTTACCTCCTATTTATATTTGAACGAACTTTATACGATTTAAACTTGGTTTGGAAGGTGTGAAAGACGTATAGTGCCGCCAACACTTCACCGCATTGCCAAATATTTTGCAGCTAAGCAATAATTGTGTTCCAACCACTATTATAAGAGTACCACGACCGTCATGCATGAGGAGGTTAATGAGCATAAGTGAAGCGAAAGTGGTGTGCCGGGATCGTAACAAGTGGAATCAAATTTCATTTCATCTATAGTCTCTGTCGTCTCCGCAATGGGAGACAGGTGTGAAAAACTTATGTATGTACTAGCTGTTGCCAGCAGTTTCACTGACGTCCCAAAAAGATTAACATACTATAACTCCGATTCTATGTACCAGATTTAAAGTTAGACCTCTAGCAATAGGTACATCGGTGAAAACAGCATTCAATTCCATGCAGTAGTTTTTGCGTGATGCGCGTACAAACATACAGACAGACAAAAATTCAAAAAATTCTGTTGCCGCGAATAGGACCCCCGTTATTAGTTTTTCTTTAATATCTATAAAGTACAGATATCGGCCTGTTACAATTTTATTATAGGTACTTGTAGATAATTGCGTTCCCGTTTAAAGGGTTATGCAGACAGTAAAATTTGATTTGGGCATAAGATATTACAAAGCGCGAGTAATCCATCCATGGCTTATTACTCAGTCCCAGTTAACTTGAACACACACAAAAATAGTTAACTCTTAACCTCGCCAAGTTAATCAGTTAGTTTTAAAAGCTAGTCTAGACGGTTTTAGATCCTCGACTTAATGTTCTTAACGTGATTAGTGCCGGCAGTAAATGTTAACTGTTTAATCTGGAGATTAGTTAGCGCAAACACTGCATGAACCATTGTTAAGTTTGCGATGCTGATGATATGTTTTTGATTTTTTTTATGGGTTAGGGGGACAAACGAGCAGACGGATCGCCTGATGGTAAGCGATTACCACCGTCCATGGATACCCGCAACAGCATAGTAGTCACAAGTGCGTTGCCAGACTTTTAAAAGGGGATTGGGCCTCAGGTAACCGCACTCACTCGGTGAAACACAAATAAGCGTTGTTTGACGCCGGTTTTCTGGTCCGGTCAAGCCGGCCCATTGATGACATTTTCTTATTTTTATAAATCATGCAGTAGTTTCTGCGTCATACAAAAAGACAAAATTCAAAAAATTACTTTTGTTGCTCTAATAAAGACCTCTATATTAGTTTTTCTTCAATATCTATAATGTACAGACATCGGCCTGTTATAATTTTATAATATTAGTGAGATAAGATGGTCAACTTAACTGCCTTGTTACTCTAGTGGTCCCAAGTGCGACTGCTACGCTAGCGGTCCTGGGTCGAGGAAAGTGTTATTGAGTTTTTCTATGAAATTCTCAATAGCAGCTCGGAGTTTGGAGTCGTGCCCGCTTAATGGCAATAGGCTCGCCCCCTATTACATGGGACCAAAACATACCGGCGAACTGTGGGTGTACATTAGTACATCTCTGCATAACCCTTCGTAAATACATGCGTGATGGTAAGATAGTCAAAGCTCGCGACCCCTCTAAAATGCATTGCCGGCAATGTCCTCCCTAATAATTAGAAATACATACATAAACATAATCAACCCATTATACTGTCCCACTGCTGGGCATGGGTCTCCCCTCAGAATGAGAGGGATTAGGCTATAGTCCACCACGCTGGCCTAGTGCGGGTTGGCAGACTTCACACGCCATCGAGAAAATCTCTCAGGTATGCAGGTTTCCTCACGATGTTTTCCTTCACCGTTTAAGCGCGTGATAACATGACTTCGAAAAGTCAGAGGTGCGTGCCTTGGGTTCGAACTCGAGACCTTTGACTTGGCAGTCCAACGGTCATACAACTAGGCTATCACTGCTTCTTAAATAATTATGCGAATATACATGTAAGTTTATTATTATCAAAGTTCTAATATTTATAAAACAATCACGTTGCCACGCATAGCATGTCATCCAGTCTCGTCGATGGCGACTCCGTTAATTAGTTCGCGGAGGTGATTTGCATCAATTAATTATTCTTGAACCGGTGCGCTGTGGCGCCGCCCGTGTTAACTCGTCGCATTAATAGCATTGCTAACGTTTTTCAATACAGCGTGTAGTAGAAAATTTAAAACAAATAAAGATTTCATTACTGTTTCATTAGTGGCCTAGTGGCCCTGAGCGCGACTGCTACGCTATAAGGCTGGTTTTAGACTCACACTGACCGTACGCTGACCGTCGGCGCTGACAACCGAAATGTATGAACGTCTCCCTACCGCACGCGCTGATAGCTACGCGTTATTCTCAAACACTTATTTTTTTATGTGATAGGAGGGTAATCGAGCAGACGGATCGCCTGATGGTAAGCGATTACCGCCGCCCATGGACACCCGCAACACCATAGTAGTCACAAGTGCGTTGCCGACCTTTTAAAAGGGAATTGGGCCTCCGGTAACCTCACTCACTCGGCGATACACAACGTAAGCGTTGTTTAACGCCGGTTTTCTGTGAGGCCGTGGTATCACTCCGGTCGAGCCGGCCCATTCGTGCCGAAGCGAGGCTCTACCACTTACATACATTTCAGCTGTCAGGGCCGACGGTCAGCGTGCGGTCAGCGTAACTCTAAAATCAGCGTAGCTTAGAACACTTTCGATCATAACACCTCATAAACAAAAGTAACTGAATCAAAATCCATCCAGCCCATCCATCTGTGGTCTCTTAGTTCCGTCCATTCGTTTCGGAGCTATGAGGCCACAGACAGATACACACCTGTCTGTGGCCTCAACTCATAACACCCCTCTTTTTGCGTCGGGGGTTGAAAACAAGTGACACCGCGGGACACACCGAGTCGCTCATAAAATGTTTACATAACATAACATCACGCCTGTATTTCCCGATGGGTTAGGCAGAGGCGTATTAATATACATCCACAGCTCGCCGGTATGTTTAGTTCCCATGTAATAGAGGCGAGCCTATTGCCATTAACTGGGCACAAATCCCAAACTCCGAGCTGCTACTGAGAATTTCATAGAAAAACCCAATAACACTTTGATTGACCTGGGAATCGAACCCAGGACCTCTATAGCGTAGCAGTCGCGCTTGGGACTATTTTTTTTAAACATTGCCCCACACTAGTATTTGCTCTCTGTTTACAGACACAAATTCTCACATACACAAACGCCCAGACCCGGAACAACTACCTGTAGATCATATAAGTATTTGCTCCGTATTGGGACGAACCCACAACACGTGGCTCAGAAGCCGATCACTCAGCCGTGACGCCAAACGTGTCGTCACTTTTACATTAGATTAATTATGCAGTAACAAAATAAAACAAATGTACTTCGGTCAGACGCGACTGGTTTCCAGTTTAACCAAATACTTGTTACAACAAAAACTTATTACTGAGCGTTTGAACGTCTAAAGAACGTTGCGTGCTTGTAAGCAATTAAAACAAACAAACAGACATTAGTATTTCAGTTCAAACGTGGTTAAAGTACTCGTATTAGCACGAACAACACTTGTTACCAATTAAATGTAATATTTATTACTTCTAGAGCGCTAGTAAATCGATATACGAGTAACATACTTCCACGCCTATTTTTATGGGATAGGAGGGTAAACGAGCAGACGGATCGCCTGATGGTAAGCGATTACCGCCGCCCATGGACACCCGCAACACCAAAGAAGTCACAAGGTCGTTGCCGGCCTTTTAAAAGGGGATTCTTAAATCGACTGTATTTTTGTTTTTATCTTAATATATATATATTTTTTTTCGACATGATCCCATATAAATTTAGCTGACCATCATTTTTGAAGATACCTACACATCACAATGCTTGAAGTCAATTTTCTTTTTCTAAAAGTTTATTAATATTTAACAGTCAATTTTAAGATAACTTGACGTAACTTTACACCGTTAAATATGTCTTTGAAAACCGTATCTATAATCTTCAACACATTATAACCATTATAAATACACATTTATTACATTCCTAAATGACATTTGAACTAATTTTGTAAACCAGTTCGTATCTAATATCT
The DNA here is from genome assembly GCA_910591435.1 of Acronicta aceris. NCBI lineage: Eukaryota > Metazoa > Arthropoda > Insecta > Lepidoptera > Noctuidae > Acronicta > Acronicta aceris. Next base: position 1,540,932 of record OU342781.1, on the reverse strand, counting down.
CACAGAGATTTATTTGACGAGAAAATGTCCAAAATTAATTAATTTAATGAAGCTATCCGTCAGAAATACGATATATAAACTGGGTGTGAATATATATATTTTGATGGTGTATTTTGATGGGTGTGAATATATATAAAGATATGTTATTTAGATTGTTAGATTTTTTTTTATGTGTCATTCTGTAGGTAATTATGAACAGAGACTAAGAATAAATTTAATATAAACTTTCGTCGCGATAAACACTGGGCTTATAAAGGGTGACTTTGAAAACATGCGACAAATAGATAAAAAAAAATAGTCTTCAAATAATAGTCTTATTTTTTATCTCAGATGGTGCAAACTTAGATATTGTCTTCAGGTAGGCATAAATCGGTATTTAACTACCCCTCAGTACGGCTTGTGCCGGAAAAGCGCGAGACGGACTCGCCCACCGATGGTTCCGTACCAATTTGTACATATTAAGTATAATTAATTACAAATGTATAGTTTTCTTTTTTTATATTTTGTTAATTATTCAGGGAATAGAGATAGCCTAGGGATATCACCATTGGATTGCCAAGTCAAAGGTCTCGAGTTCTGACTTTTCGAAGTTACGTGCGTATAGTAAATTATCGCGCGCTTAAACGGTAAAGGAAAAATATTGTCAGGAAATACTTAAGCATGCTTGAGAGATTTTCTTAATTGCATATAAAGTCCGCCGTACTACTGTAGGGCAGCGTGGTGGAATATAGCCTGAACCCTCACATTCTCATGAAGAGTGGAGACCCGTGTCCCATAGGGAGAGAATAAATGGGTAAACAGTAAAACAACTCCGAACTACGGAACCCAGGTGACATTAAATAAATATTTTTCGCGGAACCCTTTTTAGGAATCACTGTTTTAAGCTGTGCTTTAACTTTAATAAATAAGTTTTTTAAGTGTTCTAAATGAAAATTTACAAAACTAATTTAATTTGCTTAGATTAATAATAATTAGCTCTCAGTAAAGACTAATTTATATAATTTATGTACATTCTTGAGCTTATATTATTTATGTTCAATTCTTATTAAATGTAATTGCGTTTCTAAATAAATAAATAGGCGGACGACTGGCCCAGTCGCCGACTGACAGTTTTCTGCGCTGCGGGTCCTAGATTTGATTCTCGCGTGGAACAAATATTTTTATGTCTTAAAGGTAATAGTTCCGAACATAGGTGCCTGTAAACCTGACCATGATGAAGGAGAATATCCTCATTAGCATCATCATATCAGCTAATAGAAGTCCACTGCTGAACAAAGACCTCCCGCCGAGACTTCCACAGGGACCGGTTATTGCCGCCTGCATCCAACGACTCCCAGCGACCTACACCAGGTCGTCCGTCCATTTCTTTGGAGGTCGCTCCACACTACGTTTTCCGGTGCATGGTCTCCACTAGAGAACCTCTCGGCCCCAGCGGCCATCAGAAGCAGGAGAATATACTAGTGGGGCGCAATAACAGAAAAAAATAAAGTGGTTGAAATAAAACTACTTTTTACGGATTTTATCGCGTTGTATTGATATTATTTGATTCCCGACGTTTCGGATCCTTTACAGCATCCATGGTCACGGGTAGACCATGGATGCTGTAAAGGATCGGATATAAAGCGATAAAATCCGTAAAATGTAGTTTTATGTCAATGACTAATATTCGCGTAAGTCTCAAAAACAAGTATCTTATATTCTGAATAAAAAAATACCCCATGTAATATCAGTGGGCATTTGAACATTTCTTAAATTAGTCATTTACTCCAATGCCACAATATTATTTACCTTACCAACTGACTCAACTGCCATGGATACGCATCTATAAACCAGTCACAAATTTACGATTTTAATATAATTAACTATGATATTTATTTAACTAAAAATGCTCACTTAAAATGGTAATAAACAGTTTATAAGACGCTAACAAAACATATTTTGTCCCATAACCTACTTTTGTGGATGCGCAAGGGAATATAGCCTCTACACTTTACATATAAGGTTCACACTTTTGTTATGTAAATTAAAAGCAGTAAAACATTTGTGAAGTTATCAAAAATCCACGAAATAGTTATTTGAAAGAAGGTTCATAATTATCATGATCATTCGTCAACAAAAAATTTGAAGAAATATATTTGCACTCTGGTAAAGAAGAAAAATAATAATCATGCGTAAAATATTATTTTTAAACAAGCAAGATAGCAGGAAGGTTTACGGTCCCCTGGTATTTTTTAGCTTTGGCCTTTAGTGTGCAGTGCAGAGTTTTTTCTTTTAATAACCCACGATAGAACACAATAGACCTTCTTTTGTTTTTTTCTGTGGTGCAACTATGAAATTGAAAGTTGTGTGTTATCTACGAATTTTAATGGCTCATTATCGATTCAATTATTCGAATCATTCGGTATCGGTTAATATATCGATATAAAATATCGGTATCGTTTGTGTTGAGGTATTATAGAAATGTGACCAAATAAAGTTCGTTATTTTTATGGGTGTGTTATCATGGGCATGGGAATGTTGAATAAATTTGAACGGGTTTTCAGACTACTTTACTTTGATCTTAAAGAAGGTATTCTTAGAAATTTTAAAATATTATGTATAGTGGCTTAAGTGTTATATATAAATATTGCGTGTGACACTAATTTAATAATTATTGTGGTTAAAGAATTTTTATTCTTCAAATAATTATGGTTCATCATATCAGCCAGTAGAAGTCCACTGCTGAACAAAGGCCTCCCCCAAAGACTTCCACTAGGCCGCTTATATGCCGCCTGGATCCAACGACTCCCATCGACCTCTACCAGGTCGTCCGTCCATCTCGTTGGAGGTCGTCCCTCGCTGCGCTTTCCGGTGCGTGGTCTCCACTCGAGAACCTTTCTACCCCAGCGGCCGTCAGTTCTACCAGCTGTGCCCTGTGAACTGTGATAAATTATGGTTACGAAGATCAATATTCTTAGATAATAGGTATTTATCATAATATTCGGGTTTTAACATCAAACAATTAATACTCAAGAGGGTTAAAATTACTTATCTTCGATGAGTCAGCGCGAGTGCTAAGCTATCCTGGTTTCGATTTTCAAGCCGAGCAAAGTATTATTAAGTTTTTCTGACCTGGCATTTGTATTTGAGCTCAACATTGGAACTTTTAACATACTGTATACTTACATGTAGAACTCTGCTTAACCCTTTAGGGACACAGCCGTGATGGTAGGTTGTTAATCTTACTTCGAAATAACTTGTTTGCGGTTTAGTAGCCGTAGGAGGTATTAAAATTTAATATTTTAGCTGGTAGGTACTGCACGTTACACCGCGCTTGCTAATCATTTTGATACAACGCCTTGGCAATATTACCTGCTGTTATTATTATATAAGCTTTATTACAAACTAGGTGTGCCCTGCGGTATTCCTCGCGGTGATCTCGTATTTCCTTTTCTTAGTTGATGTATGTGTCTGAGGTATCCATATGCCAAATTTGTAGCCCTTATACTTTTTGTGATTATTTAGTGTGTAGGTTTAAGGACCTTTATATACACACTAGTGAACCCAGCAGACGTTGTCCTGCCCTGAAAATAACCCAAAACTCGATTGCAGTGCCACCTACCGGGTCCAATTGTGAATCTAAACCATTCCCAGATCCCCTTGAACACACTCAAAAAATTTCATCAAAATCGGTCCAGTCGTTTGAGAGAAGTTCAGTCACATACACACTCACAGAAGAATTATATATATAAAGATTTGTGGTTACGACGATCAAAATTCTTAGATAATAATATTTGTCATAATATTCGGGGGTGATTTAAAATCACAGAAAATGCCACGCGCGTAGCGGAATACTGGGCCAATCTAGTTTAATGTCTAATAATTATTTATTTTATTTTGTCCTCTTTCAGTTTGCTGTCGATTCAATAAGAAGAAGATTTAGTTTGCAAATGAATATTTGACTTTGTGAGAGAGGGAATGAGTGAGTGACCTCATTCACTCACTCACACATTGACGCACGTAGGAATTGTGATAGTGGAGGACTTAATAGGCAACCTTGAATACACTTTCCTGCTCGCAACAAATAATTGTATGACTTTTGATAGTTATTCTGCATTTGGGTGTATGTGTGTGAAAGTTTGTCACCACCAGCCACCCAAGAAAAAGTTACGCCAATCGTAATAATTGGAGCTTTGCCCCGCATTCTCGAGACTAACCAGTTCATAATCTCAGAGGGGAGGTAATCATGCCGATCCATCCACAACCTACCCTTAACCAGCATCTCTGAAGTCTTCCAATATCGCCTTAAAGTTACAAATTCGTCATATGGCCGAAATAGCTTCTTTAATGCCCCACTAATTACTAGCTAGTTAATATTGATTGGTATTTTTATTATACAACGGAAACGGTCGTAATTATAATGATAATTAGCTAGGAGGATCCTAAATAAGCTAAGAATAGACTGGATTAAATTACAGATATAAACGGTCTATAAACGTCTATAGACTAATTAATTAATTATACGTTCTCAATGTTTTACTATCGATTTTTCTATCGTAAATGTAGTTTTGTATCAACAGATATCCAACACCCGTAGAACTATCATAATTTGTTATGAATTTTAGAAATGATGTGTGTATTCATAATTAATTGTCATGCGCTTCATTCTCCTGGGTTGGATTCCCATGTTGAGCAAAGTGTTAGGTGCAGTTAGGATTGTAAACGATCCCAATCTGACAAACGGCCTAGAACCCTTACGTCTGAAGAGAGACTTTGCCTCTCTGTGCGTGTTCTACCGTTTGTACAATGGGCAGTGTCCTGAGGAATTGTTTGAAACGATGCCAACAGCTACTTTCTATCACCGCACCTCTCGCTATCGGCGTGGAGTTCATCCACATACCTTAGAACCACTCTATTCTCTTACTGTGCGATTCCAGAGAAATTTCCTCCCATGCACACTCAGGTTGTGGAATCAGCAGGGGAGCTGGGGACAACATGGGGTTCTTCAAAAAAGGGTGTGAAAAGATTTTTAAAGGGTCGGCAACGCGCGAGTGTTACCCCTGGTGTTGCAAGCGTCCATAGGCTACAGTAACCGCTTACCACCAGGCGGGCCGTATGTTTGCTTGCCACCTTAGTGCAATAGTGGTATAAAAAAAGTGTTTTCGTGTTTTCGTTTAACAGCTGGCAATAAGATCGTCTCATATTACATGGAACCTGAACCTACCGGTGAACTGTGGGTGTACATTAGTACACCTCAGCTTAACCTTTAGGGGATGGTATGACATCATATTATTATCTTAACAGACCAAAGACACCGTCAGTTTTACTTTTACGAACTTTGATCTGCTTCTCAGATTTTCCTACCCAGAATAACCTAGAAATTTACTTGTACTGAACTATGTCTATGCAAAGTAGGTTTTAATCTGAAATGGGATTCGCCTCGCATTAGAAATCGTTCTAAGATAACCAAGTTTTCACTAAAACAGTTTCGAAATCTTAGAATGAGCTGTTTCAGAGAACAAAAGGAGGTCGGGGGTCGAGGGAGGTTTTTCTATTAGTAATGCATGGAGTTGCGCTATTTTCAACTTAAATATTGCATAATGTAATAATCTTAAAATCTTCTTGGAGCTGTTTTAGCTTTAACAAGCTTAGTGCAGAAGAATTGATCAATTTAAAAAGGTAATTAAACATGGTTATCAATCAATATAATGGAAGATTTGTAATATTTTACTTAATTAGCCTAGTGGTCGAAAGCGCCACTGCTGAATAAGAGGTCCTGAATTCGATTCCCGGGTCGAGCAAAGTTTCATTGTCGTAGAAGCCCGGAGTTCGGATTTTGTGTCCAATTAATGGCAATAGGCCTCTATAACTTGTGACCTGTGCCCTACTTCGGAGAACTGTGGGTGTACTACAGTACAGTTTTGCTTAACCCTTCGGGGAATACAGGCGTGATGATATGTTAGTAGTATTAATATTTAGAGATTTTGAGATTACGATGCTTTCCATGGTCTTATGACTCATTAAGCGGAGTCTAGCACGGAGAAATAAGACATACATATGTATACGTGAAGAACAATAACCTTTATCTTGCGCAGTCGGTTAAGATCCGTTACCTTTCATTGTATATGTATACTTAATGTTGTTGTAGAAACACAAACAATACATTAGAGCCTCTATCATGCGTTAGAGCCCGTAACAGTATAAACGTGATAAAGCCACTTGCTAATAAAAACAGAATATCAACTTTGTTTTATACTGCATAGGGTACATACTTCACTTTTTATTACCTGACTCTCCCAGGAGCATGTTATGTAATGTTTCTTGGATGTCATCATTATCTTAGGGTTTTTTCAACTATATTGAGGTCGGTTTACTTAAAATCAGTACTTAAAATCGGTAATTAAAACCGGTTACTGAAATCGGTACTTAAAATCGGTAACTGAAATCGGTACCTAAAATCGGTATTTTACTAGAAGCAACCGCAACCTAATCTCTCTGCAATAAATTGCTGATAAATTGGATTGAACTGGTTGTCAGGCTTTTAACTACTATAACGATTATCATAGGCGTTCGTATGATAACCAAGATCACCGGTTTTACACACGGAGGGTTCTCGATGTGTTAGCAATGGTCACTCATCCGTAGACTCTGTAATACCTACTTTGCAATTACCTATGTGTAGTGGTCTCCAGCGACTATTGCGCTAGCTAGAGGTTCCAGAAACTTTGGCGCAACAAACAAACAAACAAACCCAAGTTTATTTATTGAATAGTACAACCACATCATACAAACTTTTTAATACTACTTTTTTAATACTAATTCATCAAAACTTTATAATACTGACTAGGTTTTACATCTGATATATATGACACTTACGGTGTACATAGCATTGACTAGTTACAATGTAGTATTGTGTGTATCATCTTATGTTAGCATAATCCTAAATATATATACCACTACCCATGTTCAAATATAGTTTGTTTCTAAGGTCGAATAAAGTGTTATTGGGTTTTCTATAAAATTCTCATTAGCAGTTAATGGCGAACTGAGGGTGTACATTGTTACACCTAACCTAACCCTTCGGGGAATACATAACATACCATCATGTTATGTTTTATATCTATAAACGATTGGATCTTTTGTTTCTTACTTTATAGTGACTTTAAAATGATTTTGTACAAGTTTCAGCAAGCAACGTTAAATATTATATATAGCAGGGTGTAATACCTAAGTTGTTCCATACCGCCGTGTGAAGGAATAATTCTAAGTTTGTTCATACTTTGTGATAGATTTTAACTTTTGTTTGTTTTGCAAAGCGCCTGTTGATTGGGTTACACCCTAAGTCAGGAATATAGCCTCAAGTTAGATGAATATAGGTCTCTTGGTAACATAGACATAGATAATACCCGTGATTTAGTCGCAGCAGTGGGAGATAACCTCTCGCTTAGGGCCGTCGTTTGGTCTATGGTCGGCGACTCATAATGCAAGCAAGTTAACTTGCCTCTTACCCTTACCTCTCTCCCGATCCGTAGTAGACGCACTGGGCGCCGAAGGGCTCCATAGGCTGTGGTCTGAACGAATCCAGGAATTGCTGGACCACAGCCTGTCATTGTCGTGGCGAATGTCAGGAATCTCATGTCCGCGACTAGGTTACTTTTTTTGTGCTTGTAGAAATCTTCATCGCGTTCCAAAGGTGACGAGGCGTGTCTTAATCCACCCAGAGTGGATGACCTACCAACTAAAACCACACTGGGTGTTTCACTTCACTAATCTTGGCTGGGGTTACGGGAGCGAGGTTTCATTTCTCCGCGACATGACTAGGTTACCTTGCTCTAACTTTTCCAACATACTCTGCCCCATCATCATGGCGCAGACGATCCATGCGGATTTCCGAATCAGTGACAGAGAATTTACATATCTTCAGAATTTTTGTCACATGATCGGAGGCATGAAATACCTTAATATTTGATCAGACGCACATGAACATAATATCGCTTATTTTCATATCAAATTTTCGATCCTAAATCGGGACGCCACAAGAACACCGCTCCATAAGTAATCCTTGCTTACTTTTAAACGCTGTTTACTTCTCATGTAATAAAATCCCCTCCGAGATTGCTTTCATATCCCGGGAGCCGACCGCACTTATTACTGCTAAAGTAATATGAAAATTTCTAAAGAAAGCCCTTTTGTATGAGGCAACTTGAAAACTCTGTATGGATTTGAGTTGTGGTGCCAGTGGTAGCGCCACGGTTGTAATATTTAGTTGCCAAGATTTATTAACCACACAAGAATTCAAAATCAGGCTGTGTGGCATTAATGATATAGAAGTACGAAATTACTATTGCGCTAACAATATTGTATAGCCAAGACACATAGCTCACTCAACTGGCTACATTTTGGTCATTTATAGTTATGATTGTAAACATGACTGCCTCATTAGTCTAGTGGTCCGAAGTGAGACTGCTACACTAGAGGTCCTGGGTTCGATCCCCAGGTCGAGCAAAGTGTTATTGGGTCTTTCTATGAAATTCTCATTAGCAGCTCGGAGTCTGGATTTGTGCCCGGTTAATGGCTATAGGCTCGCCCCCTATAACATAGGACATAAACATACCGGCGAACTGTGGGTGTACATTAAGTACACCTCTGCCTAGCCCATCGAGGAATGCAGGCGTGATGGTATGTATGATTGTAAACAGTATTTGATGTATTGTGTAACTAGGTATAATACTCCATTTAGTTACAATCTTATAGTATGGCCATTTTGCGCAATATTGCGTTAGGTATATATTTTTCCAGTCGTATATTATGTATTAGTTCTACACTCTTGATAGAATAAAGGTAGGTAATCATCACTGCAATATAGTTTTCTTTGAAAAAAAATTTCCCGCACTAGGGAACAAGCACTGTATAAACAATTAACAGAAACATAGTACACAGATTAGGTTCGAAACAAATATCCATGGAACGCAATAAATATTTACCTCCCTGATAGATATAAACCTGGTGTCTTTAAATCACGAGTGAATCGGTTTCTTCTAGGCAAGCGCGCTCCACCGTAGATCGTATCGCTTAACATCAGGAGAACTGGCGGTCAAGCGTAAGCCTATTATGAATAAAAAAACAACCTCGGGTGGGAATCGAATCCACGACACGCGCCGCAGCGGTGGTGGCGTGGTGACTACCTTAACCGCATTTAGATTACAGAAAGCGTATCGCCTCCTTCAATATTGGTGATTCCGTCAGAGATTCCGTAGTCCATTTATGTTTTTTATGAACGAGGGTTGCCGAAATACTATTCTACTTGTTACGCAACGCGGCCTCGCTGTCAGTGAAGCCCGACCCTAAAAGTTTACCGCATCAGAGTTAAGGAAAGCGTTTGTGAACCTAATGCTTTGTCTCATACGCTCGGCTTAGGGCTGGCTAAATTAAGATCCCGACATGTCACGAATAATTTCTTATTTTGTTCTTTTATTAGATTTTTTCTATTCATCATTTATATACTCGTAACTAGCACGTGAATTGAGAACACACTTTTATTAAATGTATGAATTACAATCATAAATAACAAATTAATCATATTAATTTACTGGCGACTCTACGACTTCGCCAGCGTGCAATTTAACAAAAATGTAACTTAAGATACTCCTTATAACATCACCTATCTGCCAGTGAAAATCCCATAAAAATCGGTCGAGCCGTTTTAGAGGTAAGTCAGTACAAACAGACAGACAAAGAGATAAAAAATGTTTTTTTTTTGTTATAATTATGTAATACCATATAAACTTCATAATTACGCATTTAGTAAAAAGCTCTTATTTTGACATTATAATCAATTGTTATCAAACTTTAATTTTATTTCTTTGTAGAAGAAACTGCTCTTCAGTATTAAATTTAAACTTATTTATTTATATGCTGTATATAGTATATGCTGCAGTAATTCGGAGATTTACGGATGGACAAAATATTGACAGATTAATTATTAAAACTGCAACTTATCGTTTGTTAGTCTGTCTACATTATTCCCTACTTCATTTTGTCGGTAGAATTTTTTGTTTGGTTTGGTTGGCAAGAACTTTGTTATTACCGAAGACGGATTAGGTGTAACTGTTTACGGTGAGACGTGGTTTTAACTTGTTATAATCATTATGAAACTCGCTCCGTTAGCATTCTACCTGAGGAAGGCTTCATAATCTTGTTATAAATACTGCGCGCCTAGCATTTTTGAAGAATATCACCAAAAGATAATCCGTAAGCATTATTTTCGTTAATCGACTTTAATTTGATTTTACAATACTATTTGTCTAATAATAATATCACTATTAACAACGCCACAAACCTTGGCTAAAGTTGTAGCAATTTATTTAGTGTTACCACCGAAGATAGATGGACGGACAAATTTCATAATAACGACGCTAGTTCACAACAATACGCCTTTGTGTGATTTATGGAGCCACCAAATTGTTATAAATCGAGAGTTTGGAAGTTCTAGACTTGGATAGTCTTTGTTAAGCTTTTTGTCTTTGAGAGATAAATCTTTTCCCTGTGTCTATGCCACGCTTAACTGTAACGTTTAATCTGTAGCGAGACAAACCCCCGTCATATTCTGTCATACGTGACAGCTGTCAATTTTTCCCGCTCATTTTGATGACATTGACATTTATGTTTTTTCTAAAAGCCAAAAATGTTTAATCTAAGATGTGAAAACTATGTTTAGTACGAGGTTTTGGAATAGATAAATTAATGGACGCTCTTAGGGCTCGTAGGACGGTAGCTATATATAAAGGCTTGGGTAGCTGTTTGATGTTCCATGACTAAACTACTAAACCAATTTTACTGAAAACTTTAGATCGCATTAAACATATTGCTCGGAGGATAACAAACACGATACGAACTGATCGCTAAGTGCTCAGCCCACGCGTGAATGTAAGCAGAATTCTATTCATAGCTAAATTCACACGCTAAAACAAAAACACAGCACAGCTAAGTAAAGATTATTAATCCATCCTCTTGACTCAGCGTCGGAACTTAGTCAATTTGTCATGATGACGTTGTTGGCAGTTCGTATGGAGTGCCGTGTCAAACTGTAAGTTATTAAACTTTGGTCCGTCTGACTGACAGCCGCCGAAAGTTCACTACAATTGCCTCCTGTAGTGGAATACTTACATGCTAATATTGAGCGTGTAGGTGAGCGTTATCTACTGGCTCATAGTTCGATTCCCAGAAAGAGCAAATTGTATTTTTAACCAACTTCAAAACTTATTTATTTATGTATACTTGTTATGTGATTACTGCGTCAGTTATGAACCGATTTTGATGATTCTTTTATTGATCGGTAGATCATACTTCAGAGGTGGTCCCAGAAAAATTTGGTCAAGATCTACCTATGTTACCATTTTATCCAAAATACTTAACTGGAAATAAATGTAAGTGAATGCAATTTTTGTTAAGTTTACCAAGTTTGAAACGATATTGGCGAGTTGGCGCTCCTTGCGTTAGGCCTACGTTCAGCAGTGGACGGCAATAGGCCGATTTGATTGATTGAAGCGATATTTCGGTTTTTTATTTCCACTGAAGTAGTAGTAGACGAAATAGTATCGTAGGAACCTAGAATAACGGTATCTAAATCCGAATAATACCATAATTTGATAGAATATTACCTGGATTACGATTTATTTCGGTATTACGTTTTTGTGGGCAATTCAAGCTCCGCCGGGCCCTTAAATGATAAAATGATAACATTGTCTAGGTATACGTACAATTTTACTCGCTACTAAAAATTTTGAATTAAAACCGCCATCAAAAACATAAAATTAATGTTAGGTGCACAACAGTTTCGGAAGGTGGTGGCGAAAACAAAAGTTCAAACCAAATCGAAGGCACCCACTTCCGAAACTGTTGTGCACCTAACATTATTTTTAAGTTTATGAAGGCGGATTTCCTTTTTGTTAAAAGTTATTTTTGTTTGATAGGTAGGTACTTCAGAGGTGATCCCATATAAATTTGGTCTGATGGAATACAGACTAGTAGGTTTAGTCGAAGGGATAATAGATTTTTACAAGGAATACAGGCGAGACGTTAGGTTATGTTATGTTTTAGTTTCTTAGTACTAGATGGCGCCGGTGTAGCGATTTCCTCAGCAGTCCGAAACAACATTTAATTATAAAGTCCGTCCATCCATTACAGTTCAAACGTCAGGGAGTAGAAAATACAGCGCTTAAAACTTATTCCAGCCAAAGTTTGGAATAAGGAAATGGAAAATTGATCTTAACCCAAACTTAGATGTAAGAAACACAATCTGGAGACTGGAGCAATTAAAGCAATATTATAGCGTGCCATGTCGCTTGCGTTCCCATGAAGGTTTCGGCAGAGGTGTACTGATGAACCCGTGGATCGTCGGTATGTGTTATGTAATAGGGGGTAGGCTTTTTGCCATTAACCGTGCACAAGTCTTACACTGAGAACTCTCTACTGAGAACTTCATGGAAAATTCAATAACATTTTGCTTATCCTGGGAATCGAACCCAGGACCTCTACCGTGATAATTTAGCGTTTATGACCACTAGACCAAAGACATTGCATTTTCCATGCTAACGTTCATCATGTTCATGCTAAGTTCTCAAAGCTAACCCTTTAGCAGATTTCACAGTTTCAACCTAACCTGCTAATTCCTATCTGCTGCTATCCTGCTGCCTCATTAGCCTAGTGGTTCTGAGCGCGACTGTTACGCTAGAGACCCTGGGTTCGATTCCCAGATCGAGCAAAGTGTTATCAGGTTGTTCTATGAACTTCTCAGTAACAGCTCTGGATTTGTGCCCAGTTAATGGCAAAGTAGGCTCGTCGAACTGTAGGTGTACATTAGTACGCCTCTGCCTAACCCTTCGGGGAATACAGGCGTGATGGTATTTTATTATAACCTGACCTTTTCCACTACAAAGAACTTTATCACCTGAGTTGCCATCCTCGTGATTTCTCATTAAAACTTCACGTGGGTTGATTTGGGGATGACAGAGCAACATTACTATCAGATAGAACTTTGCATGATAGAATAGACGACGGTCGGGCTATCCATCAGGAGTAACTATTTTTGGGTAGAAACTTTTTGACTGTTCTGCGAATATATCAGTTGTAGACTTGACCTTTGAAGGCGGACATTTGTTTTTACTATCATGCCTGTATTCGCCGAAGGGATAGGCAGGACGTCGCCGACGAGTAATTTTTAAAATTACTAATAATATTTGTGTTTTGACAAATATTGTATCATCACGCCTGTATTCCCCGAAAAGTTAGGCAGAGGTGTACTAATGTACACCCACAGTCCGCTAGTATGTTTAGGTCCTTGAGCAAACCCTTTGTCAGTAACCGGGCACAAAACCTAATTCTCAGCTGCTACTGAGAATTTCATAAAATACCAATACTGCTCGACCTGGGAATCAAACCAGCAATTCTAGCGTAGCAGTCGTGCTCATGGACTAATGAAACCATTTTGAAATACCAAATTTTAAATACTGTGTTTATAGCCGAAATATAAAAGAAACAAATTTTTACACCTGTCTTATTAGCTTAGTGGTCCTGAGCCCGTCTGGTCCTGGGTTCGATTGTCCAGGCCGAGCAAAGTGCTATCGGGTTTTTCTATGAAGTTCTCAGTAGCAGCTCGACGCTTGGGATTCGTGCTCGGTTTATAGCAATAGGCTCGCCCACTATTACATGGGATCTAAAACATTCCAGCGAACTGTGGGTGTATATTAAGTACGCCTCTACCTACCCCTCCGGGGAATACAGGCGTGATGGTATGTTATGTTTGCTTGACTAAAATATCAATAATTTTATATCCTTTTGACTATAAACACGATCTGAAATCAGTTGATATTTGTAGATACTAAGTAAAAAGTATATTTTAATTCTCCAGATGTCTGCAATGTCCTATCGCGGACACTTCTAACTAGCCAAGTGTCTCGGTGCTAATGTTAAAAATTTACAAGAACAATTAATTATTTAACTTTCGCTATATTTCAAAGAGAATTTGGAAAAAATAACAGGTTGTGAAACTCTACAGTCGAGTTGAAAAGTGAATATTTTTTGCGGCAGCCTGTTGGATGATTATTTTCAGGTGTTCATTTGTAAATTACAAATTTAATCCTATTCAAAATGAAAAGGTCCCTACCTACTTTTAAAAAGAGAGTAGTTTATCGTTTGTATGTAGCTGTGTGTTTGTCTGTGACCTCGTAGCTCCCAAACGAATGAACCGATTTTGATTCAGCTTTTTTACTTGAAATGTGACATGATCGAGAGTGTTTTTAGCTATGACTTAAGAAAATCTGGCCAGTTGTTTGAATATTATCAGCTCAATCACATGAAGGGATGTGAGCAACTTCAGATTACACTTCTGTTACTTCAATGATATTGCAAGAACACGGTAGCCATGACTTGATGCTGCGGGTTTTTTTATTTTCAATTTAATTATTGCGGTTTTTGTCACATTACTAGTTGTGCTACGCGTTTTAACTACGCTTGCTCGGCTCCTAAGGATCGAAGCGTGATAAAAATATTATTTCAAATCCGTCTGGATATTCCATAAATTTATATGCGCGTTCAAATAAACAAACTTCAGCTTTAATATATTAGTATATATGTACATATATATCTATGTACTAGCTCACCCGGCAGACTTCGTACTTTCATATTTATTCACCTTTTAAACCTTCTCTGGACTTCCACAAATAATTCAAGACCAAAATTAGCCAAATCGGTCCAGCCGTTCTCGAGTTTTAGCGAGACTAACGAACAGCAATGAATTTTTATATATATAGACTAGCGGCCCGGTACGTGGTTCGCTACGTATAAAGCGAAATACAGCGGACAGCGGACAAAACCATTCCCAGATCCCCTTGAACACACACAAAAAAATTCATCAAAATCGGTCCAATCGTTTGATCTAAACCATTCCCAGATCCCCTTGAACACACACAAAAAATTTCATCAAAATCGGTCCAGTCGTTTGAGAGAAGTTCAGTCACATACACACTCACAGAAGAATTATATATATAAAGATAGATATAGATACTTACTTGTTATCAATTAATGACATAATTTAAGCCAAAAATTACGACTGATTATGACTGAAAACTGTCTCTGGAGCAAAATATGGTATTACATTATCCGATCAACCCTTGTCTTGTCCTTAAAAATCCAATTATGTTTTTTAATTTGCCTTTTAGAGGTCTATGTATGCGGTCGGTGAAGGAATGCGTCAAAAATTGATCGTTTTTTCATGAAATTTTTCCTTAAATTAGCTGTCTTAGTATTTTTTTTATTTTTGAGCAAAATTATTAGGTTTTATTTACATGGGCATTGTCCTGTTCAAGATTTCATATAAAATCCTAAAGAAAAAGCATTTTTAGTTTTTCCCGAATTTTCCGGGTATTTTTATAATGATGCCAAACCTTTTTTAACCCCCGACGCAAAAAGAGGGGTGTTATAATTTTAACGTGTGTATCTGTGTGTCTGTCTATTGCATCGTAGCGTGCAAACGAATGAACCGATTATGATACAGTTTTTTAATTTGGAAGGTGACTTGATCGAGAGTGTTCTTAGCTATGATTTAACAAAATCTGGCCAGCCTTTTGAAGATTATCAGCCCTTTTCTGGTTCATGAATGGATGTAAACTACTTCCACAGGTATGATATGTAATTTGGTATCCTGTGACGTCAATGATAATGCAAGAACATGGTAACCATGTCTTGATGCTGCAGGGGTTATTTAAATTGAATGTTATTGTAAAATAATTTGAATAAAGACTTACGTTTACTTATGAGATGTATGAATGTGGAAGAAGCAAAAGAAATATGGAAGAATATATTTTATTTATATTATTTAGTCGTTCTTATGTAAAGCGCTTGTCAATGAACATCATTTAATTTTAAGCTATTGCATAGCTTCTATCGCGAGCCTTGAGCGTGGGGACCGAATCCAGAAATTCCGTAACGAAAAAAACCTAACACGCTTGTCTCTTTAGTTCAGCAACCCGCCTTTAGGTGGCATTGGTTGTATTACATAAGTTGATAAAAACCAATGCCACCTAAAGGCGGGTTGCTGAACTAAAGAGAAACACGCTTGTCTCTCTAGTTCAGCAACCCGCTTTTAGGTGGCATTGGTTGTATTACATAAGTTTATAAAAAACGCTATGCAATAGCTTTACCGCGGCAGTCCCCGAGTGCCACACGTCTTTTTTTTTATTTATAGAGATAAGGACCTCCGACTTTTTATAGCAAAATATCTAAACTTATTCGTTTATTTACGACTGTTTATTACGCCAAAACCTTCACATTTCTCAGTCCAGTAAACAGAACTTGTAAACAAAGTACTAGATAGTGTCTCGAGCTAAAAACATCGTGTTTTTATCTCTGTTTATAAAGAAACTCCGTCACTGGTGTTAATGTCGAGATAACATGAAATACTTGGCTATCTGGAAGCAGTGATAGCCTAGTGATATGACCATTGGACTGACAAGTCAAAGGTCTCGGGTTGGAATCTAAGACCTCTGACTTTTTGAAGTCATGTGCGTATTAATAGTTTGTTATCACACGCTTATACGGTGAAGGAAAACGTCGTCGTCGTCGCATGCTTGAGGAATTTTCTCGACGGCGGGGGCTTGTGAAGTCTACCAACCCACAGTCGGCGTGGCGGACTATAGCCTAATCCCTCTCATTCTGCGAGGAGACCAGCAGTGGGAGTGGGTAATTTATGTTGTGTTGCTTGACTCTCGACTGTACTCATCTATACTAGCTCACAATTTTTTATCTTGCAACCCGATACATTGTATTGTTCTTGAATGCAATGACTTGCTTCTATAATATAAACTGTGACACGCGAGTTTGTATTTGAGTTCTGATAACATTATTATAGTAGCGTATGACATCGGTTTAATTTTTTTAAATAAATTATATATATTTAATTTGTTTACAGTTAATCATCCCGGGTGGGGACGGGTTACATTACTGCTCTAATCACTGCCTTTCCGATAGGCATCCCGTGAAAATATTTCTGACTTCCTCGGTGGTAGGACCTCTTTGGTTCTGACTGGCTGGCGACCAACCTTAAGTCGGAGTCTGTCGTAAAGCACCCTGGTGTGTGTTTCGAGTGTTGTGCGTAAGAGCCAGTTTCCCTCGGTTGCTGCGGCTCTGACTGTCTGCAGTCCGTAGGGGCTCTTAAGGGTCGGCAACGCATCAGCAACTCATATGTTGTTACAGGTGCCCATGGGCGACGATGATTACTTATCACCGTGTGGCTCGTCAGCTCGTTTGCCGACTTTTTAAAATTGTTAAAAGGAATGGGTGTACATAATTGGTTATCTATCGAGAATAAGGGTTCGATTTCCAGGTCGATTAAGGTTCTTAGGATTTTCTATGAGTCTGGATTTGTGTCTGAATTTATGTTTATGCCCTTTTCCGAGGTCCAATCTACTCGTATCTCTAAACCAACATTAATCAAAATTGATTCAGCGGCACTTGCATTTATTATTAGTTTGGATGAAGAAGGAACACATTGGAAACAGGCCAGGAAGAAGATGAAAGGCGTCGCAAAATTCTCCAGCACGGCCTCAAGAAACAGGGTTAAATACGAAAAATACATTAACCTCTTCTTACGAGTCTCTTGGGACAGCGTGGCCTATTTTGCCGGAGCTGGCTAGGTTTACAAGCACTAAAATTTTTAGTTATTAGGCTTTATTATCCTCAACCCAGTCATATACATGGCTATTTCGCTGAAATCTTAAAACTTTGTTAAGACATACCTACCTAAATAGCATTTTTAGAGTTCTGAGTTAATGCTGGTAGGGAGATCTGCAATTTTAGAAGTTTTTGGTACAAAAAAGAAGCTTTAACATACCATACCACCATCACGCCTGTAGTCCCCGAAGGGTTAGGCAGAGACATACTACTGTACACCCACAGTTAGATTTAGGTCCCATGTAATAGGAGGCGAGCCTATTACCATTAACCACAAATTTCAAACTCCGAGCTACTACTGAGAATTTCATAGAAAAAACCAATAACACTGCTCGACCCGGGAAACGAGCCCAGGACGTATAGCGTAGCAGTCGCGCTCAGGACCACTATACTATTGAGGCAGATTTAGTCCTAGGTGACTTGCCTTTTGAAATATTAGTGGTGCTTACATAATTTTATTAATGACTAGCTGTCACTCGCGGCTTCACTCACGTCCCAAATAGATTAACATACTATAAGTCCGATTCTAGGCGGCGTATCAAGATGAAACATGCACCAGATTTTATGTTAGACCTCTAGTAATACATCGCTGAAAACTGCATTCAATTCCATGCAGTTGTTTACAAACAGACAGACAGACAAAAATTCAAAAAATTATCTCCCTCCATATTAGATTTTCTTTAATATCTTTAATATACAGACATCGGCCTGTTACAATTTTATTATAGATATAGAATATAGAATAAAAGATGCTTTTATGAATACTAATCAAATCAAAGTCGTTTAACATGTTATGTTTTTAACAATTTTATTGCTATTTATGTTGTTTAAATCCTAAACAAAGTAGTCCGAGAACTGATCATTTTGGACGCGGGAATCGAATCTGCGACTAGCGCAGCGACTTCAATGAACACTGGAAAAGCAGATTTAATGCATTTATTTTGTAATCTTTCTCCAGATAAATAAACGTCGACATTATACTTATGTATTCCATTGAGGTATTAAGCAGCATCGTACTAAAAAGACTATGACATACCTACTGAAGTGTATTTTTTATAATTGTAATTTAAACCCTTAAAATTGTATGGTTTCAGGTATTTTACCATTGATGCTTTAATATATTATTCCTATTTTAACTAATCATGTTACATTCAATAAAACATCAACACTAGAGTAAACATTACTTAGATTACGATAACTTTAAAAAAAAAATCATTATAGGCTCACGCTTGATTGCAGTTTGCCTGATGTTAAGCGACACTGCGATCTACGATGGAGCGCGCTTACCTAGAAGAAACCGATTCACTCGTGATTTAAAGACACCCGGATTATATCTTTTTATGTAATTTTAAAACTTGTTAAATATATTGTAATCATAAAGCATCGTAACGACTTTTTAGTTTTTATGATATTTGAATAGAATTGAGTCCTTTGTATTACATTCAGAAGTAACTTACTGCGTGTTATATTTAATATCTCAATGTACTAACCTGTCCGTATTTATTTTCCGTTAGCACTATTTACTAGAGATAATATTATCTACGTACAATGAAATAAAGGATTTCACTAATAAATGTTTTAAAGACACTTTTGTGTTAAAGGCATTACTTATTCAATTAATCAAAATATTAACAACTCTAATTTAGTTCCAAGACTTCTGAAATAAAAACATAGGTACCTATATTTTTAGTTTACATGACAATAACGATCAACAGTCAGTTCTTACTTACCGTGGCAATTCTTTTTTACCCGATTGCGCCAGAAAGAGGACTATGTTTTTCGATTGTATATTTTTATGTAATAAATCTTACACACAAAACTGCATAATTCTCGTGAAATCATGTTTTTTTTAAAGAGGTTTCTTGGCTTTTCTGCATAAAACCCCACTATTTGGAACGGTGCAACTAGTTTTGAGTATTTAAAAGTACAGTAAGTATGGTTTAATTGAAATAAAACATTTTAATTTTAACTTGATTTTGATCAAATAACAATTCCTATTACCTATGCCATAAATAATTCTATTTTTGGCGATTTTCTTGAAGTTTTATGTCAGGAAACTCTCAGCACATGCGCGAGTTTTCCATAGTTTATGAAAGAATTTGCCAGTAATATCGTCTCTCTGCAAAACTATGAGGAAGTTTGTAATCTTTCCAAATGTGTTTACCCCACACTTACCTCGTATTGGGCCATTAGGGAATATCCCGACGATACAAACTCGTATCAAACCGATCAATCTGCTGTCCCCACAATTTCATAAGAAACGGTGGCCGCTCCGCTGAGAGGGGAATTCTCATAAATTTTCTCGCGACACACAGTTTGACTTCCCAGATACGTTGGACGAGCTAACGACTCCTGTGGGAGAATAACTCTGCGGCATTGAGGTAATATGTACATGAGACGACAGCCTGTGCTTGTGTGGTGCACCGCAACCCAAGTTGCGCTGCACAGTGATTTAAAAATGTCGATCTCGATAGAATATTATGTAAATTATGTTATTTAAATGAACACATTTCATTTGAGGGTCTCCCCCGATAGATATAATCTGGGCAAGCGCGCTCCATCATAGATCGCAATATCGCTTAACATCAGGCGAACTAGCGGTCAAGCGTAAGCCTATCACGAATAAAAAAAGCAGCTGGAAATAGTTTTTTTTATTCGTGATAGGCTTACGCTTGACCGCTTACATCCAATTATAATGTACTTAAATACTGTTAAAATCAGTATAAAGGAGAAATGAAGTAAATAAACCAATAGCGCAATAGTATTTGTTTGCAGGGCTAGTACAGTGGTACTTAATACCCTAATAGAAGATAGCATTTGTTTGAGCAAACTGTCAGTTTTGAAAAAGCTTCCTTTATTACATTTACTCCGCTCCAGAGCACATGGTAACCAAATATTGGCCACTATTCAGCTTACTCTCTAACGAATTCCTCATAATCATATTTTCAGTACGTGTAGTTTCACTATTAGGTTAATTGACACAATTATTTAAATTCATACGCTGTGTGTTTGCAAAATAAGACCGTTATACGCTACGTTACGAGTTGAAATAATAATAAGATTATTAAACGTACGTTTGTTTATCATTAGTCCGTACAGCTGTACCTAATTAAAATGTTAATGGGGTTTTTATTTCATAATTAAGTTTTAAATCAGTATTTTGAATTTATTATTTCATTGCTTCTTTAAGGCTAGCTAGGAGCGCAGTTTTCGGAGTAATATACTTAATAATAGTTAATTATCACGCGCATAAAAGGTGTAGGAAAACATCGTAAGGAAACTTGCATGCTTGAGAGATTTTCTCGACGGCGTGTGAGGTCTACCAACCCGCACTAGGCCAACGTGGTTGACTACAGCCTAATCCCTCTCAATCTGAGAGTAGATCCGTGTCTAGCAGGGGACAGTATAATTTGTTGATGATGAGGAGTACAGAATAACGAATAGTACTCCCGAACGCTTTATCGCTTCGGGGAATACAGGCGTTATTACGCCTGTATTAGGGTTAGGCAGCGGCGTACTAATGTACACCCACAGTCCCACGTAATGGGTGGCGAGCCTACTGTCATTAACCGGGCACAAATTCTAAACTCTCAAGAATTTCATCAGTTTCCACGTCAACCACGTTACCACGTCACCTAGTGTGAGAAGCTATCTTTTAACAACACATAACCTTAGGATTAGGCAGAGGCGCACTTAATGTACACCCACAGTTCGTCGGTATGTTTAGGTCCCATGTTATAGGGGACGAGCCTATAGCCATTAGGAACAAATCCAGACTCCGAGCTGCTACTGAGAATGTCATAGAAAAACTCAATAACACTTTGCTCGACCTGGGGATCGAACCTAGGACCTCTAACGTAGCAGTCGCGATTGGGACCACTAGACTAATGAGGCAGAGGCTTTTGGACATACAAAAAAACTAAGTACGGGGACAAAAGCGGGGGCTCAAGCTAATATTCACAGCGTCTGCCTACCCCAGAATAACAAGATAAGAATATTGATAGAGAAAGCGTTCGGGAGCAATATTGTCGACATGTACCCGTTGAGGCGATCAGCTGGGGCGGGAAGAAAAGGCTTTTATTAAAGGACCAGGTCGTATTACGTAAGTGTATATCTGGGATAATAAGGGAAATGTATTCCAAGGAATGGAATTCCGTATGGTATCGCGCCAGTTTTGCTAGAAGAGACTTTTTATATTGATTACTAGTGATCCGCCTCCAGAACTGCATCGTTAGTGCAGTGGTTCTGAGCAAGACTGCTACGCTGGAGGTCCTGTATTCGATCCGATTCGAGCAACGTGTTATTAGCTTTTTCTATGGAATTCTAATACGGAGTTTGGGATTTGTGCCTAGTTAATGGCAATAGGCTTGACCCCTATTACATGGGACCTAAATACTGGCGTACTGTGGGCTTACATTAGTACGGCTACCGAAGGGAGAAACTGGATCTGAAGGAGGAAACTGGTCCAAATACACACCTAGGTGCTTGAGGTCAAACTAGGACGTAAGGGTCATCTTCAGCCAATCAGACTCAAAGAGGTTTTATCATCATCCAGCAAGTCAGACTTTGTTCTTCTTACGAGATGCCTAAGCATACATACATAAACTCAATTCTTTTCTCCCACAGGGGTAGGCAGAAACTATAGACCGCCACGTGCTACGATTCTTGCATACTTCTTTTGTTTCTTCCACATTCATACATCTTGTCACACATACGCGCTGGTTTCCAGTACTAAGCACAAGACCTTTTTGAAGGACATCGCTAATAAAATCTCTGTCCTTCTAGGGCGACCTCTCCCGACGCTGCTGCCGATATTCGCTTTATTAATTCCTTTTGTCACCCTCTAAGCATATTCTTCTTAATTTGTATACCTATATCATTTAGAACAAGAGAGATTGTGAGAAACTTCACAACATAATTGATCTTACATACTCTCCATTAGCTATTCTGCTGACATCGCTACCATAACAGTCTGAAGATAAAACTATGTAAACGCTTTCATCTTGCTACAAATGCTCATAGCATTAAAAATATTTATTTCGAAGCAGGAATTTCAAAAAAATGCTAGTCATAATATTGCTTTTGGCGACGTTTTTCCTTGGACTCAATTTGCAACCGTTATGGTTCTGAGAATTTAAAAATAATTATAAACATGTGATTTTTATTATTTTATTTATTTATTTTATTTATTTCATACAGGAAAACCAACAGCTTATGGTGGTATGTATTATAGGAAGTACAGAATGGAATCAAACCGGAGCAGAATTATTACTTAGTGGCATAAAATTTGATTAATGCGGCGGTATCACCCCAGATGAACTCGGCAGCTTTATCTACATTATTATCACTAAAAAAAACTATAATATCCATTACGCAGAATTTTAAAATGTAACCTTCTAGAGTTTTGAGATCTATGCGCAAAAATAAATGTTGCCAAACGCAAAAACAAGCGAACGGGAATTTTCGAAACTAAACTTTTTACTTTTTAGCTGACACACAGGCAAAGGCTTAGCTTGTTGCCAAATTCTATATAACAAAACCGCCAAAATAAAATCCGCGCAATCGCAAACATAAATAAAATAAAGTAGTAGATTCAGCACAAACCGAAATTGGAATCCAAAACCGCTACCATAATAAATTTATTACTGCACAGGCATTCAAGCTATTTTAGCTAGCGACTATTCAGATTAGAGGATAAATAGAACTCTGAAAATTTAGTTAATTATTCACGGGGTAAACCCATTCTGTGAAATGGTGAGCCATGCAAAATATTCAGACTCCCGGTACCCTGCAAGGCGGTTTGCAATTCCTAAGCAAATTCAAATTGTTTCTGCAAAGGAAAAATTCCCGAAATACTTGTAGTTGCAATATTATCATAAAATTTGTTTGTTTTGATGTAATTTTTTTCATTATTGTGTTTGCAAAACTGACATTAATTTAGGAAAAAAAAACTGCTGGTAAATTGTGTGAGATGTGTGAGGACGGGTTCGAATACAATTCCTCACTGCGATTCCGACTGGCATTTCGTAAGAGACGGGAAAATATTTGACTCGCTCGATGGTAAGATGGCTTGGAATTTAACTGGCTGGCGATCACTCTTAGGCAGGAGACTTAGGTCGTAAAGAAACCTTGTGTGTGTTTTTCCCATTTTAGCGCGTAAGAGCCGGTTACCCTCTTTCAGTTACTGCGGCTCCGGTAGTCTGCAGTCCGTAGAAGCTCTGAAAGCTCAGCAACTCATTTGGTGTTGCAGGTCTAATCGGAAGTGATGACTACTTACCATCGGGTGGCTCGTCTGCTCGTTTGCCGATATAATATTTTATGTCCGTTGTTTAACTACGTAAGGAGTATTATGACTATAAAATAAAAACTGGATTTGAACATGATAAAACATTGTAATTCATAAAAATAATTCTTAGAGAAAATACATTAAACTGCATGACAAAAACGAATTAGTCTAATAAGAATCTTTCGGTATAGCTAAAAATTAGGATATTAGTAATCTGGAAGAATATGTATCATCATCAAAATAAGCATTCCAATATTGGCTGACCCCTCATTGTATGTCTTGATGATTTGTATGACTTGATGTGTCTACAATAAACTACATTTTGTTGGTATGGTCTATGATGTTTAACTCTTATTTATTTAATTAATGAATAGCTCATTTATTTAAGTAAGAATACTACTACCCTCGAGAGTTAATAATAGTTTGACCAAAAGCTTTTTACGTCTCCAAAGACCAAACCTTTTAAACAAACAAAATTCTCTAAAATGCTCTCAAAAAATCTCTTTAAACCTTTACAAAGAAGAAAATACTCGGAGGAAGTGTACGGTAAATGATAAATTCTGTGTGTAATGCCTTGGGAAAGTACCAGGTGTTGCCTAGACGAATAAATGGCAAAACTTAAATACATTGCGTGCTCGCTGGATGTTGAGATGTGTGGAACTCGGTATAGAAGAGAAATAAATCGTTACCACCTGAATACAATACTGTTTCAATGGGTCTTATGTTTCTTTTAGCATGTCACGTAAAAATATTGCTTCACAAATAACTTCCGTTTCTTTTTTTTGCACTAGACAACACGCCCTATGTCAAGGAGGACTTCTCAAACATAATTAATGGACACGAGACTAGAAACAAATATCCGTGGAACCAAATATTTGTCACGGGTGAGAATGAAATCACACGGCACAACGGTTAGCAAAGTGACCACGTAACTGCTACGCCAGGCGTGCAGTAAAACTTATTGGACAATTCTCATCAGAACGACGCGATTTTTTCGCCATCACATTTTGAGAAGTATTGGGAGGGAATCAATTGTGGCCACAAAAGGAACACGGTTGAACCATGACAAGATTGAAAGTGTCACATCTCTTTGTGGCGAACGACGTAAATCGTCTTATTTACTGCTCGGCTAGAATTGTGCCGCTAAGATAGTAGATAGAAAGCTCAGGATTGAAGGCAGGAGTGTTGTAGCTGAGTGATTGACTTCAAACTCCATCCAAGCTTGCTATTTCTTCGATGTCCTTACTATATCAGTATACTGGTCTAATGATTCTAAATCATACAAAGGTCGAAGTTATCGAATGATGTCACAATAAAACAGCAGCCTTGAGGGGCGGGGGCTAAAAACCATTTTTTTATTAGTACGATTCACGGACACTGCTACATAGCGGGCCGTAACCTACCAGCATAATTTGACCTTGCATTAATGCTTTTCGTACAACTAAAGGTAATTTTATTCTGGTAATCAATGTAATTGATATATACAGGGTTACTAGGAACTTGAAGTATGCCTGGTAAGAGCCAAAATAAATTAAACAAATTATATAGGATGAAACAAGGCTACAAAGGAAGCGAATAATGAGATGACGGCTGATAGAGGTAATTATTATATGGAAGAAAAATATATACTTAGGATAAGGGCAGGAGAATGATGATGATGATTGAATGAAACAAATATTTGTATGTTCCACAGTTAGGTGTTGCGGGTCGTTGTTGTTATTGATTTTCAATAGCTTACACGTTCAGATATATCTGATGCGGAATGTAGCTTCTGTGTGTATAGTGTGTGAGGATTACCTCACGCGCACGCGACCCAACTCGCGACATCGCCACACGTAGCTCATAATCAGGGACTCCGGGCGAGTTGGAAACTAGTCGAGCTATATCAGAAGCATGCACGTGACTGCACGTATAAATAAGCCATCACGAACATTAGATAAGTATTATAATATACATTCATACGTACATTCACATTTTTTTCATATAGGGGTAAGCAGAAACTCCAGAACCCACTAGCTACTATTCTTGCAAATTTTATATATTTATATTCTTTTGCTTCGTCCTCATTCGTATATCTTGTCATACGCATGCGCCGGTTGCGAGTATTACGCACCTGACCTGAAGGGCCAATAAGATCGGTGCATGTCTTTCGTCCCTTCCCGGTGGCTCCACTGACATTCACGTCAAATTTCTTGTTCATAGTATCCGTCTTAAAGGACTTAAAAATTACTTAATTTCTAAAATGGGTACAGATTTCAGTATCACTACTAACTGTTATTTTTTCTATCAATACCGAGACCTTCATTAAAGTAGACTAGCTCGCCTTATGTACTCGTATATTCAGACTAAATTTTCTTTTAAACCTCACTCACAGTAAAGCGCAAGCCTTTCTCCAACCCGAAAATGATTCGCCAAATTCCGTACCCTTTTACCCTTTGAGAAAATTATAAAACAGTTTGGTCCTTTGAGCCGGAGTCCCGGATACTGGGGCCCGTGTCCCGAGGGCGGTGCCTCGATTGTACGCTAATCGCTGGCTTGTTTACTAAAGTGCGTTTGGGCTCGACGATGTGTGGGGCGCGTGTGACCGCGGACATACCTTTTGGAAATTTAGCATTCGTTTTTGAGTTTTCATATGCTGTAACGTTAAATGAAAAATTTTGTAATGAAATTTGCAAATCTTTAGTGTATGCCAAAGTGCAGTGAGTCAGTGATGTGGATACTACTATCTTCATCCTTCTTTAATCAATAATTCACATAAGAGGTCGCTGGAAAACAATGTATTTTTTGCTATTGATAATTGGTAATGTAATTTTATGACTTGTTTATGTGTTAAACAATATAACATAACATACCATCACGCCTGTATTCCCCGAAGGGTTAGGCAGAGGCGTACTAATGTACACCCACAGTTCGCCGGTATGTTTAGGTCCCATGTAATAGGGGGCAAGCTTATTGCCATTAACCGGGCACAAATCCAGACTCCGAGCTGCTACTGAGAATTTCATAGAAAAACCCAATAACACTTTGCTCGACCTGGGGATCGAACCCAGGACCTCTAGCGTTGCAGTCGCGCTTGGGACCACTTGACTAATGAGGCAGTCACATCACACAGTCAATGTGTGTTAAACAACTTGCAAAAATTATATGAGTACTTAGTGTAAATCCCTAACACAGACACAGAAGTATTTCGTTCTACCATATTTTGCCAAAGCCACGTGGAAATACTTGAAATGTTTACCAATTAACCGAAGATTTAAGTTCATAGCTCCCATTCAGTTAAGTAAGAATACAATTAAGTAAGCGTTTCCTTTTGTAGTAATTAATTGAGCAGTAAATATCGGTCTATATCAAGTAAGTTCATTTGAAATAGAGTAGTTCTTTGTTCTCTATCATTCTGAACGCTTCATAGAAATAAGCATTGTTGAATGTTGATCCAAATGCTATTGTTCCAATACTTTTCTTTATATTCATTTATTCAAATTATATTGAGGTACAATAGTAGAAGCTTTAGAGTGTTCAAGAAAGACAATGGTTGTATGAAGAATAATATAAAACATAAATTGTAAATTTGTAAATTATTATTATAATTTAGTTGTAGGCATTTTTTTATTTATACCTACTGTTCTACTGCATGTTAAAATTATCAGTCAGCAACAAATAAGGTGAAGGACCAATCCAACATAAAAGTGTCCGGTCGTCTCGCTAGCGCCCTGCCCCGAGGCTGACATCTTTTCCCTTTCACATACTGGATTTCGGATACATTCTGGCATAACTAGACATTATAGGTAGTCCCTATATATTATACTAGCGACCCGCCCGCGGTTTCACTCGCGTTGCCGTATTCCCAAGAGTCGTAGCGTAATGTTAAATGACTTAAAACCTTCCTTTTGAATCATTCTATCTATTAAAATAATAAAAACCGCACCAAAATCCGTTGCGTAGTTTTAAAGATCTAAGCATACATAGGGACGGACAGACAACGACAGCGACTTTGTTTTATATTATTTAGTGACGTAGTAACTATATAAGTTTCCGTAACACCGCTGTCAATGCAACCGCGCGTTTATTGTTGCTGACTCACGCGCGACCAAGCAAATATACTTCGCGTACAGTCAGCGAGTTTTCAGTTTTTGTATAGCGACTAGAGTTGCCTAATGTCTGGCATACACCTGAATGGGAGGCATTTATGACTGTAATTTTCAATGTATTTTCAACGTGAATTGCATACGGTTTAGAGCTAAGTTCTAGGCTCAGCAGCTATTACATGGAACCTAAAATATGTATAAACATACATGTGAGCTGTATGTTTATAGTAGAAATTTTGAACTATGAACTATGAACGTATCAACATAACAGCATAAGGTAAAGCTATTTACCTTATGCTGTTATGTTGATACGTTCATAGGGATATAGGAATAACATATGCAGAAGTATTGATTAAAGACGTATATGTATTTGTTGGTCACTGAATTTATTCTAGTACTTACATAGATTAGTTTCCAGTAGAAAGACGGCTAACTATACAAAACTCCTTTGCCACACGCTGCGAAACGCGTCTTGTAAACGTCAACGAAACTTAACTTGGTAACAGCTACCACCTCAATTTAAGGCCAAACGGTTTTGCGTCCCTTTAAGTGTAAGTGAGAGTAAACCCGAAAAGTATTTACTTGAATTGCGGGCTCTATCGTAAATTGCGTATTAAAGAGTTGTTGATCTGAATATCGAGTGGAAGTTTTGTCACCAAAATGAGTATTATCCATTTGAAGCATGTTTCAATAAAAAAAGTCAAATTTCTTCAAAAAATATAACATTCATACTACAGTAATAAATTATTTTTCGAAACAACTGTTTCGTCTTTGTAAATCTCTAATTTTAATAACGTTGAGGCTTAAAGGATCACTGGCCAGACATTTTCATGAATACCTTATTACGAGTATTACAGTAACATAAAAAAATATTACAGGCTTAGGTCACCCTGGGGTTTTGACCGTCTGTCAAGATCTTTCATATAAAAGAAATTGAAGAATCTTGAATTTGAAAAATATCTTTGTCTAAGTTTTTTATAATATTATTACATTTTATGTAATGATATTTGCACACATGCATGGAAGATTATTACACGCATTCGAAGCCTAATGATTTTAGGCGTCTCGACATTTTCTTTTCTCAAAATCTATTTTAAGAATTGATGCGAGTGGCAGTTAACAAAGAACAAAGAAATAATGTACCTGACGTAACAACATAACGTAACAACATAACGTAACAACATAACGTAACAAATAACATAACCTGAACATCTAAGATGAATTTACAAAGCTCTAATAATGTATTAAGCTCGCCAATTGTAAATAGGCCACCGTGGTGGATTTTGGTCCATTAACTGTATTTCTGGATCGAGCTCTGAGTTCAGCAGAGGCATTAATGTATGACTTATTAAATTTGATATTATATTATTGTGTAACATCAGCGTGGTATCACACGTAAAGTTTTCTTTGATACAACATTTTTACGCCTCATTGCTTTGGTACGCATAAAAAAATGGTCCTTTTGCCTATTGGTTACCGCGCGAACAGATTTTAGGAAATCGAATATCAGTATTATTTTTCTCGACATAACATCTCACCTGATACATTGAAAGGAAAGGTAGGGATGAACCTATTTTCCGGCTGTCATAATAGAATTCTGATAATTGAAAACCTGTTTTCGCTGGTCTGAAAATTATATCTACAAGCTGTGGGCGTACAACAGGCTCTTCAGTGGTAGTAAATAAAATGGTAGACAGACACAGTAATCACAAGTACAAATTTGTACTTGTGATTATCAAATATTAAAAAAAATAACAAGCCATTTCTAGCATAAACATACTATGGAACTGGCGAGATGTTCCTGGATTAAGTACACGTCAAATAAATTTACCTTAGAGGTTAATTACTTAATAATCCTAACTACTAAATTTGTCTACCATTTTATTTACTACCACTGAAGAGCCTGTTGTGCCCACAGCTTGTAGATATAATTTTCAGACCAGCGAAAGCAGGTTTTCAATTATCAGAATTCTATTATGACAGCCGGAAAATAGGTTCATTCCTACCTTTCCTATCAATGTAAAGTAAAGTAAATACTTAACACTACATTATTATTTTAAAGTAAAAGAGAACAGAAATAATGTTTGTTTCTTGCTAATAAAGATGCAAGTAAAATCGTCGAAAGTCTATCTATTTATTTCAGTTCAGAAAATCTTATCCGTCTGTGCCTTCGAACACTATCGCAACTTCAATCATGGAGGTTACGTGTGAGTGTGACCTCCTTTCACATCTGAAACTATAGAGCTGGGAGCTAAGACAAGCTTACCGTTTAATCAATCTCCGACTTACGAGAAAAATCTTAAAGCACGCCCCAATAGAAAAACTAAAACACATTCGCAGAAAAATCTAAATAAGAACATATTACGTAGCTTTTTTTCAAACAAACATCACGAAAGAACGATCATTGAAAACGTTTGTACAAAAGGAGCGATTTAAGAAAAAACTCTTTTTTTCGCAACAAAAAAAAAAAAAAATAGGAACACGAGTGTTCTCACTTGTTTGCTCCCAAACGAGGCTCGGGGCAAAAAATATACGATGTTCAGTTTTTTCCACGGCCCCGTTTTCACAAGCACACAGTTAACAGTCATTTGTTTCGTTTAGATTTCGACGAGAGCAGTGAAGGATGCTTCGCTAAAAGAAATTCTCTCTCTCTTATTAAATGTATTTTGTCTAAATAAGTTTTGAGTTTGAGCACTGTGCACGATGACGTAAAGTGTAGTCGTATTTTGGAATCGTTCACAGAGTTTAAGTGTATTCAATGACAACTTATTTGATTTATTTTGATACACTATTTCATTTTAAAGAACAAATAGGCAGTAGGTAACAAAATCTTTTTAAGGTTATGCTAAGCTCGCACGTAAGTCTATGGATGGGTATGATGGCTTATCTCTAAATTTTCAGTCCAAAGCATGGACAAGATATTATCTGAACAATTAATATTGATAAAGCAACAGGTAATACAGCTATTGTTGCTTCTATTCCGTAATTACTAACCTACCAAGATTATATACTCGTTACTTAATTAACACTATAACAGCTGGCCTTTCTCTACTAGTCTGAAACTAATTACTGAAGCTATTCTGGCTAAATAGACACGTTCCTTACGTAAAACATATGATCAACCCTATGATAGTTATAGTATTAGTATTGTTTGGTATTTTTTACTATGATTAAGAAAATACGCCCTGTAAACTTAGTTTACCCTGGATCGTGCAAAAACATAAATCTTGGATGCACTGATAGTGTTACACGCGTGCACAAATCAAAAGCACGACTCGTAGTCTATACAAATAACATTAAATACTATCACATCTATATTTCTCAAAGGGTTAGGCAGAAGTATAGTACTTATAGTAAAGGAAAGATATACTTTAAAAATGACCACGATCCTCTAAGTTTGTTTCGGTGTTTCATCTTCAGTTAGATAATGCCGGCGTTATCTAGTTAAAACAACTAAAGAAAAACCACTGAGTTGTAAAAATGTCTCTAAAGATCTTGACTTGTCTCTGAAGACTTATAGAAATAAATATAATTTTATTTCATTTCATTACACTTAGAGTAAGCTGGGATGTGGGATGCGATCTACAATCGCATGTAATGAAGTGCAAGCCATTAACCGGGCACAAATACAAACTACGAGCTGCTGATGAGAATGTCTTAGACAAAACCAATAATCCTGCTGACATAGGAATCAAAACCATGATCTCATGCTCACCAGCCTCGCTTACGACCTGTACGTTGAAACAATTGATTAAATTATTGAATAATAAAATCCATAGCGACTTAGGTAATAACACTGCGAAGTAACATTTTGACATTGATATTGGATTTTCTCAACAAAGTACAGTAGACACCAACCTTTTTTTAGAAAATTATCAAAGAAGAATATGATATTCGTTTCAATGACATATTCTCCATACGCTATATAAGTCTATCGTCATCAATTCGGAGAGTCACACTCTCTCTCTGATTCCCCAAAGTGGCTCAGATATCAGCCATATCATAAAAGCATCTATATTTCGATTCCCTGAAGAGAAACACCGATCTGTATATACATAATAAAATCCAACGGTGCCATATTGATCGTATATAATGTTATATGGAGCGATTTTCTTCCATTTTACCCGGAGACAATGGAAAATGCGAGTTCTTAAATCGCGCGTGCGTTATTACTAGAATGTTCTACAATAATGCACTGGTCGATACTTTGGGGGCGCATTCTACTTCTAGCTCACTTAGTTTATATATTGGAACAATGAGATTGTCGTCTGACAAAAAAAGCAATGTATTTTACTGAAACATATTATGTAAATTTTAGCTTACTAGCTTCGGTTATTATCCCCCAGAAATAAATTGAAGACTCAAAGGACCAATATAAAACAACAACTTGGTCCTTTGAATTGTAATTTAAAAAACATACCTTAATGTATTTCTACTGATATACTGAGTTCACCCACAGTTCGATACTGTTTTTTAGGTGCCATTGCCGGGTCTGTTAACTAGACACAAAATCTAACTTCGAAACTTGGAATTTTCTGATTGAAAATCCTCTGAAAAACACATACTTCACGTAGGCATCGACTTCAGGACCTTGTGCTCAGTAGCCACGCTTGTGACTAAAGTAATGAGGCAGTAATTTATTTAGGTTAATTAACATTTGTCCCAGTCCACATAACTTCTTTAAACCCAAGATTATCATTTGGAGTCTTTTTCATGGCTACGTTCCACACTGTTCACATCGCATTATTCTTCTACATATAAAACACCATTAATCTCTCGAAATAGCCCTTAACAAGTGAAAATATTATTTTTATTTCATTTAATTGTGGGACTTGGCCCGTTGTTACGCAAAGTTCGCCTAACGAGTGAACTTGCAAACATTTTGCCGGCACTTAAGTTGATTTAAGCAATTTCGTAGTCGTCTTCTGAATTTCGGAGGCGTCGGACGTCGGTGAGGTAGTAAAAAGTGCCGTGGAACCTTGTTACTTTGTTGGTGTTATTTGCATTGTTGTGCTAATGTTACTTTTATTATATTATTGTCTAGGGTCTAATATCCTTTGACCCTCTAACAATTGAGTCTTCACTTAATTGTTTTGGAAAACACAAACAGTCTATATGGAGCATGAAATTCAAGTAGACAACCTCATTACTCTAGAGAGATCTCTCTATGAGATCCTGGGTTTGATTCCCAGTGTTACTGGGTTTTAATTTTTTTTTTCAGTAGTAGCTCTGTGTTTGGATTTGTGGCTAGTAACAAGCTCGCTCCTTATGACATGGGATACATCGGTATTGCCCAGAAATTGGATTGTGGAGGTCTGATGGCAGACGATTCGTGTAAAGTAGCCGCATCTAGATAGTCTCAACTCTATCACAGTTGGGATTATAATGATCATCAGAGCAATCATTGCTTCCGTCTCAACAACAAGTTTAATAAGCCTGATACCCGCGTCAGTATTACGCCCTTTTGTGAAGCCGTATTGCTGGTCATGAAAAAGTCTATTTAAACTGAAATGCAATAGCATTTGGTTGAGCATTATCCTTTCAAACACCTTGCTAAGCACAGGCAGAACAGACACCGGCCTAAAATTGCCAGGATCTTGACAATCTCCAGATTTAAACAAGGGTATAACTTTGCTGGGCTTCATTAAATCTGGAAATATTCCTTGGTCGACACACTTGTTAAATAGTATCGCTAGGTGTGGTGCTATAGTGTTTATTATACTTTTGCAAACATTTACCGATAAACCCCACAAGTCTTCAGTTAATTTCATTTTTATTTCTTTAAAGGCTTTTGTAATACACAAGGGGCGAACATGCTTGAATCTAAACGTTACAGGACAGGGAGCTACATTCCGTTTCAGCAAAGCCGCAGAAAGTGCGGGGGAAGAATTTAATGAAGCTGTAATTTTTAAGGGAACATTTGCAAAGAAGTTCTCAAATTCCTGGGCTACTTCGGCATCTGTGCTTACGAGACCATGTGTCGTTTGCACAGAGAAATTGTTGTTGCCCTGCAATTTCGATTTACCGCTTTCAGCATTAATTATCTTCCAAGTGGTTTTGACCTTATTATCGGCGCACCTTATTTTATTACTAATATAATGAGATTTTGCTATCTGACATACTTTTTTAAAAGTTTTTGAGAAAGTACTCACATACTGCATAAATTTCTCACTTTTGTTATAACGCTTTAAGCCGTACAATTCAAATAAACGCTCCCTACTTTTACGAATACCTGCAGTTGCCCAGTCACTGAATTTAAATTGACAGTTTATTTTCTTTGATTTTATTTTAAAAAAGGTATCAAATTCGCTTTTCACAATAGAAAAGAAATGCGAATAATGTTTATCACAGTTATTAAAATGGTTTCTTTGAACAGATAATTTATTAATTAAGGAATTATTAAAATTTTCTAATTTATGTGATGTGATATGCCTCGATTTTATTTGTATTTTACTTGGAGGTTTATGAGTATTAAATGTAACGGTTTGTCCACTGTGATCAGATGATAAACAATGTATGATAGCTGCCTCTAAGTAATCACAGTTGCAGAAAACATTATCAATGCAAGTTGCAGATGTAGACGTAATTCTAGTAGGTTCCAAAAATACATTTACTAAGTTAAAAGACTTAAATAGACACAATAACTTGCACGTAACTGCATTATCAACTAAAATATTAACGTTAAAGTCACCACACACAATTAAGGATTTCTTTGACTCTAAAAGTATTTTAAGTATATCCTCCATTACGGATTCAAATGTTGTATAATTTTGGCTAGGAGGTCTATAAACACATAATACAATATGCTTATCCAGCTCAACACAGGAGATTTCAATACAATGTTCAACCGACTTCGACACTATGTCCTTACGACCTTTTGCTTTTAGCGAGTTCCTAACTAATATAAGCGAACCACCGTGTATCATAGACTTGCGGTTGAAACAACTAGCTACAAAATAATTTTCATAACTTATTGATATCTGGTAATCTTTTAACCAGTGTTCTGTTATACAAACTATGTCGAATTGATATTTTTCCAAGAATAGTTCAACTTCTAACATTTTGGAAGAAAACCCTTGAATATTCTGATGAACAAGTAAATTACAGAAATGGAAATTTCATCCTTTCCACATCGATGAATGGGTGTCCACCACCGTTCTTTTACTGTGCACGACTTCCACCCTGTGGAATCAATTATCCGGTACGATATGGCAACCATCAAAAAGCGAACCTATTCGTTTCTCAAAGGCCGGCAACGCACTTGCAACCTCTCTGGTGTTGTGAGTGTCAATGTACGGCGGTGATCACTTACCATCAGGTGACCCACTTGCTCGTTAGCCTCTTTAATCTATAAAAAATATACATTGATCTTCCAAAATAGCTTGTAGCTTATATTTCCAGTCACTCCCAAAGGGATACACCGATCTTAATTGAGGTCATACCTCAAAGGTACAGCTTTAAAACTTAGTTAAGTCATGTCTCTAAATAATTCCCGTGAATATAAATTTAACGGTTCAGTTAATACTGTAATTAAACATGACGCTGGTCTTTTCCCTGAAATTTACTTAATTTCTTTCCCATGGGGTGAACAGACGCCCGAACTACTCAAACCGAAATTTGAAACAAATAAATTGTGTATGAGTGACTTAAATTGTATATTTTGTCTTACATCAATTGTATCTTTTGTCTTACACTTACAGATTAATCACGAAATGTCTGGAATCCTCTGATAAGAAAGTAAGTGTTAGGGGAATCCTAACGGGAAAAATTTGATCAATAGCACTGCGACACTTCGCGAGACATCTATATGCATACTTAAAATTATAAATGTGGAAGTAACTCATGTCTGTTTGTTATCTTTTCACGCCTAAACCGCTGACCAGTAAGGATATTGGCTGAGAGATTCACTTAGGCTACCTTTTGTCTCAAGAATAATTTAAATATAGTATAGTTACCTATATGAAAGGGGATTATCATTCAATCTCAAAAACTATAACAATTTGAAAAAAAAAATACCTAACTACTACAAATATGATAATAACTGTAGGTTTCTAACCAACCGCTACAAAAAATTTTGTTTAGACCTGCATTGCGAAAAACGATAAATTCCAGATCGAAATACCTACTCGTAAAACGTCCCTATCGCACAAAAGTCAAATTAACAAGAATATTAAAATTCACATAATTGCGAGCTTCATCAAAACGAATGCATAGGTTGAGTTAATTTATATTTCATCCCAACAGATGAGAAAACATGGAAATTTCCCCGTTAAAAATACACGGAACATGTTTAAGAATCATTTGTAAAATGCTTTATACATATTTGACTGGAAAAACCAGTACATAATATACATTTTTACGTAACGTGTACCGAAAAGGGATGAAATATGAATGATGAATTTGACGTCATGTAGTATGGGTTTTATGTTGGCACCACTGACCTCTATAATACTCTATAGGAATCACTGATCTCTATATTTCTCTATGCTATTAGATTAATAAAGAGATCAGTGATAGTAGCATAGAGAAATTATAGAGATCAGTGGTTGGAGGAGAGCCGGCAAGAAACTCCAACTTCCCCGTGTGGAGATGGGTTAGATTACAGTTCCTTATATTGTAAGAGCCGACAAAATATCTGACTTGCTCGGTGGTAGGATCCCTTGGGGTCTGACTGGCTGGCGATCACCATTACGTCGGATTATATTGTAAGGCACCTTGACGTGTGTTTCGACGTTTGCACGTAACAGTTCCCCAACGGTTGCTGCGGCTCTGGCAGTCTGTAGACTGTAGACTGCCAGAAGTATCTTAAGAGGTAACTTCTCTGGTGTTCATGGGTGACAATAAATACTTACCACCAGGTGACTCGTCAGCTCAATTGCCGACTTAATCAATAAAAAAGCCAAAGATTAAACATTCCTAAGCTCTGGCTGAATCAACAGCCCTAAGCCATTCTCAATAATATGTCAATAACCTGATGTGTTTACCTGTTCTAATCCATTAGCCATCCATCAGTAATCTCCTTTAATAAATTAGTATCCTCTTTGTGTACAAACGGGCTGGTTCATCTTAGATTATGTTTTTTAATAAATTCCCAAGACAACCTCCCCTTTGTAATATCTCAACGATAAACAGATTACATGCTTATTCGACGGGAACAACTCATAACTTTCAACTACGATGAGGTTTTGGTGAAGCCTGTAAAAAATATATTTTTGTTAGTCAACTGCTTCAGAGCCTATTTGGTTGTCACAATTTTAATAATATTAATAAAATTGATACTAGATAGTTTATAAAGATAATGATGATTTCGAAGCCTTTTCGACCACTAACATCAGCATTATCATTCTTTATCTACGTCCTAGTGCGTTTGAACTCATCAAAGTGACACAAAAGTAATAAAAACACAAAACTCCATAAAGATAAGAGAGGACGACCTTTTGGCCCAGCTGACGTCACGACCCTGGGCTAATTACAGACCTTGACATCGTAGTTTGTGAAGTGGAGTTGATTTTGAAGCGATAATGTAGGTAGGTTACAATTTCGGCTACAGAAATTTTAGATCTCAGGCAGGATTTGAACCTAGGGTTTTTTACGCTTGACTGGCAACCGGTAGTCGGTCGAGCGGAGCGCGCTTGCCTGTAAGAAACCGATTTACTTATGATATACAGACACCCAGATTATATCTATCGGGGAAGATCCCCTCGGGAGGGGCATTCCAAATTTCCTGGGTCCTAGGCCATTAGGGGCCACTAGGCTAATGAGGCAGTATTACGTTGTCATTAATACTTTGTCAAAATTTAGATATCGTTATTTGCCAGTATACCTTATGTCTTTTGTCAAATGTACATTAGTCCTGCGCCTCTGCTTGACCCTTTAGGAATAAGGGGAGTTATATTATATACATTATTGTAACAGGCCAACATTCTGTAGGTACATTATAGATATTAAATAAAAACTAGGTCTTTATTAGAGTAACAGAAGCCAAAACAAAACTGTTTAAATTTTTGTCTGTCTTTTTGTCTGTTTGTATGCGCATCACGCAAAAACTACTACATGGAATTGAATGCAGTTTTCATCGATGTATTGCGGGTCTAACTTTAAATCTGGTGTATGTTTTATCTTGATACCTACCCTAGAATCCGACTTATGATATGTTAATCTTTTTGGGACGTGAGTGAAACCGGTAACAGCTAGTATATTAATTTATACCAATTTTGTAATTTATTACATACCATCATAACATACCATCATCATCCCCGAAGGGTTAGGCAGAGGCGTACTAATGTACACCCACAGTTCGCCGGTATGTTTAGGTCCCATGTAATAGGTGGCGAGCCTATTGCCATTAACCGGGCACAAATCCAGACTCCGAGCTGCTACTGAGAATTTCATAGTTAAACCCAATAACACTTTGCTCGACCTGGGGATCGAACCCAGAACCTCTAGCGTAGCAGTCGCGCTTGGGACCACTAGACTAATGAGGCAGTCTTGTAATTTATTGTCTAGCAAATAACACAAAATTACCTACCATAGTATCTAATGTAAGTGTGTCTATATTTCCATTACTAAATGAAATACATTTCTCCATTGCTTTAATAAGAGCCTTTGACCTTGGCTCTTATCCCTAATTGAATGGACTACTTTTGATATTGTATAAGTCAGTTTATTAGTTATAATAAGTACTGTTGTTTTAAGCGGCTTATAAGGTAGAAAGAGGAAATCATTACCCTTAGCAAATGCTCCTAATAGTGTTAGCAGGATAGGAAGTCGTAGCCAGGAATTCATATGAATTCTTGGCTAAGATTTCTTTTTGTTGGTTGATTCGTACTCTGAACCAAAAACAATAAATACACAACGCATAAATACAAAACACCCTGTGCGATCCGAAAGGGGCATATAAATATCTTAATCTTATCACGAAAATAAAAAAAAACATTAAATATTCATATAACACTCACGCCTTTCTCCTACAGTGGTAGGCAGAAACTATAGACCGCTACTTGCTACGATTCTTGCATACTTCTTTTGCTTCTACCACATTCATACATCTTCTCATACATACGCGCCGGAAGCGAGTGCGACGCACCTGACCTTTTTGAAGGATTTCGCCAATGAGGTCGACGTATGTCCTTCTAGGGTCACCTAAATATTCATATTATTGAAGTTTTCACGATTGTTGTGCCTGAATTACAGAATTTTCCCCAAAATCTAGTGAATATTTTAAATGTGATAAAACCATCTTCATCCTTAGTATATGTGGGATGCAGTGACGATGTCATTGACTCCGTAAGAAATGCCGTTTAGTTTCCTCGTTTTGTAAAAAAATCAAGGTATTTTTGACTCTGGATCTGGGACTTAACGAAATCTTCAGGGGTCGAGCAGGGTTTTTTTATGCAATTCCCAGTTGCACTAGCAGCTCCAATAAGAGAGGTAGGGCATAGTGGAATCGAATAATTCCACTCATTGGAGCTGCTCGCTTATTACAGGGAATCTAAAATATATCTACTGGCGAATTGTGG
Source organism: Acronicta aceris (assembly GCA_910591435.1). Classification (NCBI taxonomy): domain Eukaryota; kingdom Metazoa; phylum Arthropoda; class Insecta; order Lepidoptera; family Noctuidae; genus Acronicta; species Acronicta aceris. Next base: position 1,501,336 of record OU342781.1, on the reverse strand, counting down.
TTGTACAAGTAGGTACGGTCAACAGCACAACATGCTATCCAAAACTGTCAAATTTCTTCAATCGATTTCAATTTATTTTCGAAGAAATTTTGTCTTTCTCTTTGTTTGTTACGTTTTCGCCTCACTGAACCAATTTTGATAAATTTCCGTATGGACATAGATTGGACCATGGGTAGGCTCATAGGCTACCCTTAATCTCGAAAAGTCCTTTAGTAAATGATCAATGCACCGAAACGTTCCAAGCGTATTATTATTTTAATGAACTCACTTCACTTTGTAGCAGTGCCTAGCTTCCCAAATTAAGAGGTATTAAGACATGACTCTTGCAGAACACACTGCTTTTAGCACACTAAATTAATTTTAGCTGCATCAATTTACATGGGAACGCTCTAAAATTTCAACTACGTGTGCATTTTGTGAATATAATTATTCTTCATTTTAGGGTAAGCGTTCTCTGTGCTCGAGAATGACGTCGATCTCTCGTGAACGTTGAATTATATTAAGTGAGATTACAGATTAAATTATATTTCAAACTAGTCGCTATTGCCCGCAGTTTCACTGACGTCCCAAAAAGATTAACATACTATGAGTCTGATTCTAGGCGGAGTATCATCGGTGAAAACTGCATTCAATTCCACGCAGTAGTTTTTGCGTGATGCGCGTAGAAACATACAGACTTACAGAACTTAAAAAAATGTTATTTTGGCTTCTGTTGCTCTAAGACAGACCCTCCATATTAGTTTTTCTTTAATATCTATAATCTAAACACACCGGCCTGTTACAATTTGATTATAGGTATAGATTACAGTTAATGACGCTTTACACTTGGCAAATAACTCGCATGCAAGTTTGACGTCATTAAAGAAAAAGAGACCTTTATTTTTGTCTTTTAATGTAACATAATCATCTCCACCATAGGAGCTTAACATACGTCCATTGCTTTCTACAAGGATCACTTATATGCCACCTGCTCATGCAGGTGGATAAAAACCTGGTAAAGGTGATCCTTTACCAGGTCGCCCGTCCATCTCGTTGGAGGTTATCCCAAGGTGCGTAGTCTTCACTCGAGAACCTTTTTGCCCCAGCGGACACCAGTTTTACGAGTTATTTGCATCGTGCACTGCCACTTAAGCTTACTAATCCTTTCATCTATATACATATTATACATATATAATTTTCTGGTATAATTTTTATTATAATTTTTCATGTTATAATTATTTTTTATTCATAGATAGCCTTACGCTTGATCCCCGGTGCGACACGCGCGATCTAATGTCTTTTAGTTTCTTTCTTTATTTGAATCTTCAAATATTAAAGCGCAATGGCCAAGTTCATGGTCATTACATATTATATTTTTGAAAAAAAAGACGTGTGGCACTCGGGGACTGCCGCGGTAAAGCTATTGCATAGCGTTTTTTATCAACTTATGTAATACAACCAATGCCACCTAAAGGCGGGTTGCTGAACTAAAGAGACAAGCGTGTTTCTCTTTAGTTCAGCAACCCGCCTTTAGGTGGCATTGGTTTTTATCAACTTATGTAATACAACCAATGCCACCTAAAGGCGGGTTGCTGAACTAAAGAGACAAGCGTGTTAGGTTTTTTTCGTTACGGAATTTCTGGATTCGGTCCCCACGCTCAAGGCCCGCGATAGAAGCTATGCAATAGCTTAAAATACCATAAAAGAAATGTACCTGTATATACCCTTATATACCTGTAATACTTACCCTTTCATTTGTCGATCAGCGTCGAAACAAGTAAATAAAGTCGTTTGTTGTCAAGTGGATGTGGCTTTACGTTCTCGTTTCGAGATAACGGGCTAAGGGATGCGAAAAGGCGCGCCAATGCGTGTTTTACGTGCGACCATGGTTTTAAATTTTTTCGCACGTTACGAGCGGATCATTGGCGGATTTATAGTGGGATTTTAGGGTTGCCGCGTAGCATTTGCCTAAAGTGTTTGGCGGTATGTTCTTGTGAAGACTTCGATTTGTGATATTTAAAGTAAGTATGCAAGTTTTCAGGTGTAGGTAAGTTTACGGAAAAAGTGATTTGTACTTCCCGGTTGTATATCAAAACAGATCTAAAAAAACAAGCATTTCTACAGCATATTCATATAATCAATCTGAAAAGAGTGAATTTAGAAGAGTGTTTCAAGATATATGATAAGATGATTTTAATCAATTATATTTAAAACATTAATAGTCAAATATCGTTTTCCTGAATCAGGTTGCTTGTGTGTATCGCAGTACCAATAGTTGTACAAATGACTTTTTATAGTAACCAAATATACCTTTTAATATCTACTTAATTAATTAATTTCATAAACATAACTTAATCTAATTACAACGAACGTAACAAAAAGTTATATACATCTAAAAGACAGGGGCGTGACTAAGCGTCAAAGTATTCCTCGGCATCGCTGTCGTCCGGGAAGGTGCCCAGAAGACAGGCAGCATTGCCACGCCATGCCATGCCATGCCAGCATTGAACGGCAATGCTTATACGCTGTCCTAGAAATAATAAATAATAGTTTTTATTACAATATAGGTATCATTATATTCTTATAAAATATATTAAATAAAGTTTTAGTAAGTAGTAGTATTCTAAACTATTTACCTATTGAGTGTAAGGAAACTATTTTTAATAAAATTGGATGAACCAGTTCTAACGTTTAAATCAGCTAATATACTTGATTAGAAAGTGTCAACCCTAAACAAAATTATCACCCTGTATAGGTGTCGACGACCATTTTGTTTTATTCGCCATTTTACGAGCGCTCCCGTGGTTACACATTCGAAAATCTATAATTTATGGCGAAGAAATTCTCATTACGTTTCTTTTTATCTCGCCAGGATAAAACGCATGGTTACGAGGTTATTATTTATATGTTTACAGCGTATTTTTTAAATTTAGGCACCTACTATTACTGCTCGATACTTAAATTCTGACAAGAATTTGGACTAAGAAGTTTAGAAATATTATCTACACCTCATTTTTAGGGTTACGTACCTAAAACGAAAAAAAAACGGAACACTTATAGGATCACTTTGCTGTCCGTCCGTCTGTCTGTAAAAACCCTTTGTCTCGGGAACGCGTGGAGGTGTCGAGTTGAAATTAAAACCATATACTCAGGTCTATAGTTCTAAGTTAACGTAAAACCGTGCCGTTTATACCGCAAAAAAACGTATACATATTTCGACACTCAAAGGGAATCAAAATTTATGGGGTATTTTCCGTTGACCTAGAACTATTTAGAAATTTGTCAAGTAAAACCGACTTATACTACAAGTTTAGGAAAACATCTGAAAACTATAGGTACATTTGTAATTAATCATAATATATGTCCCACAAATTTGTACGGAACCCTCGGTGGGCTAGTCCGACTCGCACTTGTCCGATTTTTTGTTCTCATTATTTTTTCCACCATTCTTTAATTATTATGCGTTATTTAAATTATTCATCAAAGATTTCGTAATGAATTTTGCCAAGATCCTCGGCTAGATATAGATAAAAGGAAAAGAAAATAATTACGTCATAAATATGAAATTGTAATTATAGGTAGGTAAATAACATAACAGGCATAATCAATCTGTTCCACTGCTGGGTACGAGTCTCCTCTCAGAATGACAAAAATATATATATTTAAATTAATGAAATTAAAGTGAAATTAATTTTGAATTAAGTATAAATAAATTTTACCTGCCTCATTAGTCTAGCGCAACTGCTACGCTAGAGGTCCTGGGTTCGATCCCCAGGTCGAGCAAAGTGTTATTGGGTTTTCCTTTGAAATTCTCAGTAGCAGCTCGGAGTCTGGATTTGTGCCCGGTCAATGGCAATAGGCTATTACATGGCCCCCTATTACATGGGACCTAAACATACCGGCGAATTGTGGGTGTACGCCCCTGCCTAACCCGTCGGGGAATACAGGCGTGATGGTATGTTATGTAAATAAATTTTATTCTCGCCGTATAAAGTAAGAATTAAGGGAATAAATAATATTGTCACACGACTGTTAACCTTATTACACCTTTCACACGGGAAACTACCAAAACCCGCGTTTTTTTTTCTGGTTTTTTTTTTTATGTGATAGGAGGGCAAACGAGCAGACGGATCACCTGATGGTAAGCGATTACCGCCGCCCATGGACACCCGCAACACCAGAGGCGTCACAAGTGCGTTGCCGACCTTTTAAAAGAGGATTGGGCCTCCGGTTACCTCACTCACTCGGCGAAACACAACGTAAGTGTTGTTTAACGCCGGTTTTCTGTGAGGCCGTGGTATCACTCCGGTCGAGCCGGCCCATTCGTGCTGAAGCATGGCTCTCCCACGTGAAAAGAAAAGTTTTTTGTCATTGATGTAATAGTCGATTATTTAACATAATTCAGCGTGAAGTTTGGATTACTACAATACAAACATAGTTTACCTCTACAATTCAAAACTGCATAAACTGCAAACGATAAAAATAAAGCCACGACCTCCTTTTTACAACCACGTATCCCGCAATCCCAATACATGGACACCGCACTAGCACACAGTATCATTCGTCGCCGACCGCATAACACTTTTATTGGAAAAGTTCCTGCCGTGCCTCGACGTGGGGACACCCTACCAGATAAAAATGCATGCGTTTAAATGTGTGCTATATATGAGATTGTTCGCTTCCTCGCCAAGGAGCTAGAAATAGTAAAATGTGAGAGTTGGAGATAAACTCCAGTATGAAAACTTTTTGGTGTTATTTACTTTAATGCTGGTGTTATTCAAATAAGATATTTTGACTCCGTTTTTTTTTTCTAAGCCTACTTTAAAAGAAAACACAAATGACATAAAGAATAACGGAAAAAACGAAAAATTATATTACCTATAAGAGCCAAGACCATAGAGTTTCGTTTCGTGGCTTCGTTCGTATGAATAGTATCGTTACTATCCTTACTGAAACGTGAAAGTTTGTGAGTATAGATGTGTGGATGTATGGTTGTATGGATGTTTGTTACTCTTTCACGTCGGAACGGCTCAACGGCTCTGGATAAAATTTGGCACACAGATAGATTATAACCTGGAGTAACACTTTTTATCCAGGTCGGACCCAATCCTGAAGTCCATGCAGACAAAGTCGCAGGAAATAGCTAGTAAACTATAAAGTTATCCGGGTACGATGTAAACGAATACTAAATACGAACTCATTAACAATAGCTGGCAGACAGACGGACGAACGGACAACAAAGTGATCCTTTAAGGGTTCCGTTTTTTCCTTATGAGGTATGGAACCCAAAAAACAAAATGGCGTCCGTTGTCTGTCATCTTTAATTTGTGCCAGTTAATTTTCACCTGTTAGTAAGCGATCACCGCCGCCCATGGACACCCGCAACACCAGAGGAGTCACGAGTGCGATGCCGACCTTTTAAAAGGGGATTGGGCCTCCGGTAACCTCACTCACTCGGCGAAACACAACGCAAGCGATGTTTAACGCCGGTTTTCTGTGAGGCCGTGGTATCACTCCGGTCGAGCCGGCCCATTCGTGCCGAAGCATGGCTTTGGCATTTTATTTATTTATTTATTCTCTTTAAATAAGAAATACACGGAACATAAGTACTTAACTATGTATAAATGCCTTTCTACTTACTTAAAAGTAGTTTCTTTTCCAATTATCAATGTTAGAATCAATGTAACAGACGTGATAGGTACTATTGTAAAAGCTAAAAGCCAATTTAAATAAATAGCCTTCCCTTTGTTTCCCAAGTTGGTTAAAATACAAAAGAGAAGCTTCGAAAGTTTATAGGTAGGTGTCTAAAAATTCAGTCATCTTTATCTCAAGTTGAGCACAATCTCGGCTTATTAGCATTTGCCCGATAACTTTTTCTTACGAATTTTTGATTTCTTTTGCTTACTTTTAATAGGATATTTGTGTACTGTTGGTGTTTTAAAGAAAAATGTAAATAAGTTTGTTTTTCTGTCATCGCTGATCATGATTATCTAAGATCGATCTTTGGTCGAGTAAAGTAATATCCAGTTTGGTATCTGAAGTCCAGCATACAACAGTGTACAAAATAGTGATAATGAAACTATAACTAAATCATTAGTCTAGTGGTCTCAAGCGCCACTGCTACGCTAAAGATCTTGGGCTCAATTCCCAGGTCGAACAAAGTTTTATTGGATTTTGCTATGAAATTCTCAGTAGCAGCTTGGACTTTGGATTTGTGCCCGGTTAAAGGCACTAGGTTGACCTTCTTTAAATGGGACCTAAACATAACTGTGAACTGTGGGTGTACATTAGTATACCTCTGCTTAACTCTTCGAGGAATACAGGCGTGATGGTAAGTTATGACTTTTGGTATTCGCGATACAAGCTTGGTAAAAAAATTGCTTTATGGTAAGCGGCAACCGCAGCCTATAGGCGCCAGCAACACCAAATGTATCACACTAGGGCGTTGTCATCTTGTCACCTCAGAGACCGGCGGACCGAATTTCCGAAACAAACTTCATACCGAAATACTTAATTCATAATTCAAACACAATTTAATCAATTGTGTTATTATTCAGATTCCGATACCGTTAACATAGGTTTCTACTTTACCACTTTCTCGAAAAAATAAATGTAAGCGAATGCAATTCTTGATAACTTTACCAAGTTTGGAACGATTTTCCATTTCCATTCCACGTGAAGTAGTAGTAGACGAAATGGTACGGTGGGAACTTAGATTAACGGTATCCGAATCCGAATAATATTGTGTTATTATTTTTATATTTAACAAAATATTGATAGGATTGCGCTTCCTGAGTAGGTCTTCACCGATAGATATAATTTGGGTGTCGTTAAATCACGAATGAATCGGTTCTTCTAGGTAAGCACGCTCCATCGCAGATCGCATCGCTTAACATCAGGCGAACTGGCGGTCAAGCGTAACCCTATCACAAATAAAAAAATATATCTCGAAGATCCACTCGGGAAGCGTATTCCACATTTCAGTGGTATGCATGACAAAAGTGGACTTAAAGCGTTTCGTTCGGGTTTTTGAAATGTCCACCATGAATCGATGTAGCTTTTTTCTCCTAAATTACTTACATTTCAAGCCTGGTATTTTATTTCATTAATCCATAAAAAATCCCAATTGGAATAACTACTCAAACAAGCCGAATGGCTTTCCGAAGTATTGTCAGAATGGAATTGTGTCGTAAATGTGTCCAGTCGAGCCGTTAACATAATTAATGTCAGCTCTTTGAATCTTAGCTCAGTGTAATTGGTACAATTAACTTTTTCAACGCGGAATTCTTAGAAAATCCATAGTATTTTAGTATCTGGAATATTTATACAGAGTATGTGAATATGATCAGAGCCTTATTGAGCGTACTGGTCCTGAGCGCGACTGCTATGCTACAGATCCTGGGTTCGATTCCCAGGTCGAGCAAAGTGTTTTGGGTTTTTCTATGAAATTTTCAGTAGCAGCTCGGATGCTGTAAACTGTAAAGGATCCGAAACGTCGGGAATCAAAAAATATCAATATAACGCGATAAAATCCATAAAAAGTAGTTTTATTTCAGTGTCTAATATTCGCGTAAGTTGCAGAAACCAGTAAGCAGCTCGGAGTTTGGAATTTGTGCCCTGTTAATGGCAATAGGCTCGCCCCCTATTACATGGGACTATTGTGTGGGTAAACATTGGTATGCCTCTGCCTAACCCTTCGGGGAATAAAGGCGTGATGGTATGTATAATATGTAAGTGAATATGACTGCACAAAAGTGGCTAAATTTGCTAATTTAAAATATTCGTAAAAATAATATCTATAATTCACAGCTACACAACGGACTACTAATCCAGTAGGCTTTCTCTTGTTTGTTGACCTCTAAGTTTAGGCTTTTCCTATACTTAGAGGTCAACTTATACTGGATATTACGGCACGTTGTATATGTGCTTGTGAATTATCAGAAGTTGCCTTTTTAGTCCCAAATACGAAATACGAACACACAAATATCAAGTCACGATATTCGTCGCAAATGTTAGAATCGAACCCAAGATCTCTAGCGTAGCAATAACGCTAAGAACCACTCGGCTAATGACGCAGACATCTAGTAAGTTCCGCAAATGAATCTGTATTGCAACTCCTCACCTTTCAATTTATGTACTATCGACGGAAAATTGTGGCCGCCATTTTTCATCTCGAGTAGTTTAGCGAGAGTACTCAATATATCTTTGTGGAACAATTGGTTCCGCACAATATAAATAACAGGACATCGCTCAAAGTGGTTGGGAGTAAACGCTGTTAGCGATCGACGTTGGGTCCCAGTGAGAGAGATTAGCGATAGGAAAAAACATTATTTCAACTATTATTCTTTGACAGACGCCCTTGTCACATGTCAAGCTTCATTAAGATCGTGGTACATTATAATGAGACCTCACTTTTTTATATTGTTTGAAAAAGCGTCATGAATGCCGCAAGGAGAACCCATGGGGTTCGTCAGACTCGTAGCGAGTAAAAACCATATTTACCTTCACTTGTACAAATTGCAAGTTTTTACGGGTAATATAAAAAAGTTTTAGTTTTAGGGGTAAATCAGACAATATGTTTAAAATAATTGGTTTTCTAGAATTCATCTTTCGTATTTATACGTACATTGCTGTGAAAAATCAGTAATGATTTTAAATAATTTGATCCATAATATAAAATTACAATATCTAAAGTCTTTAATTAAATCTAATAAGTATTAACATAACATATCAACGTGATTGAATTCCCTGAAGGGTTAAGCAGTGGCGTAGTAATGTACACCCACAGTTCGCCGGTATGTTTAGGTCCCATTTAATACGGGGCCTATTATACTATTGCCACTAACCGGGCACAAATTCCAAACTCCGAGTTGCTTGCTACTAAGAATCATAGAAAAACCCAAAAACACTTTGCTTGACATGGGAAGACCTTAAACGTAGTAGTCGCACTCAGGACCACTAGACTATTGAGGCAGTTAAGTAAATAATTTGAATTAAAATAAATATCGTTTTGAAAACAAGCAAGGCTTACTTATTCCGCTGGAAACATTCCACTTATGGTAAGGGGTTTCGTCCGAGTCAAAAACTAGTTAACAGACCACAAAACCGTGCATAATCATCAGTGATCGGAATAGGTTCGTTGACCGCTAACATATATGTTAATATGGACATACCCCGGGATTTCAACTACAATCCCGGGATTTTAAAAATAAATGAATGTAGGAAACAGAAAAATTTAATAGTTTGTTTTAAGTAAACCATTGCACACGCGACGTTGCCAAACTTACATCAATAACATCGGATGTCCGAAGTTGCAAAAGTTCAATGCGCACACGTGCGTTATTGCCGTCCTTGCAGGATGCAAAACACAGCTTGTGGAAACAAAAGAGAACAATAGCGGGAATGCGGGACACTCTTTGCCTAACGACAAGTATGTATCGTCTCTTTCTAACGTATTACAATTTTCTATTAGCAATTAATTCCGGGACGTAGGGCATGTCCATATTATTACATCATACCACAAGTATGAAAATAGCTATACCTATTCCGATCTCTGATAATCACAAACAAAGGCAAATGAAAATCCCTTTATTCTGCCTCATTAAAATCCGTTCAACGCGCTCCGCCGGCACTGGCACCACACCTGACACTTTTATTGCAAAAGTTTGTACACTCTGACTGCCGGAATTTGCCAGTAAGTGCCAACTTCAGCCATTTGTAGGATACAAATTCAAACTGTATGAATTGAAAAAAACTGTTTTCTGACTTCTGATAATTGTATGGAGCTCATCATTTCTTGTTTTCCGGAATTTATGGAACAACTTTGACGGTTGGCGATTTTTTTTTTATTTCGAAGCTTTGTTTAGCTTTTATTATTTTCTTTCATCTTTGTATTTTTAGGATTCACTGAAGAGCGAATAATGATGATCGTTATGGTGGAATTTACTTGTAAGTAATTTGTTTTGTAATTTTTGACAATTGATGTAGGTGACAAAACATCATTTAGGATTCTGCGCTATTTCCTGCAACTATACATAATAATAAAATGGTAACGAAGCAAAAACTGATATTGAAACTTTTTTAATGGTTCGTTATGGCTAGTCATTATTTTAATGTTAGCTGTAGCCCGCGATTTCACTTGAATTTCAAAGGAATTTTTGAGACAAAAGGTAGCCAATGTCCCTCTCCAAGGCCTAATCTATCACTTTGCCAAAATTTATCGAAATTGGTTCAGCGGTTTCAGTGTAAAAACGTAACAGACAGACTGAGTTACTTTTACATTTATAATATTAGTGTAGACGTATATAAAGTATTTTCTGAACGACATTGATGTCGAAAAAGTTATTGTTGCAACTTTTGACCCTTTATCTGTGTCTCTGGATTTTTGTTTCTATGTCTGAGCATCCCACTACTACCGCGGGGCTGACTGAGTTACTTCAAACATTACAAATATTACATCTGCTAAAGTTTGGACCATTATTTGATTCAGACGACACGTTTGGCGTAGCGGCCGAGCGATCGGCTTCTGCGTCTCGTGTTGTGGGTTTGATCCCCAAACGGAGCAAATATTTATATGATCTTCAGGTAGTTGTTCTGGGTTTGGGTTTTTGTGTACGTGAGAATTTGTGTTTGTAAACGAACCCACGATATAGGAGGAAATATTAGTGTGGGCCAACGTTTTTCTTTTAAACAATACATACTTAGCGTGTAAATTATCACGCTTTTAGCTTTGCAATAAATGATTTAGTTACTAGACTTATTCTTACAATAGCGACCCGCTCGCGGTTTCATCCCCGATGCTCCTTTCCTAAGAGGTGTAGCGTGATGTTATATAGCGTATGTTACTCAGTGATAATGTAGCTTTGTAACGGCAAAAGAATTTTTGTAATCGGTCCAGTACTTTTTGAGCCAATTCGTTACAAACATACTTACATATTAAATCTTTCCTCTTTATAAAACTGCGGACAATAGCCAGTTTAACAGAAGCAGAGTTGAAAACTAATCCGAATCAAAACCTCTTTTGTTTAACTTTTTCTACCGTTGAGTGTTGAACTAATTCTATTTATAAGCTGTTTTCCATGTGACCTCAATAGTCTTGGTATTAATCGATAACAGTGTTCCGTATACCCTAATATTAGAAGAAACTTGACTATAACTTAAATAATATTTGTATCAAAACTGTAAACTGCCTCATTAGCCTAGTGGTCCTGAACGCGACTGCTATACTAGAGGCTTTGGGTTTGATTGCGGGCTGAGCAAAGTGTTATTGGGTTTTTCTAAGAATGAGAGGGATTAGGCTATAGTCAACCACGCTGGCCTAATGCGGGTTGGAAGACATCAGACGCCATCAAAATATCTCTCAGGCATGCAGGTTTCCTCATTATGTTCATTCTCCTTCACCGTTTAAGCGAGAGATAATTAATTATTAATACGCACGAGATTACGAAAAGTGAGAGGTGCGTGCCTTGGATTCGAACTCGAGACCTTTGATTTGGCAGTCCATATTACTAGGCTATAATTTTTCTTGCGAACTGTGGTTGTACGCCTCTGCCTAACCTGTCGGGGAATACAGGCGTGATGGTATTTTTTTCTTCATTTTCGTATTTTTTCTCTTAAAAAACTGTATTTCAAGACATATTTTTATAACGCTGTAACACTTTTCCTTCGCCTATAAATATGGTACAGAAAGTAATGCTAAAACCACGTTAAGCATGGAGCTATAAAAGTTAATAGAGGCAATAAACATTGTTTGTGAAAACGTTAAGCATTCAGGTCTACGATGCCAACTGATTATAATATAATTCCAGCTTGTTTTTTCGTAAATCTATGTAAAACCAGAATGTTCCATTAGCAATGCAGTAGTTTCTCAAAATGAATGGATTTAAATCAAAGTGCACACAACTTAGATAACATAACATAACATCACACAGGCGTGACACAGTTCGCTGATATGTTTAGGTCCCATGTAATAGGGGGCGAGCCTATTGCCATTAATCAATCGGGCATAACCTCGAGCTGCTACTGGGAATTTCATAGAAAATATTTTTTTTATGGGATAGGAGGGCAAACGAGCACACTGATCGCCTGATGGTCGCCGCCGCCGCCCATGGACACCCGCAACACCAGAGGAGCCACAAGTGCGTTGCCGGGATCGGGCCTCCGGTAACCTCACTCACTCGGCGAAACACAATGTAAGCGTTGTTTAACGCCGGTTTTCTGTGAGGCCGTGGTATCACTCCGGTCAAGCCGGCCCATTCGTGCCAAAGTATGGCTATGCTTAGGCAGAAGCGTATTCGATTTGTTTATTATTTAAAATAGATTGGCCTATCCTTTAGACCCTATTACGTAATGTATCACTTTATGAATAACTTAAACGTAAAAGCTAAGCATTTCCTAACTGAATCTAATGAACGTACACAACATCTTAACCACTCATATACATAAAGTTTCTTATAAACAATTAATTCGAGCAAATATAATTAACACGAGTATCAACAAGGCGCGTCCTTGAACAATCCTACAACTCTAATTTATCTGAAGTCAACTACTGGTATCCGAATAAGCCGGCGGCGTTTGAACTGAGCGGTTATGCCGCAGTTGAAGCAACTTGGCAATTAACTCGGTGACTTACGGGCAAGAAGGATGAGGAACTTTTGCCGGGTCGATTGGCGGAGTGATCGAGCAATCGATTGAAATGAAATGAAATGAAATTGAAATTATTTGTTCTGCAAGTAGATCTTTAGAGATACTTTTACATGTCAATGGTTTGGGTTTTTTTTAGCTAGATAGCTTCGGCATTTCCTAACTGACGACCTCTGAGAAGAAACACCGAAACAAACTCAGAGAATTATGGTCTCTCTAAAAGTCCAGACATGGAAGAACACTTATATGTGAGTGGTGATGTAGGGTAATGTCTGAAATGGCCTTTTGAGGAAAGAACCATTGAGCTACGGGTCGCACTCGAGTTCGATCTCGGTACGAAAAAAATATTATTATTTTAATTTTATCGTAAAATAACTAAACCTGACCTTGCTTCGCTTTGGCTCAGTTTAATATTAATTTTGGGAAAGTAAATAAAAGTAATGAACGCTTTGGATTTCTCGTTCTTGTGGAAACTTCAGAACAAAGAGTAAGAAGTATATAAAAGGGGTTCTCAATCAATCAATCAATCAATGACATATTTACTATTTTGTCTCGGCGCCCTAACCTAATTAACTGGTCGAAATAGATAGGTACAATGATACTAGTTAAGTAGATAGGCACAAAAATGAATGAGGAAATGATAAAGAGAATCGCCTCAGGGCGAGCTTCTTCACTTTCTACGGCGCACCAGGGCCCCGCGGCGCACACTTTAGGAACCCCTGATATAAAATATTCTTATTATACATTAACACGCTATTAACGATATGAAATTACCTAAATAGCGATACATGCAGTTCGAGTACTGTAACTATGTCTCTCTGTGTATTTCTATACTAGATATCTATTGATTCAATTTGAACATAGATATTAATTTGATTCAATTTGAACATAGAAACTTCTGAGTTTATTATTTATAGTATGGAATTACTTACTAAGTCATAAAGGCATATGCGCATTTGAGTCTTGTCTAATCTATAGTTAGTGCACGTTTGTAACCACCAGGTTATTGAAACAGTTAATATTTATAAAGTGGAGCAACTTTTCGATCATAGTCGACTACTTACCGGAGTAGCACTCGCTCGAATATTAACGTAGTTGTCGGAACTCAATGCCCGTGTGTCCGAGGGCGCGACAAACTTTTTCCATTTTGCCGTAGCAGTGTTTATAACCAGAACTGTCGTCTTGCAGTCTCCGGGGAGGTTTAATTTTTATTTGTGCTTACCTTAACTTGCTTGTGCTTGCTTTTTGTGTAGTTTTAAACATTTATTTAAATACGTTTTTTTAAATAAATGTTGCACTAGGATTTTTACTACATGTTTGGTGTAGAAGGTAAAGTAGCCACCTCGCCACTGCCGTATCATAAAAAAAGTCGACTTGGGAATTGAACCCGGACCTTAATCATTGCAGTGGCCATTACTACCACTAAACTGATGAGACAGATAAGTTTACGATATCTGTTGGGATAAAAATGCTTTTACGGATTTTATCCCTTTATATTGATTATCATATAACGCGATAAAGTCCGTAAAAAGTAGTTTTATTTCAATGTCTAATATTCGCGTAAGTTTCAGAAATCAGTAGGTATGATACGTATGTGGTCAAAATTTAGTGATACAGTAATGGCGATTAGTGTCCGTATGTTAAAGTGACCACAAACTAGGGTCAACCTAACAAATTACCCTAGCGAAAGGGCCTGACCACTTTCATAGTCCCTAATGTCTTGCTTTGACCTTCATCAGTTTATCCGTCCGTTTCAGGAGCTATCATGTACCTAAATACATTTTTTTTTAAATGCATCATTAGTCTAGTGGATCTTAGCGCTATAGAGGTCTTAGTTTCGATTCCGTGTTCGCATTTGTGCTTGGTTCGCTTCCTATTATATGAGACCTAAAGATACAAGTGAACTGTGAGTGCAAAATTAGTACAACGCTGTCTAACCCTTTGAGGAATACAGGCGTGATGTTCGCCAACAACAACCCAATGTTCGCCGCTGAATACAAAATTGTGATGAAATTAAAAATGCCTGGAAATATAAAATAATAATTTTTCTTTTAGTAATTAAAATATCTTTTGTATTCTGGTTTCTGACACTTACGCGAATATTAGACATTGAAATAAAACTACTTTTTACAGATTTTATCGCGTTGTACTGATATTATTTGATTCCCGACGTTTCGGATCATTTACAGCATCCATGGTCACGGGTAGACTAAGTTGTTGGACGTCTTAATGTTACAATTTATTACTAACAGCTACCTTACATTTTTGTTAATTATTGGCGATCCAATTCATGCAGAACGAGCTCACCGTATCCTTCGGTCTTGCAGTTTTGGGCTTGGATTTTGATTTTATGGAATCTATAATGGGGTTCCAAGCAGGTGGGAAGACCCAGCCATCTTCTCTATTGATATTTGGATGTTTTTTAATTTCAATAGCCTCACGGATCATCCTGGGAAGGAATCTGTTTTCTTTTGCGAGGACTTGTGGTTTATCAAATCTGATGTAGTGCTGGGCCTTGTCTAGAGTATGTTCATAAACTGCTGACTTCTTGAAACGGCGGTGTTTGACATCAGCGATGTGTTCATTTACGCGGATCCCTATGCTTCTTTTAGTTTGGCCTATGTAAGAGAGACCGCAATCACAATCTAGCTTGTATACACCTGCATCTTGCAGAGGTATGTGGCACTTGACAGGTGGTAGGAACTGACTAATCTTCTTCAGCGGCTTGAAGTATGTTTTGATTGAAGCTCGCTTCAAGATATAACCAATCTTGTCTGTGTCTCCTCTAAAATATGGTAATATAGCAGGTAGGCGTTCGACTGTGGCACGATTCACGCGGTTTCTGTGACGAGGGCGCGGTATTCGGAGCGGAGCGGATTGTTGTCATGCAGTACTTGCTTGACATGTTGAAGCTCTGCAGCCAGATGTTGCTCATCACAGATCCCACGCGCTCTCTGAAACAATGATTTACAAACGGTAGATAACTGTGTTGGGTGGTGGTGTGATTCATCATTTAAGTATTTGTCTGTATGGGTTTTCTTTCGATTCACTGTGTGACTCAAGGTATTATTGGGATTACGAATTACCAAAACATCCAAGAAAGCTAAAGAGTTATTGGCCGCTGCATCCATAGTAAATTGAATTTTGGAGTTTAAGGAGTTAAGGTGGTCTAAAAATGCTGTCACTTTATGAGATGGTAGTATGGTAAAAGTATCATCTACGTACCGCTTGTAGAACTTTGGTGTTACAGGTGCAGATTGCAGGGCAGTCTCCTCGAAATCCTCCATGAAGATATCAGCAACAATGGGAGATACTGGAGAGCCCATTGCTACACCATCCACTTGCGTGTAGAATTGTAGAAAATCTTTTGTATTACTAGTGTTTCTATCGGCTAGACATAAAATATATATTTTTAATGAAATTTCAATACCATTGTGTTAAATAAATTACGATTTTTAAACTCGTGCGTATCAAGCGACATAGCAAAAGAAAATCTCAAGTTTCAAACACAGTTTTCTTAAAAAATCAACATACAAATTTAAACGAATGTTATATATAATTGACAAATACATCGGTTAGACAAGAATTGTTGTATTTCTTACATATAAAACGGCTTTAACTAATAGTCATGTTTTATGCATGTAGTCAACTATTAGCATATTTATTTTCTATTTTATTATAATTGCTTTGAGAAGCACAGATTATAAAATTGGAGACCGGACGATGTATAAAAGGTGGAATATAGTTATACTTACCTGTAACTGTATAAATAAAAGTAGATATTTTAGAATCCTGACTAATATTAAAAACGTGAAAGTTTGTGAGTATATGGATGTTTGTTACCCTTTCACGCCAGAACGGCTGAACAGATCTGGATGAAATTTGGCACAGAGAAAGATTATAGTCTGGAATAACAAAATTAAATGACAACTGTATCTTGTACCTACTTTCTGTGCAAATAAAGAATTATTACTATTATTATTAAGATATAGGCATAAAAATTCACGTCACGTCCACGCAGAAGCTAGTATATTATATATTTTACTAATACTACTTGTCTACCCTTCATAGAATACAAACGCGATATCACAATATTTTTTATGTATATCCACGAAAAACAGTATGAATCACTCTAATACGAAATGCTGGAAAGGCCGGTAGTAGGGGATGGGTGGTGACCTCACAATTATGACTAATGATGTCAGTGACTTGTACCTACAAATGTTTCCTTTATTTTTCATTCATTAACATATTTTTTACGTGACTGTGCAATAATTATAATATTTCGTATCTACTCATATACTCTTTGTATAATAGGAACCTAACAAAACAAAAATTTGGAAATTATAACATGTTTAACGCTTGAAAGGACTGTGTTTTGTTTTATACGAAAAAAAATATTTAATTGTAAAAATTATGCCAAGTTCCTTTTGAAAATGTTATTAGAATTTTAATTAGTACGTTTTTTTAGTTACTTAGTGATATAACCCTCCGCCTTTCCTTTCATGATGCGAAGGCCATCCGTGAGGATTTTCACAGGAAAGATAGGTGTTGTGGAGTGTTCGGACTGGGTTTATCGAGTGTTAATAAAATTCACGTTTAGAGGGGTGAATTTAATTATGATCAATCCTGTTAAGCTTTGCGCCCAGTCATATTTAAAATGTTTTATTTCAATTAACCTAATAAAATAGGTACTTTTGAAGACGATAAAACTAGTTGTCCAATAGAAAAAAGGCACAATATTGTACAATGCTTTTTTAAATTGTGTCTTGCTTCTATTATAGGTCAATTTCAAAACGATTCTTAATATCCGTTCAATTACTTCGCAGTGTGATCGCCATTTATTTATTGAATTGAATTATTGAATATATATTTTTTTAAACTTTATAATTAATTGTATTTAGGTACAGTTCCGAACGAAAAAACTGTGCGTATCGGAATTTAATCGTTCCGAATGGCCGCTATAGGTAATGTTACTTTGAGTGATTTGATGGTAAAATATCGAAATTATTAAGGACTATAATCGCGAATGTGAAACATTTACGAATTTTACGATCCACCTGTCTTTACAGCGAGATTTTATTGTAAAATTAACGTCTGTGCAGTCACTTGCGTACTTCAGAAACGCACAGTTATTTGACAGTTTGACAGCCATGTTTGACAGCTCGTCTCTCAAGAAATCAGCCATAAAAACACTGTTCCACAATCCAAATTAAAGAATTATACTTTGAAATTAAAATACATCTACATACGGGAACCATAAAGTGTGTTCGTACATTTATGATGGTTTACCATCTACAAGTGAATTAAATTGAGTTGTAGGTAACACCGGTGGCGGTAGTGGTGTCGGTTTGACGTTTCATTAAACTGTTATTTTATTGGTATGTTGGCAATGCTTGAATAAGTCGGAACCCCAGAACAAATATTTCAGTGTCATGTAGTCATTCTAGGTGGATGTTTGAGGTATTTGATTTCTACGATACAGCAAAAAATCCTAATGTTTTTGTTTTTTTAAAATTCATATAAAAATAAATACCATAATGCGGGTATCCCCAATAATTAGGCACAGGTGTATTTAGCATGTTTTAATTACTGCGAGCCTATTGTTATTAACCAGGCACAAAAAATTTAACTTTTGCAACGCTTTCGCTTCGGTTCGCTGTATCTTTAACAAAGCTTTTATAAAAAAATAAAAAGTAACTAAAATTGTCTAGCCAACATTACAAAGAAAACAGATAAAAGCCGATTAGGTTATTGATTGATTCATAAAAGAATGATGTGACATCTGTAAGCTCAGTCAATTATTCGAAACAAACAGAAATAGCTTAACCATTCGATTGGAAATCGACTAAATTAAAAATAAATAAAAACATCAATAAATCTTATTCTTTGTCAATAGCCACAATTCGTTGTAAAACTTTTAGATTGTTTAAAATTCATAATAACTTCACGAAACGTTCCTTTATGCTAAGTAGACAATTTAAATTCTATATTAAATCGATTCTATTGAACGTTAGTCGACCGATCTTGCGGTGTTAGTTAATTAAAGTACGATTATTATAATTCGATTCGATAGTTTAGTTGATTTATTGTGTTTTTTTCGTTGTTTATCTGTCAAGTTTGATTTCAATAACGATATTTTTTTTTTTTACCGAGAATTTCTTTACCGAGTCATTGTGTTTTTGTAAAAACTGTTGGAATGTTAAGTGTAACGTCATGTCAATGATATTCTGCTATCTATGTTTGAGATAGGTCCCGTTGACAAATGGTACGATAGTGGCGGATAATCAGAACATTTGAAATCCGGATTGGTAATCTTGGAATCGTAAGGTGTCTGATGAAATCCCTTCTGCCATTCCCAAGATAAAGCATGCATCGTTTTTATTGGTCGATGATTAAATTAGATTTCCGTCTTATTCTTACTTACACCCTACTAGACCAACTTGTTAAGAAAATCATATCTACCTAGGTCTAAGTATTGTAAAGTCCATACTTCCTTTATGGGATACTGTGTAAGATTTTATAATAAAATTCCGGAGTTCATTTTAAAATTACCAGAAAATAAATTCAAAAAAATGATTAAGTTTACCCTGTGCAGGCAAGCTTACTATAAACTGGAAGACTATCTTTTGGATAAAAATATTTGGCAAAGTGCTGGTCCAGCTCCACAGGATACATACATAATCAACCCATAATGTCCCACTGCTGGGCACGGGTCTCTTCTCAGAATGAGAGGGATTAGGCTATAGTCCACCACGCTGGCCTAGTGCGGGTTGGCAGACTTCACATGCCATCGAGAAAGACTCTCAGGCATGCAGGTTTCCTCACGATGTTTTCCTTCACCGTTTAAGCGCGTGATAATTAACTAACTAATACGTACATGACTTCGAAAAGTCAGAGGTGCGTGCCTTGGGTTCGAACTCGAGACCTTTGACTTGGTAGTCCGACGGTCATACCACTAGGCTATCACTGCTTTTTTGCTCCACAGGATGATGACTGATAATTTTAACAAAATACTTATGCAATTACACACATTATGATATTGGATTGATATAGGTTTAGATTGGACTTTTAATATTGTATAATTTCATAATTAGAAAATTGTAATGTGCGAGTATAGTGCAGATATTGATGTAGCAATCTGTATAAGTACATATATATATTTATCTGTAAAATTGTTGTGCCCGCGGTCTGAGCTTGTCATGCTCACTTAAATGTCCTGCTGATGGTGGCGTTGTGTGTCGGGTTGTTTTATTCCCTACAATATGGTTGAGTCGAACCACGCCGATACGCACGTCATGCTCGTGAACGGGTGCTGTCTGTCGGGGCTGGTCAGCTCTTACTTGCTGTGGCAATCCCTAATTCCTTTTGTATATTGAATAAATCTTATACATCAAACTGCAGAATTCTCAGCAACTAGTTGGAACAAAGTTGTAAAACATAACTAATATTGTAATCAAGTTTTTCTATTTTTTTAAAAAGAGTGTCTATGGAGTTTCTTGCCGGCTCTTCTCCATACGACCCACTTTTTGGAACCGTGCAAATAGTTTTGACTTTTCAAAAGTACCTATTTAGTGGTCTAATTGAAATAAAACATTTTGACTTTGACTTTGACTTCGTATTTTCCCAAGCTACAACGACGTCAGAAGTGAATTAGTTACATTGTAAGTAAAGAGATCGGAAATTGTGACATTTGTAACACTAAAATTAAATGAATACTTATGTAGACCGTACTAAATTGAAATTAGTGTTACTTAGTACTATTCGTATTAAATAATTTAATTCTAAATTAATTCAGCATGCACACTCATAACTTTGCACTTAATTAGTGTGTACTGCAAACTTCCCAGTATTTTATGTTAAAAAGCGTCACAGTATCCTGGTTTAACTTTAAATTTTATCGTATATAAGTGTATGGTTTTTAAGCTATTGCATAGCTTCTATCGCGGGCCTTGAGCGTGGGGACCGAATCCAGAAATTCCGTAACGAAAAAAACCTAACACGCTTGTCTCTTTAGTTCAGCAACCCGCCTTTAGGTGGCATTGGTTGTATTACATAAGTTGATAAAAAACGCTATGCAATAGCTTTACCACGGCAGTCCCCGAGTGCCACACGTCTTTTTTTTTCACTGTATTTTTTATACATTGGAAAATCCTCGTGGGCCGCACATACTTGTAGCTGTTCGAGGCGAAGGGATATATCGGAGTCGGACCAATTAAAAACGATACTAATTGTCTTTCCTTGGCCTATATGCCTTTTCACAACTATGATGAAGTAGGCCTTAAATCCACCCAGATGCAGCTAAATAATCTTTATTTTATACAAAGCAACAGCCATCAGACTCCGCAACCCAATCTCTGGGCAATACTGATCCTAAGAATCGACTGGCTGTCAGGCTTATTTGGGCTTCTAATTTCCACTATCGATTAGAAGGCAAAATGGGCCGCAATCCATAGATTGACCGGGACAAGCACAGCTTAACCCTCTATATCGATTGATAAGCGTAGTCATTACTTAACAAACAACCCTTTCGTTGCTGAATTGTTTGTTTATCTATATATATACAAGAAGAACGTGACTGACTGACCTATTGATTGACTGACGTATCAACGCACAGCCGAAACTACAGGAGTTCGATCCCTGCAAGTTTGCATGCAGGGTTCTTTTGCACTGTAGACGAGCACTCAGAAAGGATTTTTGGAAATTCAACCCCTAAGGTGGTGAAAAGAGGGTCAAAAATTGTATGAAAGTACACTCACTACCATGCGTTTGACACACGATGACATCGTCAAGATATGTACAGCTGTCATTCGCTGCTACCATTTCGACAATTGTTTTCTTCCTTTTAAATTACACAACAAATTTTATGATATGAAACCTCCATGGTGTAGTTACAGTGGGCTCAGTTTATTTTAGAAACGAAAATTACCTAAGTACGGGAAGTCTAGTTTAAAATATTTGAGCGACTTATTTTACTTTCAAATGTTGAAATAAAGTCTGTATTCTTAGTCATTTAATAAGGTCACACATTTCTCTAATTCCCAGATGTCCTTGACCAAATGAAACAACATAAAAGCTCCGAGCGGACTTGCAAAATGTTCGGGACGCTCATTCTGAACTTCAAACAATTACTTTAATTCGCTCGTTGAGAACACACTGTACAATGTACACAAGTGTGGCTCTTTTTGTTAACTAGATGATTTGGACAAAGAATATAATGTTCCGGACCCAATGTGTAACGCTTTGTGCAGGATATTTTTTTAAAACTGCCTCATTAGCCTAGTGGTTCTGAGCGTGACTGCTAGAGGTCCTTGGACGATTCCCATGTCGAGAAGTAGTATTTTTGTGCTTTGTAACATGGGACCTAACCATACCGGCGAACTGTGGGTGTACATTAGTACGCCTCTAACTAACCCTTCGGGGAATACAGGCGTGATGGTATGTTATTATTTTTTTTAATTTTGCCAGTGTCAGTCAAGTCAGTTATAAAACACTGTTAAACTCATTACCCTTGATTTTGTCGTAGTCGGGTAAAAAAAGGGTGCTACATCCATCTAGCCTAGCACATCCTTTTCCAACATTAAACTCTCCAATCAGTTCATATCTTTGTTATATTACATCTCAATTAATGAATTTTGAAGTACTAAGAACAATACTAAGTCTAGGTCATTTGGATTTCATTTGCCAGCCTTCAGAGTCTAGAGCGTTTCAATTAGTAACGAAGGGTAGCTATTATCAATAAGTTTTAGAAGGCTTCCCGACTCAGTTGAAGGGTTGTTGAAAGTCACTATTCTGGATATAATTGTTCTCAAGTTGTTTGTTGTGGCTTCTAAACGATTATTGATCTGGTCTGTTATTTCGAGCTTATGTAGCGTTTGTCATCTATACCTATAATAAAATTGTAACAGGCCAATGTCTGCACATTATAGATATTAAAGAAAAACTAATACGGGAGGGGTCTTTATTAGAGCACCAGAAGCCAAAATAACATTTTTTTGAATTTTTGTCTGTCTGTCTGTATGTTTGTACGCGCATCACGCAAAAATGACTGCATGGAATTGAATGCAGTTTTCACCGATGTTTTGCTAGAGGTCTAACTTAAAATTTGGTGCATGTTGCATCTTGATACGCCGTCTAGAATCGGACTTATAGTATGTTAATCTTTTTGGGACGTAAGTGAAACTGCGGGCAACAGCAACTAGTTAAAAATAAGGTAGTTGACTGGTGTTTGATTATAATAACAGGCGTAGTAAAAATATAATTAAAAATAAATCGTATTTTGAAAAATAAAGATTTAAGATAAGCGCTTAATTTTCTTTAATCCACAATGTTTTCCTACCCCGTTTAAGCGTGTACTTAATTAATTATTTAGGTACCTACTTCATCATGCGATCTCCGGAATTATTTTGTAGCTCCAGAACTAAAAATAAGACAATTGGTCTGTAACTTAAAGAACTTGCCACAAAACGCGTCAAGCTTCCAAGTTCCAAGAGAATGAGGTTGCGGACATTAGCCAGTATTTTATAAGTAGGATAAGTTCCTCCTCAATTTGAAGAGGAATACGAAAATTATTTCTTGTGATATTTTGATCCTATTAAAATTGAATCATTGTTTATTTAGGTATAGAGCTTTGTGTAACTATTTGTTTTAATTATTATCCTTCCGGACACTTAAAATGTCGAAATAAAAACAACTTTTAACAAAAAGTAAAACTGCCTTCAAAAATATAAAAAATAATATTATGTGCGAAAC
The DNA here is from genome assembly GCA_910591435.1 of Acronicta aceris. Classification (NCBI taxonomy): domain Eukaryota; kingdom Metazoa; phylum Arthropoda; class Insecta; order Lepidoptera; family Noctuidae; genus Acronicta; species Acronicta aceris. Next base: position 1,477,963 of record OU342781.1, on the reverse strand, counting down.
AGTTTCGGAAGTCGGTGCCTTTAATTTGGTCGGATTTTTTGTTTTCGCCACCGACTTCCGAAACTGTTTTATGTCTGACGGAGTTATACCCGAACATACATAAAAAAGTTTTATTTTAAGTCGGTTAAAAAAAGTCAACATCCTTACTAGGGAACCATACAAAGATACAAATAATGGACACAAAGGGGTGTACTTTGACACTCGAAATATTTTTTTGTGTATGACATAAATATTTGCATCGGGTGAGAATCGAACCCCAACGCGGCGCAACGGAGGTACTTTACCTTACCTACCAAAAGAGTACCTTAACCGATACATCAAACTTGCATCAGATTTTCACACTAACCTCAAATAGTATTTTAATTTTAAATATCAGATTACCTATATATAAAAATCGCTAACGGTATCAAAATATATAGGTTTTATTAAATAGTCCAACATATCTTGAACTCTATAAAGGATAGGTTCTTACTGCGCCAAGGGTCAATATATTTTGGTAATTTTTTAAGTTTACAAAATCTATTAAACGAAATTCTGCGTAGAAAGTTTAAAAAAATTAATGGTATTAAGGGCATAGGTTGTGATACATTATCGCGTCTGTGTTCGGATGCAGTTATGTTTGTTTTTCTATTGAATATTTGATAAGTTGGGACGCGCGTTGAGCGGCCAATATGCATAATTATAAAGATATGGAGGCAGTATGTGATTGCGTAGGAATTTAAATGTCAGCGCAACTTTTTCATCGTGGCAATTTATTTATTTAAATAGAGAATATAGTTATGAAAGAAACAGTTATTCATCTGTACATGCCAGATATATAACTACATATAAGTATATTTAATTTATATTAAAACAAATATAATATTATTTTAAAAATTTAAAGAAACTCCTGACACAACAATCTATTTTATAGTGCATCTACTGTTCTTATTATTTATCTCTGTGTCACCCTAAGGTTGTCTGGCAGAACATGCCTAATGATATTAAGACCGCCTTTGTACCAACGGTACATAAAGTATAATAAATAAATGAAATAAACAATCTTTAAAAAACTAAATTGTCCCTTTATGATTATTATAATTATGTAGGTGGAATATTTTAATCCATGTGTCGTTGTGTCAGGGGACCGCTCATGTGCTCGTCAAAATGCATCTTTTGAGCCCAAACACAACTTAGATGCCGTACACCGTTGAGGAGTTCTTCTGACGGGTTGGGTATGCTACAGGATTTTGTAATATCATTGACAAGTGATAGGATTTCAAATTTCGAATCGATCAGACACGTGAAAGTTTTTTATTACTTATCTCTTCATCAAGAAAATTCGTGATGATCTTCAAACCGCTGAGCAGATTTTGTGAATTATAGCTAAGAACACCCTCGACTAACACACATTTCAAACAAAAAACATTGATCAAATTCGGTTCACCAGATCAGGCCGTACGATGCAAAAGACAGACACACAGATACATACTACAAACGTATAACACCCTTCTTTTTCTTTGGGGGTTAAAAAGAAACACGGAGAAGAATAGTAGGTACAGTGCCTCACGGTTAAGCTGAAAGAGATAATTGCAGCATTATGCCAGACAGATTGTCTGACGTTGGTTTTCAACCAGTCCCACAAAAATATGCAATGTACCGATTTATAATAACTAACGGCCTCATAAGTCTAGTGAAATATAAAAAGAACGATTTCTGATATAATATAATTATATTCTTCTTATAAATCAGAACAATCTACGAAAAAATGCTAATTACCTTAAATTTGGAACTAAATTCTAAAAGTAGATTCTTCATCGCTAAGAAGAATCAACTCGTATGAATTGAATTCCCAGTCGAGACTCGCTTTTTCGAACTTGAATGTTTTGAATTAGATAAAGTAGATTTGTAATAGCAATCTATCTATCAGCAATCAGCATCAATCAGCCTTTTGCGGTAGCCTAAAAAGCTAGACATCCAGCATCTCAGGAAATAAAAAAAAATAGAAATCTATTTTCGAATACGTTTCCATCACTCCAATTACAATCTTTCAAGCTCCTTCCATTTACTAAGTAAATCTAGCAAAAACATCACTGTATTCGCGACATTTCTAATTCTACAGTAAAGCGCGGTAAAGCGCTATACAGACTGCGACGCAAATGATAACTTTTAACGTTTCGAGAATTTAGTTCCGGTTGGAAGAATAAACTTTGAATTAAAACTAAAATTTACTGGTTTTATCGCGGTATGGATAATGACAATATACCGCGATAAAGTCCGTGAAACTAGTTTTTTCAATGTCTAATATTCGCACTAGTGTCAGAATTAACTTTACTTTGTCGGGATATTACGGTATCTACATAATATATACCTATAATAAAATTGTAACAGGCCGATGTCTGTACATGATACATGTTAAAGAAAAACTAATAGAGCAACAGATGCCAAAATAACAAGTTTTGTCTGTTTGTCTGTCTGTATGTTTGTACGCGCATCACGCAAAAATAACTGCATGGAATTGAATGCAGTTTTCACCGATGTATTGTTAGAGGTCTAACTTAAAATCTGGTGCATGTTTCATCTTGATACACTGCCTAGAAATGGACTTATAGTATGTTAATCTTTTTGGGACGTGAGTGAAACTGCGGGCAACAGCAACAAGCAAGTAATAAGATTGTAACTGGGTGATGTCTGTATGTAGGAGATATTTAAGAAAAAATATGTAAGGTTCTTATAAGACCAATTATAAGGCAAAACAATTATCTGTAGAATTTTTGTTTGTATGCGCATCACGCAAATAGTGCTGCACGAAATTGGATGCTCCAGCAATACGATTGCACAATTGTAGGTATTGTTTATAATTGTTAATGCATATCGATAATATTATTACCCAAAACACATTTGATATGGATAAATTTACCCCTACTGAGGTAGGTACCTATATAAAATTGTAACATGAAAAATAAAATGTAAATAATAACATAAAATTGTACACAGTGACATAACATAACATAATCAATCCATTATACTGTCCCATTGCTGGGCACGGGTCTCCTCTCAGAATGAGAGGGATTAGGCTATAGTCCACCATGCTAGCCTAATACTGGTTGGCAGACTTCAAACGCCATCGAGAAAATCTCTCAGGCATGCAGGTTTCCCCACGATGTTTTCCTTCGCCGTTTAAACGCGTGATAATTAACTATTTAATACGCACATGGTGCGTGCCTTGAGTTCGAACTCGAGACCTTGGACTTGGCAATCCAACACCACAGTGACTTATAAACATTTTATTCTACGCTATTCAAAAAGTCTTGAAAAGCGCCACTCGCTCTTGTTTTGCTTAGTCGACTAAAATTCGGCTATGTGGCATCGCCTCAAAGCGTTTTATGTAACGCGAAGTTCGCCATTAAAGTAATTGGGCTCACAGGCGTTACACAAATGAAAAAATGTGCTTACTTAGTTTGTGACCTTGTCACACAGTGGAATAGCTGTTAAACTTTGTGGGTGAAAAGGTAACAAACGGAGTTTTTACTTTAGCATTTTAATACTAGCTGTTGTCTGCGGTTTCACTCTCACATCCCCATTTTGAGACAAAAAGTAACCTTTATTGTTTCAAGGTCCAATCTATCTCTGTACTAAAAACAGTAAAATTGAAATAAAATCGCTTCGAAAACGCTTTTACACGACTTGACTTGACTTGACGTAGTTTTACGGATTTAATCGCGTTATATTAATTAAATATTATCTTATTCCCGATTTTAAATTACGGATTTTATCGCGTTATATTGACATTGTTTAATAAGGTACTTTCACCTTAAATCAATTATAATCCTTATTAATTTTATAAACGTGAATTTTTCTGAGTATAGATGTATGGATGTTTGTTACTCTTTAACGCTAGAACGGCTGAACGGATCTGGATGAAATTTGGCACACAGATAAATTATACTTTATACTTATATATACTTTTTATCCAGGTCGGACCCAATCCTGAAGTCCACGCAAACAAAGTCGCAGGCAGAAGCTAGTGTTAGAATAAATGGGGCAGATTTCAATACAGTTGAATTGATGTTGTTAAGTTTAATCCGAAGTTGGGGGACCACGTGACTTGACAAAGTTGACACCAAACTGACCCGCTTTAAATGGAAATCAGTAAACTTCCAACAAAATTTCCAATATTTGATTTGTGTTTAAACCATAAAAAATCTTATGTCTTACGCCCACTGACCAATCACAGCTAAGATTGAGCTATCACGAGTTATTTATGCTAAGAAACGTAATAGGAATCGTATAAAATACGCATTTTACGATCTACGTTACAAATATCGGTTTTGTACAATTTATTGGAAACTACTGGATCGTTTTTGATGGGGTCTCTATTTATGGAATGCGTTATTGTAATCTTAATTGATAACTGTGTATAAATGAGCGGTTGTGGCACGTCTGGTTAGTGTCGTTTGATTTGTGTGAGATAGAATTTAACTGACGTGTCTTGGGTTCGATTTAATAAATCGGCGGTAGCCTAATGGCTAAAACGTAGGACTTGCGATCATATGGTTGCCGGTTCGAAACCCACCCCACTACCGACGTGAACCCACTCGTAACACATGTATTTAGCTTAGCATGAGGGGTTAACAAGAATACTAGTAATGTGGGACCCATATTACTAGTAAGCTTAAAAAAAACTGATCCATCCGCATCTGCATAAGATAAGAAAACAAAACCAATTTGGAATATTTTGTAGTCAGAATTGATGGTCGCTCACTAACCAAATTTCGGGAAAAATCTCCGGAATTAATTCGATCGGATAAAAAAAGTTGAAATTCGTTTGCAATCGTCGAAGACATCGCGTCATAATACAGGAAAAAATATTTTATTAAGAACCTCCTTCTTTTTTGAAGTCGGTTAAAAATTGTTTAAAGCCTGATTTTTCAATCTATAGATATAAATTTTTCAATCGTTAGATTTAACTGAGGAATAAAATTTACCTTTGGCAGATTTTGGATAGAAAAACTGTCAAAAATTCTATTTTATTTCATCATTAGATTTATTTGGCGATGGAAAGATCGTATCTAACTCTTAAAATATGGACTTTTCAGTTCAATCAGATCACCAAAAGAATCATCAAAATCAGTTCCCCTATCCGAAAGTTCTGAGGTAACAAACATAAAAAAAAACAATCGAATTGAGAACTTCCTCCTTTTTGAAATCAATTGAACGGGTGATCTGATTGAAATAAAACCTACCTATAAAGAATCAAAACTAGTTGTACGGTTCCAAAAAGTGGGTCTTATGAAAAAGAGCTGGCAAGAAACTCCATACACTCCTTTAAAAAAACACGAAATTTACTGGTTTCTGACACTTACGCGAATATTAGACATTGAAATAAAACTACTTTTTACGGATTTTATCGCGTTGTATTGATATTATTTGATTCCCGACGTTTCGGATCCTTTACAGCATCCATGGTCACGGGTAGACTAAGTTGTTGGACGTCTTAATGTTACAATTACTAACAGCTACCTTACATTTTTGTTAATTATTGGCGATCCGATTCATGCAGAACGAGCTCACCGTATCCTTCGGTCTTGCAGTTTTGGGCTTGGATTTTGATTTTATGGAATCTATAATGGGGTTCCAAGCAGGTGGTAAGACCCAGCCATCTTCTCTATTGAAATTTGGATGTTTTTTAATTTAACGGTGAAAATGGGTGAAATTCTTACCTTACCAATTCTATCGCAATCAGACAGTCGTGTGCATGGTATCCACTTTCATGCCATACATCATACACACATAATGTATGGAGATATTAATATTTTAATGTTATAATTATTAACCAGTTATGTTGCATAACTTATTTATGAACTGGTTCGATGCTGTTTCATACATAATTATACGTGTGATATTCGCCTTCTGTGGTTTGGTCGATCGTCGATAATTATAGAGTTTAGAAACTAAATCGATAAGATGAAGTCTGCTAATCAAAAGTAGATTAATGTCTTTTTTTCTATCGTTCAGACGTGTGTTTTAATCGGCGATCTGTAGGTGTATTTTGGTACACCTCTGCTTAACCCTTCGGCTATGCGGCAGGTGTCATAATGTTGCATCAAATTATTAGCGCTATCTGGTTTTTATACTTACCAAAAACTTATTTAAATCTTAGACTTTAGATGTCTTGAGAAGCATTTATTAAGATACTGAAAGTCGTTGTTCTACACCAAATACTTTAACATTTACTTAATTAAGTACATATCTCGAATGAAAATTATCCATGCGATTTGTATTATCTTAAGGGACATCCATTTTTTACCCAGTGGGAATGAGTTTTGTCAATCTAATCTAAAAAGGTCCGTTACCGCCGAGACGCGTCTCAGAACAGCGTCCCAGGACGCGTCAGATCTTTCCCTTTAACAGACAAACTACAAACTTTCACTTTCTACAAAAAATATACCACACACGAACACCTGAACGAAGACTTATTAAAATTCCTATCATTTGTAACACTCATAGACACATATAGTATCAATACAGATTCACAAAACACATTCAAATTACATTATATTTATTCATGTAATCCGCTTAGGCGATTAACAAGCCAAAAATATTGCTTAACATGGACAAAATTAAAAAAGAATCTAGGCCGGAGTGGCTATAAGTTAATCGATTAATTTACGATTACATAAATAATCGATTAGAACAAAATCGAGAGGTTTTCGTGTGAGCTCTGCAGGGGGGCGATGACAGTATTGCGCACCTATGGAGATGTTAGGGCGTACACAGACGACATTGGATCAGCGATTAAATCATTACTGCGTAGAAGTGACATCTCATCAGCTCTATAATTAGTTCAATATGGAAGATCAATTCAATTTCCAAGATCAATTCAATGGTTATGAAGATATGGCTATCAAAACAGGCTTTGTGATGTTTTTCTAGCCAATTTAGCCTTTTCTCAATTGTGGGCAAAGGTCTCAAAGCCGCTCTGTCTGTTATTTTAGCAACCCGATTTTGCAAAATCAAATAGCTTAAATGGGACTGGGTGGGATACGTCTGCTGTATGTCAGACGAACTGTGGGCAAAAGCCACCACAAATTTGATCCCACACTGAGCAAAGCGACAGCTTGGTTGGCCCAGACGAAGGTGGTGCCATGAATTCGAGACAGATTGGGTCGCCAAAACAAGAATTTTGCATCCGTTTTTATAATGCATGTTTATGTAATGTTTTGTATTTATGCTTCAGCGGCCACCACTTCTACGATCCATGTGCCCCACCCGCTGCCATTTAAGATTGCTAATCCTTTGAACTATGTATTTCGGCAACTTTGATTCTTCTATGGATCTTTTCATTTGATGATTCGGTCGCGTAGAGAAATATTCTATGTATCACAGCATTTCAGGCTTGTTCTTATACCGTCATTTACCAACCACGTTAACTTAATACATTGTGGACAAATTTCATCGCAGCGACTATGAAGCCGTATGAAAGGTCACCCGGATTTGATCGGGCGTCCCGCGGCGCGCGCACAAATTATATTTTTATGTGTTTTTCGACAAATTGGGTATTTTACGAGCGCACGTCCAAAGAGCCACCGATGTCGCGTTGACATCTGACAGATGTCATTAATTTTGAAATGTTTAAATGTTCTTTTTTATTTAAACTACTGTTTGGAATGTTGCTGATTGAGTATGCAAAAGTATGGTTTGGAGACTGGTTCTAGCATTTTATATCTGTATATAAAAACACTAAATTAGTAAAAAGTTTGATTATCTTCAAACGGCTAAACAGATTTCTCACAGTAAATATTCATACAAAAAACCTAATCAAAATCGGTTCATCCGTTTCGGAACTACAATATCACTATCAGATACACATGTTAAACTTATACTCAATACCCCTCCTTTTGCGTCGGGGCTTTGTTATCAATAATACTCTTTTCTTTTTACAGGTAAGTATCCTGGTGCAATATTACGGTGACCTGCGTTGGCGCATGGCGTAAGTCTTTAGGTTTTGTGTCCCTAGTCGTTAGCTAATCAACAAGGCAAATGTAAGTAGCAACTACGATGGGTTTTTAACGAGTTTATTGTTGATCATCGTTGGTACATTATAGATATTAAAGAAAACCTAATACGAGTATGGGGGGTCGTTTTTAGTGCAGCAGAAGCCAAAATAATATTTTTAGTATTTTTGTCTGTATCTCTCTGTCTGTCTGTATGTTTGTATGCGCATCACGTAAAAACTACTTCATGGAATTGAATACAGTTTTACCGATGTATTGCTAGGGGTCTAACATAAAATCTGGTGTATGTTTCATCTTGATACGCTGCCTAGGATCGGACTTCTAGTATGTTAATCTTTTTGGGACGTGAGTGAAACTGCGGGCAACTAGTCAATAATATGATTGGACGACACTACTTATAAATAACCCTCCTGCAACACTTGAAGTACCTATTACGACGTAAGTACATAATTTTATTAATGGTTACCTCGACTTTAAAGATGGAAAAAAGTAAATATATTTTGTTTATAGAATTGTCTATACAAAGTTTTTATAACTGCAAAACCCACAACCACTTGCAACGCACACAGTTATTTAGCATAATATTGTAGGCACAGTGTGTGTAGAGTAATACACGGTGTGTGTTGCAAGAGGTTTTACGAGAGAGAGGATTTTTTTTGCACGGAATAAATAGAATAATTAGTTATTTATTATAAAAAAACAAACGTGGAATATTTGACTTTGAATATTGTTGAAATAAAACTACTTTTTACGGATTGTATCGCGTTGTATTGATATTATTTAATTCCTGGCGTTTCGGATCCTTTACGGAAACCATGGTCACGGGTAGACTAAGCAAAAGAAAACCGACTCCTTCCCAGGATGATTCGCGAGGCTATTGAAATTAAAAAACATCAAAATTTCAATAGAGAAGATGGCTGGGTCTTACCACCTGCTTGGAACCCCATTAAATACTCCATAAAATCAAAATCCAAGCCCAAAACTGCAAGAACAAAGGATACAGTGAGCTCGTTCTGCGTGAATCGGATCGCCAATAATTATCAAAAATGTAAGGTAGCTGTTAGTATTGCAACATTAAGACGTGCAACAACTTAGTCTACCCGTGACCATGGATGCCGTAAAGGATCCGAAACGTTGGGAATTAAATAATATCAATACAGCGCGATAAAATCCCTAAGAAGTCGTTTTATTTCAATGTCTAATATTCGCGTAAATGTCAGAAACCAGTTTGAATATTTTGTTTATTTTATGAAAGTAAATAATTAATTTGAATATTCGAGAGCTTCATTTGTGCGTAGTAGTACCATGAATAATTTGATTGTAAGCTCGTTATTCATTTAGTATTGAATAATTTTATTCAATACTCTATGCTATTTTTTTGTTTATATTGCCGTTTTAGTTTTGTTTATATTCCATTCATTTATTAAATTTTACTAATTTTTAAATATTTTTGTAAAAATACAAACATTTAAAATATAAAAAAACAGTACTATTTTTTATATTATTAAATGTTTATCTTATTGTTATACATTGTAATTATATTGTTGTACCTAATAGTCAGTTATTTTACTGAGCCTTCTTTGTAAATATTGAAAAGTAGTTATTTATTTTGGAAAATCTACATAGAAAATATTAGCACAGTAAAATCTATCACTCTTGTTTTTCATGCTTAAGAAAAATGAATATTTTTTGATAATATTGATATTTTTATGTTAAAATTCTTCTAGAGCATTATAATTAGCAATCAACTTTTAGAAAGCGATACACATAACATTTCTTGATACATATTTATGCAAAATCAGGCCTTATCTTAAACCGGAGTGGGACCATTTAACTTAAACGAGGACCAGCTCTCATTAACACTATAAAAATGTTAATTTTATGCATATAATTAACAGACATTTTAATATAAATCGTGACAAATTAATTAATGTATGATTTGATTGGCAGTGTATTAAAATAATCATCACCCTGCCATACAAATTCATGGACGATATTATAATATGCAATATGAATATTATGAATAGTAAATTTTGATGGAAAACTAAAGTAAATGATTCAGTGGTTTCATGTTGTGTCATTGATAACAAATAAAACGTATTCATGGAAGTGAATCAGACCAAAAAAAACTTGGTAGGTAAACACAGCAAGTATAGATACCTATCTAATTAATAACAAAAATATCGAAAACATTATTAGCAGAAACTAATTCTATACTTTACCAATATTGGCACAACATAATGCTAAATTTCATTAATATTGGTATACTAGCTTTTGCCAGCGACTTCGTCCGCGTGGAATAGTTACTTTGTTCCCTAGTTCTTCGCCCGCGGTTTCACCTGCGTTGCCCCGTTCCTAAGCGTTGTAGCGTGATGTTTTATAGCTTGAAACCTTTCTCATGAATCACTCATTTTCCCAACATTTCCCTTCACTGCTCTGCTCCTATTGATAATAGCGTGATGAAAAGTATACTATAACCTGCCCAGGAGTATGAAGAACAATTGTACCAAGTTTCGTTGAAATCCGTCCAGTGGTTTTTGTTTCTATAACGAACATACAGACAGACAGACAGACAGACAGACAGACAGACAGACAGACAGACAGACAGATAGACAGACAGACAGACAGACAAAAATTTTACTGATTCCATTTTTGGCGTCAGTATCGATCACTAATCACCCGCTGATAGTTATTTTGGAAATATATTTCATGTACAGAATTGACCTCTCTACAGATTTATTATAAGTATAGATAATAATATTAAAAATACCAAATCTTAGCGTTGCCTATGTTAGCACAAAATGATAAGTACCTACTAAACTTTACTAAAATAGTTTTATTTTTACTTTTATTTAAAAAAAAATACAAAAAAACTTTACTAAAAATGGTTACATAACTAATCTTTACCAATCTTGGTACAAACTAGTTAAGAACACCAATAAATATATTGGCATAAAACAATACAACTTATGAATTTTGCTAAATAGCAAAATCTATCTATATATATAAAAAATAATTGCTGTTCGTTAGTCTCGCTAAAACTCGAGAACGGCTGGACCGATTTGGCTAATTTTGGTCTATTTGTGGAAGTCCAGAGAAAAACAACAATGAGGCAGTACGAAGTCTGCCGGGTCAGCTAGTCTACAATAATTCTAACCTTCGCAAATATTGGCACAAAACAATTCTAAACTGCCAATATTTAAGTACTGAATATCTATTTAATATTTTTTTTGTCCATCTTAACACTTTCCCATTATAACATATGTAGCATAGTAAACTATGATTGTGCTCTTTTGATTAAACGTGTCCCGAGTTTCGACGGGTTTTTTCTCTTTACAACTAGAATTTATTTCGAAATCGGCGAAAATTCCTACACATTCAATTCGGTAGACCTTATACTGTTTATTATATCCCCTCAGTGGCCACAAATCATTCAGTTCGAGACGATTTATTGTACAATACAGTGTATTTCATCCCGTCATCCCTTCATCCGCTGGTAAACGCCGCAATATTTCTATTGAGCGCCAATTGAATTTGACGTAAAATAGAAAATATTGGAGGCATTGAGTTGAGTGGTTTTGTACCTCAAACTACAAAAAGATACCTTCATGCTTGTTGTTGGCGACGCGTAGCACCTTTATATTGCAGTCATGGCGTGTAGTATTAGTATATTTTTCTGATATGTAATTAAAAAGGTTTACGTTGTTTTTATTAATAAATCGTAGTGAGAGCCTGACGACAAAGAGTATTAGGGGCTGCGGTCGCGGGGTAGGCTCGGGCTGCAGCCACACTGGCAGGCAATTGTCAGATAGATTATTCTAGAATCCATCTGACAGTTGACAGCGCACGCACGCAGTGCGTCAGAACATTCTAGAATCTGAAAACAAATGATTAAATTAAAACAACTGCTTAGGGAGTATCTTTCAGTTGTTGTTCAATGCTTCACAAGGCTTCACAGGGGACGGCCGGTCGCGGCTCGCGCTCTCTCGCTGCTATTGGCTCGCACCTGTGTTTCCTCTGGGATTCCCTTTACCCTGGCATCAACACTTGTATTCTCCCAAGGATTACACGGTAGTCTTTCTGATCCCACAGTTCGCCGGAATTTTTAATTTGTCTAGTCACAAATATGAGGTCCGAGGTTCGGTTCTCAGATCGACCAAAGTGTTTAGGTTCAATATAATAGGGAGTGAGCATTTTGCCATTATCCGAGCGCAAATCCAATCACCGAGCTACCACTGATAATTTCATAGAATGGAAACCTAATTAACGACAGACACGGCTAATAAAAAAAACTAATAACACTATTATTGATCTGGGATTCGAACCCGGGACCTCTAGCGTAGCAGCCGCGCTTACGACCACTAGACTAATGCGGTAGTAAGAAAAATATTTCGAAACATTTACGGCACAGCACTAAAATTTTCACAACCCTACCCGATTTTGATCTCCAACTTTAATATTACAAAACCCATCAAGACAAAATGTCAGTTTGTAAGTATAAAGACCATCTCACATACGCACGCCCACAAAATTGTATTAGAGTACACCACTAAGAGATCATGGCTGTTGATTAAAATATCAAGTTTCCCCACGTTTGCCTGGGATTAGTATTCGATCACCGAATTACCATAGATCTTGAGATAGAGGCTTGAATATGCGTAGTGTTGGGACATGGGTGTATCGATAATAATTATTGTCGATTGAATTTTAGGAGCTACAAAAAGTTAATTGATTAAGGATTTTTTGGTTCGAATTTCAAATATTTCATTTAGTGTTAATATTAATTGAACTGCCAATTTCTGTAAAAACGTTACTCGACTTTTTTTTAAGAAGTACTTGACTAAACATTTTTGTTATACGTTTTTTTTATTAATTGTTGCTGAAAAATTGTTATTTCGTTTAAGTCCTACCTGATAGACACTAATTGACATCTATATTTTTAGATTTATTTGACATAACTAGGAGAGTTAAAATGTATTGTGATACCAACAAATAAATACTTATATGATAAATAGAAGAAAGCAATTTTATGGACTCCACGCATTGTATAAATATGTGAATATTATACTTTGTTCAAAGTTAATGTTTTGAGGAAGAAAATCCATCGTAAATATCTTCCTAATTTTCTAGACGTTTCCGTTCCACTACGCAACTAAGTTACTCCAGCAACAATAACATTTTTAATGACAAAAATTTATCGATGTCTGACCATACTTCCCATCACTAAATTTAAGCGCCATGTCAAAACATATAAATAAGATCGTCTTGATCCGTTTTGTCAAACGGTTACGAAACAGTATCAGCGCCATAAAATCCTTAATTATATCATAAATATCGATTAACTGAATGTATAAATAATTGAAATATTTGCTGCAGAACCATCGCTTTAATCTATTTCAATGGAGTATTTTATGGCGTTCAGTTTGGAAATAACTATGAAAGTGATAAAATTAATTAATTTTACTTATTTGTATACATTTTTAAATATTTTTATAAAAATAAGAAAATCATTTAAAAATATAAAAAAAAGTAGCCCACCGGTAACGGGAGCACCGGTATCCAAGAGACCGGTGGTCAGGGCCCCAGAGAAAGGAACCTCATATCAATACGCGCCGTATCCAGGAGTACCGCTTTCTGTATCAGGCCCTTAACCCAGCTGTCTAACGAGAGCCTCCATAGGTGTGAGTCGAGGCTCTTGGCTATTAGACCATTGGCGGTCACAACTATCGGTACAATGATTGCCGAGTCAACATCCCACATGTCGACAATCTCATGCGTCAAATCTAGATAATTATTTAATACTCATGATTATTATTATGTCACAATATTATCTATAATTGTCTTTTTATTTGTAAACTAGCTGCTAACCGTGGTTTCACTCGCATCCCAAAGGATGTCGGCAACAGCAGTACTTAAAACTAAACCAACTATAGCAAATAACTATAAAGTTGACCCGTTAATTACAAAAAACATCGGTAAAACTTCAAAAACATTTTTACCGCCTTTGTCGTTGAATTTCAAAAAATCCTTTCCTAGTACACCTCTACCGATCAAAACAAATACATATGTATATCCTCCTTTCCAATCTCTACGACCAGCGGTTTGGCTGTGCGTTCGGTCATTAAAAAAATAAAATAAGGCAACGATTAATAACAGATTTTATTCAACTGAGTACAATATGAGAGTCCTTTTGATAACTTCCCTACACAAACTTTATTACACAGCTCGTTAATATAAAAGTAGACCATTTTAAACTCTGACGTAGTCTGACGTCACGGACGGGCCGTGATTGATGACGTCACGCGTACACTTACTGTCAGAATAATTCGGCCAAGCAGGAAATTATTAATTTCGTGGCTTTGTTTTTCGAGTGTAATGTTTTTGTAGATTTTTTAATATGATGGTATATTTCAGAGGCACGTTTATAATTGCAAAACTGTATCTCTTTATCAAATTGTATTTTTATATCATCAATCAATTCTTTCTTGCATTCCATTATTATGTACAGATAAATTAAAACAGATGGTAAGCTTAAAAACTAAGGACCAATTATGGACTCTGTTGGGCACAGCACAGCTCAGTATGACAGAGGGAGATGTAGAGCAGAGCAGATGTTTTTTTTACAACTGGCTACCAGTGATGCCAGAGCAAAAAAGTGTAATAAAATTAATATATTATGTACTAGCTTTTGCCAGCGACTTCGTCCGCGTGGAATAGTTACTTTGTTCCCTAGTTCTTCGCCCGTGGTTTCACCTGCGTTGCCCCGTTCCTAAGGGTTGTAGCGTGATGATATATACATTGATAGTTTGAAACCTTTCCCATGAATCACTCATTTTCCCAACATTTCCCTTCACTGATCTGCTCCTATTGATCGTAGCGTGATGAAAAGTACACTATAACCTGTGGTTTGGGCTGTGCGTTGATAGATCACTATGTCAGTCAGTCAGTCACCTAACGTAAGAGTAGACAAATATAATCAGAAAGCTCCGAACTGCTAAGCTATCGGGAGTTACACGTGTTATTGTGAGTCAACCATAAAAGATAGACATTTGCTGTCGTGGAATATTTTTTATTTAATTTTAAGGAGAACATTTCCGTCATACATGATTTCTGTGTAGCTTTAACCATTAAGGCTGCACACGCGACGGAAGCTTAAAAAATGGAGTAAGTTCTCCTGTTTTCCCAACATTTCCCTTCACTGCTCTGCTCCTATTGATCGTAGCGTGATGAAAAGTATACTATAACCTGCCCAGGAGTATGAAGAACAATTGTACCAAGTTTCGTTGAAATCCGTCGAGTGGTTTTTGTTTCTATAAAGAACATACAGACAGACAGACAGACAGACAGACAGACAGACAGACAAAAATTTTACTGATTGCATTTTTGGCATCAGTATCGATCACTAATCACCCGCTGATAGTTATTTTGGAAATATATTTCATGTACAGAATTGACCTCTCTACAGATTTATTATAAGTATAGATTTATACTTATTATTATATTCATTTAAATTATATTTTTCGAACTATAGTTTGCCTGCACTATTCATTATTTTTTATATTGTATGCATAGAACAAAATTGTAAACAAAAGAAAAACATTATAAAAATTAATCACTTAGCAGAGTGTTTCCTTAAGAATCACTACCGATTTTTGAACCCGTTGAAACTCCTCAAATAGCTGTAATACAATGCTCTAATAGATATAAAACATTTGACTTTGACATAATCAAAATTCATAACGTCAGTAATAATATAATCTTTCATTATTATTCCAATCGCTTCTATTCAAATATTTTCCCTAACCTATTGATAACAGATCCGTTTAACTAAAGCTTAATAATTCGAGGTCCAATTCCGTTTTATCTGTAAAGTAGATTTACATTGAGCTAGAATAAGGGAACTGAACTCCCAACAGATATAACTTAGTCCCATTTTAGACACATAGCATTAATATATCAGAAAGTCCACTCAAGTTTGCCGTGAAATAATGTGCAGAAAATCGTTGCCATATAACATAGCTCCGTGCTATGTTGTGTTCCTAACGGTGAGCGGTCGCCAAAGCTCCGCGAGGAAGTGTTGTGTTGGCAGATAGGATAAGAATCACGCTATTGTCTTCTATGCTGCCAGCCCAACTTTTCCTCCTTTATTTAAAGAGTCGGCAACGCGCGAGTGATACCCCTGGTGTTGCAAGTTTCCATAGGCTACGGTAACCACTTACCATCAGGCGGGCCGGATGATTGTTTGCCACCTTAGTGATAAAAAAAAATGAAAATTATTTTAAAATCGATGCTAAAATTTCGTATCAGGGGCCGATTCTAAGAATAATATTTAAAATTTCTTGAATAGTACTCTTTATAAATGTTGGTGGCAGATTAAACGCTGTGCGTGTTTTTGGATTAAAATATTTAATAATGATAATATTTAACACAACAATCTTAATTACCTATTATAAAATTGAGTCAAAAATCCTCAAAGAAATCATAAGGACTTTTCATATTAAACTAATTATCAATACTTATCCGACATTTTTATAAATTGACAATCGTACGTATTATGTGAATTATGTGAAATGATACAAGATATTTGCTTGTGTAAATAGATTTTTTTAAGAAATGTTTACAAGACAAATCCTATTTCAAAACCAGTAACAGTTGGTCCTAGTCTCTATCGTCTTATACAAAAGTAAAAAAAAATTGAAAAGAGTGCAAACGTGGTCCTTCTGTGTTATCTTACATTGGTGTTACATAGATATTGTACCTGCGTAATAGGGTTGTCAAGGTGGCAATTGTTGTGGATAAAATCTTGAAACAGATTGCTTAGGTTTGGATAAAAACTTGTGGCAAGGGCGTGGGGCGAATAGAAAAATATATTATTTACTATAAGACAGATCAGAAGTCGTTGGTCAGAAAGCTGTAAGTTTAAAATGAAATTGGGCGGATCATACGTGCTGCATATCAGACGAGCTGTGGGCAAAACTCACTACTAAGCGGAACCCCACAACGTTAGACGACGTCGTGGCAGGCCCAGAAGGAGATGGCGGGACAAGCTAGACCTTTATTGGAAGAATTGGCTGCAGAAAGCAGGTCACTCTAAACCATGAGGAGTGGAAGGAGAGTAGGGAGACGTTCGCCCTGCAGTGGGACGATAACGGATACGGATAAGACAACATGAATATTTGTAAACTGTCATTATCGGGACCATAGACTTCCTCCACAAGGACTGGTTATATGCCGCCTGCATCCAATGGCTCCCAGCTACTTCTTTTTTTGTTTTTTATACCTTACTAGCAATGTGGATGGCACATTACTAATATTCTTGTTAACCCCTCGTGCTAAGCTAAAGTGCTTGTGTTACGAGTGGGTTCACGTCGGTAGTGCAATGGGTGGGTTTCGAACCGGCAACTACATGTCGCAAGTTCGACGCCCTAGCCATTAGGCTACCGCCGGTTCTACCATCGATAGTCCATCCATCTCGTTGGAGGTCGTCCCACACTGCGTTTTCTGTTGGTATATCCATACTTCAATATCTACAAAATATTATAAATGCAAAAGTAAGTCTCTTTGTCTGTGTTGTTAAGTGTTGTGATTAAACCGCATAACCAATTGTGACAAATTTTGGTATAGAGATAGATTGGACCTTGGAGACGGACAAAAATATATTGACTCAAAAAGTCCTTGCGAGTGAAATCGTTTTTTTATGGGATAGGAGGGCAAACGAGCAGACGGATCGCCTGATGATAAGCGATTACCGCCACCTTTGGACACCCGCAACACCGGAGGAGTCACGAGTGCATTGACGACTTTTTAAAAGGGGATTGGGCCTCCGGTAACCTCATTCACTCGGCGAAACACAACGTGAGCGTTGTTTAACGCCAGTTTTTTGTGAGGCCGTGGTATCACTCCGGTCGAGTCGGCCCATTCGTGCCGAAGCATGGCTCTCCCACGTAACTCCTAGCAAAGCTAGTAAACTATAAGTATACCTAATTAGATGTAGGTACTAGTTTCCTTAAAAACCCTGTCCGATCGGAAAGGGGCGTCGAGGTATCCCAATCACATCAACAAATAAAATAAGAAATATTCATGAAAGTAGAATTATTAATGAAGTTTAAAATTCAATTCACGATTGAGGTGCCCAAATTTTTTAAATGTGATAAAAGCATCATAGCCCTTAGCATGTTTGGCATCCAGGGACGGTGTTGCTGCCACCGGAAATATTGCCACTTCAATTTCCTCGTTCTTTAATAAAAAAAAATCGGGTGTAATCGGGTAAAAAAAAAGTGCATTATATGATTATAGTAGCTTTTGCCCGCGACTTTGTCTGCGTGGACTTCAGAACTGGGTCCGACCTGGATAAAAAGTAACCAATTTGTTATTCCAGACTATAATCTTGCTTTGTGCTAAATTGCATCCAGATTCGTTCAGCCGTTCTGGCGTGAAAGAGTAATAAACATCCATACATCCATACTCACAAACGTTCACGTTTATAATATTAGTAAGGATAATCGTGATCGAAATGACTGCCTTATTTGTCTAGTGGTCCTAAGTTATCGTAATTAGTCTAGTGGTCCCAAGCGTGAGTGCTACACTAGAGGTCTTGAGTTCGATCCCCAGGTCAATCACAGTGTTATTGGGTTTTTCTATAAAATTCTCACTAACGGCTCGGAGTCTGGATTTGTGCCTGATTAATGGCTATAGGCTCGCCCCCTATAACATGAGACCTAAACATACCTGCGAACTGTGGGTGTACATTAAGTACGCCTCTGTCTAACTCTTCGGGGAATACAGGCGTGATGGTATGTTAAATATAATCGGATCTCGATACCTAACAATACTTTCACGAATCGGACAGGTTTTCTTAACACATTTTATAAAAAAAATAACTTCTATTTCTTTGGTCTCGGTTGGCGCAATATGCATCTAAATCTAATAAAACTGTAATAGTTAGTTGTACAAGAAATATTTTGCTATAGCTTAGCAGTGTTCAAATGGCGGTCACTTAGGTCTCTTGGGAATAAACACGGCGAGGTGTGGATGTGACGCCATTTGCTTCGGACTACATGATCTGTCTTTGGGGACCGCTGGGAGCAGCGGAGTGACGGCTTAAATATCTTACGCTTATACTCGACCAAGGAGTCTTTATGCGTTGCGTTTCTAGACACTTGTAAATTAAAAAAAATACGATTTTTTTTTAGTTTTAAGAAGCTTACTAGCGGCGTGGGTCGCACATTACTAGTATTCTTGTTAACTCCTCGTGCTAAGCTAAATGCTTGTGTTCCGAGTGGGTTCAAGTTGGTAGTGTAGTTGGGTGGGTTTCGAACCGGCAACCACATGATCAGAAGTCCGCCGCCCTAGCCATTAGGCTACCGCTGCTTCATCAATTCTTATATCTATCCTAATCTGAGAACCATATACCAAACTGGGGGCAGAAGCTAGTGTATACGATATATATTATTCCATCTAATCTTGTGAATTAATTAACACATCTCCGGGCAGCTCTGTGTAATGTTGACTGCGTCTTCCGAGGAACAGATTATCTTCAGGTTCGACGAAGACATTATATCAACATGCTGAATGTATGGCTTTGAGGAAAGGGGATCAGGACTACATAGTATAATTTGAGTGTGTTTTAAGTTGTGTAGGTACTATATTTTCAGTAGTGAGTACATACATGGTGGTTTAGGCAGGAATAGGAAGATCTACATATTTCAAATATTATGTACTGATTTGAAAATCTAAAATAGTGTGACAAATTTTTGGAATTTTCGTCTGTCTGTGTGTCTGTGTGTTTGAACACGCATCAAATCATAATTAGTGAATACATTTAGAGAAAATTCATATCCTTTCATATTCCCGTATTTGCGGCCACGTTTAGGCTAAATTTCATTCAAATCGGTAGACTCTATCAAAAGTTATTACAATTTTAACTTTTTGAATTTATAAAAAAAGGCCATTGAAGTAACGTCCCTATTTAATGTAAGTACTTCTGTACTAGACTAGCACACGTTTTGTTTTGAAGCTATAAATATTTTTACGTTTATTTTAATTAACACAATAAATAATATTGTATTTAAGTTTAATTCTGTACTTTTTGTTTCTAGCTTTTTTTATGGGATAGGAGGGCAAACGAGCAGACGGATCGCCTGATGGTAAGCGATTACTGTCGCCCATAGACACCCGCAACACTAGAGGAGTCACGAGTGCGTTGCCGAGCTTTTAAAAGGGGATTGGACTTTTAAAAGCTTCATAAGTCTTAAACCGTATTTCTGAAAATGTATTTAACAATTCTTACCCAATAGCCCTCCATTAGAGACATCGGTGTCCATTACGATATCCACGCCCAAAAAGAGTCCTTATAAAGAAATAATTTACCGTATAACAAGTGACAAATATAGGGATCTAATAATATAAGCCACTTACACAACACAATAGTAACCTAACATTACAGAAAATATATTATTTGGGGCGCCGTTTTCTTGCACGGAAGTGTACAAATATCTCCTGTTTTCCTCGAAAGAAATATTATATTGTAGACACATTGAGTTGTTAAATACTAGAGATAAATATAACGAAGAAAGTGGCTTTTCCTTACTCTTCACGTTGTGGAGTAAGCTCCTCAACTTATTTAGTAATTCACTCAAGACGAGTACTACAAGTACTAGATCTAAAACACGTTATAAAAACGTTTGATTGTGCAACATATATGTGACCTCCCATGTTTGGCACATGTCCTGTCATGGTCGGCGATTGGGATTTTGGGATGGTATTAAATAATAAACACTTGTTATTGGTGTGCTAGACGTGTTGTCGCTTTGAGTGCCGGACTGAGAGAGAGAGAGTGTGTTAGTCCGGACGCCCTTTTACCGTTAAACTAGTTACGCGTGTTGTGGTGGGGGGCGCACGATAGTATTGTAATGACTATATTACAATCATGTCTGTATCACCGAAGAAAAAGGCAGAGTTGAATTGATGCACACTCAGCTTGCCGGTATGTTGTAGGTTTTACGTAATAAGGGGCGTGCCTATTTCTATTACCTAACACTTTTAAGAAACTTAAAATGGTCCAATCCAGTGCACAAAATGTTTGCAGGCGCAAATCCTTGTAAAGTACTCTAGTAGGTACCGTAGTACTTTTTTACAAGCTTATAATACCTCAATGTATAGATACGCCAAAACGCATTAGTCTACAAAGGTACGAGGGTCTGAATTAATGACTTGTCAAAAACGTTGCTTGTTCAAATTTGTACTTACTTGCGTATTATTGTCGGAGTGTTTTTATTTGTTGGGAATCTTACCTTATTGCGTGTCGATAGAATATCATTTCATTTGACAGATTTATCAGTCTGTAAGGTTGTAACAAAGTAAATATTTTAACGTAGATGTTAATATTTTTTTTTTATTATCTGCAATTTTATCAGTCTTTTGTAATTATGAAAGAAATCTATTTTAATTTAGGTATTACTCGTCTTCTGGGCACGTTTTCAAATGTCAGCGATGTGGAGGAGTACTTTACGCCTCTGTGCATCAACTTAAAAATGATTAACGCATTATATTTTTTTTAATCTATATAGAAAAATAATTGTATAAACCGAGTTTGGATTTGTGTCCGGTTATTGGCAATAGGCTCGCCCCCTATTACATGGGACCCAAACATGCACTATGGTAGTACATTAGTACGCCTCTGCCTAACACTCCGGGAAATGTAGGAGAGATGATATGCTTATGTTTCAGGTAAAAATAAATCATAATTCGATGTCTTACAGCTTAATTTAACTAAATTAAATTTTCAAGCATTTTTCTTCTTATCCTAGAGCTATGTGCACTCTCAAGGATAATGGTAACATTTGCAAACATAAGTACTTGTGAATACCAACACGTCATTAAAATTCTGACGTCACCATTTAGAGGGTAGCTATAATAATTCCCGCATATTTCGCGAGCCCGAGGAAAAACGCATACTTACATAAAAACATAATATCTCTTTCCTTAACCACTGACATGATCTAACGATCTGTATAACTAACTTTCATCGCGAAATCCTATTAAAACACCTCATGCGATATCCGTCTCAATGTTTAAAAACATAAAGTCTAATATCCCGCAAATATCTCGGTCACATATTACACCGTAGCGAAACATATGTAAAAAGTGTAAGCGATGTTTAGTTTACGTTTGCACATAACGGCTTGGTCGTCCCGAGGAGGCCCCGAGCAATTTTCGTCGGAATTTTCTCTGGGGTATTTTCATTGCGCTGCGGTGTGACTTAGGACATGAGATGAAGCGGGGAGCGGGTGTGAATATGTTTTTTGGTATGATGGTGAAAGGAAATTATAAAGAGAAGGCTTATATGGGTCATAAAAATATGGTGTCAATACCTTACTGTGTATTTATAGGCGTACCTATAGTTTATTTTTTACTTTTTTATCAAAAATGGGCTTCCTCTTCACTTCAATCTTGCCTCCGGGGCAAAGATGACGTCGACGGTGAAGCGAGCACACTTAGCAGGCCTACTCTTGAAAACAATACAATACCAATCCAAACGTGATCCGATTCCAATGTCAATTTGGCTGTCGGGCGATTTCGTACTCTTGAGCACAAATCCGTTAACCTTGTATCGGCATCCTGATTGGCCAATGGTTGGGTCGTTTCCCAATCCTATTTAGTTCATTCAATAATGAAACAATTTGGCGCTAGTCTCGGGTTCAAGAGTACGAAACTTGACGAAACGGCACAATTCCAATGTCGATGTATCGGAATTGAGTTCACGAGTAAGCCCCTGAAGTTGCCTCTTCACCCTACTTTTAAAAAGATTCAGGTTGTTCGTACTCGTACTATATATACACATATAAAGCGCGACTGCTACGCTTCGAGTCGAGAGGTCAAGTCTGTTCATGGGTTTTTCTATGAAATGCACGTAAATCTCTGCCTAGCTCTTCGGGGATTACAAGCGTGATTGTATGTGTTTATGTCTGTTTTTTTAGTGTCTTCGGCTTGGCACCGACTTCAAACGGGTCAGTAGGATTTTTATTTCTGAAATTAAATCTGTAATTCAGTTATTTTTCCATTTGGTGATTTTTGAAATCGGTTTTGTTTTTCTAATAATTATTTAACAAGAATTTTTTTCTTAATTAATGATTATTTAATTAATTATAATAAAAGTGAAGCCTAAAAAATGCGTAACAATAAATAGATTCCCGCTCCCTCCTCTTATTTGTCCGCCTAAAACTTGAATAAGTGACATCAGTCACAACTTTTCCTGAAATCCCTTATCTGTCAAAATCGGTGGCGCTACCAACTGTGGACGGGCGTCGTGTGCCCATGATTGTGACAGAGAGACGGATAAATGTTGTAATGTCAGCAAGGTTATTTTTATACTGAAGGTGTAAGTCGGCCGGTACTTTTTATACTCTCCTCTTAGTGAGTGAGAATTTTAGGACAAGGAAAAATGTATGGTTGTAACTTACAACCATACATTTTTCCTTTGGTGTCGTATTTTTTGTGTGAGTAGTTGAGGGGTTGTTTTAAGAATCTGCCTGAAGATTTTATGTCTCCAATGAAAGAAATTTATTTCATTTATTGTATCTAGTGGTGGATTGCAATGAGGTAATTGATTTATTGTGTATAGAATTAATTTGTTTATACAGTAACGAAAAGTAGATGGTAGTTTATGAAGCGATTATATTTTTTAGTGTTGTGTTAAACAGCTCCTTTTATTGTACCTACTATGATGCAGTTAATGCAGTTTAGGCACGTTTTAATTGTCTTATTTGATTGTCCTATATGTTTGCTATGGCTGTACTAATAAATAAAATATAATGTATTGATTTCTGAGACTTACGCGAATATTTGATATATTAAAACCATTGACCATGGACTTTGTAAAGAGTCCAAAATGTCGGGATTTTGTTAATGTGAATATCACGCGATAAAATCCATAAACTGGTTTTATTTTAATGCGTAAAATATAATGCCCATGAATTTTAAATCATTGCACTTCAAATAACAGATGTGTTTTTTTAAACAATGACATAAGGTTTAAAATAAAATATTTCAGAAACACTTTTAAATAAAGAATACTTAGACCTTTTCGACAGCCAACTTCACACGCTGACCTTAAAAACACATAAAAACAAATAACCCGAGACAGTCCACTAATGTCACCCTAAACACAGACACCCTGTTAGCACACCCAACCTAAGTTGGGTAGCAAATAAATGTAGGGGATAAGTCATTTGCGTTCGCCCCGGTTACACCCGGTTAGATCCGATTATTACCGGTACTTATCGGTTTTTACTGGATTATTACAAGTCCAGGTAATAGAGGGTACTGGAACTTGGAGTGAAATAGTGGGGGACAATTTATTAGTACTGGGAGAATTCTTACTCACTTGTAAAGAAATCAGCAAAATGTAAGAGAAGAATGGAGCTTTTCATAGTGTATAGCGGTATTCCTTTCTTACAACGAGAAAATTATGTTTCAAACCATTTCTATACATACACATCAATGCAAAATACTCGCTCAATCACGAAATCTCAGAAAATAGGCCTAATACTTAAATTTGGTTCTTTCTATCTTTATAGGGTATAAGTAGGTACCTAATTAAGGATTTTAGGGAATTCCCACATGATTGGAAAATAAGAGACCAATGCAGGGTTCTTAAAATGGCCTTTGAATATTTTTTGTGGACAATAGAACATAAGCCAGATCAGTCCATAGTGGACATAGGTTTCTCCAATTGGAAAATTCTAATCACTATCCTTATTCCAACTCATACAGCTTAAATTCTGTTCACGCGCAACAAAACACAAAAAATAATAAAAGTTATCTTGTAAATTGTAGCAGCCATCGGCAACATTAATATTTCTAATGTATTACTTTTAAAACAGACATCTACAACACCGAACGCCTTTGCCACAAAAAAAAAAGAAAATCTCCCATATAAAAAAACAAATTCGCGCGAATCACAGATAATTTTTTATCCCACCCCAAAAAGTTCCCGCGTTTTCTCCGTTTACAAAATGGCGTTTCCCTTTATATTGGACAAAAGCGATTTGTATAAAAAATGCTATTGTTCATACGAACAATATGTCAAAATGCTGCTTTTAGGTAAATTACTTATTTACGTAGGCTGTGTTGGCCGTATTTTAAATGGCAGATGAGTAATGTAACGTTTCACAGTTTATTTAGGCTGTGTATGAGTTATTTTGTCAAGTTTGTCGGTTTATCATGATGGGCTAAAATGGCTGAGCAAAATTAAGCTTTTGTGCTGGTTTGTTAATGGGATTGAAATTTGAACGAGCAATGAGTTTTGTTGGGAAGAAACTGCAAATTTTTTTTTTCCTAATAAAATATTGCACCATGTCAAAACTTGATGATGACAGTCATTCTCGGTGTTGCTTAGGTTCGGATGAGGATAAATGACATTTGAGAAAAAACGAAAAACGTATACAGAATTACTACTTATTACGAAAATCATAGGATCAATCATAACATAACAAACATACCATCTCGCCTGTATTCCCCGAAGGGTTAGGCAGAGGTATACTTAATGTACACCCACAGTTCGCCGGTATGTTTAGTTCCCATGTTATAGGGGGCGAGCCTATAGCCATTCGAAGATTTTTAGCTTCAAAATCGGGCATGTCAAGGATTCTAAACGCTCTAAAATGTCCCCAGATAATGTTATATCTAAATAATTCAAACATATGATTGATCCTGCCAATCATATGTCATATGCCAATCATTTTAGAGCGTTTAAAATCATTGACATGCCCGATTTTGAAGCTAAAAATCTTGTCCTTAGGTACGCAAGCTACAAAGAACATAATTATTCAAGTCTCATGGAAATTAATTCAACGTGTGTGTCGCGTGCATACAAAAATGTATGACAAGCCTGTTTTAACATAACTGTACTGAGTCTTGTAGAACAATGTTTGCGTATCAGTTTGACGGCATTGCCTCCATAAATTAGCTGCATGTCGAGATATTTTGCTGTGTACTGTTCTTATGAAAGATAATAAATATTTTAGAAATAGAAAACTCGACTTCAAGCCTGTTTATCATTGTTAAGTACCTATATACAAAACTTCCTCAATGTCAAAGACAAATGTTTTATTTCAATTAGATGTTAATTTGTACTCTTGAAAGGTAACAAAATAGATGCACGAAACAAAAAAAGTGGGTCTTATGAAGAAGAACCAGGTAGTCTTGTGTAGGTCTTGAACGACCGACCTAAAAGATATGTTTCCGAACCAAGAACGCTAATCGGTCCTTTGGTCCTAATAGTACAGTACCGAGTAAAATTAAAGTATGAAGGAAAATTAAGTTATGTAGACTTAGGGATTAATTTTGTGCATAAAAATTGTATGCCACTACGCCGTCATATATAATATTTAACACTTTTTTTTTATCATTAAGCTCAACGGATCAAGACTCATAAGAATAGTTACTAGGGTTTAATGTCCAACTGATTCGTTCGATTCGACAATCACAAGTTATGACTGTCGAAATATTGTAATGGGACCGAACGACGAACTAATAAGCAATTTGGTCAGATGTCCTATAAGAACTAATAGAACTAATAAGGTGGACTAGTTCACTGACCGAATTGTACTAGTTCGGAGCCATTTCTTTACTGATCGAATAAGCACAAGACTAGAACCAGCAAAATATGGATCCTGTAAGCAACAACCGCAGCCTATAGACGCAAGCATCACCAGTGGCATCACTACCGCCTTGTCATCTTGAGTTAAACTCAATTGTTAAGTCTCATATGTTATGCCCAGTAAGTTCACTAGCTATTAACTGGAACACAATGTGGCGGTACTAACCGATGAACTCAGCAGTAACGTTCTATCAACCAAAATGGTCCCAATGTGGTATCGGCCACCTATCCATAGGCTCACCGCGTTAAGCATGGCATACATTGTTGTTATTTAGCAATGGGCTTTTACAAGGTTACAGTTAAAACAATGATAAAACAAAGTGAAACAGAGTTGCTGCAGCTATAAAAGTTATTGCACTTAATTTAAATGTTTCAGATGAAATTAAAACAAGCTGTCGGGAATTCTTCCGCCCACACGGTCGTTGGAAATAGGGTTGTTAAGAGTCCGGCGGACCGAATTTCTCTTACAAACGGTATACCGAAACAAATCGTAATTTAAACAAAATTTAATCAAATTCTGTTATTATTCGGTTCCGATACCGTTAATCTAGGTTCCTACGATACCATTTTGTCCAAAATACTTCACTGGAAATAAATATAAGAGAATGCAATTTTTGATAAAATTACCAAGTTTGGAACGATTTTCTAATCTTTTAATTCCAGTGAAGTAGTAGTAGGCGAAATAGTACGGTTGGAACCTAGATTGATGGTATCCAAATCCAAATAATAACATAATGTGATAGAATATTGTCTGGATTACGATTTATTTTGATATTACGTTTTTGTGGTCAATTCAAGCTTCGCCGGACCGTTAAGTTTTAATTTATCGCGGCCTTATGTGTATATTCATATTCAAAAATCAATTAAACTATGAAGAAAACATAATAATGAAATATGCGTGCATACATTTTCAGTAAGAGAATTCTTAAAGGTTTATTACATTTTTATCGTTTTCAAAACTGATAACCTGATGTCTAACTTTTGAATCGATCTTGAGTTTGACTCGCTTGCTGAAGTTGTGTTGTTTAGCTGTCCAATAGTTCGGGGTTTTTTATAAATCCCGCGCACGAAAAATACGCTTCTAGGGTGCTTTAAAAACAAGGAGACTAAATATGGAAAAAACCCATACGATTGACAGCCCTAGGTTAAAATAAGGGCGAGTGCTCAAAGATGCGTATCAGCGCTGGCGCGTCAGTTATGTCTTACAGTTTTATTGGGCCGATAATTTAATTAGACACACATCGATTCTATTGTAGCCAAAGCCGGTAAGATGCTTGGTTTCATTAAAAGAACCTGCCAAGATTTCAAAAACACATATGCTCTAAAAATATTATATAACTCTCTAGTGCGTAGCATACTTGAATATGCATCCCAGGTCTGGAACCCACTATACAATGTTCACATAAACCGCATAGAACGGATCCAAAAAACCTTCACTCGGCATTTGAGGTTTAGAGATCATAGTTGTCCCTATAGAGCCTGTTACTCACAACGATTAAAACACTTCAAACTGCCATCCCTTAAACAAAGAAGAATGATATCTGACATGACACTCCTATATAAGGTCGTGAATGGTATTACATCCACCCCTGAACTAGTTGGACAGCTCAGCTTAAATGTACCCCGTCAATGTCTACCAAGATCAGTTAGAACGGTTACAACTTTTGTATCTAGAAGTTGTCGCACTAACCTAGGACGCTCCGCACCCTTAAACAGGCTGACAAACTGTTATAACTCAGAGTGCTCCAATATTAATAGTATAGATATCTTCTCGGACACCTTGCCTAAATTTAAGTCCAGTATCACTCGGCTCACTGATAGGTTTTAGGTTCTGGTTTATAGGTCTGCTTAGATTATAAATTATATTGTATTGTTATTGTTACCGATTAATCGATTAATTAATTATTTCTTTCTTTTTAATGACGGAAAATGTGATCAATTTCAATTTCATTTAATTTTAACTATTTTTTAATATTTTAGGAACAATTCTATTTAATAAATTTGTATCCTTAATTAATTATGTACCATTATTCAAGAAAAATAATTTAATTTAATAATGCAAATAATCTAATTAAATTATTTAATTGTAAATAGGAACTGTAAAAATATTGAAATATGAATTGCTAATTTTATTGATGTACAATGAATAAGGTAGCACATTTCTTATGTCTTTAAAACTTAATTCTTTTTTTATGCAAATATTCAATCTCAAATAAGTATTGTCTAACTGTAAAAGCTGTGCACGCCTGTAACTGATTCATTTGCACAGGATAACTTATGGAATATTACCCTTTTGTAAAAATTTGTAAATGAGTTGTTGGTGTGCCTTTTAATAATAAATAAATAAATAAATTAGGTTATTTTCTTTTGAGATAGCCGATGATCGGGAGTAAATAATGGTGTGTGAGCGCTTTATGTGGGTGAGGTATTACGGCAATTAAAATGAATATGATAGTACGAGAAAATATATTAGTCATCGTTTCCCATTGACACCTGCAACACCAGAAGAGTTGCTGATGCATTGCCGATCCTTAAGAGCCCCTACGGACTGTAGACTGCCAGAGCCGCAGTAACCGAGGGGAACTGGAAAGTCGAAACACAAGGTGCTTTACGACAATCTTCTATAATTACTCCTATATCTCCTATGATTTTAAAAGCGGAATTATAAAAAAATATAATTTGAAAACCGCATCCAAATTTCGTGCAGTAGTTTTTGCGTGTACAAACTGACTTACAAAAAATATCTAATGATTTGTTTTGGCTTCTATTGCTCCATCATAATTATTATCTTTTCTTAAATGTCTTCTATGAAGTGTAGTGACATCGGTCATTTAAAATTTCATTATATAAGTATGATTAAATATTCTTTATTTACATGCATTAAAAGACAGCAGAAAATGGTCTTTTGGGACGCACGATTAAACCCGGCTTAATGAAAATCAAATGTTTGCTCAGTTTCGATCGTCAGATTGAGTACACTCGTCGACAACGCAAAGAATGTGTTAAGTCACATTGTACCACGTTTTTTGTTAACTTCTGGATGTGGCCACGAAATTAGCGCAGTATTTATAACCGATTTTACAAAAAGGAAGTTCTCAAATCGTCTTTTTTATTTGTGTGAAGTCTACCAACGCGCACTAGGCCAGCATGGTAATATATAAACGAATTTCTGATATTCTGAAAGGAGTTCCGATGAATATTTGTCGCGTTAGAGTAAATAAAATAAAATTAGTACTAATAGCACTCGATTATACCTACAGGGTTATTTTGGTACCTATTTAAAAAAAAGCAATAATCGGTGATTTTTTGGTGTTTTAATTTAGTGATTTCATTACAAAAGTATATTAAATTGATCACTAGACTAGATTTGACATTTAGTATACATTGAGACTAAATTGGAATTATAATTTTAACGTTTTTAAATATCAGATCATTAAATTTGATAGCATTTAGTCTCGACAAGTTTAGACAAGTCACTAGTTATAATTTGACACCTTTTTTAATGCTTCGGCCTACGCACTAGGTTTTTTGTTTTAGTTACAATAATCGCTCAGTAAGTCATTATAGTAGAAGTTTTAGACAATTTCTTATCTTGAGATGGATTTTTCATTAATTAAACTGTGGAGTGATTTTTTTGCATTTTCCATGATTCATGATCTAAGATTATAAAGTTATTTTTTATTAAAGGATAATTAAAAGGTAAGGTGGCATCGTACGACATTGAACTAAGTGTAAAGTAAGTCATGTCGGTTGAGAAGCAAGGTAACTTGCCTTTCTATAGATGTCGCCCACGTCACCTTATGACGTAAATTCAGAATATGAAGGCAAAATTTCGATAAAGCGGGTGGAACTCGCGGTGGCGGTCAGAGCATCTGGTGTATCTAACCAGGAGACGCAGGTTCGAATCCTGCCCGCGATTGAATTTTTTCTTTACTAAAATAACTATACCCTGTACTGTTGAGAATTAAACATGTTATTTGTAATGCACTATTTGTTCTCCATGGCTTCACTCACATCCCAAGAAACTATTTGCGGCAAATCGTAGCCTATTTCCGTCTCCAGGGACCAATCTATGTCTATACCAAAATACGTTTAGCGATTTAGGCGTAAAAACTTAACAAACAAATAGACGAGTAACTTTCGCATTTACAATATTATTTTGGACGAGCTCAACATTAAAGAATCTGAATCACACATACGTGAAAAATATTACCCTTATTCTGCACAGTCAAGTAAAAATAATTGCAGCCTATTTTAAGAAATCCAATGTTGTAAATAAGTAGTTGATAGTACAGTAAGATAAGATAAACCCAACATTGCTTTTGGCACAAGTCTTGCAGCGTCTGAGAATGTAAATAAAACAATCGATGAGGCCATCCCACGCAAGTTTTATAAGTAAACTGAAGTGAATCAGGTTCTTACGGTGTTTATTGACACCTTCTTTCTTTATCTGGTCTCATTAAAAATACAAAGATAGTATCTATTATAAATAAGAATTAATTGTCGCATTGAAAGATCGTCGTCATCTTCATTCACACTTTTTTTCTTTTTCACAACATGACGTATGGTTGTCGCCATATTGAATATTTCAATTACTGTCATGTCTTTAAAAACACTTTCACAATTATAACGAATCTAAAAAACCTCTCAAGCTAAAATTCATCAAGCCGCTTAGGCTGTAGAGCGTGACAATACATACACTCAAAAAACATAACCCTCCTTCTGCCGCAGTCGGGTACCTAATAAACAACCAATCGCTATTTTGACGTCACTCCCTCATTCCCGCTGTTCTTAAGGCCCAGCGCTAAGTGATAATTTTGAAGTAATTTGTAACTATGGGCTCGGTCGTTTGTTTAATGCGATGATATTACAAGAAACCACCGTTTAGAGAAATGCCATCGTTTACGAATTTAATGATTTGTGTGTAGAAACTTACAAAATCGCTCATCATTGTTGATTTTGTAATAAAATGCTTGGTAGTGAATTAACGGATTTAGTTGTTAGTTTGGGTATTGGTACAGATGGTAGACGATCCATGAGATTGTGCCGTACTACCTATAATAACGTTTTAGAAAGACATCGATGACGATTCTTAACTATAGACGATCAACCGGTTTTAAGATGTTAGCTTGGGTTTAAACCCGATAAATCGAATAATCGAAACGGTGGTAGCCGCGTGGCTAGGGCGTCGGAGTTGCGATCTTGTAGTTGCCGGTTCGAAACCTACCCATTGCACTACCGATGGAAACCCACTCGTAACACAAGCATTTAGCTTAGCACGGGGGGTTAACAAGAATATTAGTAATGTGCGACCTACATTGCTATTGTAGTAGGGTTTATTAAAAAAAAACAACACCCAATTTTCTGGGTGTTTACTGGATGTTAGAGATTAATCCACTATGTTTGCCTAGTGCAGAGTTCACACGCCGACGAGAAAATCTCTCAGGCATGCAGGTTTCCTCACGATGTTTTTTTCATTTACCATTTATGCGTATTTAACTATTAATAATATATCTCTGGATTGTTTTCCCTACTGGAGAGCGAAATTTGACATTATTTATAATGGATCTTATGTTAAACTTCAATCTTCAGTAACTAGTGAAAACAATCTAGATGGGTTATTAATTTTGGCCGTAAATCCAAGAGAATGATAGGCAATATTTTTTTTATTTCGACCTCTTTACATTACTTACTCCAATCAAAAATTATTCTGGGATAAATAAATGGGATACTGAGTGACATTAACAATTATTTTAATACGATATAACAGGAGAACACTGACTCCAAGTCACACAGTCAGTTTAGGAGCCAGGATTTCACTATTTAAGTCACCTTTATATGACTTAAATTTTTAAATGTGACGAAGGTTTTGTTTTGTTGCAATACATTTTTAAATGCTTAGTTGATCACCTCTGTACCTTTTTTAACCTATAAGATCCCACTGCTGGGCAAAGGTCTCCCCATCTCCTTCCACTGATATCTGTCGAGGGCAATCTGAGGCCAGATTGCCGCCTATATCTTATCGGTTTCATCTGAGCAAGCGCGTTCCATCGTAGATCGCAGTATCGCTTAAGATCAGGTGAACTGGTGGTCAATCATAAGCCTATCACGAATAAAAAAGACTAATATTATAAATGCGAAAATAACTATGTCTGTTTGTTACCTTTCCACGCCTAAACCACTAAGCCAAATTAATTTAGGCATTCATTTAAGTAGATGGGACCTTGGAAAAGGACGTAGGCTACCTTCCGTCTCAAAAATTCCTTTCCGAGTGAAACCATGGAGCAAAAGCTAGACCTTAATAAATTGTGTACATAAGCAACATGTGCCGCTGAAAATACTGACGCAACGTAATTATTATGTTTACCCGAATTTTCTTCCGTTGCCAGGAAAAAATGAACCGTGTGTGTAAATAAGATGACGAGGCGTGGTCCAAGACACAAGACCAGGTCCGATAATATAAAATTTTGATAAATAGTCCTGGGGCCGTATTATAACGTGTTATGGCGATCATTGTTAGGTTGTAAGAAAGAGATGAGGCTATTTAATATGTCGAGCGGCATCTCTTTCTCACAACGTAAAAATAATCGCATTAACACATTATATTACGTCGTACTAGGTAATATCGAAGTCAAAATATCGACACCAGCTGTCGCTGAAAACCAGCGCTGTGGCTCTGCTCCGTGTAAGTCATAGTAATAAGCTGAGCGATGACCGTTTTGCGTGAACGTGACGAATATTTTCGCAATAGTTTAAGTAAAAATACTGTATGCGTCTTATCTATGTATGTAAATCAATTTATTTTATTTCTTTCTAATTGATTACCTTAGTAGTCTAGTCCCTACAACATGGTTGTGCCAGACGACGCTGACACACACGTCATGCTCGTGAACGTGACCGGGCGCTGTCTGTCGTCTGGTCGGCTCTTACGTGGTATGGCATTACTTTCTTTTTTTCTCTTGGAAGCCATGTGATCATAGTCAATTGTAGTAAATTATGTTAGGTATTATCCTGCACATCATGCTACATGATTCTCACATTATAATATCAAAATGGTAAAAAATCACAATGTGATAATTTTTATATACCTAAAGGAGTTTTTTTGCTGGTTCTTCTCCATAAGACCCACTATTTGGAACCGTGCACCTAGTTTTGATAATTCAAAGTAGATACCAGTAATATTGGTCTAATTCCTAAATCTAAATCCTAGTGTGGGGCAAAGTATTTAAAAAAAAAAAAATTAAAATAAAACATTTGACTATGACTTTTGACTTTGATTATT
Organism: Acronicta aceris; assembly: GCA_910591435.1. NCBI lineage: Eukaryota > Metazoa > Arthropoda > Insecta > Lepidoptera > Noctuidae > Acronicta > Acronicta aceris. Next base: position 1,444,023 of record OU342781.1, on the reverse strand, counting down.
ATTATTGCCTTACCGTTGCTCGCTACCTCTCATCACTTGGACCATACAATTGTCCTATCCAGCGTATATACTCCGCGGTCCTTAATGACGTCACCACGCATCGCGGCGCCTGGGCAGTGTCACGTGTACACTGTCCAGTTTATTGAGTGTGACGTATTGTCTCGATTTGTTGTGTTGTGAAAGAGCTTTCACATGATTGCGTGCTTTTTCTCCCTCGTTTCAGTTGAAGTGAGTGAGATAGAGGGATTAAGGATAACACGTAAATATTTTTAATGATTTATTTTTTTCTCTACATCGCCTGTATTCCTTGAAGGGTTCAACAGAGGAACACCAGTTGCCGGTATGTTCAGGTCCCATGTAATATGGGGCGACGGTATTACCATGAAACGGGTAAAAATTCAAACTTAGCTGCTATTGAGAATTTCATAGAGAAACCCAATAACAATTTGCTTGACCTGGGAATTGAACCCAGGATCTCTAGCGTAGCAATCGCGCTTAGGACTACTAGACTACGAGCCAGTTTACAAAATTCAGTATAGAAATAACATAAGCTTAAAAAATATTCGAAGTCGGGATTATTTAAAAAAATATACCGTCACGCCTGTATTCCCCGAAGGGTTAGGCAGAGGTGTACTAATGTTCCACCCACAGTTCGCCGGTATGTTTAGGTCCCATGTAATAGGGGGCGAGCCGGGCACAAATCCAGATTCGGAGCTGCTACTGAGAATTTAATAAAACCTAATAACACTTTTCTTGACCTAGGGATCGAACCCAGGACCTCTAGCGTAGCAGTCGCGCTTGGGACCACTAGACTAATGAGGCAGCCGGGATTATTTATTTTTTAAAGTAACTTTTTATTTTTGTTTGACGTGTTATTGTAATTAAAATGTATTACTTTTACCTTCTAAATTGCGAAAAAAGGTCAAATATTTGGGGACGGATTATCTTTCCAAGCGCTTAGTGTCGCTTCTGTTTATTTGCTCTGTGTAAATGAATCAGTCTGCAGGTAAGCGCCTCTGTGTATTTATAGAAGAACGTCCACAGAGTAATGAATAACGAAACCTCGTATAGCTTACATTACGAAGGAAAATAAACTGTGATTACTCTGGATAAGCAACTGCTCTGTGCCGGGGGACTGAGATTATTTACAAAACTGTTATTGTTTCAATTATTATAGTAAATATAGTTATAACAAAGCATACCATCACGCCAGTCCCTCAAAGGGTTATGCAGAGCAGTACTGATGTACAGTTCGTCGGTCTGTTTATATAAGGTGATATTAACCGGGCTCGAATCAAAACTCCGAGCTGCTACTGAGAATTCAATTTCATCACCCAATAACCACTGACATAATAAATAAATTTAAAACGGCGGTAGCCTAATGGCTAGGGCATCGGACTTGCGATCATGTGGTTGCCGGTTCGAAATCCACTCATTGCACTACCAACGTGAACCCAATCGTAACACAAGCATTTAGTTTAGCTCGAGGGGTTAACAAGAAGACTAGTAATGTACGACCAATATTGCTAGTAAGTTTTTTACAAAAAAAACTAACGAACTGGGATTCGAACCCGAGAACTCACACTCGGCAGTAGCACTAGCGACCAATGGGTGCTTGCGATCAATGCAACAAAAATACGTGATTACTTTATATATAATTGAATAGACAACTTTATAATAATAAAATTAATCCTGTCTCTCCTCAAATTGCACTTGTTTCATCTCAATCTCTATAATGACCTGTCTGCCAGTTTTCAGAAAGATTTTATAAAAACTAGTCACATTATTCTGAAAATAACTCTTTTCTGAAGCGTGATTAAAATATTAATTACTTAGCTTTTAACACTGAAACGTTTGTATGAAATTTGAGGATTAAATGACTACGTGACGCATGCATGATTTCTCTTTTTTATCCGACTATAAAAAAGGAAGGGTGGTGAGTTTAACAGTCTATGACGTTATGGTTGTATGTGTCTATGTTTGGATGTGCCATTTAGCTCAAAAATCGTCTTCATAGTAGGTAATAGTGTCGTAAGCTGTGAATTAAGACAAAAAAGCAAGATGGCCGACGAGACATAAAAAGGGACCGAAAAAAGATATTAACAAATGTGATGTCTTTGGATTTGTCTTAATCATAATAATTATGGTGTTAAAGAAAATCCAATAAAGACAGCCCTGGACGAACGAAAAGTGTATGATCTGTGAATTTCTTAGTTGATCCTAGTGCAATGTCTTGTTTAATCAGATTTCATGATTAATCAGTGAGTGAGTTATATTTCGCTTTTATATAATTCTAACAGGAAAGATACCGTGAAAATCTCGAACCCTTTCTTTACGCGTCGGTTGAAAATAAACTTTCTTCGCTTCTCCTTAACCCTTCGGCTTAAATCGATCCTGTCACCTGCAGCTGACGTAATTACAATCTTCACGCTTGCGTCTCTACTAGAAAAATAGCTCCGGTAACGACTTCATGAAAGTGGAGAATTCTTGGAGGAAATTCTTTGTATATTGGAGCGACGTATCGAGAATCGTTGCTGATTTATGAGTTGGCTATGTATTTATGTAGTCCTGGTAGTTTTCACGGATATGTTGGAGTTGAACTGGCTTTAATTAGTATACGTAGAAAGAATTTCATTGTTTACTTTTAAGTGTTGTATTCTGGTTTGAATAGTTGATACTATTGGTGTTACTGACGTCTATAGGCTGCAGTTGCTCACCATCATGCGACCCGTGCTCGTTTGACGTCTTAATACTTAAAAAAATACTTATTTTCCGAATGAATATTTATTTAATGGATGAAAAACCTGCCACAAAATCACTATATTGTCGTATAATTAACCATCAAATCTAATCAAACGTGAAAGCTTAACCTGCCAAGTAATTTAACGATAAACTGGATCGGTAATAACGAAATAAGATGAAAAAACCGATATATTTAACGTCCATTGAAGCCTTATACTTGACAGTATAAAACTGCCTCTTAAACATTACTCAATGAATTACCAGAATCTAATAGATTAGCACAAATTGCATTGATTTACATTAACTGGTATGCGGAAGTAGCAACAAGCCACACTTAACACGATAAGCACTAATTAACTACCTGATAATGATTATTAGAGGGTTTATATAAAATGCCATGGAGCAAGAAGGAATGAAGTGTTAACTTGCAAACAAATAGCCACACAACCATTGGAATGACAATGACCAATTCGATTGTTCAGCAGTAGTTATTTTAGTATACACGTCATAACTTATATTACGCCTTTCTCCCAACCCCCAACGGTTACGCAGAGATGTACTTATGTACGGACATCACATATACCACAAACTGACAAATTTCCCCAATGGATAATAAAGTCTATTGTTGGGGGATTAAATTGATAATCGATTGACAATTTGACAGTTTTGGATACCATGATGAGTTGTTGTATACTGGCCACCTGGCCGGAGAGCCCGACACAACCGTTCGGCATCCCCGAAGCGGGGCGGCGTGCATAAGGAGCATTTTCCCACCCGAAAAAAAGGTATAACGATATGGCACATGTAAGATAAACACGGCTTCGCTATCATACAATTTGTGATCCTTATTTTAAAAAAAAAAATTTTGGGGAAAGAAAACCGACATCAACTTTTATTTTAGCGCTGTATATTTAGAACCGATCCGAACCGAACCGAACCGACTTTAACCAAATTTATCTTGGAAATTTAACGAAATACAGTGGAATTAAAAATCTTCTTTTTTGACGTCGTTTAAAAGTCCTTACTGATATTATAAACGTGAAAGTTTGTGAGAATGGATGTATGGATGTAGTGATGTATGGATTTATGGATGTTTGTTGAACGGCTCAGCGGATCTAGATGAAATTTGGCACAGAGATAGATTATAGTCTGGAATAACACAAAGGCTACTTTTTATCCAGGTCGGACCCAATTCTGAAGTCCACGCAGACAAAGTCGCGGGCAGAAGCTAATATATTATATTTTATTTATGAAGATTTGTACTATCATAACGCATAAATACTTTTTGTTATAATGGCCACTCCATTTTAATTTACTCCGTGGACCATCAATTGGCGCTAATCTCAATAATTTGATACGGAAATCGATGCTCGAATGCAAACGTTTGGACATCCGAAGCAAATTATGAAGATTAACGCCTAGTTTAGTGGGTTAACGTATCGGTTAGAGTATTTTGAGAAGTTTAGCAGATGTACTGTGAGTTTATTAGCGTTTATCGGTTAACTTTTAGTTAAGAAATGTGTCATTGTTGAACTAAACTGTTACGTGTACCTGTTTTTCGTAGAGAGATTAAGGAACTTGATACTTTTAACAGAGCTGGTTAACGGTAATTATAAGCTTTCCCCTTATTACATGGAAATCTAAAAACATACTGACACTGTAGAAGTGGGCTCTGCTGGGTAAAGGTCTCCCTTCCTTCTTTCCAAGCTGCTAAGCCTGTAACCAATCTCTCTCGATAGAGCGGAGTTCATCGCTCTACCCCTGTTTTGGCCAACCACACTGTCGCTTCGATCCGTGTGGGTTCCAATTTGTGGTGGCTTTTGCCCACAGTTCGCCTGGCATGCGGCAGATGGCCCCCACAGTCCCATTTAAGTTGTCTAGCTTTGGGCATGAATTCAGCGATTTAAATTTTGTATTGTACTTACATACCGAAGTAAAATGCAAAACTCCTGTATTCTCCGAACGGTTAAGCAGAGGCGTACCAATGTACACCCACAGTTCGCCAGTATGTTTAGGTCCCATGGAATAGAGGGCGGCCCAAATTGTTATGGAACCAATTTTATGGGACAACCTCTGAGTATGACCTGTCGATAAAAAAAAGAATCTTCAAAATCGATTCATTATTGATGGAATAATAAAGTAACAAACATACCTACAAAAAACATACACTCGAATTGAGAACATCCTTTTTTTTTGAAGTCGGTTATAAGGACATATACTGATCAGTGTTTTCACGACAGACGTTGAAGGCGTATTTATTGTCAAAATATAACCTACCTACCTCATTTTTCCAACTAACAAATTCCACGTCTCTCCTAACTCTTAGACCTTATAATCCAAGATCTGTCAGCGTCCCTAAAGAATCTCCAGCAAAGCGAGCGGTTAGCCCGAATTACGACTGTATCTAAGTAATTTTGATAGCTCCAACGTGATCCGGGTGCCAACAATCTAAAATCAAGAGGGACAGAAAGTTCAGAATCAGGTCATCTTGACTTCTCGAGAATATCTATTATGGTTTCATGGGGAAAGGAATTCAATATTTTTGTTTGCTAATAATAAACGTGATTTTTGAACACAGTTTTGGTTTATATTAAAACTTTATCAATAGTCTCAACTGTCGCAATGATCTTGTGGTCCTAAGAGCGACTGCTACGGTAGAGGTCTCTTAGGACCACAAGGTCTTGGGGTCAATTTTCAGATATAGCAAGGTGTTATTAGGTTTTTCTAAGAATTTTTCAGTAGCAACTCGGAGTTTGGATTTGTGTTCGGTAAAGCAATAGGCTAATCTAATATAATATGGAACCTAAACATTTATGTAAAATATGGATATACTAGATTCTGCCCGCGACTTTGTCTGCGTGGACTTCAGAATTGGATCCGACCTGGATAAAAAGTAGCCTATGTGTTATTCCAGGCTATAATCTCTCTGTGTGCCAAATTTCATTAAGACTAAACGTGAAAGTTTGTGAGTATGGATGTATGGATGCATGTTACTCTTTCACGCCAGAATGGCTCAACGGATCTGGATGAAATTTGGCACACAGAGAGATTATAGCCTGGAATAACACATAGGCTACTTTTTATCCGGGTCGGACCCAATGCTAAAGTCCACGCAGACAAAGTCGTAGGCAGATGGTAGTATTATATACTTAAACATAATATACTATAGATGTTATATAGATTCTGGCTCAGGTGTACGTTGTTGCTCAAATGTGTATGTTAAACCTTAGTGACCTTTCACTACGTCTAAAAATATGACCTATTCGGCCGCTTGTCCACTAAAGCAGAGAAGAGAGCGGAGTGGAGTAGAAAAAAAAACTCTACCAAAAGCCCTCGGTATTGCAGTGATTTGCACTAATGTTATAACATTATTGACAAACCTGTATGAGTGTAATGAATCATCATTACACCTCTGCCTTACTCTTCTTCTTCTTCTTGTATCTTACTTGTAATCTTGCCAGTATATTTAAGGTCACAGTAGGGTTTTGATAGCTTAGTGATATTTGGACTGCCGAGCCAAAGTTCTCGAGTTCGAATCCAAGGGCATTTTCCTAAATCATGTGCGTATAAACCATTTTTTACACGGTGAAAGAAAACATCGTGAGGCGACCTGCTTGCCTGAGAGATTTTCTTGAAGGCGTGTGAACCCGCATTAGGGCGCGTGGTGGACTATGGCCTAATGCCTCTTATTTTTAAAGGGAACCCGTACCCAGCAGTACCTATAAGGGTAAAGTATATCGGTTGATGATACGGTTTTGTGATTATTCTTTCAGTGAGTATGATTTATGTGGAGGAATAAGATGCTAAGAAAGGAAAGAGAGAGCATAGCTGGACAAAGCTACTACCAGAGGTAGTACCATACCCATGCTATTGCGATTGAGAGAGAAAGACAGTCGCCGCTCTACACATTAGGTAAATAGCGCTATCCCTTCCTTAAAACCTAAAAATGATCGTCAGGCGATCGACGGTCTCAGACGTCACTGGAAGACGAAGTTGCCGCCATTGTAATTTCAAATTTCGAACACCTCATCGCGACCGAATGTTTAGGGATTCTTAGCACGTTCTCTCGCTACGCCACAGTGGACTGGTAACCTTAGCCTGAACTATGTTTTCTAAATTTAACTACAACCTTCTAACAGTACGCCTTTTCTACGTATCTCGGGACCAAATTTCAGACGAAATGTACGTGGGAAATATAAGTAATTACAGTTATTTTATTAGAAACGTCAGCGTGAACTTTGACATATAGAATGGGATATTTTTATATTTATTATCAGTTTCTAAACAGTTTATTGATGTAATGTTTAACCCCGACGCAAAAAGAGGGGTGTTATAAGTTTAACGTGTGTATCTGTATGTATGTCTGTGGCATCGTAGCGTCCAAACGAGTGGAGCGATTTGATTGAGATTTCTTTTTTTTAAATGAAATTATATTTATTTCCGTAAAAATATCTTTTAGAAACACTTTTACAAGTCTTTTTTAAAAGGTGACTTAATTGAAATGTTTTTAGGTATGATTTAAGAAAATCTAGCCTACTATTAATACTATATCACATGCTTATGGTGTAAGCAGTGATATTCTAATAAGTCTTTAAAAAAATTGTCATGTAACATAACATAACATACCATCACGCCTGTATTCCCCGAAGGGTTAGGCAGAGGCGTACTTAATGTACACCCACAGTTCGCCGGTATGTTTTTAGGTCCCATGTTATAGGGGGCGAACCTATAGCCATTAACCGGGCACAAATCCAGACTCCGAGCTGCTACTGAGTATTTCATAGAAAAACCCAATAACACGTTGCTCGACCTGGGGATCGAACCCAGGACCTCTAGTGTAGCAGTCGCGCTAGGGACGACTAGACCAATGAGGCAGTCAAAAAAAAAAATTGTCATGTGCCACACAAAAATATAAGTAGTACTTAAATTTACCTGTGAAATACCTCAAACAAACTTACAAAGCGACATGAACATCACACCTGTTCCGACTTCCTATGGTGACGGAAGCGCCACTGTTCACATAAACGGCTTAAAAAACGCACAATAAGTACGACGTCTGCGACTGATATGGGTGGAAGCTATAGAGCGTGGAATTCACATTACACGCACTAAGTTTTGGGGTAACGAACTCGTTTGTGCAGGCGGGCGGGCGAGACGCGGCGGTTTTTTCCAAGCGTTTTTTTCAAGCATTATTTTTGTTTTTAATCACTGATAAATGATTTATATATTTATTAGATCTTATAAAGGTACTGTTACAAGTCGCTGCTTTAAATTTTTTTAACTAGATGGCGCCGGCATTTTCTAACTGACGACCTCCGAGAAGAAATACCGAAACAAAATCAGAGAATCATGGTCTCTTTTTAAGTCCAGGCAGTAGTAGTAATTGATTATTATTTATTCATATCTTTGACTGCCTCATTACTTTAGTGGTCCCGAGCGCGACTGCTATGCTAGAGTTCCTGGGATCGATTCCCATATCGAGCAGCGTTATTGGGATTTTCTGTGAAATTCTTGGTAGCAGCTCGGAGTTAGGAATTTGTGCCCGTTTAATGGTAATAAGCTCGCCCCCTATTACACGAGACCTAAACATACCGGCGAACTGTATGTGTAAATTAATGCGCCTCTGCCTAACCCTTCAGGGAATAAAGGCGTCATGGTATATTATTTATGTTTTTTGACGAAAACGTTGCTCTCTTCAAAAATTTTGACCTGTATCAAATTCAACTCAAATTGTCACATACATAAACACCACGTCGCGGCTTAACTACATATGGGGCGTACAAATATTTACTCCGAGCGGGGATCAAACCCGTGACATATGTATGCGTAGAAGCCGATCAGCCGTGTTGTCATGTCTTCATGGTAATGTTATTTAGTAACTGGTACGAATCTGTGACTAAGTAATAACTACGCTCATAGATCTGTCAGGTTATACTGCACTTGCTGGGGTCAGTCTATGGATGAGTGACCATTCTTAACATGGCATTTATATATAACTGTCATGTACAAAGAGGCCTACCGAGATCTCTCTGTGTACGGAGAGCATGGTAAGCTGTTGCCGTTGGTCACGGTTGCCATAGGAACACCTATAAACCGGCAACTTAATCGAATACCGAAAAGCCTAACAACCAGTTCATCCTAATACTTTTCCTTCACTAAAATAACTACATAATCATTATATCTAACTATATATATTAATTTCAGTCGATCATTGCCCCGAAATTTTAATATTTCACACGAAGAGACCTCGAGTCCTCCACAACCCATTTTCTGGGACTTCTGATTATCCTAACGATTGTCATAATCTTATGACGTCATAAGTGTAAGGCCACCGTAGGCTGACAATTGAACTATGGACGGACTCTCTGAGGATAGCAACATTTTATTAATATTTAGATATAAATTCTTGCTTATAATAACACTTAATCAAATCTTACACAATTTATGTAACTAATCAGCCAACACATTTAAATTGCTGTCAACTAACACCAAAAACAGTTTAAAATTAATTTCGTCTTATTATCATATCAATATGAGGACTATCAATCACATTCATTAAGCAAGAACCTTTGAATTAATACACGCCATACGCCTTCATATCGCTGGTAATCTAAAACTGCCGTTTGAAATTTAAATATACACATCGGCGTAAAACTAATTTATATTTTTGCTCTGATTTGTCACTTGTGTTAATGAAGACGATTTATTATGTCTTTGATACTAGTTGCCGAGGTGGTAACAATAAAAGTAAATAAGAAGGTCTATTTGATATCATGGATTGGTATCAAATAGACCTAGCTTCTTCGGATTAAAAATTATATTTGCTTCAGGCTCGACTTTTGCGTTTTCTACTATTTTAAGCTTCATTCTCTATGTCAAACTGCCAAGAATCATTATAATCGAGTTTGTCAGAATTATCAATATCAACTCAATAGCCAAAGCTCGTCTCTCCTGCGATAGGATTTTGACAGAGCTGCTTAGAAATCCAGTCATCAGATCCACCCAATGATTTGCGCAACCCTATATATGACTTCGGCTTTCCTCATCCAGTTACTGCTTTCCGCAAGTCGTCACTCCACCTGGCCGGCGGGCGCCGAAGATCGAGCTCTGTGTTCACTAGGAGTGGCGGTACGTCCAGCAGTGGACGAATATAGGCTGATTATAATGATGATATATTGACTACGATAGCTGTGTGTCTATCCATTACTGCCTTTGTTGGCGAAGCACGTCATCTTGACACTAAATTATATAGAAATTATCAACTTATCAATTTTCTGAGATTGGATAGGCCAGCTCGTAGCCTAGTAATAACCAGGCTAATCCCTCGACATGCAAAGTTAAGCTTCGCTTACCGCGGTCTATCTACGGATTTGTGAAAATGAGGATATTCAGCGACATCTGGTACAACTGGTTGCACATTCCAACTAAACAACTGGAATAGCGCTAGAAGAGTACTGATGAACCTTCTAAGATACTTCTCTTCTTTGTATCAATGACCGCACTTAAATCGCGTCATTCAAATAATATTATAAGATTGTCGTTGAGTTAAACAAACAATAATGGTTATTCAAAATGGCGGTTATAAATTAGGCGGCTGATTGTTTTGTTTTTTTGATTGGGGTTAGTGAAATATGTAGGTATATCCGTGAGAGAAATGTTAGGAAATCGCTTTGTCAGAAATTCCGCTGCTGGTGAAAATTAAATCAAGGTTTGAAATGAATAACTATTGCCTGGTGTAGGTTTCTTTAAATCAATAAAAACACTTTATATTTTAGAGGAAATTAACAATTATTACAATTGGAAATGAAAAAAATATATTCGGAAGAAAGAAGTTCACTATTATTTTGTTGTTTTTGACACATCTAAATACTCAACTGGTGATAAAATAATGTTTTTTTTTTTTATTTAAGAAGGGATCACCTCGTTGTGTGGTTGTTTTTTGTACGCTTTATTGAAGGAACTATTTTGAAGAACTAGTACAGAAGAAGTACCTACAGAATTGAAAGAACTACTATATAGGTACCTAGATAGAAATCACCTCATGTTTCAGATTCTATAAGTACCCATTGTCATAAAATCAAATTGACTATATCTTAATTGGTTCATTCATAACATAATCCACTTTATTTAAATCCATACCTTCAGATCAATTATTTTCTTAGTATGAAATAAACGCCAGATCTAAATCGCTGTTATAAAACCGCTCGTCTGGCCCACCAATTGAAACGCTTGTAAATGAAGTTGCGTCCAAATGTCAAATGTTTGTCATCGATAGAAAGAAACGTGTGTGTACATTATGTACACAACACGGGCCGTAGCTTTAGGTGATAGATTCACAAACACACAACATCTTGTACATAAACTGTGTACTCTAATCACAGTGTTTTTACAATTTCACGCTAAGTATTATCAACTGAATATTTTTTTATAGTCACGATTAATAAACCAAACACACATCATGCCTGTATTTCCCGAAGGGTTATGCAGAGTTGTATTTATGTGCGCCCACAGTTCGCAGGTAGGTAAATGTTTAGGTTCTATGCTGGCGACCTGTGGGTGTTTAGTACCTATGCCTCTGCCTAACTCTTCGGGGGATACTGGTGTTATAGTATGCTCTTTTAAAGACCCCTCATAGTTTTAAATTTCTTAAGTAATAGACTGTTACAATTTTAAATTGTTATATGAATAGACTAGTATGATGGTCGGGGATTTTTACTGACCAATCAATAGTATTCAAAGGATCGCTATATTTAGGTAAAAGTCATCTTAACTAACAATGCGGCGGTTTCAATCAAGACATTCGTTATTAGCAACGGATAATTTGACAATCACATCGTAATAAAAGTGAAATTAAGTGGGCATTTACTGATAGAACATTGTTTGTTCCGGCTTAGCAAAATATTGCTAAGAGAAATTCGATTGAAGTTGCGAGAAATCAATAAGCTAATATTTACTTTGATCTAAATCGTGAATTTGTCCTATTCTTTGGCAGAGAACGGGTTAGGATTTGATTAAATTTCAACTACTGGTAATAACACAACATATACTCAATATTCAATACATTTATTGCACTGATGTTACAATAATATATAGAAACATGTGTGGGCCTTGTCAGGCACGGCAAATGTAGGAGAGAGGAGGAAGTTTATGACCTTTTTTTATTTAACTTTGTATAATGTTATATTATTTGCAATGTGTTTTAAATACCTACTTACTATTTAATGTCGCTTTTATTTTATTTTATTTCATTTGGATACTAACATTACTTAGATGATTATGGAATGTTTTTATGAGTTAGTAAATGTATCGATATGTATCTAAATGTTTTTACATAGCATGGAACTATAGCATAGCTCCATGCTATGTTGTGTTACTAACGGTGAGCAAGATATAGCAAAGAACCATCCAGGTGACACCATAACCACAAAAATCGGTCAAGCCGAGAAGAAAAATTATGAACACACGCACACCGGAATTCTATTCACATAAATATGGTCAACATTTCGATCTATGTAGTCATAAATTGACGGTTTTGTCAACAAATCAAATTGTTTTAGATGGATAATTTACTTGGTTACGTATCTACGAATGTATACTAATATTATAAAGCTGAAGAGTTTGTTTGAACGCGCTAATCTCAGGAACTACTGGTTGGAATTGAAAAAATATTTTTGTGTTGGATAGCCCATTTATCGAGGAAGGTTATAGACTAGTAACATCATGCTACCTCTCTTAGGAACGGAGCAGCGCGGGTGAAACCACTGGTGGGTCGTTAGTACTTTATTAAATCACTGTAGTTTCACCCTGTGCTCATAACTGTACCTATCATAAACACTGAACTCTTTTAAAAACTCGTTTCAAACCATCAAAGTGCAGTTTAAAAATTTCCACCGCAGTCAAATTCAACAAAAAATCTTCATTGCAATTTTCATAGAAATTACGTCAACAATGGATGCACTGCAAGATTCCAACCCAGCTAAATAAAAAAGCTCGTTCCACAGCCCGTAATAAACTGACACGGAGAGGAACGAGATTACCTCTCTATTTGGCTAGCTTATCTTCAGCTGCAGTGGATCCAAAGATTAAAACGATAAAGCATAGATAGGTGACTTCGATAACAATGTGCGAGATTGAAATGGGTTTTGGGAAGTGGAAATTTTGTGACCTAAATTTTCTGAGAAATATAGCGAAGCGTGGAGCAACCAAACGTAACCTGAACGTGTTCCAAGAGTTTGTTAGATTTTATTAAAGATTGTTTGACATAACTGGGAGTACGGTTAGCTAATTTTACGCATCACTGATTCAATATAATAGGTCTTGTGTTCCAATCAATAATTTTGTTCTGATTGTCGTATTTCGGATGCCGTCTTCTGAGATACTTTGATATAAATTACGTTTCGTCGTCTTCATCGTCCGGCCAATATTTATATCGAGACCTAGGGGTCCCAATTTCGAATTCAAGGCACGCTCCTCTGGCTTTTCGTAATATTGTGCGTATTAATAATTATCACTCGCTTGAACGTTAAAAAAACATCGAGAGGGAGATTTCCCGACGATGTGTGAAGTCTGCCAACCCGTATTAGGCCAGCGTGGTGGACTATAGCCTAACCCCTCTTATTTTGAGAGGAGACTCGTGCCCTGCATTGGGACGGAAAATGGGATTATTATTTTTTTAATCTTAATTTTGTTGAGTGTTTTTTCAATAGGCTGAAAAGCTGGCTTAGCTTAGCTGTATAAGTAAACATTTTAGGATTAATTGTGTTAATATGCATGAAATAGGCAGCACAAATGATTTTTCAATTTTTTGGCTAAAGTTGGTATCCAATAATTAATTTAATAAACAATAGACTTATTGTTGTAGTAAGTTATAATTATAGACAACTTACATTGAAACTATCAAGACTGTCAGTAGTGATCACTTTCAGCCTGTTAAGGTCGCCAATGTGTATTTTTTTTTTCAGGTCAGGGAAGGTCATATCAGACGATTTCTTTAACGACTTAGAAACGTAGAGCACCTTAGAAATAAAAACTGACGCGTCTATTTCATAATCTTTGGTTCCACGAGAGACAGAGCCGTCAAATTAAACATATCCCAGTGAAGTTATCACAATATTTGTACAGCGAGTAGCCTCACAGAGGAACAGCCATGAACTTGCAATGAAACGCTTGAATTTAATGTTTAAGAAAGAAATTGTATAACATTTAGTTATCGCTGAGGAAATATTTTGAATAAAATAATGTGACGTTTATTAGACGGAGCATTAAACTATTTTACGCAAACGTTTGTGTTCGAGAGTGGAGACCGCCTCTATGCAAGCAAAATGAGAAACCTATTTCCAGTAACTTTATCAATTCATTTAGTTACTGCTCGGCACGGGTCTTCTCTCAGAACGAGAGCGGTTAGGCCATAGTCCACTACACCGGCCTAGTGCGGATTGGTAGATATAATGCTAAAGACTTGCTGACACATCTAGAAAGATCCCCAATGTTTTCTGACACATCTAGAAAGATGTCCGATGATTTCTGACGAACCTAGACAGATCTCCGATGATTTTTGACACATTTAAAAAGATCTCCGACGATTTGTGACATATTTAGAAAGATCTCCGATGATTTCTAACATATAGAAAGATTTCTGCAACGCTAGAAAGATTCTTACGGCTCTACGTTCATCCTTATTTTTTATACGACTAACATAGCTTTCAGATCTTTTTATCTAACTAGTGTGGACAAATATTTGTCTGAAATAAATATGTTTTATTTATAAACAACTAGCTTTTGCCAGCGACTTCGTCCGCGTGGAATAGTTACCTTGTTCCCTAGTTCTTCGCCCGCGGTTTCACCTGCGTTGCCCCGTTCCTAAGGGTTGTAGCGTGATGTTTTATAGCTTGAAACCTTTCTCATGAATCACTCATTTTCCCTTCACTGCTCTGCTCCTATTGATTGTAGCGTGATGAAAAGTATACTATAACCTGCCCAGGAGTATGAAGAACAATTGTACCAAGTTTCGTTGAAATCCGTCGAGTGGTTTTTGTTTCTGTAACGAACATACAGACAGACAGACAGACAGACAAAAATGTTACTGATTGCATTTTTGGCGTCAGTATCGATTACTAATCACCCGCTGATAGTTATTATTTTGGAAATATATTTCATGTACAGAATTGACCTCTCTACAGATTTATTATAAGTATAGATAGAAGATAGAAAAGGGTTTAGTATAATAAAAATCATGTTAAATAAATCGTGTTAGAAAAATACATATATATATATATATATATATAGAGGTCACTTTGCAGTCTATTTACTTTATTTTCTCCGAAACGGCTTGACCTTTTCGACCCACGTAATATTTTATCATGATTTTACTTTTTACGGAGGCAAACTGTAAAATGTGGACCAAGTTTATTCTGCAGATCATTTGGAACATAAATAGTAGAATTATATAGTTTTTGCCTCATTCACCTCGTTGTCCTATGCTCGAATGCTATGCTAGAGGTTTCGGATTCGATTCCCAGGTCGAGCCTGACAGAGGATTCTTATATAAAATTCTCAGTAGCAGTTCGAAGTTTGGATTTGTGCTTGGTTAATGGCCATTGGCTCGCTCGCAAACTGTGAGATACCTCTGCCTAACCCTGCGGGTATCTTAAATATGTTATTTCTTTCGTTTGTTTTTATTTTGTCAACACTGCATATCATAGATCACACTAAGAGCAAAGAATTTCATTTGAACAAATCTCTTTTAAGAATTAGTCAAATACACAAGAAATCCACATGTAAACATATAAATATGATCCGCTACGTATTCAGTACGCCACGTATTCGCTTTGTGTTTAACAAAGTCTTAACATACAACGGTAACCTTTGCCCAGAGGGATTATTGTTAAAGTCTCTCATAAGAATTTATTAAAAAGTATTTCCCTCGGTAACTTACTACTTTTAGTGCGGAACCCTAATTCTTTTACTTAAATACAATTCTTATAAAACCAGCTATCTGACAGTGATAGTCCCGTCAAAATCGATCCAACCATTTCGAGAGGTTTACCCGTAACATATAGACAGACAGACAATATAAATTAAAATTATTTTTCTTATCAGCACTTACCCTTACCGTGTGCACTTTCATATGCATTTAGTAAAAAGCTGTTATTTTGACATTAATTTTATTTATTTGTATATAGAAAATATCAAAGATGCCTAAAATAGTTACCTATTACCTAAATTCTTAACTCCACCAATTGGTGTACACTTGTAAAATAACAAGTTCAAAAACCAATTGTCACTAAACTGTCATTTATTAACATGTATTCAAAGTATTTTGAAGCACTCCTGCGCACCTGAGCCACCCACACACAAGCTGTTTGTCCAACTGTATTTGGAATTTCCAAATCATGGGAAATTTTCTTATGGAGGTGTGGCGGTACTTGTGATTCTTGATCTTTGTGAAGAGAGATCTCATAATAGTACATAGAGAACTGCCAATCTCCGTTCTTGCATCATCATCATCAATCCATATACTGGCCCAATGATGGGCATAGTCTCCTTTCATAGTTAGAGGGTTAGGATGTAGTCTACCATCCTAAAACTTAATGATTAATTAAGTTATATGATGTAGCTTCTATTCGTAGAATGTATGTGTAAGTTTCTGTGTAGTTATAATGAGGGTGGCATATTCTATTAGAAAAAAAACCTCTCTAAATAAATAATGAAAATACCACGGAAGAGGGCACTTACTCCTGTAACACAGGTAA
This sequence comes from Acronicta aceris, assembly GCA_910591435.1. NCBI lineage: Eukaryota > Metazoa > Arthropoda > Insecta > Lepidoptera > Noctuidae > Acronicta > Acronicta aceris. The sequence goes on along the minus strand of OU342781.1, from coordinate 1,427,530 downwards.
GAGGCAGCGATTCCAGTCAGAAATGTACCCAAAAATTTTTTTATGAAAATTAAGATTATTTGATTAGCTACCGGCGGTGAGGGCCCCACAGAAAGGAACCTCCTAACAATACGCGCCGTATCCAGGAGTACCGCTTTCTGTATCAAGCCCCTAACCCAGCTGTCTAACGAGAGCCTCCATAGATGTGACTCGAGGCTCTTGGCTATTAGACCTTTGGCGGTCACAACTATCGGTACAATGATGGCCGAGTCAACATCCCACATGTCGACAATATAATTTGCTCAGTGGTTTGGACCTTACGTCGGAGACTTTCGTAAATCACCTTGGTGTGTGTTTCAACTTTTGCGCGTGAGATCCCCTCGGTTGCTGTTTGCGGCTCTGGCAGTCTGCAGTCCGTAGGGACTCTTAAAGATAGACAACGCATCACCAACTCCTCTGCTTGCAGGTGTTCATAGGCAGCGATGCTAATTACCATCAGGAGGCTGGTCTGCTCGTTTACTATAAAAAGACCGGCCAAGTGCGAGTCGGACTCGTGCACGAAAGGTTCCTATAAAATACCATTATCTATAAAAACGGCAAAGAAATCATGTCTGTTGTATGGGAGCCCAAATATTTATTTTATTCAGTTTTTAGTACCTATTTGTTAATAAAGCGGCAACAGAAATACCTTTTTTTATGCGATAGGAGGGCAAACGAGCAGACGGATCACCTGATGGTAAGCGATTACCGCCGCCCATGGACACCCGCAACACCATACCATAGGAGTGACAAGTGCGTTACCGACCTTTTAAAAGGGGATTTTAAAAGGGGGAAGGGCCTCCGGTAACCTCACTCACTCGACGAAACACAACGTAAGCGTTGTTTAACGCCGGTTTTCTGTGAGGCCATGGTATCACTCCGGTAGAGCCGGCCCATTCGTGCCGAAGCATGGCTCTCTCACGTAAGAATCTACCTTATTTACCTTAACCTACATCATTTGTGAAAATTTCAACTGTCTGATTATCACGGTTCATGAGATACAGCCTGGTGACAGATGGATAGATAGAGGCGGAGGAGAGACGGACGGATAGAGGAGTCCTAGTAATAAGGTCCCATTTTACCCTTTGGGTATGGAACCCTAAAAAGGTACATGGTGCTAAAATAAAGACTAAAGATAAACATTACGTTATCTTTATCTTTTAGTAGGCTAAAACGTACAGAATACGAAACAACAATCCGCCATCTTTTTTTAGAATTTTTCGAGCCTTTTAATTAATTTATTCAACACACAGCGGGTTCCCCAATTAAAAGAAATACTTTACGCAACACACGTTGGTACCTTCAAAGAAACAAGAAAGCGAAACACTCGAAAAATAGTACTTATAGACCATTTTAATTAAAATGTTTCAAAGCTTTGAATTAAGCCTTTTACAGTCGTGCTGAACCTTAAGGCTATTTATTATAAATTATCAATTTACACAACCTAAAACAAACCTTATCGTGTGAACAATAAGAATTAAATTAGTTTACTTTGTTGCATCTCATAATATTCCAAATATGCCTTAATGAAGAACTTGCTTATTTAAATACAACTTTATCGTGACGTGGGTAAGGTTCGATTTCATTTGAATCAATTATCTCTTCAGTATTTCAAATATGCATCCTCAAACAAACTTAGCGACGTCATTGATACAGTCCTTATCCTTTAGGATTAAGTGCTATTTCTCCGTGTGTAATTGTAGAAAATAAATTTGTTTTAATAGTTAAGTGGTTGTTTACTGAAGGCGTGACTGTGAAAATGAAGTTTTGTTTATGCGTCGCCGCCGCATGTCATCGTGTGGATTTAAAATGTGTAGATACACTCTTATCCATTGCAGTCGCGTATTATTTGACACCCAGACTTAATATTCTTTGACAAATAAACTTATAACATACCATAACCCCTGTATTCCCCGAAGGGTTAGGCAGGAGTCTACTAATGTGTGTTTTCACAGTTCACCGGTATGTTTAGTTCCCATGTAATAGAGGGCGCGCCAATGGAATCCTAAACTGCAAGCTGCTAGTAATTGCGAATTTCTTAGAAAGACCTAACTTTACCCGATTTTTTTACCTTTTGCGGTAACTTGGCCGGGTGCACTTTAACGCAACGACGGATTGACACTTAGTACCATCAGTTTACCTAAGTTTGGGATTTGCATCCGATTAATGGCAATGGCCCCTTATTACATGGGACCTAAACATACCTGTTATTATTTTTGTATGTTATTTTGTCCCACTATGTCCTGTCCAATGTTGTATTTGGTGTACAATAAAGTATATATAAATAAATACCTACCGGCGAACTGTGGGTGTACATTAGAACTCCAGGTAATACAGGTGAGATGTTATGTTATGTTCTTCAACGCGTTATCTTATAAATGCAGTCTGTCTATTTGTCAGCGTTTAATCCCGTTACAAAGGAGTTTGAGACAAAGAAACAGTTCAGAAAGCTGACGTCACAGTACACAAGTAGGGACACCGTTTCCTTGAATGTATACTTATCTAAGAGGTCGTGGAATTGCCACGCTTTACTTGCGACTTTAAGTTGCATGTATGTGCCGTGTAGTTTCGTAAGTTGTTAAGATGTAGTGGCTGAGCAATTGGCGTCTGTGTCACGGGTTGTGTATTTGATGCTCGCACGGAACACCAACATAACACCGAATCACCCCTTGTGGGGAAGGGATAGATAGAATACAGTTCTTCACGGAAATTCGAGTAGGTATCTCGTAGGAGGCGAAAAGACCCGACAAGACCCTTCTATAAAAAATATCCCTTCGAAAACATAAATGTGAAATGGGTGTCAAGTTCGGTAGATAAGCCTGCTCAAGATGACTTGGCTAATTTTATATTTTATCATTTATTATTATTCTAATTTTACAATTATGTTCTGAATAGTTTGATGTGTAAGAATAATTCAATATATTAACTTAAACAAATTAGTTTAGTATTTTATTGTTGATGTAAATAAAACCATATTTTAAGATTACAAAAAAAAATAGATTGGCATAGCAAGTAGGAACTGACCAGCCTGAACAGACAGCACCCGTTCACGCACATGACGTGTGTATTGGCGTGGTTCGATTCAACCATGTTGTAGGGAATAAACGACCCGATACACAACGACACCATCAGCAGGACATTTATTTATTTATTTATATTTCACAATAGAATAGTTAAGTCTGTTACAAATTAGGATAACAAGTTAGGAAAAATATTAATTAAAAGAGTAACAAGAGATATTCCGATCTGATGCCCTAGCTAGGTTACAAAGTAGCCTATATTAAGGACAATCAGCCCTCATTTCCCAAAAATAGAATTAAAAAAGATGGTAAGACTGCAAGATTTTTGCTGACAAAAATTGAGTGACATTTAAGTGAGCATGACAAGCTCAGACCACTAGGCTATCAAAATTGAACCCGGGTACACAATAGTGCACCCGTCAAGTTTTCTCCGTTTTGCATCGCAAATTAAAAGCGAGTTGCACTATGTTGGCAGAATAGTGTTTAATGTCTAAATGCTTTTAGAGAGCACAACCATTTGTTTGTTTCGCGAATAACTGCAGTTATTTTAACTGTGTTATTGTTTTGTTAATATTACGCTTTTAACTTTAATATGACAGATTCCCTGCACTCGTTTGGTCTAGTGCTCACAAAGGGGTCTGCTAAGCGTGAGGTTTTAGGTTTTTTTTCCAGATAATTTAAAGTGTTATTGGTTTTTCTATGAAATTTTCAGTAACAAGTTAAGTGCAAAATGCTTGTTTTCTATTACATGAAACCTAAAAATATATTCAGTTAAACTGTGGGTGTACATTAGTACACCTCTCCCGAACCCATAAAAGAATGTAGGCGTGATGTTAAGTCATGTGTTTGTTATGGATTGAGAGGAGGGGTGAAGTAATGTTTTGGAAAATTGACATGTTTTTAGCATAAGAGTGAACGCGTGTCGTGTTTGAACGATAAGACAGATATTCATTACATATGTACTCACGCCGTTCTGCCACAGGGGCAGGGAGAAACTTCTAAACCGCTACTTGCTACGATTCTTGCATACTTCTTTGCTTCTTCTACATTCATATTATTATATAATCTGCTCATACTTAAGAGTCCGGCGGACCGAAATAAATCGTAATTCAAACCCAATTTAATCAAAATCTGTTATTATTCGGATTCCGATACCGTTAATGTAGGTTCCTATTCTACCGTTTCGTCCAAAATACTTCACTGGAAATAAATGTAAGCGAATACAATTTTTGATAACTTTTCAGTGAAGTAGTAGTAGACTAAATAGTACGGTAGGAACCTAGATTAACGGTATCCAAATCCGAATAATAACATAATTTGAAAGAAATTGAAATTGGAATATTGTCTGGATTACGATTTATTTCGGTATGACATTTTTGTGACCAATTCAAGCTTCGCCGGACCCTTAAGTAGATACATTATAGCACCATTATAAGCAAAAGAATTGGTTACACCCATCCTCAATCTAACCGTGGTAAGTGTAGCTATACTAATCATTTTCTACTAAGTCATAAATACTTTGTTCTTCACATTACTTTGTTTGTTATTTTGTGTTTCTAAACGAAAAAGAGCCTTCCGCTTTATATTGCAAGTATAATGTGCCTTTAGGCTGTGGTCTCAACCACAACGATGAGCGGGGCGGGATTGATTGGGTGGATATCCTGCTAATCTACATAATAAAAAAGAACCTGACTGACTGACGTATCAACGCACAGCCGAAACTACAGGAGCTAGATCTCTGAAAGTTTGCATGCTGATTCCTTTTGCACTGTTGACGAGCACTAAGAAAGATTTTTTGGAAAATCAACCCCTAAGATGGTGAAAAGGGGGGTCAAACTTTGTATGGAAGTACAAACACTACCATGCGTTTGACACACACATACACATATATACATATTTAATAAACGATGACATCATCAAGATAATATAGTTCCATAGTACAGCTGTCATTCGCTTTATTGTTTCTAAATCGCTAATTTTATTGTTTTCTTCCTTATATATAAATCAATTAAAGTGGAATGCCCGCTTCTCTGTTGACCGGGCCGTTTACTAAATAACAATAAAATAAAATATTTCATTTTCAAACACAGGGCCCATAGCGCATTATTAACAATATTACTTAAAAACTATATTATGGTTATGGTTTATTCCGCTCCATGGTTTTTCGCCGCCCCGCTTACGCTGTAACTCCGTTCATCGCTATAATCGAGACCACGCCCTTAGCAACGTCTTTGAAGATATTTTTTATACCAAAAAGGTTACTCATATGTGATCAATCAGACGTGAAAACCTTTGTACCGTCAAAATAACAACTTATTTGTTACGTTGTACCGAAGGAAAATGGGCTTTATGATAATGGCAAAGGGATTGTAGTTGATTGTGTAAAAGAGGGGTAAAAAAAATAAAATGTCAATGCTTGTATTTATAGAAATAGGGCACGCTGTATATAAAATGTTATAATTATAAAGGTGACACAGAAAGCTTGTTAGATATTAATAGAATACTAATTTTATCTCATATTCATTATTGGTAACTCCACCATGATAATACTGTTACGAGCTGGGGTTCGGGATAAATTAAAATCACTAATTCCACCGAAAACAGTCACTTTATTCGCCACACAAACACACAGAAATCACACGAACAGTCACTATACACTAGCACTTGTTACACTGCACTGATAATCACTTGTAACTTCACTTCGATCTTCACTTGGATGCGTCCAAAACTGAACTGCCTCTCCGACGCTGTCGACCATTATTTATATGGGCCACGAAGATTCTGGATTCGAAAAATCTCGATAAATCTCCAGAATGCGACCCGCCCGCATTTTTGAGACAATAGATGTTTACGTCCTTTATTCAACTTGCGAACAATAGATGTTTACAATCGCCATTGTTAATCCTTGACCTTGAGCCCGGTCTCACGCTATTGTGTTTTGTTTGTTTTTCTTTTTGTTGCGGGTGCCGCATTCTAGCATATTCCTCTTGTTTGTTTTCTACCTGCTTCATCGACTAATCCAGAATCTCCGTGACCCATCTCCGTCGTCCTAGTTACTCGGCGTAACACTGCCCCCTCCTAAGGCATGCTCGTCCCGAGCATTATTACATCCGTGATAACGTGCCAAACGATCCACATGAACGATCTTCGGAGCACTCCTTGGTCCTTTCTGTATCCGGTAGGTCACATCGTTGATCTTAGTCACGACTCGGTAGGGACCGTCCCATTTTGCCTGTAACTTCGGTGACTTTCCTTTGCTGCGTACCGGGTTATGTAGCCACACTAGTGAGCCTTCGTCGAAGCCTTTGTTGTTCATCTTGCGGTCATAGCGGGTCTTCATCCTCTCAGATGTTTGTTGGCCTGATTGTCTGACATGCTCATATATGTCATTCATTCTGGTACGCAAGTCGTTTGCATAATCAGTCACACAACGGGGGGTGTCAGGCGGAATACCGGTAATGAGATCTGCAGGCAACCGTAGTTCTCTTCCGAAGTTCGCGAAGGCTGGTGTCACCGACGTACTTTCGTGAACTGCACTCCGGTATGACAAAAGGAACGGCTGGATGTGCTTATCCCAATCCCTCTGTCTGTTCCCCACGACTTTTGCCAGATATCTCTCTAAGGTTTGATTGAATCGTTCAACCATTCCATCAGATTGTGGGTGGTAAGAGGTGGTTCTGGTTTTATGGGTACCCATTACCCGACACGTCTCCTGGAATATTTGAGACTCAAAATTCCTTCCTTGGTCGCTGTGAATCTCCAAGGGTACTCCAAATCGACAGAAGACTTCATGGACCAATTTATCTGCAACCGTCGAAGCTTCTTGGTTAGGAATGGCGAACACTTCCGGCCACTTTGTGAAATAATCCATCACAACCATAAAATACTTGTTTCCACTTTCACTTTCTGGAAATGGTCCCGCAACGTCTAGGGCTACTCGTTCCCAGGGTGCACCAACGTTGTAGACTTTCATAAAGATTTCCTCTGTCCCGCATTTCAATACTCCTTGATTAACGTCGATCTCACAATAATGCTCTCGCATAAAGTCCAATCCCAGGATGCAGTCGTCTACTATATCGGCTACGATGACATTATGCCAATATATTCTGTTGCCAAGTTTCAACTCCACCTCCTTCTCGCCTCGGACGGATATGTGCTGACCAGTAGCTGTTACTAATTGTATACACTCACGGTCACTGATGCAGTCCCCAAGAACCCGACGTGCCAGCTGAGAATTCACAACCGTGCGAGAAGCTCCAGTGTCTATTGTCAGCTTACAGGGTGTTCTGTTGACTTCACCTTTGATGATCAGGCTGTTTCCATCATGGGCTTGTGAGATCGAAATCCTTGGGGCTACTTCTGCACCAGCCAGCACCCGCCCCGCAGTCCTGGCTTTTATTCGTTTCCCTGCTGCTCCTCGGCGGTTGCATTCACCGCCCTTACTGTTTCACCATAGGTCTTCTGTCGCCACGTGGTTCCCTTTGGGCAATTAGCTCGGAGGTGGCCCTTTTCTCCGCATATGTAGCATCTTGGTGATGCTGCACCATCCTTTCGACCCTCGCTGCGCTTCGGGCAACCTGCCTGGAAATGGCCCTTTTCCCCGCAAAGGTGGCATGTTGGTAAAACGACTTCCCGGATACGGTGAGCCCGATGGTCCTGTCTCACTGCTTCTACTTCCAAGGCATGGGCTAAGGCGTCTCTTAAAGTCTTGTGGTGCCCAAGTCTCACAGCGGCTCTGACTTCTAGATCACGTATTCCATCGACGAACGCCTGAACAAGATTTCCGTCGATAAGCGCAGGTGTGGACTGGTAGGCTTTCCGAACCAACTTCTCAACTTCTAGAGCCCACTGCTGTAGGGTCTCTGCACCGCGCTGTACTCGGTCCTTCAGCTGGGCACGAAACACGTATTCTAGATGCGCGTCGCCGTATCTTGAGTCCAATGCTTCCAGTAGTTGGTCGTAGGTCATATCCTTGCCGAGCGCCTCCAGTACAGTTAAAGCCTGGTCGCGGAGGCATAAGGTGAGTGCCGTCTTGGCTTGAGCTTTGTCCCATCCATTTGATTCCACATAGGCTTCAAACTGGAGTCTGTAAGCTGACCATGAAGAGGTTCCATCAAACGGTGGTACTTTAAATCCACGTACTGAGGAGGTCATGGGGGTGTCAACCACAGGGGCCACAAATCCCTTTCCTGCCTTCAAATCGCCCAACGCCTTTGTCACGTTAGCAATCTGTTCCTCGGCTTTGGCAAGTCGACTCTCGTGCTGCTCCACCTGCTCCTTCATAACACCCAGCTGTTTGCCAAGGGTCCCATGGAGGTCCTTTATGAGGTTCATCTGTTCCTCTTGGCGGCGGGCCTGCTCCTCCTCCCGACGTGCCTGCTCCTCCTTATCTTGCTGCCGCTGTTCCCGTAGCAGGCGTGCCTGCTCCTCCTTATCCTTCTGCATTTGCTCCCGCAGTAGGCGTGCCTGCTCCTCCTCCCGACGTGCCTGCTCCTCCTTATCCTTCTGCATTTGCTCCCGCAGTAGGCGTGCCTGCTCCTCTTGACGGCGGGCTTGCTCCTCCTGACGGCGGGCTTGCTCCTCCTGACGGCGGGCTTGCTCCTGCATCAGTGCCATTAAGGCTGCTAGGTCAACTGCAGGTGCTGGAGATGTCCCGGATGGGTCATTAGGTGGTTGCTCATGACCCGAAGGTAGTGATGGCGAATCTGCAAATCGTCTCTGGTCCATCTCCTGCTGCCGCTGACTTCTTGTACGGATACCCTCTGTGTCTTCTTTCGGTAAAACCGGCATAATTTATCCCACAACTTCTGACACCAAATGTTACGAGCTGGGGTTCGGGATAAATTAAAATCACTAATTCCACCGAAAACAGTCACTTTATTCGCCACACAAACACACAGAAATCACACGAACAGTCACTATACACTAGCACTTGTTACACTGCACTGATAATCACTTGTAACTTCACTTCGATCTTCACTTGGATGCGTCCAAAACTGAACTGCCTCTCCGACGCTGTCGACCATTATTTATATGGGCCACGAAGATTCTGGATTCGATTTGGAGTACCCTTGGAGATTCACAGCGACCAAGGAAGGAATTTTGAGTCTCAAATATTCCAGGAGACGTGTCGGGTAATGGGTACCCATAAAACCAGAACCACCTCTTACCACCCACAATCTGATGGAATGGTTGAACGATTCAATCAAACCTTAGAGAGATATCTGGCAAAAGTCGTGGGGAACAGACAGAGGGATTGGGATAAGCACATCCAGCCGTTCCTTTTGTCATACCGGAGTGCAGTTCACGAAAGTACGTCGGTGACACCAGCCTTCGCGAACTTCGGAAGAGAACTACGGTTGCCTGCAGATCTCATTACCGGTATTCCGCCTGACACCCCCCGTTGTGTGACTGATTATGCAAACGACTTGCGTACCAGAATGAATGACATATATGAGCATGTCAGACAATCAGGCCAACAAACATCTGAGAGGATGAAGACCCGCTATGACCGCAAGATGAACAACAAAGGCTTCGACGAAGGCTCACTAGTGTGGCTACATAACCCGGTACGCAGCAAAGGAAAGTCACCGAAGTTACAGGCAAAATGGGACGGTCCCTACCGAGTCGTGACTAAGATCAACGATGTGACCTACCGGATACAGAAAGGACCAAGGAGTGCTCCGAAGATCGTTCATGTGGATCGTTTGGCACGTTATCACGGATGTAATAATGCTCGGGACGAGCATGCCTTAGGAGGGGGCAGTGTTACGCCGAGTAACTAGGACGACGGAGATGGGTCACGGAACAAGAGGAATATGCTAGAATGCGGCACCCGCATTCTAGCATATTCCTCTTGTTTGTTTTCTACCTGCTTCATCGACTAATCCAGAATCTCCGTGACCCATCTCCGTCGTCCTAGTTACTCGGCGTAACAATACGTTTAAAGGAATCTGGCCAGTACCCCATCTCATATCAGGACCGTGCTAGAAACGTATCAGGTTAAAAAAAAAAGTAATTAGGAAACTAGCACGACACGAACTACTATACTCACTATTAGAACGAATCAACCATCCGGGTTTTGGGCAGCTCCCCTCCAGCCACCTTCTTCAAATCGTCGGTCCATTGCGTCATTCTTAGGGACCACTAGACCAATGAGGTACAAGTAATATTGATTTAATTAAATCTTCTTCTATACTTATAATAAATCTGTAGAGAGGTCAATTCTGTACATGAAATATATTTCCAAAATAACTATCAGCGGGTGATTAGTGATCGATACTGACACCAAAAATGCAATCAGTAAAATTTTTGTCTGTCTGTCTGTCTGTATGTTCGTTATAGAAACAAAAACCACTCGACGGATTTCAACGAAACTTGGTACAATTGTTCTTCATACTCCTGGGCAGGTTATAGTATACTTTTCATCACGCTACGATCAATAGGAGCAGAGCAGTGAAGGGAAATGTTGGGAAAATGAGTGATTCATGAGAAAGTTTTCAAGCTATAAAACATCACGCTACAACCCTTAGGAACGGGGCAACGCAGGTGAAACCGCGGGCGAAGAACTAGGGAACAAATTAACTATTCCACGCGGACGAAGTCGCTGGCAAAAGCTAGTAAATAATAAATAAAGATTAAAGACTTTTTACAAAAACTTTATAAACAGAGTACACTGAATATAGTCAAGGAAAAAATCTTATAAATAAAGGTTAAACAAAAATTGTGTATACTATCTAACACAGTAAATTTAATGGTGCATGGGAAATTGACTTAACTTAAAGTATAAGATGATAAGAATTAGGAGATACCTACTACCTTATATTGTTTGTTTCTCTAAATCTTTTTCTTTATCACCCAAATATCTTATCTATCACATGTAATTAATTACGCATTGTAATTATCTGGTTTGGGATCTGTCGTCGACGACCTTTGATGTCCCAAGTTGTCTGAAAGATAACGAAAATATTCGGACATAGGCAAAGCCTTGGACCAGTCGTGTTAATGCGTGTTTACTTCATTTAGTTTCGTTGTTATGTACGGAGATAGTTCAGTGAGATAACAATTGGACTGCCAGGGGCGAATTAGGCCGGGCCAAAATTTAGAGGGCAGTATAACATAGAGATATTTTTTAGTTATTGGCCCGTCTGCAAAGACACGCGTTGAACGTCTTAAAAAAATTACTGATTTCTGAGACTTTCGTGAACATTGGACATATTAAAATAATGTAAATATAATGAGATAAAGCCCGCAAACTGGTTTTATATCAATACTTAAAAATGTTTCCATAGCACCTTGTTCGGGAGAGCGCCCTCTATATGGTTGTCTACTGTCAGCGCCATCTATACGTGTTATATCTATATTACATATACGACTAGCGCCATCTGTTGTGCTACTGGATACCGGATACAATACAATTCTTATTCGTATGTCTATTGACTAAATATTGATTTTTTTTTATGAAGTCTTCCGGTTTCCGCCATCTCCGTTATTAGCAAATTTGCAAGGTAGACGTCTCAAAACGAGTGAATGTAAAATTTATATTCTTTACACGCAATAAACAGTTGTTATATTTACAAAGTCGAGTACCATTATTTTCTACGACTGGAACAACCCTGCACCAACACACCTTATGTAGCTTTTGAATATTTTAACAGGCAGAAATGTGTTGCTGGAGTCAATGTTGAGACGCTTCTTCATCCCAGCGTAAAGTGAGACTCGACCTCGTACACCGAGGGTTTCGTACCCTCCCATTAAACCGCCTTAAAATTGGCTTTAAGACATTGCGTTTTGCCAAATTTCATGATTCCAGGTCAACGGGAACTACCATATAGGTTTTCGACCTAAAACCTATAGGGTACTTCCGGTTGACCTAGATTTTTCAATTTCGGTTAAAAGCAAGGTCTTACAGCAAAAGTAAAGGCAAAATTCCGAAAAATAAAAAAGTTAAATTTTGGTACTTACAAATTTAATTTTAAATCTAGTAGTCTATCTTGATATATTACTTTGATTTTGACTCGAAAAAAGTACCTACTACGTTTAATTGATTTTGTAAGTATCATGGAACTGCATCTTTACTTACTAGCTTACTACAAGTTCCAGCATATCATTTATAATGATCGCTCTATTACAGGAGGTAGATCAAGTTCTCAAGTTCAAATGCAAGGCACACACCTCTGATATTTCGGAAATAATATCTGCATATTAATGAATGCTCACGTAAACGTTGAAAGAAAACATCGTGAGGAAACCTGTACGCCTGAGAGAGCTTTTTCCAACATCGTGTGAAGTATGCCAACCTGCAGTAAACCAGCGTGGTGGACTTTAGCCTAACCCCTCTCAATCTAGAGGAGACCCGTGCCCAGTAGTGGGACAGTTGATGATGATGCTGATAGGGAGGCAAATTAAAGCAAAAAATATTTTTTCATTCAAAATGTTTAATATTTGCCAACATTAATAAAGTATTCCAAGACAAAGCATTAGATAGATAGATTAGAGCCATTACCACTGTCCTGTTAGGTTGTCGACACCAGCGCTTACTCTAGATGGTAGATGGAAATTCGATTGCTGATGTTGTCTACTATTTCGACGATTCAGCCAATTCGGGTTCGAGTTCTGGGAAGGACCATTGTGAGACCGACGCAAGTTTGTATAGTCTCGACCATGTAGATGGTCAAGTTCCACGGGATCTAGTAAATATCCGAGCTGCGGCACAAGTGGTACATAGGAGCGTTGATTCGAATTGATGCGATTCAATGGATTGGATAGCACAGTTTCCACCGCCATAACGATTGTTAGAATCGAGAATAGCTTCAACATAATTCTCTAACTTCAACTCGATAATGTACTAAACTGAATCGACTGTTCTACTATCCAATCCCTCCTCATAATGTTGGATGGCTTATATATTATGCAGAATATAATCGATTTGTTTTATTCGCATTTTTATCGATGCGACACAATCCGATTATAAAGTGTTGTTTTCTTTTTAATGGAGCACATAATTGTTTTATTTTGGTGGCTGCTGCATGCGGGTTCACTCGCTTCCCAAAAGGATTTACTATAACCCAGCTTCTAGACATCGTATCAAGTTGAAGTAAGCACTAAATTTTAAGTTAGACCTCCAGCAATACGACTGTGAAAACTGCATCCAGTTTCATGCAGTAGTTTTTGCGTGAGACGCATACAAACATATAGACAGACAGACAAAAATTCTATTAATTGTTGTTTTGGCTATTACTCTAATAAAGACCCCCATGTTGTTTTTTCTTCAATATCTTTAATGTAGGCATCATCGGCTAGTTACAATTTTATTATAAGTATAGATGCTTGTTTAGTAGGGTTTTTAAATCAAGGTCCTGAGTCAACACGATAAAAAGATAATTAGATAATTTAGATTTACGCGAAAACTTGTAAGTACCAAAATTTACTTTAATTTTCATCATTTTTTTGCAATATTAACCTATACCTTTTTATATGCTTTAAATAAATGTTATTGTTTCTACAGTGTTGCCACTGTATTAAGACCGTGAAACCGATTATCGCTAATAAGCATTCTAAATCATGTAATTTTTCGTGTCGTCATTCGTCTCGGCTTTAATACTCTGTGTAAACACAAAATTCATTTAGTTCACTGTCTCATTAGTCTTGCATTTGCAAGCAGAGATAATGAGCGATATTTGCTGGGTTTGATACCCAGGAGGAGCAAAGTTTTATCGGATTTTTGTATGAAGTTCTCAGTGTAGCAGCTCGGAGTTTGGATTTGTGATTCTATTAATTAGAGATGCACAAAAAATGCAATAATACTGCGAAAATGCACCATTATCATTGTCATATCAGCCAAAAGACGTCAACTGGTGAACAAAGGCCTAAGGCCTAGACCGGTCAAGCGTAAGCCTATCAAGAATATAGGCCTCCAAAATAGACTTCCACCAGGACCGGTTATACGCCACCTGAATCCAACTAAAATCCATGAATAATACGTGTTATTGAAGTACTTGTAGGTACTTAACCCCAATTCTCAATAACACCAACACTTTTGCCGCACCATTTCGCGATGAAAATAACCCTTACGTTGCTACCGAAGCCCATTATCGTTGCATGCCGGCGAAAACCTGAGGCGCGGCCGAATCTCGGCAATAAAGGCTAATACGATGAAAGTGCCAAATTATGTCGAGGGCTAAGGGGCGATCCAAAGGTGTTGTAATTATGTTTATTTTTTGGATTTTGTTTGGTTTTTAGGGTTAACGGTAATAGGCTCTCACCTTATTAAGTGTAACAAAACAATATCAAAACATATAATTTGCCATTGCTGGGCAGGGGTCTCCTCTCAGAATGAGAGGGATAAGACTATAGTCTACCTTCCAACTATACTCTTCCAACACCACGGGTATCACTCGCGTGTTGCCGACCCTGTAAATAAAGGAGGAATAGTTGGGCTGGCAGCATAGAAGACAAAAGCGTGATACTTATCCTATCTGCCAATACAATGCTTCCTAGGGGAGCTCTGGCGACCTTGCTCACCGTTAGGAATACAACATAGCATGGAGCTATGTTATTTGGGTAAGATTTTTTGAAAGGTGGAGGTACTTCCGCAATTAGGCAGCTCCAATTGTGAGTGGAATGTTTCGATTCCACCTCTCGATTTGAGACGTATAACTTGACAGTTAAATGGTCATATCACTAGACTATCACTGTCGCACACCTTTGCCTAAACATTCTGGGGTACAAACAAGCGTAGGTTAGAAGTTAGAACCTCTTTGTTGCAGCGGTTTTTTCAATTTGTTTTCGGTTTTGTTATTTCTTCTAGTGTAACAACACAAAATATTTTTTATATTTTCTCTGTAGTTTTCCCATTAACTCTAAGCATTGATATTTCGACGCGTTTTGTGCTCCATAACACGAAAATACGAACGACGAACGACATGATTTAAGTACCAAACAATTATATCTTCTATTATCCTTTATGCCTGAGGAAGATTTTGCTGAATTTTTTTCGCTATTCTTCCTTTTAAAGAAAGCTCTTTAACAAGACTGGCTCTAATTCCAAGAAGACGCCGACGCCCAATATTGTGACGGAAGCGGCCTGAATATCGTTCTTTTATGTATACTCGTATCTCTATACCAAAATTAATCGAAATTAGTTCAGCCGTTTAGATGTGAAAATGTGAGAAATCGTCAGACATAGTTCCTTCCACGTTTATAATCTAACCTAACCTAACCCAATGACAATTTATTTAGCATGAACATGTAAAAGCGTGGCTCATTACTGCCAAAGTGATACGACGCGTCGGCACATTACCAACTTCAATCGTAATTGAGTCAAACGCGTCAGAAAACACGTCATTTACGCGTCACTGCTTATTGGTTGAGTATACTGAGAAGCAGAAGGGTTAACCAGCTTTATTTAGGGAATCTGGTGTGCTTCATTATAGAACCGCATTCGTCAATGGTCATTAGAACAAGTTAGGGTTTGTAAAGTTAGGGCTTCTAAGAGTTAGCCTGGGCTACATAAGATCTTTTTTCGGATTGCATTGCGGGTTTTAATATTTTTGGACATTTAATATTTTTTGTTGCGAATTACTTAAATAGTAGATGTTGGGAAAAAAATAGCCAGGCTAAAGTGGGACTGGGCAGGCCATGTTGCTAGACTGCACCCAGACTGGTGGGCAAAAAATGTTTCCAACTGGACGCCTGATAGTGGACAACGCCGTCGAGGTCGGCCGCGACACAAATGCCGCGACAATCTCGATATGTTTGCGGTGCCAGCTTGGCCGGATATCGCACAAAATAGAGAGTTTGGAAGGAGAAAGGGGAGGCCTTTACCCAGCAGTGGGAAACAGATTAGGCTATTAAAAAAATTTTTTAGTGGGATTAGATAGATAGGTAAGTATGTATGTACATCTATCTAAAATTTTAATTTCCATTTCAAAATCCATTGTGCTAGACAAATACAAACTTCAGTTTCATTTATTGGTGATCTGTATGGATAATATTTTTTTATATTTTTAATATGTTTTGTTGTTTTTTTTTTGTAAAAAGCGGAGTGTTATAAGTTTAACGTGAGTATCCGTGTGTCTGTGTATCTGTGTATCTGCCTGTTGCATGGTAGCTTCCAAACGAACGGACCTATTTTGATTCCATTTTTTAGTTTGAAAGGTGGTTTGATCGAGAGTGTTCTTAGCTATGGTTTAAGAAAATTTGGCCAGTCGTTTGCAGATTATCATCTCTTTTCTAGTTCATGAAGGGTTGTGAGAAAATTCCACAGGGCTCATCGATTTGAAATTTGGTATCCTGTTACTTCACTGATATTGCAAGAACATGGTCACCAAGTAATGATGTTGCGAGGGTTTTTTAATTTTAAATTTAATGTTATTCTTTTCAATTGTGAGTAATCCTAACCATACGAGTACCAATTTCTTTGGTATTTTTCCTTCACAGTCTTCCAAAAAACCCGTGATTTACAGTACTTTAAATCGATGATAAACGCGCACGGTGATTATAACGACAGCAACTAACAACAGTGGTAAATTATGACACTGTTCTATTATATATGTTTTTAATTCTGACTCTAAACATGTCGTAAATTCTGGTGTTATGTGTGATACAAGTATCGGAAGGCAGCGGGTTGATCAGTTGTCTATTTTTTATCGACTCCAAAAAGGTTCTCAATAATTTGAATATATTTTTAGCTTTTTCTTCTTATCGAATCGACAGCAAATGGAAAAAGAAGATCAAAAGAAAATAAATTGAAATATATTAAACTAGATTGGCTAGTATTCCGCCACGTGCACGGCATTTTCAGTAGCGGTCATTAGGCCTTGATGTGTGCAATTTGTAAAATTAATAATCATACTTACATACATATTTTTACGCCTGTCTCCCATTGGGGTAGGCAGAGACTATATGTTTCCACTTGCTACGATCCTGGCACACCCCTTTCGCTTCATCCACGTTCATTAATCTCCTCGTGCATGATCGTCGGTTTAAGGTGCTTTTAACCTGACCTTTTTTGAGAACGTCCCCAATTTGATTGTGGTACGTTTGCCGAGGTCGGCCCCTTCCAACTCTTCCATCCGGATTTTGTCAATTGATTCGTCTTATTTTTTTGGTATGTATATTATACGATGTCTTTGCCAATTGATTACACGTCTGCCTTATCTTTGCGAAAGCAGGCGCGATGATAGGCTAAAAAGTTATTATGTTTTTTTTTTGTATCTTGAATGGCATTTTAGCCGTCCTCCCAAATGGAAAACGTTGGCAACTTTATACCCTCTGTAAAAGCTATACGAGTAAATTATAGCTTTACCATCTCTATTATTATCACGCTTGCACTACTGTGGAAAATCGCTTCAGCTTATAAACAGCGCCACCTAAAAATCAGCTTAAAGAAACAGTAAATAAACATTATTATTTCTCAATCTGACTTTTGTTGCGTTCAACTGTTTATAAGGGCAATCTTTCACTTATAACAGGCGATATAACTTTACTATAATATTAGACTGTGCCTTATAATTACTTGGTCTAATATTATTGAAGGAAATTATATTTCCTGTGTTTACAAAGCTGAGAAATGTGATTGCCGTTGTATAATAGTGTTATTATTGTTATTTATTTCTGGCAACAAACCCTATTAAAATATATAGTTATACATATAATCCTAAACTATTACGAGTAATAGTTAAATATATTTTTTTTTTAAACTTGCCCCACAAAAGGATTTTCTCTTGTATCGTGGGTGCGTTTACAAACACAAACTCTCACATACACGAACGCCCAGACCCGGTAGTACTACTAATATCTGCTATCTGTAGATCATACAAATATTTGCTCCGTGTGGGGATCGAACCCACAACACGTGGCGCAGAAGCCGATCTCTCAACCGCTACGCCAATCGTGTCGTCTTTTTGTTTGTAATCGCGTTTTCAAAAACGGCTTTTAGATGAAAGCACCTTACCCAACTGTGATCATGAACCGGCACGTGCGTAGGTACCTACTCTTAGGACACAATGCTCCTGCCGGACTGCGCCAGAAGGAAGGCTATGTTTTTTGCCTAAGACTTTTCTACAGACCTTACATCATTAAAGAGCATTAGCATGCGTTTATACTAAATATAATAAAAAAAAAATAACAATTTTAATGTCATTAAGTTATTTAATAGTAAAGGAAAAAAATCAATCGCGGGCAGGATTCGAACCTGCGTCTTCTGGTTTGATATACCAGACGCTCTGACCTCTAAGCCACCGCGAACCCCACCCGCATGATTGAAATTTTGCCTTCACATTCTGAATTTACGTCATAAGGTGACGTTTGGTGACATCTATGAGAGGCAAGTTACCTTACCTCTCATAGATGTCACCAAACCGTCTTCTGGTATATCAAACCAGAAGACGCAGGTTCGAATCCTGCCCGCGATTGAATTTTTTCCTTTACTATTAAATAACTTAATAATCTTAGCATGGAAAATGCAAAAAAATCACAAAAAGATAATTTTAATGTCATCTTCTGGAATTCTTACAGAGACTCGATATCCTCTGCTTATCCTTCGAAAATACAAGTGTAGGTTAATCATCTTAGTAATAACTACAGAAATCGGTAACCCTTTTTTGTTCCCGATAACATTGACCACACGTCATAATAGGTAACATGATACAAAGATCAAAGTTCCATTGAACTTTTAATAGCTTCGTAATAGATTTCCATTTGGCTCTGTAGTACAAAATACAATCTCGTCGACACAGATTCGATGAAAAAGGAATTAAGGCTTTCTTTACACTGGGCGACTGAATGTGGCGCCACATTAAGTTGCTTGATATGATAAATCGCTTATGATGATACAATATTAAATAATGTGAAATTTCGGTTAATATTCCATTTAATTGGATTGCGAAAGTGAGTTATAAAGTGCTTGCTTTATTGGTTCTACATAAAATCACCATTTTCGTTAAGTCAATAACTGGAAATTTGCGTCTTTTAATTATCAATATTACAAAGATTGCATTAAGTGAGGTTTGATTTGATATTAACTCGAACGTCACAAGAGTAAACCATTAACAGTATGATAGATATTCTATGAAATATGTTGCCATGTCAGGCAACAAAAAATCGTCCAGAAAGTTGACTATTGAGTATTCGGCCTTATCTCTTGAACTAAGAACATCACTTTGATTATTCAAGCGTGTTCTCTCGTCAATTTTACTCGTCGCTGACTTTTGATTCGCTCTCGTCTCAAATGTAACTGCCTGTTCACTTGTCGATGTAAAAATATCGAGTATGCATTATATCAAGCATATTTCGTATAAGGAAAAGTATAAGATCATACCTTTATATAATCAGTGAGTGTAATGAAATTTTCTGAAGTTGTTTATGAGTACAGATTTTAATATGATTTTTTTCATATCATATTTATAATGTCTCGTGAGTAGTGCATACGACAACCTACTGGCCCCGGAGAGCGCTAACAAAGCAAAACTTGTGGGCCGGCTTGGCTTGGAAATTCTGCTACAAGATAATGGTGGTAAATAGCAGGCGGCACACACACGCGTGCTTTTGAGTAAGATGTGAACCAAGAACGGATTGGATATATGGATTTTTATTATGAAGTCTCTGTATTATGCAACTTATGCAACAAATATTGCTTGCGCGATCCAGAATTCACTTCTTGATTGGTTTGTCTACACACCGTTGACGAAGCGGCGCGGGGCAACTAAGGCGGCGTGTGGGTGAAGGGGAGCCGGTGACCGCGGCGGCGCACGAGCAGCGGGCACTTCGAAATAATGTCACTAGCATTGTTCTCAATATACCTTATATACAGTCCACCATAGCTTTCTTCCCAATCACAGGAAGACCCCTACAGGTTCGTTAATTAGTATACAAGAAGCACGCTAAATGTTGCTACAAATTAAAGCATGAAGACGATCCAATATTTGTATGTACAGTCTGTCCGAATCTAATAGAATTATTTACACACTACACAAGTATCCAGGGTTATCACTTTCTTAACTCCAAGTAGAAAAAAATACACATTTTATCCACAAGTACGTACAAATCCCATACAATCTTGGTACAGGACATTTTACGATGGCAGTGCTATCCTTTTATATCCCAACCCTGATTGCCTCGCCCTAAGGGTACCGCCAGCAAATGAAATGGGGATACAAATTTATGAGTGTATTTTTTTTCGTTACAACCCCGAGGATTTTCATAAATGGTAACAAATCGGTATTTGTGTAATACGAATTGGATGTTTGTTTTTTGATCTCAAGATTTATATGCGATTTTTTTATAATTTGTCTTATAAAAGTAAAAGCTATTTAGATAAGCTTGTTTTATAGCCATATTTGAATAGATTTTGACTTATCACTAGTCTCTACTTACGTATTTTGAAGTAGATATTTGTGACTAGTTATAAAAAACATATTAGCATTTTATGATTGGGTATTGAATTTTTGATGCGCTCTGTCAGATCCATCACTAAAATAAATCAACACTGTTACTGTGTTACATCGTTGCTAACTGTACCTTCAACTAACTTTCCTCGGTTGCCGCTACAGCCGACATATTCAAGCAGAGAAATTGGGGTGCCTATTATTCTGTCTGTATATTGTATTGCATGTTATCAAATTAACACTCAGTTGGTACTCATTTTTATTGGCGTTTTAACATAACTTACCATCACGCCGTCCCCGCCGGGTTAGGCAGAGTTGTTCGCTACACACCTACAGTTGGCACGTTTAGATCCAATTTAATAGAGAACGTGCCCATTGCCATTAACCAGGCACTAATTATAATTCTGAGGTGCTACTGAGGATTTCATAGACTCACCCAATAACACTTTACTCGACCAGGTAATAGAACCAGGGATCTCTAGCGTAGCAGTTGGGACCACTTCACTAATAAGGGAAGTAGGTGGTATTTATATTTATGACAATAAGAAAGAAAGATAGAAAATGTGTTTATTGGCACAAAAAACATGGATATGTTATTACCTAGCATCTCACATCTCAGCATAATGTCTAGTGGCGGTATTTAATAAGAACTACCTGACGCTGGTTTTTAGCTCATAAGGTGAAACGGAATACATAGCAAGTACGGATGAAGATGAAAGAGTTGCAAAGGGCCGACCTCGGCGAACGTACAAGTACTACAACCAAATTGCGGACGTTCTCCAAAAAGGTCAGGTAAGGAACACCCTAACCCGACGACATGCATGAAGAGATTAATGAAAGTAGATGAAGCGAAAGGTTTGTGCAAGGATCGTAGTAAGTGGAAATCTATAGTCTCTGCCTGGCCCAATGGTAGACAGGCGTGAAGATATGTTTTTTTTTATGTGATAGGAGGGCAAACGAGCAGACGGATCGCCTGATGGTAAGCGATTACCGCCGCCCATAGACACCCGCAACACCAGAGGAGTCACGAGCGCGTTGCCGACCTTTTAAAAGGGAATTGGGCATCTGGTAACCCCACTCACTCGGCGAAACACAACGCAAGCGTTGTTTAACACCGGTTTTCTGTGAGGCCGTGATATCACTCCGGTCGAGCCGGCCCATTCGTGCCGAAGCATGGCTCTCCCACGTAATAAATGTATGTATATATGTAGTTATATAATGTGTTCCCCTAGCTTCCCCCTCTAGTCAAAATGGCACCATGTGTTTACGGATTAAGGTTCTGTTTACCCCAGAATAAATAATAAGCACGAGTTTCCTTCAACGAAACGTTCCTTAAAAATTTGAAGGTCAAATTTCGGAATTGAGAATAATAAAATCAGAAAGCCAATTTAGTTATCATTCATCCAAAATTTTCAACAAAAAGTAAGTGTAGTAAATACCAAATTGGATTACAAAACTAAATAAATAAAGTCAGACTACAAAACATCTACTGAAAGGCATATACAAGAACATATTTCAATATGGCGCTGCTATACGATTTTTAAAGAATTTAAATTGAAGATCACATAAAATGAATGGTGTTAATGACAGCATAAGTTAAGTACTTCTTATAATATCAGCTATCTGCCAGTGAAAGTCCCGTCAAAATCGGTCTAGCCGTTTCGAAACAAAAATACATAAAATATTTTAGATCAATTGATACTTTTTGCCGATGCTTTCAGCATTTAGTAAAAACATGTTATTTTGACATTACAAAAGACACTTCAATTTGTTTTTTTGCATAATTTAAATGGTGTATCATAAATATACATGCAGTATCTATAAAACATTTTAATTAAGATTTTGTATAGTAGGAGAAAATATATTGTTTGGTAATCATGTTGTCAAAAAATTTTCGGGCGATTACATGGCCTCACTACATAGTATAAAACAAAGTCGCTGTCGCTGTCTGTCCGTCCCTATATATGATTAAATCGTTAAAACTACACGACGGATTTTGAAGCGGTTTTTTTTAATAGATAGAGTGATTCAAGAGGAAGGTTTTAAGCTATTTAACATTACGCTACGGCTCTTAGGAATGGAGCAACGCGGGTGAAACCGCGGGCGAGCCGCTAGTATTAAAATAAAATACTAATTAATGTGAAACGCTGTATTTTATTTAGCACACTGTACCCAAGGTTCTTTCAGAAACATTTACATAGTAAATATGCATAACGCTGTTAACTTTTATTACAATTGTTATGGGGTCCATAGTAGGGGGTGTTTACGGCGGGGTTCTAATTGATGGGGTCGCTATCTGCCTCGTACGAGGAAAAAACATGCTCTTGAATGTTCTTCTAAGTGATTACTGCGTTTATGAATCGATGGGAGTTTGTTTTTTTGCTTTTTGGGAGTATGGTGTATGCAGGTAAACATTGTTTATTAAACCATCACGTTTATATTCCCCGAAGGGGTAGGCAGGCCATACACAACGTGTTAAAGAGATCGTATTTAGGTTGTGAGAATGGCATGATGCTATTTAGTATGTAGAGCGCTGTCTGTCTCTCTTAAAGAGATATCAATAATAAGTCATGGTGCGGCCTCTATATACCTACAGTTCGCCGTTATGAACCGGGTTACAAATTCAAGCGCCGAGCTGCTACAGCGAATTTCGTAGAAAATCCCAATAACACTGCTCGACCTGGGAATTGAACCCAGGACCTCTAAAGTAGCAGTCGCGCTTAAGACTATTAGACTAATGAGTCATGTTCACTAGTAAAATTTTTAGGTATGTATTGTAGTAAAGTATCTATACTCCATATTATAAATGGGAAAGTAACTCCGACCGTTAATCTATTTATTACGTTTCCACGCCTAAACCGCTGAAACAATTTTGATTTGTCCTTATAATTCATAATAAAGAATATATATTTTATTATAATTAGGTTACCGTTTGTCTTAAAATTGGGATGCAAATGAAACCGCGGGTAATAAATTGTTCGACTATATAAAAATACTATGATTGGACAGATTTTAGATGACAATGCAATATAAAATCTCTGTAACAAGCTGTGTCAGCAAACACAGGACACTGGCAACCTGTATCATATTTGCAGGAGATGCCCTTTGTCTGGCTTGTCCTATACCCGCTGATAAATTGAAACCGTTTCTCTGTAAATCACTCAATTCCAACAAACGTTTTGTCCGCCATTCTCATCGCCAAAAAAACAAAAACCTCTCAACAAATAAACTCTTTCGCCGCAAACTCTTTTATTTAAAAAAAAAAGAATTTCAAATTTAGAACAACATGTTTTTGTTTTTGTTGACGTCACAGCTTGAACGATTGACGGACAAACAGCGATCACAAAGAGCGAAATTAATTTTCAAGTCTGTGACCGCTGGCTGTGACGTGCAATTCATTATGTTATAGAAAACAGCGGATTGGTCCTGCGATACAGTGGAGGCGGGAGCGATTAATTGTTCTTGATGAATGGTTGCTGCGAGACGGAAAAATGGTCAGTGAATTTGAGTGACTTTTGTTATAATGAAGAACTTGTTTATGGTTGAATAAACAGTTTGTCATATTTTATTACATTAAGTGCATGGGATTAAATAGAACCAAAATGTTTTATAAGCAACTAGCGACCCGGCCGCGGTTTCACCCGCGTTGCCCCATTCCTAAGAGCCGTAGCGTAATGTTGAGTAGCTTAAAACCTTTCTCTTGAATCACTCTATCTATTAAAAGAAACCCGCTTCAAAATCCGTTGCGTAGTTTTAAAGATTTAAGCATACATAGGGACGGACAGACAGCGACAGAGACTGTTTTATACTATATAGTCATAGTGATAGTGATAGTCGCCCTCTTAAGTTACACAAACACCTAGATTAGGAACTACTAAAGGAAGCTATTAAAACTATTTTGATTTGTGATTACTGTTACGTCATAGGTTACTGGAACCAGCTAAAGATTCGGGTTCTGGCTTGAAGGATAATGTAGCCAGTCAAATTATTCGACAAATGAGACCTAATAACTGTGCGAGTGATATCACTGGAACGGAAATGCTTGTTTGTCATCTTAGTATGTACAATTTAAAAATCTATGCTTTTGTCATTCAATATATATTAAAAAAATCGGCTTTGAGTTGATCCACATACCTTAGGACCACTCTGGTCTCATACTGTGCGATTCCAGAGGAATTTCCTCCCATACACACTCAGGTTGTGGAATCGACTCCCCGCCGAGGTTTTCCCAAAGGACTATAGCATGGATTTCTTTAAAAAGGGTGTGAAAAGCTTTTTAAAGGGTCGGCAACGCGCGAGTGATAGATACCCCTGGTGTTGCAAACGTCCATAGGCTACGCAATGACGCACCTTTTCATATGCCGTTTGAGCATATCTTTGAACCTGAGGAGTTGTCCACCGTGCTTTCAATTGCCTTCCTCAAGTTCAGAGTAGAAGATGCGCTTCGCTACTCTCTGTTCTGACATCCTGTACATGTGACCGCACCACGAAAGGAATATAAGGAAAAATAGATCAAATTATGCACCAAGAACCATAAACTTCTATAGTTTCCTTAATCTGTGGCTCTGGTAGATTGCCATGCCTGTTGTGTTGCCAGCTCCCATTTTTCGTTTTTCTTTTTTTGCGCAACCTTTTGCTACTTTTAAGTTATCTATGATTGTACAGTTGCATTTTGATTTGTTGTGTGTCATAAGGGCGAAAATAAAAACTTTTTCTTTCTCTTCTTTTCATACCATCACGTTCGTATTCCCCGAAGGGTAAGGTAGAGGCGTACTAATGTACACAGTTCGTCGGTATGTTTAGGCCCCATGTAATAGGGACCTATTGCCATTAACCGGACACAGACAGATTCCAAACACCTCCTTCCAAATTCATAGAAAAACTCAATAATACTTTGCTCGACCTGGGAATCGAACCCGAGACCTCTAGCGTAGCAGTCGCGCTCAGAACCATTGGGCCAGTTTATGTAATCTTAAGAGAATAATACAGTATCTTGTAAAAAAAATCTCATTTAATTCTTCAAAAAAGAAATTCTCATTTAATTCTTCTTGGATTTGTATTTGCTGTTGATACAAGACGAAAAAAAATTAACATAACATACCATCACGCCTGTACTCCCCGAAGGGTTAGGCAAAGGCGTACTAATGTACAGCCACAGTTCGCCTGGTGTGTTTAGGTCCTATGTGGAACGTGGTGTGTGTCCTATGGGGGTGAGCCTATTGCCATTAACCGGGCACAAATCCAGACTCCCAGCTGCTACTGAGAATTTCATAGAAAAACTCAATGACACTGCTTGACCTGGGGATCAAACCCAGGACCTTTAGCGTAGGAGTCGCGCTTGGGACCACTAGACTAATGAGGCAGTCATTAATTAATTCCTGCATATATCTTCCTTCTTTTTTCGACGCAAATCCGCACTTCCTTTGCCTTAAAGTCGGAGCCATAGAACTCGTATCGAAAGACCAGAATAACCCTCCAAAACCGTTTAAAACGACAAGAGGACTAACAACTTTATTAAAGTCATAGCCTCAAAAAGGCTGCCAGATTTTATTATTTAATATACCGAATAAACGCGAACTTACACGAGTTGGTACGTCGGTACTGTGTCGTCCCTCGTCAACCCTGCCGGGGCCGGCTTAACTTTGTTTTGCCAATAAATTTGTATGCAGCCTCGGGCCGTCTGCCCGTCCTTATTAGACAACAGTAAATATAACTGGGCTAGGATTATTTTGATACAAACTGGCTCACAGATAATGGTTGGAATGTGATTTATTTTAGATTGAGAGGGTTATCTAGTTATATTATTCATATGCAAAATGGACTTAAATTTTGACCAATTTACTATATATTCAATTTACACATATTCTCTGAAGTGTTAGGCAGAAGAGTGTGCTGGTATATCTTATTTAATAGGGCGGGTCTATTGCCATCAACTGGGCAAGTTAAAGTTCAAGTTAAAATGTTTTTAATTCAAATAAGCTTTTACAAGCGCTTTTATGAAACGTTATTGAGTCTAGTTCCAAAAATTTGATCCTATGGAGAAGAAACCGGCAAGAAACTCCATGGACATTCTTTTAAAGTAAGAGGTATTACATTCTTCAGATACAATAGTACGAACAGGATGTGTGGACATTGAAGGTTAATGTCCAAGTTGGGCCGAAGTCGAAGGATCCCAGCATTAGAGAACTCGTCATTATAAAAAAATAAAAAAAGACGTGTGGCACTCGGAGACTGCCGCGGTAAAGCTATTGCATAGCGTTTTTTATCAACTTATGTAATACAACCAATGCCACCTAAAGGCGGGTTGCTGAACTAAAGAGCGTGTTAGGTTTTTTTCGTTACGGAATTTCTGAATTCGGTCCCCACGCTCAAGGCCCGCGATAGAAGCTATGCAATAGCTTAATAAACTATATGGAAGACACACATCATCTATCTAAATATATATAAAACTCAAAGGACTGACTGACATAGTGATCTATCAACGCACAGCCCAAACCACTGGAGAGATCGGGCTGAAATTTGGCATGCAGGTAGATGTTATGACGTAGGCATCCGCTAAAAAAGGATTTTGATAAATTCTACCCCCAAGGGGATATAATAGGGGATTAAAGTTCATATGGAACAAAGTAACTATTCCACGCGGACGATGTCGCGGGCAAAAAGCTAGTCAAAGTATAAAGCTAGGTGTCCACTTACACATGCACGAATCCAAACTTCGAGCAGGTACTAAGAATGGCAAAGAAAAACCCAATAAATCTTTGCTCGACCTGGGAAACCTAGGACCTACAGCGTGAAGTCGTGCTTACGAGCACTGGCAAAAAGAGGCAGTTCTACAGCTGTAGATATAATTTAACCAACAATAAAATTAATTAAAGTTCGCTAATACAACAAAACAATTAACCCAATATGCAAATAAGGTACTACCTACTTACTCTTTCCCCCGTTGAAAAAACAATCATAAATCAAATATCATAAAACTTAATGGGTCATAACGAAATCCCTGTCCCTCAACACTTGAGTCCGACATTTTTACATTTCGCCCCCGTACCTAATTACAAAAATTAATTCATTTATTCCTTCCGATAATTAGTATTCGAGCCCCGCTCCGAACATCTGGGCCTTTATTAATGTCGCCCGGGGATACGGGATCGGCGGGATCGAGACGGGATTCGTGTAACGTCATTTGTCTGGATACATTCCGTGTTAATTCGTAATTTCCCCGAAATAAGGTCTGATGTGGCGCTAATGGATAACATTTTCGTCAAACTGCTGCGTTTTATTTATTTTCCTGCTGCTTTGTTGTGTGAATCGGCCATTGTACGCACACATTTATAGTACCTGTGTGCATTATTTAAATTATTATTCAGACGGATCGCTTTATGCTTGAAGAGGTAAGTTTGAATGTTCAATGAATTGTAATGAATGCATGATCAAACATTTATAAGGATTTTAAAAGCTTTCATAATAAAGCACAGACACTAATGCAGAATAATTTGAGCATGGTTTGTGTTAAGCTATTGCATAGCTTCTATCGCGGGCCTTGAGCGTGGGGACCGAATCCAGAAATTCCGTAACGAAAAAAACCTAACACGCTTGTCTCTTTAGTTCAGCAACCCGCCTTTAGGTGGCATTGGTTGTATTACATAAGTTGATAAAAAACGCTATGCAATAGCTTTACCGCGGCAGTCCCCGAGTGCCACATGTCATTTTTTTTTTTATTCGAATCTTACATTAAAGTAAATTTTTAACAAACAATGTATGAACGTAAACTTTTTCACGGGAAAATCCCTTAAAACATACAAACACGCATCACTAAGGATTGCAACGACAGCCAAAAAAACCTTAATCATGCGAGACACGTCCACTGCGGCCATTTTGTCAGCCATTTTTCTTTTTGCCCGTCCGCTCGCCACCTGTCAACTGCTTGACCCTTGCATTTGTCACTCGGCGGTATTCGGCCAACATCGCGACGGTTCGGTTGTTTTCGTAATTTATAAGCTTTTTTTTAGGTAACCCGAATGATTATTCTCGTCCTGTGGGTCGTGATGTGTCGAGTTTTTTTAGATTACAATGTCGGTTTGCGGTTCTCTAGAATTTATTTTGTGATATTTTAAAAAACATTTCTTTCCGACTTTAATACAATAAATACAAGCGTAATAAAAATAACTCCCTCCTTAATAAATACAAAAATAAAAGTTTATAATTGCAAATACCTAAGGAATGAAGAGAGAGAAATTAAAAGAAGCCATTATGTTGGATCTAGCTGTTGCCCGCGGATCACTAGCATCCTAAACTACTTTTTGCGACAAAAGGATGGAAGGAGGATTCCTTAGGATGCTATCTTTCATCTTGCCAAATTTTAACGAAATCTGTTCAGCAGTTGAGGCGTTAAAAGGTATCAAACAAAGTTACGTACTTCGGAGTTTATTGTAAGGCACTCAACTAAATAAAATAGCATCGGCAACTCTTCTAGTGCTGCAGGTGTCCATGGGTGACGACCGAACTTTGCAGGGGCCGTACTATAACGTATTAACGCCACCAGTTTTACGTTGTGAGAAAGAAATGCCGCTCTACATATTAAATAGCCTCATCTCTTTCTTACAACCTAAAAATGATGGCGTTATCACGTCATAATATGGCCCCTGTAGCCTTAGCACGAACAACTTGCGAAAAAGTATTCGTATCGTCATGGAGACCAATTTGTATGAGATTCGATACGAATACTTTTTCGCAAGTTGTTCGTGCTAAGGCTAACTGATCAGTGAAGTACTTAGCCACAAGCCCCCCTAGTTTCATACCTCACGTTTAATTTTTTACGTTTCATATACCTACATTCCGATAATATTTTGTAAACCGAAATTTTATCGTAATATTATCCTGTTGTTCACATCGCTGCCAACCCTATTTCCATAGGGGCTTGTCACACGGAATTGGATTGTCAACTTAGGATTACATAACTTGTAACAGCCATTGATAACTTGATTAATATCTTGGGTATTGATACGAGTATTTTGCCAGGAGATCCTAAATGGTTCCTTTGAATATTGTAAGGATTTGCGTGAAGGTAAAATTGTATTTAATGAATTTAATGTATCTATAAAATGTGAAATGCTGTGTATTTGTATGGATAGAAAGTATAATGTGAATGGACTGCCTCATTAGTCTAGTGGTCCCAAGCGCGACTGCTACGCTAGAGGTCCTGGGTTCGACCCCCAGATCGAGCAGTGTTATTGGGTTTTTCTATGAAATTCTCAGTAGCAGCTCGGACTTTGGATTTGTGCCTGGTTAATGGCAATAGGCTCGCCCCCTATTACATAGGACCTAAACATACCGGCGAACTGTGGGTGTACATTAGTACGCCTCTGCCTAACCGTTCGGGGAATACATGCGTGATGGTATGTTATGTAATATTGTTTTAATAGAATATCGATTTTCATTTATGGGCGACTGCTGCTCTAGAGGTTCTGGGTTTGATTCCCAGGTCGAGCAATTTTTTTTTAAAACCTTATTAGGTTAAAAAAAAACAGTAGCAGCTCCTGAGCTCCCGAGCTCCTGAGGTCCTGGCGACCTCGTGCCACTCATTCTTAGGTACCTACACGAAACTTGGGCAGATCCTTTGAAAATGCAATAGGCATCCGTTAAGAAAAGATAAAAAGATTTTTGGAATTGCGAGGTTGGAAAAAACTAAATCAATGTGGCTAACACCGCGTGACACAGCTAGTTTAAAAATAAATGCGATGAAAGGAAAGTAGTTGGAACGAACACTTTTTTCCGGATTTCCGAGTTTTATTGTTTTTTCCGCTCACCGCAGTTGGTTCTTTTTTCAGAATAGCGAACTGGATAAAATGAAATAAAAAACCTCTGAAAAAAGAATTGTTGACTTTGCAGCGTGGTAGGGTGGATTCTGATAAAGCGTCATGTACCAACTCTTTAGTTGCTTAGACGCATTGCACTTAAAATATAAATACATACTATAAAACCCGAAGGATTAGGCAAAAAGGTCAGGTCAGTACTCGCAACCGGCGCGTATGTATGAGAAATGTGGAAGCAGCAAAAGAAGTATGCACGAATCCTACCAAATGTCGGTC
Source organism: Acronicta aceris (assembly GCA_910591435.1). Classification (NCBI taxonomy): domain Eukaryota; kingdom Metazoa; phylum Arthropoda; class Insecta; order Lepidoptera; family Noctuidae; genus Acronicta; species Acronicta aceris. The sequence continues at coordinate 1,397,017 of OU342781.1, read as the reverse complement.
TATAGTTTCTGCCTACCCCTGTGGGAGAGAGGCGTGTATGATTAAGCATTCCTTATTTGCCCTCAAAAGGAGAAAAGATAGAGATAACTATAAATATTTGACAGATTGGCAAGCGTGTGTTTACTTACCTCATGGTCGGGCTAGAGTAAGCTAGAATCAATCTCAGAGACGATAAATCTCTACAACAATCCTAGTTCTCAGACCTACCTACTTCACATAGAAGAACACATACCATACATCATTCGCTTCGATCGTCCATATATCACGAACAATCTTAGTACACATCACTAATTGTTCCCAGGCCATTGTGCCAAGCTACGCGCCCATGAATTATGGCCCATTATTGGGTGTTTGGCTGGCCAGTGCCAATTCTGGGACAGGTATAGCAAATACAGGGTTGAACAATGATCGTGTTGTCATACAAAGGTGATTCTATATTAATTGAAATTTGATTTGAGTTATTATAAAGATGTATGTAGATGTATTGATGGAACAGGATACAGAGAAATCCATATTGGGAAAAGTATTTTATCCTTATTATTATTATAAACATGAAAGTTTGTGAGTATGGATGTATGGATGTTTGTTACTCTTTCACGCCAGAACGACTCAACGAATCTGGATGAAATTTGGCACAGAGATAGATTCTAGTCTGGAATAACACATAGGCTTTTTATCCAGGTCGAACGCAATTCTGAACTCCACGCAGACAAAGTCGCGGGCAGAAGATCTATACTCAATACTCAATTCGTTTATTGCATTTAAGCTAGTCCTACCATAAATGTAAATGTGAGAACGATGATACATAATTGCCGTCTATCTAGAACCATTTAAAGACCTTGCTTGCTGTCTAGATTTATTCTGAGATGTGTCCACTTAAACCTCTGAAGACGTTGCCCTGCATTGTGATACTAATATACTATTGTAAATTGATCGAACAAAAAAGAAAGTTCTATAATTTTAAATCTATCAGCTACTGTGCAATTAGTTTGTGGGTGGGTGAAGGTTTTCTCATTCAAGCATTGGTTTCGGGTGTTGTACGAATGCTATGACAATAATTAGTGGTATATATAGCTCCTAGCTAACCCCTAGCAAAAGCAGTTTATCCTTATTGCTCAGTAATAAGGTTCCGGAAATTTTATGTAAAAAATACAGATATTCAGCCGTATATTACATTAGAAGTCGATACCAACGTAGGTAACTGGAATAAGATTATTGAGCTTGCAAACGAAGCCGTATGTAAAAGCTAACTATCAGAAATTCTGTATTGAAAATCCAGTAAAAACAGATTCTACTATGATTCGAATTCTACCGAATTCCATACTGCACGCGTTCCTTTCGTAGTCATTGTTTCAATCGGAACAATTATTCGCACTAGGGCGACCAAGCGTTAGCAATTAACGAGATCAGTTCCGGACAGTGATCGGTAATACTCCTTTGATTGTCCGAGCGCTTCGTCCGCGGACAATCCAATTTTATGGACGCCAAGTCCCATTGTGTGTTTGTCCGATAGACTCGCTGTATTTCATTTGTCTTGAAATTTGTGGTTATTTATTGGTCACATTAGTTCTGTGATTGGTATGTTTGTTTTATGAGTACATTAATAATGTTTCGGGTTCAAATTATGACGTGGAATTTAATGCAGTATGTCAGTTTGCTTACGAGATAATCCTAATGCAATAATGTTAACGGTCTAAACTCAAATTACAATTCAATGGATTGTCAAAATTTTATTACCCACTTTAAAACTTATCAGAATATACGATCACGCCTATGTTAAGGTTAGGCAGAAGTGTACTAATCTACACCGACAGTTCGCAGGTATGTTTAGTTCCTATAATAGGGGGCGAGCCTTTAACTAAGCACAAATTCTAACTCCGATCGATTGCTCGATCTGGGAATTGAACTAAGGAACTTAAGCGTAGCAGTAGTGATTACGACCACTAGACTTATCAGCAGCATTAGAGGCAGTCAGCAGACCGATGACTGCCATGGCATAATAATAATAGTTATGTTTAATTATTATTATTATAAAATTTTCTTTATTCAAGTACGAGTAACAAGGACTCACTGTTTTAGTAAACTGTCTTAATAAGACAACGTTGCGGTCTGAAAGATAATGTAGTGACACGTATTGAAAAGAATATGCTGAGATGGTTTGGACATGTTGAAAGAATGAATGAAAGACTATCGAAAAGAATTTATAAGGCCAATGTCAGCGGCAGTGTCGGTAGAGGTCGCCTTAGAAGGACATACGCCGATCTAATGCCAAATGCCAAATCCTTTAAAAAGGTCAAGTGCGTGGCACTCGCAACCGGCGCGTATGTATGAGAAGATCTATGAATGTGGAAGAAGCAAAAAAAAGTATGCAAGAATCTTAGCAAGTGGCGGTCTATAGTTTCTGCCTACCCCTGTGGGAGAAACGCGTGAGTGTATGAATGTATATTAAAAAACTTGCTGCGAATCAAACACTTAAACTCAAGTTGATGAACAAAATAGTGATGGTAGCATCACATCAGGTATAGTTAATGGTTTTACAAAATTCTCTACTGGCAAAAACAGCCCCCTTATTGCGGCTATTACGGCCACTGTCCACAACATAATAGGACAATCATCCAATTACGACCAAATTATTTAACAAAAGACGTTAATTAACCCCGAACCGCTAATTAGACCCTAATGTTTGTAAAATTAAATTAAACATGTAGTTTAATTGACTTTTCTTCGGAGAGCAAAAAATTGAATTTCCGCAAAATTAATTTTAATCACCCCTCAATTACGTGGGAGGGTGTTTTTGGAGGGCGGTTCGACCAAACTGTAATTGCCTTTTTTGCGGTCTTCTCTCGAGGAGTTTGGGTTGAACATAAAAAAAACGATTATTTATTTTTAAAAAATTCAGAAGTTCCTTGAGGCACTCCTTTATTTGAGATTGACATTATCAAAGGCTTTTCGTAAATCCTAACTAAAATTTTATACTTTTTCGGTATTAACTTCGTTTTGTTGTAATAAGGGAAGATCGTAATTAAGAAATATCTGAGCTGATCGGTGAATCTGCAAGTTAAAACTGCGCTTTCCACGGTTATTCATTGGATGGGTGACATTTCTAAACTACTCAGCTGGTAGTAGCTGAATAGAAGTTGGTTCCGGTCGTCATACGAAGACTAGTTAATGATAGTTGAACCTCGAAAGCTCGACAACTAGTTTAAGCTTTGGATACCGATTTTTCTCAGTAATTCATTTTTAAGCTATTGCATAGCTTCTATCGCGGGCCTTGAGCGTGGGGACCGAATCCAGAAATTCCGTAACGAAAATAACCTAACACGCTTGTCTCTTTAGTTCAGCAGCCCGCCTTTAGGTGGCATTGGTTGTATTACATAAGTTGATAAAAAACGCTATGCAATAGCTTTACCGCGGCAGTCCCCGAGTGCCACACGTCTTTTTTTATTTTATTTATATGTTTATTTTTATTTATTTTTTATTTATTTTTTTAAAAAGAAACGGTGCCCCACACTAGGATTTTCTCCTGTATCGTGGGTGCGTTTACAAACACAAATTCTCACATGCACAAACGCCCAGACCCGGAACAACTACCTGTAGATCGTACAAATATTTGCTCCGTGTGGGGATCGAACCCACAACACGTGGCGCAGAAGCCGATCGCTCAACCGCTACGCCAATCGTGTCGTCGTATTTGTACATACTATCACGCCTGTATTCTTTGAAGGTATAGGCAGAGGCGTATGCCAACAGTTCGTCGGTATTTACGTCCCATGTAATAGTAGGCGAGGCTATTGCCATTAACCGAGCACAGATTCAAACTCCGAGCTGCTACTGAGAAGCGCATGGAAAACCCCAATAACAGTTTGATCGACTTGGGCATCGTACCCAAGACCTCTACTCTAAAGTAATGAAGCAATTAGCTTTATATTAAGTTCCTAGTAAATTTAGGTTTTAAAATTTGTATTTGCGGGATTAGAGTTATAGTGTTAATTCTATTAACTTTATTTAAAAATTTGTGGGTGAAAACTGGCTTAATTGGAACCTGGTAGTTTACATTCATATTAATCCCACCATACCACTTACATCTGATTTTTAACCGATTTCGATTTGTAAATAAAAAGTACAATATTATGGCTTTATTCATAACTAGCTTCTGCCCGCTTTTGTGTTTGGCTTTGTCTGCGTGGACTTTAGGTTGGGTCCGACCTGGATAAAAAGTAGCCTATGTGTTATTCCAGACTATAATCTATCGCTGTGCCAAATTTTATCCAGATCCGTTCTGCCGTTTTGGCGTGAAAGAGTTAACAAACATCCATACATACAAACTTTCGCGTTAATAATATTAGTAAAGGATGTGATTAGATTAGAAAGCCGTGAATTTATTTTATTTTATACAGCCATTTTATAACAAAGTAATGGTCCGCATATTCGACAAGTTGTAATCAATTTAATACGCAAATGATTTAGATCAACACGAGGTGATATTACTGCTTCTTACACCAATGCGAAATATAAAACTTGATCAACATGCTTCTTCCCAAAACTGAATTACTCCAAAAACGGATCAGTACCAACGGAGATACAATTATGCGTCATTCAACGAACTGTGACAATCTTGCTCAAGAGTTCGCTTCGGTGTGACGGAGGTCACCGTAATTTGTAATTCGAACTTCGTTTCGGCTAAAGAGGTCTCTATTTGGACGGTGGACCGACATTAGGGGTGTTATCAAATGCCCCTTTCTCACCAAAATGACCCACATTTGCGATGGAAAATAATTAGAGCACGTTTATGGCAGCCTTTTGCAGACGACATATTTTGGGGTAGTTTAGGTACCGAATACCGATGCTTATTTTTTTTCTTGATAAGTTTGTTTTTCAAAATTTGATAAAATAAAGAGTTCAAAGTTTGACTAGTTTCTACACTTGACTCTAAAAAAATTAGCATTTTAAAGCTTACTATACTTACTTATATCGCAAACGGCTTCCTGAATAGAAACATGTTTTTCACATACCCGCAATATTTTTGAAGGACCTATCCAATAACACCGCACACTATGGGATTGACGAGAAAAAAAAACACTCCAACTTCGTTAACCATAATTTTGTTTTTAACTTTAGAAACCACTATGTCAGCGTGTTTTATAAATGTATAGCTTTGCCAAATTACAGCTTTCTAGCTAATCAGTGTTCTTATCTTTATAGAGTTTCATGCCGGGTCTTCTCCACAACACCCCAGTTTTGGAAACGCAACTAGTTTCGACTTTTCAAAAGTAATGAGAGCCATGCTTCGGCACGAATGTACCGCCTCGACCGGAATGATACCATGGCCTAACAGAAATCCGGCGTTAAACAACGCCTACGTTGTGTTTCGCCGAGTGAGTGAGGTTACCGGAGGCCCAATCCCCTTTTAAAAGGTCGGCAACGCACTCGTGACTCCTCTGGTGTTGCGGGTATCCATGGGCGGCGATCATCGCTTACCATCACAGGCGATCCGTCTGCTCGTTTGCCCTCCGTACCCATATAAAAAACTTGAGAGGTGTCAAGGGACACCCGGATGGAACGAAGTTCCTCAGACCTCATTAAGTCAGCTTTGTTTGGGGATGAACTCAAATCGCAAGAAGTAAAACCAAATCGACCGTTGAACTAATGGTTTATTGGAACTTGACCTTCTTTTACAGTTTTAGTTCATTTTAACTCAATATATAAATTTTGTACTGCGGCGGTCATTGAACGGCGGAGAATCTTAACACCGCCGTTCAGATTATGACGTCAACAGTACAGTGCCATCTATTAGACAAAATGCGTACTACAAAAAGTGTCGTGACAACTTTTCGTAAGAATTTTTTCCGTCTAGCCCCCTTTCACAACGCGCGATAAGGAACTTCGTTCCAAATATATTTTAGTCTTATTTAAATAAAACATTTCACTTTGACTTCGAGCCTTTGAGCTAAGCAGGAGAGACGGACGCGGTGAACCTATAGGTTCCTTGTTTACGGATTCATAGAAAGACTCGAACATGGCTTACAAACTATATCAGCGTGAGTGCATTCCTTGTAACCGCATAATACACGCTTCACCACGGGAATGTGGTAGCGGTCTGTGGCTTGTGGTCATCGCCGCGGTTTATTGTGCTAAAGGGTGTTCTAATATTAATACCGAAAATAGTTTATTAATTTGGTTAAAAGTTAAACATACAGCTATAAAAAAAACTAACTGCCTGTATGGTTCTGAGCGAGACTGCTACGTTGATCCTGGAGTCCCAGGTCGAGTTATTATTGGGTTTTTCTATGAAATTCTCGGTAGCAGCTCGGAGTTCGTATTTGTATCCGATTATTGGCAATAGGCTTCTTTTACATGGGACCTATGTCTATGTGTATATATGTATATCTCTTAGGATCTCTTTGGGGATTTTTTTTGCATAGTTTACGAGTATCCAACCCGGCCATGTCCAAGAATTTACCTATTAAGATATTCAATAGGTCTACGTCAATAGGCTTTTGAAACAATAGTTAATAATCTTCTTTCCGGAATTATTTCTTCTTTTAAACATTATACATAGGTGCTATTTGTACTCTCTCTGTAACTCTCGTACTCTTTCAAAAACATTTATTGAATATTTTTTGAACCCATATATTTTAAATTCAAAAGGATCAAACACGGCAACTGGCGGTATTAAAAAAAAATAGATTCAGAAATAAAAAAGGATAAAGAACATACGGGCGTATGCAACTCCAATAAAAAGCTAGCCACCATAGTGAAAGGTAACTGTTTGAATAGGTTTAGCATTCGGGCAGATCACAATTCGTTTTCACGAATATTTTTTTGAATTTTCGAGGGCCTTGTTACTAAATCCATATATTATTATATATTCAAGCTTTTTCCTGTATTATATATTTTTTTAAATATATATTACGCAGAAACTACAGAATGCCACTTTCTACGATTCTTGCATACCGCTCTTACATCTTTCACATTCATACATCTTGTTATACACACGCGCCGGTGTTTCCTTGAAGGGATAGACAGAGGCGTACACCAAATGTTCGCCGGTATTTAGGTCCCATGTAATAGGGGGCGAGACTGCTGCCATTAACCGGGCATAAATTCCAAACTCCGAGCTGCTACTGAGAATTTCATAGAAAAACTCAATAACACTTTGCTCGACCTGGGAATCGAACCCAGGACCTGTAGCGTAGCAGTTGTGCTCAGAACCACTAGGCTAATGAGGCAGAAATAAATGTAATGAATTAAACCGTGTTCAAATGTTACCAATCGCTTATACACACTTAATAGACTAAGGTTAATCGCAGCTTTATTTCTTTTTCAGATAATCGGGCGTTTAAGTGAGGATTAAATGTAAGTATTACAGTTAAGTAGCGGATTTGCTCGGAAACAGTGGCTTCTACGAGTACATTTTATCAGCGGCTTTTGAATTGGCTAAGTGGTATTTAGTGTCATTTTAGCCAATATCTATACATATAAAATCCTTTGTCCTGTATGACTGACTGACGAATCAACGCACAGCCTAAACCGCTGATCGTAGAGACCTGAAACTTGGAGGGTGAGTTCTTTGTATGACGTAGGCATCCCATAAGAAATGATTTTCCGAAATTCTACCCCTAAGGTGGTGAAAATTTGTATGAAAGTCCGTCATTTTTTAGCGGGTGAACCGCGGAGTACGGCTAGTAGCTACTATGAAAATAATGGATTTGATTACCCTAGTATATTTTTATATGCGAATTCAAATAACAAATCGATTAAAAGGGATAATTATGTTATATGTATATCATACTTAATCGATTTCTTATTTGTTGAAAAATAATGATCAGTCAAAACTATTTAAAAAAAAATGACGTGTGGCACTCGGGGACTGCCGTGGTAAAGCTATTGCATAGCGTTGTTTATCAACTTATGTAATACAACCAATGCCACCTAAAGGCGGGTTGCTGAACTAAAGAGACAAGCGTGATATTTCAAAAAGTCATTAAAAGTTTTGGTATTTATCGATAGATGGAAAAACTAAAAAGTATCACCGCTGTGCCGGTCGGAGTGGGGGGTGTTAGGTCTTTTTCGTTACGGAATTTCTGGATTCGGTCCCCACGCTCAAGGCCCGCGATAGAAGCTATGCAATAGCTTAAAAGCATTCGATTTTTATAATCGATTTCTTATATTATCTTGCCTTGTGTTAATGTCTTGCAGCTCGCGCGAGTCTAAATGAGCCATACTTTAAATGAATAAATGTATCATTACATATGATCAAATTATCAACAACATTTTAGCGCAGTTGATAACACATTAACATTACACATTTAAATCAAATTAACCAACCAAAATTCGACTCCGCGTAATTCACAACACTGATCTAACTAACTTTAAATATACAAATCCAATTTGTGATAGCTACGGATGTTCAAATGGCAAGCTAGGGAGCCACCATTAATATTTCATAGACTGTCTCAGGATTCATTAGCTGTGTGCTGAAATTTTAATGCGAGCGACGTTGTAGCCTTGTTACCACTCTGTCAATAGTTTTGCTGTCGAATGGAACGTATATTAAAGTGTTGGAAGGTATTATAATCATCATTCTGTGAGTAGAAGCTCGTTGCTTAGTGGTAAGATCTAATGAATAGGCTAATTGACGTGGGAGAGCCATGCACGAATGGGCCGGCTCGACCGGAGTGATACCACGGCCTCACAGAATACCGGCGTCAAACAACGGTTACGTTGTGTTTCGCCGAGTGAGTGAGGGTACCGGAGGCCCAATCCCGTTTTAAAAGGCCGGCAACGCACTTGTGTCTCGTCTGGTGTTGCGGGTGTCCATGGGCGGCGGTAATCGCTTACCGTCAGGCGATCCGTCTGCTCGTTTGTGCCATAAAAAAAAATTGATTGGATATTTTTTTATATCCTCATGAAAAAGTAGACCATCAATAACGGCGATCAACAAAAACATCATTGAAATCGGTTCAAAAATAAAAAAGTTCAGTTGTACAAAAGGCGACAGACCACAATTAGGCAGAACAACTCATCTTTTTTTCACGAATAAGTTTTATAGGGAAAATGTAGATGACAAAATGGGCATCCCTGTATTATTTACCTTCTCATTTCTTCACTTGCAGCTCATTCCGAGACATCTCTCGTTTCGCACTTAAGTGGAGTTGTAATCTAGCTAGTTATGTGCGAGGTGGAGTGACCCAGTGCGCTCGCTCGACACAACTCGTGAGACGGTCATTACGCGACTACTGTGGGGCCATAGAGGCAGCGAGTAGTAAAGAGAGAGAGGGGTATTTGTTGAGTTAATAGTCAGCGTCTAGCGATAATGTATGAATGATTAGGTGTTCCCCGCTCGATATAATTACGAGTATGTAGCTCGTGAGAAGATTTTTATGTTGTACTAGCTTTTGCCAGCGACTTCGTCCGCGTGGAATAGTTACTTTTTTCCCTAGTTCTTCGCCCGCGGTTTCACCTGCGTTGCCCCGTTCCTAAGGGTTGTAGCGTGATGTTTTATAGCTTGAGACCTTTCTCATGAATCACTCATTTTCCCAACATTTCCCTTCACTGCTATGCTCCTATTGATCGTAGCGTGATGAAAAGTATACTATAACCTGCCCAGGAGTATGAAGAACAATTGTACCAAGTTTCGTTGAAATCCGTCGAGTGGTTTTTGTTTCTATAACGAACATACAGACAGACAGACAGACAGACAGACAAAAATTTTACTGATTGCATTTTTGGCGTCAGCATCGATCACTAATCACCCGCTGATAGTTATTTTGGAAATATATTTCATGTACAGAATTGACCTCTCTACAGATTTATTATAAGTATAGATGTAGTCATAGTAATAGTGATTAGGAAAGAGAGCGGAGGTATTTTTATAATCATCGTCGCATAGCTGCACAATGTCCAGTATAAAGTAACGTCTGAGTAAACGGAAAGCCTGTACAGTATACAGCATGAATGTGCCTATACATCAAAGGAGGCGATTTTAGCGCCTCTAGTGCACTCTGTTAGTTTTAATTAGGTATGTAGCCACAGTAACAGCGGCGCTAGAAGAGAGAGAGAGAGAGACAGAAGTATTGCAGTTCATATAGCTAGTAGTCTAAGTGACCTGGTGTCCTCCGCTGGGTACAAATTGTAAGATCGTCATTACGTAAGTAATGAGTGACCGCAGTGACAGCGTGTAGGAGATTCTTCTCTCCTAGTTACAGTAGTCATGTGTGAATTAGTGGTTTGTGGTGGAACAGTTAGGGTATGGCTACAGTAACAGCGACTAAGAGAGGGGAATACTTGAGATAAAATCCTTATCCAGCTCGTTATATGCATGGTAGCACTAAGGAGTAACCCAGTCGCTCGACAAAGCTCGTGACACGGTCATTACATGGTTCATGTGTGGCCACAGTAACAGCGAGCAGAGAGAGACAGAGAGACATATTTTTTGAGTTGATATTCAGCGTCTAGCTATAATGTTTTGATGCGGCTAGGAAGTCGGACTTGCAATCATGTGGTTACAGGGTCGAAACCCACCCATTGCATTACCGTCTTAAACCCACTCGTAACACAAGTATTTAGCTTAGCACGACGGGTTAAGAAGAATACTATTAATGTGCGACCGACATTGCTCGTAGGTAAGCTTTTTTTTTTAAAAAAAAGAGAGTGATCTGGTGCTCTCCGTTCGATATAATTATGTAACTCGTGGTGGCCACAATAATAATGAGTACAAAGCAGAGAAATGTTGAATTAATTATATATCTAGAGATAATTATATGTGTAACTAGCTTTTGCCAGCGACTTCGTCCGCATGGAATAGTTACATTGTTCCCTAGTTCTTCGCCCGCGGTTTCACCTGTAACAGCGAGTGAAGATACAGGTAGTTTTGTAGCAAAAGATATAGAAAAGCAATTTTCTCGCATATCTTACGCTAAGAAGGAAGAGCTAAAAAATGTTTCCAGTAAAAGCGCCTTTTTAATGGCCACAATCTTTATCGTCAAGAAAACTACTGAAGAAAAAGCTAAAACCGTGTTAAGATCCCCCTTAAATCACAAAGTAAGTGAGGGAGATAGCTCAAAATATTATTACTCCGTGCTCTAAACTTTCTTCTTTAAAATATTCTCACTTACCTACACTTTAAAGTAAGTTTATCACTTTGTTGGATTTTCATGACGAAAATACTGGACCAAGTCAGAGCGAGAGAGAGAGAATTTAATAGAAATCCTTTAATAAAAACCTAGGATCTCTAGCGTAGCAGTCGCGCTTTGGAACACTTGAGGCAGTCTAACACATTAACGAGAATTTGAGAAGAACCCAGGATTGATTTGTCTGTAACTACTGATCCACACGCTTTGACTCGCTCATATTAGCCAGTAAACTTTCGTGCCAGTAAACTAAAAACGTGAAAGTTTGTGAGTATGGATGTATAGATGTATGGATGTTTGTTACTCTTTCACGCCAGAACGGCTGAATGAATCTGGATGAAATTTGGCGCACAGATAGATTATAGCCTGTAATAATACATAGGCTTTTTATCCAGGTAGGACCCAATCCTGAAGTCCACGCAGACAAAGTCGCGGGTATAAGCTAGTAAAAAATAATTTTCATATCCAACTAGACAAACGATAACTAGTTTTAAAAACTACGAAGGTATTTCGAGAGCAAAAGTTTCTAAAGATTGAAACATCATACAAATGGTTATATGACACTCATATAATCTTTCCCTATTCCCTAATCCCTAATTCTTTTTGTATATTGAATAAATCTTATACATCAAACTGCAGAATTATCACCAACTAGTTGGAACAAATTTGTAAAACATAATATTGTAATCAAGTTTTTTATTTTTTTAAAAGAGTGTCTATGGAGTTTCTTGCCGGCTCTTCTCCATACGACCCACTTTTTGGAACCGTGCAAATAGTTTTGACTTTTCAAAAGTACCTATTTAGTGGTCTAATTGATATAAAACATTTTGACTTTGACTTTGACTTTGACTTTGACTTATACAGGGCCAGATTTAGGGGAGGACATCCGGAGCTACAGCCCCGGGGCCTCCAAACCTCTAAATCCGGCCCTGCTCATACGTCAGTTACTCAAGGTATTGTTATGGGATTGTATGGTTTATGACGCATATAAAGGAATGTCACAGTAATAATAAAATATTATAATGTTTTTACTTTTAATGGACTCGTGACGGTTAATATCATAAAAGCAGCAATGAAAATTACTTACTGCCTCGTTAGCCTAGTGGTCCTGAGCGCGACTGCTACGCTAGAGGTCGATTGAGTTCGATTCCCAGGTCAAGCAGTGTGATTGGGGTTTGTGCCCGATTAATGGCACTAGGTTCGCCCCCTATTACATGGGACCTAAAGATGCCGGCGGACTGTGGGTGTACAATAATACTCCTCTGCCTTGCTCTTCGGGGAATACAGGCATTATGGTTTGTTATGGTATATGACTTCGCTGGAGGTCTCTCTCGGAGTGAAAATCTTTCTCCTTCTCGAAGGCACAATCTATCTCTTCACCAAATTTCATCGAAAATGGTTCAGCGGTTCACGCGAGAAAAAGTAAGAAACGGACAGAGTAAATTTCCCATTTGTAATATTAGTATGCTTCTCTTTATTACTAGAAGTGTCTCCACCCTGTATAAACATGTTTTTTAATTCATCTTACCTTCTACACCTCACATCAGTCATAAAACTAATAATTTCTCAAGGAATGCTCTCAAGTTTCTCAACTGATAACTTGGAATCAATGTTCACGTTTTGAGGCATAGACAGATAAACATAACACATTACCTTGCATTTGTATAACAATTAACATACAACATTATAAATCTTAACTTAATCACACAAAGTTCAAACTACATTGTTCCTGGCATCGTCATAACGATATTTTTAAAATAAGAATTATTTTTGTTGTTGTTATAATATTGATCTGGAATTTGAAACTTTAATCCTATCATGCAAGGCTTGATTTCAATTGTCACTAAAATTTTCGGTTATAATTGCCTTCAAAATACGTAGAAACATACAGTACGTATCTATGTCGTCCATTTTATATTTTATCTGTGATAGTACCTGAGTCATGAGTGGGAAAAAAATAATTACATTTGACGTATCTGACAGGAGATTGGTTGAAAGCGGTAGCTAGTGTTCCGACGAGGCCCGAAGATTGCCGAAATAAAGCGAAGAGCTTGTGGTTGGTTCGTGACTTCGTGGTATGTAGAATTTATGTTCGCAAGTTGGATTGCATGGATGGCTTTGCTTCGCTATAGTGTGTTAAAGTGCTAGTCAGGTGAGGTATTGTAAAGGCGAGCTGGCTCTCAGGCGAAGGATTACGCTAAAATCTCACAGTATAAGCTGATGTACGAAAGTGTTTGAATTGTATCTATTTATCTTAAACGCTAAAGTATACGGAAACTATATTTATCTGTAATAATCTCTTCTTTTGAAACTACACATAATGTCATTAACTATGGCGGATTTTACACAAACACAATTGGCGGTCATTAGCGAATACTTCTTTTTCGGAAATCGTTTTTTTTTACCCACGACGAAAAAGAGGGGTGTTATAAATTCGTAGTGTGTATATGTGCGAATGTGTGTCTGTTTGTTGCATCGTAGCGCCCAAACGAATAGGCTGATTTTGATTCAGTTTTTTTTTGTTTGAAGGGTTAGTTGATCGAGAGTGTTCTTTGCTATGATTTAAGAAAATCTGGCCAGCCGTTTGAAGATTAACAACTCTTTTCTGGTTCATGAAGGGATGTACGCAACTTTCATAGGTCAGATCGACTTGAAATTTTTTACGTGGGAGAGCCATGCTTCGGCACGAATGAGCCGGCTCGATCGTAGTGATACCACGGCCTCACAGAAAACCGGCGTCAAACAACGCTTACGTCGTGTTTCGCCGAGTGAGTGAGGTTACCGGAGGCTCAATCGCCTTTTAAAAGGTCGGCAACGCACTTGTGACTCCTCTGGTGTTGCGGGTGTCCATGGGCGGCGATAATCGCTTACCATCAGGCGACACGTATGCTCGATTGCCCTCCTATCCCATAAAAAAAAATTGGTTTCCAGTTACTTCAATGATATTGCAAGAACTTAGTAACCTTCTATTGATGCTGCGAAGGTTTTTTAAATTTTATGTTTAACTAGCTTTTGCCAGCGACTTCGTCCGCGTGGAATAGTTACTTTATTCCCTAGTTCTTCGTTGTTCTCGCCCGCGGTTTCACCTGCGTTGCCCCGTTCCTAAGGGTTGTAGCGTGATGATATATACATTGATAGTTTGAAACCTTTCCCATGAATCACTCATTTTCCCAACATTTCCCTTCAGTGCTCTGCTCCTATTGATCGTAGCGTGATGAAAAGTATACTATAACCTGTGGTTTGGGCTGTGCGTTGATAGATCACTATGTCAGTCAGTCAGTCACCTAACGTAATAGTAGACAAATATAATCAGAAAGCTCCGAACTGCTAAGCTATCGGGAGTTACACGTGTTATTGTGAGTCAACAATAAAAGATAGACATTTGCTGTCGTGGAATATTTTTTATATAATTTGAAGGAGAACATTTCCGTCATACATGATTTCTGTGTAGCTTTAACCATTAAGGCTGCACACGCGACGGAAGCTGAAAAATGGAGTAAGTTCTCCTGTTTTCCCAACATCTCCCTTCACTGCTCTGCTCCTATTGATCGTAGCGTGATGAAAAGTATACTATAACCTGCCCAGGAGTATGAAGAACAATTGTACCAAGTTTCGTTGAAATCCGTCGAGTGGTTTTTGTTTCTATAATGAACATACAGACAGACAGACAGACAGACAGACACAGACAGACAGACAAAAATTTTACTGATTGCATTTTTGGCGTCAGTATCACTAATCACCCGCTGATAGTTATTTTGGAAATATATTTCATGTACAGAATTGACCTCTCTACAGATTTATTATAAGTATAGATTATCTTTTTATGATCGTAAAAAAAATCACGAAAAGATAAATAAAAGGTAAGGTGGCATCATACGACATCAAACTAACTGTTAAGTAATTCGTATCGATTGAGAAGCAAAGTAACTTGTTTTTCAATAGATGTCGCCACCGTCAACTTTTGACGTAAATTCAGAATGTGAAGGCAAATTTCGATCTGGCGGGAGGGACTCGCGGTGGCTTAGAGGTCAGAGCGTTGGTTAAATCTAACCAGAAGACGCAGGTTCGAAACCTGCCCGCCATTGTATTATTCCTTCACTAAAAAATAACTTTAAATTCAATGTTATTAATATTTTTCAAGATTTAAATTTTACGCAAGATAAATTCTATCTCGGGCAGGATATGATCCTGCGTCCTTCTGAATGAATATGCTGTCAAATTTAACGTCTTAACGTAGGTACCTACGTCGTGTTAGAATCTTGGCTAACAACAATACCTAATTCTTTTGCTAAAATTTTTATATAAAAAAATAATTGTTAATATCAAATACTATAAAAAATACTTTTATTTAAATACTCTGACGTAAGCAATACGCGATCCATCATTTGCAACCTTCCAACTTTCAACCTAAAAGAAAATTCCGTCCCCTTTAACATTCTGAGCCCCACTTAAGTCGTCTTAACCATATCATGCGCCTCACGATGGGCGCTCCGTCCTTAAATCCCCGTTCAAACAAAAGCCTGTCCCACTGTTTGTTCAAAATGTTTGTAAAACGCATTGTTTCACCTGGGAGATATTCGGGATTCGTTTCCTGTCGACAGTTGAGAATTCAATTGTTTGAAGTGTTCCAACGTTTTGAATTTGTAACGGTTATTTTTGACGTTTATTAAACTTCAAAAATGACTTAAGCGCAGAAAACGTAATTTTCTCTTTTTGAACAGCTTCAAATTAAAAAAACAAAACACGAGGAGGTTCTGTGATCTTCTGTATATGTTCACCGATATTTTCATCAATTGTGGAGAATTTACAATAATTCTTAACATAACATACCATCACGCCTGTACTCCCCGAAGGGTTAGGCAGAGGCGTACTTAATGTACACCCACAGTTCACCGGTATGTTTAAGTCCAATGTTATAGAGGGCGAGCCTATAGCCATTAACCGGGCACAAATCCAGACTCCGAGCTGCTACTGAGAATATCATAGAAAAACCCAATAACACTGCTCGACCTGGGGATCGAACCCAGGACCTCTAGTGTAGCAGTCGCACTTGGGACCACTAGACTAATGAGGTAGTTTACAATAAACCTTTTTTTATTCAAAAGAGTATATTATTATATTCCAGAGATGATCCCATTGGTGAAGATTTGATCACAAAATATAGAACAACACAACAATAAATCTATAAACGAACATATTCTAATAAAAGACCACATCGTCAACTTATTTATGTAAAATTTTAGTCGCCACTCAAAATTAAGAGTCCGGCGGACTGAATTTCTCTTACAAACGTAATACCGAAATAAATCGTAATTCAAACACAATTTTATCAAATTCTGTTACTATTCGGATTCCGATACTGTTAATCTAGGTTCCTACGTTACAATTTTATCCAAAATACTTCACTGGAAATCAATGTAAGTGATTGCAATTTTTGTTAACTTTACTAAGTTTGAAATGATGTCTTTTATTTCCAGTGAAGTAGTAGTAGACGAAATAGTACCTACCGTAGGAACCTAGATTAACAGTATCTAAATCCGAATGATAACATAATTTGATAGATTATTGTCTGGATTACGATTTATTTCGGTATTACGTTTTTGTGGGCAAGTCAAGCTCCGCCGGACCCATAAGAAATAAATTAACTTTTCTTCAAAAACAACTTTAATACTATATGTATATAAATTATACTTAAATAAATATACTTACTTAAGTACCTACATTGAATAACTTTGACGTTCTCACGCTAAAATCTCGAGTGCCAAGTAGGTACGATTCCTACTTTCCGCATGGCAAATACCCCATAAATACAGTACTTACTTAACATATATAACAGAATAAAAGTAAAACGTACCATAATAACAATATAAACAGCGGAAAACACCATCGATTTCCTATAAACCCAAGTTTATTACGTACCCGCAGTAACCTTTCATAAATATAACTATGTATATGATTCGTCGCCTTTTTTGGGCACAGATAATAATATTATAATACTGGTCTTAGGTAAATAATTTATCAATGCGTATAAAGATTGAATTTGAACTGAAAATATAAAAACAAACTACACTTGAAAGAAAGAAAGAAAGAAAACTCATTTATTTCTGCCACGCAAAAAATAATAAACAAACATAAATAGCAAATAAAAAAAATAAAAAAAAAACTATTTTTTTCCCACTTGCAACTTCATCACTTATAATAATAGTATTATGAAAACATATTTTTTGTTACTTTGTGTAAGAAAACAAACACTAGTCTGTGAACTTTTATCTACTGCACCTACTGCGATTTCGACAAACTGCAATCTACAAAACCTCTAAACAAAAACTAAGATGGGGTCGGCTTCTAGTCTAATCAGATGCGTGTCTATTTTACACAAAACCTACAACTCAATTTCTAGGTAATAATATCCAATGATGTATAGATTATATATAACCTCATATATATAATATCTAAACTTATACTGCTGTTAAAGATTTCTACCAAATTCTACCATAGCTGGTATAGAATACATTCAAGTTTCAGCATCAATCCATATACCTACCGTTCCTCTGCTGAGCACGGGTCTCCTCTCGGAGTAAGAAGGGTTAGGCTATCGTCCACCATGCTAGCCTAGCGGTTTGGCAGACTTCACACACCGTCGAGAAATCTCTCAGGCGTGCAGGTTTCCTCACGATATTTTCCTACCTACACACGTCATGATTCTGGAAAGTCATAGGTTCAATCTTTGACTTGGCAGTCCAACGGATATCACCAGGCTGTGAATGTTGCTCGTATTGCATTTAAGTATAGGTAGGTACAGTCACCGATAAAAGTTACGTACGTACAACCAAAAAGTACTTAGCAAACATTAATCACAAATTGCCAAAACAACGACACACTCCACATTTTTTACTCTACATAACAAAAGGGTGCTATAAATTAGCTAGCACACTTCATTGTCCAATAACACAATAGATTTTAACAAACCATAATGGCCGCGATTATGGCTTACTCGGAATTTCATTAAGCGTACTAATTCTTGTTTAATAGATCAGGAGCATGGAACTAAAATAAAAATATTTCTTGAAACATTTTTGGAATTTATGGTGTTCAAAATTAAATTTTCTTGTTTGAGCTTCGATGTTTTGGGTAAATAGGATTTGGAAGGTAATGGAATGGAGGTACGATGACAGTCGCTTTTTGTAAAATACTGGTGTTTTAACTGGAAGTGGATTGGAAATTACACTTAAATTTAGTAATTGAATATTGAAATAAAATTACTTTTACGTATTTTATCCCGTTGTATTGATATTATTTGATTCTCGACGTTTCGGTTCCTGTACAGTATCCATGGTAATGGGTAAACTAAGTTGTTGGATGTCTTAATGAACGAGCTCACCGTATCTTCAAGGATACAGTGAGCTCGTTCAGCTTGAATCGGATCGCCAAAATCATTAACAAAAATGTAAGGTAGCCGTGAGTAATTGTAACATTATGACGTCCAACAACTTAGTCTACCCGTGACCATGGATGCTGTAAAGGATCCGAAACGTCGGGAATCAAATAATATCAATACAACGCGATAAAAACCGTAAAAAGTAGTATTAGCGTAAATGTCAGAAACCAGTATGTCAGTAATTGGATTCCGATAAGTTGTCAAATGTTGAATTTAAAAGTTGTCTTTGTTTCGGCATTTAATCTCAAAAATATTATCAGTTAGAAAATTGTACCAACTGGTTAATAACAAGACTAGTTAATAAATATCTAGACAAGTATTTAATTATTAGATCTGCCATTCAGTCATCATTAGTGTAGTCGGACATATATTTATTATATATATTTACTATTTATGTCCGAAAGACTCAAAGGACCATTTTTTAAATGTTGGTCCTTTGTAATCTAAAAAGTAAAGAAGATCTTTTATAGCTAGTGAAGGTCATTGTTAATCCAAAACCTAAGACGTTTAGAAACGTCTTGCAGACTAATAAATATCGAAACTCCGACAAGTAAGTACTATTAGGTTACCGCAAATTGAATTTTGCGGCTCTTAATAATCCTGTCATTGAGAATATATATCTACTAAGTAAACTGAAATTCACACTACTATTAATAAAATTATTTTGTCTGTTTGTTTCTTCGCGATTAACTATAGTACGAGTATTATAAGTTTGGAGTTGTTAATAATTAAGTGGCAAAAAAAAAACATCGGATGGAAACCTGCATACCTGAGAGATTTTCTCAACGGCGTGTGAAGACCGCTAACCCTTAGTAGGCTAGCGTCTCCCATAGCCTAGCAACCCTTATTATGAGAGGAAACCCATGCCCAATAGTAGGACAGTAAACAGGTTAATGATTGATATGAAATTAAAAACATTACTCTTCTTCGGGAGTTCGGTAAAAAATGTACATAACACCAAAAAATATTACAGGTTGTAATACGCGTAAATAACTTAAAAGTCTGTCTCCCGGTGCGCAATCAAGGGCATCCGAAATGATTTATACGCATTGGAAATTAAACCATTGTTGTATCCACTGTTTTGTGTAACATATCGGCGGAGGCTTTAAGATTAGGTAGTAATGTAACAATATTAATGTTGGTAGGAGAGTGAACGGAAATTGAGGCAGTTGTTCATTGTGTTGGCATGGAATGATGTAATAAGATTGCTTAGAAAGTAGGTACTTAAGTTAGAACGCACATCATAGGAGTGCATTATTTTGCCACTAAGCTATAGCTTAATTATTATTATAATATTTTGTACCGGTTTGAAGGGTAATGCAGCCAGCCAAATTACTGAGCAAATGAGACATAACAGCTGAGGTCTCAAGATGACAACGTGCGAGTGATACTACTGGTGTTGCTGGCGTCTATAGGCTGTGGTTGCTACTTACCATTAAAATTAAGTGGCCCGTGATATATAAATAAAGATGATTAACGATCATCTTTATATTAACGAGGTCTTCGGCTATCGCAGAAGGGGAAAGAGGAGGCCATCTCTCTTCTTCATTTCGCTGTTAGGTTCCATCACTTCGTTCAATGAAATGACAGGGATGAGATAAGCATTACAGGTGTAAATAAAAGCTGATATGAAAAGATATCCTTTTAATTCTAAATTAATTTTGAGGCAAAGCTACGCTTGCCGTTGTCAGCCTAGTTTTAGTACCATTATTAGCATATCAGGACCCTGTCATGTCTTAGAAAGCATTCTCAGCTGTCGGTTTCAGTAGTCATTCAAACATCTACGATATAAGCACAAAAAGCCTGACTATTGATATTTTAAGAATAAACTGAACTGATGGCAGTTACTTAGTGCAAAATACTGACCTAAACCCCAATAGTTGGGAAAAAGCTAAGAAACTTTGATGGGTTATTTTTGGGTACACCCGCAAAGATTTATAATAAAAAATTATATCGAAAACTGAGATAAATGCCTCATTCAACTCTTGCCGCGAGCACAGCCTGTTGAAAATAAATGCGTTTAAGGAATAATGTATTAAATAGAAACTCTCTGATTCTAATTAATATTTGCGGTTCAAAGGCAATGTTCTGCAAGTATGAACAGTTGAAGGACTTTGCGGGAAGTGGAATGGTATACATACTGTAGAAAGTACAGAAATCTCACTTTGTTATTGAAATAGACATACAGGCCGCCTGATGAAGCGACAACAGTAGCCTACAGACAACAGCAACACCAGTGGTTTCACTAGCGCGGTGATATCTTGAAAACTTAGTTGTTAAGTACTCCTATTCTCATGAATTTCACTGGGTACATTACTACTTAGCATATGATTACTTAGCGGTACATTTGGCGATTTGATTTTTTCAACACAGATGAACTCAGCAGCAGAGTCGAGACGTCGAAAACGGGTGTTGTAAAAGTCAACAAACCCCAGCACGCGTGGTGATCGGATCTGATAATCCGCCTGGTTAGGTACTAGTCTCACATGTCTTACGTACGACGTCTAACGATATATTTAAAGCCTGAATATGGTGATTTATCGAAAAAATTTAAAGGCTCGTGGCACAGGGAAATAGGACCGTTCGATCCCTGCACGAAACAAAAGTAAGTACTATCGAGAGCTTTCTAGGATTTAATTATATTTGTGAATTTGTGTGTATGGTGTTTCTAAATGTATAAAGTAGAATTTCTTAGCCGCCCATGATTTTTGTTTCCATAAAAATCCAAGGACCAATTTTCATGCGAATTCCTCTAAGAGTTATTAAAACTGGTCCTTCGATACATTCTGTATTTTGTGTTGTCTGCATGTAATTTCATCTGTATAGTTAGATACCGAGGCAATCAAAGATATTGGTTATAATTAGTTAAAAGGGTTGGGATGTTATGTATCATAGGCTTAGATATTATGTGAATGTTATGGGGATGCTGTTACGCAATACAGTGTTAACCCACAAAATAAGATTTTGATGCCGGTTTGTCGAAGGAGTGGACCTAGCCTAGAAACTACTACCTAATCAGCTTGGCACTGACTTCAAACAGATCAGTAAGATTTTTGTCTTTTAAGTTAAATCTGCCATTCCGTTATTTTTCGATTTTTAGTGCCTATTTGTTGTTTTATTGAAGTCTGTTTAACTTTTTTTAAAATATTTTTTTGAGTTTTTCTAACACAAATATACGCAGGCTGCGGTGTGTAAATGTGCGCTGCAGCTAAAAACTAGTATCTCACTCTAAAATAACCTAGATGTTACCTAGTCCTTCCTCATAACGAAAATTCTCATTTCCAGCAAAAAATGCGGACTATTAAAATATTTGTTCATTTATTTTTTCATGCTGATGTGGAAATGAAACGCAGACTCCAGCAAATAGTGATGTCCAACGAGTTTTTGATTACAGCCAGCCAATTCACAGCTAAAATTGATACGCTAGTTGATCTACATTGTTGACCAACTAAAAACTATTTTACTGCAATTAAGAACTACCGTACATTACATCGATTTTGAAAAATATTGTACTTCGATCGAAACTTCTTAATCATTACATTACATTACTGATGGGCTAAAATGTGGGATAGGAGGGCAAACAAGCAGACGAATCGCCTGATGGTAAGCGATTACCGCCGCCCATGGACACCCGGAACACCAGAGGAGTCACAAGTGCGTTGCCGACCTTTTAAAAGGGGAATGGGCCTCCGGTAACCTCACTCACTCGGCGAAACACAACGTAAGCGTTGTTTAACGCCGGTTTTCTGTAAGGCCGTGGTATTACTCCGGTCGAGCCGGCCCATCCGTACCGAAGCATGGCTCTCCCACGTAAAAGGCACTTGTACTTATTGTGTGTCATTTTCGTAAAGAGAAATAAATAGTGTTTCTTTCTTTCTAACCACTTTATTTCAATACCTACATGATAATTAATCTCCAATTCGTGTATAACTAAAATCTTCTCAACCACCTTTATTTATTAGACAAATGTCTCATTTGCTATCATTGGTGAATCCTTTATTCTCTCTTTATGCTACCAATGACAAAACAACATCATACCTATATTCCTTGAATGCTTAGCCAGAGGTGTTTAGGTCCCATGTGATAGGGGACTACTCCAAAATCCAGACTCCGAGCTACTGACAATTTCATAGAAAAATCCAATAAAATTTTACTCGACCTAGCAATCAAACTCAGGGCTTCTAGCATAGCAGCCGTAACTTAGGACCAGTAGACTTCAGGCATTTTGTCAAACTAAAGAAGCATGAATTTTTGGAAACTATACAAAGACTTGAATTCACTTATCAGAAATCATTATTTAAGATGACATTATATTGAGACCTCTACATTACATAAATTCAATTTAATACAATATACTTGCAACACAAGTACACAGCAGTGTTTGCAATGTAAGCTGTCTAAACCTAGTGTCGTAGCAAGAGCCTAAAAGCTCGAAGTGAGCTCAACTGTTGCTTCTAAATTGAAGCTACTGACTTCGAACGGTAGCCGTTTACAAAATTTTAAGTTGAGATAGTGATTGTTTGTGAACTGTCAGATTGGCAAAAATTAAACCTGGCGAGGCTTGTTGACCTATCTCTTTTCATTTTCCATGCTAACATTATTTTAGTGATGGAAGTAATCATCTGCGGGCAGGATTCAGGGTCACTGACATCACCTTAAAGACGGAAATTTAGAATGTGATAGCAAATTTCGACCTGGGGCGGGTGCTACTCGCGGTGGCTTAGTTGATCTTAGCGTCTGGTGTATTGAACCAGAAGACGGAGATTCGAATCCTATCCGCAGTCGAATTTTTTCTTTACTATAAAAACCTGTTGACCTGGGCCGCCTTCGCCTAATGGTAAACGGGAACCGTAGTTTATCGACGCCAACAACACTAGAGGTACGAGTATCATTAGCGCGTTGTCATCTTGAGCCCTCAGTTGTTAAATCTCAATTATTCAGTAGGTAATAACCTCTAACCTATGGCTACAATACCCTTAAACTGGAGTTAAATAATGCAGCAACATTTCTGTTTCTCAACATAATATATTTTGAATATTTTTTACAAACTATCGTCACTTAAAAATACCGATATTCAATAAAAAAAAATTCAAAGACAAAGTCAAAATGTTGTATTTCAATTAGACCATTAAAAAGGTACTATTGAAAAGTCAACCTAGTTGCACGGTTCCAAAAAGTGGATCATATGAAGAAGAGCAGACAAGAAACTCCATAAAGATTTTCAAATCATGTTCTGATTCCTCTGCTTCAAAATTACGTCACATATACCTACAGAGATCAATAAGTGTAATTAAAATACGTCATAAGTGGACTGGTGAATTGTAGTTATAATGGGTAGCACCTTTCCAAATCAAGGAAGTCATTTCTTTGCTACTACGAGTAAAATGGCTATAAAAACCTCAACGGACATAAAACGTCATTAATTACCACGAAAACATACAATTTCGTGTCAACATCGCAAAAAAAAACAAACTCTGTTAAGGTACCTAACCCAAAAATGCAGACGACATCCAAACTTATCACTTTCTTAACCCTTAAACAAAAACGCTGGGGCACATAATCTGGGCAGGTAAGATGTCTTATCATGTACTTAAACAAATATTCTGACTTAACCCTGTTATGCCGTCTAATCCCATGGATTCTTAAAAGGGTCGGAATGGGGACTGTTTTTGTTAGTGATAGTCGCAACTCTTATTTGAATATGGCGTCGCGTCGGAGCAATGAAAGTTGTTAAAAGTTAATGTAGGTATATTTAGATACCTTATTTCAAGGATGCCTGTAGGCATGTAACTATTATTTGTTTGAGTTTCAAGAATAATGTAGCCAGTTAAATTACTGTTTTTTTTATGGATTAAGTCGACAAACGAGCTGACGACCCACTTGTTGGTAAGTAGTCATCGTTGCTCATGGACACCAGCAATACCAAAAGTGTTGCTGATGCATTGCCGATCCTCAAAAGCCCCTACGAATTGCAGACTGCCCGAGCCGCAGCAACCGAGGGGAACTGGCTCTTACGTGCAAAAGTCAAAACATACGCCAAGGTGCTTTACGACAGACTCCGACGTAAGGGTGGTTGCAAGCCAGTCAGATCCTAAGAGGTCCTACCACCGAGGAAGTCAGATATTTAAGTGCAATAGGGGGTGAAACCGTTGCCATTATCCCGGCGGAAATCCAAACTCTGATCTGGTACTAAAATAAAAAAATCCAATATAATAACCATTTTGCTCGACCTAGCAATTGAATCCAGAACAAATCAGATAAGTACCTAATTTACTTGACTTTGAATCTTTTCTGAATAATTTCAAAACGGTGCAAGACACCAGATTTTTTTTCAAATTAACATATAAGCGGTACTCACAAAGAATATTGTCTATGCATAATGCATTATTAGAAAATATATAAAGATAAGTCGTAAATAAAATAAACCAAAGTCTCGCAATTAAGTTTTACAACTCACCCCTAAAGATAACAACTGATTTCTTAATTATTTAGGGTTCTGTACTCAAATGTAACTAGATGGAGGTTAAATAATATAAAATATTGGACTTCCGTCTTAAAATCAAATAGAGGTATGGGAGGTACAGTGGCTACCAAAAGTCCATAGGCAAACACATAACGCAACAGCTTGACGTTTAGTTTGACTTACGACCTTCTATTCATTGTTGTTAATGTGTATTCGTGTCACTTGGACACGCACTAGCTGTATCAAGCTCGTTCGTACTCTTCATAGCAATATAATCCTAGCGTGCTTATGGACTTTAGAGCGTTTACTGTACATAAGTACACCTCTGCCTAACCCTTTGATTCGATAGTTTTGGCTCAATTTTGAGAATTGTTGAAATTACGGTTTACGGTTTAAGATATTTATTTTCTCAAAAGATCAACAATCACACTTACAGAGAAAATACAATGTTTATAACTTAGTGCTAAATTAATTTATTTGTTCGTTTGTCGCATTGGTTTAGTATAATACTCAATTTTACCCGCCGACATCAGAATCGAACCTAATAAAAATAAATTTAAAAGAAAGTTAAGAACATACCTTATAGAAAAGAAAGAAAAAAACGATTTATTCCTTGCGAAGAATAATTATAGAAACCCTACCATAAAACAAATTAATGGTGCACTCCATTACTTATGTACCTACCTACATGTTATTAAGACTAAAATTGATCCCACAGTCAAACTGTTTGTACAGTTTTGTGGGGCTTTGTATTACTTCGTAAGACCTACTATGTACCTCATAAAAAATAAAATTAATAAATAATAAATAAAATAGTTGTTATAACCGCGGTTGCTGAGCCATTAGCCATCCCAAAGTAAGAACATTCTCAGTAGCATATCAAAGTATGGGTCAATGGATAATGGCAATAGATTTGCTCCTTATTAAATGGAACCTAATAAAACTATCCTAATCTTTCTTATTCTGATTTGGAGGCTCGTGCCGTTAGATGGATAAAATATGTATTCATAAAATCCGGAAATAAAAAAGGACGTCGGTTTATAACTCCTACAGAGAACGCTCTTCACGACTTGAAGGACCAATTATTCAAATTGCATGAACATCCTACGATCTCAAAAGGACCCGACTCAAAAGTCTAACTGATTTTCCTTTGCCGAGAAATGTACGGAACGCAGGAATGCTAACACGACTTGCACTTTATCGTTGTTTTTTAAGAATGTACCATCACGCTTGTATTCCCCGAAGAGTTATGCAGAGTAATAATTATGCACACCTGCAGATGGCCGGTATATTTAGGTTCCATGTAATAGGGGAAGACGAGCCTATTGCTCGTTAGCTGGCTTTAACTGTTTTTAGGGTTCCGTACCCAAAGTGTAAAACGGGACCCTATTTCTAAGACTCCGTCTTTCTGTCCGTCCGTCTGTCTATCTGTCCGTCTGTCAACAGGCTGTATTTCGTGAACCGTTATAGTTAGACAAGTGAAATTTTCACAGATGATGTATTTCTGTTGCCGATATAATAACAAATACTACAAAACAAAATAAAATAAATATTTAAGGGTCCCATAGCTCCTATTGTATATGTGATTTTTATTTTGCTCGTTTTTATAGATAATGGTACGGAACCCTTCATGCGCGAGCCCGACTCGCACTTGGCCGTTTTTTTTTATATCGTATGAAAATACCTCCTTACTAGTCAAATTAAAAAATTGTACCATCTTTTGAGGCGGCATTTTTAATGTCATATCTTTTCCTCCTAAAAAGATCCAATTTAAGACGAAAATACCATTTACAAATATACACAAGTAACTACAAAACAACTATAACTTAAGACACCCCATCAGGAAAACGGGCCAACTCGCATTTTTCCATTTTCCTTATAAGAAAACATTTTATAAAAAGAGAGGGGAAAAAAGAAATCTAGTCGACTACATATCTTTATTTGGACACGCCGATAAAAAAATAATGTCCGACATTAAGGGGAGGACTTAATTTAAATATTTCTGACGCATACACCCCTCTCGCTTGCACTCCAGTGTTTCCGTGTATATCTATCTCTTTCTTTCGGCCGGCGATAAGTCACGCAGCCGTCGTTGGGTAAATGCTTTTTTAAGTGAACCTTACAAAAGTTAAGGAGAGGTTTTTGTAACAAGATGTAACGTAACATTATAATAGCATTCCTCAGTTATACCGATGATTACTTTATGTTAATAGTTACGTTTTATGATAGTTTTAACTGCCCTACGTTTGTTCGTTGGTGTTATTGTTTTTTTTTCACTTTTTTTCGGTGCGTTAAGTTAATTTGCTTCTCACGCTTTTTTATGTACGTAGGCGGTCGAGCAAAAGAGGTTTTATATTAACATAAAAAGTTTGGTACAAACATTAGCATGTATAATCATAATTTGCCTAGTATTCAACCTTATTAAGGTTGGTTTTAAACCTTAACGCAAAAAGAGGGGTGCTGTCTGTGGCCTTGTAGATCTCAAATCAATGGACCGATTTTGATTCAGTTGTTATTGTTTGAATGGTGACTTGATCGAGAATATTTTTAGCTTTGATTTAAGAAAATCTGGCTAGCCGTTTGAAGATTATCAGCTCTTCTCTTGTTGATGATGGGATGTGAGTAGATAACTTCCACAGATCTGATCGATTTGAAACTTGAAAATAACAAGATCTATCTTGTTATACCGTTATACCGTACGACCGAGACCGACTTTACATGTTGTCCCAGGCATGGAGGAAGCTCGATGTGCTAAGAATGGTCACCATCCAAAGACTGACCGTGGCAAGCGCAGCTTAACCTTGTAGATCGATATCGGTATAATTATAACTTAACCACGACTTAACTTATTGACAAATAACTATGCATATTCTACATAGACAAACGCACTGTCGATAAAAATCGACTAAAGAATGGACAATGCCCCTTCTCTACAGCTGTCATGCTACCTCTGATGAAGTGACGTCACAATTAAGTAAGTATTCGTCCGACAGCTTCTTAAATCTTTCCTTTTTTGAAATGATAAAAAAGGCATTGTTCTTTTTTTTTTCATTTCAAAATTAAAGAAAATCAAACCTAAAAGAGTCTTTTATTAAAAGGGAGGAGGAGGATTCGAGGAGGAACACAATAAAGAGAGTACTAACTTTTGACGACAAATTGCATGTACATATTTAAGAAGATAGTTTTCAATTGATAATGAAATGTGTTTGCTAGAGTGTCATTTTTTATTGGTGTTTTCAGGGTTCCACACCTCAAAAGGAAAAAACGGAACCTTTATAGGATCACTTTGTTGTCCGTCCATCCGTCTGTCTGTCAAGACCCTTTATCTCGGTAACGAAATGAAATGAAATGATTTATTCCGCAAGTAGATCTTTAGAGATACTTTTACATGTCAATGGTTTTGTTTTTTCACAGCTTCAAGAGACTGTAGACTTGAGTACATGGTTTTAATTTCAACAAGATACCTCCACGCGTATAGTCTGGAGGCTTTGGGAACTTCATTAGACCTACACGAATGTCCTGCTGATCTGGCCATCCATTCCAGACATAATCGGTGGTGACACCCGGACGGAAAGAAAGACGAGAAAATGATCTTATATGGGTTCCTTTTTTACCTTTTGAGGTACGGAACCCTAAAAACCAGATCCACTACACCAAAAAAAAATTCTAACAAACAAGAAAAGACGCGTTAGTTAAAAATACATTAGTCAATCTCTGTCCCAATTAACCGCGAACGAAACGGAGATAAGTCCTTATTTTGAATTTATCGATAAAAACTGTATATAAATCAACCCGCCCCCACATGTAGGGACTCATTGGAAGTCGCCTGATAATAAAACCTCTTTTTTGTTCACCGTTTTGAACGAAAAAGTTCATAATTTATGGTCAAAAGTTGTGTCATGTTTCGTCATCGTTATGAATAAAATGTTTTTAAGTGGCTGTTACTTTATTATCGCTAATTGTTAGCGCTTCTGGTCATGTACAATTTTACTATACATAAAGTCTTGTAAACTTTGGGCGGTTCTCTATTTGTTTGTGAAAAATTAAAATAAGTATGACTGCTTCATTAGTCTAGTGGTCCCAAGTGAGACTGCTACACTAGAGGTCCTGGGTTCGATCCCCAGGTCGAGCAAAGTGTTATGGGGTTTTTCTATAAAATTCTCATTAGCTCGGAGTCTGGATTTCTGCCCGGTTAATGGCTATAGGCTCGCCCCCTATAACATGGGACCTAAACATACCGGCGAACTGTAGGTGTACATTAAGTACACCTCTGCCTAACCCTTCGGGGAATACAGGCGTGATGGTTTGTGGTAAGTGTTAAAATATGTACCTACTTAAATAATTATACTAGCTTCTGCCCGCGACTTCGTCTGCGTGGACTTTAGAATTAGATCTGACCTGGATAAAAAGCAGCCTATGTGCTATGCCTAGAGATGGGTTTATGCCAGGGCATTTATTTTTTTCGCCCAAAATGCCTGGGCAGAAACCCAAAGAATTGCCGACAAAAACGTAATACCGAAATAAATCGTAACTCGGACAATATTCTATCAAATTATGTTATTATTCGGATTTGGACACCGTTAATCTAGATTCCTATGGTACTATTTTGTCTAATACTACTTCACTGGAAATAAAAGATCGGAAAATCGTTCCAAATTTAGTAAAGTTATCAAAAATTGCATTCGCTTACATTTATTTCCAGTGAAGTGTTTTGGACGAAATAGAGTAAACCTAGATTAACGGTATCGGAATCCGAATAATAACAGAATTTGAATTACGATTTATTTCGGTATTACATTTCTAAGAGAAATTCGGTCCGCCAGACTCTTAAAGTGTCAAATCCATGGTTACCTAAATTTTCTAACGAATAGCAAAATATTTTGTAATATATTACAGTTGGTTTGAGCTTACTATTAGACTATGGTAAAACTTCCAGCCTATATTACTCAATACGTCAGAGCTCTAAATTTAAAGTTATTTAAGAATGTCAATATTACGACTTCTTATCGCCTTTGAATACACAGCTAGTACTTTGTAATAGGTTATCGACCATTTTCTCCAAACACGTGTAGGATTTCAAGGAAATACGTAACTGCGTAAGTAATTTAGTTCTCTTACCGCCGCGCTTGGAGACGTCAATTATTATTATTCATGTATTTATTAAATAACATACCTAACAATAACATACATCGTGGCTGTATTCCCTAAATGATTAGGCAGAGGTGTACTAATGTAAATTGTACACCTTTTTTTTGTTTACTTGGGAAACCTTCCAAAACGCCTCCGGTCTTCGGGGAGTGTGGGATTTTTACCTACCAAAACCACCTCGATGGCGACCATAAGCACATGGAGGCACTATGTACAGTTCGCTTAAGTCCAATGTAATAAGTGGAAAGCTTGTATCTCTGAGCTGCTACTGAGAATTTCATATCAAAACCCATTCACACTATGCTCGAACCAGGACCTCTAGCGTAGCAGTCGCTCTTAGGACCACTGGATTAATGAAGCAGTTTAATTATTCATTGACGTGTCACGTGTCACTGAATACGGCAGTTATACTGTTACCAACTTATAATCTATATAGTACCTAGAGGAAGACAAATTATTACTTAGCTACTTATTTAGTTTTAGAGATTCTATGAAATTATTTTCTGTGTTTATTAGGCCGTTTGTACCGAAGGACCAGAAATAAATAATGCCTACACTAATACTACACGTGGACGTGCGTGTACCCATTTTACTGTTTCACTGGCGGGCACAGATCTTCTCAGAAAACATTAGGTTAAGGTGGGAGGGGCTCAAAGCCGTAATAAGTGATAGCCTAGTGGTGATGACCGTTGGCCTGCCAAATTAAAGACCTCGAGTTCGTATCTCTGACTTTTCGTAGTCATTTACGTATTATATTTATCACGGTGAAGGAAAACTAATAAAAACGAACATGGTTAATTAGCTTAAAGTTTTATTCATTAATAATTTATTATTATGCAATTTTTACAAAATAATATGCTACTCTCATAACTAAATTACAGGTGAGTTTGTCATATAGAAGATTTTTATAAGTTTGTAGTTATATAAACAATTAATTTTTGGAAATTAGTAACTCTACGATTTTTATTTTTTTAAAAACGATTGTTAGCACTGTTGTTTCTTTATTTATTTAATTACATAGTTGTATAAAGGAGTGATACGACGTTATTATCATAATCATTATTGTCAAAAATACAAATCGCATCATTATTCATAATATGAGCAATTTCTACCTATCATTATAATTCTTCAAAATTATTATTTAAATACTTAAATAGGTAAATAAATCAGTATGTACATTTTGTTATTCGAATACATTATTGGAAGGTTAGTTAGTTTTTCATCGTGTTGATAGTCTCTGTGGACAGCAGTCTGGGAAGGGTTGACTCAGGTTTCCGTATCGAAAGAATCCTGGGATAGAGTAGTCCGAATTACACCTGAAAATTTTAAATTTAGCAATGTAAGTTTCTATATGTATAAAAACACGCTCCTGTCATACACTTTATTTTATTTATTATTAAGTGTTTATTCTATGAAAATAAGTACAGTACAATTATGTTTAGAACATAACTACACAGGGAGATTAATTCTATATTATTTACTTAAACTTTGCATTTATATTCAAACCCTGACTTCTAAATTAGGTGCGAATTTGTACCTTAGAAGTCAGTTTCGTTTAAAGTCAGAAATCAGCCTTGCTTTACAATCTGTTAATAGTCTTCATTAGAAACAAATAGATTAATGGGGGATGATAATGATGAAAATATTGTAATTAATTAAGTAAGCTAAAGAAATATATCAGTAAGTTATAGAAAATAATCACCTAAATGTTTTTATTACATACGAAAGCAGCAGTAGTAGGTAATTATTTTCTGTTCATGTTTCCCCAATTATGTTGTGATCGGTTTTAAGCCTAACCAGTACCTCTGGACAGGAGGACAGGTTCCTGTCTTCTTAAGTAATATGTTGTTACCCACCAAAACGGCCTAAAAATCTGACCTTAAAATTGTTATTCAAAAAATTATTGCCCAGAAATTAGGCTGCGAAGGTTTGTGTAAATTACTAATAATTCAATGATGATAAGAGCAGTGAGATTAGCGGGAGATAATAACGTTTCTATCAGAGCTAAAATGTGAGAGTGATGTGTGTCGAGCGGGAAGGGCGACGTTTACCACCTTCGTCGTATAATTATTATTCCTATAATCTTCGCTGTCTGTCTCTGCCCGTTCGTCTCTTTTACATTTATTATCAGCTTCCACTATTCTGCTAGAGCAGGCGAAAGGCAAAATAAGGCGAGGTGCCTTATTTTTCTTTGCTCCTTTCTGCTATCAGTATTGAAATTAAGAGAAAAAATGCAGATTGAACCTAAAAGCTTGCTCCAATATTCGGAAACACGTGGAAAAATTCGGACACGTTTATTTATATAGCATTAATATAACAAGTGTTATATTTAGTATTGTAACGACATCTATCGAGCTACTTAGGAAACTATACATAGAAGCTGTTAAACAACTGATGACTATCTGACTAATCACGCAGCGGGTTCCGTATCGTGTATGCATTATTTGTATTAGGGAAAAAACATGTATATGTGTAAATAAATATTAAGTATAATATTCTTGTGCTCGTACTAAAATTCTTTAGAGGGGTTAACCTCTATTCTGGCTAGTCTAATACTTAACTAAAAGATGGAATCTTTATGCAGACGTTCAAACCAGAAAATAAAAGCTGTTTCATTCCAGTACTGTAGGGTGAAGCATCCAATTGTTGGCACACCACCAATTCTGCCCCGAGTGACAATAAAAAGTAACAACATTGTAGCTGAATTCAATTCTGGTAATTTTAATGAGTTTCATGTTATTTAAAATACGAACGAATTTAAAGGTTCGTTCGTATTTTAGTTCGTTCGTAGTTTGTAAAGTAGAATTATGTTTTTGATAACGAATATTTTTGAACGAGTGGATATTTTTTTAAAGCAAGCATCTACTTTCTAACCTTTCAAAAATAAATTTGAATGAAAAAGTGTCTCTTTATTTTAGTTTTATGGATTAAAATACTTGGATTCAACATTTAAAGAACAAAAATGCTTATACAATTTTAATTACGAGCCTTTTGAAAAACGTCTACTACGTTAATTTGGTCCTTAGTTACATAAGTTTCTAATTATCTGAACTACTAGAACCTAGAACACTTAATTAGGTCTAATCAGTTACCTACTTAACTATAATAAGGAGCCTACATAAAATAATAATTATATCAAAACACCAAATACTGGTCTTTTTACCCTTAATCCTCTAACTCATTTTAATATAGCCATGAGAAAAAATACGAACATAAATAAAACCATCCAAACTTTTCGACCTTCATTGATAAAACATACCACCGTGAAGGGTTGTTTTAACAAGGGACAAAATTCCTGTGAGTCTTTTTTATCTAATTTGTCAACTTTTTCAAAGCAAGGTGTTACTTTGGTCCTGTCTTATTTTTTAAAGCAAAAAGTAAATAATGAGAGACTGTGTGTATTTTAGTTGTTATGGAAAATAATCAGATAAATATGGGCTTGTATACTTTCTTAATTAATCACTGGAATGTAATAGATATGAACACATATTGATTTTAAAATATGTACTGAAGAAAATAAATTTAATGCCATTCAAAATCATTGTTACATTATGATTGCTGATTCTGTTACTTACAATACTATCTTTATAGTTAATTAAGTCTCACTAAAAAAATGCGAAAAATAAGGAATATATAAGATGCCTGTCAAATTATAGTCCATTTATTATAACGTTAGATAAATAACGTTATAACGATACCATTATTTCAATTTAAACTCTCATAAGGTCGGTTATATCAAGATAAATTCAAAGGAATGTATACTCTCTACCATTTAAAAAGAAATGTTATTAAAAAAATGCAATAATTTCAATTTATCAGATTAGCAATCATTAGGTATATCGTTATTTGTCTAATGCAGTATAAATAATTTGATTGTTAATAACATGAATTTAGTGACTATTGCTATAATATACTCTCTGATTTCTCCTAAATGATAAGGGTAACGACTGATATTGAGTCTAAATACCTACCTATCATCACGTCTGTATTCTCCGAAAGGTTAGGTAAAGGAGTACTACTGTACACCCACAGTTTACCGATGTGTTTAAGTCCAATTTAGTAGGAGGCGACCCTATTGTCATTAACCGGGGCCAAATCCAAATACCAAGCTGCTACTGAGAAGTTCATAGAAAAACCCGATAACACTGCTCGATCTGGGGATTAAATACTTAGCGTAACAGTAGCGTAGCGGTTCTAAATATTTTGTCATTTTATGTGAGACGTGTGCAATTAATTAGGGTTATTATTTATTTAGTTGTTAATGTTGTGATCTAATTGATAAAGGCGTCATTTTGAAATGTTACTTATTAGATACAATTTTAATTTTAGGCACAATTTAATTATACAAAGGTGTGTTAAAAAGTAAGATGAAGTTTTTATGCTATACTCATAGATTCCTCTGGACTTAAATAGCGTAAGTACCTTATAGTTTTTTCTACATTGCGCAGTATCGACACTATTTGATCTAATTCAAGGCTACTAAAATAAAAGCTTGAACATTATTCCAGTTTATTATGTTTTATTCTCAGATTTGATCTAAATACAAACGTGTATTTACAAAGGTTAATTATTTAAGGTCTACTTACGTTGTTCTTTCAATATAAACTTCGTATAGTTCAGGTTCTAACTGCTCGTCAGTGTTAATATTTATTGGAGATCTCTTATTCCTTGCGAAGTCATCCATCTTTCTTACTTTGGCGACCCTTTCTAGTTTAACTCTCCGTCTCAAAGGGAATGGGTGTATAAACAATTTTTGTTTCTCTGCATGAGCTCTGACTTCCTCTAAAATTTGTTTTGGCAAAGGATCTGTCTGCCAATCGGGTTTATGTCTTTCTTCTAGATTTTGTGCCAAAGAAGCTTTTTCTTCTTTTCTTATTGGCTTTATTTCTAGATCTTGGAAGTTCTCCAAATCCGGGTTCATGAGAACCGCATTGTTCGATTTTGGGACGTAATTCTTTGTTACAATTGGAGTTTTCTCTTTCTCCGCTAATTCTAATTTGTTTAAGCGGTTCTTTCTGTGGTATATGTTTTGTGGGTATGACCAATTGTAGTGGTGGATGTAAGAGAATGGATATGGTAACAGATTCGATTGTTTGATTGCCTTTTGGTATTTTCCATTTCCGTATACTAGTGGCCTAAAGGTAATTGGTACAGGGTGGTACACTGGTTTTGGAACCTGTGTATTTTCTGTTTTTGGTTTCTTCAGCTCATGGGTGTAAGAAGACTGTCTTTGAAAGTTCGACAGCGGGTAATAATACGGTAGTTTACCGAAATCTTTTTTAGATAGAGCTCCAGTGAAGTATGTGTCAGTCCTTCTATGCATAAGGTAAGGCGTTGAAGATTGCGAAATTGGTGTCGGTGGTGATGTAGGATTTTTGTTTATTGGTTTTAAAGGCGGGTTTACGTTCGGGCCTATTTCCAGCAGATCAGCTGGTATGACAGGTAATATTGGAATGACATCATTTCTTATTGTTTCCGATCTCGATATATCAGACCTCATCAACTCCGCTGGCCTTATTTTCCCACCAGATAAGGGTTCATACCAATAAGAAACGTGACTAATTTTCTTTGCTTTTCTTATCACATTAGATTTATCATCGGGGTTATTAACGGTTTTTGCTGGGAACATAGCTTCATTTAATACATGGTCCGTGCTTGTTTTATCAATTTCTTTGTAAATATCCTGAGCTAAATTATATATTTCAACTATAGCATCTAAGTCGCTCTTCTTTACCGTGTGAAGCAACTCCGTTAAGCTTCGTATTTCAGAATCTGACAAGTACCTGTCTTTTTCAGATTCATTTTTGTTAAGACCATTTTCGTCTATGTTTACTCCTAAAAGTATAGGTATATCATCTATTATATCAGGTTCTGTTTTTTTGTCGGCGTTAATAACACTTTTTGAGACATTTTCTCTATTGTAGAATGCTGTGTTACTATTATTGTATCTTGCTGTTGCATTTTCACCTAGCAATTTGATGTTTGTGATGTTAAGTTCACGTAGAGGCGCATATTCAGTTGCAGTTATGTTCTTTCTTCTAAGCTTGCAGTGGTAGTTCCCGCAAAAGGAACTGGATGGCCAGGTAGAGTTAACAGCGTACAGCTTGCCCGTATCTGGATCTCGGCAGAAGAAACCTGGAATGATATAATAAAATATTTATTATACGAGACATTATAGTTCAGTAGAGATGATCCGCAGTTTTGAATTTAATAAACAAATTTTTAACCAACTTCAAAAAAGGAAAAGGTTCTGAATTTTATTGTATGTTTTTTTTTTGTTTTACCATTTTTTACGTGTGAAAATCTTCGTTATCTATACTTATAATAAATCTGTAGAGAGGTCAATTCTGTACATGAAATATATTTCCAAAATAACTATCAGCGGGTGATTAGTGATCGATACTGACGCCAAAAATGCAATCAGTAAAATTTTTGTCTGTCTGTCTGTCTGTCTGTCTGTCTGTATGTTCGTTATAGAAACAAAAACCACTCGACGGATTTCAACTTAATAATAAAAACTTAAACTTAATTAACTTAATAATCTTAGCATGGAAAATGCAAAATAAAATCACAAAAAGATAGTTAAAAGGTAAGG
Source organism: Acronicta aceris (assembly GCA_910591435.1). Taxonomy (NCBI): domain Eukaryota; kingdom Metazoa; phylum Arthropoda; class Insecta; order Lepidoptera; family Noctuidae; genus Acronicta; species Acronicta aceris. The sequence continues at coordinate 1,360,241 of OU342781.1, read as the reverse complement.
TGGCATCGTATGACACTGAACTAACTGTAAAGTAAGTCGTGTCGGTTGAGAAGTAAGGTAACTTGCTTCTCATAGATGTCACCAACGTCACCTTATGACGTAAATTCAGAATGTGAAGGCAAAATTTCAATCATGCGGGTAGGATTCGCGGTGGCTTAGAGGTCAGAGCGTCTGGTGTATCAAACCAGAGAAGATGCAGATTCGAATCCTGCCCACGATTGAATTTTTTCCTTTACTAAAAAATAACTTAATAATCTTAGCATGGAAAATGCAAAAAAAGTCACAAAAAGATAGGAATACACTGTTTTTAGACCGTAAATAGCCATTTTTATAGTTGGTACAAAGAAATTATAAATGTAATTTCCTTCTACTAATTACACAGATTAGCGTATGTTCCAAAGTTTCAAAGTGACTTCATTTAAAAAGAGTGTTATTGTTTATTTAGTAATCAAAATCACAGCTGCCGGTGATGTAATGAATGATCAGCAGTTGATTAAATTATTATAAATATAACTCTTATTTGTTAACTATGACAAATGCAGCTGTTTTATCAGTCCTTATATTTAATCTGAAGCTACGGTCAACCGAAAAATTCAACGTGTGCAGTCGCAGTGATGTATCTTTAGAATTGACGGTCACACAACAACCGATTTAATCTGTTCAGTAGAGACATCGCATTTAAACATTAACACAAAAAAGTACAGTAGAATTGGGAAAAACATTTTTCAATCGTATAATAATGTGCATCTAATTTATATCTTTAATAAATGCAGGAGGTTCTGTAGTATACATTGTTTAAAGTTATGTGCTAGTAGATTTTTCTCCCTAAACATTTCAGATACCTAAGCTTGCAAGCCGTGCTTAAATACGATTGAATATGATTATGTGTCACATCTTCCTAGCTGTAAGCATAGATAAAACTTTGACTGATACGCTACAAAGCCACCTGTCCATTGCGGCGCGACCTGGCGCGTTATGTGCAAGCTTTATTTTGTACGTAACTGTAGATAAGATATCAAAGTTCAAAGTTCAAATGTTTTTATTTCAAATAAGCTTTAACAAGCGTTTATGAAACGTTATGATTCTAGTTGCTCGGTTCCAAAAGGTTGATCCTATGGAGAAGAATCCGGCAAGAAACTCCATGGACACTCTTTTAAAATAATTGGTGTTACAATCTTCATTGGTACAATATTGCGATATGAGGATGTGTGAACATTGGATGTCAAAGTTAGGTAGAAGGTTCTCAGTGTTTGAGAACTCCATGTCATTAATAGAATATAAGTGAACTATGTGGTAAAGTACACACATCATCAAAGCAGGATAAATTAGAGTCCACTCAGACATGCCACAATGTACACACATTTACAGTTTCAGTTGAGGTAAACAATACTAACCATATGAAGACATCTCGAAATGTCGTGAATACAGAATCTCTGAAAACTATGTCCATATATTCACTATAGATACTAAGTTAGAAAAACCTCAGGTTGCCAAGGAGGCCGCAAGTGCATCCGTATTTAAACACCACACATCTTTATCGTCAACGTAGTCCTTGATTTTATAATAGGCTTTCTTAACAAGAACTGATTTGACGTACTTTTTAAATTTCTTGTCAGTAAGATCGGTAACACATTTAGGGAGTTTATTGTAGAAACGCACACAATTTCCTAGAAATGATTTATTTGTTTTGGTTAATCTAAATTTAGGTACCACAATTTTATGTTTATTCCTAGTATTAAGGTTATCGGATGACATGTTCGCTAGCTCAGGGTCACGCATCGTCTTTGCGTCATTAATCTGCCGCAGGAAAGTTTGTGTACTTGGACTCTAATACTATGTATACACACTTTGCTATCTGACATAAAAACAATATTCCATAGAAAAAAATACTTTGCACAGGTGCATTACATTAAGCATTTTTTTCTATTTTTCTGGTATCATGCGTCCTTTTACAAACACAAATTTTAGATACAGAAAAACCATGACTCAGATCATAATGTATATGAGCTGAGTCATGGTTTTTCTGTAGGTACAGGTAGGTAGGTAGGTTGTACAAACATTTGTTTGTGCGACAATCAAACCTACAACTTGATGCAGAAACCGATCGCTCAGCCACTACGCGAAATGTGATGATAAACATAGATACCAAGTACCACAGAAAGTAAAGCATTATAATGCAAGACCAAGCTAAGTTCGCGTATGTAACGTGTTCCGCTGTTCGTGCCGCAATGAGCTGGCGACTTAAGGCTTACAAGACCTGGGCTTATCCTATACAATCAAGGGGATACAAGTGTCAACTTAGTGTACGCGTACGGAACTTAGTCGCTAACTATGTGACAAGAATATCTGAGACAAGCTTTGAGAAGATGAAGAACAAATATTTTTTGGTCCTTTGGTACATTATGGTGTTAATATATTCAGAGCGTTATTGGGAATAATTATAAAAATTGTGGAGACTCTTTTGATGCGCTACAATTAGTTACTATATCCGAATCGTTTGAAGCACTAATTCCATATTTTAATTTTGACCATTAATCAATTTGTTGATGTGTAGTATTTATAAATTATTGTAATTAATATTGATTGTGGTGGTTAATTTTATTGGGTATAGTATTCGAAATTGAAATACAAAATTGTTCTAGATACGATTAAGTATATTAATAAGGTTTATTTTATAATCTACTATATGTATAGATCAGATGATGCTAAGAGACGATTCTTTAAAAGAAAGTAAAGTGATTACTAAATGTTTTAATTAGCAGTGCAACATTTTTATAAACAGTAAAGTGATTACAATAGAGATCTTATTTCACTGATGCGACTCAATGTAAATATTTTTGATAATACGGACTAATCTATTGTTCGCGCAGTGGCAGATGGAGTCATAATAGGAAATAGATTTTAGGATGGATATAATAACTATAAGCCAGTGCAAGGCTCTGACTAATGCAGTTTATGGGTTTATACATATATGAGTTACATAACATACCATCACGCATGTATTCCATGAAGGGTTAGGCAGAGGTGTACTAATGTACACCCAGAGTTCGCCGGTATGTTTAGGTCCCATATAATAAGGGGCAAGCCTATTGCCATTAATCGGGCACAAATCCAGACTCCGAGCTGCCACTGAGAATTTCATAGAAAAACCCAATAACACTTTGCTCGACCTGGGGATCGAACACAGAACCTTTAGCATAGCAGTTGCGCTTGGGACCACTAGACTAATGAAGCAGTACTAGGCAGTCAGTATAGATGATTTAATTTAAATTGATAAGATGACTAGATAATAATAACAATATTATTTTTACAAAATGCGGTCAATGCGTTAATTTATTCCTTCACTTTAATTTTTCAACACGTTTTAAGATTTATTATACATATTATACAAGATTTATTATATAATATGTAGGTTTTCGGACTGGATTAAGGTGGGAATTTTAGTATTAAAATACGCTTTGTAAGATACTAACTTGCTGTGCCCGACAGGGTCCATAATTGTTTCTCTTTACTCACCAGCTTTTGTATACATTATGGGATGCAATAAAGTTATTGAGTATTGAGTATAGTTTTAATTCTAAATCTTTATAGGGATTTTCAAATTCATACCTTTATTTCGTGAAAAACTGACATTGATATACGGCCCACATCGGAGCGATCTATATGATTTTTTTCATAATTATATACGAACCCTAAAATTTTTTACTAATGTAAATCTAACTTATTTCTTTCTTTCAAAAACGGACAAAAACGGATCGATAGAGATTAGCAAAATATCGTGGAATTTTTATGCATAAATTCTACATGTAACTTTTTCTTGTCCAGCTATAGATAGCTCTGTATATTTTCGCCACGAGATAAGCGAAGAAGATTTTTTTCATACCGCACACTTCAGGTTCATTTGATTACGAGTAACTTTACTACAATATGGACCATTTTTGTATAGCTCGTGCTGAGGCAAAAAGCAGTTGAAAATATGGGTTATGATAAGATTGACTATCAGCACAGGGAGAAATACAGTGGGACTTTATAATGACAGATTGAAACTCCCTCCCTGGCCTTTCTCGAATACAAGGTTTAATATCGATGGAATTTTACTGAACATTGCTGCAAATATGACAAGTAACATGATTGTAGACATAAAAAGCGAACTACAATGTTTTTTGACGTTTCCCAAACAATTCTACAACGTATACAAAACGTGTCGGTATTGCAGTAATTGACGAAATTCTATCAATGGATCGATGTTTCGTCGTAACGATAACACATTGACGGCTTATTTATTTATTAGAAACCCGACAGTATGTATAATTAATGTAATAATAATCAGTATAATTTATGTAATAATAATTATAATTGTATATTATATATTGTATCTCTTACTATACAATTATAATTATTATTACATAAATTGGTCCTTAGGTCCATAAATCGGACCATTACGATTGTGTTTTAATTTAAAGTAGGATAAAAATATTTTATTTTTAGTCCTGGCTTGGATCCTCCTTTAGGGCACAGGGTGTTTGCTATCAAGTCTGGTTCATATAGTAAAATACCCATCTATAGAATAACACAAAGCAGAGTAACATTTGATTCTTAGTCTTTAGAATTCGTATGTCCTAGTTGCATGTTTTGTTCATATCAATGATTATCATCAACATAGTAAAAGATGAAAATAATACCATCATCAACAATGGATATATAATGACAAATTTCTGCCTAACACCTTCAAGAATAACTGGTCAATTACGTATGAATGAGAAAATGAAAGAGACGCAAAGTTATAAAGAAACATTTTAATAAAAACAAAGAACCATCATGATTTTCTTTCTTCCCCAAAGAAACGTGGGATCAAAGTTAAGTAAATATATCTTGCGTAAATATAACCAAAGTCGACTGATTTCCCTACTTTGAATACAGGAGATTTGTTGGCAAATATATGGGAAACAGATTTTTATTACGCAACAAAAGATTTGAGCCTTTTATTTTCAAAGAGTTTGGAAGGTTGAAGGTAGTGTTTATGTAAAGGAAGGAGGTTTTATCAAAGTTCTTATGTAGTGAGTGTATTCCAGCAGGAAATCCATAGAAATATTATTATCAATACGTAGTTCTTAGGTAGTACATAGTAATTAAGATTTTTTTCTTAAATATTGTTGGAAAAATAGTAAATAATATTTTTAGGGAAATCTTTCGATAGTATATTAGTGGTTGGATGAAGGCGTAAGGGTGGAAGGAAGATGGATGGATTGAGTGAGGGATAAATATGAATGAAGGGAGAGTCACTATTGTAGTGTTGGGGATAAATGTAAAAAGGGCATGCTGCACCGATAACAAATAACTTGGGACTGGGTCAGGGATTAGGGCCAATAGCTGAATTATCACTAGTTTTTATGTGAATATTACAGATTTGCATGTAAGAATTAAAATAATGCCATTTTATATCAGCTTGCAGTATTATGTTAAAATACGCAACTATGTAGCGTTTGCATTATAAGCAAATAACACAACTCGTGTTTAGTTTTCTTAGAACAATAATAATAACCTACATTCTTTGTAACAGCGGAGATGATATTTCTTTGTGTAGTAAATTAAACCGGAATAAGATCTAAGAAAGAAATTTGAAGTTCGGTTGAACAGGAATTAAATACTTAAGAATTTATTTATCAAAAGCCTCATTAGTCTAGTGGTCATCCTGGATTTGATTACCGGCTTGAGCAGTGTTATTGAGTTTCTGTATGAGATTTTAAGTACATCGAAGCTCAGATTTGTGCCCAATTAATGGCTTTAGGCACCTGTGTTAAAGAAACTAAACATACTGCCGCATTGTGGGAACGTCAGCCTCTGCCTAATTTCAATAATTTTTCATCTGTGTAAAGTTAATTTTAATATACTTAGGTCCAAAATTTAAAGACTTTATAATCTCCACTATATTTTTGTGGTCCTTTGAAAGACCATATTGGTATCTAAGGACCATTATTTAGCCGACAACTCGACCGACTGTTAACTAAGTCAGTTATATGAACCGCATGATTTTCACAAAGGTGTCCTGTCACCAATTAGTTAATTAGACGTACCTACTCGTACTTGTGAACAAGATATAGCAAGGTAGTCCTTTTAGGGCTTCGTGACATTTGCTTCATTAATCTAGTGGTGGCTAGCATGACTACCGACTTCTAAATAGGGAATATGCATGTCTTTTTTATATTTTTAATCAATAGTTTACATAATTAAAGCACCGTAAAAATACTTCTTTGATTAAAATATTAATGTTTAATCATAAAAATAAATATTCAAAACTGCAATCAGATACGGGAGATTTAAATGCAGCCATATTGGCCTCGTGTACTGAGGCATCAGTTTCCGCAAAAAAACAGTCACTATTTTATCGTTTTTAAAATTTATTGATCGTTTTTCCAATTAATTATCTACATTTTTAAGTTTATTTACTAATTCGAACATGGGAGAGGACTGGAATAAATTTGATGCCTAGTAATTACAAACCTAAATGTTTACGGTGACGGTCATGAGAGCATCATGACAACGTAGACTTTGTCGTAGGTTCCGTTTTGATGTGTTAAATTAAATTAAATCATTAAAATCTTGCTAGAAAAGCGATTAGGTAAAAAAATATCTGGTATGGACATAATTCTTTAGGAATAAAGATTACAAATAAAAATGTTACTCAAATTTGAATCATAGGCATATTCCCTATTAGATTCCTAGGTTACGCAAACGGTAATAAGATTGCATTTTATAGGAAAGTCCCATTTGCAGTTTGTAATGTGAATTTTAATAAGAACCCGATTAAATGTTAGGCTCTCTTGGACCTTAAAATAGCTGTTAGACCATAAGATAAAGCGATGACCTAGGGGTTTACCTACCTTTGATAAGATTTGAATATCAGTTTACGTCAAAACTCCATGTTTTGACGTAAAATTTTAGTTTCACGTAAAGTTGGATTCTGTGTTTGTTTATCTAGAAGTATGGTTTATCTTGTGAGGTGAAAAATAGACTTTTTTCCTTTCTTTTGATGAAAGTGGTGAGCGCTATAGAAACGTGGAGTGAGTATTAATTTTATCATTCATATGCTCTACGCATCGGACGACATTGTAGCATATTTTATAAATTTGTTTGTCAATACTCATAACATTTTCTTACTTTATGAAACATACGATGTTATAAGACAAAGATAGATCAATATCAGTCAGATACACACATAATAAACTCGGAGTCCTTTCATCGTATGACATGGTACATTAAAGAAAGGAAACAGCTGAATTCTATAACTTTGAGGTAAGCTTTGCTGCTGGGTTCATTGGGAATTACGCTAAGCAATCATGTGCCTACAATATTGTGTTTCAGTTTTTAAAGCAACTAGGGAAATGAAACTTAATAACGAGGATCTCAACATGATAATGCGCGACTACTTAATACTACTGACGTCTATAGGCTGCGGTTGTCGCTTGTTATCAAGCGGCACTTGTTTGTCATCTTAGTACAGAATAAAAAATCGGTTGGATATTATATTTTCTTGGATATCCTAATAGCTCTGAAAACAGCTACTAAAGAAACCTTAGTAAGAAAAAACGTATAAGCTGACCGTATCTTTGGGCTATCTAGTTTATCGATGGTGTATCCTAATAACCATTGCATCAAAAGAAATGGTAAGTATTTTGGTCACTAGTAATCTAAAATAAGGGCATACAGTATATTATTGTGTTTTTTTTCTGACGAAAATATTCTGGTTTTCTTTATATCCTGGAAACTGCAGTCAATACTGAGGGAACTAGGGATTCTAAAATATTCTATGGGTTGTATCAATGATAACTTTGGATGTACGTACCTCGTCCGCTGAAGCTCCCAACTCCGAACACGCACACGGACACAAAAAACACACACTCGCGCAACATACTCGCTCACTACGCGCCTGCGCTGCCGGACGCGGTCTGCGCACCCGCCGTGCGCGAATGTTGTTATGATTTAAACACATCCGCTATGACAGAGTGGTGCTCAAACTTTTGTGATAGATTAGATAATTAATTTTATTGGTAATGAGGAGAAAACTTAACTTCATTTTTGTTTGAAGGGAATTTTTGCTGGAAAAACTATGTTTTAGTCAGTAAGTTTTTAACATAATGCATTCTAAGCATACATGTCACTCTTCAGTTACACAGATACAAGTATTAACATAACTTAACATAATCAACCCATTATACTGTCACACTGCTGAGCACGGGTCTCCTCTCAGAATGAGAGGGATTAGGCTATAGTCCACCATGCTGGCCTAGTGCGGGTTGGCAGACTTCACACGCCATCGAGAAAATCTCTCAGGCATGCAGGTTTCCTTACGATGTTTCCCTTCACCGTTTAAGCGCGTGATAATTAACTATTAATACGCACATGACTTCGACTTCATAAAAGTCAGAGGTGCGTGCCTTGGGTTCGAATTCGAGACCTTTGACTTGGCAGTGCAACGGTAATACCACTGGGCTATCACTGCTTAACGTTATTGTGTATTGATACAAGTATTAATACACGCTAAATCCTTACTAATATTATAAACGTGAAAGTTTGTGAGTATAGATGTATGAACGTGTGGATGTATGGATGTTTGTTACTCTTTCACGCCAGATCAGCTGAACGGATCTCAATAAAATTTAGCACACAGATAGATTATAGCCTGGAATAACACATAGGCTACTTTATATCCAGGTCGGACTCAATCCTGAAGTCCATGCAGACAAAGTCGCGGGTAGAAACTAGTAACTACATAATTTTGTTAAAGAAAAGATCATAAAACTACCTCCATAACTAATAACTACATTGCCAGCTGCTTTTTATATATTTTTCGGTTATTTAACTTTATTGAATAGTGTATGTATAGAAAAATGTTTTCATCAACTATGTATTATAAATTCATTCAACAGCCCCAAAACGCAAAACGCCTAGATATATTGCCCAATCATTCAATTTCCTGAATTCCATACTTCACTTGTCCGCTCGTAATTCAGCGACAAATAATAGTATCAATAACCTCGGCGGGGTGCCGCAAGGCGCTCTCTTAGGACCGGTAAAGTTCTAACAATGCGGGCCTGGACAAAGGCATTGATATCCGAGTTTCGACGGCTTTGTAGAACTTTGTCGACTAGGATATTTTTATTGGATGACAGATTTAATAGTACAATATGAGTTTGGTAGCTTTTGTTACATTTTTCTGCGATTTTCATTCGTTCGCTTTGTGGAATTGTTGGCGTTCGCTCAAAAGCTTTGAAGCTTTGATATGAATATGAGAGAAAATGTATACAAATTTAAACGTGGCGTTTTCTTTAACAAAGTTGTGAGTTTGTTTAATTTAACAAATTCCTCAGTATGGTATAAAATGTGGTAGTTTATTTTGTGACGGACTGATAACGTGAGTGTTTCTTGTTACTAATATAAGTCTGAAGCATAAGGGTCCGGCGGAGCTTGAATTGTCCACAAAAACGTAATACCAAAATAAATCTAAATCAAGACAATATTTAGTTATTTTTTAGTAAAGGAAAAAATTCAATCGCGGGCAGGATTCGAACCTGCGTCTTCTGGTTTGATATACCAGACGCTCTGACCTCTAAGCCACCGCGAACCCTACCCGCATGATTGAAATTTTTCCTTCACATTCTGAATTTACGTCATAAGGTGACGTTGGTGACGTAAATTGAAATTAAAATGACTAGGAAATCGAGTATAAGATTTTTTTGACTTTTTTTCTTTAAATTTTAGGTAGGGCAGTATCGGATTTTCTCTTGTGTTGCAAGTGCGTTTACTAACATAAATTTTAAAAAGGTTAGATTTATTTAACCCTAATATTATTGACGGTGTCAGCTGATAGACTCTCTATCGCCCTTTGGATACTTTCCAGTATCGTTTTTCAATATAATTAGTATTGAAATTGACTAAACTAGAATTAGTGATAGCCTAGTGGTATGACTGTTGGACTGCCAAGTCAAAGGTCTCGAGTTCGAACCCAAGTCTGACTTTTGGAAGTCATGTGCGTATTAAATAGTTAATTATCACGCGCTTAAACGATGAAGGAAAACATCGTGAGGAAACCTGCATGCCTAAAAGATTTTCTCGACGGCGTGTGAAGTCTGCCAACACCCACTAGGCCAGCGTGGTGGACTATAGCCTAATTCTAATCTAATCCTTCTCATTCTGAGAGGAGACCCGCGCCCAGCAGTGGGACAGTATAATGGGTTGATTATGTTATGTTATGTAAACTAGAATGTATGATGTCACATTCAACAAGTTTGAGAACCACACAAGTTTAGAAATTAGCGAACGTGCTACCTTTGATGGCGCACTGTCTTGTGGTAAGCAATTTGTCGATAGAAGTCCCATTTATGTTGATCTGACATCACTGATCATACATAACATCACATCCCCTTATCTTCTTGTATAATATTACATACGGTAGAGTCATTAGCATCAGGAGTGCATGTTAAAAACTGTCGCGTCGTCAAGTCAAGTGGAAGACCAGGCCTCGCCCTTTACATAAGACCTGCAAACCCTGGACCACAGCCTGCCACGGTAGGGGTGAATGACGCGAATCCCATGGCTGTCACTATAAACTAAGATAAAGTATATGCCATTTTAGTCAACTTGAGTTCGACATACCGTGCCACCTACCCCGGTGGTGGCAGAAAATCCATGGAGATATCTCCCATATGTTACATTACTGTTTCTTCACTGCCTTTCAGATAGGCATACCGTAAGAGGCGTGAAAATATCTGAATTGCTCGGTGGTAGGACCTTTTGGGGACTGACTGGCTGGCGACCACCCTTAGGTCGGAGTCTGTCGCCAGGTCCCCTTGGTTGCTATGGCTATGGCGGTCTGTAGTCCGTAGGGGCTCTTAACGGTCGGCAACGCCTCAGCAACTCCTCTGGAGTTGCAGGTGACTATGGTTAATGATGACTACTTGCCATCAAGTGGCTAGTAAGTTCGTTTGCCGACTTAATCCATAACTACAAGATGGTTTTTTTTATGGGATAGGGGGACAAACGAGCAGTGGGATCGCCTGATGGTAAGCGATTACCGCCGCCCATGGGCACCCGCAACACCAGAGGAGTCACAAGTACGTTGCCCGCCTTTTAAATACAGCATCTAATATACGACACAGGGAAAAACTGGATAAAGTAAATAATATAACCCACTGAGGTTTTATCTAAGATGCATTTGATTATCAACATTCGACGAACAAAACCCCATAAAAACCTATAATAACTCGTACCACTTATTAGTGTTCAAGTAGTCTCACTATTATTGCTTTTAATCAAAAAATTCCGAAGGACCAAAACTGTTAGCATGTTAAATATATAAAGATAATTGCATGAAAAAAACAAAAGCGGTTCAATCAGTGTTCATTATTCACAATTACATACTTCTCATTTCTTCGCGCCTTCGTTTAAGGCTCGATTTATTTTTTCCACACATAGGGTGAGGCGCCCCGTTGAGAACACATGCTGTGAATCTTAAAGGATTCTTGAGTTCTTTGGGGATCCTTGGCGGAATATGGGATGTGAGCAATGTAAAATATGCGCTTATATTATGGTTTGAATCAGCATTAGTTTTTACTCTAAATAAAACTAATAAAGTTTGTTTTCAGTACTTATAAATGCAAAAACGGGGCTAATTTTTTTATCAAAGTAAGATTGAAGCCACAGAAAATAGGTTATTATTTTAAATTAAAAATACAAACGTTCTTTTATTTTAATTAAAATTAAAAACATTGTCTTTGTTATGAAATGTTAGTATTATTTTGTTACTAAATCTCTTTGGTTAAAGTAGGTTTTGGAATTTGTCATTTAGCTAATGGATTTTCTTGGAACTTGTGTATCTTACTGTAAAATATAAACTTGAAATATCATCACGGCTGTATTCTCTGAAGGATTAGGTAGGGGTGTTAGTACTAATGTATACCCACAGTTAACCGTTATGTAGTAGTATATAATTATGTATTAACTTGTGAATAATTATCCGATTGCCGGTGCCCGAAAAAAGAACTATTTTAAATGCAATTATGGTTTCTAGTGGACATTGACATTAAGGTCAGTTTTTTGCTAGGTGGCAAATGCAGCCTTCAAACACTGCACCGCTAAGAAATAAAAAGAAAACATAAAATAAAATACATTTTATAAGCTAAAATTAATAATACAACAATAGAATACAGAAGAAAATAACTGAAATAAGGTACTGCATAACTTAACACAAACTTAATTACAAAACTAATAACAGCTTAGTTTAATTCTATCACACTTTACCCAACTGACCCTAACTGCCAGGCACGGCTCACACTTGACCAATTCGCATTGTTTTGATGTCCCACCGAGGATATAATGTTCTTTACACTTAATAAGTGTCGTGAGTTCAGGCAGGTCGATCTGCACACACCTGGAAGGGATTCCCTGCCTTAAGGTATAAGGAATAGAGTGTGGAATTAAGTGAGGTAATATTAATTACGATTTCAATTTTAGTATAATTCGAAGCGACTCAAAGGACCAGTTTGGTTTACCGTGGCGCTAAGCCAGGTACACTTTCTGTGAGCTTGTTATTGTTCGGAAAGGCCAGGGTTCGCCTTTGGAGTTTATTTCGGAATTTTAGTATTGAATTTATTATTTACAGTGACTTTTTGCGTAGGCCAATAAGTCCACTGAATTTGTTTTCTGTTCAAATATAATATTATAATGACATTGCTGGCATTCAGGCTATCTCTTTGGGGACTCAGAGACTTAGTCGAACAAAGTCTTTGAGATGACTATCAAAATATAAAAGCTTTTATTGACTTATAAAAGTGTCTATTAGTAATCTAATAAATCGAAATCAGTTCCCGGCGTTTGACAAGAACATATTTCTTATTATGTCTGGTAATTTGATGATCTATTAAAAAAATGAAAAGTTTATTTCGATTACAGAGATTTTTTTTATTAGAATTCCCTTAAATTTTGAGGACACGTTTGTAGGTGCGATCTCCGCACGCAGAAAATATTTGTATGACCTAGAGGTAGGTAGTTTCGGGTATCGGTTTCGGCATTTGTGTATATGAGAATTAAATCGTGTTTGTAAAACACTCTCCACAATACAGGAGAAAACCCCTATGCGGGCTAATGTTTTATTTAGACAAAAAATCAGATAAAATAGATTTGACGTAATCAGTTTTTCCGGTTCATCCATACTAATATTATAAATAACTCTGTCTATCTGTTTGTTAGATTTGATGCTGAAACCGCAGAATAAATTTTGGTGCAGAGATAGATTGGGCCTAGGAGACGGACATAATAAAAAAAAAAACAAAATGTTGTATTTTCAATTAGACCAGTAAAATTGGTACTTTTGAAAAGTCAAAACTACATGCACGGTTCCAAAAAGTGGGTCATATGGAGAAGAGCCGGCAAGAAACTCCATAGATACTCTTTAAAAAAAAGAACATGATTACAATAGTATGCATTACAACTTTGTTCCAAATAGTTGATAAGATATATTCATCATACAAAAAATAAAATAAAAATAGGGATTGCCACAGCAAGTAAGAGCTGACCAGCCCCGACAGACAGCACCCGTTCACGAACATGACGTGCGTATCGGCGTGGTCCGACTCAACCACATTGTAGGGCAGTAAAACAACCCGACACACATCGCAGGACATTTAAGTGAGCATGACAAGCTCATACCGCGGGCACAACAATTTTACAGATAGATATATGTATGTTCTTGTTAAGATTGCTACAGCAATATCTGCACTATACTCACACTTTAAAATTTTTCTAATTACGAAGTTATACAATATTAAATACATAGGCAGAGTTACTCGTATATAGCGCATACAAAAGAAGATAAATTGAGAAAGATAATAGATTAGGACTTATTCACACTACAGTGGTAAATAGAACACTGTGCTAGTTATTCAGACACCCTTCAGCCTGACGTTAAAGAGATCTACACACTAACGCAGTCCGCCTCACTTTGCTCTGTCAGCTTAATCTAGCGGTAGTATGATTACTCGAGTTAATGCTGTCGGATTTAGTGTGTAGTCTCCATAACCACGTGTGCTAGTTTACTGACGAGATTGGCAATGAGACTGTTTATACCATAGTTTTATATTCGCTTTAAGTGTAAACATTGTTAGGAAGGTCTAGGATTCGATTCTCAGATGAAGCATTATTGGGCTTAGGTTTGTGCAACTGGGAGTTTGGATTTATGCCTGGTTAACGGCAATTGGCTCGGCCCTTATTACATGAGACCTGAACATACTGGCGAACTGTAGGTGTACGTGATGGTATGTAATAGGTAGGGAGCCCATTGTCGTTATTGCCGGCAGCTTTTGACTGCCTCATTAGTCTAGTGGTCCCAAGCGCGACTGCTACGCTAGAGGTCCTGGGTTCGATCCCCAGGTCGAGCAAAGTGTTATTGGGTTTTTCTATGAAATTCTCAGTAGCAGCTCGGAGTCTGGATTTGTGCCCGGTTAATGGCAATAGGCTCGCCCCCTATTACATGGGACCTAAACATACCGGCAAACTGTGGGTGTACATTAGTACGCCTCTGCCTAACCTTTCGGGGAATAGAGGCGTGATGGTATGTTATGTTATGTTAAATATTGAACTCCGATTTTTTACCGAGAATTTCATAGGAAAACTTAATATCTTACGCGACCTGGGAATCGATTCCATCACCTCAGACTCTGCAACCGCACGACCCCTATATCTAGGAAGTTATTTAATATTTCAAAAAGTATTTCATAAAGTACTACCAGCTGGCTATTATTTAATCTATAGTAAAAAGTAGTAATGTCTAGTATTAGAAAAACATACGTACATAAACTTTCTAATAAAATATTCATTCAGCATTCAAACGTTTCTCCGATAAATTCTAAGCCAGCTATTTGATATCATAATTTATACGAATAATACGATTCGCATTAATCGTTTCTGCTGACGCTACAAAAAGATCACGTACGCGATAACTATCATGGTCTATCTAATGTTGAATATATTATGCTGTTTGTACTGTACCGTCTGCATACGGACTATGTGGTAGAATAAAAATAGTGTTTTTATTGAGATTTTATTATTTATCTATAGAAAAGAGTATGAAACAAGAAAACATTCTCATCTGAAATTGTTGGTTATTTTCTTTTATACCACTGATGTGGTAAATTTAGCTCACGTCTGATGGTAAGCAGTTTCCGTAGCCTATGGACGTTTGTAACACCAGAGGTGACGCTCGCTCCTATAAAAACCTTTACACAGCTTTTTTGAAGGACTCCATGTCTTTTGGGAAATCCTCGACAGGTAGCTCATTCCACAGCCTGATTGTACGAGGGATGAAGTTCCTCTGGAACCGTACAGTATGAAATGATAGTGGTTCCAAGGTGTGGGGATAAATTCGCTACCGATTGCGAGAGGTGCGTTTATGTAGACTTTCAATATTTACTGTCTATATAATAAACAACTTACAAACTATATATTTTAATGTATTTAATATATACTCATAGCGATATTCAGAGTATAGCCATGGTCGTATACCACTAACACTTCGTATCACGTAGGGTAGGCCCTAATACCGTATTTTATTTTACTGTATACTGTAATTTGTATGCCAAATAAATAAACATGTATCTATCTACTCACGTATAATAGGTATCAATTTATCAGCCCACTTCCCACAACATTAGCAACTTATGTCAACACATCCCATCATGTAAAACACCCATCAGTATTAAGTACCTTCAATTTTGCATCTCTCCTACAAAGAACTTAAAATAAAACAAGCAATTAACTACAAAGCGACCAGTTTAAGTTGACACGCGTCGAAATGTGAAACTAAATTCTAATGAATTTAATTTGACATTTGTGATTGCTAGTACCGCCGGTGTGAAGTTCCAAGCTAGACTGGATATAACGGATGACGTCACGGTGCTAACACGAAATTCTGCAGTAAAAGCTAGATCAATATTTAACACCTAGAAAAGACTAATCGAAGAATTTGTGTCAATTATGACACGATTTCTTGAACTTCCGAGGGAGTCATAGATATGTAATAAATTCTCAGCGTATAATCCACCTACAAAGTTAAGATGCATTCATTCATAAGCATTTTTTGACGACACGATTGGCGTAGCAGTTGAGCAATCGGCTTCTGCGCCACGTGTTGTTGGTTCGATCCCCACAAGGAGCAAATATTTGTATGATCTACAGGTAGTTCTTCCGGGTCTGGAGGTTTGTGTATGTGAGAATTTGTGTTTGTAAACGCACCCACGATACAGGAGAACATCCTAGTGTGGGGCAACGTTTTTTTTCAAAAAAACAAAAGCATCTATGCAAGAATCATTGCAAGTGGTGGTATGTAATATCTATCAACCCTTGTGAGAAAAGGACGTGAGTGTTTGCATATAACTTCACAAACCTACAAGACTTAACGCCCTTCAAAAGCCAATTTACGTAAATATAAATCCAATATGTACCACATTATTTGCCAGCACAATATTAACTTTTAGCCAATCCGAGGAAACTTCGGCGAATCGACTTCATATATTGGAAAAAACTGCCAAAACGTAGTCACGAAACGATAAAACGTAAAAGATTTATGGGTTTGTGAAGACAACGTGCAATATCTGAATGTTCTTGACTGTATAGTTCGCATATTATTGGCGGTAACAGCTGGATACACGCGATCATCGGAACTGCGGAGTTTTATATACCTTTTCTATACAAAAAATAATACTAAAGGTCAACACAAACTAAATTATCTGCTAAGCATCTTGGAACGATGAAAAATATTCCAAATATATAAAATCAAAGAGCGTCGCCTTAAATGCATTTGATCCTTACAGTCTAATGAAAAGCACATACATGGCTTAATAAATTCAAGAAAATAAATGCTCTTTTGGGAATCCTGACTCCAGAAAATAAAAAATACTACTTTATAATTAGATTTCGATATCAACACTTCTTTCCAAACTAACATCTCTCCTCAATATTGCAACCCATTTTACCAAAACACATACGTTATCTTAGATCTGCAGATACGCTGAAAGTATCACTGAAAACAAAAGAACAATGTTGGTATAACCGTATTTCAGCAAATGTACAGTTTGCGTGCTGGAGTATCATTTGATAGGCGCATCACGAACAGAAGGAGCTTCGAGACGCGCACAGCAAATCACTGTGTTTTACACATTGGCTCGTGTTAGTATTTTTGGTGCCTTAGAATAGGTTTATGTTGTAAAGATGGCTGCGATTTCTGCCTTTTTCTACGAAGTTAGGTTATATTTTTATAGTGTCTAGGTATGTCTATTTTATGAGTCTGTTTAGTAGTAAGTTCATTTAAAAGTCAGCTGGTCCTTCGATCATGTTTTGGTGCCCTAATTTTGTTGTTTTTTATTGTATAACTAAACATTTAGTTGGCTTTTTAAGAAGGGGTAACCTTATTCGTTGATAAACAATCATACGGGCCGCCTAACGGTAAGCGGCAACTGCAGCCTAAACTAAACGCCTCTAGGTATCACTTACGCGTTATCATCTTTATCATCTTGAGATCTCAGTCGTTATCCCAGCAATTTCACTGAATACGTTGCTCTTCAAACTGGAACACAATAAAGTTAGCACATGAAATGTTTAGTCCTATACATATAATAAGCAATCAAGTGCAAGCACGCTCGATTGCATCGTAGATCGCAGTGTCGCTTAACATCAGGCGATCTGGCGGTCAAGCGTAAGCCTATCAAGAATAATAAAAAAAGAATTTGAACATTATTAGGATTCGGTGTTCAGTAAAATATGGTCTACAGCTCTCTGTGCTATCTCTTTTTGCAAGAATGCGTATACCCTTTATTTGGAGTCTGAAAACCCTTTCCCCGGCTACACTATTTCCCCATAGTATGATGCCTTTTTCTTTTTCCTTCACTAAAATAACTTTATAATCAACCCATCATCCAGAACAAGCCAGTGTTCTAAATAGATTATCCTGCTTGATGCTGATGTCATTATAATCATAAGACAAGGTACACCGCGAGGTAATGGGGTGTGAGCCCATCTATCAACACTGTCACTTTTTGCAGCATCACTGGTATTAATCCTGATATCGTATTCCTTAATGCGTGCTATTTTCTTGGCTTCGGAGATTTTTTTAATGAACCTGTAATGTTAGTGCTGTCTTTGCCTGACAATGGGATGATTACCTACGGGTAAAAATAATAATATTTTGTTGAATAAGGCACATCGCTATTTATCCCATGTAAAAACATAGCAAGTAATCAAACCCGGGGCATCTCACATAGCAACCAACTGTCACTTCACCTTCCTTTTTACCATGGAGAAGAAGGAGATCATATGCGCGATTTTTAAATAAAACTAACGATACTTTTTTTAAAATTAATCAAGCTTTTTGGCCAAAATGGAATGAATTCATAGGTAATGTTTATTGGTTACGTTGGTCTCTGTTTGTTAGTTACGTTTTCACACCTAAATTATTCAACAAATTTTGATGCAGTAAGAGATAGATTGGACGTCGGAGATGGATATAAGCTGCTTTTTGTGTTCAAAAGTCTTTTATAACGCTAGTGAAAGCTAGTCAAATAATTATACACGTGCAAACAAACACAACCTCTACTATGTGTAGTCAATTCAATACGTCCAGTTTCGATACTTATTCTGCCATCAGTACTCGAGTGTTATTGGTACTTTATTAGGATTTATCATGATAAATAGCCTCGGCTAGTTCCACGATTTATAGCTGTTATATACAGGCAAATAGATTATTTGCCTTATTTAGGGTCGCTAGTCATAAATATGGCCTATATCATAAAATTTAAATAAGTCTGGAGAGCCTCAGAATAACTTGTCTAATGGTGACAAAACGTGTGGCTGCTGGTATTCGGTTTACATCCCAGGCAAGCCTTTTTTTTATAAAAATTCAGAAGCCATCTGGAGTTTGCTCAGGACTTATTATGTGAGACAAAATGCACTAGTGATATTACTGGTATTGCTGGCGTCTATAGGATGCGGTTGCCGCTTACCATCAGGCAGCATGCATGCTTGTCATGCGTGTCATCCTAACCAATAAAAATCTACATTGAACCTAAGGCTGAGCGACATGCAAAGCTACCGACATTGAGTTAGAGGAGGTTGATGAAACGGTACTCACCACTTCTGGTGGAATATGGATCGCTAATCGACAAGCATAGTGCTCATCAAAACAAATATTTCGTAGATCGCAGTATCGCTTAACATCAGGCGAACTGACGGTCAAGCGTAAGCCTATCATGTTTAAAAAAACAATTTCAATGCCAGATCAAATTAAATCAAATAGTTCAATTTTTTTTAAGGGATAGGAGGGCAAACGAGCAGACGGATGATCTGATGGTAAGCGATTACCGCCGCCCATGGACACCCGCAACACCAAAAGAGGAGTCACAAGTGCGTTGCCGACTTTAAAAAGAGGATTGGGCCTCCGGTAACCACACTCACTCGGCGAAACACAACGTAAGCGTTGTTTAACGCCGGTTTTCTGTGAGGCCGTGGTATCACTCCGGTCGAGCCGGCCCATTCGTGCTGAAGCATGGCTCTCCCACGTTAATTCGATGTACTTAGATGAAATAAATGAGAATTTTCGTCCCGCCAAATCCTGCGGTTTTAAATAACAGCCGCAGGATTTAGTGGGTAATTCCAACTTATCCACTAATTATATCTGCAAATAGATCTAGTCAAGATACTTTTACAAGTCAATTTATAACTTCAGACTAGAGGCGACTAATAATATGACTTACTTATCTAATAGTTTGACTAATTTTTATTTTTATTTTATTTTTTATTTTATTGAATAGGTACAGTAACAGGTTACAGATTAATTCATACTTAACATAAAATTTTGCAGTATACAATACACAAATCTGAAGCCCAGTTATAACTATACACAGCAATTGTTAGTAAACTATTGAGATTAGACTAATACGAACACTTAAAATAAAATAAAAGTAAAACAGAATAACATTAAATTGGTTTAGCGGACAGTAATACAAAAGAGGTTAGAGTCAAATGAGATTATCTTTTTGCAGAGCACAAGCTTTTAACAAAATAAAAATATCAGTCTGTAATCTATAAGATCCCGTCAGAGTCGTGGGTAATTACAAATCCCATGGCTATGACTATATGGAAGGACCAGTGCAGTTTTAGTCATATCTGACCGCCTCTCACGGTGATGGCCGGCCCATGAATATTTTCCATACTACTAAAATAAAATACTATAGCCACAAAAACCAAAATAAAATAAATAAAAAACCCAATTAAGTCCATACAAAGCCAGTACCGTCAAAGGCTTGTGCCACCATCGTATATTGTGTAACTCAATTACCCGTTAAACAATACAGCTTCCAATTAAAAAGCACCACGTCTTTCGCGACAGCATTTAACTTAATTTTTAACACGCGTTAAATAACGCGAGTTGAATTAAAACAACTCATTATGGATGGAAGCTCGTGGAGAACAAATGGTTTTCGATTTAATTTTAATGGTGTGAGGGTGCAATTTTGCTTGTGTTGTGCAACGTAAAACGTGTGAGGTGAGGATGTAGTGTGAGCGAAATTTAGAGCGCTGTTAAAATTGAAATTTTATACAGAATTTTAATTTTAATGCTGTATCAAAGGACCATATACTAAAAGTTTTGGTCTAAAAAGCAAAAAGTTGTTGTAGTCTTGTTGTTAATCTAAAAAAATATTATCGAACAATTAATATTTTCCATAAAACTTTTACCATCTGATCTGTGCAGCTTCGGGTACACCCTTTAAATAATGCTATGTGGGTAGCAAAAAAGATATACTTATTTATTATTGTTGGCGAGAGCGTTTAAATAATCAGACAAATATACATATAGCTATTTTAGTGAAGGAAAAATTCAATCGCGGGCAGGATTCGAACCTGCGTCTTCTGGTTAGATACACCTGACGCTCTGACCGCTAAGCCACGCCGCAAGTCCCACCCGCTTGATCGAAATTTGCCTTCACATTCTGAATTTACGTCATAAGGTGACGTTTATTTATAGTTTTAGCATGGAAAATGCAAAAAAAATCACAAAAGGATAAATATATATACACTTGAAAATGATCTCTCCCTTATTCTAGATCATAAGATACCATCACGCTTGTATTCCCCGAAGAGTGAGGCAGAGGTGTAAATACACCCATAGTTCGCCGGTATGTTTAAGTCCCATGAACTAATAGGGGGCAAACTTATTGCCATTAACCGTCACAAATCCCAAACTCCGAGCTGCTACTGAGAATTTCATAGAAAAATCCAATAACACTTTGCTCGACCTAGCAATCGACCCCAGGACCTTTAGCGTAGCAGTCGCGTAATCACTAGTCTAGCGAGATAGTTTATTACGATCTGTCGGGTAAAAACATCCTCTTATCGCTAATCGCTTTCACTAACACAATACCTTTACCTTTACATTTACAGTCCACTGTATTTTACAATCCACTGTATTTTAGAAGCGGGCCATAATTCCGAAAGATGAATAACTTATTTAAGTATAAATTTTATTTTAATTTCGTTTGGTGTCCAACGGCTAAATAATGAGTTCTGACTGTATGAACATTTAAGCTAATTTGGTACTGTTATTATCAATACCAAATAAGTTACTTAGGTTTATTACTGTGAAGGTTCGTTTTGTTTACCGCCAGCTTAACGGCAAGTTACTCAGTTAAGCCAAATTTTTTTGCAAATTATAGATCACTAGCTTCTGCCCGCGACTTTGTCTGCGTGGACTTCAGGATTGGGTCGTCATAAGTAGCCTATGTGTTATTCCAGCCCCTAATCATTCCGATACGTTCAGCCGTTCTGGCGTGAAAAAGTAATAAAAATCCGTACATCCATCCATACTCACCAACTTTCACGTTTATAATATTAGTAAGGATATTTTTTTTACGTGGGAGAGCCATGCTTCGGCACGAATGGGCCGGCTCGACCGGAGTGATACCACGGCCTCACAGAAAACCGGCGTCAAACCGCTGGTGTTGCGGGTGTCCATGGGCGGCGCTTACCATCAGGCGATCCGTCTGCTCGTTTGCCCTCCTATCCCATAAAAAAAAAACATTATATTTGATACCTCCTAAGTATAATGAAACAGAATTTTTAATATTTTCTTTTTTTACACTAACATTAAGATCATGGTTTATTATGTACGTACGAGTTTACATATATGTACCTACTTAACATACCATTACGCCTGTATTCCCAGAAAGATTAGGCAGAGACGTACTAATGTACAGCCACAGTTCGCCGGTATGTTTAGGTCCCATGTAATAGGGGGCGAGCCTATTGCCATTAACCGGGTACAAATCAGACTCCGAGCTGCTACTGAGAATTTTATAGAAAAACCCAATAGAAAACGAAAGAAAATACGTTTATTTGGTAAACCACACCATAAGACCAATGCCTGGTTACAAAAATTTGAAAAAGACGAAAAAATACAGTAAATAGCCCTTTGCTCGACCTGGGGATCGAACCACTCCTACCTCCAGCGTAGCAGTCGCGCTTGGGACCACAAGACTGATGAGGCAGTCAACAATTTGATAAAATATTGTTTGGGTTACGAATTATTTTGGTATTACGTTTTTGTGGGCAATTCAAGCTCCGAACTGTACCTATGTCAACTGTGCCTATGGGTATTTTTTAGCTATAGTTAGACATTCTTTGGGATGCGAGTAAAAGCTAGTACGGACACAAATACTCCAAGTTACCACAAGCTGTAATATTACCCCAATGGATAATAAACTCTATCGTTTGGAAATTAAATTGAAAATCGATGGAAGAAATTGTTGACTGTACAATATTCAATACTCCAAACCCTTTATTACACAAGTGAAGTGTAGCTACAAGATAAACTGCGTCAATTCTTCAATTTATTATCTAACAATTTCATCAATTATATTATCGAACAAGAACCCAATTATACCAATCAATGGCCGCGGCTTCAGCCACAGATGACTATGTTTTATTTTTTAATTAATCGCCCTTGTCATCGGTATTTGTCATCAATGATGAATGAAATGATGAACGATGTGGGACGTAGGTATAGTGAAAGGGTTAAGAGTCCGGCGGACCGAATTTCTCTTACAAACGTAATACCGAAAAAAATCGTAATTCAAACACATTTTAATCAAATTCTGTTAATATTCGGATTCCGGTACTGTTAATCTAAGTTCCTACTCTACCATTTCGTCCAAAATAGTTTTTGAACCTAGATTAACAGTATCGGAATCCGAATAATAACAGAATTTGATTAAAATGTGTTTGAATTACGATTTATTTCGGTATTACGTTTTTGTGGGGAATTCACTCTCCGCCGGACCCTTAACTATGGTTTTTCAAAAGATAAAGAGACGCATTTTAAACATTGACAATCAGGTTCTTAAATCATAACATAACATACCATCACGCCTGTTTTCCCCGAAGGGTTATGCAAA
The DNA here is from genome assembly GCA_910591435.1 of Acronicta aceris. Classification (NCBI taxonomy): domain Eukaryota; kingdom Metazoa; phylum Arthropoda; class Insecta; order Lepidoptera; family Noctuidae; genus Acronicta; species Acronicta aceris. The sequence continues at coordinate 1,336,749 of OU342781.1, read as the reverse complement.
AGTATACCAATGTACACCCACAGTTAGCCGATAACTTTAGGTCCCACGTAAGATAAAAATCCAAACTCCGAGCTGCTACTGAGAAATTCCTAGAAAAATGTACGTAAGTAGCTAGTTTCAGTGACTTTTCAAAACACAATGAACTGAAATATAAAACAATATAATTATACTCACCTGCATATGGAACATATGGAACCTAAAACATCCCAGCGAACTTTGTGTGAACATCAGTGCACCTCTACCCTAACCCTTTGGAGAATAGAGGCGTGATGATATGTATCTATAAAACAGTAAGGCCTACTCAAAGCCGCTATGGCCCTTTCTTCAAGAGACCATGTCAGACATTGTCTTACATTGTAACTTACATATTTGCTACTAAGTACTATGTCTGGACTTTAAAAGAGACCGTGATTCTCTGTTTGTTTCTGTGTTTCTTCTCAGAGGTCGTCAGTTAGTAAATGCCGTTGCCATATAGTAAAAAAAAACAGCATTGACTTGCAAAAGTGTCCTTAAAAGATCTATTTATAGAAATAAATATCATTTAATCTTTGGTACTATACAGTTCCCAACCAAAAAAGTAGTCTATTATGCCTGTTACATAACCCACATCTACTTTCAAAAATTCAACCACGTATTCTATCAAAGGATTATTTTTGACAGTACAATATTACGGTTATTTTTCATAGCATCGACGGTTTAACTACAAAAGCAGTAAATCTCAATAACTGTGCAAAGAGGTCATCTATTTTAATTAGCCCTTTGAATTGTTACTGCGTTTGATGAATGACGACCACAGACCTAGGAACGAATAGACAGTGACTGGGGAAAAATTTAAAGAAGATTATTTGAGCCGATTCGATGATAGCCTCGGCAAGTGGTTAATTAATAACTATGCTAATTAGTTGACCTACAAGGTTAAGTCGATTTACGGCGATCAGACGTTAGATGGGTAAAACCATTCTTAAAACACAAGTCTCAATTGTCATACGAAAAAACTGTTGATAAGCGTTAGTGGTAGTCAGAAGCTCGAATAGCCTTATCTACAACTAATTTATTATAATGAAATTTGTTTTAATATATCTCTATCGCTTCGTGTAAAATACTAATATTCTGCCACATATTGTTACACTGGAAGCTGACAGCAACAGAGGGTTAGGATGAAAGATAATAATTTATTTGAATTAATTAATATTAAAAAATAATACGTTTTTTTTTTTAAAAACATTGCCTCACACTAGGATTTTCTCCTGTATCGTGGGTGCGTTTACAAATACAAATTCTCACATACACAAACGCCCAGACCCGGAACAACTACCTGTAGATCATACAAATATTTGCTCCGTGTGGGGATCGAACCCACAACACGCGGCGCAGAAGCCGATCGCTCAAACGCTACGCCAATCATGTCGTCATACACAATCGTTTTGAAAAATGATTGTGTATAAGTATTTAAGAATAAGAATAAGATTTATTGACCAAAAGACATGACATTTATACAATAATATAGAATTGATGCCATTACAGGTTTTCGTACATTTTATTGTACCTACACACTAATAATATTACATTACTATTATTATTTTATCAAGCATTAAAATGAGACAATTCCACGATGTTACCCATTTTCCAAAACAATTATTTGGAAAACCTTACATACATACTGTGAGGTTGAAAACACAGTTTTCAATTACCGTGCGTGATTAAAATGTCCGAACCAAAACAACACGGCTATATACTTCAGGAAATTCAATTTACTGCCATATTGTACGATAATTTTGCGAAACAATAAGTTATCAATCTCCCTATCTTTCCTCATACTGTTCCAATATCCTATTACGAATACGTCAGTCACTTCTAAACAATCCATCGCTCTACATATCTAGTTACTCTCTCAATTTAATTGGGAGATTCTTCGACAGATATCGATTGTCGCTACTCCGACTATAATTGTATATATACTGCTTATATATTATTGTATTGTTCAGTAATAAATCCTTTAGATTTATTTATATAAGCTCGAGTACCTAATGAATTTGGTAATTAATTTTGTGTTTATTGAAATAGTGGATTCAGTATTGGGTAAGAGAGGCCTACAATAAACTAATTTTGTTTGTCTGTGTCTAGATTTTAATATTATCGAGCATATTAAGACACGTCTTGATTACGATAATTAATATAATTAATCTATACTTATAATAAATCTGTAGAGAGGTCAATTCTGTACATGAAATATATTTCCAAAATAACTATCAGCGGGTGATTAGTGATCGATACTGACGCCAAAAAAGCAATCAGTAAAATTTTTGTCTGTCTGTCTGTCTGTCTGTATGTTCGTTATAGAAACAAAAACCACTTGACGGATTTCAACGAAACTTGGTACAATTGTACTTCATACTCCTGGGCAGGTTATAGTATACTTTTCATCACGCTACGATCAATAGGAGCAGAGCAGTGAAGGGAAATCTTGGGAAAACGGGAGAACTTACTCCATTTTTTAAGCTTCCGTCGCGTGTGCAGCCTTAATTGGTTAAAGCTACACAGAAATCATGTATGACGGAAATGTTCTCCTTAAAATTATATAAAAAATATTCCACGACAGCAAATGTCTATCTTTTATGGTTGAATCACAATAACACGTGTAACTCCCGATAGCTTAGCAGTTCGGAGCTTTCTGATTATATTTGTCTACTCTTACGTTAGGTGACTGACTGACTGACATAGTGATCTATCAACGCACAGCCCAAATCACTGGAGGGATTGGGCTGAAATTTGGCATGCATATAGCTACTATGATGTAGGCATCCCTTAAGAAAGGATTTTGATAAATTTCGACCTACAATGTAGGGGTGAAATAGAGGATGAAAGTTCATATGGAACAAAGTAACTATTCCACGCGGACGAAGTCGCTGGCAAAAGCTAGTATTTAATATAGCCATGCTTCGGCACGAATGGGCCGGCTCGTCCGGAGTAATACGATGGCCTCACAGAAAACCGGCATTAAACAACGCTTACGTTGTGTTTCGCCGAGTGAGTGATGTTACCGGAGGCCCAATCCCCTTTTAAACGGTCAGCACAAAAGCTGACTGCCTCATTAGTCTAGTGGTCCCAAGCGTGACAGATAAGTTACTGGTGTTCGGTTAGAGGTTCGATTCCCCGGATGGGCAATAGGCTCGCCCCTATTACATGGGACTTAAACATACCAGTGAACTGTGTACATTAGTACGCATCTGCCTAACCCTTCGGGAAATACAGGCCCGATGGTATACCCACAAATAGATACCCACTGGATCACAAATAGCTTCCATTTTCCAGGTCTCAACCATCATTTCCCTACCCATCGTACATATTACCTAAACCCGAACACAATACCTCTCTATTCTCCCACAGTCGGCTACAGACGGTTTCACCCTCAAAGGCTCACAATAGTATGGAGTGACGTAGGCACCGGAAGCCGGCGTCGCTCGCTACTTCCGGTTTCCGGTAGGATCTATACCAAAACAATTAGCAGAAGTTCAACTTGATTCAAGTTTAGTTTAAGTTAGACAAATTGTTGGTTAGTTTAATATGTTTGATGGATTTGACGTTTAGTTTATAGTATTGGCATTTATTTGTCGGTATGATTGGTGCAAATATCTAACGGTGTTCTTCTGTGCCACTGGTCGTGGGTCAATTCCCGCACAAAGCAAATATTTGATCCATAGATTTGTGTATTTGGGAATTTGTGTTTGTAAATACATCCACGTTTTAGGACTTAATAATATCCCGTACAATAGACACAATGCATTTTATTAGACACAATTACGGGCGTTGGTATTTCTGCTGCTTGGTCAATTCTGAATACCTACAGGGTTAAAAAATACCCAATAACATTCCCAGGTCGAGCAACGTGTTATTGGGTTTTTCTATGAAATTCTCAGTAACAGCTCGGAGTCTGGATTTGTGCCCGGTTAATTGCACTAGGCTCGCCCCCTATTACATGGGACCTAACCATACCGGCGAACTGTTGGTGTACATTAGTACGCCTCTGCCTAACCCTTCGGGGAATACAGGCGTGATGGTATGTTATGTTATAATATGTTTCCTCGGGAATCGAACTCTCAGTAGATACTAGATAAAGAGACCAATATCGATATTAAAAACAATTTATTTAGGTACTTGTAATTCGCGTGCCTTCTGCCTTTCACCTGCACAGTGACTCAACGAGTAAAGGTTTCATGTTGCACCCTGTTCCCGCATGTTCACAACATGTTGTACAGCGATCTATCATTATTATTTAACTTGTTTGGACAAGCCAGATCTAATGGATTGCCTTTATCGATGGAGCATAGAGTATTTAATACTGGGGGCCAAAAATACATACATACATAATCAACCCATTATACTGTCCCACTGCTGGGCACGGGTCTCCTCTCAGAATGAGAGAGATTAGGCTATAGTCCACCACACTGGCCTAGTGCGGGTTGGCAGACTTCACACGCCATCGAGAAAATCTCTCAGGCATGCAGATTTCCTCACGATGTTTTCTTTCACCGTTTAAGCGCGTGATAATTAACTATTTAATACGCACATGACTTCGAAAAGTCAGAGGTGCGTGCCTTGGGTTCGAACTTGAGACCTTTGACTTGGCAGTCCGACGGACATACCACTAGGCAATCACTGCATAATGCGGTCAAAAATTTCAACTTTTAATAAAAAGCTTACTTTTTTACTTCTGGTAAGGCATAAGCTGGTCAATACCTATGACAATACTTAGGCAGTCAGATCCCTTACGGCAAGTCCCAATATCAAGTCAGTAGATTTGCTTACTAGAGATAGGATTTTGACATAAGGTCCATACAAGTAATGTCAAAATCCTATCTCTAGTAAGTAAATCTATCGACGGGGACTGGCCGACAAGTCAGACAAGCATTCTATTCTCGGGATATCGGTAGTGCCCGGAAACTGGGTATGTGGATAGGGTTGCCAGGACTAAAAATAGACTCGCCGGACATATATACATCCATATTTAGCTGGACATTTTGCCTTGAAAGACAGACTAGATGGCACCGGCATTTCCTAGCTGACAATCTCAGAGAACAAACGCCGAAACATGCTCAGAGAATCATGGTCTCTTTTAAAGTCCAGACATAATAGTACCAAAATATATGAGTGACACAATGCAAGGCCATTTCTGACATGGCCTTGTGAAGAAAGAGCCATAGGGTCTTTGAGTAGACCAGTCCCAATCGACGGCACCCATGCATCCGGCATTGTGTAGCTCGACCTTAGGGAGAGACCTATAGGGAGCTTAACAAAGTATCACAGGAGGATACTAGGTAGGCTAAAATAATATTAATATTTTCTTTTCCCCCGTGCGGGAACGGGTTAGAATACTGTTCCTCAATGCCATTTAGATAGGCATCTCGTAAGAGCCGTGCAAATATCTGACTTGCTTGGTGGTAGGACCTCTTGGGGTCTGATTGGCTGGTGATTACCCTTACGTCAGAGTAAAGCACCTTGGTGTGTGTTTCGAATTATGTGCGTAAGAGCCAGTTCCCCCTCGGTTGCTGCGGCTCTGGTAGTCTGCAGTCGGCAACGCATCAGCAATTCCTCTACTGTTACTAGTCTCTAGTTGGCTTGTCAGTTCGTTTGCCGAATTAATCTATACTAAAATAAGTATATGCATCTTCAATTCAATTTTATGACTGCCTCATTAGTCTAGTGGTCCCAAACGCGACTGCTACGCTAGAGGTCCTAGGTTCGATCCCCAGGTCGAGCAGCGTTATTGGGTTTTTCTATGAAATTCTCAGTAGCAGCTCGGAGTCTATTCCCTATTACATGGGACCTAAACACGGTGTACATTAGTACGCCTCTGTCTAACCCTTCGGGGAATACAGGCGTGATGGTATGATGGTAATTCAATTTTATTTGATAAGGTCTTAACTATCCAATGTTTGTTACATCACAATTTCTCACACCTAGTAAAGTATTGTAACAAGTTTTCCCAAACATGGTCAAAGCTAATGCCTACAATAATGCCGGCGCCCTGAGGTCAAGTCGTGAGGATGCGTCCATTGTAATACGACAATACATTATTAGCTATTGTGAACAAATTGTTTGTTTTAGTTGAATTTAACTATAGTTGTTTATCGTAAAGTTATCTAGGTATATTGAACATTATTGATTTACCATTTTTTTATACCCACGATAAAAGGGAGAAGGTGTTTGCGTTTAGGGTGTGATGCTGTTTGATTGTGTGTGCCAACGAATGTTACCATTTATCTTATATACGGCTTGACCGATTGAGACGCGGTTTGTGGAACATTTTTCACTTTAAAAATATGTTTTTTTTCTGTAAAATCTGTCCGATTGATGACAGAACAGAGAAGGTGTATATGTCTAGGGTGAAATGTTGTTTATGTTTTAAAGAAAGAGGTCTAAATAATAGTCGTTTTTGCACCATTGCTGTACAAATATACATACAGACAGATAAAAAAATGTAAAGATAATTATTTTGATTTATATTGCTTTTAAATATTTTTTATAAATATCTCCTATGAGCAGACATAGGCCATTAAATTTACACTTATCATAGGATTAGGCAGAGGGGTACTAATGTAGCAGCGGTAATCTAATGGCTAGAGCATTAAACTTGCGATCCTGTGGTTGCCGTTTCAAAACCCACCCACTCGTATCACAAGCATTTAGTTTATCACGTGGCGTTATATTGCTCGTAAGCTTTAAAAAAAAATGTACATCCACAGTTCGCTGTATGTTTAGGTTCCGATCCTATTGCAATTAACCAGGCACAGATCCCAAACTCCGAGCTGTTACTGAGAATTTCATAGAATAACCCGATAACACTTTGCTTCTTTTTCTTCTTCTCTATAAAAAGAGCGTAACAACAATAGCTCTTTCAATACATCGTCCACAGCCGTTAACACAGTGGCCAAACTGTGTCAATCATGGCCATCATTTCGATACACATGGTTAGTTGGCAGCTCTCCAAACCCCCACTATTGGGCTGCAGGCCCATCGGTTCGCCGGGAAGGGACCCGTTCTATTTATTAGGGCCATATTTCCAGATGATATGGGCTGTTGACCTAGTTTGAGATAACATACTGGTTTCTGACACTTACGCGAATATTAGACATTGAAATAAAACTACTTTTTACGGATTTCGAGAAGTCAGCAGTTTGTGAACATACTCTAGACAAGGCCCAGCACTACATCAGATTTGATAAACCACAAGTCCTCGCAAAAGAAAACCGATTCCTTCCCAGGATGATCCGTGAGGCTATTGAAATTAAAAAACATCCAAATTTCAATAGAGAAGATGGCTGGGTCTTACCACCTGCTTGGAACCCCATTATAGATTCCATAAAATCAAAATCCAAGCCCAAAACTGCAAGACCGAAGGATACGGTGAGCTCGTTCGGCGTGAATCGGCTCGCCAATAATTAACAAAAATGTAAGGTAGCTGTTAGTAATTGTAACATTAAGACGTCCAACAACTTAGTCTACCCGTGACCATGGATGCTGTAAAGGATCCGAAACGTCGGGAATCAAACAATAACAATACAACGCGATAAAATCCGTAAAAAGTAGTTTTATTTCAACTTACGCGAATATTAGACATTGATATAAACCTAATCTTTAGAAATATACGACCCCTGAGAAAAACACCGTAGCTCGGAGAATTATTGTAAAAAAAGTAGACTGAATCGCCTTGTAGGTCCTAGTTATCATGCATATTATTATCGTTGAAAGCTGGAGCGGGGTCATCGTTTCTTAAACTGTCATGTAACTCAGTAGACAAGAGGCTTACTAATATTTTAATTATATGCTTGAGTATTAACTACGATGCCATAATAATATAACAAAATAATAAACAAATATTAAAATTCACCAGCCTTAGTAATTTAAAAGACAGAAATGTTCCCCTGTGTGGATGGGTTAGAATACAGTTCCTCACTGCCATTCAGATAGGTATCTCGTAAGAGTCGAGAAAATAATTATCTGACTTGCTCGGTGGTAGGACCTCTTGGGGTCTGACTGGCGGGCTACCACCTTTACGTTGGAGTCTGTCGTAAACCACCTTGGTGTGTGTTTCGACTTTTGCGTGTAAGAGCCAGTTCCCCCTCGGTTGCTGCAGCTCTGGCAGTCTGCAGTCCTTAGGGGATTTTAAAGCTCGGCAACGCATCAGTAACTCCTCTGGTGCTGCAGGAGTCCATGAGCGGCGATGACTACTTACCATCAGGTTGCTCGTCTGCTCGTTTGCCGACCTAAGTTGGGGAGATTGTTGCGCCGCTTTTTCTTCCCAGCAAAAACAATGGGAGGCGGTGAAGGGCGGACGTTTTGGAGGCTGTATATAAAGTAAAAATGACGATAAAAAAGTACTACGTGGGAGAGCCATGCTTCGGCACGAATGGGCCGGCTCGACCGGAGTGATACCACGGACTCACAGAAAACCGGCGTCAAACAACGCTTACGTTGTGTTTCGCCGAGTGAGTGAGGTTACCGGAGGCCCAATCCCCTTTTAAAAGGTCGGCAACGCGCTTGTGACTCCTGTGGTGTTGCGAGTGTCCATGGGCGGCGGTAATCGCTTACCATCAGGCGATCCGTCTGCTCGTTTGCCCTCCTATCCCATAAAAAAACCTACCTAGTAGTATACTTGAATTTGACTCAGCCCTGCAACAGAATTTTCTAATTGAAAATACCAAAATACTTTTTTCGATACGGGAATTAAACCTAGGATCTTACACCACTAAACTAGAGACAGTTATAATCGCATTCTCATTAACACAGCGACCGGCGACTTATGAAAGAAATATTTCTTACTTTCTTTCTTTCTTTTGTGCTCTGTTTACCTTCCCTCTCCTTTATTAAATTTGAAAAGAGAGCTTTTTGAAAAGTTTTCATTAAATTGCGTTCTTACGAATCTTTTTAAGAATGAGCGGATTTAATGTTAAACAGTAAATGATTAAGAAAATAAAGTTACGTAAATTAACTAAAATGTATACTATCGCACCTGTATTCCCACGAAAGTTTAGGCAGAGGTGTACTAATGTACACATACAGTTCACCGGCACGTTTAGGTTCCATATAATAGGGGGCACGTCTATTGCCATTTACTGGCCACAAACCCAAACTCCGGGCTGTTAAGAGTTCGATTCCCAGGTCAAGGTAGTGTTTTTGCGTTTTTCTATGAAATTGGACCTCTGGCATACCTAACAGTTGCACTTAACGTGTTCTTACATACCGTTGCGCCCGTAGCGAGTACTACGCACCTGACCTTTTTGAAAAAAATAAAATGTATGAAATATGTAATAAAATATTCCTATGTCAGCTTTCTATTAAAAAATAATCTACTGAATTGAAATTAACACAAATATAGTTACAGACTCATGGACGTATGCATTCTTCCCATTCTTACATACGGTTCTCAAACATGGTCTTTGACAGAAGAGCTGAGGTCCACGCTCGAGGTCTGTCAGAGAACAAGGGAACGGAGTATTTTGGGTATAAAACTTATTGACCGGGTTAGGAATACAACCATCCGTTTCAAGACGAAAATAACAGACGTCACTCGGAAAGCTGCTACGCTGAAATGGGCTGGACATAATAATATCTGCTGTATGTCAGACGAACATTGGGCCAAATTGACAACCCAAAGGGTTCCACTTAATGGCAGACTCCAACGCGGCAGGCCCAGACGGAGATGGCGGGATGAGCTGGACTCTTTTCGAAAAGTCTGATCCTTAAGAGCAATAGACAGAGAGAAGTGGAAGGAGAGTGGGGAGGCCTTTCCCTTGCAGTGGGACACTACGGGCTTTTAATAATAATAATAATATAGTTACAGTAATGTCCAGTTTATAGCCGTGGTCGCATGCCGCTATCACCTCTGAGTGCCAACTTACAGTCCCACTTTTTGAGTGTTACATCCGGAACTCGTGAAATTGACTGCCAAAAACGTTACGCTTCTTTTTTTTAATGGTATAGGGAGCAAACGAGCAGACGGATGGCCTGATGGTAAGTGATTACCGCCGCCCATTGATTTTGCTGTAGTTGGATAATAATCGTAAGAGAGGTAGGGCATAGTGAAATCGAATAATTCCACTCACAATTTGAGCTACCCGACTGGGGAAGTACCTCCACCTTGCAGAAAATTGTAGCCAAATAACATAGCTCCGTGCTATGTTGTGTTCTTCACGGTTAGCAAGGTCGCCAGAGCTCTACAAGGAAGCGTTGTGTTGGCAGTGTGGGGGACCGGTGGTGTTTTGTTACCGCCGGTGTCATGTATGGCAGCATATCTCCTATGCTGCGGGCCCAACTATTCCTCCTTAATTTACAGGGTCGGCAACGTGCGAGTGATACCGCTAGTGTTGCAAGCGTCCATAGGCTACGGTAACCGCTTAGCATCAGGCGGGCCGTATACTTGTTGCCAAATTAGTGGTATAAATAAATAAAGAAAAAAAAAGTACTCTAATAATAATTATGATTAAATTTCTAAGTCACAGTAAGACTGAATATACTTTGAATTAAATTACATATAATTAATTATGTTATCAAAATCATATTAATATCACCCAGGTGATATCATATTTGCGAACAAAGTGGAATAATGCAAAATAAGTAGTGAAATGTCTTACAAAATCAAAAAATCTCTTTTGCTACACGATGTTTTCGGTCACTGTTAGGCCGAACCATAATTAATGAATAGCACACGATTTTGAAACGTCAGAGGTCTTGGATGCATTCTAAAGATAAAGTATTGTTGGTATGTTTAACGGTCCATAGATATACAATCGGCGATCTATAACATTTTAGACGTAAATAAAGCTTAAATTGGAACCTAAGATCTAGAAAAAACAGACGATTAAATTTTTAAAAAACCTATTTTTAAAACTTGTTTTATTGCAATTGACATTTACAATTGAGCCCATTTGAACTAGATTTATTTAAAAGAATGTCCAAAATATTTAATTTAGATTATGTTCGGGCTTTAAAATTGCAAACAAAAAGAAAAAGTAAGCGCGCTCAATTAAATCAGGCGATTCTCTTGAAATATAAAAGAAACAATTAATTCTAAGAAAAAGTTTTAATGAAGCTATGTTGCTAAAGTAAACTGAGCGAGAAATGAAATGCTTTGCGGAAAGAGGAATAATGCGGGTAGATTATTATTGAAAAAGGTAATATAATGTTTCCTCGCGTTTTAGTTATAATCAAATATACATTTACCTTACCAGTTTACTAGTAGTAAGCCCGATTGCTGAGCTAGAGATCCTGGTTTAAATTCTCAGATCGAAGAAAATATTATTGGGTTATTCATTAGTAGCAGCTTGAAAGTTAGTTTTGACGGTAATAGGCTGTCTCATGTTTACCTATTATGGACCTAAATCTAATGAGTGAACTGTGGACTGGTATATCTTCTAAAGTTGGCAAAGGTGGTGTGCACCAAAAGAAAATTAATGATCAAGAAACAGGTACTTAAATAAAATCAATTAGCCGACACAGAGAGAAAAAAGGCATGAGAGAAGAAGTCATACTTCTCTGATTTCGCCTAGGTATATTGGGATAAGGACATGAGAAGGATGATGATGAAAGTAATCTTCTTCTTCTATCTATACTTATAATAAATCTGTAGAGAGGTCAATTCTGTACATGAAATATATTTCCAAAATAACTATCAGCGGGTGATTAGTGATCGATACTGACGCCAAAAATGCAATCAGTAAAATTTTTGTCTGTCTGTCTGTCTGTATGTTCGTTATAGAAACAAAAACCACTCGACGGATTTCAACGAAACTTGGTACAATTGTTTTTCATACTCCTGGGTAGGTTATAGTATATTTTTATCACGCTAAGATTAATAGGAGCGGAGCACAATTAAAAAATGTTGCAAAAACGGGAAAATTATTTGATTATTTTGTTCTGGGAAGTGATATGGGTCGTTGATAAAGCGGGCGTAGCCGCTGGCAGAAGCTAGTGATAAATATAACATAAACCTACTTACCATACGGACATACAAATGTACATAGAAGAAATACATTACCCTACCATTTCTTCGCGCAGTTAAGTTGTGGGTAGCAGATAAACAACATACTGCTTTTTGGCTACTTAAATCTACTTTATCGCGGCATTTAAGCACTGTTTTGGCACTCATCCCAAAACCATTAATCCGGGTAGAAATTAAAACCGTTGCATAAGTCATCTGATAAGAGCTGAGCGGAGCTAAACGAGCTCGCTCACTGTATTACCTAACCTTACAGGTAGAGAGAAACTTCTCGAATAAACGCCATTAACTCGGTCAATAGTACCTACTGCTTTATTAGGTAAGTTATCCGACTGCACAAAAGCGAGGTTTGTTCTGTTTGAAATGCATAAAAATTTGAGATATGAATATGCTTAATATTTTTTTCACCTACGTAGTTATTTCTTAAAGTATGTAGCATTATATACCATCACGCCTGTATTCCCCGAATGGTTAGGCAGAAGTGTATTGATGTACCTTCACCCACGGGTTGCCTATATGTTTAGATTCCATATGATGGGATGGCGCGAGCCTATTGCCAAACTCCAAGCTGCTGTTCAGAAATTTATAGAAAAACAACAAAACTTTGCTCAAGCTGGTAATTGATCCCAGGTCCTCATTCCCAGCATCCGCGCTTGTAACCACAAGATCATTGAGACAGTTACAAGATTCATTCTAATAAAACCGAGTAAATATTTAACACAAATCTAAATCAATAAAAAAGTAAGGTAGCCACTTACTTTAATCGTATCTACCCCTTAAGGCCTCTGCACTCGCTTACACTGCTTATTTTAAAATTGGATTTTCAATACATTGAAGGTAGTACACAAAATAATAACCGTTATTTTATGGTTATATTTATGCGGACTGTTCAGCAGATGAACCTTGTATGTTAAATTAGAAATCGAAATGCAATAATTTTTGCTTTTTAATATTTTTGTCTAGATGCTCTGTTTTTTTTTATGGCATAGGGGGACAAACGAGCAGACGGATCGCCTGATGGTAAGCAATTACCGCCGCCCATGAACACGCGCAACACCATAGGAGTCACGAGTGCGTTGCCGGCCTTTTAAAAGGGGATTGGGCCTCCGGTAACCTCACTCACTCGGCGAAACACAACGTAAGCGTTGTTTGGCGTCGGTTTTCTGTGAGGCCGTGGTATCACTCCGGTCGAGCTGGCCCATTCGTGCCGAAGCATGGCTATTCGAATCGAAAATGATTTTTTTTAAAAGCTTACCAATAATTTGGGTCGTACATTACATACTAGTATTATATTATTTATTCTACTAGTAGATATGTGTTAGTCTAGAATATATATACCTAGATACAGACTTACTTCAACAAACTCTCTTATTTTACAGTCTTTATTGTCAAAAGTTATTGTTAAGAGTTTAGTCAATTTTTGTAAACTGTCTCAAGCTGTAAATTTATAATAATTTAACTTTTTCTAATAAGGAGGGTGTCATGAGTTGGTAACGTCACTATTGTGATGGAACATCACTAGTCGACAAGGAGGCCGCCAGCCAAGATGGTATCCTAACCACAGCTAACTCTCTTAGATGTACTTTACAACTTAAAAAAACACATACAATCGAATTGGGAACCTCCTTTTTGAAGTCGGTTGATGAAACCAAGTTTAATTGAAGTCCAGTGCTATCATTTATTTATTACACTGACCAAAAAATGAAATTGTAAAAATCGGATAAAAATTTGGATTTATCGGCGAATAACTTCACCTTAAGCAGGAGCGTTCGCAAATATCTTGAAATACCTATCTGCCAACGCGGTAAGTTCATTACAAACGAAGTAAATTGAATTCTACGCTCTAGGTCCACCTCCAATATTTAATGATTAAACTGCTATTTTTATTATTACACGGCGTATTTATTTTAAACTTTATCAATTTAATCGTTGAATTGATTTGTAGTGGTTTCTGACACTTACGCGAACATTAGACACTGCGTGGACTTCAGAATTATGAAGATGAATAATTATTCATACTATTTTTCCTTTTTATCCGGGTCGGACCCTAGACTATAATATATCTCAGGTGTGATGTAAAAATATTTACACATAATTTGATACATGTAAAAATATTTCTCCGTAAACACACTCGCTTTGACGTCATCATTCACCATAATATTAAAGCTTATGCGTAAAAACAAAAGCAATAAAACGAAAACACCGATTTATTATCCTCTAGATTGCCGTGTATACCCGACTGCTATAAAGAAAGGAGGTATATGTATTAGCATGTGACCCCGACAGTTTGAATATTTTATGGCGGAAAAATCAATGTTTAGCTCACAGTAACTGTGTGGTATCGATCTTATAATAGCTTAGGGTATGAATAAGACAATGTTGAGACGGTGAGAACTCTGCCGGTAAGTTCGTCTGAGTTCGTACCAGCGTATTACCAAAATTCTCTGCGGCTAAACAATATGTGCTAACATTATTGATAAATGATATATATTCCCTTTATCTATACTTATAATAAATCTGTAGAGAGGTCAATTCTGTACATGAAATATATTTCCAAAATAACTATCAGCGGGTGATTAGTGATCGATACTGACGCCAAAAATGCAATCAGTAAATTTTTTGTCTGTCTGTCTGTCTGTCTGTATGTTCGTTATAGAAACAAAAACCACTCGACGGATTTTAACGAAACTTGATACAATTGTTCTTCATACTCCTGGGCAGGTTATAGTATACTTTTCATCACGCCACGATCAATAGGAGCAGAGCAGTGAAGGGAAATGTTGGGAAAACAGGAGAACTTACTCCATTTTTTAAGCTTCCGTCGCGTGTGCAGCCTTAATGGCTAAAGCTACACAGAAATCATGTATGACGGAAATGTTCTCCTTAAAATTATATGAAACATATTCCACGACAGCAAATGTCTATCTTTTATGGTTGACTCACAATAACACGTGTAACTCCCGATAGCTTAGCAGTTCGGAGCTTTCTGATTATATTTGTCTACTCTTACGTTAGGTGACTGACTGACTGACATAGTGATCTATCAACGCACAGCCCAAACCACAGGTTATAGTATACTTTTTATCACGCTACGATCAATAGGAGCAGAGCAGTGAAGGGAAATGTTGGGAAAATGAGTGATTCATGAGAAAGGTTTCAAGCTATAAAACATTACGCTACAACCCTTAGGAACGGGGCAACGCAGGTGAAACCGCGGGCGAAGAACTAGGGAACAAAGTAACTATTCCACGCGGACGAAGTCGCTGGCAAAAGCTAGTTATAAATAAACTAAAAAATCATGGTCTCTTTTAAAATTCAGACATAGTAATAGCAAATATGAGAATTAAAATGCAAGGCGAAGCTTAAAATGGCCTTTTATAGAAAGATCCATGGCGGTTTTGAGTAGACCAGTCCCATCTTACGCATGCATCAGTTATTGTGTAGCTCGACTATAATCTAGTGAGTTCAATATTGTGTTCCATTTCAAAGGGTGATTGTAGCCAGTAACATTACTGAGCTAATGACACTTAACAGCTGAGACGTCTCAAGATGACAACGTGTCAGTGATATTACTATTGCTGGCGTCTATAGCCTGCGATTGTTGTATACCATCAGGCGGCCTGAATGTTTGTTTGTCATCTTTCAACCTCAGAGCCTTATTTGTCGAGTTATTTTGTATTACTTTCTACTGAGGATTTTTCGACACGTTGTCTTATGCATACTTCACGTTACCGACGGATCCTTTATACTCAAAGGTTTATTGACCTAGGAAGACATAACAGCACTTTATTATAGACTTGGCCAACCCTTTGTCATTTTACAAGGGTTGGAGGAGAACCCAAAAGAATGCCTTTTATATACAATAGATTTTATAATTGAAGCTCAAAAGGCATAAAAAGTCTTAAAGATTGTGCCATTTTCGCATTTTAGGGCGTATTAGGAATTTTTGAAGTAGAAAGCTGTATGTACAGTGGCGACCAAAAGTCCATAGGCAATCTCACAACGCAATAGCTTGACGTATCGTTTGACTTACGACCTTCTATTGGCGTTAACAAGTGACACGCACTGGCTGTATCGAGCTCGCTCGTACTGTTCATAACAATGTAATCCTTAGCATGCTTATGGACTTTTGAGCATTTACTATGTCCACTGCTCACTTCGTCCTGATCTGATTCACTACTGCCGCATTGCCAAATATTTCAATTCAATTCAACGGGTTAGAATACTGTTCCTCACTGTCTTTCAGATAGGCATCCCGTAAGAGGCGTGAAAATATCTGACTTGCTCAGTGGTAGGACCTCTAGGGGTCTGACTGTTTGGCGACCACCCTTATGTCGGAGTCTGTCGTAAAGCACCTTGGTGTGTGTTGCAACTTTTGCACGTAAGAGCCAGTTCTCCTCGGTTGCTACGGTTCTGCAGTCCAAAGGGGCTCTTAAAGATCAGCAACGCATCAGCAAGTCCTCTGGTGTTGCAGGTGTCCATGGGTGACGATGACTACTTACCACCAGATGGCTCGTCAGCTCGTTAACCGACTTATTCCATCACACAAAACAACAAGAATCTAGACATATTTTAATCAAGAGCAATGTTACTGAGTTTTTCTATCAAATTCTCAGTAGCAGCTCGGAGTCTGGATTTGTGCTCGGTTAATGGCAATAGGCTCGCCCCATATTACATGGGACCTAAACATACCGGTGACTCCCACTGTATCCAATCGCAGTGGGAACTCAATAATCATACGTCACTCTGAGCGAATAAAACTCCAATGGACAAGCACAAAAAAAAACATACCGGAGAACTGTGAGTGTACATTAGTACGCCTCTGCCTAACTCTTCGGGGAATACAGGCGTGATGGTATGTTATGTTATCTTAGACATCAGCGTTCTTCTTTATGATGACCATCACCTATATTACTAGCATAATTTCGGTTTCGTTAGGTTAGGTACAAAACGTATGCGCAGCATTTACATTTCACGTAGATTTTCGATACCTACAGGCATCATCATCATCATTAGCCTATAGCAGTCCACTGCTGAACGTAGACCTCCTCCAATATGCGCCATTTCACCCTGTCCTCGGCTTGTCGCATCCAGCTTTCGCCAGTAACCTTTCGCAAATCATCACTCCATCTTGCCGTAGGGCGTCGTACGCTACGTTTGCCGAGTCGCGGTCTCCAATCAACAACGCGTCTACCCCAGCGGTTATCGGTTCTTCTACAGGCATATTTGATTATAATTATGTAAATTGATTCTTCCTAAAACTATTTCAATTCTGCACAACACATTCTCCAAGGTATTTCAAATTCAATATTGAACACATAATCGTGTTTCTTATAGACTTAATCGGACATAAAAAGTAACGGTTAATTGCTTAGTATGGCCCTTTGCAATACAATCATCATAATTGTAATAGCGCCCCATATCTGATGGGGTCGAGGCCAAATGTATTGAGGTCAAGTAACGTATAAGAAGTGTTACTATAATGATGAGAGCTCCGGAGTATCGATACAATGGTAAGGAGTCGTCGCCGCCCATGGACACCTGTAACACCAATGGAGTTCCTGTTGTGTTGCCAAGGACCGAGTTTTCCATAAAAACGTAATACCAAAACTAATCGTAATTTAAATACCATATAATCAAACTGTTATCATTCGGATTCAGATACCTTTAGTCTAGGTTCCTAGATCCCCATTTCGTCCAAAATACTTCACTGGAAATAAATGTAAGCTAATTTATTTATTGATAAATTTACCAAGTTTAGACCTAATTTCCGGCCGTTTATTTCCAGTGAAGTAGTAGTTGCCGAATTGGTACGATAAGAACCTAAGATTAACAGTATCCTAATCTTAATAATGACACAATTTGATGAAATTGTTTTTGGATTACGATTTATTTTGGTATTACGTTTTTGTGGGCGATTCAAGCTCCGCCGGGCCCTTAAGAGGGGGGAGTAGGGAGCTCTCACGAACAAAATTCGAAATAGATACCATGGTGCTTTACGAGAGACTTCGATGTAACGATGATCGCCAGTAAAATAAATGACCTTCGTTGATTGTTGTCAAAATAAGTCATTAAAGACTAATAAAAAACTCCCGCAACATTAAGAGAAGGTTACTATGTTTTTGCAATATAATTGAAGTAACAGGATACCAAATTTCAAATCGATCACACCTGTGGAAGTTGCTCACATCCCTTCATGAACCGGAAAAGAGCTGATAATCTTCAAACGACTGGCCAGATTTTCTGAAATCATAGCTAAGAACATCTCGAAAAGAAAACTGTTCACGGTCGTTTGGGCGCTACGATGCAACAGACAGACACACAAATACATCCGTTAAACCTATAACACCCCTCTTTTTGCATCGGGGGTTAAAAAGTTAATTTTTACCTTTTCAGTAAGACTTTACATCGTTTGTTCCCAAGTCGGTTTAATTTTTACAATCGAAAAGATAACGCATACATACATAACAACGCACTATCCCTTACACATTATTTCGAGCGCTAAGCATACATTATCTTTTCATATTTAACAAACATATCGATAAAATTATACAACTTTTTATTATATCGACGTATCAGTAATAATACAGTCTGATAGACAACCCTTATCATTATGTTAAGTAGGTACTCAAAACACGACACGGTATGGCAATTTAAGATTTATTTACATAGAACTTTATTTTCATACTTGCTTATTACAAAGCTTTTACCCCCGATTTTTACTTAAAAAACCCAACATATCATCACGCCTATATTCTCCGATGGGTTAGGCAGATGTGTACAGCTGTTGTTTAGAAATTAAAGCCTAAAACAATATGAGTATGCAACCATAAGTAAGTAACTGATTGCTATCTAAACTTCGTCAGGCGTTTATTTTGCTGGTGAACTAATTTTAAGTGTTAAGTGTACCTCAAGCATCTGCATCATCAAGTCAAGGAAGTAACAACATACAGAATTTCAAATAGATCTGCCCTGTGGGAGTAAAGAGAAATTTCGTCCAACGCACACTCAGGTTGTGGAATCAACTCCCCGCCGAGGTTTTCCCAAAGGACTATAGCATAGGGTTTTTCAAAAAGGGTGTGAAAAGATTTTTATAGGGTCGGCAACATGAGAGTGATACCCCTGGTGTTGCAAGCGTCCATAGGCTACGGTAACCTTATTATCAGACGGGCCGTACGCTGTTTGCCACCTTAGTGGTATAAAAATAAAAATGTTGCTCACACTCTTCATCAAATAGAAATCTGTTTTTGTAATGAAACAGATTTTCTGGAATCATAGCTAAGAACACTTTCGTACAAGTCTCTCGTTTGTTTTCGGTTGGGGAATAATACTGCTTTGCGTGAAGGCAACAAACGCCTAGCGGATTTAAATAGCAAGGCAACTATCGTGTATTTAATTAAATATAATAGCAACCCAGTAACATTTACCAGAGCTCCGCGAGGAAGCGTTGTGTTGGCAGTATGGGGGACCAGTGGTGTTTGTTACCACCGCTGTCATGCATGGCAGAAAGTCTCCTATACTGCCAGCCCAACTATTCCTCCTTAATTTACAGAGTCAGCCACGCGCGACTGTTACCCTTGGTGTTGCAAGCGTTCATAGGCTACGGTAACCGTTTACCATCAGGCGGGCCGTATGCTTATTTGCCATCTTATGGTATGGTATAAAGGTACTTACATCCTCGATGAGACTGTAAAAACGTCTCCTCAACCTTCCTGTGCCAGACCATTGTACTATCGTCTTCTTCCCTGAAGTCACTCGCTGGGTGGACAGAGTCCCCTTCTGAGAACCCGCGACACACAGGCTTTGCAAAGAGAACCTACATAATACATTATATAACTACAAAGTTTAATGAATTTAATTAGACATATTAAACATTTTGAAATAATTCTTCGTTGAACTAAGTCAGACAGTACCAATTTAAGTAAAACGCCCGATATAATTTAAATACAATTTTGCGTTAACTCGAATAATCTAAATTGGATGGAAACTAGACTGTTCCTATGTATCGCGTTTACAAACACAAATTTTCTCATAGTTGGGAAAAGCCTAAAAGGATGAGTTTTTACAACTCTCACACAAAAAACAACCAACACAAATCGAGTAACAACCAACAAATAAATAATAAATAATGTTTATATATATTCACAACTTCTTTGTCGATAGTTGGGGCTTCGTATCGATTCGACGAATCTTTTATTTGAAAACTTTATGCGAAACTTCTTGAACTTAGAGAACAGCTCACGGATTGTTTGACGGCGCCCTAGTGATGGGCGATGTTATCGATAACTTTGAAAGGTGAATTGTTTTGGAAGAAAGTTGTTACAACATAATTATCGGCATCAAACGTTATGAGTGTCTAAACTGTCGGTTTTAGTTTCGGAAGGAAGCGTAAATGAATTGATTTGGTTCAACTTATTTGCCATATTGTTTGACATGTTTGATAACACAAGTTTGAAGGTAGAACTTTGGTTTTGAAGAGCATACCAACACACCAGAATCCTGGAAAGGGTTAAGCAGAGATGTATTTTAATGTACACCCACA
Organism: Acronicta aceris; assembly: GCA_910591435.1. Taxonomy (NCBI): domain Eukaryota; kingdom Metazoa; phylum Arthropoda; class Insecta; order Lepidoptera; family Noctuidae; genus Acronicta; species Acronicta aceris. The sequence goes on along the minus strand of OU342781.1, from coordinate 1,316,212 downwards.
GTTCACTGGTATGTTATTAGGCGATCGTTCAGCTATTAACCAACTACCAAGGTTCAAGATTGTCATAAAAAATATATACTACTACAATAATACCTTGCTCAACCTGGACATCGTACCCAACACTGTTACGCATCCGCACTTGTGATCAGCCATTAAGCTGTTTAAGGACAAATATCGTTTGTAGGTTACCTTAAATAATTAAGATAATTGCTTTATTAAAGATTAATTAAGTCGGGAAAGACTGACAAATAAAAAAAAGACTTCAAGTCTGTGGTGTATCTTCAGACATCAACCAAAATTATATGGGAGACCATCTTAGAAATATAAGTATTCTATTAGATAAAATAGAAAAAATCGAAATAAAAAAGGTTATATCGATAATTTTAGTTTTACAATGGCACCTCACTAGTCCGGATTCCAGGGGACCCAGCCTTTCAGCAAGCACTTTTCAGTCCAATGTTCGGGGATTAATAGTTTTCTCAAAAACTTAGTTTTACTTTATCCAGGTTTTGAGTGTTTTAGTAATTGTTAAAAATGTTTTAGATAAGATAATAGCTCTCAAAAAATCTATTCAAATGTTGAAACAGGATAATGTAAGGGTTAATAATGACAGATGTCTGATTTTATTTAATTTGTAGTGTCAATGCTGACGCATATGTTTTGGCCAGTGAGAACTTGTATGCGCTTTAAGGGTATTTCCCAAAAAGCGCATTGCCCAATGACCTTGAGGATTTGGTCTTTGTGCTAGTATTTCTTAGTCACAGGCATTGTGGGGGTGTTTCACGCGGGCTGCTAGTGAGGTTTCGGGCATTTCTTTATAATTTCAAAATATTCAAAGAAATAAGAAAATAAAAACAATACAATTTGTTAATTACGTCATTACAATTTTTTTGGTCCAAAATTTCCACTAGAAACTTATTAGGAGTCAATTAAATATTTCATCCTAACATGACTTTCAATTATCACCCTGCACACGGTCACCCCAAAAATGTCTAAAGCCTTGGATGGATTTTGATGGATGAGGTGACAAGTTAATTTTTTTTTATATCGGACAAGGAGCACTCGATCACCTGGTGGTATGTCGTAGCCATCATAAATATCTGCCATATAGACCAGATTTACGGACTGCATACTATCGGAGCCACAGTAACCGAGAGGAGGGACTGACTCTCATATCATGCGCAAAAGTCTGTACCCACATAAAGGTGCTTTACGACAGACTCCGACGTAAATGTAGTCACCAACCAGTCAGACCCCAATCTTCAAACGGGATAAAAGAATCAATTTGAAATAAAAAAAATATTTATAGCGGGATTCAAACTTGCATCTTCCGGTTTGGTTCATACTTTTTTATGTTTAGCGTTACCTAAGAATATATTGAAAGTAGTTACCGCTATACGCTACTGCTTGGAAGGTCGAAATAATGTCAGTTAGATAGGTCATCATTATGGAGGGCTCGGAATGGCGCTGGAACGACCGCCTACCGCTGTGGGGCACGCGAGCTTCGAAACAAGAGTAACTTCTACTGCTTCTTTAATGGTATAAATACCCAAATAATAAACACAATTTTAAGACGCCACTAACTCTCATGCTGTCTCAATCACTGTCATATTAACAAATCTGTCGACTGATTTGCTTTTTTTGTGTATTTGCCAGTATCAAGTTTATGGAGTAAACAAGTGATATTTATATACAGTTCCCGTCATGGGATTATATTATATGGCGCCACATAATATAATCCCATGTAAATGAATAATCCCCAGTAAAACAGTGGAAACTTCACTAAGGCTTCGATGGAGTTTAGGAGTGAACACAAAAGTTACAATTTTCAATTTTAGATCATTTGCCTGCACTCGCACACGTTCACGAACACTTAATGGTTCACTATCCACTTATAATTGCACTATAATTAAACTTCGGAAAAACACTAGTTTATGGAAAATAATAATTGCACTTTACATTTTCCCGCGTAAAACCGAATCGTCGATTGATTTGCTTTCTAGAGCTAGGATTTTGACGTAAGGTCCGTAACATAACATACCATCACGCCTGTATTCCCCTAAGGGTTAGGCAGAGATGTACTAATGTACACCCACAGTTCGCCGGTATGTTTAGGTCCCATGTAATAGGGGGCGAGCCTATGCCATTAACCGGGCACAAATCCAGACTTCGAGCTGCTACTGAGAATTTCATAGAAAAACCCAATAACACTGCTCGACCTGGGGATCGAACCCAGGACCTCTAGCGTAGCAGTCGCGCTTGGGACCACTAGACTAATGAGGCAGTCCATTTTGACAAATAATGTCAAAATCCTATTTCTAGCAAGCAAATCTATCGACAGATTTGTTAATGGTACAGGCCGTAAGTCAAACTGACTATGACAACACCAGACTTCATGTCATCTTAAAATTGAGTAGCCATTACTTTCCAAAAAAGTTTGAATACTTTCTGTAGCAATTCATATCAAAACAAATCAGTGTTAATCTCTTCCAAAGTCTGTGAGCCTGGTAGATTTTTAGAAACATTTTATCATTCGAATAAATGTGGAATTATGTACCCTCAGTGTGGCAGCTGAATCCAGATTATTCGGCTAAGCTTATTTGGACTCAGAGTATCTGGAAAATATATTCTGAGTACCTACCTAAGTATTTTTTATACAAACAAGGTGGAAAAATACGTAATATTTTTTTAAAGGAATACCATCTAAAATGCTGCTGGTTTTTTTTTTAAATAAATTTGAAGATAAGTAATTGTAAACTAACTAGGCTGAAGGCAACACTGAGAGTTGGGTAGAAACAAATAGCTAAAATACCTTATTAATTGATAAACTGATAACCTATAAATAACTTACATATACTTCAATAATTTAATCTAATTTCAATACAATCTAACAGAGCAACTATATCACACGAAATCCGAAGTAAAAAGAGAGCGAGCCGTTGGTGTCCAGTCTTTTTATCTTCTCGTACTGACAGTAGCTAGGTAAGTGATCACGGTCGTCCGGTAGGAGGCGCTGGGGTGGCTGCTACCGGTTATGGGGTTGCCAACATAATTTAATATACCTACCATCACGCTCAATGTATTCTCCGAGTGGTCAGGCAGAGGTGGACTAATGTAGACGTACAGTGCGCCAGTATAATTTATTTTAGGCCCCATGTTATAGCAAGCCTAGTCTGCCTATCTTTAAGCTGCTACTAAGAATTTCGTAGAAAAAATTAATGAAATACTCGACCTGGGTATCAAACACATGACCCCATGTTTAGTAGCTACGCTTATGACGATTAGGCCACTGAGATATATAATTATAACTAGCTTCTGCCCGCGACTTTGTCTGCGTGGACTTCGGGATGGGATCCGACCTGGATAAAAAGTAGCTTAAGTGTTATTCCAGGCTATAATCTATCTATGTGCCAAATTTTATCCAAATCCGTTCAGCCGTTCTAGTGTGAAAGAGTAACAAACATCCATATATCCATTCTTTATACAAACTTTCGCGTTTATAATATTAGTAAGGATTGATCAACTTTTTTTATATATCACTGAGGTGGCAAACAAGCTGGCGGTCCGCCTGATGGTAAGCAGTTACTGTAGCCTATGGACGTTTGCATCACCAGAGGTACTGGTGATGCAAACGGCGATGGAGGCTACAACTTAACTATTTCCAAATTCAACAAGCTTTCTTTGAAACTATTTTTTATATTTTTTAGTACGAAGGTACTAGAAAAAAGGTTTGCTAAGAAAAATTGCAAAACAATAAAATCTGTAAAATGAATTTGTTTTCAAATTCAGAACATTTCTCGTGTTCCGGCTATTTCGTGACGTCACAGCTGTTACCGTCGTCGTCGGCACGTAGCTGAACGGTTCTCGTGCCAACATTATAGAATAGTTATAGAAAAGTTATAAGATATGAAATGAAGGCGAAGGTATCTTTCATTCAGCCATGAAATTCGACTTCCATTTAAGGGTTTATATGCCATTAATAGCATACTTACTTACTGTACATTTGTACTGTGTATATCCTACCTATTAATTATTGTAATAAATGTACTTTTTACGCATTTCAAGAAGTTTCATTTCAATGTCTAATATTCGTGTAACTGTCAGGAATCACTTAAATATACTTTTATGGATTTCACATCGTCAAAGATGTTGAGAATAATCATTCTCATTTTAGTAACCTTCTATTCGCGTTTAATGAATCAGTTTCTCATAATTCCCTGGATATGTAGAAGCAAAAAAATCTGGTGGCTTTTTTATCCTTCTAGACCAGCTCCCTTACCCCTAAGCTTTTTTTCCAACTGTATTAGGATCGCCATTTACAAATTATAATAAAATAGACTGTAATGTTTATATATATATATTTACTTTTTTTTTAACTTTCTATATTATATACAGTATATATACATATACAGTTTATTATATTAATATACTGAAGCCACGGTAGCCTAATTGAAACCCACCCATTGCACTACCGACGTGAACCCACTCGTAACACAAGCATTTAGCTTAGCACGAGGGGTTAACAAGAATACTAGTAATGTGCGACCCACATTGCAAGCAAGCTTTAAAAAAAATATGTATAATACACTATAGATACTGTGCTTATTATACTTTAATAAACAACATATCATACTGTATAGTACAGAAAAAATAATATCTCTTGTATAAATTCAACAATCGCAACTGAAAATAATGTTTTTTTTCCTTGTTTCAGGTGCAAATGACGTAGTTTTATATAATGTCATGTGAGGAGAGGTACGCGTGACATCATGGTGATACGGTGCTTGCTACTCGTGCTGCTATGTGCGGTAAGTTATAATATAATACCTATGATTTGTATAAACATAAAAAAAACATAAAATAAGTAGGTAAATATTATCACTTTTTATTATTATTAGACAATTTAATACATTTGTCATACACTCATAAGACGAATCAATCGACCTCTCATTTATCGAAATCTGATCAGTAGTTTTTGAGCTAGCATCAAACATTCATAAACATAGTAAAACTCGTTAGGTACAGTAAACGCTCAAAAGTCCATAAGCACGCTAAGAATTACATTGCTATGAACAGTACGAGCGAGCTCGATACAGCCAGTGCGTGTCACTTGTTAACGACAATAAATATAAGGTCGAAGGTCTAAACGTCAAGCTACTGCGTTGTGAGATTGCCTATGGACTTTTGGTCGCCACTGTACCTACCATTTCTTTTATCATCGTCGGGCAAAAAGGTGATTATACACCTCCAGATAGTTATGTACTAATAATAGTATAATACACCATCACGCTTGTATTCCCCGAAGGATTGGCAGAGATATTATAATGTACACCTGCAGTTCGCCAGTATTTTTAGGTGCCATGTAGGAATAGCCTATTGCCATTAACCGGGCACAAATCCAAACGCGAAGCTGCTATTGAGAATTTAATAGAAAAAACCCAATAACACGGCTTGACTTTGGAATCGAACCCGATATCTCTAGCGTAGTAGTCGTGTTTAGGAACACTAGACTAATGAGGCAGTCAATTTAGCAAAACTATTGTTATTCATATAGGGACCGAGCCTGAAGATGACCTCGTCCTGCCATGCGAAGTAAAACCATGGTAATATATTTATGATGCTAATGTTGTGGAACGACCCCCATGTTTCAATTCACACAGCCACACCGACCTCATAAAAATATAGTAACCGACAATGATAGTGTTGGGACGCACTGTTTACATTAATCGACTAAGCTTACCTACTATTTATTATACAACCTACTAAAATTACCTTCTTGGTTGCGTATAGTTCATGCACAAACCTGGTGTCTTTAAATCGCGAGTGAATCGGTTTCTTCTAGGCAAGCGCACTCCATCGTAGATCGCAGTGTCGCTTAACATCAGGCGAACGGGCGGTCAAGCGTAAACCTATCACGAATAAAAATAAACTTTGGAGCGAATGCGCTTATTTACGCGTTTTCTCATTTGGGATACAAGTTACACACATCACACATCGCGGCGAGTTCTCCTTTTTGGATAAAGTCTAAGAATTTACTGCATTTTAACGATGGTAAATAGAGATGGGTTAATGTTTGCGTAGTTGTTGCCCAATATGTCTGGACAGAAACCCATCTATAGTGATAAATGATAGGAAATACGATGAAATTCACTAGATTTTCTCTTACAACTCAAATCGACTAAAATTAATCGATTATTGAGTCAAAGATGTCCCACTACTAACAATGTAAATTAATCTATTCCCCAAAGAGCTGTATTTTACTAATGGCACAGCACAATTTCTCGATGGCTCCATTTAAATCGATTCTCTAATGCTAATAATACGGTAACTATACAAGCCACTGGTGCAATTTCAGAAGGCTTACTAATTTATCTGGTGTTTACGTAACCGGTCAATAAAATAATAGTGTGGTCTTCAATTTATTTAGTACGAGCGATCCGCCCGCGGTTTCACCCCCGTTGCCCCATTCCTAAGAGTCGTAGCGTAATGCTAAACCGCTTAAAACCTTCCTCTTGAATCATTCTATATATTTAAAAAACTGCATCAAAATCCGTTGCGTAGTTTTAAATATTTAAGCATACATAGGGACGGACAGACAGCGACAGCGACTTTGTTTTATACTATGTAGTGACGAGCGACCCGCCCGCGGTTTCATCCGAGTTGCCCCATTCCTAAGAGTTGTAGCGTAATGATAAACCGCTTAAAACCTTTCTCTTGAATCATTCTATTTATTAAAAAAAACCGCATCAAAATCCGTTGCGTAGTCTTAAAGATCTAAGCATACATATGGACGGACAGACAGCGACAGCGACTTTGTTTTATACTATGTAGTGACGAGCGACCCGCCCGCGGTTTCATCCGCGTTGCCCCATTCCTAAGAGTCGTAACGTAATGATAAATCACTTAAAACCTTAATCTTGAATCATTCTATATATTAAAAAAAACCGCATCAAAATCCGTTGCGTAGTCTTAAAGATCTAAGCATACATATGGACGGATAGACAGCGGGAAGCGACTTTGTTTTATACTATGTAGTGACTAACGGTCCGGCTTCGCTCGGGTGGACAACAGGCTCGATGGCTAAAAAATGTTGTTTGATCAGTCATTTAGATTATAAAAAAATTTGTACACGCATTTTTCCTTTTGTTTAACAAAAAATGACGGCAATACAGTGCATTTAAGTTTCTCTTGACGTCACAGTTTCGTACAATTTTGATAAAGCGAAAAATACGTGTCCAATATTTTTGGATAATCAGACTGATGGACTTTAATGATATTTTATTAATCCAGTCATCATCCATATTGGACATTATTGAAGTTTTATTAGGGATCCCTTTTTTCTAGAAATAAATATAGCCTATGTTACTCAGGGATAATATAGCATTCTAATGGTGAATTTTTAAAATCAGTCCTGTGGTTTTTGAGTTTATTTGTTACATACATATAAAAATACAAATCTTTACTCTTTATAATATATGTATAGGTAGATAATATGCCTGTTTATTGAGAGCTAAATTTAATTCGTATATTGACAATAACATTAAATTTAAAATTTCAATAACTCCCGCAGCATCAAGCCATGGTTACCATGCTCTCTCAATATCATTGAAGTAACAGGCTACCAAATTACAAGTCGATCAGACCAGTTAAAGTTGCGCACATACCTTCATTAACCAGAAAAGAGCTGATAATCTTCAAACGCTTCAGTTTTTCTTAAGTCATAGCTAAGAATCCTCTCGATCAAGTAATCTTTCAAACAAACAAAAATCTGTCCTTTCGTTTGGGCGCTACGATGCAGTACACACACACAGGTACACACTAAAAACTTATAACACCCCTCTTTTTCGTCGGGGGTTACAAAAGTTGACCTTAACCTCATAAAACAACTCAAAAATAAAAATTTTGAAAAGCCCCCATCTAAATTACTACACGAACACACCTATTTAATATAATAACAAACCTAAAAAGACAGAATAAAAAATGTACATACATAGATAACATTTTCCCCACATGTTTTCTTCATTACCAGAGTGCAGTGGATTTTCTAACGTATAAAATAATAGCGTGGTAACATTATACTTGAATTACCTAGTGTTGGTAATTTCAACAGAATCTCTGTTTCAGTGTAGATTGAGTTTGTTAGCTTACACTGTGTATAAAGCCGGGTATACACGTCTGATTTCTGCCATCCGATATCGGTTCCGATAGTCTGGGGGACTAAAATCGCAATTTTCAACCTACATACTTCAAAAAATTAGGAGTTTCTATTGTTGTCTGTATGTAGACAATATGTTTCTTTTATATGTATTTGGGCCTCCCCCAAAGATTTCCACAAGGACCGGTTATATGTCTGTATCCAACGACTCCCGGCGACCTTTATATGGTCGGCCTGTATCCATCGACCGTTACATGGTCGTCTGTCTATCTCTTTAGAAGTCGTTTCACACTGCGCTTTTCGGTGCGTTGTCTCCACTCGAGAACCTTTTTACCCCAGCGGCCGTCAGCTCTACGAGCTATGCTAAAGCTAGTAATTCATAGAAATAAAATTGGCTGTTAGTATAAGAGCAAACGGTTGCACTGAAAGCTCTAAGGACTAAAATTCGGACAGAAAAATCGGACGTATAACAAATGAATACAGACAGTCTGACCCGACAATCGGAAACAAAGTCGGACGTATATTCCCGGCCTAAGATGGAAGGTAGGTACTTTATAACCTGCAGTCGAATAAAAAAGTAATATAGCTAATGTTTTTTGTTCGTATTTAGTAGTCTACAAGAGAATACGGACTGCGTGCAATGTGTGACCCTTCTAACCTATTTAAATTATTTTGGGTCGACCCCAAATGGTACGGGGTTTTCATATCAAAGTCACTTTGTGAATTTTTATCATGTATTGCTTTCGTTACATTCTACAGTGTGAAGTTTAATAGACGCGACATATTAAAATTATATTTCTAAAGAACAGAATAGAATAGAATTTTTTTTTAGACGAACCGACGGACACGAACACGTCAAACTACACTCTTTGCGCTGTAGCATGGTGCGGGTGACAGTTGCCTGTAGGTATGACGTTTTTATGGCATTCTGGTTGGATTTAATTTAATTTACTACAGTTATTAATGATTTAATATATTACGAATGTGGTACAGCTAAAATACTAAGTCATAATTTGTAAATCGCGGCAAACTTCAAGAGGGAAACGAAATGTTACTGAAACTGTCACCCGCACCATGCTACAGTGCAATGAGTGTAATAAACATTTAAAGTGAATACGTGTGACAAAGACAATTTAGATCACGCGATATATGTAGGAAAAAATAATAATTAAAGAATGTAAGATGAGTGATATGGAACGCAAGGTGAATGAGAAGAGATGACAGGTGTGAAAGAGAAAGGGATATATAAAAAATATGGCGATTTATGGTGAGCAAGGAGAAAGATTGCATTCAGAGCAGTGATAGCCTTGTGGTATGACCGTTGGACTGTCAAGTCAAAGGTCTCGAGTTCGAACCCAAGGCACGCACCTCTGACTTTTCGAAGTCATTTGCGTATTAAATAGTTAATTATGACGCGCTTAAACGGTGAAGGAAATAATCGTGAGGAAACCTGCATGTCTGAGAGATTTTCTCGATGGTGTGTGAAGTCTGCCAAACCGCACTAGGCCAGCATGGTGGACTATACCTTAATCCCTCTCATTCTGAGAGGAGACCGGTGTCCAGCAGTGGGACAGTATAATGGGTTGATTATGTTATGTTAAGGTGAAAGATGTGAAAGAAGTTAAAGTTGTTTTTTCATTATAATAATAGTAGTTTTATGAAGATAAAGGCGAAATTTTTATTGCACATCGATCTCCTACATATATTTTTATACGTTTGTACATTTTTAGTAAGTATTTAATGAGGATTTGGTAACGTTTTGTGCGTCTCTACTTTTCCTTTCCTCGTGAATAGAAAAATATAGGTAAACGATAGTACGTGCAAAGCATTAATATTCACGTATCTGGTAAGTATATGCGTAATGGATAGATTGGGCGCGCCGCGCGAATAATTTGATAATTGCTTGAATTTTTTTTGTAGTTAAATACCGACAGTTCATGCCTAACTGAAGACAATAGTTTGTTTGCATCATTTAAGATAAAAAATAAGAAATTTTTTGGTCAATTTAGATAATTGAAGTTACACGTTAAGAACGATTATGTACGTAATGTTCACTGAACCTTCTATTTAGATTTGTTCATGTTTTCAAAGGCACCCTGTATATTAATGAAAGTTTAGTTTTAATAGGTATTTAAACTTGTTTCAAACTATACATACATATTTTCACGCCTGTCTCCCATTAGGGTATGCAGAGACTATAGATTTCAGCTTGCTACGTTCCTGGCACACCACTTTCGCTCCATCTACGTTCATTAATCTCCTCATGCATGATCGTCGCTTCAACCTATACTTACATATTGTTACGCCGAGTAACTAGGACGACGGAGATGGGTCACGGAGATTCTGGATTAGTCGATGAAGCAGGTAGCAAACAAACAAGAGGAATATGCTAGAATGCGACACCCGCAACCAAAAGAAAAACAAACAAAACACAATAGCGTGAGACCGGGCTCAAGGTCAAGGATTAACAATGGCGATTGTAAACATCTATTGTTCGCAAGTTGAATAAAGGACGTAAACATCTATTGTCTCAAAAATGCGGGCGGGTCGCAATATTGAGATTTATCGAGATTTTTCGAATCCAGAATCTTCGTGGCTCATATAAATAATGGTCGACAGCGTCCGCAAGGGCAGTTCAGTTTTGGACACATCGAAGTGAAGATCGGAGTGAAGTACAAGTGATTATCAGTGCGACGTTAAGTGAACAAGTGCTAGTGTATAGTGACTGTTCGTGTGATTTCTGTGTTTGTGTGGTGAATAAAGTGACTGTTTTCGGTGAAATTAGCGATTTTAATTTATCCCGAACCCCAGCTCGTAACAATATATATTGAAAATTTGAATTATATTTTATAACTTCATCACAATTTTTTATTACTAATGCTAATAATAACAGTAAAATTATTATTATTAACAAACATCAACCAAAGCCCAATATGTAATTCAAAATTGAAAACGAAATTCACATAAAAATACACTCGTAATTAAAATAAATTAGTTGCCCAATACAACAGTTATCCGCTATAACTAATAGTTAATAACTAACTATTAGAACACCTCATTTTCCATGCAATAAATATTCATAACAATAATTTTCTAGCACAAATTATGCAGGCCATAAATTTTCAGCCATTAATGCGTGCGCTGTGCCTTGTTTTACGTTATATTCTGTTATAACGTTAAATGCTTATTATAACGTTATTATAATTAGACTGTTGCATTATTTTGAATTAGCAACTTGATTGCATGTTCCTTGATTTTAATTTTATTAAAGTTAAAAGCCTAAAGCGTTGCAGTTCGCTTTCAATTAATTTAAAATGTCTTTAATAGATACTTATCTTCACGCCTGTATTCCATGAAGGTGCACATTAGTATACCTCTTTCTTAGCCAGGATACTTCATAAAATCTCTCCAATACTCTACTTACAATTAAAACGCATTAAAATTCTATCGCTTCTATATTCTCCGATGGGTTAGGCGGAAGTGTACATATTATACCCACAGTCCACAGCCATTAACCAGGCACAAATCCAATGTTCGAGTTGCTACTGTGAATTTCATTTGAAAACGTTTTGCTCAACCTGGGAATTAAACCCAGGACCTGTGGGTCACGCCAGTTCTCCCTCTCGGTTGTCGTACGCCGTACGTACAACTTAGAGAGAGAACTGGCTCTTACGCGCAAAAGTCGCAACACAGCCCGCAGTGCTTTACAACAGACTCCGACGTACGGGTGGTCGCCAGCCAGTCAGACCTCAAAAGATAAACGTGTAAAAAATTTTTTTTTGCAAGAAAACGAACATTATACGTAACTGTTTCCTCCGTTTTGGTACACCGAGCTACATATGCATGGATATGGACTATATTGTCTGACTGACTGGCGACCACACAATCAGCCAAGGTCCTACCACCGAGCAAGTTAGATATTTTCTCGCCTCTTACGAGATGCCTACCTATCTGAATGGCAGTGAGGATTGTATTGATAAATGATACATAATCAACCCATTAAATTGTCCCACTGCTGGGCACAGGTCTCCTCTCAAATGAGAAGGTATAGTCCACCACGCTGGCCTAGTGCGGATTGGCAGACTTCACACGCCGTCGAGAAAACCTCTCAGGCATGCAGGTTTCCTCACGATGTTTTCCTTCACCGTTTAAGCGTGTGATAATTAACTATGAATACTCACAGGACTTCGAAAAGTTAGAGGTGCGTGCCTTGGGTTCGAACTCGAGACCTTTCACTAGGCAGTCCAACGGTCATACCACCAGGCTATCACTGCTCCATGATAAATGGTAGATGACTATTTATTTCTATAAATAGATGGCACCTCTGAGAAGAAACACTGAAACAAATTCAGAGAATCATGGTTCATTCAATACATTTTTGCCAATTCTCGTTTGCTCAGCTTAGGTACAATGTAACACAAATAAATTCCTTGACTAATACGTAGCATGTGATCTTAATACGTAACAGGACGTATCGACCCTCGTCTGACTTTGTCTGACCTTCAATTGTTACACAACGATCACAGTTCTCCACTGAGTTGACACGGTGTCAGTTGCAGGTGGCAAGCTTGAAAAAGTAATTTGGCGTCACGAAGTATTGACACGAACACTATGTAAGTCTTTGATTGGTCCATATTAATAACATAAATGCGAATATATGTTATTAATATGGACTTTAAAAATAAGTCTGTATGTATTTTACATTTCACGCATAAACCACTGAACCAATTTTGATGAATTTTGGCATAGAGATAGATTGGACCTTGGAAAAGAATATATGCTATCTTTATCCTTTAAATAATTTCTACTAGACTACTGCCCTCGACGTGGTCTGTGTGGACTTCAGAATTTGATCCAATCTTGATAAAAATTAATATATGTGTTAGTCCAGGTTATAAAATAATTGTGCCAAATTTTATCCAAATCGGCTCTGCCTTTTTTTCGGGATTAAGTAACAAACATCTAAACATACAACCTATATTAAGTAGGATAATAATAAATATTAAAGGAGTAATAATAAATATGAACGAACGGATCCTAGGCCTTCAAATTTTCGAAATGTTGTGCGTATTAATTATATATTGAAGCAAGAATTTTTATTCAGGTTTCGACCCTGAAATAAGTAATTTATAAAAAATATTTTAAATAAGCATGTAACCTAACTACACTGTCATAAAGATTGTCAGATACAGTTTCAAATGAGCCGTAGCGTTATGTTAAATAGCTTAAAACCTGCCTCTTGAATCACTCTATCTATTAAAAAAACCGCTTCAAAATCCGTTGCGTAGTTTTAAAGATTTAAGCATACATAGGGACGGACAGACAGCGACAGCGACAGCTTTGTTTTATACTATGTAGTGATAGTCTATCTCATATGTATTACATTTTTATACATAGTATTTATATGTGTATTGTATTATGTATTTTTTACCTATGCAGGTTGTTATTTAATCTTTCCGTACCCTAATTTTGTTGTTTCTTTCAACGGTGGGCATTAAGACCGCCTTACTTACCATCAATGTGTATAAAAGTATAAATAAATAAATAAACCTGAGCACATCTTCAATTCCGTATCTAACATGATTGATCAAAGCAGCTCGCTTCATAAGCATACCTACCACATGCATGACTAAAACAGTCGCTCTCGATAATTTCAACCCCGCCGTCTATGCAGTCTGCAACTATTGAATAAATATTGATTTGTCGCACAGACGGGCTGAGGAGTTCTCCCGGCTCTAACTGAGAGATATTTGCACCTGAGTTTGAATAAGACAAGGTTTGGAGAGAGAGACAAGGATGGCACACATACGTGGTTGCTCACTATGGGTCTCTTAAGAAAGTTCAAGGTCATTCAGAAAGCTATCGAGAGAGCTATGCTTGCCTTTTCTCTACGCGACCGAACCAGAAATGGGAAGATCTGCATAAGAATCAAAGTTATCCACATAGATCACCAACGGCCACTGGGGAAAAGGTTCTCGGATAGAGACCACGCACGAAGAAACGAAGTATCGGATGACCTCCAAGAGATGGACAAACGACCTGAGCCCAAGTCTGCTGTCAAATGTTAATTGCGTCAAAATCGTCATTCAATTACTTCAAAAGTATAATTTTTTGACAGATTTTCGTACGAAACCTGTCTGGTCTCGTAGGTTCATAATAATCCCTGTAATGGTAAAATACTGTGTAACTATATAATTTGTAAACTGTTTGATGGTTCTTGAACGCTCTATAGCTATATTCATACTCAAAAATTACATAAGGGGAATAGCTCTTAAGTACGAGTTCGTTATTATGTAGAAGTTAAACTTCTCGATCAAGTTTGTTTGAATTCGCATGTTCATTTTAACCCAAATAATGAGGAGTATTTGCTTACCTTCATCACGTACAGGACATTCCATAAAATCTTTGCGATATTGCTGCCTTTCACAACTATAAAAATGTAAGTCTACCCGTGACCATGGATGCTGTAAAGGATCCAGAACGTCGGGAATTAAATAATATCAATACAATGCGATAAATTCCGATAAAGTAGTAATTGATTTCAACTATGAGAATAAATATATTTGTACACGCTAAAATGCAAAACGCAACCCTACTTAACACAGCTTAGGCATGTAAACCCTGTTTCAGATACAATTAATAATTATATTGCAGATGCATTAAATATTGATAATATAATTAATAATGAACCACTTTGTATAAACACGATTTAATTTCAAAATACAACGCAGGCAGCAGCAGCTGTGGAATAAACAAGCCAAATTTTAACTGGTGTTTACATTCAATCAGAATCAATTGCAATCGTGACCGCTCGGGTCGAGTCTGGCTACTGGCGACTGTCAACAATAAGGTTTAAGGAAATAAAAAAGTTATATCTTACGGGTCTTAAGGGTCCGACGAAGCCTGAATTGCCCACAAAAACGTAATACCGAAATAAATCGTAATCCAAACAATATTCTATCAAATTATGTGTTATTATTCGGATTTAAATACTGTTAATCTAGGTTCCTACGGTCCTATTTCGTCTAGTACTACTTCACTGGAAATTCAAGCTCCGCCGGACCCTTAAGTTCTGATCATACAGGCGTCGGCACTGCGTCGTAACCTTGTTTTTACCGGACTGCGCCAGAAATAGGGTTATTCGAACATTGAATCCCCGTTTCCCAGCACCTCGTCTTGCGGGTTGCATGTCTGGATATTTGTGTGTAAAATACCGCACGGCAGCAGTAAATACTACGGGCGGCAATGCAATGCATCGTGTGCACCAGCACTTAAGTTAGGTTAGTTATTTTTAACCCTGACGCAAAAAGAGGGGTGGTATAAGTTTAACGCGTATCTCTGTTTATTGTGTATCTGTGTGTCTTTATATCTGCGTGTCTGTCTGTGGCATCGTGGCTCCCAAACGAATGGACCGATGTTGATTCAGTTTTTTTGAAAGGTGAGTGCGCTTGCCTAGAAGAAACTGATTCACTCGTGATTTAAAGACACCCAGATTATAACTATCAGGGAAGATCTACTCGGGAAGCGCATTCCGCATTTCAGCGGTACGCATGATAAAAGTGAACTTATAAAGCGTTTCGTTCGGGTTTTTGGTATGTCCACCATTTTTCGTGCTTCTGGTCGTCCGATAGTAAAAAGGGCTAGGGGGAATAAGATCGCGGAGATCTGATGCACACTCACCGAAATGAATTGCTTAGTGTCTGAATTTTATTTAAAGTCTTGAATGTTACAGATTAATACTATAATGTATTCGAATAGATCAATTTATATCAAATTAAACTACCAAAACGAGACACAAAATTAATACTAACATACCACCACGCCTGTATTCCCCGAAGGGTTAGGCAGAAGCGTACATAATGTACACCCACAGTTCGCCGGTATGTTTAGGTCCCATGTTATAGCGGGCGAGCCTATAGCCATTTACCGGGCAGAAATCCAGACTACGAGCAACCCAATAACACTTTGCTCGACCTGGGGATCGAACCTAGGACCTCTAGTATAGCAGTCGCGCTTGGGACCACTAGACTAATGAGGCAGACATTAAAGTCAAATTAATAGACTACAAAATTTAAAAAATGACGTTAAAAACCCGCATCCTGGCGTCATGCCAATTCCATAGTGACTGCACGTAGTCCAAATATTGGTTATTTTCCAACGCATGGGTACAGTTAGCAGAAAAACTTTTAATTAATATTCAGTTTGAACCGCAAACTCTCAGGTTGCAGGTGTTTCGAAAAAATGTTGATAGTTAATTAACAAAGTTTTGATCCAACAACAAATATTATTCTGCTTGTTTGTCTTTGATATGTTTTCGTAGATATATACGTGGGAGAGCCATGCTTCGGCACGAATGGGCCTGCTCGACCAGAGTGATAACACGTCAACCATCACGTGCCATCACGTAGACGCACTTCCCTAGATATAATTATTCGGTGAGCCCGAATCTGCGGCCGGCATACCGCGATGATATTCAAATTTAGAAACAACTATAAATTGTTTGACGGTTACGATCTAAATAATCTTTCAAGCTTTTACCCTCGAATGTGGGTAATTCCGATCAACTTTAGCATCGTAGCCATAGATGCTGGTTGGTACGGCACGTTTTTTTACGTCGGAGAGCCATGCTTCGGCACGAATGGGCCGGCTCGACCGGAATGATACCACGGCCTCACAGAAAACCGGCGTCAAACAACACTTACGTAGTGTTTCGTCGAGGGATTGAGGTTACCGGAGGCCCAATCCCCTTTTAAAAGGCGGGCAACGCACTTGTGACTCATCTGGTGTTGCGAGTGTCCTTAGGCGGCGGTAATCGCTTACCATCAGGCGATCCGTCTGCACGTTTGTCCCCCTATCCCATAAAAAAAATCACCGTTATTTAAATTATGTAGGTATGGATTATACAATTGACTGCCTCATTAGTCTAGTGGTCCCAAGCGCGACTGCTACGCTAGAGGTCCTGGGTTCGATCCCCAGGTCGAGCAAAGTGTTATTGGGATTTTCTATGAAATTCTCGGTAGCAGCTCGGAGTCTGGATTTGTGTCCGGTTAATGGCAGTAGGCTCGCCCCCTATTACATGGGACCTAAAACATACCGGCGAACTGTGGGTGTACATTAGTACGCCTCTGCCTAACCCTTCGGGGAAAACAGGCGTGATGGTATGGTATGTGGATTATACAATCTTGAAACACAATAATTTATTTTTAATCCATTAAAAATAACACGAAAGCTTAAAAAAATAAAATGCAACTACAAAACAAAAAGCAACGAAATATAATGTTTTTTTAAAAACTGTTCAGTAGTTTTTGTGCACTACGATCTAACATCTTTACGTATACGTATACTTATACTTATGCACTGTTAGAAAGAAAGAAAAAAGAAAAAAAAAAACTTAAAAATTGTTAAACTTTTTGTCATTGTTGTTGTCAAAGGCCATTTCAGACATTACCCTACATCGTACCACTCACATATAAGTGTTCTTCCATGTCTGGACTTTAAAAGAGACCATGATTCTCTGTGTTTGTTTCGGTGTTTCTTCTCAGAGGACGTCAGTTAGGAAATGCTGAAGCCATCTAGCTAAAAAAAAACCCAAACCATTGACATGTAAAAGTATCTCTAAAGATCTACTTGCAGAATAAAATAATTTCATTTCATTTCATGTCCATGGATATGTTACCTACGCGGATCTCCAAAAGATTTCGATGTTTATTTTTTATCTGATAGAAATACCTCTTGTTTGGTCCCACATTAATTTGGTTGTCTTTTATCCTAAAAAGTTTATTATTACATCTACTTCAACCTCACTGTAGATACATGAAAAAAGTGAATTCAGAACTTTATCTTCCAAACTTCAGAAATTATAGGAAAGAAATCTTTCAACCATGTCGAATTGGATCTGGCGTGAAGCTATATAATTTCGGCAAATCAAAAATTTTCGATCAAAATAACGCGAGACGAAATATCGCTCGCAATCCCTTCACCACCCTCTAGCAATAACACTTAAAACGTATCGCAGGGTAATGTTCGTAGTAGATTGCTTGGTGTCAATCTAATATTTATGTGGCGGGTGTTATTTACGCAGCAACGGATATTGCTGTGTCCAGGGAATCGTCTTGGCGGATCTCATCATATTACTGGGGCCGTAAACGGGTTAGGGACGGGATTATGAAGAAGCGATGCAATTTATTTTTATTGTTGTGACAAATAAATTGGTACTTTTTGGGGCGTGTTATTTAAATTGAATTGGCTGTTTGC
Organism: Acronicta aceris; assembly: GCA_910591435.1. NCBI lineage: Eukaryota > Metazoa > Arthropoda > Insecta > Lepidoptera > Noctuidae > Acronicta > Acronicta aceris. The sequence continues at coordinate 1,297,803 of OU342781.1, read as the reverse complement.
TAGCATTTTTTTAGGATAGATATCCTAATACTGACTCGTAGACAGTGGCCACTCCAATGCTGACTTCTTGGGCAAAGCCCGCAGGAGCAGCCCCTCCCTGGGGTACTACTTAGCTTTGCCATGGGCCACGATCTACGGTTACTAAGCCCCCCCGCCGTGACAAGGCGAGAATCCCTTGGGGGAGATAGCTTTATACCGACTGGTACCTACCAAACAAAAAAATATTTGATACATTTCGATCTGGCGGGTGGGAATCGCGGTGACTTAGAGGTCAGAGAGTCTGGTGTATCTAACCAAAAGACGTAGGTTCGAATCCTGCCCGCGATTGAATTTTTCCTTCACTAAAATAACTTTATAATCTTTGCATGGAAAATGCAAAAAAAACACAAAAAGATAATTAAATTTAATATTAAAAAAACCCCGTAGCATCAAGACATCGTTACGATGTACTTGCGTATGATTGAAGTAACAGGATACCAAATTTCAAATTGATCAGACCTGTGGAAAATGCTGACATCATAAATCAGAAAAGAGCTGATAATCTTCAAACGGCTGGTCAGATTTTCTTAAATCATAGCTAAGAACACTCCTGATCAAGTCGCCTTTCGGACAAAAAAAACTTAATCAAAATCGGTCCATTCGGTTGGGCGCTACGATGCTAGTGGTAAATATATTAAATTCCTTTGTATTTATCGTGAAATGATGAAGATTATCGGAAGCTTATATTAAAATAATAGTAATGTTATAATGTTATTTGCTTAATGTTACCTATATTATATCGAGTTTTGTGTAAATATAATTTTAGTATATTTCCCATTAAATCCAATAAATAACGATTCACGTCTGTACAAACTAGGATTAAGTTTAATCTGCATCCTTCACACGCCAGATTGAACCCAAACGCAATCCAAAACCAACCAACAATCCCAATTTATTCAATATCACAATACTCTTTGCAATTTTATATAAAAGCTGTGATTGCAACCAATCTCCGTGCAATCATTAAACTCACACAAATAAGTATCAATTGGTTCGCTCTCGCACGCTGTGGTCACGGCCCCACTTCCAACGCTTCGGATCTGATTTCAACTTTACTGTTTTACGTGGAGCTTACTGGAAACTGGACATGATAATGGTATACCTTTCTAGCAACGCTTCTCGGAAGGTAACACCCTCACAGAGTGGAAAGCTTAAGTCAAAAACAAAGTCTTTCTCAAACTCACGCGAATCATAGACATTGAACTAGAACTACTTTTTTGCTGCCTAGACTTAAGAGCCCCTTCGGACTGCATAAGTACTGCTAGAGCTGCAGCAACCGAGAGGGAACTGGCTCTCATGCGCAAATTTTGAATCGCACATCAAGATGCTTTACGATAGACTCTGACGTAAGAGTCAAACCTACGAGCTAGTGAGATATTTTCTCGCTCTTACGGGATAACATAATCAACCCATTATACTGTCCCACTGCTGGGCACGGGTCTCCTCTCAGAATAAGAGGGATTAGGCTATAGTCAACCACGCTGGCCTAGTGCGGGTTTGCAGACTTCACACGCCATCGAGAAAATCTCTCAGGCGTGCAGGTTTCGTCACGTTCGTGCCTTGGGTTCAAACTCGAGACTTTTTGACTTGGCAGTCCACCGGTCGTACCACTAGGCTATCACTGCTTTTTTACAAGATAAGCAATCAAAAATTTAATTACTGTACTTACACGTGTCCTAAATAATCCTTCAGGGGCGCGAAAAAATTTAATAGCTAGTCAAATAGACCCTCGGAAAATTACAATAAAAGACGGTCAGGTATTGCCGCAGACAATGGAATCAATTTATTGGTAGCCTTTGTCAAGAATCAATCTGTAGGCGTACCTTATTGAAAGAAAATTGTTGGTTCAGTTCGAAGCTCATTCATCCTTAATAGACTTCTAATAATTAGAGTCAAGAAGTCGAAAGTGAAGTAAGCAATCAAGTGAGAATTCCTGGGTTCGATTCTTGTAACATAACATCACACCTGTATGGGGGGAAGGGTTAGGCAGATTTGTACTAATGTAACCGATACTTCACCGGTATAATATGTAAGTTCCATGTAGTAGGGGCAAGCCTTTATCTGGTTACAGATGTAAACCTACTGAGGAGTTCATAGAAAAACTCAAAAACACTGCTCCACCTGAAAGTCTTAAGACCACTAGAATAATAAGAAAGTTTTGAATTCTCAGGTTTATTTTTTGGTTCAATTGTGTGTTTTTTTTTAATCTTACTAGCAATGTGGTTCGCACATTACCAGTATTCTTGTTAACCCTCGTGCTAAGCTATATGCTTGTGTTACGAGTGGGTTCAGGTCGGTAGTGCAGTGGGTGGGTTTTGAACCGGCAACCACATGATCGCAAGGCCGACGCTCAAGCCATTATGCTACAAGAAAAGAGAGAAATCATATTTATTTATTGGGTCTTTAAATATGAAATTCGCAGTATCGATACGCGCAGTAGAGATTCCTCGTAGTAGTTTGCCTTTACCCTTATTACATGGAAACTCAAAATACCGGCAGACTGACTTGTCTGTCCTTATTTTTCCCTTGCCTGTTCTTATTTCTTCATTAAAATATGTCCAATATTCGCATAAGTCTAGTTACCCCGTGTGGGGACGGGTTAGAATACTGTTCCTCGTTGCCTTTCAGATAAGCATCCCGTAAGAGGCGGGAAAGTATCTAACTTGGTCGTTGGTAGGTCCTCTTGGGGTCTGACTGGCTGGTGACCACCCTTACGTCAGAGTCTGTCGTAAAGCATCTTGTGTGTATTTCGACTTTGGCTGTTCCCCTCAGTTGCTGCGGCTCTGGCAGTCTGCAGTCCGTAGGGGCTCTTGAGGGAAGACACAACACATCAGCAACTCCTCTGGTGTTGCAGCTGTCCATAGGCGACTATGACTATTTACCACCAGGTGGCTTGTCAGTTCGTTTGCCGACTTAATTAATAAAAAAAGTATCAGAACTCAGCAGATATTTCTTTAAATTAAAGAAAATGTCGGTAGGATAGAACATTACGATGGAAATTTGGTAGGATTCGCATCTACGTTCTGGATTTTTTTGCAAATATTTATACCTATTCCTGACTCAATCTTACATGCGGCTATCCAACCCGTAGACTCCATTCCACCCGGATTGAGTTTTACAGCTTATCTTTACGGATAACATTATTGTCCATTTGACGAACCGCACCGATGGACTGGTTCCAAAGATTACCTTTAATATCGGACATTAGGAAATACGAAAGTGACCGCTATTTCTTTTTTACAGTCGCAACAGAATAATTTATGGTAGACAATATCCAATAATAAGAGAAAGAAAAGAGGATACTCTGCCTCATTGAGCTGAAAGACTTAAACATAGTGCTACTGAGCGCAATATCCTGGGTCCACCCGGGTCGAAAAATGTAGTGTTGAGTTTTCTATGAACTTCTCAATAGCAGTTCGAAGTTTGGATTAGAGCTTGAGTTTAATAGGATCGCTTCTATTACGCGATACCTAAAAAAACTGCATGAAGAAAAGAATAGGAATAGGCCAGCTAGGATTGCCTGTACCCAGCAGAGAAGCAATAATAGCCCGAATAATTATGCTTACTCTTAAACCACTGCCCTAGAATTCAACCAGAAAAAAGCATACATTTTTCTGAAAATAAAAATGAGAGAGCGGTCTAACTTTTTGAAAAAACGCTGTGATGCCAGAAAACAATATTCCGGGGCCATTGCTATTTATTTTATATTTTGTAAACGTTGAAAAGTTCTGACCGGAAATAACCGCGAGCTAAAACTATTGTTGGCGTTTATATGGCGAGCAAGTTCGGCTAGCTAGGGATAACCTTTGGGATTACTAAAATATTATGTGTGAATTTTTATGGAGGTGGTTTGGTTGGGATAAATATCTGGAGGTTTTTGTAGCTAAGTTATATAATAACTAAGTAAGATTATAACTAACACTTTAAAGAAATCTATTAATATACAATGTACGTATGTCTCTCCATGCTTCGGCACGAATGGGCTGGCTCGACCGGAGTGATATCACGGACTCACAGAAAACCGGCGTTAAACAACGGTTACATTGTGTTTCGTCGAGTGAGTGAGGTTACCGGAGGCCCAATCCCCTTTTAAAAGGTCGGCAACGCACTTGTGACTTCTATGGTGTTGCAGGTGTCCATGGGCGATGGTAATCGCTTACCATCAGGCGATCCGTTTGCCTTCCTATCCTATCGCATAAAAAAAAACACTATATTTCAAGGAGACTGGTCGACACTTTACGTGACCAGAGGGCTGGTTTGTTTCTAGGACAGCGTATAAGCATTGCCATTCAGCGTGGCAATGCTGCCAGTCTTCTGGGCACCTTCCCGGACGACAACGATGCCGAGGAATACTTTGACGCTTAGTCACGCTTCTGTCTTTTACATTTTTTTACGTTGATGTGTTGTATGTAATAGCGTAAGCGTACCTTCAGACATGCTCAGTTATTTTGACCGTACTATACCGCTACACGTTCCTGAGAAAAAAGGTCTTGACAGACAAATGAACAACGAATAAGGTTTCTTATAAGGGTTCCTTTGTTTATTTTGAGCAAAGGAACCCTAAAAACACCTATTTCTATAGGTACTAAGGTAGGTACTAACAATTCTAATAACATTAATCTTATCAACTAGATGTAGGTACTTTGTCACAGACTCCGTTTATTTGATATCCTTTTCAGCTAGAATTTCAGTCTTTATTTCAGGAATTTACGAAAGCTTGGAAAATATAGGTAGAAATATTTCTCCAATTTCTATTTTAAAATCTTGTTTGGAACCGAATAGTATTGTATTCGAGAAATACGTGTCAATAATGCTATGTAGATTTTGTTCGCTATTGTTTCAACTTTGTATTGGACTCTGTTATAATATAAATAGCTTGCATTGCTGGTTCAAGTTATAGTGGATATTGCCAGTATTGTACAATTATATGAAGAGCTTTGTTATAGTATAGATGCTTTAGAACTACGGCTCAGTTTATATTGGATTTATCTGTTCATATGTCTGCTGAAAAATGTGATTGCGCTTTGAAGATGTTTGCTGAGTGTGGGAAAGGTATTTGTTTGATAAAAGAATTTACTCTAAATTCAGTTCCACACAGTGACTGTGTTGTGTTAAGTGAAAGACTAATGATACAGGGGCTAAATGGTCAGACTCAGCGCTACGGGTCGCAGGTTCAATTGTCACACGGAACAGATATTTATATGGTCCAACACACTTTTTCGTGGTGGGCATTTGGGTATATGAGAATTTGTCTAAAAAATATCCTAGCAAAGTTTCAAGAAAAAAAGAATTCGGAATAGAAATAGAAAGTGAATTCGACGACATATTGGTGTAGCGGCTGAGCGATCGACTTCTGCGCCACGTGTTGTGAGTTCGATTCCCACACGGAACAAATATTTGTATGATCTACAGGTGAGAATTTGTATTTGTAAACGCACCCACGATACAGGAGAAAACACTAGAGTCAACGTTTTACTTGTACCTATTTAAAAAAAACATTTTTTTAATTTATGTGGCATAATATCTGAGAAAAGTACCTATGACAGACAGATAGACACCGAGGTGATTCCATGAATATTGGTTATGGTCAACGTCTTTTTCCGGCCTAAAAATAAGACATACGAATGTACGAGTGAAAAATATTACCATATTCTTACTTCACGCAGTTGGATAAGGAACGGGAAGCATGTTTTGAAAATGGCAATTTTCACATAGTAACCTTATGTAATCAACCTGAAAAATAGCACCCAATCAATCTTCATCATCGAGTATCAAGATAATCCGTATGGTAACATGAAATATGTCTGTCTACCCCCACGGGAACACCTTAATGATATGAGCTGCCTAATAAATCCGCTGGCACGTCGCCGATGAATATTGATGACTTCTCCCGATCAACAAAAAAGATTACGAAAGAGAATATTTATAGAAATAATATGTTTCTTTCTCATAACAGTATTTCGTAGCGTCTCCAAACAAAACTGGAATAAAAAAAGACGTGTGGCACTCGGGGACTGCCGCGATAAAGCTATTGCATAGCGTTTTTTATCAACTTATGTAATACAACCAATGCCACCTAAAGGCGGGTTGCTGAACTAAAGAGACAAGCGTGTTTCTCTTTAGTTCAGCAACCCGCCTTTAGGTGGCATTGGTTTTTATCAACTTATGTAATACAACCAATGCCACCTAAAGGCGGGTTGCTGAACTAAAGAGACAAGCGTGTTTCTCTAGATGATTATATAATTTGAAGTTAAGTATTTATTCTATTCTTTTTTTTTTGTATTTCTTATTATAGCGGCAAATACATCATCTGTGAAAATTTCAACTGTCTAACTATTACGGTTCATGAGATACAGCCGGGTGACAGACGGACAGCGGAGTCTTAGTAATAGGGTCCCGTTTTACCCTTTGATTACGGAACCCTAAGAACGTTCAATTTCAATGGTGTTACTCATAGAAACTATATTTCACTGACATATCAAAGTCAAGTCAAGTCAAAATGTGTGTTTCAATTAGTCCATTATAAAAGGTGCTTTTGAAAAGTCAAAACTAGTTGCACGGTTCCAAAAAGTGGGTCGTATGGAGAAGAGCCGACAAGAACTCCATAGATACTCCTAAAAAAAAATCATGATTATATCGAATAAATCATACGATTACATTTTTTGTTTGTCGTGGTCATAGATAAAATTTAATCAAAATATTGCCCAAAAAACATCCCTACGAGGAAAATTCAAATAAAGCCGACTAGGTGTATACTATTTGTATGGAACCGCAATGAAACCCGTACTCGTGTTGTTCAGAAAAATAATGGATATGTAACGTGTAATAAGGCGTATGATTTATGGTTATAATTTCGCTTGTGGCGCGTTCGAGTGGTAAATAAGTTGCGAATATTCGCTCCCTTTGACGTCATCGAAAGACGAGGGTCCGTAGGAGTACCTATTATCAGCTTTTCGAATGCTTTGGACCTTCAGAAATAGTTGGATGGCTAAAAACTTTAGCGTAAATAAAGAATTAATACCCAGATAGGTTATTTTTGCACTTTTTAGGGATCCGTACCTCAAAACCAAAAAAATAAACGGAACACATAGAGTCATATCGTTGTCTTGTCCGTCTGTCTTACTAGTCAAGATCTTTTATTTACGAGTAAAGGTACCAAGTAAAATCATTATAAAATATAATCTTAATACTGAGCTCTATGATATAATACTGAGCGCAATTAAAAGAAACGGCCAATTTTCATTTACGCAAAAAAAAAGCCTATAGGGACTTCCCGTTTACCTAGAATCAAGAAATTTGGTTAGAAGTAAGAAAAACTGGCAAGATAATTACAGATAATTAGCTAATAATTAGCTGTTGAAGAGCTGTTGAAGCTGTTTTTTACGTGGGAGAGCCATGCTTCGGTACGAATGGGCCGGCTCGACCGGAGTGATACCACGGCCTTACAGAAAACCGGCGTTAAACAACGCTTACGTTGTGTTTCGCCGAGTGAGTGAGGTTACCGGAGGCCCAATCCTCTTTAAAAGGTCGGCAACGCATTTGTGACTCCTCTGGTGTTGAGGGTGTCCATGGGCGGCGGTAATCGCTTACCATCAGGTGATCCGTCTACTCGTTTGCCCTCCTATCCCATAAAAAAAGAGAATGCAAACGTGTCTTTTACCTGCAAAGATTATTTTTAACAGAGGGACGAGTACGGGACCCTCGGTTTGCAAGGACAACTACTACTTGGAACTTGGGCACTATGTTGATCCAGCCCGACTGCCGTGCATTCCTGACTCCACCTTTTTCGCCTTATTACTCGACTCCGGTTGCATATATCTTGCTGTATTTTTATTAAAAAAAATGTACAAATACTTAATACACATAAAATCCGTAAATTTGAGAAGCAAACCGAGCTCTGCAATAAAATATCGACACCAAAGTGTTATATCAGCATAACTGTGTAATAAAATTGAACTCACTCGCAGAAAAATTAAAATACTCGTGTAAAAATCTAGACTCAGCATTATTGACTGACGGTTTCCATTTCAAATAACCTGATATTGCAAAAACTATGTTTAACCATTAAATTAATAAATCCATACGAATCTTATAAATAGGAAAGTACTTCTGTTTGTGTTTTAGCTTTCTACGGCGAAACCGCTTAACAGTTTAAAATAAAATTTGGCAGAAGATAGATTAGGTGCCTAAGGAAGAGCATAGGCAGACGTTTGCTCAAAAATGGTCATTCTGCGAGAATCTGATTGCTAATAACATACCATCACGCCTTTATTCCCAAAAGGATATTTATTTTAACTAGATGGCACCGGTATTTCCTAACTGACGACCCCTGAGAAGAAACACCGAAACAAACTCAGAGCATCATGGTCTCTTTTAAAGTAAGCACAGTTCGGTATGTTTAGGTCCACTGCAATAGGGGGCGAGCCTATTAACTTTAACTGGACACAAATCTCAATCTCAAATTTCGAACTACAACTGAGAATTTCTAGAAAAACCTTATTCGGTTCTTCACTTTGCTCAACCTGGGAATTGAACCCAGGACCTCAGGCAGACACTTAGGACCACTACAATGAGGCAGTCAGGATTGCTAATAATTAACAAAAATTTAAGGTAGCTGTTAGTAATTATAGGTATAATATCGAAACAGCCAACATCTCGTTCTATCAACATTCATTTAATAAAAATGTAACGCTATAAAAATCCATAAAAATCATAGTATTTACCTACTTATATTTCTAAGCGCCGATTTTTCCATCGCCAGATAACTATATCGGAGAAATAAATTCAATTTTTTGACAGTTTTTCTATAAAAAATCTGTCGAACATCAATTTTATTCCTCAGTTAAAAGATATATATCGATTTAGTTTTATTTATTACTAGCTTTTGCCAGCGACTTCGTCCGCGTGGAATAGTTACTTTGTTCCCTAGTTCTTCGCCCGCGGTTTCACCTGCGTTGTCCCGTTCCTAAGGGTTGTAGCGTGATGTTTTATAGCTTGAAACCTTTCTCATGAATCACTAATTTTCCCAACATTTCCCTTCACTGCTCTGCTCCTATTGATCGTAGCGTGATGAAAAGTATACTATAACCTGCCCAGGAGTATGAAAAACAATTGTACCAAGTTTCGTTGAAATCCGTCGAGTGGTTTTTGTTTCTATAACGAACATACAGACAGACAGACAGACAGACAAAAATTTTACTGATTGCATTTTTGGCGTCAGTATCGATCACTAATCACCCGCTGATAGTTATTTTGGAAATATATTTCATGTACAGAATTGACCTCTCTACAGATTTATTATAAGTATAGAAGATATAATTTTTATGAGGTACATAGGTCTTACGAATTATTACAAAGCCCCACAAAACTGTACAAATAGTTTGACAGTGGGAGTGCACAATTAATGTTTTATGGTAGGGTATCTTTACGGTATGTTCTTAACTTTTTTTTAAATTTATTTTTATTAGTATCTGATGTCGGCGGGTAAACTGTTGAGTATATAATTATGTTTTCTTAAAGTCCTGTCTCCATACACGATTTTAGGACTGATTGAAAAATCAGCCCTAAAACTTTTAAGTTTTACCAACGGAAAATAGTAAAAAACGAAAACACCTCTGATCCCTTCCTCAATATACATATTTCCCCAACAATATACCTACCTACAGAACCTTACCTACATTGCAAACACAACCTTCAATAAACATTTGTTCATAAATCGTTTCAATTACCTATACCGTCGACCCAAGGAACTCAATTGTCTGAGCCCGGGTCAGGGCGAATTATCAATATCTTAGGATCGAGACGCGAAGGGAAAAATCTGCAGTCAGCAGGGCGAACGTGATGTCCATAACTGAAGCTGTGGAGCGTTTGGACGGGCTAGTTAGTGGAGCGAGTGAGCAGGACAGTGTAGTTGGTGTGGCGAGTATTTTTTTTTTTTTTTATTTTTTTTTTTTTTTTTTTTTTAAAAACGTTGCCCCACACTAGGATTTTCTCCTGTATCGTGGGTGCGTTTACAAACACAAATTCTCACAAACACAAACACCCAGACCCGGAACAACTACCTGCAGATCATACAAATATTTGCTCCGTGTGGGGATCGAACCCACAACACGTTGCGCAGAAGCCGATCGCTCAGCCGCTACGCCAAACGTGTCGTCGAGTATGATGGATGCTTCGTAGTTTCGATAACATTTTTGGAGATTAAGCAATCATTTTCAATGTGAATAAAGTGTAGATGTAGCTTGATCTTGATATTTTACGTAAGTGTGAAAAAGTATATTAATTGGATTTTGTTACGTATTTTAATTGGCGAGTGACTGGAACAAGTGCAAGGATAAAAAATAATTGAAATAAGTATAGAAACTAAAATGTTTTTCCAGTACCAATTTCAGATACCTCTAGAAATAACCATGAATTAGATAAATATTTATATTACACTAGACTTCCCGTGCGTAGCGTGCGTGCGAGCTTCGCCTGCATACTTAGATAATTTTCGTTTCTAAATAAACTGCACACTGTACCTACACCAAGGAGGTTTCATTAATATAAAATGTGTTAAGTCTAATTTTTATGGAAGGAAACAATTGTCAAAATGACAACAGCGAATGACAGCTGTACGATGGACGTTTATTAAATATGTGTGTGTGTGTGTGTGTGTGTCAAACGGATGGTAGCGTGTGCGGACTTTCATACAAACTTTCACTCCGCTTTTCACCACCTTAGGGTTTGAATTACCTACCTACAGGAGCTAGATATGCGTTGATACGTCAGTCAGTCAGTCAGTCAGTCAGGTTATTCTTATAATTCTTAGATAATTATTGAGCTATCTAAATGACAGCTCATTTACTAAATATTAGTTAAGGATAATATACACTAATATGTAGGTATAATATAATATGTATTGTGAAAAGTAAGTGTAAGTACCTAACTATAATTATGAATTTTTCAAAATACATTTTAGACTTAATTCCCATATTGTTTAAAAGGAAGGAACCCAATTACCTTTTCGCTCGATCTGGTACCCAAATTCAATCGCCGACACCCCTATTGAACAGCTCATTGAGTGTACAAATGTTGAGAGTCAACCGAAATTTCACACACTTGTTTGTTCTGTGTATTTGTGCTACTAGAAAAAAGAAATAAAACTTGTTCGTTCTGCTAATTAATACATAATTTTAGTCTTTTATTAAGTAAATAGTAAGTACTATTCTTCTTACTATTGCTGGGTGTCATCTATACATATTAATTGCTTTGTCCTGAATTATTGACTGTCGGATAAACGCACAGCCTAAACTGCTGATCGTACTTCTTTGTTACGTCATACAAAGAAGTACGATCAGCAGTTTAGGCTGTGCATCCGATTCGAAACGATTTTCCGAAATTCTACACCTAAGGGGGTGAAAAACGGGGGCAAAGATTGTATGAAAGTCCGTAATTTTTTAGTGAGTGAAACCGCGGGGTACAGCTGGTCATGAATATAATTTGCGCTGTGGATGGGTATTGGATTCCAGTAATTATGTCAAAAGCTTTAGTAGTAGTATTTCGACCTCTTACACTTTTGTTTTTGTGGGTTTTTGTTATTTTATTTGTGGGTTATCGTGTGAGGGGTACAAAATAAAAGTTTCTTCTTTCTTTTCTCTATTAACTCGATCGACAGTTAGAGTAACAGGTTAAATATTTGACAGGTCCAGGACCAATCCTGGTATAATTAAATTCGGGTTTGTGTCTAACGTGTTCCAGAAAAAGTGAAATATTTTTCCTTACTAGGTACTAGTAACTGGTACTGGTACTAGGTAACTGAATTTTACCAGATGAAAGCACAAACAAAGCCTAAGATGAATAAATAAATCATTTCTTGTTTTTAGGGGTCCAGTCGAGTAACTATCCTGCTGGAACACAGCACGCCATTTTGGCACGTCCGTGCCATCACGTAGACGTACTTCCCTAGATATAATTATTCGGTGAGCCCGAATCTGCGGCCGGCATACCGCGATGATATTCAATTTTAGAACAACTATAAATTGTTTGACGGTTACGATCTAAATAATCTTTCAAGCTTTTAACTCGAATGTAGGTAATTCTGATCAACTTTAGCATCTTAGCCGTAGATACCAAAGAAAATGCTAGTAGGTACGGCACGTTTTTTTTGTGGAAGAGGCATGCTTCGGCACGAATGGGCCGTCTCGACCGGAGTGATACCACGGTCTCACAGAAAACCGGCGTCAAACAACACTTACGTTGTGTTTCGCCGAGTGAGTGAGGTTACCGGAGGCCCAACCCCCTTTTAAAAGGCTGGCAACGGACTTGTGACTCCTCTGGTGTTGCGGGTTTCCATGTGCGGCGGTAATCGCTTACCATGAGGCAATCCGTCTGCTCGTTTGCCACTTTATCCCATAAAAAAACCGTAGTCAACTTTCTTTTTGTGTTTTTTTTTGCATTTTCCATGCTAAGATTATTAAGTTATTTAATAGTAAAGGAAAAAATCATAGATGTCACCAAACGTCACCTTATGACGTAAATTCAGAATGTGAAGGCAAAATTTCATTCATGCGGGTAGGGTTCGCGGTGGCTTAGAGGTCAGAGCGTCTGGTATATCAAACCAGAAGACGCAGGTTCGAATCCTGCCCGCGATTGAATTTTTTCCTTTACTATTAAATAACGTAGTCAACTTAACAGATTTTTAAAAATAACAATCTGTGACATAATGTTCCAGCAAATTCTAGACTATTTCTGGATTATGTAGGTAAGTAAATTATTTTGAAATAGTATCTTTTTCAACAAATGCTTTGTTGTATATCTTTAAACTTTTCTTTGGATAAAGATGACACTTTAACCCGTTGAATAGATACACTATAGACACAATGCATTATCTATTGTTCTTGTTAATATACTCATAGGTATGTTGTACTCTGACAATGGCACAATTTCGGGTAAGTACATGCGTGTTAAGCTAATTGCACACTGGTAGATCTACAGCAAGATACAATGTTTACTCGCTTTGTGACTGATAATGTACTATCCGACATACATCTGTGCATACCCTTATGTCATACGTAGCTTCTGTGTAGACATTATAAATTCATCCCGTGTTAAATCAACATTGGCAATTTCTTGCTGCCATTTTGTAGCAAACTAGACTCGAAAAAATTGTGTTCTTTTGATACGTTACTTATAAACCGATGAACAGATTACAATGCTGATTTCTGACACTTACGTGAATATTAGACACGGATTTTATCGCATTGTATTGTGTGTATTTATGCTGTAAAGGATCCGTAACGTCGGGAATCAAATAATATCAATACAATGCGATAAAATCCGTAAAAATAGTTTTATTACAATGCTGTTTTGTTTTCAATAAGAAAAATGTTCTCAAGTGGCATAGCTTTCAACTTGAATACCCTGATTCTACACGAAGCGACTGCCATTACAAATCCCTCACATAATAATTGTTACGAGCTGGGTTTCGCTATAAATAAATAAATATGAGCGCGGTCTTTCGTGAATTTCCTACTTGTTCCTACGACTGTTCTAGAATCTCCGAGAACCATCACCATCGTTCTATTAACTACCATAATAAACACGAAACTATAAAATGTCTATCAAGCGTAAGCCTATCACGAATGAAACAAACTATTAGGCTATTTCTTTATTTCAGACAGAGCCCTACATTATTTCAGACAGAGCCCTACATTATTTCAGCTTATTCAAAGTCAAAGTCAAAATGTTTTATTTCAATTAGACAACTAAATAGGTACTTTTGAAAAGTCAAAACTTGTTGCACGGTTACAAAAAGTGGGTCTTATGGAGAAAAGTCTGCAAGAAACTCCATAGATACTTTTTTAAAATATTGACACTATTGTCGGGAGATATTATGATTCTCAGATGTGTTAAGGATTGTGTTAAGGCCGATATGATGGGAAAGGGAGTGAATGATGAGGTGACGGCTGATAGGGATGAATGGAAGAAAAGTAGATGCTGCGCCGACCACAAATAAATTGGGACAAGGGCAGGAAGAAGAAGAAGAAGAAATTATGATTCTCAGGTTTAGTTTCGATGTTTCTCGTCAGAATTCAATATTATAACTGTAAAGTGTATAATACTAGCCATCAAGTCGTAACAGCCGAGAAGTTGACTGGTAAAATTGTCCCTAAAAGATTTTCTAATATCATTTAATATTTAACAGACAATTATTTGCAAAACAATAAAAAAATTTCACTTGAAAGCTAAAAACTCTTTGATTACGACGTTTACAACGGACGCCCATTAAAGTAAGCGAGACAAATTAATTTTAAACTGCTCGGATTGAAAAGTTGTGGAATAGACCGCCTCAGTTCTGCACTGCGCTCTCTGAATATTAATAAGGTTTTAATTCTGAAACCAGAAGCTTGGCTTTATGGGCTATTTACGTTTTTATTATTTACTAGCCGTGGCTCGCGATTTCAAATACATACATACCATCACACCTGTTAGGCGAAGGGATAGACAGGTAGGTACAAAAACACCCACAGTTCGCCGGTTTGTTTTAAGTCCCATGTAATAGCGGGCGAGCCTATTGTCTTTAAAAGGTCATAAATTAAAACTCCGAGCTGCAACTGAGAATGTCATATAAAAACTCAAAAAAAATACTTGAGAGGTGTCAAGGGACACCCGGATGGAACGAAGATAAAAAAATAATTAATTAATTATATTTTTTTTAATAAAAAAAAAATGTTACATTTCCTTCACTAATTAATCGAAAGGAACTACTATCTTATTAGAGAGAGAGAGAGAGACAGACAGAGAAACATGCGCACGCCGCACAGCTTACAATAGCTTACTATAGCAAAAAGTGTCGTGACAACTTTTTGTAAGAATTTTTTCCGTCTAGCCCCCTTTCACAACGCGCGATAAGGAACTTCGTTCCAAATACAAGTGGTTTTACATGCATGACAAAATAATTTTACATAGATATTTCAATTTATGCTCATAGTTGTTCGTATGACAACCCAGGCCCAAGGGGGAACGTGCTATCCGAGGCATAGAGCGATTTAGATGTGTAAAAATTATCACCCATCTATAGATAGACCTCGGCAAGCAGAGCTTAACCTTATAAATTGATTACTTAATTATTATCCCCGATAACTCATATAATAGTTTATCAACATCAGCCTATAACACAGCCTATAACACCTTCGTCCACAGTTGGACGAAGGCCTCCCCCAATGTGCACTATTACACCCTGTCCTCGGCTTGTCATATCCAGCTTCCGCCAGAAACCTTTCACAATCATTACTCCATCTTGCCGAAGGGTGTCCTACGCTACGTTTGCCGAGTCGCGGTCTCCACTCGAGAACACGTCTACCCCAGAGGCTGTCGGTTCTTCTACAGATATGGCCCGATTTCAGCTTGTTAAATCGGTGCGCCATTTTGGTTTTTTTTATTAGGCTTACGCTTGACCGCCAATTCGCTTGATGTTAAGCGATACTGCGATGTATGATGGAATGCGCTTGCCTAGAAGAAACCAATTCACTCGTCTTAAAACACCTAGAAAGCGCATTCCACATTTCAGCGGTACGCATGATAAAGTCGTTCGGGTTTTTGGAATATCTACCACGGAATAATGTCGCTTTTCGTGTCGTCCGATAGTAGAAAGGGCAAGAAGGAATAAGACTGTAAAGATCTAATGCACACTCTCCCAAATGTATCCGATAAAAAACCGATAAGCTAGCAACTTTGCGGCAAGGTTCCAGACTTTGGAGAAAGACTCCGAGCATAGCACGCTCCATAGCAAGCTGAGCTTCTTTACATTGGTGGACTAGCCGTACCGTGAGCGAGTGTGATAATCAGTTCACCTGTACAATCTTTCATTGCGGGACAACCCTGCTCCATTTCTACAACAAACTGACATAATGGGCTATTGTGTGTTATCTAGAGTGTCAATTCATTGTTCGTGTCGGTGACGTGTGGGTGACGTATGCGCGCGTATGACGTCACTCTGTGGCCATTTTGAATGTACAATGAGTAACATGTGTCATTTGGATGGCTAGTTTTAACCAAGGTAATAATCGTCGTTTTGCGATGCAGTTTTTTTATGTAATGGGATGACGAGCATACGGGCTTCCTGATGTGAAGCGGCAAACGCAGCTTATAGACGTCAGCAACACCAGTGGTATGACTCGCGCGTTGTCATCTTGACGCCTCAGTTGTTAAGTCTCATTTGCTCAGTAGTTTTACTAGCTACATTTTCCTTAAAACCGAAAAATATTTCAAGGTAAATACACTATTACCTAGAATTCCATAAATTATGTTGTCATCGGCTTTCAATGAGGAAACTAATCAAATGACTGCTAGCTGATCTTGTAAAAAAAAGTATAGGCAAGAAAGTGAGAAAATCATCATCACGCCAGGATATTCTGACACTCACATTGCTTGGCAGAGATGAACTGATGTACACTCATAATTCGCCGATATGTTCACAGTTCTCCTTAAGGCATCCAAACGCCGAGCTGCTACTGAGAAGTTTCTCAAGAAAAAAGATAATAACACTATGTTCCACCCTGGAATCGATCCCAGGATCCAGCTAAGTTTTCCAAATTCAAATATTTTATTTTAATTACACCATATACAGTTACTTTTGAAATGTCAAAAGCTATTTGCACGGTTCCAAATAGTAGATCTTATGGAGAAGAACCATGGAGAATAAAGATGTTTATAATATTTTTCTTCTATCAATGTGAGTATTGTGGAGTTTGATGTAAGTGACGAGAATAAATTACTTTCCAAAAGATGATATAAGTAAGGAGCCGTGTTTGGAACCACTACACCTAGGTTTATGGTAATGACCTAAGTAGGTAGGTAGAAAAGGCGTACTAATGCATACCCACAGTTCACCGGTATGTTTGGTTCCCACTTAATAAGGGGCGAGCCTATTGCCATTAACCGGGTATAAATCTCAAAATCTGAGCTGCCACTGAGAATTTCATAGAAAAACCCAATAACAATTTGCTAGACCTGGGAATCGAACCAAGGACCTCTAGCATAGCAGTCGCGTTAAGGACCACTAGGTTATCGAAGCAGTTGTACCTATAATAACGGAAATAAAATCAAGCATCCAACGATGCGATACAAATTTTACGCATTCCAATTCCGAACACAGCACACGCGTTCCAAATAATAAACATACCATTTACTCAAATGTTATGTACGATGGATAAAATATAATCATTCCGGAAACTGATTAAATTATATGAGTACCTAGCAATTTTGTGAATTTTCACGGGTTTTAACTGGTGCGCCAAACCGCAGAGTCAAACAGCGGCGATGTTCACATCAACTGCCATGTTGATGCAAATCATATTAATAACCTAGCTTCTCCCCGCGACTTTGTCTGCGTGGACTTTAGGATTCGGTCCGACCTGGATCAACAGTAGCGTTTGTGTTATTCCAGGCTATAATCTATATTTAACAGTTATTTATATGTGTGCTCTTTGGCGCCTCTCCCAACCGTCTCCACAAAATTCTATCACCACACACAAGTTGCCTCGATTTCATCGGTCCAACGTTTGGATGGTCTGCCTTGTTTTCTTTTGTTACTATTGGGTGGTACTATTGGTATGGTTCTTACTCCATTTGTTTGTTCCTCTTAAGATATGTCTCGTCCATTTCCATTTTAGCTTTATAACAGTTGTAACATCTTTTAGTTTGGTATGTTGCTTAAATAGTGGTTGCTCTTATTCTATCAGATTTTTCTTT
Organism: Acronicta aceris; assembly: GCA_910591435.1. Classification (NCBI taxonomy): domain Eukaryota; kingdom Metazoa; phylum Arthropoda; class Insecta; order Lepidoptera; family Noctuidae; genus Acronicta; species Acronicta aceris. The sequence goes on along the minus strand of OU342781.1, from coordinate 1,280,031 downwards.
ACGCGTATTGCGGGTTGGCGGCTGGGATGGACCTATTGCGGATTGATAGACTACACACACCGTCACACACCGAGAAAATGTCTAAGCGAAATTAATAAATAAATAATTTCTATTTCAAATAAAATGCAAAACTGGATAAGGGGTTCAAAATCGTAAATAATAATAATCATAAATGCAGTTAACATTACCACAGCAATTCAGGTACCAAAATATTCAGCTAGAATTTAGTTTTTATGCACAGAACGAGAAATTGGAGAATATTAACATAAACTTAATAATATGAACTTTGAACTGACATATTGCGGCTTTTATACGGGTACTGTGGTGTCGGAGTTTAAGGCAAAGCTAATTTGTACAATTTCATTTAACTGTTACGTTTGAACTGAATAAATTTTACAGTTCTATTTTTGTTTGTCTAGTGTTCCTGAGCTCAATTCCAGGTCGAGAAAATCGTTAAAGTGTTTTCATTAGGAAAAAGGTAGTGGTTTTTAAATTAATTACTGTAACAAATAGAGATAGCAAAGTGATATAACCGTTGGATTGCTAAATCAAAGGACCCGAGTTCAAATCCAAGGCACGCACCTCTAACTTTTCAGACCCTAACTTTCACTCGGATTTGTGCCCAGTTAATGATGTTAGGTAACTCTGTTTGTTTTTTACGTTTTCAAGCCTAAACCACTGAATCAATATTGATGAATTTTGCTCTGTAGATAGATTAGACCTTGAAGAAGGACATAGGTTACCTTTTCTTTCAAAAGGTTCTATGGGATACGAAAAAAACCGGGGTCAACAGCGAGTATTATATAATTTAAAATAATTGATATTCTTTACTTGAAGCTCTTGGCAATGTTTATAATTTTTCTAGTTCCCTCTATGATTAGCAACAGAACTTCTTTAGCTTTTAACGTTAACATCGTTAGTAATATCCATCTTATACAGAGCTCATAACTGGATTACAATGCTCACGTCTGGTATAAACCAGCATAAACCAGAATGAACCGCATTCAATAGCAAACAAATAAGCGCCGAAGGTTAATTCTAAACAAAATGCAGTAAGGTTAGGGAATAGATTTGTGGGGTTATCCTAGTGCAGGCGTCGGCAAACTCGGTTTGCAAGCCGCATGGGGCTCTGTGTAGGGTCAGTTGTGGAAGTTGTGCTCTTCAAGATCCCCTCAAAATATTTACAATTTTTTGGTGCAAATGAGATCAAATATTTCGTAAATAGCGCGACTCAAATAACTGCCTTTACTTGCTTTAATTGATAAAATTCCGGCATCTGGCGTCTAAGTTTGCCGAAAGTATCTTAGTGGTTAATGAAAGTGGTCATATTATTACAATTTTTTAAATCGAACTTGTATTTTGATGTTATATTTCTACAATTTATAAAATTGTGCACCTTCTATGTTTACTGTATCGTGTCGTCAGCCAGCTGCAAGCGATTATATCGGGATTGTCTCCGCTAATGAGACCCGTAATTAAGACGTCGTTGTGCGGGGATGTGCGTGGGAATAATTGGCACTGGGGGATGTTGTCATTGCTTGCGTAAAATTAGATATTTTAGCGTACATGCTTAAGATTTGGGGGAGGATTCTACATATATTCTTAAGACCTACATATATCCGTCGGGATGTTGTAAAATCGGTTAATTCCCAGTCATGCCGTGCTTAGGGTCCTGTATTATATAGGATGAGAAGTTGAAGAAAGTACTTATGCCATAACTAGGGTCATGGCTGGTCAGGCATGACCTTGTTAGTCTAGTCGCTAGCGACTAGCCTCTAGCGACTGCTACTCTAGAGGTCCTTGGTTGGATTCCCATGTTGCAGCAGTGTTGTTCGGTTTTCTATGAAATTCTTTGTTAACCTAATTTGTTTCGCCTCTTTTTAATATTTGTCATTGAATTAACGAAAATGTAACTTTTACGAACTTCCACGCATTATATTTATATCCCTTTTATAATATAATACTAGCTGCAGCCCGCGGTTTCACTCGCATCCCAAAACGACTTCTTGAGACAAAAGGTCTAGCTAGACCTATGTCCTTCCCCAGAATGCAACCTCTCTCTTCGCCTGATTTTATCGAAATTTGTTCAGCGGTTAGGGCATTAACAGGTGACAGAAAACAAATAAAAAGTCAATTAAAATGGGATAGGAGGGCAAACGAGCAGACGAAACGCCTGATGGTAAGCGATAACCGCCGCCCATGGACACCCGCAACACCAGAGGTGTCACGAGTGCGTTGCCGACCTTTTAAAAGGGGATTGGGCCTCCGGTAACCTCACTCACTCGGCGAAGCACAACGTAAGCGTTGTTTAACGCCAGTTTTCTGTGAGGCCGTGGTCCGAGCCGGCCCATTCGTGCCGAAGCATGGCTCTCCCACGTAAAACATGTTTAATATTCCAAGTGTCAGAGATAAAAAGTTGTTAGTTTTTATTGTCGGAATCACTAATAAATCTATTTTTCAACCTTATACTTCGTATACTTATAAATAACTCTATAATGCTATTCAGTAAATTATATTTTCGATTTACGTCAGATTAAGAGCATCTTTTTTTGAAGTACCTACCTAGGTAAAAAATGATATCTACAAGAATATTATTTTCCAGTAACATGGAACTCGCATTTCGTTTTGATGGATGGGGCAGCGTGAAGAAATGATAACACATAGAGGAATCGTAAGGAAGATGTATCATTTTGATAATAGAAAGAGACACAATATATACCTACCTATTATTTGAACTAAATTGTGGTACAAAAACATTGAGATAACTAATATTAACTTCTTAAATTCTGACTATTTACTTCTGAAAAACAAGGCAAGTTAGTTTAGCTACAGCATGTTCAATGTAATTGTGGTTGCTGAACTATGAAGTTAGAATCACATTATTATGTGTGTCGGAGACCACGCATTGAAAAACACAGCGTTGGGCAACCTCCAATGAGATGGACTGATGACTTGGTGAAGATCGCTGGCAGTCTAGATGAAGGTACATCTTTCTCTCTCGTACTGAGCTGTGCTGTACCCAACAGGGTCCATAATGATCCTTAGTTTTAAGCTTACTATCTGTTTTAATTTATATGTACATTATGGAATGCAATAAACAATTGAATTGAATTGAATTGAAGGTGGCATATGACCGGTCCTTTCGGAAGTCTTTAGGGACTCTTATGCTAGAAGTATTGAGTTTTTCTATTTTATTGTCAGAAGCATCTCAAACTTTACATAGATTTGTGCCCGGTTAATGGTAATAAGTTTGCATCGTATTACATGGGACCTAAATATAGCGGCGAACTGTGGGTTTATATTAGTAGGTACAACTCTGCCGAATCCTTCGGGAAATACAGGCGTGAGGGTATATTGCGTTTATTTCCACCAATTCCAGCTGAAAAATTGGTCTAACACAATCTTTACATAGTATAAAACAAAGTCGCTGTCGCTGTTTCTCCGTCCCTATGTATGCTTAAATCTTTAAAACTACGCAACGGATTTTGAAGCTGTTTTTTTTAATAGATACAGTGATTCAAGCGGAAGGTTTTAAGCTATTTAACATTACGCTACGACTCTTAGGAATGGGGCAACGCCGGTAGCTAGTAGCGCAGGTAGCTACCCGACCGCGGGTGAAACCGCGGCCGGGCCTTCCTAGCTAGGAAAGACATAGGCTAGACCTTTTGTCTCAAGAAATTGTTTTGGGATGAGTAAAATATAAAAGAATAGTATATAAAGTTAATAAATGAAAATCACGAAATAGATCAAAGCTTTTATGTGAACCTTCTAAGACTGACATTTATTAAAGAAAATGCTCAATAACTAACAATATCAGGAGTCCTTTTAGGTCATAATATTAAATATACGACACAATATTAATATTGAAAGGTAAGATCCTTGAAATATAATACGCTTTTGTTACATCACAAGGCTATTACATCAAATTCTAGATACAATAAAATTGTACAAGTTAACTAACAGGGAATATTAGAAGTGTTTTTGAAACAAGTTTATTTTCATTTAGTAACTATTTTTGTACAGATAAATATTTTTTCTATTCATATTCATACCATCACGCCTGTATTGCCCGAAGGGTTAGGCGGAGGTGCACTCATAATTGTACCTACAACCACAGTTCTCGGGTATGTTTAGGTCCCATGTAACGGGGGCGAGCATATAACCATATATATATAATTTGTAAATGTGAGTACCATGTAGGCTTTTAATACATGATAATTAAACAAGCTTATTATAGTCTGGGGGCTTTAGGAACTCCATTATACCTACACGAATGTCCTGCTGATCTGGTATGGTCGTGCGACAGGTCGTTGAGCTCCCTAAATTATGGTTGAGCTACACGATGACTGATGCATGCGTGCCGTCAATTGGGACTGGTCTACTCAAAGCTGCTATGGTTCTTTCCTCAAAAGGCCATTTCAGACATTACCCTACATCGTACCACTCACATATAAGTGTTCTTCCATGTCTGGACTTTAAAAGAGACCATGATTCTCTGAGTTTGTTTCGGTGTTTCTTCTCAGAGGTCGTCAGTTAGGAAATGCTGAAGCCATCTAGCTAAAAAAAAACCCAAACCATTGACATGTAAAAGTATCTCTAAAGATCTACTTGCAGAATAAACCATTTCATTTCAACCATTAATCGGGCACATATGCAATTTTGAGCTGCTACTGAGAATTTCATAGAAAAACCCATTAACACTATGCTCGACTTGGGAATCGAACCCAGGACCTCTAGCGTAGCAGTCACGTTTAGGATCACTAAGTTAATTATTATATTTTTTTTTGTATCATTGATGATACATACCTAAATTCTAGAACTAACAAATAATAATTATAATCCATAAAATATATTGAATTAACGTTTTATTATTTCATTCATCATCCGTAATGACATAAAAGATAATTCAACAAATACATAACAATTATAAAATGAAACAGAAGAATCACCCCTTTCAAGATCAAAGTTAACATGATTGGTAATAAGTAAAGAAAACTAAAAGTAAGTCATTTTATTAGAGGGTCACTCATTATTCATATGAAGGAATAAACTAACAAACACGGAAGGACAAAAGCTATTACAAACAAAGACCATGATAAAACAAAGAAATAATAGAAGAAGAAAATAAGAAGAATAATCTCCTGACTCTTCACTTCTTAATCGTGGGCTTCCAAGAAATATTCTCAAGGCCATGAAACTGCCTCTTCATATTATGCCCGTCAGCCCACTTGGAGTCCAAATAACTGTCATCCTCATCTTGCTCCAGCTTCTTCCACTCCTCTTGCTTTCTGTAAGCATGGAGGGTAAGCTGCTTACGTTCCTCCTCAGTCATGATGGGCTCCCGGCCTGGGGCACCCTCTGAATTAGAGCATAGCTTCACTGTTACTTTAGTTTTGTTGTTTTTACCTGAAATTGAAGAGACATCATTTTTTAACTGGTTTGAATAGTTAAGTGGCAAAATCTTTTTATCATCGTTCTTTTAGCCTTCCTTTGAACCCATCTTTTACACAGGCCATTCATCTGTCCTTTGGTCTCTGCCTTCCCGTAAATACGTCAACATTCGTGCTTAAAAGCTTCCTGTAACATGCTCTTCACTCTGTGGAGTTAGATAAATCCCATAATTATTGTAACTAGGTATCTGGCGAGCTGTACCCTAAAAACACCACGTCAAAAGCGATTCGATTACTGCATCAATTATTGTACTGCCCTTACCGAAACTATGATAATAGCGCACAGTAGAAATTCTTACCCAAATGGTCTCTCAGTTTATTTCCGCTCAAAAACTTTTTCCCAAAAGCCCACAGGCACGCTCTGGATGGATCTATAACCTCAGTGGCAGCCTGAGTTCCAGTTAAGTCTTCCACATTGTCAAGTTCCATACGAACAGGATCATGGGGTGGGAGACCAGCGAGGAAGACGATCTTTACGGCTCCTCGGAGTTCATCAAGGGCTCTGGAGACGTCTTTTTGAGTGAGACATTTGCGAAGATCCACCTGATAAAGGATATGAAAATATTTGTAGAATTGATTTGGACTTTTGAAGCGACAGTCCTCTAAATCTCTGAAACAGTATCTTCACTGATTGGCGCATGATCTATCTCTAAATAAGGATTTCTATTTTCGATTTTCTTTTCTGGTCTATATTAGGGTTGATTTCAGTTTTAATTGTAACAGAATACCAAAGATGTTGCGGCGTTGGTCTTTATAGCAATACACGTGGTTGCTTAATGCGTGGAGACTGACAGAACAAGCTCTTTCCTCAGATAAAATATTTAGATTAATAATAATATATATAATCTAGATAAGACTACATACATGTTTCTTGCTAATAAACTCCTTGGCATCTTCGGCCGCCTTCTTCAATATCTCCTGCATATTGGGAGGAGGGGCGAGGCCACAGCGGCGACCCATGTCATCCTTGACGAAGACGTGGCCTGGAGGGGCGCAACGCTTGGCCCAGGGATCCTCAAGCTTCAACTCTTTTATCTATACAGTAAAGGATCTTAATGAAATATTTTGGTGTTCTTCAGGGTAACTGTTGTTAGGCATAGAGATATATTATAGGTTGTTTAGCGATAGAAGAATACACTTATATAGAAACTATTAACTAATAATAAACTCCTGTATTCCTATTTCCTATGATCACATAAACTAGTATTATTATGCAAAACTATCGAATTGAGTAAGGAGTGATAAATGCTAAACATTTACAATCCAAATTGTATTTAAACCAAGTTTATATCAAAATTTAACACTTCAAAACCAATTAACTAATCCAGACACACACAATTATTTCGACCAAGTTGTATTTAAGTCCTGACAAACCTGGTCCTCATTCAGTCCTTGCATCTCAGGCGGCAAGAAGGTCCCATGCTTTTGCAGCTCATCAAGTTCATAGCAGATCCTCTGTACCTTCAACCTTCCATTGAATATTGCTGTAATATCTTTCACAATTTCATCTACTTCTTTATCAACATCAGTTTCATATAAAAATTGGTTTTCATCACCTCTTTTAACAAGAAATACCACCATTTTGTAGATTGTCTTTTTAAATTCAGTATTTGGTACTAAGATAATTAAATCACTATCCGTTTGTTAGCGGTGTGCGACGTATATTGAATAAATATTCGTTGCTATGGCGTTTCCATGGAAATGGTTGCTATGTTGGTAATGAGGTTATTGGAGAATAGAGATGGGATAGAATTATGATAAACGAGTTCTCCAAATCGATAATATTAATTTTGGTTTATCTGATACTATCTGAAAGCACATTAATCATTTGTAGGGTTTCCATGAGGTAAGCAAAATGTTTAATGATTGCAGTATTTTCTAAATAATTTTCAAAAGCATATAAGCTTATTTTTGTTACCTGACCTTTTGTTTAAGATATAGCAAATATTCGTTTTGAGACGTGAATAAAATCGCATCAATCACCTAGCACGCGCTTTCTCACTAATGGTCCCGAGCGCGATTGCTACGCTTGAGGACCTGGGTTCAAATCCCAGGTCGAGCAAAGTCTTATTGGGGTTTTCTATGAAATTCTCAGTAGCAGCTCGGAGCCTGGATTTGTGCCCGATTAATGGCAATAGGCTCGCCCTCTATTACATTGGACCTAAACATACCGTATACATACGACTATGTCTAACTCTTCGGGGAATACAGGCGTGATGGTATATTATGTTATGTAACCTGATTCAAAAGTTCTCAAAACAAACCTTAAAATATAACTAAATTCAATAAAATAACATTGTCAGAACTCATCAACGAACATTGAAAGTTGTTGAAATCAATTCTCAAATCAAAATAATTAACGACAATTTCATTGGACAAATAACACAATTGTATAATGGGCGCCTTCAATTAATTCAATCGACGCTTCCCGAGTCTGTGCGAGGTTTTGCTCTTGTGAGAACAATAGGCGCTATATTGTACTACTGTTGTTTGTGAGTTGTTCACGTACGTGGTTTTATTAGGCTGTGGTTATGTTTTTGTCATACTGTTATGAATATTTTATGAGGAGACTTTATTCTGATTTCCATTTATGAAAATGTTTATTATTTTAATTACTGTGATGATGATAATAATATTATTCTTACTAATATCTTAATAATAATAAAAACGTCAAAGTTTGTGAGTATGGATGTGTGGATGTTTGTTACTCTTTCACGCCAGAAAGGCTGACCGGATCTGGATAAAATTTGGCACACAGATAGATTATAGCTTAGAATAACACATAGGCATTTTTATCTAGGTCGGACCCAATCCTGAATTCCACGCAGACAAAGTACCGGGTAGAAGCTAGTATTCTATATTGTAGGTAGGTACACCAAAAATCAACTAAATAACACAGACATTTAAAGTTAAAATATAAAATTAAGATGTATGTACTAAGATTATTTGATAATCACCTACTTTGATGATTTGTTACCTAAATAATAATCCATAATTTATAAGGCGAATGTCAGCGGCAGCGTCGGTAGAGGTCGCCCTAGAAGAACATACGCCGATCTTATTGGCACAATCCTTCAAAAAGGTCAGGTGCGTAGCACTTGCAACCGGCGTGTGTGTATGAGAAGATGTACGAATGTGGAAGAAGCAAAAGAAGTATGCAGGAATCGTAGCAAGTCAGTCTATAATTTCTGCCTACCCCTGTGGGAGAAAGGCGTGAGTGTATGTATGTATAATAATCCTCATGTCTGTAGGTATTCCCCGAAGGGTTAATGTACACCCACATTTCGTCGATATGTTTAGGCCCCATGTAGGTAATAATAGGGGGCGACCCTATTGCCATTAACCGGGCACAAATTCCAAACTCCCAGCTGCTACTGAGAATTTCATAGAAAAACCCAATAACGCTTTGCTCGACCTGGGAACCAGGATCTCTAGCGTAGCAGTCGCACTCAGGACCACTAGCTTAATGAGCAGTTAACTTAATTTTTTAAATTATTATTTTATGTATTACTAGCTTTTGCCAGCGACTTCGTCCGCGTGGAATAGTTACTTTGTTCCCTAGTTCTTCGCCCGCGGTTTCACCTGCGTTGCCCCGTTCCTAAGGGTTGTAGCGTGATGTTTTATAGCTTGAAACCTCTCATGAATCACTCATTTCCCCAACATTTCCCTTCACTGCTCAGCTCCTATTGATCGTAGCATGATGAAAAGTATACTATAACCTGCCCAGGAAAATGAAGAACAATTGTACCAAGTTTCGTTGAAATCCGTCGAGTGGTTTTTGTTTCTATAACGAACATACAGACAGACAGACAGACAGACAGACAGACAAAAATTTTACTGATTGCATTTTTGCCGTCAGTATCGATCACTAATCACCCGCTGATAGTTATTTTGGAAATATATTTCATGTACAGAATTGACCTCTCTACAGATTTATTATAAGTATAGATTTAAACCCTTATGGTATACATACATGTAACATGTACGTACGACTACGCATTAAACAAAAGGTCCACCAAAAAGCTATAAAATATAAAAATACACAACAAAAATCCTATACGGGCGGGTCTGAGGCGGGTCAGTCAGTCTAACGTAGCGTAAGATAGCCACTGGGCTGGAAAATGCCGCCCAGCCTGATAACACATCTAACTATAATTAAATTTTCGTATTTTTGCCTCAACGTATCAGCTATTTATGAATAAAGACATACATAACATACCATCACGCCTATATACCCCGAAGGGTTAGACAGAGGTGTACTAATGTACACCCACAGGTCCCTTGTAATAGGGGCGAGATCAATGCTAAACGGGCACAAATCTGAACTCCGAGCTGCTATTGAGAATTTCATAGATACTGCTTAACTTGAGAATCAAAACCTGGACCTCTAGCGTAGTAGTCGCGGAAGACCACTAAACTAACGACGCAGTTAAGGTAAAGAAACACTAAATACTATATTTATCTAGAGCTCAGTTAATACCCAATCACAAATCACGGTGATCATAAATCGAATTTCGAATCCCTAAAGATAATCGATTCTGAAACTTGCACGAGCGATTGACCCGAGTTACCCGATACGATGTATCGGTACAGTTTACGTTTTATCGATTACGCCAGCAAACATTCAGAGAGCCGGCCATGTTTTTCTTGCATCTCCGGAAATAGTTTTGAGAGAGCGTATAGGAAAATATTGTGTGCAGTGGATGGTAAGGGAAATTGAAAACGTAGTACTAGAAGGAACATTTTTGAAGGAATAATTTTCTTGATTTTTTTCTTTCTCCACTGTAAAATACAAATTTATCAGAGCACAACACTGCAAGTTATATCAAAAATAGTATTCCATTGTTATTGACCTTCCTGACTACTTCGTTAGCATAGTAGTCCCAAGCGGGACTGCTACGCTAGAGGTCTTGAGTTTAATCCCCAGGTCGAGCAGTGTTATTGGGTTTTTCTATGAAATAAAAAAAAAGTATGGGTTTCAAAGTCTGGATTTGTCCCCGGTTAGTGGCAATAGGCTCACCCTCTATCTATTTCATGGGACCTAAACATACCAGCGAACTGTGGGTGTACAATGGTACGCTTAACCCTTCGGAAAATACAGGCATGATGTAAGTATATATGTATGACCTCCCTGAATAATGGTTGAACTACACGATGACTGATGCATGTGTGCCGTCAGTTAGGACAGGTCAACTGTTGCTATGTCTCTTTCTTTAAAAGGCCTGTTCCGATACATAATCAACCCATTATACTGTCCCACTGCTGGGTCCCTACTGTCCCTCTCAGAATGAGAGGGATTAGGCTATAGTCCACCACGCTGGCCTAATGCGGGTTGGCAAACTTGGCACGCCATCGAGAAAATCTCCCAGGCATGCAGGATTCCTCACGATCTTTTCCTTCACCGTTTAAGCACGTCATAATTAACTATTTTAATATGCACATGACTTCGAAAAGTCAGAGGTGCATGCCTTGAGTTCGAATTCGTGACCTTTGACTTGGCAGTCCAACGGTCTATGACCTTAGTCTAGTGGTATGCCACTAGGCTATCACCGCTTAACTGATATCTGGCTATCACTGCCTGTTCCGATATTGCCATATAATGTAAAACGTACATGATATCCGATAATATACTGTCTGGAATTTAAAAGAAACCATGATTTTCCGAGTTAGTTTCCTTTGTTGAATCTGAGTGCTAAAACTTTTGCTTAAAAATCGTTATTGTAGCTAAAAGTTGTGTAAATTGGCAATATTTGGCTTGAAAATAATTTTTAAGCAATTGTTTTAGTTCTCAGTTTCAAGAATGTTGACCAGGCTTATAATCTATTTGTAAAGATTTAACAGAAATCCGTCAAGTAGATCTTGAGTTTTTTTTTTAAAGCTTACTAGTAATGTGGGTTGCACATTACTAATATTCTTGTTAACCCCTCGTGCTAAGCTAAATGCTTGTGTTACGAGTGGGTTCACGTCGGTAGTGCAATGGGTGGGTTTCAAACTGGCAACCACATGATCGCAAGTCCGAAGCCCTAGCCTTTAGGCTATCGCTGCTTCGTATTATAGGTGGAGTTATAAGTGGAGTCGGCATCAGTATCACTCAAATTAGTCTCTTACACATTTATTTTTTCTAAATGACAACACGATTGGCATAAGGTTTGAGCGATCGGCTTCGGCGCCACGTGTTGTGGGTTCGATCCCCACACGGAGAAAATATTTGTATGATCTACAGGTAGCTGTTCCGGGTCTGGGCGTTTGTGTATGTGAGAATTTGTGTTTGTAAACGCATCCACGATACAGGAGAAAACCCTAGTGTGGAGCAACGTTTTAAAAAAAAAAAATTTGCAATTACCGACACGACTTTTCTACAGACTTATTATATTTATATATATACATATTATATTATGTTTATGAAACTGGACCTCAATAACCCTTTTAAATCTTATTGGGTACAACCCTATCATAAACTTTACAGATTCATCTATACCGTATTTTATGTTTACGAAACTGGACCAATGGAACCAGGTCAGCGTGTTGCATACAGGCGGCCATTTAGTGCAGGTTCGGAGCTCGCCGGGTGATTTAATGGGTGCAAGGGTGGTCGTTTTATTGTGGAGCAAAAAGTATCGGTTGCAAAGCCGCGGATGTAACAGCATCTGTTGTACTGTTTTTCAAGTTTAAACAGCTGTGAATTTTTAGCTAGCATTTACGAGGAATGTTTTGTGTCGTTGTTTGTTTGTTACTAGCACAAAAGATATTGATTTCCCATTTGAAAGATAAAGTAGCCAATGTGAAATTACTGGGAAAACGCGGCTTAAGGGCATTACATCGCTTAAATCCAAAAAACACCCTAGCTTTAATGAAGTTTCTAGTGGAATCCTTATGTGGGTTTGCCGTATAAAAAATATATGTTATACTTATGTTCATCACAAACAAATTGTTTTGTTTAAAATTTTTATAAATTTGCCCCAATTTTGGGTAATAATTGAAGTAAATAGGCCTTTTTTAACCTAATTTGTATTTTTTTAACAGCTTAACGTAACGTAACGTAATTAGCAATTTGTATTGTTTTTATGTTCTTATTTCTTTGAATATTTTGAAATAATAAAGAAATACCCGAAACCTCACTGGCACCCCGCGTGAAGCACCCCCGCAATGCCTGTGACTAACAAATACTAGCACAAAGACTAAATCCTCAAGGTCATTGGGCAATGTAATACCCTTAACAACTGTGGTCCTAAAATGACACGGCGCACAATGACATCTTAGTACAAAGTAATAAAAAAATACGAATATGATAATACTTACATAGCTAGCAAATATGGTGTGGGGATGGGTTAGAGTACCTACAGTTCCTCGCTATCTTTGTATTTTAAGGTAGGTATAAGGTAGGTAGGTAGGCGGGAAACTGTCTGACTTGCTCGGTGCTAGGAGTCTTATGTCGGAGTCTGTCGTAAAGCACCTTGGTGTGTATTTCGACTTTTGCGCGTGTTAGCCAGTTCCCCTTCGGTTGCTGCAGCTCTAACAGTCTGCAGCTCGAAGTTTTACGGTTCGGAAACGCATCAACAACTTCTTTGTTGCTGCATGTAATCATGGTTGCCGATGATGTCAACTCGTTTGTTGAATTAACCAATATAATAAAAATAGCATTTCATGTTCTCTTACTCTTTGTTTCAGATATCGCACATAACATGTGGTCACAGACACGGCCACGACATCTCCACGGAAGACCCGGAGATCATTGAACAGCACCATGACAACACCACGCATCATGGGAAGGTCAGTTTAAAGCTATCATTTTTATCGGGGTGTGTCGAGCTCCCTAAATAATGGTTGAGCTACACGATGACCATTGAAGTTACGGGATACCAAATTTCAAATCGATCAGACCCGTGGAAGTTGCTCGCATCCCTTCACGAACCAGAAAAAAGCGGCTTTCAAACGGCTGGTCAGTCTTTCTTAAATCATAGCTAAGAACACTCTCGGTCAAGTAACCTTTCAAACAAAAAATTTAATCAAAATCAGTTTTCCTTTGGACGCTACGCTGCAACAGACAGACACAAAGATACACACGTTGAACTTTTATCACCCCTCTTTTTGCGACGAGCGTTAAAATAGCACGTCACGGTAGACACGTTGTCGTGAAACGCGACTGGATACTGGCGTTGACGGCGTCACTCACTGGTAGATGGGTAGAAAATTGTGCTTGTACGCGCACATTAATTTTTTGAAAACATGATAAGAATGTCAGTCGCACATCATACAGGCTGCATGGTACATATCCTAAAAGACAAGCTAAACATTAAAACTGTACCTAAGTGGGTGGGACTCGCGGTGGTTTAAAGTCAAAGTCAAAGTCAAAATGTTTTATTTCAATTAGACCACTAAATAGGTACTTTTGAAAAGTCGAAACTAGTTGCACGATACCAAAAAGTGGGTCGTATGGAGAAGAGTCGGCAGGAAACTCCATAGATACTCTTTTAAAAAAACTTGATTACAATAGTATGTTTTACAACTTTGTTCCAAATATTCTTGAGAATTCTGCAGGTTGATGTATAAGATTTATTTAATATACAAAAAGAATTAGGGATTGCTACAGCAAGAAAGAGCTGACCAGCCCCGACAGACAGGGTGCTGTCTGTCGGGGCTGGTCAGCTCTTTCTTCACGAGCATGACGTGCGTATCGGCGTGGTTCGACTCAACCATACCGATAGTTGGTTATAGCCTTTGGTGTATTGAACTAGAAGACGCAGGTTCAAATCCTGCCCGCAGTCGAATTTTTCTTTACTAAAATAACTCCATAATATTACCATGGAAAATGCAAAAAAAAAAATACTAAGACATAATGTACCTAACCAATAAAAAAATCACTGACTCGTGCATAGAAGCTTCCGTAAAAACTTGCTACTTACATACACCAATAACATTAATTAACTTAGTAATAAAATCACTTTACCTACTGGTTTCTGACCCTGACATATTTATTACCTACCAAAAATAATGGTGTTAAGGCATTTTTTTTAAGAACCGTTGCCCCACGCTAAGATTTTCTTTTGTATCGTGGGTGCAAATACAAATTCTCACATACACAATCGCCCAGACCCGGAACAACTACCCATAGATCATACAAATATTTGTACCGTGTACACGTGGCGCAGAAGCCGATCGCTCAGCCGCTACGCTAAACATGACGTCAAGGAATGTCGGACTTGTATTGATTTAAAACAGCACTTGCCTTCCTCCACCCTATAGTCACGGCCACAGAATTTACGACATTCACCACAACCATAATAGAATGTGGTCCAGCGTTCGCAGGACCGATTCAAAGCTCGAGGCCTTACCTCGCGCCCTACTCGAAGCCGCGCGTATTGTGTCTGGTCAGGCGATAAACTCCCCAAGATCAGCCGCAAGCCACGTCATGGAGGGAGTAGAAATAAATACCAACCTGTTGACCTCTTTACTCAATCCTGCTATACTCAATCATAATATTTCGATTGTATTTTATGAGGCAATACCTCGCAACCAGTCTTTTTAACTCAATAAAAACAGATTGTTTTAAAATCAACCGGGACCTTTTGAAAGATTAAACAGTTCATTTGGCTTCTGTCAGTGGGGCGTTAATATAACACATTGATAGCGTTCGCGCTGGCGTTGTGTTCCAATCAAAACACTTTCAAAGCCGTTCCAAATTAAAACTAGACAAAACGTGTTCGGATACGCCATTTGAAATGTAGAATTCGATGCATATTTTACGTGACTGTAAGGCAAAAATAGGGTAATGTTTTTATGTTACATCCATCATTCACATCCTCGGAATCTATCTTTTTGTGTTTTTTTTTTTTCATTTTCCAAAAATAACATATAAACTATGATGGGGTTTGTTTTCAAAATGGTGTTGTAAAGATATTTCATTGGCTACATTAAGTAAATTTTTTACCTTTTCATTTTATTTCAGAAAAGTAAACCCTTGTACACGCTAAGAAAATTCAATGTATCTACTACAGATGAGGTCGCATTTTCTTAGCATTGACTAGAGGCCTTAGTTTACAATGCGTTTCCGTCTATATACAATTATACACTACCTTTATACATATCGATAACTATGCTAAACTTCAATCATGAACACAAGCCGGCAAAAAATAGCAGACAGGCATCGAATGACGCTAATATGTATGTATTCCGATTTGCAATATGGATTTGAATAGATTTTTTTTCATTCCCAAAAGTAAAATCCTATAAATATTAAATTCGGTACAAATGTACACTGAATTTAATTATCGAGATAGAAGCGGCGTTTGTTAAAGAGCAGGGGTTAAAAATTGAAGTATAGGGGTGGCTGACAAATTGAAGTTGTACCCCAGAGGGTTGAAATTTGCATACACGACCGAGTTTTGTTGAGGGTTAAGATATAAGCGAATAGCGATTTTGGATTTTCGTTTCGGTGTCGCGGGTTTGTCTGTTACCTTCACGCTGAATCTGCAGAATGTTACAATATTTGACCATTCTACTGTACTAAGAACAATACAGCCTTTAACCTACCTTTTATCTAAAAAGAAACAGCCACAGTACATAATTCTGTATGTCAGGTCTTTAGCTCCACATAATCTAAATATATATAAAACTCAAAGGTGACTGACTGACATAGTGATCTATCAACGCACAGCCCAAACCACTGGAGAGATCGGGCTGAAATTTGGCATGCAGGTAGATGTTATGACGTAGGCATCCGCTAAGAAAGGATTTTGATAAATTCTACCCCCAAGGGGATAAAATAGCACAATAACTATTCCCCGCGGACGAAGTCGCGGGCAAAAAGCTGGTATGGTTATATAACGACTGATGCATGCTTGTCATCCATCGGTAGGTATCCTTTAATAATGGTCGAGTTTTAAGATTTTCCCCGTAAACAATAAAAAGGTATAAGTCAACGTAAAGCTGATATAATGGCTCTTCAAGTTGAATTTATGCTTTTATTGCCAACTAACTATGGCCTGCGGATTCACTCGGATCCCAAAGGGTTTTTTGAGACGGTAGGTTGTCTATGTCGTTCTCCGAAGTCCAATCTAGATGCAAACATTCATCATTTTCTGTCATCTTGGCTAAGACTGCAATAATACCACTTTTTTAATTAAGTCTAAAACATTTGTCATCATCATCATCATATCAGCCAATAGAAGTCCATTGCTGAACAAAGGCCTCTCCCAAAGACTTTCACAGCGACCGATTATATATATTATATATATGCCGCCTGCATCCAACGACTCCCAGCTCAAAGGATTAGCAAACTTAAGTGGCAGCGGGTGGGGCACGTAGAACTGACGGCCGCTGGGGCTGAAACTTGTGCTTAAGAGTCCGGACTGAATTTCCCTTACAAACGTAATACCGAAATAAATCGTATTTCAAATACAATTTAATCAAATTATGTTATTATTCGGATTCCGGTACCGTTTATCTAGGTTCCTACTGTACCATTTCGTCCAAAATACTTCACTAGGAAAAAATGCAAGCGAATGCAATTTTTGATAACTTTACCGAGATTGGGACGATTTTCCGGTCCTTTATTTCCAGCGAAGTAGTAATAGATGAAATAGTATCGTAGGAACCTAGATTAAAAGTGTCCAAATCCAAATAATAACATTATTTGATAGAATATTGTCTGGATTACGATTTATTTCGGTATTACGTTTTTGTGGGTAATTCAAGCTCCGCGTAATGTGGGTAATCCAATCTGATCCGATAATAAACGCATTCCCAGTTGCTGACGACACGTTTGGCATAGCGGCTGAGGGATCGGCTTCTGCGCTACGTGTTGTAGTTTCGATCCCCACACGGAGCAAATATTTGTACGATCTACAGGTAGTTGTTCCGGGTCTGGGTGTTTGTGTATGTGAGAATTTGTGTTTGTAAACGGATCCACGATACAGGAGAAAATCCTAGTGTGGGGCAAAGTTTAATTAAAAAAAATAAACTCGCTCTAATCTTATCCCTTACACTTCAAGCCGTTCCCTTTGACGTTTCGATTGTAAATTTCAGCGCAAAGCGTTTGTTGTTATTGCTGTCTTGTTGGCTGTAGTGCCACGCCACTAAATGTGCCGTCACTTAGTGCCGCTATAGTGCCAGGACGGCTATTCGCCATTGTTGGTACTACTGGTATTTTCTCACCGCCTTTCCTCTATGTGGGTCGACTCCCGGTCCAACCAGATGCGGTTGAGCGCAGTATTTTATCCAGAACACTCGTTTTCTCCTAAATTTATTGTTAGGTCGTGCCGTTTCACTCCGGAATGAAGATGGCGTGTTTCGTGTCTGTTTCTGCACTTAATTCCTTTGGGACTGTTTAATCAATGTCTGAAATATTTATGAAAGAAAATAATTCGTTCATAAAGGTCCCAGTAGCGCTACTTTTACTGTTTACTTTTTTTGGAGTGAGAAAAATCCATCCATCTGAGGACCTCCCCAATTTCATTATATTTCATCACGCAATTTCCTTAACTTGACTTTTTACACAGTTTTAAGCATTATATTATATACTAGCTTTTGCCAGCGACTTCGTCCGCGTGGAATAGTTACTTTGTTCCCTAGTTCTTTGCCCGCGGTTTCACCTGCGTTGCCCCGTTCCTAAGGGTTGTAGCGTGATGTTTTATAGCTTGAAACCTTTCTCATGAATCACTCATTTTCCCAACATTTCCCTTCACTGCTCTGCTCCTATTAATCGTAGCGTGATGAAAAGTATACTATAACCTGCCCAGGAGTATGACGAACGATTGTACCAAGTTTCGTTGATAGTAACAGTATCTATAAAGTGATACCGCCTCATAACCATTGACGTAAAAAGCATACCTATACAAAATAAGCAGTAATGTTCAGCTGTAAAATTCTCAGCGAGGTGCACAATAGAAATAATGGTCTGAGTATGATATACAACGCGTTCCCAACACCGGTATAATAATCGTAACCTGTGGATTAAACATTTATATACGGAAGTGTACACACTTGCGACTAAAAGTCGCATTGTGATGCGTAAGTTAATTTTTCTCCTTTATCATAATATTTACGTTTCCCCACACGTAATTGGACGTGGATTCCAAAATATATAACTGTAGCTTGTACAAATATGTTTTCTCTACAGAAATCGTGACCACGATACGCAGCGTGAAAGCTTTTAGTTTCAGTTAAGTGATAATACAAATGGTGATTTTTAATTATCTATTTCTCCCTTTCTATTTAGGTTTAAATTTAACCTATATAATCTCTCCTGATGAAAGAAAATTACCGGTGAAAATGATAAACAAAGCGTCCATGGCGCGAAACTTCTAAATAAATACCTATACAATAATGAATTAACTTCAGTTTGGATAAGTGTAACTGATAAACGATTAATATCTACATAAATGCATTCATGATATGTTGGCATATATGATATGAAAGACGTATCGACATTTTCAATTTAAAACAAACATTTTAAATTCTGTATTCTTTTATACTGAGAGGAAACTAGTAGTCGGTTCAAAAAAAAAAAATAATACTGCGACCAAAAAATCGCACGTCTGCAAATTTTCCCATCATTCGTTTCCCGTGTGTGTGGAATTACATAGTCATTCCGTTTGCATGGCAGACGCACCACAAAAGGCATGCGGGATACAAAAAAAAACCTAATGAGGAGTTATTGCCTATTACTCGTTATATCTTTTGAATATAGAATAACGTAGCTTCATAACGCTACACCGTAGCTAGTATTTTTTTTATGTATGTTCATCGATATTTTCCTCAGTTGTAGACCGTTTTCAAAAAATATTTTTTTATATGAATGAGTATACTCCCAAGGTGGCCTCATTAAAATTTGGTGAAAATCTGACAACAAATTTTGGAACAAAATGACAGGAACATGTACCGAACGAATCAATGAAGACGTCATCTAGATACGCAAAATTCGACTTGCTACTCAAAATGTTAAAATATATAAATATTAAATTAATAATTTAAAGAAACCCTTGACATAAATATCTTTAAAAAGGAAAAAAATATCTATATATTGTCTCTTTATGATTAATATAAGTAGGTAGAATATTTTAATCCATGCGTCGTTATGTCAGGGGACCGCTCATGTGCTCGTCAAAATGCATCGTTTGAACCCAAACACAATGTATATGCCGTACACCGTTGAGGAGTTTTTCTGAAGATTGGGTATATTGCAGGATTTTGTAATATCTTTGATAAGTGACAGGATTTCAAATTTCGAATCGATCAGACCTGTGGAAGTTATTTATAATTATCTTTTCTTCAAGAAAAGAGGTGATGATCTTCAAACAGCTGAGCAGATTTTTTTGAGTTATAGCTAAGGGCACTCTCGACGAACACGCCTTTCAAACAAAAAATTATGATCAAAATCGTTTCACCTGATCAGGCGCTACTATGCAACAGACAGATACACAGATACTACAAACTTATAACACCTGTTTTTCGTTGCAGGAAAAAAGTCTTTTTCGTTGGGGGTTAAAAATAACTTTTCACAAGAAGTAAAACTGCCTTCAAAAATATAAAAAAATATGGTCAGTGCAAAATCGGTTTCGGAAGTCGGTGGCGAAAATAAAATATTCGACCAAATCGAAGGCACCAACTTACCTTTCAGGTATTCATTGATCAAGCATTGATTTGTGTCTTTTATAAATATGAGGAGAATTTAAAAAAGTCTCCATAATTTTACGTAGGAGAGCTATGCTTCGGCACGAATAGGCCGGCTCGACCGACCGTTAAACAACGTATACGTTGTGTTTCGCCGAGTGAGTGAGGTTACCGGAGGCCCAATCCCCTTTTAAAAGGTAAAACGCACTGTGACTCCTATGGTGTTGCGGGTGTCCATGGGCGGCGGTAATCGCTTACCATCAGGCGATACGTCTGCTCGTTTGCCCTCCTATCCCATAAAAAATGGTTTAAAAAATTCCACACATATCTTAAAAATACCCCCGAAAATTTAACAGATCCGTAAATCATGGCGTAACAATTACATATTCCAGGCAGGGCCATGCAAAAACATCACGCGCTACCAAATCTCTTCCTTATGCGCTTACTGAATCGCTAACATGACTGAGAAATTTTTGAGAATAAACCTGCCATTGTTTCTAAAAGATCAGCTGAATGTGTAATTGTTTTGGAATTAGAGCCTGATCTTGATGGGTGAGTGACGGATGAAAGGATCAAGATAAAGATTAGAAGGGAAGTTACGACTGAGGACTCAGGAGATCAAGGAATCCGCTTTTTTTCCGACTTCTAATTACTGACGTTACCTTTAAGACGTAAATTCACAACTTGAAGGCAAATTTCGATCTGGCGGGTGGGCCTCGCGGTGGCTTAGAGGTCAGCGCGTCTGGTGTATCTAATCAGAAGACGCAGGTTCGAGTCCTGCCCGCGGTGGAATTTTTCCTTTGTTCAAATAACTTTCTAATTATTACTTCACCTTGCGCCTGCGTTATCATTTACGTTGTATTAGTAGGAAGAATTATGTTTAAGGGACTATACTTCGGTAACTTTGTATTTAAACAAAACGGATCACCCACCAATATCGGTAAAGGGAAATCCTCGCAATAACCAGGTAGAGTTGTTTTGTTGTACAACTCGGAAGGACCCTATGTAGTGTGCCTAGATACTGCTAATTTCGTCTCAGCGGGCTTGTCAAATATTTTGCCGCTCGTCAAATGGTGATTCACCCTTTGACCACCACATCAAAACAGAAAAAGCATGTCCTCCGTGCCAAGCCCCGAATTTCCTATAGAAAATTGTCACTCAGTCGCGGCCGTGGCATGCTGGGTACATTTTTGTGGCGGTAAAAATTAAGCAACCCTGTAACAAGCAACCTACCTCAAAATCTGGCAAGAATGTAAATCAACAAACAGATTATACTTCAACCGCCTCTTACATGTCAATCAAAATAAACATACCCAAGTACACGCTGTCACGTACATCTTGTGGAATGTTTAATTTCATAGGTAGATACATTTTGTTTTTGGTAGTCCAGACACGTACACATCCCTTGTGGTTTTATAATGATGTTATTTTCTGGGAGTCGGAGTATGTTGTAGAGAATTTCAGCGGCCGGACCTTTTGTGGACTTCAAAGCAAATTAATAATTTTATTTTTCCACTATGCCCCGAGTTTTGAACCATTTCCTCAGCTCTCTTAGGGTCGCAGCGTAGGCTATCAGATGCCAAAATATTATTTCTATAAATCAGACTTCCGCAACTCCAGTTGTCATACTCATTCTGTTGGCAACACCAACAAAGGTTAAATAATTAAAAAATATATTTTTATAGATTGGCAACCAGTCCTCTCCCCTTCGTCCCTTCGACACTAACCCAACATGGTGTGCATTAGCGTGATCTTGTCGTTTTCACCTATTAATAATTGAAATAAATTAAGTGGAGAAAGTACAAACTTGCAGTATTAACGCCCGCTTCTTCGGCATCGCCCCTGCTCAAGAACCACCGCAAGGATTGAGGCAAATTGGCGATATACATACTTGTAACAATATTGTTAGTAGTTGATAGATGCCGGAAAAATCTGACATAAAATCCTTTTATCCATAATTTGGTAGTGGAGGTCTGGTGGCAGTCGCTCCTAAACTAATATGCTGATGATAGACTGAAAATGGACCCTAACATAATTCATGTATGGGAAATGGTTAGGAATATGACGTAACAAATTACAGAGGCTATCGAGGCTATGGCTAGCGAGGCAAAATCTTCATGCCCTGGGACTCTTTTCTCAAGGAATAGAATAACCTAATTCGGCTATAGGTTAGCCGTTTGCTAAATACTGTATTCACCACTTTAAAAAAAGCGACAAAAATATCCTTACTAATATTATAAATGTGAAAGTTTGTGAGTATGGATGTTTGTTACTCTTTCACGCCAGAACGGCTGCACGGATCTGGATGAAATTTGGCACAGAGATAGATTATAGTCTGGAATAAGACATAGGCTACTTTTTATCCAGGTCGAACTAAATCTTGAAGTTCACTCAGACAAAGTCGCGGGCAGAAGCTAGTGTATCGATAATAATGTTCGATTATTCAAAACTCTTCACACCGATTTCTTTAAAATGTTTACACAACGATGTTTTCAAATACGCGGGAATTTAAAAGTACAGCAACGCGTGTACTGCTAGTAAGTAAAGAAAAAGGTTTTCTATGTTCCAAAGCTTATTCGGTACAGTTGAAAACGGTGGACAGAAGGCTTTAACAAAATCCTACAGCGCCGCGTCAATACGGACGCTGTTAAGACCATCCGCTTTTATCGAATTTTACGACTGGCGTATTCCGACCAAATTATGAAAACATATGGCGATGGAATTCATTTATCATCGTCGCGATTTTTTATAAATTCGGATTGAAATGGAACTATGATTCTGGTTTTACGTTAAGCGGTTAATAAGTTGAAGATAAGATAAGATAAGATAATCGTTTATTGCCAAAAGTTTTACAATGCCTTAACCTAATACATTAATATAATTATTTTAACTTAGTCAAATTTTTTGACTAGTGGTCTCCACACTAGGTCTAGCCTGTCACGTGGAGACCTTGAGATCGAGTATTAACAAATAATTATACCGTGCTCGGTACCGTATGATTATCATTAGTGACTACTAAAAAGGAAAAGTAAAGAATGTTAAAAACAAAATATGAAAAATCTAAAATTATGAAATAGAACTGTGTTGATGTATGATTGTATGGGTGTGTACTAGTGCATGCGTGTGGATGAATGTATGTGTGTGTATGTGTGTGCGTGCGTATGTGTTCGTGCCTGCTTATGAAACCACTTTTATGAATTGTTCTGAATCGGAATATGATTGGGTAAGTAACCATTTATGAACCAGTTTTTTAACTTGCCTATGTGTACATTTTTTTATGTTACAGATTTTTGCAACCTTATTGTATATATATCTGAGCATAAAGTCTTGCATGCGTTGTGCAAATGCAGTTTTTACTACGACTGGTGGACACTTGTAGACTCGGCATTTAAGAAGTTGAGGATATTCTGGTGACAGGAGGACCTTTCTATGGCATTTAAGAACTATTTTTAAAATATATAACTGACGAACATTAAGTACTGAGGCCTCTGTGTATAATCTTTCTGTGGGGTATCGAAAAGGTTTTCTGGTCATTACCTTTAGCACAGAGCGTTGGGCTCGTTCAATTTGTATCATGGTAGTAATACCAACACCACCCCATACTGATATACAGTAGCAAATAATTGACTCACATAATGCAACATATACAAGGTCTAAAATTTTTTTGTTAGCAGATTTACGTAGCAGTTTCATTATGTGAATCAATTTCCTAACTCGTTTGGCTACGAGTTCAATATGAGGTTTGAAAGAAAAGCGTTGGTCTATTAAAACTCCTAGATATTTTAGTGATGCCACTTTTTTTATAGTATCACAAGTACAAAGAGATAGGTTGCAAGTCCCAGAGTGAATTTTGATGTTAGAAGAATGAAACGGAGCTGATGCTAATGTTTTATGGAAACAGATGTAATTAGTTTTCTTTGTATTCAGCGAAAGAAGGTTAAGGTCAAGCCATTTTTTTATATTAGATATGCTGTTTTGAGCGACTTCGTAAACTGATTCCCAGGATTTGTTATGACAAAGAATAACTGTATCATCAGCATAGCAAATAATGTCAATATTTTGAATACTCGCAGTATGTATGTCATTCATATAAATGATAAATAAAGTCGGACCGAGAACACTACCCTGTGGAACTCCAAATTCTACCGTTTTTTGACTACTGGTACAATCCCCCACTTTTAAACTTTGAGTTCTATGTGTTAAGTACGTCTTAAACCACTTAAGTGGCGTTCCTCTGATACCTAGGTATTCTAGTTTTTTTAGTAGGAGGGGGATTGCAACAGTGTCAAACGCTTTCGCAAGATCGAGAAACACTCCTATACATTTTTCGTTATTATCTAAATAAGCAGCTACAAGGTTGGTTAATAAGGTGACTGCGTCTTCTGTAGATTTACCATTTCTAAATCCAAACTGCTTATCCGATATTAGCTTTTGGGTTTCAAGGTAAGAGATAAGGCGTTTATTCACAATCCTTTCTAGTATTTTAGAAAAAATTGCCAAGAGAGAAATGGGTCTGTAGTTTGCAGGGTCTTGCTTCGATCCGTTCTTATGTATCGGGGTGATTTGGGCTTCCTTCCATTTGTTTGGAAATACTCCTGTGCTTAGACTAAGATTAATAATATGGGTCAGGGGGATAGTAATTTCGTTTCTTATCTCTTTAATTAGTTTTGGTGTTATACCGTCTATACCCGGAGCGCTATCAATTTTTAAATTCAAAATCATTTTATTAATCTCAATAACATCTGTTGGTTGCATGAAAAAACTTATTCCAACAGGTTCGCCTAGTTTCAGTTTTGATATAAGTGATTCTTGAGATTCATTATTTTCGGAGAGAATTTTATTGGCTAGATTTTTACCAACGGAAGAAAAGTACACATTACAGCTGTCTACAGAATCTTGTGCAGTTGATTTATATTTAAGTAGATCTGTATTATTACTTCTATTATTAGAATATTCACTGATGTTTTTAATAGTTTTCCATAGTTCTTTGGTATTTTTTGCATTCTCTTCTAACTTATGACTCTCGTATGCATTTTTTAGTTTATGTACCAGATTTGTAAAAAAGTTTCTGTATCGTGTATAAACAAGTTTTTTGGTTTGATCTTTAGGGTATTTCCTGGTTAGTAAATGGAGTTTGTCTCTATGGTTCATACATCTAATGAGACCAGGTGTGATCCATGGTTTCAATATGTGTTTAGAACGGCTAATTTTCTTTTTTACGGTGTTTTCTACTATTGCATTTGTTAGTAATGTGTTAAATTCATTTACTGCAGTGTTTACATCTAGCTCAAGTGTAACTTTAGTCCAGTCGGCATTTTTGAGTTTTTCTGCAACTGCAAGAGAGTTCGTAATACTGATGGTGTGATGATGAGCTTTCGCACCAGTTGGAACGATCGCACTATAACCCAACATTACCATACGGTGATCAGTGATATCAATATCGCAGACAAGACCAATAGCGGATTGAGATCTTGACTTCAGAAAAATATGATCTAAACAAGAGTTCATTCTGGTAGGTTTAGAAATTACCGATTTAAACCCATGCTCGTACATAAGGCACATATATTCCGAAGTTGAGTTGTCCGATGTCGATAAAAGATTTATATTAATATCACCCGCTAATATAATGGTTGGGTACCTGTTAATAGAATTGAGAATGGAGTCAAGGGAACATATGAAGTTGTCCACTTGCTTGAATGATGGGGATCGGTAGACGGCTATTAGGGATATGCTGTTAGAGAGTTCAATCAGTAGGGACTCCGCGTCTAGAAGATTTGGCTCAGAGACAGTTGCATTCCAACAGTCTCTTACGTATGTTACAACTCCTCCACATTGGTTCAGGTTATTCGCTGTGCAGTATGATGTATAGCCCTGGATTTGCCCAATAACTGGCTCATTTGCTAGCCAACACTCCGTGAGTATAATAACATCATATACGACGTTTAAACGTTTAAGCGCTATGCAAAAAGCATCAAAATTGTGCTGTATACTGCGGATATTAAAGTTTAAGATCTTAAAATTATAAGTCTTTAAGGCATTTTTACACTGCTCGACTCTATTGTATTCCTGACACTCCAAATCTATACTTTCATCAATCTCATCAGATAAAAAGTTAGTCATAAAAACCAAAGTATATAATAATTATAAGATTGTTGATAAATATCACAGGAATGTTTGGTGTCAGAAACACTGTAGGTTACGGTAACGAATGTACATAATGACATAATATTCAGCTTGTAAGTTATACCATGCAAATATACGTAACAATAATAAATGCTTGCTAGAATGACGTCACAGTAACGTTTTGTTATAGTTTTAACTTGATTTTTTATGTATATAATTTTATTAAAGGAGTAGGAGTTTTTGAACTGTACGTATGTATATGTTATGTATGAATGTGTATGTTTGTGATGAGAAGTGTGTATGCTAGTATTTGTTGTTAAGTATGTGTGAATAATTATGTTGTGTAGGTATAGTAAATTAAGTGAAAGATTTGTATGTAACCGTCTTAAATGCAACGGAGGTAAGGTATTAATGAATATTTTATAAAGGTCAAAATATGTTCTTTTAGTTCCAACAAGTAAAATAATGAAATATGACAGTGATAATATACTAAACCACAGAAATGTCCAGAGTTTCGGAAGGTCCAACTTTATCATCAAGGTCACTCGGTGTCCGGATCGGGATAGATGACTGTTTTTCGGCTTTTCGCACGTATATTGTGCCATTGCGTATCCAACAGTAACGAAACTTGTACATCTCTGCACGCTTGCGCGCATCACGAAATAACTCGCGGTTGCTTTTCGTCAGTCGTTCATTTATATATATTTTAAAAGAGGTACCCTTGATAATATCATCTGATGTAAGAGGGCGTCTTTCTTTACTAGCTTTTAAAATGTCTGTTCGTTTGGCACGTCGCGTAAGCCTCAAAACTATAGACCTTGGTTTTTCCAGTAAGTTAGCACGTCGCGGGCCTGCTCGGTATACCTCATCAATATCAGTTTCACATAATTGTACACCGATTTTCGTCATGGTTAACATTGAGATGTGGAAAAGATTTTCATTATTTGCTTCCGGGATTCCTACTATTTCAAGCTCAGATTTCATGCTGTCTTGTTCTGAAAGACTTAGTTTTTTCTGCAGTTGTAGTACGGTGTCTTTTAACAAAAGGATTTCCTGGTCTTTAGCACAGATTTTTCTGTCAAACTCATCTAACTTTTGGTTAAGAGCTTCAGAAACGTTAGATAACTTTGAGCCGATATCCTTATTTTGCTGTTTGAGGTCACTTACTTCCTGTCTTAGTAATCGTATTTCGGACAAGAGGAGACATGCATCTGATTTAGCGGGTTCTTGTTGCGGAGCTTTGACGCGACTACCGCGCTTCATGTTCACATTTTCGTCAGCAGTATGTGTTATAATTTCGTGGTTAGTAACACCTACCGAGGAGCGCGAGTTGTCGCGTTTGGGTTGGGAACACAAGCACGTTGGGCAACTCCAAAGCGTTTTGTTTTGTGTAGAGAATTTTTCATAAGTTGCTAGTGTTATGTTTAGGCAGCCAAGATCGTAATACTTCTTACAGATTGAACATTCCATATACTTGGTGGAACAAATTTCCTTTTCACAACCACTGCAGAACATTGACATTTTTAATCTTATAAAATCTGCGGCTTAAAATATTGTAAACAAAGTGATTTAGTATGTATGCACTAAAAATGCGACACAGGTGGCAGATCTCGCAGGTGCACGGTGTGGGTGGTGGGGGTCGCGGGGTGAAGTTTACTTAACAGCGAAAAAGTACTTAATTTTAACATAAATTAATATTAGATATAAATTGAATAGAAACCAATCATTAATTAACTGTAATGTCATGTCGATTAAAAGTCTTAGTGATGTAAGTATCGTTCTCCAAAATTGATAAACAGTTTAAAGATTGTACTGTAACCTGTCATAATAGGTACTCAGAAACATAACATACATACGCCTGGGTTACGCAGAAGCGTATTAATTCACCCACAGTTTGCATTTTGCACATTTTTGGGTCCCATGTAATAATAATAGGGGTAGAGCTTATTGCCATTAAATCGGGTACAAATTCAAAACTCCGAGCTGCTACTGAGAATTTCATAGAAAAACCCGATAACACTGCCAACCTGGAAATCGAACCCAACACATCTAGCTTAGCAGTCGCATTTTATAAAAAAAACAGCGGGTCTAGACACACTTTCTTAGCGTATGTTTCCAAAAGTGAGCCGGGCACTCTCACATCGTGTGCAATTATTGGCGACTGTACACTGACACTCGATCACTCCGCTTCTGTTATTGACTGTGCGTTGGAATTCGCGACTGTAAATAATGGATTAATGCTAATAAATGGAAAGTTGCCGGTGCGTTCAATGTTATGGAGTGATACCTATTTTATTTATGGATTTTGGATAATTACAGATGCGTTTTTATAGCATAGGCCCATTTGTACCATACATAAGAAATGTAAAAGAAAAAATACTTCAAGAGAAATATGATCTGGGGCCGTATTATAACGTGTTAACACCATCATTTTTACGTTGTGAGAAAGAGATGCCGCTCTACATATTAAATAGCCTCATCTCTTTCTTACAACCTAAAAATAATGGCGTTAATACGTCATAGTCCGGCCCCTGATCTTCAGCACCAACGTCAACGATATAATAATATTTGTCCAAAATTAATATGTAGGTATGGATAATGGATATGGAAGTATGGATCAGATAAAAAGAAAACATCAAAATTGGTTCACAATTAGCGACGACTGTCAGATAAGCAAAGATATCGCACACAGAAACAATACAGTTGAAATGAGAAGCTCCTCTATTTTTTTTTCAACTAGGTTTATTCCTAGATGTCATGTTTTAACAGGACTTTTGTCATCAGGATCGCGGCGGCTGGTCACAGTGGAGCGAATGGTCGCTTTGTTCGCGGACGTGTGACGGGGGCGTGTCGCGACAGCTGCGGACGTGCTCGTCCCCCGCCGGCTGCAGGGGCGAGCCTGTCCGGTACAAGATCTGCAATATGCAGGTGAGGGGTTAACTGTGATTTTTTTTTAAGTTGGGCGTCTAGGGTAAATCTCGTGTCTGTAAAAACTGTCGAGTGTTTCAGAAAAACATCATAAGCCGGATATTAAACCTTGGAGTTTATAGCGCTTCTAGCGACCATCTAAGGCACTAAGTTTTTTGTACAAAGTGTTTGACAGACGCTAACTAAACTCGTTTTTAGGCTATATGTGAGCAGAAAATAATATCGATAAGTATATCAAAATACTTATCGACATTTTCTTAAAAAATATCGATACATAATTATCTATATACCTATATAAAAGAAGAACCTGACTGACTGACCTATTGACTGACTGACGTATCACCGCACTAAACCGAAACTACAGAGTTAAATCCCTAAAAGTTTGCATGTTGGTGTCTTTTAAACTGTAGATTAGCACTAAGAAAGGATTTTTGGAAATTCAATCCCTAAGGTGGTGAAAGTTTGTAAAAAAGACCGCACACATAACCACACCTAAACATATTTAATTAACGATGACATCGTCTAGATTATGTACAGCTGTCATTCGCTGTTGACATTTTGACCATGATTTTCTTCTTTATAAATTAGACTTAGGTAATACATTTTATGATATGAAACCTTCATGATGTAATACAGTGGGCACAGTATATTTTAGAAACGAAAATTACCGATGCTGCGCACGGGAACTTTAGTCGTTGACATTTTTTTTCCATGGTATATCGATGTCCGATATTCAATTTGGAGAATCAAATTCATATCACATTCAATGTTTGTTCTTGCATTTCCAAATATTGTGTCGCTAAGCAATAGTCTGCTAACATTATTGTGTTCAGTTTGAATGAAATTGCTAGATAAATGAGTCTCTCTACCTAACTCTCCTTCTTTTCTAAGTGTGAAATAAAATAACTATTTTTTTTTATTCGTGATAGGCTTACACTTGACCGCTAGTTCGTTATTTACGGATTTTATCGCGATAGTCATATTGTATTTGTATTTAATTCCCGACGTTTCGGATCCTTTACAGCATCCATGGTCACGGGTAGACCGAGGTATTGGACGTCTTAATATTCCCGTAAGTGAATGAGTTGAAGAAACAAGTTTTTCAGACTGCTATAGAAAATTTATTCTCCGCTTGCGAAATCTTGACTGGAGTACTTACTTACTTCAAAGTTTTTTTTTTTATATATTACTGACTAACAAGATATAAACAACATTACTTGATACTCGCAATCAAAGCGTCGTCGCAGCGGAGTCTTGATAATTGCGTACACTGGCGGACAAAATAAATAGGGCGTTAACTTAATGAAACTGTTTAGCTCGCTGTTCCGTTCGTTGTGGTGCAGTCAAATGATTAGTGACAATGTGCACCCGATTTAATGGTTTTGTGTGTAGTTTACAGCCTTTTCAATTTGAAACTAGAAATATTGTTGTAATTAATTTGATGACTTCAGAATATATTGATGTAAATGATGGATTTAGTAGTTTCAAAATGAGTAATGTTCTTTTATGTTTCGTATAAAAAACTAAAAACCCTCTTGTCTGTCTGTTACAAACGTGTTACTCAACGACTACATTCAAACTTAGAAGATTAATAGGGAGGCGCAACAGTACAACTGTAGCATCATACAAAACATTGTAGTTAAATGTTAATTTAAAATATATAAAAAAAAATATATTTTAAATAAAGCACTGTAAGCAATAAGTATAGGCCTTTCGTAATGCGTAGACTGATAAATAATTGTTATTAATAGCAGTTAAAAACACAACTATACTTTGTAACGGTAACATAAATCAACAAAAAAAGATCTATTGTCGAATAACCTAAAAATAAACTTTTGAAGCTAGAATAAAATATTCCTACTGTAGCTAGGAACAAAGAAAAGATTACGAACATGACCGGCGTTTTAAATAAATCAGGCTACCTCACACTCGTACAAAAGTTAGTAAAACAATTGTGTGCACAACATATTGTCCCCCAGTGTACAATACAGGCGATACATGTCGGGACCGAGTACTTTTATTTAATAAATGCACGATACACACACACACGAACAAGTGTTATTTATACCTATCCGTACTGTAAAGTGTCCTGAGAGACATTATATACTATCACGCTATATTTTCAGAAAGATAAGGCAGAGTCTAGTAAGGTTAAACATTTTAATACCTCTGAAAGAGAAAAATATAGTTTTAGTAGGTTTTTTATTGTAATTGATATGAATATTAAAATAAGTTGGTGCATGGTGGCGTATGTAATGTTATATTTTTATTAATTTAATGTATTTTTTAGCATTATTATAAAAAAATATTAGCATTCTGCACTTCTCCTCTATATAAACTTAAACTATGTACAATCTCACAGTCCTTTATGCGAGCAGTATGCTTAGAAAGGGGTACAAAGTTTTCTCTTCACGTATTAATATAATGGTGTATGTAATTTGTTTGTAATGTGACAAAACGGCAAAGGAAAACATCGTAAGGAAACATGCTCGCCTTAGATATGAGATGAGATTTTTCAAAGGCGTGTGAAGTCTGCCAACCCACAGTAGCTAGCGTGGTAGGCTATAGTCATAACCTAATCGCTCTCACTCTGAGAGGAGACACGTGTCCAGCAGTGGGACATTATATGATCTCTTGATGCCCGCAATTATTTATTTATTTATATATTTAGGTTCGCTAACAGTTGTTACATGAATCTTGGAAATTTAACATACATATATAGTTTTATATTATATGCACAACTAATTATAAGCAAACACTTAAAGTTTGCTATAATTCGAACTACGAGGAAAAGTTAAAACTAACTAGCGATCGCTTCATCTACGCTCCAATTTCAACTCACAAACTGAACGTAATTTTCAATTAAAAACTCCATCAATTTATTTGAACTGCATAACAGCCCTAACACAATTCGAAACTATTTGAAACAAATCTACAACAATATTGAAACAGTAAACGCATCAGAATATCGATAGTTTAAAGTTAAAACGACGTAAGTGGCAATATAGTGCTGACTTTTAAGCCCTTTAGAAATTAATAGTTAAGTTTTTGGGCGATAGAAATCTGTTGCTGAAATCGTTTGGGTTGGTATCACCGCATTATTAAATGCTAAGCAATAATAAAATAAAATAGCGGCGGTAGCCTAATGGCTAGGGCGTCGGACTTGCGATCATGTGGTTGCCGGTTCGAAACCCACCAATTGCTTTACCGACGTGAACCCAGTCGTAACACAAGCATTTAGCTTAGCACGAGGGGGTTAACAAGAATACTAGTAATGTGCGACCCACATTGCTAGTAAGATTTAAAAAAAAAAATTGCTAACAAATACAAAAAAAAAACAAATATTATGTTCTCACATTATCTGTACGAAGTAACCACATAAAATAATCACAGTGATTCGATTCTCACGTTGTTGAAGTTGGTTGAGCATCACAACGGAAGAACTTCGTACAAGATCACTAAACTCGTTCCAAGTCTCGTTGTTTTGTACGAGTTTGGTGTTGTTTCGTGTATTAGCTTATTTCGTTTCTACAACACAGATAAATTTATACTTGGCATTTGAAATGTATAAGCATACATTCACGGTACGCGGCCCTTTTTCTCTCAAAATGTTTGTGTAATTCTCATTTAACGGGGAATCTTCATTGTAATAAGATGACATAAGCATTCGGGTTGCCTGATGGTAAGCGGTAACCGCAGCCTATACAAGCCTAAACATAATATCATTAAGTTAAAAAAAAACCCGCATCATCAAGTCACTTTCTTGCAATATAATTGAAGTAACAGGATACAACATTTTAAATCGATCAGACCTGTGGAAGTTGCTCACATCCCTTCATTAAAGGGCTGAAAATCAAACGGCTGGCCAGATTTTCTTAAATCATAGCTAAGAACACTCTCGATAAAGTCACCTTTCAAACAAAAAACTGAATCAAAATCGGTCCATTCGTTTATAACATCGCTCTTTTAGCATCGGGGATTAAAAACGAAGTCCAAAAGCCTCGAAGGATTAGGCAAATGTGCACTGCTGTATATTCCCAGTTCACAGGTATATTTAGTTCAGGGATAATAAGGTCTTCCCCGTAGATATAATCTTGGTATCTTTAAATCACTAGTGAATTGGTTTCTTCTAGGCAAATGCGCTCCATCGTAACTCGCAGTGTCACATGACATCAGGCGAACTGGTGGTCAAGCGTAAGCCTATCAAGAATAAAAGAAAATAAAAATAGCTACTGAGAATTTCATGGAAAGCAATAACACTTTTCTAGACTTGGGAATTGAACTCTTCGACGTAGCAATCGCGCCTAAGACCACTATACCAATGATACAATACAATTTTTTTTTTTTTGAACGAAGTTCCTTATCGCGCGTTGTGAAAGGGGGCTAGACGGAAAAAATTCTTACGAAAAGTTGTAAGAATTTTTTCCGTCTAGCGGAACGTGTTCGCGTGTTTCCTTTCGCGCATTTGTGCGCATGTTTCTCTGTCTGTCTCTCTCTCTCTCTCTTATAGAAAGCAAGCCAGATATTTTTATTTATTAATTTTTTTTTAAATTTTTTAACTTCGTTCCATCCGGGTGTCCCTTGACACCTCTCAAGTCTTTTTTTATTTGAAAGCGGTAACCTAATGTCTAGGGCGTCGGACTTCCAATCATGTGATTGCCGGTTTGAAACTCACCCATTGCACTACCGACGTGGAACCACTCGTAACACAAGCATTTAGCTTAGCACGAGGGGTTAACAAGAATACTAGTAATGTGCGACCCACATTGCTAGTAAGTAAGCTTTAAAAAAATATCTCCAAAAGGTTTGCAATAGGATTGCCATGTAGACAAAGTTGGACAAAAGCTAGTTCTGAATAATATTAAGTAAGTCCCCTTTTAACGAAATTATGGCCATCAAAACCTCGTTAGCACAACTGCTTATTACAAATGGGTAGACAAAGAGACAGTAGACATTGTCATGCTAATCTAGTACCTAATAACATGATAATAGAGTGTATCAGTCAGATAACTCTATTCAGTAAAGAATAACTGCTTTGCTAGACTAGTGGTCAGAAGTATGACCTGCGAAGTAGGTTATATGGGTTCGGTTCCCAAAATCGGATGTTATGAGTACTTTTTATATAAAATTCTCAGTATTGACGCGGAGTTTGAATTTATGCTATAGCGCCATCTATCGTGCTGCATAGGAACTTGATGTCTAAAATTCTGAATCGCGCAAGTGACATTCGCCACCCAATTTGATTTTGCAAAAGCTCTACTCAATCCATACCCGTAAATTTTTCGTAGTCTGGTTTTAGTTTTTTAACTTTAATTTTATTTTCATCAATTTATTAGTGAGATTAGTTTAATGTAATTAATTTTTATAAATAATATTTTGGCATATACAGATACTATCTTTTTGTGATTTTTTATGCATTTTCCATGCCAAGATTATAAAGCTATTTCAGTGACGTCTTCTGGTTAGATACACGAGACGCTATTACCTCTAAGCCACCGCGAGTCCCACCCGCCAGATGAAATCTAACCAGAAGGCTCAGGTTCGAATCCTGCCCGTGGTCGAATTCTTCCTTCACTAAAATCTCTACATTTAAAATGCTTTGTCCTGAAAGACTGACTGACGGATCAACGCACAACCTAAACCGCGGAACGTACACACCTGAAACTTGGAGGTTGTGTTCTTTGTATGACGTAGGCATTTTGTGACTTTTATTATCGTGGGAGAGCCATGCTTCGGCACGAATGGGCCGGCTCGACCGGAGTGATTCCACGGCCTCACAGAAAACCTTCGTGAAACAACGCTTACGTTGTGTTTCGCCGAGTGAGTGAGGTTACCGGAGGACGCACTTGTGACTCCTATGGTGTTGCGGGTGTCCATGGGCGGCGGTAATCGGTTACCATCAGGAGATTCGTCCGCTCGTTTGCCCGCATATCCCATAAAAAAGGACAGTTTCTTCTTTCTAAAATTGCATATTGAACAATCCAGGTTTTATTTATCCCAAACCTATTTTAATGACTCCACGTTTGGTGTAGCAAGCCGCGTGCCGTGGCTTCGATTCCGGTATAAATATGGGTGTGACCGGGTAATTCGATTTAATATTTATTTCGATTCTGGTTGCACACTGTGTCTGTTAATGTTATGTTTATGAAGACATATAATTTGTTCCTTATTGCAAGAACTGCCTTTTTAAAACAAACAAAAATGAAAGTGTAAACCTTACTATTGATATTTATGTACATTTTTATGCTTTTTTGGATAACGATCACACCGTTGTTGTATGCAAGCTCAGAACAAAAACAGTCATCAACTTTTATGTATCACATAAATTTTAATACAAGCGACATCCCATTTGGTAATATAAATTTACAGAGAACTGCCTATCTATTATAGTGGCAGCTCGGAGTTCAATTTTGTGGTCGATTAATGGCAATAGACTCGTCCTATATTACATGGACCAAAAAATACTGGGAATCTGTGGGTGTAGTTCAGTACGCATCTGCCTGACCTTTCTGGAAGATACAGGAGTGATAGTATGTTATGGTTATGTATTTATTTGATAAAATATAAAAAACCCTTTTGTTCCAATTGTTGGCAAAATAAGTGTGAAATCCCTCCGAATTTCTTTCTTTCCCGGTCTTCTCAATTTGACATGTTTAAACTTTACCTTATTAGACAATAGCAGTGTGATAGCCTAGTGGTATGACCGTTGGACTGCCAAGTCAAAGGTCTCGAGTTCGAACCCATAGCACGCACCTCTGACTTTTCGAAGTCATGTGCGTATTAAATAGTTAATTATCACGCGCTTAAAAAGTGGAAAACATAGTGAGGAAACCTGCATGCCTGAGCGATTTTCTCGATGGCGTGTGAAGTCTGCCAACCCGCACTAGGCCAGCGTGGTGGACTATAGCCTAAACGGGTCCCCTCTCATTCTGAGAGGAGACCCGTGCCCAGCAGTGGGATAGTATAATGGGTTGATTATGTTATGTATTAGACAATTAAATTTTTGTTTGATGGAGTATACACCCGTGCAAGATCCGAGCTGGTCCTATTTTTTTCTATTTTGCTTTTATTCAGTTTTCTTTTAAAAAGTTGTATACGTCCCCATTGTTCCAATAGACTAACTAAATCCTAATTTTCAATCTAAAGTTATCATCCAAACCAATATAAATACATACATTAAATTAGAACAAACTCTATTCGCCTAACAAGATAAGATGTACAACAAAAGTTGGATATAAACTGAGACATACAAAAAATATCTCAAAAAGAACGTGGAAAATCAACCAATCCGATTTAAAAACGGCGAGAGTCAATAAAACCGGAGCGAGCAACTTATTATCTTTCTATACGCGTCCCAAGCTCCCTTCGAAAGAACAGCCGATTAAGTTCGTGAGTGGTTCGGACTACAATATCCTTTTCAGTGAATGCAAATTACACTGCGGTGTGAGTGGCAGCCCCTTCAATGGAATTTTAGGCTTTTAAAGCTATTCGAGTTTTTTGAGTAATTGTGGTTTGAAATATGGCGTAGGTAAGTATATCGAAGAAGAAAAACGGATAAGGGGGGTGAGAAAGTATAAGGGGTGAAAAAGCTAAGGGACACATTTCGTATCGACACAAGCATGAGTATTGTAAAACAAAAATCTAGAAGAGTCAACTAAAGCTTAGCACATAGCTCAAATGGTCGATGGGACAAGAATGTTTTCGAATGGAGACCACGTTCCAGAAAACAGCCTCCAATTTTTATATATTTCGTCACTATCTATAGGAATCCTAGTGTTTTTCTTAAAAACAAAAAGGCTATTTCGCTGTGTATATTCGGAGAGCGAGGCATTACCTTTGATGTTTGGTATAAGCTTGTTCCTTGGCTTTGTAATAGGAATGTGACCTATCTGGCCGGTATGTCCGAAATATCCGACTTTAATTTTAACTTTAATTGTAATATGGAGTATTGAGAAACACCCTACAAAGTAGGAAGGTTCAGAAACCGTCAATGATTTTGGTTAAAAATTTATACCATCGAGCATGATTGTATTCTTTGAAAGGTTCGTAGAGATGTACTAATGTACACACACAATTCGTCAATACATATGTTCCATGTAGGTATTACGTGGCTAGCCTATAATCATTAACCGGGCACAAATCCAAACTCTGAGCTGTTACTGAGGATTCCATAAAAAAACCCAATACCACTGCTCGACCTAGGGACCGTCGCGCTTAGAACCAATAGACTAATGAGGCAGTTGAACAGAGTAATTGAATAAAAGAGAACAAGGATAATGATTGTGTGTGTTATGTTATGTTGTTTCCCAACTGTGTGAGATGGTTGATTTTTGGTGTAGTCACAAGTAAACCTAGAGCCTTTGAAGCAACACCGAGACTGCTAACTGATGGGTATATATAAAACAGGCTATACACTAAGCTGTTAGATTTTACGAAATCTGTGGAAACTCCTTAGCGAATCTCTGTGTTTTGAAGACCATGCCCGCACTAGAATAAAGTCTTATGTCGCGGTGGACTTTACAAACATACCAATAACGGACACAGAGTACTTCCAGACTGGAAACAAATATTTACGTCTATTGGAAATCGAACCCACGACACGCAGAGTAACAATAGGGGCGAGGTGTCAACCAAACCACCTTAATTGTTACTACTACTACTGCAGTGAAATCGTAAAATATTTACACTTTATAAATAACCTACACGTCCAATTTTAGGCTATATAGCTTTTGATATTTCGTGATTAATTTAGTGAGTAGTATTTCGCATTCATGGTAAAAGATTCAAAGTTTATTCATGGGCATCCTGAAATGAAAAAATAATTTGTTCAATGAAATAAATTATTAAAATTCATATTTGAGAGATATTACCGTTGGTCAGTGTATGCATGAATTTTTTTTATCGATAATAACAAAATAACTGATATTAAACGGAATGAAAGTAATAAACACTTTGATTTTATATTTCTGTTTCATTTAAGTCAGATAGGTACTCAATGTCAAATTATAATAAACCAAAGAGAATAAAATATTATTGTCATTGGTTTATTACAATTTGATTTAACTGTACCACAAATTATGAAGTTTCAAACTTTACATTTTAAAAATATCCGAGGTTATCCGAAAATATCCCAACGTTGTCCCCGTCGTATATCGGTTCACCGCCTTTGAAGTCCGCTAATATACGTCTTTGAGATTTTCCTTCGCCGTAACAAACGAAACGTATTTCTTTCAGTAACCTAATATCTATGTAATAACTACATAAGATTTTTTATTTTTCTTACTCAACTAGGTTTTATGGGGGCCTTCATTTTACGTACTGTGTGAGATGAGTACTTTAGGTATTATAATTATTATAATAACTAGCTTCTGCCGGCGACTTGGCCTGCGTGGACACCAGGATTGGGTCAGACCTGGATAAAAAGTAGCCTATGTGTTATTCCAGGCTATACTCGTAGTATCAGCTGTTAACAGTCTCCTTAGACGCAATCATTAATACACATTAAAAAAATTCACTGTGTAACTTGCTTTTAAATAAAGTTATTTTAATAAAGGAAAAATTCAATCGCGGGCAGGATTCGAACCTGCGTCTCGTCGAGCGTCTGGTGGTTGGAT
Source organism: Acronicta aceris (assembly GCA_910591435.1). Classification (NCBI taxonomy): domain Eukaryota; kingdom Metazoa; phylum Arthropoda; class Insecta; order Lepidoptera; family Noctuidae; genus Acronicta; species Acronicta aceris. The sequence continues at coordinate 1,241,306 of OU342781.1, read as the reverse complement.
ACACCAGACGCTCTGACCTCTAAGCCACCGCGAACCCCACCCGCCTGATTGAAATTTTGCCTTCACATTCTGAAGCAGTGATAGCCTAGTGGTATGACCGTTGGACTGCCAAAGTCAAAGGTCTCGAGTTCGAACCCAAGGCACGCACCTCTGACTTTTCGAAGTCATGTGCGTATTAAATAGTTAATTATCCCGCGCTTAAACGGTGAAGGAAAACATCGTGAGGAAACCTGCATGCCTGAGAGATTTTCTAGATGGCGTGTGAAGTCTGCCAACCCGCACTAGGCCAGCGTGTTGGAGCCTAATCCCTCTCATTCTGAGAGGAGACTCGTGCCCAGCAGTAGGACAGTATAATGGGTTGATTATGTTATTCTGAATTTACGTCATAAGGTGACGTAAATTTGAACGTAATCTTAGCATGGAAAATGCAAAAAAAAAAACACAAAAAGATTGCTTTTAAATAGTTACGCTACGGTAGACATAATTCTTCGGACAATATTACATACCATCACACCTGTATTCCCCAAAGAATTAGCCTAATCAACACCTACACAGTTCACCGGTATGTTTAGGTAATATGAAGTCATTTATCTATTATCATTACCCGAGCACAAATCAAAAGAGTTGCTACTAAAAATTTCATAGAAAAACCCAATAACATTTTACTCGACCTCCATTTTATTCAATCGACAACAAGACCTTTGCAAGCAGTCGCTCTTAAGACCACTAGACTAATGAAGCAGATAAATAGGTACTCAGATTTAATAGACAGTTATTTAATAGTTCTAATGACAATAAGAGTTCTTTTCTTTGCAGCCCTGTCGCGGGAATATCTCCCTTCTAGAAGAGGATATTTGGCGCGAGCAGCAGTGTAGCGCGCACGACGACACACCGTACGGAGGAGAGCTGTTCCACTGGCGTGCTCACCGCGATGATGCTGAGCCTTGCGCGCTAACGTGCCGGGGCATGCCACAACATTCGGGACAAAGCCCTGAGCCGGTTCGTATGAGTATTTTTAACTTATTCGTGGCATAGACAGTGGATAAGTTCCCGAGTGGAGACCGCGTCCAGGCAAGCGTAGTGTAAGATGCCTGAAGGAGCCAATAACTGAATGAGGAAAGTAGAAGATCAGATTCTGTGGCGTTCACTAGGAGAGGCCTAGGTACGTCTAGCAGTGGACAAATATAGGCTTATGATGTAGACACGGCTGCCAAATTATAGTGAACTTGTGGTGAGGGTTCGGATAATCCTTTACTGGAAAGCACGAGAGATTCTTTTTAACCCTTATTAATTTAGGTCCTAAATTAATAACCTTAATCGTACCCTTAAACAACGCTAATCCCCCGATAATTACAATTTTATTTACTTCAAGTATATACTTAGATACTTGAATACACTTAAGACTCACATCATATAAAAATACGTTGCTCAAATAGCCTGATATTCGGTGCCCAATTGTATAATATGGACCTATTACTTGAGAAGCTTATTTTCACGTCGACATCCAATGGAGAAAAGATGAATAGATCATCTATATATTTTTTGACATTATTTTTATATTGTATCAAATTTTTAGGCAAGGAACATAAAATCCATTCGTCGCAGACAATCAAATGCATCATTTTATGCTATGCATGTTGTATGTCTATGCAAATTTAAATTGCAAATCTCTTTGTGAATAAATATTTTACCCGAATTTGGTAAAACCCGCAACCTTATTCTATCCCTGAACAGTCATATCATGTCAGCCATGTATTTTAAGGAAACATTCTGTGAATAGAACTAAATCGTGGCTCAAGTCTTCTCCTCAAGAGCCTGCAAGTTTAATACATAATTCAGCACTGGATGCGACTTTAAAACACCAGACTAGCTAGAAAGTCCAAAAATAAAGTTACATTACCGTCGCCAGCGTTGGACGAAATTGTAACTAAATTTAAGGGCTATCTCAGTATTCAGAGCGAAGCTGAATTTAACACAATTTTGAAAGCAGGCATTTCATGGTGTTTATTCACGACGTTTCCATGGAATTTCTACTTAGTCCTAGGTACAATTGCTACGCTAGAGGTCCTGGGGCCGATTTCCATGTCGAGCAATGTGTTACCGGGTTTTTCTATAACATTCTCAGTAGCAGCTCGGAATTTGGATTTGTGCCCGGTTAATGGCAATAGACTCGTTACGTGGGACTACTAAACATATCGGCGAACTGTGGGCGTACATTTATACCTACACCTCTGCCTACCCTTTCGGGGTATACAGATGTGATAGTATTTTATGTTATTGTTTAACAAATTCTCCAATATCACATTTTAAGACTGACTTCTACTTTTGTTGGCAGACCGTCTCGTTGGATGACGAAGATCGAGTGGTGGTGGCTGTGCTAGCTGCCAGGGTTTCTGATGGCACCAGGTGTCGGCCTGGCAGCCTAGATATGTGCATCGATGGTAGATGCCAGGTAAGTAAAAGAAAATTTCTTTATTTTATGTTGAGATATAGAGAGAGTTGAGATAGTTTATTTATTTTCTTAAAATGACTTCGCGTTCTCAAATGGTCGCTCGACTTCGGTCAAACTTGGACATTAACCTGCAATATCCACACATCCTACTATCGCAAGACTGTACCAGTGAATATTGTAACACCATTTATTTATTTTAAAAGAGGTCCGTGGATTCTTTTCCATAGGATTAACTTTTTGGAACCGTGCAACTAGAATGTTGCACGGTTCAAGCTATGCTTTTGATAATTGTTTCCTTTTTTTATTTCAAAGCTTATTTGAAACTAGCTTTTGCCAGCGACTTCGTCCGTGTGGAATAGTTACTTTGTTCCCTAGTTCTTCGCCCGCGGTTTCACCTGCGTTGCCCCGTTCCCAAGGGTTGTAGGAAGTAGTAGAAGAAATAAGGAGGAACGGGGTTCCTAAGGGTTGTAGCGTGATGTTTTATAGCTTGAAACCTTTCTCGAATCACTCATTTTCCCAACATTTCCCTTCACTGCTCTGCTCCTATTGATCGTAGCGTGATGAAAAGTATACTATAACCTGCCCAGGAGTATGAAGAACAATTGTACCAAGGTTCATTGAAATCCGTCGAGTGGTTTTTGTTTATATAACGAACATACAGACAGACAGACAGACAGACAGACAGACAAAAATTTTACTGATTGCATTTTTGGCGTCAGTATCGATCACTAATCACCCGCTGATAGTTATTTTGGAAATATATTTCATGTACAGAATTGACCTCTCTACAGATTTATTATAAGTATAGATAAAAAAAATTGATCTTGAACATGAGATGTGAGGATGACTAGTTTATTTATCTAGTGGTCAGAAGTACTGCTAGTAAGTATGAGCTCCTAGATTAATTTCTTAGGTCAAGCAAAATGTTGTGGGGCTTTTCTCAGTAGTAGCTCGGGAAGAGAGACCTAAAACACATCAGAAAATAGTGGATGTTCTTCAGCATAAATCTGATTAACTTTTCGGGGAAAGGGAGGACAAGGACATTTTTTTATTCTTGATAAGCTCACGCTTGACCGCCAGTTTGCCTCATGTTAAGAGACACTGCGATCTACGAAGGACCGCGCTTGCCTAAAAGAAACCGATTCACTCGTGATTTAAAGTCACCCATATTATATCCATGTTCTTTCTCTTCTTCTTTTGCACCACATTGAGGGAGATAAAAAATACTATTGTTATTTTAATGTCAAACTTTATTCATGTATGTAACGGACCTATAGTTACACTTTGGTATTTATTGATGCTGGTTACCTAATATTTATCTAAGTACTTACAAAAATAAATATCATTTATTACACCTATACATAAATACTCCTTAGGTATATTTTTTATATTGCTCTTACAGAGTACCTATTTATCCTTTTTTCTATGAGTACAACAAACTTTTGACTTTGACTTTGAACCCACGACCGACTTACACGATCAATACAACCTCATTTACAGTACTTATACATTTCACAATGAACCTAAATCACACATCACAAAAGCTTACAACAAAGCTTTGCAAATGGCTATTATCTTGAAATTCAGTGTTCGTTAGCTAAATACGAATTAGGGGTTGAAAACCGATGGTTGGTGAAAGGCTGTCAACAGCGGTTTGATACGGGATGAGTGGGGAACATTTAACCAGAATGTTGGCGAAACCTGGCCGATTCAGATTGAACATTAATGACACTGCTGTTCATTTTGTTCACAAACTAAATTAATTTAATCTCAGTCTATTTGTTTTGAATCCGTGTTTGAGAACTGAAATATGTTTTCTAGTCAAAAATCTTGTAATGTGTAAAACCAAGTAGTTAAATCTTAATACATCTAGGTATACATAGGAGATATTTAAGAAAACATTAACACCACATACATAGCTAGTAAGCATTTTTAAAAATAAAATATTGAGACACGTGTACGTACATCATGCAAAAAGTATTGCACGAAATTGGATGTATTTTTGAAACACATTTCCATTCTACTTTCTATTTTAACTTAGGTACAATTTCTCCTACACAATCAGTATTTTTCAGCCTACCTACAATACCTTAGTAATAATATTCCAGATTCATATTAGTCAGTAATATGTGGTTACCTTGACAACGCTGCGTACATATTAATATTTCAAGAAAATTACACGTATGTTAACCCCAGTGTACATAGTACAGTATATTACAGTATGCTTACTCTGTGAAACCTGCCTGTAAATAGGTACTGAACAATATTATTTGATAAAGAAGGTGGATTTTTTTTTATACCACTAAGGTGACAAACAAGCATACGGCCCGCCTGATGGTAAGCGGCTACCGTAGCCTATAGACGCTTGTAACACCAAGGGTATCACTCGCGCGTTGCCGACTCTGTAAAATAAGGAGGAATAGTTGGGCTGGCAGTATAGGAGACATGCTGCCTTGCATGACAGCGGCAGTAACAAAACACCACCGGTCCCCACTGCCAACACAATGCTTCCTCGCGGAGCTCTGGCGACCTTGCTCACCGTTAGAAACACAATATAGCATGGAGCTTTGTTATTTGGCTAAGATTTTCTGCAAGTTGGAGGTATTTCCCCAGTCGAGTAGCTCCAGTTGTGAGTGGAATCATTGCATTCCACTATGCCCTACCTCTTGGAAAAAGCTTAAACGGCATCGCAAACCATCACATATCGAGACCCAAAAAAATTGGTACGTGTCGTCTTACAAAATATTCCTCCTTTATGGGGATCGTTTACCCAAAACCCATTGTGCAGAAGTCAGTTGCTTAGCATATTATTAATCTTGTATTATTTTATTTTTGAGATATTAACTGAAATAACAACGTGAATGTTAACACATGAGCTTACATGTTTTTATGGGTTAGATGAAAAACATGGTAAGTAACGATGGTAAGTAATGATAAGCAACGGCAGCTTAAAGACGTCAGTGAGACAGAGAATGGCTAGCGCGTTGGCATCTTGAGACCTCAGTTGTTAAGCTCCATTTGCCCGGAAATTTTACTAGCTTTAACTTTAACTTTACTATATTTACCCTCCAAACCGGAGCATAGTGCTAGCAAATTATTCCTTAATGGCAGAATATTTAGTAATGTGGTAGTGCCAACCCTGAAGAATTCAGCAGTAGAGAAGCTTCGGTAATTTTCTGGGATCAAAACCTGACCACTTTCTCTCGTCATCGTGTCCATGAATCAGTCTCCAAACACTGGCTTCGACAAGCGGGGTTTTTATGTAGTAGTTCCATAAATATACGGTAGGACTACTGTATCTTTTATACTGTGGAGTGAGCGTGCTATCTCAAAAACGTCCCGCGAATACCGTGGTGTCTGAGTGAGGTTTAATGTGCGGTTTTTATGTGAGAACAAGGTGGTAAGCTGAAATGTGGAGACGAACATTTTGGTTAATTTGATTATAATTAGATCTTTATTTTCATTTAAATGTAACACACTTCCTGTTTAATATTATGTATTATTTATTCCTGTAATACGTAGAATATTGTATTATGTTGCACTCAACGTTCAGACCCGGCCAAAATTAATTTTGACTTAACTGTGGGTGTACATTAATATTCCACCACCTAGTCCTTCGTGGAATACAGCAGTGATGTTATGATGATAATTTTTATCACGGTGAGTGAAATCGCGCGGAAAATTAAGACTTTTTGAGACAAAATATAGCTAAAGTCCTTCCTCAGGATACAATATATCTTTTTGCCGAATGTTATAGAATCTGTTTAGCGATTGAGAAGCGACGGTAACAGATAAGAGAGTTCCTTTTCGCTTAATACGCGAGTCTCGAGGCTCGCGTATTAAAACCATACCTTAAGAGGTGTTTACCGCAAAACGCCAATAAACAATGTACACGCTTCTTTTAACACGTCGCTTCGTATTCAGAGCGTGACAACGTGTTCACGCATGTGTGTCTTATCAATGTGACACGCACACGTCGTGTTTCACCTATAATACACATAAGTACCTAAGCGTGTTGGTGAACAACACTGTACAAGACATAAATGACGTGATGACGACTACGCAGTTGCCCGACTGTGAAAAATTAAGGAAGAAGAATGCTTTTTATTAGCAGGTATCTATGTCATGTAGAGCAGAGATATGACAAAGCACCTCTGCTTTTTCGAAATCAGGTGCATCGTGTTTGTAATTTTTTTTAACGGTGTGTGAAATGAAATAACCTGTATTAGGCTAGCGTGGTAAACTATAGTCCAACCCCTCTCACTCTGATAAGAAGGCTGTGCCCAAAAATGGGACAGTATATAGCTTTATGATGATTTTTTTTTTATGGGATAGGACGGCAAAATAGCAGACGGATCGCCTGATGGTAAGAGATTACCGCCGCCCATGGATACCCGCAACACCATAGGAGTCTCAAGTGCGTTGCCGACCTTTTAAAAGGGGATTGGGCCTCCGGTTACCTCACTCACTCGGCGAAACACAACGTAAGCGTTGTTTGACGCCGGTTTTCTGTGAGGCACTCCGGTCGAGCCGGCCCATTCGTGCCGAAGCATGACTCTCCCACGTATAAATGATGCTTTAAGGGCTGATTTACACCGGAACGGCAGAGGCCGGCAGCGTTCGCGCGCGGCCTCCTGACACCACGCGCCTAGTCTCCTCCTCATAACCAGTTTAGTTTTGTTGCGGCGTTGGTGCACAGAGAGTGAAGTGCGCGGCCGCCCGCGGCCTCACGTCTTCGCCGCGGGCATCTACTAGCAGTACCGCTGACGCGTGGCTGCGCGACCTTTTCGAGCTTTTCCAGCGATACTCATCTTTTAATTATGTGGATAAAGTTTAAAATGATGTCACACTGAAAGGCCGCGTCGCGTTGCTGCCGGCCGATGTGCATCAGCCCTTAATGTCATGTAAAGCACTACTAAGACCACTGCCAAGTATCGCGTTCAAATCCAATGCTCCCATCTCTGCAATTTCGAAATCAATGTGATTATACGGTGAAGGAAAACATCAAGAAGTATTTTTTTATAGGACAGAAACTCAGATACAGAAACATACCGATCATCTTCCATCTTCTAAGGAGGTGGCAGGGTATGTCAGACTCTGACTAAAAACCATACTTGCCTTCCTTTGCCCTATAAGGCACGACCATAGGATTTATCACATTAACAATGACCATAAATGGCTATGGTCCCCTTAAACCAGTAGTTCCCAACCCGTGGTCCACCGACCACCAGCTTTCCACAAGAACTAAAATATGGTCCGCGAAGGATTTAAATCTTTTATATATGTATTTGTTAAATGTTTTGATTAATCTTCACATTCTGAATTTAAGTTATGACTTAGGTGACGTTGGCGACATCTATTGAAAAGCAAGTTACCTTGCTTCTCAACCGACATGACTTACTCTACAGTTAGTTCGATATCATATGATGCCACCTTACCTTTTAACTATCTTTTTGTGTTTTTTTTTTACATTTTCCATGCTAGATTATAAAGTTATTTTAGTGAAGGAAAAATTCAATCGCGGGCAGGATTCGAACCTGCGTCTTCTGGTTAAATGCACCAGACCAGCAGATATGTTATGATTAATGTTTAATTTCAGATTGACACAGTTCATTTTACTGTATTATTGTGGCTCCTGCTAAGATCAATAAAATCAAAGTGGTTCCCAAAAAAGGTCAAGGACAAGGCCTTGCCTTCGTTTGTTAGTAAACCTGCATGAGAAATGACAGCTGCACTTGTGAAGTCAATGTGTCACAGTAAATGATTTATTTCATCACAAAATGTATGCTGAAATAAGCATAACTTCCTCGGTACCAACGCCTTAACTACGTCATAAATATAAGATGCATAAACCTCATATAAATGTAAGTAGCACTATCATGGAGGCATGCATCTCTCAGTTAAAAGTGTAAGTCGTTATCAGTGCGAGGCATGTCTGGCTTTCAGTGTGGCACGCTGCGTGGTGAATATTTAATGACCATTGTGGTGTATGCCTTAAACTGCGAGAGCAAGCGATGTTAATTCAGAAATCAAACAATATTTTGTTTTTTCTATTTAATGGGATCGCAATCACAGTCAAGCTTAATACACCTGCATCTTGTAAAGGTATGTATGTGATGTGATGATTTCAGATGCCTCTAAAAATATTATTTTTAAGAAAGAAAGAGAAAGAAATTGCCTGATGCGCGTACAAACATACAGACAGACAAAAATCTTCTTCCAAAAAGCTTCTGTTGCTCTAATAAAGACCTCCCATATTAGTTTTTCTTTAATATCTTTAATGTACAGAATTAATAGTAAATTATCACGCGTTTAAACGGTGAAGGAAAATATCGTGAGGAAACCTGCATGCCTGAGAGATTCCCTTGACGACGTGTGATTCTGTCAACCCGGATTAGACATGCGTGGATTTCTGAGAGGATACCCGTGCCCAGCAGTTTCTGACATCTTTACACTTCACTTCACTTCACTTCACAGAGGAAATAGATCGGATATCTTGCATGGTTGAATGCCACCATAACCTGTGATTGCCAACTCAAATGCAGAGAAGACATTTAGGAGGAATCGATCTAACTAATCGATCACTTAATAAAAGTACAATCCTACAATGCTATTTATATTATAAACGTGAAAGTCTGTGAGGATGTATGGCTGTTTGTTACTCAATCACGCCAGAACAGCTGAACGGATCTGCATGAAATTTGGCACAGAGATAAAATAAAGTCTGGAATTGCATATAGGCTTTTTATCCAGGCCGGACCCGATTCTGAAGTCAACGCAAAGTCGTGGGCAGAAGCTAGTTGTAAAATATGTACTGCATCTTTTATTTTAGACCACAGACTACTATAACACAACAGTGCAGTAATTCAGTTAGTTATGCTTCGCCAGCAAACGCGAGAATAAATAGGCTGTTTTTGTGTGAAAACAATGCTAAAATACCATGTTGTTACTACAAATTAGGTTTGCCACACGTTATAATGTTGTTTGTGACACTTTTAAACGTATTTATTTGAGGCACAACCCTGAATATAGAGTTATGAGTTCCCGTGTAGTGGCGTCGTTAATTTTCATTTGTTTTGTTTAAAATACAGCGGCAGTGAGTGCACTCCGTAGAGAGAGGTTAAGTTATATCTACGCTGATCTATTTAATTATGCCGTAGAGATGAGAGCTTTGAGAAGTATGTGTTGGGTAACCTTGAAAGATAGAGTGAGGAACAGCGTGATAACGGAGTGGTGTGGTGTGAAAAAAAAAGACGTGTGGCACTCGGGGACTGCCGCGGTAAAGCTATTGCATAGCGTTTTTTATCAACTTATGTAATACAACCAATGCCACCTAAAGGCGGGTTGCTGAACTAAAGAGACAAGCGTGTTTTTATCAACTTATGTAATACAACCAATGCCACCTAAAGGCGGGTTGCTAAACTAAAGAGACAAGCGTGTTAGGATTTTTTCGTTACGGAATTTCTAGATTCGGTCCCCACGCTCAAGGCCCGCGATAGAAGCTATGCAATAGCTTAAAAAGAGATAGTAACAATGATTGAGAAAGGTATGTTAAGGTGGTTTCGGCATGTAGAGAGGATTAGCGAAAAGAGTATACATGGTCAGAACGGATGGAAGCGTTGGAAGGGGCCAACCTCGGCAAACGTACCACAACCAAATTGCGGACGTTCTCAAAAAAGGTCAGGTTAAGATTAAGAGCACCCTAAACCGATGATCATGCATGAGGAGGTTAATGAACGTAGATGAAGCGAAAGTGGTGTGCCAGGATCGTAGCAAGTGGAAATCTATAGTCTCTGCCTACCCCAATGGGAGACAGGCGTGAAAATATGTAAATATGTAAACTGCGCTTGCAGCGGTCAGTGTATGGATGGGTGACCATTTTTGACGCACCGAGATATGGATTTGAGTGCACAGTCTGCTTGATGAATAGACTTATGGGCACATGTTTATGAATTTTTTTGTGTTTGTATAAACTCTATGATTTGGAGATTAAGTTCAAAATCGATTGAAGAAATTTGACTGTATTGGATACCATGCTGTGCTGTTAACCAGCAGCAGCAGTTTATGTTACCTGCTGGTGCTGACCTCGGACAAAGACATTGGCTAACTTTTGTGGCGAAAGTCCTTCGTGATACGAGTGAAACCACGGTAACAGCTAGTACATGTAAAAAAGAGTAAATGAAACCTTTTCAATAAATTAATGATAATTTTTAAAGTATTCAAACAGTGGGTTCGTAATAAAATCACAGCAAAATATAAATAATTCTCTATATAAAGCCGATTGGACCCGAAAATCCAAATCAAAATAAAAGGCTCACCATCTAATAATGCAATAAAACAAAACGTAAGTTTGTTTGCGAAGGTGGCACTCCAACGGATTTGAATATTGACACGAAGCCGGAACACAGCTGATTTAAGAATTCACATGGGGACCTCGGACCCTTTAGTTTACCCTTTGGAAACACCTCACACCGTAGCGTATACTTTCTACTATGTTTTTTTATTTTTTACTAGCTAATAGCCCACGGCCACGATTTCACTCGCATCCCAAAGGACGTTTGAGAGAAAAGGGTCCTTCTCCAGGGTCCAACCTATCTCTATACCAAAATTCATCAAAATTAGTTTAGCGGTTTAGGAGTTAAACCATTTGTAATTTTAGTATGCATGCATGGATTATATTTTTTTATTATTATTATTTACACCTCTGCCTAACCCTTCAGGAAATACAGTTTATATAAACATGATGATAAGTGACGCAAGCAAAACCGCGGTCGAAAGATGATATAAATACCAAGCAGCATTTGCAAACACAACGGAAATCAATAAACAGTAATCTCAATGAACACAACAAAGAGAGACGGACCCATCTTTAAATTCTACAGTTTTAACAGAGTTGAGTCTTCGTCGCCATTGCTTCTACAAAATTTCCAAACTTCAGCAAAGGAAATTCTCGGCTCATGTTTATAATAAATGAAATTAATTTTATTGTTTGTTTAACTGTTATAAGGCTTATAGTCATTGTGAGACCGTATTTGACTTGTTAAATACTGTTTAGATAGATTAGTATCAAAATTGTAAAGCCTGAGAGAGTTTGCGGCTTTACTCATTAATTTATTCAATTTATTAGCTGTATCGCGCGGTTTCACCCGCTTAAAAATGACGGACTTTCATACAAAATTTCACCCCCCTTTTCACCACCTTAGGAGCTGAATTTCCAATCATCCTTTCTTATCAGATGCTTACGTCATACAAAGAACACACCCTCCAAGTTTCAAGTCTCTACTATCAGCGGTTTAGGCTGTGCGTTGATCCGTCAATTAGTCATTCGGGACAAAGCATTTTATATGTATAGTGTGCTTTTAATATAATGGTAGGTAAGTTATTACATATTGTTACTGGCTCTGTCTCCGTGGTGTTACAAGCATTGATGGGGTTTTTGCCACTCCCGTGAGAGTCAAATTGCGAACGTTCTCAAAAACGGTTAGGTTAAGAGCACCCAAAGCCGACGATCATGCATGAGGAGATTAATGCACGTAGATGAAACGGAAAGGGTGTGCCAGGATCGTAGCAAGTGGAAATCTATAGTCTCTGCCTACCCCAATGGGAGACAGGCGTGAAAATATGTAAATATTAGTAAATTTAAAATTAAAAGTAGTAATTCGTTGCTTTTTTTCAACGGTTCCAGGATCGCAATATATTTCTAACTAGCTTTTGCCAGCGACTTCGTCCGCGTGGAATAGGTACGTTGTTCCCTAGTTCGTCGCCCGCGGTTTCACCTGCGTTGCCCTGTTCCTAAGGGTTGTAGCGTGATGTTTTATAGCTTGAAACCTTTCTCATGAATCACTCATTTTCCCAACATTTCCCTTCACTGCTCTGCTCCTATTGATCATAGCGTGATGAAAAGTATACTATAACCTGCCCAGGAGTATGAAGAACAATTGTACCAAGTTTCGTTGGAATCCGTCCAGTGGTTTTTGTTTCTATAACGAACATACAGACAGACAGACAGACAGACAAAACTTTTACTATCTTTTTGTGATTTTTTTGCATTTTCCATACTAAGATTATTAAGTTATTTCTTATTCACATTCTGAATTTACGTCATAAGGTGACGTTGGTGACGTAAATTCAGAATGTGAAGGCAAAATTTCAATCATGCGGGTAGGGTTCGCGGTGGCTTAGAGGTCAGAGCGTCGGGTATATCAAACCAGAAGACGCAGGTTCGAATCCTGCCCGCGATTGAATTTTTTCCTTTACTATTAAAAAAACTTTTACTGATTGCATTTTTGGCGTCAGTATCGACCACTAATCACCCGCTGATAGTTATTTTGGAAATATATTTCATGTACACAATTGACCTCTCTACAGATTTATTATAAGTATAGAAGATATAGATTTAATGGAATGAATGGAGTCCAAACCGTTCGGTGTAACAACAGGCCGTTTACCTAACCACTTTACGTTTACACTTTCAAAACTAAATTTCCGTTATATTTTATACCTTATATATAATGCAATAGGGGTGCCAAATTGCCGAATCCAATTCACAAACCCTACCTGAAATTCTGGACAGATTTTAATGTATTAGTTATCGAGTTTCGCGACTTACCTTCGAATATTTTGGCGACTTTTCGTAGCTTTCTCGTGGACTATCAATAAGGTATCATTTTGAGTGTATACCTACCGTATCTCGGGGCTTTCGAGTTGTGTCGATTTTATTCTGAAATATGAATAAATAACTCGTTTATTTTCCGATCCTATTGGAACAGTTTTATAGGTTGCCTGTTTTGCATGCAAGTATAGCTACCTACTTTGGATTCAGTACTCTCTCAAACTTTAGTTCTGGATCTAGCTAGAACTATTTTGTGTTATTATTCTTTTCAAGGAGGTACGTGGGTAAGTAAGAAGATATTTTTCCCAGGGATGTGTTGCACAGCGGGTTTCCGTAGTGGTATTTTAAGAGGACACCGTGCGCGGGGCACAGTTAAGACTAATCTTACTGTAAAGACGAATCAATCTACATGTGTTTTATCAAAATCTGATCAGTGGTTTTGGATCTAACATCTTTACATATACACATACATACCTATAGTGTTAACTCATTACCGTTCCTTCGTAGCTGGTTAAAAAGAAAGTCGATTTAATTCTTTGTACCTTTTCTCTTCGTGATTTATCCCGAGAATAACTTTGATGTTCCAAAGATTGACTTTTCAGTTTCCTGAAGTTTTGTTTGTACAACGAATGTTCAAAGTGCCCTGTTTAAAGATTGTATCCACCAACAGAACGTCTTCGAGAGACGGGGCGAAATGGTCAAGTGCGATTCTGAACTGAGATAATTTGAAAACTGTTTACTTTAGAGAGGTTCACTTCAATATTCCCCGTATTAGTGAAACAATGGGCTGCAGACACGGATATTCGCCATCTTATCATTCTAATATAATAGAATTTAAACTAGCTGATGTCTGTACATATAAGAGTTAAATTTACATGACATGGGAGACGGGTCACGGCTCTTTATAAGTACAATAGAAGCCATAATATTAAATTAAAAATTTAAAGAAACCCCGACACATAACCAACCCATTATAGTCCCACTGCTGGGCACGGGTCTCCTCTCAAATGAGAGAGATTAGGCTATAGTCCACCACGCTGGCCTAGTGCCGGTTGGCAGACTTCACACGCCATTGAGAAAATCTCTCAGGCATGCAGGTTTCCTCACGATGTTTTCCTTTACCGTTTAAGCGCGTGATAATTAACTAGGTAAGCGACAGTGCTGAGTCACAGCGGTGCCCTGACGGGCTCACCTGCCCTCCGAGGTGAGGAAGTTGTATCTGGAGCAGGTGTACGCACATGACTTCGAGAAGTCAGAGGTGCGTGCCTTGGATTTGAACTCGAGACTTTTGACTTGGACTTTTGTCCAACGGTCATACCACTAGGCTATCACTGCTAACCCCGACACAAAAATCTTTAAAAAGGAAAAATAAATATCTAAATAGGTATTGTCTCTTTATGTTTAACTAGCCCTGGACCCTGGACTTTGTGTGCGTGGACTTCACGATTGGGTCTGACCTGGCTATAAAGTAGCGTGTTGTCCTAAGATATAATCTATCTGTGAGCCACATTTCATCCAGATCCGTTCATCCGTGAAAGAGTAACAAACATCCATATATCCATCTGACAAACTTTCACGTTTATAATGTTAGTAAGGATATATTATGTAAAATATTTTAATCCATGTGTCGTTGTGTCGGGGGACCGCTCATGTGCTCGTTAAAATGCATCATTTGAGCCCAAACAAAACGTAGATGCCGTACGTCGTTGAGGAGTTCTTCTGAGGGTTGAGTATGCTGCAGAATTTTGTGATATCATTGACAAGTGACAGGATTTCAAATTTCGAATCGATCAGACCTGTGGAAGTTATTTATATCTATTCATCAAGAAAAGAGGTCTTCAAATGCCTGAACAATTTTTTTTGAACATAGCTAATCAAAATCGTTAACCCGACCAGGTACTACGATGGAGCAGGCAGACAGACAGATACACAAATATACCCTACAAACTTATAACACCCCTCTTTTTCGTCGGGGGTTAAAAATAATCATCTTTAGAAATTCTGTTTTGTCTCTCTCTAAGTATGTTTGTACGCGCATCAAGCAAAAACCATTGCATGAAATTGGATGCGGTTTTCATAGTTGTAATCGATTTTTTGGCATCCGATGACTCGGTACCGATATTGTTAGTAACAGTATCGATACCATTGTACCAGTATCGATATCAATCAAACCATTACTATATCTACTATATATGTTTACTGTTATTTAAATTGTTACTACCGGTTACTTTCCCGGATCGTTGATTTAATTCTTACAGCACAAACCTCATTTCATTCATAGAATCTCTTCAACCAAATTTTATAAATGGTCTCTGTACCGCAGTTTTGATTTTCTATATTGAAAAGGCATTTCGAGTAAGCGGAGTGCTCTTTTGTTGGTAAACAATTGGATGGAGAGCAAATACAGGATTGGTTTTGGCAAGAATTAATTATCTTTCATTGGATTATGTTGGTGTAAATGAAATGCTTTCGTAATGAGGTTAGATCAAAAAGGTTTGTTATTGTTTTGACTTGGAAATTGAGTGCTTGCTTTGTAATTCCATGGTATTATTTTCATCATACATTTTTTTTTTTGGCTAATGGCTAATTTTGAATCCCCGACGAAATAGTGGGGTGTTATAAGTTTGTTGTGTGTATCTGTGTATCTGTCTGTTGCATAGTAGTGCCCAAATGAATGGCCCGATTTTGATTCAGTTTTTTTTGTTTAAAAGGTTACTTGATCGAGAGTATTCTTATCCATGATTTAAGAAAAATTGGTTTTCTGGTTCATGAAGGGGTCTGATCGATTTGAAATTTGGTATCCTGTTACCTACTTCTATGATATTGCAAGAACATGGTAATCATGTCTTGATGTTGCGGGGGATTTTAAATTAATGTTATTCAATCGATATCTTTTAACTGAGGAAGGAATACTCGTATAAAATTTTACGCATACCTAGACGACGTTATCATTTACGTGTTATTGTCATTTTGTTCTAAATTTTGTGATCAGATCTTGACAAAATTTTTATGGAACCGCCTCTGAAATATGAACGATCGATAAAAAAGAATCATCAAAATCGGTTGGCGTGATATTGAGTTATTCGTCCATTTGCGCGCACATCCTTAATGCAAATTCAAGACTTATATGGTTTTCTCATGGATGCCATTGTCAGAACTGGACCAAATTGTTATGGTGGAAAGTTATGAGGTAACAAACATAAAAAAGAAATACAGTCGTATTGAGAACCTCCTCCTTTTTGTCGGTTGGAAAATCGAACGAAAGAGTTGGAAAGGGCCGACCTCGACAAAGACCACTCTAAACCGGCAATCATGCATGAGAAGGTTAATGAATGAAGATGAAGCGAAAGTTGTGTGTATAAAGCAACCAAAAAATATTTCGTAGTAAGTGGATTTTCGGTCATTTAATAAAAATTACCTAAATATAATAAAATTGTAAGTGGCTAATGTGTCTGTACATAGGAGACATTTAAGAAAAGATAATAATAGAAGCCAAAACCTAAAAATTCTTTGTTGCATCACGAAAAACAACTACTACGCGAAATTGGATTTATTTTTTATGTGATAGGAGGGCAAACGAGCAAACCGATCACCTGATGGTAAGCGATTACCGCCGCCCATGGACACCCGCAACACTAGAGGCGTCACAAGTGCGTTGCCGACCTTTTAAAAGAGGATTAGGCCTCCGGTAACCTCACTCACTCGGCGAAACACAACGTAAGTTTTGTTTAACGCCGGTTTTCTGTGAGGCCGTGGTATCACTCCGGTCGAGTCGGCCCATTCGTGCCGAAGCATGGCTCTCCCACGTGAAAAATGTATGTGGTTTTCACAGTTGTATTGCTGGAGGTTTAACTTAAATTTAGGGCGGGTTTTTCATCTTGATCATCATCATCTTGATACGCCACTTAAAAATCGACTTATAGAAAGTAAATCCTTTAACAACGCAAGTGAAAACGCGGGTAACTAGTAGGGTAACTACTAGTAGGGTAGCGGGTAGCTAGTGCTAACTATGATAGCTAAGATTTTCGCTGCTTATATGCTGAATCCAACTCCAGACTCCTGCTATATGTGTCAATTTATCCAAAACAATATTTTCCATTCTAACGCTCACCGAAAATATTAAGAGTATCAAACTTGCCGGAATGTTTCGTCAAACCGGAGGGTAATTATAATTAAATTTTCCAGTCCGTCTGTCGGTACTATGCAAATTCGTCCTGAACTCCTGACAGCTTGATTGTAGCTAACTTGATACAGATTTTTGCTTAATCAACTCCGTCTTTGAAACACTTGGATTTGGGCAAAAAATTATATTGTTTTAAAATGTAGTCTATAATATATTATCCTTCTATTAGAAGATTACCAAGGTTATAATCTGACTTTAAAATAAAATTACGACACTGTTGGCTCAGCGCATGAGTGATTGTGCTAAGGCTCTTTACTTAAAAGGCCTCTTCAGATACCATACCTTGTAAAGCTCATTGATACATACATACATACATACACTCACGCCTTTCTCCCACAGAGGTAGGCAGAAACTATAGATCGCCACTACGATTCTTGGATACTTATTTTGCTTCTTCTACATTCATACATCTGGTACATACACGCCGGTTGCAAGTGCTACGCACCTGACCTTTTTGAAGGATTTTGCCAATAAGATCGGCGTATGTCCTTCTAGGGGGACCTCTACCGACGCTGCCGCTGACATTCATATATATCTGATAATACTACTACTGTCTTTGACTTTCTGACTTTAAAAGAGATAACGAATCTCTGAGTTTGTTTTGGTGTTTCTTCTTAGAGGTTGTCAATTAGGAAATGCCGGCGTTGTGTAGATCTTCATCATCAACCCATATACTATGTTACTGCTGAGCACGCTTATCTCTCAGAGTCAGAGTGATTGGGCTAACTCGCAGTAGGCTACTGCGGGTTGGCAGTCTTCACACACCTTTGAGAAAATCTTTCAGGCGTGCAGGTTTCCTCAGGATCTTTTTCTCAGCCACGAATGAATAAATAGATTAGTTTTTTTATCCAAAAACTTTATTATAATGCAAGTACTATTTTATTGTTGGCAAGAAAAAAATTGTGGCTCTTTAAAGTTTTGTAAATTCTAATTTTTGACTCTTTCGAATTAAAAAAGTTGCCGACCCCTGCACTAGGCCATCGCTCCTAGATCATTATATATAGTGCAGTTAATGAAATGCAAAATATTAACTTGTAAAAGTGCCTTTTACAGAAATAAATATATAATTTAGAGGCAGAAATAGTTCATTTATTTCCTAACTTCATATCTATCTATTCTATCTATTTGTAAAAAGCTCGTTATAGCTTATCAAACTTCGAATATTCTCGGTGCAACAAAACATTGAATTCACCATATCAAAACACAACTTCACAGAAATAAACAGACACATAAGCACAACAAAGTATCGACAGCGTAAACCATCAGAGAATTGCTCGCTAAACAAGAATTTATAATTCCAATAACGATATTGCTTTTCTCCGGTAGCGAGCGAAGAACAATGCTTTACAAGTATTTTTTGCTGAAGGAAAATAAAATATCCACAACTAAAAATACTTTTTTCTTCGACCATCAAGGTACGAGGTGAAAATAAAGGCATACTTAATATCTATCCTAAATATCCTATCGTAAACCCACGAACTCACTATGCGCCAATGTCCTGCAAACTCTTGTCCTATTAGAACTCCTGCAAAATCGTCGATATTCTTTTATTTTTGACAATACCGCTTTATTTGTTATGCTACTACATATGTTTTAGCTGATCTAAAGGATAGGTCGAGGCATGTGTTGAGACTGCAGCAGTTGTTGTCACCACTCAATTATTTGTAAGGAACAAAAATAATTGTGTCAATTTGATCTGATAAAAATCTGTATAAGCCGAGCGTTAGTAACCTTACACGCCAAATGCCGATTATTTTACGTTTTAGTAAATACAATACAGATTTTTAATACTAAATGATCTTATGAAATACTATATTATTAATGACGATGAAAGAGTATCTCGACATGTGTTGCGACATCGTCTAATGTTAGAAGCTTCGCAGGACCTTGATTGTCGCCCCGTGAATAAGAAGCTTTATGATACTTTTATTGAAACTCCAGGCTACAACAATGGAAAGATATTTCTTTTTTAACAATCAGTGTAGTCTCACTAACAGTTAAGTTTTTTGTTTCGATTTCTTGAGAGTTCCGGAAAGATTATTGTCTGATCTTTGCAAGGAAAATGTACTTTTTAAGTAAAAAATAATAATTAAAAGACCCGGCAATTTGCTTTCTGCTGTAGAACAGTTATCAAAATTTTTATTTCCGAAACTATAAACTACATCTACTTTCTTTGGCAAAATAACAGTAGCATTCGTTGTTATGGGAAAAGTGTTTTAATCCCTCTTTAGCATCGTTATGAATTGCAATTCATACACTCAAGCCTTTTTCCAATAGGGGAAGACAGAAGCAACAGAACGCCCCTTTATGATTCTTGCACATTCATAAATCTTGTCATACACACGCGCTGGTTGCAAGTACTACGCACCTGACCTTTTTGCAGGATCTCACTGATAAGGTCAGTGTGTCTTTCTAGGGCGTCGTCTCCCGGCGGCTCCACTGACATTCGCTTTATAAATCCCTATCGTTAATCGCTTTTCATCCAATCTCTCGACATGCCCAAACCATCAGCCTGCAATTCCTTGTAAGATATTTGAGCCTCTAAGTATTTTGAAATTGGCAACTCTTACAATTTGAGGTAGTAAATCAGTTTGTCTGAGTTGGTACCAAAATATGACCATAATTATATTCTGCCACTTTATAATAATAATTATGCTGACATTGTGTTCAGGTTCGATGGCCATTAGTCAGTTAAATTACTATGTGTAAGCGGAGGAGAAATAACAGCTGAGGTCTCACAAAGCGCGAGTACCATTGGTGATGTTTTTTTTTTTTTGTGAAGTGTGAGTATTGTGTAGACTGATGTTACAATCACAGAACCTATGATAAGTCTTTCGATTTTCTGGCAGTTAGAGGCTGTCATGCTCACTTAAATGTCCTGCTGATGGTGGCGTTGTGTGTCGGGTTGTTTTATTCCCTACAACTTGGTTGAGTCGAACAACGCTGATACACACGTCATGCTCGTGAACGGGTGCTGTCTGTCGGGACTGGTCAATTCTTACATGCCATGTCAATCCGGATTCAGTTATGTTATCTTTTGGAAGGTAACCTACTTTTATCACTCACATCAAACTCCACAATACTCACATTGATAGAATAAAAAATATGTAAACATCAATTATTTATTTAAAAGAGTATCTATGGAGTTTCTTGCCGGCTCTTCTCCATAAGACCTACTATTTGGAACCGTGCATGTAGTTTTGACATTTCAAAAGTACCTGTATATGGTCTAATTGAAATAAAAAATTTGAGTTTGAGTTTGAGTTTGATGCTGGCGCCGATAAGCTGCGGTTACCGCTTACCATCGGGCGGCCCGCCTTCAGCTTTGAAAACATTTTCCAAAATTCTCCTCAGAGTATTAAATTGCGGTTTAAAGTTTCACGATGTCGACTGCAGCTAGTCTATTATAAAGTGCATTTCAAGCTAAAGCTACCAACATCTGTAGCTTAAGAACTTGAAGTAAATTAGATTTTCTCTGTACAATGTTATCATGTAATACTAAATTCAGTTCTGGACTATTTGATACGATCTTGTTGTAGCCATTTCTACAAACATAGCTAGTCAAGAAATATATACGAAGATAGCTTTTACATAATAATTTATTAGTTATTTTTTCATGTATTTGCCATCTTGCGATATATATATTTTAGTGAATTAATTTGACCTCAGGATTGGTTCGAACCAGGGAGCGTCTTCTAGTTTTTTTTTTATGGGATGGGGGCAAAATACCAGACAGATCGCCTGACGGTAAGCGAATAACGCCGCCCATGAACACCCAAAACACCAAAGGAGTCACCAGTGCGTTACCGGCCTTTTAAAAGGGGATTGGGGCTCCGGTATCCTCACTCACTCGGCGAAACACAACGTAAGCGTTGTTTCACGCCGATTTTCTGAGAGGCCGTGAGGTCTCGTGAGGTCGGTCGAGCCGGCCCATTCGTGCCGAAATATAACTCCCACGGTAAAGTAGTTTATTTCTTTGTCCTTTTGATCTTAGCAGCAGCGGCAGTTGTGGTTATTATATAGTACCATTGTCAGGGTCAGATTAGATTCGCTTCGCGATATTTCGCCATCGTTTTTTGTTGGTGGACATTCCAGTACACTCATACAAGGGTCAGCTCACAAAAGATTTGATCTGGTCGGTCCATCACGTGTGTGACCATCCACTTTCCCATGCAGGACGAGTCACCCCACTGATGATAATCCTCATTGATATATGAGGATAAAAAAATAAATTAAACCTAAAAAACCTAAAAAGTATCTATATTGGACCCTTAATCCAACTAAGCTACCAAGATCAGCGCCAGTGACGTCATCTGATAGAAAGAATGACGATTTTTTCTGTCAATGTGGCAAAAAAAAAACGTCCCGAGGGCAACGAATTCAACAGCCGCGGCTGATCAATTAGGTAGTTATGAGTAAAATTTCAAGCAACATTAGACATTAAACTTTCAGACACAGGTAGTTGTTGCTCGAACTATACTAACGAGTGCACAAACTTCTATTTTTAAAGCCCGAAAACACAAAGCCGGTGCATGATTGGCAAAACGAAATGTTAGCAGTGTACACAAGCTTAACATTCCGGGCCGCAAAGTTTTAATTTTAAAAACGGGAGCAAACGTCGTGCTAGGACAAAGGCGCACTGAAGCCGCGTGCTACCCGATGGATTCGAATTACAAGAGGTAGCGATTAACTATTGATTCTAAATATTTATACTATGGTATTTTCTATTCGTGATAGGCTTACGCTTGACCGCCATTTCGCTTGATGTTAAACGATACTGCGATCTACGATGGAGCGCGCTTGCCTAGAAGAAACCGATTTACTCGTGATTTAAAGACACCCAGATTATATCTATCAGGGAAGACTCACCCGGGAAGTGCATTCCATATTTCAGCGGTACCTATGTTAAAAGTGAATTTAAAGCGTTTCGTTCGGGTTTTTGGAATGTCCACCATGAATCGATGACGCTTTTTCGTGCTTCTGGTCGTCGTCGTCCTATAGTGGAAAGGGCTAGGGGGAATAAGATCGTGGAGATCAGATGCACACTCTCCTAAATGTACCCGATAAAAAACCAATAAGCTAGCAACGTTGCAGCGATGTTCGAGACTTTAGAGTCGTTGCCAATGAGCTTCTTGGCGCGTTTCTCGACGGATTCCAACGCCTCGAGCTGGTACTTAGCCCATCCATCCCAAAGGTGCGAACAGTACTCCATGCACGACCGAACTTGTGCTTTATACAATGCGAGCTATTGTTCCGGCGTGAAGTAACGCCGCACCTATGGTAATGGATTTAACAGTGTATGTACAATACATCTTACAACACTATGTGTCTATGTATAGATATTCGATACTATCTCAAATCAGTTTTTGGCAAATGAGGTGTCAATTGATTCGTCTCAGTATTAGTGTCATAGGCTATGATTAAAAAACAATTAAAGCATGTTTACCGACATGACATAAAAAGGGGGACCAAAAAAATTTATTAATTTAATTTTAACAATTATGGTGTCTTTGGATTCGTATTAACTCAAGTCAAAGTCAAATGGACTTTTTAATCGTCAAATCTAGGTGCACGGTTCCTAATAACGGGTGTTATGGAGAAGAACCGGCAAGAAACTCCATAGATACTCATTTAAATAAAATAATGACGTGTGGCACTCGGGGACTGCCGCGGTAAGGCTATTGCATAGCGTTTTAAGCTATTGCATAGCTTCTATCGCGGGCCTTGAGCGTGGGGACCGAATCCAGAAATTCCGTAACGAAAAAACCTAACACGTTTGTCTCTTTTTTAAGTTTCAGCTTCCAAGTACTAGGATAGTTTTTTTCGTTACGGAATTTCTGGATTCGGTCCCCACGCTCAAGGCCCGCGATAGAAGCTATGCAATAGCTTAAAATTATAACATTGTTACTTTTTAACCAAAGAGTATTAAAAGGTGTTACAGAAAATCCAATAAAGCAAGCCGAACGGAAAGTGGTATGGATCTGTGAATTTCTTACTACTAACGCCATCTCTTCTTTTGCCGAAGTACAATTTATGGATGGAACGAAAGTTTCATTAGCGATTCAAATAGACTGCGAAACTTGCACCTGATAATGAATAAAGTAAGCATGAGCCATCAAAAATTTCAAATAAAATCGAAAGTTAAAAAACTAAAACCCAACAAAAAAATCAACCGAAAAGCATGAAACAAGAAATATTCATGTGACATCTGTCTTTTAGTCAATTCAGATCTGAACTAAATTCCGATCAACAGAGTTCCGCTTCAATCCTTATCTTGGACCAAAATAGGAGCCTTATTATTTCGCGTCCCCATTCCCTGATGATGTCAGGTCTCATCCGCTATTGTGTCACGAGGTTTCAATACACTGTAGTTTTTTCTGTTTTGTTACATCGTGAAAGGATGCTCAGTTTCGAATCTCTTGCCCAAATGACTTTGAATTTTTTCCAGGTGCATCAAGTCTTTAATCAGTATTTTTTACCATGATACAGACGTGGTCACTCACTATAGGAAAGCTCAAGGTCACTTAGCAAGCTATAAGAGACTTATTCTTGGCATTTCTCTTCGTAACCGAATCAAAAATGAGGAGATCCATAGAAGAACCAAAGTTGCCGACATAGCTCAAGCTTAAGTGGGGGGGGGGGGGAATATATAGCTCGTAGATACTGATGATCGCTGGAGCAGAAAGGTTCGTAAGTGGAGACCAGGCACCGGAATACGCAGTGTATAACGACCTCCAACGGGATGGACGAACTGGTAAAGGTCGCTGGGAGTCGTTGGCAAATAACCGGTTCTTGTGGAAGTCTATGAGGTCTAGTCTTTTAGCTGATATGATGATGATGCATCAAAAGAGGTCTCCTGAGTGATGATAAAATAAATGAATTTAACACCATCCCCAGTGTTTTCAGGAGTAAGGGCCAGAACCCTAGAGAATATTTAATTGAATTATGTGTACCATCTTAGATACTGTCTGGGTTTACCATTAGCCAGAATTAAGCTAATATAATAAAATTGTAACTGGCCGATGTCTTTGATATAAGGCCTAAAAAAATAATAATCTGCCTCATTAGCATAATAATCCTGAGCGCAACTGCTACACTTTATAGAGGTCCAGGTCCAGCAGTGTTATTATGTTTTTCTATGAAATTCTCAGTAGCAACTCAGATTTTGGGAATTGTGCCCGATTTTTTTAAATTAATGGCAATAGGATCGCCCGCTATTACATGGGACCAAAACAGACCGGCGAACTGTGGGTATGCATTAGTACGCCACTGCCTAATATCGGGGAATACAGGCGTGATGGTATGAAAATAAAATAAGGGGTCTTTATAATAGAATAGAAGCCAAAACAATTTTCTATTAGAATTTTTGTTTGCCTGTCTGAATTTGTTCTGTATTTGTTCGCGCATCACGCTAAAACGTTATTCACGCAATTAGACAGTTCATAGTCGTATTCCTGGAGATTTAAAATCTATTGCATGTTTCATCTTTTGTATATTGAACATGGTGTTGGATCAGTTAGCCTGTATTATTATCATTGTTTGAGCAAAACGAAAAACACTACTTATCTAGGTATATTTCATCTGATCTTAAGTTATGTATAAGAAAGTTCCTCGTTGGCAACTCTCCAACTCACAATCACGACTTGGTTTATGGTTTAAGACTTATCTCTGAAGATCTTTTTGTGATTCTAGCAAATAAAATATAACATTTTGTTGCTCTCGTTTACCGTGAAAGACAATGTTATGTGCTTAGATTTGTTATGTTTGGACGATGTCTTATACTATACAGATAAGTCGAATATTGTCGAAACTGGTGGTCAAGCATGCAAGCCTGTCATGAATAAAAAGAAAGAAGAAAAATAAAGAGCTATGTCCTTCTGAAGTTATCTGCAAGTGAGTGTCTGCAGACAACTTCAGAAGCCTCTAAAGAATGCCTTAATCTATCCGTGACCATAAATACTGTAAAGGATCCGAAACTTCCGGAATAATATCAATATAACGCGATAAAATCCGTAGAAAGTAATTTTATATCAATGATGTAAATTTTAATTTAAAATATCGATGTATAGACAATTGGGGTATTAATTGTTCGTATTCATTTTTTTTTCTATACTGATTTTAATATTTTTGCACAATAACATTTACCTGCGTGGACGTTCGGAACGAATAACTTCAAACGCACACAGTTATATACCTAACCCTTCAAGGAATGCAAGCGTGAAGATTATGTTTTTTATGTAAAAGCGAACCTGTATAGAGACGGGTTAGAATATAGTTCCTCACTGCCATTCAGACAGGCATCTCGTAAGAAACGATAAAATATCTGACTGGATCTCTTGGGGTCTGACTAGATGGCGACTACCCTTACGTTGGAGCCTGTCGTAAAGCACCCTGGTGAGTGTTTTGACTTTTGCGCTTGAGTGCCAGTTCCCCCTCGGTTGCTGCGTCTCTGGCAGTCTGCAATCAAAAAGACCTTTAAAAAAAATTGAACTTTCGCAAACACATCAATGTACAAAACATTATGACCTGCCCCCGAATATTTTTCTAAACTTTCCAAATGGACCACCAAGTTTTCATAGAACCCATTACCCAAAGCTTCCAAATCGTTCGATCTGAAGGCCAGAGTATTTTGAAGGCAAAAACCACTCAAAAAGTGATACAACTGTGATTCGGTGCTCGTTTCTCGAACGTATTCTGCATAATTCCATATATTATTTAAGTGGAAACTTCTTGAGAAGAATTTGCATAATCCCGTACGGTACGTTACGAATACTTATTTGAGAAGTTTTGCCGCGCTTGATTGGTCAATGGCTTTATGACGGAATCGTGGTTCTTTGGTGTCGAAACCCAAGTTTGAAAGTTACTTTGGCTTACTGTGTGTCGTTTCACGTCGTCTAAATCGCAAGGAATAAACTCTTGAACTTCTTCTATAGCGTCTGCTGAGGCCCCTGTATTTGCGACCTTCTTAGATTTTATAATACCTCTCTCTCTCTTAAAAGCATTTTATTGGACACATTTCGGAAAGTGTGCATTAGATCTCCACGATCTTTTTACCCTTAGCCCTTTCTTTCTTTACTATCGGACGACCAGAAGCACGAAAAAGCGACATCGTTTCATGGTGGACATTCCAAAAACCCAAACGAAATGTTCATGATGCGTAGCGCTAAAATGTGGAATAGTCTTCCCGAGTGGGTCTTCCCCGATAGATAGATATAGTCTGGGTGTCTTTAAATCACGGGTGAATCGGTATCTTCTAGGCAACCGCGCTTCATTGTAGATCACAGTGTCGCTTAACATCAGGCAAACTGGCGGTCAAGCGACAGCCTATCAAGAATTAAAAAAAAGGAGATCTAAGTTGTTTCTTTCCTTTTCTCACAAATTCGTACGAACTCCTTGAAAGATAACTTTGAAGAAATCTTCCACACAATAATTACAAACATACAGACAGCCAATATACCATCATGCCTATATTCCCCGAAAGGTAAAGCAGAGGTGTACGTATGCACATCCACAGTTTGCGGTTATGTTTAAGTTCCATCTAGCACAGCGATCCTAGAACTTCTTAGCGTAGCAGTTGCCCTTAGAACCATTAGACTAATGAGGCAGACAGACAAACTTTATAAACCATAGTTTTGGCTTCAGTTGCTCTTATAAAGTCCTCTCATTTATATTTTTTTCTTAAATATCTCTTATAAGTAGCCATGGGCCAGTTACAATTTCATTATATTATTGTTATGAAAGCCCTAACTGTGCAGAAATTACGTTCATCACTCCAATATATCTCAACCAGGACCAACAAATAAAAGTATCAAATCTCCCAATTTTTAAAGCTCAATAACAGGCATATGCTGTCTTTGTCTCGCTTGACCTTACCTCATACACTAGAAAGGGATAGCAGCAGCCTACTTTATTATGATAATCGGAAAATTCAGTGAGACTGTACGAATGCGATCCTCCGTATTCAGGGGTCCCTGAATAAACGATGAGGCACCTAGAAGGTACATATCTATGTAATTTATTGCCCCAAATGTGGTTCAAACTGATTTTGTGGATTTGCTCTGTATGTCTGGGATTGGTAAAGATTTGTACCTGTTTGAAGAATGAGCGGGTTTTTGACGATCAACGGTTATGTATTTGTATGGTCGCGTTTGAGATGTCATTTACTTCATCTTTTATACTAATAATTACATGCACAATACAAGTTATTAGCTTTTACCCACGACTTTGTCTGCGTGGATTTCAGAAGTGGGTCTGACCTGGATAAAAAGTTACCTATGTGCTACTCCAAATTATCTCCGAGATATAATCTCTCTCTTTCATCCAAATCCGTTCAGCCGTTCTAGCGCGACTGAATAACAAACATCCATCCAGACTTTTGTTGAAAACCTAAGATTTTTTTTCATCGAATCACCTTCAATTCAAAAATGAATTAATTTTATAATTGGATATTAAGTGGAAAGAAAAATTTAAAAAAATATGATATTCCTATAACTATCATAAAAATACTTCTAATAACAAAATTTCCCAGCTTTAAATATTATATGTAAGTTCCAGCAAAATGGGGTAAACACATTTGGTAGCAAAAACTGGTAGCTTAATTTCATTATTTCAAATAGGTAATGTATGCCCGCAAGGTATTTCACTATTTAAAATTCCCAAGCCAAAATAAACTCTAAAGCCTAGGTTGCAAAACTCATTGCAACCGAACTGAGATGTTTGCTTAACACACAACTACGGTTGAATGAATATAAACTGTAATATGCCTGAAGTAAGGTTGTATTTCATAATTATGTGTGTTCATATTATAACAATGTTAATTGCTTTCAACGTAATAGATCGCCGCTACAGAATATTCATATACTGAGGTACAGTCAGCTTCATTAGGATCTATTTTTTTTGTACATTATGAGAAATTGCAAAATAATTCAACAAATAACAGAATAAATCATCTAAAAAAAATTCGTTGATCTTCGTCCGATCTCTCATAAATATCAGATCGAATATGCGTACGATTCCAGAATTT
This sequence comes from Acronicta aceris, assembly GCA_910591435.1. Classification (NCBI taxonomy): domain Eukaryota; kingdom Metazoa; phylum Arthropoda; class Insecta; order Lepidoptera; family Noctuidae; genus Acronicta; species Acronicta aceris. The sequence goes on along the minus strand of OU342781.1, from coordinate 1,213,036 downwards.
TTATTTGTAACTAGCGACCCTCCCGCGGATTTACCCGCGTTGCTACGTTTTTTAGTTTTTCCCATCAACCATCATTCCACCCATCCTCAGAGTATATAAAAAACAATTACCCGAATTGGTTTAACCGTCCTCGAGTTTAGTGCTTATCAACAAATTTTGCAATATATTTTTACATATATAGACTAGCTGGTAGTCTACCATATTCGTCCATCCGTCTGCTCGTTTGTCCCACTATAACATAAAAAAAAAATAGTACATTAGTTTTTTTTGCGTGTAAACATCCTCATGGACTTCCGCCGCCCGGGGAAGGCGACGGGGCGTGTCGGACTCCACCAAGAAGGGGTGACCTACCGACTAAAACTTTTTTTTTTCGTTTTCGTTCGTTTCGTCTCACTATTTTTTCCTGGGGTTACGGGAGCGAGAATCATTCCTCCACGACATATTAGTACACCTCTGCTTTACATAATCAACCCACTATACTGTCCCACTGCTGGGCAAGAGTCTCCTCTTAGAATGAGAGGGATTAGGTTATAGTCCACCACGCTGGCTTAGTGCGGGTTGGCTAACTTCACACATCATCGAGAATCTCTCAGGCATGCAGGTTTCCTCACGATATTTTCCTTCACAGTTTAAGCGCGTGATAATTAACTATTTAATACCCACATGACTTCGAAAAGTCAGTGGTGCGTGCCTTGTGTTTGAACTCGAGACCTTTGACTTGGCAGTCCAACAGTCATACTACTAGGCTATCACTGCTATCACCTCTGCCTTAACCCTTCGGGGAATACAGACGTGATAGTATGTTAAGGTTAATGATATACGAGTATATTCCAAGAAAAATAACGCTTAACTTTTGTCCCCAGCGCGTCGGCTGCGATCTCCGAGTGGGGTCTACACGTCGAGTGGACGAGTGCGGTGTCTGCGGGGGAGATGGGTCCTCCTGCTCAAGACCCCGGTACCACTGGCTGGCGACTCCAGGGTCACTGTGTTCAGCTACTTGCGGTGGAGGTAAGTCTATAGGAACTTTATTAGGAAGGTTGTTACAGTTTACGCAATTTTTTTATGGGATCTCCTATCCCATAAAGTTTATTATAAATTGCGTTTCAAGCTAAATCTACCAAAATCTGTCGCTTAAAAATTTGAAGTATATTCGATTTTCTCTGGACAATGTTATCATGTAATAGTAAATTCAGTTCTGGACTATTTGATACAATCTTGTTGTAGCCATAGCTTTTACATAATAATTTATTAGTTATTTTTTCATGTATTTGGCATCTTACGATATATGGTTCATGCGTAATGTAATCATCTAATTAACTGGAAGTAGATTTAGTTGAGGTGAAAACCGTTTGACATTTATAAAACTGAGACTAGGACGGAATTATGTTTTTATGTAGGTACCTTAATTACCATTATATTAGCGACATCTACCGCGCTACATACGAAACTCGACGGACAAATCGTAAATCGCGCAAGTAACATTCGCAACGCAACTTGCATAAATACAGAAGCCTGACATCAAACGTTGGACCGTGGCACGCCAGGCAAAATATACGCTTGATCGGAGGATCTTATCTCTTCACAATTACATTCAAGCAAGCTCGGCAGAATATCTGGCAATGCGCAGGAAGACTTTCTAATATATTCGAAAAACAAAATGGTAAAACTGGTAGATATAAATCCTCGACAATAGTTTAACAAGGCAATTTGAAGTGTCAATGACCCCTCAATGGCCCATTAACGCTGAAATCGTTAGGGAATCGTTGTTTGAAATTTAATGAAAATTTCAACAATTCTCACAACCCTGGGTGTTGAAGAATACCTACACGAGATTTTATCTTATCTGGAAATACTTTTAATATTAGTTAATAAAACTAGACTAGAAACTATTAATTTCAATTTGATTCCTGAAAAAATTATGCTATAAGTTCCATTTTTCCTTTTGACATAATTATAAGTAATACCCTAAAAATCACCGTAGGCAACATATAGCTATAATAAAATTGTAACAGGCCGATGTCTGTACATTGTAGATATTTAAGAAACAGAAGCCAAAATATCAATTTTTAGAATTTTTTTGTCTGTCTGTCTGTATGTTTGTACGCGCATCACGCAAAAACTACTGCATGGAATTGAATACAGTTTTCACCGATGTATTGCTAAAGATCTAACTTAAAATCTGGTGCATGTTTAATCTTAATACGCCGCCTAGAATCGCATTTATAGTTTGTTAATCTTTTTGGGACGTGAGTGAAACTGCGGGCCACAGCTAGTCTATACCTTTATCTATACCCATAATAAAATTGTAACAGACCGATGTCTGTACATTATAGATATTATCTATTATATTTTATTAACAACTACTGCATGGAATTGAATGTAGTTTTCACAGATGTATTGCTAGAGGTCTAAGTTAAAATCGGGTGTATCTTTCATCTTGATACGCTGCTTAGAATCGCACTTATAGTATTTTTTTTATGGGGTAGGAGGGCAAACGAGCCGACGGATCACCTGATGGTCATGGTAGGAGTCACAAATGCGTTCCTGACCTTTTAAAAAAGGATTGGGCTTCCGGTAACCTCACTCACTCGGCGAAACACAACGTAAGCTTTATTTAACGCCGGTTTTCTGTGAGGCCGTGGTATCATTCGTGCCGAAGCGTGGCTCTCCCACGTAAAAAAGTATGTTAATCTTTTTGAGACGTGAGTGACTCTGCGGACAAAAGCAACTAGTATAATATAAATATAGTACTGCTATGTTGTTGTATGTCAATACACTTGCTCAACCTCAATCGAACCCAGGAGCTCTATCTAGCGTAGTAGTCGCGCTTGGAAGAATATCCCAATTCCTAATAATATATATTCCTTTCTTCGGGAAATAAAAGCACTGTATCACATTAAGCCGCAAGCAAATAGTAACAAATGACTCTCGCGCACAATTTTGGAGTGGCGCTTATCTCAGATTCATCTTTCAAGGGTACTTAATTAGAATTGGCCGTTGTGAATTTCGCTAGGGTAATGGGGCAAGTGAACGAGCGACTATTTGCTAATACTTCGCCATAGTGTGAATTATTTTTAATTTCCGATGCAAAAAGAGGGATGTTATAAGTTAAACGCTAGTGTCTGTCAGTGGCCTCGTAGTTTCCAAACGAATGGACCGATTTTGAATAGTTTTTTTTGTTGGAAAGGTGACTTGATCGAGAGTATTCTTAACTATAAAATTTATGAAAATCTTGCCAGCCGTTTGAAGATTATCAGCTTTTCTAGTTGATGAAGGAATGTGAGCAACATTCACAAGTCTCGATTCGAAATTTGATATCCTGTTACTTCAATTATATTGCAAAAACATGGTAAACCATGATCTGATGCAGAGGATTTTTTGTTTTTCAATTTAATTATTATTTATTATATTTTTATTTCAGACTATATCTCCATATAAACATGTTAGTATAAACTTAAAAACTAATGTTAGTAGAAATACATAAAATACATAAATGAGCAGCACACATTAATTTGCTACATGAACTCCTTCTCGCACATGTACACCCATCCAGTGCCTGAGAAACTGGACATCAATTGTATCCGCCAAGGTGGCGAGAATACTGTTGGTGCCGTCTCTAAATCTCTGCAGCATCGATGCACATCTCTTGCACTCTCAACACGTTATTGTACTGAGTGCGCAGAGCGTTGTAAGCCTTCTGCCTATATCTAATCCACAGGCTGCTTTTAATACTTAAAATACCACTCTTTTAGCGTACAACGTAACTTTAAATGCAATAATTTGTAGCTCAAATTTTCACAATCGCCCGTCTGCAACGGACCACTTAAGAAACTGTTGCTGGGAGACAAAAGGAATTCGCTGTCTGATTTATCGTAAGCTTCGACTAATGGCGGATTTCCAGATATAAATTACAGGCAGACCCGGCGGCCTACAATTAACAATTCTACTCTAATGTATCGGAGAGATTTTGATACAATATTCTGTGAGAACTGGATTCTGTTAACTTGTAATTGCTTGTTGGGGCGTTCCTTCAAAATCTCTTTAAACTCTTGGATTAAGTACTAAATGATTTTCGGTTACAAATCTGAATTACGAATTGCTACTAAGAATTTCACAGAAAACCCAAAAACACATTGCTTAACCTAGGAATTGAACTCAAGACCAGCAGCACAGCACAGCACAGTAGTCACGCTTACGAGAATTAGACTAAAGTTGCAGTTTAAGTATTAAGTGATTAATCAAAGAATGAGTAATTTGTTTTTTATTAGTTAACACAGCTACAACTAACTCAGCTAAAACTTAGTACAGACATATAATAATCATATAATATTTAGGAACAGCTGTCTCCCAAGCTAGGTTTATTAAGCCTGTACCGTGGGAGACAGAAATTCTACAAAGATCAATGCACTGACCAATTGATTTTTGTACTTTTAGGTACTTAATTTCAGCAGATATAATTATTTGGTGCTTATTAGCTACATATGTATTTATTTAAATTATTAAAATAGATATAAAGAATTAAAATTAATTAAAAACAAAAACAGTGAAATATTATTACCTACAATATTATATTTCTATGAATGATAATGTATGTAATGTAAGCGAATGTGTGAGAGCAGTGATAGCCTAGTGGTATGACCGTTGGACTACAGTCAAAGGTCTCGAGTTCGAACCCAAGGCACGCACCTCTGACTTTTCGAAGTCATGTGCGTATTAAATAGTAAATTATCACGCGCTTAAACGGTGAAGAAAAACATCGTGAGGAAACCGGCATGCCTGAGAGATTTTCTCGATAGTGTGTGAAGTCTGCCAATCCGCACTTGGCCAGCGTGGTGGACTAATCCCTCTTATTCTGAGAGGAGACCCGTGCCCAGCTGTGAGACAGTTGGGTTGACAGTTGGGTAGTTGACAATGGGTTGATTATGTGTGAGTGGAGAGAGGAATAATAAAATCAAACAGATCAATTTGATGAATTGATGGGATAAATAGATGATGGAAATCTTCATGTAAGAAGGTTTTTAGTTAAATGCAATTAATACAATTTCAATTAATAATAAAGCCCGCATAAAAGTCTTTTTCACCTTTCCACTTCAGAAAACCCTGCCCCAAATTCACTGTTAACCCTAAAACGCGACTATTTATTACATAGAACACCACGCAGCTATCTCACCAAGATTACCTCATGCCCACTGACCCAAGTCGCTCTTCAGACCTTCAGACGTTTCAATTGTTAATTAGGTGTCAGTGTCGTAATGATTAATGGGGTCTGTCAGGCCCCTTTGTCGGTTAAAGGGTTGAGAAACGACGGTCAAGACTAAATGAATGGATGTGACTTTTTGGGGGTTGCGCGGAGATAATTTTCGGCGGTGTTTTGGTGCCGATAGAAGTGTAAGGGTTAATTTGAGATCAAATTGAAGGCTTGATAAAGATATCTTTGTAATATGACATTCCATCACGTTTGAATACCAGAAGTACAATGCAGAGATGTAGCCAAAGTTTCAGGTTTCCTTCTCCTTGGAAATCTGCACGGCAGTGCCCTCGCCAAGTCAAACAAAACTCAAGCCGGCCTTATCATCCTTTCCACGAAGCAACTCCGGAAATTTTAAACCCCCTGTATCTTCTTTGTCAGTGAAGCTAGAAGTCTGAAATTTAATAACAAAGATTACTTACTGAACTTACCTCTACCCCCAAATTACAATGTTGTACTAATATTTAATTACGAAATATCTCGAGTCAAAGTTCCCTTATTTTGTCACTGACACACTCACCGATCATCAAAGTTCAAGGCACTTTTAGCAGATCTACAAACTTGAAATTTTGCATGTGGTTAGTGTTAAAGGTTTACATTGCTTTAGCTAATTGTTACCAAGCAAAGTTATATCACCGTTATAATTATATAGTTAAAATAAATTCCCAGCAGTCTAGCATTACAAGCGTGCGTATTCCCTTAAATATTCAGCAAAATCTCAAGACTAAATGGATGTATTTACATATTTATGTATTCAAAAGAAGTTTCTGTAAGCCTGAGATCTTAATCGTTCATTACCATATACGTTATTTTATTACCATAGACGCCTTGCCGAGATGAAGCTGTAATAAAAATATAAATCACTGTTTTTGTATTGATCGGTGATGTTTAGCTGCCTAATATTTCGAAGTTATTTCACTCCAAACGCAAACAGAGGGGTGCTATAACTTTTACGTGTATTCTGTAGCATCCAACCTCGCATACAGATGAATAGATTTTGATTGAGTTTTTTTTTCGTTTCAAAAGCGACTTGATCGAAAATGTTTTTAGCTAGAATTTAAATATATAATTATAATTTAAAATAGTTCATCCATTCGAAGATGATTTCATCTTCCGACGAAGATTTAATCTTCCATTCGTTATGCAGTCAATCGGCTTATAGGTACTTATAATGTAAGTTGGAATTGAAGGGATTATGATTGTGCAACTTCCACAGATCTTCCCAATTTTTTACTTATTTTATTTTCATAATCAATATGAAGATGTAACTATGCAAGTGCGCAAATTATAACGATTCGGTATCGGCCTATGAAAAAGTTTGATGGGCTACACGATTGCCTTCAAACTGAAGTGTCGGCGAACTATCGGGCGACTGCTAAATCAGCATGGCGCTCTTCCACGCGCGCACATTACGATTGTTTAGTCGGCCGAGTCGACCAATGACCAAAGTTCAGTTTGCTCTGAGCTTTGGCGCCGACTGGTTATGAGTATTTTTGCTGATTATGCTTATACGATAATGGGCAAAAAGTTCTGGTAATCTAATAATTTGGAAAGTATCGTAAAATTTTCCATTTACTGATCTGTCACTGTGATTGGAATGCACCCAATACTTTCGGTTTCTCTTCTTGATCCTTCTCCTCCGATATATAAAAGTGATAAAATCATTTCTGGATAATTATTTATTAACTTTCATTAAGTAAACACTCTCTTCAAAAGTCGCTTACCAACTAGCAAATCGTTCGAGAGCAGTCGGCCGACTGTTATCTGGTGTGCGCACTTACCATCAACCCGACTGTTTAATTGGCCTAGTGTGTGCGCAGCCCAATTCGATCAAACTATCGGCCGATAGCAAGTCTGTAGTCTGCGGGCAATACTTATGTTTAACTTACATTATAAAAACAGTATACAAATATAAGTGACGTCACTGGGAGCCATGATTAAACTGAAGTCACAAATCCAACGACCAAAAATAATCAGAAATAGGTTTCATTTAAAGATCACAAAAAGGTCTAAAGTACGCTTACGTCGTACAAATAAAACGAACGATTTAGCGTTTTATTTTATTGGCAGCAATTTACTTTTATTTCGTTGGTTTCGATCTACGAAGAGTAAAAAGTAATAATGTATCCAAGCTTTATTACAACCAGAATTTTTAGGAATTGGAAGAATTATTATCTTCTGTAATAAACTGATACTGATCAACAATCTGTACCAGCGCCATTTTTCAAAAATAAATGCTAAAAAATCACATAATGTACCATCCAATATACCATCACGCCTGTATTCCCCGAAGGGTTAGGCAGAGGCGTACTAATCTACACCCACAGTTCGCCGGTATGTTTAGGTCCCATGTAATAGGGGGCGAGTCTATTGCCATATAATTTAAGTGCAATCCAAATACGTTATCGAGTAGAATACGTTAGGTACATTAAAAAACGAAATGCTAAATATTAGCAGACCGCAGTAACTTCCTTTAATATTCGTTTCCTAATACTTAATGTTAAGTAATTTTGTTTACCAAACTCTCCTAATGTGAATTTAAATACTGCGGGACCAGTACCCAATTCTTATTCATTTTAGGGATCTCTAAACCAAACTTTATTTTGAAGTATTTTTTCTTGTCTCATTTTGTATCTGCTTAATTCTTAGCTTTGTAATTTTGAGTATTCAATCAAACGTTGTCAGTACTTTGTTTTGTCAGTACTTACTTTATAATGCCAATAAATTTCTCTCTTTCTTGCTCCTATGTGTTAACAAGATAGTTGAACTTTATTATATATACTTATATTATTAACTAATTAACTACTTAAGAAATCTTTATCACTGACTGACGGGCATAGCGAAATTGGATAGGTGCAGTGATAATAGGACCATTGGACTGCCAAGTCAAAGGTCTCGAGTTCGAATCCAAGGCACGCACCTCTGACTTTTCGAAGTCATGTGCGTATTAATAGTTAATTATCACGCGCTTAAACGGTGAAGGAAAACATCGCGAGGAAACCTACATGCCTGAGAGATTTTCTCGACGGCGTGTGAAGTCTGCCAACCCGCATTAGGCCAGTGTGGTGGACTATAGCCTAATCTCTCTAATTCTGAGAGGAGACCCGTGCCCAGCAGTGGGACAATGTAATGGGTCGATTATAATTAAATTTACGGTTTAAAAATCACTTTATTTCTTAAAGATTATAAATGACTTACATGGGGAAATATAATATAAAACTCAACGGTGACTGACTGACTGATATAGTGATCTATCAACGCACAGCCCAAACCACTGCAGGGATCGGGCTGAAATTTGGCATGCAGGTAGATATTATGACGTAGGCATCCGCTAAGAAAGGATTTTGATAAATTCTACCCCCAAGGGGATAAAATAGGGGATGAAAGTTCATATGGAACAAAGTAACTATTCCACGCGGACGAAGTCGCGGGCAAAAAGCTAGTATAATATAAATATCTTAAAATATTTTTTTGGGTACTTTAAGAATAGTATCGCCGGTTTGCAGTTGAGCACATATTAGGGAAATTTCATTATGACGGGATTTTAGGAAATTCCCATGGGGTTAGAAGAAACGATATTACCAAGTCAGACTAAAAACAAATATACCACGGAACCTCCGAGGAACGGACCGGCAAGCGCTCAATGTTTTTTCTAATTTCATCTTCCAAATGAACGTTTCGTGTTTCGTAAATGGAAAAATAATTACGTTTTTGTACTTTCCTCCCGGCGCTGCCTATCCTGAGCTTACTGGTCGTATAGAATTACAGGAGGTTAATGTACCTAGTTGTTTTAAAGTGTTTTGGCTTTAGAATTCTCTTGCATTTTAGTCAATGAGTTTGGTTGCCAAATTATATCTGTTTAAGCCCTAGTCTGCAGTAGCGTTTTGGTCCTTTTTGGAATAAATGTAAACTTCCTCGTGTGGGGACGGGTTAGAATACAGTTCCTCCCTGCCATCCAGATAGGCATCTCGTAAGAGTCGATCTGACTTGCTCGGTGGTACGACCTCTCGGGGTCTGACTGGCTGGCGACCTCTCGGGGTCAGATTCCAACGTAAGGGTGACTACCTTTACGTTGGAGTCTGTCGTAAACCACCCTGGTGTGTGTTTCGCCATTGCGCGTAAGAGCCAGTTGCCTCTCGGTTGCTGCGGCTCTGGCATTCTGCAGTCTGTAGGGGCTTTTAAAGCTCGGCAACGCATCAGCAACTCCTCTGGTGTTGCTGGTGTCCATGGGCGGTGATGACTACTTACCATCAGGTGGCTCGTTTGCTCGTTTGCCGACCTAATCAATAATAAAACTATGATTAGGTAGTATTGGCTCGGGACTATTGAAACAATTTTCTTTATCTCATAGATAACATGAACCATGAAACTTCCCAAAAAGAGTTGGACTGTAGATAGTATGCTTTCCAACCATTATATACGTAACATGTATTTTTTTGTGAAACACAACACATACTGGTCCTTTTCCCCCAAAAGGACCACTTTTGGGGGAAAAGGACCAGACCAGGAGGAGTATGTGTGGATGTTAATGAAATAATGATTACGATAATTTCGTTACTATCTATAGTGGACATTTCAAAAACCCGACGGTTTAAGTCCGCTTTTATCATGAGTACCGCTGAAATGTGGATTGCGCTTCCCGATAGATATAATCTGGGTGTATTTAAATAACAAGTGAATCGGTTTCTTCTCGGCTAGCTATTTCCATCGTAGATCACAGTATCACTTAACATCAGGTTAACTGGCGGTCAAGCCTATAACAAAAAAAATAATAATTAGGGAATTTACTTTGTAGGGAATTAATTTCGAATAAATTATAACATGAATTTAATGCTTTTAAACCTTAGTAACGCCTAAAATAGATACCTACGTCTGATTTCTCAGTAGAAACTGGTTTGTATATTCGTATTTTTAAATGAAGCTAATTTGTCAACGCTTCTTAGCAGGGTTCATCCAAAATTTAATACACGACACGACAAATTTCAACTTTGACTTCCATTGAAGGTATAAAACCTGTCGATCCCAAATTTCAGAAATTTAATTTTAAAGGATACTTCATCGTGACTCCGGAATATATTTTCATCCACTTAGACAAATATAACTTTGGACGTCCTAATTTTGTTTAAAGAGGAACGTAAAATACCCTTTGAGCTGAAATTTGAGCAAAAGAGCACAATTTGAGCAAAGGAGCACAATTTTACGAGAGCCTTTTGTCAGTAACGAGGCAAAATAATACAGTGGAATAAGTATGTATATATGTAAAATTGGGTGGTCATAATTTTTCGTACAATTCTGTTTATTTTTTCTGACCTCCCGGGGAATTGAGGGCAAATGCTGCTAGTGTCAGTATTTTAATTTCGACATCAAAATATTTAACATAGACAAAGATAAGAAGAGGTTTTACAAGTGCCTGATATGTTTTTAGCTTTGGGAACTTATTCATTATTTAAAACTGTAGGTATGGGTTATTATTTATGGGCGTTTACCACCACAATCAATATAAAAATGTAAAGTTATGTGAAGTAACATTCTTCATACTGAGATCACTATTTGCCGAATTTATCTTATTTTACACATTGCTCGTTTCAAGGCCACGCTTGATGCGAGATTCTGAGGAAAGATAGGCTAACTAATATGTAGCAAAAAATCCTTTTGGAACGCGAGACAGACTGCTGCTTAAATATGTATGTATCTAATAAGAAAGAATTTTGAAGACAGGACTTTCGAACTACATGACAGCATTCTAAATTTCAATGCATGCAGTGATAGCCTAGTGGTATGACCGTTGGACTGCCAAGTCAAAGGTCTCGAGTTCGAACCCAAGGCACGCACCACTGACTTTTCGAAGTCATGTGCGTATTAAACAGTTAATTATCACGCGCTTAAACGGTGAAGAAAAACATCGTGAGGAAAAACCTGCATGCCTGAGAGATTTAATCAATGGCGTGTGAAGTCTGCCAACCCGCACTAGGCCAGCGTGGTGGACTATAGCCTAATCGCTCTCATTCTGAGAGGAGACCAGTGCCCAGCAGTGGGACAGTATAATGGGTTGATTATGTTATTCTAAATTTAAACATGTTCGCAGGGTACAAGATGTCGCTGGCGGTGTGTCGGGACCGACTCACGGGTTCCGATGCCCCAGAACAACTGTGTGATGCTTCCAGCAAGCCACAGGCGTCAGTCGTCAGGTGCAACACTCACCCTTGTCCGTTCAAGTAAGTTCAACTTAAATAATTTCATCCTTTCAAACAAGGACCAAAAATAAAACGTCACAAACCTTTATATAATTATACAATAAAATATACGGTCAACAGCATATGGTATCCAAAACTGACAAATTTCTTCAATCGATCTTAATTTTTTTTTTAAATGATCTATTTAAACAATCAAATCTCATTTAATTTCCATACCAATATACCAAACTGTTAAAATCATAACTTTTCCTCTTGGTTTTGCCTTAATCGGACAAAAAAAAACAATAACGATATTAATTGCTACTTAATTATTTAATATAAGCCCTACACATAGTTGTGTCGGTCATGCAGATACAGAAGGAAAATAAAAGTCATAAAATTATTCACAAAAATATTATTTTACACTGGCAATACCGTTTGCATAGAGTGACAGTGACAGGTGACCATTGCGAAAAAAAAACCACCTTCAAAACCATAAAAACATGTTTGAATGTCGGTGTCTTCGATTTGATTTTCCGTTTGTTGTTGCTATTGTTGCTATTTTCTCCTGTATTTTTACTCAGGTGGTATGTGGGTGAATGGTCATCGTGCAGCGTATCGTGTGGCGGAGGTGTGCGCTCGCGCCGCGTGCTCTGCGCACGCTCCGCCAATGTCACCAAAACCGATACCTACGAACCTGGTGAGTTTTTATCAAGTCTAGTTGCCTACAGTGCCCAGTTTTGTACAGTGAAATACCTATGCCTGTTTCAAGATAGTAGGTATTAGTAGTGTTAGGTACTTTGTATGATTCCGGCGGACCGAATTTCTTTTACAAACGTAATACCGAAATAAATCGTTATTCAAACACAATTTAATCAAATTCTGTTATTATTCGGATTCCGACAACGTTAATCTGGGTTCCTACATTACCATTTCATTCAAAATACTTTACTGGAAATAAATGTAAACGAATGCAATTTTTGATAACTTTACCAAGTTTGGAAAGGTTTTCCGGTCTTTTATTTCCAGTGAAGTAGTAGTAGACGAAGTAGAACTGTAGTAGAAACAGTAGTAGAAACCTAAAGATGAAGGCGGTAAACCAAACTGGTACTACCGACCGCGCGTCGATTCCGTGAGCGCACCCAGTAAACCACGGAAAAAGTCCAACCACGGGTTGGATATTAACAATATTTTTTAAAAAACGTAATACCGAAATAAATCGTAATCCAGACAATATTCTATAAAATTATGTTATTATTCGGATTTGGATACCATTAAACTAGGTTCCCATATTACTACTTCATTGGAAATGAACGACCGGAAAACGGGTAAAAACTTCGTAAAGTTATACAAAATTACATTCACTCACAGTTATTTCCAGTGAAATATTATGCACCAAATAGAAAGATAGGAACCTAGATTAATGGTATCCGAATCCAAATAATAACACAATTTTATAAAATTCTGTTTGAATTACAATTTATTTTGGCATTACGTTTTTAAGAGAAATTCGCTCCCCCGGATCCTTAATTAACCTGTGCGGCTGTTAACAATGGCTAACTTTAGACACGCGTTGTCATTTCGGGGTTACTGCAGTACTGTTCTGACGTGCTTTAATTATTCACATATCCTCCTATACGCTGATGACATGAAGGTGCTCAAGCCAGTGCGTACATTGTCTGATTCTGGGCAACTTCAGTCAGACCTTGACAGATTTGCATTATACTGCGCAACTAATAAATTGCAACTTAATCTCTCGAAATGTTATCAAGTAGTATTTTCTCGCCAGAAATCTTTAATTGGTCGTGGGTATACACTGAATGGTCAACTCATAAGTAAGATATCCAGTGTCAGAGATCTTGGCATTTTGCACGATAGCAAACTACTATTTGATGACCATGTGGAATATATTGTGAATAAAGCATTTAAAGCCTTGGGCTTTATCATTAGGACTTGCTCTAGCTTTCGTTCTCTGAAACCAATAAAAGTACTGTACTGCTCGCTCGTGCGTAGCCACCTCGAGTACGCTTCTCAAGTTTGGAACCCTCAGTACGAAGTGTACAAATCCCGTATAGAGTCTGTACAGATGAAATTTATGAGGTACTTGGATTTCAGGGCAAAGCAATCGTCGATTGACTATGAGCATCGTTGCAAACGATACCACTTCTTACCGCTAGAAATGCGACGTAATGTGAATGATATCTGTTTTCTAGTGAACATCGCTAATGGCTCGATAGATTGTCCCGAACTTCTCAGTAAAATACTATTGCGAACTAATCAGAGTAACCTTAGGAGACGTCCACTATTGCAGGCACCATCCACAATGACTAATTACAGGCGCAATACCTTCAGTATACGCAGTATTATAGCATTTAATAGTTTACCATCGCACTTGGAGATTGATCTTTGCTGCACTAGCGCACATAGAATAAGAAAAATTCTAAATAAGGAATACTTTGGTGACAGTCGTAAATAGTTGTTGATAGCTTTAACACATCTGTATTGAGTGAACACTTTTCTTTTTATATAATGTTATCTTGCACGAACTGACAAAAACATCGTAAAAAACAATTTTACTAGGATAATAATTATTACATTTTCTTTTCCTATTAATTTATGCCACGCAAATTTGTTTACAAGTCACGGTAGTGACGAAATTAGTTGGTTAACCTAAATTTTGATACATATATGTGGAAGCTTGTAATTAGCAATCGTCGAACCTATATTTGCTATTTAACGTTTATTATTAGTCTGTAAGCTTTCTGTAAAATATTCTAAATAAATAAATAAATAGTAATATCTAGACGTGGTCTGAAGTTGAACTCAAGCGGTTGCACAATGGTAAATTTTACGATAAAAAATCGTAAACACAGTTGACGTCAGAGGTCAGACAGATGGTTCTTTTAATGGTTGATGGACTTCTATGTATGTATGTGTTTTAGGTGCGAACGCGGAACCTGGTTGCGTGTCGCCAGCTCCGCGATCCACACAACCATGCAACCAACACGACTGCCCAGTGTGGGTGGCGGGACCTTGGTCCGGGGTAAGTTATCATTACTTACTTCTTTTTATACCACTAAGGTGGCAAACAAGCATATGTTCCGCTTGATGGTAAGCGGTTACCGAAGCCTATGGGCGCTTGCAACACCAGGGGTATCACTCGCGCGTTGCCGACCCTGTAAATAAAGGAGGAATAGTTGTGCTGGCAGCATACAAGCGTGATGCTTATCCTATCTGCCAACACAGCGCGGAGCTCTGGCGACCTTGCTCACCGTTATATGGTTACGATTTTCTGTAAGGTGGAGGTACTTCCCCAGTCGTGCAGCTCAAGTTGTGAGTGGAATGTTTCGATTGCACTATGCCCTACTTCTCTTAAAAACTTCCTAACAGATCAGGTCTCTACCGATGTTTCTGTAGGGTTTTTTTTATATTTCTGTCCTACGAAATACCGGAACGTAGGTAACGATTTTTGCATGGAAAATCTCCTTCATCCCCTTACAATCCCTTTTCAAAAGTGACGATCGAGACCACTGCTTCCTACAGAGGTTAATTTAAATTTAAAATCAAAAGAAAAATATCGTAAATGTTAATTAAATAAAGGAGTGTCTGCCTTTTTAGTCTAGTGGTCGCAAGTATGACTACTATGACCTAGATTCGATTTTCAGGTCGCATAAAGTTTTATTGAATTTTTCTATGCAATTTTCAGTAACAGCGCGTAGTTTGGCTTTGTACCAACCGGGTACTAATCGCTAGAAGTCCTGGGTTCGATTCCCAAGTCGAGCAGTGTTTTGAATTTGCTATGAAATTCTCAGCAGCAACTCGGAGTTTGGTTTTGTGCCCGGTTAAGGCTCGCCCCCATTACATGGAACTTAACCATACCGGCAAACTGTTGGTGTGAACTGTGAGTTAATACACATCTGCCTAACCCTTCAGGGAATACTGGCGTGACAGTATGTTATTTTTTATGTTTTATTGTATAAGAACTAATCTCGTACTCCGCTTTCAGTATCTATTTTTGCTTGGAAGACATTCTAAATAGGTACATTTTTTACGTGGGAGAGCCATGCTTCGGCACGAATGGGCCGGCTCGACCGGAGTGATACCATGGCCTCACAAAAAACCGGCGTTAAACAACGCTTACGTTGTGTTTCGCCGAGTGAGTGAGGTTACCGGAGGCCCAATCCCCTTTTAAAAGGTCGGCAACACACTCGTGACTCCTCTGATGTTGCGGGTGTCCATGGGCGGCGGTGATCGGTTACCATCAGGCGATCCGTCTGCTCGTTTGCCCTCCTATCCCATAAAAAAACTATAGCAGATTTCTAGAATTTCTCCTTACATTCATAGCTCCAAAGAAAACACAAGTTTTACAAAGTGTAAGCGGCTCAAGTCTGTCGATGAACTATTCTATTCACACAATATATAGCGTGAAACTTTAGTGCGCTGCCGTACTTACGTGGAATACAAGACTATGCAATGCTTTAGAACTTGTTCCATACATTGTTGATGTTTTTGTTACTGTAATACGATGACAAGCAAGCATGTGGTCCACCTGATGACAAGCGGCAACTGCAGCATATAGACGCCAGCTACACCACCATGGATGTTGCTCATCACTCACGTGTTGACATCTTGACAGCTAAGCTAAAGTCTTATACGAGTATGCCCAGTAATTTCACTGCCTACCTTCTTCAAACCGGAACACAATAATGTTAGCACAATGATGTGCTTGCAAGCAATGATGCTTAGCGGGAATGTGGTGTGGTAACAATCCAGAAGATCTCAGCAGCAAAGTTCTATCACTTTAAAGTGTCCGTCTGTTTGATTTTTCACATCTAAAACGATGCACCAATTTCGATGAATTTTGGTTTAGAGATAGATTGGACTTCGTAGGAGGATATAGGATATTTTTTGTCTCGAAAAGTCCTATGGAATGCGAGTGAAACCGCCCACATGCGGCTTGTTTATAAATAATCCTGTCTCCAGTTTGAAACCAAAAGACAAACGCGCGTACGCCGACCAAAACAAAAGCAAAACCTTCCAAATTTAAAAAAGAAGTCTAGAAGTCTTCTTTAGCTCCAATTAAAGAAAGTTTGTCTGTCTTTTTAATTTGTACCCTCTGACGTAAAGTCTGGGCAAGTTAGGCAAACTTTGGAGCTTGTTAGTCTCAAGTTCAGACGTGAGGTATTTGAGCTAGATTGGCTGCATAGTTTAACTTGTACGTGTTTGGATATATAACTAGTGATCCGTAATCATTGTAATTACAGCGCTAGTAACATCCAAAGTTCTGTTTCAAAAGGTTTAAAAAGTATACCTTCCGCTAAGAACAATCTGTGTCCTCACAAACATTCGTTTGGCGTAGCGGCTGAGCGATCGACTACTACGCAACTTGTTGTGGGTTCGATCCCCACACGGAACAAATATTTGTATGATCTACAGGTAGTTGTTCCGGGTCTGGGCGTTTGTGTATGTGAGAATTTGTGTTTGAAAACGCACCCACGACACAGGAGAAAATCCTAGTGTGGGGCAACGTTTTTTTAAAAAAAAAATATGTATATATAGTTATTATCGGATATAAAGTAATAATAATATCGGTGAAACACACAAATATTTGCATCGGGAGAGAATCGACCTGCTGGGCGGAATTACAGTACAGGGGATTATAATGATAATTGTAGAAAAATTTAATTATATTGAACTAGTTGTTGTCTGCGATTTTATTTGCATTCTAAAAGACTTTCGAGGCAAAAGGTAGCCTAAGTCGTTCTCCAAGGTCCAATCTAGCCCTTTACCAAAATTCATCACAATTGATTTAGCCTTTTGGCCGAACTTACCTACATAACATACCATCACGCCTTTATTCCCCGTAGGGTTAGACAAAAGCGTACTAATGTACACCCACAGTTCGCCGGTATGCTTAAGTCCCATTTATGGGCACAAATACTAAACTCCGAGCTACTACTGAGAATTTTATAGAAAACCCCAATAACACTTTGCTCGACCTGGGAATCGAACCCAGGACCTCTAGCGTAGCAGTTGCGATTGGGACCACTACTCTAACGAGGCAGTTTAATTACATCTTTTGTGTCAAATACCACCAAATTCATTTTCTTGTCCAGTGTTCCGTTTCCTGTGGCGAGGGTGTCCAGGTGCGTGGTGTGGAGTGTACCCCTTCGGGTGGAGGATGTGATCCCGCCTCCAGGCCGGAGATATCACGCCCCTGCTCGACCGGCATCAGCTGTCCAGCATACAGGGAAGCTGATGAACCTGAGGTGAGGCTACCTTTAAATTGTCAAGTAGAATATTCTCTATGACCTTCAGTCCGTATTGTAAAGTTTTGCAAAACCCTCAAATAAACAATGACTAAACAATAAATGGCATAAAAATCTCAAGGACAAAAGACACTTTCAGTAGTCCCCGAATGTTTTAGAGAACTTTCCTATTTTCAACCGACTTCAAAAAGGAGGAGGTTCTCAATTCGACTGTACATTTTTTTGTATGTTTGTTACGCGATTACTCCGTCAACCGTGAACCGATTTTGATGATTCTATTTTTGGTCGGTAGGTAGGTAGGTATACTTCAGAGGTGGTGCCATAAAAATTTGGTCAAGACCTGATCACAAATTTTAGAACAAAATGACAATAATACGTAAATGAAAAAATGATAACGTCGTCTAGGTAGACGTAAAATTTTACTCGCTACTAAAAATGTTGAATTAAAATAACTTAAAAAAAAGTAAAACTGCCTTCAAGGAATGTTAGGTGCACAACAGTTTCGGAAGTTAGTGTTGAAAACAAACCAAATCGAAGGCACCGACATCCGAAACTGTTGTGTACCGAACATTATTTTGTATGTTTTTGATGGTGGTTTTACTTTTTATTAAAAGTTATTTGATGTTCTTAATAATATTATTCGAACTAATGCTCTTAGCAAACATTTTCAAACAAAAAATAGTGAAATCCGACCAGCCATTTCAAGTAATTATTTTCATTTCTATTATTTATTTATTAATTGCAAAAGAAAAATTTGCACTCATGCAGGTTTTAGGCCCCTTTCCTTCCATGTTTCCGGTGACCATAAGCTACTCTGGACTATCAGATAGTTTTCAAGCAACATGTCCGCAGCATTACAACACTTTGAAACCGGTGAGCTATTCTTAATAACTGATATTTTTCTATCATTACCAACAGGATGAAATCGAAGATCTCTTACCTGGAGTAGTATACCATACTCAACCTCTTATTCAACCGTACCCACCACCTCAAGCCAAGGCTGAGCGTCTCATCGGCGAACCTGACGTACCAGTGGAGGCCACGTAAGTTCTACTAACCGTTGTAGATCCATCAAGTGTGGAGGCAAATTCAAATTATATTACTAGTCAGTCAGATTCAACTATTTTGAATATTTAATCGCTGGGTGATGGTATTTGTGATAAATTGATAATGGTTCTATTGCATCTATCCGCCCCTGTCTAATTTTATAAACCCCACCGTGTTCAATGTCGTGTTCATTGTCTCAATATTCAATGCAAGTGTAGTAGTGTTGTAAAAACGAGCGCTGAGGCCGAGCCTCGAGCACTGAGTCGACGCTCATGAAGACTCGAGGCTTAAACGCTCAAGCGCACAAGTCTCACGAGCGTTGAAAGCGTTGGAGTATAACGCTTGAGCATGCGACTCGAGTTTTATAGTCCAAGCTCGTGAGACTTGAGTGCTTGGAGCGTTGAAGGCTCGAGTCTACAAAGCTCGTCAGCGCTCGGGGCTCAGCCTCAGCGCTCGTTTTTACAATGCAATGAAATGCAATGTTTCGAAAATATCAAAGAAAAATTATATAAGCTTTCTCAACATAAGAAAATTAACACGACCCTTCTAAATTTATGATTTTAGTTCAATTACTTGAGATGTATTCTAGCTGAAGGTTCGCGGGAAGAGGTCTTTGAAGTTTTGTCTTCATATCAATTAAAGATTTCAACAGGAATAACATTTACTTAAGATGTATCGTTCCATGCTTATACTTAAGTTTCATGATTATGTCTAAGAATTTTGTTTGTTTAATATCAGTTTTCTCGACGTCTGCCTCCACACTTCCAGAACTATGTAGTTATTATCAGTCAATTCCTAAACGATCTTTATTTAAAACGTCTATAACAGCATGTGTCATTACAATATCAATTTTATTTTCAACGATATAAGAATCTATATTCTCTGATTCCATTATCAATATCCAAGCTCAGAGTATTTTGTTGTTGTCTCTTTCAGCAATTACAAAATATTCTTTGCGTGTGGCTGGTTGTATGTAAGGTATTGTACCTATACAAACGTTTTTAAGGTTTCACTTCAAACATCTACACATTTTTTACAAAGAATGACATTACCCGTCCCTTCAATGATTCCTATTGCTGGTAGAGTTGTTTCTTGCTTATGTGCTTCAAAAACGTCTTTAATTTTAATTTTAAAGGGTGATACTTTGAGTAGCTGTTTTATATTAGCTTTAATTTTACAAAATCTAACTTATCAGAATAAAATGATTACGCCTCTAAATTAAAAATACCTAAATGCCAAAGCATTTATGTTACACCTACAAAAGAATTCATTTTAAAGGGTTGTGTTATATATATTCTGATTTCTAGTTATTAAAAGGAAATAATGCAAACTACCGACTAACGGATATAAATGAAGGTGAAAATTAACAAAATAAAATTGAAAATTTACATTTAGAACAGCAAAATGAGAATTATTTACTTGCCAACAATCTTGTTGAGTTTCTGAAATGTTGTAGCGAATTGGAGCCTAATTTCAATTTCTATTACGATTTCTATTACAACGGAAGGTCTTATGGCAATATGGTCGTCCAATGTTTGACTGTTAAACGGAACTTTAGAGCAATCAAACTCCAAAATGAAATAATATAATTTATACTCTTAAAATAAATTTCCTGCTAAAAAAGTCTCACCCTCTCAAGAATTAAAGACGATTTTTGATAAAATATTTAATTTTGTTTCTAGTGTTCGTTCTAGAACCCACTTTGAGTGTTTAAGGAAACCTAACCCTTCCTGGGATGTATAGAATATTGTAGTGATGTTTTGAATTCGGGATGTTACGGACATGTAAATGATAAATATGTAAATACGTTTTCTTGTGTATAAACTTTTACGTTATTTACTGTAAGCAAATTTGATTTGGAACACTAGTATATAGTAGTATAACAGGATGAAATAGACGTTTATTAAGAAAGAAGATTAGCAAGAGAGAACTACAGAGAATTAGAATGAGTAGAGAAATTGATGATGGTTGAATAATAAAAGAAGAGAATTTATCATAACCGGTCGAGCGCTAATTTCTTGTCTGGAGCACAAAATGTTTACTTCATACAATTCTCAACATAATATTGTTTCTACAGTTCTATATATTCAATAACTCTTTGTTTTGAACTAATACACCCCATAATAGACGTGTCTGTCCCTATTTTGGACTTAAAATCAGATTCGACGTAACTTAATTATTAAATTATGTTTGAAATCTAAAGGTCGTTTTACTCTTTTTTTGAAGGGAAAATTAAAAGTTAATATATATTAAATATCGTGTGTTCTATGATATATGAAATTTTCTAGAATGTACCTAAGTAACTTGTAATACATAAGTAAGATTTTATATTTGATTATACCACTACCATGAATAAAATATACACTGTAAGAACATATCACACACAGACTCATAGAATAAACCGCAAATATTTGTAAATATAACGCACTTCTATTACACGTATTATAATATTATGGAGTCTCACTTTATGCATCAATTTAATCTTTGCTTGCAAAATACATTTTGATTGATTCTGACAGACAGACATCTGATTTTATCCAGATCCGTTTAGCCGTTCTGGAGTAAAAGAGTTACTGTTGGATGTATGCATCCAGTAAAGATAAGTGATAGCCTAGTGATACGACCATTCGAATAAAAGGCACCTCTGACTTTTCAAAATAATATTTATTATCACTCACGTAGATGATGGCAGAAAAATATCGTGAAGAAACCTGGACGCCGGAGAGATTTTCTACGACGGACGTGTCTGCTAGCCCGCAGTTGGCTAGAATAGTGAACTATAGTCTAACCTTTCTCACTTTGGGAGGAGATCCATAACATACATACTGTACTCCCCGAAGGGTTAGGCAGAGGCGTACTAGTGTACACCCACAGTTCGCGTGGTATGTTTAGGTCCCATGTAATAGGGGGCGAGCCTATTGCCATTAACCGGGCACAAATCCAGACTCCCAGCTGCTACTGAGAATTTCATAGAAAAACTCAATAACACTTTGCTCGACCTGGGGTTCGAACCCAGGACCTCTAGCGTAGCAGTCACGCTTAGGATCACTAGACTAATGAGAGGAGATCCGTGATCAGCAATGGGATAGTATATGCGTTAATGATGACAGCTTATAATTATTTAGATGATTACAATTGCACTTGATTAAAATACAAGCTTTACATAGACTCTGCTCACAATGTCGTATAGTAAAAATCGCTGTATAGAAACACAAGAAAGTTACATAAAATATGTAGAGTCTCACATGTATACACATTGACACTGCTTTGAAGCACGTAGCTGTGTGAGTCCAAAAATCTCCGAAATGACTTTAGCGGATATGAAAAATCTTATTATAAAACCGAATCACATAAAATCCGTAACATCCCTTCTGTAAATATTAAAACACTACGCAGAGGAAACCTTTCTTAAACTACCTGCTCCTCTATTGATGAGCGAATTTGTATGCACAGTATATTTCAATCCACACTGACCCAAACCATCTCACACATCATCTCAACTTTACTCTGCTGTGATTTCTATTTTTCTACTCTATGCACTGCACATAAGATTTATATTTCCTTGCACATAATAATACACGAACATTTGGTCTTGCTACGTTTCCTTGCTTACACTTTTACCGATTGGCATAACACAAAATTGATACACACGAAATGATTTTTCAAAATATGCCCTTTTAATGTGTTCCAGTTTACAGGTATTGGGTGATCTAAGTACATTTACACTGGTGCATACTTCTACATATACCAGCCCAAAATTATTTAGGATCTATAGCTGACCTTAGCACCTCGCATGTCGTCCTATAAAGTTCCCGTGTGAATCTACAATAGATACTACATAGTATAGAATTTTTTCTTCTAAAATCTGGGCGAATTTTGCAGGGCTGAGCTATTTTTGGCAATAATTTAGAGATTGTTAGACTTTAATGTTAAATGAAACCTTGAGAAAAACAGTTAAATTCAGTGAAATTAATTTAAACTAGAAAGTTTAGTTTTATGTATACATCGAATTCCGCACAAATGCCTTTAGCATATTAAAAACGATTCATAGAGATGACTATGATGACCTTTGTGAAATGACTATGGTAATCTAATTATCATAATAAATAAAAAGTAATTTACGAATAAATGCCAAACTAAAGCAAGCTCTAATTCATGTGCCAATGGCAAATTTATTAAAAACAATAATATCCACCAACTGACAAATTCTTTCTGAAACAGTTACATCAAGGACGATGAATGGGGTCCATGCAGTGTTACCTGTGGTGAGGGTTGGAGAAAGAAGGAAATCCACTGCAAGATATTCCTGGAGTTCAGCAGAACTATTGCCAAATTACCTGACAGCAAATGTTTGGGGCCTAAACCTGCTGAGGAGACCGAGAGATGCGTGATGGAGCCATGTTCTATGGCATATGGTACTTCTTTTGGAGATTCCAGTGTGCCTTCCTACAGTGGCAGTGATAGGTAAGTGTATTTTACATTTAAGATCATAATATACATAGTAATAACACCCAAATAGGATTAGGTTCAATTTATTTGAAGTAAAAACGTAAGGATCGTAAGGAATTTTATGTATAGTGATTTATATGCTAACCCCAGGCTCGAAGCTGTATCTAATACATTTTTTTTTTAAAACGTTGCCCCACACTAGGATTTTCTCCTGTGTCGTGGGTGCGTTTACAAACACAAATAAGCACATACACTAACGTCCAGACCCGGAACAACTACCTGTAGATCATACAAATATTTGTTCCGTGTGGGGATCGAACCCACAACACGTTGCGTAGAAGCCGATCGCTCAGCCGCTACGCCAAACGTGTCGTCAAAATTTCTTTAAATAATCGATTCGAATCGAATTCGATCAACTTTATTTCAATTAAATAATCGATTGCCTGTAGGACAGAAACCCTTCTAACGACGATTTCAAACTTTTGCCATCAACATACGTACACACCACCAAAACAATTTAGAAATCAAACAATATGATATTCAAATATTATTTATTTTATCAACAAGTCTATCCAATACTCCGTTATCAACTGCTTCCTTAACAACATCATTCACTCTCATTTTGAATACTGCGTTATCGGTTTCAATATCTGACATGTCCAAATTTAGATGCATGGTCGATCCCCTCAGTATACTTTCATCTTCAGGAGTCATCGTGACAATCCTTAGCTCAATCATAGCTACCAACAATCCGTATGGAAGAAATTCTTCAATATCGACACAGAAATCTTTTCTGGTATAAAGAGCATCAGCATCCATGTCAAATTTGTTTAAAAATACTTTTAAGTGATCGTAGTATACGATTTTGAGCATTTCAAGATGTTCAGATCTGAATACTGAGTCGGTACAGATGAATAAAAAGTACATTAAGTCTGTCACTGGATTTGCATAACGCATCGCTTGAAAGTCTATGAAACATACTTTCCCTGCCTGCAAATATAAAATACAAGCTTGAAATATCTAAATAATACTTTGCTTAATACATTTAAGCTCTCATTTCTGACATATTTATTTAGAATCGTGGTATTAACATTTTTTTCAACAAACTCAATCAAGTTTTGCAATTTATAAATACACTGATTAGATTGCGAACACTGAATGCAAGAGAATGTGATGATAATAATGTAATAACATAGAAATAATGAATTGGACTTTGTTTCAATAAAGTATCATTCATATACACTTCTATGGTACTCAAGGCATGTAAACAATATAATTATGTACATATATCTATTACATATTAAAAGATTATAAAAAAGTTGCTCCGACTGTCTGTACGCTTAGATTCTTTTGAACTACGCAACAGATTTTACTGAAGTTACATCAATAGATATAGTGATTCAATAGGGTGGTTAGATGTATAAGTTGTCTGCACCCGTGCGAAGTTGGGACAGTTCGCTAGTATAATATATTACTCGCTCTTCTTTTTTGGGACTCATTCTCTCACTCACGCAGGATTATTAGATATCAGACAGTTTAATATATTTTTGAACCGATTTTGAATAGACAATATTTTATATTTTATTCCAATTATTCTGTTTGCTAAAGCATGTTATCTTTCATTACGTACCTACTAATTTACTGTTCTACTTTGATTGTTGTTATCGTATTAGCCAAGCTTATTATAGTAGATATTTATCATGAGTGTGTTACAGATAAGCTACGGTAGTTAATACCAAATGTAATATGGTTTTAGACCAAAGAAAAGTACTGACTGTTTTACAAAGTATTAAAAGGGTCAAAAATTAATGTGTCATGGCAATGGAATCTGACATAAATATATAATTATGATAAGGTTCATTATCGAAAATTGTTGCTAGCAACTCACCTCATGTTTAAACAGCATGTTATTGACCCAACAGTCTCCATGACAAAAAACATTTGTCTTGCCAGGTTTCGTATACATTTGTAACAATTCTAATAGCCTTCCATATACTTTCTCTAATTTTTTTTTCGCTTCTTCGTCTATAATTTGATTTAGAGACATTTCAAAAGATTCAAAGAAATAGTTCCTTAATTTACTTTTATTTAAAAAGTGATTCTGGTATAGAAGGTCATGTAACTCAGATTTCACTTCATCAAATCTTTTGTGATCTTTATTTTGAAATACAAACGACAAAGCATGAAATTTTGCCAATTCACTGAGTACTACACTAATTTCTTTGATTCCTAGGTTCTCATATTTCGCCAATTTCGCATCAATTTCAAAACCTTTTGTCCTCAAATCCTCTAGAATAATTATCTCATTGGACTCTTCCGTGTTTGAAAATAAACAATCACAGAGCGCCAGTCGCTCATGGTCGTATAAAACATTTTGCAAATCTTTAAACTTGCTAATAACATTATTGTAAGATATTACTTCTCTTTCATGTAGTTTATGGAATAAAACTTGCCTTTCTGTATTCACCAAAGTCTTAACAATAACACTGATACTATTATCATCACGCTCCGTATCTTTTATCTTCACTCGAAACACATTTGCTATGTAATTGGCTCTTTTTCCACTAATGCAATCGACGTCATATTCAAAATCGTGTATTCCTTTAGCAACTGCAACTTCTGTTATAGAAGTATGTAGCTCTTGACAGTTAAAATCATCTGGTTCACTTATGTGGACTTCTAAAGACATTTTCACGTCCACTGGTTTTGCTATCACTGACTGATCATTGGGAATTAATGATGCGATAACTCCGCTATCTTCTGATAAGCCGATATCAATAGATAAATATTTGTCGAGATTGCATTTTACGATATTTTCAATGTCAAACTGATGTTTGTATTCCTTTTAGTTGAAAATAAAATCGTCCGATAACGGTATCTTCAAATATTTTCGTTGTAATTGTGTAATTGTCTTTTTGTCCTAAATTTCCAGTTTTCTTATAAAAACATAACATTCCATCACTCCGGAGTGTTATATATTCTAGAGGGACGAAATAAAGTTGTCCTTACACCTTCAGTAGTACGTTTTTAAGTCCTCTTTTGGGGACAAGCCTATTATTAACACTAGCGGGTAGAATTTAACATCAGAATTGTTATGGAGAATTTGAACTCAATTTAAGTATCGTGAGGCAATGAACTCTCTTGGCAGTTTATATATATAAATTTAACTTGCTAAATTAAAGGATACTGTGAATATATATATAGGCAAACATATTAACCATCTTGTAATTTCAACAGCAGACTTCTAACATTTGGGACTTCTAGCAACATCAGGGTAGCGCCAGGATCTCCGGGAAAGTCCTACTCTTGGAAAGAAAAAGGATACACGAGCTGCAGCGCCTCTTGCCTTAGTGGAGTCCAGGTAACTTTATTAATAATAAGACTAAATTTACAAAACCTTATGGACCAAAAGCAAACACTGTTTTATGGAATCATTTGAAATACAACATAAAAATAAAGTATGATAACTAATAATTACTATAGTCACAAGAAACAACTGTATTTCCAAGAAGGGTTAAGCAGACGTGTACTAATGAACACCTACAAGACGCTGGTATGATTAGGTCCCATGTAATAGGGTGCGAGAATATTGCCATTAACCGGCCACAAATCTAAACCATGCGCTGTTACTGAGAATTCCATTGAAAAATCCAATAACACTGCTCGACTTGGGAATCGAGCCAGGATTTCTATTCGCGCTTACGACGGTTAAACTAATGAGGCAGTGCAGTGAAAGTGATGTGCTATTGACTGTACCATGTTTTCTTATAGGAACTCATCATCCAGTGCGTAAGAGATGAAGATGGAAAGAATGCGTCTCCTTACATGTGTGACCCGCTCACTAAGCCTGAGAACCGAGTCAGGACTTGCAACGACCATCCCTGCCCACCAAGGTATGTCACTACAAAAGACAAGGTGATTTTTATCTCATCGAACGCCAGTGAAGGTACACCAAGCTTGAGTCTGTTGTTCATAACTACACTTGGTATTTGCACATAAAAATCACCCCTATAACGGTGGAATAAGGGTGATTCAAAGCGCATAGCGATTCAATACATAGAAATACGAGGGTACGCCCGTTGCATTACGATTTTTTTTTATTCATGATAGGCTTACGCTTGAATGCCAGTTCTTCTGATGATAAGCGATACTGCGATCTACGATGGAGTGCAGTTCACCTCCCTGTGTGAATATAATAACCCAAAAACATGAAAATGATGAAACATATATCTTCTGAACTATTTTTGTTTTTATTTTTATTCATAATTTTTAATTTACATTACTTACCAATTGTACTCACCAATTGTATCACTATTGTAATTAAAAATAATAAACGGTGTGAGGTGGAGGCCAGGTGACCTGTAATACAGGTTTCATTTACGTACCACAAGCACCAGCTACCCACGACCAAAATTGTATAATATAGTTGATAGCATTATTTTATGCTTTGTACCTACTTGGTTTATGGTGAGAAAATAAAGGATTTATTTATGTCTCTATTTATTTGTGTTGAGTAGCTACAACTCGAACTTTCAAGTTCCTTCAGTTCATTTTCAAATACGTACGTACGTACGCCCAATATGGTCAAAACATTGCGATCACAAACTATCCTTCTATATAAATAATAACTGTATCACAATAAAAAATACATTGATTTTAACATTTTCCCCCTCAACGTTAAAAAATCTTAAACCTATATTCCAAAAAGCTTTCTATAATTATCAGTTATTGCTGTGCGTTGATAAATCAGTCAGTCAGGACAAACGTTTTTATAAGTCTATGTCGTAAGTCAGATTAATCCAACTATCGACCGAACGTGTTACGTTGATGACGTAGCTATCAAGTAACAAACCATGGCCGGACAATGCGTCGCTCTCAACCGTCACAAAGCGTCTCGGCTCCGGTTGAAATGCTACTAATCTGGATATGTCCTTTGTCCCAGGTGGAACTACACCGAATTCTCGCAGTGCACCAAGTCGTGCGGCATCGGCATACAGACGAGGGAAGTTACCTGTATACACGAGGTAAGATTACTCTCCGTGATACGGTGTGCATTCGTGTGTAGCTTGAACGGTCCATAGAGACTTTCCAATAGCAATGCCTACTACATCTCAGCATGATGTTTTACACGTGTAAATGTGTGCGTGAAAAGCTTAGGTTGCTCTTGTGTTCATACATATATATATACAGGTGAGCATACTATGATAGTTTGCTTTGTAACCCATTCGTTTCTGACCGCAACTTCGTCTGCGTGTACTTCAGAATTGGATAAAAGAAAATTGGATTGAATTTTTTATTTGAGTTTGAATTCAGAAGAAAGAATTGAAACTTCGAGCTGCTACTGAGAATTTCATAGAATAACCCGTTATCACTACTGGGCCTGGAAATCAAACTCAAAACCTGCAGCGTAGCAGTCGCGCTTATAACATAATGAGGGACGATGTCAAACATTTACTCTAGTAAAAAGGTTTTATATTTTAAGGGTCCGGCGGAGCTCGAATTGCTCATAAAAACGTAATATCGAAATAAATCGTAATCCAGACAACATTCTATCAAATTATTTTATTATTCGGATTTGGACATCGTTAATCCTTAAATAATTAAGGTTCCTACGGTACAATTTCGTCTACTACTACTTCACTGGAAATAAAATACCGGAAAAATATTCCAAACTTGGTAAAGTTGTCAAAAATTGCATTCGCTTACGTTTATTTCCAGTGAAGTATTTTGGACGATATGGAATTGTAGGAACCTAGATTAACGGTATCGGAATCTGTTTACAGAAATCTACTTAAACGTGAAGAGAAAACTTTGTACCCCTTTTTAAGCATACTGCGCGCAGGGAGGAGTGTGAGATTGTATAAAGTTAAGGTTTATATAGAGGAGAAGTGCAGAATGCCAATTTTTTATATTAAAAATACATTTAAATAATAAAGAAAAATATTACACACACTACCATGCGTTAACCGTCTGACACACACAGAATGTCAAAAGTCCTGAGTTACCTCTTATAGTTTTTGACAATAGAATCTTAAAAATGTTTCAGCTTAAAATTTTAATGAATTATGGTCGAATTTCGGCCACTGAACGATATCTAGTAAATACAATTTGATCTCGACCTGAATTGATTTTAAATTTGGAAACTTCAAAGGATTTCTCTGCTGGACTTTATCCAGTAGGGTGGGTGGTACCACCGAATTGCCAAATTAGCCAGACGCCAAGCAATAATGTGCTAACTTATTGTATTCCAGTTTAAAGGGCAATTCAGCTAGTGAAATTATTGGGTATATGTGATTTAACAACTGAGGTGTCAAGATGATGACGCACTAGTGTTGCTGGCGTCTACGCCTACGTAATTATATTCATCTTATCTAACAAAACTATAAATACTAAATGCCTTTGTTTACCAGGTGACCCGAGGAGGTACCAACACAGTGGTGGTGCCCAACAGCATGTGTCCGCAGCCGCCTCCCCCAGACCGCCAATACTGCAATGTGCTAGACTGTCCTGTGAGGTGGCACTCCGGGGAGTGGTCCAAGTGCTCCAAGACTTGCGGAGGGGGAGTCAAACAGAGAGAGGTTAGTATAAAAAGCTTGGAGCTAGGACTGGCACTCATGAGCAGTAAACAGAGGTTTATGGAAAAAGGAGAGGGAGGTCTTTGGTATAAAGATAAATAGATTATTGTGTATTATGGTACGTCAACAACATAAACACAAAATTAACATTAAACCAAGGAATCCTGGTACTTAAAAATGTTCAAATAATTTCGGTGCAGTTAGTTCAGTTAGTGTCATAAATGTCACAAATGTCACTTTGGGTCAACTTTCGATCTGGCAAAACATAGTAGAATACCATTTGACATTTACGAAACTATGACAAAATCGGGATAATATTTTGAACATTTTTATGTGCCACTATATCCTACCACTAACGGCTTGTAGATACCAACTAGCTTTTATTGATGTATCCAACAAGCCTTTCTTTTGAACGTAAGAAGAGGAAAATTTGTATTCATATTGTCCCAAAAATGAGGCATTTTATTCCCCGCTTCTTCTTCTTAGGTGGAGTGTAAGCAAATTATGGCCCAATCACACGTGGTGGAGCGCCCTGCCTCGCTATGCAGTTCCCCACGGCCTGCCTCCACCAAGTCCTGCAATTCGAGACCATGTCTACTCGACACCGCCTCGCCGGAGATATCGCTGGCCAACTCCTCGTATATACAGCACGATCCAAAAAAGAAAAAGGTACACAGTAACGTTTGAGCAACGTTTTCACTTTAATTACAAAAAAGCGGCGGTAGCCTAATGGCTAAGGCGTCGGACTTGCGATCATATGGTTGCCGGTTCGAAACTCACCCATTGCACTACTGACGTAAATCTACTCGTAACACAGCATTTAGTTTAGCACGAGGGGTTAACAAGAATACTAGTAATGTGCGGTTCACATGGGTGCAATATACTCATGCATACCATCTGTTGGGTAGATAAGCAATAAGGTAGCGACTTTATTTTAAATTATGTAGTGATAGTGATTTTTAACCAACTCTTCCAACCATTTATAAGTTAAATATTTTTTGGTATAGTAACCCACATTCACCTAATTCGCCTTCATATTCTGAATTTAAGTATTTAAGGTGACGTCAATGACAGACGTAAATTCAGAGTTTGAAGGCAAATTTCGTTCTGGCGGGTTGGACTCGCGGAGGCTTTGTGGACACGCTGAGGTCCGTAGCGTTTGGTGTATGTAACCAGAAGACGGAGGTTCCTGTCCGTGATCTAATTTTTCCTTTATTAAAATAACTGAATTCTACACGATCTACCTACATTGTTGCTAATATATTTTTGTGTATTTAGGTGACAGTAAAGGTAGGCGGATCAGCCACAATATTCTATGGTACTCAAGTGAAGATCAAATGTCCAGTAAAAGGGTACAACAGGACCAAGATACAGTGGGCGAAGGACCATCAAATCATAAGCAAGTCCAAGAAATACAAAATTTCGAGAAAGGTAAGTTTGTATCTATTTTAATAAAGATATTTATGCCGTTTTTTTTATTTGTATAAATAGTAATGTAGCAAAAATATAAAACAAAAGAAGTGAAGGCACCAATGAGTAATTGATTACATACCATAATGCCTGTATTCTCCGAAAGGTTAGGCAGAGGTGTACTTATGTACACCCAAGTTCGCCGGTATGTTTGTTTATACAAGGCGAGCTCCTGACTAAGTCCAAACTCCGAGCTGCTGCTGAGAATTTTATTGCAAAACCCAATAACACTATTCGGTCTGGTAATCGTACCCAAGACCTCTAGCATAGCAGTGAAGCTTAGGACCACTACACTAATGAGGCAGTTTTTGGATATATAATAGAAAATAATTGTATAAGAAGATGTATGAATGTGGAAGAAGCAAAAGAAGTATGCAAAAATCGTAGCAAGTGGCGGTCTATAAGTTCTGCCTACCCCTGTGGGAGAAAGGTGTGAGTGTATGTATGTAATTAGTATTTGCTGCGCTAAAAACCAATTAGTAAAATTCTATAAAATGTTATGCAAACTACAGCGATTTTTTCTTCATCCAGGGCGCTCTCCGCATCAACTCCCTCTCACTCCGTGACCACGGCGTCTACACCTGTGTAGCTGGCAGGTCCAGCGCTAACCTGACTCTGCTGGTCAAACCCAGGCCGGGAGAGTTCCCTTCTAGTGAGGAGATTGAGAGGCACAAGGCTTTGGATGAACCGTCCTCACCGCTTTCAGATAGGTGAGAACCGCACTGGGGAGCTAAAATTGCTACGTGAATCATTCACGTAAGGAACACCAGCACATTAAGTTTCCACAAACTGTCAAATTTCCCGAATGGATAATAAACTCTATTATATAGAGATTAAATTTAAAATCGTTTGGAGAAATCTGACAGTTTGGGATACCATGACGTGCTGTTGACTGTACATAATGCCAAACAATACCAGTATAAGTTGACCGCTAATTATACGAAAAGCCTACATAATGCAGGGTCAGAATATACTGGATTTTAATGGCACGGAATAAAGACGAGTGTCGGTGAATCGTTGTTTAAATAGAGTAATGCGAACTGTTTAATATTTATTGTTTTTGTGCTTATCTGCAATCAGTCCCAAACTGTAAGCAAATATATCATTCCCTGTCATTCCGATCGTGTCCAGCATCCTCAGCAGGAGACACCTCATCCTTCATCCATCCATCTGTCAACTAGTTTCATCAAAATGACGATTTTAGCTCGATTTTAACGATTTTAGCTTCATCATCATCATCATCATCAGCCTATAGTAGTCCACTGCTGGACGTAGGCCTCCTCCAATTTGCGCCATTTTACCCTGTCCTAGGCTTGTCGGCTATATTTTAGCTTATAATACATAAAATAGGTTATTTTTTATTCACTATACAACAAAATGGATATGGAATTAGTTTAAAGTTTATTGAACTACGCTGAAAATATTTGCTTGTACAAAATTAGCTATCCAAGTCCACTTTGCACACACACCGTGCCTTCACAAGGTTCAATAGCCTTGTGCAGACAAGGTCATCAGTGTTATATGGATCACAATGGAAGATTGTTGACAAACACTGTGGCACTATAGTGAAAGTGGTATAAACTTTAGCTTTAGGATATTACATTGCCCAATGACCTTGAGGATTTAGTATTTGTTAGTCACAGGCATTGCGGGGGTTCACGCGTGATGCTAGTGAGGTTTCGGGCATTTCTTTATTATTTCAAAATATTCAAAGAAAATAAGAAAATAAAAACAATACAAATTGTTAATTACGTCATTAATATTTTTTTTGTATAAAATAAAGCCGTTAACGAGAAAAAATACAAATTAAGTTTAAAAAGGCCTATTTACTTCAATTTTATTATCCAAACTTGGGGTAAATTTATTAAGATTTTAAACAATACAATTTGTTTGTGATTACCTTACGTATATCATATATTTTTTTTATATGGCAAACGCACATAAGGATTCCACTAGAAACTTCGTTAAAGCTAGGGTGATTTTTGGATTTGAGCGATGTAATGCCCTTAAAGACATCGTGCTGTGAACAAGAGGCATCACTAAACTATCCCTTATACTTCCATGAGACACATTTCATGTGAACATGGATTTCTCAGAGTACTAGTCTTAAATAATTATATAATACCCTAATTTATGAGCTTACCATCTGACAAGGTGCTTCTTTCAGCAGAGAAATAAAAAACTTAAATCTAAGATTTTTATGGATCTAAGTTCTCAAACCTTTTCCAACAGCAGAGCAGATGGTCGATATAGGGCGATGATAGGAGGCACTTCTGATGACCAATCACACGAGCAGCGTCCGGGGGACTCCAGGAAGAATTATAAGAATAGACAGAAAGGTAAGCTTTAGATGATGATTTTTTTTATGGGATAGGGGAGCAAACTAGCAGACGGGTCGCCTGATGGTAAGCGATTACCGCCGACCATGGACGCCACCCGCAACACCAGAGGAGTCACAAGTGCGTTGCCGGTCTTTTAAAAGGGGATTGGGCCTCCGGTAGCCTCATCATTCGGCGAAATACAACGTAAGCGTCGTTTGACGCCAGTTTTCTGTGAGGCCGTGGTATCACTCCGGTCGAGCCGACCCATTCGTTCCGAAGCATGGCTCTCCCACGTAAGATGATCAAAATATCTCCCTGAAGGGGGGTGTAAAGGGATAATTTTCATGCAAACCTACCCGATTGATAATTACATATTCTGATGCTTTTATATCATTCTATTTCAAAATCTATAAGTAGTAGAGTTGTCATGGATTCAGCTGGAAAAAACAGCCAATCAGCATCCAGCATTGACCAACGACAGGAGTAGCCTTGTTGCCTAAGCTCATGCTGAGTAAAATGCGACCAAACCAATGCCAAAGTCGACCCTATAGATTTTAGCGTTAGAATAGTATAGAAAATTAATGGTCAAAATTGGCTCAGAATTATGGAAAAAGCGCTTTCAGTCGATATCTTTTTATCTATCGATATCTATATCTATCTTTATGTAATTATCTAAAATAATTATCATTTTGGCGAAAAGTAAATATAACATAATAACATACCATCACGCCTATATTCCCCGAAGGGTTAGGCAGAGGCGTACTTATGTTGTACACCCACAGTTCGCCGGTATCTTTAGAACCCATGGAATAGGGGGCGAGCCTATTGCCATTATCCGGGCTCAAATCCAGACTCCGAGCTGCTAATGAGAATTTCATAGAAAAACCCAATAACACTGCTCAACCTTCGGGATCGAACCCAGGACCTCTAGCGTAGCAGTCACGCTAGGGACCACTAGACTAATTAGGCAGTCAAATAAATATAGTCAAATTCAATTATAAGTCAAAATACTAAACCTACGTTGAGCCTGTGTTTTTATCTTCGAATAGTTTTTATTTATTCATATTAATCGGTGTATTTAAATCACTTCTGACAAGTATATTAAGTATTTTAATCCCAAATGTGCTGTATATAACAAAATACCGCAATATAGAGTTAAGTTTTGCAGCCAATTAATTAAGATCAGTCAGTTTCGTTCGCCACAAGAGCTCTGCAAACACTAGATAAATTCAGAATTAAAGTCTTAATTTCTTTCGTACAGTTGAAATGTTTAAAGCTCCGTTTTATAAAATTGTTATTTAATATTTCTTATTTTGCTCGTTGGAGTTCCTGTTGCAAATATTTTGTTAATCTCTTTACTGAATTACAGCCGAGAGAATAATAATTGAATACAATAGAATAGAAAACATTTATTCAGACGAACAGACAGACAGACACATACACATCACAAAGAAATTAATCATATCAATTAATAAAGTTACAAAAGAAAGAAAGTTGTCAATATGTCCGTACCGAATGGGTTACCAACTCAGCATGTGCTGGGTATCAAATGCCCAGCGCTGATTTTCAGTTGGCACCCTTGCAGTGACGCACGGAAGCGGGAAACATAAATGTTACGTAAACGAAAATAGTCACAATACATAAATAACACATAATACTTAGTAGGTACCTATAATATAATTATTCGAACAATAATACACATAATGTGAGGATATCTTGTAAATAATGAATATAAAAATAGGGAATTGTGAGTTTATAACCATACGAATAGATAAAAATGGGTGGGTACTTATGATATCAAAAGAAAAAGTAATTCCAAATGACGTGCCGTACTGGAATGCAATAAGCTCTTTCATTTTTAATCTGCCTTCGGAAGAAAGACAAGTCATAAGCATAATTGTAATTGTTATATTCACAACATGCAGTATGACACTATTTGTCTTTCAATCTAACATATATATAATGTATAATACTATAGACTGACTGCCTCATTAGTCTAGTGGTCCCAAGTGAGACTGCTACACTAGAGGTCCTGGGTTCGATCCCCAGGTCGAGCAAAGTGTTATTGGGTTTTTCTATTAAATTCTCATTAGCGGCTCGGAGTCTGGATTTGTGCCCGGTTAATGGCTATAGGCTCGCCCCCTATAACATGGGACCTAAACATACCGGCGAACTGTGGGTGTACATTAAGTACACCTCTGCCTAACCCTTCGGGGAATACAGGCGTGATGGTATGTTATGTAAAATACTATAATACATAATATAACATACCGTCACAATTGTTTTCTTTCATAAAAATCAGACTTAACACATTTTACGAGTATAATATGAAACCTCCATGATGTACGTACAGTGGGTTCAGTTTATTTAGAAACTAAAATTATTTAAGTAAAATGCATTCTTGCTTTGCTTACCTAATCTCAGAAACTATAGGGTGTAAAGAAAGGATATTGGTAAGTAGTATTTGGATATCACAATCAACGCAGTCAACATTGCAGAATACAGCTAATCAAAATCATTTAAATTCAATGACAGACCATTATTTCCGATTATTAAAATTCAAGACTATAACTTTTTTATATTTAATTTTTGTTAAAGCTTACTAGTAATGTGGGTCGCACATTACTACTATTCTTGTTAACCCCTCGTGCTAAGCTAAATGCTTGTGTTACGAGTGGGTTCACGTCGGTAGTGTAATAGGTGGGTTTCGAACCGGCAACCAACGCCCTAGCCATTAGGCTCCCGCCGCTTCTAATATAAAATAATAATAAATATAAAATAAATTCTAATATTAACAGGAAAAATAGATAAAGTTCGAGACGCTCTCTATGGCAACACAGCGACTACTAGTACCAAAGCTTCACCGAGCTTTAACTCTCAAGAAAGGGATTTGTACGATGAACATGAGGTAAGACTCGCTAACTTTTAATCCAAAATTCCATTTAAAAACCATGTGTTGATAAATCATCTGCGATTGAAGTGATGTTAAGAAAATAAATACAGAAATTCAACTCTAGGTATAATACTTACCTGTTTTCTCAATAAGTGAATGTGTATTTGTGACAAATAAAATTTTTAAACTATTTAATATTTCTTAGAGTTTACTTGTTAATAGTCAATCATTGTAAGCTCATTGAAGAGTAAACTGTATTTCTTACACAGTTCTTAAATCTTGAAACCACGCGGGAATAGGTAGGTACTTAGTTGTCTTTATAAAAAAAGTTAAAACATATGGATCTCATTTTACGGAAACGTATGCGTTCTTCTACAAATGAAAAACACTTAATTGAAAATATATCACAACATTTTAAGTTTCAACGCGGTTTACGATTCAACTAAAACTTGGTTACAAGGAAACCTTTCGTATAATACCGATGTTCACACAAAAATAATTTTGATCAACGTTCAACTCCAAATCCAGTCATTTATAATCAAACAGCGATAATCTACAGCCTGTAGTCTACAGTATAATGACAGTAATAAAATTTACAGCCAATTTTATGACTATCATAAACTTGTTATATCTGGATGATGTTGTTGCAAGATGACTTACTTATCGTGCGCATAAATTCGTCATAATATACTTTATGGGTACTGAATAAAGCATTTTGTTACCTGAGATATTATTTAGTGATTATTAATCTTTAAGTTCTTTCAAAAAAGATTTGGTAGTTTAGTCTTCAATAATTTGGTGATTCGATTGAATATTACCTTAATCAACTCATTCAGATTCATTTGGAGTCATCCGTTTGAATTTCAGCGATGCCTTATACAGACAAAAGATTACTTATACAGACAAAATTCATGTAATGATTTATACGTGTCTTTTGGATCAACCATTTGTCTGTATCTATACCCTAAAGGTTGGTTGTGTTAACTCGAAAGATTTTATCTTCCTATTTCCTATTTAGTCTTATGTTCGAGATCCAATCAGTTATCCATGATAGAGATTTATCAACACACCTAAGCTTAACCTATAATAACAAACTTGCTCGCACGCCGCTTGGAACGTTCTGTATTGAAGAAGAGTGCTGTCTCCTCCCAGATGCTTCCACCCAAACGGAGCAGTGCATCCAGGGTACTGCCCTGCCTGCATTACATTGTTATGCAGCTTCAGGTGAGAAGTTCCCAAAACTGAGGGTACAGGGGAATCTAGTTGGCATGTTTTGCATGTTGTTATGATTCAATTTTTGGTTTTGTATTCGTTTACAGATTTTCTCACATAGGTTTTGTAAGTTTCGGGTAATTTTAAAGTCCGAAGTATTGATGGCTTGTGTGACAAAAGATAACTTTTGTTTTAAATTGATTCAATTTAATTCGCCAGAACTTTGACTGGCGTGCCGCTCGAAACAGATTTTTGTAGTTCTAAAATCAAAAAGATTCATTACTTACGACTAATTCATCATACTAATAAATTATCCTAAATGATCAGTAAGTAGGTACCCAGTTATTTTCTAGATAACATTGTTGATTTTATTTAGGAAGCATTCAGTAGCTCATTCTTCACTTACTTTCTATTCTTCTTATTACATATTAAATCATTAAAATCCACCAGAATCTTTTATTAACAAATAACACTAATAAATACTCAATACTTTTTCCTAAAATACAAAAAAATACTGTCTCATTTGACTTGTATTTCTATCCCATTTGACAACATTTCATTTTCATATCAACCATATGATATAATTTTATTTGAAACTAAATCGAAAATTTTCGATCTAGTTTCAAATCAATCATTGCAATTCATTTTCATATTTATTTTCGACTTCGTAATAGACGTTAGACGTTCCAAATGACGTCATTTGTACGGTGAAACGGGTTAAACGGTGACAAGACGTAATTTTTCTGACCCTTTAAAAAATTGATTTATGTTAGTTTGGCATCAATCATAATTATTAATATTATACCTTACACTTCCTATTTTGTTGTTGATTTACTATTATTTCGATCAAATTTTCTCAGTTTCCGCCGTTTAAGCGACGTCATCAAACGTTTTCTTAAATTTTATTATTTTTCATCAAATGAAGAAATATAAAAAATAAATAAAAATGTTTTGGAACTCAGGCTAGGAAAAAAAAGAAACATAACATATTTTTGTTTTGGTGGCTTAATAATTTTTAAATGTTGTCAATTATACAAAATCTTAATATCAAGTTTTTTTGTTAATATCTAATTTTCTTGTATCATATGCCTGGAGTCTCAATAAACAACTCATCCAACGTAGGACATGTTTAATTGATATGTTCAGATGTTTTGGAATTTCCAGACTCTTGGCAACTCGAGAGGCCAAAGGACGGTTGACTCGATCATCATGTATCAAAACTACGGAGTCCCCACCAAAGCACGTGTTATCAATTTAGAAGACAAACAGATTGTATTTCCTGAAGACGATGATTCAGACATTATAATAGTAAACGAAGATTATAATAGAAATGTTATTGAAGAAGTACCAGTCGAGAATCTTAG
Organism: Acronicta aceris; assembly: GCA_910591435.1. Classification (NCBI taxonomy): domain Eukaryota; kingdom Metazoa; phylum Arthropoda; class Insecta; order Lepidoptera; family Noctuidae; genus Acronicta; species Acronicta aceris. The sequence goes on along the minus strand of OU342781.1, from coordinate 1,174,015 downwards.
AGGTTTTGAAGAAACTACTACAGAAGTTAGGTAAGTTATACATTGATTTCCAGAAGATTTAAATTTTAATACATACTAATGTATAAAGGAATCTAATTTCGATACACCTTTTGTTACGAAAAATACATAAAAATGCGAGTAAAATCACGACCAACATCTAGCAAATAATAAAATTATTCATTACGAGTATTATTTCTAATTAAGGGTCCGGTGGAGTCTGAATTGCCCACAAAAACGTAATACCAAAATCAATCGTAATCAAAACAATATTGTATCAAATTGTGTTATTATTCGGCTCCGGATATCGTTAATCTAGGTTCCTACCTTACCATTTCGTCTACTACTACTTCATTGAAAATAAACGACCGGAAAATCGTTCCAAACTTGGTAAAGGTATCAAGAATTGCATTCACTTACATTTATTTCCAATGCAGTATTTTGGACGAAATGGAACCGAGATTTACGGTATCGGTATCCGAATAATAACACAATGTGATTAAATTACGGTGTATTTTGGTAATACGTTTGTATGAGAAATTCGGTCCGCCAGACTCTTAAGGAAAGGATGATTATTTAATCAGGTTATTTAAACAACAAAAAACCAGTTAATTCTATGTATCTATTTAAAATAAAATAAAGCCTAATTACTAATTAATATTCCTAAATTCACTCACTCGTCGGGAATCATAATCATGATTTTATTTGGCTTAGACCTGAAGCTCTGGACGCTAACGAATACGTTTGGATGACAACTGAATGGTCGCCATGCAGTGCCGCCTGTGGTCAAACTGGGCATCAGATTCGAGGAGCTGTGTGTCAGGTTTGTCACTCTATATTATCAATTTGATTTAGGTATCAATATCACTTTATTCTGTAAAAAAATTTTACTAAAATTACTCTAGAGAATCTATTCTCTTTCTTTTCATTGTATTTCGTTTGCTATTATAGCAAATCCATATAATTTTACGCAAACTTGTGTCACATCTTGAACGATGATTAAAATCAATACTTACCTACCATAACATCTGTTCACGTGCATAATTTTTAGACTCACTAAAATCACGCCTCGACATTCAGTGTGTAACTTAAAACATTTTTGTAAATAACAATAACAATTATAATAAGGTACTCACATACTCAATTAACTTAATTATAAAACATTATTCTCCACCAGTTATTCTACCTACTTGGGGGGCTAAAATAGCCTATTTTGTCTGAGTGTAATCACAATATGATTCACTGATACAGACTTCACATCATGCCAGAAAAAAAAGTGATAGCTCGTTGTGTCGGTGAATAATATTGTAATCCATCAAAAGTGGAGATTTTATCTCCAGCTACAGCTATCAATTCTCAAACAGCACAAAACAGACAACAGTACGACTACAGTGGAGACTGAAGAATGTTTGTCTCGAGGAGGCAAACCGCCGAGCGTGGTGCGGGACTGTGTCGGAGAGAACTGCGCAGTTTGGCGCACAGCACCCTGGTCTGCGCCCAAGTGTCTCAGCAGTGGAGCTGGTAATTTAAAAAAAAAACTAAGTAAGGACATCTGCACAGAATTGATGTGACTTTTGTCCAGGAGAGAGGCATTATAGGTTCATAAAAGTTATTTTCTTGACTGGTAGGCTTTCCCTTTATGAAAAATTCAATGAAAGGTCAAATGCTGTGATTGGCTTAATTAGCATAAACGTGTATGTATCTATCGGTCCATAACTGCGTACCTACCTTTTTTATTCTGAGCACGCCTTTAAGAAACATTTTTTTTTTATTCGAGATTGGTTTACGCTTGACCCCCAGTTCGCCTGATGTTATGCGACGCTGCGATCTATGATAGAGCGCGCTTGCCTAGAAGAAACTGATTCATTCGTTATTTGAAGACACCCGGATTATATCTAAGTTATGCATTATGAGACTGAGAGGGACTGTCTCTAGGAGGCAGGCCAGTGAGCGTACTGAGAGATTTTATAGAAGAGAACTGTGCAGAATAGCGTACTAGCGGTTTCCAACCTAGTGTGTGTGGAGCAATGGTTATTATATGTGGCAGATGTTTTGTTAGGGTGAAAATCCGGTGAGCGTAGTGAGAGATTGTAGAAAACTGCATTATGGCTCACGGCCAACTGTTTTCTCCATTTTCTCTAAACTACAATGTCATTATCTTTTTGTGATTTTTTTGCATTTTCCATGCTAAGATTATTAAGTTATTTTAATAGTAAAGGAAAAAATTCAATCGCGGGCAGGATTCGAACCTGCGTCTTCTGGTTTGATATACCAGACGCTGCCTTCACATTCTGAATTTACGTCAAACGTCACCTTATGACGTAAATTCAGAATGTGAAGGCAAAATTTCAATCATGCGGGTAGGGTTCGCGGTGGCTTAGAGGTCAGAGCGTCTGGTATATCAAACCAGAAGACGCAGGTTCGAATCCTGCCCGCGATTGAATTTTTTCCTTTACTATTAAAATAACTTTTTCCTTTACTATTAAAATAACTACAATGTCATTGTCAATTTTCTTCCAAGCAGCCATCGTCCGTCGTCGCGTGGAGTGCATTGCAGACAATGGCACGACGCTGGTGGACTCTGCATGTGATTCTATCACGAGGCCCGAGAAGACGAAGCGGGACGCCAGCCTCTGCAGGGCAACCTGGGCAGTTGGGCCTTGGAGTAAGGTAAGAAAAAATATACATAAGTCAATCAATCATAAGGCACATTATTCGAAATTTTTTTTTCAAAATTATCATACATACCATCACGCCGGTATTCTCCAAAGGGTTAGGCAGAGGCATACTAATATACACCCACCTTAATTCTCAAACCCTTGGAAGTTCTATACCGATTGATTTGTAATATTGATACAACTTGCATGTTACCAATTTTGAGGAATCATTATTATTATGATTCACTGCTACACCACGTTTCACAGATACCTAATTGCCTCTAAGTGTACGGAATGCTTTAAATATACAGTATATTTCCAGTTCATGTTATAGATACTGGAAAATTATGGCAAGCCGTGGTTTCGTGGTTATATTGTAATTAGTGGCCAGTTTAGCAGTTTAGTTAGAACAAGTATTATGTATAAATAAAAGGTCACCAATAGCCTTATTTTATACTCAACTAGCGACCCGCCCGCGGTTTCACCCGCGTTGCCTCATTACTACGAGTTGTAGCGTAATGTTAAATAGCTTAAAACCTTCCTCTTGAACCACTTTATCTTTATCTATTAAAAAAAACCGCTTCAAAATCCGTTGCGTAGTTTTAAAGATTTAAGCATACATAGGGAAGGACGGACAGCGACAGCGACTTTGTTTTATACTATGTAGTGATAGTGATGCTTCGAGTATTACGAGTATTGAATTCATTAGTGCTCACAGCTCGTTACAGCTTGTTAACGCTCTGAGTAAGCAGTATCTAGAACTTTTAACAAGCTATTATTTTACTACTGAAAAGTTCACAATGAAGAATATACTTGGCCTTTCTAGAAAATTGCAATTTTCCTTGCAGTCGATAGACAACCTTAGTCACTTGATATAAGGTTTATTACTACACAACTACACTTACAAAAAAGCACTTATGTTGTTGCGCTACCGGTTAAGTTATTATGCAACACGTATGAACACTTGACAAAAGAATAAGGTACCTATAAAGGCAGTAAACGACATCTGCGTTCTAACATAAATTGCGTTATAAATCTATACTTATAATAAATCTGTAGAGAGGTCAATTCTGTACATGAAATATATTTCCAAAATAACTATCAGCGGGTGATTAGTGATCGATACTGACGCCAAATATGCAATCAGTAAAATTTTTGTCTGTCTGTCTGTATGTTCGTTATACTAGAAACAAAAACCACTCGACGGATTTCAACGAAACTTGGTACAATTGTTCTTCATACTCCTGGGCAGGTTATAGTATACTTTTCATCACGCTACGATCAATAAGAGCAGAGCAGTGAAGGGAAATGTTGGGAAAATGAGTGATTCATGAGAAAGGTTTCAAGCTATAAAACATCACGCTACAACCCTTAGGAACGGGGCAACGCAGGTGAAACCGCGGGCGAAGAACTAGGGAACAAAGTAACTATTCCACGCGGACGAAGTCGCTGGCAAAAGCTAGTAGATAATAATTCTCTGCCAAAGAGTGTGTTGCAGGTGTCCATCGTTTTTTTTAATTATACTTACAGGGTGTAGCTTTATTAATTGGTGTATTCTCATCTTCATCAAAATATGTGTATTGATGCAACTCACCCCTAAGCCGGGATATAGTCAGAGCTATTAATATCAGGCGATATTCCATACGATGGTTAGAATGATACTATTAAATCAAATACATAAAATTTCAGCAATAACCCTGTTTTATAGTAGTGTAAGTATTCATTTTATAGAGGACTGTTATAGTCAGGGTTGTCCGTCTCTCGAGCCTTACACGTGTCCATTTTCGCCACAAGTATAAGCCGCGCGATGTAAATGACGTAGGTGACAAATGTTATGTCAAAGTATAATTAAACTATCAAATGTCAAAGTAGAGTAGGTTCCGATGATGCAGCTGAAAACGTAACGTCAAAGTAGAATTCGAAATATAATTAAACTAACAAACGTCAAAGTAGAGTAGGTTTTTATGAGGCAGGTGACAAATATTACGTGTAGGTAGAATTTCATGTAGAATTAAACTAGCAAACGTCAAAATAGAATAGGTTTCGATGACGGAGGCGACAAATGTTACGTCTAAGTAGAATTTGAGGTAGAATTAGAATTCACAACTTTAAAAATCAGTTCTCGGTATTTGAAACTGCTTCGTAAGTCTAGTGGTCCCAAACGCGACTGCTACGTCCAGAGTTCCTGGGCTCGATTTCCAGATCAAACAAAAATGGTTTTGGGTTTTGTATGAAATTCTCAAAAGCAGCTTCGGAGTTTGGTTCTGTGCCCGGTTAGTGGCAATAAGCTCGCCCCCTATTTTATGGAACCTAAACATACCGACTAACTGTGAGTGTACTCCTCTGTCTGACCCTTTCGGGAAATACAGGCGCGATGGTGCGTTATATCTTAATTATTCGCACAACTTAACCCTTTGTATTTCTCAGTGCGTGGGCCCCTGTTCGTCAGTGGGTCGCCAGCACCGTGCCTTGCGGTGTGTGTGGCGAGCCGCTGGCACCCGACGACGGGGCAAGGAGCGGAGCGCCGCGGCGGCGTGCGAGGGGTTACCCCGCCCAGGTGTCACCAGACCTTGTCAAGTACACGTCTGTGTTACCAAAGGTAAATAATGTTAGTGAAGATTTTTTATTTTATTTCAAGTTGTTGATAACGTGCGTCTGGTAAGTGATTTTACCGTGGTAAATTTTAATATATAAAGTCCGCGTAAAGACAGTTAGGGTCGTAAATATATTACATTCGTGAATAATGCCCTTGACCTGCCGACACGTTTGGCGTAGCGGCTGAGCGATCGGCTTCTGTGCTACGTGTTTTGGGTTCGATCCCCACACGGAGCAAATATTTCTATAGATCATAACTATACTATAATTGTATAGATCAGGTTCTTTTTCCGGGTCTGGGCGTTGGTGTATGTATGTGAGACTTTGTGTTTATAAACGCACCCACGATACACTTATTGTGAAGCAACGTTTATAAAAAAAAAAGACTGATTTCGATATTTTTGCAAAAGAACACATAAGTTATTCGACCTGTGCAGTTGTTCACAACGCGCGTTCTTCAACTAACATCAGATGCGCGTTATTATTTCGGGGGTATTGTAGCAGTTAAGATAGTCAACTGCCGTAGTGCCGCATATCGGGTTCGATTCCCACCCGAGGCAAATATTTGTGTTCCACGGATATTTGTTTCGTGGGTGTGTATTGTGTACGTTGTATATATGTTTATGAAGGTCCTGCGAAACTTTATTAAAAGAAATAACGCATCAAAGAAAACAAAATATTACAATATGTTTAATTATCAATGAGAAAATGCACATGCTTGGTCTCAGTTTTCCTACTAATTTACACTGGTCCTATTATTTTTCCCATTAATTCGTTTTGGACCCAAACTCTACTAACGGCCGGTACCAATAACAAATCCGTCGATAGATTTGCTTACTAGAGATAGAATTTTGACATTACCTGGACGACACCATGGACTGTGTCACTGCTGGCTCGCTCGCTCGTTCGCCATCCAGCCAAGTTTCTTCGTTCATATGCATTTATTAGACCACTACTTATTATTTTTTCATAATGATTTAACTAACTAGGTGTACCTATATACATAATTATAATATACTTATTCACACGACAACACGGTAGACTATGTCAAAATCCTAACTCTAGTAAGCTCGTCTATCGACAGATTTGATATTGGGCAGTTGATGCGAATGTTGATATTGTCTACTACCAAGTACCTATTTTTGTCTTTCTCTGTTTTTCACACATTCAGTCAATTTATTACCATACTGTTTTACTTAATCTTCGGTACTGTCTCATAAAGGGATAAATAAATTGGACTCTCAGTTATTTTAGAAAAGGAAAAATTCAATCGCGGGCGGGATTTGAACCCGCGTCTTCTGGTTAGATACACCAGACACTCTGACCGCTAAGCCACCGCGAACCCCACCCGCCTGACGTCACCTTATGACGTAAACTCAGAATGTGAGTGAGGTGGACTCTCAGTGTGAATCTGTACGAATTTACACCCATTTTAATGGGTGTGTGTATATACGGTGTTGAAATGCCCGCACACATACAAACTTGCAAGTTTCCATGTTTGTCTTAAGGTTGTCGCAACTTAATTATATGAAACTAAGTTTACAGGAAGATACAGTACTATAGCTAGACTGTTAGATACTATATAATATATTTGTGTCGTTTTAATAGTGTGACTAATTAATGTTTTCGTCCTAGATGGTATCTGCAGAGACAGTTCCCGGTTCTGCGAGAACGTGAGAGCGATGAACATGTGCGCCTTAAAGCGATACAGAGAGCAATGCTGCAAAACATGCTCTGACTGAGCGAACACGATGATGAATTCTAGTTTAGAATTCAGTCATTTGAAAATAACGGTCTCGAACATGAATGACGGATTCGAATTCAAAAATAGAATGAATGAAGCGATAAATTAATTTTACATACAACGTAATTTCAAAATGTGCATTCGAAATTCAAATGCAACTATGCTCAATTCAAACTTGAATTATTCACAGTCCAGTAAAATGTTGTCATCACACCCCTATTCAAATTTGGAACGCGTTCGATTGTAAAATCGCCGCCATTTCAACTAGTCGGAACGCTGTCAAGTAAAATATTTACTGCTATTGATCGATCGGAGCGTGAGCAAACCAAAACTTTGTGTGATCATTAATTATTTAGGGACATTTTAGGTTAGAAGCGTGTTCAAGTCAAAAATGGTGTTCCAGTTTGAAATTCAAACAAAGAATCATAGAGTTCAACTTTTTTAGAATTGAGATTGAAATATAACATCTTTAGTAGATTGAAATTCGAATGAATTTATTGAATCCGTCTCCGTCATTCAGATTTGAATGAACGCATTCTAGTGAAATTTAAAATGAACTTTTTAAAAGCTATGGACAGTTGTGGAGTGGAATACCCGAGATGGTATTTATATAGTTTAAATATCTGAAGAATGTGATTCTATGGGCAACTCTATAATATCGATAAAATATTCAAAATAACAAAAGACGAAACCGCTATTGAAGGGTTTAGGACTATTTTGTTTTTGTTGTTATTTTAGGAAAACTTCATAATCTTTATACTTGGGCTTGTGAACTAAGCCTGTAAGCGATGTAACTAACATATTGGGCCCTTCCGACCCTGAAATCTATTGAACATATTAAGTATTATTAACAAAACATTACATTTGGGTGAAAAATGCTTGAACAGGGTTTTTTTATTCATTCAAAAATTGTCACAGACTTGTTATGTAGCTATATCAAATAAAAATAACAGTGAGTCGATTAGCTAACAGAGGTTCTTGACCTTAGAATCGGCTGATATTACAACAACTATAATAAATAATGGTTTCTTTTAAACTACTTTTGTTTCACACACGAACACGATCCAATATTTTTTATCGTATTAAATAAATATGAAATCCTAAGTATATATAAACAAGAATATTAAATACTAGGATTGTGTTAAACAACTTTCGTTGCCGACTGTACCAATAAGTTGACTGTATCATATCCCATCACGCTGTTATGCTAGAACGCGGCTTGATCGAGGAAATGGAGCATTTTGTGTCACGATCCGTTCAGATCATAACAACGTCTTCCGAGTGACGGGAGCGGAAAGGCCCAAGCGAAAGTAGCGCCCTCTAGCCGCTCCAATTGCCCAATCATATGATTGAATACGTTTCCCTGTTCCTTTTTCTATCTCTCGAAATCTCACTTCAGATTTTCTTAATTTCGTTCAAACAATTGACTTGTTCAGAAAGAATAAAATCCAATCTCGTTCGAAGATCGATTGGAAAAGAGATAGAATTAAAAGTATGAAAGAGAGAAAGCTAATTGTAAGCACGATAGTTCTAGTCGTGAAGCACAGCTGCCCATAAAAAATGGTCAATATTGAATATTTAAATATAAAAATGTAAATTATTTCAAAAGTATAGCCCTCGAATTGATTATGTAAGTAGCAAACAAAATATTTAGAAAAAAATGTTTTGTACTATATAATTATACAAGTAATTACTGTAAATATATATTATGAAATATATGAATATCGAGCACACTATGCTATGCTTGGCTCCTAAATATATTATAATAAAGCACAAAACTAATTAATAAAAATTTTAGGAAAAAAATAATTAGCAAAATTTGCCAAAAGAAATAACCGAGTGTATAAAAGTACAGTCGTGTTGAAAAGAATTAAACGCCGTTTTATTTTTTTCTTTTCACTTTCGTAGATAGATTTATTTATAGGAATAATCGTGTATGTATATTGGACATATTGAAATAATTATTTAGGAAAAATAAATCTGATAAAAAGCAATACGATTCGCTTATAAAACATTTAAATATGTAGCATCTATATGGTCGCATAAAAAAATGGTTATAAAACTCACTCATGGATTGAGTAAAAACTTTTTCTTTTACTAAACTAGTATTACTTTTAGTAATCTCAAAAAAACTGGTTGACATCAAGTGTCAAAGATTATCTACTCACAGTAGCGTCAACGAGAGAAATCACTTATGAATATTTAATACCTACCTATATGTTACAATTTTGACGACGGGATTGGCGTAGCGGCTGAGCGATCGGCTTCTGCGCTACGTGTTGTGTGTTCGATCCCCACACGGAGCAAATATTTGTAAGATCTACAGGTAGTTGTTCCGGGTCTGGGCGTTTGTGTTTGTAAACGCACCCACGATACAGGAAAAAATCCTAGTGTGGGGCAACGTTTTTCATTTAAAAAAAAAAACGGACAACATTTTTTGGCGTCTATCGACATCAGTTACACAATATGTTGTAGTTAAAATATTAACCAGCCAGCAGACTCAAACTAACTGCCCTGGCTAAATATAATGAAAAAATATTAATCATTCATTGGTGGCGATGCAAAACAGTAACATATTCGTCTTAATAAAATTAAAAATGGTTTCCAGATATAATTTATACACGCAGCCCGACCCGGATTAACTACTTCTAGGGTAAACAATTCTTATTCCGTGCAGGAACCCAGCCTTTGACCCGTTGTTGGGCAAAACCACTGCGTCATTCGTGCGTGTAAGTGGAGAAGCACAGTTGTGCCCCTATGTTTGATCATTTACAAGTAGTGTTGTATTCCCATGAATATAAAAATCCCTTCATTTCATAAGTCCTGTATCTCGTTCCCGCTACTTTACAGATTATTTTGGTATCCTGACTTGCACACAAGGGCTGATGCTTGATGGATATCGAGTTATACATTTTGTGGATGAAAAATTCGACCGCAGGTAGGCAGGTAGACCGCAAATTTGACGAAACGTTTCAAATCTTGCCGGTGCTCGAAATTTTCATTAAAAAAAAGTATAACAAATATTTTTTTAGTAAAATCACGGTGCAGTATTATGTATAATGAAGTATATTAATTATGTTTAGAAACAATTTATTGTCAATTGTTAGTGGCATCACACAGTGTGTATATAATTGAGACTTAGCTATGCAATATTGTTCCAAAGTATGAGGCATTATTTACTTTAAGGGTTTTTATTACTTGGACTCGAAACTAGTACATGGGCTTCTCCCAAGTCAAATGTTTTATCCCAAAATCATATTGGACCTTAATTGATTGGATGGATTGCTTAAAAACATAAAAACTTGTTAGTTTTTCTACGAAATTCTCAGTTGCAGCTAAGCTTTAATCTGTGCCTAGTTAATGGCAATATGGTTGCCCTTTTACTACTTTTACATGAGACACTCTGCATACGCCTAAGGGAAATTGAGGTCTCATGGTATCTTGGATCTCCAGTTAGTACCTACAGTATTTACATCAGCTATCAAATACAAAGTTTAATATGACGTAAAGTAATAAAAACCCATTCGTAAAATAGGTTTTAAAGGCTCACAAATTCTCCAAGACAATTACTTAAGTAAATGTTTTAGTTTTAAGTACATAACTCTGTATACTTAAGAACTTAATTGTACGTTGGCATAATAAACTTTATGCTTAATTATTTTACCTTTTTAAAGTTATTAATTAAACCTTGTCTTTATGATTATAACTTCCTGCAAAATGTGATGATTTTTTAAATACTTTTATCAATTTATGTATAATCATTTTACATTTCTTGTTAATAATAACAATACCTACTATTAAAAGTTTACACCACTATTAATTTTGTATAGTCGGCTAAAATGGTTTAACCCTCTCTTATTTAAAACGATTACAAAAGAAACAGAAATAAAATCATGTAGGTATGTAAAACAAAATAATATTTTATAATAATTAACTTTGTAAAAACTTTTTTATCCGACTGTAACCTTCTTCAAAAAAGTCTTCATATCAATATAATACTGCCATTTAAAAAAACGCAATTAATTTTGGCGCCGATTGTACTTATTGCTTACCCAAGCTTATTGTCTATTTTGACATGATATTTACTTACCTAGTGCTTGATATTCAGTCCTTTAAACAAGATAAGAAACTTCTTGAAATTTTCTGAACTTGAACTTGAAATGAACTTCTCAGTAGCTCAGTTATTTTGTCGGGTAACATTACTACGGGGACTTAAATGGCCACTTTTGAACTTTACAACATGCCTATATTTCCAGTATATGCTAATCTTGCATTGTATAAGCTCTTAGTTCATTTAGACGTCAGCTTATGGGTGAATATTTGAAAAACAGAACGTCATTAACTTCATCCCAAAGATAAGAATGCAGTTGTTCGAAAACTACTAATTATGATAATGAAAACTTAAACTACACCACTGCTGTCAAGCAATAAGACAAGAATAAAAACAATCCGAACTATGAAAGTGAGAACTACTATAATGAGAAGAATGATTTGTTACATAATGTTCGAATATTCACCCCATATGGACCTATGTGGCACATTGAATAGTCGTGTGTCAGTGAACCATATTGAGATTAAAAAGTGGTAATTTTATCGCCCCTTGTTCAACTTATTTACAGAAATATGATACTTTTTTATGGGATAGGCGGATCGCCTAATAGTAAGCGATAACCGCCGCCCATGGACACCCGCAACCCCAGAGGAGTTACAAGTGCGTTGCCAGCCTTTTAAAAGGGGATTGGGCCTCCGGTAACCTCACTCACTCGGCGAAACACAACGTAAGCGTTGTTTGACGCCGGTTTTCTGTGAGGACGGTCCATTCGTGCTGCCATTCTCCCACGTAAATGTAAAGATTTAGCCATGCTTTTGTTGAGTACCACTTTATTATAATTGTCAAAGTAGCCAATAAGATTGCAGATAAGAAAGCTTTTAATAATTATGTTCTGTCAAAAAATATTTACAACAATTTTAATTTTGAGTCTCAGAGAATAAGTCCAAATTGTACATTGTACCAAGAATTTTCAAATAAAAATATATTATATGAATAAGTTACTCACATGAGAGTTTTATTTATATCCTTTTGACGTTAGATACCTTAACGCTCTCCGTATTTCATGGTAGTGTTCATTGTCTAAAACGACCCTCGTTTTAGACAATGAACACTACCATGAAATACGCGAACGAACGCATTTCACACAGTTTATACACACAAATGGTGTGATGCTCATGTAGTTGTATTAAGAATGTCCTAAATGGATGGGGGTTAAAATGGCCAGTTTTCATGAACCACAATAACGTGCCATACATTAAGCTGAACGCTTATGGTACGAAAAACCAAAGGTTTGGGCAAAATGATAGTTTATCGAATTGTCTGATGTTAGTATTTTGTCACAAATGGACAGAATCGTAAAAAGACAGATTAGCAACATGACAGGTTCGCAAAAAAAAAACAGATTAGTAAAATGACAGGTTCGCAATATGACAAATGCGAAAAACGTCAGAACTAAGTATACGGCCATGTTGGGAATCGATTTTAGACGATGCTATACAAGTTTAACTTAGAGCTTTTACTACATATTTCGAAGGTCAGTGGTTAAAGAAATTTTCGCCAGATTTATTGAGCTGTTCACAAAATGTGCAAAAGATCCGTTGTGTAGCTTTCGATACAAACTTTTCTAAATCATGTGAGTATTAACAATCAATGATCACTCGCATAAAACATCGTGAGGACACCTATATGCCTGAGGGATTTTCTCAACGGCGTGTAGACTGCCAACCTACATTGCACCAGCGTGGTAGCCTAATCCCTCAAAGAGAATCGTGTCCAATAGTGGTACAATATTATACTTATGCATTAACAACGCCTGGCTGCAAACGGCCTACACTTCTGGTACCTGAAATCATTTCAAATCACACAAGGAAGCGCTGTTTCCAAAACATTCGGAAAATTTCCCTAGAATATTTTCAAACGCTTTGACGTGACAATCTAGACAAACAAACCGCCATCTTTAACTAAATTGTCCTAATTCAAATCTCGTATCCGTAGTCCGCTTTCAAGCGCATCACTATTCTCTAGTGACGTCACAACCATAACTCCTCTGATTGGCTAGCTGGGTGTCGCGCATCGCTGCGCTAACGCTGATTGGACTAATGAATCCGGCTTGATTGCGTCATAGCATATTGCATAGTGATTGCGTAAATCCAACAAAATTTTCAAACTAAATTGATTTTTTATAAATTTAGAAATTCAGTCTGTTAGTACTGCACCATTGAAAAGTAGGTTTGTTTTTGGATTCAGATTATTCAGAAGGTAGTTACTAAAATTTAGTAAAATTACTTATCTAAAGGACAGATTCTAATATTATAAAAATAAACAATATGTGAATAAAATTTGAACCTGCTGCACCATGCCTTAAAGTCAGCCATGGGATTCACAACAAAAAAATGAATGATTAAATGATTATATAATATTTATTTCGGTAAAATAGATCACAAAAAGATACTTATACAAGTCAATGCTTCACTTTTTTTTTAAATTAGATGGCAACGGCATTTCCTAACTGACGATCTCTGAAAAGAAACACCGAAACAAACTCAGAGAATCATGGTCTCTTTTAAAATCCAGACAGTAGTAGTGGTATTACAACTATGTATAACATGATATGTGAGTGTTACGATGTAGGACAATATCTGAACAGGCCTTTTAAAGATACAGCCATAGGAGCCTTGAGTTGACCTGTCCTGACTGACGGCATGCATACAACAGTCATCGTGTAGCTCAACCATCATTAAGGGAGGTCAACGACCCGTCCCACGACAATACCAGATCAGCAAGACATTTGCGTAGGCCATGTAAAATACTCAAGACCGTCAGAAAAAATGTAAAAATAATTCTTGTGAAATGACATCCGGGGCAAGGCATCCAAGGCGACATGCCTTCTCCACGACATCTGTCGAGGCCCAAGGGTAGAAAACTTCAGACGTCAATCTAATTTAACTTCAAGCTCTATCTTCCATCTAGTTTCAATTAAAGTTGCAATCTATTTATTCACTCCTGTATTCTCCGAAGGGTTAGGCAGAGGTGTACTAATGTACACCCATAGTTCGCCGGTATGTTTAGGTCCCATGTAGTAGGAGGTGAGCCTTTTGCCATTAACCGGGCACAAATCCAGACTCCGAGCTGCTACTGAGCCCAGGACCTCTAGCGTAGCAGTCGCGCTTGGGACCACTAGACTAATGAGGCAGTCTTGTAATCTATTTGTGCTTTATTTTATGATCTCACTAAAACAAACATACATATCTATAGGAATATTGTGCCCGCGGTCTGAGCTTGTCATGCTCACTTAAATGTCCTGCTGATGGTGGCGTTGTGTCTTTCTTTCTAAATATAACACCTAATTCTACTAATATTATAAACGTGAAAGTTTATGAGTACGGATGTATGGATGTTTGTTACTCTTTCACACAAAAACTACTGAATGGATTTTAATGAAACTTTACAATAATATAGCTTATATATACATCAGAATAATACATAGGCTATAATTTATAAAGATATTGTGTGAATTGACCAAATATAACGATAAGTGTCAAGTAAGTACGAAAAAATTCTGCCATCAGCGAGCTATTCTGACGTGCGCTGCAACAACCGTTATAGTTACACGTATATAATGTATAATGGAAAATAAATGTTTATCTTAAATAGTCCTACAAAAAAGTTCGCGACAGCATATATCTATCTTTTATGTGAAAGCCATTATCGCCAAAATAGTGAACCATAAATTCAATAAATCTTGTAAGCTTGGCAATCTGCGGGCCTTAGGGGCTCCGCATTAGCAATTCTTTTGGTTTTGCAAATGTGGCAACGACTATTTACCATCAAGTGTCCTGTCTGTTCGTTTACCGACTTACCCAAAGTAGAGCAGACGATGTAAGTAAGAGTCCACTTTTCTTTTCCCTTTAAAAATGCCAATTTATTTTCTTGTATTTTACTACGCCCGACTCCGTTACTGCTAGAATGATCCCGAAAATGATAAATTAAAATATGTATTAAAAAAACAATCAAAACAGGTCAACAATGGATATAACTTTCCAGCCCCAGGGCTGGGGCCCTGGGGCTATTAGAGTGTAATGGGTTTCCTTTCCGAGTAGGTGTTAAAATTAGCTCTGTCCCAATTCATTATTGTTCACATTTTAATCGAATCTAACCTCAACAATAGCATAAACTGCTCATCCCAAACTCGGAGCATAAAAATAATTTAAATCGACACCAAAGAGTTCAGATAGGTATATAAACTTTCAATGTTTTTGGTGGGGATTGAGAGGGGATGCTCTGTCTATTTACTGTAAAATGAGTGTTGTATGGTGCACGAAACATTTAACGTCACATGTTCCTAGAGTGCGATTCCTGTCTACCATAAAATGAATGCATAAAGCTGCCTTATTTTTAAACCAATTTAAATTTTGTTTTTGTTGATCGTGTTTATTTAAGTCATACTTTGTCATTGAAATAAAACTACTTTTTACGGATTTTATCGCGTTGTATTGATATTATTTGATTCCTAATATTCGCGTAAGTGTCAGAAACCAGTATCATACTTTGTCGTTGTCATTATCACTACATAGTAAAAAACAAAGTCGCTTCCCGCTGTCTGTCTGTCCGATGCTTAGATCTTTAAAACTACGCAACGGATTTTGATGCGGTTTTTTTTAATAGATAGAATGATTCAAGTCAAGAAGAAGAAGTTTTTAATCTATTAAACATTACGCTACGACCCTTAAGAATGGGGCAACACGGGTAAAACCGCGGACGGGTCGCTAGTAAAACATAATCAGACAACTAACCCATTGCCATTATCGGAATAAGGCATTTATGTACTAAATTGTGTAAACTACATAATAATAATAAATAATAATAATAATAATAGTGCATAGTGCATTAAATGGCTTTGTGTACCTACGGATGGAAGAGTTGGAAGGGGCCGACCTCGGCGAACGTACCACAATCAAATTGCGGACGTTCTCAAAAAAGGTCAGGTTAAAAGTACCTTAAACCGACGATCATGCATGAGGAGATTAATGAACGTGGATGAAGCGAAAGTGGTGTGCCAGGATCGTAGCAAGTGGAATCTATAGTCTCTGCCTACCCCAATGGGAGACAGGCGTGAAAATATGTATGCATGTGTACCTACGCTTTAGTGACCAAAGGCTTTAGAGGACCATTGCTTTCGAATTACCCGTTTCTTATAATAATGATAATATTATAATTATATATATATATATATATTTTTTCATTTATTTTCAGGCATCTAGGGCCCATAGATATATACCTTACAAGCTAACATATATAAAATATATACAAAATAGTGTTAGTCGATAGGGCTTAAGACTATGTATATATATATATATTGATAATATTATAACAATTGACTTTTGACTGACTTTTGATAGACTTGAACTTGTTTAATGTGTCACCAATATTCTATGAATACTGAAAAGGAAAACCATTATATTAATTGCTCTCCAAAGCAGGTTGGCATGCACTGGTAATGGCAGAATACTCACCCATCCATTTACTAACCGCAGCAAACTCAACTTAACCTCGCATATCAACTGATCCTACCTCCCAAAAATGTTACCTGCATAACACTATCTAATTACTTCGGGGACAATAATGATATTCCCCGGGTTGTCACTTTGACAAACACATGCAAATTAGCTTGACAAAGTTGATTCAAACGTAGTTATAACTTCAATACGGAATAATGTTTCAGCGAGTTTCAGTTTGGGATGAGCAGTTTATGCTATTGTTGGGGTTAGATTCGATTAGGATGTGAACTATAATAATAATGAATTGGGACAGAGCTAATGTTAACAACACTTAAATTTAAATCAGAAGGGTAATCTGGTCTTTGAAAAAATATTCCAATCTTATCTCATTGCTTTGACTGCCAAGTCAAAGGTCTCGAGTTTGAACCCAAAGCACACACCTCTGACTTTTCGAAGTCATGTGCGTATTAAATAGTTAATTACCACGTGCTTAGACGGTGAAGGAAAACATTGAGGAAACCTGCATGCCTGAGAGATTTTCTCGATGGCGTGTGAAGTTTCCCAACCCGCACTATGCCAGCGTGATGGACTAAAGCCGAATCCCTCTTATTCTGAGAGGAGACCCGTGCCCAGCAGTGGGACAGTATAATGGGTTGATTATGATGATTATGATCTCATTGCTCAGTGGTACCTCTTAGGGTCTGACTGGCTGGCGGCCACCCTCACGTCGGATTCTGTCTAGCACCTTAGTGTGTGTTTTGTGTCTACTTTTGTACGTAAGAGCCAGTTCCCCTCGGTTACTGCGGCTCTGGCAGTCTGCAGTCCGTAGGGGCTCTTAACGGTCGGCAACTCATCAGCAACTCCTCTGGTGTTGCAGGTGTTCATGGGCGACGATGACTACTATCACCAGGTGGCTCGTTTGCTCGTTTGCCGACTTAATCCATAAAAAAAAAATAAAAAAAGACGTGTGGCACTCGGAGACTGCCACGGTAAAGCTATTGCATAGCGTTTTTTATCAACTTATGTAATACAACCAATGCCACCTAAAGGCGGGTTGCTGAACTAAAGAGACAAGCGTGTTAGGTTTTTTTCGTTACGGAATTTCTGGATTCGGTCCCCACGCTCAAGGCCCGCGATAGAAGCTATGCAATAGCTTAAAAATCTCAATGTATCTCAACGTAAATGGCAAAATTCGGTGATTTTTAAGTGGTTCAATTTTGTGATTTCATTACAATATTTTCAAATTTGAATATATACCTCGGTATTTTGATGATATGAACGTATGTCTGTATGTTTGTACACGTAGCACGCAAAAACTACTGCATGAAATTGGATGCGATATTCACAGTCGTATTGCTGAAGGTTTACCTTAAAATCTGGTGCTTATTTCATCTTGATACGCCGTCTAGAAGCCAGATTATTTTGTGAAGCGAATGAAACCAAATGTAAAAAACCAAAAGTCGCTTGTAAGAGTGACTTTAAATTTTCTTTTTATAGAGTTAAATATCATTTAAAGGTTTCTAAGCATCCGAATTATAGTCAGGTGTACTGTGTAAAAGAAATCTTACTTTAATTAAAAGCTGGTGCATTCTCGACCTCATGTAGAATGTCTTTGTGGGCTATTGCACGGCATACGGGACGAGCTTGGATGGTGCAATTTACAGGCTTCAGATGCTAAAATGTCACAAGTGTCACAATTCTATCAGAATGGTTATCCAATGACCCTAAATTTTGATGAGGATTTGATAGACCAAAGTGTCAAATATCAAGAATCCCGAACTCATTGAATGATTTTAACAGGTATTCAAATTGAGACCTTAAAGGTACTAATATAAATAAAGGTATTTACTGTAACTAGCCGATGCACGATCTCTGTACACAGGAAATATTTAAGAAAAAATAATATGATAGATGTCAAAACAATTATTATCTTTAAAAAATTGGGACTGGTCTTCTCAAAGCCGCTGTGACTCTTTCTTCGAAAGGCCATCTCAGACATTGTCCTGCATTGTAACACTCACATATTGCAACTACTGGAATTTAAAAGAGACCATGATTCTCTGAGTTTGTTTTGTTGTTTCTTCTCAGGGATCGTAAGATAGGAAATGCCCGCCGCCATCTAGTTTAAAAAATTTACTTGTAAAAATATCTTTAAAAGTTCCTTTTACGGAAAAATTTACAGAAAGACCGAGTTATTATTATGTAAATCCATTTGGGAAGCCAGTGAAAACACAAATACACACACGAATTAACGACCGTCTCTTATTTAAGTCTGTTAAATATCTCAACGCCTTGCGCCTCTCGCCTTGTACCGTGTCCTCAAAGCTTACGCCGTGTATTTTAGGCCACAAACGCAGGAATACCGGACCACCTTTGTGCTCGGCTATCGTTTACATGGCCTCATAATCTTGTGGTGATAGGTGCACCTGGTAATACCACACTCACTCTAAACTATGGCCAACACGCTTGAATAAATCTAACCTCTGTTGTTGGTTCTACAGAAAACGTCATACTCTGTATTTTGAGTTTTCCGTTTGTTTGCAAAGTGGAACAGACATAAAATATGAGCGATACTAGGGATAGAAAGAAACAGAGAGAGAGAGGGAATCTTCAATCAATTTGGAAAACATAGTTTTACATAATTATTCATTTTCTAGAAAATAATCATTGTACGTTGAGTGAGGGAGAGTCCTACAGTAAGAATGAATTCAGTTCATAGCACCTATTTTTCTCGGGTGGGGAAATTCGCTTTATGCACGCCACTCCGCTTCGGGGATGCAGGGCGGTTATGTCGGGCTCTCTCGCCAGGTGGCCAGCATACCAACAAAAACCACCACTACTGCCACCTTCCGCATAGTAGTGGGATCACGGGAATCGTTCTCGCATGCTCCGCGATCCCACCGCGAACATCCTATGTTGGACCCTCCCTGAGGGCCAAGTGCAATGGGCGACTGACAACCCCGCGTCCGCCGTCCAAGGCCCTCTCTGCGGCGGGACGGATATGTAGCCCGCCGCCGTCCACACCTCGGCCGCAGGGTAGGGAGAGCGGCGTATCGTAATATCGATACTCCTCTCCCCCTGCGGACCCACCGCGTCCGCTGTCTTGCGGCTGCGACCAGGCCGAGGCTGCAGAATGCAGGGAGAGCGGCACACTGTGATACCGGCACTCCTCTCACGCCACAGCCCTTCAACACTTCAGCCACAGTGTCGCTCATACAACACCACGGCCCGCCTCAGTTGCGGTGCCTCCCATACAACACCGGACCCTCCTAGGATTTTACTTTGTTTTACGGTTACAAAGCCCCCTCGCCGCGGCTAGGCGAGAACCCCTTGGGGGGGAGTTCATAGCGCCTAGCCTTTTCCTATCTTGGGGTCGGATTCCAGTCTAACCAGAAACAACAGAATATCAGTATTTTACACAAATCGACTGCCATCAGACTCCCGCAACCCAAATTCTGGGCAATACCGATAATATTGGATAAACTGCTTGTCAAACTTTTTGGCTTCTGACTGCCGCTAACAATTTTTACAGGTGTTTGAAAACGATCGTATTTTAGTATCGTGTATTTTAATTAAATACCTATAGGTAAGCAGATGAGTTACCGATCTTTATTGATGAAATGACGGCTGATAGAGATGTATAAAAAAAAACTGAAAAAAAAAACTCTCTGTAAATTAGAGTAAATGGTGACGTAATGCTTTTACGAAAAGACTATATCTGTGATAACTAGTAACTGTTCCAAAAGCCGGAACGTATAGCAAAACCTAGTTAGCCGTAATCCAGAGCGGCAAAACATGTTCCTACTCATTGTACACCAGTATAATTGCAGCAAGTTTTAATCCCCGTAATACCCCACAGCCTGCAAGTTGGGCACATTCCAAATAATAAACACGAATGCGGTACGGTTTTTGTAAAAGAACCATTATGATGTGCACGAGAACGGTTCTATTTTGGAGAAATATTCATTAACACCTTTAACTGTAAGGTATTTACCGTGAAAAATCTTCACTTGCCCTGGATCAGCTTAATTGATATTTAGACTGTTGATTACTAAACACGTATTAAAAAAAATACCTGATCCTTTATGAAAGGCGACTAAAATGTATTAGTCTAGTCGTCCTAAACGCGACTGCTACCCCAGAGATCCAGGTTTAGCAAGTGTTATTGGGTTTTTATATGAAATTCTCAGTAGCAGCTTGGAGTTTGCATTTGTTCCTGGTTAATGGCAATAGGCTCGTTGCGTCCTTATCACATGGAACCTAAACATACCGGTGAACTATGGATGTACATTAGTACACCTCTGCTTAACCCTTCAGGTATACAGGCTTGATTTAAAACAACGCAAAACTGAGTTTATCTAAAACTTCTAAGTGTCCAAACATCAAAATTATTTCACTAATTTTCGGCATCTTCGTAAGGAGGAATATGTTTCAGTCCATAGTTTAGCCTCATTTCTCACGAGAACTATGCAGAGCGCACTCTAACAATTTTATTGGAATATCAATCAAATTTATAGCAATTTTAGCATGAATGGTAACACTTAAAGACGTTAGGAAGTCTCTTGGAGTTATGAATGTGCTACGCTGGAAAGAGATGGTGCTATTCAATTTCTCTGTCTTGCCTCCGTTGGTATATTTAATTGCTCTTAATATTAATGAATAGAGAAGAGTTTTGATAGGGTTGTCGCACATAATTTTTATTCAGTTTCTGTGTAGTTTTTTTTATTCAAACCACGCTATAATTTTACCTGCAAATGGTAAATCTTCGTCAAGTACTAGAAAGACGCCCACCTTTTTTCCTATTCTGTTATAGCTATTTTCTAAAGTAATATCGGGCTTCACGCATAAACGGCTGTATGAATTTGATTTAAATTTTGCACATAGATAAACCATGTCTAGATTTTTTTATCTTATTATAGCGTCCCGTACGATAATAATAATGTTCTTCCCATGCAAATACACTTAAAAATTACAAACAGGATTAGGGACATCACAAACTAAATCGCAATTATTAGTTATCAACAGGTAACTGACAAAAAAATTAAATAAATTAATTTGGGATCAAGTTTCTATTAAAGAAAAAGCTCTCAATGTAAACTTTAAATATCTAATTTATATATCTTTGTCATCTTAATAACAAAATTAATTTTGAACATTAAGTTCATGTACAAAGGTTTTAAACGCCCGACGGAAAACAGGGAGGTGTTATGAGTTTAACGTGTGTATCTGTTGCATCGTAGCTCCCAAACGAATGGGTCAATTTTGATTCGGTTTTTTTTTGTAGTTTGTAGCGTGACTTAGTCGAATGTGTTGTTAGATTCATAATCTTCAAACGGCTGACTACATTTCTAGTTCATGAAGGAATGTGAGCAACTTTCACGGGTCTGATCGATTTGAAACTTGATATCTTGTTACTTCAAGGATTGATGCTGCGGTGGTTTAAACTTTAAACTTAATGTTATATTGTAACGGAGCTCCAAAAAGTTGATCTTAAAGAGAAGAATCCTCAAAGAAACTCCATATATGACACCTCCTAAAACTTCAAGCTTAAAGCAGACCAAGTTACGGGCAGCATTCCTGCCCAGGGCAAAAGTTTTACGTGGTTATAAAACAATAAATTGTAGAGCAAGGTTGCATAAGGCCGTATCTCCGGTATATAGTGAACAAATACATAATGTAATAGGTATGTAGGTCGCCTAGTCGGCGCGTTGTAAATCTAATGGCGCAGCGCATTGTGAATGCAACCATTGGGCATACGACACGGGATATAACCAAGAGATGATAATACCGAGTGTGTTTTTACCCGACTACGGAAAACGAGAGGTAGGTAATAAAAGACTGGATGGGTAATCAATTAGTGGAATCATTGACATAAAAAGGGAACCGAAAATTTTGGTCTATTTATGTAGGTATGTATGGATGTTTTTTTTAATTCTTGATAGGCTTGACCGCCATTTCGCCTGATATCAAGCGATACTGCGATCTACGATGGAGCACGCTTGCGTAGAAGAAACCGATTCACTGTTATGTTACCTCCTAGCTGAAAAACTACTGCATTGCTAGATTAAGAATTTTATAGAAACCTAATAACATTTTTACTGACCGGACTGACCGGATGACCTGGGAATTAAACTCAAGACTCAACCAACGCAACCACGTCCGCTGAGCTCATACTCAGCGGACGTGGTTGCGGTGGTTGCGACCATTTGGACTGTTCGATATTTTAATAATTTTGAAATGAAATATGAATTACCTGATAAGTCCCTTAGCTGTTATCTGGAAAACGTAATTTAATTATGTATCAAATTAATTAGGTTTTAGCTTTAATAAATCTCGCATGGCAGATTATTAATTTCGTTTCAAATTAATGTTTAAGTTTGTTGCTGGTAATTTAATCAAAGTGTAGGTACCAACGATATTAAATTGTACAGGGCGAAACTTTGTTTTTTAATGAAATTCAAAATAAACTTGTTTTTTTGAAGTCGTCAAAAAATTAAGCTTTCGGTTACGGTTGTGTACAGTAGGTACACACATTTTGATTTACTCAATATCTTCGTCATTAGTTAATCGATTATAACGTTTCTTTTTAACTTATACCTACTTTTGTAATGATCCCATTTAATTTATATTTAAATTACGTAATACATCAAAAATCATTTTAGCTTTGTTTTGATTTGATTGGAATAACAATAAAATTATTATCGCTACTGTTTAAACTTGTATAGATAATATATCAGAGCGTGTTATTAGCAATATTAGTATTATATAGTTATCTATGTGATTTTTTATTGGACTGTAATATTTTTTTCTTTCCTATGATAAATAAGGGTACTGTCTGACCATGGGTTCTAAAAATACAAAACAAACTGTTTGAAGTGGGTTTCTTTACTTATGAACACCAGAAGACATTTACAAGCGGCAGTAGCCTAAAGTCTAGGGCGTCGGACTTGCGATCATGTAGTTGCCGGTTCGAACACCATCCATTGCACTACCGATGTGAACCCACTCGTAACACAAGATTTTAACACGAGGGGTTAACAAGAATACTAGTAATGTCATGTAAAAAAAAATATTTTACAAGCGATAGATTTGCATACGGCCAGGTATTTTCATCCCGCGATGGGTCTCAGTGACGTCACGAATTTAACAATCAGTGTTGCCGTTGATTGACACTTTTGATACCAATAACGAAATTTGTAATTCTTCATGAATATAAAATAGAAAAAATAATAAGTAAGACAGTCTGAACAAAGAAAGAAATCAAATTAAATCGGCATCAAAGATTTTGTATGAAAATGTTTCCAATACCTGATCTATACCCCTTTTAAATATCTTGATCGAATTGAAGCCAACCCAAACATAGTTAGGTAGAGACTCAGTTTGCTCAACCTGGGGATGGAACCCGAAACCTCAAGCTAAGTTGCCACGTTTGCGAGAAAAATAATCATTAAACATTACCGCTAATAAATTATACTTGTAATATATGTTTATGCCAAGGTGGTATTGACAGCTCTTAAGCAGTTCTGCCAAAAATTCTATTTGGCTTGGTGCAGCGCGAATACGTCGCGAGAATCGGCCCTCCCGCCGCTCTCTTATATATTTATTATGTGACTTAGACCAAGAGCCTGCGGACAGAAGGCAGGCTAAGTCCCAACTAGTAGAAGTTAATGATTTATCTATGTATTGGTATTATGAATAGCGAAGCAATTTCCGTATTCATTATGCTTCGCTTACAGTTTTTGTCTTTGTAGTTTTGAACTGTACAATAATACTAGAATTATTTTATATTTTATTTAATATTTCTTTTAGTTAAGAATACTTTCGTATTTTTATTATTTCTGTGAATCTTTATGATTTAATAGCCAGACATAGCAGTAGGCATAAAAATATATATTACTAAGAACCATTAAATTAGTAATAAACAAATGCCAAGGAAAAAAATGCTAAAATGCTAAAACTTTATTTCAAACTAGCTTTTGCCAGCGACTTCGCCCGCGGTTTCACCTGCGTTGCCCCGTTCCTAAGGGTTGTAGCGTGATGTTTTATAGCTTGAAACCTTTCTCATGAATCACTCATTTTCCCAACATTTCCCTTCACTGCTCTGCTCCTATTGATCGTAGCGTGATGAAAAGTATACTATAACCTGCCCAGGAGTATGAAGAACAATTGTGCCAAGTTTCGTTGAAATCCGTCGAGTGGTTTTTGTTTCTATAACGAACATACAGACAGACAGACAAAAATTTTACTGATTGCATTTTTGGCGTCAGGATCGATCACTAATCACCCGCTGATAGTTATTTTGGAAATATATTTCATGTACAGAATTAACCTCTCTACAGATTTATTATAAGTATAGATTAAATTAGAAATATTAAACATTTAAAAATACATGTTTATAAAAAAGATGTTGTCACACGAGTTTATAACCGGTCCTTGGAGCGGAAAATCTCCGGAAAAGCGTGGTGTAAAAATAAAATACGATGTCCCAAACAACACACAAATAAAAAAAAATTGTGTAATTTACACTCGCTTCAAATTTGTTTTAGGTTAACTTTTACTACACGGAAAATCTTTTCTGTATTTTAATACAAAATGTATGCGATATTTATTAACTTGTTTTTCTTTTAAATGTAAATCAAATATGTAGTTACTCTGGATACCACCACGATTGTCTTTTGAGGGTTAGAAGATTGCTTTGTTTCCATACCAGAGTAACCGTTTGATCATAACGTCTGGTGTATGGAACCAGAAGACGCAGATTCGAATCCCGTCCGCAGTCGAATTTTTCTTTCACTAAAATAACATTCTAATCTTACCATGGAAAATGCAAATAAAAAACGTACAAAAGGACATTTAAGGGTCCGGCGGAGCGTGAATTGCTATAACTATATATACTTGTTATAACATTCGGATTTAGATACTGTTAATCTAGGTTCCTACGATCCTATTTCGTCTGCTATTACTTCAATGAAATTAAAAGACCGGAAAATCGTTCCAAACTTGGTAAAGTTATCAAAAATTGCATTCGCTTACAATTATTTCCAGTGAAGCATTTTGGACGAAATAGGATCGTAGGAACCTAGATTAACAGTATCTAAATCGGAATGATAACATAATTTGATAGAATATTGTCTGGATTACGATTTATTTCGGTATTACGTTTGTAAGAGAAAATCGGTCCGCCGGACTTTTAAGGATATTTATGTTATAAATGTTTTTATGTCTATAAAAAATCTTTTTGTATCACTTTCACAAGTATTTTTTGTAGTTCTACAAAGATAGTGGTTTCTTTTAGAGTCCAGATGTTAAGATAGAAAACATGCGAGTCTAAGTAAAATATTTTTGCTTTATTCGTCTTCTATGCGTTTTAGAACTATCATCCGACTACCATGAAACTGGTGAAATGATGGGTTTTATTGGTGCCAGGGTAAAGGGAACCCCAAAGGAAACACGAGATGCGAGCCGACAGCAGCGAGGGAGCGCGAGCCGTGACCGGCCGTTCGCTTTGAAGCCTTGTGAAGCACTGAACAACTGAAAAATTATCTTTAAGTAGTTGTTTTATTTTAATCTTTTGATTCTAGGTTCTAGAATGTTCTGACGCACGCACTGATACCGTGCGTGCGCCTGATTCTAGAATAAACCATCTGACAGTTGCCTGCCAGTGTGGCTGCAGCCCGACCCTCCCCCCGCGACCGCAGCCCCTACTATCCTTTGTCGGCAGGCTCTCACTCCCCTACTACGATTTATTAAGAAAAAACATCGAAACCTCTTTATTTACATAATAGAAAAAAAATAAAAATACTACGCGCCACGACACCAATATAGAGGTGCTACGCATCGCCAACAGGTTTTTTTCTAATATTAACTCCTACATTTATTATATTTTTTCTAACACCTTCAAAAACAGTCCTCTGTCGTGTCCCAAAGTCAGAATTCAAGTTATATGGCAAATTATTGGCTATTTGTTGCAGTTTTCCAAGATTTTCCTGTAAAATTGAAAGTATATATAACATGCTTATAAGAAGGATATATTTGGTTATAATTTTGGATTTAGATTTTATCCTAACATAATAATAATAATATAATAATCAACCCATTACATTGTCCCACTGCTGGGCACGGGTCTCCTCTCAGAATGAGAGGGATTAGGCTATGGTCCACCACGCTGGCCTAGTGCGGGTTGGCAGACTTCACACGCCATCGAGAAAATCTCTCAGGCATGCAGGTTTCCTCACGATGTTTTCCTTCACCGTTTAAGCGCGTGATAATTAACTATTAATACGTACATGACTTCGAAAAGTCCGAGGTGCGTGCTTTGGGTTCGAACTCGAGACCTTTGACTTGGCAGTCCAACGGTCATACCACTAGGCTATCCTAACATGCTTCAAAAAAATACCATACGGTTCTAAAAACACTCCTGTGGAACGAATTAAAAAATAGTATAGAAACATTCGGAAAAATTCCAAAAACAATGGGCAAAAAGCAATACCAATATTATTGTAATGCAAAATTAATCATGTCTTTTTATTCGTGTTAATTCAAAGATGAATTTGACGGGGGACTGTTCGAATTTTCCAATTAGTAGACAAATATCTATTAATATTATTTTATATGCCAGCTCCTAAACTATGATTGGAGCATTGTTCTAGTAAGCCAGTGCGAGAGTCGCGGCACTCCCGTGTCACTCCTCACGTTATCTAAAAGCCTTCAACTTTTGTGCTCTACTCTTGAAAATCAAATAGGTCATGCTTTTTGATTCCAAGCATAAAATATCCTTCTATATTTATTCTATTGTGCAAAATGACGAATAAATGACTAATAGATAGTCCTTAGTACTACTGCTACGCTAGATGTTCTGGGTTTGATTCCTAAGTCGAGCAATTATTGAATTTTACTAATCTCAGTACGTAGCAGGTCGGAGTGTGGATTTGTGGCTGGTTAATGGCAATGGCTCGCCCCCTATTACATGGAAGATCTAAACGTAACAGCGAACTGTATGTGTGTATTTCAGTTCACCTATGCCTAATCTCTTGGGGAATAAAGACGAAGTATAAAACACCCCTGCGAGTATTTTCTTCTGTATCGTGGATACAATAAACACAAAATTTCCACATAGTCTTATTCAAACACCAAGATATTTAGTTATTTTAGTGAAAGAAAAAATCAATTGCGGGCAGGATTCGATCCTGCGTCTTCTGGTTAGATACACCAGACGCTCTGACCTCTAAGCCTTTTTCCTTCACTAAAATAACTTTATAATCTTAGCATGGAAAATGCAAAAAAATCACAAAAAGATAACCAAGATATTTGTTCCGTGATGGGAACGAACCCACACAGCCACTCAGCCACAACGCTAAACAAGCGGTCAGTTATGCCTGAACGTCTTTTTAAGCCAAAATATACTGACAATGTATTATTACTCCACCCTTTTAACCTAAAACAAACTACAAACAAGACTTTCGCCATCCTAAAACAATGGAACAACAAATTTTATATTCTTATCGTGTTCACACACTATATTCGCATCGATCAGACGAGTAGAGGCGTGACGCGAATAGCCGTGACGCGAATTCGCACACAGTGTAATTGTTTCGAGATGCTGTGATACCGGCCGATGACGTCACTGATTTATGTGCCCAAGCGCCAGTGCCCAATGATTTATGATGCCAAACGTTTTTGTTCTGACATTGTTTGGCGTTCGGCAAATTGGGTTCGGAGAAAGTGTTTGCAATTCATTATTTTAATATTAAGTTGTAAAGATACACTGCTTAATTAAAAATGTTATAACCGTTTTTAACCGACTTCAAAAAGGAGGTGGTTCTCAATTCGACTGTTTTTTTTTTATATTTGTTACGCAACTATTCTGTCAATTATGAATCGATTGATGATTCTTTTTTTGATCAGTAGGTCATAGTTTCTTTAGAAATTTTTTGAATTTTTGTCTGTCTGTCTGTATGTTTGTACACGCATCACGCAAAAAAAACTGAATGGAATTGAATGCAGTTTTCACCGATATATCTTTAGAGGTCTAACTTAAAATCTGGTTGATGTTTCATCTTGATACGCCGTCTAAAATCGGATTTATAATATGTTAGTCTTTTTGGGAGGTAAATGAAACTCCAGGCAACAGCTAGTTAAACATATGTGATTATTGATACGACCATGGAATGATACATAACATACCAACATGCCTGTATTCCCCGAAAGGTTAGGCAGAAGTTTACCAATGGTCACCCACAGTTCGCCCGTATGTTAACGTCAAGTGTAATAGAGGGCGACCCTATTGCCATTAACCACACATCCAAACACCGAGCTGCTAATGAGGATTTCTTTTTTTTATGGATTAAGTCGACAAATGAGCTGACGAGCTACCTGGTGGTAAGTAGTCATCGCCGCCCATGGACACCTGCAACACCAGAGGAGTTCAAGTTCAAATGTTTTATTTCAAATAAGCTTTTACAAGCGTTTATGAAACGTTAATGAGTCTAGTTGCACGGTTCCAAAAAAGTTGATCCTATGGAGAAGAATCAGGCAAGAAACTCCATGGACACTCTTTTAAAATAATTTGTTTTACAATCTTCAAGTAGGTACAATAGTGCAATAACAGGATATGCTGACATTGATTGAATATCCAAGGAGTTACTGATAAGTTGCCGACCCATAACAGCTCCTACGAACTCTCTACGGGCTCTTACGTGCAAAAGTCGAAACACACATCAAGGTGCTTTACGACAGACTCCGACGTAAGGGTGGTCGCCAGCCAGTCAGACTCTAAGAGGTCCTACCACCGAGCAAAATTTCGTAGAAAAACTAATAACACTGCTCGATCCGGGAATCAAAACCAAAACTCCCTGTGGTAACGCGTAGCAGTTGCTTAGGACCACTAGACTAAATAATGGGGTCGTATCTAGTACTATGTAGGTGAATGATAAATTATATTTATTTCTGTAAATACATAGGTCTTTTAAGGACACTTTTACAAGTCAATATTTTTTTTTAACTAGATGACACCGGCATTTTCTAACTGAAGAGCTCTGAGAAGAAACACCGAAACAAACTCAGAGAATTATGGTCTCTTATAAAGTCCAGACATAGTACTTAGTAGCAAATATGTGAGTTACAATATAAGACAATGTCTGAAATGACCTTTAGAAGAAAGAGCCATTGCAGCTTTAAGTAGACTAGTCCCATCTGACGGCACGCATGCAACAGACATTGGACAGCTCAACCATAATCTAGAGAGCTAAACAACCCGTCGCACGACGATACCAGATCGGTGGAACATTTGCGTAGGCCAGACAAAAATCTCAAAGCTGCCCGGTATTGTCTAAGCATTGCCTCATCCATCCTATTCCTAACCTTGACTAGTGCTAAACTCCAACTCATCTATACAAAACAAATGGTGTGAAGACATATTGCCCAATACTAGGTCAGAGTTGGCTTGTTGGCAGCAACTTTGGGCACTGCTTGAGGCCAACTTGGTGACAAACTTATATTATTAATCACCGGCGGTTGGCATCGAACTTAACTATAAGTGCGGTTTTGACTAAGTTAAGTTGAACGGTGTACAAGCAAACAGAAGACAAAATCGGTTGTTTAGGTCTTACGAGTATTGACAATATTTCAAAATTATTAAGCCTGAGTTCCAAAACATTTCTTTAAATATTTCTTCATTTCAGAGAAAAAACAAATAAAAATAAAAAACGTGTGATGACGTAACTTATACGGCGGAAACTGAGAAAATTATTTTTTATCGAAATAATAGTAAATCAACAACGAAATATAGGTTATATAACGTAATGAATAATGATGATAATGCGAAACTGACATGAGTAAAATTTTTGAAGGGACAGAAAAATGACGTCACGTCACCGTTTAACCCGTATAACCGTAAAAATGACGTCATTTGGTATTTACGTCTGTTTAGAATAGTAAGTTCAAAGTCGAAAATAAATATGATAATGATTGTATATCGGGAAAATAAAAAAACACGGGTATCCTATTTTTCGATCTAGTTTCAAATAAAATAATAATACATGGGTGTAAAAAAATTAAATTTTGTCAATTATCTAAACATAAGGCTTAAAAAGCCTCTAATTAGCCGCGTACTAACTGACCAAGTTAAATTTCCCGCGCGAGGCTGCCTCGCTACAAAATTAACGACGCGAGGTAGCCGCGCCAGGAAAAGCCGAGCCATAATTCGCCCGAACATTACTCAGTTTTCCTATAAAGCTGTATTAGTGAGATGCACGGCTCCTTATCAATGTCGCAAGCAAGCGAGGCACACAATAATCTGAGGCACCTTTGAGCACGACAAGTAACCTACCAAAAAGGTTAGGTTAGGCATAGTTATCGGGGGTGCTGGGCCAGACAACCTCCTCGTGTGCTCCCGGCTGCTGGTCCCGCCTGGATACGTCCGGGGGGAACAGCAGTCGTTCGTTATGGAGCCGGTGCACCCTGGGCACGAGTAATAACTTTCTCCAGTTGGGGACTCTTATTGCTCGTGGCAGATAGTCTGGCGTGGGGGGGGCCTTGGGGCGTTGCTCCGCGTGTCCCTCTGATTTAGCAGAGGGCACAGTGGAGGAGCAAGGGTGGACTCAGGGGAGTAGGTGGCGGGAGATTTATCCCTCGCTGCCCCCGCCTCTTAACGGAGGGTACTCCGGGATGGGTTCCCTGAAAGGGGAGGAGGAAAAAAAAAAAAAAAAAAAAAAAAAAAAGAGATGTGGGAGACAGGGACCTCACCCTTAAAAGGAAAACAAATGAATGGCAACCAAAACAGATATTTTACCCCAGGGCGGTACCGACTGCGCCGCAGTCGGAGAATCCGCCACGGAACCTTCCGGTTCCGTCTGCCCCGCGTATTCTGGGGGGGGCAATGATTGCCATCCACTTGCCGGCAACGGCAACGAGAGCCGAGGAGGCTCACGCTCGCAGGTATCCGGGCCTGCGAGCGTTACATTGGTGACCGATGGATGCGCAGGGGTAGGCGACCAGGCCCCTGCAGCGGATATGGATACTGGAAGTGGTGGAAATAGGTCGCGCGGGACGTCTTCCGTCAGGAAACGTCCAGTGTGCCGGTCCTCAGACGAGGAAGGCCTGCCGGCCCCCAAGTTGCCGACTTCGAAGAGGGGTCGGCAACCATCGAGAGGGGTGACTGCTTCGCAGCCGCGGAGGGATAAGCACGGACGCTTCGTGCGCTCCAATACCTCGGCGGCTAGCGAAGCAGACAGTGACATGGGGGTCACTACGGAGGACCCTGGCGATGGCGGTGAAAGCTGTGCCTCGCTGGGGAGCTCCAAGGCGGAGCTCAACGCCGCCAAGAGGGATCAGCGCAAAGCCGTCGCGGCCGACGAAGTGTCGGAAATGGCCCGACGCGCTCGCGAGCGACGAGCTGCCCTGGCGGCGGAAGGCGGAGAGCCATCTGCGGTGGCCTTGAGCCAGCTGGCTCTGGATGGGGTGGACTTAGTCCTGAAGGTTGCTACCAAGTCCGGCAGCCTGAAGGGCACTTTCACCCGCGGCCTAAAAGAGGCTGCCGCAGATATCAGGGAGGCGGTTGGCATCCTCCTCAACAGGACGACCTCTGATGAGGTCGCAAAGTTGCAGGAGGAAAACAGCCGCCTCCGAAATGACCTCGAGGACCTCCGGCGGCAAGTCGCTGCTCTAAGCGAGCAGCAGCAGCGACGCACGTCCACCGATGCCGCACCTGTAGTGGCCCCGACTCCCGCACCGCGACCGGCAAGCCCTCGTACGGACGAAGAGGTCGAGCGCATTGTCCGGCTCTGCATGCTCCAGTGCGGGAGCATGGTTAATGCTCGCCTTGAGGCGATTTCACGGCGTCTCCCAGCAGAAATCCTCCGTCCGCCTCTAGCGGCTGACACGCGGAGGACTGAGGAGCCGCCGAGACTTGCGCCTCAAAAGGAGAAGCCCGCGGAGGGTAGTAAAAAGCCCGCGGAGGGAGCTCCTCAGAGCGACCAGCCCACGACTGCCGGGTCTGAGGGTGAGACCTGGGCGAAAGTCGTGGGCCGCAAGAAGGCCCGCAGAGCCACCAAGAAGGCCGCAGCAGCTGCAAGCGCCCCCGGTGGAACCGCAAAGGCGGTTGCGCAGCCTGCGCAACGGACTGCCAAAGGCGGTCGCAAAGGACCGGCGATACGTGCCCCGCGTTCCGAGGCTGTGACGCTCACGCTACAGCCCGGAGCTGCGGAGCGCGGCGTAACGTACCAGTCGGTCATTGCCGAGGCCAAGGCCAAGATCAAATTATCAGATCTTGGCCTCCAGTCCGTCACCCTCAGGCAGGCTGCCACGGGGGCGCGGCTGTTCGAGGTGGCTGGCGATGCGAGCGGCAACGCCGAAAAGGCGGACGCTCTGGCCGCCAAGATGAGGGAGGTCCTCAACCCTGAGGACGTCCGGGTCTCCAGGCCAACGAAAACCGCAGAGGTGCGGATTGCTGGTCTGGACGACTCCGTGACCTCTGAGGAGGTGGTGGCGGCCGTTGCCCGAAGCGGAGAGTGTCCGCCGGACAAGGTGCGGGCCGGCGATATACGCGCCGACGCCACTGGACTCAGCGTAGTCTGGGTTCAGTGCCCTGTGGCGTCGGCGAAGAAGATCGCCGACAGCGGCAGATTGCTGGTTGGCTGGGTTGCAGCGAGGGTGAAACTCCTGCAGCCCCGGGCTTTGCGGTGCTTCCGGTGCCTGGAGAAGGGGCACGTCCGGGCAAAGTGCACCGCCGAGATTGACCGTAGTGATCTCTGTTATCGCTGCGGTCAGCCCGGCCACAAGGCGGCCCAGTGTTCCGCGGCGCTCAACTGCAGCTTATGTTCGGCTGCGGGGAAGCCAGCGGGACACAAAGTGGGCGGAGGGGCCTGTGGCGCGCCTGCCAGCAAGGCCAAGAAGAAGAGGAGGAGAAACAAAAAGAAGAGGAGCTCTAAACCTGCCGGGGAAACCTCGCCACCCCCGCAGGCTAGTAGCTCCGCGGCCGACTCCCGGCCCAGGACCGTTGCCGAGGGAATGGAGTGTCAATAATGGCACAATTCCATTTCCTCCAGGGCAACATCAACCACTGTGCCAGAGCTCAGGATCTCCTACTCCAGAGCATGGCAGAGTGGTCGATTCACGTGGCTGTGGTCGCCGAACCGTACTTCGTTCCCGCCCGGGACAACTGGCTGGGATGCGCTGACGGTTTGGTGGCCATTATTGGCGAGACTCTGATCGACCCGTCTCGGGGCCGCGGCTGGGTTGCTGCGGTCTCAGGCGGCGTTGTCATTGTGGGGGCGTATTTCTCCCCCAACAAGAGTCTCGCCGACTTTGAGGGTTTCCTTGTCGAGTTGGGCGCCGTCGTGAGCCGCCATCACCCTCGTCCCGTTCTGGTGCTCGGGGATCTCAACGCCAAGTCATCGGCGTGGGGATCTCCGGTCACTGACCCTCGGGGCGAGGTGCTAGAAGAGTGGGCGGTGACGACCGGTCTGGTCGTCCTGAATCGGGGTTCGGAATACACGTGCGTGCGGCAGCGGGGCGGGTCGATAGTGGACGTCTCGTTCGCTAGCCCCTCTGTCGCCAGCCGAGTCCGCGACTGGCGTGTCGCCGTGGAGGTGGAGACGCTGTCGGACCATCGGTATATCCGGTTCGACGTCTCTGCCCAGACCGCGAGCGGCCGCCATCCAACAACCCCGATTAACGACGGCCCGCGTTGGGCGCTCAAGCGCATCGACAGGGAACTACTCGAGGAAGCTGCCTTAGTCCAGTCCTGGATCTGGGAGTCGACGACGGACGGCCCCGTTGACGTCGAGGTGATGGCGCTGTGGTTTCGCGGGGCGATGACGCAGATCTGCGACGCGTCCATGCCCCGTGTCCACCAACAGTCCGCAAGGCGCCAGGTGTACTGGTGGACTGCCGAGATCGCGCAATTGCGCGTAGCGTGCGTTGCGGCTCGTCGCCAGTACACCCGATACCGGAGACGGCGTCGACGGGATTCCGCCGAGGAGGACGCGCTGTATGAGGTGTACCGCGCGTCCAAGGAGACTCTGTGGCTGGCCATCGGCGACTCAAAGTCGCGTGCCGGGGAGGAGCTGCTGGGGTCCCTAGATCGGGATCCGTGGGGGCGCCCCTACCGTTGGGTACGGGGCAAGTTGCGTCCCTGGGCGCCCCCACTAGCGCTGAGTATGGAACCCCAGTTGCTGGAGGCGGTGGTGTCGGCCCTCTTCCCGGAGCGAGCGGAACACGTTCCCCCGACGATGGCTTCGCCCTCAGCCACAGACTCTCCAGAAGAGGAGAGCACCGATGTCCCCGAGGTGACGCAAGCAGAGACGAGAGCGGCCGTGTCGCGACTCCGGGCTAAGAACACAGCGCCCGGACCCGACGGAGTTCCTGGTCGAGCTCTCGTCCTGGCTCTGAAGGAGCTAGAGCCCCAGCTGAGGGGGCTCTTCACGGCATGTCTCGAGCGGGGTCAGTTTCCCAGTGTGTGGAAGGAGGGGAGGCTGGTCCTGCTCAGGAAGGAGGGGCGCCCCGCGGACTCGCCGTCCGCGTATCGGCCCATAGTGCTGCTCGACGAGGCGGGCAAACTTTTTGAGCGAATTATCGCAGATCGCCTCGTCGGCCACTTGTGCAGAGAGGGGCCGAACCTGGACGACAACCAATTTGGTTTTCGTCGGGGGCGCTCCACCATAGACGCCATCATGCGCGTGAGGGCCCTGGCGGAGGAGACGGTGTCCCGGGGTGGGGTGGTGCTGGCGGTGTCTTTAGACATCTCCAACGCATTCAACACCCTACCCTGGAGTTGTATTCGGGAGGCACTGAAATACCATCGCGTGCCTCCCTACCTCCGCCGTACAGTAGGGGCTTACCTGGAGGATAGATGCGTCACCTATCGGGGACGTGACGGTGCCGGTCGGCACCTCATGTCGTGCGGTGTTCCGCAGGGTTCGGTCTTGGGACCGCTCCTGTGGAACATCGGCTACGACTGGGTGCTGAGAGGCGAGCTCCCGTCGGGCGCCGACTTGACGTGTTATGCGGACGACACGCTCGTAATTGCCCGGGGGAGCTCGCACAGGGAAGCGACGTTGATAGCCACGGCTGCGGTGTCACAGGTGGTGAACCGCATCCGGCGCCTGGGCCTGGAGGTGGCCCTAAACAAGTCGGAGGCCATGGTGTTTCATGGCCCCCGACGTGCGCCGGCGCCGGGATCACACATCGTGGTCAGCGGGGCCCGGATAGCTGTCGAGTCCACCATGAAGTATCTGGGATTGGTGCTCGACAGCCGATGGGATTTCGGGCCCCACTTTCGGCGGCTGGCGCCCAAGCTGATGGGCGCGGCGGGCGCGCTTTCAACGTTGCTTCCCAACTTGGGGGGCCCGAGCGCCGCCTGTAGGCGGTTGTACGTGGGAATCGTGCGGTCCATGGCCCTATATGGGGCCCCTGTGTGGGCGATGGACATGACGGCCAGCACTCTCGCCATTCTGCGCAAACCGCAGAGGGCGATGGCCGTCAGAGTCGTCCGCGGGTATCGCACGATTTCCTACGAGGCGGCTTGCGTCCTGGCCGGATCCCCGCCCTGGGACCTAGAGGCGAAAGTACTCGCGTCATTATATAGATGGCGCGAGGAAGAGCGGGCACGGGGCTCGATGCCGGTGCAGCGGCAGATCGCGCTGCGCCGAGAGGAGCTCCGTCAGGTCTTGGTGGCGGAATGGCGGCAAAGGCTTCTGCGCCCTACCGCCGGCCTCGCTACCGTCGAGGCGATCCGGCCAGTACTCGACGTCTGGCTCGGGAGAAGGCACGGCTCCCTGTCGTTTAGGGTGACGCAGGTGCTGTCGGGGCACGGCTGCTTCGGCAAGTACCTGTGCCGCATAGACAGGGAGCCGGACGCTCGGTGCCACCACTGCGTCCATTGCGGGGAGGATACGGCGCAACACACGCTCGCCGAGTGTGTAGCTTGGGAGGAGCAGCGCCGTGTCCTCACAAATGAAGTAGGAGACGATCTGTCGCTGCCGGCCGTAGTGCGGAGGATGGTAGGTAGCGCAGAGTCGTGGGACGCAGTGGTGTCCTTCTGCGAGGACGTGATGTCGCAGAAGGAAACTGCGGAACGGGAGAGGGAGATCTCGACTCCCTTCCCCGGCCGCAGAAGGCGCACCGGGCGCAGGAGAAGGGCGGACAACGCCCTTTTCCGGCCCCCATGAATGGGTCCAGGGGCGAGGGACTTGGGGAAGTCCCCGCCCCCTATTCGACGGACCCGAGTAGCAGGCGCGCGCGGGTGTCGGCGCGCGCCTCTGAGGCGATGCACGGGGTAGCTCAACACCTCACTACCCCGTGCAGGAGACGAGGCCGGGACAGACCCGGCCAGCACTAGTGTGGGGCTGCGGAAGAATTTGGATTCCCGCGGCCCCGCGCGCACGTGCGAGGAGACACCGTGTGGTTTTTAGTCGGTAGGTCACCCACTCTGGGTGGAGTCCGACACGCCCCGTCGCCTCCCCGGGCGGCGGATGTCCATGAGGATTTTCCACACGAAACCAAAAAAAAAAAAAAAAAGGCATAGTTATCGCCACCCCGGCGCGAATGTATGGGAAGATATGAATGTGGAAGACGTAAGCAAGAATCGTAGCAATTGGCGGTCTATAGTTTCTGCCTACCCATGTGGGAGAAAAGCGTGAGTGTATGAAGTCGATACTGCAGATACGGTACCTGGGCTTGCCACGAACGAGGCGTCCTGAGTGATCGACTATTATGATTCACATAATAAATTTTTCAAAGAGTTGCTTAGGCAATATGTTGTCTTTGGAAATTCCAACTCACAGTTTTATACTCGTAGGCTCGTCTCCAACATGAGACCTTAAACGTGGGAGAGCCATGCTTCGGCACGAATGGGCCGGCTCCACCGGAGTGATACCACAGCCTCACGGAAAACCGGTGTCAAACAACGCTTACGTTGTGTTTCGCCGAGTGAGTGAGGTTACCGGAGGCCCAACCCCTTTTAAAAGGTGGGCAACGCACTTGTGACTCCTCTGGTGTTGCGGGTGTCCATGGGCGGCGGTAATCGCTTACCATCAGGCGATCCGTCTGCTCGTTTGGCCCCCTATCCCATAAAAAAAGACCTAAACATACCAGTAAATTGTTTACCTCTGCCAGCGGAAAATACAAGCGTAATGGTATGATATATACATTTTCTAAAACATCCTTCTATCCATCGCACTTCATACACATTTCATGAAAATATTCAGTCAAAAGATGTATTGTGTAAAATATTATAATGCAATAAATAGGAAACTACGTCTCCATTGAGAAAGCGCCGCTTACCACACAAAGAGCCCGTACCTTTTCACTTTAAAACGTGAAAGGACACAGAGTAGCCTCAGGGTACAGAGAAAATAGAATTATGAATATCCGGTTCAAAGGATATAAGCTGATTATGACGATTTTGTTGAAATAAATATTTAATAATAATTTTACATTATAAAACAATGAGAATTTAAATCTATTCAATTAATTCTAAAAGTTCGATCATACATTAATTACATTATTTTTAAATTACACCGAATTTTTTTTTTTATTGAACACACCTCATCACTCATGTAGTAGAAGTCAATCATACTGCCATTTGCCATAATAAATCCAAATTCCAAGAAGCTCTGACGAATTCTTAATGCTTAAGCATAATGAACCTTCGCTTAGCCTGGAATAGAATCCAGAGCCTCACACTTACGCAGTTACGATAACGACTGTTAGCCTTTATAGCAGTTCCTTTCACGTGGTCCTTGTAATGGACAAAAGGACCAAGTTTCCCTGTATCTCTCTGTGTATTGTCATTAGTCTGTGTATATTAACGCGGCTGGCTCTCGCGTTGGTTGGGGCTTCCTTGGATCAGATTTTGCTTTCACACTAAAGATCTTGCGGTGAGACGTCATCGTTCATGGAATAAATTAAATGCAAACGAGCAATATTTGTAACTTCGTTCTCTAAAATGACTCTAACGATTTTGATGAAAACGATAAGTGTGTTTTTCATCTTCATAGCCTTTCCCCGACGATATTTATTATTTATTTATTTACCTATTATTATATGCTTTATTGTACACCAAATGGAACGTAAGACAGGACATGGGGAGATAAAAAACATGCAATGTTGTGCAAACATACAGTGGCCTTATCGCTAACTGCAATATTTTTTTCCGGGCAACCTTAGGATGAACATAAGTATTATCTGAACTGACCTTACAAATGAAGTTCACCACGGTACACACACCTACAGAGTTACACAATATAGTAGGTATAATAAAAACAATATTCGGCTATATATTATATATGACTGCTTCATTAGTATAGTGGTCCCAAGCGCGACTGCTACACTAGAGATCCTGGGTTCGATCCCCAGGCCGAGCAAAGTATTATTGGGTTTTTATATGAAATTCTCAGTAGTAGCTCGGAGTCTGGATTTGTGCCCGTTTAATGGCTATAGGCTCGCCCCCTATAACATGGGACGTAAACATACCACAAGGAATCGTATCAACTGCCAGAAACAGGATCAACATTTTAAGAGACGAAATCATAGGATTTTAATATAAAAGTCGAAAGGCACTGAATGAATTTTGAAGGAGCGAACATGAAAATCAGTGGAGCGGCATTGTGTTGTGTAAAATATTCACAGGCGGGCGGCGGGTACTCGTAGGATGAGCTGCGCGTTATCATTGTTACATAACGTAGGAAGCTACTTCAGGTACTTTTAGGAAATGAGTATTATGATTGTAATTTTGTCGCATTATAAATAACATATAAGCGAAACTTGAAGAAAAAAACACTTTTTATTACGTGGAAGAGCCATGCTTCGGCACTTATGGGCCGGCTCGACCGGAGTGATATCACGGCCTCACAGAAAACCGGCGTTAAACAACGCTTACGTTGTGTTTCGCCGAGTGAGTGAGGTTACCGGAGGCCCAATCCTCTTTTAAAAGGTCGGCAACGCATTTGTGACTTCTCTGGTGTTGCGAGTGTGCCATGGGCGGCGGTAATCGCTTACCATCAGGTGATCCGTCTGCTCGTTTGCCCTCCTATCTCATAAAAAAAACACAATTTAAAACGATCAATAATGTTGATTGATTGACACTCGATAAACAGATACTTAACATAATTGCTACGGGATCATCTCATCTCCAAAAATCTACAAAAAATTTTAGTTTTAATCCAAAAGATTCAAGAAAATATATAAACGTCTTACAAACTTCATATAGCTATAATGTTTTCTGTACTTTTCCCTGTCACAGAATAACACGACAAAAATACGTTATAGTTATTGAAGGTTTATAAGAAGGTTCTATATTTATATGAATAAGGGGTTAAATGTATTATGGATACAAACTACACTTTATAAAAAATCGATTAATTTTTGGGACACAAAATTCAAAGCGTACTTTTATTATCGATCAAACTACACACATCACTAACATCTAACCCTAAAATCGCCGCGACGTCCCAAAAGTCGTCTCAAACTTTCCAAGATTCGTTCCCACTTTTATTATTTACATAACCCCTTAAGTTTAAGGTGGTTACCCTGACCGCTGTTTTATGAGTCTCTAGTGTTCCCGTTAATTCTGCTAATGGACTGGTAGAATGACGGTGGCTAATAATTTACAAGGCAGTAAAAGATAGGGCTGTCAGCTCCAGGGTTCAGGTTTATGGTTTATCGATCACGTTGTCCCTACAATAATGGGTTGTAAAGTAAATAGTTTAGTTTGCTTCTGAAATGGAAAAAAAATATGTGTAATTTGGCTCGCATATATTTTTTATAGCTACCATATTAATTCAGCAAATGATTTAATGGTCCCAGCAAACGAGAATAATACATTTTGCATTTTGTTTGTAATTTGTTACTTGACGGGTAAAACTCGTCTTCACACTAGGAAGCGGTGAAGGACGGTCGTTTTAAGGGTTGTCTGTAAAGTAAGATGAGGTTCAAAAAATTATACATACATACATACACTCACGCCTTTCTCCGACGGGGGTAGGCAGAAACTATAGACTGTCACTTGCTACGATTCCTGCATACTTCTTTTGCTTCTTCCACATTCATACATCTTCTCATACATACACGCTGGTTGCGAGTGCTACGCTAACTTATACTAGGTATGTTGAAAAAAGACCAACACATTTGAGTCTATTGAGGCTAAACTCTCAAATGCGATTGACACAGCATCGACCTTTCGCAACGCGTCCCGCATGCCCGCCGCAATTTCACAGTATAATAGTGTTGTAAAATAAACAGTCGATAATAATTCGCCGCCAACGCTTGCAGTGAGGTGCCCGCGTTAAATCCGGTACGTTCCGCTGAATATTTTATAGAGCTGTGACGTGCTATGCTTGGCGCCCGCTGTAAATTATGGAGCTAGTGTTGTACGCAACCGGTTTTTATCGATATTTGTGTATGAATATTTAAATTAAGGTTTTTTTTTGGATATGCGTTCAAGTATTCTTGTATTGATAGTTATGAAATCCTGAGTGTCTTGGTTATGCATAATAATATGATTTCTAGGTATGAAATTACTTTATTTAGTTCATGAATAAGAACTGGAGTCTGCGAGGGTTAGAAACGAATTATCTGATTTTATTAGTATTATACTATGTACTTAGTTAACATAACATAACATACCGTCACGCCTGTATTCCCCGAAGGGTTAGGCAGAGGCGTACTTAATGTACATCCACAGTTCGCCGGTATGTTTAGGTCTCATGTTATAGGGGGCTTCACCGGGCACAAATCCAGACTTCGAGCTGCTACTGAGAATTTCATAGAAAAACCCAATAACTCTTTGCTCGACCTGGGGATCGAACCCAGGACCTCTAGCGTAGCAGTC
This sequence comes from Acronicta aceris, assembly GCA_910591435.1. Classification (NCBI taxonomy): domain Eukaryota; kingdom Metazoa; phylum Arthropoda; class Insecta; order Lepidoptera; family Noctuidae; genus Acronicta; species Acronicta aceris. Next base: position 1,132,647 of record OU342781.1, on the reverse strand, counting down.
GCGCTTGGGACCACTAGACTAATGAGGCAGTCTTACTTATTAAAAAATATTAAATAGGTACATAATCATCCCATTATACTGTCCCACTGGATTGGACTTAGATTAACCAAAACAAATAAATCATTTCTAGGAAATTGTGTGCGTTTCTACAATAAACTCCCTAAATGTGTTACCGATCTTACTGACAAGAAATTTAAAAAGTACGTCAAATCAGTCCTTGTTAAGAAAGCCTATTATAAAATCAAGGACTACGTTGACGATAAAGATGTGTGGTGTTTAAATACGGATGCACTTGCGGCCTCCTTGGCAACCTGAGGTTTTTCCAACCTAGTATCTATAGTGAATATATGGACATAGTTTTCAGAGATTCTGTATTCACTACATTTCGAGATGTCTTCATATGGTTAGTATTGTTTACCTCAACTGAAACTGTAAATGTGTGTACATTGTGGCATGTCTGAGTGGACTCTAATTTATCCTGCTTTGATGATGTGTGTACTTTACCACATAGTTCACTTATATTCTATTAATGACATGGAGTTCTCAAACACTGAGAACCTTCTACCTAACTTTGACATCCAATGTTCACACATCCTCATATCGCAATATTGTACCAATGAAGATTGTAACACCAATTATTTTAAAAGAGTGTCCATGGAGTTTCTTGCCGGATTCTTCTCCATAGGATCAACCTTTTGGAACCGAGCAACTAGAATCATAACGTTTCATAAACGCTTGTTAAAGCTTATTTGAAATAAAAACATTTGAACTTGAACTTGAACTGCTGGGCACGGCTCTCCTCTCAGAATGAGAGGGATTAGGCTATAGTCCACCACGCTGGCCTAGTGCGGGTTGGCAGACTTCACACGCCATCGAGAAAATCTCTCAGGCATGCAGGTTTCCTCACGATGTTTTCCTACACCGTTTAAGCGCGTGATAATTAACTATTTAATACGCACATGACTTCGAAAAGTCAGAGGTGCGTGCCTTGGGTTCGAACTCGAGACCTTTAACTTGGCAGTCCAACGGTCATACCACTAGGCTATCACTGCTTGTAAATAGGTACGTATGCATTGAAACCATAAGAACTACCTCATGGTGGTTTCAATGTAGTAACTCATAATGTTGCTGGACTGCAGACTACCGGCTCTGGCTCTGACGTGTAAAAAATAATAGATACAATCTTAAAAAAAATATTAAACATCAATGATAACTACCCCACTACTCTTAAACTAACCGAACCAAGAAACTCTCCGAGTTTCACCTCGCAGTTTTCACTCGTAACCTAAGAAAATGCTCGTTTCAAGAATTTATAGATTTGCCTGATATCCGTCTTGGTTGCTGGAAATATATGGTTCCAGAGGTAAGGCTGCGTTACGAACTGCACTATCAAGAACTAGGTAATGCTTAGGTACCAGTCGTACTTACTAATATTTCCATGAATACCTGAACACAAGATTACTTGACAGTCACAAGTGTGGCTGCTAAGCGTGAGGGTCTATTTCTTGGTTTAACAAACTGTTCTTGGGGTTTGTAATGAAATTCTCAGTCTGTCAGCTCGGAGTTTTTATATGTACCCGGCTATTGGTGGTAATAGCTTAGGCTCGTTCCCTATTACATGGGATCTAAAAACATACCTTGCACATGATGCAATCTATTAAGCAATGATAGCTTAGTGATGTTACCATTGGACTGCAAGTCAAAGGTCTCGAGTTCAAATGTAAGGCTGACTTTTTGACATCTTTTACGTATTAATATTAATTTTTTATCACTCGCTTAAATGGTGAAGAAAAGCATCGTGAGGACTGCATACGTGAGAGATATTCTCGACTGCGTGTGAAGTCTGCTAACCTGCATTAGGTCAACTTCGTGGACTATTAGCCTAACTAACCCATTCTGAGAGAAGATCCATGTCCAGCAATGGAGAAGTTGATGATGACGATTATCTTAAGACAAATGTGACAGTATCTAGTCAAGGGAAAAATAATACTGCGGACTGCAAAATGCATTAAAGTCAGACAAAGTTAGTTGAATTGCGGTCTTGGACTTATTTCATACTCATACGAACTCTTTAATTAGGATGTAAAACACTTTAAGATTGTAAACCAAACATATAATACAAAATCTCGTTCACATAAACGCGAAACATGGCACAAAACAAAAATAAACTTCAGAAAAAAGGGAAAAAAACTCGTTGTTGCTTTGCTTCTTTTTTCTCATAAAATATTCACATAAAAATATTGCGAGCAATCGACGAGAGTTTTCTTATAAAATGGGAAAACGATTGTGACAATTTACAACGTCATTATTGTATGTTTATCGTAGATTCCCTGCGATGAATACGACTTCATATTCGCACACTGGGAAGAAACGCGTGATGTAAAAGCAACAAAACCCAGCACGCTTTGTGGTAGAACCTAGTGGGATCCAACTAGCTAGATACCACTAGGCCTATGTTTAATTAACCACCAGCTCTAGTAAAATGTAAGGGCAAACAATCACTTGATGCTAAATATAGTAAATAATCACCAAAATAAATCCCCATTAAATAAACCAAAAATTTTACATCTCGCGATCCTCCATAAAGCAACTACAAATTATGATTGTGTAATCCAAAAAAAAAAAACAAAAATTCACCAAGCAAGTATAATCTATAGATAGAATTCGGCTCTGGGTTGTCGTAGTTCTGACCTAACCTAAACCTAATATTTGGTGACCATTTATCCATTTGGTCCGGGAGAAATGGCGCGCCATGAAGGAGGCTTATGTCCAGCAGTGGACATCAGTAGGCTGAAGTGATGATGATGATGATGATGATGATGATGATGATGATTTATCCATTTTGGTAAGCAATTTGGTGATCAATTTACTAAATTTCGTGGTCATTATATTTATCCCCTTATTACTAGCTGGGTTTACTGGAATTGTTATGAGATATTCCGAAATTATGATGTCACAGCGTGTATCGACTATGCCTTGTCCAAACAAAATTACTCACTATGAAAAGTTACTCCGTGTAGGTAGAAAACAATAATTAATCATTAAGCGGCGATAATCATTAGCACGAGGGGTTAACAAGAATACTAGTAATGTGATATGCTAGTAAGGTTAAAAAAAATCATATTATGATTCTCATTAAAATATTGCCAAGATTTGTTAAACATTTCTAAATAATAATCATTTTTAACAACTTAGAAAAAGGAGGTTTTCAATTCGACCCCACATAACATTGCTGGAATTGTACAATAAACGTATATTCACATAAAAATATTGCGAGCAATCGACAAGAGTTTTCTTATAAAAGTAGATACATGATTATGAAATTTCGTAGAAGAAGAAAGAAGAAAGAAAAGAAAGAAAAAGTTTTTATTTTCGCCCTCATGACACACAACAAAACAAAATGCAACTGTACAATCAAAAACTTAAAAGTAGCAAAAGGTTGCGCAAAACAGAAAAAAAAAAATGGGAGCTGGCAACACAACAGGCATGGCCATCTACCAGAGCCACAGATTAAGGAAACTATAGAAGTTTATGGTTCTTGGTGCATAGTTTGATCTATTTTTCCTTAATCTATGACTAGTACGAAAGTGGTAACAAATAACTAGTACTCTTATACATACTCATAAGAAAACTATATCTTACCTGGTACTAAATTTTTATAGGAAACAGCTGTATTTTTAAGCTATTGCATAGCTTCTATCGCGGGCCTTGAGCGTGGGGACCGAATCCAGAAATTCCGTAACGAAAAAAACCTAACACGCTTGTCTCTTTAGTTCAGCAACCCGCCTTTAGGTGGCATTGGTTGTATTACATAAGTTGATAAAAAACGCTATGCAATAGCTTTACCGCGGCAGTCCCCGAGTGCCACACGTCTTTTTTTTTATATAAGGGGGTTAGTCTCATAATGAAAGTTGTTTTTAATAATGAATACATTCACCCCCTGAAAGGAAAAATATAGTAAATTAGAAACATTACATAATTATAATTACCTATACATATAAAATCCATAAAAAGTAGTTTTATTTCAATGTCTAATATTGGCGTAAGTCTTATAAACCATTATTACCTATCTTTCTCGTATGTTCGATTTCCAGGTCAAGCAAAGCGTTATTGAATTTTTCTATGAAATTCTCAGTAGCAGTTCGGAGTTTGGATTTGTGCACGGTTAATGACAACCAGTATCGCTTAACATCAGGCGTAATGGCCGTCAAGCGTAAGCCTATCATGAATAAAAAAAAAACCTTGACGTACCGGCGGACTGTGCGTTTACTTTAGTATACCTCTGCCTAAACCTAGGGGGAATGCAGGCGTGATCATATGTTTTACTCGTATGTAGTCATTTTTAAAAATGGCGAGAATTTGCTCCGTTGTCAACGGGGCAAGATGGTTTGGGCCTCCTTACGTAACAAAAGACTAGAGCTGTGAAATACAATGCCAGGAATATAGAACGGCAAAAATATGTAGACCTTTTTTATATTATGTAGACCTAAGTAGAATTGTCTGTTTTAATATTATGTAATTGTTTAATAACAGGGTAATACATACCATCACGCCTGTTGGTGCCAGGGTAAGGGGAACCCCAAAGGAAACTCAGATGCGAGCCGAAAGCAGCGAGGGAGCGCGAGCCGTGACCGACCGTTCGCTCTGAAGCCTTGTGAAGCACTGAACAACTGAAGAATTCTCCTTAAGCAGTTGTTTTATTTTAAACTTTGTTCTCTAGGTTCTAGAATGTTCTGACGCACGCACTGACACCGTGCGCGCGCCGGATTCTAGAATAAATTATCTGACAGTTGCCTGCCAGTGTGGCTGCAGCCCGAGCCTCCCCCCGCGACCGCAGCCCCTACTACTCTTTGTCATCAGGCTCTCACTCCCCTACTACGATTTATTAAAAATAAACAACGAAAACCTCTTTTATTTGTTGACAAAAATATACAAACTATTTGTTACATTAATTTCATAAAAATGTGTGCTACGCGTCGCCAACATTCTCCACCCCAGTGCTGATGCAGCACTCATCACCTACGGGACGTATGACGCGTGCTGTGATCCTCTTCTGAGTGGCCTAGGTTTCAGCTTCAAGCATTCTGAAACGAGCATCCTGATTCTTGGTCTCCAGGTGTCGTGCAGTATTATTTTTATTCTCAGGTCACGAATACCACCAGTTACAGCGACTTTATGTACTCTAAATCTCAGCATGGTTCCATATAGTGAGATGAGTAAATCTGGACCTTTCAAGAGGTAATCATTTAGGCACACACCTCCATACCTTGCAGCGGCAAAGACTAACCGTAACTTTTGTGTATTGGGGTTTTCGACCCCGAAATGCGGCATATACCGAGTTCTCTTTGAGTTTTCTGTTGCTTCAGGGAACGATGTGAGTTGAGAAAAACGTATCAATAGTGCCTCTGAACGTTTCATCATCGCTCCGTCAATGTCACCCTTAAGTTTTTTACATTTGTCTATGAAAGATAAAATAACACTTGTCGTTCGAAGGAGTCGGAGCCATGAAGAGAACCTTTTTGGATCTGGCACATCAGGTAAGCATAAAGTCTTGACGTGAAGAGTATTTACACATTCCAGGTCCACGTCACTAACATCTGGTAGCTGTACCTCCGTTTCCGATTCCATCGGCCATAAACTTTCATTTTCGTGTAAAAATAATGGGCCGTATAACCACGCACTCTCTAATGTTTTAATTTCGCAGTCTTCCCGGGTAGCGACATCAGCGACATTTATTTTGGTGGGTATGTATCTCCATTCACTCATTTGTGAGTACTCGTCTATCTCTCCGAGTCTGTGGGCAATGTAGGCTTTATAGGTTCGTCTATCATTACGAATCCAATGTAAAACAGTGGCGGAGTCACACCACATAAATTTCTTCACAGCTTTAATTTTATGTTCTTTAATTACAGTTTCGGCTAACCGTGTGCCAATTAAAGCAGCTTGTAACTCAAGATACCAAGTTCTCTTTGAACTTCCTGTTACTTCAATACGGGATGCATAATCATTGGTAGTAAGATGATCTATTCGTTCTTGGTATCGAGAACTGTAGCCTGCGCTTAATTTCATCTTCTTCTCCACACCTCGAAGTCTATTGAATGCATTCGCATACGAATGAGGCATGCAGGAATTCATATCTTTCCACGGCAAACGTACATACCATCTTCCTTCTATAAATTTTGAGGTATTCTCTAGGTGATCCCAAGCTCTCACATCATCAATGTTTCGTCTAGGTTTTGCAGAAATACCTACCGAATCGATTGCGTAAGACTGGCGAATTTCTTCATATATATCTTTAAGAATACGTTCAGCTTCCAAACTCGTACTACTTTCTTCGTTTGTAAAGAGTGTCGATTGTAAGTTTGATGTATCGGCTGAGCTGCGCACACACCCATGTATGCACCATCCTAACGGAGTACGAGTGAAATAAGGCTCGTGGGGTTTGGCCTTTATTATTTCCAATGGTAAAATCAAATGATAATTGTCTTGACCTATCAATATTTCCGGTTTGCACTGTTCATCAGTAATGACATTAGTGATTTTGGGTTTCAGATCATAACTGTCAATATTCACCGAGGCTATATTTTGCATAGGTAAATCCATGTTTTCAACGCTTCGGGCTTTCATTGTAAACCTGTTGCCATTACTGTTTGAAATATCCAAGCTTATTATTTCACTGTCACACACTAAGTCAGTATTGTTCCAGGCACCCGTTACTCTCATTGACTGTTTTAGTCCATGCAAACCAACTCGCGATGCGAGTGTGCTGCTAATCAGGGTTACTGTCGATCCGTCATCCAGTAATGCAACGCTCCGTGATCTTCCATTAGGTCCATGTACTATAACAGGCACGGTTTTTAATAAGACCCGTCGGTTGTCAAATTTTATGTATGTTATTATTTCATCAGAGGTTTCAGGAACACTATGTAGCTTTGACAGTTCTTGCTTATTTTTGTTGGGGCTATAATGTAACAAACGGTGATGTGCTTGACCGCAGTCTTCTATGTCACATGCACTCGCAGGACAAGTTTCTTTATTGTGACTTGCCACCAAACATTTGAAGCAGATGCGTCGACGTTTCACATGCGCCCATCTCACATGTCGCAAAGCTTTCTTAAATTTTCTACATTCTGTTAATGCATGATTTCCTGTTTTGCAAAAACCACAGTTGACACTGTCATGAATTTGATCGTTATTACTCGTAATCAAAACTGACTGGGATTCTTGATTGTAGGAGTTCTTATTGTAATTTGATACATATGACAGGTTAACCGAGCACTGGGTTACCTTTTGAGCTTCGGCGCTCAGAAATTCCGACAATATCACCAATTTCGGCTTCGTGTTCTCATTGATAAGGGAAAAGCTGTAGTCAGTCCATTTTGACATGAGTATTGTAGGCAATTTCGACACTACAATGGAAACAATGTTCATCCCTTTCATATAATCTTCGCAATTCATAGCAGAAACCGCGGCCACGCAGTTTTTTATTTTAATTGAGAAGGGAACAATATCTTTCTGATATTCTTGTGACACAGGACGTAATTTGTAAATATCTTGAAGAATTCTGTTTATTATCACATCAGGGTTTCCAAATTGTAGTTGTAACGTAGACATCACGACTTCAGGAGTTGTGGCGCCGATTAGCAACGCTGTGACGGCTTCCTTAGCACGACCATGAAGGCTTTTTCTTAGACGCCATAAATTTTCCTGATCGGTAAAGTTACAAACTTGAGAAGACTCTTCGTACGCTTGTTTGAAGTGCAGCCATTCTAATGGGTCACCATAATAATTAGGCAAATCTTTGGGCGTGCACAGACGATTTACTAGTTTTGGATTCACAGAACTGCAACTAGCAGAAGTGGCGGCGGTTAAATTTTTCAATGCAGTCGCCAGCATATGCATAGTTTCACTAGTGTTGGTTGGTAAGACGGCTGTGGGACGTTGCTGCAGCGCAGGTTCGGTATGGGTTCTATCGAGCACTGCAGCGCATTGAGTGGTCGCCTCTTGCTGACTACTTTTTATCCATTGGTCCACACTTTTTTCGTCATAATGGTGACTTGGTCCGTCTTTTTCGGATCCGGATTGTTCTTCCAATTCAACCAAATCCAATGCTAACGTTTTATTGATTATATCAATTTCCAAATCAGCCTTTTTTCGTGCGGCTTCTTGTGCGGCTTCTAATTGGAGCATTTCCAAATCTGCCTTTTTTCGTGCGGCGTCCAATTGGAGCCGCGCCCTCCTCACCTTAACCGACGACGCAGAAGAACGAGTGCGGCGGACGGAACCTTCAGTAGGCGGGGGGTTTGGTACCTCTTTGGCTTCCCGTAGTTCGCTGGTGCTTACTTGTTGAGCTTCCTGTTCGCGTTCGCGTCTTGATGCGCTACGAGTGCCCACCACCATGTTTTTCGTAAGGGGCGGCGGCGGCGTGCGGTTCATTGGGTGACGCGAAGCAAGATAATGTTCCCAGATCCGGCTCGAAGGACCAGAATGTTGGTGCCAGGGTAAGGGGAACCCCAAAGGAAACTCAGATGCGAGCCGAAAGCAGCGAGGGAGCGCGAGCCGTGACCGACCGTTCGCTCTGAAGCCTTGTGAAGCACTGAACAACTGAAGAATTCTCCTTAAGCAGTTGTTTTATTTTAAACTTTGTTCTCTAGGTTCTAGAATGTTCTGACGCACGCACTGACACCGTGCGCGCGCCGGATTCTAGAATAAATTATCTGACAGTTGCCTGCCAGTGTGGCTGCAGCCCGAGCCTCCCCCCGCGACCGCAGCCCCTACTACTCTTTGTCATCAGGCTCTCACTCCCCTACTACGATTTATTAAAAATAAACAACGAAAACCTCTTTTATTTGTTGACAAAAATATACAAACTATTTGTTACATTAATTTCATAAAAATGTGTGCTACGCGTCGCCAACAACGCCTGTATTCCCCGAAGGGTTCGGCAGATTACATGTTTATGTATCTCAAAGTAATCAATACTCCTGCTGCAAAACATAAAAGCGCTTTGCTCGATTTGGGAGGCAAATTCAGGACCTCTGGCATAGCAGTCACGACCACTAATACGGCAGTATATTGATTACAATAACAGATACAAATTTTAAACTCATCACAAACAGCATTACAAAGTAAAACCAATTGCAATCCCGCAATTTTATTGCTAAAACGTAAACGTCTTACGCGACGTTTTGTTACAAATATACATTTATTTGGTTGCGACTCGCGGAGAAAGGTTATCCATTAAAAACCGCGAATTGGGGGCTGATGTTGTTTCCTATTCGCGGCGGGGTGCCGCCCGAGTGGCGCCGGGGGACAAAGAATAAAACAAGCGCTGTTTTTAGACGCAGATGTGACATGAAATTAACTTTAAAAAAGAATACTCTCTTAAAATTATGAGCCATACAAAATATAATCATTATCCCATAATTATACTGTTCGGTAAGGTCTCCTCTCAGAATGAGAGGGATTAGGCAATAGTCTACCACGCTGGCCTAGTGCGGGTTGGTAGACTTTACACGACGTCGAAAACATCTATCATTATTCATTAATACGTACGAAAAGTCAGAGATGCGTACCTTGGAATCGAACTCGAGAGCTTTGACTTGGCATTCCAACGGTCATATCACTAGGATATCACTGCTTGCATATAGATTATCCAGCCATAACGAATAGAGAAATAGCATTAAACGCAGTGCTAAATTTCATTACTACAATTTTGAATATTTACTTTGAGTTTAAGAGGAAGAAAGGGGCCACTTCAAAGCCAATAAATGTTTCTGAAGTGGACCGGCAAGTTTATAAACTAAAGACTTGAAGTTATGCTAAGGTACTACATAAAGACATCTGAATCTCAAAGTTATTGTGTTTACAAACTTGTGCTGACACGCGAACTGACACAAATCTTCTATACTTATAATAAATCTGTAGAGAGGTCAATTCTGTGCATGAAATATATTTCCAAAATAACTATCAGCAGGTGATTAGTGATCGATACTGACGCCAAAAATGCAATCAGTAAAATTTTTGTGTCTGTCTGTCTGTATGTATGTTCGTTATAGAAACAAAAACCACTCGACGGATTTCAACGAAATTTGGTACAATTGTTCTTCATACTCCTGGGAAGGTTATAGTATACTTTTCATCACGCTACGATCAATAGGAGCAGAGCAGTGAAGGGAAATGTTGGGAAAATGAGCAAAAGCTAGTAAGTAATAAAGTTTATTATGTAAACTATTGTATTTATAGACGACCATTAATATTACAAAAAACGTTATTTCAAGAGACATCTCAGTAACGACGTTAAATACATTTAAATTGTATTATTATTATAGCTTTTAAAATTTATCGAAATTATTATTACACGTGCATAATATAATTTTAACAAATTAAAAAAAAAACATCGAGATTTTGTATATTTTTTTATAACTTTCGGACAAAACCTAGTTGTTTATTTTTAAGATTATTAATTTTAATTATGTTTATGTTTTCAAATAACTGTCATATCCATACTAATATTATAAAAGCGAAAGTAACTCTGTCTGTTTGTTACGTTTTTAAGCCTAAACGGCTGAATTAATTTTGACGAATTTATAATAAAATTGAAACAGGCCGATATCTAAAAAAAATCAATATTATTATTAACAATCAATTATTAGAATTTTTGTCTGTTTGTATGTTTGTACGCGCTACTGAATGGAATTGAATGCAGTTTTCACCAATGTACTGCGAGAGGTCTAACTTAAAATCTGGTGCATGTTTCATCTTGATACGCCGTCTACAATCGGACTTAGAGTATGTTAATCTTTTTGGGACGTGAGTGAAACTGCATGCAACAGTAGCCAGTTATAGTATAAAAATAGATTGGACCTTGAAGAAGGACATAGGCTATCTCTTTTCTCAAAAAATCCTTTGGGCTACAAGTGAAACCGCTGGCAACAGCTAGTACTTAGCAACAAAATGCAATAAACAGTTCTTATCTCACTTTAATTAACGGATACACATTATCGTTATCGTACAGAAACATTTCTCTCTTATTGAATTCAAAATTCAAAACGTAAAGTACTTATCATCAAACATTAAAGTAACCCATCTACTTAATTTAATTACTCTTTGGCGCGCGTCTCGCTGTTATGCGCTATTTTGTATAAAATTTATTGCCGTATGTAACAATGTATTAATCAAAGAAAAATATACTATATTTCGTACAACATAAGAAACGTTTTTAGTTGGTGATGAAAAAAATTGGGCTGGTATTCGTTATGGAAAGTAAGTTAGGCATAATGTACTCACGTTTAGAGAAAGATATATTATATTTTGTGTGCTTTGATATTTGGCAAGCATGTGTAGTGTAATATCTATGCGTGAACAAATCTGTGACGTCATATTATTAAAGTCTTTTTATAAATCGATACGTTTAGAAAGGCTTATATTTCGAAATCCATCCATAATATTAAAATGCGAAAATAACTCTGTCAGTCTGTCTGTTACGTTTCACTGTCTGTCATGCCAGAACTGCTGAACCAATTTTGATGTAGAGATAAATTTTATCTTGGAGAAGGATTAGATTAAACTTTCAATCGTTTAGTGCATGCAAATACATCTGTTACGGCGGGTCATTTCATACATAGGGTATAAATTAATTATCACGCTAGGTACTTGTTTTGGGATTTAGTTCTAGGTCCTAATTCTAAAATAAATGTGCGTAATGTCGGCGCCAGACATGATTAGTCGAGGGCAGCGCCGCCTGGTGACATTAAATGGTATCAATGACGTCAGTTGGAAGGGGCAAACACAACAGCGGCAAAGCCGAGAGCCAAACAGAGCAGACACACTTCGCGCTCTAGGGTCGACTTGTGCACACGCTGTCTGTTTGCCTTGATAATACTTGCACCTATTTGCTTACAGCGAATGTCCTGCTGATGTGGTATGGTCGTGCAACAGGTCGTTGAGCTCTCTAAATTATGGTTGAGCTACACGATGACTGATACATGCGTGCCGTCAGTTGAGACTGGTCTACTCAAAGCTGTTATGGTTCTTTCCTCAAAAGGCAATTTCAGACATTACCCTACATCGTGCCACTCACATATAAGTGTTCTTCCATGTCTGGACTTTAAAAGAGGCCAGATTCTCTGAGTTTGTTTCGACGTTTCTTCTCAGAGATCGTCAGTTAGGAAATGCCGAAGCCATCTAGCTATAAAAAAAAACCAAACCATTGACTTGATCTCCTATGATTGTGGCTTGATCTCCCAGTGATAGCACTAGTGAAGTCACAAAGGGCGGGCTTTTGGGGGTTGTCTGTAGTGTAATATATCCTCAGAAGTCTGATTAAATGATATATACAATGACTTCTAAATGTGTGTTTTAATGTTTGAACCAGCATTACCCTCGAACGCCTCAAACTTTACATTGACCGACATCTGATTGCGAGGCAGGTCGACCGTCTCCTACAGTAAGTACCTAATAATCCTTCTGAGGCACGAGTAAAACCATGAGAAATATCAACTTGGATACTAAAACTAAAACGGTGTAAAACGAATCACACGCAGAAATCGTCCATCAAATCAGATAGTAATTAGTGACCGATGAAAAACATTCGTTGGTCACCTATCAATCGTAGATTATTTCAGTTTTTACACGCTACGACTACGATACGATTTTCTGTTCTTAATTTATGTCGGCAAATGAGCAGACGAGCCACCTGATAAATAATCATCGCCGCCCATGGAACCTGCATCAACACAGCAGGTTTGTTGCGGATGCAATATGAAATTTTTTCTGTAAATCGAGGAGGAATGGGCTAGCAACATTGGAGACAATAGCGTGATGCTTATCCTATCTTTTTTTTTTATTCGTGATAGGCTTACGCTTGACCGCTAGTTCGCCTGATGTTAAGCGATACTGCGACCTACGATGGAGCGCGCTTGCCTAAAAGAAACCGATTCACTCACTATCTACCAATACAATGCTTCCTCGCGGCGAACTTGCTCACCGTTAGGACCACAACATAGCACGGGGCTATGTTATTTGGCTACGATTTTCTACAAGGTGGAGGTACTTACCGAGTCGGGCAGCTCCAATTGTAGGTGGAATTATTCGATTCCACTATGCCCTATCTCTTCTAAAATCTGGTGAAGATTGTATAAGAAGAAGCTGACGTCAAGAAAGTTGGGAAAAGTCTAGAAGGACATTTTGAAACATATCATCACGCTTTTATTCCCCGAAGCGTTATTACGCTTTCTGGAAGTAAAGCATTATACGACAAAGAAATATTTTAACTAAGATTTAAGTACATCATATTGAAGGTTCACCTTTTGAATTCAATACCTACGCATATAAGTACTTACCTCTATAATAAGAACACTCACCAGAAAGACAATTCACTCACAAAAAAACAACATTTAAGTATTTTCACAAACACAAACTATAGTGAAACACTAGTAAGGCACAATCACAGATTAATTTCTTACAATATCATTTATAAATTACTTTATGAAAGCCTTATTGCACAGCTAATAATAATTTGACAGGACGTGTGTGAGGTGAAGCAAGTTATTTTTTTTCCTCAATTTAGGTAGCTAAGACAATGAAACTAAAATTCATTTTTAATTTGACTTATATTATTTCGTTCAGAAAAATAGCACAGTTAATAGACACAAAAAATACAGACCTTTTTACATTCTAACTCACTGGTGTGACGGACAATAAAAAATGGAAGTCTTGCGATGGGATCTAATCACTTTATTTTTGATTATGGAAACACAGTTGAACAGAGCTTCGCCTTGCACAATATATTTTACTCGAATGCCAATATTTAAGCCAAGTACCCTGCCTTTTATACAATTCTATGAACGGAAATTAGGTTATGTCAATTACAAATTAAGTATACTTTTATGCCTGGATGATCAATTAAAATAAATAATTGTGATGAGAATACTTAAAATAATACATAATGATCTGTTGAGCTATATAACACTAAATATTCAACCATTATTTTAAATAACGGAAGGAAGGATCGTTTCTGATTATTATATGTGTGTGGGTACATTTACCGATTATAATTTAAATAGTTGACAACTAACTGGTATTATGTATAAGATAACAATATCGATGGTGCATCCGCTTAATATGCTAACATTCGGCCATCCTGCGCTTGCCGTGTCCCACGGCTATCAGACTCCATCGCCTTGTTTCCCTGATCAGCAAACTGGAAAAGAGAAAGAGAGAGCAGTATTCAAGACGGTAAGGTAAGTTCGTCGGTAAGTAAGATTTTTCTGAATATTGTAATGACAAATATCTGGAATAGCAGAAATATCAAGGTGTATTATACATGCTGTGATATCGTAGTCGACCGCACATACTGTTAGGTCAGACTTTAGGTGCTACTCAGGACCTTTGTGCTGCACAGGTCATTGTGGTCACAAGCTTTTGTCACACAGGCTAATGCCACGCAGGCTATTGACACGCAGGCTATCGCCACACAGGCTATCGCCACACAGGCTATCGCCACACAGGCTATCGCCACACAGGCTATCGCCACACAGGCTATCGCCACACAGGCTATCGTTTTAAAATTTGGATATACACGGGATATTTATAAATGCTGCCAAAATTACTGCCGATTATGTAAAATATATCACTTACTTGGTGTCTGAAGACGTGGCTGCGATGAACCCGGTGACCGCGAACCAGCATGATGACCCATTCGTTGACAGGTATCACCCAGATGAACCAAGAAGTCGCGTTGCTGTTATTGTCCTCGGCCGGAATTTGGAAATAAATTCAGCATCGACGTGAGTGATTCTGCGCCGTCTGAAGGGGGCTCCGCATCCGTATTAAAGAAAAAATAATTGTTTTCTTCGCACCCAATCCAGCAGCGTAGGGGCCAGACATTTTGGCTACAATCCCACTTCTGAGATGTGACGGACAATAAAAAATGGAAGTCTTGCGATGGGATCTAATCACTTTATTTTTGATTATGGAAACACAGTTGAACAGAGCTTCGCCTTGCACAATATATTTTACTCGAATGCCAATATTTAAGCCAAGTACCCTGCCTTTTATACAATTCTATGAACGGAAATTAGGTTATGTCAATTACAAATTAAGTATACTTTTATGCCTGGTTGATCAATTAAAATAAATAATTGTGATGAGAATACTTAAAATAATACATAATGATCTGTTGAGCTATATAACACTAAATATTCAACCATTATTTTAAATAACGGAAGGAAGGATCGTTTCTGATTATTATATGTGTGTGGGTACATTTACCGATTATAATTTAAATAGTTGACAACTAACTGGTATTATGTATAAGATAACAATATCGATGGTGCATCCGCTTAATATGCTAACACTGGTTTCTCTCCGGTAAAATATATTAAAGTATTTTTATTTTAAAAGAATTGGAGAATACACTTCTTTAAATTTTAAATTCAGAATGCTTCGTATTGAAATTGTTTTATGACATTATGGTGTTAAATTGAAGCAGTTTTTTTTTAATTATTTTATTTAATTCGGATAATACCTACAAATTATTTTCTATTGCTTTTTCGTACTTTTTTTTCACGTTCCAAATAATTACGGAATGAAACCTTTATATATTTATACTGTTATATTTATACTGTTTTCATCGAAAGTTGTTACAATATTAGAACTAGATTTATACAATCGTATTGCAGCGAATTTCATCTCTAATTGAATTTCTTGATATTGTGGCAGGGCCAAGCTTCCTCAACGGATATTAGAACGTCCCGACGTTACAGAGTAAATTCAAATACACGGTTACAGGTCCAAATTCAATACACCACAAGTATATAGATTTTTTGACATGAACACACCAAAATTATATTTCAAGAATGAACAATACAGGATGGTAAAAATAAGGGAAAACCTCCTGGAAAGAATGCTGAACGTGAAATCCTGGGTTCGATTCCCAGTTCAGAAAAAGTGTTATTGCTTTTTCTTCCAAGATTATTAATATCCATCGATAGATGTTCTGATCGTTTTAAGGGACCAAGTTTATTGCATTTTTTTCCTTCTATTGATGATAAGGTAAGAACCACCCCGAAGAAGCACCCCGTGTGGGGACGGGATAGAATACTACTGTTCCTCACAGCCTTTCAGATAGACATCCCGTAAGAGACGTGAAAATATCTGACTCGCACGGTGGTAGGACCTCTTGGGGTCTGACTGGCTGGCGACCACCCTTACGTCGGAGTCTGTCGTAAAGCACCGCGGTGTGTGTTTCGACTTTAGCACATAAGAGCTAGTTTCCCTCGATTGCTGCGGCTCTGGCAGTCTGCAGTCCGTGGGGGCTTTTGGGAGTCGGCAACATCGGGCAACGATGATTACTTACTACCAAGTGCCTCGTCAGCTCATTTGCCGACCTATGGGTCTAGCGGAGCTTGAATTACCCACAAAAACGTAATCCAAACAATATTTTATCAAATTGTGTTATAATTCGGATTCGGATACCATTAGTCTAGGTTCATTCTCATTCACATACCATTTCATCTATTATTTCGTCACTGGAAATAAACGACCCAAAAATAGTTCCAAACTTGGCAAAGTTATCAAATAATACATTACGCTTACATTTATTTCCAATTTGGGCGAAAATACTTCACTGGAAATAACATTCGTTCGCTTCCATTTATGGCGGTCCGGCGGACCGAAATTTCTTTACAAACGTATGGAAATTAGGGCTCTTAATCCGTAAAAAAAACATCGAAAAGCTCAACGAGCTCAATGACCTCACGCACTACGATACCAGTTGAGTAGAACATTTGATATCAAAATAAACCAAAAATCGGATAATCTAAATTGTCTCACCAATCTTTCAAAGATTGCCTATTAGTAAGGGTGGAACATACGTGGTGGACGTATTTGTGGCCTCGTGTAATCCATCACTAATCAGCGGCGACTCATTACTGGAATGAATGAGGAATTCTCGTAATTACACAATTTTCTCACATTCATCGTCGCCATTCAGCGGAGTTCAAGTTCCTTTTGGACGAAAGGAATCTAATGTTTTTGTGTAATTTATGGAAACTGGAACAGAATTACGCATGAAGGGTTATGTAATAAGTGAATATTAGGGTTCCGTTAGGGAATGTTAGGAATCTTATAACCTAATAAGTAATAAATTGTCACACTGTCATGAAAGTTGTAATATATACATGGGATACCATCATGCCTATATTCCCCAAAAGAGTTCTATGTAGTAAGGGCTGAGCCTAATGCCATTAACCGGGCACTTAAACTAAATGCAACCTGAGAATTTCATAGAAAAACCCAATAACACTTTGCCCAACCTAGAAACCGAACCCAAAACCTCAAGCATAGCAGTCTGAAATACGTGCAAAAAGAACCCCCATGCTCTTGTCAGCCCATCTATCTCTACTGTTTAACCACTACATAAGCGGAAATTAACTAACACAATTATCCCCAAAATCAATCCCTACAAATTCAATTAATTAAGACGCCAATATTATTCAAAAGATTATCAGTCTTCGTCAGTAAGCGTACACAAACACACACGCTGTGTTTATACAGTAAACTATTGCAGGGTGGAATTAATATCACCGGTGTGACCCAGATGTAATACACTATGGAAATATAGCAACACTAGCTGTGCCACGCGGTATTACCCGCATAGATCTCGTTTTAACCAATCCGATGGGTATTTTGAACCTATTTCAAAAAGGAAGAGGTTCTCAATTAGACTGTGTTTATTTGTATGTTTGTTACGCGGTTATTCCGTCAATTATGAACCGATTTTGATGATTCTTTTTGATCGGTAGGTCATACTTCAAAGATCTGATCACAAAATTTAGAAATAACACGTAATAACCTAGTAAATGATAACGTCGTCTAGGTATACGTAAGATATTACTCGCTACTAAACATGTTGAAACAAAATAACTATTAACAAAAATGTAAACCGAATTACGACATTATCATTTACGTATTATTGTTTAGGTTTAGGTAGATGATCTATTGAGAAGCAAGGTACCTTGCTTTTCAATAGATGTCGCCAACGTCACCTTATGACGTAAATTCAGAATGTGAAGGCAAATTTCGATCAAGCGGGTGGGGCTCGTGGTGGCTTAGCTGTCAGAACGTCTGGTGTATCTAACCAGAAGACGCAGGTTCGAATCCTGCCCGCGATTGAATTTTTCCTTCACTAAAATAAAAAAAGTTTAAACCAAATCAAAGGCACCGATTTCCGAAACTGTTATTTTATGTGTCGATTACTCGTTTAGGCTTGAAAACGTAACAGCTAGATAGAGTTACTTTCGCATTTATATTATTAGAATGAATGGGATGAATAAAACGATTGTTTGTGTCAGTCTTGATTAAGTTCAAAATTTCAAGGCATGCTAGTTTACCTAGTTAGCTTCATAAAATACTAATTAACAGGATACCTATTTCCTTTTAATCAATTCCTAACCTATTCTAGGTTTTTTATTCAAGAACAATTTACATTGGGTTTGACAAAAATAGGTAACATGCATTTTGATTAAATCCTGGTAACTTTAAAGTAATACAACAAGATTTTTTTATGTATCCTGGCACTTTCATTAGATTTATAACCATAAATCTTTTTTTTATTGCTTAGGTTGGCAAACGAGCAGACGAGCCACCTGATGGTAAGTAGTCATCGCCGCCCATGGACACTTGCAACACCAGAGGAGTTGCTGATGCGTTGCCGAGCTTTAAGAGCCCCTACGGATTGAAGACTACCAGAGCCGCAGCAACCGAGTCGGAATGGGAACTTACGCACAAAAGTCGAAACGCACACTGCTGTGCTTTACAACGGACTCCGACGTAAGGGTGGTCACCAGCCAGTCACTACCCGGTCACAACCCCGAGAGGTCCTACCACCGAGCAAGTCAGATATTTTCTCGGCTCTTACGAGATGCCTATAATAGCAGTAAGGAATTGAATTCTAACCCGTCCTTACAAGGGGAATCCTCTAAAAAATGCTTAACCCCTTATTAAAAACACTCAGTGTCTCTAGTGTTCGTCTCACTTTATTAACATGAAAATGATACATACCTATATATTTTCAAGAGTCACTACTGCATTAGTTTACACAGTTACACTTAACCAAGATCTTGAAAACCTAGATATATTTAATTTGAATCTAGTAAAACACTACTAAAGATATCTTTGTTTTACCAATACAAAAACTCCGTAGCAACCAGACCGTAAGACACTCGTCTACAAAAGCTACCAAACAATTCCATTTTCTAATACAATTCGAATGAATTAATAGTTCAATTCACCCCACCCACTGATTGGATGGTTCGTCAATGTCGTCTTACAACCCTTCCACCACCAAACAAATTTACCCTTCATGTCTTGAACACTTAAGTTCAAATTTCAGTAACAGAATGTAATAATTACAATAGATTCTAAACTTAATTAGTCCGTACTAAGAAGTTAGTTTCAACAATGAATGATATTTCGAGCAAAATTAATATTACGCCGTAGATTTTATATATACTGAAGTATAGACGATATTATAATTTGGTACCTACTTAATTTTCATAAACCTTATATTTTTTATCCTATATGCGAATTAAAAAAATGAATATCTTTAATTTTCCGAAATATACTTAAAATACATAGACACAAAATAGCTCAAATAATATTCAACATTTTGTTGTGGTTGTGGATGGCAAGAAAGCACAAATTGAGAGAAGTCTATAACACTGGAGAAAGTAAAGATTTCTAAATTTATATTGATTTATTTTGTGTAAAAACTATATTTAAGTAAAAATCAATAATGCCAATATCAATTAAAACAACAACAAGACTACGCAAAACATCACATCATCCAGAAAACACAAAATTTTATTTAACGACTGATCTGAAAATTTCGTCGACAAATATTGAATTCCGTATTGGAAGGCTTTGGAGCAGAGCATCCCAGAGGAGGCCCGCGCCGGCTCGGTTCTGGGTGAAAGTTTACACCTGATATCGACAGGCAACGGTATTATACAAAAGCTCTGGACTTGTTCCATAAAGGATATTCCGTAGTAGCGAGATAAAATGGCTATGAAGTGGTAATGGTGAAATAGAACTAAACACTTCACAGAAGCAATCTCCGTAAATCTAGCCAAACCTTCACTTTTTTGTTTTATATACTCGCACTTACAAATGGAACTTTAAACTATAATTCATAAGTAATTTTTTACTATAACTTGCTTAAGTACCTCTATCGACATATGCCAGTATTTCTTTAAAATATTCTTCTATCACATTGGTATGATCTAGGTATAATAACTAATAGCAATAAAAAATTGTCATTGATAGCATTTTCGCCAGCGAAACTGACGATTAAAGGTTAAAAATGTTTCGCCAAGTCCCTACTTAACTTAGCACCCTTAAATATTTCTAACTCGTCCGATACCGAATACTGAATTTCCGTCGGTATCCCATTCTGTATTCAGCAGGGGAGCGGATTTGATTTTATTATTTAGGATGACGTTAAAATAACAACACAGATCAAAGAGGATGCTTACGTCAGAGAGAATGGAAAAAATGTATAGCAATTGCGTTTCGCTGTGTCAGCGAACAGTGTGTGTATTTGTGTAAGCGATAGAGTCATTATAAATACAATTAGGTACGTTGCTTTTAAATCATTACGGATATTGTATGGCATGACATAGTGACAATGACACGTTATCCACAACTCGACACGACAAGGCATTGGTATATTTTGAAAAGAAACCTATTAATATACACTATTTATATAAAATACATAAACGTAAAACAGGGATTAAGATTTTCTAGATTGTAATATAAATAAAAATATTATTTGGATGATTTGAAAACAAAAGTATGTCCGAATTCCTTCTTCGTTTATACATCCTTGCCTATTCGTATTAAACATGACCTAAGCCTTATCTATGATGTCACCAAACCACATTACAGCTCAGCACAGAGCATCATACTCTGTCCTTTAAAACCAGCATTCGACATCCTTATTCATCCCACTTCTAAGTACAAACTACCCCTTTTTGTACCCCCTATAATTATAATATTATTTCAATTTAGCGCAGCCCTACAATTCGGTACAGTGATGATGAATCGTTCCCCGCGCACCGGACAAGTTGGTACATGTTCTGCTACAAAGCAAGTTTGGCAGCCCTGAACTTAATGACGTAGCCCCAGTTACTTACATCCGCATAGGTTTAACTATGGAAAGTTTCTTCATATTAGGTACATAGATGGGACCAAAGTTCTGGTTGATTAGGAATCATTTTCATAACTTAGTTAGCGCAACAAAGAGTTAATTTCTTTGCTACCGATACAGTTAGAATTCTAAGTATAAAACACTCGTGACGTCACTTTATTTCGCTCACTACAAGAAAATACTCGTATGCCTTGTACCTACTTATTTGCTTTTTAAAATGTTACCCACGTTTTAAAAAGTGGTAATTACTTAATTTGTTGTCTTCGATTAACCCATTAGCACACGACAACATTTTAACTTAATGTAGATCAGCCAATTACGTACAATCCAATTAAATACCTTGTTACTAGTACAGTATTATATTATCTGTGCTTCAAAATAATTGAAAAAAGTAGACAAAAAAAATTCACAGCCTCCCGCCAGAAATTAAATTGAACTTTCTTTACAATAACGTTTAATACAAAAAGTTATGTTTTTTTTAAAGAAAAACGAGATAGTCGCATAAAATAAATGCAAGGAAAAAAACAACAATCCGCTTTCGGGGACGCACCTCAGAAGTACTACAAAGGAACGTAGTACCTCTCACGAAGCTTCCTTTGCCACAATCAGTCTTTTGTATAAAATCACAAAGATAATTTTAGTATCGATTCAGATCCTTGCCCTCCTTATTCCAATGTAATAGCGGTTAAAATCAGCCGTGTTTTTGTTACTGAAACGTAAGACTATGTTTGTGTTCGCTAGTATACGTCATATTGCCCGAAGGCGCGAATCAAGAATTTTGCGCGTCGCTTCGCGCCAAAACAATAGAACCGCCATCTTGAGGTGTTGTTCAAAGGAAAAGAGTTTTTTTTAAGTTACACTAGAGAATTGGGAACGCGTACTATGTACATCTATGTACTTAGGATATTCATGTTATCCTTTGATAATTTTTACCTACGAAATACGAATGTTAATAGAATAGCTTTAAGAAATTTGCTGCATTCGAAGGGTTTTAACTTGGGATCTGATATTTTCCAGATTGACTAAAGTGTTAGTTAGTTTTTCCATTAGAAAGCTTTTAGTAGCAGCTCGTAGTTTTGATTTGTGTCCAATTACTACCAATAATATACCTTCGAACTGTTAGTGTACATCAGTAAGCATTTGCTTAACCTTTAGAGAAAACAGGACAGATGGTCTGTTTTTTATTGAATAAGCATAAGAATAATTTTATTTCAAAATAGGTATGTGACACAATGAGTTTTTCAGCCGCAGCACTAAGCTCAAGGCTTGTATCGCTGAAGCCAGAGATAGTTTTATTATGCAGGTTCACACTTTGATTTCAGCTCATCAGTACAGTAGAAAATAAATTATGTTATGTTGTGTTATATTAAGTCTAAACAAAGATAAGAATTAATTAAAATATATAAAATAAGAAGTAATTGTAACATTAAGACGTCCAACAACTTAGTCTACCCGTGACCATGGATGCTGTAAAGGATCCGAAACGTCGGGAATCAAATAATATCAATACAACGCGATACAATCCGTAAAAAGTAGTTTTATTTCAAAGATAAGAAATGTTAAGTCTATCTAATACTTGTACTAGCATTTTTAGTGACAGTATAAGAAAATACAGAGAAAAGTAACTAGGCAGATGTTTAAGTGTGTTTGAGAGTGTTTGCTGTGTATGACATACCATCACGCCTGTATTCCCCGAAGGGTTAGGCAGAGGCGTACTTAATAATAAATAATAAGTTTAAAAAAAAAACCGTGGGTGTACCCACGGTTTTTTTTTAAAGCTTACTAGCAATGTGGGTCGCACATTACTAGTGTGGGGTTGCTGGGTTGATGTGGTTGGTAAATGAATGTATATATATAAACGTGATATATATAAACGTGTATATAGTGCATATATATAAACGCATATATAGTGCACGTGATATATATAAACTTTACTGGTACCAGTTGAAATACATATTTATACTTATTAACTATAACTATGAGCGACCTAACTGCTTGGGTGCGGGGAGACGACTGCCGCGCCACGCAAATTCACAAGTTAATACAATCAAAATCTAATGCGTCAGCAGTGTCCCTACACTAGTATTCTTGTTAACCCCTCGTGCTAAGCTAAATGCTTGTGGTACGAGTGGGTTCACGTCGGTAGTGTAATGGGTGGGGTTCAAACCAGCAATCACATGATCGCAAGTCCGACGCCCTAGCCATTAGGCTACCGCCGCTTCTATTGCCGGTATGTTTAGGTCCCATGTTATAGGGGGCGAGCCTATTAGCTGTGTATGTGTGTATGATTAAAATGTAATAGTGTAAAATGTTTGTGCGATTCACCATGGGTATTGGGGAGAATTGTAGAGGAA
Source organism: Acronicta aceris (assembly GCA_910591435.1). NCBI lineage: Eukaryota > Metazoa > Arthropoda > Insecta > Lepidoptera > Noctuidae > Acronicta > Acronicta aceris. The sequence goes on along the minus strand of OU342781.1, from coordinate 1,109,082 downwards.
ATGGGTAGCTAACAGACTGAATTATATTTTCTGTATCCTGATAGTTTTTTTTTATGGGATAGGAGGGCAAACGAGCAGACGGATCACCTGATGGTAAGCGATTACCGCCGCCCAGGGACACCCGTAACACCAGAGGAGTCACGAGTGCGTTGCCGACCTTTTAAAAGGGGATTGGGCCTCCGGTAACCTCACTCACTCGGCGAAACACAACGTAAGCGTTGTTTAACGCCGGTTTTCTGTGAGGCCGTTGTATCACTCCGGTCGAGCCGGCCCATTCGTGCCGAAGTATGGCTCTCCCACGTAAAAAGCTTTACAAGCCAGTTCTCTATGATAGATTTCATTTTTTTTGTTGGTAAGTTTATTATTTTTGGTAGGTTTCTAGTTTCACTTTGTTATAGATGTGTGGCAAAAGAAAAAGTCGCTGATGCATCATAAAAGTTGTCTTTATGTTGGGAACAGGTATTAGGAAAATACGGCGTTTAATGAGTTGGGGGTGTTCTGGAGAATTAATAACTGATTTGTATTTTGTCACACTATCAGTATGAATATCTGTTGAACTCTGAAATTGAGATAAAAATGATTTAAACTTTTTCTGTTTAATAATGATATCATTATGTTCACGACCTGCCTTAAGCCAAGCATAAATTAAAAGCTTACTTGTCTTGTTCATTGTAATAAGATTGTGCCCTTACTTAGCTGTTATTTTTCGCAGACACTAAAGAGTTTAGCCAAGTTAGATTAGTAAGTTACTGTCTGCCGCAACTTAGCTAATTAGGCGAGCTAATTAGTAAACTACAGTCCTTATAAGCCAGAAACTTTGTCGTGATTAAATCTCAACATGTCTTCTTAATTATTGAGATTAACGACCTCTTTGGATTTTTAACTTATCTGTCAAAATGCATTACTGGAGTATTTTTTATGTTTAAATTTGACAAGCAGATGAGGAAAATATAACCTAGAATATCATGTGCGCCACGAAATAAAATTGTCGTTGTTTATTTAGTGCCGAAAGTATGACTACAGACGAGATAAAATGACGACAAAATTTTCTCATGGTTACCCACCCTTGTAGTGACAACTTAGTCATTATTCTGAATGAGTTGCCATCGAACTGCCTGATTGGTCTAGTTAATGCGAGCCATCGGTTACTAAGGGCGAGGTGCTGGATCCGATTTCCAGGTCTAACAAAATATTATTGAGGTTTTCTTTGAAATTCTTAGTAGCAACACAGAGTTTCAATTATATCCAGTTACTGACAACAATCTCGCCCCCTATTATATAAAACCTAACATAGGTGTACAGTACATCAATAAATTTCTGCTCAACCCTTTGGAGAATCATTTTCAAAGCCATGCTTCGGCACGAATGGGCCGGCTCGACCGGAGTGATACTACGGCCTCACAGAAAACCGGCGTCAAACAACGCTTACGTTGTGTTTCGCCGAGTGAGTGAGGTTACTGGAGGCCCAATCCCCTTTTAAAAAGCGGGCAACGCACTTGTGACTCCTCTGGTGTTGCGGGTGTCCATGGGCAGCGGTAATAGCTTACCATCAAGCGATCCGTCTGCTCGTTTGTCCCCCTAAAAAAAGGCGTGATGGTAAGTCAAAATCAAAAGTCTAAATGTTTTATTTCAATTAGACCACTATAATATGTAAGTAGGTACCGACCTACCCTTGAAAAGTCAAAACTAGTTGCACGGTTCCAAAAAATGGGTCTTATGGAGAAGAGCCGGCAAGAAACTCCATAGATACTTTTTTTTTGTTCGTGATAGGCTTACGCTTGACCGCCACTTCGCCTCATGTTAAGCCCTACTGCGACCAACGATGGAGCGCGCTTGCCTAGAAGAGCCCGATTCACTGGTGATTTGAAGACACTCAGATTATATTTTTCTTATCGGGGAAGACCCACTCGGGAAGCGCATTCCACATTTCACGCTATCAAAGTAGACTTAAATCGTTTCGTTCGAGTTTTTGGAATGTCATGAATCGATTTCGCTTTTTCGTTCTTCTGATCGTCCGATAGTAGAAGGGGCTAGCTCTACGATCTTATTCCCGATCGTGGAAAGCTGATGCGCACTCTGAAATGTGTCCGATATAAAACCGATAAACTAGCAACTTTGTGGCGATGTTCCAGACTTTGAAGTTTGGTTTTTAAAAAATATGACTACAATATTATGTTATTATTATTATTATTATTCAGCCGTTGTCGTCCCACTGCAGGGCAAAGGCCTCCCTACCCCCTTTCCACTCCTCACGACTCAAGGCTATTTTGGGCCAATCCTTCCTGAAGAAGTCAAGTTCATCCCGCCATCTCCGTCTAGACCGCGGTGTCGTCTACCGTTATCAGAGACCCACTCGGTAGTTTGTTTACCCCACAACTCGTTTGATATGCGGCAGACGTGGCCAGCCCAGTTCCATTTTAAGCTGGCAGCTTTTTGGCCTATGTCGGTGATCTGGGTTTTGGAGCGCAGTACGCTATTTTTGATGCGGTCTGTTAATTTGACTCCCACAATATTATGTTATGTTTTTTTATTAAGATCCATTAATATTTTACAATTGATTAAGATCCAAATAGTCACAAAATAATTCTCACCTCGAAATCACTCAGCAATCAAATGAAGTGTTACCAAATACTTCGCTCAACGCTTCAATCTGATATTTTATTCACCCCTACAGCCACACACTCCTCTACGCAGGCAATATAACCTGAATAATTTAAAACATTCGAATTCCGAAGTTTACTCAAAGTCGAAATGGTCATTTACAATTTAGGAGCATTATAGACGTGTGGCCCTACGGGGGCAAAACTGGGATGTTGGGTCGCTGTGAGTGAACGAGTGAATAATTAATGAGAATGGTGCGAATGGGAGTGTCAACGTGGTATGGAAATAGCGCGGGAAAATTACGACTTTGATTTAAGTATTTTTTTTTAATTTGGAACATAAAAGGGGCTTGTGGCTAAGTAATACTAACATGTAATTAGAGTATGTTATATAAAACTTGATACGCGCGACAGATGTCAGAGTGACATTTCTTAAATTGGGGATTTGTTGATAAAGATCGATTATCATACGATATTGAAAATAAATTGTATATTGTTTTTTTTTTATGGGATAGGAGGGCAAACGAGTAGACGGATCGCCTGATGGTAAGCGATTACCGCTGCCCATGGACACCCGCAACACCATATGAGTCACAAGTGCGTTGCCGACCATTTAAAAGGGGATTGGGCCTCCGGTAACCTCACTCACTCGGGGAAACACAACGTAAGCGTTGTTTAACGCCAAACAAGTCCAATTTAAATAAGGAATATGCATGTCTTTTTTATATTTTAATCAATAGTTTACAATTTTACATTATTTAAGCACCGTAGAAAATATTTCCTTGACTAAAATATAAATCTTTAATCATAAAAAAATAAATATTCAAAACTGCAATCGGATTCGGGAGATTTAAACGCCGCCATTTTGAACGCGTGTACTGTGACGTCAGTTTCCATAATAACAGTCAAAATTATTTAATTTATTGTTTGTTTTATCCAATCAATTATCAATATTTTTAAGCTTTCTAAACTAATTCGAACATGGGAGGGGACTGAAATAAATTGTATACCCATTAATTACAAACCTAAAGTTTATGGTGACGTCACAAGAGCGTCACAACGTGGAGTTTTGATCTGTTAAATTTGCCGGGCACTTTTTCTACTTTTAAATAATTAAAACCACGCTGAGAAGGCGATTACATAGAAAAAAATATGGAATGGACATAATTCTATAGCAATAAAGATTACAAATAAAAACGTTTGACTCACATTTAAATCTTATGCATATTCCCTATTGAAACAATCGTCTTAACCACATCGGTCTCGAGTCACCAATTACTCGCAGTCTCCGATGGAATTGGAAATAATCAGTTTACATCAAACTCCGACATAAATGCTTTACGACGAAACGTTAAGGGAGCGACATGTGATCGACTTTTTTGTCGTTAGTAATAAAACATACCATCACGCTTGTATTCCTCGAAGGGTTACGCAGAGGCGTAGGTACTAATGTATGTACATCCATAGTTGTTGATTGGCTTCGGCGCCACAATTTTGCCTTCACATTCTGAATTTATGTCATAAGGTGACGTTTGCAAAGTGACGACTTTAGAGTGTGTTTGTAAAGTGATGAGTTTACTAAAATAAGTTTATAATTTTAGCATGGAAAATGCAAAAAAATCACAAAAAGATGCTCTAGAATTTCCAAAAATCCTTTCTTAGTGCTCGTCTATAGTGCAAAAAGAACCAGAATGCAAACTTTCAGGAATCTAGCTCCTGTAGTTTCGGCTGTGCGTTGATACGTCAGTCAGTCAGTCAGTCAGGTTCTTCTTTTATTATAGACTAGTTGCTGTTCTCCGCAGTTTTCCTCGCGTTCCAAAAAGATGAGAAGAAGTCAGACATCTACCAATATATCGATAAAAACGGCATTCAATTCCATGTAGTAGTTTTTACGTGATGCGCATACAAACATACATACAGACGGACAGACAGACAGACAAAAATTCAAAAAAAAATATTTTGTTTTCTGTTGCTCTAATAAAGACCTCCCATATTAGTTTTTCTTTAATATCTATAATGTCCAGACATCGATCTGTTACAATTTTATTTTAGGTATAGAAAGGAAGGTGGTGAATTCTAAATTTGATCAAAATGAAATGTGAACGTGAATTATTTTCCGATAAAAATCGTAACAAATAATCGCTCGTTTGTAGTCAACCTTATTCTGTAATCATTTAATACAATTGTCTGAGCCGTGGCTGACCAAACTCAGTACAAAGGGTTGTAGGTACACAAGCGTATAGGTGAAGGTGAAAAGTCCTTGGAAAATCATATTAGATTAGATTGTTACGTTTCACGTAAATCTGGCCGTGACTACGTCTGCGTAGACCTCAGAATTAGGTCCCACCTGGATAAAAAGTATCATATGTGTAGTCCAGGTTATAAACTATCTGTCCACAAAATTTAATCCAAATCTATTCAGCCATTTATGCGCAATTGAGTAACAAACACCTTATTAGATTACCTGTACGGTGATTATAATATTTTTTATGTTTAATCTTTGTTACGTACTATTATTAGAATTTTGATGATGATGATGATAGAACTACTTTCATCATTACTATTAGTCTATCTTCTTACCAAATTGTATCGAAATTTGTTCAGCGGTTTATGCGTGAAAAGATTACAAACAAACACAAGTTATGTATATTTAACATTTTTATCGTCGGAGAAAATTCCGTGCGCATACGACACCTCCGGGGAAAGATGAAGTTTTTTTATTGTTTAGCCTAGCCTAACCTAACTAGCTGTTGCTGACGGTTTCACTGGCAATCTAAAATTATCTTAAACTTTCACTCCCCTCCCCTTCTGTAATGTATCATAACACAACACGACGCCGCTCTAGCGCCGCGCGATTTGCCCGCTGAGTACGAGGACACGGCCGAAGATGAACCTAACATTATTTGGGAAATAGTATGTAAAATTGTAGAAAGAATAAGTACTAATTAAAGACCATCATACATACCATCACGCCTGTATTCCCCGAAGGGTTAGGCAGAGGCGTACTAATGTACACCCACAGTTCGCCGGTATGTTTAGGTCCCATGTAATAGGGGGCGAGCCTATTGCCATTAACCGGGCACAAATCCAGACTCCGAGCTGCTACTGAGAATTTCATAGAAAAACCCAATAACACTTTGCTCGACCTGGGGATCGAACCCAGGACCTCTAGCGTAGCAGTCGCGCTTGGGACCACTAGACTAATGAGGCAGTCAATTAAAGACAATTATTCAAATACAAAAAAATACTAACACATCAAAGGCATTGTGCAAGGCAAGTAGCTTAGTGGAGTTAAGCGTCCGGTGTACTTAACCAGAGGAACGCAGGTTTGAATCCTGACTTAGATAGAATTTTTCCTTCACTATAAATTGATATCTTTATACAAACACAGTTAAAGCATAATTCTGAATACCGCACGATATCTGCAATTAACACAATATTCGATTTATATTTTAACCCTGGACTGTAAATTGGGATAACGGCAAGCTAATTGTGAAATATTGCACAAAATGGCGCCGATTTTAGCTCGACCATAGGCAAGACCTATGTGTCTTTAACTGATAGTTAAACTAGGTAATTCTAAACATACCATCACGCCTGTATTCCCCGAAGGGTTAGGCAGAGGTGTACTTCCACAGTTCGTCAATATGTTTACAATCCATGTAAGGGCGCGCCTATTTATTTATTTATTGTATACTAGCTTTTGCCAGCGACTTCGTCCGCATGGAATAGTTACTTTGTTCCCTAGTTCTTCGCCCGCGGTTTCACCTGCGTTGCCCCGTTCCTAAGGGTTGTAGCGTGATGTTTTATAGCTTGAAACCTTTCTCATGAATCACTCATTTTCCCAACATTTCCCTTCACTGCTCTGCTCCTATTGATCGTAGCGTGATGAAAAGTATACTATAACCTGTGGTTTGGGCTGTGCGTTGATAGATCACTATGTCAGTCAGTCAGTCACCTAACGTAAGAGTAGACAAATATAATCAGAAAGCTCCGAACTGCTAAGCTATCGGGAGTTACACGTGTTATTGTGAGTCAACCATAAAAGATAGACATTTGCTGTCGTGGAATATTTTTTATATAATTTTAAGGAGAACATTTCCGTCATACATGATTTCTGTGTAGCTTTAACCATTAAGGCTGCACACGCGACGGAAGCTTAAAAAATGGAGTAAGTTCTCCTGTTTTCCCAACATTTCCCTTCACTGCTCTGCTCCTATTGATCGTAGCGTGATGAAAAGTATACTATAACCTGCCCAGGAGTATGAAGAACAATTGTACCAAGTTTAGTTGAAATCCGTCGAGTGGTTTTTGTTTCTATAACGAACATACAGACAGACAGACAGACAGACAGACAGACGGACAGACAAAAATTTTACTGATTGCATTTTTGGCGTCAGTATCGATCACTAATCACCCGCTAATAGTTATTTTGGAAATATATTTCATGTACAGAATTGACCTCTCTACAGATTTATTATAAGTATAGATATACATTATTGTTGTAAAGTATCGGAGAAGACCTACTCGGGAAGTGCATTCCACATTTCAGCGGTACGCGTGATAAAAGTGGGCTTAAAGCGTTTCGTTTGGGTTCTTGGAATATCCACCATAAATCGATGTCGCTTTTTCGTACTTCTTGTCGTCCGATAGTAGAAAGAGCTAGGTGAAATAAGATAGTGGAGATCTGATGCACACTCTCCGAAATGTATCCGATAAAAAACCAATAAGCAAGCAACTTTGCGAGTTTAGCCCGGACAAGGGAGTCGTTGTCAATGAGCTTCTTGACGCGTTTCTCGACGAATTCTAACGCCTCGAGCTGGTACTCAGCCGATCCATCCCAAAGGTGCGAAAAGTACTCCATGCACGACCGAACTTATGCTTGATACAATGTGAGCAATTGCTCCAGCGTAAAATTCTTGCTAACTGAGATGTATTACAAAACACACACAGTTTTCAAGTCCTTTTTAATTGGAAGTTAGACGTGTGTGTCCTGAATCCGTACACGGATTGCCACAAACGACACGCCAGCGAACTAACCACTAGTCATCACAACGAAAGTATTTCTGAACTAAAAAATACGTGTGGCACTCGGGGACTGACGCGGTAAAGCATAGCGTTGCATAGCGTTTTTTATCAACTTATGTAATACAACCAATGCCACCTAAAGGCGGGTTGCTGAACTAAAGAGACAAGCGTGTTAGGTTTTTTTCGTTACGGAATTTCGGGATTCGGTCCCCACGCTCAAGGCCCGCGATAGAAGCTATGCAATAGCTTAAAACATTTTAACGCTACTAGATTTTACGTATAAAATTTATAACTAAACAACACTAGTTTTACTAAAACCTGTTTCTCATTTGCGTCACGCGGCCGTAAAAAACCACAATAATTTTGACGTGGATTCTAAAAGGAATATTTCATGGAGTTTCATTTTGTAGTTGCATCAACGTTAAAATTGTGTTATGAATTTCGAACATTATTTAAATAACCTTTCGAATTGTTTTTGCTACGGTACGGATTAGTAAAAGCCTCGGAAAGCTGTCACACAAATATCAACGATAACGTCGTTGATGGTACGTAGAAGTTCGGTAATCTAACAACATAAATTTATTTTGGTACAGAGATAGATTTAACCTTTAACCTTTTCGTAAACCAGCTGATCGGCGAGCTCAACGGAGCCATGGCCGGTTGTTCAGTAGACGGTATAATGGTCAACAATATTAGTTATGCGGACGACATGGTTCTGTTGAACCCGTCAGTCAGCGCGCTCAGGAGACTACTGGGTATTAGCGAATTATATGTCCAGTCACATGGACTCAAGTATAACGTCAGTAAGAGTATCTTCATGCTGTGCACACAGCACTCGTAAGGTTTATTTATTTATTTATTTATTTTTAATTCTCCCTTACAGCTATCATTACAGGTTGTCACCTAATGCGACAGCGAGGTCTTTTATAAATCTATCCATAACGCAGTCCATAATGCAGACGGATCGCCTGATGACGGAACACCTGCTAGCGAATTAGAAATAACAGCATTTAGTTATCTTTTTGTGATTTTTTTCGCATTTTCCATGCTAATATATGCGACATGATTATAAAGTTATTTTAGTGAAGGAAAAATTCAATCGCGGGTAGGATTCGAACCTTCGAGTTCTGGTTAGATACACCAATCCTGCCCGCGAAAACAAAAAGATAGTTAAAAGGTAAGGTGGCATCGTACGATATCGAACTAACTGTAAAGTAAGTCTTATCGGTTGAGAAGCAAGGTAACTTGCCTTCCACCAGAAGACGCAGTTTCGAATCCATCCCGCGATTGAATTTTTCCTTCACTAAAATAGCATTTAGTTATTTAAGCAGTCATTGTAAATTCGTCTTGTCTTCTATCGTCTATACTTATAATAAATCTGTAGAGAGGTCAATTCTGTACATGAAATATATTTCCAAAATAACTATCAGCGGGTGATTAGTGATCGATACTGACGCCAAAAATGCAATCAGTAAAATTTTTGTCTGTCTGTCTATCTGTATGTTCATTATAGAAACAAAAACCACTCGACGGATTTCAACGAAACTTGGTACAATTGTTCTTCATACTCCTGGGCAGGTTATAGTATACTTTTCATCACGCTACGATCAATAGGAGCAGAGCAGTGAAGGGAAATGCTGGGAAAATGAGTGATTCATGAGAAAGGTTTCAAGCTATAAAACATCACGCTACAACCCTTAGGAACGGGGCAACGCAGGTGAAACCGCGGGCGAAGAACTAGGGAACAAAGTAACTATTCCACGTGGACGAACTCGCTGGCAAAAGCTAGTTTACTAATAAACTACTAACACCTTTTATATTTTGTCTAATTCTAACAATTTTACTAACATTTACAACGTACTACGTACCAATTCTATGGACTATTTGTCTGAAATAAAGAGTATTATTATTATTATCTATTCAATAATAGGCATATCATTGGGCTATCTTCTTTATTATATAATTTTTTTCATAAAAAATTTTTTTTTTTACGTTTTTTGGTTTAATTTATGCCATTGTGAAGAGACTATTCAGCAGAGAGCCCTAAAATTTGGCTCAAAAATCTGAAATAGTATAGGAACAAGATAGGATATTCATTTGCAATCAGTGTACTAAGACTCTTTGTCTATGACTTAGTATTTTAATGTTAATTTTTTTTTTCTTAGTATTCCAAGCAACGCACTGGAAAAAAAAAACTGTTTGTGGCGGGTTTGTGCACATACATCTAAAAACTACCTTGACTATTCACAATTAAATTGGGAATTCAGTCTTCAGAAAACATTTCCAAATTAAGATGTTCATATCAACTTCAAAAATAGACCAAAATTTTAAGAAAAATGAATGCAAATAGATTGTGTAAAATAAAAATCACTGTATATGTTGGAATAATAATTTTATTGTGTATTTTACATATTTTTTATGTAAATATGAACTTTATATTTTTATGAACTTCAAAAAAGTACTAAAATCTCAATTCGGATGTTTCTATTTTTTGTATATTTTTTTTTTATGCGATAAGAGGGCAAACGAGCAGACGGATCGCCTGATGGTCAACGATTACCGCCGCCCATGGACACCCGCAACACCAGAGGAGTCTCGAGTGCGTTGCTGACCTTTTAAAAGGGGATTGGGCCTCCGGTAATCTCACTCACTCGGCGAAACATAACGTAACCGTTATTTGACGCCGGTATTCTGTGAGGCCGTGGTATCACTCCGGTCGAGCCGGCCCAATCGTGCCGAAGCATGGCTCTCCCACGTATAAAATCACCGATATTTCCGTGAACATACAAAAAATAGAAACATCTTAAACTCCCTATATTCCCTAGATTCTTCTTCAAATTTAGTGAAGATCTAATACCAAAATTTAAAATAAATTGACAATTAACACGTACCGATCGAATAAATATTATGACATCATCGAGGTACGTAAAAATTTACTTGCCACTCAAAATGTGGAAATAAAGTAACTTTTTACAAAAAGTAAAATCGCTTTCAGCATTCTTTACTGTAGTAAATCCGAAACTAAATTAGATAAAAAAATATTTGCTGATTCATCTTATTTTCGTCCAGGCCACCAACTATCCGAACCCTTTGACTTTTTTGGTGCCTCCGTTGTAACTACGGGAGGAATATAATTGAACCACGGATAACTATTATCCGCCAACATTTTGGACACTTTTTTCTTGGTTTCATTATAATTGTCAATTTTAGGGTACTGCCCCCGATAGTTAATATATTTGATTGCTCTGCCAGCATCGATGACCTTGGCTTCCCTTCCATAGGCCATGACTTGGAAGTTAACGGTCAGTTCAAATGTCATTTCCACGTAGAAGTTTATTTCTATGAATTGGAATCCGTAGCAGAGTCCCCTGGAGCCAGCACACCATCGGCGCAGGTGCAGCTGTGGTGTGCCTTCCGCCACTGTGTTCTCATAGTCGGCTCTGAACACTACACAGGAGTATTCTACGTCTCCTATTACTGTTAACTGAAATTAAAGATTTGTATCAGTGACTGAATTTTTGAACGAATGTAGTCACCACTAAGAAATTTTTGAATTAAATATTTTTTTGAATAATAGAGCTGAACTGCTTTATTATTTTAGTGGTGCTATGCGCGACAATAACGCTAAAGGTCCTCTTTAATAGCTGTATCAAGCTAGCAATAGGCAAATCGGCAAAAAAAAAAATTAATATATGAGAATTTGTTGGTTTCTGACACTTACGCGAATATTAGACATTGAAATAAAACTACTTTTTACGGATATTATCGCGTTGTATTGATATTATTTGATTCCCGACGTTTCGGATCCTTTACAGCATCCATGGTCACGGGTAGACTAAGTTGTTGGACGTCTTTATGTTACAATTACTAACAGATACCTTACATTTTTGTTAATTATTTGCGATCCAATTCATGCAGAACGAGCTCACCGTATCCTTCGGTCTTGCAGTTTTGGGCTTGAATTTTGATTTTATGGAATCTATAAAGGGGTTCCAAGCAGCAGGTAAGACCCAGCCATCTTCTCTATTGAAATTTGGATGTTTTTTAATTTCAATAACCTCGCGAATCATCCTGGGAAGGCATCGGTTTTCTTTTGTGAGGGCTTGTGATTTATCAAATCTGATGTAGTGCTGGGCCTTGTCTAGAGTATGATCACAAACGGCTGACTTCTTGAAACAGCGGTGTTTGACATCGGCGATGTGTTCTTTTACGCATGTCCCTATGCTTCTTTTAGTTTGGCCTATGTAAGAGAGACCGCAATCACAATCTAGCTTCTATCTGCACTGTTAAGCGCCATCTGGCCGCAGCCGCGCGTAGCACCGCACATAATTACTATAGGTTTTTGGTGCCTTGGTACGCGCGGGGGCGACTAGATGGCGCCGCGAAGCATATTATTCTATATTCTATATTTTTCTATGGTTTAAAAAAAATAAAAGACTGTCAAAAAATATACATTTTTCTGAACTTCGAGCAAACGTGTGTTTTAATTAGCACATTCAAATATAATTATAATTAGGAACTGAGACTACTTTTATATAAACGAAACGAAATATACATGCACCTTGTAGAGGTATGTGGCACTTGACAGGTGGTAGGAACTGACTAATCTTCTTCAGCGGCTTGAAGTATGTTTTTTAACCCGCGGTATTCGGAACCCCATTATAGATTCCATAAAATCAAAATCCAAGCCCAAAACTTCAAACCGAAGGATACGGTGAATCGGATCGCCAATAATTAACAATAATGTAAGATAGCTATTAGTAATTGCAACATTAAGACGTCCATCAACTTAGAACAACAAAATAGAATCACAAGATCGGCCGATTATTTAAGTCGGCAACGTTTTCAAGGTAGCATGTACACCGGAAAATCTATAAGAATTGGTTGATAGTATTACATAGTAATGATGATAATGTTTTAAGCCAGTGAACTTACGTTATAGCTGACTTTTCCACGTTCATATATAATCCTGGTGCTGTCAGTGTATAGCTCCCGTCTCGTCTCCTCTTTGTCACACGGGCCGAACCTCTGCACGTTAGAGAGAGCTACAAAGTGTTAATTATTCAATAATTGTTGTATACGGCTGCATTTCCACTAAGGGGGTTAAACTACGCTAGAGGTCCTGGATTCGAGCAAAATGTTCTTATATTTTTACCGACACACGCTTAATTTTTTTCATCAACGCATGTATTATCCGGTTGAGCACGGCTCTCTACATAGAATAAGATGAGTAAGGTCACGCTGGTCTAATGTAGGATAACAAACTGTACACGCCTTCCAGAAAATCTCTCAGACATGTATTCCTCACGATGTTTTCCTTCATCTTTCTAAATGAGTATAAATTTTATTAATAGCATCCGTTTTTGAAGTGCCTGCAGACCAGTGCCCAGTATTGGGACAATAAAAGGGGTTACTTTGAAAGAGCCTTTGCCTTGGATTTTACCTGGATACGTGTGACTTGGCAGTCCAATGTCCAGTAACAGACATAACACCAGGTCACCTCGCCAGTACCGTCGTGAAATATCTGTGTGTTTGTTCCACGGATATTATTTTTCGGGACTGGTTGTACTTTGTTTCCCCTATATGAATATTTATGAAGTCCTAATATTAGGGCTTGTTGCTTGAAGGGTGTCTTTAGAACAAGATGACCAATCTCATGACAGACGCAGAATTCGCCTTAAATTTAACTCCAAAGACCCAATACATCTGACTGTTTTCATCTTTTGTGTTTCCATATTTTTGGCGGGTTTTTAGATTTTTTAAATTAACTTTTTTTATTTTACACCTTTTAGTTTTTGATAAAGGTACCCAATGTCACTCACAATATTGAGAAGAATCTATCGACGCCTCTCAAACTAAAATCTATATAGCCGTTTGGGCTCCAAAGCGTGCCCAAGAAATATACATACACTCGAACAACATAACCCTCCTTCTGGCGTAGTTGGGGTTCCCGTGTCGTGCTGTTCTCATTAATTAATCTTACTTCGTCTCAACACGATGTGGTTGGGGGCCAGCGTGGTGATGGCCGGTCTGCCGATCCTCTCGACGCGGCTCTGCACCCACGTGTGGTACATGCCATAGTCTAGGAAACGGGCCGGCGCCTGACAGCCTGGCCCGTACACACCGAAGCCCAGCTAAATAAACAAGAAAAAAAACCCACTACGAAAAATCTTTTCTGAAAACATGAAACAATAAATATAATTCCTTTATGCTCTTACTATGTCGAATCGACACCTCATCTTCCTGCCCTTGTCCCAATTTATTTGTGGTTGGAGCAGCATATTCTTTTCTTCCATTAGTCCCTATCAGCCATCACCTCATCATTTAGTCCCTTTCCTATCATATTGGCCTTAACGCAATCCATCCATCTTTTCTTTGGTCTCTATCTACCCCTCAATCCCTCCACGTTCATATTTACTACTATTTTAGTCAAATGCGTTTCATCCCTCCTCATCACATGCCCATACCCAGACAAACGATTCCCTTTCATCTTTTCGGTTACTGGCGCTACTTTCAGACTTCCTCTAATGTTGAGTTGATACGATGTGTAACGTCCCGGTCAATCCACCATCGCTCTTGACAAGTGACCTGAGATACCTAAAGTCGGGGCGGACTGATAACCAAACCAGACTAGACCAGTCCTAGCTGATGGCACGCCTGTTGTCAGCCATTGACTCATTGTGTAGCTCGACCGTATCCATAATCTAGGAAGCTCAACATCAAGGAACCGAACCTCAAAATAATTCGAGTGTAGGGTTGAAGATGGTAGAAATGTGCTAGGTATTGACTTTGTTTAGGGTGGTCCCACCATCATGGCTGTTTCGGGAAGTACCTGCGTCGGATACGCCGGGAGCCAACGCCCGGTTGTCACCACTGCGTCAGCTGCCCCGAGGACACGGCGCAGCATACGTTGGAGGTATGCCCAGCTTGGGCAGAGCAGCGCCGTGATCTTGTTGCGGCAGTAGGTGGTGACCTCTCGCTTCCGGCCATAATTCAAGCCATGGTCGGCAGCGAGAGCGCGTGGGAAGCTGTCGCCTCCTATTGCGAGCAAGTTATGCTTGCTAAAGAGGCGGCGGAAAAGGAGAGAAATTATCCACTTATCTCCCGATCCGCAGTAGACGCACCGGGCGCAGGAGAGCGCAGACAGACCTCCATGAGCTGTGGCCTGCGGGCGATTGACTTGGGGAGTCCGTCGCCCGACCAGACAATGGCCCCTGTAGGTGGCGCGCGTGTTCGCGTGCTCTAAGTGGGATGCGAGATGAAGCCTCGGCTTTTGAAGAGATCCAAAGAACACTGGATCACAGCCTGTCATGATCGTGGCGAATGTCATGAATCTCATGGCCATGACTATAGGGCAAAGCAAGGCATGTACGGTTTTTAGTCGCTACGAGTCCGACATACCCTGCCGCCTCCCTGAGTGGCAGATGATCCATGAGGATTTTCCGTATAACAAAAAATAAAAAAAGGGTGGTCCCACCATATTGCCAAACAATTACTAAATGTGTTAGCATTACGGTATTCTACTTTAAACGTAGCCAGGTAACAAGGTGTCAAGATAAAAATGCACGAATGATAATACTAGTGTTGCTGGCATCTATAGGCTGCAGATGCCGCTTATCATCAGGCAGCTCGTATGCTTGTTTGTCCACTTTATTTTCGTAGTCCATTTCTTCTCACTGCTGGACAGAGGCCTCAAAGGCTTGTCGTCTTATGTAATTATTTGTCTATTATATACTTATACACTTTATTGCATACCAAATTAAACATGGGGCAAGACAAAGTGAGAAAAACAAAATATACAATGGGTGACTTTATTGCTAACTGCATTTTTTTCAGGCATTCTTAGGATAGACATATCTGAAGTGATCTCTCTCACGTTACTCACTAGTCTCCACCGCTTGCCGGTCTTCACGACTAGGATGGCTCCACTCCGCCACACACAGCGTCCTCCCGTCAGACTCTTAGCACAGGCAGTATGTGACGGCCACATGGTATCTACATCCAGCTAAAAAAAATGAAAACAACGTGACGTCTTTATTCAATCGATACTGTCCTCAAAAGGCTTCGAGAAATACGTGGATGACCATACATACATACTTACAAACTTACCATCAGGTGACCTACTTTCTCGTTTGCCCTCCAATTCTATAAAAAAGGATTACATACCTACATAGAGTAGGTCCATACACTTTTGTTTGGCACACATGTTTAGAAGTCTATATAAACTAACAGTTGATATTGCCCTATGTAATAGGAGGCGAGCCTACTGCCATTATCCGGGTAGAAATCCAAATTCCAAAATTCTACTGAGAATCTCATATAAAAACCCAATAACAACGCTCGACCTGGTAATCGAACCTAACTCTAACATATCACAGAATCCCTAGACTAATGAGGCATGGGACTCCACACACATAAGTCTTCTACAAGTCAATGAAAGCGCAGAAGACTTTCTTGTGCTTAGCCAGATGTTTTTTGGCTATACATCGAAGGTAGAAGATCTGATCCCTACATCCCATCCCCACTCTAAAACCTGCCTAGACATCCCACATTTTCTCATTTGTTATTCTTATCACTCTATTAATCAATACCTTTGCAAACAGTTTGCTGACAACACTCAAAAAACTAATGCCGCGATCGTTTCTACACCCCTGCTGTGAGCTTTTTCCCTTATATATTGAAACGATAACGGCCTTGCACCAGTCACCCGGCACTCGTCCGTACCTCCAACACATATTAAAGAGCTGGTATAACAAACTTGCTACGACCCCTTCCCACTATTGAGTATAGACACTCTATCATACCCTGTCACCTTACAAACTTTCATACCTTTCAGAGCTATTATAATTTCATCCATACCAATCTCACTTTCATCATCTCCATCTACGAGTTCGGCGAACACACTTCCACCCAGTCAACCACTCTTTGCAGACTATCCTGCCAACTAAATAAACTCAAAATATACCTTCCAACGTTCCAAAATCTTATATTCTTCAGTTAACAAGTACCCATCTTCTTCACTGATGATATTCATATTTGTTGCTCCACAAGCCAATCTTAGGTCTGCTTCCAAAACAGTTTAACATTGGCGCTTAAGTTATCACAGAATTTCCTACTATCCCGTTCTTCTTTTTCATTCTTACTATCTCTTTTACTTTCGCTTTCTTTTCGGTGTAACATTTCTTCACTCTTTCCAAATCGTCTTTCATGTTTGTTGTTTGTTTCATTCTTACTTTAGCTTTGTAGACTAATACGTTTAGCTAAGCTTCTTTCTTCTTTCGCACCCTCTTTTTCACTTTATCATCCAGCCAATAGTTCTTCTTTTACCTTCCATTCCATTATTCTCTCCCAGGCTTCTTCTATACTTTACTTCTATATCTTTCATATCGTCAAGTATGTTATTCATCTTCTCTCGCACGTTTCTCTTGTATTCTTCCTGCACATTTAATTCTTACAGTCTTTCTACTTTTATTCTATAAAGTCTTACCTCTCTCACGTAGACATATGTGTCTTGCTGTGATTGAACATTGTGTTCATCACAATAAGATTTTTCTCCAAGTAAGTAAGCAGTGTTAAGTTTTTTAGAAATTAAAGTATTTACCCCTGTCCGTCTGTAGAAAGTCTTGCATTGTTCTGGAGAAACATATCTCATCCTGTGTATTCTCATCTTAGACCTTTTGCAATCTAGAAAACGTACCAAAAGACCACAATATTATAATATTGTCCTTTAGAATACAAAACAACATATTTATTTTGAAATAGAGGAATACCTAAAATAATACGAAATATTGATGAACAATTTTATAATTCTTAATAGGATAATTGACTGGTGTTTGATTTATTCAAATTAACAGGCTTTGTGAAAAAAAAATATTAAATTATTAGTTTTCAAAGATTAACGTTCAATGGGCAAATACTATGGGAGAAAAACCCACGGTTGACAGTAATGAAATAGTGAGATTATCTAGATAAATGTCTCTAGCTTATCATGTTAAGGGTCGTTTTCTTGTGATTTTTTTTATGGGATAGGAGGGCAAACCAGCGTACGGATCGCCTGATGGTAAGCGATTGCCGCCACCTTTGGACACCCGCAACACCATATGAAATGAAATGAAATGAAATGAAATGAAATGAAATGAAATGAAATGAAATGAAATGAAATGAAATGAAATGAAATGAAATGAAATGAAATGAAATGAAATGAAATGAAATGAAATGAAATGAAATGAAATGAAATGAAATGAAATGAAATGAAATGAAATGAAATGAAATGAAATGAAATGAAATGAAATGAAATGAAATGAAATGAAATGAAATGAAATGAAATGAAATGAAATGAAATGAAATGAAATGAAATGAAATGAAATGAAATGAAATGAAATGAAATGAAATGAAATGAAATGAAATGAAATGAAATGAAATGAAATGAAATGAAATGAAATGAAATGAAATGAAATGAAATGAAATGAAATGAAATGAAATGAAATGAAATGAAATGAAATGAAATGAAATGAAATGAAATGAAATGAAATGAAATGAAATGAAATGAAATGAAATGAAATGAAATGAAATGAAATGAAATGAAATGAAATGAAATGAAATGAATGAAAACGAAATGATACTTTTACATGTCAATGGTTTGGGTTTTTTTTTAGCTAGATGGCTTCGGCATTTCCTAACTGACGACCTCTGAGAAGAAACACCGAAACAAACTCAGAGAATCATGGTCTCTTTTAAAGTCCACACATGGAAGAACACTTATATGTGAGTGGTACGATGTAGGGTAATGTCTGAAATGGCCTTTTGAGGAAAGAACCATAGCAGCTTTGAGTAGACCAGTCCCAACTGACGGCACGCATGCATCAGTCATCGTGTAGCTCAACCATAATTTAGGGAGCTCAACGATCTGTCGCACGACCATACCAGATCAGCAGGACATTCGTGTAGGTCTAATGAAGTTCCCAAAGCCTCCAGACTATAATAAGCTTGTTTAATTATCATGTATCAAGAGCCTACATGGTACTCACATTTACAAATTATATATATATGTGGGTTTGGTGACCGAAATAAAAAAAACGTTCAGATAAGAAAATCAACCACTACTTTATTATTTTTTTAAAGAATTCACAGAAACCAGTCTAGCAACTTCACGTCCGATCGCCATTCTCTCTCGTCCCTCTCGCACACTCCCTCTCTCATTCACAACGGCTGCGTTCGCAGAAAGCGATGCATTCAATATTGCATTTAAGACTTTTTTAGATACAAAAAAAAAAATTAAGGTAAAACCTACAGCTCGGCCATTCTGCCCCCCAGTCTGCCCTCAGACTGGCCCGAGTTGGTACAGTATAAAATTTACTTTTACATATTTTATTACTATTAAATGTATTAACTATTCAAGCATACACACACCTGTCACAGATTAGGTAGTTACACCTTTACTCAGTACAGTAACAGAGTTAAACATTTCTTAAATTTATCATTACAAAAACAATTTGGACACTATTTTGTAGAAGTTTATGCTAATTACAATTTGATATACAGCAAGGGAAAATTACTATTTAATAACTATTCTGCAACAATAAAAACTACAGTCTATTTATCTTACAATATTGCAAAACAAATGACTAAATATTGTTTCCAACTTAACATATAACAACAACAAAAACCTAGCCTGATTTATTTCCAGAATAAAATGGTAAGTCAGCTGTATTCAATGGCAAGGTAAGGTAAATATTTACTTAATTATACACTGTGAAACAAGGTAAGTTGTCATTAAATCAGAGCCATCTTTTCATATAATCTACCCCTGTAGTTGTTTTCTTAGGACCTTCTCTACTATTATCTATCTTTTCTACTTCATACCTATCCTTACCTAATTCCTTAACAACCCTATATGGACCAAAAAACTTTTCCTTTAATTTTAAGTTACTTCCAAACTGTGTTCGCTGAATGGCAACTAAGTCTCCTACTTTATATATCTGACCTTCCTTTCTATTTTTATTGAAGGATTTCTTATTTTCTTCCTGTATTTTAAGAATCTGGGATTTCGCTTCTCTCCTTAGATCCTCCCTTTTCTCTATAAATTTGCTTCTATTTTCTTCTTCTAATAATTCAACTATTTTTAAATTGTTTTTCTGTTTCAGGTTTAGCTCAACTCCAGTCAACAACTTGAATGGTGAAGTATTAATGGACCGCTGATAAGAACTATTAATGACACGCTGTAGTTCACTGACATGCTGGTACCAGTGTGCAGGTTTCTCAACACATAACTTGGACAAGACTGAGATAATAATCTGATTCATACGCTCCACTTGACCATTGCCCCTTGGGATGCCTGTGGTTATTTTAATATGCTCAATTCCTTCTTCATTACAATAATCTTCAAATTCTTTTCCAGTAAAAGCTGTGCCCCGATCTGTTATTATTCGGCGGGGATTACCATAATCTTTTTGATGTAATCTGAGTTTGTCAACAGTTTCTTTAGAAGTTAATGTCTTCACAGGATATATCCAAACAAACTTGGTATATGCGTCAATCACTGTTAGAATGTAGTTGTACATTTTTTTGGTGGCATCCAGTGGTCCCAAATGGTCACAATGCAAGGTATCTAAGGGAAGCTCTCCTTTGTCAATGGGATTCAGCAGTCCTTCTTTCTTTCCAGACTTCCGACTGGCCAATATACACGGTACACACATAGCAATCACCTTATCAATTTTTTTATCCAGTTGAAAAATAAAGTAGTCTTTTTCAATTATGTCTTTTACTTTCTTTTTACCAAAGTGACCTATACCATGAGTGGTTTTGATTATGTCAATATCCATAATTTCTGGTATCACTAATTTCTTCTCTATGCCTTTGTATATAATGTCATTTTCTAGGATGTAATCTTCATAGTCTTTTTCTTTGAGGACTTCTTTCAAAACTTTTAGCGTTTCATCTTCGCCTTGAGCATTCTTTATCCGGTAATGTAATTCAGTATTAATGACACATATGTTCCGACTTAATGAGTCTACATGCTGCATCCTTTCACCTTTTCTGTGCACAATACTGTAGTTAAAATCTTGCAAATACATTATCCACCTAGCTACTTTTGCGGATACCTCTTTCTTGGTTAGTGTTTTCTGGAAAGCTTCACAGTCAGTGACTATTTTGAAGGGTATCCCAATAAGGTATTTCCTGAATTTCTTTACGCCCTCAACCACAGCTAGTGCTTCTAGCTCGTAGCTACTACACTTCTGCTGAGCATCACTTGTTTTCCTGCTCATGTAATGTACAGGATGCATGTTACCATCAGTAGGATCCTTCTGCATCAATACCGCAGCATAGCCAAACTTTGAAGCATCAGTGTGGAGTTCAGTCTCCAACTGAAGGTCAAATATTTTTAATACCGGATCAGAACATAATATTTGTTTAAGTTTTTCAAAAGCACATCTTTGGTCATCATTAAAATAAAATTCTTTAGTCTTTAACAAATCACTCAATGGTCTAGCGATCCTAGCATAATCAGGAATAAATTTTCTGAAATATGAAGTTAATCCAATAAAGCTTTGAACTTCTTTAAGGTTTCTGGGCACTGGAAACTTGAAGACTGCCTCTGTTTTATCTTTCGAGGGTTTTACTGTTCCATTAGAAACTACGTGACCCAAATACTGCACTGATCTTTGAAGTAGCTGTGACTTCTTCCAATTGATTTCAAGGCCATATTCTGAAGCCACCTTCAGAACTTCCTCCAGCCGTCGAACTGCCTGGGATTCGTCTTCAGCCAGGATAATCAAATCATCAACAAATATCAACAAAATACCTCTTTTTATAAAGTCGGCAAATATTATGTTGATAAACCTCGTAAAATATTTAGGACATATAGAAAGTCCGAAAGGTGCCCGCAGGAACTCATATTGACCTTCTGGGTTACTAGTTACAAATGCAGTATATTTTATCGAATTTTCTTCTACGGGCAAATGGAAAAATCCATTTTTTAAATCCAATGTGCTAAACACTCGAGCTTGACATAATTTATCAATGTGATCATCAATCACAGGCAAAGTATATTCGTCTTTTACCATCTTCTGATTAATTTTCCTATAGTCAACACAGACACGAATACTTCCGTCCTTCTTCCTCACCAAAACAAGAGGACTGGCATATTCCGAAAAGCTGGGTCGTATTATGCCTTGAGACAACCACTCATCAATCTTCTGTTTTACTTCTTCTTCTTCTTTTAGTGCAAACCTACGTGGACGCTGAACTACAGGAATATCATCTTTTAATATAATTTTCAACTTAATTGGCGCTTCTTTAATCTTTAATGGTGTATAACTATCAATGATTCTCTGAACATGAGGGGAAAGCTCATTATTATCAACACTAGTAAGTAAACATTGTAGGAATGAACTGTCATAACTATGTGGTTTTATTTGAACAACACCCTTATCAATCAACATTACTGTATTTACCAAAAATGTTTGACCTAGAATAATAGGATATGGAATAACACCTTGTGGAACTACATGGAAATACACACTATAACAGTGCCCATCAATAATTAATTTATAAGTAAACTTACCAATTGAAAACACTCGACTTGTTCCTAACCCAGTTAACGCTAACTTCTCAGGTACGCAATTATTGACATCTGATAACATTGAAAACAAATCGTAGGAAATAAGGTTTACGTCACTTCCCGTATCAACTAAACATCTTACAGAGAAATCCCCTATTTTAACAATTTTAATCGATCTATTAAACATCGCGTTGTTATTGTTTACATTGAGAATATTTTGGTTAGAGTTATTTTGACACTGACAACTGTGACACTGAGCGACTGATCTGACGTTTGACACTTCGTCGTTCATTCGGTCTGTACCATCGATAACTTCATCATTCACTACACCCGCGCCATCTGTACGTTGTTCATGCACGAACATCGATGACCGCCGCGACCGGATGTTGGCACCGCCACCTCCACGGCTACCAACGTTGCCAGTGTTGCGACTTCCTGCTGTAGATGTACCTGCTTCGTTCGAGGCGTTGCCAGCCCTGCACGCAGTCGCCATGTGTCCAAAGTTGTTGCACTTAAAACACTTGATTCCCTTTGTGCACGCTGATGCTATGTGACCCCTATCGCCACAATTGAAACAGCGATATACAGGTCTATCATTCGGATGATTATTTGCGTCACTATCACCCACTTTATGCTGTTTTCTAGGTTCTCGTGGCTGCTTACTGGTGCTGCTTTGGTTTCCTCGCTGCTTCATTTTCTGCTTCATCGCTTCATAGAGGGTCAATTTTTCTTTTAGCGCAGGATATGTGGTAATTCCATAGAGGCCAATTTTGTTTTGCTCGTAGTCCGTGATTCCGTCGACTATATATTGTATAGACACGTAATCAGGGAACTTCGCCCTTTTTCCGAGCTCCTTCATAGTTAACATGTACTGGTAATATGTTTCACCACTCTGCTTCTTGCGTGCAGCCATAATCTCATGCATTTGCTTGCTGTTGATTAAATCCGGGAATTCTTTCTGAAGGGCAGTTTTTAAGTCGTCATACGACCGGAATGCTTTTTCTGTTCTTAACCATAATTCGGCTGTCCCCGACAGCGACCTCCGTGCAATTATTAACTTCTGTTGCGCAGACCACCCGAAGATTTCGGAATTATCTTCGATGTCTTGCGCCCACTTGGATGAAGAGTAGGTCATATCATCACCACTGAATTTTGGAATATGCTCCGTCATGGTGGTGAAATTCAGTGGTTGCATCGTCCTTGAATCGTCTTTGTCCATCGCAGGCCCGCCACACCACGTGCCGGCCGGCGTTCGTCGTTACTTCTTTTTCGTCTTTAGTACACTAATACACTTATTTCGGTCAATCCCGGACGAGGTTGTGGGTTTGGTGACCGAAATAAAAAAAACGTTCAGATAAGAAAATCAACCACTACTTTATTATTTTTTTAAAGAATTCACAGAAACCAGTCTAGCAACTTCACGTCCGATCGCCATTCTCTCTCGTCCCTCTCGCACACTCCCTCTCTCATTCACAACGGCTGCGTTCGCAGAAAGCAATGCATTCAATATTGCATTTAAGAATTTTTTAGATACAAAAAAAAAAAAATTACGGTAAAACCTACATATATATATTTAATATAAATGTCACGGTTCAATAATGTCGCGGCAAAATAGTAACAAATTCATAGATGTCATAGGAGTCACAAGTGCGTTGCTGACCTTTTAAAAGGGGATTGGGCCTCTGGTATCCTCACTCACTCGGCGAAACACAACGTAAGCGTTGTTTAATTTGTTGCGACTTTGAAAAAAAAACTTATTCATATTTCACGTACGAACGGAGCGAACTTATACCTTTTTTTAGAGTACAAAAAATTCCCATGGACCGTCTTCCGTGTGGGGAAACGGCATGGTATGTCGCACACGTACCTTCCTTTGCCCTGTAGTCATAGCCATGAGATTCGTGACATTCACCACGACCCTGACAGAGCGAACGTATACCTGCTGATTTGATCACGCGGGATACACATGCACTCGTCAAAACCCTTCATAATGTAGATACAGTGCGTAAATTTTATGTTTATCTACGCACCTATGACGAAGCGGCGCGGGGCAACTGAGGCGGCGTGAGGGTGAAGAGTCAGGACCGCGGCGGCGCACGAGCATCGGGCACTTCGAATTTTATCAGATACGCACGATCGGGCGCCGAATAACGTCACTTGCATTGTTCTCAATCCACCTTATATACAGTCCACCAAGCAGTTTTCTTCCAAACCACAGTACTGTAGGACCCCTACAGTTCAGTTTATTTAATTCTTTTATCATGAGTATCGTAGTGGGTTTTTTCAAATTTTTTTATTTTGAGGTTTTTTGTCAACATTAATGGCTGCGACCGGGTCGGCTCTATTAATGATCAACTTTTTCACAAGGCCGTAAAAAACAGTCAATTAGCCTATTTCATAGTACATAATATATTAGTAAAGGAAAAATTAAATCGCGGGCAGGATTCAAACCTGCGTCTCCTGGTTGGATACAACAGACGCTCTGACCTGTAAGCCACCGCGAACCCCAACCGCCTGATTGAAATTTTCCTTCACACTTTGAATTTGCGTCACAAGGTGACGCCGGATCCTACCCGCGATTGAATTTTTCCTTTACTAAAATAACTTTATAATCTTAGCATGGAAAATGCAAAAAAAGCTTATTATATTTCAAAGATACGCAAGATATTTGTGTTTCAAAAATAAATAAGAGAAAACATATTTACTATCAGACAAAACCATAGCAAAGAAATGCTGGTTCATGATATGCGACGGAGGAGGACATATCGGCCTCAACTCTGAAACAAAACAGTTCATAATTAAACAGATCTATTATTATTTCTTTAAAAAAATATCAGATGTTGACAAACAAGCATGCGGCCCTTTGATGGTAAACGATCAACGCAGCCTATAGACGCCAGCAACACCAGTAGTATCACTAGCACGTTATCATCTTGACACCTCAGTTGTTAAGTCTTATATGCCCAGTAATTTCAGTTTCTACATTACCCTTCAAACCCATAGACAATAGAGTTCGTTTATTACATACCATCACGCTAGTATTCCTCGAAGGATTAGGCAGTGGTGTACTATTATGTTTATGTCCCATGTAATAGGGGCGAGCCAAGCTTTTGCACAAATCCAAACTCCCAGCAGCTACTGAGAATGTTATAGAAAAATCCTAGGACCTCTACCGTAGCAGTCACACTAGACCAACGAACATTTGCAGAAATCCCAACAACACTTTGCTCGACCTAATAATCGCACCTAAGACCTCGAGCAGACGCACTAATGAGACAGTTTATTATTCTCACCGAATTTCACATGATCTGTTTCTAACTGGATCATCGCCAGCGTACTATACGTCTCTCTTGAGTAGTCGGGGTGATAACTGTAGTCTCGGACACCGAGAGTGGGTCCCGTGCAGTTGAAGCCTAAAACTACGCGAGCTCGTGCTCTGGAAATAATCAGAATAATCATTATTAACATACAGGCATCCTTTACTATGTTGATATGTACTAGTATAACCAGATATGCTTGCTGGCTACGGTATACAATAAAAATCTGTTGTCTCTTAAAAAAATCTACTGAGTCGCCTTGTACGTCCTATCATGTATATTATTATCGAGGCACGTTGAAGCAAGTTCACCGTTTCTTAAACTGTCAAGTAACTCAATAGACAAGAGTCTTGTTACCACGACCGATACCACGATGCCATACCTGCGTCAGTTGACATGTAGCAATGTTTTGGAACGAAGTTCCTTATCGCGCGTTGTAAAAGGGGGCTAGACGGAAAAAAATCTTACGAAAAGTTGTCACGACACTTTTTGCTATAGTAAGCTATTGTAAGCTGTGCGGCGTGCGCATGTTTGTCTGTCTGTCTCTCTCTCTCTAATAAGATAGTAGTTCCTTTCGATTAATTAGTGAAGGATTTTTTTTTTTTTTTTCAAAGGAACTTCGTTCCATCCGGGTGTCCCTTGACACCTCTCAAGTATTTTTTTTTTAAATTTCATACCCCAAACAAAAATCACATTCTATTTTACGTAACTTTTGATGCCTTAGTAACTTAAATTCAAATTCAAAATTATTTATTTTATGAACATAGGGTTATAATGATGTCACAAGAAATTATAGTCCCACACCATATTCTGCCAGAAGGCATACGAAATTAATTAGTCATAATAAGTACTTACCTACAATAAAATTATATATCATAATAATATCAAGAACAGTAGGTCATACAATTAATTACTTCCTCAACTCATTATCTATAGATGAGTCATTCAAGAATTCATAAACAGAATAATAGCATTTTTCATACAAAAGAGCCTTTAATTTCCTTCTAAATAAATGTATATTGAGATTAATAAGTGTCTTTGGACGCTTATTATAAATCTTGGGTGCTACACAAAATATCTTAACAGAGAGAAATGTGTTGCTGGGAGATTCTTGCGCGAAACATCTTCCCAGCGAAAACACTAGGAGGCGGTGAAGGGAGTTTTGGTAGCTGTATATAATGTAAAATTGACGTTCAAAAAGTACTACCTAGTATTGTATCTTGATTAAATGATTTTGACTTTGACTTTGACAATATTATAATAATACATAAAGCGACTGCTATCAGACCTCCGCAACACAATTGACAACATTTCAAAATTATTAAGCAACCGAAATAAAAATACTGTTTCTTTATTTTCCTATACTGAGTTCCAAAACATTTTAATAAAAAAAAAAAATTCTTGATTTCGGAGAAAAAAAAGTGAGATGACGTCACCTATACGGCGGAAACTGAGAAAATTGAAATTTTGTCGAAATAATAGTAAATCAACAACGAAATAGATAATGTACGGTTATGAATAATTATGATAGATGCCCAACTGAGATGAGAAAATTTTTGAAGAGTCAGAAAAGTCGTCGCGTCACCATTTAACCCAGTTAACCGTACAAATGACGTCATTTGGCACTTATGTCTGTTTAGAATAGAAAGAACTTCAAAGTCGAAAATAAATATGAAAATTGAATATCGAGAAAATAAAAAATACGGGTATCCTATTTTTCTATGTCTATTGAGTTTCATATAAAATTATAAAATATAGGTGTTAAAAAAATTAAATGTTGTTAAGTGTTTCTCTTTATAGTTTTTATTTATTTTATTAAGATGTTTGGGCTTCTGACATACTTGCTGCAGGTGCAGGCATTGGTTTTTAATTATTTAATAAATACGAAATCCTGAAATCTTTAATAGAAAACATACATTTTCTCTAGACTGTCGGATTAACTCAGGTGTTCCTCAGGGTAGCGTCTTAGGGCCAATACTCTAGCTGATCTACATGTCTGATCTTCCTACTTCAGATTATATCACTACTGGAACTTTTGCTGACGATACTGCGATCCTAGCAGTCCACCAAGAAAATTTGACACAAAGATAGATTATAGGCTACTTTTTATCCAGGTTGGACCCAATTCTAAAGTCTACTACGCAGACAAAATCGTGAGCAGAAGCTAGAATATAAAGCGATAAATTCTGTTAAAGTAACATTCTACAGGTTTTTTGTAGTAACAGATTCTGATTTTGAATCAAACTAGACTAAAAATCATTGATAATAATTTTGCATTAGGTAGTTGTAGTAGCGACATCTATCGTGCTATTTAAGAAACTTACAGCATTGTTACAATCGAGCTACTATCGAAGCGAATCCAGCATCGCGAAATGAACAGTAACCCTATGACATAAGCGTGAATTTTGTTTGAGCCGGTTGTAAAGTTCCGTAGCCAACGTAGCTGTGTAGTAGGTCGTAGCGCGTAGCTATATCTCGTAGCGCGGAGATATCCACTACGTGCTCGTAGCAAGATATCAGCGGAACGAAGACTATTCAGTTTTTCCAGAATATTTAAAGGAATATTCCCTTGTAATAGGGAGCGAGCCTATTTCCATATCAGTAGCCTTAGCACGAACAACTTGCGAAAAAGTATTCGTATCGTCACGATAAAAGCGCTGGTCCAAATCTCATACAAATTGGTCTCCATGACGATGCTAAGGCTACTGTTCAGTAGCCTTAGCACGAACAACTTGCGAAAAAGTATTCGTATCGTCATGGAGACCAATTTGTATGAGATTTGGACCAGCGCCTCTATCGTGACGATACGAATACTTTTTCGCAAGTTGTTCGTGCTAAGGCTACAGAATACCAATCATAAGTCCGGATTATTACCGAGCTTGTCCTAACTAGAAAAATATAGAATAAAAAAAATTACCTGACCTAAAAATAGAACTTCCCTGATTCATTAAATTGATTGATTCGGCGGTGTAGGCGTAACAAACAAACAGATAGAGTTACTTTCGTATTTATAAATTAATTTTAATTATCAGTATTGCTAATAAATTGAATTGCGAAGATCTGATGGCAATCGCTTTGTATAAAATACTGTTATTGATCCGTATCTGGTCAATCTTGAAGCTTATTGCAATATATTTGGAGAAAACGGTAAGTGGAAAGTATTACCTGAAATCTGTTTTAGGAAGCTTGTCAATATCTGCTGCAGTCGCCAAAGCTATTTGTCTTGTGATCAGGACCACAGCAGTTGTGATTTTTTTCTCTTCTAAATTAAAAAAAAGGTTATTAACTTATAATACGGGGTTTGGCGTATCGGGTTCTGCGTCACGGATTGTGGGTTTGATCCCCACACGGAGCAAATATTTGTATGATCCACAGGTAGTTGTTCCGGGTCTCGGCGTTTGTGTATGTGAGAATTTGTGTTTGTAAACGCACCACGTGATACAGGAGAAAATACTAGTGTGGGGCAAAGTTTGTTTTTTAAATACACAACAACAGATTGAATAAAAAAGGGTTCATTGACAAAGTCATGGATACTGCACACAATAACATAGAAAAAATACAAATCTATACATATATCTATACCTATTATGAGTACATTGTAGTATGTCCAAGTGGAAACTTAATTTTATATACTTTGATGATGTGTGTTTTCCCACGTAATTTTTTTTTATACATAATAACATTCAGTAGCCTTAGCACGAACAACTTGCGAAAAAGTATTCGTATCGTCACGATAGAAGCGCTGGTCCAAATCTCATACAAATTGGTCTCCATGACGATACGAATACTTTTTCGCAAGTTGTTCGTGCTAAGGCTAGGGTTCTCGAACGCTGAGAACTTTCTTTTTCTATTATCGACTTCGGTCCAACTTGGACATTAAGTCAATGTCAGCACATCCTGTTACAATATACAAATTATTTTAAAAGAGAGTCCATGGAGTTTCATGCCGGATTCTTTTCCATATGATAAACTTCTTTGGAACCGTGCAACTAGACTCATTAACGTTTCATAAAAGCTTGTAAAAGCTTATTTTAAATAAAAACATTTTGACCTTGAACTTGATCAATAATAAAATTGTAACAGGCTTACAATTTGTCTTTAAAGATATTAAAGAAAAATAAATACATATGCTGCCTCGTTAGTCTAGTGCTCCTAAGCGCGATTGCTACGCTAGAGGTCCTGGGTTCAATTCCCAGGTCGAGCAAAGTGTTATTGGGTTGTTCTATGAAAGTCTCAGTAACAGCTCGGAGTTTGGTATTTGTGCCCAGATAATGTCAATAGGTTCGCCCCCAATTACATGGGACCTAAATATACCGGCGAACTGTGAGTGTACAATAGTACACCTCTGCCTAACCCTTCGGAGAATACAGGCGTGATGGTACGTTATGTAAATAGTTATGCGGGGTCTTTATTAAAGCAACAGAAGTCAAAATATCATTTTTTTTTAATTTTTGTCTAGAGATCGGCCTGTTAAGAAAGAAAAGAAGAAAGAAAGAAAATACAAGCTTACAATTTTATTATAGGTATTATTATATTATATTATATTTTATTCATACATTTATTTATTTTTTATTTATTTATTAGACAGACATATAAAATTGGTATAATTGACAGCATAATAGCTGTTAATTATTGTAAAAGGAATTTGGATTTTTTTTCTTTTGTCTTGGCGGTAGTCCATAAAAGTTTGGGAACCTATGACGTATCTTGTTTCTGCATTTGTAATCGATGAAAAAAAGAACAGGATTTCAAGTCAACAACCAGCAACTATGTTTTTTTTGTATTTATTGTAAAACGTCCAGCAGAGTCCGAATTTGCCATATAAACCTAATACTAACGTAATACCGAATTCAGATAATGTTAATCTAGGTTCCTACACTATCATTTCGTCCAAAATACTTCCCTGAAAATAAATGTAAGTGAGTGTAATATTTGATAATTTTGCCAAGTTTGGAACTATTTTCGGGTCGTTTATTTTCAGTGAAGTAGTTGTTGACGAAATGGACCGTAGGAACCAAATGTCGTATCTATGTTAACGTATGGCCAAATACTCAAACGCAACTCAATTTTAAGATGTCGTTAAGTCTCGTTCTGTCACACTCAGTTCGACTTGATGTGATAAAGACAGCACGAGACTTAATGGCGCCTTAAAGTTGAGTAGCGGTTGAGTGTTTGGCGAGTAGCCAAATAAACATATACTTGATACTTGCCATACGGATAGTAGAGGGTGCCAAGCCAGGGGTACGTCTCTATCCTGGCAAGGCCATCGTATACGTGGGATATTGGAGAATTGTCTATACCACACGACATTCCACACACTAAAAACAAAGAAATCAAATGTTAAAGATTTGTGTTATTTCGGGTGTATATGATATGAAAGTTGTGTTTCTTTACTTTATAAGATACCAAATGATGTAATGTGATGATGGTAAACGACAGCCGGAGCCTAAAGACGCCAGCAACATAAATTTTCACATCTCTATCTATACGTATAATAAAATGGTAACAGGTCGATGTCTGTATATTATAGATATTAAAGAAAAACTAATATGGGGAATCTTTTATTAGAGCAACAGAATCCAAAATAACAATTTTTAAAATTTTATGTCTGTACGCAAATCACGCAAAAACTACTGCATAGAATTGAATGCAGTTTTATCCGATGTATTGCTAGAGGTCCAACTTAAAATCCGATGCATGTTTCATCTTGATACGCTGCCTAGATTACCACCAAAATAGATACCACTCAAAATGTATTTGTATAATTGTGATAATTTGTGTTTGTAAAAACACCTTCTTTTTCCATGGATACTCTGCCACCAACGATAGGATAGAAAACCCACACATTAATTATATAAAATACTGGATTGTTTTTAGGAACTTCGACTTTGCCACTACGACTTCGACAATCAATTGAATTGATTGCAATTTAGGAGTGCGTGTTGTGTAATCGTTTTATTGAACGTTTACTCCTTATGTTTACATAATATAAAACAAAGTCGCTGTCTGTCCGTCCCTATGTATGCCTAAATCTTTAAAACTACGCAACGGATTTTGAAGCGGTTTTTTTAATAGATAGAGTGATTCAAGAGGAAGCTTTTAAGCTATTTAACATTACGCTACGACTCTAAGGAATGGGGCAACGCGGGTGAAACCGCGGGCGGGTCGCTAGTTAGGTATATTATTCTTTAGTTTCGTGGGTGCATTAAGAAATAAAGAAACCCTTGACCACGGTAGGTTAACCGTTGGTGTAGTGGCTGAGCGATGGGCTTCACTGACAACACTGAACAAATATTCGTATGATCACAGGTTTTTTGCCACAATTTAGGTATGAACTGAATCATGTAGAATACAAACATAAATGCAGTTTAAAAAATAAAACTATTTAGAAAAAAGTAACACTTCAAATAAACAATAAAGAAAAGACAAAAATCTGTGATCTGTTTGAAGTCAGCGTTATAATTAATTACAAAATATGTATAGTTTTCAGATTTTTCCCTATACTTGTACTCTATGACGATATTACTTGCCAAATTTCATAGCTTTTGGTCAACATGATGATACATGATAATTAAACAAGCTTATTATAGTCTGGAGGCTTTGGGAACTTCATTAGACCTACACGAATGTCCTGCTGATCTGGTATAGTCGTGCGACAGGTCGTTGAGCTCCCTAAATTATGGTTGAGCTACACGATGACTGATGCATGCGTGCCGTCAGTTGGGACTGGTCTACTCAAAGCTGCAATGGTTCTTTCCTCAAAAGAACATTTCAGGCATTACCCTACATCGTACCACTCACATATAAGTGTTCTTCCATGTCTGGACTTTAAAAGAGACCATGATTCTCTGAGTTTGTTTCGGTGTTTCTTCTCAGAGGTCGTCAGTTAGGAAATGCCGAAGCTATCTAGCTAAAAAAAAACCCCAAACCATTGACATGTAAAATTATCTCTAAAGATCTACTTGCAGAATAAATAAATAATTTCATTTCAATTTCATTTCATTTCATTTCATTTCAACTAAAAATACCATATAAGAGAATCAAAGTTGATTCCCTTAAGAGTGTCGTTACGTTATTGCGGCCCGCACCGTACTTTTTTTAAGTTAACTTAGAAGATTTTTTTTCCACAGGTTCAAGGGACTGTAGACCTGAGTTTATGGTTTTAATTTTAACTCGATACCTTGAGGCGTTCCCGAGATAAAGGGTCATGACAGACAGAGGGATGGACGGACCAACGGCCAACAAAGTAATCCTATCCTACCCTTTTTCCTTTTATAGAACCTCGTATTTTTGTGAATTTGAAGTCGCTTAATAAACCACTTACCTTCATATAAAAATATCAAGGAACTTAACAAAACGGTGAGTGTATCCATCATGTTCCTAATTCTATTAACACAGTTCAACTAAGTCTTCAAATCACACACAATACAACACTTACTAAGACACTTACTTAACACTTTTAAACACACTTACGATTCACAAGAAAATATTAGGCTGAACAAAATTTTGCCCATTTTTTTATAATTAAATGTTAACTATAGCATATGTCTATCTAATCGCGGCACCAAACGAAATGAATTTCTCAAAAAATACACTTCCTTTTATTTACAAAAACAGTGTAACTACTAAT
Organism: Acronicta aceris; assembly: GCA_910591435.1. Taxonomy (NCBI): domain Eukaryota; kingdom Metazoa; phylum Arthropoda; class Insecta; order Lepidoptera; family Noctuidae; genus Acronicta; species Acronicta aceris. The sequence continues at coordinate 1,075,947 of OU342781.1, read as the reverse complement.
ATTGCTATTTCTTATTTGTAAACACACTGTTTGAATCTTGTTATACGTACAAGTCAATAGTTTAGTATTATTGAAAGGAAATCCCGTTAATAAAACACTATTATTAATACTGGTTTCTAACACTTACGCGAATATTAGACATTGATATAAAACTACTTTTTACGGATTTTATCGCGTTGTATTGATATTATTTGATTCCCGACGTTTCGGATCCTTTACAGCATCCATGGTCATGGGTTGACTAAATTGTATGGGCTGCCTAAGATACACAAACCCAATGCTCCGCTAAGACCAATTGTTAGCCAAATCAACTCACCAACCTACAGATTGGCTCAACACCTAGCTAAAGTACTCTCACCACTAAGAGGAAACACGGCAGCATATGTAAAGGACTCATACCATTTTTCCAGTGAAATAAAACATCTACATCTCACCGACAATGAAACTATGGTCAGTTTTGATGTTCAGTCGTTATTTACATGCTTACCAGTTGAAGACTGCATCAGAATTGTATCTAAGAAACTGTTAGAGAATAACATGCCCATTGAATATGCTGAACTATTAAAACATTGCCTCACATCTATATGTTATGGCTATATGTTATGGAATAATCAATTCTACACGCAAGTGGATGGCGTAGCAATGGGCTCTCTAGTATCTCCCATTGTTGCTGATATCTTCATGGAGGATTTCGAGGAGTGCCCTGCAATCTGCACCTGTAACACCAAAGTTCTAGAAGCGGTACGTAGATGATACTTTTACCATAGTACCATCTCATATAGAAACAGCGTTTTTAGACAACCTTAACTCCTTAAACTCCAAAATTCAATTTACTATGGAGGCAGAGGCCATTAACTCTTTAGCTTTCTTGGATGTTTTGGTAATTCGTAATCCCAATAACACCTTGACTCACACAGTGTATCGAAAGAAAACCTATACAGACAAATACTTAAATGGTAAATCACACCACCACCCAACACAGTTATTTACCGTTGGTAAATCATTGTTTCAGAGAGCGCGTGGGATCAGTGATGAGCAACATCTGGCTGCAGAGCTTCAACATGTCAAGTAAGTACTGCATGACAACAAGCTCCGAATACCGCGCCCTCGTCACAGAAACCGCGTGAAACGTGCCACAGTGGAACGCCTACCATACGTTAGAGGAGTCACAGACAAGATTGGCTATGTCTTGAAACGAGCTTCAATCAAAACATACTTCAAGCCGCTGAAGAAGATTAGTCAGTTCCTACCACCCGTCAAGTGCCACATACCTCTACAAGGTGCAGATAGAAGCTAGATTGTGATTGCGGTCTCTCTTACATAGGCCAAACTAAAAGAAGCATAGGGCCCTGCGTAAAAGAACACATCGCCGATGTCAAACACCGCTGTTTCAAGAAGTCAGCCGTTTGTGATCATACTCTAGACAAGGCCCAGCACTACATCAGATTTGATAAATCACAAGCCCTCACAACAGAAAACCGATTCCTTCTCAGGTTGATTCGCGAGGCTATCGAAATTAAAAAACATACATCCAAACTTCAATAGAGAAGATGGCTGGGTCTTACCAGCTGCTTGGAACCCCATTATAGATTCCATAAAATCAAAATCCAAGCCCAAAACTGCAAGACCGAAGGATATGGTGAGTTCGTTCTGCGTGAATCAGATCGCCAATAATTAACAAAAATGTAAGGTATCTGTTAGTAATTGTAACATTAAGACGTCCAACAACTTAATCTACCCGTGACCATGGATGCGTGACCATGGATGCGTGACAAAGGATCCGAAACGTCGGGAATCAAATAATATCAATACAAAGCGATAAAATCCGTAAAAAGTAGTTTTATTTCAATGACTATTATTAATTACTATGCATACCTACCTATTTTACAACTAAGCGCTCGTCAATTTGAACGGTCCGCCTGAAAATCTACGCAATTAGGATCGATAGAATTGTATTTCAAAAATAGTTAGCAATCATCTAGACATCATCAATCAGTAAATTATTAAGAAAAGGCAATAGCCATCTCAACACAGTAATTCGAGAGCGATTTTTGAAATAACTCTGATACTTGGAAGACTTACGGCCGGTTTCTATATCCTATCTGTCAGTAGATTTGCTTACTAGAGATAGGATTTTGACAGTAGCTCTATGGAGCTTATGTCAAAATTCTATCTCTAGTAAGCAAATCTACCGACAAATTTGATATAGAAACTGGTCGTTAGGCGAACTGTGGGCAGTCCCACGACTAACCCTTCGGAGAATACAGGCGTAATGTTATGTTATGTGTGCATTGTATATTAGTACAACTCTGTCACACCTTACAGACATACAGGTTTGATACTATGATGATTGTAATCGAATTTCATGTGATCTAGGGTTCTCGTTCCATCATGATAACCCCAAGGGGTTCTCGCCTTGTCGCAGCGGGGGGGCTTCTAGTAACCGCGGAGTGATGCACCACGATGAAGCTAAGTAGAACCCCAAGTAGGGGCTGCTCCTGCGGGCATTGCCCAGGAAGTCCGCATTGAAGCCGCCACTGTATGCGGTTGCGGTGTCGTATAGGGGGGCACCGCAACTGAGGCAGGACGCAATGTTGTGTGGGCGACACTACGGCCGCAATCACTGTTTCCTCCAGATTATTCATGCGATCGTTGTAGGCGTTACCTGATGACCGCAATTGAGCCTTATCTTCTCGAAGCAATTCGAATTCATGACGCATCATGTTCATGAGTGCTTCCTAAACAAGCTTTAGCTCAGCCCTGATGTCAAACTCAGAATCCTGGCTCGGAGGACTCGCTTTATTGCTGTCTTTTTCCTGCGCAGCCTGCATCTATCCTCTCACTGGCGTATCGGCCGGGTTGGGGTCCCTTACCACATTTCTTTTACACTCCAAGCAGTGACATGGAGAACTTCATTAGCAGGTAAACTCACGCATGCACTATGGTACTCGCAGCTATATTTGTTGCACTTAGCGGCCTCTGTCGAAGAAAGGTACTTTCCACACGCTCCGCACTTTGCCATAGTAACTACGTATTGAGCAAAATTGATCCGCTTGATAATTCGTAGATGAGTCACTAGATGGCGCGGTTTGGTGTTATTACGTCATAAGGCACTTACAATAACGCCTCATCAAGTGTCAGACAATTCATAGATTTACCATGGGATTTTCCACGCATTCAAAAAAGGAAATTTGTCTTCTAGTTCAAAAGGGGGCGAACCTATTACCATTAACCGGGCACAAATCTAGACTCCGAACTGCTACTGAGAATTTCATAGAAAAACCCAATAACACTACACGGCCTGGGGATCCAACCCGGACCTCCAGCGTAGCAGTCAGATAATTAAGTATAATTAAGTATATTATACGTACGTTACTCGTATAATAAGTTAGGTTGGAAGGTATGTATCTATGAGTTAAAGTAGCTTGATAATAAATGTTCTAATAATATATTATTATCTATCTTCTATATATATAAAAGAAAAACCTGACTGATTAATCTACTGACTGATGTATCAATGCACAGCCGAAACTACAAGAGCTAGATCCCTGAAAGTTTGCATGCTGGTTCGTTTTACACTGTAGGCGAGCACTAAGAAAGGATTTTTTGGAAATTCAACCCCTAAGCTGGTGAAAAGGGGGGTAAAAGTTTGTATGAAAGTCCGTACACTCTACCATGCGTTTGACATACAGACACACTTATATAAAACGATGACATCGTCAAGATTATGTACAGCTGTCATTCGCTGTTGACATTTTGACAGTTGTTTTCTTCTTTATAAATTAGACTATGAAACCTCCATGGTGTGAGTACAGTGGGCTCAGTTTATTTAGAAACGAAAATTATCTAAGTACGCAGGCGAAGCTGCGCACAGGAAGTTTAGTTATTATTAAAAGCTAGAGGACATTTGCAATTAATCGACCTTATGGTACAGAAGTGTGATTTGTTAGATTTTAATTATTTGTTATTGAAGAGCGGGGCCTCCTAGCACAGGTATATATTTTACTTAAAAGGAGGTCTCTATGTAACATTTACTGTAAAAGTTGTACAAGTTTCTGAAATAAACCTTTTTTTTTTATTTTTTTATTTAATTCTATGAAGTAGTACTGAACTCATTTTATGATGTAAAACCTTCATGGTGGAGATACAGTGCGTACAGTTAATTTTAGGAACTAAATAATTTCTAAAGAAAGCTGTTAAAAACATACAAAGTCATTACAATTTCAACTTTGTTAATCAGAAGTAAAATTCTTTAAAAAGATTAAAATAAAGCTCTTTTTTTTTAAACTCACGACCATTATAATGGTAAAAGGATTAAATAACATTTTCGAAACCCCCGAGTAAATGACTACTACCTACACATTCACTTACCTACAGGAAAATCCGTCGGGGGCTGCAAGATGCATCATAGCATTCCTATATACCTATTACATTTTAATTGAAATTCACAACAGAAATGGGAATGGCAACCCCGACGGATTTTCTGCGTAAAGGTCAATTTTTAGATATTTTTTTTTCTCCTTTTTACAGATTTTTGTGTCGGGGCTTTCTTTAAATATATAATTTAATGTTATCTCTTGAATCCTTCCAAAGGTGGCTGTAATAAATCGCTGTTAACCGGAACCGACGGTTTTACGTCGGGGTTTCTTTATGTCGCTGGATGGTCACCCATCCACAGACTGACCACAGCGAGCGCGGCTTAATTAACCTTGCAGAACTGCTTAGTTATTACTTAGCCACGAGCCCTCACGAGGCATTGTACCATTCTATGATTTATAAATTGTATTTTTCATCAGTTTTTGGCGAATTGATTGGCTCAATTGATTGATGATGAAGCGTTTTGGAATGAGGACCCTTTATTTGTACGGAGAATCCTCATGGATCGTCGGCCACCCGTGGAGGCGGCACCCTTTTTTTCGGTTTGGGAAATGCGCCATATAAATCATATAAGTAGGAACAGTAGCTTCACCGTGGTGCATCACTCCAGGGTAACAATTTTATCGTTAACTAGCTTTTGCCAGCGACTTCGTCCGCGTGGAATAGTTACTTTGTTCCCTAGTTCTTCGCCCGCAGTTTCACCTGCGTTGCCCCGTTCCTAAGGGTTGTACCGTGATGTTTTATAGCTTGAAACCTTTCTCATGAATCACTAATTTTCCCAACATTTCCCTTCACTGCTCTGCTCCTATTGATCGTAGCGTGATGAAAAGTATACTATAACCTGCCCAGGAGTATGAAGAACAATTGTACCAAGTTTCGTTGAAATCCGTCGAGTGGTTTTTGTTTCTATAACGAACATACAGACAGACAGACAAAAATTTTACTGATTGCATTTTTGGCGTCAGTATCGATCACTAATCACCCGCTGATAGTTATTTTGGAAATATATTTCATGTACAGAATTGACCACTCTACAGATTTATTATAAGTATAGATAGATCGATAATGATGTGTGAATCAATTTACTCAGTTGATTAACAGTATTTTATTAACGGGATTTCCCTCCAATTAAACTAAACTATTGACTTGTCATTAGTACAAGTAAAAACAAGACATCTGGAGTCCCTATAAATAATGTCACTTAGTATTTCTTACAATACATCCACATATCCAGTGTGTTTATAAATAAGAATCTGCGACTGTATCAGTACATTTCTTGTAAATATCAGCAAATGTAGTACTTTGAGAAATTCATTTCGTTTGGTGCCGCGATCAGATAGACATTATGCTATAGATAACATCTAATTATAAAAGAAATATTTCCCGACTAATATTTCATTGTGAATCGTAGCTGTGTTTGAAACTGTTAATTCTTGGCCTGGTTCACTAGTAATACTATAGCAGCGTGTCAGTAATTTCATGAATCGCAGGCATTGTGCTCAGTAGGGAGAGACCGGCATAACGCACGAACGCGAGAAAGAGTCGGCGTACTGCAGGGATTGCCAGCAGGAGAGAGCCAGCGTACCGCAGGGATCGCGAACATGAGAGAGTGCACGTAGCGTAGGTAGAATAAAGACCTGGTGTGCTTTAGCAAAAAAAGAAGAGTGCACGGAAATTGAATCCATCGCGGTCCGGAGAGACAGCCGGCGAACTGCAGCGTTGCGGGCAGGAGGGAGACGTCGCTCTCTTTCATACTGCATACCGGCGCAGCTCTACCCTGGCATACCTACAACCGAGTTGACTTATTGTAAATCATCATCATCATCATCATCAGCCTATGTTCGTCCACTGCTGGACGTAGGCCTCTCCTAATGAACGCCACAGAGCCTATAAAAATAGATATCATAAATTTATAACTACATTATGCCAAAACTAATTAATGAAGGAGGTTGTGGAAAAAACAATAATATTATGCACGTTAGTTATTTTCGTCTACAAAACCTTGAAGTGTAAAAAGCACAAACCCTCTACAATTAAGTAAGTGACTTAGTAAGTGTTGTGTTGTGTGTGATATGAGGACTTAGTTGAACTGTTTTTACACGTTGGCTGCGACGCTATTTCTATTGGACTTTTCACCAGTGCATATGAGGTCTTTTCAGGGCAATGTTGCACTTCTTTACAGTGCCTATGAGAGCCACTCGGCCTCACAAAATGGGTTTTTAAAAAACACCTTATACAACCTGTAACAGAGTAAGCGCAATACCTGAAAGTAGTTTGTTCAGAATCGACTCCTGAATCGATTGTGGTTTTTAATATGTGTTAATATTTTGTCGAGGCATGTGCGCGTGCGCATCGACATCGTCGTTGTAACGAGTACAATTGTGGTACAGCCACAAGTTTTATGTTTAGCAGATGTAACTAATTTCATGAAAAAAACATGCGTACAACATGTCTCAAAATGACTTTCGGGATTCGTTATTAGGTATATTTATGATTCGATATTCTAATCGACCTATTCGAGGTCTTGCGCTTATTCACTTACACGTTGTATATATCTCATCATACATAAATACACTCACGCCTTTTTCCCATAGATGTAGGCAGAAACAACAGCACGCCACTTGCTACGATTTTTGCACACCTCTTTTGCTTCATACACTTTCCTACATCTTGTCAAAAAACACGCGCTCTTTCGCTGACCTTTTTGCTGAATCTCACCGATAAGGTCGGTGTATGTCTTTCTTAGGCGTCCTCTCCCGGCGGCTCCACTAACATTCGCTTTATAAATCCCTTTCTTTAATCGCCTTTCATCCATTCTCTCGACATGCCCAAACCATCTCAACTTGTTCTTTTCAATTTGTGTCACTACATCATCTTATAAGATGCAACATTGCCTTATCACACTATTTCTCAATCTATGATTCCGAGTTACACCGCGCATACTTCGCAAGAAACGCATTTCCACCGCATTTATTTTACTTTCATGTCTCTTCTGCTACACCCAACATTCACTTCCATACATTAATATGGCATGGCATTGTGGATAGCCAGCCATGCCTGTTGTGTGATGGCCTGGTTAGCCACAATCGCATGTATAGCACCTTTCACGTTGTTTCCCGCATTCACTCTCCTTTCTATATCTACATCAATCTTTCCATGATTTGTAAACATACTTCCCAAATACACAAACTCATTCACTTGTTCAACACACAAAATGTTTTGCATTACAACAGGGTAAACAGAAGCAAAGCGCAGCGCAAAGAGTGAAAGAGTGCGATTTTGACTGCCGTAATTGTGATATGTCACGCGTGTGGCTTTTTAGACAGCAAAACGCAGTGAACGTGTTATTGTATGGAATTAAGGACACGATGGATACACTCACCATTTTGTTAAGTTTCTCGACATTTTTATATGAAGGTAAGTGATATCTAACTGCTGTTTTTTTAACTGAATATGTTTGTATTCTACATGATTTTGTTCATACCTAAATTGTGGAAAAAAAGAGTAGTTTACCTGTAATCCTACAAAGATTTGTTCAGTGTGGCTATCGAATCCACAATCCGTGGTGCTGAAGCCCATCGCTCAGCCACTACGCCAACGGTCAACCTACCGTGGTCAAGGGTTTGTTTATTTGTTATGGCACCCACGAAACAAAAGAACCATGTATCTGTTATGGAGTAAACGTTAAATAAAACGATTACACAACACGCTCTCCAATCAATTCAATTGATTATCGAAGTCGTAGTGGTAGTACTAAGTACGAAATAATACAACAGCACGCCTGTATTCCCCGAAGGGTTAGGCAGCGGTGTAGTAATGGACACCCACAGTTCGCCGGTATGTTTACAAACATTAATTTGTGTTTTTACAAACACGAATTACCACAATAATACTAATACATTTGAGTCGTAAATTGTGTTCCGGTTTGAAAGGCAATGTAGGCAGTGATATTATTACCTAATGTGACAATTGGTGTCGCTGGCGTCTTTAGGCTCCGGTTGTCGCTTACCATCATCACATTACATCATTTGCTATTATAAAAAGTAAAAAAACACAATTTTTGTATCATATACACCCGGACCCGGAACAACACCCCGTGTGGGGACGGGTTAGAATACTATTCCTCACTGCCTTTCAGATAAGCATCCCGTAAGAGGCGTGAAAATATCTGAATAGCTCGGTAGTAGGACCTCTTGGGGTTTGGCTGGCTGGCGACCACCCTTACGTCGGAGTCTGTCGTAAAGCACCTTGGCGTGTGTTTTGACTTTTGTACGTATGAGCTAGTTTCCCCGGTTGCAGTGGCTCTGGCAGTCTGTAGTCCGTAGAGGCTCTTAAGGCTCGGCAACGCATCAGCAACTCCTCTGGCATTACAGCTGTTCCATGGGCGACAATGACTACTTACCACCAGGTGGCTCGTCAGTTCGTTTGCCGACTTAATCAATAAAAAAACAAATTTTTATTTAACATCACTTGCACTTGCCAGGAACTACTTCAATAGAGTTCAATCTGTTAAATATCTAGGTGTGCAGATGTACAGAGGGATAAAATGGTAGAAACATATAAACCTGATAACAGCACGTGATAGACGTCTGATACAAATGTATTTAAATCCCAAAGGGACAGAACAACACGAGACAAGTTAATACGTGTATACTTATGGCTAGGGCAGTCGGTAGTCCAATACTGTATCACAGCGTGGGGTGGAGTGGCCAAAACATATCTCATAGGTCTGAGAGAGCACAGAGCCGTGCCGATAGTATTAACAAACTAAAAAATACACAAATTAAACAAAAACCTAGTTAAGTAAATGAATAATGTAACCTCGCTGTGGATGTATGTATTAATGCCAATAAATATATTTTTTAAAATTTTTTGTTCGTGTTGCGAATATTGTTTTCTTTGTTTTCAGTGTGTGGAATGTCGTGTGGTATAGACAATTCTCCAATAGCCCACGTATACGATGGCCTCGCCAGGATAGAGACGTACCCTTGGCTTGGCATCCTCTACTATCCGTATGGCAAGTATCTGTTATCTGTTTATTTGGCTACTGGCCAAACACTCAACCGCTACTCAACTTTAAGAGTCCGGCGGACCGAATTTCTCTTACTAACGTAATACCGAAATAATTCGCAATTCAAACACAATTAAATCAAATTGTTTTATTATTCGGATTCTGATACCGTTAATCTAGGTTCCTACGTTACCATTTTGTCCAAAATACTTCACTGGAAATAAATATAAGCAAATGCAATTTTTTATAAAATTACCAAGTTTGGAATGATTTTCCATTTTTTTATTTCCAGTGAAGTAATAGAACACGAAATAGTACCGTAGGAACCTAGATCAACGGTATCCAAATCCGAATAATGACACAATTTTATAGAATATTGTCTGGATTACGATTTATTTCGGTATTACGTTTTTGTGGGCAACTCAAGCTCCGCCGGACGTTTAAGGCGCCATTAAGTCTCATGCTGTCTTTATCACATCACAAACTGAGTGTGACAAAACGAGACTTAGGAAATCTTAAAATTGAGTAGTTTTTGAGTATTTGGCCATACGTTACTTAGGTACGACATTTTGTGCCTGTAATAAATTCTGTTATCTTACAATTTAATGAGGTTTTACATGACAAAAGTGTATGTGTACATAATTAATATGGTAAACAGACAATCGAAAAAGAAAGGAAATGTGAAAAGTTAGTTGTTAATATATCGGTACTGTTTGAGGCTTTTTAATGCATTAAAATTTACAACAAAAGATTCAAGGCTAACGCAATTTAGTACGATCGATTCTTTTACACTATAATAGCATTTTTAACATTATTTTTTATGTTTTCGAAGGCGGTTTTACTTGTTCTTATAAGTTATTGTCTACGTGATTGTGTGCAGTGTCAATAAACGCTTTTTCTTTCAGTCTGTTGTTGTGTATACCTATAAGTTAATAACCTTTTTAAGCTATTGCATAGCTTCTATCGCGGGCCTTGAGCGTGGAGACCGAATCCAGAAATTCCGTAACGAAAAAAACCTAACACGCTTGTCTCTTTAGTTGAGCAACCCGCCTTTAGGTGGCATTGGTTGTATTACATAATTTGATAAAAACCAATGCCACCTAAAGGCGGGTTGCTGAACTAAAGAGAAACACGCTTGTCTCTTTAGTTCAGCAACCCGCCTTTAGGTGGCATTGGTTGTATTACATAAGTTGATAAAAAACGCTATGCAATAGCTTTACCGCGGCAGTCCCCGAGTGCCACACGTCTTTTTTTTATTTAGAAGGGAAAAAAATCACAACTGTTAATAACCTTTTTATATTTAGAAGGGAAAAAAATCACAACAGTCGTGGTCCTGGTCACGAGACAAATAGTTTTGGCGGCTGCGGTAGAAATTGACAAGCTTCCTAAAACGGATTTCAGGTAAATCCATATTAATATATATTTCCTCGTACCGTTTTCTCCAATTATATTGAAATCAGCTTCGAGATTGACCAGATACGAATCATTAACAGTATTCTATACGAAGCGATTGCCATCAGATCTTCGCAATCCAATTTATTAGCAATACTAACAAATCCATGCTAATTCAAATTAATTTATAAATGTGAAAGTAACTCTAGTTTTCTCGTATATATAATTAATAATATCTTGTTCAGCTACATCCCTATGCACGTTAGATATAAATAGTGGCACTTTCAAGTCCGCCGCTTTGAATCTGGAGTTATTATCGCTGACTAATTAAACGATTTTTAAATCTCTTTCTCTGTACCAAATGCCACGCCTCATCCTTCACAGGTACCTTCCATTCACCCTCTCTCTGAAGTACATCGGCAAAAGAAACTTGCTTAGGCGGCGATGGTGCATTCTTAGTTACATTATTAGTCTCCTTATCGCTAATATTAACAGTATTCACCAACCTGCCACTGCGCTCCACAGCTGATTCATTCACTGTAGCTAGAACCGGTCCCGCCGCGCTGACAACAGTGCTCGCGCTACGTAACAAGCACTCACCTGCCATGCCGCTCTCGCTCTCTACGCTGCCGCATCTCACCGATAGTTGCACTTTCTCAGTCATTTGTGTCTCATTATTAGGCGATGATTGACAATAACGCATAGATTTATTCCCTGATTTATGTGAAAGAGATGAACACTCACGAGTCTCGTTTACTTCTTCAGTGAATGATACATTGTTGCATGACGTCAGTGCCATCGGTCCGCTGTCAATCGTATTATTTAATCTACCTCCTCTTTTTTTACTATTAACATTTTGCTCTTGAATTAGAAATGAATTATCTTTATAGTGTCCTATATTATGATCTATTAATTCGCTTTTACATAGTAGTTATGTGGAAAGTCATGCACAGATTTCTCTAAAAGGACAATTCTCTTAAGTAAGGTCGTCACATCGACGTGATCGAATGAGACGGGTGGAAGTTTTTCTAAATTTTTAGCTACAAATACAGGCACCTGTTCGGGGTCTGTTTCTTTAAATAGGCATATGATGTCCTCAATATTCCTCAATGTCTTCCCTTGACGTTTTCTGGTCTTTACTTGCTTGTTCACCGATTCAAATAGTAACGATTTCGCTACTTCAATCTCATCCGAACTAAACGCACTTTCACATATATGTACGAGGCTTTCTTCCGTCATAACATCAATTTTATTTTACACAAAAGATAAAACTTCACAAATAACAATATTACAATTAGAACATTTTAATCTTTTCGATGCGTTCTCCATCATCGTAGCGGAGGTCAACAACCTCGCGTGCGCGCAAAATCACGGTCAAGCGTGAACTGAACTGTGTTATGAACTGTGTTATGCCTAAACCGCCGAATTTATCATTTTTTTGTATCAGAGAAGTTATATTCCTAGATCAGGAAAAATGTTACTATATTTTTCTAGTTAAGACCAGCTCGATAATAATCCGAACTTAGTTTGTATTCTGATATGGCAATAGGGTCGCTCCCTATTAAAAGGGATTTTACCCTGTGTTGGGACGGGTTAGAATACTATTCCTCACTGCCTTTCAGATTGGCATCCCGTAAGAGGCTTGAAAACATCTGACTTGTTCGGTGGTAGGACCTCTTGGGGTCTGACTGGTTGGCGACCACCCTTACGTCGCAGTCTGTTGTAAATGTGTGTTTCTACTTTTGCACGTAAGAGCCTGTTGCTGCGGCTCTGGCAGTCTACAGTCCGTAGGGGCTCTTAAGGTTCGGCAACGCATCAGCAACTCCTCTAGTGTTGCAGGTGTCCATGGGCGACGATGACTACTTACCACCTTGTGGCTCGTCAGCTCCTGCCGACTTAATCAGTAAAAAAAAAACTAAAGACCTTTAAATATTTTGACTACATTATACATATATGTATGTAGTACCTCTCTGCCTAACCACTTTTTACATTTTTTTGGGGATACATATAATGACCACCAAATTTAGTAAATTGATCACCAAAATGCTTACAAAAATGGATAAATGATCACCAAAAATTAGGTTTAGGTTAGGTTAGAACTTATTTTGGTGATCATTTACTATTTTTGGCAATATAAAGTGATTTTTTGCCGTAACATTTTACTAGATCTGGTGGTTAGTTAAACATAAGCCCATTTTTTTTACAATTGATATTGTTACGCCGAGTAACTATTAGTACGGAGATGGGTCACGAAGATTCTAGATAAGTCGTAGAAGCACGTAGAACATTCGAAGAAAAGCCGGGTTCAAGGTGAATGACTGTAAACAATAGACGATCACTTTATCGTCTATTGTTTATAAGTAGGTACTTAGGTACTTAGGTACCTACTCGTATTTTGTGGACCTATCGAGAATGTTCGATTCTAGAATCTTCGTGACTCATATAAATACTGGTCGTGAGGGTCGGCCAGGGCAGTTTAGTTCTGAACACGGTGAAGTGAATATCGAAGTGAAGTTAAGTGATTACAAGTGCGATATTATAGTGTGATAAGTGATACTGTAGTGACTCTCTCAGTAATTTCTGTTGTGCGTTTGTCAAGTTAATTAAAATATTTGTTGTTTCGGTGAAATTGGTGTTAATTAAATTTATCCCGAACCCTAGCTCGTAACAATATTATTAAAATTACATTTTAAAATGAATAGGTAATGGCTACAGATCCTCCCATTTCGATTTGTCAAAGTTACACTGTTACTGCAGTTACTAAAGCGTTAAAAGTTACGTGAAATAGAATTTGAAATATTGTTTGGGGTATTAAATTAATAATTTTTCAAGTTCATTGCTATATGTCAGCTAGCGCACACGTTATATTATGGCATCGTGTTTAATACTGAAGCATTATAAATATAATATCAGCAAGCTTCTTGTCTATTAAGTTATAAGACAGTTTTAGAAACGGTGAAAAATATTATGCATGATAACTAGGACCTACAAGGCGATTCAGTCATTTTGTTTAGGAGACAACATATTTTTGCTAAGCCATAGCAAGCAAGCATCTGGTGATACTAGAAGTATATACACACACAACATAGTAAAGGAAGAGGACTGTATGTTAATAATGATTATTCTGATTATTTCCAGGGCACGAGCTCGCGTAGTTATAGGCTTCAACTGCACGGGACCCACTCTCGGTATCCGAGACTACAGTTATCACCCCGACTACTCCAGAGAGACGTACAGTACGCTGGCGATGATCCAGTTAGAAACAGATCATGTGAAATTCGGTAAGAATAATAAACTGTCTCATTAGTCCGTCTGCTCGAGGTCTTAGGTGCGATTATTAGGTCGAGCAAAGTGTTATTGGATTTTTCTTTGATATTCTCAGCGGCAACTCGAAGTTTGGATTTCTGCAAATGTTCGTTGGTCTATTGTGACTGCTACGGAAAAGTGCTAAGGTTTTTTTTATAACCTTCTCAGTAGCAGCACAAATCCAATCTTCAAAGTTTTTTTTTTATGGGATAGGACGGCAAATGAGCAGACGGATCGCCTGATGGTAAGCGATTACACCCGCCATGGACACCCGCAACACCATAGGAGCCATAAGTGCGTTGCCGACCTTTTAAAAGGGGATTGGACCTCCGGTAACCTCACTCACTCGGCGAAACACAATGTAAGCGTTGTTTAACGCCGGTTTTCTGTGAGGCCGTAGTATTACTCCGGTCGAGCCGGCCCATTCGCGCCGAAGCATGGTTCTCCCACGTAAAAAATGATTTGTGCAAATGGCTTGGCTCGTCCCTATTACATGGGACATAAACATAATAGTACACCACTGCCTAATCCTTCGAGGAATAGCGTGATGGTATGTAATAAACGAACAATATTATCTATGGGTTTGAAGGGCATATGAGACTTAACAACTGAGGTGTCAAGATGATAACGTGCTAGTGATACTACTGGTGTTGCTGGCGTCTATGGGCTGCGTTTGTCGTTCACTATCAAAGGGCCGCATGCTTATTTGTCAAGTAAAAACATTACAAAATTATTGAGCCACCAAAACTAAAAATACCGTTTATTAGTTTTCCTATCTTGAGTTCCAAAACATTTTTATTTTCTGTTGATATTTCTTAATTTGGGATAGAAAAAAAGTGTGATGAAATCACTTATACGGTGGGAGCTGAGAAAATTGAAATTTTGTCAAAATAATAGTAAATAAACAACGAAATGGTGTTGGTGGTGGGTAAGCCACCACCGTTATGAATAAACAGGTTAGATGCCAAATTTTTTTATTATTATTATTAACTTCATGTCACCGTGTAACCCGTTTAACCGTACAAATGACGTCATTTGACACTTACGTCTGTTTAGAATAGAAAGAACTTCAAAGTTGAACATAAATATAAAATGATTGAATATCGAGAAAATAAAAAATACGGGTATCCTATTTTTCGATCTAGTTTCAAATAAAATTATAACATAATTATCGGTGTTAAAAAAATGATATGTTGTCAATTTTTTTTTTTTATATATAAATAATAGATCTGTTTAATTATGAACTGTTTTGTTTCAGAGTTGAGGCCGATATGTCCTCCTCCGTCGCATATCATGAACCAGCATTTCTTTGCTATGGTTTTGTCTGATAGTAAATATGTTTTCTTTTATTTATTTTCGAAACACAAATATCTTGTGTATCTATGAAATATATTATGTATTATGAAATAGGCTAATTGACTGATGTTTTCGCGGCCTCATGAAAAAGTTGACCATGAATAGAGCTGACTCGGTCGCGAACAATGGATAATCTATCTTCTATATTTTATATATATATTACACTTCCCGTGCGCAGATTTTCCTGCGTACTTAGATAATTTTCATTTCTAAAAAAACTGAGCCCACTGTACCTGCTATGTTGTGTTCCTAACGGTTAGCAAAGTCGCCAGAGCTCCGCGAGGAAGCGTTGTGTTAGCAGTGTGGGGAACCGGTGGTGTTTTGTTACCGCCGCTGTCATGCAGCATGTCTCCTATACTGCCGGCCCACTATTCCTCCTTAATTTACAAGGTCGGCAATGCGCGAGTGATGCCCTTGGTGTTGCAAGCGTCTCTAGGCTACAGTAACCGCTTACCATCAAGCGGGCCGTACGCTTGTTTAAAAAAAAAAACCTACACCATGGAGGTTTCATATCATAAAATGTGTTAAGTCTAATTTACTTAAAAAGAAGAAAACAATTGTCAAAATGTTAACAGCGAATGACAGCTGTACATATCTTGACGATGTCATCGTGTGTCAAATGCATGGTAGTGAGTGTACTTTCATACAAACTTTCACCCCGCCAGCCAGTTAGGTTCTTCTTTTATCTATATAGATATAAAAGAAGAACCTGACTGACATATCAACGCACTGCCCAAACTACAGGAGCTAGATCCCTGAAAGTTTGCACTCTGGTTCCTTTTGCACTGTAGACGAGCACTAAGAAAGGATTTTTGAAAATTCAACCCCTAAGGTGGTGAAAAGGGGGATTAAAGTCCGCACACACTACCATTTGTTTACCATACACACACATTTACATCTATACTATTATTATAAAGAGAAAAGTTTTGTATTTTTGTATGTTTGTAACGATTAAACTGAAAAACTACTGGACCGATGTCAAAAATTCTTTCAAACTATCTATTTCACCATTAAAATGCTACATTATCCCTGAGTAACATAGGCTATTTCTATATATTACAGAAAAAAATAGGGATCCCTACTAAAACTTCAATATTTGTAACCCGAGGTGTAACAAAATTTGCCATAAAATGTCTTTCATAGCTTGCGCTGCGGAAACTATTGCAGACAGAACTAAAAAAAATTCTACTATATTAAATAACTTATCAATATATACAAAAAAAATTGCGATACCATACGTACATGAACAACTATTGAAGTTACAGATAAGGGTTAATTTTATTTTGATTTTCCCCTTAAAACGGGGCGTATATACTATTTTTTTAGACGGGGCAAATATTGAGGGGCGAACGGGGTCGTAGCCGTTAATTTGAATAAATCAAACACCAGTCAATTATCCTATTACGAAGTATAAAATGTTAGTCAATAATTTCGTATTATTTTACGTAATTTTCAAACAAAACGTTGTTTTGTAGTCTAAAGGACATTAATATTGTGGTCTTTTGGTACGTTTTCTAGATTGCAAAAGATCTAAGATGAGAATACACAGGATGAGATATGTTTCTCCAGAACAATGCAAGACTTTCTACAGACGAACTGGGGTAAATACTTTAATTTCTAAAAAACTTGCACTAACTTACATACACTTTTAAACCCTTTTTAATCTATATAATCTAATCTAAATATATATAAAACTCAAAGGTGACTGACTGACTGACATAGTGATCTATCAACACACAGCCCAAACCACTGGAGGGATCGCGCTGAAATTTGGCATGCAGGTAGATGTTATGACGTAGGCATCCGCTAAGAAAGGATTTTGATAAATTCTACCCCCAAGGGGATACAATAGGGGATGAAAGTTCATATGGAACAAAGTAACTATTCCACGCGGACGAAGTCGCGGGCAAAAAGCTAGTCTCAAAATAAAAAGGGATGTTGTCAATTCGACCCGTATATCTTTATATATATAATTCTACTGTGAGTGTGTATGTCACTGAACTTCTCTCAAACGACTAGACCGATTTTGATGAAATTTTTTGTGTGTGTTCAAGGGGATCTGGGAATGGTTTAGATCAAACGACTGGACCGATTTTGATGAAATTGGGGATCTGGGAATGGTTTTGTCCGCTGTCCGCTGTATTTCGCTTTATACGTAGCGAAGCACGTACTGGGCCGCTAGTATATAATATTATTTGCATAACTGCCTCATTAGTCTATTGATCCTGTGCTACGTTAAGGTTAGGTTTGATCCCCAGGTTGAGCGGTGTTATTGGGTTTTTTTTTATAAAATTCTCAGTAGCATTTCGGAATATGGATTCCTGCCCGGATAGTGGCGGTAGGCTCGCCCCCTATGACGTGGGAAAATATCAACTGTGGGTTTACCTAACCCTTCGGGTAATACATACGTGATGGTACGTAAATAATTATATGCGGCGGTAGCCTAATGGTTAGGTCGTCGGACTTGCGATCATGTGATTGTCGGTTCGAAACCCACCTATTGCACTATCGTCGTGAACTCACTCGTGACACAAGCATATAACTTAGTACGAGGGGTTAAGGGTCCGGCGGAGCTTGAATTACCCACAAAAACGTAATACCGAAATAAATCGTAATCCAGACAATATTCTATCAAATTATGTTATCTAGGTTCCTACAGCACTATTTCGTCTACTACTACTTCACTGGAAAAAAAAGACCGGAAAATCATTCCAAACTTGGTAAAGTTATAAAAAATTGCATTCGCTTACAATTATTATATCCAGTGAAGTATTTTGGACGAAATAGTAAAGTAGGAACCTAGATTAACGGTATCGGAAATAATTTGATTAAATTGTGTTTGAATTACGATTTATTTCGGTATTATGTTTGTAAGAAAAATTAGGTCCGCCGGACTCTTAACAAGTATACTAGTAATGTGGGACTCCCATTGCTAGTACCTAAGATTTAAAAAATATTTAAGGGATGATCCATTATGTGCTATATACAATATATGTATGTATATGTTAGTCTTCTAAACATGTGTGCCGAGTGCATGTACCGCATGAATGTTTGTTTATAATAATTTGTATGTACGGTCATCCATGTATTTCTCGAAACCCTTTGAGGTCTACAGACATGATTGTTAAGTTTAAAAAAAAACGTTTAGCACATTATCGATTGATTGATTTTATTTTTATTTTTTTAGCTGGATGTGGATACCATGTGGCCGTCACATACTGCCTGTGCCAAGAGTCTGACGGGAGGCCGTTGTTTGTGGCGGAGTGGAGCCATCCTGGTCGTGAAGACCGGCAAGCGGTGGAGACTGGTGAGTAATATGAGAGAGTTAGACAGTTCACTTCAGATAATATCGCTCATTTGGAGCGACAGTGCTGCTGCAAACTGCAAATTTGTAATCTGATATGACGTTTTCACTCCTAACGTAGATTATTATCGGGATCATTGTGATGTAATTAGGTCAATTCCGCATTTTTTTGCAGTTGTGACACTGTCGCTCCAAATGAGGGTTAGCGATAAGGACACCCATTGTATAATTTTTTTGGCTTACTTTGTCCTACCTATGTTTAATTTGGTATTCAATAAAGTAAATAAATAATCTATACATATAATAAGTCTGTAGACAAGTCGTGTCTGTAATTGCAAGATAATTAGGAAAAAATAGGTGGAAAAGACTAATTAAGCGATACTGAAGCCGAATTAATGGTTTTTGGAATACATATGTTTGTGTGTATGTATGTATTTCTGTATGTTCGTTTATAACTCAAGATCTACTTGAAGAATTCCTATGAAATCTGGTGTATACGTAGATTATGAGCCTGGTCAACTGTTAGAGTAGTTTTACCCGACTACAACTGCGCAATAAAGAGGGGTACTGCTTTTTTCCATACTTCTCTTACAACATTCCTCATTATTTAGAGAAAAATGGAAAGGAATGCATTGGTTCATAAGCCAACGTTTGAGCTTAATTTTATTGAAAAAGGTTCAGTTTAACAAAATTTATTAGAATATTTAACTATTGAAAACGACCTTGTAAAATAACCATTGAAGTAAATTTCAAATTTAAGTATGTAATAAACTTGCAGAGAATATGCAGTTAGTTATTCATCCAAATTTTTTTATCGTCTTTAAAGTATGCTCCTTCAGAAACGATACACAAACGAAAAATCCTATCAGACATTTTTTATATACTTTTTCCGGAATATTTATTTATTTACTTACATAGGAAAACCAACAGCTACAGATAATGAAATAAATTGAAAGAATAAATACCAGCAAGCCAATTATAGGTTTTCACGAATAGTAGTAGAAATAATCAAATAATGTCTGGAACACTCAATAGCAGAACATGTACCTACGATTACCGACTACGACTACAATAAATTATTTTAAACTGAAAACAAAACTAGTAATTGAAAAACTTAAGGTTAAGCACCTTCCCTGCCGTACTACTTTTTAGAATGAATGGGTCAAGTGAAGATTCCTTGCATATTTTATTAAAATCACTGCTTGCTCGCACCATATATGAATTCTGCCTGTAATTCGAAGAAAAAAGAGGGATTGATATAGGGGGATTATACCGAACTTATCTGTAGGGAACATTAAAATAAAGTATATGTAAAAGTTCAGGGCAATCAATTTCATTTGTGATAATTTTAATAAAAATATAGTTCAGTTCTCGCCACGAATTATACTTTATGTCTTCTACCGAATGAAAACGTGTGCCACGAAGTGGTAATTTGAGTTTAGGAGAAAGAAAGAAGTCGGCTGGAGCCATATTTGGTGAATAAGGTGACTGCTCGATGGTATCTCTTGAATTTTTCGTCAAAAATTCCTTCACAATTATGACCTTGTGCGAAGGCGAAATCCAAGAATTTCCTTTCCACTATTCTTGCGCTTTTTTATCGAATTTGACTACGAAAAAGGAACGGTAATGAGTTTAACAGTCTACATTATATATTAAATAGGCATGTGTCTGTCTGTGTATGTATGTTTATCTTATGTCAAAACTTACTGATTAGATTATGACAATCAATGAGGTATCGATTCATCTCTATAGTGCGAGGATAAAGAAATTATATTTCTTATTTCATGCTTTTCAGTAATGATTTTTACGTAGTCGGTATTTTTTATATTGTTTTTTTTTTCTTCTTTGTTAAGCTGGGCTTCGGTGTGTACGGGCCAGGCTGTCAGGCGCCGGCTCGTTTCCTAGATTATGGCATGTACCACCCGTGGGTTCAGCGCCGCGTCGAGAGGATCGGCATACCTGCCATCACCACGCTGGCGCCCAACCAAATCGTGTTGAGACGAAGTAAGATTATTTAAAGAGAATATCACGATACGGGATTTTTACTCGACTGCGCCAAAAGAAGGGTTATGTTTTTCGAGTGTATGTACTATATACTATATATGTCTTTGTCAGGCTCTCTACCCTAAACGTCTTTATAGATGTTAGTTTGAGAGGCGTCGAGAGAATAACATTTCATTTTTTTAACACCCATATATTATAATTTTATTTGAAACTAGATCGAAAAATAGTTTTTTTTTATTTTCCCGATATTCAATTATTTTCATATTCATTTTCGACTTTGAAATCTTTTTATTCTAAACTAGAGTTCCCGTGCGCAGCTTCGCCTGCGTACTTAGATAATTTTCGTTTCTAAAATACACTCATATCATAAAATGTGTTAAGAGTCCGGCGGACCGAATTTCTCTTACACACGTAATACCGAAATAAATCGTAATTCAAACACAATTTAATCAAATTCTGTTCTTATTCGAATTCCGATACTGTTAATCTAGGTTCCTACTTTACCATTTCGTCGAAATTGTTCACTGGAAATAAATGTGAGCAAATACAATTTTTGATAACTTTACTAAGTTTGGAACAATTTTCCGGTCTTTTATTTTCAGTGAAGTAGTAGCAGATGAAATAGGACCGTAGGAACCTAGATTAACAATATTTAAATCCGAATAATATCTATCCAAATTAATAATAGATATCTACATCCCGTGACCCGGTGTTATGTCTCCAGTTCGAATCCAACACAAATGCTCTTTCAGAGTCATAAATCATTTTATTGTCCCACTTCAACACTATTACGTTATTAATAAAAGTATACTCATTTAGAAAGATGAAGGAAAACATCGTGAGGAATACATATCTGAGAGACTTTCTGGAAGCCGTGTGCAGTCTGTTATCCTGCATTAAACCAGTGTGACCTTACTCATCTTATTCCATGTGACTTGATGAAAAAATATAAGCGTGTTTCTGTAAAAATATAAGAACATTTTGCTCGAAACCAGGACCTCTAGCGCAGTTTAACCCTCCTGATGGAAATACAGCCGTATACAACAAATATTGAATAATAAACATTTTGTAGGTCTCTCTAACGTGCAGAGGTTCGGCCCGTGTGACAGAGAGGAGACGAAACGGGAGCTGTACACTGACAGCACCAGGATTTTATACGAACGTGGAAAAGTCAGGTATAACGTAAGTTCACTGACTTTAAACATTATCATCATTACTATGTAATACTATCAACCAATTTTTGTGAAATGTAAGGCTAAAATATAACGTTTTTGTCGAGTTTGTTCTATAAAAATAAACTACTGCCAACTGCTGGCTACTATCTATGCCTAACCCTTCGAAGGTCAGGCAGGGCTGTACTATAGTCACTGCTGTCGTATGGACTGCACAGAGATGTTTTTTGGTGTGTTATAAGTTTGTAGTGTATCTGTGTGTCTGTCTGTTGCGCCGTAGCAGCCAAACGAATGGACCGATTTTGATTCAGTTTGTTTTGTTTGAAAGGTTTCTTGATCGAGAGTGTTCTTAGCTATGATTTAAGAAAATCTGGCCAGCCGTTTGAAGATTATCAGCTCTTTTCTGGTTCATGAAAAGATGTGCGCAACTTCCACAGGTCTGATCGATTTGAAATTTGGTATTCTGTTACTTCAATGATGCAAGAATATGGTAAACATGTCTTGATGTTGCGGGGGCTTTTCAAATTTAATGTCATATTTTGAATTGTTAAACAAATGAATTGTTTAAGTTTGCTAAATGTAAATTTTACTAGTTTGGTGAATGTAGTTGATTTATTCTTATTAATTAATTTACTTTAAATGGGCTTATTCTAAAATTATGGCATATCATTTTAATCTAATTGTTTCATTACGGGGCTCGTGCTGAATTACGTGTTCCATGGTTTGGGGCGTGCTGTTGCAGGGGTACGATTTGGCAAGGAGTCCATACACAAATCCAAACTGAACCAACTACCGAGAATTTAATTGAAAAACCCTATAACAATTTGCTCGTCATGGGAATGAAACACAGGACCTTTAGCGTTGCCGTCGCGCATTACATCACTAAACTAATAAGGCAGTTCAGCTCTATAATTCTAAATTAAATTCAAAACTTTTCTAAAGGTTCCACCTTAATAAGGTGGTGACTACATGTAAAAAATCAGTCACTGATACAAAAATTTAATTTCAGGTAACAATAATAGGCGACGTAGAATACTCCTGTGTAGTGTTCAGAGCCGACTATGAGAACACAGTGACGGAAGGCACACCACAGCTGCACCTGCGCCGATGGTGTGCTGGCTCCAGGGGACTCTGCTACGGATTCCAATTCATAGAAATAAACTTCTACGTGGAGATGACATTTGAACTGACCGTTAACTTCCAAGTCATGGCCTATGGAAGGGAAGCCAAGGTCATCGATGCTGGCAGAGCAATCAAATATATTAACCATAATCGGCAGTACCCTAAAATTGAAACTTATATTGAAACCAAGCAAAAAGTGTCCAAAATGTTTTCGGATTCCAGTTATCCGTTTTTCAATTATATACCTCTCCCTCCCCCAAAGCCGATAGCTAAAAAAACTATGATCAAATTTGGTGAAGATGATGATGGTGGCGCGTAATGAGGAAGAAAAGAGGAATCAGCTGATATTATATATGTTTTTATCTTATTTAGTTTCGGATTTATCACAGGGAAAAAGGGCTCGTCTCCATTATCATTTTATCGTTTTACTAAGATGAAAGGTAATTTATGCATAGATGAGTCTAATTTTTCAATGAACTATTTCAGTTCATTTGAAAATTAGGGCTACTAATACTCGGCGAAAAGGACCTATTTACCACTTACCTCTTGTCAATTTAGTACCTACAACACTTCTTTCAATAAAGGTATGAGGTATTTGGTAGGGCTGTATTTGTGAGCAACATTTTATTTTAGATTTATGTCCTGTCTGTATCAATTGTTTTGGTGTGAGATAAGATAAATGTTTTATGTCAAAACATGAGTAGTCAAATCAGTGTTGATTATCGTAAAAATCTGAGCTGCCGTATGTCATATAGTCTGGGTTGCAGTATTTTAAGGAAAAACTTACTGAATTGCCGTATTTAATAAAAAAAAACTTTATGCCTCATTTATTTCCCTTATTTCTCCTTCGTTACGGAAATGACAGGCCTGCCGTATGCCGTATTTTTAAAAAAGATCTTGGTTGCAGTATATTACGGCAATTGCCGTATCAATAACAACACTGAGTACAATACAAGACAAAAAAATTGTCTGCATGCATGATCACAAAATAATATTACGTAGCTACATGGTTTGCCATTAATTTTCTTTTTTTTAAAAAGCTTACTAGCAATGTGGGTCGCCCATTACTAGTATTCTTGTTAACCCCTCGTGCTAAGTTAAATACTTGTGTTACGACTGGGTTCACGTCGGTAGTGCAAAGGGTAGGTTTCGAACCGGCAACCACATGATCGCGATACCGACGCCTTAGCCATTAGGCTACCGCCGCTTTTTAATTAATGTCATCCTTACCTAAATGTTTAGAGGCTATTGCCCGCCTAAATTATTTTTTTGTTAATTTAATAAAATTCAAATCTGTATTTAAAAAAATAATAACATACATTTATAGGTATTTGTAACTTTGATATCATAGAGAAATGTCATAATAATAAACAGACAAAACCATCCACTACAATAGACCTGACATCACCGTTCACGATAAAATCAATAAAACTGTTTACTTGATTGATATAGCCATACCAAATTCGCACAACATACAAAGCACAATATCTGAAAAGCTAAGCAAGTACCAAGATCTTGCCATAGAAATTAAAACCCAGTGGAAAGCCCAAACCGCTCATATCGTCCCAATAGTCCTCTCATCTACAGGTATTGTAGATGAGAAATCAAAAAACCAAAATCTCTAACAGAAACACTTTAAATATCCTGCCCACTTCACATGGTCCAGAAAGCCACCATACTCAACACCTGTCGTATCACCCGAAAGTTTCTCACATCCTCTACACTATCATCAACCTATTCTATATAAACTTCCCCTCGTACTCGCTTGGCTCCGGCCCGCAAACAAGGTATCTTATACTCTCTCAAAAGGAGAAGAAAAAAAAAATGATATATAATAATAATAATACGACGACACGTTTGGCGTAGCGGTTGAGCGATCGGCTTCTGCGCCACGTGTTGTGGGTTCGATCCCCACACGGGGCAAATATTTGTATGATCTACAGGTAGTTGTTCCGGGTCTGGGTGTTTGTGTATGTGAGAATTTGTGTTTGTAAACGCACCCACGACACAGGAGAAAATCCTAGTGTGGGGCAATGTTTTTTAAAAAACAAACAAAACAAAACAATAACGTTTTATATTAAAATTATTTTTCGTTTTTAATTATAATAAATTTATTTCCGAATAATTTCCAAATTTGTTTTTTTTTTATAGGATGCCAACGTCAACGCAGCACCAGAGGAGTCACAAGTGCGTTGCCCGCCTTTTAAAAGGGGATTGGGCCTCCAGTATCCTCACTCACTCGGCCAAACACAACGTAAGCGTTGTTTGACGCCGGTTTTTTGTGAGGCCGTGGTATCACTCCGGTCGAGCCGGCCCATTCGTGCCGAAGCATGGCTCTCCCACGTTACTAAACAAGTGTCAGTCACTTGTTTAGTCTTGTGCCTATTCGGTCAGCAAAGAGATCGCTCTGAACTAGTACAATTCGGTCAGTGAACTAGTTCACCTTATCTATACTTATAATAAATCTGTAGAGAGGTCAATTCTGTACATGAAATATATTTCCAAAATAACTATCAGCGGGTGATTAGTGATCGATACTGACGCCAAAAATGCAATCAGTAAAATTTTTGTCCGTCTGTCTGTCTGTCTGTCTGTCTGTCTGTCTGTCTGTCTGTCTGTATGTTCTTTATAGAAACAAAAACCACTCGACGGATTTCAACGAAACTTGGTACAATTGTTCTTCATACTCCTGGGCAGGTTATAGTATACTTTTCATCACGCTACGATCAATAGGAGCAGAGCAGTGAAGGGAAATGTTGGGAAAACAGGAGAACTTACTCCATTTTTTAAACTTCCGTCGCGTGTGCAGCCTTAATGGTTAAAGCTACACAGAAATCATGTATGACGGAAATGTTCTCCTTAAAATTATATAAAAAATATTCCACAACAGCAAATGTCTATCTTTTATGGTTGACTCACAATAACACGTGTAACTCCCGATAGCTTAGCAGTTCGGAGCTTTCTGATTATATTTGTCTACTCTTACGTTAGGTGACTGACTGACTGACATAGTGATCTATCAACGCACAGCCCAAACCACAGGTTATAGTATACTTTTCATCACGCTACGATCAATAGGAGCAGAGCAGTGAAGGGAAATGTTGGGAAAATGAGTGATTCATGAGAAAGGTTTCAAGCTATAAAACATCACGCTACAACCCTTAGGAACGGGGCAACGCAGGTGAAACCGCGGGCGAAGAACTAGGGAACAAAGTAACTATTCCACGCGGACGAAGTCGCTGGCAAAAGCTAGTTAGTACTATTAGTTCTTATAGGACATCTGACCAAATTACTTCATCGTTCGGTCCTATTACAATAGTTCGCCAGTCATAAAAATAGTTACTAGGGTTTAATGTCCTACTGATTCGTTGAGCTTGATGATAAAAACAAATATTAAATATTAAATACAATTTTTATGCATAAAAATAATCTCTATGTCTACATAATTTAATTTTCTCTCATAATTTAACTTTACTCGATCGCGGTCGTTCAGAAACATTAAAAGTACGGTACAGTAACGTACGAATAGTACGGAGAACCATAATTAAACCGAAGGACCCATTAGCGTTCCTGGTTAGGAAACGTGTTTTTTAGTTCACTGGTCGGAAACGTGTCTTTTAGATCGTTCGTTCAGGACCTACACAAGACTATTAGTCACATTTACTGTAAGCTGCGTGAGGCACGCCGATCCTGGGGAATGTCTACTTGACTGCGTGCAGTCGTATCCACCACCCCACCTAATTAAGAAATTCAGTCAGACTGTAATAAC
Source organism: Acronicta aceris (assembly GCA_910591435.1). Taxonomy (NCBI): domain Eukaryota; kingdom Metazoa; phylum Arthropoda; class Insecta; order Lepidoptera; family Noctuidae; genus Acronicta; species Acronicta aceris. The sequence continues at coordinate 1,049,134 of OU342781.1, read as the reverse complement.
ATTTGTCCGGAAACATTTTGGTACAAATTTAGCTGTTTTTTAAATAGGGCGATTGGTGATTGTATAATGGAGTTTATTATATTAAGTATTTGGTGCTGTACAAAATACGCTACTATGCATTATTCCAGTTCTGGATCTTTAAATGCATAGTTTATAATTATCTATTGCGAACTCTAACATCGGATAGGCGACTAAAGAGAGAACGATTTGTTTATTTTTTGTTTTAATTAAAATACCTATTACATAAGTGAATATAGAGTGTAGACTCAATATACTATACTCGATGAAATAGGGTTTACAGCTGTCAGTCGTGCCAAGCCCTAACATCGCCCTTATACACCTTATTTGCGATTTAAAAACAATGTCTTTAGGTATTTGTAGAATTTACTCAAAATCGAATCGAAGAATAGAACTTGATAAAATAAATACATTGAAAGAGTGTATATGGTGTTTTACGGTTTTTCTATATAGTTTCAGTTTTTTTTTAAGATGAATAAAAAATGAAAGAATATAAAATACCAGCGGGCCGGCAAACGTTGTCTTGTCCTGTATCATCTTGGTAGTTCAACGGGTGATTTCACAGCGTTTTTCACGCAAAACGGATGGATGTTAACATTTTACGTGAAAAAGCTTTCAAAGACTTCAAGACATTTACATTAGATATAAAGGTTTTTTTCGCGATTTTAGGATTTTGTCCTATACATGAATGATGAATCAAGTACACCTAAAAAGAGGTAAAAAAAGCCACAATGCAGAATATCTACGTGCCCGTTGAAAGGTCAGGTTTATAAACTTTTTTTCTACAAAACCGATGAAACTTAAAGGTTGTAAACTTTGGAACAAGTTTGATTCCCATTTGCATAATTTGAACTGTCGAGAAGTGAGGTCAGGTTTATTCTGTTCGGTAACGTTGGAGATACTTTAAACTAGCTGTGCCCCACGGTGTTACTCGCATTGATTCGTTTTATTTAACCACTAGCTGCAACGCGACGTTTCACTCGCATCCCAAAACGACAAAATTATTGAGACATAAGGTAGGCTAGATCTATGTCCTATAGATAGATCAATATGTCATAGATAAATCTACTTTTACATACCGCTTAATATTTGAACTAAATGCTGACTGCTACGCTAGAGGTCCCAGGTTCGATCCCCAGGTCGAGCAAAGTGTTGTTGGGTTTTTCTATGAAATTGTCAGTAGCAGCTCGGAGTCTGGATTTGTGCCCGGTAATGGCAGTGGGCACGCCCCCTATTACATGGGACCTAAACATACCGGCAAACTGTGGGTGTACATTAGTACACCTCTGCCTAACCCTTCAGGGAATACAGGCGTGATGGTAGGTATGTTTAAATGCCAAGATAGAACAAATTGTAGTAGATACTACAAACGATTGCATAGCATATCTGGGTATAATTAGCCGGGTATTAGAGCCAGCCAAACGAAGCGGTCACGTAAGCAAGTTCGACCAGCCCGGATAGCCATGTTTTGCATTTAAACTACAGCTGGGATATTGATAGTTGTAGCGCTGCGAATATTGCGAGGATCGATTATAAAGTGTTAATAAAACGTTATTATAATTATTATATTTGGCAGAATTGAACCACTTCTGTTCTAATAAATCACATTTCAGATTGTCACATGTCGGGCATTTTTGTGATCTGTAACCACAATAATGACAACAGTACTATCCTTTCCCCCTTTCTTGGATGGAAGGTAGCCTCAGCCCAGCTCAAAAAGCCATATTGAGGATTCCTTAGAAATCAATTCACATTTGGAACCCATAGCAGATCTTTAGTAATTTTATAATGGGAATCACAGAACGGTTTATCAAAAGCGGTGTTTTAGATCATTTTGGATAAAATCTAATGTGTCTTATTTTTTATTGCAAATCACCTAGGTAAGGCAATTTAAGCATCGTCAGCTTATATATATTATATAACCCTTAGTACAATTACTTACTTCTAATAACACTTAGTTCAAAAACATTTGCCGGTTTTATTATTTAAAAACTAGGTAACCCAAACTGATGTTGTCATATCGAGAATTATCTTAAGCTCATACAAAAAATCCATAAAACAAAAATAGTTTTCTAGAATTTTCTAATTTTTTGAGCAACACTTTACAATTGTTCTTTTCCTAAAACATTATTCCGACTATGTATAACGAACATTTTAAAAACAATATTTGGTAATCAAGTGATGAACTTGCCAAAGTTATGTTATACATTTTATTTTTATTTGCTAGACTATGTTGTGTTCAGTATTATCGCTCCTCGGAATATCCTCCGTTATGTTCGTGCAGATTTCTCGGCGTTCTATTGAATGTTAACTAAACTGTGACCAAACGACTGCGTTATTATGCTGCCCCTAGCGCCTGTTATTGTTGGCACAGGCGACTAGCCAAGATGTACATTCGCCTTTTTCAGACTATTCCAAACATTATTTTGTTTTTTTTTATCTTGGCGAACAAGATGGTGATTATTATAACGCTATTCCGCTGAGTTGTGTTTCAATTTTATTTCAAACCTGCTTTTATGCTACTCAATATTAGGATGCGGTTAACTCTGCCGCTAACGTTGAGCAGCGTTTGAGTATTTAGTATTAGTACAGAGAACTACCAGCAAGGAACTCCATAGATACTATTTAGCAGTATTTATATAAGTACAATGATGTTTCCAAAAACGCGTCTTCGGAAACATCAAAACGATGGACTTTGGTCCGTAGGTAACTGCTAAATATTGCTAGACACTGATACCACATTACTCTATCTGTAGATTATAAGTATTGCGGAGATCAATCCTGCTAGAGGACTATCCATACTGACCAGAGACACCTTATATCGTCTATCGTCAATTAACCTGATAAAGAAAATACAATTTTATGGATCCAGAACCTGGATCCATAAAATTTTCTACTAAAGCCCCACCAGCCCCAGCACTTTCCTCCTACCTGGACAATGAGCCAAAAAGAAAAGGAAAAAGAATAACGAGTCCATATGATCCAAATCAGTATCTGGATACCCAGGCAGGAAGAAAGTTCTTGGGGCTTTAGCAGATTTTCAATAGCAGCTCGGGAGATGGCTCGGTATGAATTTAGGTTAATAACTATTTGCCTTTTATAAGTAGAACCTAAAATATACCAGCGAACTGAATGCTTCAATGAACATAATACCTCTACCCTTTAGGGATACATTTGTTGTTGTATGTTATGTTACCGAGGGAAACCATTGCTCCTCGCAACCCAAGCTTGTCAGTACAATACATTAGCTGGGCAGTCGGTTGCCATCGCTCAGTCACCCGATCGTCACTCTGTCGTCTAAATCACCCGTCATTCCGGCTCGGACCGCCGCTATCCGGCGCTGAACAGTCCTATCCGGTCCCCCTGAGTATGAATAAGACAAGCTTTATGCTGCGTGCGTATAGATGTTCCACTGTTGGGTACGGGTCTCCTCTCAGAATGAGAGGGGTGAGGAGGTCCACCACGCTGGCCTAATACAGACTTCCCATGCCGTCGAGAAAATCTCTCATCTCGCATTAGAGATACAAAAAAACAATGAAGGAAATCATCGTGTTTCCTTCATAGTATATCACTAGGCTATCACTGCTGCTACATAAACTGGTGTACGTAATGAAAATACATTTTTCCATCTCAATGTAAAAGCGAAATAGCGCTCACTCATTCGCTCACTGTTTCAAAAACTCACTCACAGAGGCCTGGAACCTTAAAATTTTAAGTTGCTTATTAAATGTAGATAGTAATGACTCACGCAATTTGGAATAACAAGATGAAGATACCTATAGGTCCTAAATTTGAATTGATTGTAGAAAAAATATTTAATGTGAACCATCTAGGACCCTAGCGCTCTACACCTTTCTTCATACGCAGTCATCAGTAACCAGTGGCGTTAGTAACATGAACTAAACTGATGATCGTTCCACGCCCATGTCCGTAGTAATCTAGATTGATCTGCCTATAGTACTATTGCCAACAGAAAGCCAAATACTATATATCCAGCCTGAATGAGCGGGACTCTCATGATTTGAAGCTCTAATGCTTTTTAATGGGATTCGTTTAAAATATTAAAATGTAGGATTTGCTAGTTTTGAAAAATGTGTTTACAAGACTCGTTGGTCTTGTGGCTGCTGAGTGTAAAGCTTGGCTTCCAGGTTAAGCAAAGTCGTTTAATGGCAACTGGGACCTATAAGAAGGGTCACCCATCTACACACTCACGGCGGCGAGCGCAGCTTAACGTTACATATCGGTTAAACATCTTAGTTATTACTTAGCTTAGGTATTAAGTTTTATTTTGTCATACTAGCTGCTAACCGTGGTTTCACTCGCTTCGAAAAAGCATTTAATATAATCCGGCTTTTAGACGGTGGACGTATAAAGATGAAATATACACCAGAATTTAAGTTAGAGTTGTGAAAACCGCTTCCAAATTCATGCAGTAGTTTTTGCATGATACACATGCAGACAGACAGACCAAAATTGTAAAAACTGTTCTAATAAAGACCCCCATATTAAATTTTCTTCAATAAAAAAAAAATCTAAAGTACAGACATCAGCCTGTTACAATTTTAATATATTTAAAAGATTTTAAGGCTTCTGTCTTCGCCAGTACCTCAGGTGTGGCGTATTGTGTATTGTTGGAGGTGTAGTTTAGTGTCGATGACTTACATCTACAGTTATGGCAGAGCTGTTTATGTATACTGTGTATATTGACCAATGAGAATTTATTACCGACCCGAGTGCAAGTACGCCTACGTAAGTAAAAAATCTTTCATAAAAAAATATCCTGAAAATGATTAAAACAACAAAAAAATCAGCTAAATCGGTCGACCCGTTCTCAAGTGATGATCTCTCATAATGTGGCAATTGATTTTTATCTTGGATTTTATATTAGATTATCGGGTACTGGTAGATCTCCTCTCAGAATGAAAGGTCTAGGCTAGGATATATGCCACGGTGGCCGATTTTCTCAATGTTTTCAATACGATTTTTCTAGAATCAGGCCACGCTTACGTTGTGTTTCGCTGAGTGAGTGAGGTTACCGGAGGCCCAAACCCCTTTTAAAAGGCCGGCAACGCACTTGTGATTCCTATGGTGTTGCGACTGTCCATGGGCGGCGGTAATCGCTTACCATCAGGCGATCCGTCTGTCCGTTTGCCCTCCTATTCCATAAAAAAAAAATCTCTCAATTTTTTAAAGCGAGTGATAATAATTTTTAGTGTCGGGCCACATTTCACACAGTTGGAGCAGCCGTTATTTGTTTTTTGCATAGGCTCACGCTTGACCGCCAGTTCGCCTGATGTTAAGCGACACTGCGATCTACAATGGTGCGCGCTTGCCTAAAAGAAACCGATTCGGTCGAGGAAGACCCACTTGGGAAGCGTATTCCACATTTCAGTAGTTCGCATGATAAAAGCGTTTCGTTCGGGTATTGGAAACGTCCACCATGAAACGATGCCGCTTTTTCGTGCTTCTGGATTCATCTCCGAATAAATGAAAAAAAGGAATGAAATTTGTAAAAATTATTAAATTAACTGTAGTAATTTATTCGAATCTTACTCAGAGTTAGTGAAAGACGACCTTACTCGTAGATTATATTTCTTTTCCTAGATATGCTGTTTATATAATATTACATACCATCACGCCTGTATTCCGCAAAGGGTTAGGCAGGGGCGTACTCAATGTACACCCACATTTCGCAGGTATGTTTAGGTCCCACGTTATAGGGGGCGAATCTATAGCTGCTACTGAGAATTTCATAGAAAAACCCAATAACACTTTGCTCGACCTGGGGATCGAACCCAGGACCTCTAGTGTAGCAGTCGCGCTTGGGACCACTAGACTAATGAGGCAGTCTGTTTATATAATATTCTTGCTATAATTTTGTTATTCGTTATATATAATGCTCAAAAGATGACAAAACATATTGATCCTAAGTAAACAACCGTTGTTCACTTCAAACAAAATAAAAACATCTAATTTATTATTAGAGCAACTAAACAATAGCTGCGTCAGAGAAAATCACGATACATAATAATTTCTTAGAAAAACTTTAGTGTATTTTACGCAGAAGCACACAGTATAGAAAAATACAGTAATACCATGTGACGCAACTAGTGAAAAATTGTTAACCAAAGGCTTATTTAATTACCTCCCAGTGCTGTGGAAATGCATTGCTTGCGAAGTACGTGAGGTGAAGTCGGAATGATAGATGAGAAACAGCCCATAGACCGGAGAATGTGCATCACATCTCCACAATCTTATTCCCCCTTGCCCTTTCTACTATCGGACGACCAAAAGCACGAAAAAGCGGCATCGTTTCATAGTGGATATTCCGAAAACTCGAACGAAAAGTCCACTTTTATCAGGCCTACCGCTGAAATGTGGAATGCACTTCCCGAGTGGGTCTTCCTTGATAGATAAAATCTGGGTGTTTTTAAATCACGAGTGAATCGGTTTCTTCTAACCAAGCGCACTCCGAACCGCATCAACCGAACTGGCGGTCAAGCGTAAGCCTATCAAGAATAAAAAAAGACTCCAGCAACACTAGTAAATAGTATCATTAGCGCGTTATCATCTCAGTTATCAGTTTTAAGTCTATTTTTCTCAGTAAATTCACTGGCTACATTAAACAGGTTGCTTAGTGAGAGAATAGAGTGAAATATCAATACGATGGTAGGCGAGTTCTACGACATCAAAGATCTTTGTTCACCTTCTGTGTCTGTCTACTCAGTGGTGCTTTCCGTCCAGTTCCCTGAGGCGTGGCTCCGACACTTTTTACCTAAGTTTTATTATTCTGTTTAGAAGGAAATTACTTTTCAATGTTTCTCAGCTTGGATTATTGATTAGCACACTGAGCAGTGATAGCCTAGTGGACTGCCAAGTCAAAGGTGTCGAGTTCGAACCCAAGGCACGCACCTCTGACTTTTCGAAGTTATGTGCGTATTAAATAGTTAATTATCACGCGCTTAAACGGTGAAGGAAAACATCGTGAGGAAACCTGCATGCCTGAGAGATTTTCTCGATGGCGTGTGAAGTCTGCCAACCCGCACTAGGTCAGCGTAGTGGACTATAGCCTAATCCCTCTCATTCTGAGAGAAGACCCTTTATAATATAGAAGATGTGAAAGTAACTCTTTCTATCTGTTTGATACGTTCTCACACTTAAACGCCTGAACTGATTTAATGAAGATTGGTAGAGATAGATTGGACCTTGGAGTAATTCTTACGCTAACTTACGTCTCGAAAAATCCTTTTGGTTACTAGTGAAATCGCGGGCAACAGCTAGTAAACAATAAAGAACCCTAATATTAGGGGTAAGAAGGCCGTCTTCATTAAAAAGAAAGCCATGCATGTCGGCACATAAGACGGCGATGACGTCATCTTGCCTCATTATTCTGCCCCGCATTCAGGTCAAGAGCACCGCTCTAATATGCACGTTACAAACACAAAAGAACTGCTCCTCTGTTCTAGGAAGATGTAGGCCTTTTACCACATTATGTGTTAAGGGTGAATTGAGGCCCATTATCAATGACATTATATCTTCTATACTTATAATAAATCTGTAGAGAGGTCAATTCTGTACATGAAATATATTTCCAAAATAACTATCAGCGGGTGATTTATAGTGATCGATACTGACGCCAAAAATGCAATCAGTAAAATTTTTGTCTGTCTGTATGTTTGTTATAGAAACAAAAACCACTCGACGGATTTCAACGAAACTTGGTACAATTGTTCTTCATACTCCTGGGCAGGTTATAGTATACTTTTCATCACGCTACGATCAATAGGATCAGAGCAGTGAAGGGAAATGTTGGGAAAATGAGTGATTCATGAGAAAGGTTTCAAGCTATAAAACATCACGCTACAACCCTTAGGAACGGGGCAACGCAGGTGAAACCGCGGGCGAAGAACTAGGGAACAAAGTAACTATTCCACGCGGACGAAGTCGCTGGCAAAAGCTAGTATTGAAATAAAACTATTTTTTACGGATTTTATCGCGTTGTATTAATACTATTTAATTCCCGACGTTACGGATCCTTTACAGCATCCATGGTCACGGGCAGACTAAGTTGTTGGACGTCTTAATGTTGCAATTACTAACAGCTACCTTACATTTTTGTTATTTATTGGCGATCTGATTGACGCAGATCGAGCTCACCGTATCTTTCGGTCTTGCAGTTTTGGGCTTGGATTTTGATTTAATGGAATCTATAATGGGGTTCCAAGCAGGTGATAAATCCCAGCCATCTTCTCTATTGAAATTTGGGTGTTTTTTAATTTCAATAGCCTCGCGAATCATCCTGGGAAGGAATCAGTTTTCTTTTGCGAGGACTTATGGTTTATCAAATCTGATGTAGTGCTGGGCCTTGTCAAGTATAGTAAAAAATTATTATCATTGCCCATTATAATATTATTGAGACATTTTTATCATTTTACTTAAAAAACAATACCCACACAAAGTTACAAAGTATACCCAGACCAAAAATATATCTGTGGATCACACAAATATTTGGTAGCCGTATCATGTGTCCCGCATGCACCTGGAGTGATGGGTTAGCATAGTAACCCAATGGTTGCCCGAAAACTGTCGTCGATGCAGAGCGTAAGCGCTGTAAGCGCTGGTGGGACGGTTTGGACATTTTCCAGAGAGACTGGCCTCAGAGAGCACTGAGAGAGATTAGTCAGAGATCAGACCTTTCCTTAGCAGGGGATCATATAAGTTAGATACAAAAAGGAATCGAATGTGTGCGTTCACGTTTGGTGTGAAGTCCAAACTGAAAAATTACATGGAACCTAAAACATGGTTAACTGTGGGTGTACAGTGTGGGGGACCGTTTGTGTTTTATTACCGCCGCTGTCATGTATGGCAGCATGTATCCTATGCTGCCGGCCCAACTATTCCTCCTTAATTTACAGGATGTTGCAAGCGTCCATAGACCATCAGGCGGGCCGTATGCTTGTTGGCCACCTTAGCGGTACGAAAAAAAACATCAGTACACTTCTGCCTAACCCTTCGAGGAATACAGGCGTGATGGTATGTGAAACATAAAAAAGTCGACCTATGTCGAAGTCAAGTAAGAGTTCTACATAGGTACCCTACCTATGTAGAACTCTTACTTGCGTTCGTATACCCTCAGTTGCTTGTCAGGGCCTTGGCACGACCACAAAACTCATCCTCTTTTACATGTTTTATATTTAATGTTCTTATCTAGTTATAATTTGTACTTTAGTTAATATCTGACAAGCTACGAACAATCTCGAACAACTTTTCCTCAAAAAACCCTGGTAACGTTTTTACAATCATATCGTGAAAATATAAAATGTATTGCGAATTCCTCTTACGAAAGCAGCAAAGAAAATATTCATTATTATTCGGTGTCTGGGAGAAAAAATTAACCATAATGATGCCAGTTATTTCTTATCGTGAAATACCAACTTTTTCGATATGGAATTCGAGTTTTTTTCGTATCAAAATGTAACGTGAAATTGTTTGAAAGGCTATGAAAAACAATTTCGTTTTATTGCCATCTTTTCATGATCTTTAACGATATAGGTGAGGTAGGCAGGTACTTTTATAAGAACTCGTGAAATGGTCTTACATAAATGGTTGTTTTTGGATATGTGAAAAAATACACGGTAATAGTTAAAGGAAAACTAACATTGCTATACCTGTAGGCTTTACAAGTTAACGAGTAATAGTCACCCAATTTATGGAGAAGTAAAAACCTACCTTCTAAAGTCCATACACTATGATATGGCAACTAGGGAACCTGTTGAGAATATTTGTATTCATTATCTACTCAAATATGATCAATAATCTATGGTAGAAATATTTTTTGGTGTTTATAAAGTAATAAGAGATTGTCTATGTTTCTCTCTCTCTCTCTATGGTAAAACCATTAGAAGATGGCGTAACTTTTTTGTACTCTACTTTTATAAATGATTATTCATTATAATTGATGTTTTCAAGATAGGTATGCCCATAACTTTAATAGAACCCTACACTGAATCCTACACTACCAAGAGCTGGAGGAGGCCTCAAGACACAGCAACTAAGCAGGAAACGGAATTAGTGTACCATTATTAATCACATAACATACCATCACGCCTATATTCCCCGAAGGGTTAGGCAGAGGCGTACTAATGTACACCCACGGTTCGCCAGTATGTTTAGGTCCCATGTAATAGGGGGCGAGCCTATTGCCATTAACCGGGCACAAATCCAGACTCCGAGCTGCTACTGAGAATTTCATAGAAAATCCCAATAATACTTTTCTCGACCTGGGGATCGAACCCAGAACCTCTAGCGTAGCAGTCGCGCTTGGAACCACTAGACTAATGAGGCAATCACATTATTAATCACATAAATACAAAATTAAGCATGAATAAAACGAAGGTTCCGTATAAAATATAACGTACGAGTAATACTGTCCAAGCTGGTAATAAAGGCTTTGCAATTGAAATAGCTATACTATCTGATGTATTAAATATATTTATTTCATTTATTTTTCTTATTTGTATATATCTATACTTATAATAAATCTGTAGAGAGGTCAATTCTGTACCTGAAATATATTTCCAAAATAACTATCAGCGGGTGATTAGTGATCGATACTGACGCCAAAAACGCAATCAGTAATTTTTTTGTCTGTCTGTCTGTCTGTCTGTATGTTCGTTATAGAAACAAAAACCACTCGACGGATTTCAACGAAACTTGGTACAATTGTTCTTCATACTCCTGGGCAGGTTATAGTATACTTTTCATCACGCTACGATCAATAGGAGCAGAGCAGTGAAGGGAAATGTTGGGAAAATGAGTGATTCGTGAGAAAGGTCTCAAGCTATAAAACATCACGCTACAACCCTTAGGAACGGGGCAACGCAGGTAAAACCGCGGGCGAAGAACTAGGGAACAAAGTAACTATTCCACGCGGACGAAGTCGCTGGCAAAAGCTAGTTTTTAAATAATTTTATAAATATAAGAAAACATTTTACTAACATTTTATTTTATTATTGTTATATTTCTTGACAGAATAACATCGTGTTGTGTCGGAAAAACGTAACAGCTCTTAAAATGGTGTCCACAATATTGTTTAGGCAAACATAACCACAGTGCAGTGTTTTCCTGATTTACCAAAATGCACGTAAACACGAATAATTTGTGAATTTGTCAAATAATCAGATCTGACCGCCGATTCCGGCCACGTCGATTATGTGACCGAGTCTAATTGAAATAGCACACTGTGCTAATGCACTGGCACGAAGGGACAATTGTATTACACACTGTGCTAGCTGGTCAACCAGAACAAAATAAGAGAAAAGGTTTTTCTTCAATCGATTTTCAATTTAACATAACATACCATCACGCCTGTATTTCTCGAAGGGTTGGGCAGAGGCGTACCTACTATGTACACCCACAGTTCGCCTGGTATGTTTAGGTCCCATGTAATAGGGGGCAAACCTATTACCATTAACCGGGCACTTTTCATAGAAAAACCCAATAACACTTTGCTCGCGCTTGGGACCACTAGACTAATGAGGCAGTCAATTCAAATTTCAATTTAATCTCCAACAAATAAAGTTTAGTATCCATTACGGAAATTTGACAATTTGTGGTAACTTTATGTGCTGTTGATTGCACTAACAACGCAGAAAATGGACAAAGTTCAACGATCAACTCACATTTTGGGTAGAAGTTAAGGTGGTGTGCACCGCACAACCGCTGCGCTGCGTGACATGGGTTCAATTCCTATCTCAGCCAAATATTGATGTGTCCCCAGCCACACAGGCCGTATGCCTCAGTGCGGGGACCGTGGGTGCACAGTATCGCACGTCCAAGCTTTTAGGATCGCGTGCTATATAATGTAAATAGAGATACCTATTCTAGTTGCTGCGTAGCTATTCCGACGCACCTATAAGGCACCTGTAAGGCGAACCGAAGTTTAGAATTTACTAAGGGCGCGCGACATTAATTCTTAGTTATACAATACTTACTAGACATCCCGTGCGCAGCTTGGCCTGCGTACTTAGATAATTTTCGATTCTAAAATATACTATGCCCACTGTGTCTAACCATGGGGGTTTCTTACCAAAAAATGTAAATGTGTCTAATCTTTAAGAAAGAAAACAATTGTCAAAATGTCAACAGCAAATGACAGCTGTACATAATCTTGACGTATATATGTGTAGATGTATGTGTGTGTATGTCAAACGCATGGTAGTGTGTGCGGACTTTCATAGAAACTTTCATCCCCATTTTCACCACCATAAGGGTTGAATTTCCATAAATCCTTTCTTAGTACTCGTCTACAGTGCAAAAAGAACCAGCATGAAAACTTTCAGGGATCTAGCTCCTGTAGTTTCGGCTGTGCGTTGATACGTCAGTCAGTCAGTCAGTCAGGTTCTTCTTTTTTTTATGAGATAGGGGACCAAACAAGCAGACGGATCGCCTGATGGTAAGCGATTACCGCCGCCCATGGACACGCACGGTGCGTTGCCGGTCTTTTAAAAGGTGAATGGGCCTCCGGTAACCTCACTCACTCAGCGAAACACAACGTAAGCGTTGTTTGACGCCGGTTTTCTGTGAGGCCGTGGTATCACTCCGGTCGAACCGGCCCATTCGTGCCGAAGCATGGCTAATGGTAAATATATGTATACAGATAGTGACTTAGAAGATAAAGATTAATAGAACGGTTAACAATAGGCATAAATCGTCTTTTCGTGTACCATTCTCTGTGAAAAACCTAACTTTTCAATTTGACGGGCTATCTGAATGTTAATTAAATACCTATCAATTAAATTGTTTTATTATGTCGTTAGTCGTGTATCTTGCTTGAAAAATTGGATAGAAATATTGTAGGTACTACATGAATAGGTAGATTCTTTCATAAAGTCTTTTGTGTGGGCGTCGGACGTGACAACGGAGGGCACAAAGCCCCTTCCAAGACGTGCATCGCCCTCAATACCGGCCAATACCCTCCGTTCAGCTGTGAAACAGTGAAATACGAGAAATCTTGTAAAACAACTTTTATTTTTGAAAAACTGCAAAATTTTATGAACAATCTGAAATTGTCCGCCAAGAATTTTATTTTCAGCATAAAATAGCAAAGAGGTTTTCAAAAGAGCCGAATAAGAACTATATGTGTGGAGGGACAAGGTATGTTGCTCCATGGCAGACCAAGATTTGCTTACGCCACACAGTGGGCTGGGATTACAAGGTTGGGTCTTAAGAGATCAGATGTATTTTTTTGGTATCTAGGCATAAATTTAAAACGTTTTTATTCTTTGACTTTTTTTAATTTAACGAGTACTTTCGGAGATATAGCCATATCAAATTTGTATGAAGAGTCATGTTATTTTAGTTAAGCAATTTATTCCAATTAAATTGAAATTTAAAATAATGTATACTAAACGGCCTGAAAACCTCAATACCTACTTAGTTCTTAAAAAAAAAACAATGTTCGACATTTTCCACCACCATAGGCAGGTATGACGTAATTTGTTTTGAGACTTATTTCCGGGAATCAAGGGATAAGAGTGCGCGAGCGCAACAACAAGTTATGACGTGTCGTAACGTGATTGGTACAATGATAGGGTACCTACGGAATGTTCGGTTGCATTCAAAAGTACTTCAGTGTTCTATTACCCACCATAATAGACGCACTACCCCCACACATTCATTACTTACTTATTTGTTATTTTGTATTTGTGAAAATGTTTGAAAATTTAGTGACAAACCTTGATCTTTTCGTTATTTTAAAAAACAGTGGCAGTATTAAAAATAATGACAGTTTGTGTAGTGAGATAAGATCTAAATTTTTAGTCGAATTAAGTGATGATCACGAAAAGACCTTAAAGTTGTTTTGTGCAAAATTTTGTTATAATTTAAATAGAAGATGGGAAAACGCTTATCGTAAAGAAAATATATTCAGAACTAAAAATAGTGAATGGTTACAAGAAAACATAATATGGCCAGACATTATTAAGTGTTTAATAGGCAGTAATCAAGATCAACCAGTACCGAGTACATCAACTCAGTATGTATCACCATCAAAAGTTTCTGTCGGTGTCTCCACCGAACAAACCCCAAGAAAACCTTTTTGTGAATTAGCGCCTAAACAGAAAAAAAGACGTGCAGAAAACTTTCATTTATCTTCGGACGAAATAAAATATGCATATTTTGAGCAGTTGAAAGCGGATGGGAATGAGGAGGTTGCTAAAATACTAGAACATTTACTAAAGAATCCCCTAGATGTAAAAAAAGTTAAAAAGTGCATATCTGTTAAAGAAACAAAACCTGTGTTTTCTCCGGATGAGGCTTTAGGGTTATTTTTATCACTTAAGCTGACCAAGTGGCAATACAATACTTTAAGAAAAAGTGTTAACGAAAAAGACAGTAATATATTTCCATCTTATTATCAAGTGCAACATGCGAAACAGAAATGCTATCCACCAAAAGATGCTATTACAGTGACAGAAACCTCAGCTAAAATAAAGTTACAAGCTCTATTGGATATAACGACAACAAGAATAATGACGTCACTCGTCATAGATAGTGGTTGTAAAGAATTTACACTAATCAGTAAGTGGGGATTTGACGGTGCTTCTAATCAAGCCAATTACAAACAAAAAATGCAAACAGACGATGAACAAGAAAGTCAACTTGACGATTCAAGCATATTTATGGGTAGTTTAGTGCCAATAAAATTAGTGTGCGGCGAACAAGTTATCTGGCAAAACGATTCACCAAATTCATCTTACTGGTGTCGTCCAATCTTTTTCGAATTTGTGAAAGAAAATAAAATAACGATATTGCGGGAAAAAAGTGCTATTGAGGAAGAGATTGTAAATTTAGTGAAAACAGAAGTTGGAGAAATAAAAATTTCACACTCTTTATTAATGACTATGATAGACGGAAAAGCAACATCAATTTTATGTGATACTTCATCTCAGAGATGCGACATTTGTAAAGCCACTCCAACAGAGATGAATAATTTGCCCTTAATTGCATCAAAACCGACTGATCCAGATCTCTGTAAATACGGATTGTCATCATTGCATACCTGGATACGAATGATGGAATGCATTCTGCATATAGCCTACAGATTAACGATACAGACATGGACAGTAAAGGGAGACAACAAGTGCATCATGGAAAGAAGAAAGAAAGACATACAAGACGCTTTTAAAAATAGAATGGGACTTCTGATTGATGTTGTTAAACAAGGGCACGGCTCCACGAATGACGGAAATACTGCTAGAAGATTTTTTGCATATCCAAACATGACTGCTGAGATAACTGGTGTTAGTGAAGAATTAATAAGGCGATTTGCAATCATTTTAGAGGCAATTTCATCAGGTTACCACATTGACACAGCGAAATTTCACGAATATGCTCAAGTGACCATGCAACTGTATTTGGAATTATATAGCTGGTATTATATGCCTTCAAGTGTTCATAAAGTTCTTATGCATGGTGCAGCTATTATTGAAAGTTTTGGTCTAATACCAATTGGAAAGCTATCTGAAGAAGCTGCTGAAGCTAGAAATAAAGACTTTCGTAGATACCGCCAACACCATTCCAGGAAATGCAGTAGAAAAACTACAAATGAAGACATTTTAAATAATTTATTGACCAGCTCTGATCCACTCATCTCAGCGAAACGTCACAAACTTCGCAGAAAACATAAAACTTTGTCAGTAGAAGCACAAAGTTTATTAATAATTGAACAAGCGGAAACATTTGATGATGACGAATACGAAAATTTTGCATTCGTTAATGTGGATACCCTTGACAGTGATTAGATTAAAACAGTGCAGTGGCCAGTAGTGATTGTGATTTTTACTTATTTATTTATTTTATTAGTCCTTAGTGGATTAGGCCTAAAGGGGAGACCACTACATAAAAAAAACGCGCCTAGTTCTTAACCTCTATGGTGGTGTGGAATAGAGAACAAAATTTGAAATTGCGACCAAATCGCAGAAAATCGCAACCCGAGAATAGGCGCTAAAATAGGACAAATATACGTACTATGCATACGTAGAGTCAATTCTTTGAGAAAATTTGAGAATTTCGAGATTTTCACATTTTTTTCTTTTGCTTCATACAAAAATTACTTTGGATATTTATAACTCTGGAAATACTAAGTTATCTGAACGACCCTCATAGAAATAATTACTTATAATCGATAGAAAAATCCAACACAATATTTAAAATTTCAGAAAAAGAAACTTTTTTTTTTAAATGCTAAGTCCTTTACCGGCCCGTTTCAGCCCACTGTGCGCCATTTCCGGAAATGGCCCGCAGTGACGTCACGAAACTTCCGAATTTCACGATCAGTGTTGCTGTTGATTAATAGTTTCCATACCAATATGGAAATTTTTAATTCATGATTAATCTATACTTATAATAAATCTGTAGAGAGGTCAATTCTGTACATGAAATATATTTCCAAAATAACTATCAGCGGGTGATTAGTGATCGATACTGACGCCAAAAATGCAATCAGTAAAATTTTTGTCTGTCTGTCTGTCTGTCTGTATGTTCGTTATAGAAACAAAAACCACTCGACGGATTTCAACGAAACTTGGTACAATTGTTCTTCATACTCCTGGGCAGGTTATAGTATACTTTTCATCACGCTACGATCAATAGGAGCAGAGCAGTGAAGGGAAATGTTGGGAAAATGAGTGATTCATGAGAAAGGTTTCAAGCTATAAAACATCACGCTACAACCCTTAGGATGGGGCAACGCAGGTGAAACCGCGGGCGAAGAACTAGGGAACAAAGTAACTATTCCACGCGGACGAAGTCGCTGGCAAAAGCTAGTATAAAATAAATGTATTACTAGCCCAACTAGATTTGTCTCGTGTTATTTGTCTATTTGGTTAAAAAAGTAAACTGTATATATATATATATAACATTACTAATTGAAAATTCCACTATTTTTAGTGAAAGAAGCAAGAAAATGAAAAAATGCATCTTGCTCGGCTAATTTATTTACACATAGTATAACATTTCACACAATGACGTCACCGCGTTCCATCCACGTGACCTAGCTGTCACCGGAATGCGATGCCTGGTTTTCTTCTTCTATGTGTTGCTCCTCCAATTAAAAGGTGGATCCGCCCAGGCCATTTTGCCCCATGGCCCAACGATTGATATCGGGCGTTTGAGCAATCCAAATTGGGCATATCCAAGTTGCGTTGCAAACTATACTTGCTCAATTCAAGATTTGTCCATCGTAGATGACAAAAATAAACCACAGGCGAGATTTGAACCTGCGGCCTACGGTTTGGTATACTGGAGATTAGTATAGGGTTCGCAATGCGGGAGTGCTAACCATAATGTAGCAAATGATGATACAGATGGGCGTATGGATATGACTATTTAGACTATGATTTTTTAGGTAAATAGGTATAGCATTCACACTTGTATACGGCATAGAGTTGGGCAGAGATGTATAGGACATTCACAGTGCACCGGTATAGGGAACGAATCTTTCATATTTTTAAATAGAAAAAAAATTTAATATATGAATTAAGACTAAAATAAATAGAAAAATAACAATTTACTACAGATATTAATATACACTTACTATCTATACTTATAATAAATCTGTAGAGAGGTCAATTCTGTACATGAAATATATTTCCAAAATAACTATCAGCGGGTGATTAGTGATCGATACTGACGCCAAAAATGCAATCAGTAAAATTTTTGTCTGTCTGTCTGTCTGTCTGTCTGTCTGTCTGTATGTTCGTTATAGAAACAAAAACCACTCGACGGATTTCAACGAAACTTGGTACAAGTGTTCTTCATACTCCTGGGCAGGTTATAGTATACTTTTCATCACGCTACGATCAATAGGAGCGGAGCACATTTAAAAAATGTTGCAAAAACGGGAAAATTATTTGATTATTTTGTTCTGGGAAGTGACATGGGTCGTTGATAAAGCGGGCAGAGCCGCTGGCGGAAGCTAGTACATTAATAAATTTGAATATAAATTAATTAATATGGCTAGGTACCAAAGTGCTCCTCCTCTCTCCTACTTATTAATCTTGCTGTGCCCGACAGGGTCCATCACTGTTTCTGTCTATTATTCTTACCACCTGTATAAGTACATTATGGATCGCAATAAATATATGAATATGAACCTTTTGTCATGAACCGAACACAAATCCAAATTCCTAGCTGCCACTATAAATTTTATAGCAAAACCCAACATCATATCCCAAGACCTCCCGTTCAATAACCACACTTGTGACCACTAGATCAAGACAGATAAAGGTTTTCAACCTACTTTTAGCTTTGGTTAAACAATTCAGGGCGTTATTTTTTTAGTAAAGGAAAAAATTCAATCGCGGGCAGGATTCGAACCTGCGTCTTCTGGTTTGATATACCAGACGCTCTGACCTCTAAGCCACCGCGAATCCTACCCGCATGATTGAAATTTTGCCTTCACATTCTGAATTTACATCATAAGGTGACGTTGGTAACATCTATGAGAGGCAAGTTACCTTACTTCTGGATTTTCGAATCCTGCCCGCAATTGAATTTTTTCCTTTACTAAAAAAATAACTTAATAATCTTAGCATGGAAAATGCAAAAAAATCACAAAAAGATAATTCAGGGCGTGTTCATAAATAATAATACTTGGCATAATTATTATGACGAGTACCTATATTCATATTCATTTTATATTGGTATTGTGGAATAATCGTTAATTATGCGTAATTCGCATGATGAGTACGCTACGTGAAAATATTATCCGTAACAGTTGGGTTTGTTTTCTGTGAAATTAATTTGAAGTTGCCTTTTATGTAAATTGTTATAATATTACCCTTTTATATGTTGCTATGTATATCGTCTCTTGACCGTAATTATGAATAATTTTAGGAGAGAAGATAATTGCCAACCTAACTGGGTTTAGTTGTGAACACACTCTTGACAAGGCCCAGCATTACATCAGATTTAATAAACCACAAGACATTGCAAAAGAAAACCGATTCTTGCCCAGGATGATTCGTGAGGCTACTGAAATTAAAAAAGAGAGAAGATGGCCGGTCTTACCATCTGCTTAGAACTCCATTATAGATTTTATTAAATCTAAATCCAAGCCCAAAACTGTAAGACCAAGGATACGGTGAGCTCGATCTGCATGAATCGGATCGCCAATAATTAACAAAAAATTTAAGTACCTGTTAGTAATTTTAACATTAAGACGTCCAATCTACCCGTACAAACTCAATCTACCCGTGTAAAACTTAACCCGAGGGTAAAACCCTGTTTTCAGTCTAAAATTTTAAATTTATGGAACTTCTGCAGCATCGTGTTAAGGTTACCATGTTTATACATAACACAGGATATCAAATTTTGAATCGATCAGACCTGTAGTTGCTCAAATCCTTTTATTAACTAGAAAAGAGCTGATGATCTTTAACTACTAACAAGAGTTTCTTGAATCATAGCTAATAACACTCAATCAAGTTACCCCATAGTACAAAAAATCGATTTATCCATATGGATAAGCTATAATGCCTTATATAGATATACAGATTCACATGTTAAAGTAACATTAGACTACAGTGTTGCCAATTACGAAATTCCACTTCTCTCATGAGTGTTTGCCCTTTCCTCACGTCGGGAGAAGGAAACGTATCTAAATCAAGTTGATTGAAGCAAATTATGTTCGAGGATATTGCTATAAAGTTGATTGAGGCTAATCAAATGAGCCTCGAAGCGACATGACACTGATTTTTACAGTTTATACGTCTTCTCGGATATTTCTAGAAGGCATGTGTAAATCAGAAATGAGGATGAAGGAGTTTGTAGCGTCACAAATGTGTATTTCTAGCTGTTACTTACAATGAAACAACGTGTTTGGTCAATCGAACAAATGAAAGTGGAAGTTTTATTGCATATTGACAGATACTATAAATCGTTAGTACCACAGACTACTAAGAGATAGTACAAACACTTTAATACAGATAATAAGATCTATATACTTATAATAAATCTGTACAGAGGTCAATTCTGTACATGAAATATATTTCCAAAATAACTATCAGCGGGTGATTAGTGATCGATACTGACGCCAACAATGCAATCAGTAAAATTTTTGTCTGTCTGTCTGTCTGTCTGTCTGTCTGTCTGTATGTTCGTTATAGAAACAAAAACCACTCGACAGATTTCAACGAAACTTGGTACAATTGTTCTTCATACTCCTGGGCAGGTTATAGTATACTTTTCATCACGCTACGATCAATAGGAGCAGAGCAGTGAAGGGAAATGTTGGGAAAATGAGTGATTCATGAGAAAGGTTTCAAGCTATAAAACATCACGCTACAACCCTTAGGAAAGGGGCAACGCAGGTGAAACCGCGGGCGAAGAACTAGGGAACAAAGTAACTATTCCACGCGGACGAAGTCGCTGGCAAAAGCTAGTTACTGAATAATCTCTTAAATCTACGTCCAGCGGTTTAGGCTGCGCATTGTCTGTCCGTCAGTAAGTCATTACTTACTTTGATTCTTATGTAGAGTTCCCGTGCGCGACTTCGCCTGTGTACTTAAGTAATTTTTGTTTCTAAAATATACTGTATCTACTGTACCTACACCATGGAGGTTTCATATCACAAAATGTGCCAAGTCTGATTTAGAAGAAAACAATTGTCAAAATGTCAACAGCGAATGACAGCTGTACTATGGAATCATTTTAAATCTTGACGATGTCATCGTTTATTACAATATTTATTATATATGTATGTCAAACGCATGGTAGTGTGTTACGTCCATATAAACTTTTACCCCCTTTTCACCATCTTAGGGGTGAAATTTCCAAAAATCCCATCATAGTGCTTGTCTACAATACAAAAGGAACCAGCATGCAAACTTTCATGGATCTAGCTTCTGTAGTTTCGGCTGTGTGGTGATACGTCAGTCAGTAGGTCAGTCAGTCAAGTTCTTATTTTATTTAAATAGAAGAAGATATATACAAGAAGCCTGAACGACTGCCTCATTAGTCTAGTGGTCCCAGGCGCGACTGCTACGCTAGCCCCAGGTTGGGCAGTGTCATTGGATTTTTCTATGAAATTCTCAGTAGCAGCTTGGAGTCTAGATTTACATACGTACACTCACGCCTTTCTCCCACAGGGGTAGGCAGAAACTATAGACTGCCACTTGCTACGATTCTTGAATACTTCTGGATTTATGCCCGGTTAATAATAATAATAATAATAATATATATTTATTTCAGGCATTAACCCATAGAATTACAAATTAAAAATTAGTATTATATAGTAACACACATTTAACAATACAAATATATTATTCAAATCATCTAGCCTCTCCACTCAGATAAACAGTACGGAACAAAGTAGTTACAATATCATTTCCACTCTCACTCGCTCGTGTATAAAAGGATACCTTTAATTTTCGCAAGAGCGCAAAGAAGTCATCAACTCTGTTCTCAGTGATCATGCCTATAGGCTCTCCCCCGACTACATGGGACCTAAACTTACCGGCAAACTGTGAGTGTACATTAAGTACACCTCTGCCCAACCCTTTGGGAAATACAAGCGTGAGGTATGTTATATACAGAAAATAAATAGTTTATGAATGGGTGCATAAATATGTCACAGATAATGTGTTTAAAGGACAAAGAGTTATTTGTGGAGCGGGCAGGTTGGAGACATCGACGCTGCACGCTAAAGAGATTTCGTTTCCGATGCTCTGGACTGGATGCCGGTACCGATAGCATAGGAATGCTGTTTATTTGTGAAATATTATTTATTTTAAGGATTTTTGTACGAAATACGATACTTGGCTGGTGTTTAATTTATCCAAAATAACAGGCTTTTTTTATGGGATAGGAGGGCAAACGAGCAGACGGATCGCCTGAGTGTAAGCGATCACCGCCGCCCATGGACACCCGCAACACAAGAGGAGTCACGAGTGCGTTGCCAACCTTTTAAAAGGGGATTGGGCCTCCGGTAACCTCACTCACTCAGCGAAACACAACGCAAGCGATGTTTAACGCCGGTCTTCTCTGAGGCCGTGGTATCACTCCGGTCCACGTAAAAAAAGGGTTATGTTTACACAGGACAGATTCACGTTTTAGTGAAACTTGAAAGGTCATAAAAGTTACTGGATGAAGAGTTTTAGACAGACGGCTAATAAATTTTTTTTTTATCCGCACACTGGGAATAAATGCTTGTTGTAATAGTTGAGAAAACAGCATGCCTAGTGGTATGCTAGGATCCAGTGCTTCGCAGGGCTAGTTACTAGCTTTTTACCAGATAAAAGAGCCACTTGACGTAATTAAAAATTTTGATAACTCGCCGCAACAATCTAATCCTGTACCTTTGGTACGGGAACTGAAAATGGTTTAGGTACCTACAGAATTTGCATTTAGACACTAACAAAATCTTCTCAATATTGCAACCAGACTGCAGGGTATTTAAAATTCAATTTTAATCTAAAGCAAGTGTATTCTGCTGACGGTGTAGAGACAACGAGAGTCCGAAGCGTAGAGATAGTGGTCTCAATAAGCGCAGTCGAGTAAAATCATAATACGGGGCGAGTTGAGCCACGCGCCGGCGCAAGGCATAGGCGAATCCGGGCGGATATTTTCATAAAAATGAGATACTTATAGTACATCTCAATTTTACACTAAACGGCTAGACAGGTGGTTACATACTCAACCCATTATACTGTCCCACTGCTGGGTACGGGTCTCCTCTCAGAATGAGAGGGATTAGGCTATAGACCACCACGCTGGCCTAGTGTGGGTTGGCAGACTTCACACTCTCAGGCATGCAGGTTTCCTCACGATGTTTTCCTTCACCGTTTAGGCGCGTGATAATTAACTATTTAATACGCACATTACTTCGAAAAATCAGAGGTGCATGCCTTGGGTTCGAACTCGAGACCTTTGACTTGGCAGTCCAACGATCATACCACTAGGCTATCACTGCAACTATCACTGACAGGTGATTGACTGCAACGAATCCTAAATATCCTATTTATCCAATTGCATTTGCGCTTGACAAGATATCGAAAACGGCCTTAATATTCTTTACATACATTTTTAAATTGCTACATTTTTGAGGTAAGCCTTGAATCCTGGTATCACACGCGTCATGCACACGAATCATAAATCAGCTTCTCATCGAGGGCTGCACTTTGTATTGATTGATCGTAATCTGGGCGAATTTTATCTAACGCGTCTGTACTATGACTGTGCTTAAAGGATTTTATACGTGGGAGAGCCATGCTTCGGTACGAATGGGCCGGCTCGACCGGAGTGATACCACGGCCTCACAGAAAACCGGCGTCAAACAACGCTTACGTTGTGTTTCGCCGAGTGAGTGAGGTTACCGGAAGCCCAATCCCCTTTTAAAAGGCAACGCACTTGTAACTCCTCTGGTGTTGCGGGTGTCCATGGGCGGCGGTAATCGCTTACCATCAGGCGATCCGTCAGCTAGTTTCCCCCGTGTCCCATAAAAAATATATATAGATCGGTAGTGTATCAGGTAGTTTGGTGATTATTTATCATCATCAACCCATTATATTATCCAACGCCTGGGCCCCGTGCCCAGTGTTCCTTTCTGAATGAGAGAACTAGCTACAGGCCACCTTGCTGTGGTGTGTGTAGTGTGCTGGTGTTTATTATCTTTTATTAAATAGAGCATTTATATAGTTTTTCGCCTTATTCAGTCTCCTAGTAATAAACCGCTACCGCCTATCCCTTGCCGTCCACCTAAAATATGAGCGGTCCCGAAGTGGACGATGCTTTCGAAGCGGGCGGGCTCGTCGACCTATTCGATTATTTATACCTGCCTCCGATCGTGGCGGCCTCTCGCTTGCATTCAAATATACGCATCAGGAGTGTACTCGACTGGATAAAAGGATACGATTGATATGAGGGTAGATGTCGATTTGACAATGGTTGGCGGTTTTTCGTACATTATACCTGTGTCCCCACGTGTGCCCGATGTGTTCCCGACGTGTCCCCGACGTGTACCAATATTAATATACACCCACTGTACGTCGGTATGTTTTAGGTCCCATGTGGTGGGCTCCTTTGTTGGGAATATCCGGATACAGTTATAAATACCAAGCTGCTACTGAATATTTCTTACAATAAAAACTAAAGTTTAGAAACTCAATGATTTGTATAATTTCTCGCTCACTCGTAAAACAGGACTTTAGTAAACTTAAACTTTACGATGTCTTTAAAAAAATAAACTCATTATTAACTAGGTCAATTATGGAGATTTTTAATGCACTATTTGACTTATCTACGAAATTAGATAGGGCAGATAAAGAAAGATTAAAGATGAGTTAAGAGAGATACGAGTAGGGCATAGTGGAATCGATCAATTCCACTCACCTTGCAGAAAATCGTATCCAAATAACATAGCTCCGTGCTATGTTGTGTTCCTATCGGTGAGCAAAGTCGCCAGAAAGCGAGGAAGCGTTGTGTTGGCAGATAGGATAAGCATCACGCTATTGTCTCCTATGCTGCCAGCACAACTATTCTTCCTTGATTTATAGGGTCGGCAACGCACGAGTGATACCCCTGGTGTCGCAAGCTACGGTAACCGCTTACCATCAGGCGGGCCGTATGCTTGTTTGCGCCACCTTAGTGGTATAAAAAAAATAGTACTCTGTCTGTCTATGTAAACCCAAAGAATGTACAGCAAAATCCGTAGAAAGTATTAATTTATTCAAGCTTGCTTACCTGCAACGGGCACTGCAGTCTCCCCACTACTTCAGCCCCCCGATCCACGTAGAATACTAATGCCCTTACCGACAGCTGTTGGTTTATTTTGAAATTAATCACCGACGTGTCTCGTTACCCAATTATTAGGGGAGTTTGTTTAGCTGTACTTTGGCGTGAAGGAAGTAAATAATTTACATTCATTTATATGCTAATTTAACAATTAAAAGGATATAATGTTGTGTTTATACTGTCATCTTTTACAAGTAATGGGCTTAAGAACAAAGGTAAGCAATTAAATGAATTGAAAATGTAAAGAAACATGTGCCACATAAAATGATGATTTCTTTAAATTGATAGATTTTGGGGAAATGTTCGTAATATAGGCATGATAATGGTGAATTTTAAAACTACATTATTACATACTGGTTTCTGACACTTACGCGAATATTAGACATTGAAATAAAACTACTGTTTACGGATTTTGTCGCGTTGTATTGATATTATTTAACTAATTCCCAACGTTTCGGATCCTTTACAGCATCCATTGTCACGGGTAGACTAAGTTGTTTGACATCTTAATGTTAAAATTACTAACATTTTTTTTCTTATTTTTACAGTAATTTGGTTACTATAATGAATATTTAATGTTTTTTATTTTATTTGGTGATGTGATTATATCTAAGTTGGCATCAACAGCGTCATAGCGGCATGTGATCACGGCTATAAACTGGAGACCACAGTAACTTGTGTGTTGATTTGAATTCAGTGGATTGTCTATTAGTAAGGTGACACGGGAAATATTTCTTGCTTCATCCTTTTCAGTTGTTTTTGCCGTCGTAATTATAGGTACTTAAGTTTTCAAATTTAGGCTACAATCTATTTGTGTGCCAAATTGTATCCAGATCCGTTCAGCCTGTAGGGAGGCTCGAGGAGAGTAATTGAAACAACGGCTTACCGATACAAGATATGATTTAATACTACTCAATACACGTTACAATTGATAGATACTCATGGCAATGGGACTACAGTACACGCCTTGCCAAAAAAGAGATAAAAAAAAAGACGTGTGGCACTCGGGGACTGCCGCGGTAAAGCTATTGCATAGCGTTTTTTATCAACTTATGTAATACAACCAATGCCACCTAAAGGCGGGTTGCTGAACTAAAGAGACAAGCGTGTTAGGTTTTTTTCGTTACGGAATTTCTGGATTCGGTCCCCACGCTCAAGGCCCGCGATAGAAGCTATGCAATAGCTTAAAAGATAATACAATGTCTCTTTTTTTATAACAAAAAAAAAATAGTAATAATATGAATACAATACCTATTTAAAATACATTTTACATCTGTTTTTATGAACAGACACTTCTTTGTTATTTACTGTTATAATAACATTTGGACTTTCGTCCCTTACAACATGAAATGGACCAACATATAAAGGGTCCAACTTATTACTACGGCTATCGTTTTTCAATAAAATCAAGTCACCTTGTTGGTATCTAACAGGATTGACATATGAGTCGTAATATAATTTTATATTTTCTTTCGAAATAATTAAATTGTTTCAAGCATCTGATTGCGATTTTTGTAGGCGAAATTTCAATTCACAAGGATAATCATAAAAATTATACATGGGTTCCATTACATTGGTTATATTACTCGGGATATTACAATGTTTTCCAAAAACGAGTTCATACGGCGTATATTTAGTTGCGGTATGCACAGTGGTGTTGAAGGCAAAACACCAGAATGGAAGCCACGAACTCCAATTCTGTTGTTGATTATGGGTTTGTATTCTTAGATATGACACTAAATGTTTATGGTTATTTTCAAGAGGTCCTATTGTCTGGTGGTGATAGGTAGTTGACTTCAAATGCGTTACGTTTAGTAATTTACATACTTCCTGCATTGTGCTCGAAATAAATTGGGTACCTTTATCAGTTATTATCTCTCTAGGAATGCCAAAACGTAATATAAAATTGTTTACAAAAGAAGCGGCTACTGACACTATATCCTTTGACGCAATTGGATACGCTTCTACGAATTTCGTCAGATCGCATTGAATGGTTAAAATATACTTATAACTATTATCCTTATATAAAGGGCCCACTAAATCTAAGAATACCCTATCGAATGCCGAGTTCCCTGTATCTGTAAGGACCATCAGCTCCACCAACCAACTATATTTGGAATTGTTTACGAAACAATCTACAGAAATACTGTTATTACAAGCTAAAATAAAATTAGTCTCGAAAAAACTCTACTGGTTCAGATTGATTTTGTTCAATATTTTCGCTACCGTTATTGTCATTTAAACTCATACTGTTAATATTATTAGTTACTTTCCGGACGGTCCCTGTCATTCCTGTACGTAAAGTTACTCCTACCTCGAGCCTGGGCTCGATTTGAATAATTACCTCGATTTTGCTGACCCCTATTCGTATAACGAGTTTGGTTATACCAGTTACGAGAGGTATTACCAAAACCTTGAGAATTTTTACCATGTAAATTACCCCGGGAGAAATTTGTTCTTCCTCCGCGACGTATATATGACGTACCTGGATTCTCCTGTACCTAACCAGCGTATACCGCCTCCTCGTGGCTCGTAGAGGCTGCAGTGAGCTCCTCATCCTTGGCGGCGCGAATGACATCTTTCAATGCAGTGTAATTGCGAGCTGCAATTATGATTACGCAAACCATCAATAAAACGTCTTATGGCAATTTTTTTAATTGTTATCATCCTCGGCCTGAGCTAGTGATAAATTTGTGAACAACTCCTCTAAATGTTGCCCATATTGGTCCAAAGACATTGAGTTTTGTTTAACCCTATTAAGTTCAGAAAGTATAGCTACGCTGAATTGTTTTGTGAGTAAATTACGTTTCATATCAGCGATAAGGGATTCGCAAGTATTATATGTTCGGGCCATACGGAGTTTGGCACTTTTAGATAGTCGTGTTCTAAGTACAAAATTTATCAACTGCTGTTCACCACTCCGCTCTGTCATAGAATCTTACAATTGTATAGCATCAATCAAAGATTCAGTGACCTGTTCGTCTCGGTTCATCATAGGTAACAAAGAAACCGCGGTCTTAAGTCAAAGTCAAAGTCAAAATATTCAAAGTCAAAGTCAAAATTATTTATTTCAATTAGACCATTAAAAAGGTACTTTTGAAAAGTCTAAACTAATTGCACGGTTCCAAAAAGTGGGTCTTATGGAGAAGAGCCGGCAAGAAACTCCATAAGTATAAATATCTCCATGGTTTGGCCTTCAAAACTACTGTTGCAAAAATCTTGAATTTTTGAATACAGCGACTCTATCCGTATACACGTTTCTTTAATAATAATAATATCTTTTGGTTTTATTTACTTTTTGTTGATTTTATTATCAAAATACTCAGAATATTTTAAACATGATTCCTGACTTTTTTGACTTAATAATCTACGAGTTCTTTTTGGTTTGGCCAACTTAGTTAAATTTTCTTTTAAATGTTTTATTTGCTCATATATAGTAATAAGTTCATCAATCATTTACACAAACGTGATGAGATGGACAAATGCTATTAAATATCATAGACATAGGTACATACTTATTATAGTAACCGAATAATGAGGTTATACATACCATTATCCGCTAAAAATATAAGCAAAGAAAAATACACGTTTTTATTTTAAGTTCAATGTCCATTTCTCGCGTCACATTGCAATGTCCTTATCGCATAATTGATACTGCCTTTTTTCATAAAACATGCTACATAAAACCGTACTTAATATAGGTACTTAAAGTTTACAGTTGAATCTGCGGCAGTGAAAAGGCTACGACTCAGCATAAATGCGTCGCTTAGACAGCGAGGCGCTGATTTTCAGTCGCACCGAGTGCAAACTTCGGTTACTAATTTGAGTGACACACGAAAAATAAAAACAATAAAATATTGGTACCTACGAAATAAATATGAGATAAGGGAAACAACATTCCGCAACACATGCCACAGCCGAGTAGTAGTAAGTATTAGTAGTAGTATTAGTATAAATATTAATATACCCATGTACCATAATATACCTGTACACATTATTAAAAAATCTAAATAAATAAATAACTAAATGCATATAGGTAGGTATATACATACTCTACACAGTATGAAATAGTATAGGTACTTGGCCAGTGCAGATAATAATAATAATAATTATTAGAGTAAAACAACCCTAGAGCATAATCTGCTTACCCAACAGATGTTTCATAAAGAGAATCTTGAAAGTAGTTTTAGAAACCGGTTTTTTTAGTGGTGGTGGGATATTATTCCAACATTTCGTAGTTTGGTAGCGGAAACTGCCCTCAAAAGTTCTAGTTTTATGGAAAGGAGTAGCCAAGATACTACAGTCAGCCCTTCTAGAGTTATACGATTTATGAAAAGTATACCATTCGAGTTTGTCATATAGGTATTTCGGCTTTTGCTTGCGGATAACATTATACATTAATGCAGCAAAATGATGATCTCGTCTATGTTCCATGTTAAGTAATCCTGCCTTATTTAAATATGGGGTGATGTGACTCCGAGGCGGTACTTTATGGCAAAACCTAATGCAGGCATTTTGCACCCTCTGAAGAATACGTTTGCTAGAAGAAAGTAGACATGGACCAATAACAACATCGGCGTAGTTCAATTTTGATAAAACTAATGATTCACACAGTTTTAATCTAATATCTTCGCTAAGGAGATGCCTGATTTTATATAAAACTTTTAACCTAAAAAAGCAATTTTGTGCAACATTTAATACATGTTTTTCAAAACGCAACCTGTTATCCATCAATACACCAAGATTCCTAGCTTCTGTAACATATTCAACCACATGTCCACGTATAGAAATTTGTAGTGAGAGCGATAAGGCAGTATCAATTTGTTTCTTTGAACCGAGTATCATATATTTGGATTTGTCGGGATTTAAGGACAAAGTATTTCTATCAGACCAGTTAGCGATATTTTCTAGATCACAATTAATTTTATTTATATCAGAGTTAACGTTAACGTCATCTTTGGGATTAAATGATATGTATATTTGGACATCGTCAGCATATATATGAAATTTGGAATGATTTATTTGAGTAATAATATCTGAGGTATATAGGATAAAGAGAAGCGGACCAAGAATAGAACCCTGTGGGACACCCCTATTAACGTTTCTCGCCGCTGACAAGACAGAAATACCATCACTTTTCTGGACTTTAACGATTTGTGACCTATTACATAAATAACTATTAAACCATGCTATTGCAGAGTGGTCAAAGCCATAATATGCCATCTTTGATAAAAGCAGAGGTATATTGATGCAATCGAAAGCACGCGAAAAGTCCAATAGTACAAGGAGTGTACACAAACCATCATCTTGCGCCGTCAGAATATTGTCGATAACGTCCAAAAGGGCAGTTACAGTTCCGACGTCCTTCCTAAATCCAGATTGAACTGAAGGAAAATTGTATAGTTGTAAATATACAATTTTCTCGAGGATCTTGGACATGAAAGGCACTATGCTTATTGGTCGCAATTCCTTGAATTGTGTAGGATTAGAGACTTTAGGGACTGGGGTTACAAGGGCTGTTTTCCAGGCAGTAGGAAATGTAGAAGACACTATAGACTTATTTATAATTGCAGTAATAGCTGTTAATGCTTGAGGGAGGGTAAGAAGTATCATGTCCATATTAATGCCGTCGATACCTTGGGCATTTGATGTGATTGATAGAATTGCCTTAGATACGTCGATTTCCTCAACAGGTTGTAATTTAAATAATAAGTTAGGTATTTTATTAAATTCATAGTAAAAAGAATTATGCGAGAATCGTTTGTGGTCTATTCCGAAATGTATTACGTTTTCACTTGGTGCGTTCTGAAATTTATCGAAACTTTTTTTTTTGGTACAGTACATACTATCTGTTCTTGATTTGTGGTTTGTTAACATTTTGTTTTGGATACTTGTTAGCTGGCGGGTGGTGCAGAGATGTAAACGTTGTACGTATTATTTTAATTGCACTAAATTTATTCGTTATTAAGTATATACTTTTTATTTTATATTATTATAATTATATTAATTTATTTCTGTATATGTTATCAGAAGATGATAGTGAATCATTCTACTCAGCCAATGAATCTGTTACTTCTCTTGATAATAGTTTTTGTTCTGTGACTGATACTCTTGGAGATAGTTTGCGTAAGCTTTTCAACCTACAAAACAACCGTCTGTTTAATGTGTGCCATCTCAATGCACAAAGCATTCCTAGTCACTACAGTGATCTGTATGAGGCGTTTTCTGACACCAATGTTCATGCCGTCCTAATTTCCGAATCTTGGCTCAAACCTCAATTATTATCCACTTCCTACTCGCTTCCTGGTTTCATTCTGATCCGGAATGATCGGGTCGGCAAGGGAGGGGGTGGTGTCGCTATTTACCTCCGCAGCGATCTTCCATTTAAAATTATCTCTACTTCGTCTCCTCAATATTCTTCCTCTGCTGAATTTCTCTTTATTGAGGTTTGTGTCAAAGGTGCTAAGGCCGTTCTTGGTGTTGTTTATTGTCCCCCTACTGTAGACTACTTCACTGAATTCGAATCAGTATTAGAATCTATGGGTTCAGAGTATGCACATCATATCATCATGGGAGATTTCAACACAAACCTTCTTGCTCAAAACTTATCCCGCACCGATAAACTCCTTCATCTGATTGAGTCAGCGAGCCTGTATGTCCTCCCTCTTCAAGCTACTCACCATAATAACATAGGTGAGGATACCTGGCTCGATTTAATCCTAACCTCCAACACTTCCCTCGTTTCCTCTCACGGTCAACTCACTGCACCTGGTTTTTCCCATCACGATCTCATTTTCCTTTCCTATATCCTGAAACCCCCTAAACCTAAACCAGTGGTCGTGTACAGGCGCTGCTTTGGACGGATGGATGTGGATAAATTAGGCGAGGATGCTTCCAATATAGATTGGAAACCTCTGGTGGATGCTACCACGGTCGATGACAAGGTTCGGATATTTAACCAGATCTTGACCGATATTTATGATGCTAATGCCCCCTTTAAGAAAGTCAAACTGAAACGTCCACCTGCGCCATGGATGACTAGAGGGGTTTTGATGGCGATGAGGCGAAGAGACCGCGCTTTCCGCATATTCAAAAGGGATCGTGTTCAAGAAAATTGGGCACTTTTTAAGGCTGCAAGGAATCGGTGTAACCAGATGATACGAAACGCTAAGCGCCGCTATATTCTAGACAATATTTCTTCTTCTTCTTCTGCCGATATTTGGAAGTTTCTCGGAACTTTAGGTATCGGCAAATCGCGACATTTAGACCTTCCAAGTTCAATCGGCCTAGACATCCTCAACAATCATTTCACCACTGTTCCTACACTGGATAGTCTTACCAAACAACTAACACTACTTTCGATATCTGGTCTAACGCGTCCCAATGTAAATCCTTTTCGCTTTGTTCCAGTTGCTGATGCAGAGGTCAAAAAGATAATCCTATCAATCAAATCTAAGGCAGTGGGTTGTGACAATGTCAGCCGCAGAATGATCGTGTCATTACTTGACCACCTCCTCCCAGCTATCTCTCATATCATAAATTTCTCGCTAGATTCTGGTTTTTTTCCATCGTTGTGGCGTAAAGCTTATGTACGGCCCCTGCCTAAGATTTCAAACCCTACTCTCCCTTGCCATTTCCGACCTATTTCGATTCTTCCCTTTCTATCTAAAGTGCTAGAAGCCTGTGTTCATAAACAATTCTCCCAGTTTATTCATCTGAACAACTTCCTAAGTCCATTTCAGTCTGGATTTAGGCCAGGCCATAGCACTGTTTCTGCACTCCTTAAAGTGACTGGCGATATTAAGGAGGGTATGGAGGAATCTAAACTCACTGTGTTAGTGCTGGTTGATTTTTCCAATGCTTTTAATACCGTCAGTCACGATATTCTCCTGTCTCTTCTCTCACATCTTATGGTCTCTGATGAAGCACTGGGATGGTTTTCTTCTTATCTTCGGGATCGACAGCAGTCTGTCCGCGTTGAGGAATCATCCTCAAATTGGTGTGATTTAGAGACTGGCGTCCCACAAGGCGGAATACTTTCTCCTCTTCTATTTTCTATATTCATAAATTTCATTACTAACAAACTTCAGTGTTCATATCATCTTTACGCTGATGACTTGCAGTTGTATTGTCAAGCTGATGTGAACAATTTATGTGGTGTCATCACCGATATAAATCGTGACCTTACGGCCATAAAAAAATGGTCTGATACGTTTGGGGTTGTGGTTAACCCTGATAAATGTCAAGCCATCATCATAGGTAGTCAGAGGAATATAACTAAATTGGGTGACATCAGCATTCCCCAAGTCATGTTTGATGGTTTGGTCATCCCCATTAGTTCCAGTGTCAAAGATCTCGGTTTGCATATTGACGCTACCCTTAGTTGGCGAAGCCAAGTGGCAAGTGTCAGCCAGAAGGTTACGGGATCACTACGCTCTTTATACCGCCTGAAAAATCTACTTCCATCAAAGACTAAGGCAATGCTTGTGCAGGCTCTAATTTTCCCTATTGTTGACTATGGTGATGTGTGTTACTTTGACCTGAATGCAGATCTACTCAATAAACTTGATCGCCTTCTTAATAACTGCATTCGATTCGTCTTTAACCTTCGCAAATATGACCATGTGTCTGAGTATCGTTCTCTCCTTAAATGGTTGCCTATTCGGGAACGTAGACATATGAGGGCACTGACTATGCTTTATACTTTACTTTTTTCTTCTAACCCTCCTTCTTACTTAACTTCTCACTTTCAGTATCTTTGTTCTAATACTAACCACACTAAATATTTGCGATCATCAAATAATCGTCTCCTTCAATGTCCTACTCATCGCTCTGACTTTGTTCACTCTACATTCTTCATCCAATCAATTTTATTGTGGAATGCTCTTCCATCTGAGATCAGGATGGCAAACAGTCGGCTTTCTTTTAAATTCAAACTGCGTAAATACCTCCAAGTTATTACCCAGACAGATTCATCGTCTCGATTTTGACCTCACTGATATCTATAAATATTATATATGTATATGGTATGTATTTTATAATTATTATGTATGGTATGTATTATATAATTATTATGTATGGCATGTAAATATAATTATTATTAATAAAATTAGTAAATACTTCTCAATATTACGAGTGCATCTACCGTTTTATTATTTTTCTCTGCATCACCCTAAGGTTGTCTGGTAGAAAATGCCTAATGGCATTAAGACCGCCTTTGTACCAACGGTGCATAAAGTATTAATAAATAAATAAATAAATAAATAAATAAAAGTAAGTGCAGAGATTGGGACTTCGTGTGAACTTGGCAAATTAAGAAAATGACTATTAATTTCATCAGGATTGCCAAATTTATCTGGAAGACAATCTAACTTTTTATCTGTAAGGACAATTTGCTTCAAATTTTTCCATAGGTTCTTGGAATTGTGGATTTGACTATTAATGGTGCGATTATAAAATATTTGTTGTTCAGTATACATTGCTTCTTCGACAGTTTTTTTTAATGATTTATAGAATGCTTTATGTGTATCAACTTTTGTGGTACGATAACGTTTCAGAGCTTTGTCTCGCAAAGCCATCATTAGACTGAGATTAGGGGTTTTCCACGGTGTTGGCTTTTCCCTCACACGTAGAATTTTAAAGGGAGCGTGGTCATCAAATATTTGCATCACAACAGAATGATGGACAGAAACCATATCGTCTACTGAATCTAAACCAGCTATATTTTCCCATTTAATAAACTCCAAATCTGTATTAAAATTGTTTATGTTAATATCCTTAATATACCTAAATGTAATAGTACGTGGCAATTGCTTATTTTTTTTAATATTTAAGGTAACATTTACTAAAACATAGCCATGTATACCAGTGATATTTGTTATGCTGACATCGTTGACCGTGACATCTGTACAGACAAGGTCTATTATAGACGCGCTATTTTCTGTGAAGTGTGTATGTTCTGAAACCACTTGCTTTAACCCAGTACAGCAAAGGAAATCGGAGAACTGCACGTATTTACTGCTTGATACATCAGACTGGTCTATATTAAAATCCCCTAACAACACTGTTTTATCTACAAAAGAAAACGCAGATATAGTGTCTGTCAGTGCGTCAAGAAATGTGGTAACGGATTGCCAGGGAGGCCTATATGCTGTGCCAATTGCCAGTCTCAGGCCATTAACAGTGATCTTAAGCCACATTTGTTCAGTAAGGGACTGGGGATGGGTTATTTTAATAGCTCTTATACCACGGCGGACATAGATGCTACACCTCCCCCCCTGCCACCGCGTATTTCTATAGGGCGGGGTTGCATTCGAAAACGATAGCCGGGAATAACAGGAGCAAGGGCTTCACAGCCTTTCCTCAGCCAGGACTCGTTTATAGCTATAATATCTGGAGAGTTTTGTTCCACGGCCAGTACGAAATCATTACCACATGTATTGAGAGACCCTGCATTGTAGAGGGCAACACGTAAAAATTTGAGTTTAGGAACCATTTGTAATAATAATAACAAGATTTAAGTTAAGCACCAGTTTACTGGGGTCACTGTCGGCCTCAAACAGAGCTATGCACTTTAGAAGTGAAATGCAATATATTAAATTAAAATTAATAGAAACAATGTTATAAATTAGTAGATTATGAAATATATAATTTCTCAATGGTGTAAGAAATACGAGTATGTGATATTTATAAAAAATGCATATATAGTTATCATATACCACATATATAATAGTTACTATGGTTTCATATATGTGTGTGCCAGAAACTATGGAAATATTGTGTAATTGCCTATACAACAGAGTACAACTGCGAGTTTTGGTATTGCAAGTCAAAGCTGTTTTCACTGTCGTCGTAGGTAAATCATAAAATAAAATTAAACATAAAATATACAAAACAAGATACCAAATTAGGAATAGACAGCCAGTTAAAAAGAGTATTAAAAAAAGATTAACACATGAGTTACTTTTAAAACCGATCGTTGATTGCAGTATATTGAGAAGTGCGTGTGAGAAAATCATTTTGAAGTATTGTTTTCCCCAAAAACCCGTTCGATGTCTTGTTCACTTCGTAGTAAATGTACAGGGCAGTCGGGGGAATCTGTGCGCTTTGCATAAACGCGTCCCTCTTTAACCCATACGAATCGCCATTGGTGGGTTCGCCCCGCAGCACGTGCCCTGCTGAATATGATGCGATTTGACTTGGTGAGTCTTTGATTCACATAGAAGATTCGATGGTCATCAACTACGAGGCCAAGACCAGCGGTAGTGGCACCACGGCGCACTCGAGCACTATGCAGCAGGTCATCACGAACTGATCGTCGGGCCAGACGCACGACAATGGGGCGCGGACGCGATCTATCGTTGGGAGCGCCTGAGACTGATAAATTTGACCGCTTGGGGCCCACGCGCCCCGCGCTTACTATATCTCGCTCTTCGATGGTTAGCCCCAGCTTAACTCCAACATTTATAGCAATATGAACCGCGGACTCGCCTTCCGACTCGGGGATATTGTTTAACTCGATGTCATTAATCAAGTCTGCTTGATCACGCCCATTGAGATCAGCCTTGAGCTGAGCAATTGTATCTAACAAGCTGATATCTACGGGCATCCCCGCAGTTTTTATCGTAAAAATCTCAGTGCGAAGTTGAGAGTTTTCATCTTGCAGTTGTTTGACTGTATTGCCCAATGTATCCAATTCTCTCTTCATATCTGACACTTGTGATGACAGCCGCAAAGTTGCAGCACTAAACTCATTTTTGAGCTCATCGATGGCAACTTTAAGTTCATGCGTAATCTCTTGGGCTAATGTTGACCTTATGACGTTTAACTTAAAGTCTAGTCTAGTGTCCAACAGAATTGCAAATTGTTCCAGACCAATTAATTTATTAGATTCAGCAATACTATTTTGGGATGACTTTGGACTGTTCGAGACATCCTCCTCAAACGACATTTCCTCGGTGCCAATATGGGCAGTTGGTGGGGAGCACTGAAAGACGCCCTTAATAGGTGTATCATCGGTCTTCCCGCGGCGCTGAGAATTAATGTTATTACTGCAGGTCGGGCATTTCCACCTTCGCATCAACTCGAGTTTATTTTCAATGTAGTAGGTTGTAAAAACACCGAAAGTGATACGTACCCTTACATAGTACACAGGCAATGAGCTCGTCTGCTTTTGTTTGTTTACGACAAGCTATGCAATTCATTTTCACCGCGGATATAATAAATCAGTGTATGTTAAAACTGCAGCGGGTAGATCTAACCAAAAGCGACAGCAATGTTGCACAGTTTAAATGAACTCAGTTAATACACGGATACCAGTGATTCACTGAAAAGGTCGTAAGCGCCATGAAATACGCGGCACTTACGCGTTATTTACAATCACTAAACAGTATACGATCAGAAAGTGACTTTATAGATTTTAAACACTGTTTTGTGTCCTTAAAATCACTTTTTTATAAAGTATTTTATATCACCATGTCCACTGTTGATTGCCGAATATGTTGCACTATATTTGAGATCACTAACTTAGAAGTAATTATGATTTTTGATTTATTTCACTACAGACAATAGTAATACATGTGTCACTCCACGACAAGACCGGTTTATTGTCCATGAGATTCGTGAGATACACCACGACCATGACAGGACGCTAGTTCTCTACTTATCTCCAATTTCAAAACATAAAACTTTAGCCTTTTATATGTTTCTGCGCCTCTTCCGCATATTTTTGAATCCCGGTCTGCTTAAATAGAATATCAAGAACAGGCTTTGAGGTCCTAAAATAATTCATGGAGTACTTGTTTTTACCGAAATTAACAGGAAGAACCGATATGGTTTGTGTAAAGAACAGCTGGTTCACATACATTCTGTACTGATATGGGTCAATTAGTTTTATCTCTTTGCCGTAAGCCGTCACTTGGTAGGTGACTTCGTTCTGGAACTTGATTTCGGTGATGAAGTTTATTTCGAGGATGCTGAAGTCGTAGCAGAAGGGCAACGGGTTGGTGCACCAGCGCCGCAGAAAGAGGCTAGGAGTTCCCGATGAGCTCTTACGTCCGTACACCTTCACACTCACGCAAGAGTAGTCCACATTAGCCAGCAGAGTCAACTGTCAACAAAAAATATCGATAT
The DNA here is from genome assembly GCA_910591435.1 of Acronicta aceris. Classification (NCBI taxonomy): domain Eukaryota; kingdom Metazoa; phylum Arthropoda; class Insecta; order Lepidoptera; family Noctuidae; genus Acronicta; species Acronicta aceris. The sequence goes on along the minus strand of OU342781.1, from coordinate 1,011,193 downwards.
TAACCAACTTCAAGGAGGATCTCAATTCGACAGCATATTTTACATACCATCAGTTAGGCAGTGGTGTACTGTAATGATGTACCTACACCTCTTTTCCGTCTGTCTATCACGACAATGTTTTCAGAAATATGTATAGTATTTACATACCATCATCACGCCTGTACTGCCCTAAGGATTATGCAGACGCGTATATAACCACAGTTCTCCGTATTGTTGTTTTACATTGGTAGGGAGCGAGCCTATTACCATTGACCGGGCACAAATCAAAATTCCGAGCTGCTACTGAGAATTTCATAGAAAACACCCAAAACCCCTTTTGCTCGACCATGGCAGAATATTTCGACATCACAGGTATATCAGTAGCTTTGTTGGCTAAAGAAAGCTAGAATTTATATCTTTGTTAGCTTAGGTACTTACATTATACGTGATGGTATTGGTCGATTTGGGATTAGGTTTAATCGACGAGTAATCGTTATACAACTCGGCTTGGGTCTCCTCTCGGTCGCATTTACCAAATCTCTGGAGTTGGCTTATGCCTGGAACAAGTCCAAATTGAAGAAATATGAAGAAAATTTATTTTCTCATACATTTTGTATCGGGAATGGATTGACAGATTGGACAGAAATAAAACACGGACACAAAATGAACATGGCGTTGTTTTCTGTCCGTAAAAAACACGTATTGTCCGAACTCCTCATAAGCTGCTGGTGTGATTTTGATTATTTTTTTGTGTATGTTTAAATGGGTCCCTGGATACTTTAGATTTACAATTTGAGCCGGTGGGTGGCACCGCAATCGGGTTCTACGATTTTTTTTATATACAGGGCAAGACATGGAAAGGGGAGGGAATAGATGATGGCTGATAGGGATGAATGGAAGAAAAGAAAATGCTGCGCCGACCACAAATAAATTGGGACAAGGGCCAGAAGATGATGATACAAGGCAAGACAACGTTTGCCGGGACCGCTAGTTGAAAATAAATAATAAAATATCACTCAATGAAACATAGTGAAAATAAAGTAGATAATTTATAACAAATTATTTATTTATCTATCTATCTAAATATATATAAAACTCAAAGGTGACTGACTGGCATAGTGATCTATCAACGCACAGCCCAAATCACTGGAGGGATCGAGCTGAAATTTGGCATGCAGATAGATGTTATGACGTAGGCATCCGCTATGAAAGGATTTTGATAAATTCTACCCCCAAGGGGATAAAATAGGGGATGAAAGTTTGTATGAAACTTTGTCAATTTTAAACGGATCGGGCTGAGACTTTGCATGCATATAGCTACTATGACGTAGGCATCCCCTAAGAAAGGATTTTGATAAATTCCACCCCTAAGGGCATAAAATAGGGGATGAAAGTTCATATGGAACAAAGTAACTATTCCACGCGGACGAAGTCGCGGGCAAAAAACTAGTATATATATAAAAGAAAAAACTGACTGACAGCCTGACTGACTGACGTATCAACGCACAGCGGAAACTACAGGAGCTGGATTACTGAAAGTTTTCATGCTGATTCCTTTTGCACTGTAAACGAGCACTAAGTAAGGAATTTTGGAAATTCAACCCCTAAGGTGGTGAAAAGGGGGGTGAAGGTTGTATGAAGTTTTATAGAAGCCAACTTGGCTTTACCCTCCAAATGACTGCGGTATTGGATCTCGTTCGAAATCTCGACGCCAAGGATCCCAATACTCTTGGAGATTTTAAAGGGAGTCTTGGAACTTGGGCGCTATGACAAATGGGGATTTTTTAGCGGAGAACACGCATACTTTTGTCTTAGTGAAGTTAGTAGGGTTGAATACCACAAGGTTATCACGACCCCATTCGAACATCTTTTTTTTTGGTTTCGTGTGGAAAATCCTCATGGACATCCGCCGCCCGGGGAGGCGACGGGGCGTGTCGGACTCCACGCAGAGTGGGTGACCTACCGACTAAAAACCACACGGTGTTCCCTCCTGCACCTGCGGCGTCGGGGGCTACGGGAAACAGACAATTCGTCCGCGGCCCCCGACTGGTGCCGGCCCGCCCCTGCGGGCCCCATCTGTACATATGTAGGGGGGGAGTGAGGCGTTGGACTCCCCCCCATCGCCATTGAGGGGCGCGCGTGGAACACTACGCGCCACCGCCTCGGGTCCTAGAAGGGGGGGTGTGCATCGCCCGTACTGTCATCTGCATAGCAAGGAATGTTGTTAATTTTCAAAATATCATTGATATGCAAAATGAACAGCGTAGGCGACAATACAGACCATTGAGGGACGCTAGCATTAATGGGCTTAACGTTAGAGCATAAACCGTCGACAACCTGTATGCTGCGCCCTGATAGGAAGCTGGCGACCCACGTGCAAAGTTAAAAGTAAAAAAGTTCCGTCCGGAAGTCCGTAAGATGGTAACTTTGATAGAAGTGCCTTATGCCAGACCCGATCGAATACCTTAGCGATGTCCAGGCTAACAGCCAACGCTTCTCCCTTACCTATTCTCTATAGCGACAGCCCATCGGCGTATTAAATACACTAGAAGATCACCAGCACTGCGTCCGTGACGGAACCCATACTGTCGGTCACTTCTATGCTGGTGCTCTTCTAGGTATCTAAGGAGTTGGGTGTTTACAACCCGCTCCATCACCTTGGACAGTAAATAGGTAACTGCTATGGGGCGGTAATTGGACGGGTCTGTGCGGTCACCTTTCTTAGGAATAATTTTTATATCTGCGTATCATGTCGCTGTTTAATAAGCGACGACAGCCTTCCACTTTTAACACAGCTCTGCAGAGTCCTCAGACTATCTTCTTCATCGATTCTGTTCACCCAACGACTCACTTCATTATTTCTCTAAAACGAATAATAACATTTCATTTGTCCACACTTGTTAACTACAGTGATATAAGTAGTTATTATTTCGCAGAATATTTAAAAAACAACTTATACATTATAAATATAACAAGTCGACATTATAGATATTATATCTAATTATTATTGTGATTAGTTTATTTCTATGCAGGGTGACACATAATTTGCTAAAAGAGGCCAATACAGCAATAACACAAACGTTTGTAAACCAGTGTACTGACCAAGAATGTCATACCACAGAATAAATATGGAACAGCACGGAAAGTAAGCCTATTTGATGAAATAATTACCTAAGATCCATTGAAGCAATAGGGTTGTAACTTTTTTGATATTGTTTTTTTTTATTAAAATATTTTTGTTCTGTAGTGATCAATCAATCGAATTGAAATAACTAGTTTACAAATACACGGAATTCTTTATTAATGAATTTTATTGTAAAAAAGTTATCATTCTAATGAAATGAATAAATAAACTGATGGGAAACAAGGAAAAGGTAACATGAAACCGATTTTGTTTATTTATTTGTAAACTAGCTTTTGCCCGCGGCTTCGTCCGCGTGGAATAGTTACTTTGGGCAGAATTTTTTTTGTAGCTACATGTACTTATTTTGCAAATAATACACATACAAACTGCTGTGGTTTACTATAAATTTAACATGGCATTTTTAAGAAAATGCTCATCAGACTGAACAACGTTTGCTAAGGCGTCATTTTTATATTTCTTATAGTTTAGGTGGGCGAGCCTATTGCCATTAACCGGGCACAAACCAAACCCTGAGCTGCTACTGAGAATTTAATAGTAAAACCCAATAGCGCTTTGCTCGACTTGGAAATTGAACGCAGGACCTCTATGGTAGCAGTCATGCTCAGGACCCCTAGGTCAATGAGGCAGCAGGCAAAACGTAAAATAAAAAAGTTAATTCATAAAATCAAAAGACCCGACTGCCAAAAAAGATGGAAACACGAAGACCAATCTCATGCAATCGGCAATAGGTCTTTGGAGACTGGTCATTTTGTTTCCAACATTTTTCGACAGTCGGGTTTTTTGATTTTTAAAATTTAAGTACATGTTTTGCCCGGTGGAAAGGTTAAACAGGGTTCAAGATGGAGTAAGCAACTTTCTAACCTTTGAAAAACTTACAAGTTCCAGCTACACGCACGATTGAGCACTGAGGAGTGAAGGTATAGAACTAAAAATCTCACTTCTTCTTATAACGAGATGGCCAGGTCCTAGCCTTGTGATGGCGGGCCTGCCGATCCTGGACAGACTCTGCTTCACCCAGGGATAGTACATGCCGTAGTCCAAGAACCTCGCCGGGGCCTCGCACCCGGGACCATTCACACCGAAACCCAGCTAAGAATAAAAAAGTACCATAGGTTTAAGGTTTGATTCCACGTCTGTTTCTAGATTTGTGGAACACTGTGTTAATTTATAAGTCATACTACATACTATGTTAAATATAAAAAAATAAGGGTAGGTAGGTTTCTTATGCAACTATCTGTGAAATGGAGTGAAAAGGTTTGCAGTAGGGTAATTTTTGGTACTTCAATAATCTTTCAAATATTGAATGAGGTAATAATGACATCGTATTAGTTGTTAGAGAAAAAAATTACAGCCTTCGCTTCTTAACATTACTGTAAGTCTAATCCCATCAAAAACATTCTTAACTCTGCACAAACCATTTCGTTTTGAGCCGCGTACCCAAAATAGAAGAAGGAAAGACATTGCAGCTCACTTATCAAGTATTCGAACCGTCTTTGCAAGACGTCAACATGTAACGCAGTCTCTCTACATTTGTAACAACATACATTTCATATTTAATATAATAAACCCCATCGTCGTACTACTGCATAAAGTCTATAGTCAAATGGCTAAACAACTTCACTTATGACGAAACTGAACATGTTCTTGTCAGAGCTAACTAACATAAACACACTACACACATTGCACAAGTGCACACACATACACACAGGCCAGAGGTGCGTGTCATTTTTTTATTGATTATGTCGGCAAACGAGCTGACGAGCCACCTGGTGGGAAGTGGTCATCGCCGCCCATGGACACCTGCAACACCAGAGGAGTTGCTGATGCGTTGCCGACCCTTAAGAGCTTCTGCGGATTACAGACTGCCAGAGTCACTGCTACCGAGGGGAACTGGCTCTTACGTGCAAAAGTCGAAACACACACCGAGGTGCTTTACGACAGACTCCGACGTAAGTCGCCAGCCAGTGAAACCCCAAGAGATCCTACCACCGTGCGAGTCAGATATTTTCACGCCTCTTATGGAATGCCTATCTGAAAGGCAGTGAGGAATAGTATTCTAACTCGTCCCCACACGGGGCCTTGGATTCGAACACATGAACTATGACTTGGCAGTCCAAAGATGATATTGTTGGAATGTTTGAAGTATTTTGAGAGGACTGAGTGAAAGACTTATATGTTTAATTCTGTTAATCTTTTCTTGCATGATTTGTATCCATACAATGGTTGTCTGTAAGAAATCTATTTGAAACAAAGTTGTAAAGCTTAATATTGTAACCAATTTTTTTTTTCATAGGAGTATATATGGAGTTTCTTGTCTCATCTCCATACGACCCACTTTTGGGAATCGCGCAACTAGGTTTTGACTTTTCAGAAGTACCTATTTTAGTGGTCTAATTGAAATAAAACATTATGACTTTTTGTACTTTTATGTACCTACAATGTTTGTATACCTAATCCATGTTTGTAGTTGTAAACTTTTTGGTGTACATTCAACAGCACAACAAGCTACCACAATCTGTCAAATTTTCCCAATGGATGATTAACTTTATTATTTGGATAATAAATTTTAAAATCGATTGAAGAAAATTGACAATTTTGGATACCCTGATGTGCCGTTTAGAAAGAAGAAAGAAAGAAAGAAAAAGTTATTATTTTCGTCCGTATGACGCACAACAAATCAAAATGCAATTACGTTTTGAATGCATTATTACATTATCTTTTATAAATATAAACTTAAAACTAGCAAATGGTTGCGTAAAATAAAGAAAAATGGGAGCTGGCAACACAACGGGTACAGCCATCTACTAGAGACACAGATTTAGGAAAACTATAGAAGTTTATGGTTCTTGGTACATAATTTGATCTATTTTTCCTTACTCTGTACATTAATGAGTATTCGATATACTAAGGTTTTTTTTTAAATACTAAAACTGTACCAAGTAATAAGTGTAAATGGCTCCTTTTGTTGGTCGTTCTGGTGATGGTAATGTATAAATGTTTACCAGTCTCCACTGATCGTGGTCGCGCATCACGAGCACGGTGCCGCTACTCCAGATGCAGTGCCCGCCGTGAGATGCGCGTGCGCATGCCACATGCGTCGGCCACATACTTGCTACGTCCAACTAGAAACAGACTGGTACCATTAAGAATATATGAAATAATAATAATAAGCACGAAAAAGCGACATCGTTACACGGTGGACATTCCTAAAACCCGAACGAAATGCTTTAAGTTCAGTTTTATCATGCGTACAGCTGATATAGTGGAATGCGCTTCCCGAGTGGGTCTTACCAGATAGATATTTTTTCCTGTAATAATTAGACTTGACTGCCTCATTAGTCTAGTGGTCCCAAGTGAGAGGTCCTGCGTTCGATCCCCAGGTCGAGCAAAGTGTTATTGGGTTTTCCTATGAAATTCTCATTAGCAGCTCTGATTCTGGATTTGAGCCCGGTTAATGGCTATAGGCTGGCCCCCTATAACATGGGACCTAAACATACCGGCGAACTGTGGGTGTAATTATTTTCATTAAGTACACCTTTGCCTAACCCTTCGGGGAATACAGGCGTGATGGTATGTTATGTTTATGTTATAATTAGACTTAACACATTTTATGATGTGAAACCTCCATGGTGTAGGTACAGTGGGCACGGTATATTTTAGAACGAAAACGGTATATTTTAAACTTTAGTGTTGTATAAAAGTAAACAAGCAAAACGACACTCACATCTGTTCTTCTGTAAAATTCTCTGCATTGTTCTGGATCGACGTATTCCATTTTGTATATTCTTACCATTGTACTGGTGCAATCTGAAAAAGGAGATCATGCTAAAGACTGAGCTCAAACAATAATTGATATTGACATGACAGATATTATTTATTATTAAGTAAGAGTCATAAAAGTTCTGGGATCGATTCCCAGGACGAGCAAAGTGTTATTGGATGTTTCTATGAAATTCTCAGTAGCAGCTAAGAGTTTGGGATTTCTGGCAATAAGCTCGCCCCCTATTCATGGGATCAACATTAGTACGCCTCTGCCTCACCCTTTGAGGAATACACGCATGTTATGTATAGTAAATGATATGAAGTGAAACTGTTCATATTTATTTGTAATTTGTAGGCTAAGGCGTCGGACTTGCGACCATGTGGCTGTCGGTTCGAACCCCACCCATTGCACTACCGACGTGAACCCACTCGTAACACAAGCATTTAGCTTAGCACGAGGGGTTAACAAGAATACTAGTAATGTGCGACCCACATTGCTAGTAAGCTTTTTTTTTAAAAAAAAAAGTCTATAATATTACCATCAGTCAAGGTCATAGCGTAGACCTCCGCGTTTTTCATTACATTTGGTGGCGGACATATCGAGCGAAGATCTGCAATGAAAAATTACAAAGCACAAGCAATTACTAATGAAACTTTGACGACACGTTTGGCGTAGCGGCTGACCGATCGGCTTCTACGCAACGTATTGTGGGTTCGATCCCCACACGAAACAAATATTTGTATGATCTACAGGTAGTTGTTCCGGGTCTGGACGTTTGTGTATGTGCGAATTTGTGTTTGTAAACGCACCCACGACACAGGAGAAAATCCTAGTGTGGGGCAACGTTTTTTTTTTTAAACAAAAAACAACAAACTAATTTATACTCGGCTTTCATTCAGAATAATTTTAATGTAGTAATTGCTTCATGTCGGGTTGCCAACCGTATAATAATAATACTGTTGAGCAAATGTATAGTATGCAAAAATACTACCTACATATATTTAAGTTAAATGTTTTTTTTCAACATTGCAACTCATCACAAGCAAACCCTTCACTCATTCTATAAAATACTAAGTAAGTACAGTATATTTTTTATATTATAAAGTATTATAGTTTTAAAACTTATTCCTAAAATACTATAACTGGCCGAAAAGAGATTGGCAACACTAACGAAAAAATATTGCTACACATAATAATAATAATTAATACTTATCTCTATATATATAAAACTCAAAGGTGACTGACTGGCATAGTGATCTATCAACGCACAGCCCAAATCACTGGAGGGATCAGGCTGAAATTTGGCATGCAGATAGATGTTATGACGTAGGCATCCGCTATGAAAGGATTTTGATAAATTCTACCCCCAAGGGGATAAAATAGGGGATGAAACTTTGTCAATTTTAAACCGATCGGGCTGAGACTTTGCATGCATATAGCTACTATGACGTAGGAATCCCCTAAGAAAGGATTTTGAACCACCCCTAAAGATAAAATAGGGGATAAAGGTTTGTATAAATATTCTTACATTTTCGACTGATTGGACTGAAATTAAAGATTGGAGCTACTATGATGAAGACGTCCGCTTAAATAGGCCCCCGTGGGGATAAAATAAGGGATGATGGAGGATGTAAATGTATTAGTTTGAACTATCAGTACCTAATGGAAAGAATAAATTAAGACGAACAAAATATTAATAACTAGCTTTTGCCAGCGACTTCGTCCGCGTGGAATAGTTACTTTGTTCCCTAGTTCTTCGCCCGTGGTTTCACCTGCGTTGCCCCGTTCCTAAGGGTTGTAGCGTGAAGATATATACATTGATAGTTTGAAACCTTTCCCATGAATCACTCATTTTCCCAACATTTCCCTTCACTGCTCTGCTCCTATTGATCGTAGCGTGATGAAAAGTATACTATAACCTGTGGTTTGGGCTGTGCGTTGATAGATCACTATGTCAGTCAGTCAGTCACCTAACGTAAGAGTAGACAAATATAATCAGAAAGCTTTAAAAAAAAAGTCTTTATTATTACCATCAGTCAAGGTCATAGCGTAGACCTCCGCGTTTTTCATTACATTTGGTGGTGGACTGCTAAGCTATCGGGAGTTACACGTGTTATTGTGAGTCAACCATAAAAGATAGACATTTGCTGTCGTGGAATATTTTTTATATAATTTTAAGGAGAACATTTCCGTCATACATGATTTCTGTGTAGCTTTAACCATTAAGGCTGCACACGCGACGGAAGCTTAAAAAATGGAGTAAGTTCTCCTGTTTTCCCAACATTTCCCTTCACTGCTCTGCTCCTATTCATCGTAGCGTGATGAAAAGTATACTATAACCTGCCCAGGAGTATGAAGAACAATTGTACCAAGTTTCGTTGAAATCCGTCGAGTGGTTTTTGTTTCTATAACGAACATACAGACAGACAGACAGACAGACAGACAGACAGACAGACAGACAGACAGACAGACAAAAATTTTACTGATTGCATTTTTGACATCAGTATCGATCACTAATCACCCGCTGATAGTTATTTTGGAAATATATTTCATGTACAGAATTGACCTCTCTACAGATTTATTATAAGTATAGATAATACTTCTTAACGCGAGCGAAGCCGCGGGCAAAATAATTAATAAATTTCGACCTATGTAGGGGTGAAGTCGCGGGCAAAAAGCTAGTGTAAATATAATTTCGCCGATTTATTAATATACTAGCTTTTGCCAGCGACTTCGTCCGCGTGGAATAGTTACTTTGTTCCCTAGTTCATCGCCCGCGATTTCACCTGCGTTGCCCCGTTCCTAAGGGTTGTAGCGTGATGTTTTATAGCTTGAAACCTTTCTCATGAATCACTCATTTTCCCAACATTTCCCTTCACTGCTCTGCTCCTATTGATCGTAGCGTGACGAAAAGTATACTATAACCTGCCCAGGAGTATGAAGAACAATTGTACCAAGTTTCCTTGAAATCCGTCGAGTGGTTTTTGTTTCTATAACGAACATACAGACAGACAGACAGACAAAAATTTTACTGATTGCATTTTTGGCGTCAGTATCGATCACTAATCACCCGCTGATAGTTATTTTGGAAATATATTTCATGTACAGAATTGACCTCTCTAGAGATTTATTATAAGTATAGATAGAAGATAATATACTTAATTATAATATTAGATATTAATATACCGGCCGTATTATTAATAAAATAGGCCTAAAAATTTGATTGCGACATACGTAGTCTTCTCCAAACCGGTAATGTATGCAACTGCACCATAGCCATTGTACTGTATGTGGTCTTGGCGAAATCCGGGTGATAATTATAGTCTTTTACGTTTATATACGGACCGCTGCAGTTGTGACCTAGCACCACACGCGACAGAGCCCTGAAATAAGATATATATTATAAATTTTTATGTAGTCGTTGTGTATTTAAGAGTAAGTAAAAAAAGTATCTCTTCAATTCTTTGGTAGAATCACCTCAACGATGATCTTTCTTTGTATTTAACATACATAAAAAATCAACCCATTATACTGTGCCACTGCTGGGCACGGGTCTTCTCTCAGAATGAGAGGAATTAGGCTATAGTCCACCACGCTGGCCTAGTGCGGGTTGCCAGACTTCACACGCCGTGAAGAAAATCTATCAGGCATGTAGGCTTCCTCACGATGTTTTCCTTTACCGTTTAAGTGAGTGATCATTCATTATTCTGATGTGTTCATTTTGCTACGAAAAAGATACCTGAATTTATCTTTGGGATATCTATCGATGTCCAGCGCAGCTGCCAGTGCTATCTGGGTACTAATAAGCACTATAGTTGTCATTACCAGTTCATTGTCTGCAAAAATGATTTTATTTAAAATAGAAGTAGAGAGAAAGCATTATCTAAGGGTCCATACTATCACGCCTGTATTCGCCGAAGGGTTAGGAAGGTTCTGGGATCGATTCCCAGGTCGCGCAGTGTTATCTTTCTATGAAATTCTCAGTAGCAGCTCGGAGTTAGGATTCAGAGCCAGTAAACAGCAACAGACTCGCCCCCCTATTTCATGGAACCTTAACATACCGTAGAACTGTGGTTGTACATTTGTACCTTCACCTCTGCGTAGCTTTTCAGCGAATACAGGCGTGATATGACATACATACAGACACGCTTCTTTCCTATAGGGATAGGCAGAAACAACAGAACGCCATTTGCTACGATTTTTGCACACCTCTTTTGCTTCATCCACATTCATACATTTTGTCACCCGCGCCGGTTGCGAGTAATACGCACTTAACCTTTTTGCTGGAGCTCACCGATAAGGTCGGTGTATGTCTTTCTAGGGCGTCCTCTCCCGGCCGCTCCACTGACATTCGCTTTATAAATCCCTTTCGTTAATCACCTTTCATTCATTCTCTCGACATGCCCAAACCATCTTAACATATTTTCCTCAATTCGTGTCACTACATCATCATTTAAGCTGCGACGTTGCTATAACACAAATTATCTTAATCTATTATTCCGAGTTACACCGCACACTTAGCAAGGAACGCATTTCCACCGCATTTATTCTACTTTCGTCTCTTCTGCCACGCCCAACATTCACTTCCATGCATAAGTGGGGGTACCAGCACGGCATTGTGGATAGCCAACCGTGCCTTTTGTGAGACGGACTGGTTCGCCATAATCGCATTATTTTTTTTATGGGATAGGAAGGCAAACGAGCAGACGGATCGCCTGATGGTAAGCGATTACCGCTGCCCATGGACACCCGCAACACCATAGGAGTCACAAGTGCGTTGCCGACCTTTTAAAAGGGGATTGGGCCTCCGGTAACCTCACTCACTCGGCAAAACACAACGTAAGCGTTGTTTGACGCCGGTTTTCTGTGAGGCTGTGGTATCACTTCGGTCGAGCCGGCCCATTCGTGCCTAAGCATGGCTCTTCCACGTAAAAAAACATGTATTGCACCATTCACTTTGTTTGCTGTATTCACTCTTCTTTCCACGTCTGCATCAATCTTTCCATCCCTTGCAAACATTCTTCCCAAATAAACAAACTCATTCACTTGTTCAACACTCTGACTCTCTATCTTTATATCACACACACATACATCTTCATCTCTTTTAAAAACCATAACTTTCGTCTTGCTTACATTTGTTTTAATTCCCTTTAGCTTAGGTATTATGCTTCATTTATCTGCATAGAGAAGATATTTGACCGGCAACTCATTCATTCTCAGTTCACAAACATTTTCTTTCAAATCCGCCAAAGAACTATCCATGTATAGGTTGAATAACCAAGGTGACGCTTCACAAGCCTGCCTCTAGAAATGACAAATAGTCCGCGTCACTTTTCTATTACTTTGGTTTTGTTTAATGTCGTCTTATTATTTTTTTAATAATACAACTTTTTTTTGTTAATCTAGTTAGTTAGGTACCTAGATTATAAGTGCATGATGTGGTCTCCTTTAATTGGAGGAGCACACTGTATACTGTTCTTGTATCCGATTTATAAAAAAATAAAAATAAAAAGGTTTATTTCAGAAACTTGTACAACTTTTACAGTAAATGTTACATAGAGACCTCCTTTTAAGTAAAATATATACCTGTGCTAGGAGGCCCCGCTCTTCAATAACAAAGCAAAGTGGTAACAAAGTGGTGTACTTACGAAAATATTATATAAAAATAAGAATTTAAAGAATTATAAAATTAAAAAAAAACAGAAAAACTTAAAAGTACCTTCTAAAAGTGTGTGTGTGTGCATGTGCATGTGTGTGTGTGTGTGTGTGTGTGTGTGTGTGTGTGTGTGTGTGTGTGTGTGTGTGTGTGTGTGTGTGTGTGTGTGTGTGTGTGTGTGCGTGCGTGCGTATATACTAATAATCCACTGATATTTTTATGTTTGTAGGAGCAGTTCTATGTCATCATAGGTCTTAGGTTTTAACCATAGTACTATTGTCTTGATTGATCTTGATTTTGTGTACGTAATTGTGTATCTTCTGTTGGAGATCCAATAATAACTAAATAAATAAATGTTATATTATGATTTATCTTAAGTGGCCTTTTAGGTCAGCAGTTATTTTACTTACTAACGCCCATTGGGTAAAAGAGCACTCCAAGCCAGGGGTAAGTCTCAATTTCCGCCACCCCTTCATTCACAAAACTCCTGTTGGAATTGTCTATGCCACATGTGTATGAATTAACTGAAAGTAATCATACACGAGTATCTTTAAAAGGAAATGTACATTATTAGGAATTTATATAATAATAATATATAATAATATTACACACATTGTACACATTTTTGTACATAAAGTATAAATAAATAATATCTATACCTAAAATAAAAATGTAACTGATCGCTGTCTGTTTGTTTTGTCTGTTTATCTGTTTGTCTGTGCGTTTGTGCACGCTAATTTCAGAAACGGCTAAATTGATTTAAATGCAGTTTTCACTATTTTATTTTGTTAAACTTTCCTTAACATTAAGTGTTTGTTTTATTTCAATCGATTCATTTCATTTCAAAATTGCTATAAAATAACTGTTTTATTGAATTGGCTGAAACTTTAGTTTTTCAATGTATTGATATTGTCTGTAAAATGCTTATTTGTATAATGATGAGAAATTCTATTTGTGGATACTCCCGATGGAACGGGAAAGACATTTCTTACCAAAGTTATTTTGGCAAAGGTAAGAAACCAAAATATTTTTTTATACCATCACGGTGGCACACAAGAATACAGCCCGCCTGATGGTAAGCGGTTACCGTAGCCTATGGTCGCTTGCAACACCAGGGGTATTACTCGCGCGTTGCCGACCCTGTAAATTAAGGAGGAATAGTTGGGCTGGCAGCATAGGGGACATGCTGCCATGCATGACAGCGGCCGTAACAAAACATGTAAGTATGGAAGTTCGTCATTGTCGAAGATAAAACCATGAAACTTGTAAATATTTGTTCTAGCGTTTTTGAAATTTCGATCTGTGTGGGATGAAAGAAAAAAACAATAGTGTAGAACAAGTGAAATCATTGTCAATACTTCTTTATCTTTATTATTATCACTACATAGTATAAAACAAAGTCGCTGTCGCTGTCTGTCCGTCCTTATGTATGCTTAAATCTTTAAAACTACGCAACGGATTTTGAAGCGGTTTTTTTTAATAGATAGAATTATTCAAGAGGAAGGTTTTAAGCTCTTTAATATTACGCTACGACTCTTAGGAATGGAGCAACGCAGGTGAAACCGCGTGCGGGTCGCTAGTTAAATCATAAATGATGCGGTCGAAAGAATAAACAGCAAGGGCTTTTATTAATTTGCAAATACATAGCAAGTTAACCAACTGAAAGCAGTTTACATCCTGTAAAGTATCGAAAACGTCGGGAATTAAATAATCTTAGTACAACAAATCCCTAAATAATAGTTTAATTTAAACGAAAAGCACTTCCATCAAGCGTTTACATTATTACATCCTTATTGTACTGCAACAATCCTACTTAAAATAAAAAATAAGCTTAAATTGTTAAGTTTATTTAAGTATGAAAAATAATAATCGTATAATTTATTACTTGCATGGCAATAAATACATAATATGATAAATAAATTATATGTCCATACTTACTTGCAGAGCTCTCGTTGCTCAGGCACACAGTAACTAGTATAATTGCAAAAACTTTTTCACCGTACACGTACATTGTTTTGTTTTTTTTTATATTTTTTTTAATCGGTCATGGAACATTGATTTTTCACCTTAAAGTTTAATTTTATTGGCACATATCCAATAAAAATTACAAAGCTCAGAGATTCAATAATAAAGAATAATTGTTTAAATTTAGTTTATTTTCTTCATTAATTAATTTTAACTCAGTGTGTAACTATTAGTTCCGCTGCAAACTTCCAAGTAAACTGTTTATGAAACGGAACTAATTTTATTAAGTGGACACCATTGTTTGTATTTATAATAAAATATACAACAATGTTACGTGGTTGGCGATTATGTGTTAGATATTTGCAAATAAACAACAAATTTGTGCGTCAGTAGATTTCCGCGATTATGAGAAGAACGCTGACTAAACCCAAACAGATCCGGACTTTGATTATACAGCAATTGTGCGTGTAAATGTTCAAGAAGACAGACCTAAATACCTCCGCACTGCATCTCTATATTATTTACATAATATAACATTACTGTAGCGTACTGCGCTCCAAAACCCAGATCGCCGACATTGGCCAAAAAACTGCCAGCTTAAAATGGAACTGGGCTGGCCACGTCTGCCGCATGTCAAACGAGTTGTGGGCTAGACAAACTACCGAGTGGGTCCCTGATAACGGTAGACGACATCGCGGCAGACCTAGACGGAGATGGCGGGATGAGCTTGACTTCTTTAGGAAGGATTGGCCCAAAATAGCTTTGAGTCGTGAGGAGTGGAAAGAGGGTAGGGAGGCCTTTGCCCTGCAGTGGGACGACAACGGCTGAATAATAATAATAAAGAATAATATAACATTGCTTATAACATTAAATTTAAAATTAAAAAAACCCCGCAGAATCAATACACGGTTACTATGTTCTTGCAATATCATTTAAGTAACAGGATACTGAAGGAGCGGGGGGGTAAAGATCAGCTCATTTTTCGCCTATCATAGTCATGAAAATTCAAAGCATTTATTGAATCCATGTAAATATATTTTTGTGAAGTTTAGGTATTGACCTTTACATAGATTCTAAAAAAAGTAAAGAAAAAAATACGTGTGGCACTCGGGGACTGCCGCGGTAAAGCTATTGCATAGCGTTTTTTATCAACTTATGTAATACAACCAATGCCACCTAAAGGCGGGTTGCTGAACTAAAGAGACAAGCGTGTTACTATTTGTACACAATATTTGATTCTCTATTAATTTTTGATATCCTAGTACCAGAAGAAATATTTCCGTCTTTTTCTTACGAAAACAATTCACCTCCTATACCTTATGCTATCCTAGTACTTGGAAGCTAAAACTTAAAAAAGAGACAAACGTGTTAGGTTTTTTCGTTACGGAATTTCTGGATTCGGTCCCCACGCTTAAGGCCCGCAATAGAAGCTATGCAATAACTTAAAAAAGTCATATAAAAAAAAATCATTAAACTTGGTAAATTCGTTGAAATTTTGTTATTTTAAGCACTTTTTCTAACTTTCATTAAAAAAAATCGTGAAGCGCTTTATGTACCACTATATTGTTTAGGCTCTCAAATTCTCCTTTAAATAGCCTTTTAAACTAGCATTCATTTGTTTTGGTGCATCTAGCGCCTTGATGTTATACGAAACAAAATATCTTGTCCGCGAATCAGTCAGACTCATACGCCACCTCCGTGTCTTCACCTCGCGCGTGTCATATTGTAATATAAATATTTCTTTAGTATTATCGCCATTATTTTACGTAGCTTTGTATGCGTTTTGTGTATTTTATTAAAAAATAATGCCTGGAAATCAGTGCGATTCTTGTAAAAAGTGATTAAAAACCAAAAGTGACTCTCGTGTTATTTCTAATAAAAAAATACTATCTATTCTTAAAAAACATAAAAATTACGATCTACTAAACAATGCCAAAGTGTGTTCTGCTTGTAGAAGATACACAAGTCGTATATTAGAGATTAAAAATTCTTCTACATCTTTGAATGTTGTCGATAGTGCATAGTCATCCACATCTACAGGCTCTGCAGTAGAAAAAAGTAAAGTAGTGTTGTCATTACCATTGCCTCGATGTCATAATTCAAATACGCGTTGCGTGATATGTAATCGTGAAAAAAATTCATAGAATCAGGTACATATATAACGACAGATCTTATTTTTCAGATTCTAAAAATAACGACGCGAATATTTTTACACATTTATTGAAATTTTTTGACCATAATATTAGAAAATGGCTCAAATCTAATGATATTATTATCGTTGATAGAGGTTTCCGAGATTGTTTGGAGCTTCTAGAAGAAATGGATCTAGTAGGTACTTAAAATGCCTGCATTCCTGGACAAACAAGCACAGTTTTCTACAGAAGACGCTAAGTTAATTTGTTCTTTCTTTGTTTTGTCTATTTAATAGAAATATTTTTTGAAAACCCTAGAAATTTCATTTCGACTGAGTAAAGTATTGAAAAAAATACCCATAATATAAATTTGCCAATGGGCGAAATAAGGGCGAACTTTACCCACCTCCTTTCAAGTCGATCAGACCTGTGGAAGTTGCGCACATCCCTTCATTAACCACAAAAGAGCTGATAATCATCAAACGGCTGGCCAGATTTTCTAAAATCATAGTCGTACTAAGAACACTATCGATTAAGTCACCTTTCAGACAAAAAATCTGAATCATAATCGGTTCATTCGTTTGGGCGCTACAATGCAACATACAGACACACAGATACACACGACAAATTTATGACATCCCTCTTCTCGTCGTATTGCATCTTCTGTAAGTATAGTATAGTAACCATAGTCTTAGCTAATGCATTCGGTAAGACTATGGTTACTATACTCATCTATCTCAGTAAGATATTGATTGATGCAGTCAATCAATATCTTACTGAGAAATTTCGAGAATCGAATATCGTAATTGTAACGTTACAGGCTAAAACCACTGAAATTAATATCTTCGTCAATCTATATATATAAAAGAAAGTTGTGTTAGTTACACTATTTATAACTCAAGAACGGCTGAACTGATTTGGCTGAAAACTGATAGGGAGGTAGCTTAAAACCAGGAGAAGGACATAGGATATTTTTTATCACGTTCCCGTGGGATAATTTAATTTTACATTTTTACCAACCTAAATCCATATGAACTGTTATTTTGATAGTTGTCATAGTTGCCACATAGTATGATGGTTGTCATTGTTTGAAATCGTGCATATAAAAAAGAGTATTTAATGTGTTTAAACTATTTTGCTGGAATGCAGAAAAAAAAATGATGTCAATCGTCTATTTGGTGCGACCTAGAAGAATGGATTCAGATTGGAGTCAGTAGTCAAGAACATGATAGCTATTTCATAGAAAAAAGTGTTTTGAGTATTTTTCAAACGACTCAAGATAGCCTTTCAAAGACATTTGATGACATTTTGTGTTGCTAAACTTTTTTAGATCTGAATTTTTTTTAATAGGTATGGCGCAACCGGGGCAAA
The DNA here is from genome assembly GCA_910591435.1 of Acronicta aceris. Lineage (NCBI taxonomy): Eukaryota > Metazoa > Arthropoda > Insecta > Lepidoptera > Noctuidae > Acronicta > Acronicta aceris. The sequence goes on along the minus strand of OU342781.1, from coordinate 993,182 downwards.
CCGAAAAAAATAGGCACCTTATTTGTTGACATTCGAGTCTGTAATAGAATAACTGCATGAACCATAACATGGAAAATAGACTTGCAGTCAGAACGATACAGAGTAGAAAATCAAAATTTTCAGCCATTTTTTTCAAATCGTTACGACAGGTGATACGAAGTACACCGGGTCATCTTATCTATATATATAAAAGAAAGTTGTGTTAGTTACACTATTTATAACTCAAGAACGGCTGAACTGATTTGGCTGAAAATTGGTAGGGAGGTAGCTTAAAACCAGGAGAAGGACATAGGATATTTTTTATCACGTTCCCGTGGGATAATTTAATTTTACATTTTTAGCCTTTCAAAGACATTTGATGACATTTTGTGTTGCTAGACTTTTTTAGATCTGATTTTTTTTTAATATGTATGGCGCAACCGGTGCAAACCGAAAAAAATAGGCACCTTATTTGTTGACATTCGAGTCTGTAATAGAATAACTGCATGAAGCATAACATGGAAAATAGACTTGCAGTCAGAACGATACAGAGTAGAAAATCAAAATTTTCAGCCATTTTTTTCAAATCGTTACGACAGGTGATACGAAGTACACCGGGTCATCTTATATATATAAAACAAAGTCGGGTTTGTTACAACACGTATAACTCGAGAACGGGTGAACTGATTTTTATGATATTTGGTTTGTTGAATTTGTCTCCTCCCCGAATAGCAGAATAACTATTAAAACATCGAAAAAAAAAAACATTATGATGAAAATTTATTTTCTTATACCTACATTGTTTCGGGAACGGATTGACAGATTTGACAGAAATAAAGCACGGACATGAATGAACATGTTGTCGATTTCTGTTTCGGCAAGGCCAGTAAGTAGATGGCGTTCTGTGCATTGTCCGAACTTCTCATAAGCTGCTGGTGTGATTTTGATTTTTTTTTGTGTATGTTTAATTGGGTTCCTGGTTGGTTTAGATTCACAATTTGAGCCGATAGGTGGTACCGCAATCGGGTTCTACGATTTTTTTTAATATACAGGGCATGACATGGGAATGTGATGAATGTAAGAAAGGACATGCTGCGCCGACGACAAATAAAGGGCAGGAAGATGATGATACAGGGCAAGACAACGTTTGCCGGGCCCGCTAGTTTATTATAAAACAAAGTCGGGTTTGTTACAACACGTATAACTCGAGAACGGGTGAACCGATTTTTATGATATTTGGTTTGTTGAATTTGTCTCCTCCCCGAATAGCAGAATAACTATTAAAACATCGAAAAAAAACATTATGATGAAAATTTATTTTCTCATACCTACATTGTTTCGGGAACGGATTGACAGATTTGACAGAAATAAAACACGGACATGAATGAACATGATGTCGATTTCTGTTTCGGCAAGGCCAGTAAGTAGATGGCGTTCTGTGCATTGTCCGAACTTCTCATAAGCTGCTGGTGTGATTTTGATTTCTTTTTTGTGTATGTTGAATTGGGTTACTGGATGGTTTAGATTCACAATTTGAGCCGGTAGGTGGCACCGCAATCGGGTTCTAGGATTTTTTTTAATATATAGGGCAAGACATGGGAATGTGATGAATGGAAGAAAAGGACATGCTGCGCCGACGACAAATAAAGAGCAGGAAGATGATGATACAGGGCAAGACAACGTTTGCCGGGCCCGCTAGTATTTACATAAAAGGATCCTTTTTGGGGCACCACAAGGCTGTATTTTGGAGTCAACAATCAAACATAATTTGATGGACGGATTTTGATAGAATCTTTTATTTTAAGAAATATTTCATTTTACAGTATTATCTCGTACTGAATAACGAACGGCATTGAAAAATGAAATTAGTTATATTATTATAAATGATAATGTGGTAATGAAAATGTGGCTCTGACAGTCTGCAGTCCGTAGGGGCTCTTAAGGGTCGGCAACGCATCAGCAACTCCTCTGGTGTTGCAGGTGTCCATGGGCGACTATGACTACTGACCACCGTGTGGCACAGGTCGTTTGCCGACTTCATCCATAAAAAATACCATAGTATAGTAACTACCAAGAGAAAAATTACACAGTAAAAACTATAGATATTGTCCTAAGATCGCGATAAAGCATAACATTCCCGGATCGCCCGCTCTGTGGTGTTATCCGGGATCTGTACGTGCTGATCCGTAGATTCACCATCAGATAAGCCTCTTTTAATACAAGTAGTCTCTTGAAGACTGTCTCAGAAAGCTTTAGCCGATCGAGGAAGGGATGGCGATGGTGCTGTGTTGTTTTTACCCGACTAGAAAAAAGATAATGACAGTAAATTGTTTGTCAGAAATCTATATAGGAATATTGGCAATATTCCTATATAGTAATAATAATAATAATTATTATTATTATTATTATTGCCATGTCTCTTTTTTTTAGATGCTTTTAATCGACATGTGAAGATATACTTTTTTACGTAATATTACATCATCTCTGTCTTCTCAAAATCATTATTAAATAATATGTAATGGTTGTTGATACATTTCATGATTCTAGGTCCACGTAATGTATTGTATGTGCTTATTTACAATACATTACATGGCCGTATTTATTACTGCATTAAATGAAATACATACGACGTACATAGCCTCCTTCACATTTGAATTTTAAGTTTTTAAAAAACCAAAATTGCGTCCAGCAATAGTGGATTTTCTCGTTTTAACCGAATGTACTTGTTAATTAATTCCCATATCAACATGAAAGGCTTCCCAATTTCGGAGTAAAGTCATGCTTTTGTATGAAATTAAGATTTTTTTTAACTAAACTTATGCAACTTTATTCGATGAGTCCAAATTAAACCCTTAAAAGTTAAATAGCGAAACAACTTTATGCACTGAAACCACTCTGATTGCGCTCCTATGAGGCTTGAGTAATGAAATGCCGGTTTATCTAATAAGATTTACTTTTCCTTGTTACAATATATAGCTTTACAATTTAAATAAACGGAAGTTATGTAGTTCACCGGCACACCTTGGATGCAACAACCTAGCGCGAACTCGAACGCTTGTCAATTATCAGTTGACATACGTCAGTGCTGACATAAGTGACGGTTTCGTCCAGGAACGTCTTTAACATCTTCCCCCCCCTCAAAGGCTTCAGGGTTTTGAGGTTCTAAAGTTGGCTCAGGCAGGAGGCAAAGGTTGTGGACGGCTCGGCGAACAGTGCCTCTGCTCGTGTTGACGTCGGCCACTCGGGCTACTCCATCAGCTCCGTGGTATAACTTGCAAATACGTGCCATGCGCCATTTCAAAGGCGGCACGTTAACCTCCTTAATGACCACTAAATTGCCCTCTTGAAGCCCCTTCTGGCTAACCCGCCACTTGGTCCTCTGCTGTAACTCGCCAAGGTATTCCTGCCGCCATCGCTCCCAAAAGTGCTGCCGCAGTTGTTCAAGACATCTGTACCTGTCGAGCCTGTTGGAGTTGGCCTCGACCAGATTTTCTGACGGCAGCGCTGTTAATGGTCTACCGATCAAGAAGTGCGCGGGAGTGAGGGGATTTAGGTCATTAGGATCAGATGAAAGAGGGGTCAACGGACGGGAATTTAGGATCGCTTCAATTTGCACAAATAACGTTGACAACTCCTCAAATGTCAAATGTTTATCACCCAGTATTCTGGTCGTGTGGTATTTCGCAGACTTTACGCCCGCCTCCCAAAGCCCACCAAAGTGGGGGGAGCAAGCTGGCGAGAACTTAAATGTAATGCCTTCATCGGCAGCAAAACCGGTCACGCATTCATTGCTTGATTTTAAAAACCTTTTGATTTCATTGTTTGCGCCGACAAAGTTAGTTCCGTTATCACAATATAACTCTAAGGGCTTTCCCCTGCGGGATATAAAACGTCTTAAGCATAATATAAAAACATCAGTAGTAAGGTCGCTTGCTACTTCCAAATGGACAGCCTTTGTACTGAAGCAGACGAACAAGCACATGTAACACTTGGTAATTTTACATCCCCGACCCTTGCGATCGGTGATGTAGAATGGCCCAGCAAAGTCAACACCGCTCACCTGGAATGGAAGGCTAGGAGTGACTCGCGGTGCAGGTAAGTTACCCATTAAAGGATTAATACCTTTAGCTTTAATGATTCTACACAATTTACAATTATTTACTGTATTTCTCGCTAGTATTCGACCTCTTAGGGGCCAATATTTATTTCTTAAGTCGCTGAGCAACAATTGAGGTCCACCATGTAAAAGTTTTTTATGGTGATGTATAAATAATAGCTTTGTAAAATTGTGATTAGTGCTTAATAATATAGGATGTTTTTTATTGCAGGTTTCATCAGAATTTTGGATGCGGCCACCTACACAGAGTATACCATCATCATTGAGAAATGGACTGAGAGACAACAAGTTGGACTTCGAAGGTAAGTTACGTTTATGTTTTATTATATTTATTTCATGTGAAAGGCATTCATTTTGATGTTGTTTTATTAAGATATATAAAGCAGCATCTAATTCATTAGTTGTTAGTGGGCCCGTAGAAACCTTAGCTTGTTTATATCTTATGTAGTTTATGTAACGTAGGACGTAGACTATAGATCTTTGCATAGTAGAGAAGCTAGAAAATCTTTCAAAATCTACTAACCTAGGACGAGTTGTAGACTGTAATGTAATAGTAGTTGTCCTTTGACTAGTTTTAATTTCTGGCAACTCTGGAATGTTTTTACTATAAACATTCTGAGGCCACTTACTTGGATCATCAGATAGAAATAATGGACCTTCCCACCAAAGTGTTGCTGACTGGATTGACTTAGGATTTAGTCCTCTAGATGCTAGATCTGCAGGATTCTTATCTCCTGGAACATGTCTCCAAGTGGCTGACTTAGTTAACTCCTGTACTTCACTAACACGGTTTGAAACAAAGGGTTTCAAATTACAAGCTTGAGATGACAACCAACCTAGTACCACTGTTGAATCTGTCCAGTGAAACACTGAATCAATTTTACAACGAAGCGCCTTTAAAACCTTCGCACTGAGGCGAGCAGAAAGCAAGGCACCGCACAGTTCGAGTCTAGGAATGGTTGCAGACCTTACTGGAGCAACTTTAGTTTTAGCACAAATAAGCCTGACAAGAATATGCCCATAACAATCAATAGATCGGAGATAAATTGCAGAAGCATACGCTACTTGAGAAGCATCTGAGAATGAGTGAAGCTCAATTATAATAGATCCACTAATTAGGACACATCTAGGAATATCAACATGAGAAAGAGATTCTAAATTATCAACAAAACCCTTCCATTCTTTTTGTAATGCATAATCTATGGGATCATCCCAATCTAGTTTAGACAACCATAACCTTTGTAATATAATTTTTGGAATAATAGTACATAAACTGAGTAAACCCAATGGATCAAATAATTTTGCAGAGTTAGACAAAATTGTCCTTTTAGTTACGACATGATCACATTTTATGTTGACTGAAAAACGCAAGACGTCTTGAGCCGGATCCCATTTCAGTCCTAACACATTTGATGCTTGAGAGCTCAAATCTAAATTCTTGATCGATGATGGACCTGGACCGTCCCGAACCGTAGACGGCGAGTTTGTACGCCATTTGCGTAACGGAAGACAGGCTGCGTTTAGAACTGATGCCACTGACTCCACAATGGCCTGCAATTCTCCTTCAGTATCAGCACCTGAAAGAAAATCGTCGACATAGAAGTCTTCTTTTATGATTCTTGATATTTTCTCGTCCTTGCATTCCTTCGCCAGCTGTACCAAACACCTAGTACTAAGGAATGGCGCCGAAGCAGTTCCATATGTCACGGTATTTAATTGAAAAATCTTAATCGGCTGCGATGGTTCGTCACGCCATAATATTTGCTGCAATATTCGCTGACTAGGATCTACTAATAATTGGCGAAACATTTTTTCTACATCTGCGCAGGCCACGTACTTGTGTTGTCTGTACCTTAAAAGAATTGAAAATAGATCATCCTGCACTACTGGTCCGACATGTTGTATGTCGTTGAACGACACTCCAGTAGATGTTTTTGCCGAGGCATCAAAAACAACACGTAGTTTAGTAGTCTCGCTAGCCTCTCGTAACACCGCATGATGTGGAAGATAACACGCAAATTCTGGTTTATTTTGTAATTGAGTCATATGACCTAAACGTGAATAAATAATGAATCATGAATAAATTCACTATAAGGTTGTTTTAAAGATGGTTTGCTTCTAAACCTTTTCTCCAGTTGAACTAACCTTCTCTCAGCTATGTTGTAGGAATCGCCTAACATGCTTATAGAATTCTTAAGAGGAATTTTAACACAAAACCTACCATCACTAAGGCGATGTGTAGTAGTGTTGAACAAAGTTTCACAATAATTATCCTCGTTATTAATGGTACAAGGAATATCCTCTAGTTCCCAGAACTTTGTTAATTGATCCTTAATTTGTTGTGAAAAATGACAATGTAATTTTTTATTATTATTAGAATAGCTTCCCCCCGTGGGGCCAGCCACTATCCACCCTAGGTGCGTTTCTTGTAAAATTGGCCTTCGAGATCCTAAGTTAATCCTAGATGTTTGAATCAGTTCCCAAAATACATCGGCGCCTAGCAATAGATCTATTTCGGCTGGTAAATAAAACTTAGGGTCAGCAAGCTGGATATTACTGGGAATGTCCAATTGTTGCACACAGACTGTGGCATGAGGCAAATTGTCAGTAATTTGAGGTAAAACAAAACACTTGACAGGCATGCTAAATGAGTTGTAGATTGAATGTATTTCAATGTTGCAATGCTCTGTCACATTTAATACTGCATTCCCTAAACCGGATACATGATGATAACATGTTTTTCTTTTACAGGTACCTATTAATTTTTGAGCCCTTTCACTGATAAAGGATGTCTGGCTGCCACAGTCCAGTAAGGCCCTCAGGGTAAATGATTTGTCATTGACTGTAACCTTGACCAATGCCGTAGATAAAAGAGCTTGATTGGTGGAGACAGCAGACATAGTAGTGGAAGTAGAGGGACCTAATGGTGCAGCAGAGCTGTCTACAGGTAAGTTATTTTTGATTTCACTAGCATTATTGTCAACAGTAGATGTAGTTATAGCTGTAGGTGTAGATGTAGTAGTAGATAACAACTGTGGATTTTGCTGACTATTCGGCAAAGAATATTGTTTATGTAAAATAGTATTGTGCCTTTTCCGACAAAGTCTGCAACCACCTAGCCGGCACTGGAATGCCTTGTGACCTCCCTGCAAACAATTAGTGCATACCTTTAACAAGGCGATCTGTGTGATTCGTTCCTCAACCGGAAGTGATTTTAGTTTAGGACATTCATATAACTTATGATCTTTTTTACAGAAAACACACTGCTTACTGGGACTAGAATCTACGGTTGAAGCAATAAATGATTTTGTTTTGGGTGTACTGTTACGTTTTTCATTTTTAAATGTCCTACCAGCATGAAGTGTTTCCAGAACTGTTGCTCGTTGGCGAAGAAATGAATAAAATTGATCTAATGTAGGGGAGTCTTTATTACTCCTAAATTCCTCCCACTTCCTGGCAGTTCCACTGTCTAATTTTGTTGAGGCTAAATAAAGTATAAGTGTATCCCACTTGTCAGTGGGTTCCCCTAACAGATTCAATGCAGCTAAATTTTTTGAAATGGTATCAATTAAATTATGTAAACCAACCTCAGATTCCTTATGTAAGCATTCAATTGAAAACAAACATTTAATATGTTCATTTATCAAAAGCCGCTTGTTGTCATATCGCTGGCAAAGTAAATCCCATGCAATAGAATAATTATCTGTTGATATGGATACTGAACTAATAACTGAAGTAGCAGCGCCCTCTAGGTAAGATTTGAGATAATGGAATTTATTCACATCATCAATATTATCATTGTTGTGAATTAAAGATAAATAAGTATCCCTAAAGGAAAGCCACTTAGTTATGTCACCATTAAAGGGAGAAATCTTAATTGGTGGTAACTTTAAACCATGAGATAGTTTGTATATTGAGTTGGATGAGGACTCTAATTTGTCATCTTTTTCAAAGCTATCTAATATGGATTCTGCTTTAGCTATTAAATTAAAAAATATGTTTTCTGTGATCTCACGTTCATTAATTTGTTTATCCAAGTCTTCATCCAACATTTCAATCTGTGATTGAACCTCATCAAATGTGCAAGACAGATCTCGCACTTTAGTCAGTCTTAAAGGCAATTCTTTAATGTCTGACTTACTTATTTCCTTAAGATTAATTAAAGGTGTTAAATATTTTTCAAATAGTGTTAAGCGAGCTCTGATACTGCCTCTCTGTTTAATTAACTCTTTTATGTCCAACATTATGCCGGCGCAAACAAGTGAACACAGTTGTAACAATAAAACTAATAGAATGTTGAATAACAAACAATGAATACGTTACGATACTCCTTAGGCGCAGATAACGAACCGGTTCCGCACCCGAAGTCGGCACACGGCGATTGACACAGTGCTTGTTGGAATGCACCGTCGACACTTGGCGGTATTTTGGCCAAATCTCGCAAACTTACTCCCGGAGTACACCTGGAATATGTCGGCAACTTGTCTAAGAATATGTTTAAGGACTAGGTTTATATGTACATAGTATACATATAAACTAATACGAGATAATTATTATAAAGGGTTCAAGCTAGTAAGACACGATAAAACACTGTGTTAGAAAATGCACTATTTTGGGTTAAACGTAAAATTATATTGGACAACAGGGGTTTTTTCTCAGAATTTACTTCTTAACTTAGCAAGATTATGGTATATTTCCAGGGTTTAAGTGGAATTTGCCGAAATTTAGATTTTCGTAAATGTAAGTGGGTAGGTATGTAAAATTGCGGATAACGTACTTTTGTCAGTTTAAATCGGAGTTATCAACGATATCTGAACAAATTAAAGCACGGAAAGGATAGGAAACGAAAGGATAGACGCACTTCCCTCGGAAATAATGGCTGCAGCTGCTGGCTGGCGGGTTCCTAGAGGTTCAGTCCGTTCCTTGTGATTTGAACTTTGAAGACGCCAACGGGTAGGTACATCGATCTCCAAATTTCCATAATCACGTCGGGGTCACCAATTTGATTGCGCTCCTATGAGGCTTGAGTAATGAAATGCCGGTTTATCTAATAAGATTTACTTTTCCTTGTTACAATATATAGCTTTACAATTTAAATAAACGGAAGTTATGTAGTTCACCGGCACACCTTGGATGCAACAACCTAGCGCGAACTCGAACGCTTGTCAATTATCAGTTGACATACGTCAGTGCTGACATAAGTGACGGTTTCGTCCAGGAACGTCTTTAACACACTCTATTATTATATAATGCATTTGCAAAAGGTATTAAAAGAAGAAATTTACATGAAAATATACACTTAATCGAGAAAGAAATAGAGTCAGATTTTGAATGTATATTTATGTTCGCAAGATAAAATATCTCGTTATTAGAATTCTACGTATTATTACTTTTAAATTTTTCACACACCTTTGAATTTTTTTTTTACCGCCCTTGTATGTTTAGGGTCGGTTTCCACTCTAACCAAATGCGTAGAACTCACATATTGCTAATAAGTACTATCAATCAATCAATCAAATCAGCCTATTGCCATCCACTGCTGAACGTAGGTCTCCCCCAAAGAGCGACATAAGTACTATGTCTATGACTTTAAAAAGAGACCATGATTCTCTGAGTTCGTTTCGGTGTTTCTTCTCAGAGGTAGTCAGTTAGGAAATGGCGATGTCATCTAGTTAAAAATAAAACAATGATTTTTTATATTATTTATATAAAGGGATTAGAAGGGATTGAACATTCTTTATAAGTTAGTGGGTACAAGTCAACGGCCAAGTCACACAACATTAACTATAAATAATAAAGAAATCGCAGTAAGGAACCTTAGACTTGACACAACTTTGTCTAAATTTCATTACTTTTTAGATATAAACAAGCAGCTCCATCGAGACTTGGCTAGTTTTTTACAGAATGTTTTTGATGGGATTAAGTTTTACAACTTTGTTCCAAATAGTTGCCAATGAGAAGTATGCAGTTTGATTTAGATAATCATTATCAATAAAAAAACCGTCCGTCTGTTATCATTGTCAATCGGCCAGAATTAATAGCCTGTCTGTTGCTGTTGTCTCGCTTGACTGTTTTCCCTATTCCGTAAACAATTTAATGATTAATAAAAAAAAAATATTCTGAACACGTATCGAACTCGATATACTTGGCGCAACGGTAGATATATAAAAAAAAAATTATTTCATTTCTTTTTTCAAAGAATAAGCCCTGCGTCTCGGGAGACATTAAAAAAGTACAATTATGGTTTACAAAATACCAACTACCTAGAGATTGACAAAACCGCAAGGAAGGAGAGGTCTTTCCATCGATATTTGAATCCGTTCAAATACGGATTCAAATATCGATGGAAAGACCTCTCAGACGTGACAGTGTATAAAGAAAATGATAAAGCCGAGGTGCGGCGAGAGTGCTCTTGAAGAGCATCGCCGGGGCGCCGATAATGTACGTGCCCTGTCTGTGTACTTATGTACACCACGTAGTGCCTTAGAGGTGTGCTTTTGGGGAAGGAAAATGGATGGCAAGATTTTTATTCGTTACGCCAGAGACCAAAGAGCTTTGCACTTTCCAATTGATAGTGTGACCTTGCGAATCTCGCATTTTTTATACTTTATTTACATAAAATAAGTAGGTACACTAAAAAGAAAATCGAAGGAAAAGGTGTCTGTGTGTCCGTTTGAGTGTGCGTATTTGATTTATGTGTGTATGAGGTTTTAAAACACAGATTTAGTCACCTGTTGAAAAATGATCTGTATGGTGGATAGAATCATGGCCTTAAAATACTGAATTCAATACTGTCCCACTCGGGTTGATGATGTTTTTAACAGTTTAGTTTTACCGTGGGAGAGCCATGCTTCGGCAAGAATATACCGGCTCGATCGGAGTGATACCACGGCCTCACAGAAAACAGGCGTGAAACGACAATTACGTTGTGTTTCGCTGAGTGAGTAAGCATACCGGAGGCCCAATCCCCTTTTAAAAGGTCGGCAATGAACTCGTGACTCCTCTGGTGTTGCGGGTGTCAATGGGCGGCGGTAATCGCTTACAATCAGAGGATCTATCTGCCCCCTATCCCATAAAAAAAAACTTGGAGATGCTTGGAAATACTTGGAGAATCATGGCTTTTTAAGGTTCCGTACCCAAAGGGTTAAACAGGACCCTATTACTAAGACTCCGCTGTCCGTCCATCTGTCTGTCTGTCCGTCTGTCATCAGGCTGTATCTCATGAACCGTTAAGTTAGATAGTTGAAATTTTCACAGGTAAAACAGGTGATGTATTTCTGTTGCCGCTATAACAACAACTACTAAAAAAAACGGATTAAAATACATATTTAAGAGGGTTCTCAGACATGATGTTTTTGCCGTTTTTATAGGTAATGGTACGGAATCCTTCTTGCATGAGTCCGACACGTACTTGGCCGGTTTTTTTAAGTTCAGATAATTAGTAGTATCAAATAATATAAGTCTCAATGGCCTTTTGAAGAGAGAAACGGATACATATATAGCGGCTTCGTGGTGACCAGTTCAAGTGACAACATGCATGGATCAGTAATTGTATAGCTCCCCTTTGCTTATATGAACTGACAGCGCAGTGGCTGAGCGATCAGGTTCTGCGCCACGTCGGTCGCGAGTTCGATTCTCGCACGGCGTATAAATATTTTTATGAACTACAGTTGTTTGGGATCTGTGTAAGTGGAATCCGTGGAGTGAAGCACCACGTTGAAGCGAAGTAGAACCCCAGGAAGGGACTGCTCCTGCGGGTTTTGCCCAGGAAGCCTGCATTGGAGCGGCCATTGTAGGTTGCGGTGTCGTATGGCAGGCACCGCAACTGAGGCGGGCCGCAGTGTTGTATGGGCGACACGGCGGCTGAAGGTTTGAGGGGCCGCAGTGGGAGAGGAGTGTCGGTTTCACGGTGCGCCGCTTTCCCTACCTTCCGCTGCCTCGGCGGGGTCGCAGCCGCAAGCCTGCGGACACGCTGGGGCCGCGGGGGAGAGGAGTGTCGGTATTGCTATGCGCCGCTCTCCCTAACCTCTGCGACCGAGGTGTGGACGGTGGCGGGCCAAATATCTGTCCCGCCGCCAAGAGGGCCTCGGGTGAACTCGGGTATATTTAGTCGCCCATTGCACTTGGCCCTCAGAGAGGGTCCAACATTGGACGTCCGAGGTGGGATCGCGGAGCATGCGAGAGCGATTCCCGTGATCCCTACTACTATGCGGAAAATGGCAGTGGTGGTGGTTTTAGTCGGTATGCTGGCCACTTGGCCGGAGAGCCCGACACAACCGTCCCGCATCCCCAAAGCGGGGCGGCATGCATAAGGCGTATATCCCCACCCGAAAAAAAAGGTACTGACTGTACGGTATCTATACAAGATACTGACTTAGTGACGTAAAGTTTATTGAAAAAGGGAATAAAATCTGTTTAAATTACCCTGTGACTGTTTGTTGCATTTCGTTATCCCTACAAATATAATAATGAAGCGATATCAGATAGGTCTTCGTACCCCCCCCCCCCTGCTGCCACCCCCTCCCTTTGCACTCTTCGCGGCACCTGTTAGTGCCTAGTGCCGAAACTGTCGCGATGTTTAAAACGAAGCCAACTACCGCCAGGGTTGGCAGAAATATTATGGATTTTTTGAATTCAGAATACTCTACTACTGTTTGATGTTATTTTTTTACTAAGTTCAAACAGACGTTTTTATACGTTTTTATACTAGCTTTTGCCAGCGACTTCGTCCGCGTGGAATAGTTACTTTGTTCCCTAGTTCTTCGCCCGCGGTTTCTCCTGCGTTGCCCCGTTCCTAAGGGTTGTAGCGTGATGTTTTATAGCTTGAAACCTTTCTCATGAATCACTCATTTTCCCAACATTTCCCTTCACTGCTCTGCTCCTATTGATCGTAGCGTGATGAAAAGTATACTATAACCTGCCCAGGAGTATGAAGAACAATTGTACCAAGTTTTGTTGAAATCCGTCGAATGGTTTTTGTTTCTATAACGAACATACAGACAGACAGACAGACAAAAATTTTACTGATTGCATTTTTGGCGTCAGTATCGATCACTAATCACCCGCTGATAGTTATTTTGGAAATATATTTCATGTACAGAATTGACCTCTCTACAGATTTATTATAAGTATATAGATTATATGGGGGCACGGCAGAGCCCCCGCCAAGTCGAGCGCGAAGCAAACACTGCCGTACCACCCTTTACTGGAACTATTTCGCCGCATTTTCAGGGCCCTATTTGAGAACCTCTGATTAAGACCAGATCGCAGGAATTTTCGTCATCCAGTAAGCTATAATCACATACTTAAAATCCAAAATTTCAAGTCTATAGGTCATTTAGTTCCGAAGTTAAGCGAAAGCAAAGTTTTGCATTTATGACACTCACTCACTCAGTCATGATCATCAAAATAGAACTAATACTTCCCATAAACTCAGAGAGCTGAAATTTGCTACAGAGTTAGGGTTTAATGGCCACATAAAGGGAAAACTATAAAAACTAGGATAATCGAAGATCTGGAGTACCTGGTGACCCTGATTAGAAAACACAAGAGCCCAACCAAACTATTAGAGATATCGACATATACCGCCTTTATAAAAAATATTCAACTTGATGGGCCGCTTCATTTGATGTCAAAAATTGAAGGTCTGAAGTATCTGATGAAGAACCCTCAGCTGGACTGTGTCAAATAAGAAAATCTAATAAAATAAACCAATATAAGTCCACGTTTCTACAAAAAAAAGTGAAATTCCATCAAAAACATTCTGTAAAAAACTAGCCAAGTCTCGATGTAGCTGCTTGTTTATCTCTAAGAAGTAATGAAATCTAGACAAAATTTCGTGCCAAGTCTAAGGTTCCTTACTGCGATTTCTTTATTATTTATAGTTAATGTTGTGTGACTTGGCCGTTGACTTGTACCCACTAACGTATAAAGAATTTTCAAATTATATTCTCAACGAACATTCATACTACGTAATCCTCTGTGTACAAATGTGTTGAATATTCACCTTTATATTTGAATTTACAACAAGGGTACAAGTCAACGGCCAAGTCACATAACATTAACTATCAACAAAAGAAATACACACGTGTGGCAACCCTGAACACAGATCATTAGCGACTTGAAAGCTTCCTATCAATAGTTTACGTTTTCTCTGTAACGATGCGATCGGCACGACATCGGCGCGACACGGCACGGTAATGCCTCTGCATCGAAGTTGCACCAATTGTTTATTATTCGTTTTTAAGCATATTTTATGATTTTTGTCCATGGCGAATAGGAAACCTCTCCACACACTGGTAAGAAACTCGTGTTGTAAAAGTCAACAAAAATCAGCACGCTTGGTGGTAGGATCTAGTGGTGCGCCTGGATAGCAGATAGCTAACCCATTTTTCCCGCCATTCAGGATGCCAATCTCTACCAAATTCGTAAATTAAAATCTAGTTCGTTCTATCGAAATCCAGCTGTTTAGGCGTGAAAAGGTAACAGAAAAGCAGAGTTACTTCCTATAATAATACGTTTGGATTCCATAGTATATAATAAAAAAATACTAACATTGAGAAACTTGGATCATCGCAGGTACAGCGCGGGTTAGTGGGCAATTAGTATTTCACTTACCATCACGCCTGTATTTCCCGAAGGGTTAAGCAAAGGTGTACCTACGAACGTACACCCACAGTTCGCCGGTATGTTTAGGTACCATGTAATAGGGGCGACCCTATTGCCATTAACCGGGCACAAGTCCAAACTCCGAGCTGCTATTGAGAATTTCATAAAAAAAACCCTATAACACCTCTCAAGCTGGGAATCGAATCCAGGACCTTTAGCGTAGCAGTCGCACCTGGGACCATTAGATTAACGAGGCAGTTATATCTTCTTCTATACTTATAATAAATCTGTAGAGAGGTCAATTCTGTACATGAAATATATTTCCAAAATAACTATCAGCGGGTGATTAGTGATCGATACTGACGCCAAAAATGCAATCAGTAAAATTTTTGTCTGTCTGTCTGTCTGTCTGTCTGTCTGTCTGTCTGTATGTTCGTTATAGAAACAAAAACCACTCGACGGATTTCAACGAAACTTGGTACAATTGTTCTTCATACTCCTGGGCAGGTTATAGTATACTTTTTATCACGCTACGATCAATAGGAGCAGAGCAGTGAAGGGAAATGTTGGGAAAACAGGAGAACTTACTCAAGTTTTTAAGCTTCCGTCGCGTGTGCAGCCTTAATGGTTAAAGCTACACAGAAATCATGTATGACGGAAATGTTCTCCTTAAAATTATATAAAAAAGATTCCACAATAGCAAATGTCTATCTTTTATGGTTGACTCACAATAACACGTGTAACTCCCGATAGCTTAGCAGTTCGGAGCTTTCTGATTATATTTGTCTACTCTTACGTTAGGTGACTGACTGACTGACACAGTGATCTGTCAACGCACAGCCCAAACCACAGGTTATAGTATACTTATCATCACGCTACGATCAATAGGAGCAGAGCAGTGAAGGGAAATGTTGGGAAAATGAGTGATTCATGGGAAAGGTTTCAAGCTATAAAACATCACGCTACAACCCTTAGGAACGCAACGCAGGTAAAACCACGGGCGAAGAACTAGAGAACAAAGTAACTATTCCACGCGGACGAAGTCGCTGGCAAAAGCTAGTTTTCAATAAATATCACATTAAATTAAAAATTAACAAAACCCCCGCAGCATCGAGACATGGTTACCATGTTCTTGCAATATCATTGAAATAACAGGATACCAAAGTTAATATCTATCACACCTGTGGAAGTTGCTCACATTTTTTCTGCTTCGTGACGCGAAGCAGAAAAGAGCTGATAATCTTCAAACGGCTGGCCAAATTTTCTTAAATAATAGCTAAGAACACTCTCGATCAAGTCACCTTTCAAACAAAAAAACTGAATCAAAACCGGTCCATTCATTTGGGCGTACGATACAACTTGCACTTAATTTGACAATTCAAAAGTACCTGTACTATTGGTTTATTTGAAATAAAAGATTTGACTTTGACTTTGACAACAGACAGACGCACACATACACACGTTAAGGGTCCGGCGGAGCTTGCATTGCCCACAAAAACTTACGGTATTGAGTTTGTAAGAGAAATTCGGTCCGCCGGACTCTTATAACAACAAATGTTGCTTTGAAAATTTGACATAACGTTGCATTCGATACCGCCGAGCAATAGGTACCGCTGTCACAGAGCTAGCAAATATTCATAATGACTATAAACACTATTCCTAGACTCGAGAGTTCAAACTCCTCACGAATGAAGACTATACGTGCAAGATACTGTCTCCAATCAATAAAACTGATGTGCATAACGTACTTGAGTTACGTATGTCACGGAGTAGAAACTAGATTCAGTGTTCCAAGATAGGTATGCAAACAAGTTGTGTTCGCTCGTACAGTTCTGTAAGTACGACTGTCTGTGACACCGTAGCGTAATTTTCAACCGTTTAATGGCTAACTGCGACCGTAGTCGATCTATTGTCTTCGAATCTTCACCCGAACACTATGGGCGCCTGCTGTCGAAGCGCAAGAATTCGCGCGGTCACCACGCGGCCGCGCGAATCTTTATCCCTATTACCTAGTCAACGACATCTTGCTTATATATATGACTAGAAACTGTGGACTAATGACTGTCGGTAATGGCTGGGCCGATCGGTTTCTGCACCAACATTTGTACAGGTAGCTTATTCTGAATCTGGGTGATTAGGTAATATCTACTATATTCCATTTGGTTAGGTACTTAACTAAAGGAACAAATCATAAAAAAGGTTCTTTTATAGGGCCATTTTTCGTTTCGAAATAAAACGTAACCAAAATAAATTAATTAAAAATATAAAACCACATTTTTCTTTTATACACTAGCATATTTAACTACTTTGTATAATATTAAATGGTTATTATTAATTCTGAAGCTTGCGAAAAATTAATTAAATAAAAAAATATTATTATCTCTAAAGTATTGCAATGTGCCCTCTAAAAAGACACTAATAAGACAGATATTGAAAACATTTTTCTACGTAGTAGACTTGTGATAACTCGAATAAATTGAGAAGTAGTACTGCGAGAAACCGCAGCAAAATATTTAACCGATATTACACTTAGTCGGGTAACCAGACGCCATTAGTGATAGTTTGTGTTTACTTTACTTTCGTTCGTTTTTGTTTCTTTGCCATAAATTGTGTTAATTAGTTATTGTTTTGTTTGTTCGTTGTTTTTATTGATTGTTCGTTGTGTTGTTATTAATTTTAATTGTTGTTTAACTGTGATCGTTTTATTATTGGTGCTGGTGATTGGTTTTTCATCTGATTCAGATTAAAACGTACAAAGTCAATTAAAGGTACCTATATTCATTTCACTCCCAATTCATACGATATTATTGGAATAAAATGTTAAATAGCCCTGAACGCCGCCATTTTTATTGTTTACCTTTAGTTAAGTAAGTACCTAACCAAATGGAGTATAGTTCCATCCCATATTGAAAAAAAGTACTTTCACCCCTGTTATTATGAATTACAGGATATAGAAGTATAGAGGCAGGTCAGAATAGTATAACATACACTTAAATAATTTATGTTGTCCACAGATACATTTCGGTGTAACAAAAGTAAGTCGAACTGTGTTTTAAGATTCCGTAGGACAGCTTAAAACTTTTGCTACAATGTTCTGAGATGAGTAAAAATTTATGTGTTTTGTGATAGAAAATGTCTATAGTTGAGTTGAGTAGGTATTTATGTAGATAAGCAACACGACGGCTGGTGATGCCATGCCGGTGGGTGTATTAAATGTGTCTAAAGACAAAGTAAAAAAACTGTAGATTAAAAACTAAAACCCGACTACGAAAAAAAACGACTGAAAAGTATAAAACAAGAAAAATTGTCTATGTCCACGGACAGTGGTATCCAGTTTATAGCCGTGGTCACATGCCGTTATTATGATCTGTAGGTGCAAACTTAAGAGTCCTGCGGACCAAATTTCTCTTACAAATGTAATATCGAAATAAATCGTAATTCAAAAACAAATTTAATCAAATTCTGTTATTATTCGGATTCTGATACCGTTAATCTAGGTTCCTACGTTACCATTTCATCCAAAATATTTCACTGGAAATAAATGTAAGCGAATGCAATTTTTGATAACTTTACCAAGTTTGGAATTATTTTCCGGTTTTTTATTTCCAGTGAAGTATTAATAGATGAAATAGTACCGTATGAACCTAGATTAACGGTATTCAAATCCGAATAATAACTTATTTTGATAGAATATTGTCTGGATTACAATTTATTTCGGTATTACGTTTTAGGACCTTGGAGAACGACAAAAGCTATCTTTTGTCTTAAAAAGTCCTTTAGCATACAAGTGAAACCGTAAGAAACAGCTATATCTAATATTGTAAATGCGAAACGAACTCTCTTTTTGTTTTCTGTGACCTTCTATTGCATAAACCGCCAAACGGGTTTAAATAAACTTAGGCAAGGAGAAAGATTACATTCTGAGGAAGGACATAGATCTAGCCTACCTTATGTCTCAATAATTTTGTCGTTTTGGGATGCGAGTGAAACGTCGCGTTGCAGCTAGTGGTTAAATAAAACGAATCAATGCGAGTAACACCGTGGGGCACAGCTAGTTCAAAGTATCTCCAACTTTACCGAACAGAATAAACCTGACCTCACTTCTCGACAGTTCAAATTATGCAAATGGGAATCAAACTTGTTCCTAAGTTTACAACTACTCCACCTTTTGGTTTCATCGGTTTTGTAGAAAAAAAGTTTATAAACCAGACCTTTCAACGGGCACGTAGATATTCTGCATTGTGGCTTTTTTTAGCTCTGTTTAGGTGTACTTGATTCATCATTCATGTATAGGACAAAATCCTAAAATCGCGAAAAAAACCATTATATCTAATGTAAAGCTCTTGAAGTCTTTGAAAGCTTTTTCACGTAAAATGTTAACATACATCCGTTTTACGTGAAAAACGCTGTGAAATCCTAGTGGTACCCGTTGAACTACCAAGATGATACAGGACAAGACAACGTTTGCCGGCCCGCTGGTATTTTATATTCTTTCATTTTTTTTTCATCTTAAATAAAACTGAAACTAAATAGAAAAACCGTAAAACACCATATACACTCTTTCAATGTATTTATTTTATCAAGTTCTATTCTTCGATTCGATTTTGAGTAAATTCTACAAATACCTAAAGACATTGTTTTTAAATCGCAAAAAGGTGTATAAGGGCGATGTTAGGGCTTGGCACGACTGACAGCTGTAAACCCTATTTCATCGAGTAATCGAGTATAGTATATTGAGTCTACACTCTTTATTCATTTATGTAATAGGTATTTTATTTAAAACAAAAAAAAAATCGTTCTCTCTTTAGTCGCCTATCCGATGTTAGAGTTCCCAATAGATGATTATAAACTATGCATATAAAGATCCAGAACTGGAATAACTGGAGTAGCGTATTTTGTACAGCACCAAATATATAATATAACAAACTCCATTATACAATCACCAATCGCCCTATTTAAAAAACAGCTAAATTTGTACCAAAATGTTTCCGGACAAATGTTATTACAGTCTGACTGAATTTCTTAATTAGGTGGGGCGGTGGATACGCCTGCACGCAGTCAAGTAGACATTCCCCAGGATCGGCGTGCCTCACGCAGCTTACAGTAAATGTGACTAATAGTCTTGTGTAGGTCCTGAACGAACGATCTAAAAGACACGTTTCCGACCAGTGAACTAAAAAACACGTTTCCTAACCAGGAACGCTAATGGGTCCTTCGGTCCTAATTATAGTTCTCCGTACTATTCGTACGTTACTGTACCGTACTTTTAATGTTTCTGAACGACCGCGATCGAATAAAGGAGCTAATAGTACAGTACCGAGTAAAGTTGTTGTTGTTATGAAGGAAAATTAAATTATGTAGACATAGAGATTAATTTTATGCATAAAAATTGTATTTAATATTTGTTTTTTATCATCAAGCTCAACGAATCAGTAGGACATTAAACCCTAGTAACTATTTTTATGACTGGCGAACTATTGTAATAGGACCGAACGATGAAGTAATCAGCAATTTGGTCAGATGTCCTTTATGAACTAATAGTACTAATAAGGTGAACTAGTTCACTGACCGAATTGTACTAGTTCAGTTGTGTTTGGCCGAGTGAGGATACCGGAGGCCCAATCCCCTTTTAAAAGGCGGGCAACGCACTTGTGACTCTGGTGTTGCGTTGACGTTGGCATCCTATAAAAAAAAAAACAAATTTGGAAATTATTCGGAAATAAATTTATTATAATTAATAACGTAAAATAATTTTAATATAATACGTTATTATTATTATCATATATCATTTTTTTTTTCTTCTCCTTTTGAGAGAGTATGAGGTACCTTATTTGCGGGCCGGAGCCAAGCGAGTAGTAAGTATGAGGGGAAGTTTATATAGAATAGGTTGATGATAGTGTAGAGGTTGTGAGAAACTTTCGGGTGATACGACAGGTGTTGAGTACGGTGGCTTTCTGGAGCATGTGGAGTGTGTAGGTGGGCATATTTAAAGTGTTAAGGCTTTCTGTTAGAGATTTTGGCACAATACCTGTAGATGAGAGGACTATTGGGACGATATGAACGGTTTGGGCTTTCCACTGGGTTTTAATTTCTATGGCAAGATCGTGATACTTGCTTAGCTTTTCAGATATTGTGCTTTGTATGTTGTGCGAATTTGGTATGGCTATATCAATCAAGTAAACAGTTTTATTGATTTTATCGTGAACGGTGATGTCAGGTCTATTGTAGTGGATGGTTTTGTCTGTTTATTATTATGACATTTCTCTATGATATCAAAGTTACAAATACCTATAAATGTATGTTATTATTTTTTTAAATACAGATTTGAATTTTATTAAATTAACAAAAAAATACTAATTTAGGCGGGCAATAGCCTCTAAACATTTATGTAAGGATGACATTAATTAAAAAGCGGCGGTAGCCTAATGGCTAAGGCGTCGGTATCGCGATCATGTGGTTGCCGGTTCGAAACCTACCCTTTGCACTACCGACGTGAACCCAGTCGTAACACAAGTATTTAGCTTAGCACGAGGGGTTAACAAGAATACTAGTAATGGGCGACCCACATTGCTAGTAAGTTTTTAAAAAAAAAGAAAATTAATGGCAAACCATGTAGCTACGTAATATTATTTTGTGATCATGCATGCAGACAATTTTTTTGTCTTGTATTGTACTCAGTGTTGTTATTGATACGGCAATTGCCGTAACATACGGCAACCAAGATCTTTTTTAAAAATACGGCATACGGCAGGCCTGTCGTTGCCGTAACGAAGGAGAAATAAGGGAAATAAATTAGGCATAAAGTTTTTTTTTATTAAATACGGCAATTCAGTAAGTTTTTCCTTAAGATACTGCAACCCAGACTATATGACATACGGCAGCTCAGATTTTTACTATAATCAACACTGATTTGACTACTCATGTTTCGACATAAAACATTTATCTTATCTCACACCAAAACAATTGATACAGACAGGACATAAATCTAAAATAAAATGTTGCTCACAAATACAGCCCTACCAAATACCTCATACCTTTATTGAAAGAAGTGTTGTAGGTACTAAATTGACAAGAGGTAAGTGGTAAATAGGTCCTTTTCGCCGAGTATTAGTAGCCCTAATTTTCAAATGAACTGAAATAGTTCATTGAAAAATTAGACTCATCTATGCATAAATTACCTTTCATCTTAGTAAAACGATAAAATGATAATGGAGACGAGCCCTTTTTCCCTGTGATAAATCCGAAACTAAATAAGATAAAAACATATATAATATCAGCTGATTCCTCTTTTCTTCCTCATTACGCGCCACCATCATCATCTTCACCAAATTTGATTTTAGTTTTTCTAGTTGTCGGCTTTGTGGGGGGAGGTATATAATTGTAAAACGGATAACTGGAATCCGCAAGCATTTTGGACACTTTTTTCTTGGTTTCAGTATAAGTTTCAATTTCAGGGTACTGCCGATTATGGTTAATATATTTGATTGCTCTGCCAGCATCGATGACCTTGGCTTCCCTTCCATAGGCCATGACTTGGAAGTTAACGGTCAGTTCAAATGTCATCTCCACGTAGAAGTTTATTTCTATGAATTGGAATCCGTAGCAGAGTCCCCTGGAGCCAGCACACCATCGGCGCAGGTGCAGCTGTGGTGTGCCTTCCGTCACTGTGTTCTCATAGTCGGCTCTGAACACTACACAGGAGTATTCTACGTCGCCTATTATTGTTACCTGAAATTATTTTTTTTGTATCAGTGACTGATTTTTTACATGTAGTCACCACCTTATTAAGGTGGAACCTTTAGAAAAGTTTTGAATTTAATTTAGAATTATAGAGCTGAACTGCCTTATTAGTTTAGTGATATAATGGGCGACGGCAACGCTAAAGGTCCTGTGTTTCATTCGGATTTGTGTATGGACTCCTTGCCAAATCGTACCCCTGCAACAGCACGCCCCAAACCATGGAACACGTAATTCAGCACGACCCCCTTAATGAAACAATTAGATTAAAATGATATGCCATTATCAATCAATATCATTGAAGTAACAGAATACCAAATTTCAAATCCATCAGACCTGTGGAAGTTGCTCACATCTTTTCATGAATCAGAAAAGAGCTGATAATCTTCAAACGGCTCGCCAGATTTTCTTAAATCATAGCTAAGAACACTCTCGATCAAGAAACCTTTCATAGTAATGATGATAATGTTTAAAGTCAGTGAACTTACGTTATACCTGACTTTTCCACGTTCGTATAAAATCCTGGTGCTGTCAGTGTACAGCTCCCGTTTCGTCTCCTCTCTGTCACACGGGCCGAACCTCTGCACGTTAGAGAGACCTACAAAATGTTTACTATTCAATATTTGTTGTATACGGCTGTATTTCCATCAGGGGGGTTAAACTGCGCTTAAGGTCCTGGTTTCGAGCAAAATGTTCTTATATTTTTACAGAAACACGCTTATATTTTTTCATCAATTCACATGGAATAAGATGAGTAAGGTCACACTGGTCTAATGCAGGATAACAAACTGCACACGGCTTCCAGAAAGTCTCTCAGATATGTATTCCTCACGATGTTTTCCTTCATCTTTCTAAATGAATATACTTTTATTAATAACGTAATAGTGTTGAAGTGGGACAATAAAATGATTTATGACTCTGAAAGAGCATTTGTGTTGGATTCGAACTGGAGACATAACACCGGGTCACGGGATGTAGATATCTATTATTAATTTAGATAGATATTATTCGGATTTAAATATTGTTAATCTAGGTTCATACGGTCCTATTTCATCTGCTACTACTTCACTGAAAATAAAAGACCGGAAAATTGTTCCAAACTTAGTAAAGTTATCAAAAATTGCATTCGCTCACATTTATTTCCAGTGAACTATTTTGGACGAAATGGTAAAGTAGGAACCTAGATTAACAGTATCGGAATTCGAATAAGAACAGAATTTGATTAAATTGTGTTTGAATTACGATTTATTTCGGTATTACGTGTGTAAGAGAAATTCGGTCCGCCGGACTCTTAACACATTTTATGATATGAGTGTATTTTAGAAACGAAAATTATCTAAGTACGCAGGCGAAGCTGCGCACGGGAACTCTAGTTTAGAATAAAAAGATTTCAAAGTCGAAAATGAATATGAAAATAATTGAATATCGGGAAAATAAAAAAAAAAACTATTTTTCGATCTAGTTTCAAATAAAATTTTAATATATGGGTGTTAAAAAATGAAATGTTATTCTCTCGACGCCTCTCAAACTAACATCTATAAAGACATTTAGGGTAGAGAGCCTGACAAAGACGTAATTATATAGTATATAGTACATACACTCGAAAAACATAACCCTTCTTTTGGCGCAGTCGGGTAAAAATCCCGTATCGTGATATTCTCTTTAAATAATCTTACTTCGTCTCAACACGATTTGGTTGGGCGCCAGCGTGGTGATGGCAGGTATGCCGATCCTCTCGACGCGGCGCTGAACCCACGGGTGGTACATGCCATAATCTAGGAAACGAGCCGGCGCCTGACAGCCTGGCCCGTACACACCGAAGCCCAGCTTAACAAAGAAGAAAAAAAAAACAATATAAAAAAAACCGACTACGTAAAAATCATTACTGAAAAGCATGAAACAAGAAATATAATTTCTTTATCGTCGCACTATAGAGATGAATCGATACCTCATTGATTGTCATAATCTAATCAGTAAGTTTTGAGATAATATAAACATACATACACAGACAGACACATGCTTATTTAATACATAATGTAGACTGTTAAACTCATTACCGTTCCTTTTTCGTAGTCAAATTCGATAAAGAAGCGCAAGAATAGTGGAAAGGAAATTCTTGGATTTCGCCTTCGCACAAGGCCATAATTGTGAAGGAATCTTCACAATTATGGCCTTGCCTTTGACGAAAAATTCATCGAGCAGTCACCTTAGTCACCAGATATGGCTGCAGCCCATTTCTTTCTTTCTCCTAAACTCAAATTACCACTTCGTGGCACACGTTTTCATTCGGTGGAAGACATAAAGTATAAAAAATGTTTGATTGGATTTTTCGTTTGTGTATCGTTTCTGAAGGAGCATACTTTAAAGACGATTGGATGAATAACTAACTGCATGAAGATCTCTGCAAGTTTATTACATACTTAAATTTGAAATTTACCTCAATGGTTATTTTACAAGGTCGTTTTCAATAGTTAAATATTCTAATAACTTTTGTTAAACTGAACCTTTTTCAATAAAATTAAGCTCAAACGTTGGCTTATGAACCAATGCATTCCTTTCCATTTTTCTCTAAATAATGAGGGATGTTGTAAGAGTAGTATGAAAAAAAGCAGTACCCCTCTTTATTGCGCAGTTGTAGTCGGGTAAAAACTACTCTAACAGATGACCAGGCTCATAATCTACTTATACACCAGATTTCATAGGAATTCTTCAAGTAGATCTTGAGTTTTAAACGAACATACTGAAATACATACATACACACAATCATATGTATTCCAAAAACCATTAATTCGGCTTCAGTATCGTTTAATTAGTCTTTTCCACCTATTTTTTCCTAATTATCTTGCAATTACAGACACGACTTGTCTACAGACTTATTATATGTATAGATTATTTATTTACTTTATTGAATACCAAATTAAACATAGGTAGGACAAAGTAAGCAAAAAAATTATACAATGAGTGTCCTTATCGCTAACTGCAATTTCTTTCAGGCAACCTTAGGATAGACATATTATCTGAAGTGAAATGTCTAAACTCTCTCATGTTACTCACCAGTCTCCACCGCTTGCCGGTCTTCACGACCAGGATGGCTCCACTCCGCCACAAACAACGGCCTCCCGTCAGACTCTTGGCACAGGCAGTATGTGACGGCCACATGGTATCCACATCCAGCTAAAAAAATAAAAATAAAATCAATCAATCGATACTGTGCTAAACGTTTTTTTTAAAACTTAACAATCATGTCTGTAGACCTCAAAGGGTTTCGAGAAATACGAGTACATGGATGACCGTACATACAAATTATTATAAACAAACATTCATGCGGTACATGCACTCGGCACACATGTTTAGAAGCCTATGTAGACTAACATATACATACATATATTGTATATAGCACATAATGGATCATCCCTTAAATATTTTTTAATCTTAGGTACTAGCAATGGGAGTCCCACATTATTAGTATACTTGTTAAGGGTTCGGCGGACCGAATTTCTCTTACAAACGTAATACCGAAATAAATCGTAATTCAAACACAATTTAATCAAATTATTTTGGTATTCCGATACCGTTAATCTAGGTTCCTACTTTACTATTTCGTCCAAAATACTTCACTGGATATAATTGTAAGCGAATGCAATTTTTTATAACTTTACCAAGTTTGGAATGATTTTCCGGTCTTTTTTTTCCAGTGAAGTAGTAGTAGACGAAAAAGTACCGTAGGAACCTAGATAACATAATTTGATAGAATATTGTCGGGATTATGATTTATTTCGGTATTACGTTTTTATGGGTAATTTAAGCTCCGCCGGACCCTTAACCCTCGTGCTAAGTTAAATGCTTGTGTGACGAGTGAGTTGACGACGATAGTGCAATGGGTGGGTTTCGAACCGACAATCACATGTTCACAAGTCCGACGACCTAACCATTAGACTACCGCCGCTTATATTATTTACGTACCATCACGTATGTATTACCCGAAGGGTTAGGTAAACCCACAGTTGATATTTTCCCACGTCATAGGGGGCGAGCCTCCCGCCATTATCCGGGCAGGAATCCATATTCCGAAATGCTACTCAGAATTTTATAAAAAAACCCAATAACACCGCTCAACCTGGGGATCAAACCTAACCTTAACGTAGCACAGGATCAATAGACTAATGAGGCAGTTATGCAAATAATATTATTATTATATACATACGGGTCGAATTGACAACATCCCTTTTTATTTTGAGACTAGCTTTTTGCCCGCGACTTCGTCCGCGTGGAATAGTTACTTTGTTCCATATGAACTTTCATCCCCTACTTTATCCCCTTGAGGGTAGAATTTATCAAAATCCTTTCTTAGCGGATGCCTACGTCATAACATCTACCTGCATGCAAATTTCAGCGCGATCCCTCCAGTGGTTTGGGCTGTGCGTTGATAGATCACTATGTCAGTCAGTCAGTCAGTCACCTTTAAGTTTTATATATATTTAGATTAGATTAGATAGGTTAAAAAGGGTTAAAAGTAAGTACTTAGTGCAAGTTTTTTAGAAATTAAAGTATTTACCCCAGTTCGTCTGTAGAAAGTCTTGCATTGTTCTGGAGAAACATATCTCATCCTGTGTATTCTCATCTTAGATCTTTTGCAATCTAGAAAACGTACCAAAAAACCACAATATTAATGTCCTTTAGACTACAAAACAACGTTTTGTTTGAAAATTACGTAAAATAATACGAAATTATTGACTAACATTTTATACTTCGTAATAGGATAATTGACTGGTGTTTTATTTATTCAAATTAACGGCTACGAGCCCGGTCGCCCCTCAATATTTGCCCCGTCTAAAAAAATAGTATATACGCCCCGTTTTGTAGAACCCATTCGCCCCGTTTTAAGAGGAAAGTCAAAATAAAATTAACCCTTATCTGTAACTTCAATAGTTGTTGTACGTATGGTATCGCAATTTTTTTGAATATATTGATATGTTCTATAATATAGTAGAATTTTTTTTTGAATCTATCTGCAATAGTTTCCGCAGCGCAAGCTATGAAAGACATTTTATGGCTATTTTTTTTTACCTCGGGTTACAAATATTGAAGTTTTAGTAGGGATCCCTATTTTTTCCGGTAATAAATAGATATAGCCTATGTTACTCAGGGATAATGTAGCATTCTAAAATGAATGGTGAAATAGATAGTTTGAAAGAATTTTTGACATCGGTCCAGTAGTTTTTAAGTTTAATCGTTACAAACATACAAAAATACAAAACTTTTCTCTTTATAATCATACTATGATTATAAAGAGAGAGAGAGAGAGATCGATAGATGTATTTATGTGTGTGTATGGTAAACAAATGGTAGTGTGTGCGGACTTTAATCCCCCTTTTCACCACCTTAGGGGTTGAATTTTCAAAAATCCTTTCTTAGTGCTCGTCTACAGTGCAAAAGGAACCAGAGTGCAAACTTTCAGGGATCTAGCTCTTGTAGTTTGGGCTGTGCGTTGATACGTCAGTCAGGTTCTTCTTTTATATCTACATATATAGATAAAAGAAGAACCTAACTGGCTGACTGACTGACCTACTGACTGACTGTCGTATCAACGCACAGTCACACAGCAACAGGGGGGTGAAAGTTTGTATGAAAGTACACTCACTACCATGCATTTGACACACGATGACATCGTCAAGATATGTACAGCTGTCATTCGCTGTTAATATTTTGACAATTGTTTTCTTCTTTTTAAGTAAATTAGAATTAACACATTTTATAACATGAAACCTCCATGGTGTAGGTTTTTTTTTAAACAAACATACGGCCCGCTTGATAGTAAGCGGTTACTGTAGCCTAGAGACGCTTGCAACACCAAGGGTATCACTCGCGCCTTGCCGACCTTGTAAATTAAGGAGCAATAGTGGGCTGGCAGCATAGGAGACATGCTGCCATGCATGACAGCGGCGGTAACAAAACACCACCGGTCCCCCACACTGCCAACACAACGCTTCCTCGCGGAGCTCTGGCGACTTTACTCACCGTTAGGAACACAACAGCAGGTACAGTGGGCTCAGTTTTTTTAGAAACGAAAATTATCTAAGTACGCAGGCAAATCTGCGCACGGGAAGTGTAATATATATATAAAATATAGAAGATAGATTATCCATTGTTCGCGACCGAGTCAGCTCTATTCATGGTCAACTTTTTCATGAGGCCGTGAAAACATCAGTCAATTAATTAATTATTTCATAATACATAATATATTTCAAAGATACGCAAGATATTTGTGTTTCGAAAATTAATAAAAGAAAACATATTTACTATCAGACAAAACCATAGCAAAGAAATGCTGGTTCATGATATGCGACGGAGGAGGACATATCGGCCTCAACTCTGAAACAAAACAGTTCATAATTAAACAAATCTATTATTTATATAAAAAAAAAATTGACATTTCATTTTTTTAACACCGATAATTATGTTATAATTTTATTTGAAACTAGATCGAAAAATAGCATACCCGTATTTTTTATTTTCTCGATATTCAATCATTTTCATATTTATGTTCAACTTTGAAGTTCTTTCTATTCTAAACAGACGTAAGTGTCAAATGACGCCATTTGTACGGTTAAACGGGTTACACGGTGACATGACGTTAATAATAATAATTTGGCATCTAACCTGTTTATTCATAACCATATCGTTGTTTATTTACTATTATTTTGACAAAATTTAAATTTTCTCAGCTCCCACCTTATAAATCTCCGTCCCTCTCTCGTTTGCCGTCCTATCCCATAAAAAAAAAAAACTTTGAAGATTGGATTTGTGCTGCTACTGAGAAGGTTATAAAAAAAACCTAAGCGATTTTCCGTAGCAGTCACAATAGATCAACGAACATTTGCAGAAATCCAAACTTCGAGTTGCCGCTGACAATTTCAAAGAAAAATCCAATAACACTTTGCTCGACCTAATAATCGCACCTAAGACCTCGAGCAGACGCACTAATGAGACAGTTTATTATTCTTACCGAATTTCACATGATCTGTTTCTAGTTGGATCATCGCCAGCGTACTGTACGTCTCTCTGGAGTAGTCGGGGTGATAACTGTAGTCTCGGATACCGAGAGTGGGTCCCGTGCAGTTGAAGCCTATAACTACGCGAGCTCGTGCCCTGGAAATAATCAGAATAATCATTATTAACATACAGTCCTCGTCCTTTACTATGTTGATATGTACTCCTAGTATCACCAGATGCTTGCTGGCTATGGCTTAGTTAAAAATCTGTTGTCTCTTAAAAAAACCGGTTATGTGCAAGTCGAAGTCGTGCGCCGGGTTCCGTACCTACCATTATACCGCCATTAGACCTTTGATTTTTGCCAAATTTCGTGATTCATTCTAGGTCAACGGGAACTACCATATAGGTTTTTGACCTATAGGGTACTTCCGGTTGACCTAGAATTTTAGTTGAAAGCGTGGCCTTACAGAACAAATAAAGGGATAATTCCGAAAAATAAAAAAAGTTGCAAATTAAGGTAAATTTTGGTACTTACAAGTTTTCGCGAAAATCTAAATTTGCCCATAAATATTTTTATCGTGTTGACCTTGATTTTTATACACCTAATACGGACTATAGACCTCAGTACCTATCTGGTATAAATTTCATCTTGCTAGGTCCACCCGTTCCTGAGAAAATCTGTGGTCACACACGGACAGACAGACGGACAAAAGAGTGATATAAGGGTTCCTTTTTTACCTTTTGAGATACGGAACCCTGAAAATTGACTGAATCGCCTTGTAGGTCCTAGTTATCATGCATAATATTTTTCACCGTTTCTAAAACTGTCTTGTAACTTAATAGACAAGAGGCTTGCTGGTATTATATTTATAATGCTTCAGTATTAAACACGATGCCATAATATAATGTGTGCGCTAGCTGACATATAGCAATGAACTTGAAAAATTATTAATTTAATACCCCAAACAATATTTCAAATTCTATTTCACGTAACTTTTAACGCTTTAGTAACTGCAGTAACAGGGTAACTTTGACAAATCGAAATGGGAGGTTCAGTAGCCATTACCAATAGGTAATGCCTACTAAAATTACATTTTAAAATGAATACATTTTAAAATGTAATTTTAACAATATGAATTGTAAAAAAAATGGGCTTATGTTTGACGACACGATTGGCGTAGCGGTTGAGCAATCGCCTTCTGCTTGTGGGTTCGATCCCCACACGGAGCAAATATTTGTATGATCTACAGGTACCTAGTTGTTCCGGGTCTGGACGTTTGTGTATGTGAGAATTTGTGTTTGTAAACGCACGATACAGGAAAAAATCCTAGTGTGGGCAGCAAAGTTTAAAAAAAAAAACTAACCACCAGATATAGTAAAATGTTACGGCAAAAAATCACTTTATATTGCCAAAAATAGTAAATGATCACCAAAATAAGTACTAACCTAACCTAAACCTAATTTTTGGTGATCATTAATCCATTTTGGTAATCAATTTACTAAATTTGGTGGTCATTATATGTATCCCCAAAAAAATGTAAAAAGGGGTTAGGCAGAGAGGTACTACATACATATATGTATAATGTAGTCAAAATATTAAAAGGTCTTTAGTTTTTTTTATGGTTTAAGTCGGCAGGAGCTGACGAGCCACCTGGTGGTAAGTAGTCATCGTCGCCCATGAACACCTGAAACACCAGAGGAGTTGCTGATGCGTTGCCGAACCTTAAGAGCCCCTACGGACTGTAGACTGCCAGAGCCGCAGCAACTGGCTCTGACGTGCAAAAGTAGAAACACACATTTACAACAGACTGCGACGTAAGGGTGGTCGCCAACCAGTCAGACCCCAAGAGGTCCTACCACCGAACAAGTCAGATGTTCTCAAGCCTCTTACGGGATGCCAATCTGAAAGGCAGTGAGGAATAGTATTCTAACCCGTCCCAACACAGGGTAAAATCCCTTTTAATAGGGAGCGAGCCTATTGCCGTATCAGAATACAAATTGTGAGTACGGATTATCACCGAGCTTGTCTTACCTAGAAAACATAGTAACATTTTGCCTGATCTAGGAATATAACTTCTCTAATACATCAAATTGATTGATTCGGCGGTTTAGGAGTAACAAACAGATAGAGTTACTTTCACATTTATAAATTAATTTGAATTAGCATGGATTTGTAAGTATGGCTAATAAATTGGATTGCGAAGATCTGATGGCAATCGCTTCGTATAGAATACTGTTAATGATTCGTATCTGGTCTGGTCTCGAAGCTGATTTCAATATAATTGGAGAAAACGGTACGAGGAAATATATATTAATATGGATTTACCTGAAATCCGTTTTAGGAAGCTTGTCAATTTCCGCCGCAGCCGCCAAAACTATTTGTCTCGTGACCAGGACCACGACTGTTGTGATTTTTTTCTCTTCTAAATAAAAAAAGGTTATTAACTTATAGGTATACACAACAACAGACTGAAAGAAAAAGCGTTTATTGACACTGCACACAATAACGTAGACAATAATTTTTAAGAACTAGTAATACCGTCTTCAAAAACATAAAAAATAATGATAAAAATGCTACTTTAGTGTAAAAGAATTTATAGAAGATAAGAAGTGGAAATAAATAAATATTTAATATTGCTATTTAAAATATTATATAAGTGTATGCAATGGCATTATAAAGTTTAAATATAATTGAGTTTATATGTATATACTAAAACATAACCTGTACCTAGATGTAAGTTAGAATTTAAAATGTTATCTTGTTTTTTTGCGATACCCTAACAGGGTCATGTACTCATTAGCATGGTTTTAGTCTTAGTCCTATATGTGCGTACATTATGCTAAAAACACACGTTTTACACGTGGGAGAGCCATGCTTCGGCACGAATGGGCCGGCTCGACCGGGGTGATACCACGGCCTCACAGAAAACCGGCGTTAAACAACGCTTACGTTGTGTTTCGCCGAGTGAGTGAGGTTACCGGAGGCCCAATCCTCTTTTAAAGGTCGGCAACGCACTTGTGACTCCTCTTTTGGTGTTGCGGGTGTACATGGGCGGCGGTAATCGCTTACCATCAGGTGATCCGTCTGCTCGTTTGCCCTCCTATCCCATAAAAAAAAAATAGATGTGCTTTTACTTAAGTTATTTTATTTCAAAATTTTGATTAGCGTGTAAAATTTTACGTACCAAGACGACTGTATCATTTACTCGGTCTTGCTCGCTCCATCGTAGACCTCATCTTTGCCCCGGAGGCAAGATTGAGGTCAAGAGCAAGCAGCATTTTTAATAAAAAAGTAGTTTTTTTTTAAATAAAAATACATTCGTAGTTTTTCACGTTTCTTCTCTGCGCGAGTGGATGTTTGTATTTTTATTTAAGTATTTATTTAATTCAGGCAACAAGGCACATATCAATAAACAAGATATCATAGAATAAGAAAAATACCATATATTGTGTATAATATACGAGTATACACACAATAAAAATATGCGCGGTGTCCGGTAGCCGGCCTCGGAATCGCCGGAAGACGGGTAATGTTTCGGCGAATCCGACCGAACCTGCCTCTTGGCCAAAATTCCTCTTTCATGAAGGTTGACAGAAGTTTGGTCGGCGCCAACCATCGTCACCACAAAAGAATTATCACATTTTAACGAGACTCCAACCGTTCGACTCTCAAGGTAAATTTGGTCTTGATGCGAATGTACTCTACAATCTCTTCGGTTTTGTACAGTAATGCAGTCGAGACACTTACAGCTGCGTCACTGGTACAGCAGGTCGCAGCATATAGTTGGTTCCGACGAGTGGGCTTTCTCTTTTTCTTCTCCACTTTGTTAAAGCCCTCCTTGTCACACTTTATCAGATCTGTTTGAATGAATTTACGCTTGTTCTGTTTATCCCCTTCTTGATCTTGCTGTTTTGATGCAGCGGGTTTGTTGACGGCAGCAATAGCAGCGTAAGCACGTTTTTAGGTCGACGTACTGACGCACGGTAGGGCCTCTACCGGAGTCGAGGGATGGGCGACGGCAGCGGGAAATAATGCATGGGTCGCAAAAACCACAGTCGGTGGTGTATCTGCATTCGCCGACTCAAAACTGCCGATGGATGCATTTTGCGATTGGCGACGCGTGTTCACCTTCGAGGTATCAAGTGACCTACTTACAGGAACAGTGTTTTGTTACAACACTAATTCGGCACGTAATTCACCGATCGCCGTTCATCCCCGCACTAGCGGTTTTCGTGGACCGCCACTGCTAAATGCGTTGCTTCATTCCCCACTAATAATAAAGGTTATGTTAATTAATTCTGTAAGTAAATAGAACTTATAATGACACTTTTGCAAGACAATGTTTTACATACATATTTTAAAGTAGATGGCGCCGGCATTTCCGAACCGATGATCTTTGAGAAGAAACGCTGGAATAAAACTTAGAGAATCATGATCTCTTCTGAAATCTAGACATACTAGTAACAATAAAATGTAATGTCTGAGATGGCCTTTTGAAGAAAGAGGCATACCCTATAACGTGACCCTTCTGTCCATCTCTCTGTGATTATATAACAACAAACACAAGTACTAAATTGCGTTAGCCTTGAATCTTTTGTTGTATATTTTAATGCATTAAAATGCCTCAGCCAGTGCCGATATATTAACAACTAACTTTTCACATTTCCTTTCTTTTTCGATTGTCTGTTTACCATATTAATTATGTACACATACACTTTTGTCATGTAAAACTTCATTAAATTGTAAGATAGTAGAATTTATTACAGGCACAAAATGTCGTACCTAAGTAACGTATGGCCAAATACTCAAAAACTACTCAATTTTAAGATTTCCTTAAGTCTCGTTTTGTCACACTCAGTTTGTGATGTGATAAAGACAGCATGAGACTTAATGGCGCCTTAAACGTCCGGCGGAGCTTGAGTTGCCCACAAAAACGTAATACCGAAATAAATCGTAATCCAGACAATATTCTATTAAATTGTGTCATTATTTGGATTTGGATACCGTTGATCTAGGTTCCTACGGTACTATTTCGTCTTCTATTACTTCACTGGAAATAAAAAAATGGAAAATCATTCCAAACTTGGTAATTTTATAAAAAATTGCATTTGCTTATATTTATTTCCAGTGAAGTATTTTGGACAAAATGGTAACGTAGGAACCTAGATTAACGGTATCAGAATCTGAATAATAAAACACTTTGATTTAATTTTGTTTGAATTGTGAATTATTTCGGTATTACGTTTGTAAGAGAAATTCGGTCCGCCGGACTCTTAAAGTTGAGTAGCGGTTGAGTGTTTGGCCAGTAGACAAATGAACAGATACTTGCCATACGGATAGTAGAGGATGCCAAGCCAAGGGTACGTCTCTATCCTGGCGAGGCCATCGTATACGTGGGCTATTGGAGAATTGTCTATACCACACGACATTCCACACACTGAAAACAAAAGAAATAAAAATTCACAACAAGAACAAAAAATGAAAAATAATATATTTATTGGCATTAATACATACATCCACAGCGAGGTTACATTATCCATTTACTTAACTAGGTTTTTTTTTAATTTGTGTATTTTTTAGTTTTTTAGTACTATCGGCACGGCTCTCTGTGCTCTCTCAGACCTATGAGATATGTTTGGGCCATTCCACCCCACGCTGTGATACAGTATTGGACTACCGACTGCCCTAGCCATAAGTATACACGTATTAACTTGTCTCGTGTTGTTGTGTCCCTTAGGGATTTAAATACATTTGTATCAGACGTCTATCACGTGCTGTTATCAGGTTTATATGTTTCTACTATTTTATCCCTCTGTCCATCTGCACACCTAGACATTTAACAGATTGAACTCTATTGAAGTAGTTCCTGGCAAGTGCAAGTGATGTTAAATAAAAATTTGAGATTTTTTTATTGATTAAGTCGGCAAACGAACTGACGAACCACCTGGTGGTAAGTAGTCATTGTCGCCCATGGAACAGCTGCAATGCCAGAGGAGTTGCTGATGCGTTGCCGAGCCTTAAGAGCCCCTACGGACTGCAGACTGCCAGAGCCACTGCAACCGGGGGAACTAGCTCATACGTACAAAAGTCAAAACACACGCCAAGGTGCTTTACGACAGACTCCGACGTAAGGGTGGTCAGCCAGCCAGCCAAACTCCAAGAGGTCCTACTACCGAGCTAGTCAGATATTTTCACGCCTCTTACGGGATGCTTATCTGAAAGGCAGTGAGGAATGGTATTCTAACCCGTCCCCACACGGGGTGTTGTTCCGGGTCCGGGTGTATATGATACAAAAATTGAGTTTTTTTACTTTTTATAATAGCAAATGATGTAATGTGATGATGGTAAGCGACAACCGGAGCTTAAAGACGCCAGCGACACCAATTGTCACATTAGGTAATAATATCACTGCCTACATTGCCTTTCAAACCGGAACACAATTTACGACTCAAATGTATTAGTATTATTGTGGTAATTCGTGTTTGTAAAAACACAAATAATTGTTTGTAAACATACCGGCGAACTGTGGGTGTCCATTACTACACCGCTGCCTAACCCTTCGGGGAATACAGGCGTGATGTTGTATTATTTCGTACTTAGTACTACCAACCACTACGACTTCGACAATCAATTGAATTGATTGGAGAGCGTGTTGTGTAATCGTTTTATTTAACGTTTACTCCATAACAGATACATGGTTCTTTTGTTTCGTGGGTGCCATAACAAATAAACAAACCCTTGACCACGGTAGGTTGACCGTTGGTGTAGTGGCTGAGCGATGGGCTTCAGCATCACGGATTGTGGATTCGATAGCCACACTGAACAAATCTTTGTAGGATTACAGGTAAACTACTCTTTTTTCCACAATTTAGGTATGAACAAAATCATGTAGAATACAAACATATTCAGTTAAAAAAACAGCAGTTAGATATCACTTACCTTCATATAAAAATGTCGAGAAACTTAACAAAATGGTGAGTGTATCCATCGTGTCCTTAATTCCATACAATAACACGTTCACTGCGTTATGCTGTCTAAAAAGCCACACGCGTGACATATCACAATTGCGGCAGTCATAATCGCACTCTTTCACTCTTTGCGGGGAGAGACTATTTTCACATTTCTTTGGTTATGACAGAGACGATTATATACATATAATATTGCTTCCCTTATGAAGTCCATCCCAACGGTGCAATTAATAAGCAATGAGGTTAAATGGGCCACATAGGAACTGAATGTAAATTAATCACGTACAGTGCGAATCGCCTCAAAAGTTAAAGGCCTCACATCCGCATGGAGTGGAGAGCAGGCGGCGCGGGCGCCACGCGTCTTGGTTTAGTGATGTGACCAGTTTCGATACTCGCATTTTTATAAGTGTAAAGTAGGTAGATGTTTGATATATTTAAGGACAATCAAGAAGAAAACGGTGCAGGAAGAAGCTCATATTATGTGATTCGAATCCGTCCAGTGAATCGAAAGAGTAAAATATAGAAAAGTGATGCAAAGGGTTATTCCAATCGGAAAGAGTATTGCGGGAAAAGTAGATATTTAAAAAATGTTCAAATGGTCAAATCTACTGCAATTTCAAACAATGAGAGTGACATTAATTCTGAGAACATTTTTTTCACGTAATAAAATTATAGGAAAATCTGTAACAAAAAAAAAATGTTATTGTTGTTTTTGTGTCCAGTGTGACAAATCCTCCTGTTTCTGTTCTGCAAAACATTTTGTGTGAGTGTTGAACAAGTGAATGAGTTTGTGTATTTGGGAAGTTTGTTTACAAGTCATGGAAAGATTGATGCAGACGTAGAAAGGAGAGTGAATGCGGGAAACAACTGCGGTGACATACATGAGATTGCGCCGGGAGAGGACGCCTAAGAAAGACATACACCGACCTTATCGGTGAGATTCTGCAAAAAAGTCAAGTGCGTAGTACTCGCAACCGGCGCGTGTTTTTGACAAGATGTAGGAATGTGTATGAAGCAAAAGAGGTGTGCAAAAATCGTAGCAAGTGGCGTGCTGTTGTTTCTGCCTACATCTATGGGAAAAAGGCGTGAGTGTATATATGTATGATGAGATATATACAACGTGTAAGTGAATAAGTGCAAGACCTCGAATAGGTCGATTAGAATATCGAATCATAAATATACCTAATAACGAATCCCGAAAGTCATTTTGAGACATGTGGTACGCATGTTTTTTTCATGAAATTAGTTATATTTGCTAAACATAAAACTTGTGGCTGTACCACAATTGTACTCGTTACAACGACGATATCGATGCGCACGCGCACATGCCTCGACAAAATATTAACACATATTAAAAACCACTGTAATCGATTCAGGAGTCGATTCTG
The DNA here is from genome assembly GCA_910591435.1 of Acronicta aceris. Classification (NCBI taxonomy): domain Eukaryota; kingdom Metazoa; phylum Arthropoda; class Insecta; order Lepidoptera; family Noctuidae; genus Acronicta; species Acronicta aceris. Next base: position 955,391 of record OU342781.1, on the reverse strand, counting down.
AACAAACTACTTTCAGGTATTGCGCTTACAGGTTGCGCTTAATCTGTTACAGGTTGTATAAGGTGTTTTTAAAAACCCATTTTGTGAAGCCGAGTAGCTCTCATAGGCACTGTAAAGAAGTTCAACATTGCCCTGAAAAGACCTCATATGCACTGGTGAAAAGTCCAATAAAAATAGCGTCGCAGCCAACGTGTAAAAACAGTCCAACTAAGTTCTCAAATCACACACAACACAACACTTACTAAGTCACTTACTTAGTTGTAGAGGGTTTGTGCTTTTTGCACTTCAAGGTTTTGTAGACGAAAATAACTAACGCGCATAATATTATTGTTTTTTCCACAACCTGCTTCATAAATTATTTTTGGCATAATGTAGTTATAAATTTATGATATCTATTTACAATAAGTCAACTCGGTTGTAGGTATGCCAGGGTACCGCCGCGCCGGTATGCAGTATGAAAGAGAGCGACGTCTCCCTCCTGCCCGCAAGGCCTGCAGGCCGCTGGCTGTCTCTCCGGACCGCGATGGATTCAATTTCCCTCCCTTACCCGTGTACTCTTCTTGTTTTGCTAAAGCGGCAGCACACCAGCTCTTTCTTCTACCTACGCTACGTGCACTCTCTCATGCTCGCGATCCATGTGGTACGCTGGCTCTCTCCTGCTGGCAATCCCTGCAGTACGCCGACTCTTTCTCGCGTTCCTGCGTTATGCCGGTCTCTCCCTACTGAGCACAATGCCTGCGATTCATGAAATTACTGACACGCTGCTATAGTATTACTAGTGAACCAGGCCAAGAATTAACACTTTCAAACACACCTACGATTCACAATGAAATATTAGCCTGGAAATATTTATTTTATAATTAGGTGTTATCTATAGCATAATGTCTATCTGATCGCGGCACCAAACGAAATGAATTTCTCAAAGTAATACACTTGCTGATATTTACAAGAAGTGTACTGATACACTCGCAGATTCTTATTTATAAACACACAGGATATATGGATGTGTTGTAAGAAATACTACGTGACATTATTTATATGGGGTTCAGATGTCTTGTTTTTACTTGTACCAATAACAAGTCAATAGTTTAGTTTAATTGGAGGGAAATCCCGTTAATAAAATACTGTTAATCATCTGATATAATATAAATTGATTCACACATCATTATTAACGATAAAATTGATTTGCATTCATATATACTATGCATACCTGCCTGGTTTACATCTAAGCGCTCGTCAACTGGAACAGTCCGCCTGAAAATTTACATAATTAGGTTCGATAAAATTGCATCTCAAAAACATTTGGCAATCATCTCGTCATCATCAATCAGTAAACTAATGACGAAAGGCAATCGCCATCTGAAGGGAGAGCGATTTTGGAAATAACTGTAATGGTTATGAAGACTTAGGCGAACTGTGGGTAGTCCCCTGCCTAACTCTTCGGAGAATACATCGTTCCATCATGGTTGTGGCGAATGTCATGAATTCCATGACTATAGGGCAAGGAAAGGTGGCTGAGTGCCGTCTCCCCCTCCTCAAGGGCTTCTCGTCTTGTTGCGGCGGGGGGAGGGGGTTAGTAACTACTGTTCCTATATGATTTATATGGCGCATTTCCCAAACCGAAAAAAAGGGTGCAGCCTCCGCGGGTCAAACAAAGATTTCTCATTCCAAAACGCTTCACCATCAATCAATTGAGCCAATCAATTCGCCAAAAACTAATGCAAAATACAATTTATAAATCATAGAATGGTACAATGCCTCGTGAGGGCTCGTGGCTAAGTCATAACTAAGCAGTTCTGCAAGGTTAAGCCGCGCTCGCTGTGGTCAGTCTGTGGATGGGTGACCATCCAGCGACATAAAGAAACCCCGACGTAAAACCGTCGGTTCCGGTTATGAGATAAAATTAAATTATAAATTTACAGAAACCCCTGACTGAATATTTAAAAATTGACCTTTACGAAGGAAATCCGTCGGGGTTGCCATTCCCATTTCTGTTGTGAATTTCAATTAAAATGTAATAGGTATATAGGAATGCTATGATGCATCTTGTAGGACTTAATGCAGCCCCCGCAGGATTTTTCTTGTTACCTATAAGTGAATGTGTAGGTACTGTAAATAAGTACATACGGATATAATAAGTACATTACGTGGACCTAGAATCATGAAATGTATCAACAACCATTATTATAATAATGATTTTGAGAAGTCAGATGTGATGTAATATTACGTAAAAAAGTATATCTTCACATGTCGATTAAAAGCATCTGAAAAATATGAGACATGGCAACAATTCCTATATAGCTTTCTGACAAACAATTTACTGTCATTATGTTTTTTCTAGTCGGGTAAAAACAACACAGCACCATCGCATCCCTTCCTCGATCGGCTAAAGCTCCCTGAAACAGTCTTCAAGAGACTACTTGTATTAAAAGAGGCTTATCTGATGGTGGATCTACGGATCAGCACGTACAGATCCCGGATAACACCACAGAGCGGGCGATCCGGGAATGTTATGCTTTATCGCGATCTTACGACAATATCTATAGTTTTTACTGTGTAATTTTTCTCTTGGTGGTTACTATTCTATGGTTTTTTTATGGATTAATTCGAATAATTCGGCAAATGACCTGACGAGCCACACGGTGGTAAGTAGTGATCGTCGCCCATGGACACCTGCAACACCAAAGGAGTTGCTGATGCGTTGCCGACCCATAAGTGCTTTACGACAGACTCCGACGGCGACGTAAGGGTGGTCGCCAGCCAGTCAGACTAAAACACGGTTACCTACATGACTTAAAAAATATGCGAATACGAAAAAAAGCAATTGAAAAGGATGAAACAATTATAAAAACATAGAAATGATTCTATCGCTTTTCTAATATTCAAGTGTCTCATGCTTTTCAATTGATTTAGAGTTCCGTACCTCAAAAGGAAAAACGGAGCAGTTATAGCATAGCCCCTGTCTGTCAAGACCCTTTATCTCGGGAACGCGTGAAGGTATCGAGTTGAAATTAATTAAAACCATATACTCAGGTCTATTCAGTCCATTGAAGCTGTGAAAATATCAATCTTCTAAGTTAACGTATAAAAAAGATATAAAACATTGTAAGATACAAAAAACGTATATTTCAACACTCTCAAGGGAATCAAGATTTATAGGGTATTATTATTATTATTTATAGGATATTTCCGTTGACCTAGAACTATGAAATTGGGCAAGTAATACCGTCTTATATTACAAGTATAGGGGAAAATCTGAAAACGATACATTTGTAATTAATTATATTACATACCTACAAATTTGTACGGAACCGTCGGTGGGCGAGTCCGACTCGCGCTTGTTCGGTTTTATTTTAAGATGAAACAAAATGTCATCAGCTTTCCCCAAATAAATCGTTAATAATTGTTACATTTTTATTTGGTCGTGAGTATTTTAGGCTCGTTCATTACGCTCATAGATTCAGTTAACACTAAGATAATTATGTCAGTGATATTATTTCTTTTAACTAGGGATGTATAAAGAATCACAACACATCAATGACTCAGTTTATTGTTAATAATATCAATAACATTCAAACAAGGCAAACATGATATTACGAGTATAATAACTTGTCACAGTGACGATCTGAACCTCGAGTCGACTCTTCATCTGACACTTTTAATATTTTACATTTAGAAAAAAAAGTGATTGTAAAAAAATACGTATATATGTGCGTTTGAGTTCAAAGAGCATTGACGGTAAAAGATCTCGGGGCGATGAATCAAATCATCTATATTCCCTTATGTCAATGCAAAAAAGTGCCATTTAAGGTAGTGGTAGTTCAGTGAGTGATGTAGTGACACGTGAGGAATGAAGTAAATGTTACAAGATAGTTTTGAAGGATGGATTGTGCATGGAAGAAAAAGATATAGTGCGTTGACCTTTTTCCCCGTCCGGGGACCGATTAGATTATAATTACTTGCAGTGTTACCAGAATAGTATATAGTACAATGGTAGAAAAAATGGTAGTAATAGTACAATGGTTAATGAGGATTATTTTTAGTTTATGAGAAATGAACGGCGCTATTTAGCACCACATTTTAAAAGCATCAATACGAGTGCGGTCTGCCTTCTTCAAAGTCCAAGTTTCAGCGCCATATAGAAATATGGAGAATACTACCTAAATTGGTCACAAATAGTGTACAGCCCATTACTCATGCTCTTTGAACTCAGTCCTGGGGCTTACTCTTGAACTCAATTCCGAAACATCGACATTGGAATTGTGCCGTTTCGTCAAGTTTCGTACTCTTGAATCCGAGACTAGCGCCAAATTGTTTCAATATTTCGCGGTTATTGAGTGAACTAAATAGGATTGGGAAATGACGCAATCATTGGCCAATCAGGCTGCCGATACAAGGTTAACGGATTTGTGCTCAAGAGTGCGCAATGGCCCGACAGCCAAATTGACATTGGAATCGGATCACGTTTGGATTGGTATTGTATTGTTTTCAAGAGTAAGCCACTTGAACGTATATTTTAAACTTCTTTAGACTCCGATTGGTATTAGTTTTAATCACAAAATATGATAGTTTCAACCATTATAATTGTTCTCGTCTACGTGAATCGCTGCTCAAGTAAGTGTCCGTTTTTTTAATTATCATCTGAATATCAGTGTTTTATTTAAAACAGAGTAGGCATGTCTGTCACCTTTAGTACGGAAAAATAAATGATGGACTGCTTTGAAACATAATCAGTCAGAATCGAAAATCTTAAGTTTTAAACGAGTGCCATCATCAGCAAATAGAGGCCGCATCGTGTCCTCTTAACAGATATTTTCGAGGCATCTACTAACGATAACTTTTTTTTTATTTGTGATAGGCTTACACTTGACCGCCAGTTCGCCTGATGTTAAGCGATACTGCGATCTACAATGGAGCGCGCTTGCCTAGAAGAAACCGATTCACTCGTGATTTAGAGATACCCAGATTATATCTATCAAGGAAGACCCACTCGGGAAGTGCATTCCATATTTCAGCGGTACGCATGATAAAAATGGATTTAAAGCATTTCGTCCGGGTTTTTGGGATATCCACCATGAATCGATGTCACTTTTTCGTGCTTCTGGTCATCCGATAGTAGAAAAGGCTAAGGGGAATAAGATAGTGGAGATCTGATGCACCATTTCCGAAATGTATCCGATAAAATACCGATAAACAAACATTTTTACGGCGATGTTCCAGACTTTGGAGTTTAGCCCGTACGAGGGAATCGTTGACAATGAGCTTCTTGGCACGTTTCTCGATGGATTAAAACGATGGTTAGGTATCTCGACGAGCTCCTCGACATACCTAACCATCGCTTTGCAACCAATGGCGATTCAGTCCTTGATCAGGCTACCACTTTTTGATTTCAGGTCTGAACATGATCCGAAACGTGACTACTCCTGAAGTCAGGAAAATGTCATGTGGAGTAGTACATCTGCCCAACGACACGGTGGTCCCAGGGCTGGCTAACATTGAGAGCTATCCGTGGTTTGGCCTGCTCATCTATCCTATAGGTCAGTTTTTAATATTGGGACCAACTCAGTTTGGCAAGGATTCCTCTCAGGCTGCCGTTGATAAGTTTAATATAGTGTTCAAAAGTTAATCTGGGAACACATATGATTATTTTTAACCCCCGACGAAAAAGAGGGGAGTTATAAGTTTTTAGTGTGTATCTGTCTGTTGCATCATAGCGGCTGATCGGGTGAACCGATATTGATTTTTTTTTAGCTAAAAGGTTTGTTTTAGCCGAGATTGTTCTTAGCTAAGTTTCAAAAAAACTGCTCAGCCGTTTAAAGATCATCACCTGTTTTCTTGATGAAGAGATATAAACAGATTCCACAGGTCTGATCGATTCGAAATTTGAAATCCTGTCCCTTGTCAATTATATTACAAAATCCTACAGCATATCCAACCCGTCAGAAGAACTCTTCATCATTTACGTTGTGTTTGGGCCCAAACGAAGCGTTTGGAAGAGCAGAATAGGGGTTCCCCCTCACAACGACGGTTGGGTTCAAATATTCTACTTATATTAAACGTAAAGGGACAATCTATACATAAGATTAAGACGACAACAACTTAGTCTACCCGTGACCATGGATGCTGTTAAGGATCCGAAACGTCGGGAATCAAATAATATCAATCCGACGCGATAAAGTCCGTAAAAAGTAGTCAGTAAAAAGTAGTTAGTAGTCAATGTCTAATATTCGCGTAAGTGTCAGAAACCAGTATATGCCGATAATGTTGTTATTTCCTTGCAGGCAGCCCCAGCCCCACCACCACTACAGTTATCCTGATTACCACCCAGATTGCAGTGGCTGCAGCACTCGACATCGATTATTATCCCAAGCATAACTTCAGGTACAAACCAAAATGTTGACCTAAAAATTCTGGAATTATTCAACATAGATTTATGTCAACATAGATTCAAAACTCATTAATTTGATTATGATGTCATCGTCCTCAAAGTGAAAGGATTTCCTACCATTTTATTAGGGCACTTTACCAAATCACATAAGACACGTCACGAACGCGGGATCGCGTACAAATAACGTCGCATCGGCTCTCCTCTGCGCCTCTCAACCGAACTCTGTATGCGTCCGGCGTCTAAGGCTTGAATTCCTCCTACGCTGACATCGGTCGCTGACGTCGATCGAGCGCATAGATAACATAATGTTCTATGAGACACCGTAAAGCGACGCTGACGTCCGCCGCAGTTTTTCTGTTACATACGCCACTGACGGTACGCTCGACCGACGTCAGCGACTGCTGTCAGAGTAGGAGGAAATCAAGCCTAAGGAGTGACTCGCGGTAAGCAAATCCAGTAAGCAAATCGTTGCTATGCCTGCGCTCATGTTACTTAGCGCGGGCTAAGTAACATGAGCGCAGGCATAGCAACGATTTGCTGGTCTAGGCTAAGACCCGCGCTACACCAGTCAATAACTTGAATAACTATTTTCCACTTACCCAGGGCTCGGTCTCGCGTGATCCTGGGCAACAAGTGCACTGGTCCTTACATCCGCGTACGAGACTACAGCTTCCACCCCGACTTTACTCGCACCACATACAGCACCCTGGCGCTCGTGCAGCTGAAGACGAGGACGTCCGGCATAAGTAACACTTGACATTTAATCCCTACTTTAGGTGCCGCGAGTTTGATGCCCGCGCAGAGTAAATATTTGAACGGCAGATTTACTGTGTCTGGTTGTTTGAGCATGTGAAAGTGTCTAATAGAATACACTTCTTAGTTAGCCCCATATTTTGGTGCCTATGTGTTTGACCATGGTGTATCTTTTATGTAGACTGAAAGGACGCAGGCATATATACACCGTCCAACTAGAAGATTCGTTTGAATCCTGCCTGAGATGAAACTTTTCTTTGCTAAATATTTCACAAAGTGTTTGGAAGGTCGATGCAAAGCCATAAAGGGGAGCTAGTATAGACTATTTAGAACCACTTGAAGCGAACTTGTGTTAGACAGTGTGTAATTTTTTTTTAGAAAATTTTAATTATTTCTGTCATATAATAGCCAGTTTGTAAGATAAATCATTTTGTTTATTAAAGTAACAATCTAATAAAACATGATTACTTCGATACTACTTACTTTATCTCACAAACTGGCCATTATTTGCAACGAACTCCAATTCTGAATCCAATTTTGGGATTTGTCATTAAAAATAATTAAATTATTCTAAAACATATTAACAGTTTTTATCAAGTTCGTTATTCGTATTCATGATGATGAAAAGTATATCTATACTTATAATAAATCTGTAGAGAGGTCAATTCTGTACATGAAATATATTTCCAAAATAACTATCAGCGGGTGATTAGTGATCGATACTGACGCCAAAAATGCAATCAGTAAAATTTTTTTCTGTCTGTCTGTCTGTCTGTCTGTCTGTCTGTATGATCGTTATAGAAACAAAAACCACTCGACGGATTTCAACGAAACTTGGTACAATTGTTCTTCATACTCCTGGGCAGGTTATAGTATACTTTTCATCACGCTACGATCAATAGGAGCAGAGCAGTGAAGGGAAATGTTGGGAAAATGAGTGATTCATGAGAAAGGTTTCAAGCTATAAAACATCACGCTACAACCCTTAGGAACGGGGCAACGCAGGTGAAACCGCGGGCGAAGAACTAGGGAACAAAGTAACTATTCCACGCGGACGAAGTCGCTGGCAAAAGCTAGTAATAAATAATTATGTTTCCTTAGGACGACATGGTTGCTTTCCTTTTGTATACCAACTCCTTTAAATAAAGATTTTAAATAATGTACCATGTTTTAGTTGAAAAAACAAGTAATGAGATGATATCACCTGGTTATTGAGGATTTCTTACAAATGTATCAATTTTAAAACTTTTTTCCCAGATGTTCATCCTATTTGTCCACCACCTGAAGAATTTAATAGTGCAGATGAAATCTACGCATTAACTTTAGTAAACGGTAATTACAAGCAATATTAGTATACTTACGGCCGGTTCCTATCAAATCTGTCAGTACTATGCAAGGAATATGATTTTGATCCATTCACAATTAGTGTGAATTCGGCCAAAAGGTGCTTAAGCCTCAAATTTTTCAAGTAACGGTACGTTATAAGTATCTATTACTTGTTTTTGTCTTTTATTGTTTTATTTTATAATTGCAGATCGAGTATTTACATTGCTTCTTACTATAAGCGATATGTGTTTTCATATTCCGTTTGTTTTGCTTTTGTTTATGCTCACACCATAAATTATTATTATAAGTCTATACGTGAGGATTTGCAATTGGCTTTCTGGTGACTATGGTTTCCTTTTTTGCCTCATTTTATTAGCTGTCAGTCCTCCATGTATTATATAAATAAATAAATAAGTAGATTTGCTTACTAGCGATAGGATTTTGACATAAGCAAGTACCTAATGTCAAAATCTTATCGCTAGTAAGCAAATCCACTAACCGGGGCCGTATTATGACGTGTTAACGCCATCATTTTTACGTTGTGAGAGAGAGATGCCGCTCTACATATTAAATAGCCTCATCTCTTTCTGACAACCTAAAAATGATGGTGTTAACACGTCATAATACGGCCCCAGATTTGATATAGAAACCGACCGTTAGTAGTGTGTCAATTACAAACATAGATGTTTACGGCGACGTCACGAGAGCGTCACAACGTATCTATACTTTGACGTAACTTCCATTAAAATCTGACCGCGCACTTTTTCTACTTTGAAATCATTAAATGCTTGCTGGTAAAGCTATTATGTAATAAAAATATCGCATGGATTACAAATAAGAATATTTTACTCAAATTTGGATCTTATGCACATTCCCTATTGCGACATTAACTATGCACACTTAGAATGTGTTATAAGACCTACCTAAAATACTGAATTTGGCGGGCTAAGGTCGCATCATGTCAGAGTAGTCGCAATTCCCCAAATGAATTCAAAAATCGAGCAGAATTTGTATAAAATTAACTGCCGAATGTAATTTAACTGGAACTTACTCAGAGTTGAATAATTGACCTTTCAGATTGCTATAACAGCTCAATGGTGACGGTGTATAAAGTGGAATATGTCGACTTGACGCGATGCAGAGACTTTTATAGAAGACTTGAAGTAAGTGTAATATAAGTCGACGGTTTTATTTATTTTATTTAAAATATTTATTAAGCCCCGACGAAAAATAATTTTGCTAAATCGGTTCACCCGATCAGGCGCTACGATGCAGTAGACAACAGATACACAAACACGCTATAAACTTATACCACCCCTTTTTTGTCGGGTGTTAAAAGGGTGTGCCTAAAACTAAAACATTAAGGTCAAACCTAAAATACTGCATTTGAAACCAAATTAACACAATATATTGTAAAAACATTAATTTGAAAATGCAGAAAGAAACCTAAATTCATAAATATTACGGACTAGCTTCTGGCCGCGACTTAGTCTGCGTGGATTTCAAAAATGGGTCCGACCTCGATAAAAAGTAACCTATGTGTTATTCCAGACTTTAATCTATGTCTGTACCAAATTTCATCCAGATCCGTTCAGCCGTTCTGGCGTGAGAGAGTAACATCCATACTCACAAACTTTTCCGTTTATAATATTAAGTAATGATCTGTGGTCATGTGCGTGCGCTGTCAAACTTATGTATTAATGTTTGCTGTAAACATATGTAGGTTATTTAACTAAATTGTGTAGTAGTAACTATATCCACGCGTTCTTTAAGTAATTTAGAGGCAGACAAGAATAAAATCAGGTGTTTAAGCTTGTAGAGAGGATGGATGAACGAAGATTGACGAAACTAGTATACATGGCCAGAACGGATGGAACAATTGGAAGGGGCCGACCTCGGTGAACGTATAATAATCAAATTGCGGACGTTCTGAAAAAAGGTCAGGTTAAAAGCACCCTAAACCGACGATCATGCATGAGGAGATTAATGAACGTAGATGAAGCGAAAGTGGTGTGCCAGGATCGTAGCAAGTGGAAATCTATAGTCTCTGCCTACCCCAATAGGAGACAGGCGTGAAAATATGTATGTTTTTTTTTAACTTTTTTACAGCCTCTAGCCGGTCATTGAAAAATAATACTGCATATTATATTTAAGGATGTATTTATTATTGAGTAGGTGTTTACCATTGTCAGCTCGACATAGCGAGCATGTGGCCGACGCACCTGGCGTGCGCCCGCGCTGAGACTGGCGGACATTGTATCTGGCGCAGCGGCACCGCACTAGTCATACGGGACAACCGACAATGGAAACTGGTAATTCACTCGCCACACTCATTACATACTCTCCTTTCCACTGCAGCACACGTGTCTTCTCTCAGAATTAGTGGGATTCGGCTTTAGTCCACCACACTGGCCTAGTGTGTGGTAACAGGCTTCACACCCTGTTAAGAAAATCTCTCAAGCATGCAGCTTTCTTCACGTTTTCCTTCACCTTCCTTCTTCTTACCTTCACCGTTCAAGCGAGCAAAAACAAATAATTTTCGTCTGTGGTCAGTCACACCAACAGATCGCTGGATGTCCTGCGTATCCAGTATAATATCTTCAGGATGATGTTGGATGTCTTATCCCCACTTTGGAGCTTAATAATTTTAACATTAAGTTGTTAGTAATTTTAACATTAACACGTCCAACACCTCAGTCTACCCGTGACCATAGCTGTAAAGGATATCGTGGAAACGTCGGGAATCAAATAATATCAATACAACCGTAAAAAGCAGTTTTATTTCAACATTTTATGATATGAAACCTCCATAGTGTAGGTACAGTGGGCACGGTATACATATTTTAGAAATGAAAATTACCCAAGTACGTAGGCTTAGCTGGGCACGGGAACTCTAGTTATTTTAAACTAGCTTCTGCCCACGACTGTCTGCATGTACTTCAGAATTGGGTGCGACCTGGATAAAAAGTAGCTTATGTGTTATTCCAGACTAATCACTGTGCCAAATTTCATCCAGATCCGTTCAGCCATTCTGGCGTGAAAGAGTAATAAACATCCATACATCCACACTCACAAACTTTCACGTTTATAATATTAGTAAGGATTCCTAACTAAAAAGAGTAAAATACAAAAAGTTAATTAAACAAATCAAAAACCCGACTGCTAAAAAAGATGGAAACAAGATGACCAATCTCATGCAGTCGAAGGCAATAGGTCTTTGCAGTTCAATTTAAGACGATGCCTCCGACTGCATGATATTTTTTATTTGTCTTCGCCAACACAAATTATGTTATAAAAAATCTTTTATCTTAATTATTAGCTAGGTGTGGGCACCTACGGTCCGGGGTGCGAGTCTCCAGCGAGGTTCTTGGACTACGGCATGTACCGCAAGTGGGTGAAGCGCAGCCTCGCCAGGATTGGCCAGCCGACGATCACCAGGATAGCTCCCGATCATCTAATCCTGAGAAGAAGTAAGAATTTTCACAGAACCTGTTAATTTTTATCCGTGCCATATGGAAGCAGCTATGACGCGGAAAATTTTAGTGTATCAATTAAAAAACTACTCCGCGAGTCTTAATCGAAGGATGTAAATAATCGTATTAAACACGTATAATAGAATCACAGCGTATATATATAGTAATGCTTACTCTTAACAAAATAAAAATCTGCCAAGGTAATTTTTTTTCATATAATAAAAAAATTATCTTTATTTCACTAAAATACAAGACAGCCTTAGGTACTAGGTACAGTATTATTGTTATTTTGAATCAGTAAATAAAAAAAAAACTTGAGAGGTGTCAAAGGACACCCGGATGGAACGAAGTTTAAATTTATAAATAGTTGAAGGCTCGATTAGCGCAGTGCCATAGGATGCACGTTCAAAATCAGCAAGGAGCGAGTATTTATACATATAATCATAATATAAACGTATGCTAGCATATGGCAAATTAATCGAAAGGAACTACTATCTTATTATACAATAGCTTACTATAGCAAAAAGTGTCACGACACTTTCGTGTCGCTTTTTCGTGTCGTGACAACTTCTCGTAAGAATTTTTTCCGTCTAGCCCCCTTTCACAACGCGCGATAAGGAACTTCGTTCCAAAAGTAACTATTAAAATAAGTATTAGTAAAATTACCTGATATAATAACTAACGGCCTCTTTCTATATCCAATCTGTCGGTAGACTTGCTTACTAGAGAGAGAATTTTGACATATGCTCCATACAGCTACTGTCAAAATCCTATCACTAGTAATCAAATCTACTGACAGATAGGATATAGAAACTGGCCGTTAGCTGTCTCATGTTTGATTAGCACTATCCCCAGTACTAGAACTGTATTACGACAGAACAGGTCTTCACTTTCACAAAAGCAACATAGTCAATTGATTGTCAATAAGTAATTAAATTAAATTAATTAAAGTTTCTTCTTACTGTTAATGAACAGAGATATATTTTAAAAGATTGAGGGTACTACACTCTTTGAGCTGTAGCATGCTGCGGGTGACAGTTTGGTTGCCGCGATTTACAAATTATGACTTAGTATTTTAGCTGTACCACATTCGTTATATATTAAATCATTAATAACTGTAGTAAATTAAATTAAACCCAACCAGAATGCCATAAGAACGTCATACAGGCAACTGTCGCCCGCCCACCATGCTACAGCGCAGAGTGTAGCAAGAAACATACTTGACACAGCACCTATGCCCCTAACTGGAAGTAAGTACTGCACAAATGAAATAAAATATGTAGTAGGTATAAGCAAAAAATGTGGATACTTTTTCTTCCTTTCTTCTTGTCACTGCTACTATCGGTTACTGATTTCCAATATGTTGCAGCATACAACAATGTTCAAAGATATGGTCCGTGTGACCCTGAGGAAACACAAGTGGAACTGTTCACTGACCGAACCAGCTTTGTGCCACCTCCGGACCTCGACGGACTATACCAGATCGGTATAGTTATATATAACGTAAGTTTGTATTTATTAGAAGGATATTCCCCGAAGATTAGGTATAGCAGTACTAATGTACACTCATAGATCGCCGGTATGTTTAGGTCCTTAGTAATAGGAGGCGAGTCTATTGCCGTTAACGGACTGATAAGCTAGGGTTTGATATCCAGGTCGTGCAATGTTATTGGGTTTTTCAGTTAATGGCAACAAACTCGCCCCCTGTTACATAGAACTCTGGGTGTACATTAGTACGCGTCTGGTTACCCTTCGGGGAATATAGGCGTTACGGTACATTATTTGCAGAAATAAATATATGTATCATATATTTTTTTAAAACGTTGCCCCACACTATGATTTTCTCCTGTATTGTGGGTGCGTTTACCAACACAAATTCTCACATACACAAACGCCCAGACCCGAAACAAATACCTGTAGATCATACAAATATTTGCTCCGGATCTGGATCGAACCCATAACATGGCGCAGAAGCCGATCGCTCAACCCCTACGCCAATCGTGTCGTATTTTTTTTATATCTCTGAAAATATTTCAGGTGACACTACTGAGGAATGTAAGTTACCAATGCGTTACCCTCCGAGTGTGGAACCAGTATAACGTGACGACCAGACCTATCATCTACTTACGACGATGGTGCACAGAACCCGACCACAAGTGTGCACAAGACACGCGGGCAGTGTACTTCTACGTAGAAATCAGGTTCAGGTACACCTGCACCTTCAAAGTGAGCGCGTTTGGGACCTCTTACAACAACGTCGATGTGAAGAGATTGATGGAAGATACCAGAAATGATTGGAAGCTAAACCCAAGGCTTCGAGTTGAAGGGGGACTTGTCAGTGAGTTGGATCTCGACTGATTTTAAACTGGTGATAGTTTGGATGAGGCGCGGATGGGTGAGGAAAAAAATGTTTGAATCTCACTGTCGGTCTGTTAACGTGAATCCAATCCTATCGTAATAATAATTAGGTAACTTCTTCTTTTTTATTTTTTTTTGCATTATCCATGCTAAGATTATAATTATAGTTCTTTAGTGAAGGAAAATTCGACTGCGAGCAGGATTCGGCATTCGGCACTAAAATAACTTAATAATTAAGTTCTAGTTTACTGCTATGCAGGTGTAATGTAAAGGGAAATTTGTAAAAAATGTAAGGGCAAGGAAAACATTACACGCCATTGAACCAACTGCTCGCGGTAACAGCTTTTGTTTATAAAAATTATAGCTATGGAAACTGCTTGGATCATGCATAAATTGGCAATACAATTAAAAATGTATAATATTGAATGCATTGATCAGAGCACAAGCATTATTTGAAAAATTTGTTAATTTTTGTGCGTTTAAAAATGTGACAGCTATGAGTAGGTAATAATAGCTAAAGGGATGTCGCCCTCACAATTGTAATAATTATTTCTTAAGTGTCCGGTGGAGCTTGAATTGTCTACAAAAACGTAATACTGAAATAAATCGTAATCCAGACAATATTCTATCAAATTATGTTATTATTTGAAATTGCATACCGTTAATCTAGGTTCCTACGGTACTATTGCGTCTACTACTGCTTCACTGGAAATAAAACCCCGAAAAATAGTTCCAAACTTGGTAAAGTTATCAAAAATTGCAACCTGCGCTCGTTTGCCCCCCTATCCCTTAAAAAAAAAATACTTGAGAGGTGTCAAGGGACACCCGGATGGAACGAAGTTTAAATTTATAAATAGTTGAAGGCTCGATTAGCGGAGTGCCATAGGATGCAAGTTCAAAGTCAGCACGGAGCGAGTATTTATACATATAATCACAATCATAATCGTAATCATAATCATAATCATAATCATAATATAAACGTATGCTAGCATATGGCAAATTAATCGAAAGGAACTACTATCTTATTATATTATTATACAATAGCTTACTATGGCAAAAAGTGTCACGACACTTTCGTGTCGCTTTTTCGTGTCGTGACAACTTTTCGTAAGATTTTTTTCCGTCTAGCCCCCTTTCAGAACGCGCGATAAGGAACTTCGTTCCAAAAATCTCAGTAAGATATTGATTGATACATTACCGAATGCATTAGCTAAGACTGATTACTATACTATACTTATAGTAGATGCAGTACATTTTTAACCCCCAACGAAAAAGAGGAATGTCATAATGTTTGTCTTGCATTGCATTGTAGCGCCCAAACGAATGGACCGATTATGATTCAGATTTTTTGTATGAAAGGTGACTTAATCGATAGTGTTCTTAGTACGAGTATGATTTGAGAAAATCTGGCCAACCGTTTGATGATTATCAGCTCTTTTCTCGTTAATGAAGGGATGTGAGCAACTTCCACAGGTCTGATCGACTTGAAATTTGGTATCCTGTTACTTCGATGATATTGCAAGAACATGGTAACCTTGAAATGGTAACCTTGGTAAAAAAAAGCCGGTTTTTTTATTTTAAATTTAATGTTATACTCAATGTTATATTATGTAAACTAGCGGGCCCGGCAAACGTTGTCTTGCCCTGTATCATCATCTTTCTGCCCTTGTCCCAATTTATTTGTGGTCGGTGCAGTCAATTATTCAGTCGGACAATGCACAGAACGCTATCTACTGGCCTTATGTACCGAAAAAGAAAACTTCACAGAAAACAACGCCATATTCATTTGTGGCCGTGTTTTATTTCTGTCAAATCTGTCAACCCGTTCCGGATACAAAATGTGTGAGATTTTTTTTTAAAAAAAGCTTACTAGCAATGTGGGTTGCATATTACTAGTATTCTTGTTAACCCCTCGTGCTAAGCTAAATGCTTGTGTTACGAGTGGGTTCACGTCGGTAGTGCAATGGGTGGGTTTAGAACCGGCAACCACATTATCACCAGTCCGACGCCCCAGCGATTAGGCTATCGCCGCTTCAAATAAATTTTCTTCATGTTCTTTTTCGTGAATTTATCGAATGTTTTAATAGTTATTCTGATATTCGGGAAGGATACAAATCCAACAAACATAAAAATCAGTCCAACCGTTCTCGAGTTATAAGTGTTGGAATAAACCCGACTTTTTTTAACTTTGTTTTTTATATAGATAGATGATATTGAGGTGCAGTATTTAGGTCTGTCTTCTTCAACATTTAGTTCACAGTTGCTGTATACTAACGTCCGTATCTGTTTGGGTTTAGTCAGCGTTCTTCTCATAATCTACTGACGCACAAATTTGTTGTTTATTTGCAAATATTTAACACATAATCGCCAACCACGTAACATTGTTGTATATTTTATTATAAATACAAACAATGGTGTCCACTTAATAAAATTAGTTCCGTTTCATAAACAGTTTACTTGGAAGTTTGCAGCGGAACTAACAGTTACACACTGAGTTAAAATTAATTAATGAAGAAAATAAACTAAATTTAAACAATCATTCTTCATTATTGAATCTCCGAGCTTGTATTTCCGCTTTATTTTGAAAATAAAATTTATTTTTATTGGATATGTGCAAATAAAATTAAACTTTATGGTGAAAAATCAATGTTCCATGACCGATTTAAAAAAATATATAAATAAAACAAAACAATGTACGGTGAAAAAGTTTTCGCAATTATACTAGTTACTGTGTGCCTGAGCAACGAGAGCTTTGCGAGTAAGTATGGACATATTATTTATTTATCATATTATGTATTTATTGCCATGCAAGTAATAAATTATACGATTATTATTTTTCATACTTAAATAAACTTAAAAATTTAAGCTTATTTTTTATTTTAAGTAGGATTGTTGCAGTATAATAAGGATGTAATAATGTAGACGCTTGATGGAAGTGCTTTTCGTTTAAATTAAACTATTATTTAGGGATTTTATCGCGTTATACTAATATTATTTAATTCCCGACGTTTTGGATACTTTACAGCATCCACAGTCACGGGTAAACTGCTTTCAGTTGGTTAACTTGCTATGTATTTGCAAATTAATAAAAGCCTTTGCTGTTTATTCTTTCGACCACATCATTTATGATTTAACTAGCGACCCGCAAGCGGTTTCACCCGCGTTGCTCCATTCCTAAGAGTCGTAGCGTAATGTTAAAGAGCTTAAAACCTTCCTCTTGAATAATTCTATCTATTAAAAAAAACCGCTTCAAAATCCGTTGCGTAGTTTTAAAGATTTAAGCATACATAAGGACGGACAGACAGCGACAGCGACTTTGTTTTATAATATGTAGTGATAATAATAAAGATAAAGAAGCATTGACAATGCTTTCACTTGTTCTAAACTATTGTTTTTTTCTTTCATCCCACACAGATCGAAATTTCAAAAACGCTAGAACAAATATTTACAAGTTACATGGTTTTATCTTCGACAATGACGAACTTCCATACTTACATGTTTTGTTACGGCCGCTGTCATGCATGGCAGCATGTCCCCTATGCTGCCAGCCCAACTATTCCTTCTTAATTTACAGGATCGGCAATGCGCAAGTTATACCCCTAGTGTTGCAAGCGACCATAGGCTACGGTAACCGCTTACCATCAGGCGGGCCGTATGCTTGTGTGCCACCTTAGTGGTATAAAGAAATACTTTGGTTTCTTACCTTTGCCAAAATAACTTTGGTAAGAAATGTCTTTCCCGTTCCATTGGGAGTATCCACAAATAGTATTTCTCATCATTATACAAATAAGCATTTTACAGACAATATCAATACATTGAAAAACTAAAGTTTCAGCCAATTTAATAAAACAGTTATTTTATAGCAATTTTGTATTTATGAATCGATTGAAATAAAACAAACACATAATGTTAAGGAAAGTTTAACAAAATAAAATTGTGAAAACTGCATTTAAATCAATTTAGCCGTTTCTGAAATTAGCGTGCACAAACGCACAGACAAACAGATAAACAGATAAAATATTTAAAAACCATTGTTTTGGGTTGTAATGCTTTTATAAATGCCCCCAATAGTTTTTCTCTTATACCTTCCATGTACAGACAGCGATCAGTTACATTTTTATTTTAGGTATAGATATTATTTATTTATTTATTTATACTTTATGTACAAAAATGTGTACAATGTGTGTAATATTATTATAATTATATTATTATTATATAAATTCCTAATAATGTACATTTCCTTTTAAAGATACTCGTGTATGATTACTTTCAGTTAATTCATACACATGTGGCATAGACAATTCCAACAGGAGTTTTGTGAATGAAGGGGTGGCGGAAATTGAGACTTACCCCTGGCTTGGAGTGCTCTTTTACCCAATGGGCGTTAGTAAGTAAAATACCTGCTGACCTAAAAGGCCACTTAAGATAAATCATAATATAACATTTATTTATTTAGTTATTATTGGATCTCTAACAGAAGATACACAATTACGTACACGAAATCGGATACAAGAATAGTATACAGTGTGCTCCTCCAATTAAAGGAGACCACATCATGCACTTATAATCTAGGTACCTAACTAACTAGTTTGACAAAAAAAAGTTACATTATTAAAAAAATAAAAAGACTACATTAAACAAAACTTCACTTCCCGAGTGGGTCTTCCCTGATAGATATAATCTGGGTGTCTTTAAATCACGAGTTAATCGGTTTCTTCTAGACAAGCGCGCTCCATCGTAGATCGCAGTATCGCTTAACATCAGGCAAACTAGCGGTCAAGCGTAAGCCTATCACGAATAAAAAAATAAAAAAAAACCAAAGTAATAAAAAAGTGACGCGGACTATTTGTCATTTCAGAGGCAGGCTTGTGAAGCGTCACCTTGGTTATTCAACCTATACATGGATAGTTGTTTGCCGGATTTGAAAGAAAATGTTCGTGGACTGAGAATGAATGAGTTGCCGGTCAAATATCTTCTCTATGCGGATAAATGAAGCATAATACCTAAGTTAAAGGGAATTAAAACAAATGTAAGCAAGACGAAAGTTATGGTTTTTGAAAGAGATGAAGATATATGTGTGTGTGATATAAAGATAGAGAGTCAGAGTGTTGAACAAGTGAATGAGTTTGTTTATTTGGGAAGTATGTTTGCAAGGGATGGAAAGATTGATGCAGACGTGGAAAGAAGAGTGAATACAGCAAACAAAGTGAAGGGTGCAATACATGCGATTGTGACTAACCAGTCCGTCTCACAAAAGGAACGGCTGGCTATCCACAATGCCGTGCTGGTACCCACACTTATGTATGGAAGTGAATGTTGGGCGTGGCAGAAGAGACATGAAAGTAGAATAAATGCGTTCCTTGTTAAGTAACTCGGAATGATATATTGAGAAATAGTGTGTTAAGCAACGTTGCAGCTTAAAAGATGATGTAGTGACACGAATTGAGGAAAATATGTTAAGATGGTTTGGGCATGTCGAGAGAATGAATGAAAGGTGAATAACGAAAGGGATTTATGAAGCGAATGTCAGTGGAGCGGCCGGGAGAGGACGCCCTAGAAAGACATACACCGACCTTATCGGTGAGATCCAGCAAAAAAGTTAAGTTAAGGTTAAGTGCGTATTACTCGCAACCAGCGCGTGTGTATGACAAAATGTATGAATGTGTATGAAGCAAAAGAGGTGTGCAAGAATCGTAGCAAGTAGCGTTCTGTTGTTTCAGGAAAAAGGCGTGTATGTATGTATGTCATATCACGTCGCCGAAGAGCTACGCAGAGGTGAAGGTTCAAATGTACAACCACAGTTCTACGGTATGTTGTTACTCCGAGCTGCTACTGAGAATTTCATAGAAAAATGACATTGCGCGACGTGGGAATCGATCCCAGAACCTTCCTAACCCTTCGGCGAATACAGGCGTGATAGTATGGACCCTTAGATAATGCTTTCTCTCTACTTCTATTTTAAATAAAATCATTTTTGCAGACAATGAACTGGTAATGACAACTGTAGTGCTTATTAGTACCCAGATAGCACTGGCAGCTGCGCTGGACATCGATAGATATCCCAAAGATAAATTCAGGTATCTTTTTCGTAGCAAAATGAACACATCAGAATAATGAATGATCACTCACTTAAACGGTAAAGGAAAACATCGTGAGGAGGCCTACATGCCTGATAGATTTTCTTCATGGCGTGTGATGTCTGGCAACCCGCACTATACCAGCGTGGTGGACTATAGCCTAATCCCTCCCATTCTGAGAGAAGACCCGTGCCCAGCAGTGGCACAGTATAATGGGTAGATTTTTTATGTATGTTAAATACAAAGAAACATCATCGTTGAGGTGATTCTACCAAAGAATTGAAGAGATACTTTATTTACTTACTCTTAAATACACAACGACTACATAACAATTTATAATATATATCTTATTTCAGGGCTCTGTCGCGTGTGGTGCTAGGTCACAACTGCAGCGGTCCGTATATAAACGTAAAAGACTATAATTATCACCCGGATTTCGCCAAGACCACATACAATACAATGGCTATGTTGCAGTTGGATACATTACCAGTTTGGAGAAGACTACGTATGTCGCAATCAAATTCTTAGGCCTATTTTATTAATAATACAGCCGGTATATTAATATCTAATATTATAATATAATTATATTGACTGACTGCCGATATGACTGCCTCATTAGTCTAGTGGTTCCAAGAGCGACTGCTACACTAGAGGTCCTGGGTTCGATTCCCAGGTCGAGCAAAGTGTTATTGGGATTTTCTATGAAATTCTCAGTAGCAGCTCCGAGTCTGGATTTGTGCCCGGTTAATGGCTATAGGCTCGCCCCCTATAACATGGAACCTAAACATACCGGCGAACTGTGGGTGTACATTATGTACGCCTCTGCCTAACCCGTTGGGGAATACAGGCGTGATGGTATGTTATGATGGTATGTTATAATTATAATAAATATTAATAATTCGGTGAAATTATATTTACATAAGTATTAATTATATTATTATGTGTAGCAATATCTTTTCGGTAGTGTTGCCAATCTCTTTTCGGCCAGTTATAGTATTTTAGGAATAAGTTTTAAAACTATAATATCTACATACTTTATAAAAAATATATTGTACTTACTTAGTATTTTATAGAATGAGTGAAGGGTTTGCTTGTGATTAGTTGCAATGTTGAAAAAAACATTTAACTTAAATATATGTAGGTAGTATTTGTGCATACTTTACATTTCCTCAACAGTTATATTATTGTACGGTTGGCAACCCGACTTGAAGCAATTACTACATTACAATTATTCTGAATGAATAACCGAGTATCCGAGTATAAATTAGTAATTGCTTGTGCTTTGTAATTTTTCATTGCAGATCTTCGCTCGATATGTCCGCCACCAAAGGTAATGAAAAACGCGGAGATCTACGCTATGACCTTGACTGATGGTAATTTATAGACCATTTTTAAAAAAAAAGCTTACTAGCAATGTGGGTCGCACATTACTAGTATTCTTGTTAACCCCTCGTGCTAAGCTAAATGCTTGTGTTACGAGTGGGTTCACGTTGGTAGTGCAATGGGTGGGGTTCGAACCGACAGCCACATGGTCGCAAGTCCGACGCCTTAGCCTACAAATTACAAATAAATATGAACAGTTTCACTTCATATCATTTACTATACATAACATGCGTGTATTCCTCAAAGGGTGAGGCAGAGGCGTAATAATGTTGATCCCATGAATAGGGGGCGAGCCTATTGCCAGAAATCCCAAACTCTTAGCTACTACTGAGAATTTCATAGAAACATCCAATAACACTTTGCTCGTCCTGGGAATCGATCCCAGAACTTTTATGACTCTTACTTAATAATCAATAATATCTGTCATGTCAATATCAATTATTGTTTAAGCTCAGTCTTTAGCATGATCTCCTTTTTCAGATTGCACCAGTACAATGGTAAGGATATACAAAATGGAATACGTCGATCCAGAACAATGCAGAGAATTTTACAGAAGAACAGATGTGAGTGTCGTTTTGCTTGTTTACTTTTATACAAAACTAAAGTTAGGTAATTTTCGTTATAAAATATACCGTGCCCACTATACCTACACCATGGAGGTTTCATATCATAAAACGTGTTAAGTCTAATTATTATAGGAAAAAATAATAATTGTCAATAACGAATGACAGCTGTACATATCCTGACGATGTTATCCTTTAATAAATATGTATAATATTATGTGTGACAGACAGACAGACAGACAGACAGACAAAAATTTTACTGATTGCATTTTTGGCGTCAGTATCGATCACTAATCACCCGCTGATAGTTATTTTGGAAATATATTTCATGTACAGAATTGACCTCTCTACAGATTTATTATAAGTATAGATGTATATGTGTGTATGTATGTCAATCTTTCACCCCCCTTTTCACCACCTTAGGGGTCGAATTTTCAAAAATCCTTTCTTAGTGCTTGTCTACAGTACAAAAGGAACTAACGTGCAGACTTTCAGGGATCTAGCTCCTGTAGTTTCGGCTGTGCGTTGATACCTAAGTCATTCAGGCAGGTTCTTCTTTTATAGATATAGCTTTACTAGCGAACTGTGGGTGTACATTAGTACACCTCTGTCTAACCTTTCGGGGATTAGGCGTCATATGTACAGTGTCGACCAAAAGTTCATAGCATCGGCCATCTCACAACGCAATAGCTTGACGTTTAGTTTGACTTATGACCTTCTATTCATTATCGTTATCAAGTGACACGCACTGGCTCTATCGAGCTCGCTCCTACTGTTTCAATGCAATGTAATCCTTGGCGTGCTTATGGACTTTTGAGCGTTTACTGTACATGTGTAAAACTAAGCGATATCTACCAGAGCTAGCCCATTTGTACACTCTCAGCAACGTTATACATATTTCTTTTATTTTTTTATTCTTGCTAGGCTTACGCTTTACCGCCAGTTCGTCTGATGTTAAGTGTCATTGAGATTTACGATGGAGCGCGTTTGCCTAGGTTTATTTGTGATTTAAAGACAAAGATTATAATTATCTATCTGGTAAGACCCACTCGGGAAGCGCATTCCACTATATCAGCTGTACTCATGATAAAACTGAACTTAAAGCATTTCGTTCGGGTTTTAGGAATGTCCACCGTGTAACGATGTCGCTTTTTCGTGCTTATTATTATTATTTCATATATTCTTAATGGTACCAGTCTGTTTCTAGTTGGACGTAGCAAGTATGTGGCCGACGCATGTGGCATGCGCACGTGCATCTCACGGCGGGCACTGCATCTGGAGTAGCGGCACCGTGCTCGTGATGCGCGAGCACGACCAGTGGAGACTGGTAAACATTTATACATTACCATCACCAGAACGACCAACAAAAGGAGCCATTTACACTTATTACTTGGTACAGTTTTAGTATTTTAAAAAAACCTTAGTAGATCGAATTCTCTTTAATGTACAAAGTAAGGAAAAATAGATCAAATTATGTACCAAGAACCATAAACTTCTATAGTTTTCCTTAATCTGTGTCTCTGGTAGTGGCTGTGCCCGGTGTGTTGCCAGCTCCCATTTTTCTTTTTTTTACGCAACCATTTGCTAATTTTAAGTTTATATTTATAAAAGATTGTAATTGCATTTTGATTTGTTGTGCGTCATACGAATGAAAATAAAAACTTTTTCTTTCTTTCTTTCTAAACAGCACATCGTGGTATCCAAAACTGTCAATTTTCTTCAATCGATTTTAAAATTTAATATCCAAATAATATAGTTAATCATCCATTGGGAAAATTTGACAGATTGTGGTAACTTGTTGTGCTGTTGAATGTACACCAAAAAGGTTACAGCTACAAACATGGATTAGGTATACAAACATTGTAGGTACTTACATAAAAGTACAAAAAGTCAAAAGTCAAAATGTTTTATTTCAATTAGACCACTAAAATAGGTACTTCTGAAAAGTCAAAACCTAGTTGCGCGATTCCCAAAAGTGGGTCGTATGGAGAAGACCCGACAAGAAACTCCATAGATACTCTTATGAAAAAAAACTTGATTACAATATTAAGCTTTACAACTTTTTTCCAAATAGATTTCTTACAGATAACCATTGTATGGATATCTACAAATCATGCAAGAAAAGATTAACAGAATTAAACATAGAAGTCTTTCACTCAATCTTCTCAAAATACTTCAAACATTCCAACAATATCATCTTTGGACTGCCAAGTCATAGTTCATGTGTCGAATCCAAGGCCCCGTGTGGGGACAGGTTAGAATACTATTCCTCACTGCCTTTCAGATAGGCATCCCATAAGAGGCGTGAAAATATCTGACTCGCACGGTGGTAGGATCTCTTGGGGTTTCACTGGCTGGCGACTTACGTCGGAGTCTGTCGTAAAGCACCTTGGTGTGTGTTTCGACTTTTGCACGTAAGAGCCAGTTCCCCTCGGTAGCAGCGACTCTGGCAGTCTGTAATCAGTAGGGGCTCTTAAGGGTCGGTAACGCATCAGCAACTCCTCTGGTGATGCAGGTGTCCATGAGCGGCGATGACCACTTACCACCAGGTGGCTCGTCAGCTCGTTTGCCGACATAATCGATAAAAAAGGCACGCACCTCTGGCCTGTGTGTATGTGTGTGCACTTGTGCAGTGTGTGTAGTGTATTTATGTTAGCTAGCTCTGACAAGAACATGTTCAGTTTCGTCATAAGTGAAGTTGTTTAGCCATTTGACTATAGACTTTATGCAGTAGTACGACGATGGGGTTTATTATATTAAATATGAAATTTATGTTACAAATGTAGAGAGACTGCGTTACATGTTGACGTCTTGCAAAGACGGTTCGAATACTTGAGAAGTGAGCTGCAATGTCTTTCCTTCTTCTATTTTGGGTACGCGGCTCAAAACGAAATGATTTGTGGAGGGTTAAGGTCACATTTCAATACCTATAATAAAATTGTAACAGGCCGATGTGTGTACATTATAGATATTAAAGAAAAACTAATATTGGGGGGTCTTTATTAGAGCAACAGAAGCCAAAATAACAATTTTTCGAATTTTTGTCAATCTTTTTATCGGTGTCTTTCTATCTATATGTTTGTACGCGCATCACGCAAAAACTACTGCATGGAATTGAATGCAGTTTTCACAGATGTATTGCTAGAGGTCTAACTTAAAATCTGGTGCATGTTTCATCTTGATACGGCGCCTACAATCGGACTTATAGTACCTATGTTAATGTTTTTGGGACGTGAGTGAAACTGCGTGCAACAACTAGTAGAATATATAATTTACGAACAGAAAGCAAGTTACTAATAAAAAAAACTCTCATTATAGGGATAATGAGAGTTTTTTTTATTTGTGATAGGCTTACGCTTGATCACCAGTTCATGGGCATGAATTAAGTGAATGACCACCCACTGAAAAATCACCGATTATTGACTTTGAGATAAGATTGGAATTATAGTAAAGTAAAGAAGCAAAGGCTGTAATATTTTTCTCTTACAACTAATACGATGTCATTATTACCTCATTCAATATTTGAAGTACCAAAAATTACCCTACTGCACACCTTTTCACTCCATTTCGGTGGGTGTGACGGTATGTTATGTTTTGTGGGTAGTTGCATAAGAAACGTACCTACCCTTATTTTTTATTATGTTTAACATACCTAGTATGTAGTATGACTTATAAATTAACACAATGTCCCACAAATCTAGAAACAGACGTGGAATCAAACCTTTCACCTATGTACTTTTTTATTCTTAGCTTGGTTTCGGTGTGAATGGCCCCGGGTGCGAGGCCCCGGCGAGGTTCTTGGACTATGGCATGTACTATCCCTGGGTGAAGCAGAGTCTGTCCAGGATCGGCAGGCCCACCGTCACAAGGCTAGGACCTGGCCATCTCGTTATAAGAAGAAGTGAGATTTTTAGTTCTATACCTTCATTCCTCAGTGCTCAATCATGCGTAGCCGGAACTTGTAAGAGTGTTTCAAAGATTAGAAAGTTGCTTACTCCATCTTGAACCCTGTTTATCCTTTCCACCGGGCAAAACATGTAATTAAATTTTAAAAATCTAAAAACCCAGCTGTCGAAAAATGATGGAAACAAAATGACCAGTCTTATGCAGTCGGAAGCATCGCGTCAATTTTAAATCCAAAGACCTATTGCCGACTGCATGAGATTGATCTTCGTGTTTGCATCTTTTTTGGCAGTCGGGTCTTTTGATTTTATGAATTAACTTTTGGAACGAAGTTCCTTATCTTATTAATTAATTTATTACAATTCCTTCACTAATTAATCGAAAGGAACTTCGTTCCATAGTTATTCTGCTATTCGGGGAGGAGACAAATCCAACAAAGCAAAGATCATAAAAATCGGTCAACAAACCCGACTTTGTTTTATATCTATACTAGCTTTTTGCCCGTGACTTCGTCCGCGTGGAATAGTTACTTTGTTCCATATGAACTTCATCCCCTATTTTATCCCCTTGGGGGTAGAATTTATCAAAATCCTTTCTTAGCGGATGCCTACGTCATAACATCTACCTGCATGCCAAATTTTAGCCCGATCCCTCCAGTGGTTTGGGCTGTGCGTTGATAGATCCCTATGTCAGTCAGTCAGTGAGTCACCTTTGAGTTTTATATATATAGAGATTAGACTATAATATAGATAAACAAACAAATTCCGTAAAAAAAAATATCTTAAAAATAGTTACTAAATAAACAAAAAGAAAAGACTAACTTGGTGTTCGAACCCACCCGACAAAAGCCCACGGAAGTCGTGCACTTTAACTTAACAACACACCAAAACTCTGCCAACGCTTACCTACTTTAACAATGGTATCGAATTTAAGCACTACTTTTGAATCGGGTCGGTGCAAAGAGAACAGAAGTATTTTATATTGTTATCTTTGTTTAATGTTGACCACATGTACAAATAAGTACACTGTATGTTTGCGTTGAAAGACACACACTTCTTGTGTTCTTGTGTGTTTCATGAGCTTCGGCATGAACCGTGCGTGCACGCGAATATGGACATTGAAGTGCTATTGGACTTTTATCTCTTGACTGTATAGTACACATCTGCCTAACTCTTCGAGGAATACAGGCGTGATGGTATTATTACCTACTTATATAAAATAGTCATAATTTGGACTTGTTCCAGGCATAAGCCAACTCCAGAGATTTGGTAAATGCGACCGAGAGGAGACCCAAGCCGAGTTGTATAACGATTACTCGTCGATTAAACCTAATCCCAAATCGACCAATACCATCACGTATAATGTAAGTACCTAAGCTAACAAAGATATAAATTTTAGCTTTCTTTAGCCAACTAAGCTACTGATATAACTGTGATGTCGAAATATTCTGCCATGGTCGAGCAAAAGGGGTTTTGGGTGTTTTCTATGAAATTCTCAGTAGCAGCTTGGAATTTGGATTTGTGCCCGGTTAATGGTAATAGGCTCGCCCCCTACCAATGTAAAACAACATACCGGAGAACTGTGGTTATATACGCGTCTGCATAATCCTTAGGGTACAGGCGTGATGATGGTATGTAAATACTATACGTATTTCTGAAAACATTGTCGTGATAGACAGACGGAAAACCGATGAGCGGTTTCTTTTTTCCGTTTGAAGTAGGGGACCCTAAACAGTTTAGTTAAATTTAGTAAGTAGTTTAATTTAATTGATGTTTATTCATCATCATCATCATATCAGCCAATAGGAGTCCACTGCTGAACAAAAGCCTCCTCCAAAGACTTCCACAATGCCGCATGCAGCCAACGACTCCCACTGACATTTACCAGGTCGCCACTTAAGCTTGCCAATCCTTTCAATAGCTCAAACGATTAGCAAGCTCGGCAACTTTAGTTCTTCTACGGATCTCATTTCTGATTCGATCGCGCAAAGAAATGCCAAGCATAGCTCGCTCCATAGCTCGCCGAGGGACCTTGAGCTGTTTTTTGAGACCCATGTGAGCGACCACGTCTTTGTGCCATAAGTCATCACTGGTAACACATATTGATTAAAGACTTTTGTATTTAGGTACTACGGTATTGTCTACGAAAAAACGTTGCGGAGATTCCCGGACGCTACCCAGCCGAGTCGGATTCGACGAGTGATCCCTTTCTCGAAGTTGGACCTACGTAACTGGATGGTTTGTCCCAGATAGACGTATTCATTAACAACTTCGAGAACAGAGTTCCCAACGGATATTGAAATGGGTACGGAATGGGCGGTTCGGATGACTTTTGTCTTGCCCATGTTCATTCTATGACCCACCTGTTGGAAAACTCTGTCGAGGTTTTGAGCGTTATGCTGAACTCTTGCAGCGTTTCTGCCATGACCACGATATCGTCGGCAAATCGAAGGTGAGTGATATACTCGCCATTAATGTAAATACCGAATCCTTTCCTTCTCAGAAGCTTGAGGCATCTTCCATTGCAGAGATTAACAGTTTTGGGGAAATAACATCCCCCTGACTAATACTTCTCGGCAAAGGAATTGGCCCCGTGCACTGTTCTTTTACTCGGACCAACATGGTGGCGTTTTTGTATAGAAGCACTTTAACACCTTGATATACCGGTAGTCGATGTGGCACCGCTTCGGAGATTGCAGCACCGCCCAAGGTTCAATCGAATCGAAGGCTTTCATAGTCCATGAACGCTAAGCATAGTGGCAGATTATACTCCTCGGTCTTCTGTATAACCTGCCGCAGCGTATGGATGTGGTCTATGGTACTGAAACCGGGAGGCTGGAAGTCATCAAACCTGCGCTCGAGACGATTGGTGATAACCCTTCGAAATAACTTAAAGACATGACTCAGAAGTGAGATAGGTCTATAGTTCTTTAATAGGATATTATCACCTTTTTTGAAGAACAGAACCACCATACTTCCGTTCCATGATTCCGGAGTTGTGCCCTCAAGTAAGACGGAGTTAAATAGCGTCTGAAGGTCTTTATGTATCGGTGTTCCACCCGCTTTTAGAAGGTCCGTTGTAATTCCATCATTTGGCATCTTATTGTTTTTCAACTATTTTAGGGCCATCCTCATCTTGTACAGGCTGCCGTCCGGAATACCTTCGGAATAGTGGCGGGTTCATTTGGCTCGTGTGTCTTGAAAGCCGATCGACTTCTCGACTTCTATCAAAATCTCTTCTCTCTCTCTCTCTCTCTCTCTCTCCAATCTCTTCTCTCCTCTCTTCAGCTTCATAATACGACTTTGCCCAACATACATAGTTCTGTCTATTAAGTAGCCGGTATGCTTTAGCATCACCGGAGGACTGGAGCGTCATACTGCATTTTTCTGCCATAAGATCGTGAATGTAGTCGGAAAACTTTTTTGGTCTACCTACCTACACGGTGGATCTTATAGAACTTAGACCCAACCGTTTAGACAGTTTTTACAAAACGACCATTTATGTCGTCCACAGTCACGCAATGTAGGCACCCAAAGCGATATTGAAATTCGAGTTGACAGCTCTCGTGGTTTTGGAGGATATGAGCGCTAGAGGGCCGGAGCGTAGACATTAGACGAGACCTCTCAATTTTTTGAGATTTATATTCAATGCGCAACCGTTGGGACTCATCCAAATGCTTAGCATTCGGCGATCGCTACCGGTTTTCTCCTTATGGATCACAGAGAAATCATTGAATATTGAAATAAAACTACTTTTTACGGATTTTATCGCGTTGTATTGATATTATTTGGTTCCCGACATTTTGGAGCCTTTACAGCACGGTCACGGGTAGACTAAGTTATTGGACGTCTTAATGTTACAATTACTTACAGCTACCTTACAATTTTGTTAATTATTGGCGATCCGATTCACGCAGAACGAGCTCACCGTATCCTTCGGTCTTGCAGTTTTGGGCTTGGATTTTGATTTTATGGAATCTATAATGGGGTTCCAAGCAGCTGGTAAGACCCAGCCATCTTCTCTATTGAAGTTTGGATATATGTTTTTTAATTTCAATAGCCTCGCGAATCATCCTGAGAAGGAATCGGTTTTGTTGTGAGGGCTTGTGATTTATCAAATCTGATGTAGTGCTGGGCCTTGTCTAGAGTATGATCACAAACGGCTGACTTCTTGAAACAGCGGTGTTTGACATCGGCGATGTGTTCTTTTACGCAGGTCCCTATGCTTCTTTTAGTTTGGCCTATGTAAGAGAGACCGCAATCACAATCTAGCTTCTATCTGCACCTTGTAGAGGTATGTGGTACTTGACAGGTGGTAGGAACTGACTAATCTTCTTCAGCGGCTTGAAGTATGTTTTGATTGAAGCTCGCTTCAAGATATAGCCTATCTTGTCTATGACTCCTCTAACATATGGTAGTATAGCAGGTAGGTGTTCGACTGTGGCAGGTTTCACGCGGTTTCTGTGACGAGGGCGCGGTAAAGGATCCAAAACATCGGGAATCAAATAATATCAATACAACGCGATAAAATCCGTAAAAAGTAGTTTTATTTCAATGTTTAATATTCGCGTAAGTATCAGAAACCAGTATCATTGATTATGTTTTTGTTGGTTATAATGAAGTCTATCGCATTCTTCGTGGAAGCGTTGGGACTCATCCAGTTCCATTTTCTGTGAAGCTAATTTTGGAAATAGGAGTTCATCGCGAAGAATCCCTCCTTTTCTAGATATTCAACCACCATCTGTCCCCTGTTCCATTGCGCGTAACCAAATTGCCCCACTCTCAACTCACCATCGCATTGTGTGCCCAGCTTCGCGTTAAGGTCCCCCATCACAACAGTGAAATGTGTTTTGGAGGTATACAATGTATGACCCTACTAACATCCTAACACGTAGTCTCTACTTCATCATCTGGGTGTGTCGAGGTCAGTGCGTAGACCTGTATGACCTTCACGGAATACCTCTTGGATATTCTTTATTATACCTGCTTGACAGACTTTAGATGGCAATGATGTTGTTGATTAGGGACCTGTGGATAAGGAACCAGACACCACCTTGGGACTGATGGTCGCCCGCTCGGTAATAGAAAAGATTTCCAGACTTCAGGGACAACGCGTCATCACACTCTTTTCGGACTTCTGATAGACCCATGACATCCCAGTGCAACTTTTCTATTTCTTCTTCCAGCTCAACGATCTTTCTGTGTGCCCTCAGTGAGCGTGCGCTATATACATATAGGTTAATAGGGCCAGTTTTCATTTGGGGTGGTAGCCAGATCTCTGCCGGAGATTTTTAGCACCCCCCGCCGTTTTTTTTTTGTGATAGGCTAACGCGTGACCGCCCGTTCGCCTGATGTTAAGCGATAGTGCGATCTACGATGAAGCGCGCTTGCCTAAAAGAAACCAATTCACTCGTGATTTAACCCAGATTATACCTATCGGGGAAGACCCATTCGGAAAGCGCATTCCACATTTCAGCAGTACGCATGATGAAAGTGGACTTAAAGCCGTTAACATAACCGCTACCATAACCAGGAATAGTGGGGCCGCTGGAACTGGGGGCCGGTTATTTATCAGTGTCGGCATTGAGGGGAAATTGCCAATACTCAGGGTTTGTGAGCGCAGTATGGTGGTTATTCTACAGATAAGTCGCTGTCGTTCAGAAAACGGCAGTCAGTTCCTGCCCTAATAGAAAAAGTGATCGCGAGGTTGACTATCCAGGATGCGCCGTACGATCATTTGTATATCGCAACTCTTGGAGGCTCTTTTTCAAACACACTGATGTTTATTGTTGTAAGTAAATAGATCTTAAAGATCTAATAAAAAAAAGATTTAATAAAATCTAACTTTTAAAAATATTATCACGCCTGTAATTCCCGAAGGATTCCGTTAGGCAGAGGTGTAGGTACAACATTACAGTACACCACTGCCTAACTGATGGTATGTAAAATATGCTGTCGAATTGAGATCCTCCTTGAAATTGGTTTATATCGATATGTTTTATTTGTTGACAGTTGACTCTGCTGGCTAATGTGGACTACTCTTGCGTGAGTGTGAAGGTGTACGGACGTAAGAGCTCATCGGGAACTCCTAGCCTCTTTCTGCGGCGCTGGTGCACCAACCCGTTGCCCTTCTGCTACGACTTCAGCATCCTCGAAATAAACTTCATCACCGAAATCAAGTTCCAGGACGAAGTCACCTACCAAGTGACGGCTTACGGCAAAGAGATAAAACTAATTGACTCATATCAGTACAGAATGTATATGAACCAGCTGTACTTTAACCAAACCATGACGGTTCCTCCTAGTCAGCTTGGTAAATACGCGTACTTCAGGACGCCATTTATGACTTCAAAGCCTGTTCTTGATATTCTATTTAGGCAGACCGGGATTCAAAAATATGCGGAAGAGGCGCAGAAACTTATTAATGGCGAAAGTTGAATGGCTAAAGTTTTGAAATTGGAGATAAGTAGAGAACTAGCGTCCTGTCATGGTCGTGGTGTATCTCACGAATCTCATGGTCGTGGCTATAGGGCAAGGGAAGGGAAGAACGGTTTTTAGTCAGTCGAGTCCGACACACCCTGCCACATCCCTACACGGCAGACGATCCAAGAGTATTTTCTGCACTAAAAAGTGGTAATCCTTACTAATATTATAAACGTGAAAGTTTGTGAGTATGGATGTCCATACATCCATGTTTGTTACTCTTTCACGCCAGAACGGCTGAACGGATCTGGATAAAATTTGGCACATAGATAGATTGTAGCCTGAAATAACACATAACCAAGTCGGACCCAATCCTGAAGTCCAAACAGACAAAGTCGCGGGCAGAAGCTATAGAGTAAATAAATGGTGAGAGATCTTTGCTTAGGAGGCGAATTCTGGTAATAAAATTATGTTGGAAATACAATTCAATTTTTGCTTTGCATTAGACATAGTTGCAGTTTCGCCTGTGTACTAAGGTAATTTTCGTAAACCTACACCAAGGAGGTTTAACATCATAAAATGTGTTAAGTCTAATTTATAAGGAAGAAAACAATTTGCCAAATATCAATAGCGAATGGCAGCTGTACTATGGAATCATATGTGTGTGTATGTGTTAAATGCATGGTAGTGTGTGCGGACTTTCATACAAACTTTCACCCCCGTTTTCACCACCTTAAGGGTTGAATTTCCAAAAATCCTTTCCATGATCTTGCCTTACAACCTACTCGAAGGCACCTGATGACGTGGTTTAACCCTTTGAACGCTAAGTCAAAACAAAAGTGCGAGCCCTCGGCACCAAGCTCCGAATTCCTTTTAGAAATCTGTCACCCAGTGTTGTGTATAGGACGTGGGGACAAGTGAAACGGCTGATAGCTAGTAGTACACCGAGTATAATTCACAAGCGACACAGTTTTAATAGGAGTGGATGCAACCACCCACATATTCACAAAAGTATACAACATTCCTTCCCCTAGCTTGAGAATATAAGCAATGCTATTTATTTTAATAAAAACGTTTATAATCCACCCTAGTTACAGGTCGCAATATTTTTCCATCGTCAGTTTGTCTTTTCAATACTCAATACTCAATAACTTTATTGCATCCCATAATGTATACAAAAGCTGGTGGGTAAAATTAAAGAGAAACAATTATGGACCCTGTCGGGCACAGCAAGTTAGTTTTTTTAGAGGAGAGGATGAAGAGCGCTTTTTAAAACATAATATATTGAAATAAAGGAAGATATGATATTTAGATGTTTAAGTAGGTAAATAATACCTATTTAAATGTAGATTTATATTCATTTTATTTATTAATATTCATTTAATTATTAATATTTATATTCTAGATTATGTATTAATTGTTATTGTTTATTTTTTATATATATTTATATATTTGCTGTAATTTTAATCAAATAGATTGTAAGTAATTAAAGTTTGCACGGTGAGTAAGGTAAATAAATATATTTAAGTACTGCTTGTTTAATATATTATCCCTATTTCCTTAGTTGAAATTTATCTTTGAGGTATTCGTCAATTGTGTAGTAACTTTTATCTAATAGAAATCGTTTTAATTTATTGGTAAATATATTATTTGATTCTGTGTTTTTTATGTATTCAGGTAATTTATTGTAGATTTTAATGGACGTAACAAATGCACTAGAGGAGTGCATTTTTAGCCGTGAAGTTGGTAAATTTAGTCTATTTCCATGTCTAAGTTTGATTTTTGTTTGAATGTCTTCTCTTTTGCTGTAGAATTGTGGGTACTTCCTTACAAATTTGCAAATTTCAAATATATAATTCTTTCTGGCTGAGGTGATTGTCGTACGGATAGCTCATCGAGGTTTTTATCAGGAGCCGCATCTATTGCATTTGCCTCATAGAATTCTTCATCTCCTTCCATAGAGCTGCTGGCATGTGTTTCCGGATCTTCTCTGTCCTCTCGTTCATCATTTCCTTCCCCTGCTATGTCTGCCTGACTATCAACCGAATGGGAATTTGAGTGCGGCACCGAAAAGGGCTCGAGGCGAATAACATCTTCAAGTTCGATCGGGCAATAATCTGACTCTGAATGGATATTTGGAGCGGTACCTTTATATGCTATTAGTTGATTTTTATGTTTTTTAACATCACAAGAAGTAATACAGTCCTTAACAATGTATATGACTTTTCCAATTTTTTTAATTATGACACCTTTATTCCATGAACCTTGCATATTTATATTGTTTTTTTTTATACCAAACATAGTCTCCTATATTGAAATATTTAGACACTTGGGTATAATTGAGCGTGTTATATCTGAGCATGCCCTCAGACACAACTTTAACACACAGCGCACCATCGTTCGATTTCCGCTTATTGGGATTTTGCAACACGGCTTCATTGATTGATAAAAACTGATCGCCGACCTGCCAGGGTGCCTTTTGTCACCTAACATCGGGACGTTAGGACATCTTAAAATTAAGCCTTAATTACTAAGTTCAATATTGTAACCTTGAATAAATCCTTTATTATATTTAATTGGTTTTTTTTGGACTCCACCGCTGCCCATCTCGTAATTAGCGTTTTAGACTGCAAAGCCTTGTTTGTTTTCGGCGTTTCGAGTGAGAGTGATAGACGGCGGTAAGGGTTGGTTTGGATTTATTAAATCTAATCGCGATCGCAGTTTGTGTCCAAAAACTATCTGGGCAGGTGAAAAACCCGTTGACGAATGAATTGAATTTCTATAATCAAACAGGTATTTAAACAACTGATTGTTCAATTCTTTACTATTATTGTTACTTAACATGCAAGATTTAATTGCCTTCTTCACTACCTTTACGTAGCTTTCAACCTGCCCGTTACTAGCTGGATGATAAGCCGGCGACGTCACGTGCGATATACTATTGTACATACAAAACCTTTTAAATTCTAATGAAGTAAATTGCGTGCCATTATCACTGACTACAGTATGTAGCAAGCCAAATCTTGCCATGTACTCATATAATTTATTAATCACTGATAATGATGTCGTACTCGTTCCCATATCATACGCTTCTACCCACTTTGAGTACGCATCTACAATAATTAAATATGAACGATTATGAATGGGCCCGAGGAAATCTATGTGAATCCTATAGAACGCTTGTGGTGGATGTGGCCACAACGCCAGCGGCGCTCGCGCAGGTAACTGTCTTAACTGTGAACAAACCTCGCATTCCGCAATCTATTTTTTTCTACGGCGTTATCTATTCCTGGAAACCGAAATCTACTGCGCGCTTCTGCTTTTGTTTTTACAACACCTAAATGTGATTTATGGAGCTCTGACAATAATTTGGTTCTTAGTACCTCTGGAATAACTACCTTATGCCAGCCCGCATAATACAGCCGCTTTCGTAAGATAACTGGGTCTTGCATAAAAAATAGGGTTTCAATAATATTTCTGTTAAACGCTTAGGCCAGCCATTGACAATATATGATAAAACTTTATTTAATACTAGCTTTTGCCAGCGACTTCGTCCGCGTGGAATAGTAACTTTGTTCCCTAGTTCTTCGCCCGCGGTTTCACCTGCGTTGCCCCGTTCCTAAGGGTTGTAGCGTGATGTTGTATAGCTTGAAACCTTTCTCATTAATCACTCACTTTCCCAACATTTCCCTTCACTGCTCTGCTCCTATTGATCGTAGCGTGATGAAAAGTATACTATAACCTGCCCAGGAGTATGAAGAACAATTGTACCAAGTTTCGTGGAAATCTGTCGAGTGGTTTTTGTTTCTATAACGAAGATACAGACAGACAGACAGACAGACAGACAGACAGACAAAAACTTTACTGATTGCATTTTTGGCGTCAGTATCGATCACTTATCACCCGCTGATAGTTATTTTGGAAATATATTTCATGTACAAAATTGACCTCTCTACAGATTTATTATAAGTATAGATTGTGTCTTTACTAGTTTTATCACGAATTTCACTAAGCGTAACGGTTAAACTACCATCGATAACAAAGTTAACATACGAGGCGCGATCCTCCACAAGTATAAAACTGTTTTCGACCTCGTGGCCACACCCCCCGGTCGCCGCTACCGGTGACTCATTGTCAGGCAAGCTAGCGCGCGACAAATAATCAGCGCTGTTGTTAACGCTGCGTATGTATTCAATGATATAATTATAACCACTAAGGAACATAGCGTAACGCTGCAACCTATTAGCCGACACTTCTGGAATACCACGATACGGGCCAAAAATAGACAAAAGAGGCTTGTGGTCTGTACGGAGTATGAACGGTATGGACCTCCCGTAAATATACTGGTCGTCGCACCCCGAATATAATTGCTGTAGCATCCTTTTGTATTTGTGAATACCGCTTTTCTGCTGCATTCAGAGTACGTGAGGCAAACGCCACAGGACGCACGCAGGAAGCGCGAGAATGTCTTCGTACGGCACCTCCGTCAATTCCTTCGATAACACTAGATCGGCCGCCAGTTTGTAAGTGCTGTCGGCGAGTGCGCTCAGCAATATTGCCCGTCTTTTCACTCCCGTCGAATCCTTTACATCGTCGATGTCGTTCGCAACGTACCATTGAGAAATTCGTTGCTTATAATTTTGCCACGTATGAATATTATGGTCAAAACTAGACAAAATCCCAAAGTGAGACATTTTTTTTTTTTATATTGTGGGTACTCGTCGCCACTGTTGTGTATAGGACGTGGGGACAAGTGAAACGGCTGATAGCTAGTAGCACAGTGAGTATAATTCACAAGCGACACAGTTTTAATAGGAGTGGATGCAACCACCCACATATTCACAAAAGTATACAACACCCACGAACAACCGTGGTGTGCTGGGCACATTCTAGTTTGTCGTCTGTACATGACTATGGCGATCAACAGCTTAACAGGAAATTACTTACAAGTCAACTTAACTTCTTTATTATTCATTTGCGGCTATAATAAAATAACTTTTAACAAAAAGAAAACCGCCATCTAAAACATAAAAAATAATGCACAAGAGTTACGGATGTCGGTGCCTTCGATTTGGTTTGATTTTTTGTCTGCACCACCGACTTGCACTAATTAAGAATTGTGAATTTGCAATAAATTTATTGGGTTTAATCCTAATTTGTATCAGTCGTTTTATTTTATAACGCTTGCCTCTGATTTGTAAAATGTAGAAGACGCAGTAACAAGATAATGATAGTAAAACAATAAAAAGTCGATAAAAAAAATCCACAGGGCATGAGGGGTGTTAAGGGGTCTGAAAGGCTAGCAGATGACCCCTTCAGTCGACCATTTCAATTTGGCAAACGATGCACCATACACCCTGTATATTGGAGACCACACAGACGAGCAGGACTCCAATAGAAATCTTACCAGGGAATAGTACAGTATTAACAAAGTTTACAGATGTTTAAATGGTTTAATATTTATTTATTGAATCATGTGATCATAGTGTGGCCTAAATGACAAAATCAAACATTACGCCCACGTCACGTACCACTTTTATAGGATAAATGGCGCAGCAAAAAATCTTGAGGAAACTTGCAGACTTGCAATTGAATGGTTTGCAGTTAGGTAGATCGCCACGAAGTCTGCTAACCAGCATTAGAGCAAGAGTTTTTTTTTTCAAGATAATTCTTGTTAATCCTTCGTGCTAAGCTAAATGCTTGTGTTACGAGTGGGTTCACGTCGGTAGTGCAATGGGTGGGTTTCGAACCGGCAACCATAAGTCCCGCGTCCTAGCCATTAGGCTACCGCCGATACTAAATTGGTAGTATCGCCTTTCCTTTTCTCTTGGTTTCATTTCATTTCATTTCAATGGCTATACGAGTAAGAGATCACTGTTAGCGATAAAACTGCCCACTGTAGGTACCATTCTATCATCATCTAGTTAATAAGACAACAGAAGACAATAACAAAAACATATCTTCTGGCTGTTCAACACACTCGGTTACAAAGGGAAATAGTTTGAATACTTTGAAAATATGTCATCAGAATATTCAAGGGTTTTCTTCCAAAATGTTAGAAGTTGAACTATTCTTGGAAAAATATCAATTCGACATAGTTTGTATAACAGAACACTGGTTAAAAGATTACCAGATATCAATAAGTTATGAAAATTATTTTGTAGCTAGTTGTTTCAACCGCAAGTCTATGATACACGGTGGTTCGCTTATATTAGTTAGGAACTCGCTAAAAGCAAAAGGTCGTAAGGACATAGTGTCGAAGTCGGTTGAACATTGTATTGAAATCTCCTGTGTTGAGCTGGATAAGCATATTGTATTATGTGTTTATAGACTTCCTAGCCAAAATTATACAACATTTGAATCCGTAATGGAGGATATACTTAAAATACTTTTAGAGTCAAAGAAATCCTTAATTGTGTGTGGTGACTTTAACGTTAATATTTTAGTTGATAATGCAGTTACGTGCAAGTTATTGTGTCTATTTAAGTCTTTTAACTTAGTAAATGTATTTTTGGAACCTACTAGAATTACGTCTACATCTACAACTTGCATTGATAATGTTTTCTGCAACTGTGATTACTTAGAGGCAGCTATCATACATTGTTTATCATCTGATCACAGTGGACAAACCGTTACATTTAATACTCATAAACCTCCAAGTAAAATACAAATAAAATCGAGGCATATCACATCACATAAATTAGAAAATTTTAATAATTCCTTAATTAATAAATTATCTGTTCAAAGAAACCATTTTAATAACTGTGATAAACATTATTCGCATTTCTTTTCTATTGTGAAAAGCGAATTTGATACCTTTTTTAAAATAAAATCAAAGAAAATAAACTGTCAATTTAAATTCAGTGACTGGGCAACTGCAGGTATTCGTAAAAGTAGGGAGCGTTTATTTGAATTGTACGGCTTAAAGCGTTATAACAAAAGTGAGAAATTTATTCAGTATGTGAGTACTTTCTCAAAAACTTTAAAAAAAGTATGTCAGATAGCAAAATCTCATTATATTAGTAATAAAATAAGGTGCGCCGATAATAAGGTCAAAACCACTTGGAAGATAATTAATGCTGAAAGCGGTAAATCGAAATTGCAGGGCAACAACAATTTCTCTGTGCAAACGACACATGGTCTCGTAAGCACAGATGCCGAAGTAGCCCAGGAATTTGAGAACTTCTTTGCAAGTGTTCCCTTAAAAATTACAGCTTCATTAAATTCTTCCCCCGCACTTTCTGCGGCTTTGC
Organism: Acronicta aceris; assembly: GCA_910591435.1. NCBI lineage: Eukaryota > Metazoa > Arthropoda > Insecta > Lepidoptera > Noctuidae > Acronicta > Acronicta aceris. The sequence goes on along the minus strand of OU342781.1, from coordinate 915,492 downwards.
TAAAACGGAATGTAGCTCCCTGTCCTGTAACGTTTAGATTCAAGCATGTTCGCCCCTTGTGTATTACAAAAGCCTTTAAAGAAATAAAAATGAAATTAACTGAAGACTTGTGGGGTTTATCGGTAAATGTTTGCAAAAGTATAATAAACACTATAGCACCACACCTAGCGATACTATTTAACAAGTGTGTCGACCAAGGAATATTCCCAGATTTAATGAAGCCCAGCAAAGTTATACCCTTGTTTAAATCTGGAGATTGTCAAGATCCTGGCAATTTTAGGCCGGTGTCTGTTCTGCCTGTGCTTAGCAAGGTGTTTGAAAGGATAATGCTCAACCAAATGCTATTGCATTTCAGTTTAAATAGACTTTTTCATGACCAGCAATACGGCTTCACAAAAGGGCGTAATACTACTGACGCGGGTATCAGGCTTATTAAACACATTTTCGATGCCTGGGATCGGTATATTCTGTGACCTCTCAAAAGCCTTTGACTGCGTAAGTCATGAAACTTTGCTGTCTAAATTAGAGCATTATGGTTTGAAGCACAAGTCTTTGAAACTTGTCAAATCATACTTGTGCGATAGGCAACAACAAGTCCAAATAAATGGGGTTAAACAGCCCGGCACGCAGGTGAAAATGGGCGTACCCCAGGGTTCTATTTTGGGTCCATTCTTGTTTTTAGTGTATATAAATGATTTACCATACGTGCTTGAGGATCAAGCGAAGATTGTGTTATTTGCAGATGATACTTCTTTAATTTTTAAACTAAACAGGCGTACACCTAATACTGACGATGTAAATAACGCACTTCTTAAGGTCCATGAGTGGTTCACAGTTAATAATTTAGTATTAAATGGGCAGAAAACTAAATGTATAAAGTTTGCTCTACCCAATGTAAAGTGTGTAGATTGTGACATCGTACTAAATAATGATAAGCTGGAATTTGTCGACCACACGGTTTTCCTAGGAATAAAGATAGATTCAAAGCTACAATGGGGGCCGCACATTAGGACTTTAGCAGGACGCCTGAGTTCGGCTGCTTATGCGGTTCGAAAAATCAGACTACTTACAGATGAAGCCACCGCAAGACTAGTTTACTTTAGCTACTTTCATAGCATTATGTCTTACGGAATATTGCTATGGGGCCGCGCTGCAGATATAGAATCTATTTTTATACTGCAGAAAAGAGCTGTTAGGGCCATTTACAACCTACGTAGTCGCGATTCACTCAGAGAACTCTTCAAAGAAATAAATATATTGACAGTACCTTCTCAGTACATCTATGAGAATATTATGTACGTAAGAAAAAATCTACACCTTTATTCAAAAAAATGTGAACTGCATAGTTATAATACGAGACATAAATCAAAACTAATGCAGCCGCAGTTTCGTCTCGCTAAAGTCCATACTTCTTTTATGGGATACTGTGTAAGATTTTATAATAAAATTCCGGAATTCATTTTAAAATTCCCAGAAAACAAATTCAAAAAAATTATTAAGTTTATTCTGTGCAGGCAAGCTTACTATAAATTGGAAGATTATCTTTTAGATAAAAATGTTTGGCAAATTGCTGGTCCAGCTCCACAGGATGATGTCATGGATAATTTTAATGTAGACTATACAATTTGACATACCCAATTGGCAATATTATATTTGATGACATTATATTAATATTTATTTTCTATTACCATTTGTCAGCATAATTATTTAATTGAATATACCATACAATATACGAGTATACATTATGATAACAATTTGATGTACATATTGATTGAACTAGTATGGTATAATTTCCTAATTAGTATACCTACTGTAAAGTGTGGGGATCGTGCAGATATTGATGTAACAATTGTGTTAGTATATTTATCTATAGGAATATTGTGCCCACGGTCTGAGCTTGTCATGCTCACTTAAATGTCCTGCTGATGGTGGCGTTGTGTGTCGGGTCGTTTTATTCCCTACAATATGGTTGAGTCGAACCGCGCCGATACACACGTCATGCTCGTGAACGGGTGCTGTCTGTCGGGACTGGTCAGCTCTTACTTGCTGTGGCAATCCCTTTCTTTCTATATAATTACTAAATATAACACCTACTTATACTGAATAAATCATCATACACATCAAACTGCATAATTGTCAAACTATTTAAAACAAAGTTGTAAAGATTAATATTGTAATCATGTTTAAAAGAGTATCTATGGAGTTTCTTGCCGGCTCTTCTCCATAAGACCCACTTTTTGGAACCGTGCAATTAGTTTGACTTTTCAAAAGTACCTTTTTAATGGTCTAATTGAAATAAATAATTTTGACTTTGACTTTGACTTGACATCTTCCTCTGAGCCTTTTCCCAACTATATTGGGGTCGGCTTCCAGTCCAACCAGATGCGGCTGAATATCAATAGCCAAGAGCATGCCGTATAAACCATTCCATGATATATAAAATTGCACATTGCATTCCATTTTGGTGTGCAATAATAATATTCTATTCTATTCTAAATTGGGTGATGATGAAACGTTTTGGAATGAGGACCCTAAACCACATGAAATCGGACTACAAGCATCATACTATCAAGCCTGTATTTCTGTAGGGTGTGACAGAGTTGTACTGATAGGTATGTATACCTACAATGCACACATAACATAACATCACGCCTGTATTCTCCGAAGGGTTAGGAAGTAGTCCCACCGCCGACGAGGAAACTACTAACTATCGGTTATTTTCTCGCTCAAGAAACGTACAATAGATATACATTCCGTGTAAAGAAAAGAGATGCATATATTAATAGTTGATCGCTTACTGTTTACATTGCCGGCAAGGACTCGCTCCACTAGTTTGTCGCTGAGCGACAAGAGCTATTAAAGATAATACTCGCTCAGCGATGCTCGCTAGGTAGTCATAACTCACGCCGAGAGTTATAATTGTTTATATGGATTTGTTTTTGTGTCCCAAAGACCGGGATATTGTCGGACACATTCACATCGCTCTTTTCTCGTTGGGAACACGTGTATCGCGCGTGCAGGTTTACGCAGGACTATCGCGTGAGCGAGTAACTCGAGTAATCGCCCGTCGCACTCGCACACTCGCTTATAGCTCAGCGACAAAAAATATCGGAACTACACACTCGCTTCTCGCTGCTCGCCAACTCGTTTCCAGTTTCTAGCTCTACTTGCTTCTCGTTCATCGTCGGCGGTGGGACAAGTGCCTTAGGCAGGGGACAACCCACAGTTCGCCTAAGTCTTCCAAGCGTCACAGTTATTTCCAAAATCGCACTCGGATAACTGTGTTCAGATGGCGATTGCCGTTTGTTTTTTTTACTGATTGATTATGATGAGATGATTTCCAACTGTTTTTGAGATACAACTCTATCAAACCTAACTGCGTAGATTTTCAGGCGGACTGTTCAAATTGACGAGCGCTTAGTTGTAAAATAGTGAGGTAGGTATGCATAGTATTAAATAACAGTGTATTAATAACGGGATTTCCTTTCAATTATACTAAACTATTGACTCGTACGTATAACAAGATTCAAACAGTGTGTTTACAAATAAGGAATTGCGACAATATTAATAGTTACATTGTTTTTTGTAAATAAAAGGAAGTGTAGTTCTTTGAGAAATTCATTTCGTTTGGTGCCGCGATCAGATAGACATATGTATAGATAATTTAATTAAAAAAAAAACAGACAATATTTTTGTGACGCTAATATTTTTTGGTGAATCGCTGGTGTATTTAAGTGTTAATTTGGATAAGAAAGTTTATCAGTGGAAATATAGCAGCGTATTAGTAATTTCATGAATTATCTAAATGTATTTTTTTATTTTATGTTTCAAGTAAGTAATGTCTTACAGTAGGTCAACTCGTGTGTTACGATCGTTGACCAATAGTATGATTATTCTAAGGTTTCGTAGCAAAATATGTACAACTTTCGAAGAACACACTTGTATTGGTGCACAAGAACCAAAGCTTGATTCTTATTACAAAATAGGAACCAAGCTGGCGTACTGCAGTGATTGCAAGCAGGAAAGAAAGCCGGCGGACCGCAGGGGTTCGGGCAGGAGAGAGAAACTGCAGGCATAGTGCTCAGTAGGATGAGACTGGTACAACGAAGGGGCGCGGGCAGGAGACAGAGTCGGCGTACTGCAGGGATTGCGAGCAGGAGCGAGCCACACCCCAAGGGGTTCTCACCGTGTCGCGGCGGCGGGGCTTAGTATCCGTGGAGTGAAGCACAACGGTGAAGTCAAGTAGAACTCCAGGGAGGGGCTGCTCCTGCGGACTTTGCCCTGGAAACCCGCATTGGCGCGGCCACTGTAGCGGTGTCGTATGGGAGGTACCGCAACTGAGACGCGCCGCGGTGTTGTATGGGTGACACTGCGGCTGTAGCCTTGAGGGGCCGCGGCGAGAGAAAAGCCTTCCGTGGCCTCGGCGGGAACGTAGCCGCAGGACTGCGAACACAGTGGAGCCGCAGGGGTAAAAGAGTGTCGGTATTGCGATGCGCCGCTCGCCCTACCCTCTGCGGCCTAGGTGTGGACTGCGGGGAGCCACATTTCTGTCCCGCCGCAAAGAGGGCCGTGGACGGCGGACTCGGGGTCATCGGCCGCCCATTGCCATCCATGCACACAAACATCATTAAGCTTCTGTTGCACAAAAATTGATGAGGTAAAGAAGACTTCGGAAGCTCAAAACAAACGCATCTAGGAGCTAAAGAAGAGGATAGGAGCTATAATGATAAAACTCACATCGAGATGGAATTACAACCTAAAACAACACCTACGTAGTTTTGAACAGCGGCGTCTAGATAACCTTACAGAAGTGATTGGAATGCCCTGCGATGCAAACCGAAAACCTTAAAACCCTTAAGATAGCCGAAGCCCTCGACATGGACAAAGCTCAGGTGATGAACATTAATCGTATCCATGATTGTACTGAACATGATGACACCATCGAGGTGGAATTCAAGCGAGTTGAACACAGTCATAGGTACAGGCTTCCAGAAAGGAAACCGAACTAATGGAACAAAATAATCTCTGAAGCCCCCATTAACTACCTAAATCGATGGTGGGTTACCTTCGATTTTGATTTAAAATATGCCTTGAATGAATCAAATAAATCATTATTATGGCTATGCCAACAAAAATTTACCAAGGCAACGCGCGAGTGATACCGCTGGTATTGCCAGCGTCCATAGGCTACGGTAATGACCACCTGATGGTAAGCGGATAGCTTACCATCAGGTGGGCCTTATGCTTGTTTGCCACCGTAGTGGTACAAAAAAAAGTACTAACTGAAGATAACTCGTATTAGTTGTAAAATGCATTCCATGTATAATATCTAATGCTGCTAAATCAATATGCTGCGTAAAACCAGAAATGGCGGCGGCGGTAATACTTTACGCCAGAGATGTCCACATTTATTCACCCATAAACCACACTTTTACACATTTTGAATCTATTATGGGTAAATCACTACACCATACAATTACTCCGCATACGTATGTGTATGTGCAATCTAAAGACCACCATGCGATAATTGTTTTTTATCCAATTCTTCTGACACCCATCTGCTGGGCGAGGGAAATATATGACAACATTCGAGAATACTACATTAGTAGTATGTCTGAGTGCAGTCTAACGATTGCTATATCTGTCTATAGGTACAAGAATTGAAACCCGCGGAAATAATACAACACGCAGTTGTGTAGATCACATTTTTCCTAAAACGCCCTCGTTAGATCTGTACTCGACCGCACTCGGAACTGTTATGGCCGACCATCAAATGATCATATTGTCGTGCGATTGGACCGAGCTAGTACACAGGATGATGCTTACTTAATAACACAGATTGGAGCAAGATAGATGATAAGAGAGTGTCCTAATATAGTTAATGACTATATTGAAAATAGCTTTTGTAATTGCTGATTAAAAAAGTAAAAAAAAAAACAGTAAAAGAAGTAAACAGCCCTGGATAAATAAATATTTAGATAACACATATGTGAAAAAAAGAGGGACTTACTATTTATAAAATGGAAAAATGATTCAACAGATAACAATCTGCGACTAGAATATCATAAAATAAGAAATAGGACTCATAAAATAATAAAAAGATCTGGGAATAAACATTATATTGAACAAATTAATAACAGCAAAATGAACCTTGGGAAACTATGGCAAATGTTAAATACGATGTCTGGACGCAACAGTAGTTCGGTGGACGTAGTTAGTTATACTTAAGTTTGCACCCACAGATCATAATAGCGGCATGCGACTACGGCTATAAACTGGATACCATTGTTCGTGGAGATAGAAAACTTTTCTTGTTTTATACCTTTTAGTTGAATTTTTTCTTAGTCGGGTTTTAGTTTTTAAACTTTCGTTTAATAAATATATAACTATTTCGGCATCGGAATACTTTATTATGCGTTGCAATAATTATTTTTTAATATCTAATTAAGGTTAAGGTAAAACTCCTACTTTTTATAGATTTTATCGCGTTGTATTGATATTCCTATTTAATTCCCGACGTTCCGGATCCTTTTCTTCTTCCGTTTCTTGAATTAAATAATATCTATACAACGCGATAAAATCCGAAAAAGTAGTTTTATTTCAATGTTTTATATTCGCGTAAGTGAAAACATTTAAAATATAGCAAATAGCCCACCGGTACCGGGAGCAGGGTCTAAGCTACGGCGGTCAGGGCTCCAGAGATAGAAACTGCCTAACGATTCGGGCTGTGTCCAGGAATACCACTTTCTGAGTATTTCTTTCGATACTTTAAATATTAATATTAGATAGAATTAATAGAAATTATTTCGTTTCTAAATAGTATACTGTCTCTACACCGTGGAGGTTTCACGTAATAAAATAAGTTTGTCTACGTTCCGTTAAAGGAAAAAAACAATATGTCATGTCAACTCCAGATTAGTAAATGACAGCTGTAATGTCAAATATTCATACTCAATGAGGTAATCGTGCCATCGTATTAGTTGTTAGAGAAAAAAATTACACCCATTGTTTACTTCTTTAATTTACTCTAAAATTAGTTAAATCAGGACGTTAGCCATTTCCTTTAACTTAATCGGTATATTATTTTTATTTATTTATTTATTTCATACAGGAAAACCAACAGCTATACAAAAAATGTTAATATCTAGCTTAAGCTACACTAAGCCAATTACAGGTTCTCACGGATAGTGACTGAATAGATAACTGAAATTTAAACAATCACTAATAAGCTCAAATAGTATCAAGGTATCTTAAACTTGACAGAATCACCTACTGGAAAAAGTTAAGGTTTAGTCTGTTGCGTACCGTACAGCTTTTAGTAATAAATGGGTCGAATGAAAACTCTTTACATAGTATATTAAAATTATTTTAGTGTATTTTTTTGAATATGCTTTCTTTCGTTATATTTTAACCTTTGCAAGTCTAGTACATACTTAATATGAAATTTACTACAATGGTCATTATTCACGTTCGTTTTCAATCGTTAAATATTATAATATATGTAATAACTTTGATAAAGTAGACCGATTTCAATAAAATTAAGCTTAAATGCTGTCTCATGATGCCAATGCATTCCTTCCCAATTTCTCTAAGTTTTTAAGAGACGACGCTAGTAGTAAAATAGTCCCCGCAGATAAACTTTTTTCGTCCAGTGTTTACTATATTGTATTTCCTGGAATACAATATACCGCATGATACTCTGGGGATCAAGACAAATCTTACGACACCTCATTTGTTAAAATCAAATAAAATTTTATTTTTTTCTGCCCCCTTTTTTGTGTTTTGCGGGCTATATTGTCATGTTTTTCATAAAATTTATAGCCTATAAGTATCTTTTTGCAAAGACGATTCAATCGACACCTCATTTGTTAACATCGGATGACTAGTTTTTGAGCTCGGATCGAACATCCATACGATACATACATACATACATAGACTGTTAAACTCATTACCCTTCCTTTTTTCGTAGTCGGGTAAAAAGGTCAGTCATAGGGATTACGCTAACTATAAACCGATAACTATTCTACCGGTCATCGACAAAATAGTAGAAAAATACATCTGTTACACAAGATTTTTATTCAAAAAACGATGTGTTGTTCAACTCACAATTCGGGATTCAATGGAATAAGTCCAACTCACAGCTGTTATCGATGTCTACAAATGAGGTTAACCAATTGTTTGATGAAAAAAATCGTTAAGTATCTTGTTATTTATCGATTTTAGTATGACGTTTGACACGCTTAGGTATCACACGTTGTTGTAAAAACTGGACACTTCCAGAGTGCGTGGACCAGTTCTTGAGTGGTGTAAAGATTATTTTAAAGATAGTAAATACAAAGTTAAGTGATAAAATAAGTGACGCCATTGAAGTAACTGAGTGAACAGCACAAGGGTCAGTGCTTGATCCCTTACACTACCTTGCTTATGTTAACGATATGGAACATGTGCTTAATTTCTGTTTATCAATATGTAGCTGCACACAGGGATATAAATACCAGTATATCAGCTCAATAGTTGTAGCATGAATTTACACGATTATCCGAATGGTCACATGACGCTGGACTGGTTCTGAATGTAAACAAAATCAATAGTTCATGTCCATTCTAATCACAGAAAGCACATACCATCTTTTAAGCTATTGGCACACACTCACGCTTGTCTCCACAAAGCTAACTCAACAGATACGTAAGGATGTGCGGCAATCGATCAGATGACACGTCATACATACCTTGGGTTAATCGCAGACAATTGGTTCAGTTGGTGCTATGACGTAGACTCAGTCTGTGACAGGTTACCATATTGGCTAAATTATATATTATAAAACCTAAAACCCCTTAAAAAATACTACGCACGCAATATGTAGGTATATGCTCTAGCAGAGTCAATTATATTATATGGAATAACGAGTTATGGGCGAACATTTAAATCTTATCTGGAAAGAAAATACATATAATCTTCAAGTCAGACTACTAAAAACTTATTATACCCGACAAAATAAAACAACAATATGAAGATAATATTATAGAAATATTTAAATATTGTAATATATTAGCCGTACAAGTCAGAATTCACATGGCCATCTTAATTGAACAATACAGTCAAAATATCCAAGTAAGTAGCTGTACCCCATTGAATAGTCACTAGAATAACTTTTAACAAAAAGTAAAACCGCCTTCAAAAACATAAAAATAATGCAAAAATAAAATAACAGTTTCGGAAGTCGGTGCCTTCGATTTGGTTTGAACTTTTGTTTTCGCCACCGATTTCCGAAACTATTATTTTATTTTTGCATTATTTTTATGTTGAAAATTATCGAAAACAAGTTGAAAGTTCCAAAGATAAGAAATTATTATGGCCGACGAACATTAGAATTTATAATTCCCACTTTATCTAATAATATCCCACAAACTATAAGACAGGATATTAACCCAAAAAATTACAAGCGCATGTATAATAAATATTATTACGATAGTATAAAAAACCTAGTTATATCTCTATATATATAAAACTCAAAGGTGACTGACTGACTGACATAGTGATCTATCAACGCACAGCCCAAACCACTGGAAGGATCGGGCTGAAATTTGGCATGCAGGTAGATGTTATGACGTAGGTATCCGCTAAGAAAGGATTTTGATAAATTCTACCCCCAAGGGGATAAAATAGGGGATGAAAGTTTGTGTGAAACTTTGTCAATTTTAAACCGATCGGGCTGAGACTTTGCATGCATATAGCTACTATGACGTAGGCATCCCCTAAGAAAGGATTTTGATAAATTCCACCCCCAAGACGATAAAATAGGGGATGAAAGTTCATATGGAACAAAGTAACTATTCCACGCGGACGAAGTCGCGGTCAAAAAGCTAGTAATTAAATAAATACTTAATTTAAATACAACATAAAAAAATCAACATGTATATTGAGGATTGGTACAGTTGACAGAATGAAATTTTGTTATTGAATGCATTGAGTGAGCGCCCAGCAGTGTGCAGTGGACATTCGAAACATCATTGGTATGTATCCTATGTCACAGAATTAAGTGCTTATCGCATTGACAGTAAGGTTGTGAATATTGTATCCAATTGTTTTTTTTAATATGTTTTGAAATAATTAGCGTCGAATGCCAATACAAACCATTACTGGTTTAGTGGTACAAAATAAATTTGATTGTACTTATTTTGTATTAAGTATATTGTACATAAAAAAAAACTTATTGTAATAAGATGTCATAAATTCATAGCTACGTATGTTAAAATAAATTTCTGAAGCAGGTTGTGGAAAAAAATATTTACTAGATGTTATAATGCGCGTTACCTACTATTTCGTCTACAAGACATTGAAGTGAAGTGTAAAAAAGTACAAACCCTCTACAAATAACACAGTGACTTAAAAAGTGTTGTGTTGTGTGTGATTTGAAAACTTAGTTGAGCTGTGTTAATGGAATTAGAAACACGATGGATACACTCACCATTTTGCTAAGTTTCTCGACATTTTTGTATGAAGGTAAGTGATACCCTAACTATTATTTTTAAAAGTGAATATGTTTGTATATGTGCTGATGATCAGGTTCTACTTGCATCGTCAGCGGAAGAGTTGCAAGACATGGTAACTTTAACGATTGAAGCATATATGATGAAGGGCATGAAAATAAATGTTAGTAAGACGATGGTTTTTGAAAGAGAAGAAGATGTATGTATATGTGATGTAAAGATAGAGGGTAAGAGTGTGGAACAGGTGAATGAGTTTGTTTATTTGGGAAGTGTGTTTACTAGAGATGGAAAGATTGATGCAGATGTGGAAAGATGAGTGAATGCAGGAAATAAAGTGAATGGTGCTATGCATGCAATTGTGGTTAATCAGTCCGTGTCAAAAAAAGCACGGTTGGCTATTCACAATGGTGTGCTGGTACCTACACTTATGTATGGAAGTGAATGTTGGGTGTGGCAGAAGAAAGATGAAAGTACCACACATACTTGCGAATTATGTGTGGTGTAACTCGGAATGATAGATTGAGGAACAGTGTGTAAATGATATAAATGATGATATAAATGATATTTATTTCTGTAAATAGATCTTAGAAGAACACTTTTACAAGTCCTTTTTTTTAACTTGATGACACCGGCATTTCCTAACTGACTACTTCTGAGAAGAAACACCGAAACAAACTCAGAGAATCATGGTCTCTTTTAAAATCCAGACATAATACTTAGTAGCAAATATGTGAGTTAACGTAAGACAATGTCTGAAATGGCCTTTAGAAGAAAGAGCCATTGCAGCTTTAAGTAGACCAGTCCCATCTGACGGCACGCATGCAACACTCATTGGACAGCTTGACCATAATCTAGGGAGCTAAACAACTCGTCGCACGACGATACCAGATCAGTGGAACATTTGCGTAGGCCAGATAAAAATCTCAAAGCCGCCGTGATAAGCAGTGATCGAAATAGGTAGAGCTATTTTGGTTCATTGATCGCAAACATATATGTTAATATGGACATACCCCGGGGATTTTAAAAATAAATGAATGTAAGAAACAGAAAAATGTAATAGTTTGTTTTAAGTAAACCATTGCACACGCGACGTTGCCAAACTTACATCAACAACATCGGATGTCCGCAGTTGCAAAATTTCAATGCGCACACGCGCGTTGTTGTCGCCGTGCAGGATGCAAAACACAGCTTGTGGAAACAAAAGAGAACAATAGCGGGAAAACGTGACACTCTTTGCCTAACAACAAGTATGTATCGTTTCTTTCTAACGTATTACAATTTTCTATTAGCAATTAATTCCGGGACGTAGGGCATGTCCATATTATTACATCATACCACAAGTACCAAAAATAGCTCTACCTATTCCGATCTCTGGTGATAAGACATCGTTGCGGGCGGAAAGACGATGTAGTGACACGTATTGAAAGGAATATGCTGAGATGGTTTGGACATGTTGAAATAATGAATGAAAGACGATTAATGAAAGGAATTTATAAGGCGAATGTCAGCGGCAGCGCCGGTAGAGGTCGCTCTAGCAGTCTAGCTAGACAGACATACGCCGATCTTATCGGCGAAATCCTTCAAAAAGGTCAGGTGCGTAGCACTCGCAACCCGCGTGTATGTATGAGATGTATGAATGTGGAAGAAGCAAAAGAAGTATGCAGGACGCGTAGCAAGTGGCACTCTATAGTTTCTGCCTACCCCTGTGGGAGAAAGGCGTGAGTGTATGTATATATCTATTTTTTATGGGATAGGGGGCAAACGAGCAGACGGATTGCCTGATAGTAAGCGATTACCGCCGCCCATGACCACCCGCAACACCAGGAGTCACAAGTGCGTTGCCGGCCTTGTTAAAAGGGAGTACGCTTGACGGCTTGACTTCTTGACGGTTTGAAGGTCATATTATGGTCATATATATTACTTTGTTCACACCTAAACTGTGAAAAAAAAAGATCATTCCGTGTAATACCACCCAACTCCTATAAGTTACCTGTGATCGTGCAAATCGAATCTACCATCCGTAGTGCTGAAACCAATGGCTCAGACACTTCATATAAAATTAAATATAATACGCCAAATGGTCAATCTACCGTGGTAGTTATTAAGGTTTTGTTTGTGCATCCACGAAACAAAAGAACTATGAAATAATGAAAGAAAAAATGTAAAACACAACACGCACTCCTGTATTGCAATCAAATCAATCAATTTCAATTGTCGAAGTCGTAGTTGTAAAGTATTCGAAGTTCCTAAATACAGTCTAGTCTTGTATTTATTGTGTTTCTTTTCTCCCCCATCGTAGATAGGAGACTATCCATAGAAAAAAAAAGGTGCTTTTACAAACACAAATGATCACATAAACAATTTTTTTTAAGCTATTGCATAGCTTCTATCGCGGGCCTTGAGCGTGGGGACCGTATCCAGAAATTCCGTAACGAAAAAAACCTAACACGCTTGTCTCTTTAGTTCAGCAACCCGCCTTTAGGTGGCATTGGTTGTATTACATAAGTTGATAAAAACCAATGCCACCTAAAGGCGGGTTGCTGAACTAAAGAGAAACACGCTTGTCTCTTTAGTTCAGCAACCCGCCTTTAGCTGGCATTGGTTGTATTACATAAGTTGATAAAAAACTCTATGCAATAGCTTTACCGCGGCAGTCCCCGAGTGCCACACGTCTTTTTTATTGATTAGGTCGGCAGACGAGCACGCGAGCCACCTGATGGTAAGTAGTCATCGTCGCCCACGGACACCTGCAACACCAGAGGAGTTGCTGATGTGTTGCCGACCTTTAAGAGCCCTACGACTGCAGACTGACAGAGCCGCAACAACCGAAGAGGAACTAGCTCATACGCACAAAATTCGAAATACACCAAGGTCCCTTACGACAGACTCCGACGTAAGGGGGGTCGCCAGTCAGTCCCCGACCCCGAGAGGTCCTACCACCGAGAAAGCCAGATATTTTCACGCCTCTTACGGGATGCCTGTCTGAAAGGGAGTGAGGAACTGTATTCTAAGCCGTCCCCACACGGGGAAAAATACATTTTGACTGCTACTGTGACCGGTTTGAAAAGCAGTGAAATTATTACATAACAAGCATGGCGGCATGTATGTTTATTTGTCATTTTATTATAATAAAAAAACACAACTTTCTAACCCGGAATAATACAAATCTTTATTTAACTTTTGATTCTTTTATTTTTAGTGTGTGGAATGTCGTGTGGTATAGACAATTCTCCGATAGCCCACGTATACGATGGCCTCGCCAGAATAGAGACGTACCCCTGGCTTGGCATCCTCTACTATCCGTATGGCAAGTATCTGTTCATTTGGCTACTGGCCAAACACTCAACCGCTACTCAACTTTAAGGCGACATAAAGTCTTGTGCTGTCTTTATCACATCAAGTCAAACTGAGTATGACAGAACAATACTTAAAGACATCTTAAAATTGAGCAGCGTTTGAGTATTTGCCAATACGTTACTTATGATATAAATAAAATTCTGTTTTATGTTAAAAATTAATAATTTCTTAATTTCTCTTTTGCGGTGGGAATGAGACGACTAAACTCTTCATGGTGGAAACACAAACCTATTTCATGAAAACGAAGTCCGCTCCGCTTAGCCATTTCCGGCTCATTACTCTTTCGCAGTGGAAACCGAGCTTAAGGAATTGTGAAAAATTCCAACGCAGTTTAGTACTTGTGTTTGTTGCTATATTGTTCTGTATGAAATTACATATAGAAAAGATGCACAGAAGGGTCACGTTATATCTCTTTCTTCAAAATGCCATCTCAGACATTGCCCTCATCATATCAGCCTATTGCCGTCCACTGCTGAACGCAGGCCTCCCCCAAAGAGCGCCAACCATCCCGATTTTGGACAGCTCATATCCATCCGCTGCCAGACACCTTCTTCAAATCGTCGGTCCATCGCGTCGCAGGGCGTCCCACCCTACACTTGCCCAAAGCGGTCTCCACTCTAACACTTATCTGCTCCATCGGTCGTCTTTCCGTCTGCAGACGTGGCCGGCCCACTTCCACTTCAGCGTGCTTATTCTTCGCGCAATGCCGATGACTTTAGTTCTTTGGCGAATGACTTCGTTGCGAACTCTAACCACCGACAGAACCCTAAAAACAAAATTAGTGAAGATATCGCGTAATATAAGCAAAAAAAATGAAATTTGTCTTTTTTGTACTCAGTAAAAAAATGTCCTGTACGTATCTGTTATGTGAAGTTCAAGTTCAAATGGTTTTATTTCAAATAAGCTTTTACAAGCGTTTATGAAACGTTATGATTCTATATTATGATTCTTTATACTACTGGAAGTTTAGTATAAACGTCAAAACTTTGTTATTAACATCGTAAAAGCATATAACAGTGTTATTTGTTCTTATAAATACAACATTAAGATTTAGACGCCTTCTGTACCGGCTAACATACAACGCACAAAGTGAACTAAATATTTTAAAATAGTACCCTTAGCACCAGGTACAGAATTAAAATTTCTTCCTTCTTTTCCAGGCAGTCTGGCTTATAACTAAACTTAACCTATGTGGCACAGCGTTTTGCAATATTTTTTTTTTATTGAATACTAGCCGTAGCCCGCGGTTTCACTCGCATCCCAAAACGACTTCTTGAGACAAAAGTTCTAGACCTATGTCCTTCCCCAGAATGCAACCTTTCTCCTTGCCTGATTTTATCGAAATCCGTTCAGCAGTTAGGGCATTAAAAGATGACAGAAAACAAATAAAAAGAGAGTTAATTTCGCATTTACAATGTTGGGTATACCCATTAGTTAAATATTGCAATAACTTTAGATAAAGTGAACAGATTTAAATAATATTAAACTCAAAAGTTGCCTTATGATACTGCTGATGTATTTCTTCTCACCAATTTCTCTGAATGATTAAGGATGTTCTAAGAAAAATATGGAAATAACAGTATCCCTCATTTTTGCCCAGTGTAGTCGGATAAAAAGTAGCCTAAATGTTGACCAGGCTCACAATCTACGTATACACCAGATTTTACAGAAATCCGTCAAGTAGATCTTGAGTTATAAACGAACATACAGAAATACATACAGACAGTCATTTTTCCCAAAAACCATTAATTCGGCTTCAGTATCGCTTAATTAGCCTTCTCGACCTATTTTTTCCCAATCATCTTGCAATTACAGACACGACTTTTCTACAGACTTATTATATGGATATATGAAAAAAAAAATTGTACATTAACCAGAATTACAAGGTGTATTTGCCATGGTCTCCACTAGCGATGGGCAAACAACCAGGTTTAAACCCATTTATTCCTTTTAGATAAATGGGTTTTATCGGGTTTAAGCCCAGTGACGGGTTTAAACCGGTTTGTTTACCCATCTCTAGTCCCATCATGGGGGTCCATTTTTATAAGTTAATTAGTAATTTTTTCTATGTTCTTGTGTGCAGTGTCCACAACTGTGGACATAAACCCTTATTCTGTCAGTCTATTGCTGGGTATTATTATAAGCTAAAAGCCTTTTTTTAATTTAGAAGGGAAAAAAATCACAACAGTCGTGGTCCTGGTCACGAGACAAATAGTTTTGGCGGCTGCGGCGGAAATCGACAAGCTTCCTAAAACGGATTTCAGGTAAATCCATAATAATATATATTTCCTCGTACCATGTTCTCGAAATATGTTGGAATCAGCTTCGAGATTGACCAGATACGGATGAATATCGGTATATTATACGAAGCGATTGCCATCAGACCTTCGCAATCCAATTTATTAGCAATACTGATAAACACTTGCTATTTCAAAGTAATCTAAATATATATAAAACTCAAAGGTGACTGACTGACTGACTGACATAGTGATCTATCAACGCACAGCCCAAACCACTGGAGGGATCGGGCTGAAATTTAGCATGCAGGTAGATGTTGTGACGTAGGCATCCGCTAAGAAAGGATTTTGATAAATTCTATCCCCAAGGGGATAAAATAGGGGATAAAAGTTTGTATGAAACTTTGTTAATTTTAAACCGATCTTGCATGCATATAGCTACTATGACGTAGGCATCCCCTAAGAAATTATTTTGATAAATTTCGACCTATGTAGGAGTGAAATAGGGGATGAAAGTTCACATGGAACAAAGTAACTATTCCACGCGGACGAAGTCGTGCGCAAAAAGCTAGTTTATAAATACGAAAGTAACTCTATCTGTTTGTGTGTTACGCCTCAACCGCCGAATCAATCGTTTTGATGTATCCGAGAAGTTCTATTCCTAGATCAGGCAAAATGTTACTACCTATATTTTTTATGATTTGTATTCTGATCGCAATAGGCTCGCTCCCTCTTACAAGGGACCTTTAAAAATATTCTGGCTACATATATGTGTGTACATCTCTGCCTAGCCTCTTTTTCTAAAATCATCAAACTGAATAGTTTTTGTTCGGCTGATGTCTTGCTATGAGCACGTAGTGGATATCTCCACGCTACGAGATATAGCTACGCGCTACGAGCTGCTACGCGGCTACGTTGGCTACGAGAAATTACAATCGGCTTGAACAAAACTCACGCTTATGTCATAGGGTTTATGTTGCTTTCGCGATGCAGGATTCGCTTCGTTAGTTGCTTGATTGCGTCAATGCTACCAGTTTCTTATGTAGCATAATAGATGTCACTACATAATGTAATTGAAAAGATATTTGTCTTAGTTAATATTAAAATCAGAATTCTTTACTAGGTACAACAAAACCCGCAGAATTACACTTTGAACAGACTTTATAGCGTTATATTTATTCTAGCTTCTGCCCGCGACTTTGGCTGCGTGGACTTTAGTATTTATTGCAAACTATAATCTATCTCTATGGCAAATTTTACCCAGATCCGTTTAGCCGTCCTGGCGTGAAAGAGTAACAAACATCCATACATGCGACCATGCATCCTCACAAACTTTCACGTTTATAATATTAGTAGGATTACTTACTAAATAATTTAAAAAAAATGCCTGCAGAAAGTATGTCAGGAGTCCAAAATACTTTTTAATTCTTGACTATACGGTTATCCTAAAGACACCGGTATAGTCAAGAATAAAGAAAGAAAGAAACACCGTTTATTGCCCAATATCAAGAGTAACATAATAACATAACATACCATCACGCCTGTATTTCCCGAAGGATTTGGCAGAGGTGTACTAATACAACCACAGTTTGCCGGTACGTTGAGGTCCCATGTAATAGAGGGCGAACCTATTGCCATTAATCGGGCACAAATTCAGACTCTGAGCTGCTACTGAGAATTTCATAGAAAAACCCAATAACACTTTGCTCTACCTGGGGATCGAACCCAGGACCTCTAGCGTAGCAGTCGCGCTTGGGTCCACTAGACTAATGAGGCAGTTAGTAACATAATAAAGGAAAAAAATGTGTTGAGGTAATCTGATAGCAGTTTGGTATTCTTTCACCCAAAAAGTGATGTATGGATTTAAATGAAACTTAACAATAATAAAGCTCCCCCAAAAAGCAGGTGGTAGAACACGCACAGAGAGCCAACGTCTCTCCGAAGACCAAGAGATAGCATCCGAAATAGTTGATGCTATACTTAATTGAATAGTGAGCTGACTGCCGATATTTGAACTTCGTTTCGCAATAGGTATCCTTACTAATATTATAAACGTGAAAGTTTGTGAGTATGGATGTATGGATGTTTGTTACTCTTTCACGCCAGAACGGCCAAAATACTAGCTTTTGCCCGCGACTTCGTCTGCCGGACTTCTGCTGGACTTCAGGATTGGAGACTGTAATCTATCTCAGTATGAAATTTCATCGAGATCTGTGTCAAATAAAATGTCAAAGGAATCTAAAAATCAAAATGGCAGCGCACGCAATACACATTATTTTAAGTCACATTATTGTAATTTTCGTAGGGATCTCTAGTTATGAAAAATAAAAATACAGCCTGTTACTCGCTGATAATGTAGCTTCCTATTGGTGAAAGAATTTTTCAAATCGATATAGGCATGAAAGCGTAACAAACAAACAAACTTATTTCCGCATTTATAATATTAGTAAGGAAGTATAAATTGTGTTAGTTATGCAGTCTACGCGGACGATGTCGCGGGTGGATCGCTAGTGTTTGATACTTATACTCAGCCTGGAAGTACAATGATTATTCTGATTATTGATTAGTAACGCACTTGTGATTCCTCTGGTTTTGCGGGTGTCCATGGGCGGGGCTAATCGCTTACCATCAGGCGATCCGTCTGCTCGTTTGCCCTCCTATCCCATAAAAAAAACTGATTATTTCCAGGGCACGAGCTCGCGTAGTTATAGGCTTCAACTGCACGGGACCCACTCTCGGTATCCGAGACTACAGTTATCACCCCGACTACTCCAGAGAGACGTTCAGTACGCTGGCGATGATCCAGTTAGAAACAGATCATGTGAAATTCGGTAAGAATAATAAACTGTCTCATTAGTGCGTCTGCTCGAGGTCTTAGGTGCGATTATTAGGTCGAGCAAAGTGTTATTGGATTTTTCTTTGAAATTCTCAGCGGCCATTCGAAGTTTGGATTTCTGGAATGGAATGGAGCAACTTGTGAGTTTGGATTTGTGCAATGGTTTCGCTCATCCCTATTACATAGGACTTAAACACACCAGCGAACTATGATACATTAGTACGCCACTGCTTAATCCTTCGAGGAATACTAGCGTGATGGTATGTAATAAACGAACATTTGGAGCTGCTCGACTGGGGTAGTACCTCCATCTTGCAGAAAATCGTAGCCAAATAACATAGCCCCGTGCTATGTTGTGTTCCTAACGGTTAGCAAGGTCGCCAGAGTTCCGCGAGGAAGCGTTGTGTTGGCAGTGTGGGGGACTGATGGTGTTTTGTTACCGCCGCTGACATGCATGGCAGAATGTCTCCTATGCTGCCAGCCCAACTATTCCTCCTTAATTTGGGAGGAATAATACCTTACAGGGTCGGCAACGCACAAGTGATACCCCTGGTGTTGCAAGCGTCCATAAGCTACGGTAACCGCTAAGCGGGCCGTATACTTGTTTACAACCTTAGTGGTATAAAAACAATAATTATGAACTGTTTTGTTTCAGAGTTGAGGCCGATATGTCCTCCTCCGTCGCATTTCACCAACCAGCATTTCTTTGCTATGGTTTTGTCCGATAGTAAATTTATTTTCACCTCCTTATTTTTAAAATATCAATATATTGGATAACATAACATAACATAATCAACCCATTATACTGTCCCACTGCTGGGCACGGGTCTCCTCTCAGAATGAGAGGGATTAGGCTATAGTCCACCACGCTGGCCTAATGCGGGTTGGCAGACTTCACACGCCATCGAGAAAATCTTTGCAGGCATGCAGGTTTCCTCACGATGTTTTCCTTCACCGTTAAGGTGCGTGATAATTAATACACACGTGACTTCGAAAAGTCAGAGGTGCGTGCCTTGGGTTCGAACTCGAGACCTTTGACTTAGCAGTCCAACGGTCCTAGCACTAGGCTATCACTGCTTCCTATCATGGATATCTCGGAAATATATTATGGCATAGGCTAGTTGACTGAAGTTACCATAATTAATAGAGTCGATCAACACAAAGAAAATTAAAAACACTTAAAAAATAAGGAAGTTACAACGCATTTTAATTTTATGAAAACAGAGAGCGTAGAGAGCAATATGTGACGTCAAATGTTTCGTGCGCGATACCAATTCTATAGTAACACTCGTTTCGTAAGAAACAGACAGAGCATCTCCTCTCGATCTCCACAACAAACTTTAAATGCTTTATATCTTACAACTCTTTTTGGCGATTTGAATGATTTTTTCAGTATACATATTATAATAAACTGCCTCATTAGCCTAGTTGCCCCTGAGCGCGACTGCTACGCTAAAAGTCCTGGGTTCAATTCCCAGGTCTAGTAAAATGTTATTGGGATTTTCTATGAAATTCTCAGTAGCAGCTAGTGTGCGTGCTCGTGTGATCAAGAAAATAATAACTGTCATTCACTGCTGACATTTGACAATAGTTTTCTTTCTTGAAAATTAGACCACACATTTTATGTTAAGGAACCTCCATGGTGTAGGTACAATGGTCACAGTATATTTTAGAAACGAAAATTACCTAAGTACGCAGGTGAAGCCGCGCACGAGAACTCTAGTGTTAAGTACTATAAAAACTCAGTGTAGTTTTACGCTTGATCGCGAGTTCGCCTAATGTTAAGCGACACTGCGATCTACGATAGAGCGCGTTTGCCTAGAAGGAACCGATTCATTCGTGATTTAAAGACTCCCAGATTATATCTATGTGGGAAGACCCACTCGAGAAGCGTATTCCACCTACATAACAATACTTGAATACAAAAACACGTATTTAAGTGACTCCGCGGCCTTTCGAAACGGTTAACTTAAGACGAACAAAGTTATTTCGACAGCACCGTAGCCTAAAGGAATGTCCTTTAGGCTTTAATAATATTGTGGTCTTTTGGTACGTTTTCTAGATTGCAAAAGGTCTAAAATGAGAATACACAGGATGAGATATGTTTCTCCAGAACAATGCAAGACATTCTACAGACGGACAGGGGTGAATATATTTCGATTTATAAAATCTTACCACTAGGTACTTTACTTTTAACTGACTTCAAAATGAAAAGGGAGGTTATCAATTCGACCCGTGTGTGTGTAATATTGTTTAATTGCCTCATTAATCTAGTGGTCTTAAACGCGACTGGTACACTACATTACCTTGGTTTGATCCCAAGTGAAGGAGAAGGAGTGCTATTTGGTTTTTCTATGAAATTCTCAGTAGCAGCTCGGAATTTGGATTTGTGCCCGGTTAATGGCGATAAGTCCTATCGCCCTCGATGACATTGGACTTAAACATTCTGGCGAACTGTACCTAACCATCCTGCCTAACCCTTCGGAGAAAGCAACATGATGATACATGCACGTTATTTTACGTACAATATTCGTATAAGTTAGTCTACATAGGCGTCTAAACAGGTGCCCAATTTCACAAGTGTATGTATGAATTGTTCACGTTTATCTCGGAACCCTTTCAAGAATACACAGGCATGCTTACTATTATTTATATGAATATTATTATATTTTATTATTTATTTATTATATTATTTATATTTTATTATTATGATTTTAAAAACGTTTAGCGCAGTATCGATGAATTAAAGGCGATACATTTTTTAGCTGGATGTGGATACCATGTGGCCGTCACATACTGCCTGTGCCAAGAGTCTGACGGGAGGCCGCTGTGTGTGGCGGAGTGGAGCCATCCTGGTCGTGAAGACCGGCAAGCGGTGGAGACTGGTGAGTAACGTGAGAGAGTTAGACAGTTCACTTTAGATATGTCTTCTATCGTAACGTAGCCTAAAAAAAATGCTGTTAGCGATAAGGCCACCCATTGTATATTTTTTGTCTCACTTTGTCCTGTCCCATGTTTAATTTGATATTCAATAAAGTATATGTCACTTAACATCAGGCGAACTAGCGGTCAAGCGTAAGCCTATCATGAATAGTAATTAAAAAAAACTAATATTGTTAAGCGGTGATAGCCTAGTGGTGTGACCGTTGGACTGCCAAGTCAAAGGTCTCGAGTTCGAACCCAAGGCACGCACCTCTGACTTTTCAAAGTCATGTGCATATTAATAGTTAATTATCACGCGCTTAAACGGTGAAGGAAAACAACGTGAGGAAACCTGCATGCCTGAGAGATTTTCTCGTTGGCGTGTGAAGTCGACCAACCCACACTTGGCCAGCGTGGTGGACTATAGTCTAATTCCTCTCATTCTGAGAGGAGACCCGTGCGCAGCAGTGGGACAATATTAACGGGTTGATTATGTATATTGTTAAGCAAGGCAGAATATTTGGTATTTGATTTGCGGTGATACTACCTCATTGGGACCACATCAAACTAAATCTACCACCTCAAACACTCCAATCGAATTTTTCTCCCTTCATCTTGTGCTTTCTAAATTATGGTCGACCTTCACAATGACTAATGCATGCGTGCTGTCCGCTGGGACTGGTCTACTCAAAATCACTGTGCCTCTTTCTTCAAAAGGTTTTTTTTATAGGATAGGGGGGCAAACGAGCAGACGGATCGCCTGATGGTAAGCAATTAACGCCGCCCATGAACACCCGCAACACCAGAGGAGTCACAAGTGCGTTGCCGATCTTTTAAAAGGGGATTATAGGCCTCCGGTAACCTCACTCGGCGAAACACAACGTAAGCGTTGTTTAACGCCCGTTATCTGTGAGGCCGTGGTATCACTCCGGTCGAGCCGGCCCATTCGTGTCGAAGCATGGCTCTCCCACGTAAAAGGTCATTTTCAACCATTGCTTTGCTTTGCATTGCAAGCATATTTGTTGCTATTAAAAAGAGACCATTATTCCCTGAGTTAGTTCGGTGTTTCTTCTCAGATAATCGTCAGTTAGGAAGATTTTTTGAAGTCACAACGACTTTTCGCTCTCTAGCGAGCGTTTTTGGAACTTAAAAATGTCAGGACATTGTCACTCCTAACGTAGAATAATATGGAGATGATTTTGGTGTAATTGGGTCAGTTTCGCATTTATTTGCAGTTGTGTCACTGTCACTCCAAATATTTTTTTCTTGTTTCATAGTTTTCAGTAATTCTTTTTATGTCGTCGGTTTTTTTTTAATTGACTGCATTTCAAAACTATTAAGCCACCAAAACAAAAAACTGTTTTTTGTTTTCTTATCCTGAGTTCCAAAGCATTTTTAAGGCGAAAATACAGGAGCTAAGTCCCAAACGGCCTTATTGCAAAACACAGACTAACTATAGTACTGACTTTAGTAATAGGATTAATCCAAGGACTAAATAAATTGCTATTATAAAATGATTATCTCTGGTACCAAAGTTAAACCACTGAGACCCCTAGTTTAACTATGGACTAACCTTGAAACTACTTTATTGAAGCCAGAATCTGGTCGTTGTCAAATGTGTGAACCCTTTTTGGTGACAATTTTGAGAGTTTAATATGATATTAATTTAATAAAATGTCTCACTAACTTTTTTTCAGAAATCCCATTTGTTGTTCCATTTTATTTATCACTATTTAACCACACACAATCTCCCTAACCACATTAAAATGCAGTACCTATCTACTGAATGAAAATTATTTTAATATTTGTTATATTTGTAAAAATTATTTTAATATTTGTTCATACTTCTCAGTAGAGAAGTATGAACAAATATTAAAATCATTTAGTTATTATTACATAGAAGACAACTTAAACATTTTTATCGGGTCGGGATATCGGGAGCAGGCTGACGGAGTGGTCGCATAGACTGGAAAGTGTCGGATTGAAAGTAAGCAGAACCAAGACCTGGAGTACCTGTTTTCGGCGGTCTTTCCAGTACTGCGTCCATATATCTGGATGGAGTATCTTCCAATCAGTCTGCTCCAACTTTAGGTATATCGGGTCACTTGTGCAAAGCGATGGCGGAATTGACCGGAACGTTACACATGGAATCAACTCAGGTTCGATGAAATGGTGACAGGTCAGAGGAACAACCTGTGACAGACGGATGCCTTTCAAAGTGAAGGGCAAAATCTATAAGTCCATTATAAGACGGCCTTTTTTGTTGACCTTTTTAAGGTGTACGATACTGTAGTACATTATTTTGAATTATCTCGTGGGGTTCAGCCAGCGTTTGCAATGTAAGCGCAAAAAAATGTGTTTATTTACAACATCACATTAGAAACCTCTAAATTTATCAGTGTTTCTGCATCAATCTCAATATTATGCATGTATTATATATAAAAACCGCTTCAAAATCCGTTGCGTAGTTTTAAAGATTTAAGCATACATATGGACAGACAGGCAGCGACAGCGACTTTGTTTTATACTATGTAGTGATATAAATATATGGGTGTTAAAAAATGAAATAATGTCAATTTTGTATCTTTTTAGGGTTCCGTACCTCAAAAGGAAAAACGGAACCTTCATAGGATTACTTTGTTGTCCGTCCGTCCGTCTGTCTGTCAAGACCTTTTATCTCGGGAAAGCGTAGAGGTATCGAGTTGAAATTAAAACCATATACAGTCTACAGTCCCTTGAAGTTCTGAAAAAATCAAACTTCTATAAAAAAGGTACAGCCGTTTATGCCGCAAAAACGTATATTTCGACACTCTCAAGGGAATCAAAATTTATAAGGCATTTTTCCTTGACCTAGAACTATGAAATTTAGCAAATAATCCCGTCTTATATTACAAGTAAAGGGAAAAATCTATACATTTGTAATTATTTATAATATGTACCTACTTTGTACGGAACTCTCGGTGGACGAGACTGACTCGCGCTTGTCCTGTTTTTCTTGTTTGTTTAGCTGGGCTTCGGTGTGTACGGGCCAGGCTGTCAGGCGCCGGCCCGTTTCCTAGACTATGGCATGTACCACCCGTGGATTCAGCGCCGCGTCGAGACGATCGGCATACCTGCCATCACCACGCTGGCGCCCAACCACATCGTGTTGAGACGAAGTAAGATTAATTAAAGAGAACATCATTACACGGGTTTTTACCCGACTGCGCCACTGGAAAGAGGGTTATCTTTTTCGAGTGTATGTATATTTCTTTAGCACGCTTTGTATCCTAAATGTCTTGATGGATTTTAGCTTGAGTGGCGTCGTTAGATCGTCTCAATTGTGAGTAACACTGGGTATGTCAAAAACTAAAAGATATAATAAAAAAAGGGAAGTTCTTATCCTGCACATCAAGCTGCACGATCCTCACATTATAGGAACAAAGTTGTAAAAATAACAATGTTATAATTTTTACTTGAAGGAGTATCTATGGAGTTTCTTACCTGTTCTTCTCCATAAGACCCACTATTAGGAACCGTGCACCTAGTGTTGACAATATAAAAGTACCTGTAAAAGACGACACGATTGGCGTAGCGGTTGAGCGATCGGCTTCTGCGCCACGTGTTGTGGGTTCGATCCCCACACGGAGCAAATATTTGTATGATCTACAGGTAGTTGTTCCGGGTCTGGGCGTTTGTGTATGTGAGAATTTGTGTTTGTAAACGCACCCACTATACAGGAGAAAATCCTAGTGTGGGGCAACGTTTTATTAAAAGATAAAGATAAATAAAACATTTTACTTTGACACTCTAAGGAACGAGCTCTAATATTAGTACTTAACAGATCTACATACATTTAAGGGACACAACGTATAACCTCTAAAAAAATATCCGTGCAACATACCGATATATGCCTCGTATGGAAATTCAACTCACGACGGCAGTGGCGAGGTGACCCGGTGTAATGTCGGGCACTGGATATTGGACTACCAAGTCACACGTATCCAGTTCAAATCCAAGGCTCTTTCAAAGTTATAACCCCTTTTATCGTCCCCGTGCTGGGCACTGGTGTGGGCACTTCAAAGACAATAAGCTATTAATAGAATTACACTTGCTTAAACGGTGACGGAAAACTTCGTGAGAAAACCTGAATTGAACCTTGTTATCCTGCATTAAGCCAGTGGAGGGCCGTGCTCAACCGGATAATAAATGCGTTGATGGAAAAACATGCCGTGTGTCTGTAGGTAAATCATACTATGATTCATCAAAAGTGCCCATTTTAATCCATATCAAGTAGCACCACGTCTGTATTCCTGGAAAGGTTAGGTAGAGGCGTACTAATGTACACCAACATTTCGCCGGTATGTTTTTCGTACTATGGGGCGAACCTATAGCCATTAACCGGGCACAAATCCCCAAGTCCGAGCTTCTACTGAGAATTTCTTAGAAAAACCCAATAACACTTTGCTCGACCTTGAACTAAGGACTTCAAATTCAGCAGTCACTCTTACGACTACTAAGCTAACAAGGCAAAATAACTCCTCTGGTGGGAATGCCAGTCATATACAACAAATATTGAATAATAAACAATTTGTAGCTCTCTCTAACGTGCAGAGGTTTGGTCCGTGTGACGGAGAGGAGACGAAACGGGAGCTCTACACTGACCACACCAGGATTACATACAAAAGTGGAAAAATCAAGTATAACGTAAGTTCACTGGCTTTAAACATTATCATCATTACTATGTAATACTATCAACCAATTCCTGTAAAATGTAAGGCTAAAATATAACGTTTTTGTCGAGTTTGCTCTGTTAAAATAAACTACTGCCAACTGCTGGCTACTATCTATGCCTAACCCTTCGAAGGTCAGGCAGGGCTGTACTAATAGCAGTCACTGTCGCCGTACGGACTGCACAGAGATACTTATTATTTTTTGTAAATTTCGGTCGATTTAGTTTTAAGTTATTTTAGTTTTGATAATATTAGGGGACATGATGTGATTTGACACATGACCGCCGTTTTCCTGTTTTGTTTCACATTTTTAACCCCCGACGAAAGAGGGATGTTATAGGCCCCACAGTGTAACTGTTTGTACAGTTTTTGTGAGGCTCTGTATTACTTCGTAAGACGTACTATGTACCTCATAAAAATAAAATAAATAAATAAGTTTGTAGTGTGCATCTGTGTGTCTGTCTGTTGCATCGTATCGGCGAAAAGAATAGACCGATTTTTATTTATTTATTTAGTACCTTAGGTACATACAAATATCTTTACAGGCCAAACCCAATGCGATATTGTAGCATATAATATGTATATATAAAGTATAATATCACCGTCAGGTCACTGTTAAGTTTTAAAATAACAAATTTTATAGACTGTTATCCTCGTAAATTCACTTAGAGCACACCAGAATATGTTTATATCATTGGCTATGAGGTTGAAAGTGCGAACTGCCTGCGTCAGCGGTGCCTCGTGCAGCAAATTAAAGCGCGCACGCGGCACCTCGAGCAACTCTGGCCGATGACGCCGAAACACGTACCTCTCCAATAGATCCGCGTTGTGTATCGTTACGAATTCCAGTGAGTTCCAGTGGTTCCCTGATTTCAAAAAAATAACAAAAAGTAAAACCAGCTTCAAAAGCATAAAAATAATTTTAGGCGCACAACAGTTTCGGATGTCGGTGCCTTGGATTTGGTTTGAACTTTTGTTTTCGCCACCGACTTCCGAAACCGTTTGCTTTTTTTATGTTTTTTACCTCATAACTTTCGACTGGGTGAACCGATTTTGATGATTCTTTTTATAAATTAAAGCTGGTGCTTCCCGTGTATTTCCATTTTAATGTCTAAACTCTGTTTAATTTCTCATGGATGCCATTGTCAGAATTGATCCAGTTCTGACAATGGCATCCATGAGAAAACCATATAAGTCTTAAATTTGCATTAAGTATGTGCACGACAAATGGACGAATAACTCAATATCACGCCAAACGATTTTGATTATTCTTTTTTGATCGATAGCTCATACTTCATAGGTGGTCCCATAAAAATTTGGTCAAGATCTGATCACAAAATTTAGAACAAATGACAATAACACGTACATAATAACGTCGTAAAATTGCAAGTCGCTACTAAAAATGTTGAAATAACAAAACAGTTTCGAAAGTCTGTAGCGAAAATAAAAGTTCAAACCAAATTGAAAGCACCGATTTCCGAAACTGTTATTTTATGTTTGCATTATTTTCATGTTTTTGAAAGCGGTTTTACTTTTTGTTAAAAGTTATTCAGCAACACGTTATTAAGTCGAAAACTTTTTTAAAGTCAAAATATGCAGCATCGGCTTGTCCCTCACTATCCATTGTCGGCAACACATCGCTACGTAGCTAAGAAGATTACTTGTGGTGTTTCTAGCCGGTCGGAATCTGTGCTGGGCATCTGTCAGTTGCGAACTTATTTGCAGATATATATTCTTTACGTTTGTTCTCGATCCACCCTTCGGTACCAATATGACCTGGGTTATCTTCCACATTTTGGGAAAGACACCTGATCCAAGATATAGATTGAAAATGTGCAACAGTGGCTCAGCTAGTACCATCCTAGTCCCTAAATATATACGGCGGAATACTGGCGGGCCCTGATGATTTTTTAGGTGTTTTTTTTTATTCGTGATAGGCTTACGCTTGATCGCCAGTTTGCCTGATGTTAAGCGATACTGCGATCTACGATGGAGCGCGCTTGCCTAGAAGAAACCGATTCACTCGGGAAGTGCATTCCATATTTCAGCAGTACGTATTATAAAACTGGACTTAAAGCATTTCGTTCGGGTTTTTGGAATGTCCACCGTGAATCGATGACGCTTTTTCGTGCTTCTGGTCGTACGATAGTGGAAAGGGCTAGGGGGAATAAGATCGTGGAGATCTGATGCACACTCTCCGAAATGTATCCGATAAAAACCGATAAGCTAGCAACTTTGCGGCGATGTTCAAGACTTTGGAGTTTAGCTCGGACAAGGGAGTCGTTGCCAATGAGCTTCTTGGCACGTTTCTCGACGGACTCCAACGCCTCGAACTGGTACTTAGCCGGCAGGTTTCAGTTGCTGAAGAGCTCGTCGCATGTCCTCCAACTGTAAACTGTCAGTATGTACCTGGGTCGCTCCGTTTTTAGCACCGGCTACCGCTATTGCTTTACCCACGTCTAACTTAGACTTTTTTGTGCTATAGACTGAGTGAAAATATTCCGCGAATTCTTTCGCCGCTTGCTCAACTGTCAAGGCTTCCCCATTCTCTAAAATGCTTTGCGTGCTTCTACTGCCTCTTTTGGACTTAACATATTTCCAAAATGATTTTGGGTCTCTTAACATATGATCTTGCACACGGAGGCAATATTGTTCTTGTGCTACTAGTAACTTACTTTGAACTCGGGTCCTACACTGAGCAAACGCTTCGTAATCCAGTGTTGAACCAGTAGTCTTATAATTTGTTTCTTTTTTTTTTGTTTAATGGGTTTCTTGATCGAGCGTGTTCTTATTATGATTTAAGAAATACTAGCTAGCCGTTTGAAAATTATCAAATCTTTTCTGGTTCATGAAGGGATATTCGCAATTTTCACAGGTCTGGTCACTTTGTTCGACATGGGAATTAATCACAGAACCTTTAGTGTTGCAGTCCCGCATTGCACCACTAAACTAATAAGTCAGTTCAGCTCTATTATTCTAAAATATTTAAGTAATTGAAAACTTTTCTATAAGTGCCAGGTGGTGATGGTGACTACATTCGTGCAAAAATTCAGTCACTGATCCAAATCTTTAATTTCAGTTAACAATAATAGGAGACGTAGAATACTCCTGTGTAGTGTTCAGAGCCAACTATGAGAACGAAGTGGCGGACGGCACACCACAGCTGCGCCTGCGCCGATGGTGTGCTGGCTCCAGGGGACTATGCTACGGATTCCAGTTCATAGACATAAACTTCTTCGTGGAATTAACATTCAAAGTGACTGTTAACTTCCAAGTCATGGCTTATGGAAGGGAAGCCAAGGTCCTCGATGCTGGCAGAGTAATCAAATATATTAACCTTCGGCGGCAGTACCCTGTAATAGATAGTTATGCTGAAACCAAGAAAAAAGTAGCCAAAATGTTAACAGATCCCACTTATCCGTTTTTCTATAAAGGTAAATAAAGCACACAACGGTTTTTTATTCGAATTTGCGATTGTTTGATGATCACACCAGTATTCTCCACTGTTAGGTTGGGTTCTAATGCTGTATGTTTAATGATCCATGTTGGGAGTGATTTTTGTTATTGTAGGGCATGTAGTGTAGTCACAGGTCCTTACCTAACATATATATACCTAATGTTATTATTATTATAACGCGAGCCTCCGCTGCCGTCCCGAGCCTGCAAGTTCGGGAGATACCTACCCAACCGAAGAGTCACCGTATGTTTATGCTAAGTAAATTCATGGTGTACCTACTTCATGTAAGCTATAATTCGATTTTTAATTGTATTCAGTAACTAGACAGTTGAAGGGTTACCAGTTTTTGACAAAAAAAAAGATAGTGGGGTGGTGAAAGAATGAACGAAATTAAATGAACTTAAATAATGTACTTATATGCAAACTTTTATTTCAAATTTAATAACTTCTCTTAAAAACACGATAAACACTATTAAAACATTATAGAAGTTTGTCAGAGGAAATAAAATTACAAAAAAGGTTAGACGAAGAAAATAAAAAAGAAATTACTTTTGTTAATCATTTTTAATTATTCTTGTTTCACGTCTTATATACCTACCGTTTTTTTTTTATTAATCCATTTGTATCTTTCGTTCTTTACGCAAAATCGTTCATTACCCCAACACTATTAGTTGTAGTATGGTGTCATTATTTTGCTTTGAACTGTCAAGTTACTGAATACAAAAAAAAAGAAGTATAGGTGGTGTGATAAAATATTTTAAGTATAACAAATACAGTATTATAATTATATACATAAGCGGAGTTCGATGTTTTTATTGGTTAAGTACCTACTCACCGCTTCAGGCACATTAGGACTGACGACTTGCACTACGCTACAGGTCTTGGGTTCGATTCCCAGGTCAACCAAAGTGTTATTGGGTCTTTTAAAGTTCTCAGTAGCACTTCGGAGTTTGGAATTGTATCCAGTTAATGGCAATAGACTCCCCAGTCACCACCAGTAGGCGACAAGGGACCATATATCCTTTATTTATGAGTATGCATTGCGTGACTGTGTGTTGGTATATGCAGGCGGTGAATTATATTGTAATTCTACAAAGAGTTAATTAAGTGCTTAAACTGCGTGCTCTATTTTAGACCTTTTTCATTCTTTTCATCAGAAAAAAGGGGGTTAAGCTCAGAGAGGGGTTAGGCTATAAGTCTACCAAGCTGGCCTGATGCGGGTTGGTAGACTAGAAATGCTCTTGAGAAAATATTTTAGGCATATAGTTTTCCTCCATGATGTTTTCTTTCACAGTTTAAGCGAGTGAGAATTCATTTATTATAACGCAAATGATTATTATGAAAAATCAGAGTTGCCTCTCTCGAGACCTTTGGTTTAGCAGGTCAACGGTTATACCACTTTGATTTTACTGCATTTTTTCACGTCAAAAGTTAAAAGACATCCCCCCATAAGCTTTAAAGATTAAAATCCACCTGTACTTGACGGCTGGTCCGAATGAGGGTGGTAGTAATTAATACGAACGCAATTTAACGGTAAAGCGTATATTACTCAATCAGTATATGTAAAGCTCACCAATAAAAACAAAAATTAAAACTGGGGTCACTAATTCCATGTAACGAAACCATAGAGCGATCTAAATCGATCCCAACGCCATCTAGGGAAGTAGAAGTTAAACTATGTTTTATTAATTTTACGGGATCGCGCTAGTTTCGTTTCCCCCTTGGAAATAAAAATAGCTAAAGCCACAAAGCAGAATATCTGTGCTGTTGAAAGGTCCTGATCGCTGTTTTTCTACAAAACCGATGAAACTTAAAGGTGGAGTAGGAGTTGTAAACTTTGGAACAAATTTGCATAATTTGAACTGTCGAGAAGTGAGGTCAGGTTTATTCTGTTCGGTAACGTTGGAGATTTTTAGACTAGCTTAACTAGCTGTGCCTCGCCGTGTTACTCGCATTGATTCGTTTTATTTAACCCATCTCGTCGGAATTTACACAATTCTTCTCGATTTCTGTACTTTATAAGCAAACTACATTAAATTTCATGTTGTTAGTCTACCAAGTTTTTGAGATTTCGCTGAAAGTGACTACAATGAGAACTTGGCAGTGCAATATCTAGTTAAGGCGATTATCACACTGCACCGCGCACCGCCGCGGAGGGCGTTGTATTTCATAGCCGTGCCCCGCGCGGTCGGGCTGTTATGCATGAGATCCGATGCGACATGAGATCCTCTTCATCGCCTACCGCGGCGGTGCGCGATTCCGTATTAGACAGAATACTAAAAATACAGTGATTGTTATGATTTTTGGGCTGTCAAAAATAACATTATGTAGGTAAATTATTTAAAAATTAAGGCTTAGGTAACTCCAACGGATTAGGGACCAACGGATTTACGTGCTGTCCAAGGCATGGAGGAGTCTCGATAGGTTATAACTCGTCCAGCCCATCCACAAACTGACCGAGGCAAGCGCAGATTAACCTCACAGGTCGATCAACCAACGAGACATTACCGAACCACGAGGACTTGCTATTCAGTTATAAAGGCTTTGAGAGCTCACCTATTTTCAGAGTCCATTCACGTTTCCGATCGATTAAGAGCGCTTTGGGGAAGCCTTTTGTTGTACTAACGTACTTTGAGATATTCAAGTAGCTTCCGAATATTAAGGGTATAAATCTGTTCTGTACAATAATAATTTAAAATATACATACCTACTTATAATAACAAAGGACTTTTACTAACACTTTTCCCGCGGTTTTACTTGCATTCCAAAGAATTTTTGAGACAAATGTTAGTCTATGTTCTTCTATAAAGTCCAAGTCAAAATTGGTTAAGCGTGAAACCATAACTAACCAAACAGACAAGCAAATAGAGATAGTTACTTTCGCATTAATTCTTTAATTACTTACAATCTATTTGATTAAAATTACAGCAAATATATAAATATATATAAAAAATAAATAATAACAATTAATACATAATCTAGAACATAACTATTAATAATAAATAAATATATGAATATTAATAAATAAAATTTATATAAATCTACACTTAAATAGGTATTATTTACCTACTTAAATATCTAAATATCAGATCTTCCTTTATTTCAATATATTATGTTTTAAAAAGCGCTCTTCATCCTCTCCTCTAAAAAAACTAACTTGCTGTGCCCGACAGGGTCCATAATTGTTTCTCTTTAATTTTACCCACCAGCTTTTGTATACATTATGGGATGCAATAAATTATTGAGTATTGAGTATTGAGTATTGCATTTATAGATATAATATTAGTTCATTATCATCCATATCAACCAAAACACTTCCACGAACAAAGCCAAAATATTTCAGCTAATAGATTGCATTGAGTCGAGTGTAAGTGGCGCTGTGTAAGTTCTAATTTCACGCATTAGCGTTTTTAGCGAACAAAAATTTACAATGTTTACCTTATAGTGATTTTTTGCCGTTACAGTTTACGAGATCTGGTGGTTAGTTAAAGATACAGCCCTTCTCAAATAACCACAATTTAAGTTTTCTAGCATAACTTTTGCTCAGAAAATTAGAAAACTGAAATTGCCTTTTTTTCTATGGATTTTTTGTATGAATTTGTACACATCTACCGCGCTACATAGAAAATAGACGGACAAGTCCTGCATCGCGCAAGTGAAGTTTGCAACGCAACTTGGATATATATCTACAACCGCCCGACATCAAACGTCGGGCCGTGGCCCGCCAGGCAAAATACCGCCTGGTTGGAGGCGGGTGTTTTGCCTCTCCACAAACTCAAGACAATTCAAATTTGGATATGACAACATCAGTCAGTTGGGTTCGCTAGTTTTTTTTAATAATTAAAATAGCAAATGTTTTTGCACTCAGTCTTTTTACCCACGCCCACGACAGAACGGAGACAGTATATGCGTTTAGGGTGATAGGGTGTTTGTTTATTGTTGTTTGTGCCCTCAAACGAAGGTTACCACTTATCTCCAGAACGGTTTGACCAATTGAGATGCGGTTTTCAACTACTATTATAAAATAGTAAAAAAAATGTGTCTGTATATTGAATAGGTATATTTACAAAAAAAATTGGGCAATGGAGACAATAATAGAGTAAGAAGAAATAAATTTTGCCTATTTGTACACGCTAATCTCCGTAAATAGTGGACGGATTCGAATGAAACTTTTTGTTTTTAAAGCTATTAAACCTGGGCAGCATATATGTATAATTGAATTGATGATGGAAACCGGAACAGCCGATTCAGAACCATAAGGGTCCAGCTTAATTATATGAAAATATATAGAAATGACGCCTTAGCAAAAGTTGTTCAGCCTGATGAGCATTTTCTGTTGAGGTATAATAATCAAAGATCTGGAACTGGATGAGCATTTTCTTGAAGTTTAATTTATTTGCATAATAAGAAATACATACCTACTTAAATATTTGTTCTAGCGTTTTTGAAATTTCGATCTGTGTGGGATGAAAGTTCGTATGAAAGTCAAAACAAATCTGTTTATGATTACTATACGTATGTTTATCGGAAACATTTGGATGATTAGTAAAAATACAGACAATGAAAATAAATACACGTCGCGCTAGCGCTAACAAAAGACGTAGAACTTAAAAAAGAACAAAACTAAGTTATTTACAGTTAACCACAGCAGTTTGTATGTATATTTTAAGCAAAATAAGCTAGTTTTGAATAAAATCGCTTACACTTTTTACGGTTCATCCATCCTGATACACTAAATACCTATTGCTCGAATTTTTGTTTATTAATTTTTATTTAATTTTTATTTGACTGCCTCATTAGTCTAGTGGTCCCAAGCGCGACTGCTACCCTAGAGGTCCTGTGTTCGATCCCCAGGTCGAGCAAAGTGTTATTGAGTTTTTCTATGAAATTCTCAGTAGCAGCTCGCAGTCTGGATTTGTGCCCGATTAATGGCAATAGGCTCGCCCCCTATTACATGGGACCTAAACATACCGGCGAACTGTGGGTGTACATTAGTACGCCTCTGCCTAACCCTTCGGGGAATAAAGGCGTGATGGTATGTTAATTTTTATTTATACGACGATTTCAACAATAAATAAGACTAAAATTATACCTATACTAGCGCCTGTCCCGGCTTCGCACGGGTGGTCATTATTAATGTTTTAGTCGGGATCCCTAGTTTTTTCTAGTAATAAATATAGCCTATATTACTCAGGGATAATAAATTATAGTATAGACTAGCTTTTGCCAGCGACTTCGTCCGCGTGGAATAGTTACTTTGTTCCCTAGTTCTTCGCCCGCGGTTTCACCTGCGTTGCCCCGTTCCTAACGGTTGTAGCGTGATGTTTTATAGCTTGAAACCTTTCTCATGAATCACTCATTTTCCCAACATTTCCCTTCATTGCTCTGCTCCTATTGATCGTAGCGTGATGAAAAGTATACTATAACCTGCCCAGGAGTATGAAGAATAATTGTACCAAGTTTCGTTGAAATCCGTCGAGTGGTTTTTGTTTCTATAACGAACATACATACAGACAGACAGACAGACAGACAGACGGACAAAAATTTTACTGATTGCATTATTGGCGTCAGTATCGATCACTAATCACCCGCTGATAGTTATTTTGGAAATATATTTCATGTACAGTATTGACCTCTCTACAGATTTATTATAAGTATAGAAGAAGATTTATAAATATTTTGAATTTGAATTTCCCGGACGCCAGAATCCTAATTGCGACGCGACGTAAATGTTTTGTCGCGCAAATACTTTTATATTACGATATCTTCTAAGATATTTGTTGAAACTATACAACCTGTAACAGAATTAGAGCAAGTCCTGAAAGTAGTTTGTTCAGAATCGACTACTGAATCGATTACAGTGGTTTTTAATATATAGGTGTTATAATTTTTCAAAAAAATATTATGGCTCCCTGATCTATCAGTGGGTGGAAAACTGAAACCTATTTGCACAAATTGTTATTGTGTGCGTGTGCGCATCGATACCGTTGCCGTTGCGACTATGATTGTGGTCCGGCCACAAGTTTTATGTTTAGCTAATATAAATACGAGTAATATCTTGAAAAAAAAAATGTTTACATGTCTCAAAATGACTCTCGTTATTATAATGATGACTCGATATTCTAATCGACCTGTTCGAGGTCTTGCTCTTATTCAGTTACACGTTGTATAGAGTTAAGAACACAAATATTCTATATTAAATTTCACACATTTATTTAGATATAGATTAATACCATATGGGTTAAATAAGCTTCGCAAAATTTCATTCGTTACATTGGGTTGCATTATTCAAGGTTTAGTAAGGTTCCCTAATTATTTTGGGAAATAAATATAGCCAGCTAGATCTTTCAAGATGTAGCTTTCTAACGATGAAAGAATTTTTAAAATCGGTGGAGTAGTTTTTGAGTTAAATACGAACAAACAAATCTTTCCTCTTTATATTATTAGTTTAGATTTAGATTATATTTAGATAAGTAGTGTATTTAATAAAAAAAAATTACGTTTGTCAATATTGTCCACGCCAAGCATTCTAGGAATTTCACAAATATATTTTTACGGGTTTTTATCGCATTGTATTGATATTACTAAATCTTTTTTATTATTTCTGATAATACATTCGATACGGGGATTGAGTAATAGGTATGAATATTTAAACGCGAAGAGGATTTAGTTGTATCAATATGAGGCGATAAAATCCGTATAAGCAAGTCGTTTTATTTCAATGTTTAATATTCACGTGTGGTAGAAATCGGTATTCTGGAAACTAGTTTTCTTTTACTGTAAAAAGAGGAATAGACGAAGTGCCTATAAACGCCATTAACACCACTGTATCACTCGCAAGATATCATCTAAGCAAGGTAATTGCACTGACTAATTTACCATAATTAATATACAACGTTAGCACGCAAAAAAATCGAAATCAACAAGGATATTCAGAAATGCGAAACAATTAGGTACGACCCCAACTGTACACGAAGTTTTATATTAAAATAGAGTTCCCGTGCGCAGCTTCGCCTGCGTACTTAGGTAATTTCCGTTTCTAAAATATACTGTTCCCATTGTACCGTGGAGGTTTTTTTTATGTTTACCAGTAATGTGGGTCACACATTACTAGTATTCTTGTTAACCCCTCGTGCTAAGCTAAATGCTTGTGTTACGAGTGGGTTCACGTCGCGAGTGCAATGGGTGAGTTTCCAAGCGGGAACCACATGATTGCAAGTCCGACGCCCTAGCCATTAGGCTACCGCCGCTTCTTTTCTTTTGCTCTTTTTTCCACTCGGCGAAACACAACGTAAGCGTTGTTTGACGCCGGTTTTCCGTGAGGCCGTGGTATCACTCCGGTCGAGCCGACCCATTCGTGCCGAAGCATGACTCTCCCACGTCAAAAAACTTTTCTGTTCTGTACCAAACTATTTGCACATTTGGCGTAGCGGTTAAGGCGGACCTCTTCACTACTGTACCACTTGCCGCGGTATAGATTCCCGCCCGAGGCAAAAATCCGTGCGTTCCATGAATATTTGTTTGTGAATTATATATTTGGAAAGGTCTCCGCAATACAGGCACTATTCCCTACTGCAAGAGATGACTTCAATCTCGGCAGCAGACTACCTCAAGTATCAACTGTAGCAAGCAATAAACAATATTTTTTATTGCTAAAATTTTTTTGCAAGAGTATGGCTCGCACAAATGACACAAAGGCTGACCACAAAGAAAACTCTATCGAATTTTCGTTCTGGCAATTCCAAAACTGTGATTGTGCACAACACACAGATTTAAAAATAGAAAACCTAGATAGTATTTGCGCTCGTTAATATCGTTTTTTCTATACCACCGTGTTATATTCTGAAGAAAATTCACGAACTGAGGTTTTAGAAATGAATAAAATATATTTTTTTACGAGTAGAAGTGCATAATAACCTGTAAAAAACGGTCGGATCTTTTGTTCTCGCCACCGACTTCCGAAACTGTTAAGACTCAGTAATGTAACAATATTCACCCATCCACGGACTGACCGCGGCAAATATAACATAGCCTTACAAATCAAATGATCAGCAGTAGATATTATTAGGGTAAATTCTCCACAAATTACGCTTCGTACCATCATTTAATTTTTTGTGTTTTGAAGCGAAAAAGCATTAAAATCATTTCATAAATTGTTGGAAACAGACAGACACACGAAAGCCTGTAACCTACTCATGTATAAAAAAAACATCGTTTGTTGAAGGCCTAATACATTCAGGCAGACAATACTTTTACGTCTTTATAACTCCAACAACAATCTCAACTTACAAAGCTATCAATAAAAACATTACAAGTTTTCAACACGAGAAAAAAAAATGAAATATTCTCTAAGTTTGTAAGAAAATGCGCGACGGGGCCACATCGCTTTTGTCAACAACATCTGCGGATTGCTATATGCTCATCTCCCGGGAGCACTCGGTTGGCATAGCTTGGGAGATACGTAACTGAAAATAAACCTCATTTTTCGTCAGTAACTGGGTGTCATGTCCTCATTTTTCGCTAGTAACTTGGTGTAGCGACATCTACCGTGCTACATAGAAACTAGACGGACAAGTCCTGAATCGCGCAAATGAAGTTTGCAACGCAACTTTGATATATTATACAACCGCCCGACATCAACTGTCGACATCCGACAACACCCGCCTGGTCGGAGGATCCTCCCTTTGGTGTGAGGGGCAACACACACACCTCGCCTCTCCACATGGGTGACCAGGGCAAGACTGATGTACGACTATTTTTCGCTCTGTGAACCCCACAATGTCAAAGAAATCGTTAGACGAAGGTCAGACGTTCAATAAATACTGTGGTCCATCAGATAGATACCTACTGTAGATTACATGCCGATGACGGAATACACGTGCAGCAAGCAAGCAAGCACACGTGTTCCGTACAGTTCAGACTTGAAATGGATACATTGTCAAAAACTAAAGCTTATGTGGCTATTATATTTTTAGTAAAATAACACCTAAAAAAATTAAAAGAAATGAAACCCGACTGACTGACTTATCATCGGAAAAGCGTGAAACAAGAAAATATTCCAAGTCACCTTTTTTGACGGCCTCATTGGTTTTGTGGCTCAAATCGCGACTGCTACGTTAGAGGTGCTCGTTTCGATCCCCAGGTCGAGCATAGTGTTATTAGGTTTAATATGAAATTCTCAGTCGGAGCTCAGTCTGGTTCCGCCTCCTACTAAATATCTAAGACCTAAAAAAATATTCCGGCGAACTGTGGGGTGTATATTGGTACATCTCTGCCTAACCCTTCGGGGAATAAGGCGTGATGTATGTATGTATGAATGTATGTTCACCTTTCTAATAGGTAATACTGAAATCAAATCATCACATAGACACATAACAGTAGCGTCCAGTTTATAGCCGACGTCGCATGACAATAAGTACGAACTTTTGGTGCCAACTTATGAGTCCGGCGGACCGAATTTCTCTTACAATCGTAATACCGAAATAAATCGTAATTCAAACATAATTTAATCAAATTCTGTTATTATTCGCATTCCGATACCGATAATCTAGGTTTCTACTGTACGATTTCGTCCAAAATACTTCACTGGAAATAAATGCAAGCGAATGCAATTTTTGATAACTTTGACAAGTTTGGAACGATGTTCCCGGTTTTTTATTTTCAGTGAAGTAGTAGTAGACGAAATAGTATCGTAGGAAGGTTCCTATTATATATATATTATTATTATTCGGATTTGTATACCGTTAATCTAGGTAGATTAACGGTATACAAATCCGAATAATAATATAATTTGATAGAATATTGTCTGAATTACGATTTATTTCCGTATTACGTTTTTGTGGGCAATTCAAGCTCCGCCGGACCCTCAAGTATGATTGACGGCACGTTGGGTGTAGCGTTTGAGCGATCGGCTTTCACGCTACGTGTTGTGGGTTCGATCCCCGCACGGAACAAATATTTGCATATGATGTCATGATTTTTTGCAGGTAATTGTTCCGGGTCTGGGTGTTTTTGTGTCTGTACAATAATTTGTTTGTTTGTTTTTAATTTGATATTAAACGCACCCAGGAGAAATTCCTAGTGTGAGGGAACATAAAAAAAAAATATATTAAGGCGGCATGTGACTACTACTATATCCTGCCTGAATTATTTTCGGATCGGGCATCCGAAAGTAATAACGTTTTGTTATGTCCTCCTCCAGTCCTACACAATACCGCGGTATTTATTCAGAAACACGAACTGTCACAACGGTACTCAGAAATCTACTGGAAATCCATAGTGTATCTGTAAAAAAATACTGACATCAATACTCTAGATTCCACGATCAGGAAATACCACGATGTTTGATAAATACTGAGCCTAATAGAACCGTTCCCGAGAACGTTCCCTTGCTTATATAGCTGTCACCCTAAACGCATATACAGTCTCCGTTCCGTCGTGGGTAAAAACAGCTGAAACAACAGATTTTCATAACAACGCTTCGTTCGATCTGGGAATCGATACCTCTATCGTAGCAACTTGCAATTTACCTAAAGCATTATTAAACAATATGGACAATGCAATTATAACTTGTAACATAGTTTGGATTTTCTTAAGTACCTACACATACTTAGTTTAAACATTTACTAGCGACCAGTCCGCGGTTTCACCCGCGTTGCCCCATTCCTAAGAGTTGTATCGTAATGTTAAATAGCTTAAAACTTTCCTCTTGAATCACTCTATCTATTAAAAAAACCGCTTCAACATCCGATGCATAGTTTTAAAGATTTAAGCATACATAGGGACGGACAGACAGCGACAGCGACTTTGTTTTACACTATGTAGTGATTCTCATTCTCAAAAATTCCAACCAAACAAAGAAACATTTGCCATTTC
Organism: Acronicta aceris; assembly: GCA_910591435.1. Classification (NCBI taxonomy): domain Eukaryota; kingdom Metazoa; phylum Arthropoda; class Insecta; order Lepidoptera; family Noctuidae; genus Acronicta; species Acronicta aceris. The sequence goes on along the minus strand of OU342781.1, from coordinate 874,606 downwards.
ATAAAAGCCCAAAATTCCTTGAAACTCACTCTTTGATCGTCAAGTAGATTACCTACGCGAGCGAGCTCCTAAACTGAGTTAGAGTGAGCTCTTGTAACAAATTGATAAAAATTCTTGCACATGTATGTGTCTTTTGAGTTTCATACTTCGTTTGTCACATTAAGTCTTTGCTGCGGGCACGATATTGAGACTTTTACGGCAAATTCTTTTTTATTTTTCATTTAAGTACTTATGACATTTTGAAGTTCTCGCCCATTATAAGTACAAAACAACACTATCAAGTTATTACTGACTGTCAAATTTCCCCAATCGATAATAAACTCTATTAATTCGAGATTAAATTGAAACTCTATTGAAGAAATTTGACAGTTTTGGATACCATGATGTGCTGTTGACTGTACTGATACCTATATGAACAGGGTGAGTTCAAGTTCAAGATGAAATGTTTTTATTTCAAATAAGTTTTTACAAGCGTTTATGAAACGTTATTGAGTCTAGTCGCACGGTTCCAAAAAGTTGATCCTATGGAGAAGAATCCGGCAAGAAACACCATGGACACTCTTTTAAAATAAGTAGGATGTGTGGACATTGAAGGTTAATGTCCAAGTTGGGCCGAATCATCCACCTCATTTCTAATCCATAGGTAATAATGGGTGAACCAATTAAAGTGTAAGTTAGCATTTGTTTTGTAAATAATTCTAAATAGAAACTTATATTTGCTGGTGATAGCCTAGTATTTCTTTTAGAATTAGAATTTATTTATCTGTAAAACATAAGTAAAGGGAAGTATAGGTCTTATATGATTAAAGAGTCCGCTATATTTTATCAATAACACATACAAATATTACAAGCTTAATTAGGCAAAATCATTCACGCACATACTTAATGCAAATTTAAGACTTATATTGTTTTCTCATGAATGCCATTGTCAGAACTGGACCAAATTGAAATGGAATGAGAAGCACCAGCTTTCAAATAAAAAATAATCCTGTAAATCGGTTCACCCAGTAGAAAGTTATGAGGCAACAAACATTTAAAAATATACAGTCGAATTGAGAACCTCCTCCTTTTTCGGTCGATTTTAAAACAGCATTTTTATTCCATGTATAAGTACCATAAAATGCATTTAAAATTTACATTTTCACGTGCTTAATTTGACGAAAACGCTGGACGCATTGGACGCCATGTAACTCTGTGGCTTATGACGTTAGTTGGCTGTGTAAACAATAAATTATTTTTGGTAAATTTGTGTTGTCTCCCTTTACGATACCTTCTCCCATGGTATTATTTCAATAAAAATTACGTTGGTTACGAAAATAATAAAAGTACAGAGCCTATAAACGCTGAACAGTTGACACTTTTTAGTTTAGTTTACACAGCCGTATGACGTAATAACATGGCGTACTATTTCATGGTGTTCTAAAACAGATTAAAAAAACTGAAAACTTTGATTTGAATTTTAAAATTTATTTTGTTCTTTTATGAACTAAATCTCACATTTTCCGACTGCTTTTTGCCTAAGCTATCTCAATAATATATTTTTAGATTATTTCTTAGAGTAAAATACCCTATTTAACACGTGACATATGTAACCTGTTGGCGGCTGACTTGGGGACCAGATAATGACCTGGATACTTAACCCCAGTATATATTATGTTGAGAGATCTAACAACATACAAAATCAAAATTTACTTCGAATTGAAGATACTGCAAAAATGACTAGGTGGCCATATGCTTCGTCGACTGTGAAGAATAAAATTCGGGGCGTAATAAAATTTACGAAGCGAGGCAAAGCGAGGACGAGGCGAGACGAGACGAGACGAGGCACAAGGCGCGTCAAAGCTTAATACTACACTACAGTTGATTTAGCGAGGCATTTCGCGTTTGGCTAATTTGACTCGGTCCTTTTTGAGACGGAGATGTACCAATCTCTGGATGTCACTAGGACGACAAAATATTTAGGTAAGTAGGTATTTCATGCAAGACGAAGGACGAATGAAGACTTCATCTTAAAGACGAAGGACGTCCATAACTCTTAAAGGGAGTAGGTATTATATTAGCCAAATTCAAGAAATCCACTGTGTTTTATTAGTTTACGTAGTTATACAGTCGTAAATCATAATTATGATTAGGTAATCACTTCAATCATGATTTCAATGAAGAATCAAAGTCCTGCACTCACTGAGATAGGTAACACACGGCCTAAACCGCTAATCGTAGGGACATATAATATGGAGATGCAATAAGAAAGGATTTTTTAACCCCCAAGAGGGTGAAAATGGTTGAAAACATTTGCATGAAAGTTGTTTAATTAAAAACGGTTTGATGAAAATCTGATGATTTTTGTTTAAGAACTTTTTTTTAAGATCTACCTGTACCCGGTAGGTTGGACCCGCTAGGTGGCGCTGCAGTCAACATCCTTAGGGGTGTGAGCCTGAACCTGGAGTTACCCATACGGAAGACGAGTGAATCGGTTTCTTCTAGGCGCGCTCCATCGTAGATCGCAGTGTCGCTTAACATCAGGCGAACTGGCGGTCAAGCGTAAGCCTATCATGAATAATAAAAAAAACTTGAAAAATTATTTTGTGCAAAAATATAAAATTAGTAAGGACACAATGGTGTCACACACACAGCGAGTTTCAACTGTGAATCCACTTGCGGACAACTTCAACACAGTCACAGTTATTGCGACTGAACTGCACCTTACCCATCTAGAATTATGACTCCTAGAGCCGTGGCCGCCCAACGCCCGCCAGACGGCTGATTGCCGGGTTCCTATATTTATCAAATAAATATTGAATCGTTTAATTTGCTCCGTTTTGCGGCAAATCTGAGTTTTTTACGGTCACTAAAAGGCAAGCGCCTTAGCGTTAGGTGCTTTTAGTTTACCGTGAAAGACGCAATGGGGCGTAGCCAGTGCAACATACTGTTTTTTTTTATGGGATAGGAGGGCAAACGAGCAGACGGATCACCGGATGGTAAGCGTTTACCGCCGCCCATGGACACCCGCAACACCAGAGGAGTCACAAATGCGTTGCCGACCTTTTAAAAGAGGATTGGGCCTCCGATAACCTCACTCACTCGGCGAAACAACGTAAGCGAACGCAACAGTTCCGAACTTCCGACGAAAAACATACAATAGGTAGCGTTGAAATAACTAAGCGCCTCGTAAGTAGGTAATATTGAAGTGGTTAATCTATACATATAAAACGCTTTGTTCTGAAGGACTGACTGACGGATCAACGCACAGCCTAAACTGCTGATCGTAGAGACCTGAAACTTGAAGGGTGTGTTTTTTGTATGACGTAAGCATCCGTTAAGAAAGGTGTTGAAAAGGGGGGCGAAAATTTGATATGAAAGTTCGTAAATTTTTTGCGGGTAAAACCGCGGGGTACACCTAGATTTAACATAACAACTCATAAAGAAAATTGGGGTCGTAAATATTTATCACGCATTCGTGTCAATAACCCGAACGAAACGCAGTTATAACATGAGCACCGCTGAAATGTGGAATGCGCTTCCCGAGTGGGTCTCCCCCATCTTCTTCTTCTATACTTATAATAAATCTTTAGAGAGGTCAATTCTGTACATGAAATATATTTCCAAAATAACTATCAGCGGGTGATTAGTGATCGATACTGACGCCAAAAATGCAATCATCGTTCGTTATAGAAACAAAAACCACTCGATGGATTTCAACGAAACTTGGTACAATTGTTCTTCATACTCCTGGGCAGGTTATAGTATACTTTTCATCACGCTACGATCAATAGGAGCAGAGCAGTGAAGGGAAATGTTGGGAAAATGAGTGATTCATGAGAAAGGTTTCAAGCTATAAAACATCACGCTACAACCCTTAGGAACGGGGCAACGCAGGTGAAACCGCGGGCGAAGAACTAGGGAACAAAGTAACTATTCCACGCGGACGAAGTCGCTGGCAAAAGCTAGTAGATAATATAATTTGGGTGTCTTTAAATCAGGGGTTCATAATCGATTTCTCCTAGGCAAGCGCGCTCCTTCGTAGATCGCTGTATCGCTTAACATCAGGTGAACTGGCGGACAAGCAATAGGGCCTATCAAGAATAAAAACGGGACATAGGTATTACCTACCTACTTCTTCTCATTTACATTCGCATGGCCTATCATGGCCTTTTTATACCCAGTAATCCACGGATTGCTGCCAAGACTCAGTAGACGACCCGGAACCTATGCTTTGCAAATCGAGCCACTTCACGGCCATTATACTTTAAAAAGTAGAAGCGCACGGAAAAAATGCACCTACCTAAGGGTAGCGTAAGTAGCGTTGCACAATACCAGTCGATGAACAGCACTGCAGGCCTCTAGCGACGAACAAAAAGTTTCATCTCACTAGGCATAGGTCACAACACAATTTATTTACACTAAAATTAATTGTTCAATAATTCAATTACTATCAAACGTTACGTTACGATACCATCACAAGCGCGGTAATTTAATTTGGCCCACAGATTAATGATGATTCTGTCGGCCATATTATTTTTTCCACTTCGATTAATTCGATTTTGGCGAGAATGTTGCATTATACATTTGTAAGGTGGCGCCACTTTGTAACGTAGCAACTCTATGTCGCTCTCGCTCGCGCGCGTTTCGGAATCTACTGTGCGAGAGAGGGATGCAGATACGAATTTGCAGCAAACGAATAGTGGTTTATATATGTGGTAATAAAAAAAAATACATTATAGTTTGACACAGCTTGATACGCGCGACAGCTGTCAGAGTGACATTTTTAGGATTATGGTTTTGTTGGAAAAAACGATATCTTACGACATAGAAAATAAAATCGATCATTTCTTAATTCATATTTTTATAAAAATTGGTTTATCTTGACTTAAAACATGAAATAAAACGAGATGAATAGAACATTTAATGGTAGGTACACTATTGTAGTATTTGTGGTTTATAAAGCGTCAAGAATCGTACTGACTAAAACAAACTATTCGATTCACGACCTTTTCATGATCGACTTACGACATAGACGATAGATGACTCGATGAACTTACCTTTTTGTCAATAAAGTATAACATTCTCATGCGTACAATAATACTGCCGAGTTTAGGCGGGAAACTGTGCACTTTGTCGGTTTTTTATTATTTTCCAAAACTTGTGTTTCTCTGAAGTTTAATGTGATTAGTTAACCATTAAGTGTCCGTGAACGTGTGCGAGTGCAGGCAAATGATATAACATTGAAAATCGTGACTTTTGTGTTCACTCCTAAACTTCATCGAAGCCTTAGTGACGTTTCCACTGTTTTACTGGGGATTATTCTGTATACTTGACACTGGCAAACACAAAAATATTTAAAAAATATTTTTACTAACTACGTAATCGCAGCCCCTCCCTTTGCACGCTATTTTTTGATTTTCACCCCTACTTACAGGGTTCGTTTGTGACATACAAAGTCTAGGTACATTATTGCTTTTGTTATTCTTTATCCACTTAAAACATATTTTGTAATGGCTTTGTCTAATAATTGTCAGACATACAAACAGAGTATGTTTTTTAATCAAAACTATCTGATGAAAAAGGATAAGTATGTGCCGCTCATAATAATAACAATTTGATCTAAATTTTCAACAATGTGCATATTTTACTAGTATAAGAGTAGGTAAGTACTAAATTTAAGTACTGTAGTCTGCTACATACAATACATGCTTGAATTCTCTGCTTATACAATAAATGCTGTGTCGCATGTACTTAGCACGAATAATACTCTGCTGAACGACCGACGGTATCGAGCAGGGAATTGAAATTCGAATATCCTGTTTGAAACATATCCGTCTCTTTCCTGCTCTCGGCGTAAAAGTATCTCTATCTCCCTCTTTAATTAACCTCTTGTCAGTTTAGCTGGAAAGACACTTGACGCGACCGCAGTGACTCTGCCAATTTGACGGCAAACTTGTGAAGCGCTTGCGTTGCTAATTACGTAAACTATGGCAACAATCGCTATTGTTAGGCAAGATAGTCATTAGAAGGCTTTTATTCTTAGCATGCACACCTAACTTTTAATATTATGGGGTTCCTGACATGAAGAGAACCGTTGGATTTGCAAAGTTAGGATTCAGAAGATAAAGATCGCATCTATAATATAGAGAAGTATACCTAAGTATACCATAGGGTCTATACAATGCCAGCATATAAACGTGTTGCCCTTGAGCAGGCTTTTCTATAATCGCTTATTAGGTATGTAACACTTTGGTACGCTCGTATATACAATGATTCCTATCATAGTTTGATAAAATTTGTGGAACTGTACTTTCTGTAACTGTAATGGGCATCTGCAGTTGAATTTATTATTTTTCTACTAAAGACGTAGGTGCGTATTAAAAATTAATATTCTATCACATACAATGTTCTTGAATACGTAATAGATCGTAGTAAATAGTTTAAAGTTAGTTCTATAGTTTCAGTTTATAAGGCGAGCGTTGTCTCCCACACACTACCACTGTCTACTACTACTCTCTCCTAAAAGTCTCTAAGAGCATAACTCTCTCCTAAGAGTCAACAAGCTTACAGCCTGCGTTTTTAAATATAATAATAAGCCGCAACAATCACCAGCAACTCTATAGTAAACCTAGAATAATCCCATCAAAAACATTGCATGTATAAAATTTGATGTTATTAGACTTAAATAAAATGTTATGTTATTGTTATCCTTACTAATATTATAAACGTGAAAGATTGAGGATAACCGGTAAGTACCTATATACAATAATAAGTAAGCAAAAGTCAAATATGTAATTTGTGTATGTCTTTAGCTTATAGAAAGTCGCGCTTCAAGAGATTTTCTACTACTTAGCGGTCTCCCGACATAAAGACGCTTGGATTTAAATATTCTTGTGCAGCCATCTATCGGCTTATTGTGGCGCAGCGCCGTGAATTGTTTTTATTGTCACCACTAGATGGCGGTGTGCATTTTTTGTCAGTTTCTGAATCGCGGTGTCGAGATTCTCAGACGTTGATAGTAGTCCGTGTGGAACGAAATTTTGTTTAGTCAATAAGTCTCAATATCTCAATCATTGATGTGATACAAATAAAGTGTTGTGCAAAATTACATCTTTTTGTTACCTCAAGCACCCTAGCTCTCCCCACAGCAAACCTTCATGAAGCGAGGGTTTATCATGGTCCTTCGAGCCGGATGGTGAAGTGAAATAAGTGCAGTGCTAGTGCAAATCAGGTGTTTTCTCCTACGAGGACGGAGAAACATCAACCCCCATACGTTCCTGCCAGGCGGTCTTGGATGGTGAGCGAGCGAGATAGCAGTACCAGATCCAGTTGCGGGAAGTACGGAGGAAGGAGCACACAGCACATATCAGCTGGTCAGCAGCAAGCAAGCTGCAGACGAATAAGGTTGTAACGTACGGGAAGTGAGTGATAGTGCCAAAAAATCGTAAGTACTTTGTGATTTTATCTGCCAAGCAAAAGTGATTCTTAAATTCAAAGCCAACTTAACTTAGTAAAAATAATTCATCAGTGGAAATTTTAATCAAGATTGAACTTTATTGCTTAGAAGAAAATAACTTGTTACTTTTTCTGTAGTAGTTTGGACTTAGAATAATTTCATGTGTGCATGTTTAGACTTAGTTAGATTTAAGCCAAATTGTGTTCATACGGGGAACCTATGCCCGATTTCGGTTAGAATCCTAAGTCTCAAACACTTAGAAAAATTTCATTGTTTACATTGACTTGTAAAATTTTCGGAACATTTTAGGACTTTAAGAAAAAAAAATTAAAGAAATATTTTAGACTTGTAATAATTTTAGTATTGTTTGGTTACCAATTGACTTGTAAACATTTTGAATTTGGAATAGATAAAAATAACAGTAAATTATTGCAATCGGTGGAGTTTATGAGAATTATCGGTAAATTCATTCATCTCATTTAGTTGTAATTTGTTTTAATTAAAGTCAAGATGTCTTTACAATCATTTGTTCAAGTACAGGATGACATTAACGCTCGATTGTCACGAGCAAAAACTAATTTTAAAAAGTCGCCAAAGGATAGGATTACCAAACAGTATTTAGAAAGTAGATTAGAGAATATTGAAGAGTTATGGGCGCAATTTAGTTTAACGCACACACAAATAGTTAGGGATTTTGAACCAAAGGAATTAATGTCTTCACAATATACTACCAGAGAAGTTTATTTTAATACCGAGGATTTATACTTAGAATTTAAATGTGAATTAAAAGGTGCTCTAAATAAAATAAAAAATAATGATATTTCTCCAGTTTCGGGTTCATCATCTCCTAAGGTTTCAGATAGTAATAAAAGCATGTCTATAAAATTGCCTAGAATAACTATACCTACATTTTCGGGTAAGTACACCGAATGGCCAACTTTTCGAGATTTGTTTGTATCTGCAATCCATAAAAATACTACTATAGATAAAGTGCAAAAACTTCATTATTTAAAAAGCTATTTAACTGGCGAAGCCGAGCAGTTATTACGTCACATTCCTATTTCAGAGGCTAATTATGATAGATGCTGGGCTCAACTAGAAACTAGGTATAACAACAAAAAGTATCTCTCACATTGCATTTTAAGAAGATTACTAAGTCAAAAGAATATTGTAAATGAGTCAGCCTTTGCGTTAAAAGAATTAATGGATACCACATCAGATTGTTTGAATGCGCTTATTAATTTAGATATAGATGTAACTTCATGGGATATTTTAATTATTCATATACTTACCTTAAAACTGGATGCAGAGAGTAGGAAGGAATGGGAATTAAAGGTCACTAGTAATACAGAGTCTGATAAATTACCTACCTATGAGCAGTTTAAAGAGTTTTTAACTAGTAGATACAGAGCATTTGAATTCTTGGAAACTAAACCTAGTAAAAATCAAAGTGTAAACGTAATTAAGGCCAAGTCATTTCATACTGCAACTATGTTATGTCAGTTATGTAATGGCGATCATAGGATTGGGAGCTGCAACCAATTTTTGAACGGGGATGTGAATACTCGTCGTAGGTTAGTGCAAGAAAACAATTTATGTTTTAATTGTTTGGGGTATAATCACTCTGCCAGGGTGTGCAAATGCACAGCGTCTTGTCGAGTTTGCAAACGCAGACACCACTCTTTGCTACATCCTAGCAGTGAACAGGGAGCTTTGGGAGAGAAGGGAAGTTCGGGTTCGTCTAGCGATAGGGTTCCGCAGACGAAAGAGCAAACTCATACGGTTAATTTAGTAAAGGATCAAACAGAGGTCGTTGCGTGTTTTTCGAAAGGTTCAGCTAATAACCAAGTTTTATTAGCCACGGCTCTAGTGAGAGCCGTATCGAAAAACGGGGGTATGTTCACGGTCAGGGCCTTGTTCGACCAAGGCTCTCAGGCGTCCTTTGTAACGGAAAACATCGTTCAAAGTTTAGGGTTACAGAAAAAACCTGCTAAAGGTTTAATCACAGGTATTGATGTTGACAGTAAATTATCATTAAATTCGTTTGTGGAGGTTCGAATTCAATCGAGGATCGACCCATCTGTTGAACTTGTAGTGAAGGCATACCTTCTTAAGTCGATTACATCGTTATTACCTGTTAGGGAAACAGCGTACTTAGATTGGGCACAAGTCAACGATATACAGTTAGCGGATCCTAGATACCACAAACCGGATAAGGTGGACATGTTGTTAGGAGCGGAAATTTACAGTCAGGTCTTACAAAACGGGGTGAAGAAAGCTCCAGGTGGTAGCACTGTCGCTCAGTGTACTTCATTGGGGTGGATTTTGTCAGGTACTGTCGCTTCTGCTGCTCAGGGTAATTCAAATATTGCCGTGATGCACGCCCGGGTTGATGATGATGAAATCCTGAAAAGATTCTGGGAGTTAGAAAAAGAACCAAATCAAAATAAAAAACGTATACTTACCGAAGAAGAAACCAAATGCGAAGAGATATATAAAGCTACAACTGTGAGAGATGAGGAAGGTTGTTATGTAGTAAACTTACCCTTTCGAGGCGAAGATCCAAGCTGTAAATATGGGGATTCAAGGAATATAGCTATCAGGCGATTTTATGCATTAGAAGCTAAATTGAATAAAAATCCTGAATTTAAAACCAAATATGCAGAGGTCATTCATGAGTACTTACAGCTAGGTCATATGAAGCCAGTATCTGAAGCAGAAAAGAATAATAAATATGCCGTCTACTTACCTCATCATGCGGTTGTGAGAAATGACAAAGACACAACAAAGGTACGTGTTGTTTTTGATGCGTCCTGCAAGGGAAGTAATGGGATATCTCTCAACGATGATCTAATGATTGGTCCGGGGTTGCAACCTGATTTGCGACATTTACTAATCCGTTGGAGAACTCACCGTATCTGCTTGGTATCGGACATTATTAAAATGTACCGGATGGTCCGCGTGGCCGACGAGCATACCCAGTTTCAGCGCATTGTGTGGAGGGACAGCAAAGATTCTGCAATTCAGGACTTCAAATTACTCACAGTCACGTTTGGCATGTCAGCAGCACCTTTCTTAGCCGTTCGATCGATGCAGCATGTGGCTCACGATGAAGGGAAGAATTATCCACTAGCCGCTGCAAGAGTACTTAATGATTATTACATGGATGATCTCATGACAGGGTGTGACACAATAGAAGAAGGCATGCAAATCTACCGGGAAATGAACGAGCTGTTAGCGAAAGCAGGATTCTATTTACAAAAGTGGTCAACTAATAGCAATGAGATACTGGAGCAATTAATTGTTGAAAAGGGACAGGATAGTGGGGATAGGGGGATCAACATAAAACAGGATGAAATACTAAAAAAACTTGGACTTACCTGGAACCGAAGCTGCGACACCTTCCAGTATTCTGTTCAGCTATCTCCGCTGCAGGAACCTGTAACAAAAAGAAAAGTATTATCGGATATAGCAAGATTGTTCGACCCTCTGGGATGGGTCGCTCCCGTGATAGTAAAGGCGAAAATGCAAATACAAAAATTATGGCTTTCTGGCATTGGATGGGACGAGGAAATTCCTCAGGAAATAAAAAATGAATGGTTTACTTACCGACAGGAGTTACAATGTTTAACAGCATTCTCAGTACCACGATGGTTGTATATGAAGCACGGTGACAAGCAGGTTGACTTACATGGATTTTGCGATGCGTCAAAATCTGCATACGCAGCAGTAGTGTATGCGCGGGTAGTCGATGCTGATGGAGAAATTCATGTCACTTTGGTCTCAGCCAAAACTAATGTGGCTCCTATAAAAACGGTTTCAATTCCTCGATTAGAGTTGTGCGGAGCTGTACTGCTAGCAAAGCTGTTATCTGAAATTTCGGAGGTGATGGGAATCAGTAAATCTAACCTATACTACTGGACTGATTCAGAAATCGTGTTAGCATGGTTAAATAGCCATCCCGGCAAATGGAAGACGTTCGTCGCGAACCGCGTGTCAGAAATTTTGTGCATAAGTGAACCACAACAATGGAATCATGTTCAGTCGAAAAACAATCCAGCTGATTGCGCCTCTCGTGGTCTTTATGCGTCAGAGTTGATAAATTTCAAGCTGTGGTTAGAAGGTCCAGAATTCCTTAAAGAGAAAATTATTTCATATGGTAAGCGTAAAATAGTTTCAACTGACGTAGAAGAGATACAGGTTCACGTAGTAGCAGAAGAGGATAATTTTATTTGGGATAAATATTCATCACTTACTCAATTAGTTAGAATAGTAGCATATCTGAGGCGTCCGTTAGAGTTGAAAAAGCCGAAATCTGAAAGAAAGAAACATCATTATATAACAGCAGAAGAAATGAGATCAGCGTTAGATACGTGTATTAGAGTATGCCAAAGTCAAAACTTCCAGGATGTAATACCGGACTTGCAATCCAGATATCCCAAAAGAAAGGTTCTAAAATCTTTAAATACTTACCTTGATTCCGTTGAGATCCTCAGGGTGGGCGGTAGACTTGAGCGTTCTGATCTTGACATAAATCGTAAACATCCAATCTTGATTCCAAATAATACTCATTTCACCAATCTTCTAATTGCCGATGCACATCATAAGAGTCTTCATGGAGGTCCTCAACTTATGCTTAACTACTTGAGCACAAAATATTATATTTTAGGAGCCAAGCGATTGGTTACTGCGTACGTACGAAAATGCGTTACTTGTTTGCGTTACGCAGCTACAACAACCCCGCAATTAATGGGTCAGTTACCACCTGCGCGGGTTACACCAAGCAGGCCGTTTCGAAACAGCGGGGTGGATTACGCGGGACCTATAAATTTAAGGTCATCAAAGGGTAGAGGTCATCATGCATACAAGGGGTATATATGCTTGTTCGTGTGCATGGCAACTAAAGCGGTCCACATTGAGGTCGTAAGTGACCTTACAACCCAGGGATTTCTTGCCGCCTTTAAAAGGTTTGTGGCAAGACGCGGTCACTGCAAGGATATATGGAGTGATAACGGGACAAATTTTCAGGGTGCGTCTAAAGAACTGGACGCACTATTTAGGTCTGAGCAGTCGAGCATAGCTAACGAAATCGCTGCGTGTTTAGCTACTGAGGGTACGACGTGGCATTATATTCCACCACATGCTCCAAACTTTGGCGGATTATGGGAAGCCGGGGTTAAGGCATGTAAGAAACATTTGCGTAAGGTGATAGGAACCTCTACTTTGACTTATGAGGAGATGTCCACTTTACTAAGTCAAGTAGAGGCATGCTTAAATTCGCGTCCTTTGTGTAGGTTAACTGATTCAAACAGCGTAGATGCATTAACCCCAGGACATTTTCTTATAGGCGAACCAGTTGTCAATGCGCCCGAGAATAATTTTGAACAGGCAAATATATCCAGTCTCAGGAGGTGGCATCTAGTCCAAAGAATGACGCAACAGTTTTGGCGTCGATGGTCCAGTGAATACTTGACCACACTGCTTCATCGTTATAAATGGTCAAACCAGACTCCTGAACCAAACGTGGGGGACATCGTATTAATTAAGGAGGATAACCTACCTCCGTGTCGGTGGCTACTTGGCAGAGTGATTGAAAAGCATCCAGGGTTAGATAACCTTACGCGAGTAGTCACACTTCGTAGTAACGGTTCCACATTTAAAAGGCCAACTTCAAAACTGTGTGTCTTGCCTGTTACTTAAAAAATTTGTTTGTTAGTAGGTTAAGTTTGTTTAAATTTAAGCTTGCGTTTAAGGCATGTGAACCATCATATTGTTATAATTTTTATTGTAAGGTGGAACCTTGAGATAAATATCTTTCCAGTAACATTACTTCTTTCATAATCTATAATTATAAAGGACATAATGCTTCACAAAATGTCCTTGGTGGGCGGAATGTGCAGCCATCTATCGGCTTATTGTGGCGCAGCGCCGTGAATTGTTTTTATTGTCACCACTAGATGGCGGTGTGCATTTTTTGTCAGTTTCTGAATCGCGGTGTCGAGATTCTCAGACGTTGATAGTAGTCCGTGTGGAACGAAATTTTGTTTAGTCAATAAGTCTCAATATCTCAATCATTGATGTGATACAAATAAAGTGTTGTGCAAAATTACATCTTTTTGTTACCTCAAGCACCCTAGCTCTCCCCACAGCAAACCCTCATGAAGCGAGGGTTTAACAATTCTACTTTAACGTAAAGGGACACAGAGACAAAATATTTAGATATTTTCATGTCGAAGGTTTCTTTAAATTTTTTATTTTATTTTTACTAATTTATCTGTTTGTATCGCGTCAATTAAAAACTGTATTTCTAGGAGAAAGTTGTTACTCCCATAATTTAATTTACTTTTAACTTGAATAATCGGTAAGACCTAAAAAAATCAAATTAATATTCTTAATTTTTCTAAACTAACCGACAATGGAATTGGCATAATACAGTAACTTTTTTAAATCTTTTTTCATTTACCAGCACTTTAGAAAAAAGAAAACGTCAAACTGATACATTTTTTTATTACTTTACTGCTTTTTATTACTTTTTGCTATTTTTTATTACTTTCCTTGAGATTGCAGTAAAAAACGAGTGTATACTTCGACTTAAAATTCTATTCAGTAAAGTAACTTGACAGTTCAAAGAAAAATAATGATATTAAACCACGAGTAATAGTGTTGGGGTAGTGAATGATTTTGCGAACTAATGAATTACGAACGCATGATAAAAATGGTTTAATTTGAACAAAACGAATTATGTATGATAACGACGATAGATCAGAATAGACCTAACGTAACGTCACATTTATCAAGAAGACACCAATGACACTGACATCTCAAATCTCTGAATGACTGAATGACACTAACTTTGAATTTAGCTTTTCATTTCATCTGTCTTCTTTGATCATCTTAAATATTTTTATTTATTTATTTATTATTTTACAACAAATTGTAAGAACACGAAGAACAGACGTAGGGCGGCAAAGACTCATTGCCTATGGAAAGATGACATTGACAGTTTGACACTTGACAAGCAAAAGTGACGTGTATGGTGTGACGTTCATGTAACACTGCTAAAAACTTTTTTATTTAGCTCGCAGCGCAAGTTATCTGTATTTTAGACATTCGTTATCTCACAAACAAAATTTGACTGGTGGCGGATATTTAAAGTTGGTAGGAGGTAAGCTCAATTTTAATAAAGTAAAATGTAAGTAGGTAAATACTCAAATTCTCATAGTTTTAATTGACTTACACAAAACATAACATAATCAACCCATAACATTGTCCCACTGCTGGGCAGGGATCTCCAGAATGAGAGGGATTAGGCTATAGTCCACCACGCTAGCCTACTGCGGGTTGGCAGACTTCACACGCCATCGAGAAAATTTTTCAGGCATGCAGGTTTCTTCACGATGTATTCCTTCACCGTTTAAGCTCGTGATAATTAACTATTTAATACACACATGACTTCGAAAAGTCAGAGGTGCGTGCCTTGGGTTCGAACTAGAGACATTTGACTTGGTTGGCTTGCTTAAATATTTATTTAAAACGAAATTTTGTCTCAGAAAGCGGTCAGTGTCATCTAGGAGGCGGAAACTCCTACTTTATTATTAAAATGTCTTTGTATTGAGTAAATGACTGATAGAAAATAAATAAATAATATCTTTTTAGCGTACATAGATCTGTTAAAGTTCTCAATAGGGTTTTCAAAACTATGGGTATATAATTTGTGGAAGAGAAATATAAAAATATTATTGAATTATGTGGTTACTAGGACGCATAGTATTGCCTTCTTATTATTAAGTATGTACATTAATTAAGCAAAACTTTAAATAAATGATTGAGGATAGATAGGCAATATTTAGTTTTTATGAGCAATTATGTGAGGGATATTCTGTACTGTATTATGATTGAAAAATTTGAATTTGTTAGGGTTTATTCTCTTCTTAAATTTATAACAATTTATAATTATATATATAATTATTTCTTAATTATTCAAAGTAATATCTCACTGACTGAACTCTACCACTTTGCCAGTTAGTATTATTCCCAATTCAATTATTGTTCCCTGGAGTAATTAGATAGTCTTATAGATAACATGTTGAATAAAACTACTTATTACGGTTTGTTTCATGTTATACTGATAATATTACATCCTGATATTTCAGACCATTTCCTTTGTCATAGGTAAATCAAGGTGTTTGGTATCTTAATGTTTAATTACTAACAGCTACCCAAAATTTTTAATTAGAGTCCATGCAGATTGTGCTGACCATATCCTTTAGTCTTGCAGTATTAAGCTTAGATTTAAATTTAATAAAAATTATAATAGAGTTCCAAGCAGTTAGTAAGACCCAGCCATCTTCTCGTTTAAATTTGAGTGTTTATTTAAATTTAAATCACACAAATCATCCTGGGTATCATTCCAGGTTCAGGGTTCAGGATAAATTTAATTAATAATAATTTCACCGAAACAACAAACACTTTAATTAATTTGACAAATACACAACAGAAATTACAGAGAAAGTCACTACACTATCAGTTGTCGCATTATAATGCCACACTTTTAATCGCTTAACTTCGTTTCGATATTCACTTCACCATGTCCAGAACTAAACTGCTTTAGCCAACCCTCACGACCGATATTTATATGAGTCAAGAATATTCTAGGATTGAGCTCGATAGGTCCACTCGATTGAATCTTGATAGGTCCACAAAATGCGAGTAGGTACTTGCTCGTCTATTGTTTGCGGTCATTGACCTCGAACCCGGCCTTGAACTATTGTTATCACGGGAGTGTCGCATTCGAGTGCTTTCTTTCGAATTTTCTATTCTTCTACGGCTTATCTAGAATCTTCATGACCCATCTCCATCCTTCTAATAGTTACTCGGCGTAACACTACCAACTCCTAAGAAATGCTCGTCCCGAGCATCATTAGATCCGTAATAATTAAGTTTTTAATTTTAAAAGTTATCCTTGTATATAGCTACATCTAGAGAGTCCGTAAGTACTAACTAAGAGATTTCTTTTTCGCCCCGTTTAACAGATAGAGCCACTATCTTTCGAAAACGTCACTTGCAAGGCACTGTCCCCCTGTGCCAGGTATGCCCATTACCTTGGATATGAAACAAAAGAAGTTTCAATCTACCATACTTGTTCTCAAAGATATTCCTTTTCAAGACTAAATCATGGCAGAAGACTTCAGCTCTTTGACGCAAGTGTCGCCTGCCATCACCAACGACAAGCTAAGCCAAGCTCTATCTGATTGGTTCAAAGACCCGTTCACGTTCACACACTGGGAGGTAAGGAACTATTGTACTCTACGAATCACCACAAATTCCTTGCCGAGGTTGTAGTTTATTACGCAATGGGAGCATAATTGAAGCGGCGGTAGCCTAATAGATACGGTATCGGACTTGCGATCATGAGGTTGCCGGTTCGAAACCCACCCATTGCACTAATTGTAATGTGCGACCCACATTACTAGTATGCTTTTAAAAAAAAAAGTATAATTAGGTATTTATTCGTTTAAACAGTAAAGGAAAACATCGTTTAGCGTAAGGAAACTGAAATGACAAAAAGGTTTTCGTATTAAGTCTGCTAACCACACTACGCCAGCGTGGTGGACTACAACGTAATCTCTCTCATTCTAAGAGACCGGAAGAAGCCCAGCCGTTGACCAATAAACGGGTTCATGATGATGATGACAATGATGCAATCTATCTCAAAAGGTGTGTTCCGCCACTAATCGCAATTAAATAAGTTACGTACAATCGATGTTCCGTCTATACTTTACGATTCCCACTATTTCGGCGGTCCATGATACTACAAGGTGGTTATTGTTATTTGCAGTGTCTTGCACTGCCCTATGCGGTTTTTCCGCGTGATTTAACCCGATAACTTGAGAATCTCCGTGTTGTCTGTATGTACAGTGACGACCAAAAGTCCATAAGCAATCTCACAACGCAATAGCTTAACGTTTAGTTTGACTTACGACCTTCTATTCATTGTCCTTAACAAGTGACACGCACCGGCTGTATCGAGCTCGCTCGTACTGTTAATAGCAATGTAATCCTTAGCGTGCATATGGACTTTGAGCGTTTACTGTACATGTCTTCGAGACTTAGTATAACCATATTCCTAGTGTCTCTATCTCTGTATTCCCTTTCAGTATGTAAGCGATACCGGTAAAGGTGACTCCTACCTCAGCGAACTTATACGCATCAGAATACACGGCGTCAATCAAAATAATGACGCGAAACACGTGCAAGTCATACTCAAAAATATTCCAAAAAGCGTTTCCCGAAGACTCACGTTCAAAAGCCACGAGTTCTTTAAAAACGAAATCAATTTCTACGAGAAAGTTCTACCAGCGTTACTAGAATTTCAGGCTACCAAAAATGTAGCAGACCCTTTTGATAAGTATGTCAAAATATTCTTTTCTTACTCTGATGGGACCAACGATGTTATATGCCTCGAGGACGCCAACGTACAAAACTTTGGAAGTGCTGTACGTCAAGAAGGGATCGATCTAGAACACTGCAAGCTGACTTTCAAAGTGTTGGCACAATTCCACGCTCTCTCATTCGCCATGAAAGATCAGAAGCCCGAAGAGTTCGAAAAAATAAGGACCGAAGTCTTCGAAACGTACTACCACGACAGACTCTGGGGCTGGTACAGTAGATTCTGGAAGAGAATTTCAGGAATAGCTATAGATGCTGTAGAAAAAACATATCCAGATTCTATATACGTGGAGAAGATTAAGAAGTTCGCTGTCCGGGAGACATATCAGGACATGATAGATGCTGCCACCAAAACCATCGAGACGGGTGTTATATCCCACGGTGATTCTTGGACGAATAATTTCCTTTACAAATACAAAGATGGCCACCCGGTTGACGCAAAAATAATAGACTTCCAACTGTCCAGGTGTGCTTCACCAGTGTTGGACCTGACGTTCGTCATATACGCGTGTACTGATCAGAAGTTGAGAGAGAATCACTACGAAGAGTTGCTGAAGTACTACTATGGGGTTTTGTCGTCACAAATCAGCGCTATGGGCAGTGACCCGGAAAAGGTGTACTCTTGGGACAAGTTTATGGGTGAAATTAAGAAGTATTCTTACTTCGGTTTGGCCTTCAGCTTTGAGTCGACGCCATTCATAGTTCTAGATCCAGAAGACGCCGTTAACATGGAAATGGAGGTAAGAATTTGGTATCAATTAAATTCCTTTAATCGTTTTGTTATAGAATCTACATGAGGGACTGGCTCATCGTTTTATTACGATTTGAACTATCATTGTGTAGCTCATGATAAGAAATGGTAATGAGTTTTATCACACTGACATTTAAAAATCACCTTTAACCTATTAGGATCCTTAGTAATATTATAAACGTGAAAGTTTGTAAGTATGGATGTGTGGATGTATGGATGTTTGTTACTCTTTCACGCCAGAACGGCTGAACGGATCTGGATGAAACTTGGGATAGAGATAGATTATAGTCTGGAATAACACATTTACTTTTTATCCAGGTCGGACTCAATTCTGAAGTCCACGCTGACAGTCGTATTAATACATTTTCTTTAATTAGGCTTGTTTCACACGTATCACGACCACAACCATAACAGGTGGGCGAACGCTAATTTGTATGAAAATTTATAGTTAAATTCACACGGACCATATTTTGCCGTCGTTATCGACCGCGTGTGTCATATCGACCACATTGTAGCCACGTCGCAACCACAACGCAACCACCAGCCACACCGGGAACTAGTGGCTGGCCACATAGCAAACACATCACATTTTGTAGGTACCACAACGCAACCGCAAGAAGCCGCAGCGATACTATTCACACGTAACCACAGCTTGACCACCTTTTGCCGCGACGGTGTCGTGTGGTTGTGATACGTGTGAAACAAGCCATACGCTGTGTGAGTGATACTTGCTTAAATTTTTTTGTAAAATCTCAACTTACTTATCGGGAAATACCTAGTTCGCCAAATTCAAAATTCGCCAATATTTTTGCTAATTTTTTTTTTATACCACTAAGGTGGCGAACAAGCATACGGCCAGCCAGATAGTAAGCGGTTACCGTAGCCTATGGTCGCTTGCAACACCAGGGGTATTACTCGCGCGTTGCTGTCCCTGTAAAATAAGGAGGAATAGTTGGGCTGGCAGCATAGGAGACATTCTGCCATGCATGACAGCGGCGTTAACAAAACACCACCGGTGTGGCAGTGTGGCAACACAACACTTCCTCGCGGAACTCTGGCGACCTCGCTTACCGTTGCATATTCTAGGCACATGACAGTAACAATCGCGTTGGCAACATTACAGGAACTGTGTCAGCTGGTTAAAATTATTAATTTAGGCAACATTTATACTTCGAGTTAAAAAAAAATAACCGGGCACAAATTCCAAACTCCGAACTGATGCTGAGAATTTTATAGAAAAACCGACCTGGAATCCGATCCTAGGGCCTCTAGTGTAGCAGTCACGCTCAGTACCACTAGGCTAATAAAGCAGTTAGGTCTTCGGATAAACTGGTTTCCAGGGCTAAAGATTGTCATCTATATTGGATTGATGACTTTTTAACAAGCTTGTCCAAGTCTTGATGAACCAAGAATAGGCCTTGATCATCGATTAGGTACAGAACTTTCTTCATAAATTGATTTTTATCCATTACAGGGAGACGTAGGCTTGAACATAGATGACGTGTGGCAGATAGGACCTTTCAAAACTGAGAAGGGGAGGCTGAGAGAAGCCAACAACGTGAAACACTGCGTCGACATGGGGTACATATGAATACCGCGCCTTATAGTTGAAGAGAATACTGGTAGAACCAGTGCAGGATAACACCGAATGCAAGCCTAATCTATGGTTTGTTATACATCCTTTTTGGTAGCACAGTGTAAAATAATTTACTCATTAACTCTTATTAGTTAGCCAAGTTACCATCTAGAGATATTATTGCAATATTAGCGTTATAGACTAGACATTAATTTCACAGTATTTTTCGTATACTTATCATCATATTGACAACCATTTGTAGTCAAATTACATTCCGTAATATACCTATTTTTTTTTCGTGTGGGATCACAAGAGATTGATCAAACACAGTGCACGCTCTCTTATGAACTTCGAGGTTTTCCGTAGTGGTTATTCCTACCTACTATAATAATAGTTTCTTAAAAAGTTCACATAATTAGTTGTCATTAGTAGTTTAAAAAAAGATTGTGTGGGTTATTTAAAAAAAAATTTAGAAAAAGACATTAATAATAATAATAATAACCGTTGTTGCCGCCTTCTGCCTGTACTGGCAGCTGTTTAGGGGCCCAGCTAGTGAGGTGGCAAGTCACCGTCTGCCATCCCTATGGATGTTTATTCAAGGCTCAAGGCAGACGCCGTTTTCTTCCGGCAATAGAAATTATCGGTCCACCTAACACCCACATCCATAATCCCATTTTTAATTTCCATATTTTACAATAGCCCTGCAGCCGCCCGGAATACTTCATGGCTGTACTCCCATAGTGCAGTTGTGGAGTGTCCCGGCTGTATGCCCCATCCCATATTAGATCAAAGTTCTCCAAGGGGCCTCTGCGCGTTGGACCTGTGTCCCCCCCACAAGCCTTCCAAAGGACCGGATGTCTTCCTCACGGAAGCATGCCGTGTTATCCAAAAAGGAGATACAAATAATCTTCTATCTATCTATACTTATAATAAATCTGTAGAGAGGTCAATTCTGTACATGAAATATATTTCCAAAATAACTATCAGCGGGTGATTAGTGATCGATACTGACGCCAAAAATGCAATCAGTAAATTTTTTGTCTGTCTGTCTGTCTGTATGTTCGTTATAGAAACAAAAACCACTCGACGGATTTCAAGGAAACTTGGTACAATTGTTCTTCATACTCCTGGGCAGGTTATAGTATACTTTTCATCACGCTACGATCAATAGGAGCAGAGCAGTGAAGGGAAATGTTGGGAAAATGAGTGATTAATGAGAAAGGTTTCAAGCTATAAAACATCACGCTACAACCCTTAGGAACGGGGCAACTCAGGTGAAACCGCGGGCGAAGAACTAGGGAACAAAGTAACTATTCCACGCGGACGAAGTCGCTGGCAAAAGCTAGTAATAAAAATATACTCTTTATTGTACACCAAAGTAGCAACATAAATAAAACAGACAAACTAGAAAATACAATAGGCGGCCTTATCGCGATCAGCGATTTCAAAGACATTTATTTTCCGCTAGTAATATTCTCTTGCTGTGATGGCGTATAACCTTGAATTTTTTATATTCATTAAGATATTTTAGTCTAAAACTGCACGCCCCTCCAATGTATTGTGAAATACACAGAAGTGGCTCTTCGTCATTGGTTGCTCGGACGTCTACCTACTAGACACGGATGCATCCTAACGGCCGGATCCGTTGACCAACTATTACATTGACACTTAGGCTCAACTCACGCTGGCGGAGAGTCTAAGAAGCGTCGCGTCGCGTCGACTTTAACAAAGCATCGAGGCGCGATTCCATTTGCATGACACCATTTTGTAGGTACCTTAATAATGGGAAAATAGAGATGAATTCTTGATGAATGCTTCGACTTTGCACCAGTGTGAGTTGAGCCATACAAAGCGCGCTCTCCGTTATACAAACGCTTGTACCTAGATTGATCGCCCGATGAGTTGACGAACGAGTCCGAGTAAAATCTCTGCGCACACACAAGTAAATATTTCCAATCACACATCAAATTTAGTGGACGAGCGGGTATTTTTAGACGGAAAGATCCTTTATACTTATAGGGTCCGACAGTAACTGCTACCTCAATAACTGATGATATCATAGCTTAACACGGCATTCTTTGTTTGTTCACACCGTTACACATGAAGATGAAAATTTCTAGGTAGCTTGATGTGTAGCCGCGGGTACACACGACAAAAGAGTTATACATGCAGGCTATTTCATGAATATACACGGTGGATACAGAGTTACTAAATAGTCATTAAATGAAACCACTATACTTATCTAAAAGAGCACATAAAATAAAAATGAGAAATTTCAACCGACTTCAAAAAGAAGGACTGGTACAGTCAACAGCAAAATTAGATGATCAAAATCAGAAATTCAATACTAATGAACGGAGTTCGCGTCAGAACTGTGTGGCGTCAGAGTGATTCAAAAGTATGTGATTGTAAATTATACCTAACATGTACTACTAGTACAGCTACCATATATTCGTGATCAGTTTTGTCTCCAAAAGTTATAATCTCAATTCACATCAGAACTAAGTGAAAACAATATTCAAAACTAGTGAACAGTTCAAAATCAAAAATTAAATGATGAAACTGAGGCCACGTAATCATGGGGCCAATAATTCATCCATACTTTTTTATTATCCCAGTAATTTAATTTGTTATGTTTTACGGAAAAACAGCTTAATTGGATACATACATGTTGGGTATAATTTACAATCACATACTTTTGAATCACTCTGACGCCACACAGTTCTGACGCGAACTCCGTTCATTAGTATTGAATTTCTTATTTTGAGCATCTACTTTTGCTGTTGACTGTACTAGCTGTTGCCAGCAGTTTCACTCACGTCCCAAAAAGATTAACATACTATAAGTGCGATTCTAGGGGGCGTATCAAGATGAAACATGCACCAGATTTTAAGTTAGACCTCTAGCAATACATCGGTGATAACTGCATTAATTCCATGCAGTAGTTTTTGCGTGATGCGCGTACATTGTTATTTCAGCTTCTGTTGCTCTATTAATGACCCCACATAATAGTTTTTCTTTAATATCTATAATGTACAGACATCGACCTGTTATATTTCAATTTGTTATAGGTATAGAATAGATTTGTATAGCTATAAATAATAATTAGACACTTTTAGTTCCTAATACATATTATGACAATATAATTGTTTATTGTATAGTTAAGTGTCCCTATGTGTTGCAATAGCTTTTAATTTTGTCAGAAAACGTCCCACGTCCCTCACAAACTTTCATAGGATAAATGGTATAGGAAACATATGGGACAATCAAAGAAACATTCATTTTTATACGTGTATATTTAATATAGATAGACAATTTTTGATAAAACTTCATTATATAAAACACTTTCAGTATTATTTTAGTTTATAGTTTTATTTTTAATATCTATATATGTTTAAGTAAATGTTTGTTTGTCATATTTATGAACATCTAAAGCGATGGAACAACGTGTTTTTGCGATCGATCGTTGCGATTGAGAGAGAGAGAGGGATGCCGCTCTACATATCAAATAGTGCCATCCCTTTTTCACAACAAAAAAATGACCGCGTTGACACATTATTGTATAGCTTCTTACCCTTACCCTCATCCAGCTTACCTTTAGGATATTAATTGATATAACCCAGAAATTGAGTTTGATGGCGATCATTTCGTGTAAAATACTTACGACCCCAATATAATTGGGAAAAAACTAGATTATTTTTATAATAGAGAATATTATTGGCATACAATTTTAGGTAAAATACCAATAATTACTCAAAGATAATGTAGCATTCTAATCTTCTATACTTATAATAAATCTGTAGAGAGGTCAATTCTGTACATGAAATATATTTCCAAAATAACTATCAGCGGGTGATTAGTGATCGATACTGATGCCAAAAATGCAATCAGTAAAATTTTTGTCTGTCTGTCTGTCTGTCTGTCTGGCTGTCTGTCTGTCTGTCTGTCTGTCTGTCTGTTCTTTATAGAAAAAAAAACCACTCGACGGATTTCAACGAAACTTGGTACAATTGTTCTTCATACTCCTGGGCAGGTTATAGTATACTTTTCATCACGCTACGATCAATAGGAGCAGAGCAGTGAAGGGAAATGTTGGAAAAATGAGTGATTCATGAGAAAGGTTTCAAGCTATAAAACATCACGCTACAATCCTTAGGAACGGGGCAACGCAGGTGAAACCACGGGCGAAGAACTAGGGAACAAAGTAACTATTCCACGCGGACGAAGTCGCTGGCAAAAGCTAGTTGTAAAATAATTTTTGAAATCAGTCCCGTAGTTTTTGTATTTATATCTTAATTTTAATAGTAGAAACAGTTATTGTGAGTTATTCGTCGGAGATGGCATATGTCAGCGCGGACTTTTGTAATGGATATTTATAATTATGTTCTATAATATTGTAGCACATTGTTCTGTTCTATCATCAATAGTTTTCGCAGCGCATGCGATGAAAGACTTTTCTTGACAAGTTTTTTTACACCTTGAGTTACATTATTCAAGTTTTAGTAGGGATCCCTAATTATTTCTGGAAATAAATATAGCCTATGTTCATCAGGGGTAATATCGGCTTCTAATAGTAAAAAAAAAACAAATCGGTCCAGTAGTTTCGGAGCCTATTCAATACAAACAAACAATCAAATCTTTCATCTTTGTTTGTGGGTACTTTATGGGTCAATATTGTTTGTGGGTACTTAATACACCTTTCTGCAGGCGTGATAGTAATGTCATGTTACTTGAGAAAATAAACTTTTATAACATCAAGTGTGTTTTATCTACGCTAATACTAATATTATATAGACTGACTGCCTCATTAGTCTAGTGGTCCCAAGCGCGACTGCTACGCTAGAGGTCCTGGGTTCGATCCCCAGGTCGAGCAAAGTGTTATTGGGTTTTTCTATGAAATTCTCAGTAGCAGCTCGGAGTCTGGATTTGTGCCCGGTTAATGGCAATAGGCTCGCCCCCTATTACATGGGACTTAAACATACCGGCGAACTGTGGTTGTCTATTAGTACGCCTCTGCCTAATCCTTCGGGGAATACAGGCGTGATGGTATGTTATTATATATTTTGCAATCGTTACTCGAGTAAAAGTGTGTTAGATAAGAGAGATGCATTACTAATGCGGAAGCACAGGAAATTCGTGTCTGTTATTTTGCTATTATGTGATTCAATATACCTACATAATAATATTATATCTTGGTACTAAATCAATTATACATTTTAGTTTTTAATTAAATAAATGTACAAAATATTTGTTGTTTAATTGTATTGTATGTACCCTCAACAATAGATAGGTAAGTCAAAAAAAAAATGTTTTTAATACTTATTTATTAATTAATAGATACACCATCATATTTATATCTATGCCTACATATTATGATCATATACGATTTCTGTATATAATGTACATTCATAATGTGTATTCATTATTCTTATCGCCCTCGTGTAGTTGTCTTAGTCTTTCGTCTTGGTGTCCGTTTCGTCCGTTTTGTTGACTCCGTTGGTCTGCTGGGCCGCTCACGAGACACTAAAAAAACCGTATGTAGGTTGAGCCCAGGTGATATAAAGAAGCTCCCCAGTGGAGTAGCGTGTACTTCTGCCACCCTGGGGCCAATCTTTTTGGCTCTTAATAACTTACTATCATGTCTGTATCCCCCGAAGGGTTAGACAGAGGCGTACTAATGTACACCCACAGTTCGCCGGTATATGTGGGTACCATGTAATAGTAGAGAGCGTGTACAAATCCCAAACTCCGATCCAATACTGAGAATTTTATAGAAAAACCCAATAACCCTTTGTTCGACCCGGGAATCGAACCCAGAACCTCTAACGTAGCAGTCGCGCTCAGGATCACTAGCCTAATGGGGCTCTTTTCAAACGTTAATATCAAGCGACTGACTGATAGCACTAGATATACCTACTGATACTATACTTGGGCTGCCAAGTTAAAGGTCTCGAGTTCGAATCCAAGACGCACCTCTAATTTTGCCAAGTCCTGTGCGGATTAATGGTTAGGTTACTGAGAATAGGTTGAAGCGGCGGTAGCCTAATGGCTAGGGCGTCGGACTTGCGATCATGTGGTTGCCGGTTCAAAACCCACCTATTACACTACTGACACAAGCATTTAACTTAGCACGAGGGGTTAACAAGAATACTGGTAATGTGCGAATGATGCTAGTAAGCTTTTTCTCGACGGTCGTACCAAATACTAGTTTGTCGTACCGAATTTTCTCAAAATCCAGCATTTTTTTAAATATCACTTTGTCAGGCTTAGTATGTTTAATAGCACTTATTGACAATGATGGCTGTATTGCCATTAACAATTTATTGTTTTTCCTCACTACTAAATTCTATTCAGGGTAGAAATGGTTTATTGTATGTATATTATGTAATACTAGCTTCTGCCCGCGATTTTGTCTGCGTGGACTTTGGGATTAGGTCCGACCTGGATAAAAAGTTGCCCGTGTGTTTTTTCAGACTATAATCTATCTCTGTGCCAAATTTTATCCAGATCCATTAAGCCGTTCTAACGTGAAAGAATACTCACAAACTTTCACGTTTATATTAACGTATTTTAGTAAGGAAGTGGTTTGGACATGTTGAAAGAATGAATGAAAGACGATTAACGAAAGGAATTTATAAGGCGAATGTCAGCGGTAGCGTCGGTAGAGGTCGCTCTAGCAGTCTAGCTAGACGGACATACGCCGATTTTATTGGCGAAGTCCTTCAAAAAGGTCAGGTGCGTAGCACTCGCATGAGATAATGTATGAATGTGGAAGAAGAAGTATGCAAGAATAAGCAAGTGGCGGTCTATAGTTTCTGCCTACCCCTGTGGGAGAAACTGTATGTATCTATTGTATCCACTAAGTTACTCACCCATGGTTGGTGGCGGTGTCGGGGTCGTAGTGTTGTCGAGCACCGTCGTCGTCCACAGATCATATTCTGGTACCCACATTCCTATATCCAACGGTTCGAACCCATAATCGGTCATATACGACTGTCCCCTATATTCTACTCTCGTCATAGTGAAGTCTTGGTAATTTATACCTTCCTCCCACTTCCATTCCTGTTTGTCTATTAGAGTCATGTTCTTCTTGAAGCCCCACGCGTTCATCTCAAAGATACAGCGTTCAGAGAACATCAGGTACACGGATAATTCAAACAGTGAACCTGAAGACAAATTCAGTTAATATAATAATTTTGAGGGGCTCGTGGCTAGGTAATAACTAAGCTAATCAACTGGCAAGGTTAAGCTGATCTCGCTGCGGTCAGACTGTTGATGGGTGACCATTACTACATTAGTTGTAGTGAGTACCACTGTAGTACGGCCACAAGTGTTGCATTTAGCTGATATATCTAAACTTGAAAAAAATATCCATGTCTCAAAATGACCGAAAATTAATGACGAATGATGAATTATACATAAGTATATAGCAAAATGAAGTGTTTGATTAACTTCAAAGAATCTTTTCTTCTTTTTAGCGGATTTTTTTAATAAAAGCGTGTCTTATAATGTTATTTTTTACTCACCTTTGTAACGGTAGCACGCTGGCCCGTACGCCTCTCTAGGACAGTAGTGCTTGATCCTCATCTCGGATACAGCCGATGCGTTGGTGAGTTCCATCGTCAAGCAGGTGTACTCAACATTATCGTATAATGATAACTGAAATGGCCCCAAAATTCAACATTTACTTGTATAGATTTTTTATATCTCACAACTAAATCTATTGTCCTTCCTCTAGCGCGCCATTGCATATTGATTCTAACATAAAGCTATGGATTTAAGTGTCAACATTATTTCAGAATAAGGATGTGTGTACGAATATACAATAGTTATCCTTTTTTTTAATACCACGGAAAATCCTCATAAAAGCGAATTAAACATTAAATTATTTAAGGCGGATCGTTCACCTGAGCCCGCCAAATTCAAATTTTGAGTGGTTTTTCGCAGTTTGTAAGTCTATAGTAAGTACTGCATTCGTGGTCATGGTAATTGCGACATTAACTATACAAAATTCGCAATTTTTATCTAAAACCATTGCTTAAAAATCATTATTGTAGCTAAAAGTAGCGTAAAATGTCAATTTTGACCAATTACACAGATTGCGCAAAGTTTTTGGCTTGATAAGGATTTATAAGTAAAGGTTTTAGTTCTCAGTTGTGAATGTTGTTTAGTTAATGTCGCAAATACAACTGCCATGAATCTAGAACTTGATATAGACCTACAAACTGCGAAAAATCACTTGAAATTTGAATTTCGCGGGCTCAGCTGAACGATCCGCCTTAAGAAAAAATTATAAGCATGGTTAAATAATAATAATTTTTATTCATTAAAACAATTCCTTGCAAATAAATTGCCATGACCTGCAGGCTTACTCTTGAAAACAATACAATACGAATCCAAACGTGATCCGATTCCAATGTCAATTTGGCTGTCGGGCGATTTAGTACTCTTGAGCACAAATCCGTTAACCTTGTATCGGCATCCTGATTGGCCAATGGTTGGGTCGTTTACCAATCCTATTTAGTTCACTCAATCACCGCGCAATATTAGGAAGCCCCCTGGGGGCTTACTCTTAACTCAATTCCAATACATCGACATTGGAATTGTGCCGTTTCGTCAAGTTTCGTACTCTTGAATCCGAGACTAGCGCCACATTGTTTCAATATTGCGCGGTGATTGAGTGAACTAAATAGGATTGGGAAACGACCCAACCTTACGTGCGCGAGTCCGACTCGCACTTGGCCGGTTTTTATTTTATTGTGAAGGAGTTATGTACGTTATAATATTCATAGTGATTACTTACATTGTAGGTAAGGAACTGATACTGATTGTTGTCTGTGCGCAGCACGAACACTTCCCTGAATATCAAATTAATTTTTTCTTCGTCATCACAATTTCCAAATCTCTGGATCACGTAGCTCGCTGTAATAAAAAAGTTCATTGAATACAATAATTTAAATTTTAATTGACAACATTTCAAAATTATTATGCCACCAAAAAAAAATACCGTTTTTTTTATGTTCCGAAATATTTATATTTATTTTTTATATTTCCTAACTTCGGAGAAAAAAATATAAATAAAAAAAACGTTGTCACGTTGTGTAGCCGCATTAGGTAGAAACAACTTCGAGAAGGAAGCCGTTAGGAGGATTCAGTTGGACTCGACAGTATTCGGTATACTAGTGAATCGGTTTCTTCTAGGCAAGCGCACTCCATCTTAGATCGCAGTGTCGCTTAACATCAGGTAAACTGGCGGTCAAGCATAAACCTATCAAGAATAAAAAAAATCGGGGCTTCTCGTCACCTCATACCATATTTAAGAAGCTCACGGTGAGAGCTATGCTCGGAGTCTCTCTGAGGGATAAAATTCATGTAATAGGGGGCAAGCTCATTGCCATTAACCGGGCACATATCCAGACTCCGGAATGAGATGCAAGACGCAATGTAACATCGCGGGACACAAACTGCATAAAGTAACTCACAGCGCAGAGCGTATTTCTGTTTGGAAAGCCTGGAGATGGTGATTCTGTTAAACTTGGCAAGGCTGGCCTCGATCCAGGGGTAGTAGCTCATCATGTCCAGGTAGCGGGACGGCGCGCCGCAGCCTGGACCCCGCACGCCCAGCCCTAGCTGGTACAAATTACGTTCATTTTAGTATTTTTCAATAAAAGGCAGAGATCTTTATTTTTCCCTTGACGTCATACAAAGATTGTCTTTTAGCGATAAGACCCAGTGGCGTAGCTAAGCGTGGGCCTCGCACTTATAGAGGCCTCTCGAAGTCCCTTTAAATGCGATGCCCCCCACCCACTACCCACATCTATAAGAGCCTCTGATAAGACAGCCCATTGTACCATTCATTGATTATTTCTGGAGAGCATAAAGTTGGCCTTAGTTTTTGGTGTCATAGAGAATATTAAGAAGTAAGAATCGTAGCAACTGGCGGTCTATAGTTTCTTCCAACCCCTGTGGGAGAAAGGCATGCGTGTTATAAGAGAGTTTACCAGCATCCAGCGGCCCCAGGCGTCGCGGGACACGAGAGCGGCGCCCGCGTTCCACACGCACACGCCGTCCGCCTTCACCGACACCGCACACGCCACGAACGGTGGTCGCAACATTTTACTGTACAGCTGATAACAAATTCGGTTAGAGTGTATTCTGCAGGACAGAGTCAAAACAACTCTCAACAACAACAAACAACGTAATGCATAAAAATACACGTGTATTCGCGCGTGCTACGGAATGCACGCGGCGGTGAGCGACCAACGCCGTAGGTTATCTAGGCAGAAATATGAGTATTACGTTGTTGAGATAAGGGTGAATTTGCTATACTTATTAACTTTTAAAATTTCGCTTCAGTTCGACTCTCTACACATCTTATTCACGTCATCATTAGTAGTGTGTCGAAGATGAATTTGGAAGAAGCAAAAGAGGTCTGCTGCGGCAGTCTGTAGTTTCTGCCTACCCCTAAGGGAGACGTGTGTATACACAGGATTACAGAGGAGCCAAAATGCTACAATTTTGACCCCCCATATGTAGGGCCGAAAAAATAATAGTTTCTGAGAAATCCCAGATTTGGCATTCAAGTTCAATTTTTAAAAGATCTACTTATTGGATGGGTTTACTCACCTTGGCGGCAACGTAGAACTCCTTGCACATTTCACCAGGAATGTGCATCACACTTATTACTTCTTTTTGCAGTACGTCGAAATCTAAAACATTAACATTTTTTAATGTATTGCGCCAGCTACTGCGGATTGGCAGACTTCACACGCCGCCGAGAAAATCTGGCTTCCTCATTACCTATGTTTTCCTTCACCGTTTAAGCGCGTAATGTTGAAGCGGCGGTAGCCTAATGGCTAGGACGTCGGACTGGTGATCATGTGGTTGCCAGTTCGAAGCCCACCCATTGCACTACCAACGTGAACCCACTCGTAACACAAGCATTTCACAAGAATTCTAGTAATGTGCGACCCACATTGCTAGTAAGCTTTAAAAAAAATCGAATAGATGCGAAATGTCAGAGGTGACGTCAGCATATTCAGCATTTTTAAGCTATTGCATAGCTTCTATCGCGGGCCTTGAGCGTGGGGACCGAATCCAGAAATTCCGTAACGAAAAAAACCTAACACGCTTGTCTCTTTAGTTCAGCAACCCGCCTTTAGGTGGCATTGGTTGTATTACATAAGTTGATAAAAACCAATGCCACCTAAAGGCGGGTTGCTGAACTAAAGAGAAACACGCTTGTCTCTTTAGTTCAGCAACCCGCCTTTAGGTGGCATTGGTTGTATTACATAAGTTGATAAAAAACGCTATGCAATAGCTTTACCGCGGCAGTCCCCGAGTGCCACACGTCTTTTTTTTATTATTAAGCATTATATTTTTTAACTGTCTCGTTAGTATTTTGATCCCAAGCACGACTGCTACGCTAGAGGTTCTTTCTGGGTTCGATTCCCAGGTCTAGCAAAGTGTTATTTGATTTTTTTATGAAATACTCAGTAGTAGGTCGGAGTTTGTTCTCAGTTAGTCAGTCTTAGGGCTCGCCCCTTAGTTTTTATCATTAATATTTTTTTCCAAACGATATAAAAATTACCTTCTTTCATTTTGACGACGTAAAACACAGGATTTCTTAAAATGTTCGGAGGCGGGCATGGTGGCCGGATGGTAACTGTGGAATGGAAAGAGGAAAGTTGTAACCCGTCTTATAGTTAGTAATAAATGTAATAATACGCTATATTTATTAACAGACTTCAAAAAACATACAGGGAATTGAGCGCAGGAGGTGCTCAATTCCCTGTATGGGTTCCGTACCTCAAAAGGAAAAAACGGAACACTTATAGGATCATTTTGTTGTCCGTCCGTCCGTCTGTTTGTCAAGACCCTGTATCTCGGGAACGCGTAGAGGTAGCGAGTTGAAATTAAAACCATATACTCAGGTCTACAGTTCCTTGAAGCTGTGAAAAAATCAAACTTCTTAAGTAAAAAAGATACGGCCATTTAAGCCGCAAAAAACGCGTATTTCGACACTCTCAATATAGGTATAGGTTATTTTCCGTTAACCTAGAACTGAGAGAAAGTTTGGCAAGTAATACCGTCTTATACTACAAGTATAAGGAAAAATCTGAAAACTATACCTACATTTACAATTAATTATAATATGTACCTACAAATTTGTACGGATGCCTCGGTGGTGTCCGGTTTTTTTTTGTATATTTGTTACGTGATTATTCCGTCAATTATGAATAGATCTTGATGATTCCTTTTTTGAACGGTAGGTCTGAGGTGGTCCAATAAAAATTTCGTCAAGATCTGATCACAAAATTTAGAACAAAATGACAAAAACTCGCTAACACGCATTCTACTCGCTGCTCAAAATGTTGAAGAACTATTAAGAAAAAGTAAAACTGCCTTAAAAAAATATGTTATGTGCGAAACAGTTTCGGAAGTCGGTGGCGAAATCATAAGATCCTATCAAAATCAAAGGCACCGACTTCCGAAACTGTTTCGCACATAACATTATTTTAAGTTTTTGAAGACGGTTTTATAAAAACCAAAGTTCTCACCGTCTCTCACGGGATCTTTGAGTTGTACAAGCGCTATAGTATTGTAAGTTTCGCCATACTCCGGGTGGAGCACATAGCTACGTACGCGCAGACCTGGCCGGTTCCAGTCCTCTCCTAGCAGGACACGCGAGTTTCTCCTGATAATGTTAATTACTAATTATCCTAGCGATAAGGCCACCCATTACTTATAGGTTTTAAATTGCATTGTGATAATATGGTCTCATATAGAACTAGCTGTTGCCAGCGGATTCACTCGCATTAGAAAAGACTTAATTTGAAACAAAATGCAGCTTACAGTACGCGTACTACGCATAAGTTGGCCGGAGTGAAGTTCGCCGTTTTAATGCGCAGTGGATTGTTTACGTTAAAAATTGTGTACTGCGCAACCAAAAACTGACAAACAGCTAACTTATGCCAGCCAAGTTATGTCGCACGTACTGTACGTCCTTCTCCGAGATCCAATTTATCTTTAAAACAGAAGTTTTTTATGGCACATAAAGTGAAATCAATGAATGATAGGGACGGCTAGTCTGGCGTAGTACGCACTGTCGTGTCACACATTGTGTTATTACACCCCGACGCAAAAAAGAGGGGTGTTATAAGTTTTACGTGTGTCTGTCTGTTGCATCGTAGCGCCCAAATCGAATTTATTCGTTTTTTTTTATTTTTTTTACATAAGTACCTACCTCTAAGGTGGCAAACAAGCTTACGGCCTGCCTGACGGTAAGCAGTTACCGTAACCTATGTTTGAAAGGTTACTTGATCGAGTGTTCTTAGCTATGATTTAAGAAAATCTGGCCAGCCGTTTGAAGATTATCAGCTCTTTTCTAGTTGATGAAGGGGTGTGTGCAGCTTCCACATGTCAGTTATTAAGCTATTGCATAGCTTCTATCGCGGGCCTTGAGCGTGGGGACCGAATCCAGAAATTCCGTAACGAAAAAAACCTAACACGCTTGTCTCTTTAGTTCAGCAACCCGCCTTTAGGTGGCATTGGTTGTATTACATAAGTTGATAAAAAACGCTATGCAATAGCTTTACCGCGGCAGTCCCCGAGTGCCACACGTCTTTTTTATTTTATTTTGCAGCTAAACATTTCCTATAAATTTTAATGAAAAAAAAATCGGTTTTAGGTAGGGTTCAAAACTGCGTCCTTCTGGTTAGATATACCAGAATAACTCTTTAATTATCTAATCTTATAATAATCTTAGCATGGAAACTGCAAACATCACAAAAAGACAGAATATCTGTTTCTTTGCTCAAGATGTTTGCCGGGCTCTGTACCTGAAGTTGTTCTTGGGCATGGGCCCTATGTCTGAAGCCGGGGCGACAACAAACTCCTTGTGTATCAGAACTACTGTAGTCACTGATCTACTGTCGCCTCCTTCGCTATCTGGAACAATATATATCATCACTGTACCTTCATACCTTTATCCTACTTATTCTATACTAAGAGAGAAAAAAAAAGCAAAAGAAAAGAAGCGGCGCTAGCCTAATGGCTAGGGCGTCGGACTTGCGATCATGTGGTTGCCGGTTCAAACCCACCTATTGCACTACCGACGTGAACCCACTCGTAACACAAGCATATTTAGCTTAGCACGAGGGGTTAACAAGAATACTTGTAATGTGTGACCCACATTGCTAGTACCTAAGCTTTAAAAAAAGTTTAATTCAATACGAGTGAAGACGCGGGCGAAAACTAGTATTCTTGTCTTGAAATAAAACTAACTTTTTACTGATGTTATCGCGTTGTATTGATATTATTTAATTCGCGACGTTTTGGATCCTTTACAGCATGTAATTTTTTTTACATTACCTAGACCATAAGCTTGAATACCTATAGATAACCGAATGAAGTATGTATGTATGTTTGTATAATAACTTTCGTGAGGCGTATTCATAATTATTTAAAGACTACACGGTTTACTCACGCGCATTCTCGGGATCGCCCGACTAGTTTCAGACTCAATAGGAGTCCTTAATCATGAGCTGACGCGGCGGCGGGTGGTGTCGCGAGTTCGACTCGCGACACCACCGCTATCCCGATCGATCCCGAGAATGCGCGTGAGTAAACCGTGTAGTCTTTAAATAATTATGTATGTATGTACATACATCATTCGGCAAATTGATAAAAGTCTGTTAAAAATTTGTGAGAAATGTCATCATGAGAGAGATAACTAGATAACTGTACCACTCACAGTAGGTGTAGAACAGTATCCCTACCCAGGGGTACTGGCGCAGTTCCACATCTCCCTCGGCGACGTCCAGCGCGTGGTCGATGCCACAGTCCACGACGTCCAGTTCCACCGACAATATCGTACATGCTGCGAGGTAAACAAAACGAACATTCACGTCACCTTATGATGTAAATTCAGAATGTGAAGGCAATTCAAAAGGGAATAGATGTAGTCAGAATGTTACGCAATTTCCCGAAATCATTCGTTGAAGTTATATACATACATTGCGAAAGTACAGTTACAATGTACATCGTCGTACTAGCGTGTGGGACTCGCGGTGGCTTAGAGGTCAGAGCGTCTAATGTATCTAACCAGAAGACGCAGGTTCAAATCCTGCCCGCATTGGAATATTTTCTTCACTAAAATAACAAAATGAACATTAAAAAAAAAATACTAATAATTATGTACGTAAGTGGAAAACTCGATGTAAAGACAATTGAGGTCCTAAATGTATGGCATTCGATTATTATTTTCTTGCACGGATTATTTTCTTTCTGTTGTTCTGGCATGGTAAAGATAGTTCTGTTTAGCAGGGTAATGTAACCAGTGAAATTATTCATGACGATGTGTGAGTGCGACAAAACGTATGCTTGTCATCTTACTTATAGTAGGCATCTCCCTAGTGGTGGCTCGATAGGCACACGCGCGTTTTCGATTAGGATGCGAGGCAAGGTTAAGGGCTCGAGGTACGAGTCCGACCCAGTCGCTTTCCCAAGCGGCAAATAATCCATGAGAATTTTACGTGCTAAACAAAAAAACAAATCTTGACATTTCAATCAGACGGGTGGGGTTCGCGGTGGCTTAGAGGTCAGAGCGTCTGGTGTATCCAACCAGGAGACGCAGGTTCGAATGCTGCCCGCGATTGAATTTTTCCTTCACTAAAATAACTTTATAATCTTAGCAAAAAAATCACAAAAAGAGAAATCTCCCTAATATAAAAAAATAAATCCAGTACATACCTTGCAGCAATATAACAAAACCCGCAAATAATTTGTAATCCATATTGTATTCCAATGCGTTCACTTTAACTCAATATTATCAAATGATTCAAACGTTTAACAGCTACCGCTTAAATAATATTTAGTGTTGTTGTTTTTAGCAATCGATACCTTATTTGTTTATTTATTTTCATCGCATAGATATCGAATATCTGATATTTGAGTCAACGGATGCAATAATCACGACATCACTAAAATACTTAGGTACTTAGGCACTTGGCAATTCCGTCACTAATAAAATTCTTAAAAAAAAGTTAAACAGACTTCAATAAAACAACAATTATGCACTAAAAATCTAAAAATATCTGAATTACAGATTTAACTTAAAAGACAAAAATCCTACCGATCTTTACATACCATCACGCAGGCGTATTCCCCGAAGGGTTAGGCAGAGGCGTACTAATGTGTGTAAATCCAGACTCCAAGCTGCTCCTGAGAATTTTATAGAAATACCCAATAACACTTTGCTCGACCTGGGGTCGAACCCAGGACCTCTAGCGTAGCAGTCGCGCTTGGGACCACTAGGCTAATGAGGCTATCCTACGGATCTGTTTGGTATATATTTAAATTTTTGATTTTTTTTTTGCATTTTCCATGCTATTAGATATCATTACAAAGTATAAAACAAAGTCGCTGTCGCTGTCTGTCCGTCCCTATGTATACTTAAATCTTTAAAACTACGCAACGACAATTTTGAAATAGTTTTTTTAAATAGATAGAATGATTCAAGAGGATGGTTTTAAGCTATTTAACATTACGCTTCGACTCTTAGGAATGGGGCAACGCGGGTGAAACCGCGGGCGGGTCGCTAGTAATAGAATAGAATGAAGTTATTTTAGTCAAAGAAAAATTCAACCACGGGCAGGATTCGAACCTGCATCTTCTGGTTAGATACACCAAACGCTATGACCACCACTCGCCACCGCGAGTCCGTCACCGTGACGTCACCTGAGACGTAAATTCAGAATGTGAAGGCAAATATATCAAGCTGGCGGGTGGGACTCGCGGTGGCTGTACTCTGCCGTGTGTGTACCTGACTACATCTAAGTGCTTATAAACCAGTAAATAACACAATTTTTATTCCATCTTCGAATACATAACATTTACACCATATTGCTCTGTGATTATGACGTTAGTTGGCTGTGTAAACAATATTATTTTTGGTAAATTTGTGTTGTCTCCCTTTACGAAACCGTCTCCTATGGCATTATTTCAATAAAAATTACGTTAGTTACGAAAATAATAAAGTTCAAGTTCAAATGTTTTTATTTGAAACTAGCTTTTGCCAGCGACTTCGTCCGCGTGGAATAGTTACTTTGTTCCCTAGTTCTTCGCCCGCGGTTTCACCTGCGTTGCCCCGTTCCTAAGGGTTGTAGCGTGATTTTTTATAGCTTGAAACCTTTCTCATGAATCACTCAACACATTTCCCTTCACTGCTCTGCTCCTATTGATCGTAGCGTGATGAAAAGTATACTATAACCTGCCCAGGAGTATGAAGAACAATTGTACCAAGTTTCGTTGAAATCCGTCGAGTGGTTTTTGTTTCTGTAACGAACATACAGACAGACCGACAAAAATTTTACTGATTGCATTTTTGGCGTCAGTATCGATCACTAATCACCCGCTGATAGTTATTTTGGAAATATATTTCATGTACAGAATTGACCTCTCTACAGATTTATTATAAGTATAGATAGATAGCTTTCACAAGCGTTTATGAAACGTTAATGAGTCTAGTTGCACGGTTCCAAAAAAGTTGATCCTATGGAGAAGTAGAAAAAGTACAAAGGATCAGTTGACACTTTTTAGTTTAGTTTATGACGTATCACCGTATAACGGAATAACATGGCATACTGTTTCATGGTGTTCTAAAAAAGATTAAAAATACTGAAAACTTTGAATTGAAATTTGAAATTTATTTTGTTTTTATGAATTAAAACTAACATTTTCAGACTGCTTTTTGCCTAAGCTATCTCAAAAGTTTTTTTTTTTCTTTTATAGAGTAAAATACCCTATTGTCGGCGGGCCCCGACAGATGTTGATACAGAGCCCGTCTAGGGCAAGCTACGTCA
This sequence comes from Acronicta aceris, assembly GCA_910591435.1. Lineage (NCBI taxonomy): Eukaryota > Metazoa > Arthropoda > Insecta > Lepidoptera > Noctuidae > Acronicta > Acronicta aceris. Next base: position 836,528 of record OU342781.1, on the reverse strand, counting down.
CTGATAAACACCCTCTCACATGGAAGACCGACTCCAGTTTTACTGTGTTCCATCGCTTGAGAGTGAGAATCAGCATAGGAAAAAGTTTCAGGTTCATATTGTGCTTATTTCTAGCTAGAGAAAAACATGCGTCTGCGAGCGTCCAACGCTGCAGGCTATCTCAGCAGAAATATGAGCATTACGTTGTTGATATAAGGGTGAATTTGCTAAATTAGCTATTTCGACTCTGCGCTAGCATGAATTGACCCTTACTTTTGTATTTCTATTATTAGTTTGGATAAGATAGTCATCACGCCGGTAATCCACGAACGGTTCTGCGGATATATATTCATGTACCTACTTAAAACTCATTTTGTCGGTACCTGTTTTGTTTTTAATTGCCATGTCATAGGATCGTATCTATTGCCATTAAAACATGGCTCAAATTCAAACTCCAAGCTGCTAGTGAGAATATCACAAGAAAATCCCAATAATATGAACCCAGGACCTTCAGCAGTCGCGCTTTACCGTTTTTGGCAGGGTTTTATTTACTATTATTTTGACTTCTTCAAGAATCATCATTATTGTGTACCCGCGACTTTGTCTGCGTGGACTTCAAGATTGGGTCCGACCTGGATAAAAAGTAGCCTGTGTTATTCCAGGCTATAATCTATCTGTGTGCCAAATTTCATCCAGATCTTTTCAGCCGTTCTGGCGGGAAAGAGTAACAGACATCCATACATCCAATACTCACAAACTTTCACGTTTATAATATTAGTAAGGAAGTAAGTCAAAGTCAAAGTCAAAGATATTTATTGCTTAAAACTGTGTACATATGGTGTTTAACAAGGATGGCATGCATCCTCGTGGATCAAATTCCTATATCTAAGTTTTTAGCCAGCTGAATATTTGTGGACTTCAAACTTCCACCGGAAAAACAGCGAAGTGGGCATTCGTTTACCACATGGGAAAGTGTCTGGTCAGCTGCCCCGCAATCGCACTGTAGTGACTATCACCTCTTCAAGAATGAATGAAGCAGTTCTTAGTAAAATAAAAAAGCTCAAGTTTTATGAAAATATTATTTAAAAAAATACTTATTACTAACAATTAACTTAATTGCAAAAATACACAATGTCATAGTTCACTCACAGTACCTACATGGACATTATGGACAACCATAAACATTCAATTTTGAACTCTTATTTCAATTAGATAAGGATAACACTGTTGATAACTGTTCTCTGCTGATTGGGGAACTAAAACCTCTTTAATACTCTATAATAGGTACACATAGAGAAATAAAGATCAGTGACCTTTGATGAAATACCAGGCTTTTGGTCCTGCCAGACCTGCCCTGAGGATTTTGGATTCATACTAGAACATTCTCGATCTTTACCACATAACTTCCTAAGCAACATTTCTATGTACTTCTCATACCAGTAATTTTCCTATAAGCACTAAAATGTTCTAGATACTGGTATATGGTGTCTATGGGGGTGTATATCTCGTTCATTCTGCTGAGGAGGTGCTGTGGTGGCTGAACGGGCACGGAGGGACCCAGCAATCCTTGCAGGAACTCCCGTAACAAGCCCCAAACTGCATTTGCTGTTACACATGGACGGTACTCCACCTAAAACAAGCATAAAATTCCCATTAAAAAAACAAACATACCACCATGCCTGTATACACACATGTAGACAGGGATATAATAATGCATACCCACAGATCTCCAGTATGTTCAGTTTTTATGTAAAAGGTGGTGAGCGTGAGCCCATGGCCATTACCTAGGCCCAAATTCAAACTCCTGAGCTGCTACTGACATTTTTATACTTTGCCTGACCTAGAGGACCTCTAGTGTAGCAGTAGCACCTAGGATCACTAGGTTAACAAGATAGTTAATAAGCAGACCGGATTTCTCTTACAAACGTAATTCCGAAATAAATCGTACTTCAAACACAATTTAATCAAATTCTGTTATTATTCAGATTCCAATACCATTAATCTAAGTTCCTATGTTACCATTTCATCCAAAATACTTCTTTCTTTCTAGTTGGAAATAAATGTAATGCAATTTTTGATAAATTTACCAAGTTTGGAATGATTTTTCAGTCTTTTATTTCCAATGAAGTAGTAGTAGACGAAATAGTATCGTAGAAACCTAGATTAACGGTATACAAATCATTACAACATTTTTGTGGGCAATTCAAGCTCGCTGAACCCTTAAGGTGTAATTTAATTTTATTATTATTTAAGCTTTTTTCAATAAATTCTGTGCCTGCAACTGCATACACACTTCTAGATTTATGTAGATAGATCAAAAGTTTAATTATTAATTTAAAACACAAATACAACCTCTATAAGTATCCCTTTAAAGCTCTGATTCATGGTTACCGACCCCAGCTTGACACAGAAGTCTCCAAGCTCAAACCGGGGCCCTTTACTCTCAATCTTGGTCTGTTTCTTAGATGTGTAGTGCTGCGACAGCTTCATCATTAGCAAGTCGAAGAGCCCGTCTGCTATGACATGGATGTTTTTGGCACCAGTGTCCAGGATAGAGAACACTGAAGCTGGTTGCTCGGAGTTGTGGAATATGTGAACTGTTTTTGTTGTGCCTGGAATATTTATTTTGTTACTTTTAATTTGCCTAGAACATACTGGATGCAGTAGTTTATTTTATTGTTAGTTTTGACTTTTCAAAAGTAACTATTATGATCTAATTGAAATAAAACATTTTGACTTTGACTTTACTTTATAGAAATGCTTTTGCAATACTAACCCATCTGGGGATGTGAGAGGTAGCTCTCACAATCCACAAGGAACTGTCCTTGTTGTGATGCGCCTAATGCCAGAATCCGTTTAGTCAGCAGCTCTATCACATAAGTGCCAGTCTTGTTCTCAGGAACAGGATACTGCTGTAAACTGAACAAAAAGGTTTCATTTATGTAACATGTATTTTTTTTATGACATGCAAACATCTTACAAGTTTAAAGTGTCATTACAGTACCCCAAATAACAACGTGTGAAGTTCGCAGTTGCAAACAGCCGCACAGGTCAAATAACTCAATTAATGTTCATTTATGCTAAAACTAGCTTTTGCCAGCGACTTCGTCCGCGTGGAATAGTTACTTTGTTCCCTAGTTCTTCGCCCGCGGTTTCACCTGCGTTGCCCTGTTCCTAAGGGTTGTAGCGTAATGTTTTATAGCTTGAAACCTTTCTCATGAATCACTCATTTTCCCAACATTTCCCTTCACTGCTCTGCTCCTATTGATCGTAGCGTGATGAAAAGTATACTATAACCTGCCCAGGAGTATGAAGAACAATTGTACCAAGTTTCGTTGAAATCCGTCGAGTGGTTTTTGTTTCTATAACGAACATACAGACAGACAGACAGACAGACAAAAATTTTACTGATTGCATTTTTAGCGTCAGTATCGATCACTAATCACCCGCTGATAGTTATTTTGGAAATATATTTCATGTACAGAATTGACCTCTCTACAGATTTATTATAAGTATAGATATCGAAATAAACGAACAGAAGAATTCGAAACAATTACGACTCCGTCTTTGTACCGCAATTTACCACAAAACCACTTGCGGATAACTTCAAAAGAGCGTTGTTATCTCGGGGGAACTGTACGAATCTTCAGTTATATATGCAAGAGCAGATGCAGGAATAGTAGTAATGGTGTAGGTAATAAATGCTATTAATGTTTAAGTAGTTTAGAAAAAACATAGGTAGCTTACACTGTAACACCCATGATAACCGCTATAATTGTAAACAAATCAAATTTTACACGTTTTTGCTCATATGGAGTCCAAGAATTGAATCATGTAGTTAATAAATTAGTCTATATTTCTTTAAGTTTTAGCAAGAAATCGAAAACTACACTTTTACAGGTTAATGCCAAAAAAATAACTAAACAACACAAACACAACCTGAGAAAACAACATCACGATATCGAAATCGAACGATACTGCGCGATGCGCGTGTGATACCACTTTTGTTTTGACGTTTTTGTACATTGACATACTTAAATGACATTATGACTTATAGCGTTGACGCAACGTCGCATCTCCGGAAGGATAGATCTCCAATCCAACTAAACCCTCAACACAGCAATATTTTAATAGCTACAGCGGAGACTGCCGCTGCGTTGTATTGTATTATATTTATATTTCAAAATGGTATCGTAGATTTGTATACCTTAAAGTAGGAATTAAGCATGACCTATGAGTACACCATAATTATTACACATTTTATGGAAATAGAAGATTTAAGGCGGATCGTTTCGCTATGCCCGCGAAATTCAAATTTCAAGTGATTTTTCGCAGTTTGTAGGTCTATAATAAGTTCTGCATTCATGGTAATGGTAATTGCGACATTAACTATACTAAATTCACAATTTTTATATAAAACCATTGCTTAAAAATCATTATTGGAGCTAAAAGTAGTGTAAAATGTCAATTTTGACCAATTACACAGATTGCGCCAAGTTTTTGGCTTGGTAAGGATTTATTAGTAAAGGTTTTAGTTCTCAGTTGTGAATGTTGTATAGTTGATGTCGCAATTATAACTACCATGAATCTAGAACTTGTTATAGACCTATAAACTGCGAAAAACCACTTGAAATTTGAATTTCGCGGGCAAAGCGAAACGATCCGCCTTAAATTAAACATTAAGTTTGTGCGTTCAAAGGAACATTTCAAATCAACTTGCTCGTTAGCCCTCCTATTCTTTAAAAAAAAATCACAGAGAAAATCAATTACTGTTTCTATGTTACCCGAACCAAATTAAATGTTAATTTAAGTGTATGATTGGCTGTTGAGATGGCTGTCCATCAACGTTTACCAATAGCAAGGATTCTTGAGGTTGTGACATTACTGACATAAAGTGTACCACAAGCCGTAATTGAAAAAAATAATTTGACGTCATATTCGTCACAATCCAACTCTGGACCAATGGAGTACCGACAGATAATTTCATGGGCAAATTGACAAGTGCCGAGCCCCATTTATCTAAGTATTTATTTACATCAGAACCGTTTTATTTGGTCATTTCGTATCTGGACGACAGACTTGATAAATAAAAGAACTTTCGTGGTTTTATTGCGTCAGCGTGAAATTCTAGTGTTTTCATCTGTAGCGCTTTAAAAGTAATTTCGTTGCTGAATTATATTAGCTGCGTCTTAAAATCACGGGTTTAGAAGTGTTATCTAATAGTAGAGTGTAATTGGATGATAGAAGATGATACCGAATGTCGTGAATTTGATTGTAAAGGCTCCCAACCAGCAGATTGAGGACCAAAACGTAGAATGCGAATCGTCTTGGACCGTCCGGCAGTTGAAAGGGCACCTCTCTGAGGTTTATCCAAGTAAACCTGTAAGTATTATTAAATCACAATATTATATCTTAATTGCGAACGTAGTAGTCAAAGAAACAGCATAAAATTAACAAAAAATTACTACTTAGCTTACTACTTAATTTGCATGAAAGGTTTTGTAATTAGCTTTATAGTACTAATCACTCTCAATTTGGTAATAAGCTCATGCCCAGTATTGCCCAGCAGTGGGACAATTATGTCTTTAACCCATCAAGTTCCGTTTCATAGACACAATTCAAAACCTATTGTCTTGGCAACCAGGGGTCATTACAGGTGTTTGCTTAATTAATTATATTTAAATTTAATTTACTTAATCAGACAAGTTCGATGGGGTTCTATAATTTAATAATTATTATGTTATCCTGTGCACCACATTGTCCTGTTGTATTTACAATAACCATCTCTAATGTCCACATAATGGTATTATTATGGTTAAACAATGATTCTATTGTTGCTTTGCAGTCATTCATTGTTGATTTAAATGTACATTATGTAAATGAAATAATGTATTATTTTGTCTGCTCACTTTAACCATGTTTTAAACTCACAGTATTAATATGGAAAACATTTCCATTTCTTTCTACTTAAGCACTCCTCTGTGTTTATATTTTGTTTTTATTCTATACCTACTTGCAATTAAAGTTATCATTAATATGAGACTAACATAATAACAACTTCTTCTTCTTCTTATCAAATCTACAGCAAACTGAAAGAGAAGGGCAAAAGAAGAGATAATAGATGTTTGTAATTCAAGTTCAAGTTCAAATGTTTTTATTTCAAATAAGCTTTAACAAGTGTTTATGAAACGTTATGATTCTAGTTGCACGGTTCCAAAAGGTTGATCCTATGGAGAAGAATCCGGCAAGATACTCCATGGACACTCTTTTAAAATAAATGGTGTTACAATCTTCACTGGTACAATATTGCGATATGAGGATGTGTGAACATTAGATGTCAAAGTTAGGTAGAAGGTTCTTAGTGTTTGAGAACTCGATGTCAATAAGAGAATATAAGTGAACTATGTGGTAAAGTACACACATCATCAAAGCAGGATAACACATCATCAAAGCAGGATAAATTAGGAGTCCACTCAGACATGCCACAATGTACACACATTTACAGTTTCAGATGTAGTTTTATGTTTCTATTTCATTATCATGTTCCTGCTTTTGTCCCAATTTATTTGGGACTAGCTGTTGTTGCCTGTATTTTCACTTTTGTCCCAAAAAGATTAACATACTATAAGTCAGATTCTAGGCGGCATATCAAGATGAAACATGCACCAGATTTTAAGTAAGACCTCTAGCAATACATCGGTGAAAACTGCATTCAATTCTACGCAGTAGTTTTTGTGTGATGCCCATACAAACATACAGACAAAAATTCTAAAAATTGTTATTTTGGCTTCTGTTGCTCTAATAAAGACGCCCCATATTAGTTTTTCTTTAGTTTTCCTGTTACAATTTTATTGTAACATGTCGATGGCAACATGCAATCCATGATAATTTTTATAAACCATACAAAATAATAAAAATACCTCATAAAATCTAGTTTTCCAACAATGTTACGTATATACCCCATTATAATTGTAATCACTAGCTTGATGCAATTAAATCTAACAACACCATTAATTTACTGTGCACCCAATTAAAACATGTAACTACCTAATAAATGTTGCGTTTATAACATACAAACCTGACAAGTGCATTCAATATTGTACGGATCAGCAGGACAGAGCTGCAGAATTTGGTGTCAGCAGGACATTTGTGCAGGTATAAAGATCCCTCTATACATATTTTGTTCTTCAATATCTCCTATTTACAGATATTGGCCAGTTATAATTTTTATTATATTAGTATAATTATATGGCACATTCTATTAGATATATGGTATGTAATACGTAAATAATCGAATCATTGGTACGCCCCGCACCGCTTAGGCAACATAAAAAAATATTAAACTAAGCATACCAAAACGATACATTCTTGGAATAAATAAACACTGAAGTAAGTACTAAGGTATTGTAAAATATAACACCACCAAATTCTTATGTTTAGCAAACAAGCATAACTGACTATCTAAACCAAAAACTGGTACACACTTATGTTAGCTAGATTTTCTCATATACATACATCATAATCTTTATATGCTGATTAGATAACTCCACTTTTGGAAATCCTGGATCTAAATCAAGAAAGTGAGATTATAGAGAAATTTTCCTCAAATTTAGTATAGAGACACGATCAAAGGATGTTTGCCATCAGAGGAGTCATTGTCTTCACTGAAACTGAATATATAGAACATAATAATAATTACAAAGTATGACCACAATGTGTCAATGCCGTCACCATTCTTAGATCGCGAGATAGAGATGGCACTATTTATGCTGTAGAACGGCATTCCTCTTTAACAACCTCTTAATGATCACGTAACATGGATGAACGAATTGATGGATAGCCTCTTCTCAGCTCCGGATCTAGGGGCGGCAAGCCGGGATTCATTCCCCGGGCGGCAAGTTCAGATGGTAGCAAATTTTCACTTAGCAGACAAATACACAACTCATAATTAATTGTTATACTTAAAGAATTTTAAATTAATTCTGAATTTGACGAACTTGTTGCGTTCTTTCCGGGCGGCCTATGACCATGCGAGTCATAGACATCTGATGGCTGAAATTATGATAACAGTAAAAATATAGGCAGGCAGGGGCGGCACCTTTCAGTATTTGCCCCGTCTCTAAAAAATTAAAGATCCGAGGTGGCCTCTTCTCTATGTTTCCCATTTAATTGAGTACAACACAACTGCCTCCTGTACAGTTATCTTCGGTTCTCCATAATTCGCTCTACAACCAGAAGCCTTTGCTGACACCATTTCTAAGGTCTCGTGACAGTAGAGATACTGCGCTACTCGGTTTTCGCAATCAAGCAAATGGCAAGCAATAATTACCGCGCAAATGGCATTACACAGCCGCCTGACATCAACCGTCGCGTTGGACCGTGGCTCACCAGGTTTAGACACTCTCCTAACAAGTGACATTCTCTTAGCGAAAAGATAAAGATGTTCGTAATTGAAACTTATAGAGCCCGGATAACATCTCGAGCAAAAAGAAGAAAAGAGATGGGCAAAATAATGATGTGTACTACGCTGCTCTAGGCGTCCTACAGAGCCGTCCCTTTCATTAATTGTTCATGTTATTTGCCGCTCACTATACCACTCGATCAAATAGAGCATGCGCAAATATCAATTCTATTTTCTTTTATTCGTGATAGGCTTACGCTTGACCGCCAGTTCGCCTGATGTTAAGCGATACTGTGATCTACGATGGAGCGCGCTTGCTTAGAAGAAACCAATTCAGTCGTGATTTGAGCGAAGTTCGTGAGTGAAGACAGCCAGATTATTTCTATAGGGAAGCGCATTCCACATTTCAGCAGTACGCATGATAAAAGTGGACTAAAGCGTTTCGTGAGGATGTGTTTGTCCCTCAAAAGAAATTGTTCTCATTATATTTGACGTCATAGTAGATTAGACAAATTACCAATAACCTTGGACATAAAATTAGGAAACCCACAAAATGCTGCTTCGCTGTCAACAAAAAATGTGTGTCATTATGTTCTGTAATTGACTCGTATTATGTTTTTGCATGTCTGCGCAAAGACAGAGTTGTGTTTTTTCGCGATTTTTTATGTGGTTGCACTAGATAACTTCCAAATTCTTTTTTTTCACGATGGGGTATCGTTAGATTCATCACAATCGATAGGGTGTTGTGATATATCTAAATTTATAATTACCTACTCACTCAATCGCTTTTTTGTTTCTACGTCTTTATCCGAGAAGCTTGTTATGATGTTATGTTTTACAGGTTTACCTAAAAATTCGCTTGAAGTATTTTATTTTTAATATGCATAAATATGTACTGAATGGCATTCGTTGATTAGAATAAATGATAACATTATGTGAACGCGTTATCAATCGTGCACGTGCTTGCTCAAGATCAACACGATGTGATTAGGTTACTACGTCACAAAATAAATAAGCAGTCTCGTATTACTTTAAATGAAAATGTATCGATGATCTGTTATCGTCATGTGACGGGCTATTTTGCCCTCCCTAAATAACGGTCGTACTTGTGCTACACAATGACTGATGCATGTATGCTGTCAGTTGGACCTGGTCCACTCAAAGCCGCTATGATTCTTTCCTCAAAAGGCGTATAATAATGCATGTAGGTATACATGTTCTACTATGTCTGATCTTTACAAGAATTTCTCTAAATTTGTTTCGGTGTTTCTTCTCAGTGGTCTCTTTTTGCGTCAGGGCGCGGGGGTTAAAAACATGGACTTGTAAAAGTGTCTGATATTTATCAGGAGTAAACATAACGTTTTGAATAATACTTGTTCCTCATCCGGAGAAGATCGTAGCACAGACCTCTCGTGAGGTCGGTACAGGACCAAACTTGGTGACCCAGGGCCAAATCAATATAAACAAATAATCAAACAAATTACAGGCATAAAACAAGAAAATATTCTTGACTGAAATCAGCTAATTTAGAGTTTTGAAAAAAAAAATGCTTTTATTGGCATGTAATTTTGAATAACTATATTTATCTATTACAGGGCACAGATGAGCAGAAAATAATATACTCCGGACAACTTCTAGACGACAACACGATATTGAAGGACGTTCTCCGCACATATGACAGCCAAATAGCTCACACCATGCATCTCGTTTGCACCCCTACGAGAAGAAACGAGACGCAATCCGTCGACACGAACACCGACGGACTTCGCCGAAGGGTCGTCACTGAAGCCACGAATCAGACCGAACGAGTCGCGGAGACACCGAGACCAGAGACAAGGCAGAATGATCAGAATCATAATGTAGAGATGCAAAACTATTTAACCTCTTTTGTGAATAACTATGGGAGAGTCCCCCCGTATCCTAATTATAATTTTGGGGAGGGGTACTTGCCGGTACCGAATGATCCGGCGCAGCTGGCTAACCACGTGATGATGATGCAACAGGCATATTTGCAATATATGCAGCAGTATGCTAACATGTAAGTTTGGCACTTTTATTATAAAACTGTATGAACTGCCTTATTAGTCTAGTAAGTGCGACTGCGACGCTAGAGATCCTGGGTACGACTCCCAAGAAAAGCAGGGTTTGTATCAGTAGCAGGTCGGAGTTTGGATTTGTGCCCGGATAAGGGTGCTTTTTCACCAGAGATGTGCTATGCTGCGAAGATGTGAAAGCTAAGCTACGAAACTATGTAACCGTTTCCACATATGCTAAGTTATGTAGCGGGGCGTGTAAGATGTGCTATGAAGAGGCGAAGTCCAGAATCTATAATTTCTTCGTTGGAGTAAACAGGTGAACAATAATTCATCTTCGTCCATAAGTTTTCGCACACTAGAGATATAAAGTAACTTTTTCCATCCACAATTTTCGATCCGAAAGTAGACATGCCATGTCTACTTTCGGATAACTACACCACTCGCAACCATCCATAGCACGCATCCATCCATATAAAAAATACATATCTTACATAGTCGAACCCGTTTCCACCAGTACTAAGCTATATGGATGGACCAACCAGGTCGGGCCAGGATAGCAACCAGGGCCGTCTTAGTCCATTCCGGGGCCACAGGGCACATGAAAATGTGGGGCCCTGTTGGCAAAAAATATTTTTGTCAAGCATCGAATTTTTATTTTACTTTTTTTTATGGGATAAGAAGGCAAACGAACAGACGGTTTACCTGATGGTAAGCGATTACCGCCGCCCATGGACACCCGCAACACCAAAAGAGGAGTCACAAGTGCGTTGCCGACCTTTAAAAGAGGATTAGGCCTCCGGTAACCTCACTCACTCGGCGAAACACAACGTAAGTGTTGTTTGACGCCGGTTTTCTGTGAGGCCGTGGTATCACTCCGGTCGAGCCGGCCCATTCGTGCCGAAGCATGGCTCTACCACGTGTTACTCTCCTTGAATCTGGGAAACTTGCAGAAGTTTCCTTGAAAACTCTGGCCGTTTTCTAATTTCTTAGTAATTAGATAGCCCAACAAAAAAGCCTGAATGATAGCTAAATATAAAACTATGTACATAATGTAACTTGTTACCATTTGTACCGTGTTACCGTTCAGTGCTGCCAGACAATCGAAAAAAACTTCCTCATATACTTTGTAAATATTTTTGTTGGACTATATCAATCTAAAATAGTTTTTTTTTGTATTAGCGAATATACTGGCTTTTCGGGGCCCCCGTGAGGGTGGGGACCCTGGGCCCGTGGCTTTTGTACTCACCTTGCAAAGAAAATCCTAGTGAGGGGTAATGATAGCCATTATTGTACGGAAACCTTCGACAATTGGTAGACAACAATTATAACGAAATAATTTTTTTTTTTATATAAAATCGTTGCCCCACGCGTAGGATATTCTCTTGTATCGTGGGTGCATTTACAAACACAAATTCTCACATACACAAACGCCGAGACCCGGAATAACTATCTGTAGATCATACAACATTTGCTCCGTGCGGGGATCGAACCCACAACACGTGGCGCCGAAGCCGATCGCTCAGCCGCTACGCCAAACGTGTCGTCGAATTATAATTTATATGAAATAAACTTATAGTAAGTACGAGATGGAGATGGAGTGATTATTTGCGAAAGGTTGCTGGCCGAAGCTGGATGCGACAAACCGAGCACAGGGTGAAATGGCGCTCATTAGGGGAGGCCTATGTCCAGCAGTGGACTGCTATAGGCTGATGATGATGAAGTACGAGATTTACCCTCAGAAAATAACAAAAGTAAAAGTATATATCTAAAGATAAATGATGTCTCAAAATCAATATTAATGCAGCCTGTAATTTTTGAATATATCCAATTAGCATACCCATTCTTTGTACGTTAACATTTGGGTAAACATACGACGCAACTGAGCGAATTTGCCACGAATGTGCTATTGTGATCGTTATGATATTATCATTAATTTAGCATAATTTGACAGTACAGTAGCAAACACACATTGAGAAGGTTAATTTCAACACATCACAGATAAGCCAAGGTCACAGTAAATTTAAAATTGAAATACCCCCACAGCATCAAATCATGGTTGCCATGTTCTCGCAATATCATTGAAGTAACAGGATACCAAGTTTCCAATCGATCAGACCTGTGGAAGTTGCGCACATCTCTTCATGATCTAGAAAAGACCTCATAATCTTTAAACGGATGGCCAAATTTTCATTTCTTCTTTCCATCAGCGTTTAAAAATAGGTGAAGCCAAAGAAACTTTAAGAAAGAAAAAATATTATGATTATAGAATACCGGGGAAAATCTTGCCACCCTCTGCCCCATCCATTTTCGCAACTAAGCTAAAAATTCGGTGATAATTCTGTTTTTTATTATTATTATTATTCTCGATAGGCTTACGCTTGAGGCTTGACCGCCAGTTCGCCTGATGTTAAGCGACACTGCGATAAGTATCTAGATAGTCCCAATGAAAATACGTACTTACAGTTATATCTAATTCGATGTCACACACTGCAGTCCTCACCGGCTCTACTCTTTTATATGGGATGGGGGCAAATCAGCAAACGGACCAGTGGAGGCACAAATGTGTTGCCGGCCTTTTAAAAGGGGATTGACCTTCCGGTATCCCCACTCGGCGAAACACAACGTTGTTTCAAGCCGGATTTTTGTGAGGCCGTGGTATCAGCCCGGACCTACTCCTCCTACCTACATATGCACCGCGTTTTATTATTAGCATAGAAAATCCTCATGGATCGTCTGCCACTTGGGGCGGCGGCGGGGTATGTCGGACTATTACCGAGTACCGACTATACACCTCTGCGACATATGCACATACTTTGAAAACCGGCGTTAAACAACGCTTACGTTATGTTTCGCCGAGTGAGTGAGGTTACCGGAGGCCCAATCCCCTTTTAAAAGGTCGGCAACGCACTCGTGACTCCTCTGGTGTTGCGGGTGTCCATGGGCGGCGGTAATCGTTTACCATCAGGCGATCCTTCTGCTCGTTTGCCCTCCTATCCCATAAAAAAAATGCACCTCTTGGAGCCACAGCCCCCTTTACCCCTCTCCTCCTAGCTACGCCTCTGATCGTAATGATAGACAAAAATAGTATACAAATGCTGTTGACAGTTGGCTCAGTGCCATACTACGCGTGTATTAAGTACTCTTCTGCTACAAACCGCTTCACGAGAGCGTGGGATGATGATGGCTTCCGCTAATCAAATATAGGTGCTTATGTACTTATGATTTAGGTGTGTATATCATCATCACGCCCGTATTACCCGAAAGGTTAGGCAGAGGTTTACTATTGTTATAATTATGTGCATCCACAGTTTGCCGATATGTTTAGGTCTTATTGTAATTGAATTTGTGTGAATCGTTGCCTCTTATTAAGATTCTCTGTTAGTGAGTGCGTTTAGAAACAAAAATTCGCACATACCTAAATAATCATGGCTTGATGTCCTCCTCAGCCAGCCCCAAATAATTTTCAAGTTTAGCGCAGAGATTAGCGCATCATCATGAATGTCATCAACCCATTATATTGCCCCAAAGCTGGGCATGGGTGTCCTTTCAAAATTAGAGGAATTGGGTTGACAGACTTCATACGCCGCTCTGTCGAGAAAAATCTCTAAGTCGTTTAGGTTTCCTCACGATGTTTTCCTTCACCGCGTGAAGGAAAAAATCTATCGCGTGATAATTTGCTATTAATATGCACATGACTTTTAAAAGTTAGACGTGCACGTGGAGATACATACGTAATTCATACATAACATTAAATTTAAAATACCGCAGTATTACGTCATGGTTACCATGTCCTTGCGATATCATTGAATTAACAGGATAACTACTATGTTTCAAATCGATTATGCCTGTGGAAGTTGTCACATGCCTTTAGTAGCAGAAAGGAGTTGATAATCTTCAAACGACTGGCCAGATATTCTTAAATCGTAGCTAAGAACACTCGATCAAGTTACCTCTCAAAGTAAAAATAACGGAATCAAAATCGGTCCATTCGTTTGGGAGCTAAAATGCAACAGACAGACACACAAATACGTTAAACTTATAACACCAATCTTTTTTTAGTCGGGATTTAAAATTACTAACAAACTTTTCAGCTTTATTATCCTTACTTATATTATAAACGAGAAAGTTTTGTATGTGTGGATGTATGCATGTTTGTTACTCTTTCACGCCAGAACGGCTGAACGGATCTGGATAAGATTTGGCACACAGATAGATTATAGTCTGGAATAACACAGGCTAAATTAAAAAGTAGATGTAATAATGTAAGACATAATGTTTGTCAGGTGGCAAGCAGGCGCGGCGGCGCCGGCAGCGGTCGCGACGGGCGCTGGGGGCGCGGCGGCCCCGGCGCCGGCGCCGGCGGCCGAGGCGCCCGCGCCGCCCGACGAGCCCGACGAGGCGCAGGCGGCGCGCGACTGGCTCGACCACCTGTACGCCGCCTCGCGCCTCGCCATCCTCTTCTCTCTCGTCTACCTGTACGGCAGCCCCGCCAGGCTCCTGCTCGTACTGCTGCTGGCGGCTGCGGGATACCTGTGAGTATACCTACGTACACTAAGGGGCTCGTGGCTAAGTTGTAACTGTGCTGATCAATCGATTTACAAGATAATGGATGGGTGACCAGTCTGAGTCGAAATTCGAGTAGCACTATGACAATCCTACCAATCATAAAAAACCTACACTGCACTGCACTGCACCTAGTTTGACAATTCAAAAGTACCTGTATCATTGGTTTATTTGAAATAAAAGATTTGACTTTGACTTTGACTACCAATCATAAAACTGAAACCAATATATTTTTTCAATTGGCTGCTGAAACAGTGATAGCCTAGTGGTATGACCGTTAGACTGCCCATTCAAAAGTCTCGAGTTCGAACCCAAGGCTCGCACCTCTGACTTTTCGAAGTCCATGTGCGTATTAAATAGTTATTATCACGCGCTTAAACGCATGCCTGAGAGATTTTCTCGATGGCGTGTGAAATGTGCCAACCCGCACTAAGCCAGCGTGGTGGACTATAGCCTAATCTCTCTCATTCTGAGAGGAGACCCGTGCCCAGCAGTGGGACAGTATAATGGGTTGATTATGTTAATACAAGTCAGCACATTTGAAATCTCAAAGACTAGGTGCAGATCCAATTTGCTAGTCTTTTGGAAAAAAGCTGGCGGGTGAATATTTGAAAAACATTAGAACGTCATTAACTTCGTCCCAAAGTTTCTTAACTTTCTGCTACGACTTTTGCAAATGTTTAAAACTACAATTAAGATAATGAAAACTTAAACTACACCACTGCTGTCAAGCAATAAGACAAGAATAAAATCAATCTGAACTGTGAAAAAGAGAACTACTATAATGAGAAAAATAATTTATTAAATAATGTTCTAATATTAATCCTGGCAAGAAACGTCAAAGTCAAGTCAAATATTGTGCCTACAAAAATATTAATTTTAGAAACAAAATCTTTTCAGCCACCAAATCGGATTCTTCCGCGATCTCCACGTGAACCCAGCAGACAACCAACGACGCAACGAGCAGCCGAACCAACCTAACCAACCCAATCAACCCAACCAACCTAATCAACCAAACCAACCAGATGAACCAACCCAGCCAGCAACAAACAACGACAACCAACAGTCTCTACTAGCGGTCACTTGGATGATATTCACATCTTTCTTCGCATCTCTAATCCCAGATACAAATTAATGAATCACATTAGATATAGAAGGGGCTATTGTCTTTATGACGTAAAAATAATTTTTATAGAAATGCTGAAAGCTAAAAATATATGGGTTTGAGAGGTTTCGGTAAAATGGACTAGGTTTTTTGGTCCGGGCGAAAAAGGGACGTTGTGACAAATCCTTTGCCTCAAGCGTAGACTCCGGAATAGTTTTTTAAGGTAAGAACTCACAGTAAAACCTTTTTTTCGTGACTTTTAAAAAATACTAAACGTCTAGAGACATGGAAAAGTAATTATGGAAGGATAATAGAAGTATCTCCACGGATTCGGCGCAATAACTAAATGTCAACGGCGCTTCGGCTGAATTAGAAATGGCAGGAAATATTACCATCTTCAAACGTTCAGACGCATTATCACTATATCCTCTTAATACTTTTGAATACCTACAACACTGCCTGTATTTTTTTCCATCGAAGCTAATAAGATTTTCAGAGAGGTCCCACGCAAATATTTTTATGCCTACTAGAGTTCCGTAGTTGAATTAACTTGTGCCAAGTTATTTAAAAAGTTTCTGAGGAGCTGGAGCTGATAAGTTGGTACATTTATCTCAAAGTTATTGATATGAAAGTCTGTTTAATCAAATTTAGTATTATGAAGATAAAATTATTCTTTATATGAGCGGTCTTCTTACCAAGGTTGTAAATTTACAATGAACAGACCGACAGTATAAAAATTAATTATTACATTTGTATTTCGATACGGGACCCTAAAAATAGTATCAAATTTTTATCAAAAACTGTGAGGTGGTCTGCCATTTTCATTTCTCTATGGGCAAGCACTTTAAAAAGATTGTCGCAGCAACTGTGCTTATTCGTTTTAAATGTGAACCAATGCTAAAAATGGGGCTATGACTTTCTTAGTTGAGATAATTTAATGTGGAAAGTTTTCTATTTTTAATGAAATGAAAATGCATGTCGGGATGTTGATAGGCAAACCGTTTAACGAGGGTATTTGTAATCGTATAAATATTTCAAAACCAAGTGTAAAAACATCATCGTACTACCCTTGACTTGAGAAATCGGCCAAAGGACACACTACCAGTATATTTATACCTATTACAAAACAGAAGTGATATTCCACTTGTTCTCGATTCATATTGAGTTTTCAAACAATGAAAACAACATTTTTAATATCAAACTTAAGGGTGACATTGGTCTATCAGACAAATATATACTAATATTATAAATGCTAAAGTAACTAAGTATGTGTATTTGTTACCTTTTCATGCCTAAACCGCTGAATAGATTTTGGTAAAATTTGGCAAGATAATTATATAGGTTATGCATTAAAAAAATATGTAAAAGGTCCTTTAGGAATGCGGGTGAAACCGCCACCTTACGTATGGACTGAGAATTTCACCATATAAAGCTGTTTACATTGTTTATTAATTTGATTATATCGAGTATACGTGGCTGTATTGAAAAACCCCTCCCATATACTTACCTCACATTTTTAATAATAGTCGGCGAGGCAATTTGCCAGTATTTGTTTCAACCGTTAGACACATTTTCCCATGAAATATAAAGCAAAATTAATTATACAAATAACGTAGTTGCTTTTGTAAATAACAAGTTTATTGAATAAGCAGTTATTTTACTCAGAGTTTTCATTTATTTATAAATACTAGTGAGATATTTAAATTTATAGTTTTAGTGCATTTGGTTAAGTGTTGGACGCATTTTTGTTAAAAACAGCCTTATGCCGTTTATGTTAAGGTCGGCTTCCAGTCTAACCTAGCGCTAGGTCATTGACTTTTGCGAAAAAGTTTCTTAATTGTCGGACCATTAATCGCGTCAGTGTAATAACAGCATTATAAAATCTTTTTCTTAAAAAAACCTAGCTTAACTTTAACAAAAATGCGTTCAATAATTTCAAGGAATATCTGTATAGAAGTTCTTATTAAAATTCGGTGTACTGAATTGAAACCAAATATTATTGTGTATATAACTCTTGCTAATTTTAGTGTAATCTAACATAGATTTAATAATAAAAGAATAGTTCGGGTAATGTCGAAATTTCGGAATGCGCTACCGTAGGTTGTAAAATGAAATTTACCAAACTTAAAGCCGGTGTCATTTCGCGGTCTCAGTGGCCAAGTCTTGACTCGCGTAGAAAACAGCCAAGCCGGCTTGCTGCACTACATACTGCAAAATTGTGTTTAAGCAGACTGCGTACAATCGCCTGATGCGGGGCTCGCCTATAATGTGTTCGTACAAAATTGATGTATTCACTCTTAATCTTTGTGAGTCTTAAGACTTGGCGACAAAGACCTTAGCTAAAATTGTATAAAAACTGTACAAAATCATCATTATAATCTCATTCCAGTTATATCCAACCAGTGAATATGTATAGGAGAACATAGCCTGCGGGGCCATGATCTATTGATGTATTCAATTCAAACTTTTCTACATAAACTTTGTCCAGTATTTCCTAAAATAACTACGAACAGTGTTATACAAAACTATTCTGTAGATATATTAGAAAATATATTATGTAACAAGTACTCATAATTTTAAGCAATTTTTGGAAAAAATCGCTCATTGAAACGACCTGTCGGACATCAGACCCCAGTCCAAGTCGCGAACTTACTGGCCAAGACAAGAAATGTTAAGAACATTGTGTGCCTGACTCATATTTTACTTATCGTATTCACTATGCGGAAAATGTCTTGGAAAATCCACGTCCACGTTGAGAGTCCCCATAGGGCTAAATTACTTTTACCAGCAATTCCATCATTGTATTTTTAACTGTCCTAATTTAAATTAATAAAAGTAAAAAGAATATTCTTCTTCAAAAGCTACATGCTAGGAGCCTCCACAAGTTCAAATGGAAGTATATATTGAAATAACGTAAGACGTAAATGACGTAATCGTTCATGAATATCATTTCCATAATATTGATTCCATTCGTACGATAGGGAAATTGCAACTTGTCTCTTGTTTACAAACTGTACAATTTTTTATCATTCTGTGTCTCTTTCTAATGAAATGGTGAGGATTGAAATATTGGATGTGGAATGATCCTTTCAAATTCATCCAATGGCATTATATGAACGTTGGTCTGTCTATTCTGGAGTTAGAATCGAAGGCACGCACTTCTGATTTTTCAAAATCCTTATAATTAATTATCACTTGTGAAGATATCGTGAGGAAATGTGCACGCCTAACAGATTTTCACGGCACTAGGACAGTGTGGTGAACTATGACCTAAGCCCTCTTAATCTGAGAAGAGATCCGTACCCACGATGGGATAAAGGAAAGAAAATATTTGAGAACTTTGCATTTTATTACCTTTTTCAAAGTAGTTTGTGAGAAAGAAATAGATTGTAAAGTTGAAAATAAACTATTGGAACAATATCTATCATGTTTTAAATATTTTGATCAGTGCCCTGTTTCATTACCTGTATCCATTTTGTATCATAGATTATTAGTTGTATGTATGGGGGACGAAGTTGTGTGTGAACACTAAAATGTAATATTAAGATAGGACTAATTGCTTAGAGCAATAAGAATTATGTTTATTGCTCTTATGTATTTAACCTCGTCTAAATGGAAGAACTTTATAAATTAATTAGAACACAGTTATTGTGAAAATATGTCTAAAAGTAGTAGATTTTTATAGAATTTTTCCACAATTTTTAGCGGATTTGTGTAATTAAAAGTTCATTGTATTTTTCTGATCAAAAAATCAATCTGTTGATAAAATCTATTAAAATTAATGCATGATGTTCGGCTTCGAAGTAACTTGTGGTATTCGCGTGAACTTCAATGAAATGTAGACAGATAATATTGAAGCTTGTCCATGATATGAAAAATAAATAACTGGACTAAAACTTGTAGTTTTACGTAACGTACTTACACATTTATTTACAGCCGTTAAAATATACTTAGAAAATGGCTGGGCATATTATTATATCAATACCATCACGCCTGTATTCCCCGAAGGGTTAGGCAGAGGTATACTAATGTACACCCACAGTTCGCCGGTATGATTAGGTCCCATGTAATAGGGGGCGAGCCTATTGCCATTAACCAGGCACAAATCCAGACTCCGAGCTGCTACTGAGAATTTAATCGAAAAACCCAATAACACTGCTCGACCTTGGGATCGAACCCAGGACTTCTAGCGTAGCAGTCGCGCTTGGGATCCCTAGACTAACAAACAAGACTAGACTAACATAACAACAGTTATGCAAAATCGATTGTTCTTTGGCCTATTGCCACACATTTTAAAATACAACTTTTAATTAAATATGCAAATGAATTTACGCATTATCATAGACACGTTGATGTGATATCATTGAATGCTGAATGTTTTACCTATATCTACTAACAATCGTAGTATTTTAAGTCCCGTAGACACAATGCAAAATCTTTGTTTTGGTCTCCGTGCGTTACTGAATTAAGGAGACTAATATTAATTCAGGTACCGACTCTAGGTCTCGGACTCTTACGAAATCAAATTTGTATCTGAAGATTTGAATGAAATATATAGCAATTACTCCACACCATGGTAATGGGTATAATAAAAAGTGGGTGGGTCTGCGTTTCAAATTCCCTTCGAATTTATAACCCAACATTCTCTGAATTTGTTTTAGTGATTCTTCTCAGAGTCCTTAGTTACTAAATGCCATCTAATTAAAAAAATTAAAAATATTGTCTTGTAACAGATCTATTTATATAAGTTAATATCATTTATCACTTAGATTTTGTAGGATTTAAAGCTTCCATATTCCCAGTATAAAGTAGACAGGAATGTCAAATAATAATTTACAATTTAGTGCAAGCACAACTTTATCCTCACTTCTGCGTACTCGCTGACAGCAATAAGTGTATCTTACAAAGAAAGTATGCATTTGTACGAATAAGGTTTTATAATTTAACTAGCAATGTAATAGAGATCATGTGTATACTGTGATAAGGTTTGTTTTTGTTGGCATCCTATCGTGATTAAAATTTAAAATGTGTGCTCGTGTTTTCTTTCATTTATTTCTCTATTCTAATACGATTTTTTCCACTTTAATATTTTTTTAGTACAGGTATCACTAGCTCTGAATATAATTCGCCACAGCAAAACATACCTTATTCCTTTATAATAACGCTCATGGATGCAGTGGCGGTGCTTGGCCAAATCGGCGACATTCAACTTTGCGAGAGGCACTACTATTTAAAAATTACATTTAACATGGTAAAACTGCACCCTCAAGGGCGAGGCCGGCAGCATTCAAACCCAAGCATTAAATTCATACTTAATATTAGAATTGCGAAAGTGACTTTATCTGTTTGCAACGTTTTTAAGCGTAAAACGCTGAATCAATTTTGATATAGAGTAGATTGGACCTAGGAGAAGGACATAGGCTTATATCTTTGATCTCAAAAAGTTCTTTGGGATACGTGTGACCGCGGGCAACAACTGGCTGAGAATTAATCGCATAATTCTGATTACTTGTAACAGAGTGAACACATTCAATCATGTGTTCAATTATTGAGACAGAACAATATCTTCTATAATATAAAAATGAATCGCAAAATGTGTTGGTAAGCGCATAACTCAACAACGCCTGGACCAATTTGGCCAATTCTTTTTTTTAAATGTTCGTTGAAGTTCAAGGATGGTTTTTACGTCGAGAAAAATTCGAATAATTGCCGGAAAAACCCTAAAAACAGCCCTTTTCTTTTTCCCATACAAACGTTTTCTAACTAAAACGTAGAGTCAATTTGAGCTTTATTGCAATTACATAAAGTTCATATTAAATTACAAGCACTCATTGTTGTCTAAGCAATGTAGGTGTGTTCCTAACGTCAAAGAGTCAATTTGCACTTTATTACCGCTTTACAAAGTTCAAATTCAATCATATCTAAACATTCGCTAAAGAAAAAGAACATGCAGAAAAATTATTTTCTCATACATTTTGTATCGGGAACGGATTGACAGATTTGACAGAATTAAAACACGAACACAAATGGCGTTGTTTTCTGTGAGGTTTCTATTTCGGTAGATGGCGTTCTGTGCATTTTCCGACCTACTCATAAGCTGCTGGTGTGATTTTGATTATTTTTTTTTGTGTATGTTTAAATGGGTCCCCCTGGATGATTTAGATTTACAATTTGAGCCAGTAGGTGGCACCGTAATCGGGTTCTAAAATTTTTTTTATCAGGGTAAGACACGGGAAATTGAATGAATGATTGAGATGACGGCTGATAGGGATGAATGGAAGAAAAGGGCAGGAAGATTATGATACAAGGCAAGACAACGTTTGCTGGGCCCGCTAGTATTTAATAAATATCAGCTTTATTATATAACAAGTTAAAAATCGTCACTGAAATCATGTGAAATGATGTCTTCAAGTTCATCAGTCTTAGTATCTGTCTGTCCTACATTTTCAATGACTTTATTATTTTTATTTGATTCATTCTCTTCATCACTTTTCGTTGTAGTTATTTCTTCTGTTACAGTTTGTTTTAGTTTATCTATACTGTCTTTTTCAATACAATCGTGACTAACAAGTGTTTTACTTATGTTTTTAGTAATATTATCATCATCAGCATTACTAAGTACTATGTCAAGTGTTTCTGCCTTATCACCATTACTTACATTTCCAGTGAGAGTACTTCTATTATCTTTAGGAGATTCAGTTTCAATACTTATACAGTTTTCTTCAACAATTTCATTAGGTATTTTATCAACATGATTATTTCTTTCAACAATTTTTGTAGATTCAACACTTTCCATTGCGTTTTTCTCAAAATCATTTGTTATTTCTATAACATCTTGATGACTTTCAATATCCATTTCTTTTTCACCAAGATTATCCATTCCACCCTCTAAATCTACAATATCAGTATTTTTATCATCGACTATATTAGTTCCATCATGCACATCAACAGTCACAGCCTGATTGACTGAAGTAACATCACATTCATCATCTGAACTATCTATAACATTAGACTTGTTAATTTTCTTGGCTGTGACGTTAATTTCGACATTTTCTTCATCCAATTCTATAATTTCACTAATATTATTACTGTTGTCTTGTTTTTCAGTAGTACCCATGGAGCATTGTTTGAGTCGCGCGAGGCGTCTTTCTTCGGCTAATCTCTTGTTTCTCAACATCCTTTCTTTTTGTTCATCACTTATTGAAGGAGAAGAGGTCGCTTTGGGCATGGTAAACGGTGATCTGTAAATAGTAAAATAATTCAATATAATTCTTTTGGTTCATCATGTGGCCTATTCATTAGTAAAAACCGAATTAAATATTATAAACCTAATTCTCATTATCACACTATTCGGATATGTCATTGTCTGTACCCAGGAGTTTGCAGCTATAAATAAATATAATATTATGCACCTTTCATGTCTTGGAGTATCCATAACCTTCTTGGCGGAGCTGGGGGCTGGTGTGGCTCTTGCCAACTCTATCTGCTGTTGCAGCAACTTGTCAAACTCATCCTCTTCTTGAGGAGCCTCTGTTGCAGTCTCTTCATCACTGGAGTCCTTCTGTACAACTGTATCTTCTGATATAAACTGGTCTGTACGGATTTTTTGCAGATGCACCTGGAATCATTGATTTGATTATTACTTGTAAATTCCAGAGAACTCATTAGAATAAAAATTTTAATTATTCAAGTGACCATAACTTATGTAAGTAAAACTTAAATCTATGTTATTAGCAGATATAATTTAGTAAATAGCTGCATAGATATGCAACCTATTGCCACACCAGTGTTAATAACTCAGGAATACCTCTACATTTCTATTTTGTAGACAGTTAATGGTAATAGCCATAGGCTTGTGCAAATGTACCATTTTCAACCACACTCTCAACATTAGACAAGGCAAAGCAAAGGTGCATAAAAACTAATTATAGAAAAAGAAATTAAGTTTACCATAACCGGTCTTTTCTTGCCTAATGTTTCAATCTTCTTCAGACAGTCTTCAAACTGGAATTTGGGGTACAGTCTGTATGCCCAATGTTCTAACTTTTTTAGAAGCATATCTAAATCCTCTTTTTCATGTCCTTTGCCTGGAAAAAATAATAATGTATGCTTTTATGTGAATTTTATAGCAGCCTGTGGATTTATTTATATTTGCATTAGCCAGATAATGGTTTAAGACAGTGGTTGCCATAGCCAACTGGACTGCAACCCATCTCCTAAAACTTCCGAATATGTGAGTCACCTACTGCTGTCATGAAGAATGAAAAAAGATGCGACTGTTAAAATGAATTCTTCAGAACCCAGTGAGTCAGACCCATCGTTTGGGAAATGCTGGAATAAGAAGTTTAATAACAATAATTCTTATACTTTACCTTTAAATTTGAAGTCCTTGAAGTGATCAGGAATGACCTGGATACCTCTTGGACCAGTCAAACGGGCAGGGTTCAGTATAAACCTTGGATTCTTGGTTACCCGCTTGGCTTTGGTTGATGATGGGTCCACCCGTCTCCTGTCTTCTTCTATAAAAAAGTATTTGGTTAAACTAAGAATGTATAATTGACATTAAAAAGTTAATGAATTACTGATAGTATTGATTAATAATATGTCAGAAAATTAATGAAGATTCAGCAGCATCTTGAAATCTGGGTTACAGATTGTGTGAAAAAGAAAGATATGTGAATTAACTGTATAATATGGCTGTTATAGTGAGGTTTCATAGGTGTCAACTTTCCGTAGTGGGTATTTCATAGTTGAAAATGGGACACCCGTAACGTCTACTAGATGCTTAGTAAGAACTTGCCCGAGAACAAGGATTTGAATTTTGTTTGAGGTTAACAGAACAGCTATATGTAATATCTCAGTAAATCTAATATGTTTTATGATATACAAATAACAGATTATACCTGCTTCATCATCTTTATGAGAGTTTGCATCACTGTCTGGTGTGGCTGATCGAGATCGAGGTCTTTCATCATATTCGTCACCTTCAATCACTCTCTCCAATTCTTGCGCCTCGTCAGCTTCATCTTGTAAGAATATATCTTCGAGCAGAGACATTATTTCGTTAAAATTCACATAACAGCGAAACAAATATACGATTCTATGGTGAAAGACGCGTTAAAACACCCAACAAAATTGAAAACACGAATCACGAAATTCACGAAACAAATGCCAAATTTTAGCGGGAAATCCACTATTATTATTTGTCTTTTTTGCTCGTTCAAAAGTGCAAAAATTTTGATACATTATTAATTTAAAATACAGTAATACACTGAGCAGTAGATAAGTATGGTGAAAGAAAATATTTTTTTCCATTCTATTTCTTTTCCTCAATTAATTATTACTTATTTAAATGTCCTAAAATGTACATACACCTATGTTAGTAATAGAGAATAAAAAAAATTGAATTCCGAACGCAAATTTTTACCTGTGGAACGCCCTTATAATAATGCGGTTCTTCCATCTATCGGTAATATTCGGTAAATTTTAATTTACCGTAATTTTGTTGATCAATGTTCAAGAGACTTCCTATTAATTCACCAATAAATGCCATTTAATGGTGAATTTGTACAGTCTGTACATTGTACAAACTAGACTTCCTGTGCGTAGCTTCGCTTGCGTACTTAGATGTACCTACACCATGGAGGTAATGTGTTGTCTAATTTAAATGGAAGAAAACAATTTTATTGGCAAA
Source organism: Acronicta aceris (assembly GCA_910591435.1). NCBI lineage: Eukaryota > Metazoa > Arthropoda > Insecta > Lepidoptera > Noctuidae > Acronicta > Acronicta aceris. The sequence goes on along the minus strand of OU342781.1, from coordinate 810,750 downwards.
ATGACAACAGCGCATTCGCTGTTGACATTTTGTCAATTTTGACAGCTGTACTTATCGACTATGATATCGTTTATTTTTTAAGTTGTATGTGTACGTATGTCAAAAGGAATCAGCATGCAAATATTCAGGGATCTAGCTCCTGTCGGGAGGTGGAGTTCTTCAAAATACTATGCGTGGTCATAGTTCTTAGGTCTTCCTCAGTCACATATATCCTATACTTTTTCATCCCAATAAATTTGTCGACGATAGGTAATCCGAAGTGCGTCAATAGCCTAGTGGTCGTTAAAAGTTTTTGAGATGAAAATAATATCGGACTCAAGTTCAATTAGTGATTTAAGTGATGATAATGCTTTCTTGCCATAAATATGTGATTCTGACGAGAATAATACGTTCAGACCCAGCCTACATTTATTGTATGAAGAGCATATTAAATATGCGCATAACCATGATGATTTAGAATTACCTTTGATTTAGAATGACCTTAAACTGCGGACTGAATATTGGGAACGGCCGTAGGTAAATCTCGCACATTTTCGAGCTATATCAAATTATTGTGTATAACACAGAAGAACACAGAAAGACTTTGATTTAGGTAAAAAAATAAAAAATGGATCAATTTAGTATCTGTACCTATCTACAATAATATTTATTTCACTAAGACCTAGTGTATTATTAGAAGATCGTAGCATCTAGATAGCTACCTACCAAGCTACCTATAAGTGCATAGAAATCACAAATCTCCATATAAATTCGGAAAGCAGTTGGTTGACAGTAGGTAACTATCATTTCCTAACACTAACTAGTACACCAAAGTTATCTCTAACAGCACAAAGAGACCAAATTCGATGGCGAGGAAATAGCACATGTCCAAAAATATCTATATTTGAGCCAAAACGTCTCGTTCCACGCAATACAAGACAAGGAAGTTGAAAGACGAATTGAAAATGCCTGGAAAAGCTATTGGTTCTTAAAAACCTTTATGAAGGATTATCTCCCTATGCTGCATTAAAGAAAACTAATAGACATATGCATTCTTCCCATACTTACTTACGGTGCCCAAACTTGGTCTTTGACAGAAATTCAAAAGTTCAAACTCAAGCTTTGCCAGAGAGCAATGGAGCGTAGTATTCTAGGAGTTAAATTGACTGACCCGGACCGAAACTAAGATCACCAACGTTGCTCATAAAGCTGCCAAGCTCAAGTGGGACTGGGCAGGCCATGTTAGCCGAATGTCAGATCAGCACTGGCTACTGGGCCAGTCTAACAACTAAATGTTTCGGTGTTTCAAAAAGATCCATTTACAGACATAAATATCATATAGCATAAATGGCAATCCACTGCGAGGTGACGACGAGGGCTTCATGTTAAATAATAATAACCATAAAATAATAAATTTTGGGAAAACGAAGGTTTTAAAGAAAGAAGGTGAAATTATGGATGAAGTTATATGACGAACTACCGAAAATATAATAAAAAGGATGGCACGTCAACGTCCAGGAGAATCGATCCGACATATTATTTCTCTTCTTGCTAACAGTTAGTATTTGCACAGAAATAACCTAGTAGCTAGGATTATCCATTAGCAACTTGCTCTAAAAACTTGCACTTGTGGACTCAGAGGTACCATACTATAGGTATGTGCCCGACCCACTTCTTGATAATGATTAATAATGGTTATGTTACTCTGTACTGGAATGAGACTGGAATCGATCTATTATCACTGACAGGACTATTACTGCTAATAAGCCTGATAATATAGTGGTGATAGATCGATCGGAGCGCCGTGCAATTATTGTTGATGTCAGTATTCCGCATGACCAAAATCTCGAGAAAGCTGAAAAAGATAAGCAAATTAAATATCTCATACTTGGCGTATGAGATTGTCGATATATGGGATGTTGACTCAGCAATCATTGTACCGATAAAGGGCAAGCGCACTCCATCGTAGATCGCAGTATCGCTTAACATCAGGCGAACTGGCAGCAAAGCGTAAGCCTATCACGAATAAAAAAAAAAGTTGTGACCAATGGTCTAATTGCCAAGAGCCTCGACTCACACGGTCACACCTGTGGAGGCAGCTAGGCTAAGGGCCTGATACAGAAAGTGGTACTCCTGGATACGGCGCGTATTGTAAGGAGGATCTTTTCTTTGGGGCCCTGACCAGCGGTAGCTTGGACCTTGTTTCCGATACCGGTGGACTACTATTTTTTTATATTTTTAAATGTTTTTATTGTTATTTTAACTTAACTATAATGAATAAATGGAATAATATTAATAATGCTATGTATATAATATACTATGCTATATTTGCGTTATGTTTAACAAAACTGCTACCCATATTTACATGTTCTGCAGAACGGCAGTCATAATAAGTGTTTGTTGTCGCTCACGATGAAATGAAACTTCAGAAAAAAAATTAAGTTAATTTTATGTACGTATTATAAATTTATATTTTTAGTCAACTCGTCGCATGTGGATCGCGTAATAAGCTGTTATTTTGTTTTGATGAACTACTTTTTGATTTGGACGCCAGTGTTCAAATTGTCCTAAAAAGCCGCTTAACATTAAACCGGGCAGAATTCATGCAATCAGGCCCTTTAAATTATGAACTGCTTAACACCGAGCGCCGTTCAGCTGTTTTATATTACTGAGGTCTTAAGTAAGAGCCAGCGCCTAGCAATTATGTAACAGCGAATTGTGCTATTTAAATCTTGTTTATTTTTTCTTTTTCAATTCAACTGCGACATTTATTATGTATAACACCTCCCTAACGGCCAGTCCCTCTAATAAATCTGTCGATAGATTTGCTTACTAGATATAGGATTTTGACATAAAGTCCATACAAGTAATGTCAAAATCCTGTCTCTAGTAACCAAGCTATCGGCGGATTTGTTATTGGGACTGGCTGTTAGTAACTAAGCTTACTACACTTTGTGCGTTGTTTCATGGTGCGGGTGACAGTTTCATAAAATTTTGTTTCACGGAAGGTTGCCGCGATTTACAAATTATGACTTAGTATTTTAGCTGTACCACATTCGTATATCATTAATAACTGTAGTAAATTAAATTAAACAATTAAATCAACGTCATATAGGCAACTGTCACCTGCACCATGCTACAGCGCAAACTGCAAAGAGTGGTTTTTTAAGTTTTATCATTGGTTAAATTGGTTGGTCGGTTTGTTAAACCGGCTGCGGCCTTATGAAGCTGAAACATACTACGACTACCTCTAAAAGCCCTTGCGTGAATAATTAAATTTAACTATTCATCGGATCCAGTAGAGCTATCACTGATCTAATGTTTTTAAATTATTTTTATTAATAAAACTGGCCATTCAATGCATAGTTACGATTTTTACATCCACGTCCCATCACTAGAAAGTCACGTGACCAGCTTGCGTTTGAGCGCACTAACAGGTATGGAAATTAGTCAATTTTATTAGAAATTTAGTTATATTTTGGATATTATTGTTGAAATAAGGTAAATATTAACGATGCGCTGAAATTGAGTGTTGATGTGCGTGCAATTGAGGTGTTATTTTGTGCTGTGCACGGTTATTTCGTCAACAAAGACTGTCATTTTGATACCAAGAAGGGTGCTTCAAGAATGGCGTCCCCCACATGTGCCGCTGGCCTATAAAGTTTCCTCTTGGCGCTGCGTGAATCTGATGACGTGAGCTATTGAAATGGAGTGAAAATCCCAATACGTTGGATTTCCGTTGGTGTTCAGGTGGAATTATGTTTGTAAATTGGTGGTTCGTTCGGTGCCCTTGCGCTGCCACTCTGAATGATTCATTGTTCCGATTTTTGCGAAATATTACATAAAAATTCGCCACAATTCACTGATTTAGACGTCATGGGCGTTGAATTGCATGTTCTAATTAGTATTTCTGTGTGTTGTGTTTGGTATTATAGTGCATTTTCCGTGATCCACCCATTTGTTTTGTTTACCATTTTACCGCTTACGAGATAGCCGGGGTACGGTAACTTTCTTATTATCTTTGCTTTTGTCGCTATCTTTGTTTATATCGTAGATAAATATCTAAATTAGCTCATAACTACTTAAATTTTTAGTCCGCAACGTCGGTAGTTTGATTTTTTTGTTATTACAATTATCAAACTGGCGTTTATTTTAAAATTTTATTTGAGGAGCCGGTCTCAAAATATTTGTCTAAAATAGAACTATAATAAAACTGGTTTTTATGACGTATTGATGTAATCATACAGGTATAATGACACTACATAAATGTTACATTGAATTCTGCTAAGGTCAGAATTATGATATCACTAGCATCTGTCCGCGACTTTGTCTGCGTGGACTTCAGAATTGGGTCCAACCTAGATAAAAAGCCTATGTGTTATTCCAGATTATAATCTATCTCTGTGCCAAATTTCATCCAGATCTGTTAAGCCATTCTGGTGTGAAAGAGTAACAAACATCCATACATCCATACTGACAAACTTTCACGTTTATAATATTAGGAAGGATTTATCTGTATGTAAAGCCTTATGTAACTTCTGATAGTTAGTTTTGAGGCATCTGCATATAAATTTAACCACTGTCAAGTTCATTGACCTCTAAAATGTTACAAGCTGATGAGACAGTTATAACAATATTAGCCAAAATTAAAATTATAAAAATAACTGAAGATTTTCATCTTTTGTTGTTATAACATTATAATGTAGTATTCATTATATTTCCCACCTATTCAAATACAAAAATGGGTCTTACTGTTGCTGTTTTAATATTATTCACTCATCTTTTTTGTTTCATTTCTCCAAATATGACATTACATTCAAATGACAGACATGTACATCTTTAACTAGAGCTCCTTGAGTAGATTGCCTGCACATTGAACCTGCATTCGCCTGCATTGGTGCACAATTTATATTCATCAATCTATTACTGGCCATTTTGTATGACATCATACTGGTTAAGTGATCATACTGAAAATTATTAGTACTGTATTTGCAGCATTTCATGTCATTACACCTGTTGTTTCCTTAAGGTAGGGCAGAGGTGTACTGTTTTGAATTCAGGTGCTATTTAATTCATTAAATAATGGTCATCCAGAGAGTTGTACCAGTTGTTTTTCTATGGTCTCTGCTAATTGATTCTTGACAGGTCAATAGGGTGATCCTGTTTTGCCGGTCTGGTCTTCACATAGAATCCAAGGCCATGCTAAAACTATTCCAAGGGCTATTATGTCAATGAAGTATTAATTTGATGCATTCCATGAAACGTTAAATATTTATTTCTGTAAAAATGTGGTATTCAGTTTGCTGTTATATTGATGACTTAAACATACCTTTGTTTTTGTTTCATTTTGTATGTTGATTCAGTTGTAGTTAAGGTCTAGTATAAAATATCAATAAACTCAAGCTGTACTTGCATTTTATGATTGCATGTATTTTACGAGTTTGGACCTTATTACATTATCTTAAAAGTCACACAAAATGCACTTATCAATTAGAACAACATACGTAAATGCCAAGTTTATTGCATAACTTTATCATAGAGATTCATGAGAACTTTAGTATCACATCACATTATGATCTTGCATATCAGCCAAAGCATGTCCGCTGCTGAAAGAAAGTCAATAGTGGGCAAATACAATAACCTAGTTGAAATTTCAACTATAATATCCTAGCCTTAAGATATATTATTAATGTGGCCAGTGAACACCAGGGCAATCAAAATCAAAATCCAAGTAGAATTGACAGATATCAATGCTAGTAAACAATGTGTTGTTGTTATGAAGTACACACTTATAACAACCATATTATAACAATTCAAACATCATTAATAGAATGGACATGTTGGCATCATTTCGTTTCAAATTAATTACCAGGCAGCTAAACTTGGCAAGATAATTATATGTTTATCTACTTCCTACTTTGATATAAGTTCGGATGTAGGAATTAAATGATGAATGGTTTCTAAAATTGCCATATATTTCCTGTCTAAGGTTTTTGAAAAAGGGTAGTTAGGTATATAATTCTAGACTCTTAGTGTCTTTTTTATTTTGGTTTAAAAAAAAAACTTACTAGCAATGTGGATCGCACATTACTAGTATTCTTGTTTACCCCCTCGTACTGAGCTAAAATGCTTGTGTTACGAGAGGGTTCACGTCGGTAGTGCAATGGGTGGGGTTCGAAACGGCAACCACATGATCGCAAGTCCGATGCCCTAGCCATTAGGCTACTGCCTGCTCGTTTTCAGAAGAACCAAATAAATTAAGTACATAAAACTTAATATTCTAAAATATAACCAGCTTTGTGCTGTAGTGTTATACTAGGATCAACTTCTAATTTCAAACTTGCCCCATTTCATTTTCTAAAAAAATAATCACTAGAGAAAGTTAAGTGAAGTCCCTTAGCTTAGTCTAAGATAGCCTATCCTGCTGCGGATGATAGACCATTCAGATCCCATGATCCCAGCGGAAATCCATGAAACATTTTCACAATGAACAGAAAAAACATAGTTCTAACCTGATCAGTCTTCATTGCAATACATTATTCTTTAACTTCTGTATGTACATAAATGTCAACTTTGATACCATTGATAATTTCACATACTTAATTATTATTATCGTGTAGATAAGGAGTTGACAACAAATGTTTTTGAGCAATATGACCCTTTGGTATTCAGTCCCATTATGCAAGAAATTATGTTATCACTAGCTTCTGCCCGCGACTTTGTCTGTGTGGACTTCAGAATTGGGTCTGACCTGGATAAAAAAAATAGCCTATGTGTTATTCTAGACTATAATCTACCTCTGTGCCAAATTTCATCCATATCCGTTCAGTCATTCTGGCGTGAAAGAGTAACAAACATCCATACTCACAAACTATCGCGTTTATAATATTAGTAAGGATGAAAAGCTTTTTCTAATTTTTATATTAGCTTCTTAGGTAGTGTACAATGGTACGCTCATAAGGTTGCCACCTATACTTTGCCTGTCATGTATATTTTAATGTTTAAGAGCTGATAAGGCTGGATGGGCTATTTCTGTGAATAGAGAAATTTGATATTGATATACCTACCTACCTAGTTTCATTTTGTAACTTCCTTTGTGTGATATATTTGCTGTCACCTTACATCTCAATTTAGATCTGTAGTATTAATTATTATTCCTAGGGTGGCCGTCTGTCCGGGGTTCCCCAGATTTGTCCTAGTTTAGAGGGCGTCCAGGGAGTGTCCATGTGGGTTTCGAGAGGAAACTGTTTTCAAGTCACCTCTTGCTACCAGGTGGTAGCGCAACACGCGCGACTGGCCGCCACGTGCCCCGTTTCCGGCCTCGTTTCTAAGCTCCAAAATCCGGGGTTGTTACGCTTTTTGTCCTGGCTATCAGATTTTAGACGTGGCAAACCTAATTATACCTAAACCATATTTATGAAAAATACATACATCGTCCAAATTAGACCACATTTCAGCATAATATATGAACTTTACATACTTTCATACAATTTGTTAACTGTGTCTACGTTATAACACCTTCCTTCTTTCGTGGGCGTCCAACACCAGTACAAGGTCAGATACTGGGACGCGTCTCGTCTCTCGTCAGCAAGTGGTCCTTCTAAAGGCGTGGCTACCCCACTGCTACTTCAACTGGCTAATTCTGTATATTATGTCGATTCCATTGGCTCTCTTTGAGATATCCGTCGTTCCCTCACGGTCTTCGTTCTTAGGAGAGACTGGTTAGTGATTCTCCATGAGGCCTGATAACTGTAAGATAATCCTCCTGATTACTGGTCGGTGAGAGAGACTGCTGTCTCGTTGAGGAGATTACAAGGGCTAAAATAACCACTTTTGCTGAATCACAATAATACATACTATGATTTACGGGAACACGACTACATACATTGCCAGTATGCTGTTTTAGCTTTTAGCCCCCAGCTATATATTAAGCCACATTAGCCACGAATTAATTCGCATATTTCGTGCTTAGACAATGGCTAGTGACGAAATAATGCGACGATAAAATTATTTCCCAGGATACTTGTTAGTCCACCCCCGCATTTTTTGTAGTACGGAAAATCCTCATGCATCGTCTGCCATTTGAGAAGGTGGCAGGGTATGTCAGACTCGACTCGTACCGACTAAAAACCGTACTTTCCTTTCTTTGCCCTATTGTCATGGCTTTTTTTCATTGGGATTAGTGACATTCGTCACGACTATGACATGCTGTGGCCCAGTGTTCGTTGGACTTTTTCATAGCTTCGTATCCTTACTAATATTATAAACGCGAAAGTTTGTGTGTATGGATGTTTGTTGTGGCTGAACGAATCTGGAAAAAATTTGGCACACAGATAGATTATAGCCTGGAATAACACATAGGCTACTTTTTATACAGATCGGACCCAATCCTGAAGTCCCCGCAGACAAAGTCGCGGGCAGAAGCTAGTTATTTATAGTACCGAAAGAAAATGTGATATCATTATAAACATGCGTGCATTACCATTCCTACGCTAGACGACTCACCTCTGTCTAGTGTAAAATTTTTTACGAGTTGTAAATGTAAACAAAATTGTTTTTCCTGCGGTTGGGTACAGTGGGAACTTCGATCATTTATCTTAAACTAGCGACTCGCCCGCGGTTTCACCCGCATTGCCCCATTCCTAAGAGTCGAAGCGTAATGTTAAATAGCTTAAAACCTTCCTCTTGAATCAATATCTATTAAAAAAAAACCGCTTCAAAATCCGTTGCGTAGTTTTAAAGATTTAAGCATACATAGGGACGGACAGACAACGACCGCGACTTTGTTTTATACTATGTAAAGATGCCTTTACGAGATTCGGAGGATATAAATCAAGGACTAACTGAAAATAGACAAAAATTTCCGAATTTGGAAGTTGTTATAGCATGGGTCGTGGTCCGGTTTCCTCTGGGATCCACTGGGATAGACCACTATTATGCAATGAAATACCTACTAATTGTTTTTTAAATTGGCTACTTCAATTTCTCCCTAGAGAGTCTATTAGTGTTGTAACTTTAATTTTCTAAACCCAAATAAGTAGAAATCTAATGCAGAATTATTAAATTATCCATTAGGAAGTCTTCTGTCGAGAAAAAAGCATTAATGATTTAAATACGACATGACGAATACCTCGAATCGATGTCGCGGAGGCTTTCCGATGTCCTTGGGATATTTATAGCTAGCTTTTACCTGTTGCGCTCGCGTTAACAATAACTGTGAGCCCGGAACTAGCTATCTCTATTTTTGGAGCATTTCAATTAGTATAATTCTCCAACCTTCCGCCCCCCTTTTCTTTTAATGGTGCGGATTATCCATATGGATCATACGCCGCCTGGCTAGATGGTATGTCAAACTCCAACCGACTTAAAACCTCATCTGTCTTCACTTACTCTATGATCGTGTCATATGGAACTCGTAACAATCACTAGGCTGTGTGTTTTCAAGGGAGTGGTGGTGGATTGCATCCTACTGGAAGGTGCGCGGTTTTACTACCCAACTAATGGGGCCGCTGGGCTGTGATCTGGTGGCGGACTATTCTTTTTTCTCGCCCCCAATGACGGGGAGGAAAAAAACATCATTGGTACTAGTGGAACTATAAGTGTACAACAGTAAAGAGCCTTTCAAGAGCTATATCATCATTGCTACTTAAAATCAAAATTTATAAAAAAAAAATACTCTCTGCCCTACCCTTTAAGGGACTGGCGTGATGATATATCCTGTAAAGTGTCTCAGTAACGTTTCGATTCCCGCCGGTAACAGTCCCCTGTCAAGATTATTGCTCAATCAGTGAAAATAATACTTAATTTTCATTTCAACGTCTTCCTCGGCAATCCTTGGAGAGCTTCGCTCGTTATAGTGGTGTTTACGTAATCAAGTTGATATTTCATATTTTCTTGGATTTGTATTGACTTGCTTAGTTTATCTGTGTGTCTCAAATCATTGAAGGTTGGTTCGTGAGTGGTTGATATTATTTTCAAGATCTATGGAAAATATATTTCCGTGATATTAGGTGTTACTAAGAGGGGGCTGTGCGATGCAATAACAGTCTAGAATCACAGTTTCTTGACCTTATATTAGGTCTTAAAGGCGTGTGGAGTCTTCGAACCCACAGTAGGCTAACGTGGAACGTGGTGGACTGTGTCCTAACCGCTCTCACTTTGAGAGAGATCCGTGCCCAGCAGTGGGACAGAATGTTTTTTTTTATTCGTGATAGGCTTACGCTTGACCGCCACTTTACCTGATGTTAAGCGATACTGCCATCTACGATGGAGCCCGCTTGCCGAGAAGAAACCGATATGGTGATGATGATGATGGTGCTAAAGCCTCCAAACTCCAAAAGCTACAGCTTAATTCAGCTCATAATGAGCTGCTTAAAGTTTAGTGATCTTTAAAGGTATTAAATGTTTCATTTTCGATCGAATTTCAGTTGACGAAATAACCGAATGCACTATTCATTAATTCTTCTAGCCCTTTCCTATGCTGGGGTCGCCCTCCAGTCTAACCACTAGCAGCTGAAATTAATCCATCAGACCTCTTCCACCTAATATCTGGCATAGGTGTTCGTATGACGACCGGGACCGACGACTTTAAGTGATCTCCGAGTCATGGAGGGGTCTTGATGTGTTAAGAATGGTCACCCATCCACAGAATGACTGCGCAGTTTAACTCGGTTGATCAGCGAAGTTATTACTTATCCACGAACCTGAAATCAAAATCACCTAGTCTTCAACTTCTGTTTCTTCTTTTTTTTTCCATCGTATTATACATGCTGTGGTGAAGAGAGGACTCAGTCACACCTGTCAATAAATTCATAGCGAGGTTTGCTATTCTCTGCCCAGAGAACTGGAGACGATAAATTTATAATACTAGTTGTTGTCTGCAGTTTCATTCGCATCCTAAGACTTTGAAACAAGGTAGCCCATGTCCTTCAGGATACCATTTATACAGGTTACCTTTTCATGCCTAAATCGTTGAACCCATTTTGATGATTTTTCATATATAAATAGAACGGAGCTTCAAGAAGGACATAGGCTTCTTTTGCCTCATAAAGTTCTTAGCTTAGATATCTAATGACTAATCTGTAATTTGTATTGTTTCAGCTGCTTGTAAATAGAGGCTGTAAATATAACGTATATAGTTTAAAGATGAGTTTGGGTGCGCGCGCCACCAAGGGTGGTGCGAAGGGGAGCGCCAAGGACGGCAAGCATGCACAAGACACCCGGAAGACCACAGACAAAACCCAGAGCAAGGAGAAGGTGAAACCACAGGTGAGCCCACCAGAATATACTTCACTTTTAACCCATTGAACGACAGATCTACTCCATAAAGTCTTTTGTTCATGACAACACAGTTACGCTCAAAAATCACCTCTAATGCGACGGAATATCGGCCGTCCAAAAGCGTAAATTTTCATCTTGCTTTGTCAACGTTTATGGTATACATGGGTGGAATAAGCGACCCTAAAACAATTATAAACGGTTAAATTTCTACTGCAACTATATAATTATGAGATCTTCTCAATATAAAATCAGCTTAGTTATCATACAGTTAAAGTTAATATTTGTATAAGTGCATCGCAAAAGTATAAACAAGACACACTCCCTAGGATTAACATATTCGCACATGTATGTGCATGAACGCAGATGAGTTAAGCACATCGCTATCACAATAACACCGGCCGACCTTGACGCGTGACCTCCGGCGAGTCATTGACACTGGCCGTGACGTCACTGTGACCACCGACTGTCTTAGAAATTATATTAGATTCGCGATTTTTTATAACCTGAGAGGGAAAGAGATTGTTTGAATTTAGAATGTTACTGGTTAAAATAATGTCAGTAGAATGTTCAAAATCCGGCTTTGAAAAGCAACACTAGGATTTTCCTCCTATATCGTGGGTGTTTTCAAAACCCATAGGCCATATCTTGGAACAAGTACATGTAAGGCTATAGAAACATTTTGTTCCATGCGGAATCAAACCCATGTCTTTTACTTGGCCCACAATTCAAGGATTAGTATTTAGGATACTATACATAATATTAATTTATAAGTCATTGAATATTTTTGGGGTTCCGTTCCGTGCCTTAAAAAGAAAAAAACGGAACCCTTATAGGATCACTTTGTTGTCCGTCTGATGTTAAGTATCTGCCAATGAGTCTCGTCAAATTCGGTGCAACCGTTTTGGAGATCAGCCGGAACTGAGTGACAAAACTTTTTTTATTTTTTTATTTACTTACCGCTATACATGCTTTTAGCAAATAACTATTATTTGACATCACAAACATACACTTTAATTTATTTAAAGAGAAAAAGATAATTTTATTTGTTAAAACATGAGTATACACACAATATAGTCATAAGATGTTACATAGTTTTTGAGATCGTCATCTTGTACATAAGCGATATCTCCAAGGATGATATTGTATTTAAATGTATACGATTGTTCACAGGCTACTACAGAACAGCTCCGAATGGCACACATGATCGATCGTAAAAGCGAAGACGCGTCTGACGTTCGAAGAATGGTAAGTCAAAAACAATATACGGTCAGGTTTACCCCGTCTGGGGACGGGTTAAAATACTGTTCCACAATGCTTTTCAAATAGACATCTCGTAAGAGGCGTGAAAATATCTGACTTGCTCGGTGGTAGGACTTCTCGGGGCCCGACTGGCTGGCGATCACCCTTACTTCGGATTCTGTCGTAAAGCACCTTGGTGTGAGTTTCGACTTTTGCGCGTAAGAGCCAGTTCCCCTCGGCTCTGGCAGTCTGCAGTCCGTAGGGGCTCTAAAGGGTCGGCAACGCATCAGCAACTCCTCTGGTGTTGCAGGTGTCCATGGGCAATCCATTAAAATCAATATTTTTGTTAATACTGGGAGTGGCATGATCACCTTTGATCAAACCCTCGTCATAATCTAAATATATATAAAACTCAAAGGTGACTGACTGACTGACATAGTGATCTATCAACGCACAGCCCAAACCACTGGAGGGATCGGACTGAAATTTGGCATGCAGGTAGATGTTATGACGTAGGCATCCTCTAAGAAAGGATTTTGATAAATTCCACCCCTAAGGGGATAAAATAGGGGATGAAAGTTGGTATAAATCTTCTTAGATTTTAGACTGATTGAACTGAAATTAAAGATTGGAGCTACTATGATGAAGACGTCCGCTTAAATAGGATTTTGATTAATTCAACCTGCATGGGGATAAAATAAGGGATGATGGAGGATGTAAATGTATTAATTTGTACTATCAGTACCTAATGGAACGAATAAATTAAGACGAACAAAATATTAATAATAATACTTCTTAACGCGAGCGAAGCCGCGGCCAAAATAATTAATAGATTTCGACCTATGTAGGGGTGAAATAGGGGATGAAAGTTCATATGGAACAAAGTAACTATTCCACGCGGACGAAGTCGCGGGCAAAAAGCTAGTTACATATAAAGAGAAAAAAAAAGATTTGCAGACGGACGTCTAATGTCAGCTTCGTGTAAAATATTGATATTCATCTGGCTCGACTTAAGCTAACTCCAATATTGTTGAGGAAACGCTAGAAGGCTTATATTTGGCAATACTATAACAACGTGAGGTCTACCACGTGACGTAAGCAACCATTAAAGCAAAGTTTCGAAGTTTAAGAAGTACGCAACCAGTTTTTGTTTTGCATTTAAAGGTTTTCCTATACAATGCTCTGAAAATATCTCGCGGTTTCAGCAAGGAATAAGGATAAAATATTACTTAAATTACTATTTAATGTAAATTTACGTAAGTACCCTATCCCTAATAATAGCTAGCAAACTTTTAAAGAAACCTTACAAAACTCAAGCCAGGTTACACAAGGAACTTGCGAAACGAAAAAGGCAGTTGTTTTATTTTAATTTTAAAACTTTATTATGTTGGTTTTTGAAATGGCAAAAATGTTTAATAATGTGGTAAAGTTGTTTGCAATAGAAACTGGACTTAATGCTATAGATTTAAGGTGACTTGTCGTAAAGCTCGTATATGAGGTATCTGTGTCGAAAGTGTTATACAACTTTGTTAATATCGGCCTCCCCTTTTGAACAGTTGCTATTAGTTTCTGCCTCAGCCTAGTGGCCGTAAGTGGGACTGATTTGATAGAGGTCCTGGCGTCGATTCCCAGGTCGTGCAGTGTTATTGGGTTTTCTATGAAATTCGCTGCATCTTCTCTCCTTCCAAAATTAATGTCAATGTGATCTATCATCATGATCAATCTATAGACTGTCGAACTGCTGGGCACGGAGGTCATCTCAGAATAAGAGGGGATAGGTTATACCAGGCATATAGTTCACCATGCTGGCTTAAAGGGGTTTGGTAGAATTCACACCCTGTGGGGAAAATGTCAGGTGACTTACTCTTGAAAACAATACAATACCAATCCAAACGTGATCCGATTCCAATATCAATTTGGCTGTCGGGTGATTTCGTACTCTTGTGCATAATACTGTTTACCTTGTATCCTGATTGGCTAATCAAATCAAATCAAAATCAAATCAAAATCAAAATCATTTATTTTCAGGCATCTAGGGCCCATAGATAAATACCTTACACACTAACATATATAAAATAAATAACAATAGATGTTAGTATATAAACTTAACCTATGGTTGGGTCGTTTCCCAATCCTATTTAGTTCACTCAATCACCGCGCAATATTGAAACAATTTGGCGCTAGTCTCGGCTTCAAGAGTACGAAACTGCACAATCAATGTCGATGTATCGGAATTGAGTTCAAGAGTAAGCCCCCAGGTTTCCTCACGATGTTTTCCTCAACCGTTTTAAGCGAGTAATTTTTTTAAACGTTGCCCCAAACTAGGATTTTCTCTTGTATCATTCTCAGCCGATACCCCAAACGTGTCGTAATCGTCAAATTATTGATTGATTTGATTTTGAAAAGTCATGCGTACCTCGCTTTTATCTTTACATTACATTGAAGACTAGCGGTCCGTCCGCGGTTTCACCTGCGTTGCCCCATTCTTAAGAGCCGTAGCGTAATGTTAAACAGTTTAAAACCTTTCTCTTGAATCACTATCTATTAAAAAAAACCGCTTCAAAATCCGTTGCGTAGTTTTAAAGATTTAAGCATACATAGGGACGGACAAACAGCGACAGCGACTTTGTTTTATACTATGTAGTGATGATCTATAGTCGCTTAAAAAGTAAAAAAAAAAACAATACAAAGTTATTGTAGTTGAGTACACAATTATAGATTTGATTTGCGTTTTCCCGTGGCGTGGGAAAGTTTTAGATAACGGAGTGTTCTCAACAACGGTTAACTGTGTATAAAGTAGCGTCAGTTGCGTCAGCGCACCGTTTCCATTTAATTATGTCGTGGGGTCTGTGGGCGCTCTTATTACCCGACTACGAAAAAGGAGTTCAACAGTCTACGTATCTGCGTTAGATCCTAGCTTAAAAACTACTGATCAGATTTTGACATAATTATGAGATGTCCATTGATTCCTCTCTACAGTAAGTGTCATTGGCTACGAAATAGAAATGGCACAGGAATATTTAATTGTTTCATGCTTTTCAGTTAATTTTTGTCGTAGTTAGTTTTTTTAATATCGTTCTTTTGCTTTTGAGGTATGAACCTTATAAATGTTTAAATTCTTAGGTTACAAATAGTTTACTTGACTCAAAAATGGATGTACAATCAAACACTTACAAACTTCATTAAAATACTCGGAGAAACAATATAGAAGGCAGTATTTGTATGAACTGTGGTACCCAAGGAAAGCTTGTGTTATGGGTACCAGCATTCTCACATTCATGAAATTATGATAAAAAAGGTTACATTGTATAAGTCAAGTTTGTTTTAACGGTGACAGTGAGTCTAAGTGAAATTAAAAAAAAGTGCACTATGTATGTATCTTTGTGAGTGTGGTGGGAGTAAGATGGGTGTGAAAAGTTAAGAGGGTGTGTATGTGTGGATGAGAGATTAAGAGATTTTCAGTTTCATCTATATACTTATAATAAATCTGTAGAGAGGTCAATTCTGTACATGAAATATATTTCCAAAATAACTATGAGCGGGTGATTAGTGATCGATACTGACGCCAAAAATGCAATCAGTAAAATTTTTGTCTGTCTGTCTGTCTGTATGTTCGTTATAGAAATAAAAACCACTCGACGGATTTCAACGAAACTTGGTACAATTGTTCTTCATACTCCTGGGCAGGTTATAGTATACTTTTCATCACGCTACGATCAATAGGAGCAGAGCAGTGAAGGGAAATGTTGAGAAAACAGGAGAACTTACTCCATTTTTTAAGCTTCCGTCGCGTGTGCAGCCTTAATGGTTAAAGCTACACAGAAATCATGTATGACGGAAATGTTCTCCTTAAAATTATATAAAAAATATTCCACGACAGCAAATGTCTATCTTTTATGGTTGACTCACAATAACACGTGTAACTCCCGATAGCTTAGCAGTTCGGAGCTTTCTGATTATATTTGTCTACTCTTACGTTAGGTGACTGACTGACTGACATAGTGATCTATCAACGCACAGCCCAAACCACAGGTTATAGTATACTTTTCATCACGCTACGATCAATAGGAGCAGAGCAGTGAAGGGAAATGTTGGGAAAATGAGTTATTCATGAGAAAGGTTTCAAGCTATAAAACATCACGCTACAACCCTTAGGAACGGGGCAACGCAGGTGAAACCGCGGGCGAAGAACTAGGGAACAAAGTAACTATTCCACGCGGACGAAGTCGCTGGCAAAAGCTAGTCATAACTAAGTTCCAGTAACTATCTAGACACTTCTTCTTCACCTGCTATGGGGAGAGATAATATTTATGGTATACTAGCTTTTTGCCCGCGACTTCGTCCGCGTGGAATAGTTACTTTGTTCCATATGAATTATTTTGCCCGCGGCTTCGCTCGCGTTAAGAAGTATTATTATTAATATTTTGTTCGTCTTAATATATTCGTTCCATTAGGTACTGATAGTTCAAACTAATACATTTACATCCTCCATCATCCCTTATTTTATCCCCTCAGGGATGGAATTTATCAAAATCCTTTCTTAGCGGATGCCTACGTCATAACATCTACCTGCATGCCAAATTTCAGCCCGATCGGTTTAAGTGGTTTGGGCTGTGCGTTGATTGATCACTATGTCAGTCAGTCAGTGAGTCCCCTTTGAAATTTTATATATATTTAGATTTATGATGGTTAATGGTTATCATTAACTTAATCGTGTATGTTTGTCGCAGGTGCTAGAGCTGATGGAGATGACGTGCCGCACCGAGGAGGAGGTGTGCTCGGCGCTGCACGACTCCGACAACGACATGGTCGCCGCCTGCAACCTGCTGCTTGAAGAGAGCCAGCGGATACAGGTACAGTAAACGCTCAAAAGTCCATAAGCACGCTAAGGATTACATTGCTATGAACAGTACGAGCGAGCTCGATACAGCCAGTGCGTGTCACTTGTTAACGACAATAAATAGAAGGTCGTAAGTCAAACTAAACGTCAAGCTATTGCATTGTGAGATTGCCTATGAACTTTTGGTCGCTACACATTTCTTTATTGGTTAATTTGGCAAATGAGCGGACGAGCCGCCTGATGGTAAGTACGGTACCCCCGAAATAATAGAGCTCGTTTAAAGTTAGCCGTGGCGAATAGCCAAATAACATAATTAGGGGTCCGGCGGAGCTTGAATTGCCCACAAAAACCTAATACCAAAATAAATCGTAATCCAGACAATATTCTATCAAATTATGTTATTATTCGAATTTGGATACCGTTAATCTATGTGCATGTGCGACCTCCGTTGCTAGTAAGTTTTTTTTTAAAGTTCTACCTTCTGGTTGCTGTAGATCAGGCAGTCTACAGTCCGCAGGAGTTCGCAAGGGCCAATAACGCAGGAGCTTATCTTTTGATGTTGCTGTTGTCCACTTACAATTAGGTGTCTGGTCTGTGCTGTACGCTCTCCATAAAATGCCCCTTGGACGTCAAATTGTCAATAGACTACTACTATTCCTGCAACAATAATGATAATTTTATGATGATATCATTATAATATTTCTGTTTACAGGGCGAGTGGCGGACTAGCGAGAAAAAGAAAAAGAAGCCCCCGGCCCCCGCCGGCAACGGAGAGCTCGACCCGCCGCGAGACCCCCGCAGCCGCTCGGGGCCCCGCCCACGTCAGTACCCACTTATACTGATCTTTATTCCGGACTTACCATAATTATATTATTATGGTGACAAATCTTAAACTTCGCGTTGTTACTGAGAATTTTATAGAAAATCTTAACACATTATTTGTCGAATCCAGGACCTCTAGCGTAGCAGTCGTGCTTGGGAGTACTAGACTAGTGAGGCAGTTATTATGTTGATGTTGCATTGTATAGGTTTTTTGTGAATAAGGCTCTTTTATTCTAGAAATTTATAGCTTTATGTATATCCGTGATTATGCACGGCAATATAACAGGATAGGATAGGGTACGGGTTAGTTTTGATAACTGTATGCATTTTATAGGTTTTCTGTACAATGAGATTTGCTTATATTCGAAAATTTTAGTTTGATGTGTGTCGGTGAAGTTTCAGAAAGGAATGTGGAGAATGATTAAATGGTTTGGGAGACTACATTAGTTATTTCAAAGATTTTTTTATTGGATAGGGTAGCGGTAGGTAGGGTGCGTTGTCGACCTTTTAAAAGGGGATCGGGCCTCTTGTATCCTCACTCACTTGGCGAAACACAATGTAAGCGTTGTTTGACGTCGGTCGAGTCGGTCCATTCGTGCCGAAGCATGTTTCTCCCACGTAATAAACAGAAGATAAATGTGGTTATAATGTGTACAGGTCGCGGCGAAGGCGAGCGAGGGGAGCGCGGCGAGGGCGGGTGGCGCGGGCGGGGCGCGGGGCGCGGGCGGGGCGCGCGCGGGGGCGGGGGCGCGCGCGGGGGCCGCGGGGGCGGGGCCGGGGGCGCCGCGCGCCGCCCGCGCCCCGACCGCGACGCCGCCGCCACCTGGAACGACCACGCGCAGACCGCCGGTACGTACACTTAGCTTTTTCTAGCTGATACACCATCAACGATTTGAATTCTGATTAAACAAACATCGTCGAAATTAGTCATGAAATATGGAAATTGATCAATTTATTCATGGTCCAAAATACACAAGAGCACGAGAGCTCTTAAAAAGAGCTCTTAAAATTTAGATGTTTCTTGTTAGCCTACTATAGTGCCGTAGCGATACGGTAATCGTCTTGCGCACAGACGACATATTATTTCATACAAAATCTGCAGCGTGACAACAGTGCGGCACTGGTCCCGCACACGTACTATTTCAACATCGCAATGCTACTACGTGCGCTTTCAATTTAGACGATTGATATCGGAAGTAATCCGGTGCCTAGACCACCACGGTATCTCGTGAACCAAACCACCTAGCACAAATCTATTTGCGCCAGAAATAGTCTTTAATTGGCAGTGATCGACAAAAGTTGACCTACAAAGAACAAAGACAAAAATGGAGACTTCATAAGACAACTTTTTTTTTTCAAGTAAATTGTCCACTTTTTGTCTCCGTTCTTTGAAGTTTAGGTATTAGCTTTAAACTGGATTAATTCATTGCGCAGGCGGCAGCAACATCGTCGACACATTCCCCACCACAGAAGACTGGGACAACGAGGAGTGGTCCGGATCTCTATCAGACACCAAGGTGAATATCAACACTGTCTTCAACATAAACAGTCTCCAATGGATAATAAACTCTATTATTTGGAGATTAAACTGAAATTCAATTGAAGGAATTTGACAGTTTTGGATACCATGATACAGTCGACAAAAGAATAAGGTATGCGGGTAACGAATGACATCTGTGTCTTGATATACATAGATAGTTATAAAATATAATTGTCCGCCAAAGGGTTTGTTATGGAGATAGTTAATAATACCAGCGTTTTGACACATATTGCTTTATAGGTACATTACTAGCTTTTTGCCCGCGACTTCGTCCGCGTGGAATAGTTACTTTGTTCCATATGAACTTTCATGCCCTATTTTATCCCCTTGGGGGTAGAATTTATCAAAATCCTTTCTTAGGGGATGCTTACATCATAGTAGCTATATGCATGCCAAATTTCAGCCCGATCCCTCCAGTGGTTTGGGCTGTGCGTTGATAGATCACTATGTCAGTCAGTCAGTCAGTCACCTTTGAGTTTTATATATATAGGTACATTATTACAGATTTTTTGTCAATACACAGATGTCGTTAGCTGCTTGTATCATCATCATTAACCCATTTACGCTCCCACTGCTAGGCCCAGATCTCTCAGAATGCAAGGCTATTATAGCCTAATATAAAAATGAATTGCAAAATGTGTTGGTAAGCGCATAACTCAACAACGCCTGGACCAATTTGGCCGATTCTTTTTTTTAAATGTTCGTTGAAGTTCAAGGATGGTTTTTACGGCGAAAAAAATTCGAATAATTGCCGGAAAAACCCTAAAAACAGCCCTTTTCTTTTTCCCATACAAACGTTTTCTAACTAAAACGTAGAGTCAATTTGAGCTTTATTGCAATTGCATAAAGTTCATATTAAATTACAAGCACTCATTGTTGTCTAAGCAATGTAGGTGTGTTCCTAACGTCAAAGAGTCAATTTGCACTTTATTACCGCTTTACAAAGTTCAAATTCAATCATATCTAAACATTCGCTAAAGAAAAAGAACATGCAGAAAAATTATTTTCTCATACATTTTGTATCGGGAACGGATTGACAGATTTGACAGAATTAAAACACGAACACAAATGGCGTTGTTTTCTGTGAGGTTTCTATTTCGGTAGATGGCGTTCTGTGCATTTTCCGACCTACTCATAAGCTGCTGGTGTGATTTTGATTTTTTTTTTTGTGTATGTTTAAATGGGTCCCCCTGGATGATTTAGATTTACAATTTGAGCCAGTAGGTGGCACCGTAATCGGGTTCTAAAATTTTTTTTATCAGGTTAAGACACGGGAAATTGAATGAATGATTGAGATGACGGCTGATAGGGATGAATGGAAGAAAAGGGCAGGAAGATTATGATACAAGGCAAGACAACGTTTGCTGGGCCCGCTAGTAGCCTAATAACTATAATAATACTTCACAAGTCGTCGAGAAAATCTCTGAGGCATGCAAGTTTCCTCACGATGTTTTCCTTCACTGTTACAGCGAGTGACAATTATGAATATGCACGTGATTGCGAAAAATTGAGGCGTAACTGAGTTCGAATGGACTCATGACCAATGACTTGGCAGTGCAGTGGTGATTTTACTAAATTATCACTGCTTCTAAAAGTTGTATCGACTGTACAGTGCCCTCGAAATAACAACGCGCGTCTGATGTTAGCTGTTGCGAACAGCCGCACAGGTCTAATAACTCAAGTGTTCTTATGCAAAAATATCGAAATCAGTAAGGACAACATTCACCAAATTACAACCCCAACTGTCTTTAGAACGAGTTTTCATATTTAAACTAGCGACCCGCCCGCGGTTTCACTCGCGTTGCTCCGTTCCTAAGAGGTATAGCGTGATGTTATAAAGCCTATATATAATCTTCATCAATAAATGGACTCTTGCAATATTTTTTGTGTTGGACGATTCCAACCAGTACACTCTTTGCGCTGTAGCATGGTGCGGGTGACAGTTGCCTGTATGACGTTGATTTAATTGTTTAATTTAATTTACTACAGTTATTAATTATTTAATATATTACGAATGTGGTACAGCTAAAATACTAATTAAGTCATAATTTGTAAATCGCGGCAACCTTCAAGAATGAAACGAAATTTTATGAAACTGACACCCGCACCATGCTACAGCGCACAAAGTGTAGTTCCTAAGATTAGGAATTCCTGTTCAGCGCGTTCAAACAAACAAAGAAAGAGACTCATTAGCTTTATAATATTAGTATAGATTGACTAAGGCAAAACCACTTGCGGATAACTTCAGACGCCTGTTGTTATCTCGGGGGTACTGTACATTAGCATCATAAGCCAGGAAATGTAGGAAGGTCAGGACAGTGAGTGTAAGGGTATAATATAAGTGATAAGTGTTGTTGTTTGTTGTTGTTGTCGCAGGTGTTCACGCCGAGCGCCAGCGCGCAGGCCGCCGCCGCCGCCGCCGACGCGGACGCGCCGCCCGCCAACAACGTCAGTACCGCCCGCATATTATACTAACAACACAGATAACTAACAACTCTCACAATCTCAGCCTGTCAAACAAACAAATCAAATCAAAGCTTTTGTATGAAAATATTTACCAATTCCTGATCTATAAAACCCTTTCTAATCCCAACTTTATAATCTTAGTATAGATAAGGCAAAAAAAAAAAACAAAAAGATACTACAGATTTCAATCTATGCTAGAGCTGCAAAGACGTAACTTTTTTGTAACGTAACATAACTTAAACATGTATACTGGTTTCTGACACTTACACGAATATTAGACATTGAAATAAAACTACTTTTTACGGATTTTATCGCGTGTACATGGATGCTGTAAAGGATCCGAAACGTCGGTTATCAAATAATATCAATACAACGCGATAAAATCCGTAAAAAGTAGTTTTATTTAAACATACATACTCCTTTAAAAGAGGTGTAGACACAAAACACATACACCTAATTGACATTTGTCATTAGTCGCTCAAACACGTGCTAAACACGAGAGTTAGATGTCTTCAAACAGCCAAGTCTGTTGGTTAACTAATGCATCATCAACACGACAGTCTGGACGCGTCATTCGATTAATTAAAATGCACGCTCTCTGCAGTAAATTTTTCTTATGCATACTACTAGACCGATCGCCCGATTCATTGATGGACCTTTCCGAGTTTACAATAATTCGCAGACAAGTAAAATTAATAGATTTAGTGGAGGGGCGTGCATTTTTAGACTGAAAAAGGTCTAATAATGATTTATTTGGAGCATTTAACATTGTACATGTAAGTAAAAAGAATATTTAACTTCTCTTTACAAATTGACTTTCAAACCGATTTTGCCTAACCATTGAAATCGGTATCGTATAAACAGTATAAAACATCTTAATAATGATCCATTGTTCTCAAAACATTTATAAAATCAATAACTTCAAAGACAACGGCACCTGTCTACACACAGGTGATATTTATTACTATGAAATACGATAAAATCTTGTCCTTTATCAACTTGTTAAAAAATCGCCTGCATAATTGAAATGTCAATGATTGGTATTACTAGTACATTTTAGGGAAAAAGATAGCCTTGGTCTGACAAGATCCAATCTATCTCTATATCTTAAATTCCTGAAAATTGGTTTAGCGTAGTCTTTTTGGCGTGAAAACGTAATAAACAAACAGACAGAGTTACTTTAGCTTTTATAATATTAGTATAAGTTACTGATAAACTTTATTTTTGTCACATGCTAAGGCCACGGAAGTAAAAGTAAGTATCAGATAGTCTCGTGTGTAAAATTATAATTGTTATAAAGTTCGCTTACAGATTACTTCTAAAATAGTCAATATAATAATTTTGATAAGTTTTCCCACAAATTTTTGACGATTATACTTAACTATCGGGCCCGGCAAACGTTGTCTTGCCCTGTATCATCATCTTCCTGCCCTGGTCTCAATTTATTTGTGGTCGGCGCAGCATGTCCTTTTCTTCCATTCATCTCTCAGCCGTCACCTCAAACATTCACTGCCTTTCCCATGTCTTGCCCTGTATATAAAAAAAATCGTAAACTCTATTGCGGTGCCACCTACCGGCTAAATTGTGACGCACGTCCAGGTCCATGAGTTTGTGGGCTAAAACAACTTAGGGGTTTGCCTAATTAACGAAATAACTAAGCCATCTTGTCAATAAACTATTATCGATAATGTGTACTAGGTACACGGTGTAGGGAAAAAGAGGATTATACAATATTTTATAAAAATAATATATTTTTTTTTGTCTTCAATTGATTTAATTAGATTATACGAGTAATATATCTCGCGAGATTTTAAACTGTCGAAAGATTTTTCATCATCTTTTATCACCATTAGGTTAAGTTAGTTAAAAAAAAGATGAACCTAACCTAACCTTGGTAGAACATTCGACATAGTTCGATGTGTTTACAATTTTACGGTGACATTTCACATTCAATGACTCCAGAGTTGAAGATACTTGACAATTTTGTCTACGAATAAGGGTATTAGTGCCATTGGATGATCATTCTGATACAATTGAAATAGCAGACCTGGGCCCCAGGGCCGGCTTGTGGTAGAACATAAAATCATTAAAATTTTTGCTTTACTTTGCTAAAAGGGCCTCAAATTCTGTTATGCCCAGGGGTCCCAATATTTGTGTACATAGCAATATAGTATCCCGTTTGCGCCAGGAGGAGTGGGACGCGGCGGAGGCCAACGGTCCACTGGAGCCGCACATCCCCACCTACACGTACCACAACTCCGCACACATACCCGCGCACCCGCACCACCCGAGAGATGTGAGTACCCACACACTCACACTGGGACGCGCCCGATAACAGCTGGACCCAGAGATTGCTTTCAAAATATAACATACCACGCCTGTATCTCTGAAGGGTTACACAGAGGTATGTTTTTTTTAAGGGATTGGTCGGCAAACGAGGAGATGGATCGCCTGATGGTAAGCGATTACCGTCGCGCATAGACACCCGCAACACCATAGGAGTCACAAGTACGTTGCCGACCTTTTAAAAGAGGATTGGGCCTCCGGTAACCTCACTCACTCGGCGAAAGACAACGTAAGCGTTGTTTGACGCCGGTTTTCTGTGAGGCCGTGGTATCACTCCGGTCGAGCCGGCCCATTCGTGCCGAAGCATGGCTCTTCCACGTAAAAAATACTAATAGGAAATAATAACTGTTATTTGCTCGATTGTAACGTCTACTTCAATATCAATACGCACGTGCAGTGGGCATTTCGGCACACTAATCTCATTCTGACAGATACTTTTAGATAATTTGCAGCTAGTCTAAAGTGTAATTTAATCGTGGTGTATTTGTTATTGTTTGTGCAGCAATTAAGCTCAGTGAGTGTGGAGGCCGGAGTGACCGCGGCGGCCGAGCCCGCGCCGCCTGCACCCGCGCCCGCGCCTGCAGACCCCTACCACCTGCCGCAACACCACCAGGTAACTAACACCAACAGCACTACACTAGACTACACTACACTCAGCACTACACTAGACTACACTACATTACACTACACTGCACTACACTACACTACACTACACTACATTACACACACACACACACACACACACACACACACACACCGCGGCCGAGCCCGCACCCGCGTCCGCAGACCCCTACCACCTGCCGCAACACCACCAGGTAACTAACACCAACAGCACTACACTAGACTACACTACACTCAGCACTACACTAGACTACACTACATTACACTACACTGCACTGCACTACACTACACTACACTACACTACATTACACACACACACACACACACACACACACACACACACACACACACACACACACACACCGCGGCCGAGCCCGCACCCGCGCCCGCAGACCCCTACCACCTGCCGCAACACCACCAGGTAACTAACACCAACAGCACTACACTAGACTACACTACACTCAGCACTACACTAGACTACACTACATTACACTACACTGCACTGCACTACACTACACTACACTACACTACATTACACACACACACACACACACACACACACACACACACACACACACACACACCGCGGCCGAGCCCGCACCCGCGTCCGCAGACCCCTACCACCTGCCGCAACACCACCAGGTAACTAACACCAACAGCACTACACTAGACTACACTACACTCAGCACTACACTAGACTACACTACATTACACTACACTGCACTGCACTACACTACACTACACTACATTACACACACACACACACACACACACACACACACACACACACCGCGGCCGAGCCCGCACCCGCGCCCGCAGACCCCTACCACCTGCCGCAACACCACCAGGTAACTAACACCAACAGCACTACACTAGACTACACTACACTCAGCACTACACTAGACTACACTACATTACACTACACTGCACTGCACTACACTACACTACATTACACACACACACACACACACACACACACACACCGCGGCCGAGCCCGCACCCGCGCCCGCAGACCCCTACCACCTGCCGCAACACCACCAGGTAACTAAAAGCAACAGCACTACGCTAGACTACACTACACTACGCTACACTACACTACACTACACTACACACACACACCGCGGCCGAGCCCGCTCCCGCGCCCGAGCCCGCTCCCGCACCCGCAGACCCCTACAACCTGCCGCAACACCACCAGGTAACTAACAGCAACAGCACTACGCTAGACTACACTACACTACGCTACACTACACTACACTAAACTACACACACACACACCGCGGCCGAGCCCGCTCCCGCACCCGCAGACCCCTACCACCTGCCGCAACACCACTAGGTAACTAACACCAACAGCACTACACGTTACAACGCTCCGACAAAATGCGGCGGTATCTGATGTTAAGGAGGGGCGGAGAGTGACCATTCTGTATATTATTTCTTCTGTGATGACACTAAATAATAATAATATTAAAGAGCTATATTTAAATGTGGTTGTGTATGTTTACAGCCAATGGGTATGTCTGGCAGCTTGACGGCGGCGCAGTCGCAGTACCTGTCGCAACTCACGCAACAGTCGCAGAGGCACGACAATAGTATGTATAATATATTCACCATCTTTTTCCGTTTATTTTATAGTTATCCTCAATTCGAGACTATTCTTGCACTGAACCAAATTGAGACTATGTCTGATGTCAGCTTGGCTGGCTACTACGCTCCCGTTCTTAAATTTTTCATGCGATATTTGGAAGCCCAGTTCCCCAGTGATGTCTTAAGATAAACGGAATAACACTTCAACATTTGTATAAATCACTAATGTGTGAGATTTTATCAATAGTAAAGAGCTTTCTTTGTACTATCAGCCAACTGTTCATATCTAGCCATTTTGAAAACAAAATCCCGTGCACACGATGACCACAGCTTTTTTATGAGTATACATCTAGTCAGTATACATTTATGCAGTTTCTTTCTTTTTACAAAAACGATGGGCTCAGCAAATGCCCGAATGCAGCGATGCCATTGGTTGATGAGCGTGGGTAAGCGCTAGTATAGCAGCCGAGCGCTGCAAACAAGTAGCCAGTAGCCTGTAGCCCATACGATGGCTACGGTGGCATAAGGCACGCACCCCTGACTTTTCGAAGTCTTGTGCGTATTAAATAGTTAACTATCACGCACTTAAGCGGTGAAGGAAAACATCATGAGGAAACCTGCATGACAGAGATTTTATCGATGGCGTGTGAAGTCTGCCAATCCGCACTAGGCCAGCGTGGTGGACTATAGCGTAATCTCTCTCATTCTGAGAGGAGACCTGTGTCCAGCAGTGGGACAGTATAATGGGTTGATTATGTTATGTTTGTTATTGGTATATCAATATTTCAGGTGTGTACACATCAAATTACGGCGTATACGGCTCGTCAGACATCACCAGTCAGAGGAAACCGCAGAGGGCGCGAGTGCCGCCGCCTTCTAAGGTAATTGATGAACGTATTATAAAAAAATATCGACTGTTTGGTATAGTTTCGAGTCTGCCTAGATCAGAAATTGTTTCGTAGTTGATTGTACAAATGAAAACTGGGTAGATAAAGTAATTGATCTGCTTTGGCTAAAGTTGTATAATTAAACGATTATTATTTCATGATTTAGTTTTTTTTTCCAAGGAGAATCGTCCATTCACAATTACTAGCTTTTACCTGCGGTTTTACTTGTATCCCAAAGGACTTCGTGATGCAAGGTAGCCTATATCGTTCTTCAAGGCCCAATATATCTTCATATCCAAAATTAATCAAAATTGCTTCATTTAAGACGTGAAAACTGAACTAAACAATATTAATGTAGTTTGGATCGTTGTATCGGGAAATAGTTGAAACCTACAAATGATACTGAGTTCACAATTATAATGTTTTTTTTAAAGTTAATTTGATATTATATAGTTTTTTCCCGGTGACACATTTATTGTGTGGGAGTGTAGTATAGTGTAGGATATAGTTTAGTGTGTTGTGAGCAGATCCCGATGTCTGCGGTGGAGATGCCGGGCGGGGAGGGCGGCGCCTTGTTCCTGGACGTACAGTTCGGCGCGCTCGAGCCCGACGATGCGCACACGCCCAAACCGGTACTGCATCTACTACTTATATATTACGCTCCCATCATCTACACATTACATTGTCCTATTACTGCCCACAGATTGTCAGAATACGGTATTACAACCATTTTTAAAAAGTGCCTCAATTAAATTCTGTAGTGCTAATAAACCACTAAAAAAATACATTTGACATTGATAAGTACCATAAAAATGCATTTAAAATTAACATATTCAAATTTAGGGCTTAAGTGGACGAAAACGCTGGACGCAGTGGACGCTATATTGCTCTGTGATTATGACGTCAGTTGGCTATGTAAACAATAAAAGTACAAAGGCTGACAGTTAACACTTTTTAGTTTAGTTTACACAGCCGTATGACGTAATAACATGGCGGCTACTATTTCACGGTGTTTAAAAGCAGATTAAAAACAACTGATAACTTTGAACTGAATTTTAAAATTTATTTTGTTATTTTATGAACTAAATCTAACATTTTCCGACTGGTTTTGCCTAAGCTATCTCAATAATATATTTTTAGATTGTTTCTTATATAGAGTAAAATACCCTTTTATAAGAGAGGTAGTGCATAGTGGAATCGAATAATTCCACTCACAATTGGAGCTGCCCGACTGAGGAAGTACCTCCACCTTGCAGAAAATCGTAGCCAAATAACATAGCTCCGTGCTATCTTGTGTTCCTAACGGTGAGCAAGGTCGCCAGAGCTCCGCGAGGAAGGGTTGTGTTGGCAGATAGGATAAGCATCACGCATTGTCTCCTATGCTTCCAGCCCGCGTATTCCTCCTTTACAGGGTCGGCAACGCGCGAAAGATACCCCTGGTGTTGCAAGCGTCCATAGGCTACAACTAACCGCTTACCATCAGCCGGACTATAAGGTTCTTTGCCACCTTGGTGGTATAAAAAAAAATGTGAGAGATTAGAGGTTATGTTGTTGACAGACTTCACATGCCGCCGAGAAAATCTCTCAGGCATGCTGGTTTCCTCACAATGTTTTCTTTCACAATTTCAACATATTTCAATTCAATTCTCAGGTCGAGCAAATTGTTATTGGGTTTTTCTATGAAATTCTCAATTATTTTGTAGTTGAGTCCGTTTTATGGCAAAGGCTCTCGCCCCTTATTACATAGGTCCTGAACATACCGACGAACTGTGGCTGTACATTAGTAGCCCTCTGCTTAATCCTTCGGGGGCGGGATTGTATGTTATGTAATAAATAAGCAGCAAATAAAACCCCCCTATAAAATGTAATGTAAAGAAAGTATAAAGATTCAATATAGGTCCATGTCTTATGGCATCATAGTCGATTTTAAAACTTGGATGTTTTTTTAAGCTATTGCATAGCTTCTATCGCGGGCCTTGAGCGTGGGGACCGAATCCAAAAATTCCGTAACGAAAAAAACCTAACACGCTTGTCTTTTTAGTTCAGCAACCCGCCTTTAGGTGGCATTGGTTGTATTACATAAGTTGATAAAAACCAATGCCACCTAAAGGCGGGTTGCTGAACTAAAGAGAAACACGCTTGTCTCTTTAGTTCAGCAACCCGCCTTTAGGTGGCATTGGTTGTATTACATAAGTTGCTAAAAAACGCTATGCAATAGCTTTACCGCGGCAGTCCCCGAGTGCCACACGTTTTTTTTAAACGTTGCCCCACACTATGATTTTCTCCTGTATCGTGGGAGTGTTTACAAACACAAATTCTCACATACACAAACGACCAGACCCGGAACATACCTGTAGATCATACAAATATTTGCTCCGTGTGGGGATCGAACCCACAACACATGGCGCAGAAGCCGATCGCTCAACCGCTACGCCAATCGTGTTGTCTAACCATACTTCATTTAATTAATTGTTCATAAAGTTTATTATCATTTCCTTGATTAATTCATTAGTAACGAAAGTATGTAATATGTAGCAGCAAGCACCAGCACCTCAGGCAGAGCCGGCGCCTGTGACGAGCGCGAGTCACGCAAGTCACGCCAGTCACGCGAGTCACGCCAATCACGCGAGTCACGCCAGCCACGCCAGCCACGCGAGTCACGCCAGTCACGCGAGTCACGAGGCTCCCGCCGAGCCGCCCGCGCCTGCGCAGGCGTACCCCACACCCAACAGTATGGTAAGACTAACAATATTACCGCTTCGTACATCCGCCTTCTATATCAACTCTGTCAGAAAAAATATTCTTTGTATTGAGAAGTATCGAGACTGCTCACTAGACCGCTCCGTCACCGTCACGTGCCATACACGAAGCATATCGGTACCGGCAAAATATTCTTGCCAACAATTGACAACATTTAATTATAATTTTATTTATAACTAGATCGAAAAAAATAGGATACCCGTATTTTTTATGTTCCCAATATTAAATTATTCTTTAGTTCTTTCTATTCTAAACAGACGTAAATGCCAAATGACGTCATTTGTACGGTTACGCGTGTGAAACGGTGAAATGACGTCATTTTTAATACCCTTAAAAATTGTCTTAGGTCCGTTTGTCATCTAACATAATTATTTACAACCTTACATAACCTATTTCGTTATTGAATTACTACTATTTCGACAAAATTTAAATTTTCTCAGATTCCGCCGTATAAGTGACGTCATCACATGTTTTTTCTTCTCCGAATTAAGATAATTATATAAAAAATAAATATAAATGTTTTGGAACTCAGGATAGGGAAACAAAGAAACAGTATTTTTGTTTTGGTGTCTTAATATAGTTTTGAAATGTTGTCAATTGTTGACACTTCGTACAGTACGCGCGGCATAAGTTGGCCGGAGTGAAGTTCGCCGTTTTAATGCGCAGTGGATTGTTTACGTTAAACATTGTGTACTGCGCAACCAAAAACTGACAAGCAGCTAACTTCAGTTCGGCCAATTTATGTCGCGCGTACTGTACATGTCAAAGTCTCATATGTCTCAATACAAATAATATTATCGGGGAACGAGAACCATATGGATAAGACCCGCGGATGATACGCAGATGCTGCGGTCTCTGACACCGTTTTGTTCAGGTATAATACGCTCGTTTCCGTACCTGATACGTTTCTAGTATGTATGTACGGTTATGATATGATACAGTGTAGTGGGCAGACTACTTTATCCTGTTAATTAACTTTAGTTGTTTGTGTTGCAGCTAAGTGAAAGCTTATCAGTAGTGGAGGCCACGCCCGTCAGTGTGCCCGCCACCACAGAACCCACAGTCACAAACACAACCCGTAAGTGTCTTGCATTTTATTCATTACTAGCTGTTGCCTGCGGTTTCACTAGCATCCCAAAGCATGTCCCAAAACGGGTCCAACTGCAGCTAAGAACATACCAAAATTTTGAATATTAAAGATTAACTTCCTTCTGCTGCTTATTCTCGCGACATTATCACTAAAACATTGAGCCCCAAGAAGCAATACTTTGATAATGTTTAATGGTGGTAATGTATTTATAATAATGTAATGGTGGTGGTTTTAGGTAGTCTAGGTTTTAAACTGTCTGTGTGGCAATTTTCATTCAAATTCGTTCAGCCATATTGAGTAACAAACATCTACACCGTTACATTTAAGTCGTTTTAATGCCGAAAGGACGGTATTATACTCATCACTAGGAATAACTTTTACTATGGAACCAACCCTGAAATCGCAAAAAAAACAGCTGTTCCATACACTCTGACGAGTTCAGAGTACACAAATTTTTTTTTTCTTTTTCTTTTTTTTAAGGGTCTTCGTGCATTTTTATTTCAGTATTTCGTACCTTATAAACCTATCTATTACCTATACTCAAAAAAAATAATAATCAAAATCATTTATTAAATACTACATGACAAAATATTTGTTAGTAACAAAGACTTACTTAGGTATATTATTTACATGACATTATGTGCCTGAACTAGGTAATCCTGTGTTTCAGGCGAGAAAAATACATATTAAGGACTAAAATAATCACAAAGTCAGTATAACAAAATAAGTATAACAATAATAAACAAAAATAAACTAAAAAGAACACATAAATAAATGCTTACTTTAACACAATTAGCAATTTCTCTGTATCTTCGTAGGACATGCTTTGGAGGGCTTCCTGAAGAGTTTTTTTACAATTGTTATAATTGAGGGTATATAAATATTCTTTATAGCATTGAGTCTATTATAAAGAAGCGGCCCTAAAAAAACGTAAAATTTGGCTGTGAAAGCATGTTTAGTTCCTGTAGGTTGTGGGCAAACTATACCTTTCCGTCTTTTTTTGTAAACTCAGCTGTGAAGGGAAGTGATGTGTGCTGTTTTAAATGTATGGGAACAGCTGTTTTTTTTTTCGTGACGGTGTATATGTATGTATTTATTACTTTGTACAATGGTTATACAAGTCTCTCCTTTTCAATCATTTCATACTTCGTTTCTGATGGGGATCCCCCGACTAGGTTTGCCTAGCTGTTTTTTTTTCGTGACGGTGTATATGTATGTATTTATTACTTTGTACAATGGTTATACAAATCTCTCCTTTTCAATCATTTCATACTTCGTTTCTGATGGGGATCCCCCGACTAGGTTTGCCGTTGTGGCCCGCAAATTATCGGCTTGTCCGACTATTGGTCAACTCAGCCCCGCCAAAAATGCTGATGAAATGATGTTGAACGAGAGCGCGAGTTACATGTTTTTTGTTTTCTTTTAAAAACCAGTGTCAGCCTTTCACAGCAAAATGTCCGGCTAAATATTAATCTGTGTCCGGCTTTGCAATGTAAAAATAGCCTTGCTTGGCAATTCTTCCCCCGAGCGCATACGTTTTTTTTAATCCTAAGGAGATTCATATTTGTATAATATCTCAATAAGGGCTACCGTTTTTAAGCTCATCAGATGTCGCCACTAGCAAGTAAGGTCCTAAAATATATCTCCTAAAGTTTGTAATTACACGCGTGAAAACAATACATTAAAATATATTTATATAATACATACTTTAAATCGTACCTTTAAAGTATCTAGCATGCTGCAAAGATATGTAGTCCAGTTTTGTTCGAAAAAAGGAGGACATAAGTTTCCGAAAGATACTTAATATTGTCACAAAACACTAACATTCATTGACTCGTAAGACCGTAACTAATTTTTTTTTTGCAATGATTAATCCTCAGATATTGCAAAATGTTCACTAAATTAATCTACCTCGTAACGTAAACCGGCGTAACCCACCCACAAACAGCTTAATTTGACATTTCGGAAACCTCACTCTACTAGTGTAGAGTGAGGTTTCCGAACTTTTCTACTACACACGGTGGCGTTGTGTGTCGGGTTGTTTTATTCCCTACAATATGGTTGAGTCGAACCGCGCCGATACGCACGTCATGCTCGTGAACGGGTGCTGTCTGTCGGGGCTGGTCAGCTCTTACTTGCTGTGGCAATCCCTAATCTTTTGTATATTGAATAAATCTTATACATCAAACTGCAGAATTCTCAGCTAGTTGGAACAAAATTGTAAAACATAATATTGTAATCAAGTTTTTTATTTTTTTAAAAGAGTGTCTATGGAGTTTCTTGCGGCTCTTCTCCATACGACCCACTTTTTGGAACCGTGCAAATAGTTTTGACTTTTCAAAAGTACCTATTTAGTGGTCTAATTGAAATAAAACATTTTACTTTGACTTTGACACTAGCGCCTCTAGCGGTAAATTCACATGCGGTAGCCCCAAATTAATGCTACCGCAAAAACTGTTCTAAATTCTCACACTTTTTCGGTGAAAGAAAATGTTTTGAGAATGTTCTCAATATTGCAAATATTTTCAGTGACACAAAATTCTTTTATGGAGAATAATTTCTCGAGTCTCGATCCATTATACTAGGCACAAGGGAGTAGGGACACCAGCAAATCTATGCTTAATATTATAATGAGGTAAAATTTGTGACTTTGTAGGAGATAATCTCTAGATCTACTGAACCTATTTTGAAAAGCGTTTTTGTGTTGGATAGTCCACTTATCGAGGACGGTTATAGGCTATATAACATCACGCTACGCCTCTTAGGAACGGAGAAGCGCGGGTGAAACCGCGAGCGCTGCTCTGGATCGTCGTAATCCTATTCATAGTTGACACCGAAATCGTGATGACATTCAAAATTCACTTCTAAACATCTAGCGACATCTCTAGACGCGTGTGTTAGGATTTCGGTAACAACGTCGGCGCGGGCGCCTCTTCTCGCCGCATTCTCCGCACTTGCCGCTAGTGTAACGTGGCGTCTTCATCTTCATAAGATTGATCATAGATACTCAATACATTTATTGCACTCCACAAGTTAAACAGATAACAGTGATGAAAGAATAAGCTAGGATGCTGAGGTTCTTTGTCTTCCGCAGCTTCGCTGGACGCGCAGCTGTCGGCGTCGATAAAGCAGCTGTCGGTGTCGGCGAGCGGCGACAGCAGCACCGCCGCCGCGCCGCACGCCGCGCCGCCGCCGCAC
The DNA here is from genome assembly GCA_910591435.1 of Acronicta aceris. Taxonomy (NCBI): domain Eukaryota; kingdom Metazoa; phylum Arthropoda; class Insecta; order Lepidoptera; family Noctuidae; genus Acronicta; species Acronicta aceris. Next base: position 776,098 of record OU342781.1, on the reverse strand, counting down.
CACGCGCTGCCGCACCACAGACCTAAAGTGACACAGGTACACACACACACACACACCACTACACACTACACACTACTCGACAGCAGCACCGCCGCCGCGCCGCACGCCGCGCCGCCGCCGCACCACGCGCTGCCGCACCACAGACCTAAAGTGACACAGGTACACACACACACACACACCACTACACACTACACACTACTCGACAGCAGCACCGCCGCCGCGCCGCACGCCGCGCCGCCGCCGCACCACGCGCTGCCGCACCACAGACCTAAAGTGACACAGGTACACACACACACACACACCACTACACACTACACACTACTCGACAGCAGCACCGCCGCCGCGCCGCACGCCGCGCCGCCGCCGCACCACGCGCTGCCGCACCACAGACCTAAAGTGACACAGGTACACACACACACACACACCACTACACACTACACACTACTCGACAGCAGCACCGCCGCCGCGCCGCACGCCGCGCCGCCGCCGCACCACGCGCTGCCGCACCACAGACCTAAAGTGACACAGGTACACACACACACACACACCACTACACACTACACACTACTCGACAGCAGCACCGCCGCCGCGCCGCACGCCGCGCCGCCGCCGCACCACGCGCTGCCGCACCACAGACCTAAAGTGACACAGGTACACACACACACACACACCACTACACACTACACACTACTCGACAGCAGCACCGCCGCCGCGCCGCACGCCGCGCCGCCGCCGCACCACGCGCTGCCGCACCACAGACCTAAAGTGACACAGGTACACACACACACACACACCACTACACACTACACACTACTCGACAGCAGCACCGCCGCCGCGCCGCACGCCGCGCCGCCGCCGCACCACGCGCTGCCGCACCACAGACCTAAAGTGACACAGGTACACACACACACACACACCACTACACACTACACACTACTCGACAGCAGCACCGCCGCCGCGCCGCACGCCGCGCCGCCGCCGCACCACGCGCTGCCGCACCACAGACCTAAAGTGACACAGGTACACACACACACACACACCACTACACACTACACACTACTCGACAGCAGCACCGCCGCCCCGCCGCACGCCGCGCCGCCGCCGCACCACGCGCTGCCGCACCACAGACCTAAAGTGACACAGGTACACACACACACACACACCACTACACACTACACACTACTCGACAGCAGCACCGCCGCCGCGCCGCACGCCGCGCCGCCGCCGCACCACGCGCTGCCGCACCACAGACCTAAAGTGACACAGGTACACACACACACACACACCACTACACACTACACACTACTCGACAGCAGCACCGCCGCCGCGCCGCACGCCGCGCCGCCGCCGCACCACGCGCTGCCGCACCACAGACCTAAAGTGACACAGGTACACACACACACACACACCACTACACACTACACACTACTCGACAGCAGCACCGCCGCCGCGCCGCACGCCGCGCCGCCGCCGCACCACGCGCTGCCGCACCACAGACCTAAAGTGACACAGGTACACACACACACACACACCACTACACACTACACACTACTCGACAGCAGCACCGCCGCCGCGCCGCACGCCGCGCCGCCGCCGCACCACGCGCTGCCGCACCACAGACCTAAAGTGACACAGGTACACACACACACACACACCACTACACACTACACACTACTCGACAGCAGCACCGCCGCCGCGCCGCACGCCGCGCCGCCGCCGCACCACGCGCTGCCGCACCACAGACCTAAAGTGACACAGGTACACACACACACACACACCACTACACACTACACACTACTCGACAGCAGCACCGCCGCCGCGCCGCACACACCAACACACACACACCACAGTACTCGAATCATCTACACACAAACAAACACATCTACACAAAACAAACACATCTACACAAAACAAACACACATCTACACACAAACACACACACATCTACACACAAACACACACACACACACACACACACACACACACGTTTATGGAAACTGATGTCGCGTAATACTCGTCCAAGATGGCGGCGTTTAAATCTCCGGAATCTGATTGCAGTTTAGAATATTTATAAAAAATACTTTTTACGGTGCTTTAATAATGTAAACGATTGATTAACAATATTAAAAAAACCATGTACATTACCTTTTTTATAATATCTTTTACCATTTTATGTATTGTTATTGTTGCAGACAGTAGGACAGCAGAATGTGTACGCCCACCACGCAGTATCGCACCATCCGCCTGTGTACGGAGCTAATGTCTATGCGCCACAGGTAACGGATTCATAAATACAGACAATACTGTAATGGACGCTAAGTCTTGAAGGAGGCTTGGTAGGGCGATAAGTTGAGCGTTTAATTTCAAGTAAAGATTGTACGAATGAGTTTATTATTGTTATTGGTTTAAGTGGAATATACTCAGTATTGAAATAGAACTACTTTTTACGAATTCTATCGTAATGTATTGATATTATTTAATTTCTAACGTTTTGGATCTTTTACAGCATTCATGGTCACGAGTAGACAGTTAAACGTCTGTTGCAATTACTAACAGTTACCTTACAATGTCGGGAATTAAATAATATCTACAATCGTGAGTCAACTATGGAACCTAGCTGTCACCGGAATACAATATCTGGTGTTGTTTTGCTATGCTTTTTTTTTTTTTTTAAAAAAAGCTTAGCAATGTGCATTGTATATTATTAGTATTTTGGTTAACTCTTTGTGCTAATTTAAATGCTTGTGTTACGAGTAGGTTCACGTTGGTAGGGTGGGTTTCGAACCGGTAATCATATGACTGCAAGGTCGATACTTTAGGTCTAGCTATTAGTTTACCTCCGCATAATTCATGCTTATTTGAAAGGAATATCTTAGTTTGCACCATCTAAGGTAAAAAATACGTGCAGGTGAACTCTACGAACGCGTCTCTGACGGGTGCGTCGGGCATGGCGGCGGCAGCGGCGGCCGCGGCGGCGGCGGCGGCCTACCCGTCGTCGTCGCTGGCGCAGTACCAGCCCATGCTGAGCTCGTACTCGTCGTCGGCGGCGGGCTCGGGGGCGGGGGCGGGGGCGGGGGCGGGCGCGGGCTACGGCGCCAGCGCGCTGTACACGGCGGCGCCGTACGCGCCCTACCAGCCCGCCGCGCTGCCCAAGCACCCGCCCAAGGAACAACAACAGGTTCGACACATACCATCACACCTGTATTCCCCGTACAGTTCAGCAGAGGTCTACTAATGTACACCCACAATTCGCCAGTACAATGTAATAGAGAGCGAGCCTCTTACCATTAACTGGGCATAAATCCAGACACCGAACAGCTACTGAAACTTTCATAAAAAAAAACCAATAACACTTTATTCAACCTGGGAATCAGACCCAAGACCTCTAATACTTGGGACAACTAGTCTAATAAGGCAGTCAAACTTTTTAAATAGTAAGAAACAAAGACATCATTTTCAATTAACATAATTTAAGAAAAAATTTAGTACTTCCCCTTACAAGATTATTCACATTCTATTACCATACGCTATAAGATCCATTTAATAACGAAGATATTATAAATGTCGTAACGTTTTCACGAATAAAAACGGGGCAATATGTTACCCTCTTGTTATATTCAGCTTTAACCTGTAAAAATACATAAATGTTCAGTAATAAATAATTTATTCAACTCATAAAGACTGCTAAAAACACATTGTGAGAAAAACACGCTTAGTAAAAATAGCATTTATGAACCATTTATCTGCATAGATTATAGCTTAACCCAGTGGTTGGCAAACTTTTTAGGCAAAGAGCCAGAAGCCGGAAAATAACTTTCAATTGTAATTAAAAATATTGATGAGATTTAAGAAAAAATCGATATGAACAAGGCTCTATAGTGGGTACGCTGTGTTTGAGTAATTATGTGGCTCGCACTATTTATGCAAAAGCGAAAATCGCACTTCCATCTAAAAAAATGTTTTGAGGGGAACAATGTTTTGGGCTGGAACAGCCATGTGGCTCGCGAGCCGCGGTTTGCCGACCCCCTGGCCTGAACCTATCACATTTTGAGAGGAGAGGTCGTAACCAGCAGCTGCAGTGGCTCAATAAATGGGTATGGCTTGAAGCACATTATAATATTGTGTATTGTTACGTTTGCAGTACGACAGTTCGGTAGCGTCAAGCAACAGTCTAACGAATACGACGACGCAGACGCAGACCTCCACAGCCAAAGTAGCCACCACCACCGGTATGTGCATTACTATTACTACTTTTTAACTCCCGACGTAGAAGGAGGGGTGTTACAAGTTTAACGTGTCTGTCGGTGGCTCCCAAATGTTTGGTTCGATTTTGATTCAGTTTTTTTTGTGACTTGTTCGAGCTGTGATTTAAGAAAATCTATCCAGCCATTTGAATATTATCAGCTCTGTTCTAGTTGATGAAGTGATGTGAGCAAATTCCGCAATCATACCGTCTAATCGATTCGTAACTTGGTATCATAATTAGTTACACCAATGATACAAATAAGGATGTTTTCTCCCTATAATAGGGTAGTTGACTTGTTTAATTTCTTAAAATGACAGGCTTAGTGACAAATATTATAATTTGTCAACTGAAAATAATAATATTGCGTTTATGTTAACCTTTCGACTGTGTAGACACGAGAATGAGTGTTATTGTATTGGTATCAGTGGTCGCGGGTCACGGGTCCCACGGGTCGCACGGGTCGGGCTACGCGGGCGGCGCGCTCTACGGCGCAGGCGCTACGCCGGCCTACGCCGCCTACGACGAGCAGCTCATGCGCTCCACGCTGCCGCACCACATGGTAAGCTATACTGACGTCACGCGTCGCGCTACGGCGCAGGCGCTACGCCGGCCTACGCCGCCTACGACGAGCAGCTCATGCGCTCCACGCTGCCGCACCACATGGTAAGCTATACTGACGTCACGCGTCGCGCTACGGCGCAGGCGCTACGCCGGCCTACGCCGCCTACGACGAGCAGCTCATGCGCTCCACGCTGCCGCACCACATGGTAAGCTATACTGACGTCACGCGTCGCGCTACGGCGCAGGCGCTACGCCGGCCTACGCCGCCTACGACGAGCAGCTCATGCGCTCCACGCTGCCGCACCACATGGTAAGCTATACTGACGTCACGCGTCGCGCTACGGCGCAGGCGCTACGCCGGCCTACGCCGCCTACGACGAGCAGCTCATGCGCTCCACGCTGCCGCACCACATGGTAAGCTATACTGACGTCACGCGTCGCGCTACGGCGCAGGCGCTACGCCGGCCTACGCCGCCTACGACGAGCAGCTCATGCGCTCCACGCTGCCGCACCACATGGTAAGCTATACTGACGTCACGCGTCGCGCTACGGCGCAGGCGCTACGCCGGCCTACGCCGCCTACGACGAGCAGCTCATGCGCTCCACGCTGCCGCACCACATGGTAAGCTATACTGACGTCACGCGTCGCGCTACGGCGCAGGCGCTACGCCGGCCTACGCCGCCTACGACGAGCAGCTCATGCGCTCCACGCTGCCGCACCACATGGTAAGCTATACTGACGTCACGCGTCGCGCTACGGCGCAGGCGCTACGCCGGCCTACGCCGCCTACGACGAGCAGCTCATGCGCTCCACGCTGCCGCACCACATGGTAAGCTATACTGACGTCACGCGTCGCGCTACGGCGCAGGCGCTACGCCGGCCTACGCCGCCTACGACGAGCAGCTCATGCGCTCCACGCTGCCGCACCACATGGTAAGCTATACTGACGTCACGCGTCGCGCTACGGCGCAGGCGCTACGCCGGCCTACGCCGCCTACGACGAGCAGCTCATGCGCTCCACGCTGCCGCACCACATGGTAAGCTATACTGACGTCACGCGTCGCGCTACGGCGCAGGCGCTACGCCGGCCTACGCCGCCTACGACGAGCAGCTCATGCGCTCCACGCTGCCGCACCACATGGTAAGCTATACTGACGTCACGCGTCGCGCTACGGCGCAGGCGCTACGCCGGCCTACGCCGCCTACGACGAGCAGCTCATGCGCTCCACGCTGCCGCACCACATGGTAAGCTATACTGACGTCACGCGTCGCGCTACGGCGCAGGCGCTACGCCGGCCTACGCCGCCTACGACGAGCAGCTCATGCGCTCCACGCTGCCGCACCACATGGTAAGCTATACTGACGTCACGCGTCGCGCTACGGCGCAGGCGCTACGCCGGCCTACGCCGCCTACGACGAGCAGCTCATGCGCTCCACGCTGCCGCACCACATGGTAAGCTATACTGACGTCACGCGTCGCGCTACGGCGCAGGCGCTACGCCGGCCTACGCCGCCTACGACGAGCAGCTCATGCGCTCCACGCTGCCGCACCACATGGTAAGCTATACTGACGTCACGCGTCGCGCTACGGCGCAGGCGCTACGCCGGCCTACGCCGCCTACGACGAGCAGCTCATGCGCTCCACGCTGCCGCACCACATGGTAAGCTATACTGACGTCACGCGTCGCGCTACGGCGCAGGCGCTACGCCGGCCTACGCCGCCTACGACGAGCAGCTCATGCGCTCCACGCTGCCGCACCACATGGTAAGCTATACTGACGTCACGCGTCGCGCTACGCTACTCGTATAGTATGTTGACATGTATCTGTGTATGACGTGGGTATGTTTCCGTGCAGGGCGGGTACTACGAGGTGGGCTACGGCGGTCGTGACGCGACGTTCGGCCTGAGCGCCGGCGAGAGGTTCGGCCGCACCGACGCCGCCTCACCGCAACAGGTCACTACTACTACTACTTACAACACACACCACACACTCTTTACTTCTGATTACGCAGGACCTGTGCTTGATTTACAATGTTGTTAAAAGCAAAAAAAATATACAAAAATTGCAGTAAGCATTCTGTAGTTTCTGCCTACACCCCTATGGGAAAATGGCGTGAGTGTATGTATGTATTGCATTTGTTTCCAAGCAAATGAAAGTTTTGATAAGAGGATAGAGTCTTGTTCTGCTGCTCCGTACTTACTCTACACTAATTTTTATTTTGAAAAAAAAAAAGAAAAACTTGCGTTCACTTTCATTGATATCAGACAAAGATACTTTTGCATTTATAATATTAGTATAGATTAAACGTATTGCTCCATTTGAAATAAAAAAAATGGTAAAATGTAAAATGTAAACTTATTATTAAATAAGTATTTTAACAATCTTTCGCGATTCATACATATTTTAACAATTACACTGAATTTTACCCATCGGAGTAGACAAAAAGTACAGAATGCTACAATTCTTTCATACATTTGATATGTCCACGTTTTATTTATAAATAAATTTGAAACAAGCACACGTCGTTAGTAATATTAATGTTACTTACATGTAGTTGGGTCGCTTTTCTGCTAAAAACAAATAGATACATAAATTAGAAATATGACCGGGTCAGCTTCTAGTCTAACTAGATGTGGCTGAATGTTTTACAGGAGCGAGTGCCGCCCGCCCGCGCTCGGTGCTCCGGGTAAATACAAGTTTTAACCGCACCTAGGTACACTGGCAGCCGACCCCAACATACTTGGAAAAGGCTAGTATAATGACGAAGCGAACCAATTGACAAATAATTTCGTTTAAGTCCTCCAGACACGTCAATATGAATTATGGTTTCCGTAGAAATAAGGACTTTGATAGACATAAACCATTGATGTAATGGTTACCGTGTATCTTGTCTTAAGTAAATATACACTACTGTTCCACTTTGTAATTGTAGTTATATTTTGTATCAATAGGATCGCTATAGTGCACACTGTTTCGTAATTCAAACTAGCGGGCCCGGCAAACGTTGTCTTGCCCTGTATCATCATCTTCGTGATCTTGTCAAAATTTATTTGTGGTCGGCGCAGCATATCCTTATATCCTCTCAGTCGTCATCTCAATCATTCACTCTCTTTCCCATGTCTTGCCCTGTATGTAAAAAAATAGTATAACCCGATTTCTGTGCCACCCACCGAATCAAATTGTGAATCTAAACCATCCACCCTATCTCCAAAAAAAAAAGAAAATCACACCATTTACTAGCAATGTGGGTCGCACATGACTAGTATTCTTGTTAACCCCTCGTGCTGAGCTAAATGCTTGTGTTACGAGTGGGTTCACGTCGGTAGTGCAATGGGTGGGTTTCGAATCGGCAACCGCATGATTGCAAGTCCGACGCCCTAGCTATTAGGCTACCGCCGCTTTGAATATATAGATATTGTGAGTTGTAAATGCATGCACAGGTACTAGCGCCCGAGTCAGATATTACAATGAGGGTTACCGTTTTATGCTCACCAGATGTCGCCACTGGCGAGTAAGGTCCTGAAGTATAGCTTTAAATATTAGTTACTACGTGCGTGAAAACAAATTAATACAATAAATCATATTTAATATCTTGAAACCGTACCGTAAAAATATCGTGCCGCAGATATATGTAATCTCATTTTGTTCAGAAAAAAGGTGGACAAAAGTTTGTGAAAGATAAAACTAACACTAACATTCATTGACTCGTAACTCGTATTTGCCATAATTTATCTCAGATATTGCAAAATGTCCACTAAATTATTCTAATTAGTAATAAACCCGCGTATTTCACCAACAGTGTAATTTGACATTTCGGAGACCTCACTCTACACTAGCGCCTCTAGCGGCAAGTTTACACGCGGTAACCCTCATTGTCTCAGAATGGGATATAAAATCAACAATATTCAAAAGTATTTTTATTTAGTGACGAATTTGACAATACAAAAGCTGATCTGGTGCCCTGGCAGTTTGGCATATTCTAGCAGACCCATCTTTTGTGATGAATAAAGTAGAATACCTAACGTAATGCCTGTGAGAGGCAGAGGATGTAGACTTTACCATAAAAAATGATGTAATAAATATTACTGCCGCATTCAGAAACGTCAAATAATGTTAATAAATTGTTAGCTCACAGTGGCTACTACATCTTGGGCTATTTTTCCGTATTTGAGTTTGTTTCAGTGACATAATATGTACATCAATTGACATCTCTGAGTGTAATGTACGATTTACACGGACCGGCGCGCGTCGGAACGCATTTTCTACGCGGTAGAGGAAATTGAACCGTCTTTACAGCAATTAACGTTTATATTTGCATGCAAATTATACACTCGGCTCAGCGCGCGTTCCGTGACGGCTGGTTGGTGGCCATTGCGTTGGAAATTATACTTTATTTTTTGTGTATTACACTTTCAATTCCTTTTACCGCGTAGAAAGTGCGCTCCGTCGCGCGCCGGTCGGTGTAAATCGTACTTAAAGCAGTAGGTACTGCTAAGTATCGTAGGTTAAATGCAAGTAATATTATGTCTACATAGTAAGTTTTACGTCGGCAGGTACCTGCTGCGGCGTTACCTCCCGGCTACGCGTACTTCGCATACCAGCCACCCCCTACCACGTACCAGTATGGCGTTTACCCAACGGTGAGTATTCTAAATATTTTTTAACCTTATTCAATCGCGAACAAGAATCGCGAATCCTGCCCGCGATTGAATTTTACCTTTACTAAAATAACTTTATAATCTTAGCATGGAAAAAAAAATCACAAAAAGATATTTTTTTACGAGTGCTGACTTACGATTTCTGAAGTTATAACATACCATCACGCCTGTACTCCCCGAAGGGTTAGGCAGAGGCGTACTTAATGTACACCCACAGTTCGCCTGGTATGTTTAGGTCCCATGTTATAGGGGGCGAGCCTATAGCCATTAACCGGGTACAAATCCAGACTCCGAGCTGCTACTGAGAATTTCATAGAAAACTCAATAACACTGCTCGATCTGGGGATCGAACCCAGGACCTCTAGCGTAGCAGTCGCGCTTGGGACCACTAGACTAATGAGGCAGTCATTTTTTGTTATTGTAAGGGGAATATGGGAATATCCCATAATAATAACGGATATTCCATTTATAAGTATGTACCAAGCGTTTATACTTCCACCGTTATTACGCATACAGTTAGGGACTGGACCTCTTTGTTGGCGTAGGTAGTGCCATTTCGCGGAAGTCATCGACCGTGGCATAACGTGGACATACCTTCTCATCCCAAATTCCCGGGATTTTAAAGATTCACATTCATCTTAAATGGCACTACCTACCGATCACTGGTTATCAGTTTCGTGTAACATTTTTCCTGTGATTATTTTGTCAAAACATAATAATTGTCATTCATTTTCATTTGATGAAATTGTGATTATTTTTCACAGCTATTATCGCAGTCTGGTATTGTTCGTCTGCAATGAATTTTCATTTAAAATACTTTATCGTCATTCGCCACACTTGCTATTTTGCTAGTTACAATGAAAAGGTGAACAAAATGCGATTTTATTGAAATGCGATTTTGAGCCGGCTGTGTGAAAAAAGTTGCAGGTGTGACGTATGAAGAATGTTTTTGTTTGATTTTTACATATTATCACCGAAATGTTCCGTGCCTATTTCAAGGATCCAATAATTTGAAGGACAGTGTGGTTTAGTAATAAGACTAATTAGTGCATTTTGTTTGTCAGTACGGCGGCGGGTCTAACGTAGGCGGCGTGGGGGGCGTTGGGGGCGTTGGGGGTGTGGGGGGCGTGGGGGCGCAGGGCAAGGTGTCCACCTACACGCAGCAGCAGCCCTACGACGCGCAGGACTCATACAAACCCGGTCAGTACTCACCTCACCTCACCTCACTACACTACTACACACCACCTCAACATTGATATCCTGCCTTGTTCACTTTAAATAGATATCAGGGTCGCGATCAACGAGTCATTTGAAATCACATCTATCGCGATATGTAGAAAACTCCATGGAACGAATCCTGCATCGCGCAAGGAACATTTATCATTACAATAATACTTTATGGGAATACTAGCTTCTGCCCGCGACTTTGTCTGCGTGGACTTCAGGATTGGGTCCGACCTGGATAAAAAGTAGCCTATTCCGCAGCCGTTCAAGAGTAACAAACATCCGTACATCCATACTAACAAACTTTCACGTTTTAAATATTAGTAAGGATTTGTTACAAATTACCCCATTCATTTGTAACAAACCCTTACTAATGGATGTATGGATTCACTTCGAAATGAATTGGTTTGATTGATATCCATGATTAGTGATAAAAAATGTGTGATTATGTAATGTATGTATCCAGGCGGGCCTTACACGGGTAACGCGGCCAAGTCGGGCGGCGCCGCCTCCGCAGATCTCACCAACGCTATGTACGCCAAGACGCACGTCGCGCTCAACAAGGTCAATGTGAGTAACTATATAATCACCTTCTAGCATTTACCCCAACATGTTGGACTCGGCCTATACAGTAACCAGATGCGGCTTTGCACGACGCGATTGCCAACAGATCTCCACAACACTATTCGAAGGATATTGGTTGTCAGACTTTTTGGGCTTCTGATTACCACTGACGATTGTCATAAGTGTTCAAGTGACGACCGACGGTTTATGTGCTCTCCGAGGCACGGAGAGGTCGTAATGTTTTAAGAATAGTCACCATGTGTCAACCGTAGCTTAACCTTAGCCAGAGCACACATTACGTAATACACACATACAGATACATACTAACACATACACGATCAAGTGCGGTGTCGGCAACAGGTGGCGCTACTGTTCGCGTCGTGGTACATACATCGGAGATATTCGTGAATTGTCGCCAACGCGTGCGTCTGCTCGTGATAACATAATGTCATATATAACAACGATTACGTTTTTTTTTAAAGTATCTATGTTGCACTTTTACTGCAATAACTAGTATATCAAAATCTAATCAAATCAATTTGAAGAATAGTTTGATCTTGAATATCCATAGATAGACATATACATACATAACATACTGTCACGCCTGTCCCTAAAGGATTAGGCAGGGTGCATTGCTTTACACCCATATTTCGCCTTTTTGTTAATCCTAACGACAAGGCGAAATGTGTGTGTTTCATAGAAAAACGCAATTAACACTGTTCGACAAATGGTGCTGCTGCTATACCTTAGTACCTAATTATATTAATGTCAACACCTGAAATGATGGTGTATTGAACACGTTTGTTTTCCAATGAATTGCTGAAAACAAAGAAGAACTACCCCTACAATATCATAATACCTATTAATTTGGAGAGTTACTATGGAGGTGCGGGAGTGGTGTGAGGGCGCGGTGGATTTTGATCATCGCAAAGTCATAGTGATTGTAGCTGGCGCTCGCGCATTCATTATGAATGTAGCTTGCGCCTGCGAATTCATTATGAACTTAGCCTGTGTCCGCGCTCCTCAATCCACATTATGTACGTGGATTGAGGAGCTCCAGTTAATATGTCAGTATGGTGTGTGTGCAGAGTTACGAGAAGGCATCGTTCCACAGCGGCACGCCGCCGCCATTCGGAGGCGCCTCACACTTGTACATCCCCGCGCCGCCGCACCACCACCCGCACCACCACGCGCCGCAGCAGCACCAGGTAACACCACACCCACGCCACACTAACACACCACGCACCTCACACCCCACACCCCACACCAGTACATCCCCACGCCGCCGCACCACCACCCGCACCACCACGCGCCGCAGCAGCACCAGGTAACACCACACCCACGCCACACTAACACACCACGCACCTCACACCCCACACCCCACACCAGTACATCCCCACGCCGCCGCACCACCACCCGCACCACCACGCGCCGCAGCAGCACCAGGTAACACCACACCCACGCCACACTAACACACCACGCACCTCACACCCCACACCCCACACCAGTACATCCCCACGCCGCCGCACCACCACCCGCACCACCACGCGCCGCAGCAGCACCAGGTAACACCACACCCACGCCATACTAACACACCACGCACCTCACACCCCACACCCCACACCAGTACATCCCCGCGCCGCCACACCACCACACCACCACCCGCACCACCACGCGCCGCAGCAGCACCAGGTAACACCACACCCACGCCACACTAGCACACCACGTACCTCACACCCCACACCAGTACATCCCCGCGCCGCCACACCACCACCCGCACCACCACGCGCCGCAGCAGCACCAGGTAACACCACACCCACGCCACACTAGCACACCACGTACCTCACACCCCACACCAGTACATCCCCGCGCCGCCACACCACCACCCGCACCACCACGCGCCGCAGCAGCACCAGGTAACACCACACCCACGCCACACTAGCACACCACGTACCTCACACCCCACACCAGTACATCCCCGCGCCGCCACACCACCACCCGCACCACCACGCGCCGCAGCAGCACCAGGTAACACCACACCCACGCCACACTAACACACCACGTACCTTACATCACCACGTGACACACAACACCACATACCTGACATACACACAATAAACCAACACAAATTGCCTTGTTTTGTGAAAAAGTAGCTTTTACTATCCAGCAACGCTCAGACCATTACGTGACATGAATTATTCTTACCTGCAAACATTTCGTTGCGAACTGCTCGCACACCGAGTGTAGCATGAGCGACGCACTATTACTAAATAATTATTGTTATGTCTCGGACATATAGACTGCAGACGGACCAGCGACCGAAGCATAGATAGACCACAGTTTAGGAAGCGTGTGCTCGATGACACCATCATTGGTAGGCCCCCCGACAAAAGGAACCCGGTGCTAACAGTTTTTGTACAAATCTGAATTTCCCCAGGCTCTTATTCAGAGATTTATTAAATTTACATTAATTTAATGAAATAAACAAATAATAAGTAAGTATAATGATAATAAGTTACAAATAATAATAATAAGTTTACACTTATCTGATGATTAAAAGAACTTACAATGATGTTAATGTAAATTGACATCAGTGTAAAAGTGCAAGTAAAGGCTTACATTATTTTCTGAATATGAACCTGTGCCATAGGGGCATAGTACCATGAATACTATAAGCAAAAGCAAAATATATTATATATATTTTTAATAATAACAGCACTTATAAGATTTATATAGGTAATAAAAATGAATGTTTGTCCTCTATGCATTGCTAAACCATTCATCCTATTGCAATGAAACTATGATGAGTTCCTGTGTTTTATGACGAATAAAAAAACCGACCCTACCGGTACCATTATCTATAAAAACGGCCAAAAAAATGGAGTCTGTTGTATGGGAGCCCCCTTAATATTCATTTTATTCAGTTTTTTAGTATTTGTTTTTAGAAATACGTTATCTGTGAAAATTTCAACTGTCTAACTATCACGGTTCATGAGATACAGCCTGGTGACAGACGGACGGACAGCGGAGTCTTAGTAATAGCGTCCCGTTTTATACGGAACCCTAAAAAAGAAGTGTTGCATCGCATGCCGGGGACAGCTAGTATAAAATAAGAGTTATATAAAATTCTTTGGACAAAATATTCTGATATTATATTCAGCAAGTGACGCGGGAGTACAATTTTGCATCCGTCTGCCGTCCATACGTCTATTCTGTAACACGTAGGATCAGTTCTAGAATGGTTTTAGTTTAGTTCTAGTATAACTAATTAAAGTAATTAATTTCGTTCATTCTGGTGAGATATTTGTGAGAATTGAGAACTACATAAAAAGCATAATATAACATTACGCCTGTGACCGTGAAGGGTTAAACAGATGTGGGATAAAACACAGTATGTTTTACGTCATGTAACATTGGTTGAGCCTGTTGTCATTTGACGGGCACAAATCAACAATCCTAACTGCTACTGACATTTTCATAGAAAAACCCAGTTAATACTGCTCGATCTGGGAATCAAACCCAGGAGCGTGAGCACAACAGTCGCGTTTGCGACTACTAGACCAATGTAGTTTTATTTAACAAAAATCTTAGAATTCATCCTACGTAACACAGTCAAAAATATTTTTTTTATGCATGTTTATCAATTTTAGTTGAATTCCGTTTTTTTTTTATTATATTTCTTAGAGTTTGCTTTCGTTTGTAGATGGATGTACGGGTGAACAGTAGTCATAATAGGCGGGTAAGTTAATATATACATAAATATTTATTAACGCACTAAATATATGTATTTTTATGCACACATGCACCCTTTGAGTTGACCTTTTCAATATCTTCTTAGTCTAATTTCGTAGAACTATCTTCAAAAAGATATATTTCACAATAGGGTTTTAATATCGTAATGAAATTTGTAAGTTTTAAAGTTAAGTTGGAACCTAATTCCAATATTACGATTAGTCTGGTGTATCTCACTGTCTGTTATCCATCCGCATTTGATTATGAAATTAGCTAGTAATTTAATAATCGAATGTTGCCCGCAGTTTCAATCACGTCCCAAAAAGATTAAAATATCATTAATATTTTAGGCGGTCAATGTGAAATGATCATCACATTGAAAGATGTGATCAAGAATCAATCAAGATGTGATGTATCAAGATGAAACATGCACCAGATTTTAAGTTAGTCCTCTAGCAATACATCCGTGAAAACTGCATTCAATTCCATGTAGTAGTTTTTGCGCGATGCGCGTACAAACATACAGACAGATAGACAAAGATTCTAAAAAATATTATTTTGACTTCTGTTGCTCTTATAACGACGCCCCATACTAGTTAATTCTTTAATATCTATAATGTACAGACATCGGCCTGTTACAATTTTATTTTAGGTATAGATAATGACTTCTTATTCCACTTGGTGCCGTTATTCTGACACTGCCAAGCTCCTATCTCATTTATGATTTCCAAAATAATAATTGAAAAGGTAAACTGGTATTATATCGCTAATATATTGTTATAATACTCTGTAGTTTCATATAACAATTTATAATTATGTACTACCCGCCTTACTTACCTAATATTATTGCATGTACTTATTTATTTTCAATCGTCGCTTATGTACCTATTTTATTTAATATTTATTTTATTAGCTCGAGATAATTAGATAGAGATAATATTTCTATTTCTATATAAATTTGTGCTCGTTTTAAATCTCGCCCAAAGCTATTGTTTTTCAAAGCCATTTATATCAACAGCAATGTCAATAATATATTGTATTATTTTTTAAATGCTGAACTATTAAGAATATGTTTATTATTAATAAAGTAAATTAAATAACGGCACATGTTTTAGGTACCTAGTTGATTTGGATGGAATTTACATGAGGCATATAAGTGGAACACCTATATCGTTTTGTATTTTTTTTAATTTTCCATGACAAGATTATAAAGGTATTTTAGTAACCAAGTGGAATATATTTCTGAACTTACTTTCATAAAATACTTATTTGTGAAGTTTATTTATTTATAATCTAATACGATATTGAGGTTTCTAATGTTGTTGATTGTAGTGAGCTATTTTGACGAATCTCTACGAGTCAGGATGGCCGAGCGGTCTAAGGCGCTGCGTTCAGGTCGCAGTCCACTTCTGTGGGCGTGGGTTCGAATCCCACTTCTGACAATATCTTTTTGAACTTTTTACATTTATTTTAGGGCTTTGTAACCCGTAACCACATTTGTGAATCTTTTCAAATAAATAAACTATTGATTGGAACTAAATTTAATAAACCAGTCAATATTTTCAAACCAATCGCTCCAATGCTTAGGATTATTAATTAAAACTTGGAATTATTGAAAACGTAATGTTTTAGATTCGGTAGGTATGTTGTGAAGTTTATAACATTTTGCAAAATGTTCCATTGCTGTTGACATCTGGCTCTTATCTTTGAATCTTTGAATCTTCTAATAATTGTATACTCCCTAATGTATGTGATTGATGATTATTAACGTGGCGGCTTCGTTAGCAGGAGAGTGGAGCGGGCGGCGGCCGAGCGGCAGCCAGCAAGCCAGCGTCCAGCAAGCCTAGTTACTCGCAGTCCTATTGGGCACCTAACTAGCCGATAAATAGGTGAGTATCATAAAGCTAAGTAAGACAGGGAGAAAACTCCTTTGAAGCTATCCCGAGCGGAAAATGAAATTTCAGTAGCTGTTATTAACAAGAATCTGTATAAAAAATATATTAAAGAAACAGATGGTCGAGTGTGCGGAGAGCAGTGTCAAAAATTTAATAATGATCTAATAAATGACACAATTGTGAATCTTTTTACACATCTTCACGCCTGTATTTCCCGAAGGGTTAAGTAGAGGTGTACGGGTGTACACCCACATTTCGCCGGGTATATCTTTAGATCCCATGTAATAAGAGGCGAATTTATTGCTATTAATCGAAAATCAGAAATCCAGACTCCGAGTGGCTTGTTGAACACTGCTCGACTATTTTTTTTTTGCTCGACCTTAGGACTGATCCCAGGACTTCTAGCGTAGCAGCCGAGCTTGGGACCACTAGACTAATAAGGCAGTCTAGTGGTCCCAAGTGCGACTGAGCGAATCTTTTAAACGGCCTCACAGAAAACCGACGTTAAACAACGCTTACGTTGTGTTTCGCCGAGTGAGTGAGGTTACCGGAGGCCCAATCCTCTTTTAACCTTTTGACCGCCAGAGCAAAAGCGCTTCGCCGTGCCCTCCACGCCAAGCCGACAAATTCAATGAAATAACCTTGAAAATAGTAGGGAGTCCAAAATGTTATCGATAAACATAATAATTTTCGTCTGAAATTTGTGAATAAACAGCTTATAACACAAAAAGAATATTTATTTAACCTCATCTCCTACTGTAAAAAACTTAAGACCACATTTATAGCAACTATCAATAAAAAAATCAACCTTTTGAGATACAAAAATACATATAAAATTGCAGCAAGTTACAGCACTATTCTCTATCAGTTACGCGGCCATTGGCATGTATACATGCCAATGGCGCGGGCAACCATCCTTTTTTATAATTTCTCGCTTCTGATTAGGGATGTGTAGCTGTATATTATTATAACTTATCGAATTTATTTATTAAGTTTATATGAACTAGGTATCATTGTGGAGTGATTATTTGTGAGTATCAAAATAATAATTATTTACAAAAAAAAACAAAGAAAGTATCAATAACACAATATAGTAAAAAGACATAATTAACCTTTTTTTTTAGTCTGTAACTGTTAATTTCGGATAGATTCACAGGACTTTTGCTGTTAAACAGCCAGTATTATAGCGGGTTACCTAAGCTACCTACTACTTTAGATTTATTTTATAATAAAAAACTAATTCATAATCAGTCTTTTATTTATAATATTGGCAGATCGAAAAAAATATCGAAAAAATATTTTTTCAACTTCCCAGCACTTAAAAACATGGCACGCGCTTACGACGTCACGAGTCCGACATCTATTCATGTCATTGGCGCAGAAGGGATTGCAATATCGGTACTGTGCTAGGGATGCGCATGATTGGCGAAAAAGACAATATTCAAATCAACAATATCGACAATATAGAAAATATGATATTATACCAAAGAATGTAGTATTTACCTTTTTTGTCAGTGACTAAGCTTATATATTTTTTTAATAGTTATTACAAAAATTAAGCGAATTTGAGTAATTTAGCTGAAATTTTAATGAAGTTACTTGAATATTACACCACATCACTAGTAGGCATGTATACATGCCATTGGCGCAAGAGAACATGTTTTTCAGCCATTAATTAAGTTATTTTTTATCATAAATATTTGAATAACTATTTTGCAATTTTGTTCATTGTGTACAATTATATGTAATAACTGGGGATTCAGTTCTTAAGATATATCAATAAAACACGTTAAAGTAATGATTTAATATGTTTATTTTGTATTTTTCTATGATCTGTTTCTTGGCATCTATAGATGTCGGTGGCGCACAGGGCACGCTTGCGCATGGCATCTATACATGCCATTGGCGTTCAAAAGGTTAAAGGTCGGCAACGCACTTGTGACTCCTCTTTTGGTGTTGCGGGTGTCCATGGGTGGCGGTAATCGCTTACCATCAGGTGATCCGGCTCTCGTTTGCCCTCCTAACCCATAAAAAAAACCGCTCCAGATCCCACTAATGGACCCTTTTTGCTTTTTGGACACCTATATATTATGTATAGTTATGTAAGTATTGATGTAGGTATGTGTTCAGTGTAACTAAAATTGGCGTTATAATGTTCGCAGAGGGCGCGGCAGGTGGCGCGCGGGGCGGGGCGCCCGTGCAGACAACATTCAGTTCTACTCGTAACCTGTAACTATCTGTATACCTAGCTCAATGTCAATACTAAACAACTTCACCAACTCTCTGTACCGCATTATTTTATAAATTCATAGTGTAAAGGCATCGCCGCCGTCACAAAACATATTTTTTTTTCATTTTTTTTTTAGCTATGGTCGGTAGCGAGATGTCGTAGTTGAATGATGCAATATAATTATGTATTTTATTTATTATTAAGCGTCGTGACGACGTCGATGCAACCTCATCTCATTCGTTAAGTCCGCTATAAAATAGGTTTCAATTGTTTAAAAAAAATTACCTCTAGTGCTATGTATATCTAATAAAGTATGTATATGTATGTAAGCATTTGGTACGCTATGCGCGCCGAAGTTTTTTATTTAGTTGACATACTTTTTGTAATTAACACTTATTATTAAAAAAATGATTAAAGAGATGTCATAGGACGATAATCGTAATTGTAACGAGTATAATAGTCGAGCTCTTTTATATGTGGAAGAATGCAGTTGTGATGATCTCGCGGGCATTTGAAAGTATGACGGATTACACATATTGGAACTTGAACAACGACTTTTATTTTACACTGTACAATATTCATGGATGCAATGTAAATAAACGTAACAAACTTTTTTTGTGGTTTTACACTGGCCCTTTCGTTTATTTCTATGTACACAACTCCCTTGGAACTGTGAGGTTTGCTGCACATACAAACTTACAAACCCAAAGAATTTCTGCTGGCCGATGCGTCACTACATAGTATAAAACAAAGTCGCTGTCACTGTCTGTCCGTCCCTATATATGCTTAAATCTTTAAAACTACGGCAACGGATTTTGAAGCGTTTTTTAATAGATAGTGATTCAAGAGGAAGGTTTTAAGCTATTTAACATTACGCGACGGCTCTTAGGAATGGGGCAACGCGGGCGGGCCGCTAGTACTTTTATAAACACAAATCTCACATGCACAAGCACCCAGACCCGTACATATTGTACGCGGGAACCCTCGTGAGCTATTATCGCAGAATCCATTCGCTGTACCACCGTGTCAATTACGCCTCGTAACTATAAATACACTACAATTTTTTTTTTGTTCTCAGTGACGAGAGGGCAGTCTAACTTATCGATGGCCTTGAGCACTTTAGGATAATGGGTCTATGACAATGATTTGCCAGGCGTCAATTTTGTAAACAAATACAAGGAGTGAGAACTAGGGGACCCTTGCATCGCGGAGCCTTGAGCAAGTCTAAAGGATGCTTTAGTTAGAAATCACTGTCAAAATATGCTGTCTGCCAAAAAAGCTTTTCACATTGATATATCTTCAAATTTTGACGTCCTAGAATAATCCTGTTGCCAGATTTAGATTTAGTATAAAAAAATCTACAAGAAATGATGTGTCTCACCCTTGCGGAAATACAAAAAGCCCTTTTATATATCAGGAATCTACTCGAGTTATGTGTTAAAAATCATAGTAATATCAAATATGAAGATAAATTTATTGAACCCAATAAATATTTTATTAAAAGCCGTACATACAGGAATGTAACAATACAACATAATTATGGCAATGTTACCAAATTAAACCATGTTTTACTTACACAGTTAAAGCTGGTTGTAATAAACCTATTAGACGGCCAGATTAGGCAGACCACTGGTTGGGAGATCAGAGTAGGCAAAACAGAGATCTTTTATTCTCGTATAGTTAGAATAGAGTTGAAAATAACTTACGACAAATAGGTACAATTATTATTTGTGTGCATGGATAATTTTTTAAGAATTTTAAAAACATATCCACCCCAGCTGATTGTAAGTATTACAAAAAATACTCTCGCACTTTTCTGCCTAGCCTGCTCTGACCCTAGTCCGAATGGCTGCTATTCCACATGAAATTACAATTTCTTGGCCGCGTGTTCGTCCAAGAACCAGTAGAGGGCGCCGGAGCGCGGCTTGACCCTGCGCGCGGGCACGTCCTCGTCATTCTGTTTCAAGATGCGCTGAAATCGTTAAAAAAATCGGTATTATAAGTTCTTGCCCAGGAATGGACCATGGTTAGTAAATAATTATTATATTCAGGTCACCTCAATCATTTCAGCCTTGCTGGAACCGCAGATGGCGAATATACAGTTCTTAGCATTATTGATGGTAGGGTATGTCAGAGTTACTCTCTCAGGGGGAAATTTGGGAGAGTCAGTGAGTGATGCCACCTTCCTGTTAACTTCAGACAGCAGTGAATGCCCCGGGAACAGGGAGCATGTGTGACCATCTGGACCCATGCCAAGCAGCAGCAAGTCAAACACAAAATCAGAGCTACCAAATGCTTTAGTCAGTTTTTGTTCATAATCCTTTGCAGCTTCTTCCGCTGAAAAGGTTAAAGAATTGCATATTTAGTACACAATTAGTGTGTTATTGCAATATATGGGTCAACAAATGTAGTCGTAACAAGCACATTATTAGAATTATGCAAACATACAAAGTAAATTGTCTTCCTATAAGTAACAATAGAGTATATTTTGTATAAACTGTTCAAGTTATCTTAGTGAAGGAAAAATTCAATTGTGGGCAGGATTCAAACCTACATCTTCTGGTTGGATACCCCAGACACTGACCTCTAAGCCACCGCGAACCCCACCTGCCTGATTGAAATTTACCTTCACATTCTGAATTTACATCATAAGGTGAACTTTACAATCTTAGCATGGAAGATGCAAAAAAATATCACAAAAAGATAAACTGTTCAAGATAAAATAATGAGTCACACACGTGTCAATATACAAAGAAGTTATAAGTGTGGTGGTCAGAAATAGATAAGAAAAATGACAAAGAAAATGTTGTCAGTGTGTCCCATCCAAAGGTCAACACTGATAAATAAAAGTTCAATTCACCTCAGTGTTACTCACTGAGGTGAATTGTACGTAGGTACTAATACATAATTATTTAATTTTAACACTGGTACACACAACATTTCAAGCTATACAATTACACTACGAAAATCATCTCTATCGCAACAGAATATGGTCTGTCCAAAGGGAAAGTAGTAAAGCTTGAGTTAAGAGTACACATGGCAACCAACCATGTGTACTCTTTAGTTAGAGGGCAGCACAAATGGACTATACTTATGAAAAGTATAATTATGGCACTGTTACTCCAGTACAGTCATGAATCACAATGACTATTATCTTATAGTGAATATACAATATGTACCTGACACGCCCTGCTTGATGGTAATGAACTGCTCTGCCTTCAGCTTAGTTTTTGGTATGAGTTCTCGCTTGTATGTGCCAAAGGTAGAGTCCTCACTGCTTTCTGGCACCACTCGCTCATCACAGAAGGCCACTACCCATCCTGACCAATCAGTTTCTACTGTCTGTAGACACTCACACAGGTAGTTCAACACTGAACCTCCTGAAATAAAATATTAATACAAATGAAATACCTGCCTTGTTAGTTTAGTGGTCCCGAGGGTGACTGCTACGCTAAAGGTCCTGGGTTCAATTCCCAGGTTGAGCAGTGTTATTGGGTTTTTATATGAAATTTTCAGTAGCAGCTCAGTTTGGTATTTGTGCCTGATCAATGGGGTCAGAGTCACCTTAGGGGCAGTATTTCAAAACTATTATCAAACTTATGATCAATCACCTATTATCACTAGGAATAACTTTTTTCTAGGCTCTAAATTTTCCTTCTATGTTATCGATTCGATCGGGCGATTAGAGGATTGTTATGGATAGGTTAAACACTGGTCAGGACTACCCTCACGAATGTTTTGTGAGAATCCTGGCAGGCTGGTTTGGTGGACTTGGGGCATCATGCATGAGTCTCAAGTCCTAGGATGTCAATGTCACTTCAAACGGCAATACTTCCATGACAGCACCGGTATACCGCTATCGATCAACAACCGGCATTTATAAATAAAATCCATGACATCGTCATTTCAAAACTAATTAAATTATTCAAAGCTATTAAAACATTTTTTCTTTGCCAAATTCAATTGTTTTTGTGTAGGTACTTACGTAATGTACATTATACGATAGGTAAATTATTGATAAAATAATTTTATTGACCTTGTAAAACTCACCTGAAAATCCGACGTAAAACTTTCCACGGCTTTCTATAGCATCATTTGCTATCTTCTCTATGTAAGAAGACAATTTACTGACCAGCTCTTGTTCGTCGCTTACTATTATTGTTGTCATTTTCAATTTTAAATTTTTAACCTGAGATCCAAAAACACTCGTCGACTTCAGACTTTTAGAGGTTATAATTAGCAAATGTCATGTTATTTGTGTCATTCAAGAATCGAATCATGACAGGACATTTTAAACTTATCCACAGATTATGATTTTATAGATAATAACTACAAATGTAGGCTCTATAACTTCTTTTCTTTAATAGCTAATAGCTATAAAATCATGAATTCCATGATCATCGTGAAAGTAATATTAAATTATTATGATAAAAACAAAAACTACTGCGTTCTTACAGAGGTACTTTTTTTAAATTATGGAATATGGATCGTCCGCCCCTGGGGAGGCATATGGATAAATAGGTCAGACTCGTACCGACTACAAACTGCACTTGCCTTTCCTTGCCCTATAGCACAGAATACCAAGTTTATTACTACTTACTTGCAAGTAGGTAACAGAATTGTTTGAAAATAATAAAATAACACGTCTTCTATAATGTTTCCAAGGAGACAGCAAGTACAATAATACCAATATATCCATTTTACTGTAATTAGAGGAAATAAGCTATAGTCCACCACGCTGTTCTAATGCGGGTTGGCAGACTTCACACGCTGTCGAGAAAATCTCTCAGGCATGCACGTTTTCTAACAATGTGTTCCTTTTACGGGAAAATTGTACAACTATCGATTCCCGATCAAGGTCCCGATGTACACCTGTATTAATAAACCGACTCTTTGGTCGCGATCATCACCTCGACAAAGACTATGCATGTAGGTACCCCACGTTATAGGTGAACAAACAAAATGCAACATTAAAACTATTTCTATGCACCGGGAACAAACATTTTTTGATTAAATTTATTGATTGCAGTTTGCTTTCTGTTTTTTTCTTATTTTTATAGAAAAAAGTAACTAAGATTAGTATAAGAAATACAAATTGTGCCAATTTTATTGAATACTAGCTGTCCCCCGGCATGCGACACAACGCCTCTTTTTATTTCGTCATAAACCTTCCCAGGCATGCACAACAAAGTTTCATTGGAATAGAATGAATGGTTTAACAATACATAGAGGACAAACAAACAAACATGCATTTTTATTTATATAGTTAAAAGACGAAATGTAAAAGTCAAGTTTTTTCTGTCGTAGGGTATTTCAGGATCAACACTGTACTCTCCTGTCCTACCCAACAATGTCCCTCTAGTGACGAAGAGCTGTACTAAAATAATTGGCATACCTATTTATTTATATTACCCTATAAATATAGGTATCACTATTTTACAGTCACCACTCAATGAAAAAATATTTTCTTCTTATTCAGAGTACGGAATTATTAATATGAGTCTCAGCTCTTAGAGTACCATATTTAAGTACCATAATTTAAAACAAACAAAACAAAACAAACTTAGTAATAATATTTTTTTTAAATGGCATAAATAAATTAGTACTTCCTCTCTCCTATATTGCTGTGCCCGACAGGGTCCACAATGTACTATTAATAATGTATACTTACCATCCAAAAAAACTTTGTGGAACGCAATAAATGAATGAATACTGAATACTGAATACTAAGACTTAAACATAATAATTTTGTCTGATAAGTTCTGAAACAATTAGTCAATTTAGTTCTTCCACTACATACAAGATGGCGCTGTTAGTCGATAAGTTTCATAATAAAAAGTGAAAGTTGGACAAAACGCAATGAAAACGGGCACGGTGACCGCGACTCACGGTTGTTGACCGTCAAAACGGCGTGTGACGTAACCGGCGTAATATCTGTAGGGGCGGCCTCGTACGCGGTACGTTGCAGGACATGTTTTCTTCGTTTACAGGGCTGTACACTTATACAGTGCACATAAAGTCACTTTAGGTGTGATTTTGTGACACAGCATTAATTCTAATAACCTCTTAAAAAGTAAAGATTTTTCCCCTTAATCTTAGAAATATAAAACTTCCTAAGTAATTATAATAATATGTTTTGTCTTGTTTTGCCACGTGATATTGTGTGACTGGGAAAATAAGACAAAACATAATTATTATAAATCTAAGAAGTTTATATGTCGTAATATTTTTATTAATAAGGGGTTTAGATTCTATTGAATGTTACGCCAGTTCCTCCCCTATTAAGTCGAAAACGGAAGAGTTGACCTTATATTATTCTCTAATAAAAAACAAAGAACCAGCGAGACGGATTTATTTCGAGAGGCGTTGCCCCAAAACCTCCCCCTATTTACGGTCAAGCCGGCGAGAGACAGCACACAAGTAGGAGAGTATTTTTTTGAGTGGTGACAATCCTTTTTTGTAGTAGCTATTCATAGAACGCGCCTTATTGGGGGCATTTTGGCATACTTCATGGAGGCTGGAAGTCTATCTGCGAGGAGAGTGGGCCTAACATTTTTATCATCATCATAATTATTACTAGCCGAAGAACATCCAGTAGATAGTGCAAAAAAAGGTTTTTTTTGGGGTTTACCTACCAAATTTTTTTCTATAAAATATCATCATGGATCGTCCGTCTCGAGAAAGCTCCTTCACGTGCAAAATGTAAATCGGTAGACTGGTAGAAGAGTTGATGCTGCCTGTCATTCTGACCATTTTCCGTAAGCCTACCTACGTGAAAAAAATGACGGCCAATAAGCATTCATAGTGAAATTTCTTCAATCTATTTTTCAATTTAATCTCCAAGTAATATAGTTTATTATCCATTGGGGAAATTTGACAGTTTGTGCCGATTTGACTTGATGTGCCGACTGTACATACCTAAATTGTGGTCTGTTTGCTTTTGTTTATTTATGAAAATGTCTTTATTCACGAATAGTGTTATGATTGTTGAGTACCTACGACGCGGGTAGAATCACCACATTAATAGATGAAGGAGACAATATTGACAATTGAAACGTGTAATCGACTGTTATTGTATATTTAAACATACTATACTATTACGCCTGTATTCCCCGAATACTAATGTTTACCCACAGTTCGCCATGTAATAGGGGGCGAGCCCAGGCACAAATCCCAAACTCTGAGCTGCTAGTGAGTATTTCATAGAAAACTCTCGTTCGAATGGAACCAAGGATCTCAAGGTTAGCAGTCGCGCTCAGGACCACGAGGCTAACGAGGCAGTTAAATTGTATATCTTCCTGAAAATATTGGTCCTTCCACTAGTGTGTATAAATAAGAACCGTAAGAAGACATGTTAAGGTCGCGTGTACTCGTTATATGTCTTAGCAGCCAGTTAACCTCCAGTGTGACCACTGCTGTTTAAATCTGGAGGTGAAGCCATAGCGTACCATACTACTTGTACCAGCAGATATCAATAATATACGATCGATATATATTTTTCTACACACCTGTGTTAAGGCCTATAGTATTCGAAAAATATATAATCTGTCTAAATTAAAAAATAATAATATGAAAAAACACCTGCAGCATCAAGTCATGGTAACCTTGGTTGCAATATCATTGAAGTAACAAGATACCAAATTTCAAATGCAGAAGTTGCGTAGATCTCTTCATCAACTAGAAACGAGCTGATAATCTTCAAACGGCTGGCCAGATTTCCTTGAATCGTAGATAAAAACACTAGTTTATGTCATCTTTCAAACAGAAAAAACTGAATCAAAATCGGTCAATCCGTTTTTGAGCCACGATGCCACAGACAGACTTTTTGCATAGGGGGTAAAAAATAACATTGGTTGAATAAAGAAATTGTAATATTTGTCTATGTGTCGGAATCAGTTAGGAAAGGATATTTTATTCAAATAAAATGCCATCCCAATACTGTGATAAACGCAGACGTGGGGCCGTAGGTATTATGACGTGTTATCGCTATGATTTTTAGGTTGTAAGAAAGAGATGAGGCTATTTAATATGTAGGGCGGCATCTCTTTCTCACAACGTAAAAATGATGTCGTTAATACGTTACAATACGGCCCCTGAAAAGGTGAGTAAAGTTTTAAAGGAATACATTCCAGTAAGTGATGTATCAAAAACTGTGCCTTAAGTAATGCGCATACGGCCCGCCTTTTTACATCGCCCGAAGCGTATGACCTCACAGTTACAAGTTGTCACAGTAATCCTAGTACATAATAACCATTATTTTGTTTATTATTTATTGGATAAAAAATACAACAATGTGATTTTCAAATGAAGGCGAGTTTAAAATCAATGACGGCCCGAGTAACGGAGGTGAACGTGTTATAAGAATATGAATGATGATTTTTGATTAAATGATGGATGTGTGAAGGTGTAAGAGTCGAAAGGAGATGCTGTCCGTGTAGAAAGAAAAGTTCTGACGAATTCCATCTATATCTTCGTTTTTATCCCATTATATTACCTAAACTACACCAAGGCAAAGAGCTGGTCCTCACTTGCAGAAATCAGAGATGCGTGAAAAAGGGGAAAGAGAGGCCTTTACCCTAAGAGAGAGAGATAAGAGGGATAAGAGATATTTCTTTTGTAAAAACATGAGTATACATTACAAATAGTTTGCAGTGTTAGGTGTTTAAAATTAACATAGTGCACTCTGAAGTGGAACAATACAGGCTGGATAGCTGGTTTTTATCATCCGAAAGGCAATTTGATGAATCGAAATTGGAGAAGCATAAATGAGGATTAATGCAAATATCCAGGAGTTACGAGTATGTATTAGTTTTTTTTTTAGGTGATAGGCTTACGCTTAACCGCCAGTTCGCCTGATGTTGAGCGACACTGCGATCTACGATGGAGCGCGCTTGCCTAAGTAGAAACTACTAAACTTTCTAACGTGGGAGAGCCACGCTTCGGCACGAATGGGCCGGCTCGACCGGAGTGATACCACGGCCTCACAGAAAACTGGCGTCAAACAACGCTTACGTTGTGTTTCGCCGAGTGAGTGAGTTTACCGGAGGCCCAATCCTCTTTTAAAAGGCGGGCAACGCACTTCTGCCTCCCCTGATGTTGCGGGTGTCCATGGGCGGCGGTAATCGCTTACCATCAGGCGATCCGTCTGCTCGTTTTTCCCCCTATCCCATAAAAAAAAACCGATTCACTCGTGATCTAAAGATTATATCTATCGGGGAAGACCCACTCGGGAAGCGTATGCCACATTTCTTCGTTACGCATGATAAAAGTGGACTTAAAACGGTTCGTTTGGGTTTTTGGAATGTGTACCAATGTCTCTATTTATCTTCAAGATAAAGGTAGTGTCCAGTAATTAGGTTGCCGAGACCTGTTAACAGTCGTTTTGAGAAAAGACTGATATTTAGCAACATCTGGTTGGACTGGAAGCCGATCCAACTTAGAATAGTCTAAGATAATGATGATTTTGATGGTTATTCGTTGCATAAATTAATTAACATTAAAAAATCATATATTTAAGGTGATACAGTAAGAGCCCAACAGATAGCTGTACTAGGTTTTAGTGTTTGTGGATAATTTTGTAATTTTTTGTGCACCCAAAATATACCTACTAGAAGTCTTTTTTTTTTGTTTTAAATGACTCGACAATTAGATATGCCGATGTAAGTAGTATTCGTCGCTTATAGACACCTTCAACACCAGCGGAGTTGCTGATGCGTTGCCTGCTTTTACGGACTGTAGACTGCCAGAGCCGCAGCAACCGAGGAACTGGCTCTTACGCGCAAATGTCGATAAACACACCAAGGTGCTTTAGGACAGACTCCGACGTAACGGTGGTCGCCAACCAGTCAATCCACAATGTCTTACAACCGAGTAAGTCTCAAGATATTTTCTCACCTCTTACGATATTATCCGAATGGCAGTGGGGAATTACAACCCATTAAAAAAACCTTACTGCGTCAGGTAAAACCAGGTGGAAGGAAATGGTTAATTTTCACAGCATGTTGTGTACTCAGCTTTAAACACATATGTACAGGTTGCACTTGACACAGTTACGATTACTCTTTCTGCACGATATTGATACATAATTTAATATATGTGTAAACACCTAGCCAGCGCCCGCGGCTTCACCCTGGCCTTTGCGAATTTGAGATGACTTTGGAAGTCTGTCTAAGGCTCTTATCCTATACGAGCAAAAGGTATGTATATAAATATATATGTCTATCTATACATATAAAATGCTTTGTTCTGAATGACTGACTGACGGATCAACACACAGCTTAAACAGCTGATCGTACAGATCTGAAACTTGGAGGGTGTGTTCTTTGTATGACATAGGCATCCGAGGCGTGAAAAGAGGGGTAAAAGTTTGTTATTTTTTGCGGGTGAAACCGCAGGGTGCTACTAGTATAGGTATATGTAAGTAATCGCGTTCTCGAAAACGGTTCTAACGATTTCGATCAAATTTTAATGGGCAATTGACGCATCCGCACCATCACATACCTTGTACGGGTCGTACAATGGCTCCAATGTCCCACATATGTGTAGCGGCACAGGAGAGCTCAGCTCCCTCACAATGTGCGGGAAATGGCCACCGCGTGGTTTTAGTCGGTAGGAGTCCGACATAAACATTGAGTGTCCATGAAGAATTCAACTCGCGATAAAAAAAATACTAAATAAATATTTTACTATATTTTTTTTAACTATACAATCTTCTATCTTCTATACTTATAATAAATCTGTAGAGAGGTCAATTCTGTACATTAAATATATTTCCAAAATAACTATCAACGGGTGATTAGTGATCGATACTGACGCCAAAAATGCAATCAGTAAAATTTTTGTCTGTCTGTCTGTCTGTCTGTCTGTCTGTCTGTATGTTCTTTATAGAAACAAAAACCACTCGACGGATTTCAACGAAACTTGGTACAATTGTTCTTCATACTCCTGGGCAGGTTATAGTATACTTTTCATCACGCTACGATCAATAGGAGCAGAGCAGTGAAGGGAAATGTTGGGAAAACAGGAGAACTTACTCCATTTTTTAAGCTTCCGTCGCGTGTGCAGCCTTAATTGTTAAAGCTACACAGAAATCATGTACGACGGAAATGTTCTCCTTAAAATTATATAAAAAATATTCCACGACAGCAAATGTCTATCTTTTATGGTTGACTCACAATAACACGTGTAACTCCCGATAGCTTAGCAGTTCGGAGCTTTCTGATTATATTTGTCTACTCTTACGTTAGGTGACTGACTGTCTGACATAGTGATCTATCAACGCACAGCCCAAACCACAGGTTATAGTATACTTTTCATCACGCTACGATCAATAGGAGCAGAGCAGTGAAGGGAAATGTTGGGAAAATGAGTGATTCATGAGAAAGGTTTCAAGCTATAAAACATCACGCTACAACCCTTAGGAACGGGGCAACGCAGGTGAAACCGCGGGCGAAGAACTAGGGAACAAAGTAACTATTCCACGCGGACGAAGTCGCTGGCAAAAGCTAGTATATAATAAATATAATAAATATAAATGATAATGTTAGCTTTAATGGCAACTAAATTAAACGGTAGAAGTAGGTAGTAGGTAATTATAATTACCCTTGTGTGTCTCTAAATGTTGTGTTGGTTTTTGTATGAAGATGTTGCTAATGTGACCGCTAGGGAATTGTTTATACACAAAAAATGACCGAGCTAGTAGCGTCTATTGCTAACTAAACTCCTAGCCTAACCAATATTAATAGCCAACATTAATAGCCTTAGCTATTAATGTTGGCTATTAATGTTAGTAATGTTTGCCAATCCACAGTAGCCCAACTTCATCTTTCCAATTTTAACAGGAGGTTCGAACTCAACAGTGCGACCGTAATACTCAATACTCAATATTTATTGCATTCTACAATGTTAGATGGTAAAATTTGGTTCATTAAGGACCCCGTCGGGCACAGCAATGTAGGAGAGAGGAAGCATAGTGTGTTTAGAATTATTAATTACTATCTATTATAATTTTAACATTATTTGTTGTCATATGTGTACAATTACATTAATTAAGATATATATTTTCATTATAATGGTTATTATCGATAATATCATTTGTTTAATCTATACTCATTGCTTTAATTTATAATTATATCATTTCCTTTTCATTTTTAGTAAGAATTAATTTATAGATTATAATTATAAACTATGTAGATGATACTATTAGCTCGCATGTTATTTTTATTAACTGATTTTGATGTAGTTATGCACATTTTTGAGTTGCAATCTAGTATTAGAATAGTGTTATGTTTTGTAACTTTGATACTTTATTGATTGTAACTTGTTTTGTGCATCAAATAAATAAAATAAATAAATCTATACTTATAATAAATCTGTAGAGAGGTCAATTCTGTACATGAAATATATTTCCAAAATAACTATCAGCGGGTGATTAGTGATCGATACTGACGCCAAAAATGCAATCAGTAAAATTTTTGTCTGTCTGTCTGTCTGTCTGTCTGTCTGTCTGTCTGTCTGTCTGTCTGTCTGTCTGTCTGTCTGTATGTTCGTTATAGAAACAAAAACCACTCGACGGATTTCAACGAAACTTGGTACAATTGTTCTTCATACTCCTGGGCAGGTTATAGTATACTTTTCATCACGCTACGATCAATAGGAGCAGAGCAGTGAAGAGAAATGTTGGGAAAACCGGAGAACTTACTCCATTTTTTAAGCTTCCGTCGCGTGTGCAGCCTTAATGGTTAAAGCTACACAGAAATCATGTATGACGGAAATGTTCTCCTTAAAATTATATTAAAAATATTCCACGACAGCAAATGTCTATCTTTTATGGTTGACTCACAATAACACGTGTAACTCCCGATAGCTTAGCAGTTCGGAGCTTTCTGATTATATTTGTCTACTCTTACGTTAGGTGACTGACTGACTGACATAGTGATCTATCAACGCACAGCCCAAACCACAGGTTATAGTATTCTTTTCATCACGCTACGATCAATAGGACCAGAGCAGTGAAGGGAAATGTTGGGAAAATGAGTGATTCATGAGAAAGGTTTCAAGCTATAAAACATCACGCTACAACCCTTAGGAACGGGGCAACGCAGGTGAAACTGCGGGCGAAGAACTAGGGAACAAAGTAACTATTCCACGCGGACGAAGTCGCTGGCAAAAGCTAGTAAATAATATTTTTGAATAAAAAACTTTCACTTTGGTCTATTGATTACAAACGCGGCTGCCGAGTATTTGGTTTTAGGTTGAATTCTCAGATCGAACAATGTTATTTTTTTAGGGAAATATGTGTTTTGATTGGCCTGTCTAATAGCAAGGCTAGGCTTGCTCCTTATTACCTGCGACCTAAAACGAGGTATAGTATACGTCTATCTAACCGTATGCAGAACACAAGCGCGATAATATAAGCAAATCTACACAACACTACACATTAAACTGTTCAGGTTGCTCTTAAGACCGCTCGTATTCCGTTGCAATAGAGGTATTTTTCGTAGTCCAAGCGTAGCACAAGGCTGTTTATCTTGAATCTTCTACAATCTCCACCATATTATGTTTTCCTTTGGCGCGCACCTGTTGAAGGCTTTGGGTCGTGATGTTCCACTCACGACCGACATCTGTTTTCGATAGATCGGACGTTACTGACCTTATCGGGACCACTAGAGGTCGTTGCTTAATGAGATTAAGCTTTTTTGGAGCAATTTGTGTATTAGTCGCCTTTGTATGGTAAAACATATGGCTTATGTGGGTTTTTATCTATTTAGATATTGATTTATGTCAGTTTTGTATGACTAAGAATATAATAGAATCATTTATTCGCTAGAGATAAACTTTTACAAAGCTGTTACATTTTTGGAAGGTACACAGACATCTCACCTATAGTAGGCATTCAAAAGCTACCTATCTCCTAGCATTATATAATACTAGCTTCTGCCCGCGACTTTGTCTGCGTGGACTGCAGATTGGGTCGGACCTGGATAAAAAGAAGCCTACGTGTTATTCCAGGGTATAATCTATCTGTGTGCCAAATTTTATTCAGATCCGTTCAGCCGTTCTGGCGTGAAAGAATAACAAACATCCATATATCCACACACCCATACTCACAAACTTTCACGTTTATAATATTAGTAAGGGTGCATTATATTAGATTTTTTATTAAATTGAAGCAGTGAGTAAATGGAAATCTTTCTAGACATAACATAACATACCATCACGCCTGTATTCCCCGACGGGTTAGGCAGAGGTGTACTTAATGTACATGTTTTTCTAGACCTATATTTTAAATAAAACTGCTACTATTTTAGTTAGTATTTTATTAGTGTTGACAAACATTATTATATCATAATATTATTGTAGTTAAGTAGGTATTTAACATCATTAGCAGTGTTTCGACTATACTTACGGAAAATCAGTTTTTCGACGTGAAAGCTCGGAAGGAAAGAACAGTTTTATTGGATTTTGATTAAAGATATTTTAATGAAATTATGTCTATGCCTGTCTTTATGAATTACCCATAAAATTATGGTTACTTTAGAAAAATATATATTTAATCCCGCCTTGCTTATAGCCTGTATTGACGAGGAGGTCTTGAAAATTTTCATTGGAACACCAGGCGAGGATCCAGTCCGCAAAAAAGGTTGTGCTCGCGGCTACCCAAAAATCATGCATTCCTATAAAGAAGACACGTATAACGTGTGTAAGTCGTTACCTGTCCAAGACCTTATACAATGTATAGGTCCACGTGAACAAAGCCGCAGGACGAACACTAGTAAATTAAGGATGTAAATATAATGACAACCAAATTTAGTAAATTGATCACCAAAATGCTTACCAAAATAGATAAAAGGTCACCAAATTTTAGGTTTAGGTTAGGTTAGAACTTATTTTGGTGATCATTTACTATCTTTTTGGCAATATAAAGTGATTATTTGCCGTTAGATTTGAATAAATCTGGTGATTAAACATAAGCCGTAAATTAATAAACCTATAAATATTCCATAAGCGCACGAAAATTACAATAAATGTCTGTACATAATCTGGGTTCTGGTGGCTCTTCTCCATAAGACCCACTATTTGGAACCGTGCAACTAGTTGTGACTTTTCAAAAGTAACTTGTTAATGGTCTAATTGGAAATAAAACATTTTGACTTTGACTTTGACATAGGTACATATACACACATTTATTGTAATCTGCACATCATAATATCACATTTTTTTTATGGGATAGGGGGACAAAATAGCAGATGGATCGCCTGATGGTAAGAGATTACCGCCGCCCATGGACACCCGCAACACCAGAGGAGTCACAAGTGCGTTGCTCGCCCTTTAAAATAGGTGAGGCCGTGGTATCATTCCGGTCGAGCCGGCCCATTCGTGCCGAAGTTTGGCTTTCCCACGGATTAAATCTAGAGTCTAACTACTGAACCCATTTTAATGATAATTATATTGCTTTAAACTAGGTAACATTTTATAGTTACCTCAATTAGGGTTGTGGATATGCCCACCGTGCCCACAATGGTGGATCCGAGCTTGGAATATAATTATTTATAGCCTAACCTGAATAGCCTGTATTAGTTATGAGTATATAGCAAGTCGGATATTTAAAGTACGGCCTAGGTGCGTGGCTACTGGCTCGCATGTTCATTTTATCGTACATATCAATCTGCACTGGTTATTTAGCAATATGTGTAGCGTTAGCAGAATAATATAATATCGTAGATAATGTTTTAAACACGAGCTAACGCCCGCGGTGTTACCCGAGATGATTTCGAATTTTCCCAAAATCTTAGTGCCCACTCACATTTTATAAGGCATGGCATATAATTATAATGGCAAAACATAAAAGCCACTAGGTATGTTAATTTTTAAAACCTTACACTGCAAGTTATCTGTTAATTTATAACTAATGTTTTACAAAGAAAATATAGGTATAATTAGGAACTTCTGGTCTTATTTTCATGGGTCTAAACACACGAAACTGTGCGTTGTCTGTCAGTCAGTGATATTTTTTGCATTAACATAACTTCGAGATTTTTTAGTTGCTTTAAATTTTTATACTCAGACTTGCCTGACTTTCCTACAAACTTTCACCCCCCTTTTTTTGGGGTCCTTAGGGTTAGAATTTCGGAAAATTCTTTCTTATCGGATGTCTACATCATACAAAGAACACACCCTCCAAGTTTCCGTCACTCAGTCATTCAGGACAAAGCCTTTTTTTATGTATAGATTCTTAATAAACTTTTTTGTTTAGATATGGCAGATATCTAAGCTACGATTTCCGTCATGTACCTGAATGATGTTAATTTATAAAATATAAGAGAAACTTAACTAGCGGACCTCAATAATAATCGTGATTTAGCCTTCTCTAAAATACATATGTTGAGGACAGCTTTCAGTTACACCAGATGTGACTGAATTGGTAGTATTTTATTACACGAAGCAATTGCCATCAGACCTCTGAAACACAATTTCTGAGAAATACTACCGATTTCCTAAGAATAAACTGGTATCGGGCGATGGTCGTAGATGTTGGTATATCACGCGCGACCGACAGCTTTATATGCTGACTGCTCTGAGGGTCTAGCGCATAATAATGATCATCCATCCATAGACTAAGCGGCGATAGCCTAATGGCTAGGGCGTCGGACTTGCGATCATGTGGTTGCGGGGTTCGAAACGCACCCATTGCACTACCAACGCGAACCCACTCGTAACACAAGCATTTAGCTTAGCACGAGGGGTTCACAAGAATACTAGTAATGTGCGACCCACATTGAAAAAAAAGGCTTTAGCCACGAGCTCCTCTTCTCAAGCACAGTTCAAAGCGAATAGTAAAATTAAATACAATTCTACGTAGCATTAAAATGATTATGTTGACGGTAAGTATCTCGAATGTGTGTCGATGTAGCTGGGCGCGGCGGGCGTTGCGTGCGAGATCCGCGTGTGCTGACCCAACCCACTGGACACTGAGCACCTTGCGTTTCATGTGTACGTATAATATGGTATTAGTTAGGTTCTATACTTTGAAATAAAACTACTTTTTACGGATTTTATCGCGTTGTATTGATATTATTTGATTTCCGACGTTTCGGATCCTTTACAGCATCCATGGTCACGGGTAGACTAAGTTGTTGGACGTCTTATTGTTACAATTACTAACAGCTACCTTACATTTTTGTTAATTATTGGCGATCCGGTTCACGCAGAACGAGCTCACCGTATCCTTCGGTCTTGCAGTTTTGGACTTGGATTTTGATTTTATGGAATCTATAATGGGGTTCCAAGCAGGTGGTAAGACCCAGCCATCTTCTCTATTGAACTTTGGATGTTTTTTAATTTCAATAGCCTCACGGATCATCCTGGGAAGGAATCGGTTTTCTTTTGCGAGGACTTGTGGTTTATCAAATCTGATGTAGTGCTGGGCCTTGTCTAGTATGTATGTATGTATGTATATAGTATGTTCACAAACTGCTGACTTCTTGAAACGGCGGTAGGATCCGAAACGTCGGGAATCAAATAATATCAATACAACCCGTTAAAATCCGTAAAAAGTAGTTTTATTTCAATGTCTAATATTCGCGTAAGTGTCAGAAACCAGTAGGTTCTATACTGTTTTGTATGATTTGATTAGTAGTAGAATGTAGTTAGTATTTTTTTAGGTAATAAGTTGATATAAGAAGGAAATGTCCACCTCTCCTGGGTCTCAATTCTGATATTTATTACGACATGGCTTCAGAATTATTATAGTTTTGTCTGCGAAATCTGCCAGTCTCTATGTCATTTACTGGAAGACCTTTGTTTTTTTTTATTCGTGATAGGCTTACGCTTGACCGCCAGTTTGCCTGATGTTAAGCGATACTGCGATCTACGATGGAGCGCGCTTGCCTAGAAGAAACCGATTCACTCGTGATTTAAAGTCACCCAGATTATATCTATCAGGGAAGATCCACTCGGGAAGTGCATTCCATATTTCAGCGGTAGGTACGCATTATAAAAGTGGACTTAAAGCGTTTCGTTCGCGTTATACATTGTTAAATAGCAGACTTGGCTTACTGATCCGTAAGCGGAGGGCAGAGACAGAAGTCGGGCCTCCATAAGCTGTGGCCTGCGGGCCACGGGAATTGCAGAATCCACAACTCTTAAATTAAATATCTGACTTGCTAGGTGGTAGGACCTATTGGGGTTTGATTAGCGACCACCCTTACGCCGGAGTCTGTCGTAAAGCACCACGGTGTTATGATTTTTGCGCGGAAGAGCCAGTTCACCCTCGGTTGCTGCGGCTCTGGCAGCCTGCAGTCCGTAGGGGCCTTTATAGGTTGGCAACGTCGTCAGCTTGTTTGCAGACTTAACCAATAAAAGAAACTCTGCTTAACCCCACCCCTGTTATGATTTTGGTGACATAGTACATCTGCATTATACTCCGGATGTTTTCCAAATAACGCGAAGTATTTAGAGTTGATAGTTGTGCAGGCGTAGCCGTGACACGGTTGGAGACGGGCCAGGATGCACCCATTGTTTATAAACACGTTTATAATATTAATATTATATAAACAAATAGTGGATGGTTATGAGCACATCTGTTTCTCTAATAAAGTCTTAAGAGAGAGTTTTTGTCTGCGACTCTGTCTGCGTCTTTGTATCGTAAGTTTTGTCAAGTTATAACATCACCATCATATCAGCCAATAGAAGTCTACTGCTGAACAAAGTCCTCCCCCAAAGACTTCCATAGGGACCGGCTATATGCCGCCTGCATCCAACGACTCCCAGAGACCTTTACAAGGTCGTCCGTCCATCTTGTTGGAGGTCATCCCTCACTGAGTTTTCCGGTGCGTGGTCTCCATTCGAGAATCTTTCTGCGGCCGTCAGTTCTACGAGCTATGTGTCCAGGCTAGTAGCTAGTGAAATTATTGGGCAAATGAGGCTTAACAACTGAGGTCTCAAGATGACTATAATTAAACAAGAAATAAACAACATTTATTGGGATTACAACAATGGGACTATAAGTTTTTTTTATACCACTAAGGTGACAAACAAGCGTACAGCCCGCCTGATGGTAAGCGGAGCGGTACCGCAGTCTGTGGACGCCAGGGGTATCACTCGTGCGTTGCCGACCCTATAAATCAAAGAGGAATAGTTGGGCTGGCAGCATAGGAGACAATGCGTGATGCTTATCCAATCTGCCAACACAACGCTTCCTCGCGGAGCTCTGACGATCTTACTCACCATTAGGAACACAACATAGCACGGAGCTATATTATTAGGCTAAGATTTTCTGCAAGATGGAGGTACTTCCACAGTCGGGCAGCTCCAATTGTGAGTGGAATTATTCGATTCAACTATGCCCTACCTCTCTAAACATTACAGGTTGACATACAACAAGGAAAACGAATTAAATCTATTAAAAGAACCACATCTGGTCTACAGGTCTAGCCAACATGATATAACATACCATCACGCCTGTATTCCTGATGGGTTAGGCAGATCACAGTTCGACTATATCATTCTAGATCACATATACCTAATATGGGGTAAACTTACTGCTTATTTAAACTCCCGAGGTGCAGCTGAGAATTTCATAGAAAAATTCAATAAAAGTCTTCGATCTGACCAAATCTGATCTTCGATCTGATCAAACCAACGACATTTTGCTAAGCAACCCAATACTACTAGACGAATGAGGCTTTTACACACAGACATACCATCCTTTATAATTATAACTACCTGTCCCCACTGGATGCGTTGCAATGCACTCTTTTTGATTATTTTTTCGTCATAAACCTTTCCAGGAACGTACACAACAATTCACCAAAGTTTCATCGCAATAGGATGAATAATTTAGCACTGCATAGAGGACAAACGAACATACATTCATTTTTATTTATATACTTAGATAGATAGTCGTTCAGTAAGAATTAATGAATGGATGCGCCATACCGATTCACGGTCATACATCGAATGAATGTGAGTGTTAATGAACAAGGATACGTGCATGTTTATACATACATTATGTGAGTGTATATGTAATTATTACAATGTATATGAGCTCTTGGCTTTGAAGATGTGCTTACCGCGGTCCGCCTATGGATGGGTGATCAATATAAGCACATGAAGACTCCTTCTATTAAATAACATAACAAATCATCACGCCTGTATTCCCCGAAGGGTTAGGCAGAGGCGTACATTATGTACACCCACAGTTCGCCGGTATGTTTGGGTCCCATGTTATAGGGGGCGAGCCTATAGCCATTAACAAATCCAGACTCCTAGCTGCTACTGAGAATTTCATAGAGAAACTCAATAACACTGCTCGACCTGGGGATCGAACCCAGGACCTCTAGTGTAGCAGTTGCGCTTGGGACCATTAGACTAATGAGGCAGTCAGCAGATATTTATTTCTTTAATTAGATATTTTAAGGACACGTTTACAATCAATGTGTTTTTTTAACAAGATGGCACCGGCATTTCCTAACTGCCGACCTCTGAGAAGAAACACAGAAACAAACTCATAGAATCTTGGTCTCTTTTAAAGTCCAGACATAGTACTTAGTAGCAAATATGTAAGTTACAATGTAAGATGGCCGTTAGAAGAAAGAGCCACAGCGGCTTTAAGTAGACCAGTCCGATTTGACGGCACGCATTCATCAGTCATTGGATAGCTCGACCATAATCTAGGGAGTTCTGTGCATCGGAAAGTACGTTAAGCTGATAACAGGTTTGTTATAAAATTAGAACATAAACATAAAATACCATCACGCCTGTATGCCCCGAAGGGTTTGGTAGAGATATACTAATGTAAACTCACAGTTCACCGGTATGTTTAGGTCCTATTATAATAGGGGTGAGCCTATTGCCATTAATTTCCGTATATTCCCGTTGAGTCACATCACGTTGTGT
The DNA here is from genome assembly GCA_910591435.1 of Acronicta aceris. NCBI lineage: Eukaryota > Metazoa > Arthropoda > Insecta > Lepidoptera > Noctuidae > Acronicta > Acronicta aceris. The sequence goes on along the minus strand of OU342781.1, from coordinate 736,087 downwards.
TATCGTAGAAAGACTCAATAACACTTTGCTCGACCTGTAAATCGAACCCAGGACCTCAAGCTCAGCAGTCGCTATTACAACTAATAGTGTAATAAGACCAGTGACCAGCAGTAAGTCAGTAAATGGATTGATGTTAAATCGCTCAGCTCAATAATGAGCTCTGAGGCTTACGCGAATATTGGACATTTTTTTTTAAAACAACGTTGATCCACACTAGGATTATTGTATCGTGGGTGCGTTTACAAACATAAATTCTCACATACACAAACACCCAGACCCGGAACAACTACCTGTAGATCATGCAAATATTTGTTCCGTGTGGGGATCGAACCCACAACACGTGACGCAGAAGCCGATCGCTCAGCCAGCAATAATATAACGAAAATATAAAAAAACTAAAACCCGACTACGAAAAAAATCAACCGAACAGTATAAAACAAAAATATCTATCTCCACGAACAGTGGTATCCAGTTTATAGCCGTGGTCGCATGCCGCTATTAGGTATGATCTGTAGGTGCAAACATAAGTAGGTATAATTACGGCGATACACTTTTCATTCATCCAGTGTGTACTATATTAGAATTCCTATAATACTATGTACCGCACGATGCTCTGGAGATCAAGACAAGTCTTCAGACACCTCATTTGTAAAAATCGAGTAAAGTTTTTTTTTTCGATACCATTTTTTGTGTTTTGGCGGCTATATTGCCATGTTTTTTTCAAAAAATCATAGCCTAAGATACTCTTATTGCAAAAACGAATCAATCGACATCTTATTTGTTAAAATCTGATGAGTAGTTTTTGAGCTAGTCTCGAACATCCATACGATAAATACATACATAGATTGTTGTGTAAACTCATTACACTTCCTTTTTTGGTATTCGGGTAAAACACTATAAAGATTCTATCGCAGCACATAGTCAAAACCCGACGTTTTGGACCCTTTACCCGTAGGCTATAAATGTTCCGAAACGTCAGAATTTGACAATGTAAATATCGTTCAGCTCAAATTCACTTCCGAGGGGGAAGTCCGTCTAGAGAATATCAGATTTAAGTCAATCAAGTGCAATTAATTCAGGTACAATAGTGTTCTTATAAAGATAGGCCGGAAACCTGTTATACTCGCATATGGCACGAGGAAGAGGTCACGGCTAGCCCTTTACAGGTACGAGAACCACTTTGACCTACATCGCCCTTATAGGTAAAGGACAGGCGTCGAAGAAATAAATAACTTGGTACCTATATAGACGTACAGTTATTATGAATCATGCTCATAAGCGATAAAAAAAAGCTATGGAAATACTTATACTTTTTTGAATTTTCCATGCTAATTATAAAGTTATTTGGCAACTTTCGATCTGGCGGGTGGGACTCGCGGTAGATTAGAGGTTACAGCGTCTGGTGTATTTAACCAGAAGACGCAGGTTCGAATCGTGCCCGCAGTTGAATTTATCCTTCACTCAAATAACATTAAGATTTGATCGTCTGCTACCTGGGGAAGTGGCACGGTATCTCGCCCGAGTAAAACCGTACTTCCGCACGTTTGCTTCCCTTGTCCTATGTCCTATAGTCAGGGCCATGGAATTTGTGACACAACTATGACGGGTGTTCACTGGACCCCTTCAAAGGACGAGTGGCCAACACGCTCGCCGCCTATTGGATGAGAAGACGGCTAAAATTAAAAAACTTTCTATCACAGAAAGAAGAAACGAATGTTGTAAAAGTCAACAAAACAACACGTTTAGAGATGGGATCTGGTGATCTGTCTGGCTAGCTACTCGTATAAGCATCTAAGACAAGCGAAAATGTGATGTAATTGAAATAGAATGCCAGAGCCGGAACTGTATTTTTTTGGATTGTGTCGTCTCGATACGATCCATGAGGATTTCAAATCATTTGATTTTCCGTAGGTACTTTAAAAAATTGGTGTCTTCCCATCGGCTAAGCATTCGTTCCACGACCCAGTCCAGGCGATGCCGGCATGATCGTCGGCCTCTGTGGAAGTCCTGCTTATATTTCAGTCTCTGGTGTTGCAGGGTGAGGTAGCATGTGTAGGATTGTGTGGGCTTGGCTTCGTTGCGACACCGCGCGGTCACTTACTGCTGCTGTTGCAATGCCGTGTATGTCGCCTGGAAGCATACGCAGCTAGTGATGAGCTAACTTTATCGATAAAGTACCTAAATACTAGATAATGTTTTCTTGAAAAAGTATCGATATAACCTTGGCAAGTAACATCTTTGCAATGAAGTGTATGAAGTCAAAATGTTTTATCTAAATCTGGATGGATTCTGTAAAAGATCCTAAAAGTCTGGTATTAATAATATCAATATAAAGCGATAAAAAGTAGTTTTACTTCAATGACATCCATGTCAAATAAGTATTTCCGTAAAATCAGTATGACTAAAGGATGTTTCTTCTCTTCTTTTTCAAGTTCAAAATAAAGCGGTTAGGGGTTTTTGGTTGTTAAAGCATAAATTGAAATGATGATGTTTAAAACGCACATTACGCCGCTATTTTAGAGAATGGACAAAATATCTCTCTTATTAATATGTATTTGCTTCAAAATATTATGTAGCTTCGCCAAGATCTTTTCATATACTATGCATAGGTACCTACCTAGTCACATCACTCTGCGCCTGATCATACAGGGCGCGTTCAACCTTGTGCATATGTGCCTCTAACATGTTATAGTAACGGCAGCAACTTATGTAAATAAATAAATAATAATAATAATTTATTACAGAAAATATCGATAGTGGTCACGTCACTATGGACCTGATCATGTGCAGGGCGCGGTCGCTCGCCTTGTGCATATGTGCGACAACATGTTAGTACCGACAGCAAAAATTAAATTATAACGATAAAAAAAATGTTTTAAGTTCTGAAAGTAGGTAGTATTTGATTTTTTTTATGGCATTAAGTCGGCAAACGAGCTGCCGAGGCACCTTGTAGTAAGAAGTCATCGCCCATGGACACCTGCATCACCAGAGGAGCTGCTGATGCGTTACCGACACAGAGCCCCTACGGACTACAGACTGCCAGAGCCGCTGCAACCGAGGGGAAATGGCTCTCATGCGCAAAAGTCGAAACACACACCAAGATGCTTTACGACAGACTCCGACGTGAGGGGTGGTCGCCAGCCAGTCCGACTCCAAGAGGTCCTACCACCGAACAAGTCAGATATATTCACGCCTCTTACGGGATGTCTATCTGAAAGGCAGCAAGGAACAGTATTCTAACCCGTCCCCACACAGGACAAATGTTATTTATATAATATTTTATTATTGGGAGATAGATACAATAAATTGAATTTTTTTATTTAATGTTGTTGCGATTCTGTCAGGGGATAATAATAATAATAATAAATCAATTAATTTCTGTTTAGTTTATAGCTTTGAGATATTCTAATATTACTTCATAAGGCATATTCTGGTAATTCGAAAAGTTCAAAATATAATATAGTTGCGATTTTAGTTTCAATGTCATCCTTTGGTGTTTCGTCTAGGCAAGCGCACTCCATCGTAGATCCCAGTGTCTCTTAACAGCAGGCGAACTGGCGGTCAAGCGTAAGCCTATCATGAACAAAAAAAAATTTCGACAAGATTTTTAAATCGGAATCAATTATATTTTTGACATTTATAATTTCTGCAGATAATTATACCCGCTTCGAAAAGAATTAACAATCGTAATTTTTTTACGGCAATGCACGTAAGTTCTACTTATCTTCTACAGGAATACTCAATACGGCAATATGTACTCATATAGGAAAAGTAAATCAATTAAAAAATAATCTGAATTTGCCAACGCTACTCAAAAATAACAATAATAATAAATCAAAATATAAGATAATTCGATCGGCAGCCGATTGCGCACCGATCGAGCGATATAGCACGCCCCTTGTTTTGCTGACCGTACATTTTAACCTAATTGATTTACATACATATTGGACTATTATTTTAGCGCACCATACGTGTTGCAGTAATTATTGTAGATTAAATTTTATCTTTGGATAGGTATAAAAGTAATGTACATTTACTTAATGACCGACCACGTAGCCAGACTTAAGAGTCCGGCGGACCGAATTTCTCTTACAAACGTAATACCGAAATAAATCGTAATTCCAACACGATATAATAAAATTATGTCATTATTCGGATTTAGATACCGTTAATCTAGGTTCCTACTTCATCATCTCGTCCAAAATACTCTATCATCTCGTACAAAATAATGTAAGCCAATGCAATTTTTGATAAATTTACCAATTTGGAACGATTTTCCGATCTTTTATTTCCAGTGAAGTAGTAGTAGACGAAATAGTACCGTAGGAACCTGGAATAACGGTATCCAAACCGAATAATGACATAATTTGATGGAATATTGGCTGGATAGCGATTTATTTCAGTATTACGTTTTTGGGGGCAAATCAAGCTCCACCGGACCCTTAGGAAATATCTTTTCTAAAAATCTCTGACTTTCAACTTAAATACATCTTTAGAGACGTTTAAAAACAGTTTGCACAGTTTGCCGGCTATGTTTTAAGTCCTATTTAATAGGGGAAGAGTCTATTGCCATTAACCGGACACAAATCCAAACTGCAACAGAGAATATGGTATCGATCGAACTGACCACCAGACTAATGGAGGCAGTTGTTGTTTTATTTGTACCTAATCGTGTTCCCGAAAACGTATCTAACGATTTAGATGTAACACTAAGAATCAATCACGCCTGTATGCCCCGAAGGGTTAGGCAGAGGTGTACTAATGTACACCCACAGTTCGCCGCTATGTTTATTGGCATTAACCGGGCACAAATCCAGAGTCCGAGACTGATAATTTCCATAGAAAAACTCAATAACACTTTGCTCGACCTAGGGATCGAAGCCAAGACCTCTAGCATAGCAGTCGCGCTTAGGACCACTAGACTAATGAGGCAGTCTTTTACGATTAAGATGTAATTCATTACAATGTGGCTTTATAGTGTTGAAAAATCGATCTAACTAGATGTCATTTCTAGGAAAATACGACAAAATAGATCTAGTTAGACGGCAGGTTTGGCGTAGCGGCTGAGCGATCGGCTTCTGCGCAACGTGTTGTGGGTTCGATCCCCACACGGAGCAAATATTTGTATGATCTACAGGTAGTTGTTCCGGATCTGGGCGTTTGTGTATGTGAGAATATGTGTTTGTAAACGCACCCACGATACAGGAGAAAATCCTAGTGTGGGGTAACGTTTTTTTAAAAAAAAAACAAAAAAAAAACAAAGTTACGTTTGACATCAGTCCTTTTTTTTAAGGAATTTTAAGACCTGGTAAATTAGACCTTTAAGTCATGTCTTTTTTGAAGTTTAAAACACTTCACTTTACTCAGTCCTCAGTCGTACACGTCACTACATATATTGTATAAATCTCTCTTAATAAAAACAACTCTATAAATAAGTGCACGTTGTTGCAACGGTGCACGCTAAACCTCGGTCAGTGGTGAGTCAACAAGATTACAAGCCCCTCGCGGCCATCAGGAAGAAACCCTACAAAGACTTATGATGTTCGTGACACTGCGTTCTGCATATTATTGCGTGTTTCCATATTTATAATATGCCTAGCTGACCCAACAGACGTTGTCATGTCCAAAGAATAAAAAAAATCCATAAGTAGAATAAAACACTAGTCACCTGTTTAAGCTTAGGTTAATACTGTCGTCTTTTTTGATTTCTTCAGAAAAAGACCGCGGTTTCACCCGCGCTGATCCGTTCCTAGGAGGCGTAGCGTGATGTTATGTAGTCTAGAACCTTCCTTGATAAATGGACTATCCAACACAAAAATATTTTTTCAATTCGGACCAGTAGTTTCTGAGATTAGCGCGTTCAAACAAACAAACAAATTTTTTAGCTTTAGAATATTACTATAGATAATATAGATTTACCTACATATTGCAAGAATGATTGCTTATATTACGGGCGGAGGAACATAATACCGTGATTCACAAAAATACAGATAGGTAAATCATTGGTGTCAAAATACGTAAGATAACTATTATTTAATTATTTACCAAGCTTCAAAGGTACTTACGTTTTTCCCGAATTTTTCAACATTTCGGGTTTCTTATTTTCTTCCACTGACTGCTTCATTAGTCTAGTGGTCCCAAGCGCGACTGCTACGCTAGAGGTCCTGGGTTCGATCTCCAGATCGAGCAAAGTGTTATTGGGTTTTTCTATGAAATTCTCAGTAGCAGCTCGGAGTCTGGATTTGTGCCCAGTTAATAGCAATAGGCTCGCCTCCTATTACATGGGACCTAAACATACCGGCGAACTGTGGGTGTACGCATTAGTACGCCTCTGCCTAGCCCTTCGGGGAATACAGGCGTGATGGTATAATATGTTATGTTATTTTCTTCCATCAAATAGAAAGACAGAGTTACTTCGCATTTATAATATTATGTCATGTAAGTACATATACATAAATGGAAATATGGATACATTTATTTATTATCGTGTTTGGGTACTTATTGATACCTACTAGTGGTTTTATTACCGTAAATAATTACATACTACTAAAACAAGGTATCAACATAAATATAGATTCGGTTAAATAATTTTAAGCGGTGTGTAACACTTATAAATTTATTTTAGGGCGTGGGTAACACTTGCCAAAGATCAATGTCAAATTGTGTTGAATTTATTATGTTTTATAGTAATTGGTTTATGATTGTGTACACAGTATATGAAACTGTACATGAAGGACACAGTGATGTGTCATCAATAGATTGCTGACGTCACCTTGAGGCGGTATTGTGGAAGTCGACAGGACAGGCAACGATCTTAGTTGGCTATTTAAAGCGAATGGTATAACCAGAGGATGCAGGTTCTAATGCGGGAGATACATTTGTCCACTTCTCTCTCAGCAGTAGTCGTACCAGGAGAAGCACAGCCGCAGACATACTTCCGGGCTCCATGAGCTGTGGTCTGAGGGAGACTGCCTTGGGGAGTCTGCCGCACGACCAGACATTGGCCCCACAAGGTGCCGCGCGTTCGGTATACGCGCGCCTTTGTTCGAGTAAGATATGAAAAAACGCCATGCCTACACGGGACCGAAAAACACCTCTTTCAGATATCATAGAAGTCTTGCTACGTTGTGTCAATAGCAAGATACCTACTATGAACAAATAACATACATATAGTAATGACATAACCTGACTTCAATAGTGGTACAGCGGTCGACAGTCTCCGAGTGGGTCAGTGAGCTGTCACTAGTGTCACTAGTTAAACAATATGCGCTCTGTCAACATCGAGCGCTAATAAGCGGAGCTTTTAACCGCGCATGTGTGACAGCCGTACGGGTCGGCACAGGGTTGCCACTTAGGCCGGAAAAACACGTCAGATTTTTCCATAATTATGATAGTTAGATCCGACTGCAGATCCGATGCAATTAGTTTGACTTTTCAAAAGTACCTTTTTAATGGTCTAATTGAAATAAATAATTTTTACTTTGACTTTGATAAATAATTTTGACTATCGGAAGGCATTCCCGCTATTTTGTTCGAACACGTCATTTTCGATCATCATCCGAGTTGGAAACAGTACTAAAGCGTTTAATTAAGATTTCATTGCCTTTTCGATTTTGAAGGAACGCTCTGCATAGAATTAATAATTCTATCATCATAAGTAAGTATACAGTATTTAGACATAATGCTGTATGAGATCAAACATTTGTGGTGGTAACTTTGAAAGCATTAGTTTACAAAATCTGACAGAAAAATGAAACGTATGACTGCCTCATTACTATAGTGGTCCCGAGCGCGACTGCTACGCTAGAAGTGCTAGGTTCGATCCCCAGGTCGAGCAAAGTATTATTGGGTTTGTCTGTGAAATTCTCAATAGCAGTTCGGAGTCTGGATTTCTGCCCGATTAATGGCAATAGATACGTTCCCTATTACATGGCGTCTACACATAGCGGCGAACTATGGACCTCTGCCTATCTTTTCGGGGAATACATAATTCTGTCAAAACTGTAACGCAGTGACAGCCCTGTAAACTCATGTCGTTTGACGACAACGCACTGCATCGCGGTCAAGGCCGCCAACTGATTTTTATACAAACTGTCAAGAGTGAACTGTTCCTTGATGTTTTATTGGCAGTATTTTAATCATTTTGTACGCTGTAACCTGCCCTGTTTTAGCCTTGGAGAGTTGGCCGAAATTATTTCAATACTACTTGAAGTAGGTAACTCTGTCTATCTGTTCAACTCTCATGACTGAAGTGAAGACCCTACCTACTTTTATTGGAAAGTAGCGACCCGCCCGCGGTTACAGCCGCGTTGCCCCGTTTTTGTGCAATTTTTCTCTCCATAAACACCTTCCTCAGAGTTCAAGGAATAAATTAAAAATAAAAATACCCCAATTGGTCCAGCCGTCTTCGAGATTTGCGCTTAGCAACAAATTTTGCAATTCATTTTTATTTTATAGAAGATATATTTGATGTCGGAAGTGAAGTATTACTTATACCTACTAGTTTTTGGTTGCATTGTAACAGTTAACATTTTAAATATATTTTTTAATACAAGCATTATTTTAACACAACTTATTTCAAATCTTACAAGGAAATTCACGATAGGTGGAGAGAACAGACCAAATAAATACGAATTTATTATGTAAATATCAAGATGGCGACGAGGTTGGCGGGAAATCGGTTTTCTAAAAAGGATTTTTATTGAAGGAAATCAAATCACAAAATATATTGAGCGTACGTTATAGTAACAAATAATTATGGTAGGTAAGTAATTTAATACTAAATTAGTAGGTAGGTATATAGTGCGCTTTACAAATACATATTATTATGTTAAATAGCTTTATATCGCCGGTGTACATTAGTACACCTCTGCTAAACCCTTTAAGAATAATTATGACAGGTTTAACAGTTTCATTGAGTTTTTCTATTAGGATATTCTCAGTATCAGCTTACAGTTTGGATTTTTTTCCCGGTACCACTAGGCTTGCCGTCTAATACATGGAACAGAAAATACGTTATCCTGCCTAATCCTTCGGGAATAGCAGGCATGAATGTTTTATATTTTTAATGATTTTTTTTTTTAAGTTATCTTTTAGTAAAGGAAAAAATTCAATCGCGGGCAGGATTCGAAACTGCGTCTTCTGGTTTGATATACCAGACGCTCTGACCTCTAAGCCACCGCGAACCCTACCCGCATGATTGAAATTTTGCCTTCACATTCTGAATTTACGTCATAAGGTGACGTTGGTTTGACGATTGAATTTTTTCCTTTACTAAAAAATAACTTAATAATCTTAGCATGGAAAATGCAAAAAAAAAATCACAAAAAGATAGATATTAAAAAAAAATAGAAACGGCGCCCCACACTAGGATTTTCTCCTGTATCGCTGTTGCGTTTACAAACACAAATTCTCACATACACAAACGCCCAGATACCAGATCATACAAATATTTGCTCCAGATCGAACCCACAACACATGGCGCAGAAGCCGATCGCTCAGCCGCTACGCCAAACGTGTTGCCTTTACCATAGAATCTACACAAGAACCTAAATTGAACAAGTACCTACGTAAATTCATTTTTGTAATAAATATAAGATCCTACTAATTATGATAATTTATCTAGTGTGTATTTATTCAGCCAGTTGCTAAGCATAGGATTAGAACGAATAAGAATTTTAAAAGCTACGTTTATACACACATAATGACGTCATAATTCTATTATAACACACGAGTTTTTTGTGTACAAACGACTTATTTGGGAATACCAGAATAAGTACACAAAAAATATATATATTAAGTTGGTCATTAGGATTGTTTACTAGAGTTGTTTCCTTGGTTTTTTTAATCTTTGCTGTGATTTAAGCAAGTGACTACATTAGTAGATGTTAGGTTTGATTTTGTGCGATAAATTAACCGATTCTTTCACAGATAAACTGTTTCACATGTTTATTTTTTGTTTTGAGGGTCGATATGATGATTGAGTTCTTGTTTGCCATAAATCTTACTGCACTTGAAGGTACTTAACAATTTTTTTACACAGAAATACTGTTGAGTGCTGATTTGACGGTTTTACATGGGAACGAATCGACTCATTATTCCAGTCAGAATCGGACTTTTCTAGGGATTGGGTGTTAATATCGTGAAGTTTAATTGTTGAGGCTGTAGTTTTGACTAATTTTGTCTAAAAATAATGGATACCACTGAAGCTGAGGCGGCCCAAGTTGTGGCTTTGCTGCAACAAGGCTTAAGTCAACGTGTAGTCGCCAGGAGGTTAAATCTCAGCCGTTCTGCAGTTCGGCGAGTTTACCAAAGGTTTCTGGAGACTGGGCAGTATCGAAGAAGATCTGGATCTAGAAGACATAGGGTGACAACTCAAAGGGATGACCGCTTTATAGTGGTGTCAGCTTTACGAAATCGACACCTTTCTGGCGTTGATCTCCAGCGACGCTTACGTGAAGATCGGGGTGTGGCTATAAGTGACAGTACTGTAAGGAGGAGACTTCGTGAACAGAATTTAAGACCACACAAGCCAGCAACGGGGCCACAATTGACCACAGCTCATCGACAAGCCAGACTTCAATTTGCGCAAAATCACGTCAACTGGTCTATAGGCCAATGGGAGTCAGTTCTTTTTAGTGATGAGAGTCGGATGACTTTTTAAGGTTCTGATGGCCGTCGTAATGTCATGCGACGACCAGGTGAACGTTATGCCCAGTGTTGTATAAGAGAAACAGTGAGTTACGGTGGGGGCTCTGTGATGTTTTGGGGTAGTATATCTTTAACCCTTTAACCGGACGTACGGAGCTGGTTTTTATAAGGAATGGTGCTTTGACCGCGGCACGCTACATCACCGAGATATTGGAAGACCACGTGGTGCTATATCCCGGCTATATTGGAGAAAACTTTGAGTTAATGCATGATAATGCCCGATCACACGTAGCGCGTATTGTCACCGATTATCTTGAAGAAGTTGGCATTCGGGTTATGTCGTGGCCAGCAAGAAGCCCTGATCTTAACCCTATAGAGCACATGTGGGACACGCTAAAACAAAAAGTTAGAGCCCGAAATCCAGCCCCTATAACGTTGGAAGACCTGGAAATCGCCATCAGGGAAGAATGGACACGAATCCCTCAGGAGACCATCAAAACCTTGATCAGGTCACTAAAAAGGCGAATGCAGGCCGTCATTCGAGCAAGAGGGGGGAATACTCAATACTAAACTGGAACAATTGTGATCACAGCACTTCAGACTGAAAAATTAGAGCGTGTTTAAAATTAATTAAAAACAGTGTAAAACCATAGTCTTTAACTTTATAGTGAAAATTTCAGTTTTTTTTACCTTTTTCAGGTTTTTTCCGTGTGAAAATTAGTGTAAATAAACCAGACAATTTAAACATATCGGTACTAAACCATTTTGATTAGTTTAGTTGAAGAAAAAATGTGATTTGCGGAAAAACTGCAGGTGGGCCGATTTTTTTGATGACCAGATATATGCTTGTTATAAACTAAAAGCCGATAACTACACACCAAACGTTATACAAACTCAACTCCTTATTAAAAATACCAACCTTTAACTGTTTTCCTTACGGACCTAAGTATATTTTAAAATATTACATACTTACAAATTAATGTAAATAACATTCGTAACAGGAAATCACATCAATTATTATTAGAAAGTGTCCGGAAATTAAATTTAGTACTTATTAATAAAGGAAATCTTGTCTTGTAACGTATAATAAGTATGTATTTATAACGGTAACATTATTATACTTGGCCATATTTATGTTAGAATTATATCGGTTCCTGAACTGGTGTTTACTTGTCAAAAGCTATCATTAAAAGTTTATTGGGCCTAAAATGTATTATTTTTCAGTAAATACGGATATCGTTCACGTATTATTAGAATTGCAAATTATGTTATGATTATAAACAAAAGTGCTGTGTAGATGTTTATCATATTTTTTAAATAATTCAGAATAATATTAAATTTTACTGTTGCCGGCCCTTTTTTGACTACCGGCCGGAGATTATATAGTTAATAGTAGGTATTATATCCATATAATACCTACTATTAACTATATAATCTCGTGGTAACTTAAAAAATATATATAATAATAATGGTCAGACGCCAACCAAATTTATATGCGACGAACAAGAAAGTAAATTATTTCAGACAAAAAGATAGAAAGAAACATCGGGTCACGATCAGCGCAAAATTACAATGAATTTAGAACCGCCTACTTTTCGAAGTATGTCAAATGAATAACAAAATTGGATTGGAGATGAATTTTTTACTAAACGATAAAAATAACACTGAAGGCCAAGTTCATTGACTAAAGTGAAGCAACGATCATCCCGACTAATAGAACGTTTCGACACGTTTTGTAATACAATGAGCTGTTTATAAAGAAGTATTGACAAGTTGCATTAAGTGAACTAACAATGGATGTGTTGCAAGACTTCAAAACGAAAATGTTGACTGAAGTAAGTAGATATGTATGTGTCTATGTCCTCCTGTCTGGAGTGTAGGGAACCAGCCGCTACAGAAAGAGCTTACTTTTGGCGCCAAGCTCCAAATTAATAAAATCTGTCCCCCAGTCGCGACCGCGGCTGGATTTGTTGTCTATACATGACTGTGTCCGTTAAAACGATAATCATGTTCCTGTGTTTTGGATGCTGATGCTGGCAGAAGCTAATTATTGATTTATTACTAGCTGATGCTTGCGGTTTTACTCGCATCCGACAGGACTTTTTGAGGCAAAAGGCAGCGTATGTAACTCCTGAGGATGCCATCTCCTTGTACGATTTTATCGAAATCTGTTTAGCAGTTTAGGCGTGAAAAGGTAATACAATACTTTAATCTTATCTTATATGGGGCCGAGGAAGCAAGGCGTCAGTGCACTTCTTTTGTGAAATACTTTGATACTACTTCATATTACTAATGCGACATATTATATTAATTTGTTTTATCAGATTTCGATATATTTGGGTAGAAGATAGATTGCATCCTGAGGATAAGCTTTTGTTTCAAAAATAAATTTGAAATAAGTCCTTTTGTAGTACGCGAGTAAAACCGAAGGCAACAGTAGTTTCATATAAAATGTGCTACTGTAAATAAATTATGAATAAAAAAAATAGGAAAAAGTATAAAAATACGGCGTCATCGTTTAGAAAATAAAAACGTGCGCAGGAGTGACTTTCTCTTTAAAAATTCGTTACCGTCAGTGACTTACCGGTTTTACGTGGTTTTATCAACAATATTGTATAAATTAGTTTATCAATTATTAGTTAATTTACAGAAATTAAGACATAAGACTCTCTTTTAAATTAAAAACTTTGTAAATATTATTATCCTTTTCAATCTATACTTATCTATACTTATAATAAATCTGTAGAGAGGTCAATTCTGTACATGAAATATATTTCCAAAATAACTATCAGCGGGTGATTAGTGATCGATACTGACGCCAAAAATGCAATCAGTAAAATTTTTGTCTGTCTGTCTGTATGTTCGTTATAGAAACAAAAACCACTCGACGGATTTCAATGAACCTTGGTACAATTGTTCTTCATACTCCTAGGCAGGTTATAGTATACTTTTCATCACGCTACGATCAATAGGAGCAGAGCAGTGAAGGGAAATGTTGGGAAAATGAGTGATTCATGAGAAAGGTTTCAAGCTATAAAACATCACGCTACAACCCTTAGGAACCCCGTTCCTACTTCTTTCTTCTACTACTTCCTACAACCCTTAGGAACGGGGCAACGCAGGTGAAACCGCGGGCGAAGAACTAGGGAACAAAGTAAATAATATATTTATTGTACGGTACTGAACGCCATAATTATGCACTGGAGTTAAAACACATAGTGTCATAACCCTCCACGAGACAGGCTGGACCTAGTGTGGAGGTCTTAAGTAATTTAATTAGGTACGTTTTAATCTTAATTGTCTAAGAACACCTGTAATAAATGTGTACATTTTATAATATGGTTATATAAACATTATTCTATTCTATTCATTACCGAATTTGATTAGTAGTAGATAAGATGATTTTCTCTCTATGGCGGCCATTGTACACAAATTGTACCCGGAACAATTTTTGCGTTCAACAGCCATTAAAATATGGTTAGATATTTTATTTACCAGAAGTTAATAATTGGTTTCAAACTGATGTGATAATTCCTTCACACAAAACTTATAATAAAACGTGTGATTGTTATAACTTTTTACTTAGTAATTAGGCATACAACACTCTGTATCAATTCAAAAGCATAAATCGATAAAAATATTTACCTTTCTTTCTTAGAATTCTAAGCGACATATCTATGTCGGACAAATTGTTTCACAACTCTGCACTGAGCTACAGTTAGACCGGTTCTTGTCACTCTAGTGAAATTAAATATTAGTACAAAATAACTGTGCACCTCTGAACTTAGCCGTTTTAGACATGGAATACTTCACAGGTAGCCTGTGAAAAATCACATGAAATCATTTTTCATACGCCACACCTGTGAGATTTTTTACGCATTTCAATGAAATTGTATTTTGTTCACGATTTCATTATAAGTAGTAAAGTTGCACGTGTGCCGATAAATTATTATTAATGAAAATTCATTGCGGACGAAAAGTTCGCTGCGAAATTCCGCATGTGAAAATGCTGGGAAAAAGAATCATCATTTCATCAAATGAAAAGTAGCAATCATTTCCGTGGCTAGTGTTTTCATTATGTGGGCCTAGAGGTCCTCTAATCTTTTTTTGTCCAGTTAAAATCACATAATACTCTGACCTCGGGGACAAACAACACACAGTTTCTGGCAAAATGATATAGTGCACAGGAGTTCACAGGTATAACAGGCTGGAATTTGGGATATTAACTTTCCATTATTCATACTACACAATTAACACTAATTGTCTATTTGTTTGTTACGTTTTGACGCCTAACCCGCTGAACCAATTTTGATGAATAAAAGATGATGATTCTGGTTAGCTCAGATTGTCATATAGGTACCTACATAAGCTTGACTTGAGATGTGTGTGGCCGGCTTAAATAAAAAGTTAGATAGATATCAGTGCAAGTGTTAGATTATACACAAGTATGTTTAAAGACTGCCTCATTAGTCTAGTCGGGTCGAGCAGTGTTATTTAATTTTTCTATGAAAACCTCAGTAGCAGCTCGGAGTCTGGATTTGTGCCCGGTTAATGGCAATAGGCTCGCTCTCTATTACATGGGACCTAAACATACCAGGCGAACTGTGGGTGTACGCCTCTGCCTAACCTTTCGGGGAATACAGGCGTGGAGTAAAGTAGTATACAAGAGTATTATAGTGTTATGTGTTACGTAAGTGCTAGTGTAGTGTTCTCATAGTATCTGCACGTGTGTGCTACGCTTTATGTATCTAGACCACATTAAAATAGGGTTGTGCTTTTCGGATAAAATTTAACTTCTTACTAGAAATACTAAGGTTGATTTTTAAAGACGAATTGGAGAAAAAAAACACGGCTTTTAATGGCAAGTTTCAATATAAACTTTTTATTTAGTAGCTTTTTGTATGTATAATACGTTGTTATTAACTTATGTATTTGTGTAATTTTGTTTATTTATTATATTATTGTATACTAGCTTCCGCCAGCGGCTACGCCCGCTTTATCAACGACCCATGTCACTTCCCAGAACAAAATAATCAAATAATTTTCCCGTTTTTGCAACATTTTTTAATTGTGCTCCGCTCCTATTGATCGTAGCGTGATGAAATGAAGTATACTATAACCTGCCCAGGAGTATGAAGAACAATTGTACCAAGTTTCGTTGAAATCCGTCGAGTGGTTTTTGTTTCTATAACGAACATACAGACAGACAGACAGACAAAAATTAAACTGATTTCATTTTTGGGGTCAGTATTGATCACTAATCTCCCGCTCATAGTTATTTTGGAAATATATTTCATGTACAGAATTGACCTCTCTACAGATTTATTATAAGTATAGATGTAACATATCATCACGCCTGTATTTCCCGAAGGATTAATCAGAGGCGTACTAATGTACACCCACAGTTCGCCGGTATGTTGAGGTCCCATGTAATAGGAGGCCTATTGCCACTAATCGGCCACAAATCCTGACTCCGAGCTGCTACTCAGAATTTCACAGAAAGATCCAATAACACTTTGCTCGACCTGGGGATCGAACCGCCAAACAAGTCATGCACTGTGCGTTGGGTCACTCGGGGTTTGAGATTTGTGCCCGGTTAATGGCCCTCTGTAATATGGGACTTAAACATACCGGCGAACTGTGGGTACCTACGCCTTTGCCTAACCCTTCGGGGAATACAGGGGTGGTGGTATTAAGTTAAGTTTACGAAACTGAATAATAATTACCTTTTTAGCTGTTACAGTTCCGGCGTGATTGCAGGACATACATACAAACTTTCGAAACTCGTATTTATTAGATACTAGCTTTTGCCAGCGACTTCGTCCGCGTGGAATAGTTACTTTGTTCCATATGAACTTTCATCCTCTATTTCACCCCTACATTGTAGATCGAAATTTATCAAAATCCTTTCTTAAGGGATGCCTACATCATAGTAGCTATATGCATGCCAAATTTCAGCCCGATCCCTCCAGTGGTTTGGGCTGTGCGTTGATAGATCACTATGTCAGTCAGTCAGTCACCTAACGTAAGAGTAGACAAATATAATCAGAAAGCTGCGAACTGCTAAGCTATCGAGAGTTACACGTGTTATTGTGATTCAACCATAAAAGATAGACATTTGCTGTCGTGGAATATTTTTTATATAATTTTAAGGAGAACATTTCCGTCATACATGATTTCTGTGTAGCTTTAACCATTAAGGCTGCACACGCGACGGAAGCTTAAAAAATGGAGTAAGTTCTCCTGTTTTCCCAAGATTTCCCTTCACTGCTCTGCTCCTATTGATCGTAGCGTGATGAAAAATATACTATAACCTGCCCAGGAGTATGAAGAACAATTGTACCAAGTTTCGTTGAAATCCGTCGAGTGGTTTTTGTTTCTATAACGAACATACAGACAGACAGACAGACAAAAATTTTATTGATTGCATTTTTGGCGTCAGTATCGATCACTAATCACCCGCTGATAGTTATTTTGGAAATATATTTCATGTACAGAATTGACCTCTCTACAGATTTATTATAAGTATAGATAAAGTTCGGCACATCCCTAGAAACAAGCCCGTCTGTGATTACCATACAATGGCGCGTTCATAATGTTATTTATTTAGTTGCAACTCGAATTATTTAGATTAACATCTAATAACTAATTAAAGCTATTTATAATTTGTAGTTTATCATAGTTTTTTGGGGAATTCCTATAGGATATAGTGTGTTCTCTTATTTTTATAATTTACTGACCTAGCTATTCCAACCAGTTTTTTTTTGTGGTATTTCCCACCGAAACTCAAAATGATTGGTATCTTAACTCATCATATCATCAAGCCTGTATTTCCTGAAGGGTTAGGTAGAAGCGTACTATTGTACATCCACGTTCGCTGTTGTTATGTCCCAATGTAATAGGGAGCGAGCCTTTTGCTATTCATCATCATCTTCCTTGTCCCAATTTATTTGTGGTCGGCGCAGCATGTCCCGTTGTTCCATTCATCCCTATCAGCCATCACATCATCATTCACTCCCATTAACCATTAAGCCATTAACCGGGCATAAATCTCAAACCCCGAGTTGCTACTGAGAATTTCATAATTATGTAAATCCCAGTATGAAGTTCCCAGGTCGAGCAAATCGAACCCAGGACCATTATTATATATATACCAGGATTATTTGTTTGTTATCGTCGAATCAGAATTGAACAGGGTGACATGAAAACATGCGGCAAATCGAAACGGGAGGTTCAGTCATTATTAAGAGGTTCAGTATTTTGTGCTGACATGGCGATCTTCAAACGGCGTGTATACAGGGCTCTTAAGTGTCAACAAAGCATCAGCAACTCCTCTGGTGTTGCAGGTGTCCATGGGCGACGATGACTACTTACCATCAGGAGGCTCGTTTGCTCGTTTGCCAATGTGATAAGGTAAGTTAGTTTTATTATGTAACTTCATATAATAATTATGTATTCTGTGCTGTGCCCTAACAGGGTTTCATGTTGAATCAAAACTACTTTATAACACCGAAATGTAGATATGGAAGCAATAAATACTTTGACATTGATTTATGGTTGAATATTATATTCGCGCGGCGCTTCTCGGTTAATCCTTTACTCAGATACTGAACGCCATAATTATGCACTGGACTTAAACATATATTGCTATAGGCCTCCACGAGACAGGCTCGACCTAGTGTGGAGGTCATAAGTTAATTTAATTATGTACGTTTTTAATCTTAGTAGTAAGAACACCTGTAATAAATGTGTACATTTTATAATATGGATAAATAAACATTCTATTCTATTATCATTTACCATATTTTCTATACTCGAGAAAAGTAGCAGTAGTCAACAACTTTGCCGAACTCTCTTTACAATAGTAAAAAAATCTTATGTTCCATAATCAGGTGTTCTAAATTTTTTAGGACACGTGATTATGGTAATATAGAGAGTTTTTTTTCACTTTTCTCGTGTATAGAAAATATGGTAAATGATAGTATCTGAGTTAAAGCAAAGTGGTTAAATTTCATCCTGTATATGAGAGCTGGCCTTGAGCAGGCGTGCCATCACATCGTGACCGACCCCTGTACAATTGAGGTATATCTGTCACGCCTTTTGTACGCGCACTCATCTCTCAGTACAGTCACACCCACAAGTTATTGTTAGTTAGTTGTTATCAACTATTTTGTAGCTGAACGGATCTGGATAAAAAATTTTCACACAGATAGATTATAGCCTGGAATAACACATAGGCTACATTTTATCCAGGTCGGACACAATCCTGAAATCCACGCAGACAGTCGCGGGCAGATGCTAGTAATTAATATTAAAGTATAGTGAGATCTAAATAAAATGCTTTGGTGACCTTTTTGTTAAGTACTATGATTATCTTTGTGTGTATTATATATGTATAAATAAGATATTGTTTTTTTCGTGTAGCTCCCCACTAAAGTCTTCTAAAGTGATTATTGCATGCGGCTTCTCAAATTAAGTTCTACGTCCAAACAGAGTCACGGGCGAAAACTAGTCCGCCATACAAGCCATGCACTGTGCGTACAATATTATTGACATATGGCCACATTTACCAGTGTGCATGTACATACATACACGTGTATGTTGCGTGTATGTGTGAATGTGACAGACGTCTTGTGCAATACACGAGTGGGCTCGTTTCATGCGTGATGTGAACATTTTGATTCTAGTTATTTGTTTTGTAATACTTGAATTTGATTAACTATGCTATGTTGTAGCTTAGCCTTTGAGAAGCTTTGCTCTGGAAGGTTAAGTTGTGGTCGTTGCGGCTAGTCTTTGGATGGGTGATGGTTTTTAATACCGTTGTATCGGTATTAAAAGCCGTTGACTTTCGTGGATTAAAACATAATAAATTTCTGGGCAAACCAGATTTCCTAAGGATAACCTAACTAGGCGTTATTAGCGTAGTGGTCCCGAGCGCGACTGCTGCTCTAGAGGTCCTGGGTTCGTTTCCGAAGTCGAGGAAAGTTTTATTGGGTTAAATTCTCAGTAGCAGCTCGGAGTTTGGGATTTGTGGCCGGCCTCACCACCTAAACCTTAACGTAACGGTGAACTGTAGTTATACATTAGTACGCCTCTGTTTACCCCTTCGGGAAGTACAGAACTACAGACTGGTTGTTATATCACTCGGCTATTAGGATTTTCAAGCTTCTTACTACCAATAACAATTGTATTCGAAGTTTGCGGCTTCGAAATTCTCCAAAATACTTAAGGGGCCGCAATGGTCATCCATCCATAGATAGGCCGCGACAAGCGCAGCTAAACCTTGCATATCGGATTAAAAGTGTAGATATTAAAACGTATATAAAAAATAATCTATCAAACCCAATTAGTTACGGTGCAACTATCTCAAAACAAACACGAGACATGTCACGCCGCGACACTGACTAATAATATCGCGCCATCTTAATTAGTGTTACGCCACAAATACCCGTGTCACACAGGATAACATCACAGCTAACCGAAATTGTATGCAGTACCTTGTTGAACTGGCGATTGTATCGATTGATACTATAGATAAAGGTACTTGCTCTTAATTCTGTGATCGGAGATACTGTTAAGGGGAATTTCAGTAGCGATCGGTAAAAATCGTGTGGACAGAAAAATGTTAACCATATCACTTGCGCGTTGTCGACTCTGTAAATTATGGAGGAATAGTCGGGCTGGCAGCATAGGAGACATGCTGCCATGCATGACAGCACAAACGGCAACAAAACACCACCGGTCCCCCCCATTGCCAACACAACACTTCCTCACGGAGCTCTGGCGACCTTGCTCACCGTTAAGCCTAGTATTCACAGGCCCAGTAGCTGGCGGACAGTGAAGGACAGTAACTGTCTGGCAGCTAGGTCCGTGAAAACAATGTTGAGCCAGTGGTGACCGGTAAGTTGCTGTCGGTAAGCTACCTACTTCAATTTTTTTTTGTTTTTTATTTCTTCTGATTTTCCCCCACTCCCATAAGGACATCTACTGGGTCGTCGCTCCATACGAACGCAACTAGTGAGTCAGAAACACCAGGCCAGAACTGAACAGAACACAGAAGTTGTGTACTGCTGTCTCCTATGCAGACCCAGTAGTGATACGTCGGGAAAGTAACAGTAACTGTATAGACAGCAGAATGTACGGTTGCTGACTACTCAGAAACTCGGCCTGTGAAAACCAGGCTTTAGGAACACAACATAGCTCCGTGCTTAGTTATTTGGCTACGATTTTCGGGGAGGTACTTCCCCTGTCGGCCAGCTCCAATTAGAAGTGGAATTATTCGATTCCACTATCCCCTACCTCTCTGATATTACAATATATTATAAAATATTTTAATAATGTATAGGCCTTAAGTGATTATCATGTTTTGCTAACAAAATTATTGTTATCCCACTTAATAATGTAAATGATCACTTGTCTCGAAAAATATCTACTACATTTAACATTAAGAGCAAAGCAAATTGTTCCTTAACAATTTTGAAATAGCATTCAAAATTGATCTCGGCGTGTTAGGAAAGTTATTTTGCAGTTGAAACAAAAGATATTGGATCTTATAAGCGTTTGAATAAGATGTTTGATACGTGTAAAAGTAGTAGTATTGTGAAAGGTGCGTTGTCGGTATTGTCACTATAGCGACATTGGGGAAGGTCGGTTTAATGCGGGAGGTACAGACAGCAGCATAAGCTTTACATGAATCCTTAATAATATTATAAACGTGAAAGTTTGTGAGTATGGATGTATGGATGTTTGTTACTCTTTCACGCCAGAACGGCTAAACGGATCGGGATAAAATTTGGCACAGAGACAGATTATAGCCTGGATTAACACATAGGCTTAGGCACTTTTTATTCAGGTCAGACCCAACTATGAAGTCCTCGCGGACAAAGTTACGGGCAGAAGCTAGTGATTGAGTGAGTGACTTCAGGATTGGGTCCGATCTCGATAAAAAGTAGCTTAAGTGTTATTCCAGGCTATAATCTATTTGTGTGCCCGATTTTATCCCGATCCCTTCAGCCTTTCGGGCGTGAAAGAGTAACAAACATCCATACTCACAAACTTTCACGTTAATAATATTAGAAAGGATTATTGATGAAGAGTTTACATGATATTTTTTATATACCAAAGAATTATGTATTTAATACTTGTTTCAAAATTTAGTAGTACTATGTTACGAATTAATTTGGTATCTTAATCGGACACAAAACCAAACTCCTTGCTGCTACTGAGAATTTATAGAAAAAACCAATAACGATTTGCTCGACCTGGGAATCAAATCCTAGCGTACAAGTCTAGTACTAGATTTGCTTACTAGAGATAGGATTTTGACATAACCTTATATCCTTTTACCTTTTTGAATGAACCTTATGTCAAAATCAATGGTTTAACCATAGGTATTCCAAAAGCGAGTCATTACATGGAAAACACAGCAGAAGGAAAACATTCCCGCCTGTCTTAGTTCTGAGAAATAAATTCCTACTGACTTCTTACTGTTATAATTATGCGCACGTAAAGACACAATTACGCGCTTATACATATAATGTTAATTATGTACTGTTTATATGATTTAGGGATCTATAAGGTGTAACAGCAAAACAGGAAATCATCATCTCAATGAAATCATTATCTCTAGGAAGCATATCTATCAACGGATTTGATATAGGGACTCGCCATAAGCTAATGAGGCAGTGAGATGGGAATCCTTTGCTATTTATCCGCAGAAATTTCATAGGCCTAGTAGGCCTACTAGTTATGGCGTCTGTACCGGTTATCTTTCACCGGTAGTGCACAGAGGTCGCGTCGTGCGCGGGCGCACTTAGTATGTCAATGACGCCCTTATCTGTAGCGAGCCTTAGTTCGATAGATTACATACATTGGTGTTTTGCACATATTATACGCGATAATACAGATAGATAGATACTCGACTGCCTCATTAGTCTAGTGGTCCCAAGCGCGACTGCTATGCTAGAGGTCCTGGGTTCGATCCCCAGGTCGAGCAGTGTTATTGAGTTTTTCTATGAAATTCTCAGTAGCAGCTCGGAGTCTGGATTTGTGCCCGGTTAATGGCAATAGGCTCGCCCCCTATTATATGGGACCTAAACATACCAGGCGAACTGTGGGTGTATAGTAGTACGCCTCTGCCTAACCCTTCGGGGAGTACAGGCGTATGTATGTATGTATGTATATAGACACACGTAAACTTATTTTTATAATTACCATATTGAATATAGTACTAAAAGATATTTGCTTTGATTGATGACTGCCTCATTCATTAGTGGTCCCAAGCGCGACTGCTACGCTAGAGGTCTTGGGTTCGTTCCCCAGGTCGAGCAAAGTGTTATTGGATTTTTCTATGAAATTCTCAGTAGCAGCTCGCAGTCTGGATTTGTCGAAAACTGAAAAACAAGATCCACGCGAGTTAGCGAGTAACACCGCGGGGCACAGCTACTACGAGTACATACATATCGATTGCAGATAATGTTGAACTTTGTTATCTTATTACACTGCATGACAGCTAATTAACTTGTTTTGTTTTGGAAACGGCAATGAGTCTGTTTATCAATCGGTCAGGGTTGTACCTTTCCTTCCGGTCCACTTGATCTGCGTGCGAATATTGATAAGCTTATTGATATGTTACATAGTAATACATAATATACTAGCTTCTGCTCGCGACTTTGTCTGCGTAGACTTCAGCATTGGGTCCGACCTGGATAAAAAGTAGCCTATGTGTTATTTCTCGACATAATCTATCTCTGTGCCAAATGTTATCCAGATCCGTTCAGCCGTTCTGGCGTGAAAGAGTAACAAACATCCATACATACATATTCACAAACTTTCACGTTTACAACATTAGTAAGGACATTTTTTCCTAGTTGTCTTAAAAAAAACGTGTGACTTGCGGTGGCATAATGGTCAGCGTATAAAACCAAAAGACGCAGGTTTGAATCCTGCCCGCAGTCCAACTTTTCCTTCACTAAAATAACTTTAAAATCTTGGCATGGAAAATGCCAAAAACTACAAAAAAAGATAAGTAACGTATAATCGAACGAACGTTAAACAAAACAATATATACTTTTATTTACTTTATTGCTTTTCAACACTTTTACAATGCGTCTTTATCAAACGACGGACAAGACTAGACTGACATGTTCCCAAGCGGTAGCTATTTTATAACCTCTTGTTTGACAGATGCTGTCAAACATTCGAGGGTAGTTTGGTTAAATTAACGAATGTAAGAATAAGAACTTGGGAACATGTTTAACATTAAAATACATTAAAATAATAAGAAGACTAATTATTACATTACAAAACCATTACAGTAAAATATAATCTAATACTTTATAGAAACATTAGCTAACAGTCGGCCTTTCCTGGCAATTTTCACGTCTCGTGAAATTATGTTGTAGTCTCTACATATCTACAACAGACACTTAATTCTATCAGTTAACATCACTGATGTGAGGACGAAGCCCCTTCATGTCTTCGCCTCAATATTCAATAATAAAAAAAAAAATTATGTTATTGTAGCCTCTTCATATCTACAATAACACATACTGAAGCCCCTTCATGTCTTCAGTATTGCTACATCATTCCACTGAAACCTCTACATATTTTCAGTGGTTTGATAATAAAATTATTAATTAAAATTGCTGTAAATTATAAATAAATAAAGTCTTGTATAATCAACTTCATACATGTGTATAAATCAACTTAAAATCGAGCAATTGTTATAATATAACGACTTCACTTTTCAATACAATCATGAATGAAACAGTTACTAATATTATTTGTCTTCGCTATTATTAGACTCATTGCCACTTCCGGACTCACCATCCGACTCGTTAACGTGTCTATCGAATACTAGCCATGGGTGGATCTTATCAACAGAGAAGACTCCTCTAAATGGTCTATTACCTTTACGTGATAGAGGGGTATCTTCAATCATATACCTATCATTGTCAAAAATTTCTACTATTCGATATGGGCCACGGAGTTTAGGAACCAGCTTTCTACTTTGTCCGGATGAAGGAACTTCCCTTTCAACTCTAACCAAATCACCTATAGCATAGTTAACTATTTTACGGCGCCTATCAAAAGTGTTTTTCTGTGCAACCTGATTTTTAGTTGTATGTTCAGTCACTTCACTTCGAATAGTTTTTAACGCATGTTCATCATATGAATCGTCATTAGTGTTAAGGCACAGTGAAGAGTCATTGGTTCCAATTAAATTAAGACCAAATAATGCCTGTGTCGGTGTTTTTCCTATTCCTTTATTAAAAGTATTATTCAAACCCCATTGTATTTCAGAAATAGAGTCGTCCCATGAGTTTTCGGGCTTATTAAAGTTTTTGGCGCTAAGAGCAGCGAGAACAGTTCTATTATATCTTTCAACTTGCCCATTCGCTCGCGGTGTGGCGACCGCATTTAACACGTGTTTGACACCTAACGAATTAAGAAACCCTTGAAATTTTTTTGAAGTGAAGGAAGTACCTCGGTCTGATATTACTCTTTGTGGTACACCAAAGGTATGGAAATAGTCTTTTAGGACACGTATGCTATGAACACTAATAGTACTTTTTACCGGTTGTAATTTAATATACTTAGTGAACCGAGGCCATCTAGCTAAAAAAAAACCCCATACCATTGACATGTAAAAGTATCTCTAAAGATCTACTTGCAGAATAAATCATTTCATTTCATTTCATTTCGAACGCATCAATAATCAAAAGAAGATACGAATTTTTCCTTTTGCTACGCACAAAAGGGCCAAGGTGATCTATGTGAAGTGTGTGGAATGGACGGTCAACTTTCGGAATGGGGTGCAGCTGGCCAGACTTTTTGCCAGCAGGGGTTTTTGTGTGAGCACATTCCAGACATGAATCTACGTATTTTTTAATAAATCGCCTCATTTTGGCAAACCAGTACTGACTTTTTATTCTCTCATAAGTTTTTTCAAACCCAAAGTGTCCTAATGAATCATGATTGGCTCTGAGAATATGCCATCTTACTCCCTTAGGCACAACCCATCGATCGCCCTCTGCCGTCTTCCTGTACAGCAACCCGCGTTTAACTAAGAAATTGTGTTTAATTTCGAGAATATTGTCCGTATCTTTATCGTTAAGTATAGTTATTATTCTTTGTAATTCAGAATCGCTTAATTGAGCAGTAGTTATCCAATTCGTATCGATTAATCTTACCTCTGCAAAAGAGTTATGCTGTACCGGATTTCGGCTGAGAGCGTCAACGTGACACATGTTAGAGCCTGGTTTATAAATTATATTAAAATCATACTCTTGTAGGATGTTCCACCATCTTGCAACCCGCGGTAACATGTCTTTTTTTTCAAATGTAGCTCGGACCGAGTTGCAATCGGTAACTATTGTAAATTTAAGTCCCAGCATATATACACGAAATTGTTGTATTGACATAACGACAGCTAACGTTTCTAAATCATAAGACGTAAAACGAGCCTCTTCGGGGGATGTCTGTCTACTGTAGTAAGCAACAGCGCTAAACGGAGAGTCCTTATTGGCTCTTTGCATTAGAATCCCTGCAATCCCTAACTTAGAAGCGTCTGTATGGACTTGTGTTTCATAGGACGGATTATAAAAGGAAAGTACTGGACGTTTTATAAGTTCACCTTTTAAATTTTGAAAAGCTTCTTCTTCCACACTTCCCCATTGCCATTTAGAATGTTTCTTTAGAAGCTGTGTCAATGGTCTGGCTATCGAGGAGAATCCTTTGATAAAACGTCGAAAGAAACTTGCTAAACCAATGAACTGGCGAACTTTATGTTGATCAGTGGGACGGGGAAATTGATCTACTGCCTCTATTTTTTTCTTACCTGGTCTAACCCCATCTTTATTTACTTCAAACCCTAAATAGTCAATAGATTTCATAAAAAAGTTACATTTGGATAGTTTTAAAGTCAATCCTGAAGTTCGAAATAAGTCTAATGCATTACGTAATTTTTTAAAACCTTCATCTAAAGTTTTGGACGGAATAATTACGTCATCCATATATGCGAATGCGTCTTTAAATCTTGCATTGCCAAGAATGTTATTAATCGTTCGTTGAAAATTTGAAGGAGCATTAGCTAAACCAAAAGGCATTCGGTTGAACTCAAAATGACCATCTGGCGTCACAAAAGCTGTCAAATGTTTTGACGTGTTTGACATCGGTATTTGGTAGTAACCGGACGCTAAGTCTAAAGTCGTATAATATGTAAAACCCGATAAGTTGTCCAATTGGTCATCAATTCTCGGTAAAGGGTAATGTTCTTTGATAGTTTTTTTTATTGAGGGACCTAAAATCAATACAGAGTCTATAATCACCAGTCTTTTTCTTTACTAATAAAATGGGAGATGCATAATTAGATGTAGATGGGCGGATTATACCAGAGTCCTCCAACTCCCTAACCATTCCCCTGACTACTTCACGTTCTGAATGTGCCAACCTATATGGTCGATAAACAACGGGAGTGCTATCATTTAGATGAATATTCATTTCAATACCTTTAATGCATCCTAACTCTCTGGTTGAGAAAGCAAAACAGTCTCTATATTCGTTGAGTAAATTTATTAAATTTTTATGATCTTTTTCTTCTAGTTCAACGTCTACATTAATTAATGCACTATCTATGTTCGGGTCTGGTAAGTTTTCGTGGCAACCTAAAACTCTATTAACGCTATATGACCGCATCTCTGCAAAAGGCATAGCGCGAGCTACAAGGCTATTTTGTGTCAAAACAAATTCTGACTTATTTGATCCTCTTAGCACCATTTGACCTTGACCATCGATCAATCTAGTTAAATTTTGAGTGATTTCGAACTCTTTCTGCGGTTCATGGCTAAAACTAGGTTCTATCAGTACATCACCACTGTGATTGGGTTCTGAATAAATATCTACATTAGTGTAATCTTTTATATTTGTGTCGTGCGAAACCTTTAGTAATATTTTCCTATCTTTATATATCGATTTATCAGTAATTCGTAGTATATCATTTGTTTTAAAAACAATAACGTGATCTTGCTCTGTGAAAGTTTGACCTAATAACAAACCTACTTGCAATAGGTGATCAGGAATTATGAGAACAGGCACTGTTGCCTTAACTGAATCGACTTCAATTTGTACAGAACATTTCCCCAAGCAATTAACCATGGAATCGCCAAAACCTCTTAGGACAGGCAAATCGTTTATTATCCATGTAGTGGTTAATAGTCTTGCCACAGACTCTCTCAACATAGAACACTGGCTCCCGAAATCAATAAAGCAATCAACAGTGACACCGTTAACAAGGGCTGGTTTAAAATATTTTAAGTCGTTATCTTGTTCTCGGGAAATTCGCAAAACTGTCTTGGCTGTCACATCCTTTTTAGTAGAACAATCGTTAGCAATATGACCTACTTTATTACAAGCAGTGCACCGTTTAATTGTTTGTTTACATTTATAATATGGATGACCTTCTTCACCACAATTGTAGCATTTAGATTTAAATTCAGTTGTATTGCTAACGATTTTATTTGACTTATTACGTTTATTATCAGATAAACTTGCTTGCAGCATCGCTTTATCGATTCTTTTATTTATTTTAACTCCTCTTAAATAAATTAGTAATTTGTCAAGATCTGAATATTGTGCAGCTTCTGCACTTGTTCTTATAGAACGGTCTTCAATTCCAAATAGTACGCAATCAATAGCATTCTTCCCAAAAATGTTACATCTATTTAATAATACCATTTTCTCATAAAAGTATTCTTCTAACGAATCGCCAAAACGTGCTTTGCAAGCAAGCATGTCTGTCAACAATTGAGCATAATTTTCGTCACTAGGAAAAGCGGAACGTAATTTGTCTTGCCATTCAGACCAAGAAAACATCAGGCTAGGAAGTCCTTGATACCATTTCTGTGCTAAACCTGTTAGTTTTGGTAACGCGTAATGTATTGTCTGCCTTTCTGACCAATTATAAATTTTTGCGCATTCATTAACCTTTAGTAGCCACATCTCAACTGTCTGATTACGTTTTGATGGATCAAATTCGGGAATGACGTTTAACACAGGATATCGTTCATTATTTCCATCAGTTTTTATGGTCTGAACAAGGTCTTTTAACATTTGGACAAGTACCACATTATTTGTGCTAGAAGTATCTGTTTCAGGCAAGTGGTTCACGGTCAATTGTGGTAGGGGTTCACTAACCTTCTGTGTACCGTCACATTGGCGTTGTCTGGAGCTGCTGCGACATTGTTTTGTGCTACTGCAGCTGCGCCTTATGTCCCTGGTATTCTGCTGAACACCACTGTAGCTGCACCGCAAGTCAGCATCGTCTCGCCGCACGACTCTGCGGCTATACCGCAATTTGCTGTGGCCGCGCCGTGAACTGCTTCGGCTACGGCTAGGCTGCATCCCGTTGCAGCTACGCTGTCCACTGTTTCGGCTTCTACTGTGCTGCTTGCTGCGACTGCGCCGCATTCCGCTGCGACTGCGCCGCATTCCGCTGCGACTGCTCCGCATACCGCTGCGACTGCGCCGCGTCCCGCTGCGACTGCGCCGCGTCCCGCTGCGACTGCGCCGCGTCCCGCTGCGACTGCGCCGCATACCGCTGTGACTGCGCCGCGTCCCGCTGCGACTGCGCCGCGTCCCGCTGCGACTGCGCTGCATTCCGCTGCGACTGCGTCGCGTTGTGCTTCGTCTGCGTCGCGTTGCGCTTCGTCTGCGTCGCGTTGCGCTGCGACTGCGCCGTGTTACACTACGATTGCCCGGCAAACTACCGAGTATCACGGAACTAAGCCTTCTTGTCCGCTTTGACATTGGCAACTCGGAATCGGAAATATCCGAGTGCGTGCTTCGCTTACTTGATTCCATTTGCTTTGCTTAATATAGTGTCACACTGGGCGTATGGAACACCGAAGATCACCTCTAGTGATTATCTTTGGTGCTATCCCACTTCTGAACTATAATCGAACGAACGTTAAACAAAACAATATATACTTTTATTTACTTTATTTCTTTTCAACACTTTTATAATGCGTCTTTATCAAACGACGGACAAGACTAGACTGACATGTTCCCAAGCGGTAGCTATTTTATAACCTCTTGTTTGACAGATGCTGTCAAACATTCGAGGGTAGTTTGGTTAAATTAACGAATGTAAGAATAAGAACTTGGGAACATGTTTAACATTAAAATACATTAAAATAATAAGAAGACTAATTATTACATTACAAAACCATTACAGTAAAATATAATCTAATACTTTATAGAAACATTAGCTAACAAACGTGTTTTTTTTATAGAGATTTAAAGCCTTTTTTTTTGTTTAAAAGGACCTAACTAATTTTATGAAGGGTATTTTGATTTTTTAACATACCATACCGTTACGCTTGTATTCAGTCACATGTAATAGGGCGAGCCTATTGCCATTAACCGGCCACAAATCTCAACTCCAAGCTGAGAATTAAATATTTGACAACAATAATTTGATTGAAACATTTACCGATTTTTTAGTAGGCGGTAAACAAAATGGGCCCCCATCTAAATACATACCGCAGCAAATGGAGCTTAACCTCGTGTATCTATAGATAGAGATAATTACTAACTTGCATTAAATCCTCTATGCAATTAATTTCCTTAAACACATCAATAGTATAAATATCTCTGTGTTATCCTTATTAGCGATAATTCTAGCCTGACTTCCTTAAACAACGACTTTCGCAATGTTGTTGTTATCTGTACTTCCTGTGCGTTGCGCGCGCGCAGGGTCGCGTATTATTAGCAACAGACGCTGGTGTTTGTTTTATTAAGTATTTCTATTTACTTGTGTGTCTTGTACTATCAAGGGTACCAGGAAAGGAATATAGAAATGAGACAATGTAGGTAAATGTAAATAACATACACATAGGTACCTATATATAAACATAATCAACCCATTATATAGTTATCTGGGTCTCTTCTCAGAATGAAAGGGGTTAGTCTATAGTCCACCACGCTGGCCTAGTGCGGGTTGGCAGACTTCACACGCCGTCGAGAAAATCTCTCTGGCATGCAGGTTTCCTCACGATGTTTTCCTTCATAGTTTAAGCGCGTGATAATTAACTATTAATACGCACATGACTTTGAAAAGTCAGAGGTGCCTGCCTTGGATTCGAATTCGAGACTTTTGTGGTGGCAGTCCAACGGTCATACCACTAGGCTATCTCTACTTTGAAATTAATCGTGTCGTTATAAAAAATCTTATGGTCTCTTAAACTGTCTCATCTAGTCTAGAGGTCCTAAACGCGACTGCTACGCTAGAGGTCCTGGGTTCGATTCCCAGGTTGATCAATGTGTTATTGGGTTTTTCTATGAAATTCTACGTAACGGCTCACAGTTTGGGATTGTGCCCGGTTAATAGTAATTTAGTCTCGCCCACTACCTATTATATGAGACCTAAACATAACGAATTGTGGGTTTACAATAGTAGGTACACGTCTGCCTATACCTTCGGGGAATACAGGCGTGATGGTATGTTATGTTATGTCGCTAAGACTCAAGATTTGGTGTTAAGTTGATCGTGACTCGTATCACTTATTTACAACGTATTTTTTAAGTTTCGCTAAAGGACATGCTGCGCCGACCTCAAATAAATTGAGTCCAGAACAGGATGGTGATGAGTGCCTTTCAGCTAATGACAACAATCAATCATAATGAAGGACTATGCCGGAAACTACACGGTATTACCTACTGCACTTACTACATAGTACCTATCATTTAACGCCATAGAATATTAATGCAAATAACGATGGCGTCGTATGCAACTGCGGTCATCCCAAAAGACCTTGTCTGTAGTGTGATTTGCTTCCGTGTTTATTTCCTGATGCTAACACGCTCCTTGTTTCACAATATTGTGTGTAAACCTTTAAGGGATCAACTGTTTCGGATGAAATTGCAAATTGGTCATAGTAATTATATCCGATTTTTTGTTTTGTTTCTTATCATACCGACAGCAAAACGAAAGGGAAGAGTAATAGAAAAGAAATCAATGGTAATATTATCTAAACTAGGTAGTACCCAGTATTCTGCTACGCGCACGCCATTTTCTGTTGCGGTCATTAGGTCTTGATATAAAAGTCAACGTCAAAATGTCAAATTAGGCAACTAAAAAGTAGGTCTCATGGCTGGCAAGGAACTCTATCGACATTCTTATAAAAAAATGAATATTGAATCATCTACAAATCCATCACACTCACGAGTAGACGGAGAGTTTATCCGTAACTACTGCAACAAAGAAATAAATAATCTTTATTGACTCAATTATAGATACATATATATATATAAAGAATTCCCTGATTCCTACGCTAGTATTCACTGTATCACAGGAGCCAGATTGGGAGTTACTATCATTTTCATGCCAACGGAAGATTAACAAAATATACTACGTTAAAATACGGTTGTAGAAATCCGTTTTTTTTTTGTTAAAGAGAGATCCTAGAGTACAACTCTGTGTGTATGTGGACTTTACAAACTTACATAAAAGTAATGGATACAAAATACATCTAGACTCCACAGACTGCTGATCTGTGGATTACATGAATATGGCCTCTGATGCGAATGATGTTTTGGCTTCTGTTGCTCTAATAAACACCTCCCATATTAGTTTTTCTTCAATATCTATTATGACAGGCTCGGCAGCATCGGCCTGTTGCTATTTTATTATTTGTAAATATATATTGGTTTTCTTAGTCCATAGCAACAATGTTAACTACTTGTATTTATTATACGGAACCGCGACTGCATAATATATTTATAGTACTATCGTAGGTCACTCCTTCCAACACGACAGTACAATTATATCTACATATTTGCGTCTATTAATAGTTGCGTACGCGCATCGCGATATTGTTATTACTTGACGAGTATTTTTGAATTAGATATTTTTTTAAAGCTTACTAGTAATGTGGGTCCCACATTAGCAGTATTCTTGTTAACCCCTCGTGCTAAGCTAAATGCTTGTGTTACGAGTGGGTTCACGTCGGTAGTGCAATGGGTGGGTTTCGAACTAGCAACAACATGATCGTAAGTCCGACGCCCTAGCCATTAGGCTACCGCCGCTGCTTCCGATTACTGATATGAACGAGAATATTAACAACGGACTTCCCTACCGAATAGGGAAGGTTCGTTGCAAAAGGAAGCTTTGAAAACCATTATTTCCAGTACATCTGGTGGTAGAAGTCTGGTCCTAGCATTTCACTGGGTGGGTACTCACTTTCTAAATATTTTGACTACATGCAATGGGCAAATATTTTCGTATTCCAGTTTGCCAGGCAATATATCCAATGAAATTACTAAGGCAATAAAACGATTACTGCGATCTCATGGTGACGCGTACGTAGCGGACTGGCGGCCAAGGCGCCAACTGTGTTATAGTACTGTGGAAAGGCGTTAGCTCAGATTTATTTAAAGATTACTTTGGAGGGAACTCAGAATTTCTACAACGCCACTATATTTTGCGAGAGTCAATTAACGAATCAATAAAAAAAATTCTGCACTTCACTTTCAAAACAATTTATTTTTTATTTTTTTTTTATTTAAGAAAACGTTGCCCCACACTAGGATTTTCTCCTGTATCGTGGGTGCGTTTACAAACACAAATTCTCACATACACAAACGCCCAGACCCGGAACAACTACCTGTAGATCATACAAATAATTGCTCCGTGTGGGGATCGAACCCACAACACGTGGCGCAGAAGCCGATCGCTCAACCGCTACGCCAATCGTGTCGTCATTCTACTAATATTTGAATTATTTCCCGTTTATTACTTTTATTAAATTTTAAACCAGCCAACACGATGAGATGACGCCTCTTTGCGGCAACCTCAACAGTACCTAGTGTCGTAGTCACTGCATACTGTCAGCAAATAATATCTTCCTGCAGAATGTGGACTCATAATCCACTAAAAATCTAACTCTGTGCGGCGGGGCCGTCTGAAGCCATCAAGGGGCCCTTGGGAATAAAAGATATTGGGGCCTTTTTTGGAAAGAACAACAAGTCAACGATTTTTGTTCCTTATTACCAAACAAGCTTCCTGGAGGCAGCAGGCCCCCTGGCATAATGCTTTTCGTGGCCTTATGGAAAACACGGAGCAATACATTCGGTTTTTTCATAGGGAAACTTAACTGGGGAGTGTAAATTTCTTTTAATCATCTCTATTTTACTCATCGAACGCGTTCCGATTAGTGAAGAGCTGATCAAAAAAACAAATGATACGCAGATTTTCTTGGAGTTAAGTAAAAATGTTTCTTTACTTACCCATATTCCCTGCAACTGTCTGCTATCAGTAAGACTCCGCTAAGCCTCTGCAGATGTCTCGACACAGAACTTCACCAGCCTTCAAAAAATAAAAGACTTACATCATGAACGATATTTATCAAATCCCTGTGTTGAAAGTATGAATATTTTTTTTATTATACAGCTTAAAATGAAATTACCTACCTACTAACCTACCTACTTACAATTTCATTACTTAGATTTCTGTCTGTCACGACTCCCTATAAATCGTACGGGCAACCCCTGCGCCTGCTTTTAATCTAATTTAATTATTTTTTTATCAATCAACAAGAACTATGCAAAAACAATAAACATACCAAAGTACGAAATATTTATTTATCAAAAATCACATCACAATAGATACAATACTCCGCCCCTAAGGCGACTCTCTGACCAAGCAAAGGTATTAAATCCATACAGCCAGGACAGCCGTACCACCAAGTTTAGTTACTTTAAAACATTTTTAATTTTCTGAATTCCCACCTAAACAGAGGTCAGAGTATTTCCAGTGAAATGAGTTGCACATGACATAATGCCTCTTAACTCTTAAGGCGAAGGTCGCACGCCCACGGAGTATGTATGTCAATCGATTACAAGAAAAAAAATACTGGTTTTTCTGCAACTAAAATAGGTTAGGTTTATTGTTTTAAAAAATGTTTACAATGCTAATTGTATTTAGTACTTACGCAATTAATGAAAGAGTTCATTCGAGGACATTAGTTACATTATATATAATTTGAATATATTATAACCATAATATATTCAAAAAGGATTCTGGCAAGATTTCTACAAGATCTTCGCAGTGTTATCCAGATTGTTTATAACATAAAATACCTAGCCAATTATGTAATAGTAATAAATAAAAAAGTAATTAGGCATATTTTATAACGATTAAAAATTATTCGAGGTTATAAAAACTGAGTCGGTAAGTCCGGCTTTTTTTGAAAAACTTATTAAGTTGTAAGTCTTATTATTTTCATTTAAAACAAAAAATCCGGATTCCCAGGTCGATCCGTCGCGGTCACGGTCATAGATAAGAATAAGTACTAAAGTACCTACTGTTCTAAATAAGTACTAAAGTACTGGTCGCAGTCGCGATGGTATTGACGACAAAAAATGTCAGCTATAGAAAAAAACATTACGCTATTCCTGGGCCACTGGAGCAGTACTTAGCGTAAAAATAATAATCACTCAGGCAATAACAATATTTTACCAGATCACTAGGATATAAACCTTCGAGGCAAGTAACGCGAAGTTTGAACAGATGGCAGCACCTTCGGTTGTTCCTCCAGAACATGATTGACATTCGTTTTTTTTGTCAAATCGTTTCAGCACCTCTTTAATATTATGCTTACTTTACGTGGGAGAGCCATGCTTCGGCACGAATGGGCGGCTCGACCGGAGTGATACCACGGCCTCACAGAAATCCGGCGTTAAACAACGCTTACTTTGTGTTTCGCCGAGTGAGTGAAGATACTGGAAGCCCAATCCCCTTTTAAAAGGCGGACAACTCACTCGTGACTCCTCTGGTGTTGCGGGTGTCCATGGGCGGCGGTTATCGCTTACCATCAGGCGATCCGTCTGCTCGTTTGCCCTCCTATCCCATAAAAAAATACTTTAAAGAGTAGATAATATGGATATCAGTGTTTCAACATCACTACATAAACACCATACAAACAAATACCGCAAAGACAAAAAAACCGCATGGTTTGAAGAGAGGGATCGGTTATTATTAGGTATCATTCCAAATGAACCTACCAACCGGAAAAAGGTGATTCATTATTTATTAGGAGATAATTATAAACATTGAAAAATAATTAATCATATTATTCATAAAAAAAAAATTATTGTTTGTTTTTGAACAATTGAAAATATTCCACAATATTTAAAACAATTTCAAGGTTTAAGTAATTATTCTTAATATTAAAATTATATAATAATGTAGGTAAACAGCTGATACACAACATGATACAGCTTTTAATGTGATTTCCTATTAATTACATAAAATTAAAAAAAATACTGGTCGAAGTTTAAAAATATTAACAAAAATAGCGGTAGACCTTGCGGACTCAACAACTTGATGTTAAACGGAGCTTAATTTTAATTGCTCGTTAACAAGCAGGTATGGATATTGATATTAAATCTCCCGTTATAGTATCTTATCTTATGTGGGGCTGAGGCAGCAAGGCCTCAGTGCACTACGACCCAGTGGGATCTTTTGTGCTTCCCGTAGATACCTATTCCTCATCCTCACACGGTGCTTCTAACAGCTCTTCCATAAGCTTTATAATGGGGCCTGGGAGTATGAGTCTGTAGTCCTCTGGTCTTGGATTATCCTACCCCAAGAGGCAGTTCAGCATTCCCGTTAAAGTATAGTGATTTTTATGAAATAGGTTGACTATTCCTATTGAAATCAGTTTATTCGTTTTGAAACTGCGATTACGCAGAGACAGATACCTACTTAACATAGTCAAACTAAGGTACGTAACTTGTACCATTACACCTGTATTCTCCCAAGTTCTGTCTGTATGTTTTCACGCGCATTATCTACGCAAAAACTACTATTCGAAATTGGATGTAGTTTTCATAGTTGTATTGTTGGAGATCCAACTTAAAATCAGGTGCATGTTTGATTTTGATACTCTGCCTACAACCTGACTTATAGTAGGTTAGATTTCCCGTGCGCGGCTTTGCCTGCCTACTTATGTAATTTACGTTTTTAAAATATAACTATTGTGCCCACTGTACCTACACCATGGAGGTTTCATATCATTGTGTTAAGTCTAATTTTTAGGGAAGAAAACAATTGTCAAAATGTCAACAGCGAATGACAGCTGTACATAATATCTTGACGATGGTTATGTCAAACGCATGGTAGTGTGCGGACTTTCATAAAAACTATCACCACCTTAGGGGTTGAATTTCCAAAAATCCTTTCTTAGTGCTCGTTTACAGCCTAAAAGGAATCAGCATGCAAACTTACAGGGATCTAGCTCCTCTAGTTTCGGCTGTGCGTTGATACGTCAGTCAGCCAGTAGGTCAGTCACGTTCTTCTTTTTTAAACGAGTATATCTATCTTCTATACTTATAATAAATCTGTAGAGAGGTCAATTCTGTACATGAAATATATTTCCAAAATAACTATCAGCGGGTGATTAGTGATCGATACTGACGCCAAAAATGCAATCAGTAAAATTTTTGTCTGTCTGTCTGTCTGTCTGTATGTTCGTTATAGAAACAAAAACCACTCGACGGATTTCAACGAAACAACGTACAATTGTTCTTCATACTCCTGGGCAGGTTATAGTATACTTTTCATCACGCTACGATCAATAGGAGCAGAGCAGTGAAGGGAAATGTTGGGAAAATGAGTGATTCATGAGAAAGGTTTCAAGCTATAAAACATCACGCTACAACCCTTAGGAACGGGGCAACGCAGGTGAAACCGCGGGCGAAGAACTAGGGAACAAAGTAACTATTCCACGCGGACGAAGTCGCTGGCAAAAGCTAGTAGATAACTAAATCCTTCCGGGACTCGAGTGAAACCGCGGTCAACAGCTAGTTCATTCATTATCTATATATCAGCTCGTAAATCATAAGGATAATATATCAATCATAAAATACCAAATTCTCATGAGGTAACTTGCATTTAGCGTGTGGTTGACTTTTAACCAAGCGATTAAATAATTAAGCTCTAGCATATGAACAGGTTCGCGGCTACAGTAATACTATGTACTACATACTGCAACACTTGATCACCTACGGCAACCAGTGCGAGCGAAAACTTAAAGCCTTTCATTAATATGTGGCGGACAAGGCATAAGCGACAGCGATCTACGATTTTTGACATATAAGAATCATCTTTCTGTGTTTTTTTTTAATTTTCCATGCTAAGATTATAAAGTTATTTTAGTGAAGGAAAAATTTAATCGCGGACAGGATTCGAACCTGCGGAGGCTAGCGGTCAGAGCGTCTGGTGTATCTAACCAGAAGACGCAGGTTCGAATCATGCCCGCGATTGAATTTTTCCTTCACTAAAATTTAAGAATCAATTATGAATGAATATTGTGCATTGTGTTATCTCACAGCTATACTATAGTTAGCTATTTTTTTTCTATTCTTGATAAGTTAAACGACACTGCGATCTACGATGGAGCGCGCTTGCCTAGAAGAAACTTATTCACTCGTGATATAAAGACACCCAGATTATATCTATCGGGGATGCGCATTTTACATTTCAGCGGTAGGTACCTACGCATGATATAAGTCGACTCACATAAAGTTTTTGGATTTAGACTGGGTTGGTTGAGATCAGTCCTAGTTGAGGTGATAGAATTCTGATGCTTTGGTTTATATCATCGCAATTCTAGATATGCTACCAGTAACCAATAATGTGATTCATTATTGAGGTCATAAAAGTAATGTAGCCAGTAACATTACATTAGAAAAATTTGGCTTAATAACCGAGTTCTCAAAATGACAACGCGCTACCAACAGTATCACTAGCGCGCGCTACCAACAGTATCACTAGCACGCGCTACCAACAGTATCACTAGCGCGCGCTACCAACAGTATCACTAGCACGCGCTACCAACAGTATCACTAGCACGCGCTACCAACAGTATCACTAGCACGCGCTACCAACAGTATCACTAGCACGCGCTACCAACAGTATCACTAGCGCGCGCTACCAACAGTATCACTAGCGCGCGCTACCAACAGTATCACTAGCGCGCGCTACCAACAGTATCACTAGCACGCGCTACCAACAGCATCACTAGCGCGCGCTACCAACAGTATCACTAGCACGCGCTACCAACAGTATCACTAGCGCGCGCTACCAACAGTATCACTAGCACGCGCTACCAACAGCATCACTAGCGCGCGCTACCAACAGTATCACTAGCACGCACTACCAACAGTATCACTAGCACGCGCTACCAACAGCATCACTAGCGCGCGCTACCAACAGTATCACTAGCACGCGCTACCAACAGTATCACTAGCACGCGCTACCAACAGTATCACTAGCACGCGCTACCAACAGCATCACTAGCGCGCGCTACCAACAGTATCACTAGCACGCGCTACCAACAGTATCACTAGCACGCGCTACCAACAGTATCAGTAGCGCGTTGTTTGCCATTTACCCCTCTCTTTTATCAGTCGTCTTCTCTGTTATCAGTACATCTTTGCCCATTCCTTTGGGGAAACAGACGTGATGGGATACTAAGATAATTTTGGTAGCTATATTATTCTGACTGCCTCATTAGTCTAATGGTCCCAAGTGCGACTGCTACACTGGGTCCTGGGCTCGATCCCCAGGTCGAGCAAAGTGTTATTGGGTTTTTCTTGGAAATTCTCATTCGCAACTCGGAGTCTAGATTTGTGCCCGGTTAATGGCTATAGGCTTGCCTCCACGGCGAACTGTAGGTGTACATTAAGTACACCTCTGCCTAACCCTTCGGGGAATACAGGCGTGATGGTATGGTATGTTATATAATTCTGACTAGTTCCCGCTACCGCTTGTTCCTTGCACCTCGCTAAAATCCTTTACATTAAGAATATAAGTACACACACAAGATCTTGACCCTATTATATTTTGGCATTGAAAGTATCGTGAGTGACACGTCAGGTCACTTCCCCTCGCCTCTTTCCCCTCGTCTGATCCCTGCACCTGATGGATGGGTTAGATTACCTGTCTACTATTGCAGTGATGAGAGAAATGGACCTTTATCCTAATCAGGAGTTTAGTGAGCAAAAAATACCAAGTAGGTTTATAACATACATACATGTATTTCCCGAAGGGGTAGGAAGTGGTGTATTAATGTACACCCACAGTTCGCTGGTATGTTCAGCTTGTAGTTGTTGTAGTAGTGTAACAGGGGGCGAGTCGATCACTTTCATCTGAACACAAATCCAAACTCCGAGTTGCGACTGAGAATTTCATAGAAAAATCCAATCCGGTAGCCTTAGCACGAACAACTTGCGAAAAAGTATTCGTATCGTCACGATAAAGGCGCTGGTCCAAATCTCATACAAATTGGTCTCCATGACGATGCTAAGGCTACTGTTCAGTAGCCTTAGCACGAACAACTTGCGAAAAAGTATTCGTATCGTCATGGAGACCAATTTGTATGAGATATGGACCAGCGCCTCTATCGTGACGATACGAATACTTTTTCGCAAGTTGTTCGTGCTAAGGCTACAGATCCACTGCTCGATCCAGAATCTGCAGCGTAGCAGTTGCACTAACGACCACTCGATTAATGAGAACATAAATGAATTCATGATTATGATAACACTGTAGGATATATATTACCTAACAAAATAACCTAACCTAACCCTTTCATAACTCACAGCACTCATTATGTCACTACTGGGTATAGTTCCCTCTGAAACTATACCTATCATTTGTCTGACTTGAGTTACTCGCATCCAGGTTGGACTGGCCACTTTTCCTATATCGTAGACCTATCTTGCCACCGAAATTAGTTTTTTTTTTATCTTATTGTAATAACATGACAAATAAGCATATAGACAGCTCATGGTACGTGACAACTGCAGCCTATAGATGCGGGCAACACTAGTACTTGGTATCACTCGCGCGTTGTCATTTAGAGATCTCAGTTATAGTTTCATCATCCTCCGAGTCTTTTCCCAACTATATTGGGGTCGGCTTCCAGTCTAACTAAGCGACTGCCATCTAAGCGACTGCCATCCGACCTCCGAAACACAATTTCTGGGCAATACCGATATCCGGAGGGTAGACTGGTTGTCAGGCTTTTGGACATAGACACTCGCAGCACCAGAGGAGTCGTAAGTGCATTGCCGGCCTTTTAAACGGGGATTGGGCCTCCGGTATCCTCACTCACTTGGCGAAACACTGTTTTTCTGTGAGGCCGTGGTATCACTCCGGTCGAGCAGGCCCATTCGTGCCGAAGTATGGCTCTCCCACTTTTATATTTGTTTGGTGTCTTTTTTTATGACTCCGTTGAACATTTTCTTTTCTTTTTTCTTTTTTCTTTTTTTTTTCGTTTTCGCTCTACTTCGTTTCGTCGCTATTATTCAATGTAAATTCGGCTTCATACTATGCTAGATTTAACAAATGACAATGATGAATGGTAATGTAAGAGAGGTAATTATTTCGATTGTGTTTGGTTGTTACTTTTAATGAAACTTATGATTTATGAATTTAAAGGCAGGTCGCGTTTGGATCCGTTTTTGTATTATCATTAAACTCCGTATTTCTAGTTCAAACTGCCTCATTACTTTAGTAGTTATTAATGCGACTGTTACGCTTAGGGCTATTGGTTCACTTCCCATGTCGAGCAAAGTGTAACTAGGTTATTCAATGTAATTTTCAGTAACAACTCTAAGGTTGCACACTGCGGTTAATGGCAACAGGCTGGCACCCTGTTACTTGAGACCTGAACATACCGTTGAACTGTGAGTATATATTAGTACATCTCTGTTTAACTCTTCGGGGAATACCAAGCGTGATGGTATATTATTACGTTTCTAGACTATTCTGGCTCTAACTAATTACTGCTCAATTACAAATATTTTACTTAAACAGAGTCCATTTAAAAAGTAACGCAGCAAGACCGTGAATAATTGAGCTGAGCGGTATAGGTTTAACAAAGTTGTAAATACCCACCGTTTACTTAGAAGACGATGCACTTCACTTGAGTGCTTTGAGCTTGGCAAATATCTGGCCTAACAAACGTTTTAAAAAGAAAACTAATGTCATTGTTTTTGTGAAAGGTCAACATAGACTAATAGACGGAGAGTTGCAAGACTGTTGTTTTTTTTAGGGTTCCTTACCTCAAAAGGAAAAAACGGAACCCTTATAGGATCATTTTGTTGCCCGTCCGTTTGTCTGTCAAGACCCTTTACCTCGGGAACGCGTAGAGGTATCCAGTTGAAAACCATATACTCAGGTCTACAGTGCCTTGAAGCTGAGAAAAGATCAAATTTCTAAGTTAGAAGCGGTCGAAGCGGGTGGGGTTCGCGGTGGCTTAGAGCGTCTGGTGTATCTAACCAGAAGACGCAGGTTCGAATCCTGCCCGCGATTGAATTTTTCCTTTACTAAAATAACTTTATAATCTTAGCATGGAAAATGCAAAAAAAAAACACAAAAAGATAGTTAAGGATTAATAGTTAGGCTGGCAGCATAGGAGACATGCTGCCATGTATGACAGCGGCGGTAACAAAACACTACCGGTCCCCCCTACTGCCAATACAACGCTTCCTCGCAGAGCTGTAGACGTCAAAACCGCTTGCAGACAAGTTCTGATGCGCATTGTTATCTCGGGGGTACTGTAGTTTCGTTTACGCGTCTTCAGTCACAAGTGAATAGGATCCTTCTAT
Source organism: Acronicta aceris (assembly GCA_910591435.1). NCBI lineage: Eukaryota > Metazoa > Arthropoda > Insecta > Lepidoptera > Noctuidae > Acronicta > Acronicta aceris. The sequence continues at coordinate 693,760 of OU342781.1, read as the reverse complement.
ACAAGCGTGCTCCACCGTCGACCGCATCGTTACTTAACACCAATCAAACTCTTTCATAACGTTGTCGGCTCTCTTGTTGAGAGCACAGAAGCACAGTGCAGTGGTGGGCAGTGGACTGAGGGTTGATTTGAAAATAAGATAACATAAGATTCTTGCAGTCAAAGAAATCAAAATGCGTGCAGACTAAGAGAAATTGGAAGGGGCGGAGCCAAAGGTCGTGGGGCTTTTGAAACCGGGACCGTGGTCCCAAAAGCGGATTCCGGATTTCGCCTATAGTAATTATTTTTGAGTAGTATTTTGGGACCACAAATAAAATAAACAAAGTTATGTCTTGGGAAAATATGGTCAACCAAACAATTTAGAAGTTATACAAGTCACATTAAGGGAGTTTCCTAAATTGTTGCTGTACATTATAAAAAATATATGTTGCCAACAACTAAGTTAAGGGTCCGGCGGAGCGTGAATTGCCCACAAAAACGTAATTCCGAAATAAATCGTAATCCAGACAATATTCTATTAATTTATGTTATCATTCGGATTTAGATACTGTTAATCTAGGTTCCTACGATCCTATTTAGTTCTGATACTACTTCACTGAAATTAAAATACCGGAAAATCGTTCCAAACTTGGTAAAGTTATCAAAAATTGCATTCGCTTACAATTATTTCCAGTGAAGTATTTTGGACGAAATAGGATCGTAGGAACCTAGATTAACAGTATCTAAATTCTAATGATAACATAATTTGATAGAATATTGTCTGGATTACGATTTATTTCGGTATTACGTTTGTGAGAGAAAATCGGTCCGCCGGACCCTTAAGCGGCGGTAGCTTAATGGCTAGGGCATCGGACTTGCGATCATGTGTTTGCTGGTTCAAAACCCACCCATTGCACTACCAACGTGAACCCACTCGCAACGCAAGTATTTAGCTTAGCACGAGGGCTTAATAAGAATACTAGTAATGTGTGACCCACATTGTTAGTAAGTTTTTTTTTAAATTATCCTTAAATAGTAACACAGGGCGTGGGCAACTTAAACACACTCAAAACAAACCATTTTTCTTGATCTAATTCCCCATAATTGCTTTAAACATATAATAATGATGTTTAATCGTGTTACATTACTTACATTGCCTATGATCTCACTGCTTCAATGTCGCAGTAATGTATGCTGACATTGCCCGGGCAATTCCTACACCATACGGCTCGAAAAAACACAACGATACTATCATTGCGACCTTATTTCCTTCCGCTGTGGCCTGTGACCATCGCAAATGGCAATGTAATAAATACCCAACTTCGCTTCCAAAACAATAAAATCACTTAAATACACCCTTATCTTGTAAATAATACGGTTCATTGTTTCCAGTAACAAGTTTTGAAGGTGTAAATTTAAGTTTGTCAATACATGCTCATATGTAAGTATCTCTTGAGTTTACAGGATGTTTATAAGTTAATTAATTTGGTTACATTATATAAAACGTTTTATTACCTAAATAATTATCGATACGGAATCGACAATTCTTAGTAAATATATAGTTACAGTCGACCTCTACTGACCTTGTGGACAAAATAATATTCATTATATGAATTGATCTACTTTTGAAAACCATTGATTTGTGTTCGACATCCGTTTTGGTTTGATTATGAAATGTTCATTATATTTATTTTAATTAAAGTGATATATTACCTGCCTACTCTTCGCTTAACCTTAGCCTTTACAACATACTTCTAAGATGTCATTCACGCATTGAATAAGTATTTGAAGCGGCGGTAGCCTAATGGCTAGGGCGTCGGACTGTCGTTCATGTGTACACTACTGCCGTGAACCTACTCGTAACACAAGCATTTAGCTTAGCACGAGGGGTTAACAAGAATACTAGTAATGTGCAACCCACATTACTAGTAAGCATTTCTAAAAAAAAAAAAGTTATCCTACGAGTTTTGGATAACGCTAAGTTAGTAGTTAACCAAAAGAAAACTTACTTGTTACAAATAAGTAGACCTGGGTAGACTAAATACTTATATGGATTTTTTGTTCAGTGCTGGACAGAAGTTCGTCTATTTTATTTATGTACTTTTCCTATTTAAAAAAAATGAATTATTCTGATTAATAACAAACAAAGTATCCGAGGAAGTGCCGGGGGAAATCCTAGTGTGGGACAACATGATTTTTTTAAGTAATATTATTATAAAAACTTAAAACATGCTTTGTCCTGAATGACTGACTGACGGATCAACGCACAGCCTAAACCGCTGATCGTAGAGACCTGAAAGTTGGAGGGTGTGTTCTTAGTATGACGTAGGCATCCGATAAGAAACGATATTTCCGAAATTCTACCCCTAAGGGGGTGGAAAACGGCGGCAAAGTTTGTATGAAAGTCCGTACACAATACCATGCGTTTGACATACGCACACACACATATTTTTAATAAACGATGACATCGTCAAGATATGTACAGCTGTCATTCGCTGTTTTGACAATTGTTTTCTTCTTTATAAATTAGACAACACATTTTATGATATGCAACCTCCATGGTAGGTACTAGGCTTAGTTTATTTAGAAATGAAAATTATCTAAGTACGCAGGCGAAGCTGCGCACGGGAATTCTAGTCCTACTATATTACGACAGGATGTTCTAATAACACCCTGTCTCATATTACACACGATCTATCTACCTGTATACAGACAATTTTAAAACACTACTCAATTAATATCATAGGTACTTAATTACTATTTGTAGTGTCATGTTATTATTATATTACAAATCTTGTACAACAAATAATTCACACAACTGAAATCATAATTCATTTGAATGTATAAATTATACCGCTTATGTTATTTATCGACAAACATAATTATACTAATTACACGCGTTTTGATTGGTCAGCAGATATTTTGATTGATGGAATGATAAAATGATAACAATTAAAAGTGGTTTGATTGATAATTATTATCTGATTTGCTGTCTTGTACAGATTTAAAGTGTTATAAATATCGGTTGGTATTTTGTTTTTTAACCGAATGCGCCAGAAGGAGGGTTATGTTCTTTTATTGAATACTAGCTTCTGCCTGTGACTTTATCTGCGTGGACTTCAGGATTGGGTACCTGGATAATAAGTAACCTATGTGTTATTCCAAGCTATAATCTATCTGTGTGCCAAATTTTACCCAGATCCGTTCAGCCGTTCTGGCGTGAAAGAGTAACAAACATCCATACATCCACACATCCATACTCAGAAACTTCCACGTTTATAATATGTATTAATAAGGACTTAGATGGCAGGACGGGATCAATTGATCTGAGGTTAAGCTGCGCTCGCTGCGGTCAGTCTGTGTTAAGGATGGGTTCCATTTTTAACACATCAAGACCTCTCCGAATTGACAAGGAGAAACAACTATATTTTTTGTTGGTAGATCACTCAATATGGATGGAGTACGATATGCTCCGGCATTTCTCCCGGGTGGCGGAATTCCTCATTAGCGGATTTCAACTCTTCTTACATCCCCTTTAAAGAAAATATTTGAAAAAATTTCTTTACCTTCTAAACCTTCGTTTAACACAAGAAATTCTGGTATGGGCTGCATTTACTTTGTTTGTTTTTTTTTTTATATTATAAAAGCTACCTACTACTTATCAATGTGGGTCGCACATTACTAGTCTCGTGCTAAGCTATGCTTATTGTATAACCAATGGGTTCACGTCGGTTGTGCAATGGGTCGTCGTTCGAACCGGCAATCACATTAATGTTAGTCCGACGACCTAGCCATTAGGCTTCATCTACTTCAAGACACATCATAGCATTTTTGTACATTTTACGATTTATTTCGGTATTACGAAACTGCGATCTACGATGGAGCGCGCTTGCCTAGTAGAAACAGATTCACTAGTGATTTTTTAGACACTCAGATTATATCTATCGCGGAAGACCCACTCGGGAATTTAGTCGGGGGTTTCGAAAATTTTAAGTAGGTACATTCATCATGGGATATTTCAATTTTTTTTTTATTACAATTAAACGTCCTGTATAAAATAAAGTTATAGTCACGTCTTTCTCTGTAGGTCTAGGTCGCGGTTCAGACCGCACGCATTTCATAAATTATGCATGAGAGGCCATGTTTGCGGAAAAAGTTTCGGTAATTCCGTGGAAGATTTTTTTGGCGAACGAGGTGTCAGACTTATCAATTTGGAGCTCAAGGTGATAAGGAAAAGAGCGGAGTCAGGATTCGGATTATTTTAAATGAGCCAGTAGAAGAATTGACTACATAGTACAGACATTAAGTTACCACAAACTGTTAAATTTCTCCAATGGATAATAAACTCTATTATTTGGAGATTAAATTGAAAATGAATTGAAGAAAGACAATTTTGGATACCATGATGTGCCTTTGACCGTACATAAATAGGAATACCCCAATGGCTACAATGTGAAATGAGGAATGAGCCCATTTAACCCCACCCGCTGCACTCGTTTAGTATCCCTAATTACTAAAAATTAATTACTAAAATTAAATTGACGACACGATTGGCGTAGCGGTTGAGCGATCGGCTTCTGCGCCACGTGTTGTGGGTTCGATCCCCACACGGAGCAAATATTTGTATGATCTACAAGTAGTTGTTCCGGGTCTGGCCGTTTGTGCATGTGAGAATTTGTGTTTGTAAACGCGTAACACAAGCGAATACCGGCTAGTAATGTGCGACCCACACTGAGTAAGCTTTTTTTTTAATAAAAATAAATCAATAAATGTAAAATTTAAGGTGTTAGGATCAAAATATTGTACTCCGAGTGGATCTCCTCTCCCCCCTCACCTGAACATGATCTCGTCTTTTTACCCACTTGCGGGGGACCGGAAAAGGAGGTAATGTTTTTTGTTGGCATGTAAGTATTTAAATAATTAAGTATGTTATAATTGTCACACTCGCACATTACACCTCGTCTTTTTTTGTGTATAGGCTGCGGTTCCCATTTACCATCAGGCGGCTCGTCTGCATGTATATCATCTTATTTTTGCATGGAATATTTTTTTTTTTTATATAATAGGTACAGTAACAGACAACAGATTAAGCATTACACAGTTTTAAATCAAACATTAAATAGTATTCAACCTGAAGTCCAATTATGTGAATAATCAAATGAAATCATTTTTCATACGTCACACCTGCGACTTTTTCACACAGCCGGCTCAAAATTGCATTTCAATGAAATCGCATTTTGTTCACAATGTCATTCTATTGTACCGTCCGTCGGTATCGTCGTGCAACGGGTTGTTTAGCTCCCTAGATTATGGTCGAGCTATCCAATGACCGATGCATGCGTGCCGTCAGATGGGACTGGTCTCTTCTAAAGGCCATATCAGACATTGTCTTACATTGCAACTCACATATTTGCTAAGTATTATGTCTGGACTTTAAAAGAGACCATGATTCTCTGAGTTTGTTTCGGTGTTTCTTCTCAGAGGACGTCAGTTAGGAAAGGCCGGTGTAATCTAGTTAAAAAAAAAAGACTTGTAAAAGTGTCCTTATAAGATGTATTTATAGAAATAAATATCATTTATTATTTATTGTATGTAGCAAAATAGCTGTATAGCAACTGTGGCGATAAATGATTTTGAACGAAAATTCATTGCGGACGAAAAGTAGCAGGTTGCAAAATTTCGCATGTGAAATCACTGTGAAAAATAACATTACATTCCATCACGTTCATAGTTCACATTCATTCTATTTGATGGAAGAAAATAACATAACATATTATACCATCACGCCTGTATTCCCCAAAGGGTTAGGCAGAGGCGTACTAATGTACACCCACAGTTCGCCGGTATGTTTAGGTCCCATGTAATAGGGGGCGAGCCTATTGCCATTTACCAGGCACAAATCCAGACTCCGAGCTGCTACTGAGAATTTCATAGAAAAACCCAATAACACTTTGCTCGACCTGGGGATCGAACCCAGGACATCTAGCGAAAAATTTGTGAAAAATAATCATAAATTTTTTCAAATCAAAATGAATAAAAAGTTGCAATCATTTCCACGCCTCGTCTTATTTGTTTTTTGCGCGATCAACACTGTTGCAGTCGATTTTTTTTATTATTTTCTTTTTAATAATTATTTTATTTGTTGAAGCAAACGTAACGTGTAAGCAGAGCTACACAATATAAAGAAGGTCAATATCCAAACTATCGATTAGTTGCCAGGTTGAAATGTTACGCGATGATCCCATTACGAGAAACCCGAGCGGGGATTACGAACTCCACGTCCCACGTAACTTTACTCGAATATTACTGTTGACAGTGTTCAATTATTTTAACTAAAGTTAGGTTATACTATAACCCATAAGCGTTTAGTAATAGTAGTGATAGCCTAGTGATATGACCATTGGACTGAAAAGTTCGAATCCAAGGCACGCACCTCTGACTTTACGCTTAAACGGTGAAGGAAAATATCGTGAGGAGACCTGAGAGATTTTCTCGACGGCGTGCGAAGTCTGCTAACCCGCATTAGGCCAGCCTGGTGGACTGTAGCCTACCTAATCCCTCTCATTCTGAGAGCAGTGGGACAATGTAATGGGTTGATTATGTCATGTTATGTAAGCGCTTAGTTTACTTTTGTTGCTTGACATTGCTGGACGTACGAATAGATCGAATGGTACATTGAGGTATGCAGTCCGATAGAGTTACTGTAACTTGACAATAATCACGCTCGAAGGATTCAACAGAATAGTTCAAGGAGGCCACAGTAAGCATTTCCCCTAGAATCAATAAATATTTGAATTCTATAGTTAGCAACTCTTCTTATTATAATTCTTATTTGCAGTTTGATGTAAAAAATAAATTGACAGATTAGAATTGCCTTCTAAAATGTTAAAACACGATAAGAGATTACCATGGCATGTTAGAGCTGACCAGTCCCGATAGACGGTGCCCGTTCACGAGTATGATGTGTGTATTAGCATCGTTCGACTCAACTATGTAGTATATTGTAGAAACTCTATCACCAAAGTAATACTGAAATACAGCATAAATATATATAACATACCATCACGCTCATACTCCCTTGGCAAGCAGAGGTGTACTAAGCGAGGCAGTCTATTGCCATTAACTGGGTACAAATTCAAATTCCGCGCTGCTACTGAGAATTTCATAGAAAAACCCAATAACACTGCTCAACCTGGTGGGGATAGAATATAGGATCTCTAGAGTAAAAGTCGCGATTAGTACGACTAGACTAATACGGCAATATTTAAATTTAAATAGCAATCGATAGGACTGCTATTTAGTTGATGGTATTTTGTTCCATAACCCTGCGTTGCATAATGTCTGGGTCGCCGTAGGCTTGGGTCACGAATGTACTTGTTGCTACTAATGTCAAGGGCATAGCATTGTTTTGATAACTATCTGCTTATCGAGTGGGATCATAACTCTTAATAGTACAGCAATATGTCTTGTTATTCTATGATTAATGATTTGAAAAAGCAATGATAACCTTATCATGACCATGTTCTGTCAGCTCATAGGTTGGATATCGAATTCTTTGGATCTGAACTTTTAGAAATCATGTACGGATTAAGTTTATTCATAACTTGCTGAAACTGTGAAAGAAAACGTCGGAAAATTATCTGCTATCTGTAGACCCCTACCGACTACGTAGGTATAACATTAAATTTTAAATTTTAAAACCCCCGCAGCATCAAGACATGCTTATTATTTCCTTGCAATATCATTGAAGTAACAAGATACCAAATTTCAAATCGATCAGACCTGTGGACGTTGCTCACATCTCTTCATGAACCAGAAAAGAGCTGATAATCTTCAAACGGCTCGCCAAATTTTCTTAAATCATAGAGTCAGAACACTGACTCAAAATCGGTCCATTCATTTGGGCGCTACGATGCAACAGACATACACACAGATACACACGTTAAAATTATAACACCCCTCTTTTTGTGTCGGGGGTTAAAAAACCGCAGTTGACTTCCCTTGCGATACTACGGTACGATACAACGACGGTTAACGTTGCTTCCTGAAAAATGATGTAGTGATACGTATTGAAAAGAATATGTTGAGATGGTTTGGACATGTTAAAAGAATGAATGAACTATGAGGCGAATGTCAGCGGCAGCGTCGATAGAGGTCGCCCTAAGGACATACGCCGATCTTATTGATAATACTATCTACTTATCTGATAATACTACGACTACTGTCTGGACTTTAAAAGAGACCATGATTCTCTGAGTTTGTTTCGGCATTTTTTCTCAGAGGTCGTCAGTTAGGAAATGCCGGCGCAATCTAGTTATAAAAATTTAAAAATTGACTTGTAAAAGTATTCATAAAGGATCTATTTACAGAAATAAAATATCATTTATCATTTATCATTGACGAAATCTTTCAAAAAGGTCAGGTGCGTAGCACTCGCAACCGGCGTGTATGTATGAGAAGATGTAATGTGGAAGAAGCAAAAGAAGTTTGCAAGAATCGTAGTAAGTGACGGTTTGTAGTTTCTGCCTACCCCTGTGGGAGAAAGGCGTGATTATGTATGATACGATACTACGGTACGATAGGTACTTAACTAGTATAAATATAATTATATAGTATTTAATCACAGTGAGACTGCCTCATTAGTCTAGTGGTCCCAAGCGCGACAGCTACGCTAGAGATCCTGGGTTCGATCCACAGGTCGAGCAAAGTGTTATTGAGTTTTTTTATGAAATTCTCAGTAGCAGCTCGAAGTCTAGATTTGTGTCCGGTTAATAGCAATAAGCTCGCCCCCTATTACATGGGACCTAAACATACAACTTTATCTTATCACAGTGTGTGTACATAGAAATAATTTTTTTTTATCAACAAGCAAAGTAGAAACAAGGAAGAAAATTTCTTCACAGTTAAACTTCCATGTGTTTGTTTCCTACGTTCATATCAACAGGGAAGATTCGAACTCAGGAACCCCTCCCAATATCCTTAATTCTTTGTTTTTTCTGTTTAGTGAGAAAACACATTAAAGTAGTTTATTGAACTTTTTTTGTGTCGTAATCGTATTATATAATGGTAAAATTAGCTAGCCACGTCATCAGCCTCGGTAGCGCAGTAGGCAGCGCGTAAGTCTCATAATCTTAAGGTCGTGAGTTCGATCCTCACCCGGGGCATATCTTTTTGCAGTTTTATTTTTATTTTTTCGAACCCAGTAGTTCACCAGTAGATACCAATTACTAGGAACGAGCCTATTGCCATTAACCGGGAAATCATTTAAAAAAAAAATCGTCACGTTTAGCGACCACCAACCCACTACCAGACATCGAAGAAACAATTGAAAAAAGTTACATATATTATACCTGCGTCCTACATACGTCGTCGAATTAATAGATAAATCGACACGTTTAGCGCTGTGCGTTCGATCCCCACACAGCAAATTTAATATTTGAATGATCTACAGGTAGTTGTTCCGGGTCTGGGCATTTGTGTTTGTAAACGCATCCACGATACAGGAGAAAATTCTAGTATCTATGGAGAAACGTTTTTTACGTGGGAGAGCCATGTTTCGGCACGAATGGGCCGGCTCGACCGGAGTGATACCACGGCCTCACTGAAAACCGGCGTTAAAGAACGCTTGCGTTGTGTTTCGCCGAGTGAGTGAGGTTACCGGAGGCCCAATTCCCTTTTAAAAGGTCGGCAACGCGCTCGTGACTCCTCTGGTGTTGCGAGTGTCCATGGGCGGCGGTAATCGCTTACCATCAGGCGATCCGTATGCTCATTTGCCCTCCTATCGCATAAAAAAAAACATTCTCTCTTTTTAAAGTCGGTTAACAACACAAAATGTAAACAAATAACGCCGTCAATGTTGCAAAAATAACTTTGTACAATGTACATATCATATTAATGTTTCCGTATTACTAACAAAGAAGGAAAATATATTCTAATCATAATGCAGGAAGTGTCAAGGTAGCACTGTCAATGAACTGCGCTCATCTGTCATTAGTAATTACTTACTAATAATACCTACATAATATTGGTCTAGTGGTCCCAAGCTCGACTATTACGCTAGGTAATCCTGGGTTCAAGCCCCATGTTGAGCAAAGCGGCGGTAGCATAAAGGCTAGGGCGTCAGACTGGCGATCATGTGATTGCCGGTTGCCGCCCACGCATTGCACTACCGACGTGAACCCACTCGTAACACAAGCGTTTAGCGTAGCACGAGGGGGTTAACAAGAATACTAGTAATGTGCGACCCACATTGCTAGTAAGCTTTTTTTTAAAAAAAAATGTTATTTGTGTTTTTCTACGAAATATTCAGTAGCTGCTCGGAGTCTTGATTTATGCCCTGTTGGCAATAGCCTCGCTCCCTATTACATGGGATCTTAAAACATAGCGGCAAACCGTGGGTGTACTATCAGCCAACTCCATATCTAGTCATTTTGAAAACAAAATCCCGTGCACACGGTGGTGTTGGCTTTTAGGAATTAAATAATATAAATATGACAGGATAAAAGCCATAAAAACTAGTATTATTTCAATATCTTTTTTGGTTTTAAATGATTAGAGATACGATTTCGACATCATAAAAAGGACGATGCTATAGGTTGATAAGCGTAGGTAAGCATTGGAATAGCAGCCGAGGCTGCAAGCAAATATAGCCGAGCGAGGTGTTGGACGGCTTAATGTTAAAATTACTAACTACCTTACATTTTTTGTTAATTATTGGCGATCCGATTCATGCAGAAGGAGCTCACCGTGTCCTTCCGTTTATTGTTTGACTTTGAAAGAAAACAGTAAAATACAAGTACAAGTGTGTAGAAACTACACCTAATTATCGTAAGAAATATTACATTTATCGCCTTGGCGTCTCAATTACAATGTGACTCATTTATAATAGTTGCACTTCTTTGCGCTGGCGCATCCTGGCACACCGCCACGGTGAGCTTTGTTTGCACGAATTAAATCCATTCATTGGCGAATCCACCGGACTGTTTATCCATTGTAGCTTCTCATCACAGCCGTCGGAAGGGGTGGAAATAATTTTTATTATTTTTCTAAAGGCTAAATACTCAATTTAAAGATGCCGTTAAGCCTCGTACTGTCATAATTATCTCTTCACCTAGAAAAGAGGTGATGATCTTCAAACGGCTGAGTAGATTTTTTTGAAACATAGCTAAGAACACTCTCGAACTTTTCAAACAAAAAAAAGTATCAAAATCGATTCACCCAATCAGACGCTATGATGTAACAGACAGACACACAGATACACAGACACACAGATAGGTACACACTACAAACTTATAACCACCCTTTTTTTCGTCACCTCGGCGCCAAGCTCCGAATGTCCTATAGAAATCTGTCACCCAGTATCAACCATGGCGTGCTGGGACATTTTTGTTTGTCAGCTAGATACATAACCTCCTGATGGTAAGCGGTGCCTATAGACGCCAGCACCTCCAGTGGTATCTCCACGCGTGCTCGTCATGAGGTCTCAGTTGTTTGCCATATTCATTGTCATGTCACTGGCTAAATCGGAATACAATAATGTTGGTAATGCATTATCGCTGTGTCTATTAGACCTACACGAATGTCCTGCTGATCTGGTATGGTCGTGCGACAGGTCGTTGAACTCCCTAAATTATGGTTGAGCTACACGATGACTGTTGCATGCGTGCCGTCAGTTGGGACTGGTCTACTCAAAGCTGATATGGTTCTCTCCTCAAAAGGCCATTTCAGACATTACCCTACATCGTGCCACTCACATATAAGTGTTCTTCCATGTCTGGACTTTAAAAGAGACCATGATTCTCTGAGTTTGTTTCGGTGTTTCTTCTCAGAGGTCCTCAGTAAGGAAATGCCGAAGCCATCTAGCTAAAAAAAAAACAAACCATTGACATGTAAAAGTATCTCTAAAGATCTACTTGCAGAATAAATCATTTCATTTCATTTCATATCACCTTCTCAGAATATATCTTATTTATTTAAAAAAGTAAATGACTTAACTAAGGGCTAGTAACTGCATACGTACGGCTTACTTCTAAAGAAAATTCCTTTAGCAGACCGAGATGCGAATTTGATGTTCACATTAAACAATTCCATCCATAATATTTCTCGAAAACTCACAAATCACAATAGAAGATCCGTAATACCGTATGATACAAGGCACATAAAACATTTAGTATTCCGTGTGCAATGTCGCGTGGAGTGGAGGTCATGTGCCAAGATCTTGGCCGCGTCGACGCCGGCGCAGCGACCTCGCTCGTTTACGCTATTATCGCCGAGAATACGCACGTTTGAGTCAGGAAATAGAAAGTAGTTTAGTTACACGCTTTTGTTTCCTGAAGGGTTGGGCAGAAGTATATTTCGTTCAGCAATATCCGCGTAAAGATTCTGGCTTTTTATTCCAGTGGTTGAAAGCACGAATGTAGTTTTGGTTTCAATTCCCGGGTCACGCAAAGTGTTATTGGGGTTTTCTATGAAATTCTCAGTGGCAGGATTTGTGCCCGGTTAATGGCAATAGGCTCGCCCCCTATTACATAGGACCTAAATATACCGGCGGACTGGGAACTGAACTACATCAGAACACCTCTGCCTAAGCCTTCGGAGTCGCTTTAATCAGAATAATTATTATTACACTGCAAGGCATAGAACACCTTACCTTCCTTCCATTTCTTACGGTTTAAGACCCCATTAGGAGTCCAGCAATAGAATAGGAAGGACATGTACAGTAATAATAGTAATAAAGGGTCCAGGTAAAAACAGCGTCGAGAACTTCAATGTACTTGATATTAAGCTGACCTTGGATACCTATTTGGTTGTGCTGGGAGACATAAATGTATATTTGTATATACCGCTTTATGTATATGTGTTCAATTTCTCAGCACTGTCTGAATAAAGATATTTCTTTCTTTCTTTCTTTCTTTCACAGTGTTGTCCCATGTAATAGGGACCGAGCCTATTCCCATGAACCGTTTCAATATTAAAAAGATCTATATCTTCGTAGTCGAATTCACTATCTTATTCAACAGCTGTGGTTTCAATCTTTAGGACAATGAGTCAGTCATAAACAACAGGATCTATTGAATTAATGACAAAAACGTGACTTTTCAACAAATTAATCAGTTCAGGAATTATTCAGTCCTTGAATGATAATAACACATAATTTTACGCTATAAATCCCGGATGGATATCATTCGCGGAAGCATAGGCCGTTGTACCTACCAGCTGTGGACAGGTGACTAAAGTTATAAATCAATAAGGGGCGTGGTGGATTGAGGAAGCCGTATTATGTAACCCAGTTTATTTGGACACACAATTATGTCACGGTGAACGAGTTTTTAGGCAAGAGGATTGGAGGGAAGCGGTTTATGTTGGATTTAATGACGTGTCTTGATGTTATTCACTTATCCCATTATTTACCCAATGAAAACGCATGAAATAGCTGTTTGTGTTTGTGTCATTGTGAAACGTGTTTATAATCATGAGTACCGATTATTACCACCCAAAATGTTAACTGTGAACAAAATAATAAAAAAAACGGTTCCCTAAATAAAAAAAATACATGCAATATTTTTGAACGATCTATCCGATGGGTTACAGTTACACCCCACACCATGCGTTTCAAATTTCATCCTTTTACGTGTGGAGCAGACGCTTTAAATTTTTTTTAAACATTTTATTTGAACACCATGTCGTCGTGATTAATCTTTATATATATAATTCTTCTGTGAGTGTGTATGTGACTGAACTTCTCTCAAACGACTGGACCGATTTTGATGAAATTTTTTGTGTGTGTTCAAGGGGATCTGGGAATGGTTTAGATTCACAATTGGACCCGGTAGGTGGCGCTGCAATCGAGTTTTGGGTTATTTTCAGGGCAGGACAACGTCTGCTGGGTCCACTAGTATGTATGTATAGTATACCCATGTCAAATTACAGTTTTTTAGTTCTAGAAGTCTCTGAGCTAAGCTGCGAACAGACAGACAGGCAAAGCTGTAAGGGTTTCTTGTTGACTACAGAGCCTTAAAAATCTAAGATTATATCTTCGTGGAAGCTCAATAGCATATCTTTATGGTAAGATACAGTACAGTTCATGAATGAACTCACCAATCCGTAAAATCAGGTAAACGACCGCAGTCCTCGCTTGATTAAGCAATTGTTTAAACGTCAAGTTATGTTTCAACGAAAACAACACATAATCAAATTATTTTAATTATAGCTAAACCTGTATCAGTTATGTAATTAAAATACTCGTAGATAATCCAGTGCTGGGCTTTACGTAATATAGGAATGATGCAAATAAAAAAGCACAGTTTGTAGCGCTGAGCAGAAACAGGACACTACATTTCCTTCAAACATATGTTCAACATAAGCGTAACGAGGAGGATGAGTGAGGGGGCTTATGAAAAACTACTTCATTTTCTGGGTGAATGTGGAACGCTGTGTAGCACTCATCTCGGGAAATATTGAAATAAAGTAGCTTCATCATATCATCATCATCATATCAGCCTATTGCCGTCCACTGCTGAACGTTAACCTCCCCGAAAGAGCACCAACCATCCTGGTCTTGGGTAGCTCGCATCCATCCGCTGCTAGCCACCTTCTTCAAATCGTCGGTCCATCGCGTCGCAGGGCGTCCCACACTACGCTTGCCCAAACGCGGTCCCACTCTAACACTTGGCTGCTCCATCGGTCGTCTGTCCGTCTGCAGACATGGCCGGCCCACTTCCACTTCAGCGTGCTTATTCTTCGCGCAATGCCGGTGACTTTAGTTCTTTGGCGAATGACTTCGTGGCGAATTCTATCCACCAAAGAAACCCAAGCATTACTCTCTCCATTGTACGCGGAGCAACCTTGAATTTGTGGACCAGTCCCAAGGTGAGTGTCTTAAGGGTAAGCTACTTTCCCAAGATTGGAGCAAATCCTGCGCTTTATGTTATAGTTAGGTAGGAAATAGATATTAACGGTATCCGAATCCGTATAATAATAAAATTGTATAAATTGGGTTTGAATTACGATTTAATTCGGTATTAAGTTTATATGGGCAATTCAGCGTCCCATAAAAACATTATGTATGTTAGGATTTAAACAGTTGTGCAATCTCTAAGTATTGTAAACAGCTCATACTGCCGCTAAATCTAATTAGTTAATTACACAATGTGGGGTGACCGGTCGTAATCCAGTTATACACAGCTGAAAATGTAGCTTCGTTACGCGGCAACTGTTCTGAAAACTCATCCTTGAAAATATACTGAGGTGGGCAGGAGTTCATTGACTGCCAATTAGGTCTTGATATTAAATTGATAAATTCATGGTGTCACATATACCTTTTTTTTGGTTTCGTGTGGAAAATCCTCATGGACTTCCCCGGGGAGGCGACGGGGCGTGTCGGACTCCAGCCAGAGTGGGTGACCTACCGACTAAAAACCACACG
The DNA here is from genome assembly GCA_910591435.1 of Acronicta aceris. NCBI lineage: Eukaryota > Metazoa > Arthropoda > Insecta > Lepidoptera > Noctuidae > Acronicta > Acronicta aceris. The sequence goes on along the minus strand of OU342781.1, from coordinate 678,358 downwards.
GTGTTCCCTCCTGCACCTGCTACGTAAGGGGCTACGGGAAACAGACACATCGTCCGCGGCCCCCGAATGGTGATGGCCTGTTGCGACGGGCCCTATCTATACATATATATAGGGCGAGTGAGGCGGTGTACTCCCCCCACCGCCATAGAGGGGATGTCACATATACCTAGCAAAACGTCTGTATTCCTCAAAACCCCCTAGTTTCGGCAGAGGTGTAGGCATAATGTATATCCACACTTCACTGGTATGTTTTGAGTCCCATGTAAATGGGGCAAGCCCATTGCCGTTAAATAGGCACATATCTAAACGTCATAACTGAGAATTGCAGTAAAAAAAATATTTTCTTTTAAACCACAGATTTATTTATTTGTGTTTGATGGCACGTATGTTACAGTGGCTGTTGATTTCTGTGTTAAGGGTGGCGGGTTTGATTCCCGCCTGGTACAAAAATTTCTGTTCTACAGTTTTCTGGGTCCCAGAAAGCCCTTGAGTGGGAGTGGGACATCAATTTTTTAAGAATATTATCTACAGTGGGAACTACTCGTATAAGACGCAGCTGTACCTACATTCATTTAAATTAATTTAGAAATGTAGGTACCACTTCCCGATAAAAAACAATATTTAGAAAGTGCGACAAGTAAAAACAAAACAAACTTGATGATATAACAAGCACGTAACAAATAAAATAAAAGAAATGATCCCAAACGGTCGAGTAGTTTTTGAGATCAGCGCAAATAAAACTACAATTTACTTTTATAAACATAACATACCATCAGGCCTGTATTACCCGGAAGGTTAGGCAGATAACCTACTGCGTGTAAACTCAAATTTCATCATGTTTTTAGCTCGCATATAATAGGGGCCGACCCTATTGCTATTAACCGTGTACAAATCAAAATTTTAGACTGCTACCTAGTGAAAAAATTACCTTTCTCGACCAGGGAATTGAATCTAATACTGGGTGGTATATTATCATCTTCCTACCTTTATGCCCATTGGGGTCGACAACAACGACTTGTGAAAATTAAAACTTAATGTAGGTACCATCACGCCTGTATTCCCCGAAGGGTTAGGCAGAGGAGTACCAATGTACACCCACACCACAATTCGCCGGTATGTTTTAGGTCCCATGTAATAGGGAGCGAGCCTATTGCCATTGTGTGAAAGTGCCTTTTTACACTGAAAATAGGGGGAAAATTGGGAATGTAACACATGTATGTACATTACCAATAGGTACAGCTTTATCTAACCTTTCAGGTAACACACACAGGCGTAAAGTTGTGTGTATGAATACAATTTTATCTATGCCCTAGTAAGGTCATGACGTCAGTAACCTCTTTTGAACCACTAGTGTTGTCTAGAAACACGAGTGTTGTAAAATCTGTCAATTTCTGTTATTTCAAACGCCATATGTCTGTCAATGTAAATTTAATTGATTTTTGATTACAAGGTCAGTATTGGTATTGTAACGAATAATTGCGTTCTAAAAATAATTATATATATTTTCTATTTATCCCATTTATAAGTGTGAAATTAAAGCTTTTCTATTGGATTACAATAGAGAACTGAGATTGTAGATAATCATAGTTGGGCTGATTTTTCAATCGTTAGATATCTTATTGAGGGATAAAATGGATGTTTGACAGGTTTTGTGTAGTAAAGCTGTCAAAAAATAGAATTTTTCCTCCGATAAAGTTATCTGGCGATAGAAAACTGTGCCCTAATAGGTATAATTAAAATTGTAACTGGCTGTGAACACTAAGATGTGCGATTGTATTCCTTTAATGTGTCGGTCTATCTACCGACAAACAAGTGAGTGCTGGAGCGTCAGGCACGCTTTAAGAGTACCAGTTGGTGGGTGAAATATTTACCTACGAAAAAATAATAATATGAGAGCAATCGAAGTCAAAACAATATCTTTAGAATTTTGGTTTGCCTGCCGATGTGTATATTTTCATGCGTATTACGTAAAAACTACTGTACGAAATTGGATGAGGTTTTCTGATTATCCGCCTGCCACCCACAATTCGACATTACGATATAGTTTTTCGGGTTATATGTAATAGAGAAATAACTTAGCGTATTAAGTGGGACAAATCCAAACTCTGGCAAGTCAAAAACCCAATATCATATTGCTCAACCTGGAAATCGAACTCAGGACCTAACGCTTATTAGCCGCGCCGTCTATAAAAAATATGGTTCTGGTCCAACAAACTAACGGTATTTAATATCTTCCATAAATTATTATAATTAAGGGCATTTTATCTATAATGAGTAACTTCCGACAGTGAAGATCATAAACATGATCCCATTGAACTACAACACAAAGAATTAAATAATAAAAAACAGTGTTAATTAAATGCTAAGAGCAGACGCAAAAACATTAACGTATCGCTTATTAATTAAACAAAACATGTGAGCAGCGCCGAGACCTTGTTCATTCTGCATCATTACAGATCACATAACACGATAATATTTCGCGATATGCACATTGCAAGCAGATATATAATGATCGAAAATTCATAGCGTGTGTATCTTTAATTGTTCTCAATTATCTTCCGAATTAGAATGCCAATTTTTGTGGCGCAACCCTAGCGTGCTCCCGTTGCGTGCGGCGCGCCTACACAGTGATAAAATCGCGTGTGTTTATGCTTAATATTAATAGTAATAAAACCTAGCCTCTTTCCATAATATCCTGCCGATCTACAAACATGTGTGCACTAAATAGCGTCGCGTAGTCTGGCAATGTCATCTCGTATCATTTCCGAATGCTTCGCCTTTTACTCGCACATCCCCCCGATATTATAAAAGAGTGGCGTTTGCGCCGCGCGCCCGCAGTCTACACCGCGCCTCCGAGCGAGCACCGTCGCCTGTAATGCAATAGTGTGTCTAGTGTGCACGTTACGCCGACATGGAGGGGACCCCTCCCAGCCACGGAGTGCCTGAGCCTGATGAGGGCATCGCCTCCGACCGCCGCCCATCCACCGACGACCACGCTGACCTCTCTGACAGTGCCTCCGAAACGGGATCTGGTGGCGGCAAAGACTCTGGCTGCGAAGTCGCCGCTGAACCACAGGAACCGCCCTACACACCGCCAGATGACGAGCTAGCCCACAGAATCGTGTCACAAGTCGAGTTCTATTTCTCCGATGCTAATATTACTAAGGACGCTTTCTTACTAAAACATGTGCGGAGAAATAAAGAAGGCTATGTGTCTTTGAAGTTGATCTCCAGTTTCAAGCGGGTCAAGCACCTGACGAAGGACTGGAGGGTCGTCGCTGAAGCACTGAAGCGGTCTACCAAGTTAGAAATTAACGAATTAGGAACTAAATTGCGCAGAATTGATCCGCTTCCTGCGTACGATGAGACGACGCCGTCCAGGACTGTTGTAGCTGTCAAGATGCCGATAGACCGTCCCTCCGTGGAGAACGTGTCGCGGCTATTCGCAGGCTGTGGCGAGATTGCCCTAGTAAGGGTACTGCGCCCCGGCAACCCAGTGCCGGCAGACGTGCGCCAGTTCCTTAACAAGAATCCCAGTTTGGTTAATTGTGTGTGTGCGTTAGTTGAGTTTACTGAATCTGAATCCGCAAGAGAAGCATTGCGTTTGCAGAGTCCTGAAGAGGACGGGATGCGTGTGTATGAATTGAACGGTGTTCCTAGGGAGCCTAAGAGGAAAGCACCGATCCGCCGCGCGCCGCCGAGGCGACACGAGTGCGAGTACTCGTCCTGCTGTAGTGGATCTGAACCGGAATACGACTACAGATACGGTACTCCGTTTTATAGGAGGAATTCGAGCGGGTTCTTCGCGCCGCGATCCCCTGAGATCCAGACGTGGGTGCCGCGGCGGCCGTCCACGTGCAGCCACAGCTCGGACTCGGGCGTGTCGTTCTACTGCAGCTCGCGGCGCACGTCGCAGGCGAGCACGGGCAGCACGAGCAGCGCGGAGGGCTGGCTGTCGCGGCGGCTGTCGGGCTGCTCGGTGTCGGGCGCGGAGTGCGGCGGGCGGCGGCTGTCGTGCGCGCCGCGCTTCGAGCCGCGCGCGCCGCTGGTGCCGGACGGCACGCGCGGGTTCCACGCGGCCGCGCGCCAGCGCCGCATCTCGGACCTCGCGCTGTACTCGCGCTAGAAAGCGCTCGCCAACCGTGACACCTTTCTAATCACGTTGGATAACCGCCTTTCACGTTATGGCCGCTGGTTTTTTTATCTATTTCGCACGAGGAAGCGTCGCGTGTGTTCCGCGATGTTTTCCTTGATGAACAAACTGAGTTACCTTCTGGAACAATGTGATCATGCTCATTTAGTTGTAAGACACGGAACGCTGTGTTTAGTTTCGTAAATCACTTAAACATGTAATTTATTAGTACATTGTATTTATGAATCGCGTAATTTATTGCGTATGCGCGCGCGTCGCGGTCGAGTTTTCATTTCGAGTTATGTCAGAGTTGTGGGCACAAAATGATCACGCAAAATCGACATTCAGACGATTGTAGACTCTGAGAGCGATATATGTTCACCAGACAGATGTCTATTAGGTCGACGTTGCACCGCACCGAAGCGATTAATTGTAGCTTGTCTGACCGCTTTGCGATGCGAGATACATTCTCCGCTTTCAAAGGCACACGTAAGCGTTGATATCAGCTGTGTGGAGCACTATCTTCGCCTCGCCACCGGTGCAACATCGTCTTACGCGGAGTAACAGAGCGCGTACGGTTGTAGAATGCATTACGTAACATAATTGCACACATTCTCTATCTGAGAACGGTTTCCTGTAAAAGTAACAGCCTCTCTTACTCCGGTTAGTAAAAGACTCGCGACGCGCTATGGCTAACCTTTTTTTCATATTTTTTTTTACAATTAAGTCATTTTTAACTTAAGTCAGTCGCCATTTCATGTTAACTGTCGTTTATAATTAAGTCTTGTCGATGTAAGTATATTGTGATGATTATGTAGATATTGGGTTGCGCAGCCTGCTACTTTCTTGTGCGTTTTTTAATTTATTTTTTTATCGAGCAGAGGAACGTTACATGCTTGTGACGGCACAACTATTTCGCTTTTTAATTTAAGTAGCGTTGTGACTTTGATAAAACCTTCGTGCTGAATCTGAAACAAAATAAAGCTAATAGTATATTTTTACCTATAAGTAATTAGATTTGGTACGTCGTTAATTTCAAAGTCACATAACCTCTGTATTATGTAATTAAAGTTGAGATGATTTATTTTAAAGATAATTATAAGATTTTTTGGAGAAACTTTGTTGTTTTTTTTATTAACCTTCGACGTGGAAAGTTGGTTCCAGATCTGTTTGCCTTGACTGGTTCATTCTCACGCTGACAAACTACATTACCCAACAGTATAGTTGACGAGACTAGGTATCGGAATTGATCGATTCAATTAAATTGATCAATTCCGATATTCTCGTAAATAATATCTTATGCAAATTATATCGACAAGCGAGATAACAAGGGCTATTAATGTCGTTATTATTTTAATATTTCTGTAAAGATTAGTCAAAACTATTGTAGAAGCCGATTGATTTATTTAGTTGGTAGCTTTACCTTCCTGTTTATGGATTCTTGTCGAATATTTTAAATACATTTATAACAATTATTTACGAGTTTTATGTACCAACCTAAACATAATATTTTATTGACAAATATTTATTTAGTTATTCCGCATATTTACAGTGAGTTATATATACAAACGAATTTTAATCGTAGGAACCTCCAACGCCAAATCAATGACGAGGTCAGCTGAGGAGACGTTGGTCAGATGATTTCAACAGTTTATTATATTGAAAAAGCTCAGAATAGAAAATGTTGGGCTAAGTTAGGGGAACATAATATACCATCACGCCTGTATTCCCCGAAGGGTTAGGCAGGGCTGTACTAATGTAGACCAACAGCTCGCCAGTATTTTTAGGTCCCATGTAATAGGGGGCGAGCCTATTGCCATTAACCGAGCATAAATCCAGATTCCGAGCTGCTACTGAGAATTTCATAGAAAGACCCAATAACACTGCTCGACCTCAAGAATCTCTAGCGTAGCATTCGAGCTTAGGACCACTAGACTAAATTAGGAGAACGTGGTAATATACCCAGGATAAAAAATCCTGGACTAACTTAGGGTAGGTGTTTGCCCAGTAGAGGGATATAAGAGAGGATAATTTAAAAATAGATCACCATACTCTCATCATCTTCTCAGATTTTCCCTATACTTGTAGTTTGCGACAGTATTACTTGCCAAATTTCATAGTTCTAAGTCAACGGAAAATAAGCTATAAATTTTGATTTCCTTGAGAGACTCGAAATATACGTTTTTGCGGCATAAACGGCCGTATCTTTTTTTTATGTTAACTTAGAAGTTTTATTTTTTCACGGCTTCAAGGGACTGTAGACCTGAGTATATGGTTTTAATTTCAACTCGATACCTCCACGCGTTCCCGAGATAAAGGGTCTTGACAGACCTTGACAGACCTTGAGACGGACGGACGGAGAACAAAGTTATCCTGTAAGTGCTCCGATTTTTCCTTTTGATGTACGGAACCCTAAAAATCAATAACACTTTGTTGACAGATTTCGTCGACGGTTGATTCACCTCTATCATTGTAAGAGGAGTCTGCACTGGAATAATAAATGGGTTGATGATGAATTGCGCACAAAAACACAAACAAACAAGAGGTCAAGCTGCACTTTCAGCGATAAGTAAAATATTTCCTACAACACAATGATTACGACCTGGCTTATCTAAGTAATAAGTAGGTTACTACACCTAGTACGGTGGAACGTAATACCTCAGGACTTCGTACCATCACTCCACACCTTACCATTCGAGGACAACAGGCGTTATGGTGAGTATGTAACTTGTTTCAGTACTATTATTTAAGTAATAAATGACACTACTATTAAATAATAAACATGATGCATGCGCCCGCGCATTTGCAAGTGATTGCAGACTGTAATAACATGGTGATTATGTAAAGCTATCACGTTTGAGTCGTACGAGACAGTGATCTACATAACGGTATTTAGTTGTATATTCTTTTAAAAGAAAAGTGTTTGTTGTGAGTCAAAGACATAGACAAAACACGTACAAGTAACTGGTAAAACTATCTAAATTTGATATGTGAGTGTTATAATGATTGTCTTTTGTAGAAAGAACAATGGTGGCGTAGACCATTTCCAGCACTGAAAGCACGCATGCATCAGTCAATAGGTCAATTATTATAAAAGGATATATAATACTGGTGAACTGTGGGCGTAATACATCAGGACACATCTACCTAACCCTTTGAGGAAATTAAAACAAAAATAAGTGTAAGTCATTTGTGGACGAGGTCGGCCTAGGAGACATTGGCGAGATGATCTTGATCGCTTTTTGCCGACGTCCAGGATAGAAAATCCTGGACTGAGTTAGGGGAGGCCTTTGCCCAGCAGTGGGACACAAAATGGGCTATTAAAAAAGTAATAAGTAACGTAAAATTAAAATTAATTAGAACTATAGGCATGCCTTATGGTGTAAGATCACCCACTGCCGGCTAAGGATCTCCTGGATATGTGTAACAGACTTCGGCCCGAGTAATGATAACACGTTCCAGTGGGGAATTTCCAGTGGTACAACTTATTTTGTAAGTGGTTGCAGTGAAGATATGGCCCTTATGATATGCCCAGCATGCACCTACAGCTGCACACATCAAGACCTAATGGCTATTACAGAAATGCAGTGCGTGTAGTGGAATACTGGGCCAATCTAGTTTAGTATTTTCATTGATTTCTTCTCATAAGAAGAATCGAAGCTTAATAGGCGAGTCTGTAAGTAAACAACACATTGCGACTATAACGCAGATATCAATATTTTTTTTACCTTTAGCAATTCCCACGAATAAATTATACAAAAACAGTTAAATGTGGTCATCTGACCGTGTGGAGTTTTTATGAAACCGCTACAGTTTGACAACGTTACATAAAAAGCGGACATCGACAAAGCTTCCTCAATTAATATTATTGGAGTTAACGATCGCTGTTTATAATAGCACCTATGTTAAATTACGTTTCCTACTCGATGTAGGATCGCCCTAGTTTTTCGCAGCAGATAAAAATAGCAGTGATTTTATAACAGTTATTAGCTGTTAGATAATCGTTACGCGCTGATGCGTTATCGGACGGTATGAGGTTTAGGGTCCAGTTATGGAATATTACGTGCATTAATGTGGTGCTGATTTTGTTATTGTGTCTGATTATACCTTTCTTAAAAATGACATAAAATATTTATGACCTCTGTTGTATTTGACCTGTGTATTATTTATTGACCTCTGGCGATAATGACCTTGAAGACAAGCAAGGGTTTTCATTTTTTTTCATGTCTTTTGTGAAAATTAAACCCAGTACTAAGCTTAGTTTGTAAATAAAGTATGGTTTAGCGAGCTGTTATTATAATTATACTGTTGGAAAAACGTTGCTAGGGAGTTGCCGTACGTGTTACTATGGTGCAAGCTGAGAGAATCCTATGTATGCTTGCAGCATTGCCTGCAGCTGATTGGTTGATGTATTGACCGAGAACCTAGCACCTAAAAAAATAACTGGTGTTATGAGCGTTTTTACCTATATAGTTATTTCAGCTGTTAATCTATAAAAACTAATCACTAAACCAGGTGAGGCACTCGTACCAAATAAAAGTCGCACTTATTGCCATCGGCAAAGAGTATCTATCAAAGGTATTAAAACTACGGAACCATTCCCACTAGCAATCGTTCCCGTTAACCAAGTTTTCTTTCATCACCCACACAGTGACACAGTTTATAACAATGCGTACACGCAGCCTAATTTTGATGTGTGCGTAGGATGCTGTTGAATGAAGCTAAAGGATTGAGCACGTTTTGAATAAAGTTGGTGCGTTGCATGATGCTACTTGCAACGAATCATAGAACAGTGTTTTCATTGAATTATCACATGCTATCACGCCTTTGCTCCAAGGTGTTAGGCAGAGGTGTACTGATGTATTCAATGAACATTGATTAAAAAAAATTCACGGACCCCCTGATGGGGCGGTATGGTCTGTTTGGTCATAATTTTCCTAATAAGTAAATAAGTATGTTGACAGCTTAAATCACTAATGGGCATAATATTCTATTTCCTGATTTTAAGAAGATTTTATTAAGTACTAATAAATAGGCATACGCATATTTTTTCACCCGGAAAATAGTAAAAAATACAATTAAAACGTTCTTAAGTACACAAAAACGTTTGATAAACAAAATATAGTCGAAAACATGACCAAGGTTAATTTTTATTATGTTGTGAACTGTAAACAAAATTACTGGTTCTTGTGCGAATAACTGTGTCATTAGGGCTGGCAATTTTTCATTTGAGACTTGTTAATTCAACCCATTTCCAACGCAGGTCTTCTCAAATTGAAAGGGAATGGGTCAGTCTAGGGCATAGACCTAAATGCTAGTTTAGTGCGGGTTAAAAGATTTAAGACAAAAGTTAATAAAATAAAAAAGAATTTTATTAAAGACTAGCTGTTGCCCGCGGTTTTACTGGCAACCCAAAGAACTTCAAGGTCCAATCCATTTCTATTTTAAAATGCACCAAAATTTGATTCAGGTGTGAAAACGTAACAATGAGGCAGATATTTCGCATTTATAATTTTAGTATGATCTAAGTATTAGATAGATAATATCTTTGTACAGTAACATTTAATTCCATAATGACCTCTTGTTTTTCTGGGATAGAGAAGCGACACATCAGATTCCCTAACACTTTCCCTAACATTTTGCGTGTTTTTGCAGAACAAGAAACCATAAATATTTTCCGAGGCAGCCCTACAATGCACAATGGTTGGCATTATGTAACACGCGCACGTTTTACAAGATATTATATAACGTTATAGTGCATTTTACGTTAAAATGATTGTTAATACCTACCACATTGTAGTTATTTAATGGTCAACATGTAGATGAAATTGAATTTAAAATTAGGGTGTAAGCAGCTGAATGGGAATTGCTCAATGTTGTATTAACTGGACCATTTGTGACGTAAGTAAATCGTAATTTAAAATGGATGTAAAAAAACTGTTAGAAGTCCGTAGCGAGGCAAAAACGGAAATCTATGTATGAATGAGAGAGAGTTTTATCTAATTACCCCGTAAACCGGGGTTGCTTTGATCATTTTTGAACAATGTTGGATTATATATTTTTATTTAGCAGAGAATAAAATTAACAAAAAATATTAAATATCGATTTTATCAGCTCTCTTGATTTTAGTAATGAAAACCAAAAATTTATTAATAGATTTTTAGAAAATAAATAAATAAACATTGTTATTTTTACAACTTTGTTCCTATAATGTCAGCATCATGCAGCTTGATTATTCTTAAACCATTGAGGCTCCTGGAATCTTCGGAGAGCAAGTCCCGGTTCTTATACAAATACCTATGACAATCGGTAGTCAGAAGACCAGAATACCTGACCAGTCCATTCTTCCATCAGACTATCCCTAGGATATTGGTATTGCCCAGAAATTGGGTTGCGACAGTCAGCTAGACAGGAGGTCTGGTGATAGTCGCGTCATCTAAAATATTGTTGATGGTTAATGAACTTCTTTGTCAGGATATAGTCACTATGCTCTTCATCATTCACCTGCCCTTACCCCAAGTTACTTGGGTTCGGTGGATTATGTCTTTTTCTTCCATATACGGGAAGCGGCGGTAGCCTAATGGCTAGTGCGTTGGACTTGCGACCATGTGATTGCTGGTTCGAAGCTCACCCATTTCACTACTGACGTGAACCCACTCGTAACACAAGAATTTAGCTTAGCACGAGGGGTTAAAAAGAATACTAGCAATGCGCTAGTATGCTTTAAGAAACTTCAAACTTATCTGCAAATCATCCGTCATCGCATAATTCACTTCCTTTGTAGCTATATATCATCTCTCACACAGTCCATATGTCTTTTCTTTGGTCTCCCCTTTCCCTTCCTATCCATCCACATTCATGCTCAAAACATTTCTGGTAACATGCTCTTCTCTCCCGCATCATATGCTCATACCACTACAAACGTGTTACTTTAATGATTGTTAATAAATTTCTTTGTTATGTTTATCCAGAAGTATCTACGCCCTTCATGCATAATAATGTGCCATTATTAGATTGACGTCTTCATAAGCATTAGGCACATTAAAATTAGATATTTAACATTTTTCTCATCATTAATTAGTAATCATTAAATTTCCAGGCAGCTTGTTAGTTATTCAAACAGCAATTGAAAGATACTGATGGAATAGATACATATTGTTTCATAACGAGGTCTCATCATTTATACAAATTATGCAAAGTTGCAGTTTACGCAAATGGAAGAAATATAATTGTAGTAGTAACAGTCCTAGGATGTTTATGTATTTAGGATAATCTGTGAGACCACAGATCTTTTATGTTTGCAGGTAGCTTTGACACGACATAAAACGATCCATCATATTACATAGGTACTGAATGAAATAGGGTATTACACCCATTTTTGAAAAGTACCACAATTAGATTCTATAGTGCTTATAAACCACAAATTTTTATTTCATCGATAAGTGTCGGTGTAAATATATTTTTTTTATAGAATAAAATATCCTATTGTAACAGACCGATGCAGAAGCCAAAACAATTCTAGCTTTAGAGTGTATGTCTGTCTGTCTATCTGTATGTTTATAAGTGCATCACGCAAAAACAGTAACAATTTTAGATGCTATTAAGTTATTCTCATGCAGTCTCTAAGTATCGCTTTCAAGTCAAGCTGAGACTGTGATAGCACTGGAACGGAGTAATTGGCAAATCTTCTATGTGCCTTTAGCTGCAGTCGGAGTCTGTTGTAAAGAACCTTGTTTGTCTTTCGAGTTTTGCGGGTGAGAGCCAGGCTCCCCTCAGTTGCAACGGCTTCGGCAATCTGCAGTCTTTTAAGGGCCGGCGACGCATCATTAACTCCTCACTCCTCTAGTATTGAAAGAGTCTGTTAAAAAAAAATATGAATAATTATGGTTTTCCAACCAAAAATTTTCATGCAATTTCATTATCCTCTACGGAAAACGCAATTAAAAGTCAAGTCATCAGTTCCACATGCAAGTCGTAAAACCGACTGAGGGTAACAGGTGGCTTTTATGGTGCATGACCATATATTACGATGACCATAATAATCATCAAGTTTAATACAACCTTCATTGAGTAAAGTAATGCTGACCTTTTTACTTGATGTGTCTAGATTCAAATATGGTAAGGATGCAACTTATGAGTGTATCGCATAGTTTAGTTATTACAAATAACTACACTCCTAGGTACAATTGCATAATTGGCTCCTGCCCGCGACTTTGTCTGCGTGGACAAAATGTCAGAATTGGGTCCGGCCTAGATAAAAAGTAGCCTATGTGTTATTCTAATCTATAATCTATCTCTGTGGCAAATTTCATCCAGATCCGTTCAGCCGTTCGGGCTGGAAAGAGTAACAAACATCCATACATGCATACTCACAAACTTTCACGTTTATTATATTAATACGGAAGTAAGGTAATAAACTAGCTGTCGTTGTCGATTTACTATTTATTTTGAGATAAAAGATAGACTACGTCTTCCTCATTGTGAGACAAAAGGCAACGCACGTTTTATCTCAGGATGCAATCATTTCGATAACTTTTATCAAAATTCGTTTAGTGGTTTAACGGCCAGTCCCTATATCAAACAGTCAGTAGATTTGCTTACTAGAGATACGATTTTGACATAAGGTCCATACAGGTAATGTCAAAATCCTATCACTAGTAAGCAAATCTATCGAATGATTTGTTATTGGGACTGGCCGTAAGTGTGAAAAGGTAACAAACAGAGATAGTTTTATATTAGTACCAACCTAAGTAGCATTGTTCCCATGGAGATCCCATATTTTGGTTGTTGGAACATCGGTGAAATTAGACCACAAAATGATGGGAGTCTTTTTTCCTTAAAATGTTCACTATTATTTTATTCTTAACCGTTTCAAAAGAGATTTTTTTCAGAAATCTATGGGGGTCAACAAAAACCTTAGATTTGACAACTGCCAATTACACGGCATAGTTTATACTTCGATTAAATTCTTTCACCGTTCGATTTCCTTAGCGTAACCTCGGCGTGACCCTGTCCTGTCACCCTGACCTCTCGCCATATAACCTGTACTCTGGCAATTTATAAATATCTCTTTTAATATCGCTAATGAACCAAGTCCGCCATCTTTTGTTGATTAAAATACTCATCTGCGCGTTTTTATTGTAATAGTAAGAAGAGTTTTTATTACATGTTTTGAGATAAGGATGTTTGTAATTAAAGATGCTTTGTATTGAACATAAAAATAGGAGATCGTACTAAAATTTCCGTCTAAAAATCGTTATTGATAGCTAGAAGTAGTGTAACCTAATGGCTAGGGCTTCGGACTTGCGATCATGTGGTTGCCGGTTCGTAACCCACCCATTGCACTACCGAAGTGAACCCACTCGTAACATACGCATTTAGCTTAACACGACGGGTTAACAAGAAGTGTACTCACATTGCTAATTAAGCTTTGCTAATAAAAAAAGAAAAATAAATTTTATCCAGATCCATTCAGCCGTTCTGGCGTGAAAGAGTAACAAACATCCATACATTCATAGGTACATCCTCACAAACTTTCACGTTTATTATATTAGTAGGGAAGTAGGGATAATGATTTAGTATCTTTCACACCTTTCTCCATTTTTACTCAAAACACCCCTGTTTCAGTATTTTGAGCATTATAAACTAACAAGCTACATAGCTGGAAACCAATCTTCTATAGTTACCAGGTTTAAGATGGTGGACGCAATTCAAATTTTTACACTTTTAAGTTATACACGATGAAACACAGTAAAATTGTTTGGCGCCGGTCGTATAAATAAGAGTGGTAGCTAGCCAGGTAGATCGTTAGATTTTGTTGACTTCTAGAACAGACTTTTCGTCGGAGTCTCTCGTAAATCACCTTGGCGTGTGTTTCACCTTTTAAGGATCGGCAACGCATCAGCACGCACGCCTATAACACTAGAGGAGTTCTCTAGTGTTGCAGGTGTTCATGGGTGACGATGACTACTTATCTCCAGGTGGCTCAACAGCTCGTTTGCCGACATAATCCATTTAAAAAATACTTGGCTGTTCTCCCACGACAAAAAATATATAATGATGCGGTTATATTATTAATACGGCTATTAACGCTTATAATCTTATAATTGACAGCTCATTAAGAGGATAACAATGTAATACAAATCAACAAAGGTACTCAACATCTCCAAGGTTTACTGTTGGCAATAGGAAAACATTCGCGGAGGTCATACGCAGGATAAAGCGCGGGAAGTGAAATTAGTATGTTATACGTAACGAGCTGATGATTATGTATGAAGATGGTGATGACATGATGTTTATGACTAGGGAACTGGCTATTTTTTTATGGGATAGGAGGGTAAACCAGCAGGGTAACCACGTGTGTGCAACACGTGCGTTGCCGACCTTTTAAAAGGGGATTGGGCCTCCGGTAACCTCACTCACTCGGCGAAACACAGCGCAAGCGTTGTTTGACGCCGGTTTTCTGTGAAGCCGTGGTATCACTCCGGTCGAGCCGGCCCATTCGTGCCGAAGCATGACTCTCCCACGTAAAAAAATAATCGCGTTATATAGATAGATATACATTATAACTAGTATATTTGTTAGATAATAGTGAAAATAGGATTGTTTTAAAGTCATTGATTGGTTTGAAGTTTCCAGTTTCTAGTAAATTGCTAATAATTGCTTTTCAAGTCCGAGTTCAATTTGTTAAGAACCTTTCTTTCACTGGATTCATTAGTGTCAATTCACACTTTTGGCACGATTATGTACCTACTGTAAATTGGAGAATCAAATAAACGAATTATCAGCTTCGCAACGAATTATGTAATTTAATAATTGTCAGATTATTTGATAATATTAGAATTGTAAGTACTTTTAGAACGTTCAATTAAAAAAGATAATATCACTTTTTTTAGTGTTTTTTTTTTATAATGCCTTCGTAATGGATCCTGGTAACAGTAGCGTTCATGTTTACGTGCCGCTCACGAAACTTATAGACGTAGTCGCGGCGAAGTGTTATGTCGGACGTGTACGTAGCTTCTATGTAGCGTTCACGCGGCGTCTAAGCAGCGTCTACGAGACGTCCACAAAGCGTTTCCGAGACGTTCACGAAGCGTCTACGAGACGTCTACGAAGCGTCTACAAGATGTCTACGAAGCGTCTACGACACGTCTTCGAAGTGTCTACGAGACGTCTACGAAGAGTCTAGGACACGTCTACGAAGCCTCTACACGTCAACTAAACAGTGACTACCTGCTCGTACCGTCCTCGCGGTGTTTACATGGCATCTACGAGGTTTTTAAGCATCGGCGCTGCACCCAGACGAAACAACGCTTAATGTAAAGTGACTAAGTAATGTCTTCAAAAATGTTCTAGTTCAGAAGATGGTTTTCTGAAAATATGTATGCAAGGAATCCTACTTCTTACTAGTTCATGTAATGTATGATTTGAATTCAGGAAACTGCCTTAATACCCAGGACCTATAATGTAGGACCACTACACTAATAGTATTTCTAAGCTTGACTGCTGCAGCTAGGTTCTGGGTTCGATTATTAGTTCGAGCATGGTTCAATTGAGTTTTCTATGAAAATACCAGTAGTAGCTCGGATTTTACATGGGGTCTAAACATAGCGGCGAACTGTGGGTGTACATTAGTACACCTCTGCATAACCCTTCGGGGAATAGGTACAGGCGTAATGGTATATTATGGTGAATTCAGAACATGCGTTTAGCGATTAGATCACTGAATGTTAATCAAAAGATGAGGCTGTCAGTCGTTCTTGATTTCATATAATATTCATACATACATATTTTCACGCCTGTTTCCCATTGGGGTAGGCAGAGACTATATATTTCCACTTGCTACTATCCTGGCACACCACTTTCGCTTCATCTCCGTTCATTACCCTCCTCATGCATAATCGTCGGTCTAGGGTGCTCTTCTGCCATTTGCGTGAATCGAATCGGCAATAATTAACAAAAAATGTAAGGTAGCTGTTAGTTATTTTAACATTAAGACGTCCAACACCTCAGTCTACCCGTGACCATGGATGCTGTAAAGGTTCCGAAACGTCGGGAATAAAATAATATCAATATATCGCGATAAAATCCATTAAAAGTAGTTTTATTTCAGTGTTAATTACATATTAACTCAGTGTGTCTGTTAGTTCTGTTACGTCAGGGTTCAATGAACTGTTTAAGCGGAACCACTGCCACCGCTGCGGTTTTTTTCTGACATAAAATTCGGTCACATTATTATATTGATCTTTTACATGTTAAGGCGAAGAGCGTTATGTTATGTTTCTGAATATCCTATACATACTTTAAAATGTGAAAGTTTGTATGTTTGTTACAACATCACGCAAAAACGATTGAATGGATTTGGATAAAATTTGCTGTACAGATAGTTTATAATTTCGACTTACAGATAGATTAATTTTTTATCCAGGTTGAATCCAATTCTGCAGGCGAAGTGGTGGGCAGAAGCAATATTTTTTTTAATTCAGCCCTTTTTAATTGGTCAATTTCAGTCCCCAAACAAAGAAATTTTCCATAAAGTAGGAGTAAGAGGTAGGTACTCTTAAGAAGGTCGTCTTATATTGGCATATTGCGATAGAAATAAAAAAAATAAGTTTTTAAGTTATCACTTCCTGGAAGTGACTAATCCAATAAAATAAAATTTTATTACTACGCCCATTATTCGTTAGCAGACCAGTTTATATAGCAGTTAATATTATTTGTTTACTTACTACATAATAGGTACATACCTACCTACCTACCTATAATAACGTTACTTCCTCACAGCTGTCAAATATATACTGCGAATAAAGTAGTAAATATGTGTAGGTGGAAATATTTTTATTTTATTCTATTTTATAAATCTTCTCGCGTTTAAAATAAATTGATAATTATCTATACTTATAATAAATCTGTAGAGAGGTCAATTCTGTACAAGAAATATATTTCCAAAATAACTATCAGCGGGTGATTAGTGATCGATACTGACGCCAAAAATGCAATCAGTAAAATTTTTGTCTGTCTGTCTGTCTGTCTGTATGTTCGTTATAGAAACAAAACCACTCGACGGATTTCAACGAAACTTGGTACAATTGTTCTTCATACTCCTGGGCAGGTTATAGTATACTTTTCATCACGCTGCGATCAATAGGAGCAGAGCAGTGAAGGGAAATGTTGGGAAAACAGGAGAACTTACTCCATTTTTTAAGCTTCCGTCGCGTGTGCAGCCTTAATGGTTAAAGCTACACAGAAATTATGTATGACGGAAATGTTCTCCTTAAAATTATATACAAAATATTCCACGACAGCAAATGTCTATCTTTTATGGTTGACTCACAACGCAGGTGAAACCGCGGGCGAAGAACTAGGGAACAAAGTAACTATTCCACGCGGACGAAGTCGCTGGCAAAAGCTAGTCACTAATATAATAAAGAGAATTGTACATACATACATAACATCACGCCTGTATTCCTCGAAGGGTTAGGCAGAGGCGTACTAATGTACACCCACAGTTTGCCAGTATGTTTAGGTTCCATATAATAGGGGGTGAGCCTATTGCAATTAACTGGGCACAAGACCAAACTCCGTGCTGCTATTGAGAATTTCGTAGAAAAATTTAATAACACTTTGCTCGGGAACCTTTGAACTTTGCACCTGGGAATCGACCCCATGACCTCTAGCGTAGCAGTCGCATTCAGGACCAATAGGCTAATGAGGCAGTTAGTTATATATTATGTTTTATAAATCCTGTTATGTATAAAATACATCTGTACTTAACATTAATATAATAAAAGAGAGTAAAGTTGTTTGTACTGCTAGCTTCTGCCCGCGACTTTGTCTGTGTGGACTTCAGAATTAGATCCGACTTGGATAAACAGTAGCCTATGTCTTATTTCAGACTATAATCTATCTCTGTGCCTTTTATCCAGATCCGTTCAGCTGTTCTAGCGTGAAAGAGTAACAAACATACATTCATACATACAAACTTTCGCGTTTATAATATTAGTAAGGATTATTATTGTAACTTGTAAAGGAGCTATGCGCCTACAAATTGCATTGGCAGTTTGGCGAGGAAAAATAATTGTATTTAGCTTAAGGTTTTTTGATTGAATAAAATAAAAAAAATTGTAGAAGGTAATCTAGGGAATGAGACACAGACATTTGCGGTTGCTTTATTGAATTGTAGATGTTAAGAATTAACCTCAGATGAATAAGTCATTATTCTATGGAATTAACACATAATAACTTGTATAACACATATGTGAATTGTCACTTAAGTGTCAATCACATTTTAATATTTTCGCGATGCGATTTTATTTTGATGGCATACATTTTGCGGTGGTTTAGCGATCGGCTTTTGCGCTAGGTTCGCTAGTTTCTCACACGTAACAAACAATTTGCATTGCCTAATATTTGCGTTCTTAAACGCACCACGATACAGAAGAAAATAGGTACCTATTACAAAAATAGTGGTCTATGTGAAGTGGAGTTTTCTGATAAGTATAATCTTTATACGAAATCCGACCACGCAGCCGATGGCGACGTCGCGGGAAGGAGCTAGTCAAAAGTAAATTACAAACGAGAACGCGTCGCCTTAATAAATAACATGCAAGTGGTGATTGGTACAGTTTTTTTTACATAACTTTTACTTTCACCGGCTCGCGAACAAAGGGTTTAAACTCTTATATTAACAGAGATGGTGTTCTTAGATACCCATGTTGGGTAATAAATTGTAATAATAGTTAGTTTGTTTTTACGTTTTTATAGATGTTTTGTTAAAAGTCGCGTAATACGTTAACATTTGTAGTTATTTAAGTAAGATTTTGATATCAGACATTTTTTTTTATTCGTGAGCGGCTTACGCTTGACCGCCAGTTCGCCTGTTGCTAAGCGACGATGCGATCTACGATGGAGCGCGCTTGCCTAGAAGCAACCGATTCACTGTGATTTATAGAAGACCCATGTGGGATGCGCATTCCACATTTCAGAGGTGCGCATGAAAAATATAAACTTAAAAGCGTTTCGTTCGGGTTTTTGAAATGTCCACCATGAATCGATGTCGCTTTTTCGTGCTTGTTGAAATAAATAACTACTTATCATGGATTTTATTCGTCATATTTATTATGTTACTAGCTGTACCCTCCGGTTTCACCAGCTTTGCCCCATTCCTAAGGCTTGTAGTGTGATAATTATCAAGCCTATTATATTACCTTCCTCATAATTCACTCTGTCTATTGGATGAAAATCCGTTCGGTCGTTTTTGAGTTTATCGCGTTCAGACAGATAGACGCGGCAAGGGGACATTGTTTAAAAATTTGAAGTGATATAGTTATATGGATAGATGGCTGATGGCTGTAAGTATTCCAAGCCCGGTTAATAAGTTTTATACCCAGAATATTCCGTTCCATTGCTCTTTCAAACCCTGAGCGTGGACCTATCCGCGTGGATCAACTAGCCTGTCAAAGACGAACTTTGAGAAAGGTATATGACAATGGGAAGAATGCATACGTTTGTCCATGAGTATCCGCTTCAGGGATAGACGATGATTACCCTTCATAAAATCTTTTATGGTCCAATAGTTTGAATTCTCTATGAAATTCTCTGAAATTCTACGAATTCCGCGACCTTTTACTTGGCAGTTGGCAGTCCAACGGTAATTCCACTTGACAAGAAACACAAATTATAAGATTTCAGTAGGTAATTCTATGGTAAAATTTACGACATAACCAAGAGAAATAGAAATAAAACGAGTAAAAGTATCGTAAGACGGTTATCGTAATTGAATCCAGTTATCTGACCACAAAACTAACTGTAAAATAACTTCTGTGTTTGTGGTGAAATCTAAAGACGGGGGATATTTCACTGGTGCAATGGCTATTTGTATACACAACGCATTTCAATAAGAATCAAGATTGATTGCTATTGGGTAGGCCGGTTTGTTTCCTGTAAGTGCATGTAAATAAGGAGGTCTTGCCATTTTCCCACAGGCAGAAACTATAGAACGCCACTCACGATTCTTGCATACCTATTTCTTTTGCTTCTTCCAAATTCTTACATCTGTCATACGCGACAGCTGCAGGTATCTATAACTTCACCGATTTTAAATTTGTACATGGGTGCACCTGCACGAGGGACGATCTCTACGCGGTCATGCCTAAGGCCATTCAGGTGGTCTCCTATTACTCGAAAATTGTTTGACCATTGACCAGTGGCAGATTTACCAGCAGGCAGGCCCATCTTTTTCATTGGGCGCTATGGGCAAGTGCCCAGGGCCCCCAATCCAAGGAGGAATGTAACCCAAGGTGAAGATAAAAATGTCATAAAATGTCAAATTTAAAGGCGGCGGTAGCCTAATGTCTAGGCCTTCGGACTTGCGATCATGAGGTTGCCGGTTCAAAACCCACCCATTGCACTACCGATGTATACCCATTCGTAACATAAACATTTAGCTTAGCACGAAGGGTTAACAAGAATACTAATAGTGTGCCAAATTATTAGTAACCTTTTTAAAAAAAACCAACTGGTTAATAAACTCTATTGTTTGGTTACTTGAAAAAATATTGAAGAAATTTGTCAGTTTTGGATTCCATGATGTGGCGTTGTGTTGTGTTGACTGTACCTACTCATTAGTAGGTACAGTCTTAATCCTTTATGTGTGTCATTTTGCAATAAATAAATAAATTCTGAACTTTTTTTATACCACTAAGGTGGCAAACAATCATATGGCCGCCTGATGGTAAGCGGTTACCGTAGTCTATGGACGCTTGCAACACCAGGGGTATCACTCGCGCGTTGCTGACCCTGTAAATTAAGGAGGTAAAGTTGGGCTGGCAGCATAGGAGACATTCTGCCATGCATGACAGTGGCGGCGTGGCGGTAACGCGGAGCTCTGGCGACCTTGCTCACCGTTAGGAACACAACATAGCACGGAGCTATGTTATTTGGCTACGATTTTCTGCAAGGTGGAGGTACTTCCCCGGTCGAGTGAAGCCCTATCTCATAGACACAAGTCTGTCAAGACTCTTCGCTGACTAGACAGTTCCCTACGACATTATTCTTTTAAGATTGATTCTTTATTCTTTTAAGATTGATTTCAAATTTCAAATATCAATATCATTGATTTCAAACCAGCAATCCCACAATGAGACGTCACCTCTTTGGGCTACTCTCCACAGTACTTACCCACCTTTGTCTGACTTTCTCAAAAATTTGTGTGAATAATTCAAACGTTTATAAAGCTTTGGCAAAATAATATTCTAATGAGTCTTATCTACTTACAGTGATGTTGCAATAATTATTAATTAAATACGCTTTCGCTTAGAATTTTCAAGTTCACGCATTGCCTAGCATAGATTAAAGTTTGCGGTGAAATTAATTTAATAGAAACGTAAAAATGTTTATATTCATATAAACATAATAATGACAGAATTTTTGGCATTTTAGGTTTTATAAATACACATTTTTAACAGCTGTCTTAAATTTGAAACAGGGCCATCTATGATCGAATAGCAAAACTGAAGGCGCCCCCATCATGAAGTAGAGTTCACTTTAAGGTCAGCGTAAAAAATAGATGTCAGCACGAGCCTTATCTCTGCGTCACTAATAACTTTTCTCTCAGTTTAGTGAAATAATATTACATTACAACATTCAAATGTATTCTTACTGTGATTTTGTTTGAATCGCAATTTATCGAAATTACAAAAATATAGAGTAGAGAGGCAAGATGATTTGAATAATATATTTGTATTGTTAAATGTGTGTTACTATATAATACTAATTTTTAATTTGTAATTCTAATATAGGTTAATGCCTGAAATAAATATATTATTATTAGAAGAATTTTCCGTGTTAGTAAAGCATAATTCTTGACATAGACAATAATATTTTAGCAAGTTCAAGCATGGCATTGGCATGGCAACATTGAACATAGTCTTCTTTAGTTTATGGCGAATCGCCGCTTGTGACAGTTCGTGAGTGAAAAACTGAAAATTATGAAGTAAAATAATTTCCAAAATTATTGTGTTTAAATGACAGCAGGAAAAGAAACCATGGGGTGAGTTTTATTCAGTTAATTTTACAGCATTTATCTAAATATTAATGATACCCTACTATGACTGGAAATTGAAGAAATCCGAGATTCGCGGACACCTTATTATTTTTAGGGAGGGGATGCAGTTTGCCAATGCGAAGGGATATTTTAAGTTTTCCTATTGAGAACTGCATGCTTTGGCATTTATCAATTTTTTTAGAGGTAAATAAATAATGATCGTGTCGCTAATATTTCTAAAACGAAAAATATTGCGAGTCTAATGAATTATCACCTCTGTCGTACTCCATTTACGCTTTACGGGCAATTGCACATCGATTGCATACAATAGAATGCTTTTACCTCGACGTTAAGGTCGTTTGGTCTTAGCCTATTTATATATCGAACGTATTTCATAGTTGAATGATCACTTTTGGTTGTATGCTCTCCTGGTACTCACGCTAATCAACCTGTCTCCTGTCTCGGTCAATATAGATAGATTTTGTAATGAGAATATTTATTTTTTCTGATTATCTTGAAAATACAGTAGCTGTCCGACTCATCCAGGATCTATTGATCTTGAGAATATAATTATATATTTTCCTTTTTTTTTACAAGCTTGCTGGTATATTATACAGTAACATATACATAATAATATGTAATTCATTTCATAAACATAACTTAATCTAATTACAACGACCAAATTTAGGTAGGTACACTCAAAAGTTCTATCTTTGTGTCTCTGCACTCGTCTTAATATTATCTGAAAAAAAATAGAGATAACTGCCATAATATACTGATACTGATAACTATTGATATCATAGATAAATTCAGCCTAGCCTTCCAGTAGGGATCATAGATGTTCTTTTTCTCAAACGCCAAGGCAACTCCAAATTTGACTGAAAAATGTCTGATATCCTATAAACATACTTAACAATCTGTAGGCAATTACTCAATGTCTGTAGTACTCACGGTAAATGTGAATTCATTTTGTAATCAGTTTAACATTACAATGTATTGTGTTTACACCCATGAGAAGTTCTCACACATTACACTGAATGCAATTCACTTTTATTTTGTGTTTACGGGCATTCAAAAATTTGTGAGACATTCTTAAGTGGTTATGACAGGTTTATTTCATTGTGTGACAAGTTGTAAATAAACTTGAAGATAAGATCTGAGTGATATTGTTTGATGGACAGTTTTATTTCATAAGTTTTTGTATTGCATTCTGATAAGCTGCAAATATTTTGATTGTAGATTGTTCTGATGGATTAACTTATTTTATGACCTGAGTTAGGCTTGAAATTAAATTGTTTCTCTTGTCTAGCTTTCATAAGGAATCTTGAAAAATGTACACTTTAAAAAATATAATTAGGCAGAATATTATTCTTGTCTTTAGAATTCTGTTGTCTTAATAGAATAATGCAGTTTGTAATATGTTTAATTCAATAGCTAAGACAAATTGTGTTCTTCCAATAAAAAAAACAAATATACAGAAAAACATAAAAACAGTCCTGGCAGACAGCATTCCTGAAGTAGTCTCTATTAGTGTCATTCAGCTTGACCATTCGGGCCCAAAGGCAATTGTCAATAGCTTTCTCGCATTTCTCAATATTTAAGTTAAGGAAGCATAGGTTTTCACTTTCATTCATCTCAGAATATAAATCTTAGACCTACCTTGACCGCTGCACCTCAAATTTTTACTCATTAGAGATTTAAATATCAAAATAAACTTTTTAGTACACCTGTACCTTTAAAAATAAAAGGAAACAGAAGTCTGTACTGTATTGTCCAAATTTCAAGTCTCTATAAAGGTGTAGGCTGTGTTTTGTCTGTCAGTTGAGAGTGAGTGAGTCAGTAAGTGAGGACTTTGATTATCTCTTCAAGAGGGTAGTGAACTGCTCTTTGATTTTTTAAATCGAGTTATAAAGTTCTAAGCTAAAAGCTTTTTAAAGAAAACCGAATAGTATAGAATTTCTATGGCACATGCACGGTTTGACGTCATAAAATGCTGCCTCATTAGTCTAATGGTTCCAAGCGCGACTGCTACACTAGAGGTCCTGGGTTCGATCCCTAGGTCGAGCAAATTATTACTGGGTTTTTCTATGAAATTCTGGGTCTAGATTTGTGCCCGCCTAATGGCTATAGGTCCGCCCCCTATAACATGGGAGCTAAACATACCGGCGAACTGTGAGTGTACATTAAGTACGCCTCTGCCTAAACCTTCGGGGAATATAGGCGTGATGGTATGTTATGACACACACACCAACATTAGACAATCCTTCCTATGGAGTAGGTACAGGCAGATAATTAAGTAGGTCGTTGGGTTTGGCATTTACGTAAATACTTGCCATGCTATAAAAGTAATGTTAATTGAACAAGATTAATGAATACGTAACTAAGTAGTTTCACAGTGTAGACTTAAAAAAAACAAACCTTGTACTGATCATCTAGCTAGATATTGCAATTATTTTATTAAATCCCTCTTGGAATTTCTGCTATTTTGACACAAATAATACACATTTATGTATGCTATACTGCTCAATATGACCTTGTACTCGTACAAAATGTAGTCCAAATAAATATTTTTGTTCCGTGTAGTATTGTAACCGTGACTCGTAGTGCGGCTGCGGACGGTTTAATATATTTTTTTATTGCTATAAAAATGGTAAATAAGCATGGTAAGCAGCAACCGAAAGATGGAGTGATGATTCGCGAACGGTTGCTGGCTGAAGCTGGATGCGACAGGCCAAGGAAAGGGTGAAATAGAGCATATTGGGAGAGGCCTACGTCGAGCAGTGGACTGCTATATGCTGATAATGATGATAAAGCAGCAACCGCAGCCTAAAGACGCTGCAACACCAGTGTATCACCACAGTATAAATACTGTGGTACCATTCGCACGTTGTCATCACGAGACCTCAGTTGTTAAGTCTCATTGGCTCAGTCATTTATCGGCAGAATATTCGGTAATGCGGTGCTACCACCGAAGACGACACAACTAAACTGGACAACTTAAATTCAGCAGTTCTACTCTATCGCCTTAAAGCAGAGTTCTTGTTTGCGAGTTTGTGCAACATTCCTTGTGTTCCTTGAGTAAAAATATTATAAATTAGCAAGTATATAATATTTTTATTTTAATGCATAAAATTAACTACCTACTTATGTACTTACATACGAAATCGTGATTTAGAACTAGAATCCATTACTAACTCAAATTGGCAATGTTTTGACTAGGCCACTATAAAATTTAGTCAACGATCATGTGTTATATTTTGATCTCAATATCTTACCCACCCTGTGCGAGCATGGTATGAAACAGTCTAATTCCAGTACATACTATGCAAACACGCCACTAACCCTTGTTAGTTACCAAACATAATTTGTAATGTAAACAAACAGCTTGTAATCAAACACTGTTATCTCATGTTTATTGAACTGACCTTTGTAACTAATACGCAACGCAAAGAAAAATACTCAGAAGGCTCACAAACAATATGGCACAGGTCAACAAAACCATGTTGATCGTTATTCTATACTTAGCTGCGTCCACAAACGCGCAACGAATGCTCAACTGAACGTTGAACGGCTTCCAATGGCTCGGTACTCCCGGGAAACCTACCGTGACTGCCACGTGAGCTCGTAGGACCGTTGTGAACGTAGTTTGTCGCGTAGACGTTAACTACTAATTATAGTCTCATCAGACACTGTTCCATGGCAAGGACCATAGGGGGCAGACGCAGAGGGCGTCGGTGCTCAGTCGGTAGGCCACCGTATCTCACAGCTTCCCCTGGATGAACCATGAAGTTTTTGTGCACTACATAAGTAGTGCACAAAAACTTAATGCAATCAAAGTGGAAGTAAAATCCAGAAAATTGTGCCCAGTGACTCCTAGATGAAATACGAGCCAGCCTGCAAAGGGCGAGATACTGCGATTTGTATGAAATGGATCTTCTGTGGCAACTTTACGTTTGCACCAGTGATACCAAATGCAAACTATGTTAATTACCGGAACACATTTACTTACACTGTTTATCTTTTTAATTGTTCGCATATCTACTATGACTCACGTGGGAACGAGTTTTACCATAACTTGTGAAATTCAGTTCATCCTGAAACTTAAGGTTATGTTTTCTTTCATGAATTTTATGGTATCCAACTATCCATATGGCGTTGAGTTCGATTTACAGTGAGAGATTTTAGACGGAGCAATGGCTATGTGACCTCTGCAATATAATTTCTGTTCAATACGTATTGATATTTAAGTGGAGACCGCGTAGGCAAGCTTAGTGACTGCTTGCGGAAGTCATCTGGCAGCGATTGGACGAGAAAAGCCGAATATCTGGTTCTATGGCGTTTAAAAAACTCCTTTGTTATAGAATAGAAGGGCAAACGAACAGACGGATCGCCTGATGGTAAGCGATTACCGCCGCCCATGGACACTCGCAACACCAGAGGAGTCACAAGTGCATTGCCGCCCTTTTAAAAGGGGATTGGGCCTCCGGTAACCTCACTCACTGGGCGAAACATAACGTAAGCGTTGTTTAACGCCGGTTTTCTGTGAGGCCGTGGTATCACTCCGGTCGAGCCGGCCCATTCGTGCCGAATCATGGCTCTCTCGTAAAATTAAAGGTCCTTTATTTTAGGTGTGTGGAAAATTCACATGGATCATCTGTATATTGGACTCGTACCGATCAAAACAGCACTTGCCTTTCTTTACCCTATAGTTACGGTTATGGGATTCGTGATATTCACCTCGACCATCTGAAAGAGGTCTACGTCCGATAGGGGACGAATACGGGCAGATGATGACTGATGCTCAATTGTTAGACGAATTGTGAGACGTACAAGTGCCTTGTTACAGAACGCTTAGTAAACCTCTATCAACTACTCACATCAATGATATCAAAATTAATAGCTGTCTTTGTTATATTTAATGTACCTAAATAAAGTTGGATGGCAGTAGTGAAAATACCCACTTTAGCACTTTCTCTTGACCAATGAAGACATTAAAATTAACAAGTTATTCGCATAACAATTAAAATACAAATGCTATGATTGTTGGTAAAATGCGGTCTGATGTAAGGCCCTCTACTTTAATTCTCAAACGATTAAACGCCTGACAAATAAAGCATAGCAATCAAATAGCTATAAAATTGCTACTTACAAAGTGGAAAGCTAAAGAAAATGAATGTAATAACAATTCCCAGACAGTATTGATTTACCTTCCAGGAATGTTTAGCTTTGTAGGGACAGTCGTTGACCTCACGGATAATTGCGTAATGCCCTCGAACGAAATAGCTTTCATTTTTTTAATATTGGGGTCGAAAGAGATTTTAACATGTCAACCTCTTTTCCACGAATGTATGTGAGATGTACTGATATAATCCAGTCTACAATTGTGTTGTTAAGTTGTGTCATTATAAAAAGTGGCCAATTGCCATTTACCTGCAATAGTTAAAATTTAGGCTTAAGTTTGGATTTGTGACTCATTATCGTCCTCCTAGCCTTTTTAATAATGGTCCCTCGACCAAGATTTCTCATGAACTTACTTCTAAAACCTCGTAAAAAAATTAATGAATGATTCTTATCGAAACGCCAAAAGTTTCTCAAACTTTAAACTGTCTTTTAACAATTCAAACAGATTATATTCCAGTAAGTCTAGACCAGAGTTGAACGTACATTAATGTCATTTAAAGTTGGGGGTCATCACTCTTAGTTTAGGAGACCCCTTGTGAATGGGACTTGACGATCTTTCACACTGTCGCAGGATGAGCTTGGATTTAAATATTTTATGGATTAGGTGACTGAAACTTGAAAGATATCTATATAGCAGATTACACTAAAATAACCAGCCAATTAGGGAACGGGAATATATATGTTAATTGTTTGCGAATTTTATTACGAACAGCTGAGCCTCCGGCATGCGTTGTAATGCATGTATTACGAGTATCATATGCTCATTCTTACCGTATTTTACTTAAGATTGATGGGTAATCTATTCTTCTTTCATTTCATACATCTGTTTCAGTCTGTAAGATGGGATGCCATCTGATCTGCAATTAGTTCAGTCGAGGGAAGAAGCGATAGTCCACTACACAGGTCTATTATTTTTTGAAAGACTTTACTCAGCTTCAAGTACTTTGTGGAGTCTCCTTTAGGCTTGTCGGCTATACAGCCAACTCCACGAAGTGATGTGGTATCTATATCACTTATTTTTCCCTCACCATTAAAATAGACAGTTTCTGAATTTAAAAAGCCAGAGGTATATACTCTAGGTTTGTTTCAAAGAGGCTAACAGGCATATGTAGACCCCTGAAACAGTATTGTTATCGCTTTATCTCTGCTCTCTTCAGATTCGATGTTATCTATGACAAATTCGCGATTTTTCGGTTCGCACGCAAATTCCTTACGAAACGTTTCTGGTGTCGTTTCGAACCATTAGAGCTCAGAGAATGAAACCACTTGTCTACCGATTTCCATTGCCATTGTAAAGGTAAAATTCGAAGATAAATGTTTTATAGATTATTGTGACGTTTCTGCGGTATACATATAGGTAACTGCAAAAGATTCAAGAAAGTTGTTTACTTTGAACGAATTGGCGCGTGTGTAAATTGCTAACACAAACTTGAAAGACATTTTGATTAGTCAAAGACGAAGATTTAGAGAATTTTGAGTTGTATATTTTTTGCATGTCAACTCTGTGCCGAGCCGATTATCCAATTGCGTTGTATTGGGTATCTAGCCATCTTTTGTTGAGCAGTAAACGCTCCTTAGACGGGACTACATTAATAGCATACCGCATATAGCATATAAGTAGGTACCGCACATAGCATAATTACATACAACTAAACGTACCGGCGAACTGCCGGTGTACATTAGTAATCTCTGCCTAACACTGGGGAATATAGGCGTGATGGTATGTTTGTATGATGTACTAGCTGTACCTCGCGGCTTCACCCGAAAAATGACAGACTTTCATACATACTATTACCCCTCTTTTCACCACCAGGGTAGGTAGAATGTCGGTAAATCCTTTCTTATTATTTATTTATTTATTGTGATAACTTAAACTATCATTACAGTGTTTACCCTAATGCGACAGTTTACAATTGCAAATTTTAATATATTTACTTATAAAAATATTAAACTAATTTACAAAAACAAAATTAGAAACTACAAATAAAAAACATTATTCGATTATCCACATAAATTAATAACACTACATAAAATATATTTAATACATTAAGTATTAAATATATTTTACTAAGTATTATTACTAAGTATTATTTTGCTTGTAACATAACTTATAAATAGTAGTTAGTACCCTTGCGAATTCACTCAAATTACCTACATGTAAACACATCAATCTGAGTTTGAAGGTCGTTGATGATACGGATAGCTCTAGTAAGCGGTATCTTGGTGAGCAGGTTAGTCCTGGCTGTAGACACCAGTAGCAGTGGCGGGGATTATCCAATAAGACGTCACACAAAGAACACACCCTCCAAGTTTCAGGTCTCTACGATCAGCGGTGTGTTGATCCGTCAGTCAGTCATTCAGGACAAAACATTTAATATGTATAGATTCGGCCGTGCAGGATCCAGAAATGCCGCATGCTCAACCGTCATAGTTATGTATTTACGTCCAATTAAGACGTCGAACCGTCCAAAACTGAACACTCCTCCGTACTATCTTATCAATATGATATTTATGTCACATCACTGTCGCGATAGTATCGATTTATCAGCACCTACACGTCCATACGATCACGAAGCTAATAATGGTACGCATAGAGTTGAAAATTGTTTGGACATTGTAGCTTTTGTAGTAATTCTTGCATTCCCGAGGTGTGTTCGCACGAATTATTAGTGTAACTTCGTGATTTCGTTGTTGTAGTGGTTGAAATGGATTTGGAAGTTCCTGAAATTCATGAAACGTGAGTTTTGTCTTTAATATATGTTCCGGAAATGCAATAGTGTTCTTACCACAGTTTCTCCAAAGGCTTGCCGCTTGGGATTTGTTTCATAACGATTGAGACCACGCTTGATTGATAAATTAAAAGACAAAACGCGAGAAAAGGATCTGACGCCGTACCATGACGTGTTATTGTAATAATTTTTAGGTTGTGAAAGAGAGATGTCGCTCTACATGATGTTTTCTTTCTTTCTCTACAGTTTTAATAGTGCCATCCCTCTGTCACAACATAAAAAATCATTGCGTTAGCAAATTGTTGAATAGATAGCCTCAGGTCCCTTTCTCGCTAATTAATTTTCATAAAACGATATGGAATACGTTATAATAACGGCTCAACTCGTGAACCATAGCCCATTTGTTAGGTTTTACAGCTGTCAGATTTGTCAGGCTCCAATTCCAAGTTTGTTGTATCGAGAATCAATCGTTGGTTGTACTTGTATCATCATCACCATCATCAGCCTATGTTCGTCCACTGCTGGACGTAGGCCTCTCCTAGTGAACGCCACAGAGTCCGATCGTCAGCGTTTCTCATCCAGTCGTTACCAGCTGCCTTCCGCAAGTCGTCACTCCACCTGGCCGGCGGGCGCCCTACATTACTTTTGCCTAGACGCGGTCTCCACTCGAGAACTCGTTAGCTCCAACGTTTGTCGGTTCTCCTACAGATGTGACTGGCCCATTGCTACTTCAGCTTGCTAATCCTTTGAGCTATGTCGGCAACGTTAGTGATGGTTGTATATGTATTACAAAACAATTCAGTGTTGCCACTTCAAATCAACAGTTTTTATTTATTTTTATTTATTTATTGCGGTATAAGAAACATACAGTAACAGGAGAGGAAATAATGGTAGCAATATCACCAATTAGTTTCTAAAAATTAAGTTGCACTGGACGGTAAGATAACAAAGTTTAAAATAAAAATAAACTAAATTATGGAACAAAGATAAAAAAAACGTGTAGTATTAGAAAAGATGCTATTCTTATGTAGAATATTTTCTGTATTCTCCACGGTTTTGTAAACAGTTCGACCTCAACACCTGCGCGACTGTAATTGTAACATTGACCCTAATTTTGTCAACCGAACACGTTTTGGCGACAAGTGAATTGACTAATTTAAACTCTTCGTCATTGTGAGGGGTAACTTCACGAAGTAGAATGTTTTATCCCAGGGATTTCGTAATTGGATCTATTTTATGCGATGTCTTAGTCGATTGTGAACTGATTTCGACATTTATTTTTTATAATATACCATCATGCCTGTATCCCCCGAAGGGTTAGGCAGAGGTGTACTTAATGTACACCCACAGTTCGCCGGTATGTTTAGGTCCCATGTTATAGGGGGTGAGCCTATAGCCATTAACCGGGCACAAATCCAGACTCCGAGCTGCTAATGAGAATTTCATAGAAAAACCTTTTGCTCGACCTGGGGATCGAGCCCAGGACCTCTAGTCGCACTTGGGACCACTAGACTAATGAGGCAGTCATTTATTTTTTATTTGGAAGAATGTACTCCTGAAATGGTGCTATACGTATAGATTCGGTTGCGGGTTTCTTTTTTCCTAAAAATAGTACTTAATATGTTGATTCTCAGTTAAACCTATGATTTCCCAGGTATAGCTAAATGTTATATTTTTTTATTGGGTTTTCAGTTCGGATTTTGGATTTATGCCCATTTAATAGCAATAGGTTCGTCCTCGATTACATGGGATCTAAACATACGTGCAAATTTTGGGTATACATAAGTATCCCTATGTCTTACCCTTCAGGGAATACAGACGTGATGGTATGTAAACCCAATACCCTGAGTATTGGGTAAAACCAATAGTCAGGCTCTCGTAGGTTTGAATCGACTTTCAGTCTAACCGAATTATCTGACTTCTGTAAGCGTTTGTGTAGGCGAGACCCATGAACAATTGCGTCAGCATGCCTGGAATAACAAGTTGCTAATTACTTGAAACGACTGTCAAAGAAACTTCAATGACACAAGACAAGACTGGCAAGAGCTGACATCGACGGCTGCTATGCTTTCTGATGGATGAGCGTTTTAAAACAAAATGACACTTGAATGAATTTTTTTTCGGTAATGTGTTACGATCCATGGAGTAACTAGCCCGCTTATTTACATCGTTTTTTTTTTCTAATGATAAACGATATTTATTTATGCAAGCCACAAGAATACAGGGATTGGATCCATGCAGGATGAATATCATACGCAATAATGATAACGATGACTACGGCACAGAAAATGAATTATTCGCCATTACTGATTGTCCATATTTAAAATCAATCCACTTGTATGCTTAGCTTGCCGGAGGGTAACACAAAAACCCGTGTTTATTATGGTTGGAATATAAATACATCATATTATTCCATGTATCCAATCTCGAAGGGTATTTATAAACTAAATCGACCGGTGTTCGCGAAACATCGTTGCTTCTAGCAATGGGTGGGGCTGTCGAGTATATTTTTCGCCAAAGATCGCCTCATTAGTGCTCCACGTGTCAGAACTCTTACGCCCTTGAAGGAGTTTAGTGGAATTGATACACCACTTAAATGATTTTCTTTTCTTAGAACCATAAACACTGTTTAGTATTCACTAAATACATGTTTTGGAAAGTCAGAGGTTCTTAAATTATAGAGAAGTCAAAGTCAAAATCAAATATTTGTTTGCTTAATGAGAGCCCTTTAAAGGCGCAGCATAGATGGCTATTTGAATTCGAATCTGAGACATATGATTTGGCAGTTTTAAACTATCATGGTAACTATCATGGTAACTATCATTAGGTACAAGATCATGGCTCAAGTTCAAGATCAAATGTTTTTATTTCAAATAAGCTTTTACAAGCGTTTATGAAACGTTATGATTCTAGTTGCACGGTTCCAAAAGGTTGATCCTATAGAGAAGAATCTTGCAAGATACACTCTTTTAAAATAAATGGTGTTACAATCTTCACTGCTGTGTATACTGCCGGATAATCGCAGAGTCCATGATAGGATAATGGAACTTCTTTAGCTTTTTCTCCAATAAAATAATTAAAATGAAATGAAGGAGGAAGGGAGGAACACGTATAGTATAAAGAGACCTCTAAGTGTACGAAAAGGCTATACAATGCGAGATCAGCTTATACTGGAACTTAAGTGCCCATCGTGTAGTCATATTGTGAGCCTTTTTAATCTATCATGAGTGTCAATTTCAAGACTCAATATTTTTTTCTATCTAATAACTAGCTTCTGCCAGCGACTTCGCTCATGTAGAATACAGCGATAAAACGATAAAAAGTATCCTAAATTTTGAGCAGGCTCATAATCTACCTACACACCAGATATCTGTCAAGTAGATCTTGAGTTATAGGTGGACATACAGACTGTATCTTTCAATTAGTCTCTAGACTTTTTTACAGACTTCTTATAATTGTTTATTTCGTCGATTGTCCAATAAAAACATGTTTGTTTACAGTGAGCAGCCGATATTCACGTGCAAAGCGCACGTGTTCCACATAGACCCGAAGACGAAGCGCTCCTGGATGTCAGCCAGCTCCGCCGCCGTGTCGGTCTCCTTCTTCTACGACTCTTCGCGGAACCTGTATCGCATCATCAGCGTTGAGGGGACCAAGGTACGTGGAATATCACCTTCCTAGCCTTTTCCTAAATCTGTTGGGATAGGATTCCAGTCTAACCAGATGCGGCTGGATATCAGGATTTTACGCGAAACGACTGGACAGAAAGGTTCTCGAGTGGAGACCCCGTACCGGAAAACGCAGTGTGGGACGTCCTTCAAGGAGATGGACGGAAGCCCTGGTGAAGTTCGCTGGGAGTTTTTGGATGCAGGCGACATATAACCGGTCGTTGTGGAAGTGTTTGGAGGAGGCCTTTGTTCAGCCGTGAACGTGTTTTGGCTGATATGATCACGATGACTGGCGTCAGACTCCCGCAACCCAATTTCTGAGCAATAACCATACTCTGAGGATAGACTGGTTGTCAGGCTTTTCGGGCTTCTGACTACCACTAAAGATTGTCATCGGTGTCTTTATGACAACCTGGACAGACGGCTTTACTTATTCTTCGAGGGACCGAGGGTCTCGATGTATTTATTAAGAATGGTTACCCATCCACACAAACCTGTCTTGTTAGTCGTAGCTTTTCGGACGACTACTTACTGAGCAAGAAGTGTTGGGTTTGATTCCCATGTCCAGCAAAGTGTTACTTGTATTTCTTTTTCATTAGCGGCTCGGAGTTTGCATTTGTGTCCGGTTAATTGTCACTAAAAAGCACTATTGCCATATAATTAAGTGCTAAACTGTGGGTGTACAGCAGTACACCTCTACCTAACCCTTCAGGGAATACAGGCGTAATTATTATGTATGTAACTGATGCGTAGTTTTGTGTGCGGCCAGCATTAAACACTTGTGTGTACAGTGTTGCCTCTCAGCATTGTAGGAGAACGTTTCAGAACTACCCGCATTCGGCGCGTAGGGGCTTTACCAACTGTTTACAACAGATGATTAAATTTAGTAGTATTCATATTACAACAGGCTATTCAGGATAAAATTCTATTTGCTATAAACCTACATAGAAAAGTTGTCTTGTTTCATACTTTTTCAATGTTTTTTTTGTCGTTGTCGGGATTTAATTTTTTAACTTTTTTATTCTATGAAATTCTCAGTAGCAGCTCGGAGTTTATTGCTAGAAATAAGCTATTACACGGGACCTAAACATACCAGCGAACTGTGGGTGTACATTAGTACACCTCTGCCTAATCCATCAGGCAATATAGGCGTCGTGGTATGTACAATACGCGCGCTCCATACAAATCATAGTACCTATGAGTCAAATGGTACAGAAGTATCTCGCTCCGGTATCGATTCGTGTAAACAACCAATTGGGGCTCGTATCTACCAAAGCGGAGCAGCGGAGTGCTTGCAACATGTTTGTGATGTTCCAAATTCAATCTACTTAGGTAGGTATTATCGACCTGCATGTAATAAAGGGCAATCTTATTACCATCAACCGAGCACAATTCCAAACTAGGAGTTGCACGACCTGCTCAATTTGGCAATCGAAATCAGGACCTCTAGGTGGTTTTGCTTTTTAAAACTTATTTTTTTAATTTAACTATTAACACGCCCTTAAACGATGAAGGAAAACATCGTAAGCAAACCTGCATGCCTGAGAGATTTTCTCGAATGGTGTGTGAAGTCTGCCAACACGTATAGGTCAGCGTGGTGGACGATAGCCTAGTCCCTCTCATTCTGAAAGGAGACCCGTGCCCAGTCGTGGGACAGTATAATGGGTTGATTATGTTATCTCCTATAAACAGACGTCGGCCTTTTTTAATTCTTGATAGGCTTACGCTTGACCGCTAGTTCGCCTGATGTTAAGCGACACTGCGATCTACGATGGAACGCGATTGCCTAGAAGAAACACTCGTGATTTAAAAACACCCAGATTATACCACACTCGGGAAGCGCAATCCACATTTCAGCGCTACACATGATAAAAGTGGAATTACAATTTTATATTTTTTGACTGCTTCATTAGTCTAGTGGTCCCAAGCGCGACTGCTACGCTATAGGTCCTCGATCCCCAGGTCGAGCAAAGTGTTATTGAGTTTTTCTATTTTTCTGGATTTGTGCCCGGTTAATGGCAATAGGTTCGCCCCTATTACATGGGACCTAGACATACCGGCGAACTGTGGGTGTACATTAGTACGCATCTGCCTAACCCTTTGGGGAGTACAGGCGTGATGGTATGTTATGTTACAATTTTATATTTTTGTTGTGTGCTACAATTTGCGACAGCGTATTCCGAAGGTTCCCTTGATTCCTGCCAGCCCTGACCGCAGCAATATTGTTGATCTAAGCTTTGCTAAATGGAATCGACGTAGATTGTTTTCGGCGAAGCGATGGCTTTCAGCCGGTGCAAAATCAACAGCATTAATTGGGCAGGTATAGCTCCGCTATACATGTTTGTTTATGTATTTCCAATTGAAAATACGTTGGCATTTGAAATTGAAAAAGAACTATCTTTTTGTATTTTTTTTTGCATTTTCCATGCTAATATCATGAAGTTATTTTAGTAAAGGAAATATTCTATTGCGGGCACGATTGGAACCTGCGTCTTCTGGTTTGATACACCAGACGCTATGACTAACTATGACACCGCGAGTCCAACCCACCAGGTCAAAATTTGCCTTCACATTCTGAGTGACGACAGTTCAGAATGTGAAGGCAAATTTTGACCTGGCGAGAATTTTTCCTTCACAAAATAACTTGAAACAGGACGTTTTACAACCAATTTCGGCAATATTTCTTGTTGGATGTTACGAGGATCCGGTTTTTTTAGCGAATACGTACCTAAGTTCAACATAATATCATCACGCCATGATTCTGCGAAGGGTTAGGCAGTGATGTCCCTATTTATAAACATGCACATTTCACCGATACCTCTACGGTCCCATTCTATAGGGGCTGAGTCTATTACCGTTAACCGGGCACATATCCAGACTCCATACTGCTACTGAAAACTTCCTGATGGAAAAATCCCATAACATTTTGCGGGACTTAGAGTTCAAGTTCAAGTTCAAATGTTTTTATCTATACTTATAATAAATCTGTAGAGAGGTCAATTCTGTACATGAAATATATTTCCAAAATAACTATCAGCGGGTGATTAGTGATCGATACTGACGCCAAAAATGCAATCAGTAAAATTTTTGTCTGTCTGTTTGTCTGTCTGTCTGTCTGTCTGTTTGTCTGTCTGTCTGTCTGTCTGTCTGTCTGTCTGTATGTTCGTTATAGAAACAAAAACCACTCGACGGATTTCAACGAAACTTGGTACAATTGTTCTTCATACTCCTGGGCAGGTTATAGTATACTTTTCATCACGCTACGATCAATAGGAGCAGAGCAGTGAAGGGAAATGTTGGGAAAACAGGAGAACTTACTCCATTTTTTAAGCTTCCGTCGCGTGTGCAGCCTTAATGGTTAAAGCTACACAGAAATCATGTATGACGGAAATGTTCTCCTTAAAATTATATAAAAAATATTCTACGACAGCAAATGTCTATCTTTTATGGTTGACTCACAATAACACGTGTAACTCCCGATAGCTTAGCAGTTCGGAGCTTTCTGATTATATTTGTCTACTCTTACGTTAGGTGACTGACTGACTGACATAGTGATCTATCAACGCACAGCCCAAACCACAGGTTATAGTATACTTTTCATCACGCTACGATCAATAGGAGCAGAGCAGTGAAGGGAAATGTTGGGAAAATGAGTTATTCATGAGAAAGGTTTCAAGCTATAAAACATGACGCTACAACCCTTAGGAACGGGGCAACGCAGGTGAAACCGCGGGCGAAGAACTAGGGAACAAAGTAACTATTCCACGCGGACGAAGTCGCTGGCAAAAGCTAGTTTTAAATAAGCTTTTACAAGCCTTTATGAAACGTTATGATTCTAGTTTCACGGTTCCAAAAGGTTGATCCGATGGAGAATCCGGAAATCTTGCCGGATTCTTTTGAATTAGTATGGAATATAACTTAGGATATTAATGTCAACAGACTAACCCTAAACATACCGGCGAACTGTGGGTGTTCTGATGCACACTCTGAAAACCTCTGCCTAACCCTTCGGGGTATATAGGCATGATGTTGTGTTTATGTAACGTGTGTTATATTAACCCATTCCGTATACAAAAAGCTGTCAGGACCACTTAGATTTGTTAAAAAATATAAGTATTATTGTTCCCACATTTCAATGTGGGGAAGAAAAATGACAGAGGAAAACAAGATAAGGGTTACATTTGTGTTACGTTTTTCTTATGAGCCTTCGGATGTACAATTCATATTCCTGGTAAATGTACACACGAATAAAAATAATGGATTATATGCGCTAGCAGAATTCGGAGAACTGATAATACGCCGCGGAGACGTTGTTTATCGTTATTATGTATCGTATTTACCGTGGCTAAGTAATAAATACGCTGATCAATCGATATGCTTAAGCTGTGATTGCCACAGTCAGTAAATGGATAGGTGACCATTCTCAGCACCGAGAGCACGTAAAACCGTCAGCCTGAGTGATAATAAAGACAAAAGGTAGTCTGTGTCCTTCTAAGGTCCAATATATCTATACCAAAAACATCGGTAATGACTAATGCTGTCACCTATGGGCAGGAGCACCAGCATACCAGCATGATCCTTTTGACTCGGTCTAGAAACGGAATCTCACAAACGGCCTAGAACCCTTAAGCCTGAGGAGAGACTTTGCCTCTCTGTGTGTGTTCTACCGTTTGTACAATGGGTAGTTTACTGAGGAATTATTTGAAATTATGCCAACAGCTACTTTCTATCACCGCACCTCTCGCCAGCGGCGTGGAGTTCGTCCACATACCTTACCACAGAGGGGCAAAGTCGCTTTCAGAGCGATTCCAGAAGAATTTACTCCGCAGACAGGTTGTGGAATCATTTCCCCGCCGAGGTTTTCCCAAAGACTACAGCATGGGGTTCTTCAAAAAAGGTGTGAAAAGATTTTTAAAGGGTCGGAAATGCGTGAGTCCTACCCCTGGTGTTGCAAGTGTCCATAAGCTACGGTAACTGTTTACTATCTGGCGGGCTGTGTGCTTGTTTGCCACCTTAGTGGTATATAAAAAAGTTTAAGTGTAAGTTTCTTTTCACCATTAGATTTTGACACATTGACCGCGTCCGTGATTGGTGGAGAGCTCGAAACAGGCCAATCAGCACGCAAAACAAACTCGATGTTTATAATCGAGTTGGTGAAATGAAACGTGCAGCCAGAAAGAGAGTTTTAAATCCTGTTTGAACGAAGTTAATGCATGACGTAATTTCGCCACAGTCAAAAGCCTATTGTACACGTTAAAACTTCTCACATAAGCGAGTTAAGCGATCGCGACGTGTCTGCGTTCAAAACGCCGAAACGTAGCAAGTTTTCTAATCGAACTTCTTGCTAGTTTGATAAATTTACTCTGTGACCTGCCCAAGATGTGCGAAAATGTATATTCTTGCTACGTAAGACATGTGCAGATATAATTCAATACAAGTTTTGTAGAGATTTTCAAAGGTTTTCGCTAGAACAAGTTTGTTTAAGAAATGCAGCATTCCATATCGTGAAGATCGATCTTTGTTTTAGATAAATGCATAGATGTGTGTGGATATTTTACGGTTTGATGGATTCTGAATTAATTTTGTACTGATACTGCGAATTTCGGTTAAATTGCATAGGAGTTGATACCAATTCCTGTTTTCCTTGAAGAGTCCCACGTAATAAGGAGCGAGCGTATTGTCATTAACCGGTAATCGATACTTAGAATTTTAGATTGTGTAATAATGTATCACGCAGTTGCTGTTAACTGCCTGTATACCTAATTTTTTTGTTGATTGTAACTATTATTATACATTTGTCATCATTTTTTTTAAACCCCGACGAAAAAGAAAGGTGTTATAAGTAGATAGTGGTGTGTATCTGTGTGTCTGTCTGTTGCTTCGTAGCGCCCTAACGAATGGACCGATTTTGATTCAGTTTGAAAGGCTACTTGATCGACAGTGTTCTTAGCTATAATTTAAGAAAATCTGGCCCACCATTGGAAGATAATAGTGCGCATCTTCCACACGTTCGATCGGTTTGAAATTTGGTATCCTGTTATTTCAATGATATTGCAAGAACATGGTAAACATGTCTTGATGCTGCAGGGGTTTTTCAAATTTGAATTTAATGTTAGAATTTCATATGATTTGACATATTCATCGGCATAAAAATCTACAAATCCAGGTGAAGCAGAGAACTAATATCAATATTGTTGCAGGCGGTCATCAACAGCACGATCACAGCGAACATGACATTCACAAAGACATCGCAGAAGTTCGGCCAGTGGAGTGACGTCAGAGCCAATACTGTTTACGGACTCGGGTTCGCTTCAGAGCCGGAACTTGGCAAGGTAAGACCATTGAGCTTATTATAGATGATAGGTTTCTTTAAAGGTAGATAGAACTAGAACAGGTTGCAAGATCATCATCATAGAAGGCTATTTCTATATAGGGGTCTACTCCCCAGACTCCCGTCTAACTAGGTCCAGCTGAATATCGATATTTTTACCCGCGACGACACTGAGAAATTGTACGAGTTTATGGTGAGAGGCTGGTTGTTTGTTTGTTTGTACATTAAGCGGTTGTCATCGGGCCTCCTCGACCATAATTCGGTGCATTACTGATATACTGGTTGTCAGAATTCTTGGATGCTCACTACTATTAAAAATATAATAGTCGGTATGACTACCGGGAACGACCGCTTAAGAGACCGGCGGACCGAATTTCTCTTACAAACGTAATACCGAAATAAATCGTAATTCAAACACAATTTAATCAAATTGTGTTATTATTCGGATTCCGATACCGTTAATCTAGGTTCCTACGCTACCATTTTATCTAAAACTAGCTTTATGCCCGCGACTTCGTCCGCGTGGAATAGTTACTTTCTTCCATATGAACTTTCATCCCCTATTTCACCCCTACATAGGTCGAAATTTATCAAAATCCTTAGGGGATCCTTCTTAGGGATCCTTCTTAGGGGATGCCTACGTCATAGTAGCTATATGCATGCAAAATCTCAGCCCGATCGGTTTAAAATTGACAAAGTTTCATACAAACTTTCATCCCCTATTTTATTATACCCCTCGGGGGTAGAATTTATCAAAATCCTTTCTTAGCGGATGCCTACGTCATAACATGCCTCTACCTGCATGCCAAATTTCAGCCC
Organism: Acronicta aceris; assembly: GCA_910591435.1. NCBI lineage: Eukaryota > Metazoa > Arthropoda > Insecta > Lepidoptera > Noctuidae > Acronicta > Acronicta aceris. The sequence continues at coordinate 637,455 of OU342781.1, read as the reverse complement.
GATCCCCCCAGTGGTTTGGGCAGTGCGTTGAAAGATCACTATGTCAGTCAGTCAGTCACCTTTGAGTTTTATATATATTTAGATACTTCACTGGAAATAAATATAGGCGAATCCAATTTTTGATAAAGTTACCAAGTTTGGAACGATTTTCCAATCTTTTATTTCGCGGGAAGTAGCAGTAGACGAAATAGTACGGTAGGATAGCCCTAGATTGATGGTATCTAAATCCGAATAATAACATAGTATAGTATGGAGAAGAATCCGGCAAGAAACTCCATGGACACTTTTTAAAAATAAATGGTTTTAGAATCTTCATTGGTACAATATTGCGATATGACGATGAGTGAACATTTCATGTTAAAGTTGGGCCGTCGATAATTACTAGAAGGTTCTCAGTGTTTGAGAACTCGATGTCATTATAAGAAAATAAATGAACTATGTGGTAAAATACACATATCATACAAAGCAGAATATGCATAGGAGTTCACTCAGACATGCCACAATGTACACACATTTACAGGTTCAGAGAAGAGGGTTTGAGTGTTGATCGGCGTAAATCAGAAGAATTTACCGCAATTTTCCGCGAGGAACAGTCACAGACATGTTCTAGTACGTCTTAAAATTGGAGAAATGACACACATGCCAATACGCTCCGGGGTCGTGGATATCGCACGGACTTCTTTTCAAAGCTCTTACATTTGAGAAGTAGGAAAAATCAATAAAATACTCCAATCGATATTTCTTTAGCATTTTGTAGCGCCTTCGCATTTTGTAATAGCACCTAGACTAATGATGTTTACTACACAATTGTGCTAGGTGCTTAGTTTTTTCTAAAAAATATGGTTGTTGTAATCTTAAGTTTTAGTTCAATGATATTTTATGTATTCGTAATTTCACTTGAGTAACTTCACTTATTGGAAATAGATTCAAATATACAAGAGTATCTATTACTGTAAAGTGTGTAAACTAAGAAGGTTTTTAATAATCATTAACGAGCATCTTTTATTTCGATAACTTAAGGGTCCGGCGGAACATGAACTGCCCACAAAAACATAATACCGAAATAAATCGTAATCCAGACAATATTCTATCAAATTATGTTATTATTCGGATTTGGATACCGTTAATCTATGTTCCTACTTTAGAATTTGATTAAATTGTGTTTTAATTACGATTTATTTCGGTATTACGTTTGTAAGAGAAATTCGGTCCGCCGGACTCTTAACATTAAATGTACCTAAATTGTACTTTAAATAGTATTTGTTCAAATTGCTGCACGTATTTTAACACCATATTGTTCTTTTAGTTCATAGAAAAGTTCCAAGAGGTGAAAGAAGCGATTCAAGCGCAGCAGTGTGGTGCCACGGGCGGGAAATCAGTGACGAACGGCAACAGTGGCGCGGCCACGCCTGTGGCCAGCGCCACCGCCAGCCCGCTGCTGGCCGGCCGCGCGACGGGCGCCGACGACCCGCCGCCCGCCGTGTCGCCCGCACAACCTCTGGTATGCTGTCAACGTCAATGTCTAATGTTTTACAAACATATTCGTACATACATACACTCACGGCTTTCTCCCACAGGGGTAGGCAGATACTATAGACCGCCACTTGTTACAATTCTTGCACGCTTTTGCTTCTCCCACATTCATACATCTTCTCATACATACGCGCCGGTTGCGAGTATTACGCACCCGACCTTTTTGAAGGGTCTCGCCAACAAGACGTATGTCCTTCTAGGGCGGTCGCATCTGACCCTGCCGCTGACATTCGCCTTATAAATTCCTTTCGTTAATCATCTCATTCATTCTCTCAACATTTACCGCATTGGTTAGCTGTAATGGTAGATGTATGTTGTTAAATAAATAAATAAATAAATAAACATGTCCAAACCCTCTCAGCATATTCTTTTCATACGTGTCACTACATCATCTTTCAGTCCGCAATGTTTTATTCAAATCAGATGTTTTCGAAAAGAAGTGATAACCTTCTTTTTTGATTTGACTTGTATGTATGTAATATTGCCGTAATTATCTTAACCGCAACTGTTACGTTGGCCCTGGGTTCAGATCCTAGGTCGAACAGTATTATTGGGTTTATGATTCAATTAGAAATTTAATTGGATTCAAAGTAGCAGCACGGAGTTTGGATTTAACACACGGGTAAAAAACTGTGGGTGAACATTAGTACATCTTGGCCTAACCTTTTGGGTAATACAGGCGTAATGCTTATGTTACGAGAAGAATCACACTGATTAATATTAACTTAAATGTGTTTGTTACAGCCTAAACCTGAGCCTGAGGATATGTCTGTCCATCAGAGAGCTCACTCAGTATCCTCTAGTCTTCAGGTAATTAGCATTTCGCTCGTAACTGTATGGCGTTTATCCATTGTTTCAGTTTGTGGTATTCATCGGAAAAAGTATATCTAAAAAAAAATAAAAAAGCAAGTCAATTACGGCTTACAATTACGGGGCTTAAAATTGATAAGATATTTTCTGTTCACATAGGGTGGATATGCAACAGTAGGACGAGCACCGCGCGGCCCTCTCGCTTCCGCCGGCGCCCCCGCCGTCATCGACCCTCCTCCCGCCGAGTCCTCCGAGCAACAGCTACGATATGAAAACGACAGACTCAAGCTCGCGCTGGCACAGAGGTAAGTTGTGACACAGTTGCGCAACAGCTGCCAAACAGTTGCGCGACAGATAAGTGATAGTAGGACCTGTTTAGAATGGAAAGTGGCTACGCAACTGTGGGGCGAGCGCCGCGCGGGCCGCTGGCCGCGGCCGGCCCGCCAGCGGTCATCGACCCCCCGCCCCCTGAGTCCATTGAACAGCAGCTACGATATGAAAATGATAGGCTGAAGCTTGCTTTGGCACAAAGGTGAGTTGCGCGACTGTAGAGCGATAGTTGCCCGACTCGCTGATTGTAGATTGAACAGCCTTATAAGAAGAACAGCCTGCATCCTGTTTGTGTTATTTAGTCCACTCAGTAAATATGGGTGAACTTATTTTTGGTGAACGCTTAGTGTTATGTTTTGCATTAATTATTTTAAACTATGATGTAGAATTTTCATTGTAAGCCCCTAGCCACTTTCCAGGAAAAAGGTGAGTTTACGATTTCAATGATTCGAATTATCTATCGGTTTTCAAGTACCTACGTTTATATTGATTTGACTCTCGAACGTGAAATGAAATGAACATTTTGTTTGCATAAGACGTGGGGAGTAATCTGGAGATAACAAGGTGCTAAAATAAAAATACATGTCGCAGCTTTAGCGTTATTATTATTCCGACTTTAGTCACCACTCACGAGTTACTGTCACGACTCTTAAACAATATCACCGGAATTCTGAACATCTGGAGAAAAAAGTACCTACTTAAACATAACTAATGGATGCTATCATTCTAGATACTAGCTTCTGCCCGCGACTTTGTCTGTGTGGACTTCAGAATTGGATTCGACCGAGACAAAAAGTAGTCTATGTGTTATTCCAGACTATAATCTATCTCTGTGCCAAATTTCATCCAGATCCGTTCAGCTGTTCTGGCGTGAAAGAGTAACAAACATCTATACATCTATACATCCATACTTTCACGAATGAATTCATAATTAAGGATTGCCAAATTAGTACGTTTATTGTACAAACTCAAATATTAGAAATTGACAATAATTTGACAAATTCTATACTAATGTTTTAAAAACAAATTCCACCATTCAAGATATATGTACTGTTAACTGACGCGTTTAGTCTTTAGTTTGTTATTAATGTGATCAAAATAATAAACATGATAACAATAAAAAGTTTATTCAATCGCAAGAGTTTTGTACAAAACTTAAAACTACAAAACACAACATTACAGTGAGAACTTAACTAAATAGAACTCCTTGTCACATCACCAATAAATAATAATACAATTCGCTAGCTACTCATTACAACACACAATAAATTATTTATATTCTTAATGAGTATGCTACGAAAAAAATCACACATAATTTGAGACCGCGTAAATTTTGCGTAATAGACTGTCTTATAAAACGCTAAATTCGCGATTCATTTTGAGCAACCCGCGTAACGTTTTGATAATTTTCCTAATGTTACCAGCTATTTCTACAAAGAGGACTGTCTACATATTTTTATTACAATGTAATATTCTCTAAGTCGAGCCACTTACGAAAAAATATTTATGAAAGTACATGTCTAGTACGCAATCATTTTACATCGGCCATATTTTTGTAATCCAATTCAGATTTTAAAATGTCCTTTATACATTGCGCGGTTCGTTTTAACTAACAAGATTTATCACCACACACATTCAGCAATGTATGTATATCTTGTCAAAAAATATGTCGTAGTCAGAATTTTAAAACAGATACATCTCAAAAATATCAAACTTAACGGAATAATCTAGCTTATCTATACAACTAAATTAAGGCAATAAAGTTAATTTTATATTGCGAAGCTATTTTTTGGATTACAGTATTTTGTTTGTCCGTTCGTCATTGCTTAGAATCATCTATTAAGAACTCAGGTTTACATTTGACTGGGCGTTTTGGCTTTGAAAGGAAAATGTAATGTGTTTTAGTTAACTGCAGGCCTTTAAATGTTTGGTAGGAATGTATGTTATTGGGGTTCATTGAGGCAGATTAATTACGAATCAACATGGCGGGAGCAATTCTAGAAATGTTGTGTAGATACTTGTAATACTTTCGTGGACGCATATAGGCTGGTGAGTTTGACGATAATTATTAATACGTCAATAAATCACGCCTGAGTCCAAGGTTTGTCAGAGGAATGTTTATACAGCGTTAAACTGAATAAGCGCAAGATATTCTAATCGACCTCGAACAGGTCTATTAGAATATCTAGTCATAATTATAATAACGAAACCGGAAAGGCATTTTGAGACTAAGTAGATGTTTTTTCAAGAAATTAGTTATATCAGCTAAACATAAAACTTGTGGCCGTACCACAATCATACTCTCAAAGACTACGATATCGATGCGCACACGCACACAATAACAATTTGTGCAAATAGGTTTCAGTTTTCTACCTCGACTCATTGATGGATCAGGGGACTTATATCAGGATTTTTTTTTAAATTAACACCTACTAAAACCACTGTAATCGATTCAGTAGTCGATTCTGAACAAACTACTTTCAGGTGTTGTGTTTATTCTGTTACGCGTTGTATAGTTACAGCCATAGTTCGCAGGTATGTTAAAGCCTCCAGCAGAAAACTTCTTAGAATAGTTAATAATCAAAAAATACGATACTTTGACCGCTTCTTGATTTCAATCAAATCAACAATAACCTCCGTATTCGCCTACCTCATTTACCTGCAGTATCACCGTACCATTAAACATTAATGTTCAAACCCTCCCGCGATCGGTAGGAACCCTTCATCGAACTGTCCGTAGTCGTGCTGGTAGTGTACCGGCTCGTGCGCCGGCTTGGCCTCGTACTCCTCCTCTTGTTTCTTCGGCGTACCGATCTTGTGGACCACGGCGTTGAAGCCGTTCTTGTCGTCCGCCTCGTATTCCACTACGCGTTTCGTTCCGTCCGTCTCTATCAGCGTGTAGGTGCCTGTAACAATGGATTGCATAACAAATAGTCTGCCAATAGAAATCAATAAATATCTCTACCAGGGAAAAGAAATGTAGTTATTTGGAATGTAGAAAATTGTAAATGTAAAGGCTCTTCAGTCAAAAGATATCAATGTCGCAGTAAAACAATACCCAATTCGAGTTGAGTAAGTACCAACGCGATACCCGACCAGCATATTAAACTGTGATTCATATCGTTCATTGCTCATAGGGAGTTAGTCATCAACAACACTTGAGAATCTCCCCTGACTCGTTGCAGATTGTTATTATAATCTACAGGACTTTGGACTCCCGTATTTTATCTGGTTGCTACTACGTCCACTGGCCATAGGCAGTGCTCTATGGCAGTGAGCTCTTATAGACCTCAGGCAATAAGTGAGCCTTACTAGGGTCATTTATTGCCTTATTGTTTATTTGCGAAAACACAGATTAAAAGTTTTATGTGCCTGTAGCCACAACCTGTGGGTCAGTGGCCCATTTAACTAGAAAATGCTGGTAGGAGAATAACTACTAATGGGATTAACTCTTACACATGGTTTTCTAACAACAGCTGCAACAGTTTGTAGCATGAACCTTAAAACCGAAATAGCAATGTTTGGGTCCAGAAAAAGCTACTTTGTGGTGGGATTTCATAGGACCTTTGGCTCTCATGGTCTAGTTTATTGTATTTGAAGTATGATGCTTACCTTTGACCTTGTCGCCGTCTCTGGTCTCCCAATGCTCCTTGTTGTCACCGGTGTGAGGATCTTTTACTGAATAATCGAAAGAGTATTTCGGGTGCGCCTGAAATCAGAAGGTAGTCATTATATAGGGTGTGCCATTATTTATGTGTTATTTGGGGTCCGGTCCTGGTGTCAACTGTTGAATTTAAAATATAAAATAAAGAGCTGAAAATGACAATGTCCAATGTCCCAGTTAACATAAGACTAAAAACATATCTATTTTATTAAATCAGCCATTACTACCCTGACAAATACTAATAAAATGAATGTAGCAAGCTTTTACTGCTATCATGACTAATTTCAAATCATCTGAACATCACAAATAACCTGTCAGATTGCCCTCGCTGAAATCCAAATAACCTCGACTTGTCTGTAGATGAATGAAGGTGGGAACTGCATTGGCGAACGGAAGCTGAATCATTTAATTAATCGTTCTCGACGTTGAGAATGAAATTGCAACGTACCAGAGACGTTGCAATTGCGTTTAGTGATGTGAGGAAGTGCATGATTGTAACAATGAAATATCCTTCCACCCTTTTAATTTGGGCAGCATAATAAAAGTACGTGACGTAGTAATTAGTCAGTGAGAATGCTGATAACGATACTGCCCAGAGTTCAGTCATCCATATACCTATAGCGTAAGAAGTTAAGAGTCAATTTCTCTCACAAACGTAATAGAGAAATAAATAGTAATTCAAATACAATTTGATCAAATTCTGTTCTGAATTCGAATTCCGATACCGTTAATCTAGGTTCCTACGTTACTATTTCGTCCAAAATAATTCACTGGAAATAATAGTAAGCGAATGCAATTTTTGATAACTTTACCAAGTTTGGAACGATTTTCCGGTCTTTTATTTTCAGTGAAGTGGTAGCAGACGAAATAGGACCGTAGGAACCTAGATTATCAGTATCTAAATCCGAATAATAACATCATTTGATAGAATATTGTTTGGATTACAATTTATTTGGGTATACGTTTTTGTGGGCAATTCAAGCTCTGCCGGACCTTGCGTTATCATAAAGTTATCATAATTTATTTATTTACCAATCACTCGATTTCATTCAATCATTTGATTTAATAAGATAAAAAAATGATCTTTTACAATTTATGGTAAACTTGGCGTAGGGCTTAGTTACGGATTATGATAACTTATGATTTCTTCTAATCTAATCTCCATATAGTCCTGAGAAAACAGTGGACCTTTGAAAGTACCACAGAAAGGCTTGTCATCATTAAGCCTTTATAAGATTTATGACGACTGAATCGATTAATCATTCGCAGTTAACATTAATTATGTCTGACAGACTACAGTGAAATCGAAGAGACTCGTAATAGTAATTGTGTTTTTCTTCCATTTATATTCTCACAAATATGCTTGTATTTGTCAGTAGTGAGTTGACTCACGTGGTAATCCAAGTCGTACTCCTCTCCATGGTGCTCGTCGAGGCTCTGCTGGTGGTGCAACTGCACCGGCGCCTTGTAGTACCCGTCGTATCCTTCGTACTCCTCGCCGAACTGCGCCACCACCGACGCGACCACCAGCAGGAGGGACAGGGCTCTCTGGAAATTGATGTGATAGGTCCTCAGAAAAGGTTAGGTGCGTAGTTCTTGCAACCGGCGCGTGTGTATGAGAAGATGTATGAATATTAACTGCCTCGTTAGTTTAGTGGTCGAAAGCGTGACTGCTACACTAGAGGTCCTGGGTTCGATTCCCAGGTCGAGCAAAGTGTTATTGGGTTTTTTCTATGAAATTCTCAATAGTAGCTCGGAGTTTAGACTTGTGCCCGGTTGATGGCAATAGGCTGTCCCCCTATTACACGGGACCTAAACATACCGGCGAATTGTGGGTGTACATTAGTACACCTCTGCCTAACCCTTGGGGAATACATGGGGGGTACGTTATGTATGTGGACGAAGAAAAAGAGGCATGCAAGAATCGGAGCAAGTGGCGTTCTATAGTTTCTGCCCACCTTTATGGAAAAAGACCTTAGTGTATCTATGTATTTGCATAAGGAGTTAGATCAGATTTTTTACGTGGGAGAGTCATGCTTCGGCACGAATGGGCCGGCTCGACCGGAGTGATACCACGGCCTCACAGAAAACCAGCGTTAAACAACGCTTACGTTGTGTTTCGCCGAGTGAGTGAGGTTACCGGAGGCCCAATCCCCTTTTAAACGGTCGGCAACGCTCTTGTGACTCCTCTGGTGTTGCGGGTGTCCATGGGCGGCGGTAATCGCTTATCATCAGGCGATCCGTCTGCTCGTTTGCCCTCCTATCCCATAAAAAAAAGATCCGTCTTGATTAAACAGTTGTGCCTTGGGTACAGCGGTATACAACTAGCAAACATTATCGTCTATTAAACGCGTCATGTCAGTAAAACCTGACTCGCTTGGCGGTAGGATCTAGTGATTCTTCTGACTAGCTACTATCCTCACACGGAAGACGTGCTCCTAACCATTTTACTGTATTCCGTTGAGTGTATACGAGACCTAGAATCCGAAAAGGGTATTTATTAGTACTGCGTGCTCCATCTTGTTCTTTCCATTCGACAAAGCGTAACTAAATAAAGAATATAAGAATAAAGAATATTGCAAAAGGCATGTCCGACTAGCGTTAGGTTAGCCTTAAAACATGGCAGCACGTGATATTCTTGCAAATTGTATAAACCCTTACTTGTTCAACAAAGCGAAGTAATATTTGCGGTATTTTGCTGACATAAGAGCAATGTTAAAGGACAGTATTATTGCTGCGAACCTTTTGAAGGGTTGTCCAGTTATTGTTCCTTTTGCTTGTTTTCTATTGTCCTTCCAAATTTGACCCACGACTAGTTATTGTTATGCACAGTCTTGATGGATATTGGTTTAGAGCTAGGTTGGCCTTGAAATAGGGTATCTGTTGTCTCAAAAAGTGCTTTGGGATTCGAGTGATTCCGCGGGCAACAGCTAACCAAGAAAATAAAAGAAAGCAGTCAGAAAGGAGAAACCTTTGTAGAAAATATATTTTTAGGTTGATGTAGAGATGACATTGTAATTATTAAGCGGTACCACTGTTTTCTGATCTGAATCTAAACACGGAAAACTTGCTCAATGAGAATGTTTTAATGTTCTCTTCCTACCAAGATGTATTAAAACATCTGACACAATTTCTTAATCTAAAATAATAACTCCATAATCTCCAGGCACGCTGTGTAAAAGCGAAACGCATTACCCTAATTTAGCGCTAACAAAGTCGGGTAAACAAACGTCCAACGACGCCGGTTATCATAAATAGTATGCTACGCTCTCGTGAACAGGGTGCGTCGCTTCTCTAAAACAATCTTTTTTACCCGACTGCAGCGGAGCATAAAAGAAGGATTATGATTTTTGCCATTTTTTTTACGGAGATGCTTTAAGTACGAACAGACCTAATAGTCACTCCACTAAATCGTTAATTCTTCTTACGTAATTATAATTACTAGCTAGTAATTATAATTACAAGCAGACAACAGCTGTTGTCTGCGGCTTCATTCGTATCCTAAAGGACATTTTGAGACAAAAGGTAGCCTATGTCCTTCTCCGAGGTCCAATCTATCTCTATACCAGAATACATCATATTTGGATAAGCAGTTTAAGCGTGAAAACGTAACAAAAATCAAACGTCAGAAAACGTCTGTTTGACAGACAGAAATTACTTTTGCATTTTTAATATTAGCACTGTCTAAGACTACACCTGATAGTAAGAAAATTCTTCATTAATAAATGTCTCTCACGACATCTTAGAATGTGTTGTTTATTCTTAATTGCTCACACTGCTTAATATATCTATCACTCTCTTTAGTACAGGATATGCGCATAATAGCTGCGCACATTTCTAAAAGCCGTTAGATGATTTCATCAGCACGTCGACGCTTCACACTAGATATATAGGACTATAATCATACCAATAAACTCAACAATTTACTAGCACGTTACAGCGAAGCATTGGACTGTTTGAACACAGTTTCTAGTTAAAATTAGTTTCTGTGTAAAGGGGAAGTGGAAACGGATCCTCCTTTGTGATTTGCGTTCATAAATGTGTGTTTTGTTGATTTAGTCGTGAATTATTCGGTGTTTTCGGTCGTGGGTATAGGACTCGAAAAGAGGAGGTTAAAATGAGGTTATATTCTTACTGGACTAAATAAAAGAGATCTATCAAATCCGTATGTTTAAAAATCGAAGGTAGCCTGGTTCCCTATCAAAACAAATTAAAATCGACACTAGTATCAGTGTGGCAGCGACAAATCAGAAAAACAAATTCCCTAGTGTTGTCTTTATTTTCACCCGATTACGAAAAAAGGTAGGGTAATAAGTTTAACAGTATGTATGTATCGTATGGATGTTCGATCCTAGCTCAAAAACTACAGACTATCAGAAATTAGCAAATGAAAAAAAAAATAGTGTCGATAGCACGAATCTATCGCAGTAAGATCATTATAGGCTATGAATTTTTGAAAAACCATGACAATATAGCCGGCAAAACTGCTTTGATGATGTGTGTAAAGTACACACATAGTTCATTTATATTCTATTATTGACATCGAGTTCTCAAACACTGAGTACCTTTTAGTGATTATCGACTTTCGTCTAACTTTGGAAGAACCAGTGAAGATTGTAACACCATTTATTTTAAAAGAGTGTCCATGGAGTTTCTTGCCGGATTCTTCTCCATAGGATCAACCTTTTGGAATCGTGCAGCTAGAATCATAACGTTTCATAAACGCTTGCAAAAGCTTATTTGAAATAAAAACATTTGAACTTTGAACTTGAAAACATAGAAAAGGGGATAGAAAAAAATTAAATTTTATTTATGTTAAAGCAATATGTACCTATCTATTTATGTATGTAGGTAGGTATCTAAACCATTATCCTGTTTAAAACTACATAAGAAATACTTCACCTATGTAGTCATCGACACGGCTCCAGTTCAGATACAAAAAAAAAACATCTGAAACGTTCTATTAGAATCCAAACTAAGCATGTAAGAACAGTCTAAAAAGTATGAATAATAAAGAGTTTTCGATATTTATGTATGGAGTAATCGCATCATGTCTAACTGCTTGAACGAATTTTCATAAAGCTTATCTCTAACTTGTACTCCGTTCATGATCCCAAATTAAATATCCACAGCTTTTATCCGAAATCCTTTACACGTGTTTAACCGGTGAAACATGAGACTTGCTTATAAACACTTTTTCAACGATTTAATTGAAACACAATATTGCAAGTAGGTTTGTTTATATTTTTCTGTCTCTTTCATATTATTCAGTTATCTCGGAGGCCTTTTTTTAATCGTGATAGGCTTACGCTTGACCGCCTGTTCGCCTGCTGATCTACGATGGAGACCCACTCGGGAAGCGCAAAATCCCCCCTTTCAGGGGTACGCATGATAAAAGTGGACTTACAGAGTTTCGTTCGGGTTTTTGGGATGTCCACCATGAATTGATGTCGCTTTTTTGTGCTTCTGTTCGTCCGATAGTAGAAAGGGCTAGGATTGCCTAATTAACACAATGTTGCTTGTGGATTATGAAATCATTTTTATTACTTCTTAGTGTTATCCTTTACACCAACGACACCATATACAATAACACCATAGGAGTCACAAGTGCGTTGCCGACCTTTTAAAAGGGATTTGGCCTCCGGTAACTTCACTCACTCAACGAAACACAACGTAAGCGTTGTTTAACGCCGGTTTTCTGTGAGACCGTGGTATCACTCCGGTCGAGCCGGCCCATTCGTGCCGAAGCATAGCTTTCCCACAAATACACACATGATACATGCTTAGCTACACAACATGCCTTAGATTTCCAATATAAGCTAAGCACATTGTATACCTAGACTTTTCGTGCATTTACAGGTCATTTTTACTGGTCTTATTGCTTGTTGGCAATCACGGATATACAAACCATTTCCCATTTTAGTTATCTGTGCCGCTAACTGACCACCTTGAGCTCTTGGGTGTTACTCTGACGTCAACCCTCAACTTCGGCTCCTATATAGAGTCCAAGGCTCAGAGCAAATATTTGTATGATCTACAGATGGGAATTTGTGTTTGTAAACGCACCCACGATACAGGAGAAAATACTAGTGTACCTAATGTAGGCAAAGTCTTATTAAAAAAGAAATCAACTGCATAACGAGCTATTTCCAATATTCTATCACAGAATTACCCCGGGAACATTTAATCAATACGTTTCCCTACAAATTCAAGCTTCAGTAAAACTGCAAGGACAAAAATGAATAGAACTTACAAATTATTTTATGGGCACTTGCCGTTTTAGAACTTGAATAATTTGCGTTTTATTCAAGGTGAAAATTGAATGAAGTAATTGTCAAAAGTATTTTTTTTATGTAAGATTTTTTTTAAGGATTCAATGATTAGAAACACGAGCAAACTTTGGCGAAAATTGGCTCTGGTAATTAAGGATCCGGCGGAGTTTAAATTGCCCACAAAAACGTAATACCGAAATAAATCGTAATCCAGATAATATTCTAACAAATTATATTCTTCGGATTTGGATACCATTCATCTACGTTCCTACGGTATTATTTAATCCAACTACTACTTCACTTGAAACAAACGACCGGTAAATCGTTTCAAACTTGGTAAAGTTAACAAAAATTACATTCGCTTACATTTATTTCCAGTCAAGTATTTTGGACGAAATGATAGAGTAGTAACCTAGATTAACGGTATCGGAATCCAAAAGATAAGACAATTTGATTAAATTTTGTTTGGATTACAATTAATTTTGGTATTACCTTTGTAAGATAAATTCGGTCCGCCGGACTCTTAAGAAATCATATTTGATTTGGAAACCACCATTATAGCTTCATCACCTTTTTATCATCGCGTTTAGCGTAAAGGGCGACTACAAGAGCGACTAGTGAGTGAATGACTATTAGGTACAGTGCTATTCAATGTCACGGGTGAATCGGTTTCTTCTAGACAAGCGCGCTCCATCGTGGATCGCAGTGTCGCTTAACATCAAGCGAACTGGCGGTCAAGCTTAAGCCTGACAAGAATTAAAAAAAAATACTCATATGTAGCAGCTCGGAGTTTGGATTTGTGCCCGGTTAATGACGATAGGCTCGCCCGCTGTTACATGGGACATCAATATACCGGCGGACTATGAGTGTACATTTGTACACCTCTGACTAACCCATTGGGGAATACAGGCGTGATGGTATATAATTCAAGTACCATTATGAGTCCCCAAATTCGCCATAACAATTTGTTTCATAGTTGTATAATGAAATACCTACATACCTATTTAAAATTTATTGCCATTCTCATGTTTATTGAAATAAACACAAACGTAACACTTAACAACTTTTAAGTTAGAATTCTTACTAATATTATAAAAGTGAAAGTTTATGAGCATGAATGTATGTATATTTGGTACTCTTTCACACCAGAACGGCTGAACGGATCTGGATAAAATTTGACAGAGAGATAGATTATAGCCTGGTATAACACATAGGCTAGGTACTTTTAATCCAGATCGGACCCAATCCTGAAGTCCACGCAGACGAAAGTCGCGGGCAAAAGCTAGCCAAGAATAAAAGTGTAATTGCGCCATAAATATATTAACCTAACCGAAAGAGGAAATTAAAAGTGCTTGCTTGACTTATCTTTTAAACTCTGACCCAATTCTGAAGTCTGTTCGAAAGCCAATTTATGTTCCGAGAAATGGAATTTTTCCGCAAAGTTTAATACCCAGCTGTATATAGCACTAGCTTCTGCCCGCGACTTTGTCTGCGTAGGCTTCAGGATTAGGTCCGACCTGGATAAAAAGTAGCCTATGTGTTATTCCAGGCTATAATCTATCTCTATGCCATCCATACTCATAAACTTTCACGTTTATAGTATTAGTGATAAGGTGATTTTTTAACGGTAGGTAATTCATGGTTAGATCAGAAAATGTGAGAGTTAAAAAATCGTTATCTATGCTATTTATTGATAGATTCATTAATTTGGTAACAGCAAATAGTTGACTATACCATCACGTCTGTACTCCCCAAACGGTTAGGTAGAGGTTTACTTAATGTAGTTAGCCGGTATGGTTAGGTTCTAGAATAGGGGGCACAAATCCAAAATTCGAGCTGCTACTGAGCATTTCAAAGAAAAACTCAATAACACTGCTCGGTCTGGAAATCGAACCAAGGATCTCTAGCATAGTAGTCACGGTTAGGACCAAATGAGGGATTCATCCTATTCATTAGATGATCCGACATCCGACAAGAATCTACCAACAAAATCTCCATTTTGTATTACTTTGGCAATGGCTTAAATTAGTTCTTATTGGCGAGTTCCCCTAAAATAGGTCAGGTGCGTAGCCCTCGCAACCGGTGCGTGTTTATGAGAACATGAATGAATTTGGAAGAAGCAAAAGAAGTATGCAAGAATCGTAGCAAGTGGGGGTCTGTAGTTTCTGCTTACCCTTGTGGAAGATAAGGCGTGAGTGTATGTATGTATTTTAAAATGAGCCTTATAAATACGCTCAGTACCAGACTGCACTCCCATCTTAAAAACTCCCGCTGTATATTGGTATTCTCAATGCTCAGTATACAAGTCACAAAGAAGCTCTGTTCGGTAACTCGATATGAGAGCCAATGATCCTGTTGGGGACATGAGCGCGCTCGAGCCGAGCAGATTATGTACCTCCTTAGCCTTTGAATAAATATATGTTGGGTGAACGTAAATATGTACAGGGTGACATATTATCAAAGGGACAGATACGTTTTCTGTAAGGTTAGGAGCGGGTTATCTTACGGTTTTTTATTTTGAGTTCTCTAGAAAGAATACACCTTATTTATTTATTACTAGAGTTCCCGGCAACTTTGCCTGCGTACTAATTTTTGTTTCTAAAATATACTGTGACCACTGTATTTATACCACGGAGGTTTCATATCATAAAATGTGATAAGCCTTATTTATAATGGAAGAAAACCATTTTGAAAACAGAAGACCCTGACTGACGTATCAACGCACTGCCGAAACTACAGGAGCTAAATCCCTGAAAGTTTGCATGCTGGTTCCTTTTGCACTGTAGACGAGCACTAAGAAGGGATATTTGGAAATTCAACCCCTAAGGTGGTGAAAAGGGGGTGTGAGTTTGTATGATAGTCCGTCATTTTTTAGCGGGTGAAAGCGCGGGATACAGCTAGTTAGGTATACAAAAACCTTCACATATTTAGGGAATTACAAGACGTGACTATCCAAAATTTACTAATTGACAAAAAAACTTGCCGATTCACTGTTTTGCTATAAGCTTTGGTTTAAACTCTCCCGGGAAAGCTCACGCAACGAAGACGTAACTACATTAAATACGACTTTATTACACAACGTGTCATCGAAAGTCGTGCGCATTTGTGTGTTATTGCGATTTCGCGAGTCATTGCGACTAATTTTCGCACGCTAATACCGCACTTTCGTTTGGTAATTGAGTAATACTGTACCGGCACCGGCAAATTATGCAAAGCAAGTTGTGGAGTTAGCACTACAATACAGCCAGTTTCAGTATCCAGCGATTTGTCATATAAATGATTCACATGACTTCTACTATACAGATATAACAAATATTAGCTTGAAAAGATTAACTAGAATCTCAGAGATGGAAAACACACGTGATATCGCAGAAAATTCTTTATACCATTTCAAAAGCACATTTCCGTGGTATGCATTCAATGTTTTATATCTTTACTTTGCATCCATAAGGATGTATTACTGAATAACAAAATGATTTTTTTAAAATGTGCTGAGCGCACGAATTGGTGTTACATGGCTGCTCTAGCACTGTATTATCTCAATGTGTAGTTGTTATTACGGTCAGTTCACACGAGCGCGTTTTAGTAGATACGGTTTTGAGGCGATTCTTTATGCTATGTATAGATTATCCCTTCCGACGTTAATACTTTACGTTTTGTTAGCTACGAAGATTTCAGGCCACATAAAAGAGGTACTGAGACACATAGTGTGAGCCCTGTGGTATGTTGGCCCAGCTAATACGTTGGCCCAGCTAATACGTTGGTCTTCCGAGATCATATCTAGCTTCTACGTAATTTTTGTAATTTCCAAACATTTTGTTCCATTCTTTCATCTATTCAAACGTATTGTTTTCAGAGGCCGTACCGCGATCAGTTTATTTTGTGATAGAGGGATGACGTTGTCCTGTAGAGCGCTATCTTTTTTTAACAACCTATAAATGATCGTATTAACACGTCGTAGGCTCTGGTAAGTTTATTGCTACAGTTTCGCAGAACTGTATGATACTGTGTAGGCTAGCCTACAAATCCAGGTCAGTACATCACACATTACTTATACATAAATAGTAATTTCCATACATCTAATAACAGTCTCAAGCGTCCAATCAGTGTTTGTAGTGACCTATTTCATGTATTTGATTATAATTATGAGATGTCTACGCGGCCACGTTTCACGCCATTGAGGTGGAGTGGTAGACAGGTGGAAAGGGGACAATTTTAGCCCGGCTTTCCATGCTAGTCTAGTAGGTAAGCAACTTCATGTAATGTATAGATATTGTTTACGGCAGCTACTGATCCTAATTTCATACATTGATTGGCAAAATCGGGAAAAGCAAAATCAATGTCTCCAAAATCAATAACATTTTTATTGTGTTCATGTTACGCGATAGATGCGCTAATCATGAACTGGTTTTGATTTTACTTGATGTTTCCGCTTCCAATTGGCTAACGACAGTCCAAAAGGACTCGCAAATTGGCAGTCAAGCGTAAGCCTATCACGAATAAAAAATAATAGACGCGGTAACCGCGCAAGGAAGAAGCAAGTGGAAATGCCAGACAAGGAGACCCGACCCCAGATTATGGGATAAGGCTGAGAGATGATTTTCAATCGGTTCTGAAGACACTCTAGAATCTTCTTCAAAAAGTTAATTTTAATCTAATATCCGGAACAGAATTTTGCATAATACGGATGTCCAATAAATACACAAATGTCGGTCACATGCCACGTGAATTTTTACCTTATAAACGTAACGCGTGCATGCGATGTTTTCTCCGAGTGTCACAATTACCGATCGCCACGCTACTGGCGGATGTGTTGTGCTTCCTAGCTGTAATGCGTTTACTGACAAGTCATGTCTGGCGTGATATATTCCACTTTTTTTAATGATTAATTATCTTTTTTGAGATTGGGAACTTCCATGTTTCAAATAAGTTTGTGCTTCTGCTTGACCAATCTTTGTTAGAGTAGGTACGAGTACGTACCTATGATGTTTATAAGCACATACACAGTTCACGATTTGAGCATCAAGCTCTGCCCGATTTTATCAAGATTGGTTCAGCAAATCCGAACTATCTCATTAGTCTAGTGGTCGTTAGAGCAACTGCTACGTTAGAGATCTTTGATTTGATTCCCAGGTTGATAAAAGTGTTATTGGATTTTTCTATGAAATTCGGAGAAAGAAGTTTGGAATTTGGGATCTGTGCTCTGGTGTCAATGGTTATAGGCAAGATCCTATTACCTGGGACACCATTAGTATACCTTCGCCTAACCCTTCGGAGAATACAGGGGTGGTGGTATGAGAAATAAACATATATTATTATGTAGACATGACTGAAGAAGAAAATCAACTTTGGGAACCATTGCTCTAGGAGATTTTTTTAATGCGCCTCATAATTCTGTCCATCTCCCTAAAGCAGAGGTTCTCAAACTTATTTCATTTACTGCCTACTTTGATTATCAATTATTTTTAGCGCCTCCCAAAATTTTTAACTTTACCACATCTTAAACCGCTTCAATACCCCCAATTTTCTCTAGGCCGTATACCGGCCCACCTAAAGGCCTCTAAGGCTCCCACAAGGGGGAGTTATCGTCCATTTTAAGAAAGACTGCCCTAGAGTCTATGGCCTAAACATTTCCGGTACAACGGACCACGTGACGATGTTCGCGTGTCGGTACCGCACGCACGCAATATTTTCACTCACATTATGCGTTTGCGATTCATATCCTTTTACTTTCTATGACACTTATTGTTACTTGTTTACGGGAAATGTCGTATTTCTTAGCTAGATTAAGCTAGTGTAGTCTATAGTACACGTTATAAGAGCCTACGGGGATGAATGCAACCAGTAAAAGATAAACGCCGGGAGCTTTAGAGTCAAGATACAAATAAATACTTATTTGTTATAAAAATCTCTTTGGTCCTTTCAATTATCAAAAATATTATATCCTAAAAAGGCTAAAACTCAGATTATCATCGCATCAAAAAAGTTAAGTATTTAATAAACGGCTTAGTAAAATTAATGGCACGGGAAATTCATAGAGGCGATCTGAATGCGTACATTATTACGCCTCTGCCTAAGCAGAGGTGTACTTATGATATCCAAAACCGTCCAATTTCTACGATCTATTTTTAATTTAATCTCCAAATAATAGAGTTTATTATCCATTGGGAAAATTTGACAATTTATGGTAACTTGATGTGCTGTTGACTGTACTATACACCAACATTTCGCTGATTAGTTCAGATCCTATGTAATAGGGGACGAGCCTGTTGAGAATTTTATAGATAAACCGCTGCACTGCTCGACCAAACTGGGAATCAAACCAGACCTCGACTCAGAATCAAACCTGTAACGTAGCAGACGCCCTTAGGGCCGCTATAGTAATAAGAGTTTATTATATGTTAGTTATTTATTTAAGGTTAGGTAATATTGGGAACTGACCACTTTCCGGACATCATCTAAATCTAAACCAAAGGAAGATAATCGTTTATACGTCTATTCAACATATTATATTTACGTAATTCAGTGTAAGTAGGTACGTATATATTTAGTTCTGAAATGTCAAGTAATAAGCGTTACGCCTGAGCTCACACATTTTTCCGGTAGATTAGGTGCGCTTTACGAGTTTTGGTGTCCCTAAGGGGACGATGTGTTTTCGTCCGCCTACATATTCATAGGTATTTATATCCTATACAATCTTCCAAACTACACACTTTTAATATACTGATTTCTGATACTCGAATGTTTAACATTGGTTTTATTTCAATTTCAATTTTAGACATTGAACTAAGACTAAAGTTTTATTTCAATTCAAATATTAGATGGTTAAATAAGACATGACTCCATCCTTAGTCTAGTGGTCCCAAGCGCGACTGCTACCCTAGAGGTCCTGGGTTCGATCCCCAGGTCGAGCAGTGTTATTGCGTTTTCAATGAAATTCTCAGTAGCAGCTCGGAGTCTGGATTTGTGCCCGTTTAATGGCTATAGGCCCTATAACATGGGACCTAAACATACCAGGCGAACTGTGGGTGTACATTAAGTACACCTCTGCCTAACCCTTCGGGGAATACAGGCGTGATGGTATGTATGTAAATAAGACATTGTTTTTATTTCAATTTACATAGGTATTAGACATTGAAATTAGGTATTCGTTTTATTTCAATTCAAATATTAGGCGGTGGAATAAGACACTGGTTTTATTTCAATTCGAACATTAAACATTGAGTTAAGGCATTGTTGCATTGGTTTTATTTCAATTCCAAAATAGTATTTTATATGCGAAAATAACTTTTTTTTAATAAATCTATCTGTCAATACCGTGAGAATTTCTCTTTCTTAAAATTAATCAAGAAATATTCCCTCCCTGATTGCCTACCACTAGGACCACGTGCGTTG
Source organism: Acronicta aceris (assembly GCA_910591435.1). NCBI lineage: Eukaryota > Metazoa > Arthropoda > Insecta > Lepidoptera > Noctuidae > Acronicta > Acronicta aceris. Next base: position 617,451 of record OU342781.1, on the reverse strand, counting down.
ATTATTGCTCAATCAGCCAATCATGGTCTGTACCGGTATATGATCATAATTATCGGCTTATGTTCGCAGTAAGCAGAGGTGTACTTATCTTTACTTACAGTTTTCAGGTATATTTAGGTCCCAAGTGGCAAGCTTATTACATTTATTGTTTGCCTTTAAAATATATTGTGTAGAAAATGAATATTCAGAGAATTGCAAGACCTGCAAATTATATTGGAACCATACATATTACTGATTATTCCTGATTAATAACAATATTTTGCATTAATTACTGCACATTATGCGTTAATTTGCGTTCACTGGATTAATGCAAATATGACGGAAACCGTTCAGGAAATTAGTGTCGACTGTGAATTATGTTATGTATGGTGGCTGTACAAGCACCTGCAATGTTTTAGTTAACACATAAGTGCAGGTGGGTTGTCGTTTGAATCCCGAATGCGAACAAAATATTTGCGAAATCGGTCCAGCTTGTGCGCGTTCTAAGATTTTATTTTTTTATGAAATTGGTCGGAAATAAAATATATCTTATAGATGACCAATGAAAGTAGGTTAAAATGTGAGCTAACATAAATAATGGACAATATTTTCTTGGTTGCGATCGTTCAATTTCCGGAATTCACTGAAAAACTGCTGTACTTATTAAAAGCATTCATTATATGTAACACTACTGTATACGGATTTTATTGCGTTATATTTGATACTAGCGACCCGCCCGCGGTTTCACCCGCGTTGCCCCATTCCTAAGAGTCGTAGCGTAATGTTAAATAGCTTAAAACCTTCCTCTTGAATCACTCTAGCTATTTAAAAAAACCTCTTTATAATCCGTTGCGTAATTTTTTAGCTTTTGCCAGCGACTTCGTCCGCGTGGAATAGTTACTTTGTTCCCTAGTTCTTCGCCCGCGGTTTCACCTGCGTTGCCCCGTTCCTAAGGGTTGTAGCGTGATGTTTTATAGCTTGAAACCATTCTCATGAATCACTCATTTTCACTGCTCTGCTCCTATTGATCGTAGCGTGATGAAAAGTATACTATAATCTGCCCAGGAGTATGATGAACAATTGTGCCAAATTTCGTTGAAATCCGTTGAGTGGTTTTTGTTTCTATAACGAACATACAGACAGACAGACAGACAGACAAAAATTTTACTGATTGCATTTTTGGCGTCAGTATCGATCACTAATCACCCGCTGATAGTTATTTTGGAAATATATTTAATGTACAGAATTGACCTCTCTACAGGTTTATTATAAGTATAGATAGATAGGGACGGACAGACAGCGACAGCGACTTTGTTTTATACTATGTAAAGATTATTAAATCCTGAAGTAACCATGGGTAGGACCTAAATAACTTCACGTGATTAATTAAGAGACACTGCAGAAATATTACAGAATATTTTTATTGTTACGAGTTTACGACCCTCTGGTGCTGTGGTTCTTAAGCTTTTAGTGATGAGGGGCCATTTTATTGACCACGATCAATTTGGAAGTAATATAAGTTGGTATATAATATAACTAGTCGTCTTATCTTTAATACTTTTAGGACCACTTCGAGTGTTTTCAGGGACCATTAGTGGTCCACGGACCACCGGTTAAACCACTGCTCTGAAGGGTCACGGTTTACTGAAGGTTATTTTAAGTGATATTCAAATATTGCTATCTCAAACGCTTTTGCTATGTATGGTTTATACTTATTATGCTACCTAAGCTTAGTACTACTGTATGACTATTACATCAATGAAGATGAAATGAAGCGGCGGTAGCCTAATGGCTAGGGCGTCGGACTTGCGATCATGTGGTTGCCTGTTCAAAACCCACCTATCGCACTACCGACGTGAACCCACTCGTAACACAACCATTTAGCTTAGTATGAGGGATTAACAAGAATACTAGTAATGTGCGGCCCACATTGCAAGTAAACTTTTAAAAAAATGTCACAGAATAAGTCTTTCAAGAGTCAGTCTAAGTAAGCTTATATTAAATTGGTTGGCAATAAACTTACTGTTTCAGTGTTGAGTAAATAAACTATACATTTTTGTGAAGGGCACAAGACAAGGGTCTTTAAATATTGAGTTATCTATGTTATCTGATACAGGATCGAGGAATCTATTAAATGGAAAGAGGGAAAAGACGATGATGTCTTTCTTTTTTACGGTAGGTAAATATTCTAAACGGCTGCGATATTCAACGTAGGTACCTAAGTTTGTATGCTTTTAATTTCACTCAAAATTGTACTGGATTTTTTAATATTTTATAATAAGTAGCATTTTCCCTATGATATATACAGTCATATACAGTCTATCCTAGTTAGGGGCCAGGGGATTCACATCTATTGTACTACAAAATTTATGTCAATAAATTGATTTTGATTTGATTTTGAACAAAGAGTCTACAGTTTGAAAAGTCTCGGCTGATAACCAAAAAAATGTGTGTTGTGAAAAAACATACATCGTATGGCAACAAAGATAAAACACATCACAAGGACAACCGCCATTAAAAAACGCACCACAAATCACTTTTCAAATATTTAAAAATAGAACACCACCAGCCACCACCAAAACTGTTATCTTGAACATTACTCACAAGTTTGAAATCCATTTTTTTTTACGTTAATTCGTCTCAGTGGATGTATCGCGAACAAATGTAACCGGTGCGCTGCTGCCGAAGCCACTTATAGCACGCAATTGTTGATAACCAACCCCCCACTGGTGATCACTAGTTCTCAGGAGGGGACCGATGACTGCTATAGGGGTTTTTGGGAGGGGACAGTTGACTGTTTTTGATTCTGGCTTGTACTCGTGGTAACTGTAGTTACCTTTTTAGTGGTATCAAACACGGTTACAATATTTAGTGATGAAGATTATGTAAAAAAAATCAATTTCACGTTGAATCCCATCTATCCTTCAAGTTTCGTCTATTGGAACAGTTGATTTTGCTATCATGTTAGTTATTACGATAATTAGGATTGCCTCGTTGGTCCAGTGGTCGATAGCACAGCTGCTGAGGTCACAAGTTCGATTTCCAGGTCGTACGAAGTGTTATTGGGTTCTTTCTATGAAATTCTCAGTAGCTCGGAGTAGGGATTTGTAGCCGGTTAATAGAAATAGGCTTGCCTGAACTAACCTGCTACTAACTGCCTTACCCTTTGGGAAATACAATTCCCGTGCGCCGCTTCGCCTGTGTACTTAGATAATTTTCGTTTCAGAATAAATTGTGCCCACTGTACTTACACCATGGAGGTTTCATATCATAAAATGTGTTAAGTAATTTATAAGAAAGAAAACAATTGTCAAAATGTCAACAGCGAATGACAGCTGTACATATCTTGACGATGTCATCGTGTGTCAAACGCATGGTAGTGACTGCACTTTTAGACAAACTTTCACCCCCCTTTTCGTCTCCTTAGGGGTTGAATTTCCAAAAATCATTAGTGCTCGTCTACAGTGCAAAAGGAACCATGCAAACTTTCAGGGATCTAGCTCCTGTAGTTTCGGCTGTGCGTTGATACGTCAGTCAGTAGGTCAGTCAGTCAGGTTCTTCTTTTATTAATTTTTTTTTTTAGATTAGATTTAGTATTTATCTTATATTGTTTAAAAAACTATTGGATCAATTAAAAATATATTTAAATAAATAGATTTATATATATAGATAGGCAAACCAAATTATAGAAATAAGTAGGTACTTATACTTGTTTTATAATAATAATAATAATAAATCTTTATTTCAGACCAAGTTACAAGTCCATACTTAAAGAAAACAAAGACATTAAAAGATTAACAAAACGCTTATATGATTTAAAAAATGTTTATGTAACTTTAAAGCTATTATTAAAACCTGAAAGCTCCAATTACTGTCGATAGGAGAACTTATCTCATATTAAATTCTACGCAGGCTTCCAATTGCTTTTAATCTATAATTCTTCAAAGCGAAAACCAATTAGTTTCATTTGGTCCTAGAACTGAGTAACAAAGTTGAAATGTACCTACTTTGTTCAATGTATCTATGTCTATTATTAAAGTCCTGACTCACAAACTGACAGATCTGACAGGTGAGGGTATCGCCTAGGTATCACCTACCACCGTTGGTCGTAGAGATTTGGAGGATGTACGAGTATTTGTCTTGATGGGTGAGTTGAGATTTTTGAAAGGAAAACTTCTTTAGGCACGTTGAACACTTTTTGGGTGAACAAAAATCATGGAATTCGCGTCATCGTCACCGCACGCTTCCCACTTATCGACGATACAATTTACAAGTTACTTAGTTTTTACTTCTATCGGGAGTCCAGCATGTTTTTTTTAATTCAACCCATAAACGCCTCATTAGTATAGTGGTCCTAAGCGCGAATAATACTCTAGAGGTCCTGTTCGATCCCCAGTTCGAGCAAAGTGTTATTGGGGTTTTTATAAAATTATCAGTCGCAGCTCGGAGTTTGGATCTGTGCCTGGTTAATGGCAAAAGGCTCTCCTCCTAGCTGCTATCAGCAACTAGTATCTTGTAGCTACGCACATGTGTCCAGACTACTGTTTCTTACTAGAGACGCATGCCTTGGGTTTGAAGTCAAGTTCTACGACTTGGTCATATTATTAAGATAGCAATTATTTAAAGAATATTAACATTCCTTAAATGCTTTTTTAAGCTATTGCATAGCTTCTATCGCGGGCCTTGAGCGTGGGGACCGAATCCAGAAATTCCGTAACGAAAAAAACCTAACACGCTTGTCTCTTTAGTTCAGCAACCCGCCTTTAGGTGGCATTGGTTGTATTACATAAGTTGATAAAAAACGCTATGCAATAGCTTTACCGCGGCAGTCCCCGAGTGCCACACGTTTTTCTATTTAAAATGCCTTTTATTCATACTTATTGTGGCGGAAGCTCACTAGATTCAAAATAAATATGGCCGGAGATCGCCCTGTAATGCTCTGCTTAATTCTGGAACAAGGGATTTTCTGTTAAGCTGAATAAATAGTTAATTATAAAGACTGTTTGTTCGTAGATTCGTTTAAAAGCGGATTATGTAACCAGATTCAAGTAAGCCAGATACTATGGAGTATGTTGTTATGAGTGGGTATATTAGAAGAGAACAGAACAAATCTAGGTTTGAATACTCCGTTAACCAGACTAATGTCAACATACAATAGTTGGTGCGTTTTGTATGATTTAGATATATTCTATGACCACCCCACGCGTTTTAGGTTAAAGATTATAAAGAAGAAGCATGATAAATTCGAAACTAATATTATTTAATTTCTACTAATTCTTACTTATTTTTACAAATTATAATACAATTTTAGTTCATTTTTAACGTTATTATTATTTAACATTAACAACAGCTTATTTAATATAGTATATAATCTAAAAATACAATTTATCCAAAGTAAAAAAAAAGTATCTTCTAAATACTCCTAACACTATAATTAATAGCTTTTATTCAAAAGGAAATTTAACAGTCGGTTTTTAAATCGGGACATTGGCAATACTTTGATGGTCTTGGGGAGATGGTTGTAGATTTTAATTGATATACAATAAGCATTTCTTCCAAATATTTCAACTTTATTAAGTACTGGTACTTTAAGGTTATTTTTACGTCTAGAATTGTCATCAAATTTTCATAGAGCTGGGGATATTTTTTTACTAGAATACATTTTGTATAGAGATACCTTGGACCTAGTAGAAGGAAATAGCCTGTCTTTTATCTCAAAAAGTCCTTATGGACGAGTGAAAAGCTAGTTTCAAATAAATAATACATCATTCTACATTTCATTCCTCGCAAGTCGCGCATGCATGTGCAAATTATTATTACAGTATCATTTCCATATTCATTAAAGAATTATCTCCGACACTACTAAGTTTTATTACTCCAACATTTACATTTTCCAAATGTATGTTAATGCTTTCAACATCTGCATAAAGATGAAATACATCTTTTGTTGTGTTGCGTAAAATCTGTCTCTAAAAACATGTATATATGAATTCTTGATTAACTAAGTAATCTTATAACTGATCTGCCTCAATAGTCTAGTGGTCCTAAAAGCACGACTTATACGCTAGAGACTGCTCTAAAAACATGTACATATTAATTCTTGATTAACTAAGTAATCTAATAACTGATCTGCCTCAATAGTCTAGTGGTCCTAAAAGCACGACTGATACGCTAGAGACTGCTACGATTCCCGTTATTATTAACAGTGTTATTGGGGTTTTCTCTGGAATTCTCAGTACCTAGTGACTCGGAGTTTGGATATGTGACAGGCTGGTGTATTACTGGTACATGGGACCTGAAACCTGTCTTAAATATATCTATCAGCCTGCACCTTATGATTCATTTAATTAATTATAATTCTAATAATTTCCAATTATAGTGATTTCTGAAGACTGGTTGTTTTAAATTGACGACACGTTTGGCGTAGCGGCTGAGCGATCGGCTTCTGCGTCACGTGTTGTGGGTTCGATCCCCACACGGAGCAAATATTTGTATGATCTACAGGTAGTTGTTCCGGGTCTGGGCGTTTGTGTATGTGAGAATTTGTGTTTGTAAACGCACCCACGATACAGGAGAAAATCCTAGTGTGGGGCAACGTTTTTATAAAAAAATCTTCAAATAATTAGGTATGTTCTATTTGTCTCTTTGTAAATGTAATGTACTCCTTATAATTGGTGTATACATACTGAAAACGTGCCTTTACTATAGATGTACTAAGTTCTTTATTTATGTATTTGCTGTTGGTGTACTCATTAAATAAATAAATAAATTTCCTTTGTCTCCATTTGATCTCACAGTTCATCCATCTTTTCTTTCATCTCCCTCTTATTATCCATCCACATTCATGCTCAAAACCTTTCTAGTAGGATGCTATTCACACCTACATATTACACCACTTTTACGAATATAAAACATAAAAACCGGCCAAGTGCGAGTCGGACTCACCCACCGAGGGTTCCTTAGAAATTTATAGGTACATATTATAATTAATTACAAATGTACAGTTTTCAGATTTTTCCCGTTACTTATAGTATATAACGGTATTCCTTGTCAATTTCATAGTTCTAGGTCAACGGAAAATACCCTATAAATTTTGATTCCCTTGAGAGTATCGAAATATGCGTTTTTGTGGCATAAACGGCCATATTTTTTTACATTAATTTAGAAGTTTGATTTTTGTACAGCTTCAAGGGACTGTAGAACTGAGTATATTATTTTAATTTCAACTCGATAGCTCCACGCGTTCCCGAGGTTTTGATAGACAGATCGACAGACGGACGAACAACAAAGTGATCCTATAAGGGTTCCGATTTTTCCTTTTCAGGTACGGAACCCTAAAAAGTCTTAATTTATAGACTCTTGTCACTAATAAATACATCTTAAGTATTTACATAATTATGTCTATGTATTTCCACCAAGCAAACACCAATCCTGCCTATAACATTCATAGTTACGCCACAAATAAGCACTAAAATACGGAAATCCAAATACCTAATATATATTGCTTTATTAAATAAGATTAACCCACATATTTTTGATTACGCTCTCATTACATTTATGTCTATATATTTACGTGTAGCACAGATTTATGTAATACATAATAACATGACTTGTTAGTTTATAGGCTGACACGGATGATTTCTAAGATGTACCGTTATTTTCATTGGGTTACATGATATGAGAAAGCTTTGGATGTAAGTTATTCGGCATTGAAATTTAAAAGTACAAGAGGAAAGATTTGTATGTAAGTATGTTTGTAACGAATTGGCTCAAAAATTGTTGAGACTCGATGGCGTGTGAAGTCTGCCAACCCGCACTAAGCAGGCGTGGTGGACTATAGCCTAATCCCTCTCATTCTGAGAGGATACCCGTGCCCAGCAGTGGGACAATATAATGGGTTGATTGTGTTATGTTATATTTTTTCTATAAATTGTCGAAACCTCAATCGTGTTGTGAAAATACAAATCAAGAAGCCTTGGGTTCGAACTCGACCTTTCCACCACCACGACCACCTTTGACTTGTCATTCCAACGGTCATACCACTAGGCTATCCCTGCTTATTAAAAAAAATATATAAATCTGTCAATCTGTCGTTTCAACCCGAAACCGAATGAGAGGAATGCTTTTGTTATACATATCTTGTCATTCTGAAATCGATTTACTTTTCATCATAGTTAAAGTTCGTATTTGTCAGCGCTTATAGCGCTTATATCTTGTGATTTCCAATTGTGATTCAGTTCATTGTGCATACTTACATACTTATGTCATTTCTACCATAACATACGGTTACAAGTAGAAGCCCCGGATTTCGCTACCATTTGTTAATAATGTTGAACAAAATATGATAAAGACTGCCTGTGTTTACAGCCCTCTTACTACATAATATACAAGCCTTGGGGCTTAAAGGGCGTTATGTCCTTTACGCCGACTGAATTCTAAGATACATAAGACAGGTCAAGGACCTGTGAATCGATCGATTATGCAAAGTTCTTTATAAGACAGTTGTATTATCAAACGTAAAGACAGCAGGGACTGGTCTCTCCCATATTTAAGTGACACTACTGTGACTGTTTCTTTATGGGAAAAGCTGCTACAAGATCACCGGAAAATCGATGCACTGGAGATGTGGTGTTGGAGACGCATGCTTAAAATACCCTGGACAGCGTTTCGCACCAATAACTTAATCCTCAAGGAGCTTCACATACAAGACAGACTTTCGTCGATTATGCAGCTACGAATAATGGAGTTCTTTGGGCATATCTCCAGAAATGAAGACTCGATGGAGCGACTTGTAGTACAAGGCCGCATAGAAGGCAGGAGACATCGTGGTCGATCTCCAACTCGCTGGATTGTCCTCATCACGATAGCTACGCAATCTACCGCAGTACAGTGTGCTCGCAATGCTGAAATTCGCCAGAAATGGAGGGACATCGCGCGACGTGCAGCAGCATTTGAAGCCAGCGGTCATGCCAGGATGCAACCCTGTCCATCGACAGCCACGAGCACTCTGTCAAGAGTGCCCGACTAAGAAGAACTGTTTCTGAAGAGGCTCATAGTAATACTTACGCTGATTGGTAGAACTCGAAGGTTACGCTACACTTGCCCCGGTTGGTGCCTTTTTTTCACACATCGACAAATTCCTAAGACAACATTTTTTAAAAGCTTACATATATCAAGATCAGTACTACACCCCTATCGAGATTAACATAGTATTCTACTTAATTTTTTTGTATACCACTGGTGGCAAACAAGCTGACGGCCAGCCTGATAGTGAGCAGTTACCGTAGCCTGTGGACGTTTGCAACACCAGAGGTGTCGCTCGCGCGTTGCCGACCCTGTTGGCTTAAATTCGTATTATATTTTCGAAACGCTGGAAAGTTATCGAAACGTTAAGTGTAATGCACCGCGAATAATCCATGAAACTAGGTGCATTCCCATTTCTCAATGATCCACCTGCAACATGTCAGCTGATTGGCCCATACATGGCGCAGAGGCGGGCCAGGGGCATACTACGAAAATCGAACTACATAAGTATAAAGATACGGATAACGGATCCCGTTTTCCTACAAAGAAAATTGTTGGGATTTGATGATTTTCGCGAATCATTTGCATCTCGAGTTGATGCTGTGGAGGGATGAAGTCAGTTGCCATCAGACGCTCCGAAGGACCAAGGCCTGACGGTTGGTGTCGGGAGCCTGGAAGGGAATTAGATGGCAAATGTTAATATCACGAATCTTGATTTGATTGGTCAGTCCAGTCTATTGTCACTTGTAGGTGACGTATTAATATTTTGACGACATACAGATATACACACACACACACAGATACATATTACAAACTTCTAACACCCCTCTATTAGTAAGATCATTGTTTGTTCGTCATGTTTCGTTTCGATTCATAGTTTCGACGTCCAATTTTCGTAGTAGACCCCCAGGCTATGATTACGCATTGGAACAAATATTTGGGCATACAGATATTGATTTTGAGATACGAATGAATATGATTCATACATTCATTTTTGCTGACAAAATACGGGAAAGCTTTATGATATCCAAAGCTTGGTAGTAGATGCCAACGGGGATGGAATAAGGGTTAGGTATGTTCAGGTCCCATAAGATAGGGGGCGAGCCTATTGTCATTAACCGGGCACAAATATAATCTCCGAGCTGCTAGTCCCTGGCATTTGGCCTTTTTCTATTAGAGCTTAATATTATCAAAAAAATCTTTCGCGCTTCCCTGATATCATGGGAATCCCTGCAGCACATAATTCTAGATAATTATGCGTATATCGTGCTACACGCGTACGACATTATACGACACTTACCATATAATTATAGTACAAACAATACAAATTGCACACCTAATGATAGTCCCCGATAATTACGACATTGTAACCGATAATATGTGAAATGCGATCGATTAAAATGGTTACATTACATTTGGAAGAAAATATAAATTGTATTGGTTTGTTAAATATTTAAGTACCTTTGGAACACTCATCCACTATATGTGCCTTCTACGCACTATCATGGAATTTTTAAAATAGGTTAGACCAAAATTATATTTATATCTTATCAATCTTCTCGTAAAATCTTAAACTTAGTTACTTATTTTAATACCGTGTTTATAAATTTATAATTAACTATACTTCCCGTGCGCAGCTTCGCCTGCATAGATTATTCTCATTTCTAAATCCCACCCTACCTACACCATGGAGGTTTCATATCATAAAATGTGTCTTATTTACCTTTAAGGAAGAAAACAATTGTCAAAATGTCAACAGCGAATGACAGCTGTACATATCTTGACGATGTCATCGTTTATTATATATGTATATGTGTGTGTGCGTATGTCATACGCATGGTATTGTGTGCGGACATTGATACATTCATTTCACCCCCTTTTCACCACCTCGGGTTAAATTTCTTTCTTAGAGCTCGTTTACAGTGCAAAGTGCAAAACCAGCATGAAAACTTTCAGGGATCTACCTCCTGTAGTTTCGGCTGTGTGTTACGTCAGTCAGTCGGATTCTTCTTTTGTATATATAGATAGACGTAATACTCAAAATTCTCATTGTAAATATTTACAATACAAAATACTTACATTTACATAAAAATCCAACAGTTTCTTCATTAGCCGCTAATTGTTTAATTCAATTAATTTCCACTTTACGACGGAACAACACAAGATCATATTTCATTCTCTGCTAATTCCGTAAAGAGGAACAAGATTGATGTTAATAACTTCATTTTATTAGCGTGCCGGAAACGTTGACCGAGCGATTTCAGTGCGTAGACGATAATCGACCAAGTTGTGTGAAAACATACGGCGTAGCGGACGGTGCGGGCACGTGCCATTCTGACTCTATTTTAACGTACCAATAATAATTAATCGTTCTTTGTCGTGGTTTCTTGCATCTCAAAGGATATTTTGAGACTAAATGTCCTTATCCAAGGTGCAATCTATCTCAGTACCAAAATTCGTCAAAATAGGTTACTTTCGCATTTAAGTATGGATATACCAAAACTGTTTCCAAAAGTTTTGGGCGGGTTTTTTAAGGTAGGAATCTCTTGATTAATCATCTCATCGCGGTTAATATGCCATTCTACAATTATCTCAAATGTATATTCTTGGATGTTGTAGAATATTATAATAAAAAAGGCGCTGATACGATAGAATATTTTAATGCTTGGAATACAGTCAGGAGATGGCTTAAAGGTTCCATGTCCTTATGACCGTTTGTTTTGCGAAACTTACGTTCACGTCCTAACTTCCACCTCCCGTATGTTTTACCCCCTTTCTACGAGGCAACTTCCCTGTTTTATATTGCGTACATTATTACTTACTTCGTTATGCACACAACTAATTATGTCGCTATCTATTCATACAAATCTTATTCGATTTCTAATGTGAAAACTCCAACCAACGTCTGTTTTTTTTTATTATCGAAGAATACAAAGGCTACCGCTATTTAATATATTCTTAATCATACTTCTAATAAAAAAAATACCTTTTTTTGCACATTGTCGGATACACAAAAATATTTGGTCCGTGTAAGAATCAAACCCGTAACCGCAGAAGCTGACTGCTCAACCGCTACGCCATTCGAGCTAAGGCATTAACGTCTCATTGTTAGGTTTAGAATGACAAGTTATAGAAATTTGTTTGGTTTGTTTTTAATGAGAAGTTTCCTAGCCATAGGTCATGTAGCTCTTTTGCACGAAAGCAACCTTCATTCAAGAACCTTTGCAGACATTCTCAGTCTTATCACTGCTGATGCCCTAGTTATTAGCCCTAGCATACGGCCAGCCTGATGCTAAGAGGTTACCGTAGCCTATGGACGCTTGCAACACCACCAGTTCTGTTTGATATCACGGTTTTCTTCTTCAAAAGCTAAAGCCGATTATCAACTCTTATTGAACATTTAGAATTAAAGAAAGCAGATGTAAAATTCAAGTTCTCATTACAAACTGGTCACGTTCCAATTGTGCAGAACTGATGATTAATTTAGTACCGCTTAGCCAGCCTCTTGTAATTAATCCGGGTAGTCTGCTGTGTGGGCACTTTTTTGTTCTCCCCACGTTGCTAATGTGTCCGTAGTTCGTACATGGAAGCTCTTAAGGAAGTATCAAATTAGTCACGTTTCTTGACTTTTTGTTTTAATGAAAGGTTCTCACTTCAATTGCGTTTTATCTTACGTGCACTGATGCTTAAGCAGATAATAAAGCTACCTAAGTTACCTATTGGGTGTCGTGAAATAAGCATGGTATACTTCGAATGTAGTAGAAATAAAAGCTATTTGACACACATTGAGGAACAGTGTGATAATGGAGTGGAAGAAGATTTAGCAATAGTTATTGAGTAAGGTACGAGTATGTTTAGTAATTTGGATATGTAAAGAAGGTGGAGTGAAGGAACAGTCTGAATTGTCGAATCTGAATGGAAGAGAGATAAAAAATCTAATTTGTTTGTTTATTTGAGGTTATCTCTAGGACTACAAATCCGAGTCTGCAATTTTTTTTACTAATAAAAAGCTAAACTATCCCTGCATGTGATAGGCATGTGTCTTATTTGATCAAATCAACTACTGTAATATAATGTGGATGTATTTTTGCAAGATCTATAGCGATCTTTAATATCGATTATAGATCCTAAGTATAAAGTTATTTTAGTGAAGGAAAAATTCAATCGCAGGCACGTCTGGTGTGTCTAACCAGAAGACGCAGGTTTGAATCCTGGTCGCGATTGATTTTTTCCTGGAAGCATGGAAAATGCAAAAAAAACACAAAAAGATAGATCCTAAATAAGTTATTGAAATATTAGTTTTTTGCTTTAGTCAACCAGAATAATAGATACCTAACCAAATTTACCGTCTTGCGCTCTCACTGGCCCACATAATAATCGATAACAAGCATTTTCTCATAACGCACGCGATCCTCAGCGGTGCACACACCGATGCACGAGGAAATCGTACAATCTTCACGCTTAATGAAATGGGCGGAAAATTCGATCTGCTAGACCGGTGTGCCACGGCACAGGTATTACAGAAGTTCAAACAGAATATAAGGATTTTTTTTATGGGATAGGGGGACAAACGAGCAGACGGATCGCTTGATGGTAAGCGATTACCGCCGCCCATGGACACCCGCAGCACCAGAGTCACAAGTGAGTTGCCCGCTTTTTAAAAGGGGATTGGGCCTCCGGTAACCTCACTCACTCGGCGAAACACAACGTAAGCGCTGTTTGACGCCGGTTTTCTGTGAGGCCGTGGTATCACTCCGGTTGAGCCGGCCCATTCGTGCCGAAGCATGGCGCTCCCATGTTTAAAAAGTATCAAAAGTAGGGATAATGTTGACGGAGGTTGATAGAGATGTATGGAAGAAACACATACTGCTCCGATGCTAAGTAAATTGGGATGACGGCAAGAGGAACACGCAACACAACACAAACAATAATAAAACTACAAATAAACCGACACTATAATATACCTATCGATTTAGTGCATCTAGACTTATGAAAGAAATACACCCACTTAACCCACTTACTGATAACTGTAAATATAAGGATGCTAAATAATGAAAGAAGATATTCAATCGCGGGCAGGATTCGAACCTGCGTCTTCTGGTTTGATATACCAGACGCTCTGACCTCTAAGCCACCGCGAACCCTACCCGCATGATTGAAATTTTCCCTTCACATTCTGAATTTACGTCATAAGGTGACGTTGGTGACATCTATGAGAGGCAAGTTACCTTACTTCTCAACCGACACCACTTACTTTACAGTTAGTTCAGTGTCGTACGATGCCACCTTACCTTGAAGGGAAAATTTCAATCATGCGGGTAGGGTTCGCGGTGGCTTAGAGGTCAGAGCGTCTGGTATATCAAACCAGAAGACGCAGGTTCGAATCCTGCCCGCGATTGATTTTTTTCCTTTATTAAAAAATAACTTAATGAAAGAAGATTGCCATAATAGCTATAAATGAAAGAGAAGAGTTAGATTTAGTAAGTTTTAGGTCCCATGTTATATGGAGCTAACCCATTGCCATTCACCGGGTAAAAACAGCGAGTTGCTACTGCGAATTTAATAGAACCACTTAACACTGCTTTTACTGGGAAATGAACCCATGCTCAGCAGCTCACTTGGGACCACCAGACTCCTCATAAGTCTGGTCTGGTAGAATACGAAAAACAAAATTAAGTTGTAATTCTGTTTCTCACCCTTTTGGTGTCACATCTCCACGCTACGCTTGCACGTTGAGTAATAAATAAATAGACTCAATTATATTATAATACAGTTATGTGCATCCAGTGCATTACATTGCGTAATTCTGCACGCTTGTTGCAGGAAGTGTAAAGCGGAGCGAGCGATGGAATTTATTGTGCTCGCGTTGGTACATTGAACGCAATTGATTTGCTCTGAATATCTTTGCGTATGTTGTGATCTACGATATTATTATTTTTTCTAGAGGATAGTGTTGGCAACTTTGTGTATATAGGTTTGTGATTAGAGTCCTTCGTGGGAGAGCTATGCTTCGGCTCGAATGTCGGCTAGACCGCAGTGATACCACGGCCTCATAGAAAACCAGCGTGAAACAACGCTTACGTTGTGTTTCGCTGAGTGACTGATGTTACCGGAGGCCCAATACTCTTTTAAAAGGCCGGCAACTTTACTAACAATGTGGGTCGCACATTAGGTACTATTATTCTTGTTAACCCCTCGTGCTAAGCTAAAATGCTTGTGTTACGAGTGGATTTACATCGGTAGTGCAATGGGTGGGCTTCAAATCGGCAACCACATGATCGCAAGTTCGACGTCCCAGCGATTAGGCTACCGTCTTGCCACTTGTGACTGGTGTTGCGGGTGTCAATGGGCGACGGTAATCGCTTACCATCAGGTGATTCGTCTGCTTGTTTTCCCCCCTATCCCATAAAAAAAACATTTTGGCCCTAACCATAGAGCAGGGGAAGGATGAGAAGGAGTTGGGATGAGTCCGGCACAACCCAACGCCTCGAAAATTTTCCCTCAATCGTTACAGCTGAAAGTACTGCATAAGAAATTGTTTATTATTAAATAACACGCTGTACCACAAAACTAATGATACATAACACGTTATGCATTTTAACGAGTCGCTTACTCGAGATGTTCATACATAATCGATACAACGTCACCGCACTATTGCGTAACACTAATATGTGTGGTTTATGATCGAAAGTGGTGCGAGATTGATGCTGCGTGTGGACGTACCGATACTCTCAACATCACATCACTATGCTATGTTCACAATTTTTGTTGTGCATTGATGGTTTAGTTAGAGGTGTTGCTTAAAAAGTA
This sequence comes from Acronicta aceris, assembly GCA_910591435.1. Classification (NCBI taxonomy): domain Eukaryota; kingdom Metazoa; phylum Arthropoda; class Insecta; order Lepidoptera; family Noctuidae; genus Acronicta; species Acronicta aceris. The sequence continues at coordinate 601,638 of OU342781.1, read as the reverse complement.
AAAGTTGTGACGCAATGGAATGAACATTGGCTTTGACTGTCGATGGTGTTGATGATGTCAGTAATGTAAAACATATGAAATAAACAAATTGCATTTATCTCTTGTAAGTCACACTATTGAGATTATTATAGTTTAAAAAAAAGGCTTAAGAAATCGTTTACGGTATCAACTGTTGTTTAACAATTTTATGCTTGAATAGAATATGTCCTATACACATAAAATAAATTACTAATGAGTTTGAGCTTGGGGAAAGCACGAGCTTGATTGTCTTTTACTGGAATTCCCAGTCACTTCCTGTAGGGTACTCGCTACCTTAATGTATACATACAGTTGTGTTACATGAATTTTTGGAGTGGACCTTGGTGGCCATGTCTGAAACTACTAAGGAATAGCGAAAAATACGCAAAGGAGTCTCGGGACCGATTTTGATGAGCACTCAAACTGCATCATTGGCATCAGACCGCTGCAACATAACAATATCGATATCCCAAGAATAAACACCTGTTAACATTGTGGAGTGCAATAAACGAATTGAGTATTGAAACTGGTGTTGATACTATTATTTTTTTTGCATTTTCTTTGCTAAGGTCATAGTCACTTTAGTGAAGTAAAAATTCGACCGCCGACAAGATTCGAACTTGCGCCTTCTGTCGATACGTTAAGAAGGTTCGCCATCCATAGAGTGACCGCGGCAAGTGCAGGCTTCACTCGCAAGATCGTTGTTAATACTTAGCCAATAGCATGCAATACTATTCTTAATAGAAAGTTACATGATACCGCATTTTTTCGCACTAACCTCCTTATTTTAATGGTCGTTCTGCCAGATCGGATTGCTAAATTATTGTCCATTCTTCATTATAGTTTATGTTTAATGACCAATTAAACTGTTGCTTATGCGTTGGATTTAGAAACGCCTGTTTCGATATTTGAATACGTGGATGAGGAAGGGATCGGCGTGGTTCGGTAATCAGCGAAGGCGTCCCGAATTTGTCTTTACGAATCCAGGTCCAGATATAGGTGAAGCTGTTACTCGTAGCTCTGACGGAAAAATATGCATGTTTTGGTTTCAACGTGGTTCGGAACCACGCAAGCCTTATCGTGCCTTAACCACGTAGTTAATCTTTGAAATACACCTCGCCCATATAAGACTATGTTGCATTCGTCAATCGGAGAAAAATACTGAAAGAATATTTTTAAGCATATTACTGACATCTTAATAGATAGATTTCGATGAGATACACTCCTGCGTCGTAGAACTTGCTACATTGCCGTGCCCGACAGGGTCCATGATTGATACTTTTATATTTATTTTTTTACACCTGTTAACATTGTGGAGTGCAATAAACGAATTGAGTATTGAAAACTACGTATTGATTATACAAGATATTATCTAGCACGCGATATTTCTCAAAAAATTCCTGCCTCTAACGAGGGAAGCATTAGATCGTATACAACAAAGATTAACGACCTTCCTTGCGGAAAAAGAACAGGATACCCGTATATTTTCGGACTTTAGACGTCTATCACTACTTACTAACTATTGTAATAAATGCTTGCATAGATGTATAATAGGTTGATCTTATATTTATTTGCGAATGATTTTGAACATAGATAATTAAAAAAATTTGAAGCATAAAGAATTCTTACCACTGCATGAGATTGGTCATCTTGTTTCTATCTTTTTGGCAGGCGGGATTTTTGATTTTTTCAATTATCTGTGTCTAAAATCAAAGAATGTAAGGTGGAACTACCTGCTTATAAAGTGGTCTTCCAGCATCGAACTGTTTAGTTGCTATTTTGCAATCGCACTTATGTTGCATTTATAGTCTGAAGGCTTTTAGTTTACTATCCTATATTTGAGCATGTATTCAAATATTATCATCAACTCATTACCTTTGCTGGGTGCGGGACTGAGAGATTAGGCTATAGTCCACCATGCTAGTCCAGTCCTGGTTGGCAGACTTCATATGGCCGTTGAGAAAATCTCAGGCATCCAGGTTTCCTCACGATGTTTTCCTTCGCTGTTTAAGCGCGTGATTATTAACTATTAATACGATATGACTTCGAAAAGTCAGAGGTGCGTCTTGGCTTAGAACTTAAGAGCTTAGACTTGGTAGTCCAACGGTCATACATCACTAGGCTATCACTGCGAAACCACCTCCATATAGCGATTGGTTAAAGCGTTCGCCGCGAAGCCGTAGTAAGCTCTTTGAGCATCTTTGACGTGATCGACAGATTTCTCTCTAAGTTCGAAAGTGGAAAAATGTATTAAAATCGAAATATATCATTTAAAGCTGCAATTTAGTGGTTTCCTATCATTGCTTTGAAAGTTTCTAGCTTTGTACATGCGCCGTATTTACTAATGAAATCTTTCTCTTTCCCCCAGTTCGGCGAACGCCAAGAAATGGGAGGTGGAGCTAGCTACGCTTAAGAGCAACAACCTTCGATTGACGGCGGCCCTCCAGGAGAGCACCGCCAACGTGGACGAGTGGAAACGACAGCTGCACCAGTACAGGGAGGAGGTGGCTCGCGCCAGACACTACGCTGGTAAAGGTATGATAGAGGAAACTGGATACTGGAAACTGAATCAGTCTTCGTCTGACGGTTTCCCTGTAGGAGAACAACTTTTCCTCGAATGGTACGGATGATGGGTGCTCCATCCGCGGTAATAGTGGAGTACGAAGTACAATCGAGGAAGCTAACGGGGAGTCCTTGCTGTGCAGCAAGTTAAGCTTAGAGTGGGCAAATTTTGAAAAACTGAAGGGAATGGGAAGATTAAACGCTTTTACAGCAATAATCTAATTTATTTTATAATATTCTGACATGACAATGCCATCCCTGCTAGGGGCGCAACACAACCAACGAACTTACAAATTATATCGGTAGATGGCACTGCTCGCGTGTTCGTAACATCTCGACACCTCCCCTCGAAGTCGTGAGCAAATCTTTGAAACTTACATACATTCATCCATCATCCCTAAATTACGCAGACATTCATGATGTTTTGTTCCACTCAAACCTTTGGTCAAAACATCAGCAGGCATTCGATCAGTACACAAATATCTAAGATCAATTACACCTTGTTCGCACTTATCGCGAATAAAGTGGTACCGTACATCGATGTGTTTTGTTCGTGGATGGTAGTTCTTACTTTGAGCAAGTTTAATCGCACCCTGGTTATCATTGAATAGGATCACACACTCACTCTTAACCCCAAAACTATTCAACACATCACGTAAATACATGGCCTCTTTAGTACATTCGGATATAGCCATGTATTCCGCTTCAGTGCTGGATAAAGCAATGGTCCGTTGCTTTCGCGCTTCCCAGCTGACTGGAGCACCTGCAAAAATAAATGCAAACCCGGAATAGGACCTACGATCTACCGCATTCCCAGCCCAGTCTGCATCAACCACGCCAAAAAGGGGCAAGCCTGTTCTTTCATACACTAGTCCGTAATCAGATGTATTTCGCAAATATCTTAACACACGTTTAGCAGCCTTCCAATGTTCAATGTCGTAATTTGTATTGAATTGACTTAAATAGTTAACTGCATACGCGATATCTGGTCTGGTTGATACCGCTAAGTGCATTAAAGCGCCAATCAATCTCTGATACGGATATTGTTCCATTACATCATTTTTAATACACTCAGGCTTCTCTAATTTTACCTTCACATCTATAGGCGTGATAGCAGGCTTACACTCACTCATACCAAAGCGTTCTAACACTTTATCAATATATGCTTTTTGACTTAAGTACACTCTATTTTCATCATCACGACTAAATTCAATTCCTAAACAAGTAGATATTTCCCCCATATCTTTCATTTCAAATGCACTTCCTAACTGTTTCTTTACATTTTCCATCCATACAATATCATTTGTCGCGAGAATCATATCATCAACATATATACCTATCAACATTAGTCGTTCACCTTTTCGTGCAATAAACACACAAGGTTCCTGTGGCAATGATGCAAAACCAATGTCATTCAACATTCTCGATAACCTTTTATACCACTGCAACCCTGATTGTCGCAAGCCATATAAAGATTTTTTCAATAAACATACACTATCCACACATTCATTAAGAGTTTCATGCCAGCGTTGAGCTGTCTGTAGTATATCCTTGTCTGTTATTATATTCTTCTGTGAACCAATCTTTTCCTTTGCAATAACTTTCTTTAGAACATTGCTTAACTGATCTGGAATTTCCATATAAACTTCTTCATCTAGCGAACCATTCAGGTAAGCCGTTACTACGTCCATTTGATGGATTTCTAATCCCAACTCAGCCGACAAAGCAGCTATGAGTCTTATGGATGACGATCTCACAACAGGCGAAGATGTCTCATGAAAATCCTCCCCTGGCCGTTGTGAGCATCCTTTTGCGACAAGACGTACTTTCTTGCCAGTACTTTTGGTACTAAATACGAATCTGCTTCCAAGAACCTTGCGTTGTTTTGGTCGTGGTAGAATTTCCCAGGTTTTGTTTTTTATCTGAGACAGATACTCATTTTCTAGAGCAGATTTCCACAAATTCAAATCGCTTCTCTTCTCTATATCTTTCCATGTCATTTGTTCTATTATTGCTACCCCTGCATTCATCTGTTCATTCAATTCATCTGATTCATTTTCACTATCTGTAGTATTATTCTCTTTCACTGTGTGATATTCTTTCCGTGGTCTACCCACCTGACCAGTACGAATTAGACGAGGTCTTCCTCTTCCTCTTTTAGAGGGTTCTATTAAGTTTTCCCATGAAACAGTTGACTTTCTTTCTCTATATAATTGACCTCTATCTCTACCTTCTTCTGGTTCATGAACTCTTTCAAGTAATCTTGATCTAGCATCATCTTTGTTGACTTTCAATATTTTACAGTTATCTTCCTTTCCTTTATTTTCGTCATTAGATGCAATCAACTCTATTCTTACTTCTTCTTCATCAGTATCTTCTTCTTCATCAAGTATTTCTTTATATTCATGCCTAAAAGCTGTCTCATTCATGAACTTTACATCACGAGTAACAATAATCTTTTTAGTTGCAGGATCATGTATTCTATATGCTTTAGATTGAATGTCATAGCCCACAAATATTCCTAGCTGCGAACGTGACTCAAACTTTCCTTTCGGTTTTCCCTTATCTTTATAATAAGCCTTTGAGCCAAACATTTGCATATATATAACTGTAGGTTTCTTTCCTTTCCATAGTGTAAAAGGTATTTGACCACTTAAGGCTATTGTTGGACACCGGTTTCTTATATAATTAGCAGTATTTACCGCTTCAGCCCAAAATGATGGAGGACTTCCTGCTTGACGCATCATACATCGTGCCATTTCGACCAATGTCCTGTTCTTTCTCTCGGCAATCCCGTTTTGTTGCGGCGTATATGGTACCGTCAACCTTCTTCTAATTCCAGCCTTCTTTAAATAATCATCAAACTCATTGTTCACATATTCTCGACCGTTATCAGACTGAAAATTCTTTATTTTCTTCCCAGTTAAAGTCTCTGCATAGGCTTTGTAAGTTTTGAAAACGCTTAAGACGTCACTTTTACTCGCAATGAAGTAGACGTCACACCATCTAGATTTATCATCAATGAAAGTAACAAAATATTTTTTACCGCCATATGACTGATGATTCATGGGGCCACAAACATCGCTATGCACTATTTCTAGTAATTCAGTAGAACTATCTTCTCTTTTCTTTGGAAAAGGTGTGCAAGTCTGTTTTTCACTAATACAAATCTCACATTGGGACAACTTTTCGCCATCCTTGAATGTTAGCCCATGTACTAAACTATTGTTTGCCATAGCTTTCAGGTCGCGTTCATTGATATGTCCGAGTCGTTGGTGCCACATATCTATCGAATTCTTTACTGCTTCAATATTATTAACAGAATTGTCACTCATTCGAACATGGTATAGATTTCCAACTCTATCCGCACGCATATGAATTTTATCATTATCATCAATCACAATCGCATCATTCTTCCTAAAATGAACCTCGAACCCGTGATCTGTCATCTTAGCAACTGATAATAGGTTTGTTCGTAAGTCAGATACGTAGAACACTTTTTCTATATTAATCTGGCGTTCTTCACTGCCCGTGTCTACAGAAATTTTTACCTTACCAGTGCCAGTAATTTGTATTCTGTCACTATTAGCTAAATTTAGCTCTGAATCTAGCTGCGTAAAATCCTCTATCACTTGCTTCTCATTGCACATATGACCTGTACATCCACTGTCAATGCACCAAATAGGATTTACTTTCTCACCTTGCATAACCTCTTCGGTAGTACTCAATAACATTGTTGTCTTTTGCTCTTTGTCGTCTCTATTTTCCAAACTCTGTGCACTTTGTTTATGCTTGTTGATATACTTAGTTCTGCAGTCTCTCGCTAAATGCCCACGACGGCCACAACGATGACATTCGAAATTATTTTTATAACCATGGTTGTCGTGATTCTTCTTCAGATTGGCATTTTTATTTTTATTGATACGTTTAACGAACATAGCCCCCTGATCAGTTGTCTTGGACTTACGAGCTTCATAATCCTCGACAATCTTTACTTTTAACGTTTCCGTTGCTGGTAAATCATCGCGCGATTCCATTGCCGTTCTAAACATGGCGAATGAATCTGGTAAACTGTACAGCAATAATATGGCTAATAGTTCGTCTATAACTATCAAACCGATTTCTTTCAATTTCTTAACTGCATCAAAGAAATCCGAGATGTGTTTCTTTAGATCATCATCTTCTTGCATACGAGTCAGTACTAGTTTTTTCAACAACGAGGCTTTTCTAGCAGGACCGCTCGACTGATACATAGATTTCAGTTTCTCCCAAATAGTCTTGGAACTTTCTAAACCATCCAATGCGGCCAATTCACTTGGACTTACCGCTAACAATATGTCGGCTTCGGCTTTTTTGTCCATTTTCAACCATTCAGCATATTTTGGATCACTCGACTGCGGTTTGGGCAATGATCCCGAAACAAACTCCCATAGGTCATTTTTAATTAATATAGCCCGCATGTGAATTTTCCATGTATCATAATTATCACCAGTAAGTCGATCAATTTTTATAGATGTAGCCATGTTGAAGTTTCTTCAACTTCAAAACCAAAAACAATGAATAAAAACTTCGTGACAAATGTGCAGTAAACAAACGGCGACGGCGAACGTAACGTGCAAGTCCGCGTTGCACTTCTTATCCTTCACTTTACTACACGCGTTTATTATTTTTGTTACGACGAACTGTTTTGGTTCAAATCACTGCAATTGTTCATTAGTATGATCTGTTTTTCACTCACTGACTATCCCTGGGCCCATAACCTGAAGGGAATGGGAAGATTAAACGCTTTTACAGCAATAATCTAATTTATTTTATAATATTCTGACATGACAATGCCATCCCTGCTAGGGGCGCAACACAACCAACGAACTTACAAATTATATCGGTAGATGGCACTGCTCGCGTGTTCGTAACATCTCGACAATGGATCTCTTGATTTTGAAGTTGGCCGATGATTGGTATTGTCACCATCGTTTTCCATAAAGCTGAAGTTAAGTGTGGATTTATTAGGGAATAGTTATTATAAAAGGAAACTGATTAAATTCTCAGCTAATCATGTTAAGCTGTCTTATTTCCGTTGAAGCTGGTATGTGGAACGATTGGTTGTGTGGACATTTAGCCATCGTTTCTACACTTATACGTTAAGGCCAATTAAGCAAATTTAGAGACGATCGACAGATAAGCGTCTATCTTTCTCTGTGCTAACATAGAAATGTGGTGCAATGCTCCTTTTCTCTGTCTCATGGAATCATGAGCTCAGCTTAAACATAACCAAGGTGGTTACGAGATAATTCATCAAGTTTCATTATCGTTTCAGGCGCGGAAGCCAATGAAGTGGAACAACTCAGACAGCGCGTGGCCCAGCTGGAGGCCGAGCTCGCGCAGAAGAACGAGGAACTGGCGCAGATCACCAAGTCCAAGAAGAGCGAGCAGGTGGGTGACACCTATGACCATTACTATAGAGGCTCGGCGGTCTAACCTGAACATGTCACACATAGGCCAGCCACACATGTTACCATATACTTGGGCGAATAAATTATCAACATTTCAAAATTATTAAACCACCATAATAAAAATACTGTTCCTTTGTTTTCCTATAATGAGTTCCGAAACACTTTTAATTATTTTTTATAATTCTTCATTTCGGGGAAAGAAAAATAAAAAAGTGTGATGACGTCACTTATACGGCGAAAACTGAGAACATTGACATTTTTTGGAAATATTAGTAACATTTATCAATAACGAAATGTAAAGGTTATGAATAAAAAATACATACATATTCTATCATATCTTTACATTTGACAGCTTAATCTCAACTGACATAAGACAATTTTTTACAGGGTCAGAAAAATTACGTCTTGTCACAGTTTAACCCATTTAACCGTACAATTGACGTCATTTTGAAAGAACTTCAAAGTCGAAAATAAAAATGAAAATGATTCAATTTCGGGAAAATAAAAAATACGGATCTCCTATTTTTCGATCTAGTTTTAAATAAAATTAAGTTTTTAATAATATAAGGGTGTTAAAAAACTAAATGTTGTCATTGTGTGACAATGTGTGGCCGGCTTTACAGTTCCGACAATATAATTGTGTATTTGTGTCTCTCTGAAGTTGTTTCTAAGTGGTTAATTTTGCGATGAAACTTACCCAAGATATTAATTTTACTGAAAATAAACATCGATCAGACAAGATTCGAATTTCCGCACTTAAAATAAGGTTGAGTACCGAGAAGCACAGTTATATCGTTGGTAATGTAATCGACAATTAATTTAACAATAGGGATGATGACTGGATTAAAAAAATATAATTATATTCGATCCGTCGGTTATTATCCAAAAATATCGGACACGTATTTTTTGCTTTGTCAAAATAATAAGAATTGACAAAAAAAGAGCATCGAAGCAATTTTTTGTTTGTTAAACAAAAGGAAAAATAACAACATACCATCACGCCTGTATTCCCCGAAGGGGTAGGCTGAGGCGTACTAAAGTAACCCACAGTTCGCCGGTATGTTTAGGTCCCGTGTAATAGGGGGCGAGCCTATTGCCATTAACCGGGCACAAATCCAGACTCCGAGCTGCTACTGAGAATTTCTTAGAGAAATCTAATAACACTGCGGGACCTGGGGATTGAACCCTGGACCTTTAGCGTAGCAGTCGCGCTTGGGACCATTAGACTAATGAGGCAGTCAAGGAAAAATACGTGTACATTATTTTTTTATAATTTAACTGACGGATCAAACTGAATTTTTTAATTAACTAGCCTATTGCCGAGATCGTGCCAACTCTTTCTCGCTTATGCTATACTCTCTGTAGTGCGAAAGAGATGGCAAGAAATTGGCGGTTGTTGCCTGAATTTAATTGGCGTGGGTGTAAAAAGTATTTTTATATCTAACCTTTTTTTTACTTTTATACCTGTTTTTATATATTCTTACGTAAGTTTCTAATTTTTGAGTGCATGTTTGTTACAATAAATTAAGTAGATGACACGTTTTTTTATATTTTTGTTTATGACTCATGCCTTTGTTACTAACAAATAAACTTATAATCGGTTTCTTTGGTTTTTATTTTCTTTTTATTGCCTACAAGTACAATTACTTATCTTTCTACTTATTTCCTTCTAGATGTTGCCCTATATTATGACACACAATAATTAATACCTATGACGTTTAGACTCTAAAAATAACTGTTAGCAAAAAGTAAAACCTCCTTCTAAAACATAAAATTAATGTTAGGTGCGCAACAGTTTCGGAAGTCGGTGGCGAAAACAAAAGTTCAAACCACATCCAAAACTGTTGTGCACCTAACATTATTTATATGTTTTTGAAGGAGGTTTTACTCGATACTGTAGTATTTTATTTCAACATTTTGAATGGCGATATCATCATTTCTTCCGTCGGTACGTTATTGTCATTTTATTCTAAATGTTGTCATCAGATCTTCATCAAATTTGTATGGGACCACCTTTGAAGTATACTCTTTTAATATATATAAAAAAAGAAATTTTGAAATCAGTCCCCAACTGCCGAAAATATCTGTGAATATACATTAAAAAAAATACATACATACGAACATAGAACCTCCTTCTTTTTTGAAGTCGGTTAAAAACAGTTGATTCACTCGAGTCCGTCTCGGTGTTTCTTCTCAGAGCTCGTCAGGAAACGCATCTAAAAAATCTAAAAACATTGATTCATCTATTGGCAGGAATAAATCTAATTTATCCATACACATCAATGACGCCGGGGCCACAGTTCACGCTACACACCTAGGGGGCGAAACTATGGACATTGAATTGAACACAAATACGATAACTACCACTGAGAATTTAATAGAGAAATCCAATAAAAGTGCTCCACCTAGGAATCGATTTAGACTTACCCAGGATATCTAGCGTAGCGGTCGCGCGTACGACCTCTATGTTAATAGGGCAGTCTTTTATACTTTTTTTCTCTCATTTTGAGGTATCCATTTTCGAAAATATCGTTCTGGACTGTTTTCGTATACCTATCTATCATTACCACACTTCAGAAGCAGGACTAAAGTGACACCGATCATTGTAGTAAGTATTCCTGTTAAGAGTCCGGCGGACCGAACTTACCACACAAATGTTATTATTCGGATTCAGATAAACGTAATCTAGGTTCCTACTTTACTATTTCGTCCAAAATACTTCACTGGAAATAAATGTAAGCGAATGTAACTCTTGGTAACTTTGCCAAGTTTTGAGACTATTTTCGGGTCGTTTATTTACAGTGAATTAGTAGTAGACGAAATGGCACGGTAGTAACCTAGAATAACGGTATCCGAATCCGAATAATAACATCATATGATATAATATTTTTTGGATTACGATTTATTTTGGTATTACGCTTTTGTGGGCAATTCACGCCCCGCCGGACCCTTAATATCTTCACTGGAGGTTTAGTAATGAAATTATCCTAAGTAAGTATTAAGCTTTAACTAGCTTTCGCTGGGTGGGATCATAGTAAAACATAGCCTTATGTATAGCACATGGCTGTCTAACAGTGAAAGCATTTTCAGAATCGGAGACTCCCTACATACAAACCATTAAATTAAGGTCATATTTCACAGTGTCTGAGTAGCCACTACTTAACGAAAAAATACAAACCTGGAACAGAATTTGTATGAAACTAGGTACCAAGTAATTTATTAAGAACTTACTCGGAATTGGTGAAATAGGCCTTTAATATTTAAATCGTGTAATGAGGCTTTTGGTTGGCAATGTAGGTACATTGGCAACCAAAAGTCCATGAGCAATATCATAACGCAATAGCTTGACGTTTAGTTTGACTTACGACCTTCTATTCATTGTCGTCATCGAGTGACACGCACTGGCTGTATCGAGCTCGCTCCTACTGTTCATAGCAATGTAATCCTTAGCGTGCTTATGAACTTTGAGCGTTTACTGTACCTAAGTAATAATCAAGAGTATATACCAAACAGTTACTATACGGACATTTATAACATTAACTTAGATGCGCCTGAGTACTTTGATCTCATTTATGTATATAGCTGGAAGCTGTATTCAAAGAAATTTTTAAGTATTGACGAGTTTCTCCAACTGTTGCAGTACCTATTATAGATTGTTCCAACAAATAATTTCATTCCGTTCTTATTAGGTAGAATGGTCATGTTTAGCGAACATGATAGAGTAATTTATTTTGACACAACGCCATCTAGAAAAGCAACAGTTAAACTTTCCAGATGAATAATTCAAAGTACCTACCTATGTCGATTTCGCTTTTTATCCACCATAATAATTGGCAGCACTGGTTTTGTTAGCTTACGGCCTAAACCAACGATAAGTGCTCATACCATGCAGGCATACGTATCGTATATTTTGATAAGTAATATTCGCTCTTATCTTGCAGGATGCTGAGGCTAAACTGGCCCAAAGCCAGCTGGAGTTAGCCGTAGCCGCGCAGGACGGCCAGCGGCAGGTGATACAGGCGCTCAATGACCAACTGGCGCGGCAACTTGACGAGCTGGTGAGTGCAGCACTCATCATTGTACTGTAGTTATGTTCAATGTTAAGGGTATTACATTGCCCAATGACCTTGAGGATTTAGTCTTTATGCTAGTATTTGGCATTGCGGGGGTGCTTCACGTGGGGTCATAGTAACCTCACTATTTGGGTATTTCTTTATTATTTTAAAATATTCAAAGAAAAAAATAAAATAAAAACAATACAAATTGTTAATTACGTCATTACAATTTTTTTGGTATAAAATTGACATTGACACAATTACATGACTAACTATTAATTAAAAAATACAAATTAGGTTAAAAAAGGTCTATTTACTTCAATTATTATCCAAAATTGGGGCAAATTTATAAAAAAATTAAGCCATACAATTTTATTGTGATGTCTTTGAGTATAACATATATTTTTTATATGGCAAACGCACATAAGGATGCCACTAGAAACTTATTTAAAGCTAGGGTGTTTTTTTTTATTTGACCGATGTAATGCCCTTAACTATGTGTATCATCAATCAGCGACAGCAAACGAAACATGTCCAATGTTTCTTTATAAATTGAAATGCAGCATATTATTGGTCCTAATGGAAGTCCATGGAGTAGGTTTTGGTTCAGCAGTGTACTTCCTTGTTTTGATATGATGAGGATAAAGGTCACATTATTATTATTATTATAAGAACAGAGTGGCGCACATTTTGCGTCGTCGTGGAGTTCCTTTAATCTCAGGTGTTCAAATCGTTCATGAAGCAATCCTCAGGACAGCAGCACAGTGTAGTAGTTGTTCTTACTACAGGAGAAATAGAATCATCGCACCCCCATTTGCGTAGTAAAGGTGGATTTGTCGACGGCTTTAAGTATTTTGCACTGTAACAAAGGAATGTTAATGTATGATATGGACTTCCGACCCATTTCTTATTAGAGAATGCATTGTTCCACAGAGCACGATCCACCGCGAGATCAACTGCGCGCTGCAGACATGAGAGGCGGCGCCGGCGCACGCGCACGCGCTACCGCTACTGCTGCGCGCGCCCGCGCCCCTGCCGTGCCCCGCGCCCGCGCCCGGCCCCGCCCCCGCGCCCGGCCCCGCCCACGCGCCCGGACCCGCCCCCGCGCCCGGCCCCGGCTCCGGCCCCGCACCGGCCCCCGCGCCCGTCTACGTCACACTCAAAGCCAAGAAATGAAGAGTGCTCTCGGTATTTCGCAAGGTGCACGAGTTTTTCTAAATTAACACGAAACGAGTCGGTTGTTAGATCCTCTTTTATTTTATAGGATTATAAAGTCTGAAAATTTCATGAAATTCACTCATCCAGTTGCCGAATTTTTGTATCCCTACGTAGTTTATATTAGCTCATCTCTATTAGTCAATAAATTGATATTGAGTTTTGTAGAGTACCTGTAATTGTAAAACATTTAATTTTCTTCGAATTACTAGAATAAACTATTTTACGTTAACTGGCTTGTCATATCGACTTGATAAAAATGCTATATGACGACTAAATAATTGATAATACGTTTTAATATTTAGGTATAGTGCGAACAACCGACCCGCTGTTTTCGTCGTTGATTATTTATTTATCGATAACTTTTTATCGTTAGGGTACATCACTATTATTGGCTCCACCGATATATAATTTAAATGTAACATTGTCTTGTCATCACATTTTATTTAACTCTCAAGTAATTGATACGTATTTGTATTATCGACCAAGATGTTAACTTTATAAAGTTCAATATTATTTGCACACCATTAAGTAACAAGATCTATTTTTGCTTGCAAGGCAATATAAATTACATTTAAATTCACTAGAAGTTATTATATATATAGCGGTGATCTTGTGTCATAAATAATGTAATGGTTCGTTGAGATCCTTTCCGATTATAAATTTTATCGATAATTGATATCGAAAGTGTCTTTTAAATTTTATCGAAATTTTACATCGATCCTGAGTACTAGCTTAGCTTGGAATTATAAACTTATGTTTCTTGATGATGTATTGGAAAAGTTTTTAAGTCGTAAGTGACTCCATATCTTAAGCACAAGTTTACTCATATTCATTTCTAAAGCCGAGAGACCAGTCGGACTTTCTAGTTATCACCAAATTATCAGTTTATAAAAAATACATAGCATCCTAACGTTTTTGATCGATTCAAAGTCAAAATAATGTTTATTCGACATAGTCTATGATATATTAGGTATTTTTAAATGTCTAATTTATATTTTACGACGCCCTTCACCACCTAGTGTTTTTATTGGTAAAAATGGCAACAATCTTCCCAGCAACACATTGCTGTCTGTTAATGTACGTATTAAGGTCTTAAAAATTGATGATGATTATCGTACTTGCATCACATTAAATTCTCATAAACTCTACGAATGAAATGATATAAAAGATATGTAAACTTTTTTAAATAAGATGAATCAACCTTTTGAAACAGACATCGCTTTAAGCGTCCAAAGCTAACGACGTATGAAATTGTATGACGTCAAGCTACTTATTTGAACAAAGTTGTTAGAAGCTCTGCGGAGTGAACTTAAAATGTCACGTATGAGTTCTTTGGATTGCCTTGCTTATAAAGTTACTTGAATTCATATTAAATTACAATATGAAGTACTTCGGAGTTTTGAAGGATTGTGATTGAGTAAAGTTGTTATTTTGAATTTGTCTCCATATGGTAACTTAAGTAATATTATTTCCTCCTTTATCGTGGGCGTGTTAATGCAAATTGTAATACCACACATCCAGACTGAAACTACTTATAGGCCATATAAATACTGCCAATTGATACTAAATTAACTGCCAAACATAAAACTGATGACAAGATTCTGTTTGAACAGCAGGCTTACTCTTGAAAACAATACAATACCAATCCAAACGTGATCCGATTCCAATGTCAATTTGGCTGTCGGGCGATTTTGTAATCTTAAGGCGGATCGTTCACCTGAGCCCGCCAAATTCAAATTTCGAGTGGTTTTTCGCAGTTTGTAGTTCTATAATAAGTTCTGCATTCATGGTAATGGTAATTGCGACATTAACTATACAAAATTCACAATTTTTATCCAAAACCATTGCTTAAAAATCATTATTGTAAAAGTAGTGCAAAATGTCAATTTTGACCAATTACACAGATTGCGCCAAGTTTTTGGCTTGATAAGGATTTATGAGTAAAGGTTTTAGTTCTCAGTTGTGAATGTTGTATAGTTAATGTCGCAATTACAACTGCCATGAATCTAGAACTTGTTATAGACCTACAAACTGAGAAAATTCACTTGAAATTTGAATTTCGCGGGCTCAGCTGAACGATCCGTATCCTGATTGGCCAATGGTTGGGTTGGGGTATTTAATTCACTCAATCACCGCACAATATTGAAACAATTTGGCGCTAGTCTCGGATTCAAGAGTACGAAACTTGACGAAACGGCACAATTCCAATGTCGATGTATCGGAATTGAGTTAAAGAGTAAGCCCCCAGGTTTTTAGAATTATATCGAGTTACCAATATCGATTCTATGAATGTGAAGATAACCCATTTCTCGAATAAAGCCTAGTGGCGGCTAATTTCAATGTGACAACCTACAGAGTAATATACGAAATGGAGTGCTAAGCCACGGTATACGTCGTGGCGATGGACGTCCTTGGTTGTTGAAATAATCGTCTTGCGTACCGCGTCTCTTTGTTAGTTAGAGCTAAGAATGTTGACACTCCGTTTGCTACATACTCCATGATATAAAAATCATTCTCATCTCTAAGATTAAAATATTGACATTTATCAACCCCGTTTATGACCAGCATAAATGATTAATTGATAGTTTTGTGTCAATTCGAGTCAGTGATGTCGACCCACCCTTATATAAATGTAAATACGTTCGAAAATCGTGTAACTCCACGATTCAATGCCAAATATAAACTAATTTTAGTAGAATTTTAATATTATATTATTGTGTAAGAAAACTGGTTGCACGGTGAAATACCGAATTAAAATATGAAAAAAAAAACTCTTAATTTCTATATTCGTATAAAAGATCATAGTCGACAGGCCGTGCCATGTCTTAGTGTATGTGTGTATATTGAAATATTCCCTAATTAATATATTAAAATATAAAAAGAATCGGCTAATAATATGCCTCGACGGTCCCTCGCTGTCCTGTACATTGCAGGCCAAAGGGATTATAAAACAATGAATATTAAAGCTTCGATTTAAAAGATTTTTGAAAGCGTTAAATTTACTATTACTTAGTGTAAGTGTATGTATTTTACCGAATAATGTAAAGATTACCAACGACTCGTTTATTTGTAAGCCATTTATTTTGGTGTATTGTGCATTTCTTTCGTCTCGAATATGTTCTCCAATAATGTTTTATGTTAAGATTGATGTTGCGTATAATATGTCCTGACTGATAAATCACACATTAAGTAGACTTCATTACCTCCTCTCAACAATGGTACATAGCCATATTCTGTGTGATTTTTCATTTATTATATAACTTCAAACCTAAATATTATTCCTATCGTATTTTAGACTTAGACATTTCTGTTTGACTTTCCTACTGTGTAGGTGTATTGTATTAACATAATATTAAATGATAATTATTAAATTATAACGTAAAATTCCAATCTTGATGATTTTTAATTAATATATTAAATATATTCATCCTTAGGTGTAAGATGTTAAGTGAATCGCGCAGAGTTATCTTGTAATTAATTGAAGGTATTTTTAAATATTTGAAAATACAGATAAAGTACTTTCTAAACGTAAAAATTAAAATTCAGAGTTCCAATTTATCAAGTCACTTTTATTTGTTAACAATATAATTCTGCGCGATAAAAGTATGTATGAAAAAAGTAATAGTTAAAAATCGTCACCAATATCCGTATAACTTCCTCCCAAACGTTGACGTAGAATTTAATTTCGACTTTTTTCCTTTTTTATACGTTTGAAATTTATTTGAAAACCCTGTAATTCATAGATCCCTTAGCAAATTAGTGATTAAACTTTGATAGATAATATTTATCTGCAATTTCAGAAGTCAATTGTTGTTTTAATGGTGTTATAATATTTATTTACTTTTTTGTGAATTTCTATTTGTGTCCATATTATTTTTTAGTTAAAAAATATTTTGCTATCCCTGCAGATTATTATTATCTGTCAAAACCCTTGAAAAAAAAAAGAAAACAAAATGATATCATTAAAAAGGCTGAGGACACAATTTTTAAGATATACAATGTCTTCTAAACAGGGTAACTTTGATTTACTGTTGCGTGGATTTTTAAATAGCGAACGTTGTTATTCGATTTTTACTCTTGTCTATTACAACAAGTACATTTTCCGTAGATTTTACAATATGTTCTGACAAATTGCGACGAATGGAAACGTCACGTGTTATGACGTCATAATGTATCAGTAGTTATATCGAACAAAATATACTCTTAAAACTTCAATAAAAATTAACTACTTTCCTTTTACTCTCTGTGTGAACCACATGAACAATTTTTAATTTCATAGTTAAATAAATACATAGGTAGCTATAGTAGTTAATAATATTTATAGACACAGTATTTATTTGTACATTTAAATAAAAAAAAAACTGTTTATCAAATAGATAAAAAATTAGTTGACAACTGAATGATCTGTTGGAATATAAGTGTAATATAAATTAGATAATGTTTAAGTGTTATTCCCATTTAATTTGTAAACCGAAGATGTTAAGTGTAACATTATAAATAAACATTTATAGTATAGATAGTTATATGTACTATATCATAGTCGTTACAATAGATGAGATTATAATTTTAAATGTATCTTGGCTGGGAGATGACATTTTTGTTTATTAGTGGCCAATAATTTCGGCCCGACGTGTATTGCCCACCGATTATCAAGATGGTGTGCCAATTGTTTTGCCAGATAGTGTAATATGACTAGAATTGTTTTCTACCTTTCTTACACATGTATTCCTTGTATCTCCAAGTACACACGTTGGCTTAAATGTTGGTGCCAAAGTTTGCGTAGCTGAGCCTGTAAAATAACGTGTTATTGTGATCAGTTTTAGATTGTAAGAGAGGGATGCCGCACTACAGATCAAACAGCGCCATCCCTTTCTCTCACTTCTTAAAAATGCTCACGTTAACATTGGTACGGATTCTCAAATAGCCTTTGGGGCTAACGTGTGGAGGTGGGCTAACGTGTGGAGGTGGGCTAAAATTTCACCGTGGTTAGCCGATACTTATGTGAATAAATGTCGCCTATAGACGATTAGGGGGTGGAAAATGTTCGTGTTGGCTCGAGCCGACAGTATGGGCCACTCTATATTGTTGTATTGTAATCGCATTATGGTTTTAATTGTAATTTATTGAATGTAACTATATATATATTGGTATAGTCTGCGATGCATATGTTATTAAAACGGGATATTATAATATAATATTTTCACGAAGCCACACAAGTGCGGTAAACGAATTTATTTAATTTTATCATTATTTTACTAAAATGTATTTATTCTAGTATCAAATTAATGATCTTCAGTTAGTAAAATTAGTAGATATAGATAGCCCTTTATTTATTGTAAATTTATTCAAATATATATTACGAATCAGTTATTTTTACTGAAGCCATTAGAACTTGCTAATGTTTTACTTTTCTGTGTAGGTATACCAGAATACCAATTTTATCTAGAATACAATAGAATATTTCAATTTTAATATGAGGCTTTTAAATAGGTAATTAAAACAATGATAATTCGTCAATGAAGCATTGTAAAAAATGACAGTGTGCTTTGAAATGATACGCGGTGATATTACCTGCGTGATGGTCGTGGATGGATTCAATAAGTTCAAGTTATGAGTAAAAAAAATGTTAAATGTAAAGAGAATAAGCAGAATTGTGTTAATATTGACATGGCATTACAAAAATACAAATTAACAGGTTTTTTTTTAATTTAAACAGCATCCTACTGTACGCGGAATAAATATAACGTAAAATTTGATTAGGGTTTTGAACGAGTGGTGGTCGGAACTTATATTAAGAACTACTATGCTAAAGGCATTTTCAATAAGATAAAAAAATCCCGGTATCAATAAATATATAGGTCGTAGTGAATGCTCTTGCGTTTCCCCAACTGTTTTTGTTGACATGTAATCGTCCGTATAGTTCAATGGTTCCCAACTAGTGGTCCACAAGACCTAAAATATGGTCAGCGAAAGATGTGAAAATATTAAAGTTTTGATTAAAGTTGAATTTCAGTTAAATACAGTTTATTTTACCTTAACGTTGTGGTCCCTGCTAACAACAATCAAAATCAAAGTGGACCGTGGTCCAAAAAAGGTTGGGAATCACTGGTATAGTTGTACGTGTTAGCATGTGCAGCGCAGACTAAGTATATGTTCTACGTTATATCTTCCATTAGAGTCGTAGCCGCTGTGAGCTGAGTATGCATATTACACAATAAATACAATATGGATTTCAATGTTGGAAGTTTTATTTGTTCGTCCCTTGGTGAGAAACTACCTGACCCGACAGAGAGTCTTGTCCAAATTTCAATAAACCATACAAAATTAATTAATTAATTAATTAATTTTTTTCCATAGGAAAAAGCACTTTCAAAGGTACCATGACGCATTACTGTAATCATTTTGAGGTTTTGAGACAGACTGCATCGCTCTCGCAATCGCAATAACGTCATGGTATGGCGTCAGAATTTTCCCGGACAACTTTTCTTTCCAAAAAATCGAAAAATTTCCAAATCGGACCTGCCGTTCAAGTGGCACTTACCAATGAATTATTTTAGACAAGAGAAAATACTCAAATGTATATATATCTGAAAACTTTTTTTTTAATTCAGTAAGAGAGTGCTCGCTTGGGGGCGGGCGCCGCTGATTATTTATTTGTTTGATGATTAATAAATTCATTCTTGCGGTATTTACAACGGGCAAATAAAAGAAATATAGGTAAGTCAGAACCATTCAAAGGAAGACTCCCGTGGAATCTTTCTCGTCCATTGTTAATTGATATTTGGGATTGTCTAAATGTCGTTATGTATCTTCATTAAATACATATACGGTACCTATCTCTTGTTTTTGAAATAAATTAACTAACAAAATGTCGGGCTCGAACCACGAGCAGAAAAGACATGCTCAACTGTTTTGCTGTGAAATCTTTCAAAAAACACCATCACGCATGTATTCCCCGAAGTGGAAGGCAGAGGTGTACTAATGTACACCCACAGTTCGACGGTATGTTTAGGTCCCATGTAATAGGGGGCGAGCCTATTGCTATTAATATTTCAACTCTCTTAAAAACTGGGATACAATGGATGGGCTTTCCAAGTATAAAATAATGTTATCCTGATTTTCTCTATCACCTAATCTGTAAAATCAAATCCGATTAGGTACATTCATATTTATACATATTGAAAAAAAAAAAAACACTAACTAGCGAAAAGCTCTTGCAAAACAAGACCACAAAAATACATCAAAGTTGCAGCGAAGTGTGAAAATTTTCATTTGAATGAACCAACGGGCTTGCATTTTTTATCCATTTTATTCCATCTGGCTCGCCTCTCCAAACAGATCCTAATCTCTCGAGCAAACAATGTGACAAAAAATTCTGGAAAACGGCTGAACATACGAAAATATTCAAAACATGGTGGTACCCACAGATTACACACGAAAATCGGCATCGATTTCCTAGGGCGCATGTCAGGATTCCCGCCATTTCCACCAGTACCGCGCCGGGGTTGACGCGAGACGCACGCGGATCGCGATCGCTCCTCACAAAATATTGAAATGAATAAAATATTGTGAATTCAATTAAAATTTGACAGAAATTGTTCAACATTTTGCGTGTATACGCGAAATTGGTTGTTCTACGAAGTCTACTGGTGGCAACAGGAGCGCTGACCCTTTGTTTTCGGTAAGTTTTACACTTATTACAAATCGATATATTCGGGAATATAAATTGTCTACAATGAGTGCAATGTTTTTTTGACTTTCGTTTCATATTTTTCTTACTACCCATCAACTCGAAGACTTGCCAAAGACATTGCGTGTACCTTGCAATTTCATTGAAATGTCCTGGATCTCTTGTGGCAATTTTCGTGAAAAATGTGAACGTATTCTTAAAATCCTCCATAGAAAATTACCCAGGGCCCGGGGCAATCTCCTTTAGTCAATTGTGTTCCAAAATTAAATAATATTTTTTCCTTTTGCCTATTTTTGTTTGTTTCATGATTCCTGTTCTAAATTTATTGTATTGTTTTACCGAATACCCTCACAATTTTGTATTATTGGTATATGTAGGTATATTAAGTAAAGAAAGGAAATTATTTTAACACTTACCTCTTTGATTGTAATGTTGATAATAAATTATCAACATTGAGGGAAAACATCGTGAGGAAACCTGGATACTGCAATGAAAGAGGACTCCATATGGTTCCAATCCACCCTAGGTCAGCGCGTCGACTCTGAGCTTAGTCTACGAGAAAGCTTCGCCGAGTAGTCCCTATTATAAGGGACCTAAACATACCGGCGAACTGTGGGTTACTTTAGTACACCTCTGCCTAACTTTTTGAGGAATACAGAGGTGATGGTTTGTGACTGTGTGTACCCAGCAGTGGGGCCGGAATGGTCTACAAATATTAATCTTAATTTACTTTTAAAATCCATATTTGTTTTCATTAGTATATCTCTAGTTTAACTTAGCTCTAGACATGTTAATCGTTAAATTGTTAGTGATAAAAACTATTAAAGTTTAATGAACTGTTTTGAGCTATGATCTCAAAACAACTAACATAAGAATCTTACTCGCATAAATCAGCTAGGTACCTACTTAGCCGCATTGAAAACAGTTTATTTATTTAGGAGCTACGATGCCAACAAAACACAGACAGACATCTTAATTTCACCCCCTTTTTCATTGTTGGTTAAAACAAGACATTTACTTTTCTTTCTCGTAATGCTTGTTCTAGTTTCCAGCTCAAGAGTCACGAATACCTTATTTTTTCTCGCATATTTGGGTCATGGTAGAAAAATAGATGACGTTGCTACGTTCATACATAATACATTACTTCACCCGAGATGCTGTAACTCATTTTGTTTCCTCAGTGGTTGGAAAGTACCAGCCGACAGAAATAATTTTTAACGTCAGAATTATTTTGTTGTTGTGACTCTACCTAATAGATATCTTTGTAGATGACATAAAATTTAAAAATAGCCCTCAGCACTAAAACTTGGTTACCATGTTCTTGCAATATCATTGAAATTACTTCAATAGGATACAAATTTTCAAATCGATCAGACCTGTGAAAGTTGTTCACATCCCTTCATGAACCAAAAAAGAACTGGTAATCTTTAAACGGCTGGCTAGATCACAGCTAAGAACACTCTCAATTATGTCACTTTTCAAACAAAAAACTTAATCAAAATCGGTCTATTCGTTCGGTCGCTACGATGCAACAGACAAACACACAGATACACAGGTTAAACTTAATTTTATACAATATAAATATAATAAATATACAATAAAAAGAAATATACAAATATACAAAATATAATAAATATACAATATAAAATACAATATATAATTACTAATGCACTCAGTTTTTCATGATTAAAGAGTCCGGCGGTGTTGATAGTACGTAAAAGTTACCTGTTACCATACACTTACTAATTGTCCTTGATACTAGATAATTATGTAATTTTAAATGTGACGGCGAGAGAATATTATTTTGTTCAGTTCTACCTACATTTTTTTTTGTTTTTGGTTGCGATGTAGTTTTGATGTTGAAGAATAATAAAAGTTTGTTATTGGTGAAGTAGCGACGTTTTATTCTGAAACCAAACCCTGCAATTTGTTCATGGTCCTTCGAGCCGGATTTTAGTAAATGAGTATCAGCAAAATACGTGACATTGAATGAATATTCCAAAGTGTAGTGGAAAAACTATAATAGTGAGTAGCGGATACGTTATATGAAACAGTGAACAATATATGACAGGAGTGTTTAGCTGCTGGCCGGGAATTTCCTATTGATGGATGGAATGGATAATAAATTGTTTCCTGGACAACTATACGAAATAGACGGCGACTCCAAATAATCATACCTGCGGACATCGAGGCACGGCAGTGAAAACAAGATAAGTCTTCTTGTATATTTTACACAACGGTCATTCGCAGTCCAAAACCAACCGTTATCATATTTTGAAGCATTAAGTACCTCATTTAACTTTTAGCATCACGCAACTTTTAGTATCACATTTCACAATGGAACAATCAATAAAACTACAAGATGATTACCGAGCTCAGTTAATTAAATCGAAACATAATTTTAAAAAATCGCCTAAGCAACGGATCACAAAATTATACATTGAAACCAGATTAGAATCTTTAGATGATTTATGGTTGGATATTAAGAAAACGCATCAGACTATTGTGCAATTAGCGACATCAAGCTCGAAAGAAAATGAAAGTTATTTTGTTAATGATACATTTGAATTGATGGAAGAGGAATACATCGAATATAAATGTATGTTAAAGGAGGTTTTAAAAAAAAATTGTAATTCGGAAAACCCTAGTAATACGGATAGTGATTGTATAAAAATTTGTAAGGATTCTTCTTCGAAAATAAAATTACCTGAAATAAAATTGCCAACATTTAATGGGAGGTATACTGAATGGCCTACATTCAGGGATTTGTTTTTATCACTTGTACACAGACATAAGTCATTAGATAATGTACAAAAACTGCATTATTTAAAAGTTTATTTATCGGGTGAAGCCGAACAGCTGCTACGTCACATACCTACCACTGATGCAAACTATAGTAAATGTTGGGAATTATTGGAAAGTAGATATAATAATAAACGGTATTTGTCAACATGTTTGTTAAAACGTTTATTTAGTTTAAAAACTTTAACAGTACAGTCCGCTAATGGTATTAAGGAATTGATAGATACAACAAAAGATTGTTTGAGTGCGTTATCTAATCTGGGTATATCGGTTGAATCGTGGGATGTAATAATCATTTATATAATTAGCATGAAATTAGATTCGGATACTAGGAAACAGTGGGAAATAAAAGTGAGTGAATCTAGTGATGATCTACCCACATTTGCAAATTTCGAAGAGTTTTTAATAAGTAGATTTAGAGCCTTAGAATTTTTAGAACCTAAACTTAATAAGCCAAATAATTTACAACCACGGGTACATAATGTTACTACTACTACCACCTCTGCCATATGCCTATTTTGTTCAGAAAGTCATAAAATGTATCAGTGTAAAAAATTTAATCAGGCTGATTATAATACGCGTTATAATTTTGTACAAAACAACCATTTGTGTTTTAACTGCTTGGGTTCGAATCATTCTGTGAAATCTTGTTACTTAAATACTTCATGTCGCATATGTCATCGCAAGCATCATTCGCTACTTCACCCACCAAAACCAACGTCTTCACCTGCAACCTCTGCCAATGTTAACCAGGTAGTTGAAGCGTCTCGAAGTTCATTTAACAATGTTACGGAGTCACCCATTAAGGTCAATTCCCCGAATGTTGTCACCAACTGTTTCTCGCGAAGAGTGAGTGTACCGGGCCAGGGATTGTTAGCGACAGTCTTGGTCAGAATTAGAGCGAGGAATGGTAGTTATCATCTGCTGAGAGCGTTGCTCGACCAGGGGTCACAAGCCTCTTTTATAACTGAATCAGCAGTTCAGTTACTTGAGCTAAAAAAGATCCCGAGTAAGACTTACATGTTGGGCCTGGGAGATTACCAAAACCAGATCATGTCGAAGTATATGGTCAACTTTAGTCTAGGCTCGGCATGTGATTCTGATTATTTTGTTCAAGTGAATGCATGTGTACTAAGAAAACTGACATCTTTGCTTCCTGTCAATACAGTTCAATTTAATGATTGGCCTGAGTTAGAAAAGCTTGAATTAGCAGACCCTACCTACCACACTCCAAATAAAATAGATATTTTATTAGGGAGTGAAGTTTATAGTCAAATTTTATTACCAGGAGTTATCAAGGACCCATCCCGTCGTCTAGTGGCACAGCAATCAGCCTTAGGCTGGTTTTTGTCAGGCCAGTTGGATCCTAGTTCGCCGGACTTACGCTGTCATAATACTGTTGTGTCTATGTTTAGTCAAATAGATGATAATGATCTTCTCAGGCAATTCTGGGAAATAGAATGTGAATCAACTCCAACAAAATTCTTCACGGACGAAGAACAGAGGTGCGAGAAGTTATTCGCTTCAACCACCCTTCGTGATTCGGAGGGTCGATATATAGTAAAATTACCTTTTCGAGACCAAAATCCTGCTTGTAAATATGGAAACACCCGGGACATAGCACTACGCAGATTTGAAATACAAGAACGAAAGTTACTCAAGAATCCAGATTTGAAGGAGCAGTACGATAGAAGTATGAAAGAATATTTAGATTTAGGTCACATGGAGAAGGTCATTTTAAATGAAGATCAAAAGAAGGATCATGCAGTCTATTTACCCCATCACGCTGTTGTTCGCGAGGACAAGCTAACTACCAAGGTAAGAACTGTATTTGACGCCTCGTGCAAAGGAGAAAATGGTGTGTCCCTTAATGATTGCTTGATGGTTGGTCCAAAATTGCAGCCTGATCTCCGTCATTTAATTATGCGGTTCCGTAGACGTCCCATTTGCTTAGTGGCTGATGTGGTCAAGATGTATAGAATGATAAAAATTGCAGGCTCTGATACCGATTTCCAAAGGCTTGTGTGGCGTGAAAATTCTGAAACAGAAATATGTGATTATAGGTTATTACGTGTTACTTTTGGTGTGTCATCGGCTCCTTACCTGGCTGTTAAATCTCTCCAACAATTGGCCGTAGATGAAGGTCATCATTTTCCGTCAGTCGCTGACAGAATACTCACTGATTTCTACGTAGACGATCTAATGTCCACGTTCGAAGATGAGGATGAAGCCGTAGAAGCATACCATCAAATAAGTGAGTTATTGAAAAAAGGAGGATTTCAATTACAGAAATGGGCGAGTAACAATAAAGAAGTTTTAAGACGAATAAACGCCGAACCATATTCGAAGGACTCCTTGCAGATAATTATAACCGACGTCACAAGCATCTTAGGCCTTACTTGGAACAAACAGACGGACTCGTTCATATACTCTGTACACTTACCTGACCAGAAAGGGCCGATCACAAAACGGAAGGTTGTATCGGATATATGTAGGTTGTTTGATCCCCTGGGATGGATTTCTCCTTGTATAATAAGGGCCAAAATTATCATTCAGAAATTATGGATGTCGGGTATATCATGGGATGAACCTTTACCAACACACCTGCTAGAGGAATGGAATACTTACCGCGATAATGTGAAAGAATTATCTGGTTTTCAAATACCCCGTTGGATTGGCGAAAAATCCAACAGCTTACGGACAGAAATTCACGGTTTCTGTGATGCATCAGAAGCTGCTTACGCTGCAGTGGTATATGTGCGGGTTATTGATAGTGAAGGAAACATACGCGTTACGCTATTTACTTCTAAAACCAAGGTGGCACCTATCAAGCAATTGTCTATACCTAGGCTTGAGTTGTGCGGAGCTACGCTGCTATCAAAGCTAATTAAAGATGTCTACAATATATTGGGTGTGGACAGAAATAATGTGTACGCATGGACCGATTCTACAATTGTGCTTGCCTGGTTACGTCGTCATCCTAGCCAGTGGAAAACCTTTGTGGCTAATCGCGTGTCTGAGATTATTACTAACTTACCCAGTACTCAATGGTCCCACGTACAGTCTTGTGATAATCCAGCTGATTCAGCATCAAGAGGTATCGATCCTTGTGAGCTAAGCAAAGACACGCTGTGGCTTTGTGGTCCATCTTGGCTACAAGAACCTAATATCAATCACAAGAAAATAGATGTCACAACAGATTTGGAAAAGAAGAAAGAAGTCCTTCTATTAGGAGTAGTTCACCAGGCAGATCAACGTATTTGGTCAAGATTTTCTTCGCTGACAAAAATGATTAGGGTAATAGCATTTTGTCGAAGATTTTTGAAATTTAGGCAACCTAAACCGAGGCCTAAAGTATGTCCTTATCTCACGGCAAAAGAAATTAATGATGCTCTTTTTGCTTGTATCCGTCAGGCTCAAAGAGAAGAGTTCGTTGCAGACATAGAACATCTATCTAAAAATGGCATTTTGAAGAACAGTAGCAAACTGTATTCCTTGACACCATACATAGATCAGGATGGATTGCTAAGAGTACGAGGACGAATAGATAATGCTGATGTGCCTGAATGTACTAAACATCCAATTATACTTTCAGATAAGAGTCACATATCCATTTTATTAGTTTATGAGGCTCACATAAAAACTATGCATGGCGGCCCACAGATCATGTTGGCGTACCTGCGTGCAAAGTACTGGATATTTCGAGCTAAGAATCTTGTCAAATCTTGCTATCGCAAGTGTGTGGTATGTACAAGATATAGATCATGTAATAACGACCAACTAATGGGACAGCTGCCTTCTTCAAGAGTAAATGTCAGTCGTCCGTTCTTGAATTCTGGAGTGGATTATGCTGGGCCAATAAGCATTAGAGTATCAAAGGGTCGCGGCAATCGCTCTTATAAAGGATACATTTGTGTGTTTGTTTGCATGGCCACAAAGGCTATACACTTAGAGGCTGTTAGCGATTTAACCACTCAAGGTTTCCTAGCAGCCTTTAAAAGGTTTGTATCTCGTAGAGGCCGATGTTGCCAAATCTGGAGCGATAACGGGACGAATTTTGTAGGCGCTTCAAAAGAATTGCGGGTTCTGTTTTCTAGAGAAAAATCCAGTATCGCTCCTGAAATAGCTGAATGGTTAGCAAATAATGGTACCACTTGGCACTTTATCCCCCCTCATGCTCCTAATTTCGGAGGATTATGGGAGGCGGGGGTAAAATCTACCAAGTACCATATAAAGCGTATATTGGGCAGTAGTACGTTAACGTTTGAGGAAATGTCTACCGTTCTGTCACAGGTGGAAGCATGCCTTAATTCTAGACCTATTGCCCAAGGTCCTGTGAGTGACAATCCTGATGACCCGGTATCCTTAACTCCGGGGCATTTCTTGATCGGTGAACCATTGGTTATACCTCCAGATTTGAATTACCAAGATTCACACATTAGCAATTTAAAGCGTTGGCAGCTGACCCAGCGTATGGTTCAGGGCTTTTGGAAACGTTGGTCACAAGAATATTTAACTCAACTTTATCACAGATACAAATGGGCCAAGGTTAAGCCGGAACCCGAGTTAGGTGCCATCGTTCTAGTAAAAGAGGATGGTTTACCACCGGCAAAGTGGTTATATGGAAGAGTTGTGGAAAAGTACCCAGGTTCAGATAACGTCACGCGAGTTGTAAAATTAAAATGTAAAAATGTACTGATTAAAAGACCTGTTTCCAAACTATGCATACTTCCCGCTTAAATAAAATTTTGTAATTCCTAATCATGTATCAAGTGATGTAAAAGTAATAAGTAAATTTCATTATTTTGTCTTAATTGTGTAAGGCATGTCAGTGTTGATTAATAAAAAAAATAATTATTGGATCTAATATAAAGAACTTCGTTCTTGGGAGGCGGTATGTTGATAGTACGTAAAAGTTACCTGTTACCATACACTTACTAATTGTCCTTGATACTAGATAATTATGTAATTTTAAATGTGACGGCGAGAGAATATTATTTTGTTCAGTTCTACCTACATTTTTTTTTGTTTTTGGTTGCGATGTAGTTTTGATGTTGAAGAATAATAAAAGTTTGTTATTGGTGAAGTAGCGACGTTTTATTCTGAAACCAAACCCTGCAATTTGTTCAGGCGGACCGATTTCTCTTACAAACGTAATACCGAAATAAATCGTAATTCCAACACAATTTAATCAAATTTTGTTATTATTCGGATTCCGATACCGTTAATCTAGGTTCCTACTCTGCCATTTCTTCCAAAATACTTCACTGGAAATAAATGTAACCGAATGTAAACAACAGTATTTCCAGTGAAGTATTAGTAGACGAAATAGCGCCGTAGGAACCTAGATTATGAGTAAGGGTATCCAAATCCGAATAATAATATAATTTGATAAAATATTGTCTGGATTACGATTTATTTCGGTATTACGTTTTTGTGGGCAAATCAAGCTCCGCCGGACCCTTAATTCAATTTAATAAGAATTTTCAGGTTTTACTTTATTTCGTATGCACCTTGGTTCAAAATACATTATCCACTTTTTTTTCGTCGCAGTTGGGTATTAAATATAACTTTTTACACCAAGAGAAAAACCGCTCGTTAGCTCTTCCGACTTTTTGTTGCCAAATGAGTCGCCGAAATGTGCCTGGAAACCGCACGCGCTCTTTGACGCGTTGAGCTGTTACTCTGACCCGGAAAATTGCGGGGACAATGTTCCTACACTAAGTCATTGATTTTGTGGGAAAATTTAATGAAATACCTATAAGTAACTATAGCTGTTCCACGCGGTTTTATTCGCTGACGACACGTTTGGCGTAGTGGTTGGGCGATCGGCTTCTGCGCGTTGCGTGTTGTGGGTTCGATCTCCACACAGAGCAAATATTTGTTTGATTTACAAATAGTTCCGGGTCTGGGCGTTTGTGTATGTGAGAATTTGTGTTTGTAAACGCACCCACGATACAGGAGAAAATCCTAGAGTGGGGCAAAGTTTAAAAAAAATCGTGTCAAAGGAATTTCTCGCTTTGCTACTATTTTTTGAGTCCAGAAGAAGCAAAAGCGCCACTTTAAAAAAAAAGTTCGCACCTATGGGTCATAGCGGCATGCGGCCACGGCTATAAACTGGACACCACTGTCCCTAGTTTTGGTTTAAATTAAGTAAATTGTCTATTAGAAAAATGTTATCCTTACTAATATTAAAAACGTGAAAGTTTGTGAGTATGGATTTATGGATGTTTGTTACTCTTTCACACCAGAACGGCAGAACGGATCTGGATGTCATTTGGCACACAGATAGATTATAGCCTGCAATAATACATAGGCTACTTTTTATCCAGGTCAGACCCCATCATTAAGTCCAAGCAGACATAGTCGCGGGCAAAAGCTAGTAAACCTAAATTTTCTTTTTACATGATTTTTTTTTATTGTTGACGAATAGGTACATTTCTACTGTCCCTACTAATATTATATATGTGACAGTTTGTGAGGATGTATGGATGTTTGTTACTTTTACACGCCAAAACGGATCTGGTCAAAATTTGGCACAGAGATAGATTATCTATAGTCGGGAATAACACACAGGCTACTTTTTATCCAGGTCGGACCCAATTCTGAAGTCCACGCAGACAAAGTCGCGGGCAGAAGCTAGTTTGACCATATTTTTGCTGGACCCAGAATAATTATATGAAGACCATATAAATACTTGTTCCATACTGGCATCGAATCCACAGCGCCTAGCGTAGCATCCGTCTTGCAACAGAATCAGCATAACCTTGTTTTATATCACTACATAGTATAAAACAAAGTCACTGTCGCTGTCTGTCCGTCCCTATGTATGCTTAAATCTTTAAAACTACGCAACGGATTTTGAAGCGGTTTTTTTTAATAGATAGAGTGGTTCAAGAGGAAGGTTTTAAGCTATTTAACATTACACTACGACTTTTAGGAATGGGGTAATGCGGGTGAATCCGCGGGCGGGTCGCTAGTACATAATATAACAAAACGTAGCGTAATTTAAGAGCTCTCTCGCGAGACGGAAAAAGTTCTCTAAGTAATGAAGATTTAATTAAGTAGGTAGGGAAAATATTCCGAGTCTTTTTAATTAATTATGGAAGAGAGTGAGCGGCTTATTACTGCTTTGTTGCTACGGTTTGAATAGGAAATCTTGGGAAGATCTTTTTACTCCGGCGTGACTTTGTACTTCATATAACATACCATCACGCCTGTATTCCCCAAAGGGTTAGGCAGAGGTGTACTTAAGTACACAGTTCGTATTTACGTATGTTTACATAGATCACAAATCCAAACTACGAGTTGCTACTGAGAATTTCACAGAAAAAAAACAATAACATTGCGCGACCTCGGAATCCAACCCAGACCTCTATCATAGCAGTCGCGCTTAGGATCACTAGACTAATAAGTAGAATTTATGTTGTAATTTTTGCCCCACAAGCAATCTTCACAAGCTTCCTAAGAGCTTGTCCAGAAAGAAATGGAATTCACGCGATTCTTATGAACGCGATGTAGGTATTGGCGCCCAGTTAAAAAAGAGTATGTATGGAGTAGGTATGGAGAAAAAGAGTAGGTATGGAGTTTTTTGCCGACTCTTCTCCATATGACCCACTTATTTGGAACCGTGTAACTAGTTTCGTTTTTCAAAAGTAGGTACCTATGTTAGTGGTCTAATTGAGTGACATTTTGACTTTGACAGTACGATTCGCGGCAAATTAGCCCCTTCTGAAAAAAACACTATAGCATGAAAAAAACCCGAAAAAAATATACTTGTTTACTCGGATAAACTTTATCAATAATGTGCACAGTTGAAAGCTATTGTGTGCACTGTAATGTGTTTGAATAAAACACACATCAATCACACTAGAATGGATCTGGAATCGATAACGCATTAAAACGACAATTGAAATAGACTGGGGGTCTATTTCAAATAACGAAATAAGTTTCGATTCATGGATCGAACGTTTTCTTACCACGAAACACTTACAGACATGACGATAGATTCGATTTTCAAGTTTATTATTACTTATTTCGTTTTTTGGCAGTATAAGTACCTACGGTTGTAAAATGTTTGTTTCGATCTCAAGCTTCGTTCGAGTTTCGTAGTAGGCCCCTGGCATATTCAGTGACGTAGTTTTTGTTGTTATTGGCAACCAAGAGCCCCCGCTCAGTTCTGCCTAAACAATTTTATTATGGTAGTTTAGTTGGATTGGACTACAATACAAGTTGGTAGATTTCAAATCGTTTGCGTGTGCGCACTCCTATATATTTATTGTGATAATTAACCCCTCGTGATTCCATACAGCGATATGATGATGATATGTTTTGAACCTAAAATAGTTAACCTCCTGATTTATGACGAATATTGGACATCGAATTAAAACTAAATAGTTACACAGACATAGAATGTCTGTACATAGGAGTTATTTAAAAAAATGTAGCATTATTCTTAAAACTATTTTTTTTTGGCACTTGCATCATGGAAAAACGACAGCACGAAATTGAATACGGTATTCACAGGTCTAACTTAAGACGTGGGAGAGCGATGCTTCGGCACGAATGGACCGTCTCGACCGGAGTGATACCACGGCCTCACAGAAAACCGGCGTTAAACAACACTTACGTTGTGTTTCGCCGAGTGAGTGAGGTTACTGGAGGCCCAATCCTCTTTTAAAAGGTCGGCAACGCACTTGTGACTCCTCTGGTGTTGCGGGTGTCCATGGGCGGCGGTAACCGCTTACCATCAGGTGATCCGTCTGCTCGTTTGCCCTCCTAGCACATAAAAAAAATCTGGTGTTTTTTTTATCTTGATACGACGTTACAAGCCGACTTATTACACGTAAGTAGGTAAATCTTTTTGGGACTAGTGAAACTGTGGCCAATAAAATAATACAGTCTATCCTTATTCGTCGCATATATTCGGAGAGTCACGCTGCGGCAAAAGCTATCTTTCAGTAAACATAACAAGTTTCTGATTGATTGTATGACTCGGCAAAGCTAGCATGTTTGTTATGAATACATTCTAGCGGCGAAACTATGTGCTGTGGGTATTCACAAATTAAATTCTTTCGGCGGCGTTGTTCTTTGTTGTCTCAACACCCACAGTTGGTCTTATTAAAACATACATACCTTTTTTATATCACTACGGTGGCAACAAAAATACGGCCCGCCTGATGGTAAGCGGTAACCGTAGCCTATGGACGCTAGCAACACCAGGGGTATCACCACTCTGTAACTTAAGCAAGAATAGTTGGGCTGGCAGCATAGGAGACATGCTGCCATACATGTCAGCGGCGGTAACAAAACACCACCGGTCCCCACTGCCAACACAACTTCCTCGTGGAGTACTGGCGACCTTGCTCACCGTTAGAGACACAACATAGCACGAAGCTATATTATTTGGCTACGAGTTTCTGCAAGGTGGAGGTACTTCTCCAGTGGAGCAGCTCCAATTGTGAGTGGAATTATCCGATTCCACTATGCCCTACCGGTATCTACTATTATAAAGTGAGTCTGTCGAGCACCTTTCCAAACTCCGAGCTGATAAATGCTGATAATTTCAGAAAAAACAAGCATAAGTACTACTTCTCGACCTGGAAATGGAACCCAAGAGTTCTCGTGTACCAGCCGTGGTTACGACCACTGAACCAATGAGGCAGGTTGTTTTATTAATAGGCCCCTATAGCAGTTGCCTTTTGCGTTTTGTTGCAATTTTTGTGTTGTAAACACGTGTAGTTGACACTTTTTTTTAAAGTTTAGTCTACACACCCAAACATTGAAGATTTTCGGTGGAGACTTCGCCAGCAGAATTGGATCCGACCTGGATAAAAAGTAGCCTATGTGCTATTCCAGACTCTATCTCTGAACCATACGTTCTGACGTGTTAGAGTAACACACATCCAGACATCTGTATACATCCTCACAAACTTTCACGTTTATTAAAGTACTAGCTACTCGCCAGCGGTTTCACCCGCGCTGCTCCGTTCCTCATAGGCGTAGCGTCATGTTATATAGCTTATAACCTTCCTCGATAAATGGACTATCCAACACAAAAATAATTTTTCAATTCCAACCAGTAGTTCCTGAGATTAGCGCGTTCAAACAAACAAACGAACAAACTTCAGATTTATAAAATTAGTAGATATAGACTAGCTGTTGCCCGCAGTTTCACTCACGTCCCAAAAAGATTAACATACTATAAGTCCGACTCTAGGCCTTGTATCAAGATTGCAATACATCGGTGAAAACTGCATTCAATATCATGCAGTGGTTTTTGCGAGATGCGCGTACAAACACAGACAGACAAACAAAAATTCAAAAAATTGATATTTTGGCTTCTATTGCTCTAATAAAGACCCCATTCGTTTTTCTTTAATATCTACCTATATTGTACAATCAGTGGCCTGTTACAATTTTATTAGAGGTGTACATAGTAGGAAGTAGGATAATAATGGGTAAAGAAATGCCAAAGAGAAAGTTCCTTTAATGTAAATTGTACCTTCCTAATTATTCAGTTTCAACTTTCAAACCCTTGTGTGAAAGGAGACTCCTAGTAATTAGCGACAGTCGCACATTACTGGCTAATTGACGCAGTTTTGTTATTAGCTTGAACGAATTCTGTTTGTAAACCGACCGCGCAGGAGAATGCATGTTCGCTGACAAAAATAGGGAGGACTTTCATTGTTTTATCAAAAGCGTTAATATTAAATTGGGGGTGACCTTTTGAAGCTCTCGGCCATTATATTTATTTGCGTTATCATCATATTTAGTCTAAGAGCTTAGATTCTTGTGTAAACAGAAGCGGCTAAACATCAACATTTTACACAACGTATGTAGATATATATATTTTTTTCTAAACCGCGTTGATATAATGTTCATAGTAAATGTCATATATTATACGTATAATGTCATATACCTATAATCCTAAACATTTTAGGCTTTCCTAATGAGCGCGCGCATAGATACAGGCGGCCTGAGATAAAAAGAAATAGCATTAAGCAGTTGTCATAAATGACACATTTGATATGTCCAGTATGCTTGTTTAAAGTGACGTGGGACATGAAAAGTATTGGGTCCCTTACTCTCATATCAATAAGGCATGCGCTGACTCTTTCTTTATTTTTAAATCTATACTTATAATAAATCTGTAGAGAGGTCAATTCTGTACATGAAATATATTTCCAAAATAACTATCAGCGGGTGATTAGTGATCGATACTGACGCCAAAAATGCAATCAGTAAAATTTTTGTCTGTCTGTCTGTCTGTATGTCTGTCTGTCTGTCTGTCTGTCTGTCTGTATGTTCGTTATAGAAACAAAAACCACTCGACGGATTTCAACGAAACTTGGTACAATTGTTCTTCATACTCCTGGGCAGGTTACAGTATACTTTTCATCACGCTACGATCAATAGGAGCAGAGCAGTGAAGGGAAATGTTGGGAAAACAGGAGAACTTACTCCATTTTTTAAGCTTCCGTCGCGTGTGCAGCCTTAATGGTTAAAGCTACACAGAAATCATGTATGACGGAAATGTTCTCCTGTAACAAGCGCCATCTATCGGTTACCATGAATAACCTTAGACACTCGTCACATAGAATTTAAATGCAGTCATCATAGACAACTAACGCCATCTATTAGCACATAACGTTGTCACAGCGTTACTACAGATGTGTATAATGAAGATCCTGCACACATACAAATCTGTCGCCAATATAAACCGTGAAGACTCATGCAAATCATCATTCGATCGCTAGGAACCTTAGAGAGCGGAGGCCCCGCTG
This sequence comes from Acronicta aceris, assembly GCA_910591435.1. Lineage (NCBI taxonomy): Eukaryota > Metazoa > Arthropoda > Insecta > Lepidoptera > Noctuidae > Acronicta > Acronicta aceris. The sequence goes on along the minus strand of OU342781.1, from coordinate 566,054 downwards.
ATCCCTCTCAAGGACAATTCTCGACCTGACCGGCAGCCACGCAAGCCATTAGGTACGAGGGTAGCTAGGAGGACAAGGGAGTGCGAAGGCCCCGCAATTCCACCCCTTAGTTCGCATTAGGGTTGCTATGTATGCACATACTTTGTAATTCAGTAAATAAAATAACATATAAGACTTACATGTGTTGTTAATTACGCACACCTACGCCAACCCTACAATTGGCGCCCAACGTAAATTTATACAACCACCCGAGTTGATAAAAATAATAAAAAAAAATCCACAACTACCCACACGAAAGGGTATGTCAAGAAGAATGACGTCTGTCACTATGAATGAAGATCAACTCAGTCGGTTAATACAATCTATTGCATCGACAACATTATCATCAAGTGAAGATCATATTAACCGTATTGTTCAGAGTTTGGCTTCTACATCTATCAATTCAGAAATGAATCGCAAAAGTTTCGCAAAATGTTCATCCCGTTTTAACGGAGTAAGAAATTACGAAAAAGTTGAAGAATTTGTCAATTCCATATCAATTTTTAAGAAAATTGAAAATATTAATGATGAAGACGCCGTAGAAGGTCTAGGACTGCTCCTTACTGAAAATGCATCAACGTGGTGGCAAGGTGTGAAATCGGAAGCGAAGAATTGGGACACCGCTATAAAATTAATTCGAAGCGCATTCGCCCCCAAAAAACAACCTCACGAAGTATATCTGCAAATTTTTTCAAAAAAACAAGGAGACAGTGAGCCCATTGATACCTTTTTGTGCACAAAACGAGCTCTTTTAGCGCAACTACCCACCAAACGATACAAAGAAGAGGAACAAATTGACCTTATTTACGGCCTTTTAAACTATAAAATGAAAAAAAATGTGCCTCGACATGAAGTGAAAACGTTCACCGAACTACTTTCAAAGTGCCGTCATTTTGAAAACCTGGAGCGTGAAGCGTCACGCCCAAACACGCCTCCGCCAAAACCAAAAAAATGTACATTTTGTGGAAGGCGTGGACATCTCTTTGAAGAATGCCGTAAGCGCAAATCAGAAGAAGATAAAAAAGGCACAAGTACAAGTTCCGAAGTAACTCTTAAATGTTATGGATGTGGCACCCCTGGAGTCTATCGAAGTAATTGCACCAATTGCAAAAACAAAGAAACTCCGCCCAAGCCTGTAGCTTTTTACTCAATGGTACCTATACCTATACAAGGTGGCGTCAAAATACCTACAATTGAAATAAAGGTGAAGGACCAAACAGGCTACGCGTACTTAGACTCGGCAGCTCGGACAAGCATCGCTGGCTCCTCATTATATAAAATATTGGCCGCGGCAGGTGCCTCTTTCACTAAACAACAATCTGTTATAAACTTGGCAGATGGAAGCAGAAAGGAAATCACCCTGCTCAACACAACCACCGAAATCTCAATCGGTAATCGTTGCATCCCTATCACCATGGCAGCCATGCCAACCGAAGAAAATACCCGTACGCTGTTAGGAATAGACTTCCTGGAAGCAGCAGGAATTATTTTAAATTTGCCACAACGTTGTTGGTTCTTCATTGATGATCCAGAACATACATTCAACTTCTTGCAACTGAAAAGTGAGCCAGTTATAACACAAGCTATTACTAATCAGAAACTAAAGCTATCTTCACATCTTGCAATGAAGTTAGACTTTAATAATAAAGAGGAATCATCAAATAATGACTGGCCTGACAAAGACATACCGGAGTTTATGAAATGGGCAAGAGAGTTGACATTATTATCACCGATAGCAAATACACCCCCCAATCTGATATCACCAGTCTACGAAGATACTTCAGAAATTCCCTGGAAGCTGATTAAACTGGACTCACCTACAAAAGTTTCGCGTCCACGTGAACCAAGAGCCGAAAATGAAGACTTTCTTAAACGTAAAGATCCACGTATTAAATACTTACCAATAAATCCTATTCAATTCTATTCTATTGATTTATTTCTCAACGACGACTATCCCAATATAAACTTACGACATGATGAAGGTGAATTACTAACTATAGATGAAAGGCTTCAATTAAATAATCTTTTAAATAAATATCAAAATGTTTTTAATAAACATGGGCCGCCGACATCTCACATTAAACATAGCATCCACACAGGATCTCACCAACCAATTGCAGTCAAACCATATCGTATGTCTCCTTTGCGTCAACAGCAACTTAAGATTAAAATTGATGAAATGTTAGGCAACGACGTCATTGAAGAGTGTGATTCTCCCTGGTGTGCCCCAGTAATACTTGTACCTAAAGGAGATAAAGATGTCAGAGTGTGTATAGACTACCGCCGTTTAAATGAAATTACAAAACCAGATCGATATCCGTTGCCAAGAATGGATGACTTGCTGCATCAGGCAAAAGCTATGCCTTTTATGACTACAATAGACCTGCAATCAGGGTACTGGTAAATACCTGTACATTTAGACGATCAGGAAAAAACAGCATTTGTTTCACCATTTGGAACATATAAATTCAAACGAATGCCATTTGGTTTACGAAATGCTCCAGCAACTTTTCAACGATTAATAGATAGATTAATAAGAAGTCTCAAAACTAGGTACATACTTGCGTATTTAGATGATCTACACCTCAGGTCATCCACATTTAAAGATCACTTAAATGATTTAGAAGATATCTTTAAAAAACTGATAGAATATAACCTACGTGCAAACCGAGAAAAATGCAAATTTGGATGTTGTAAAATAAAATACCTGGGACACATTATAGTTCCAGAAGGTATAAAAACTGATCCTGAGAAAACTGCAGCAATTTTGCAGCTATCACCACCGGCAAACCTTAAACAACTGGTATCTTTCCTACAAACAGCTTCGTGGTATAGAAGATTCATACAAAACTACGCAGAAATTGCAAGACCTTTAACCAACTTAACAAAAAAAAATAGTAGCTGGGAATGGAAAATAGAACAACAAAATGCATTCGATAAAATAAAACAAGCGTTAATCACTAGCCCTGTACTTCGACAAGCAAATAATAATGAACCATTTGTATTAAAAACCGATGCAAGTCAATTCGCTATAGGTGCAGCTTTACTGCAGGGGGAGGGCAAAGACGAACATCCTGTGGAATACGCTAGCAGATTACTTACTTCCGCAGAGAAAAATTACACAGTAACTGAGAAAGAAGCACTGGCAATAGTATGGGCAGTGGCACGATTCAGAGGATATATTGAAGGTACTAAGTTTATAACAGTTACCGATCATCAGCCATTGAAGTGGTTAATGAGCCTCAAAACTCCAACAGGCCGACTAGCAAGATGGGCACTGCAACTACAACCATACGAATTTGAAATACAGTATACACCCGGACGAACAAATGTTCTGGCAGATATGCTGTCGCGCCCACCATGCAATGATTATGAAGAAGAATGCACGGCTTGTGCCATTGAAATAGAATTGCCGAAACAAAGTGCTAAATCAATTCGAGAAGAACAATTAAAAGATGAAAAGTTAGCCATAATAATCAACGCACTAGAAAGTAAACAAGATAATACAGAAGACTATGTTGAATGGTTTAAGAAAGGATATCTAATCCACCATGGGATTCTGTATAGATATTCACCTGACCAAGATGATGAAAACCCCAAACTAGTTATACCCAAGCAACAGACCATTGACATTCTTAAAACTAACCATGATCTTCCTACAGCGGGACATATGGGTGTAGACAGAACAATAAATCGTATATCAAATCATTTTTATTGGAATGGATTAAGGAAAGATGTTGTTCAATACATCAAATCCTGTATAGAATGCCAACGATATAAGCCATCAAATCTGAAACCTGCTGGATTGTACCAATCCTCAGCAAATAACCAAAGGTTTGAAGTATTATCCATTGATCTATTTGGACCACTTCCAAAAGCAAGGACAGAAGAAAAATGGATCTTCATAATTGAAGATACAGCAACAAGATGGATAGAATTATTCGCAATTCGTGAAGCAACCGCTGAAACATGCGCTAAAATACTAATAAATGAAATATTTATGAGATATGGTTTACCTAGAAAATTAATAAGCGACAACGGTACCCAATTTATTTCGGCAATAATGCAAAAGATAACATATTGTTTCAATATAGAACACATACTCACGCCAGTATATCACCCAGAAGCCAATATGGTAGAAAGAAGAAATCGTGACATGAAAACACAGATAGCAATAATGGTCAGAGGTGAACATTCAAATTGGCCACCAACATTGCCAGCTATACAGTTTGCTTTAAACACTGCTAAGTGTCAAAGTACCGGATATTCACCAGCCTATTTAACATTTGCTCGAGTATTTCGAACTCCTTATGATCTAACACATGATTTAAGTTTAATAGTTCAGTCAGAAAACTTCGTAGCTGAAATAACACCTACTCTCAAGAAACTGGCAATAGATTTACAAATTGCGAAAGATAATGTAGAACGAATGCAAGAACAAAATCGCATGATAATAAATAAAAAACGAAGGCCAGATCCTGGATACGAAAAAGGAGATCTAGTCTTGATCGAGACTCATCCGATCAGTAATCTAGATAAGGGTTACACTTCAAAATTGGCACCTCGCAGGGACGGGCCATATAAAATTATTAATAAAATTGGATCCACAATATATGAAGTCGCGGACCTCAGTGATCCGACACAATCTGTTGGAAGATATCACACATCTGCAATCACACCGTTCCAAGTACGAGACACTGACGAATCTATACCTATTCCTGTCAAACCTATAAGACGTAGAGGAAGGCCCAAGAAGAAAACCATTTAAAAACCAATCCTGGTACTCTCTCGGGACGATCATCGAGCACCAGAGGGGGAGAATGTAACAAGCGCCATCTATCGGTTACCATGAATAACCTTAGACACTCGTCACATAGAATTTAAATGCAGTCATCATAGACAACTAACGCCATCTATTAGCACATAACGTTGTCACAGCGTTACTACAGATGTGTATAATGAAGATCCTGCACACATACAAATCTGTCGCCAATATAAACCGTGAAGACTCATGCAAATCATCATTCGATCGCTAGGAACCTTAGAGAGCGGAGGCCCCGCTGATCCCTCTCAAGGACAATTCTCGACCTGACCGGCAGCCACGCAAGCCATTAGGTACGAGGGTAGCTAGGAGGACAAGGGAGTGCGAAGGCCCCGCAATTCCACCCCTTAGTTCGCATTAGGGTTGCTATGTATGCACATACTTTGTAATTCAGTAAATAAAATAACATATAAGACTTACATGTGTTGTTAATTACGCACACCTACGCCAACCCTACACTCCTTAAAATTATATAAAAAATATTCTACGACAGCAAATGTCTATCTTTTATGGTTGACTTACAATAACACGCGTAACTCCCGATAGCTTAGCAGTTCGGAGCTTCCTGATTATATTTGTCTACTCTTACGTTAGGTGACTGACTGACTGACATAGTGATCTATCAACGCACAGTCCAAACCACAGGTTATAGTATACTTTTCATCACGCTACGATCAATAGGAGCAGAGCAATGAAGGGAAATGTTGGGAAAATGAGTGATTCATGAGAAAGGTTTCAAGCTATAAAACATCACGCTACAACCCTTAGGAACGGGGCAACGCAGGTGAAACCGCGGGCGAAGAACTAGGGAACAAAGTAACTATTCCACGCGGACGAAGTCGCTGGCAACAGCTAGTTTTAAATAAATGAAATAAATTGTACGGAAGCTAAGAATTTATTATCTTACTTGTAATAAGATACTCCATGCTCTTTTCTTACTTTAGTATAATAATTTATGTATTATCGCAGCACAACACGGCACATAAAAATAAAATTAAAATTTATTGCTGTCAATAGCGCTGTCAAACACACTTCTGCGCCTTATTTCGGTCAACCGCATAAGTGACACTACAATTATCACGTTGCCCATGAAACAATATTCGCATTTGAAGGATGATAACATGTCTACCTCTATTTAACTATATAATGTCATTGGGGGTGAAAGTTTGTATGAAAGTCCACACACAATACCATGCGTTTAACATACGCACACACACTTATACATATAAAATAAACGATGACATCATCAAGATATACTGATCGCACTGAGGATCATATAGAGTATTAAAGACTGAGAGGAAAGGAGATTAAAGACGTCATTCAGTGTCAAGATATGTACAGCTGTCATTCGCTGTTGACATTTTGATAATTGTTTTCTTCCTTTTTTATGAGACATAACACATTTTACGATATGAAACCTCCATGGTGTAGGTACAGTGTGCTCAGTTTATTTACAAAAATTATCTAAGTACGAAGCAGACGAAGCCGCGCACGGAAAATCTAGTTCTTGTATATAAATTAAAAATATACTCTAATAGAAAACTAGACTCACACATATATACCTACCTAAATATTATATCTACTATTCATCGTAATAGTAAAAGGTTTTTACAGTTTCCAAATGGTACCTCAAAAGGTTTAAATTGAATGAATATTTAAAAAAAAAATCGTTATCGAATCGTATACAAAAAGGTTTTAATGGCAAGGGGATAATATTTTATCCTTTGAATGACAGCCCTGTCCCTCGGGGAATTTTTCTATATTAAAATGTAAATTAAACTTTATTACAATTACAAATATTTCAAATCCCCTTGGACTTTTCGAGCTCATAATAATATAAAATCATGGTGTGTTTGCAACGTGTAGGTTATAATTAAATTAGATCCCTTAAATAAATAAACACTTCTTAATAAAAACACAAGATATTTACAACAGTTTTTGTCTCAAAAACACTAAACGTCGCCATTTTTTTCCATTAGCTTTTATATACGGTGGCAGACAAATTAGATAGAACTTGCATGTTTTCAAACAAAATTGAATTCTCCAAAGAACATAGAACCTAATGTATTTATGAACGAGTAAAGCCAGTGCCAGACATGTGACTTCGCGTTCAGCTACAAATATCATCCTCTAAATCTTTTCTTAACTACTTATGTTGGGATCGGCTTCCAGTCTAACCAGATAGCGGTTAGTATTAGACTATTCTAACCTAATTTTTGTGTTATAGCCAGAGACTTTTAGACAACTGATGCTAGTATTATGCTTAGTGTAAGTTTAGTTAGTAATATAAAGTCCGTCAAACCATAAACTCGTGTACGTTATTTGATTCCTGAACGCCCCTGGTATCAGCGATATCATAAGGATAATGATAAGGATGGAAATAGGAAACCGAGTCTAAATCCTTCAGAACTGATGGTGAGACATTTTTTTTTAATCGACTTTAAATAGGAGGATGTTCTCAATTCGACTGTATTCTTTGTAATGGTACTTATAACATAACAAAATGCTTGTTTGTTTGTTGTTCCGCTTAATCTCCGATTTTGCCCGGACTGACTTTTCACTGGAAGATAGCTGATGTTATAAAGAGTAACTTGGGTTATTTTATTTTAGACTAGCTTTTGCCAGCGACTTCGTCCGCGTGGAATAGTTACTTTGTTCCCTAGTTCTTCGCCCGCGGTTTCACCTGCGTTGCCCCGTTCCTAAGGGTTGTAGCGTGATGTTTTATAGCTTGAAACCTTTCTCATGAATCACTCATTTTCCCAACATTTCCCTTCACTGCTCTACTCCTATTGATCGTAGCGTGATGAAAAGTATACTATAACCTGCCCAGGAGTATGAAGAATAATTGTACCAAGTTTCGTTAAAATCCGTCGAGTGGTTTTTGTTTCTATAACGAACATACAGACAGACAGACAAAAATTTTACTGATTGCATTTTTGGCGTCAGTATCGATCACTAATCACCCGCTGATAGTTATTTTGGAAATATATTTCATGTACAGAATTGACCTCACTACAGATTTATTATAAGTATAGATAGATAGAGTATTTTTTAAATTAAATTTCACGCAGACGAAGTCGCAGGTAACATCTAGTCCGATAGAAAGTCGCGTCTGGCGCCGGGCTAACACACATATTTCGCATTACATCGACAGCGAGCAATCTGTAACAATGGAGTGAGCTCATCCGTTTTATTCCAACCCTCCGGGATATTGCGCGATTCCTTGTGTATCGGAGGTAAATACCCGGGACAAACAACGATAGCTTTGTTATGTAAGGAAACCCCGCATTCCCCGAAGGGTTAGGCAGAGGTGTTCTAATATACAGTTTGCTGGTATGTTTAGGTCCCATGTAATAGGGGGCGAGCCTATTGCCATTAATTGAGCACAAATCCCAAACTTTGAGCTGCTACTGAGAATTTAATAGAAAAACCAAATAACATTGCTCGACCCAGGGATCGATCCCTGCACCTCTAGTGCATCTAGTGTAGCATCGTATAATGTAGTTCGAAGTTTACAAAGTGTATGTGCACATTATTTAGTAAACCTCTACCTATCCCTTCGGGGAATACAGGCGTGATGGTATGTTTAATCCAAACTCTATTTGCTATTGAGAATTTCATAGAAAAATCACCAATCGACCTGGGATTCGAACACAAGACCTCTAGCGTAACAGTCGTCCTTGCGACTATTAGCAGCGGCAATGAGAGACAAGTTTATTTTTATTCTTGATAGGCTCACGCTTGACCGCCAGGTCGCTTGATGTTAAGCGACACTGCGATCTACGATGCATGTGATTTAAAGACACCCAGATTATATCTATCGGGGAAGACGCACTCGGGAAGCGCATTCCATATTTCAGCTGTACGCAGGATAAAAGTGTACTTAATTATAATATATTATTTGTCATTTCAAGGCAACTACATGTAATTAGTAAATATAGCACTTCTGCTAATTGCACATTAGATATCCTGAGCCTTGCGTGTGACGTCAGCAATGCACTCTCAACGCACGTCACGGATAACGAGATTTCAACACTGAGACACTAGCATATAAGATCACGGTGACTTCACACCATCGAAAAAATAGCTCAGGCATGCAGGTTTCGTCGGGATGTTTTCCTTTGATCTCGAGACCTTTGACTTGGCAGTCCAACTGTCATTCCACTAGGCTATCATTGCACTTCTATAGCGTATATTGCAGTAGCCTTTAAGCTTACACAAAATCTAGTTATCGCTAGTCAACAAAATGTAACCATAGAAATATTTACTAACTGGTTTATTGGTCTATCAATGATCACACATCCTGATATCGCAATATTGTACCACTGAAGATTGTAACACCATATATTTTAAGAGTGTTCATGGAGTTTCTTGCCGGATTCTTCTCCATAGGATCAACCTACATTGCCGTGCCCGACAGGGTCCATGATTGATACTTTTAAATTTTTTTTTTTTAACACCTGTTAATATTGTGGAGTGCAATAAACGAATTGAGTATCGAACCTTTTGGAACCGTGCAACTAGAATCATAACGTTTCATAAACGCTTGTAAAAGCTTATTTGAAATAAAAACATTTGATCTCGAACTTATGGTGACTTGTGTGATGTTGATCATGAAAAACCTCCTAGAAATTCTCAAGAACAGCTTGCAGTTTAGATTTTTGCCCCGTCAATGACTATAAGATCGCCCCCTTATTACATGAGACATAAATACAGGCGAAAAGTACCTACGTGTAAATTAGTACCTACACCTCTGCCTAACCCTTCGGGAAATAGTGTGATAGCATGTAATACAAACCAAACCTAGATATTAAAGAAAAACTTCACGATAGTATTCTCGACCGTCATAAAATAGTTCAACACTAGTCGACCAATCGTACACCCGCATTGGATTTCCAATAGCGGCTAACCAATCTGCAACAGATAAAAACATTGTACCGAATAACCCGACGGCAAAGGGTTTACGAGAGTAAATTTTCTTTGTGACAATTTCAGTATATTTGACGTCATACAACTAGAATGTCGATTTTGTGATCTGCGCTTTGGGTGGAGTAAAATTCCAATGTGGAATTCACGTGAGGTTGAATTCAATTAAATGTGCGCGTAGCCGTTCCGACCTGCCACGCAGATAAAATCAGTTAAATGAGTGTTATAGCAAAAATATCAAATTCAGTAAGGACAATCAGTGAAGACCACGCACCGGAAAGCGCAGTGTGGGACGACCTCCAACAAGATGGACGGACGAGCTGGTAAAGGTCGCTGGGAGTCGTTGGATGCAGGCGGCATATAAACGGTCCCTGTGGAAGTCTTTGGGGGAGGCCTTTGTTCAGCAGTGGACTTCTATTGGCTGATATGATGATGATGAATAATCCCGAATGCATAAATGAAAATATTTACGACCCCAATCGTCTTTACACCGAGATTTTATATTATTTACCACTGCAAAACCAATCATGGACAACTTCATAAGCGCAGTCTTAAAGATGTGCATAGAAGTTCAAAGGTTCTTAAATCTCAAAACCCTTATGTCAACGGGAACTAGTTACCTAGTATATTTTTCTGCTTGCAGAGAGGAAATTTCGTATTCCTCACCGTCCATACACGGACAAAAACATTGACCAATAACGGCTAAATGTGATTAACCCTAAATCTATCACTATTTATCGAGCACTATTCCCAATTTCGGTCAGAAATCCCAATTGGTCCAGTGTAAATAACGACCTCTTTGATAATGAGGTGTAATATGGATAAATTTACAGCCATGCGGTGTAATCGAATTGATTCCACTAATTGAAATCGATTGCAATAACGATATATTGTTAGAGCGAATCATTACACTAATTGGTGCTTCACTATGATCGGAAAGTAATTAGTTAACTCTAACGGCGAGCATCTTTATAATTATATTGTTGTAGTTATTATCCGCAAGCAGTGATTATATGTAGTTACAGCCAATTCATATATCTCTCGATTTAAAATTTCGTAATGACAATTGCAGAATTTTATGGAATTTACCTGATTCAATTCAGACGTTGCCGAACCCTTTACAGCATCTATCCATCCAGATGTGTAGTGCGTCGCATAGTATTTTAATTTAAATATCTACCAAAACTAAATACTTTAATTTTAAGATGCTGTTTATAGAGACAGCACGAGAGTATGATGTCTTATTTGAATAGAATGATTATTTGGCTATATGTCAGAGTAGAATTTAATTACAGGTACTTCTATAAAGTCGAAGCTAAACACACGCCATTGTAGAGACTAGGTCACGATCGTTCGCAACAAACTATGTAATTTATAAACCATCGCTTGCTGTGTTGCTCATCACAAAGTAATACTTCTCTTAAAGAAAACAATGTAGATAAAATAGTCTTTTAAGAGTGATGTAAGTGGGGCGGGTTCATCACGTAAACGCAACGTAAGCGAGGACGAGACTATCTTGCGATTTATCGTGACCGATAGCAGACTGCTATTTACTTGAGTACTTTGTTATTCTAGTGACAAGTGGGGTAATCTCAACGATGTGTAATGAATACTAATATTGTACTTGTTCTCAATATCTCCATCAGCCGTTCGACAACTTTTAAGACGCCATTTTGTCTCGAAACTCTCAGTGAGTCTATGATTTAATAATTTTTGTCTGTGTGTTTGTCTGTGATTTAAAACTTTTTTAGAATAAGAAAAACAGTTTCCACCATATCTTCAAAACCAATTTTCAGACACCAACCATCACAGAAGTATACCTACTCTATCAGATAAAAAAATAACACAAGTAGAAAATTACGCTTATGAATCAAACAGATCATCGCTAGAAGTTTTAACCCTCTTACGCCGAGCTCGTTTATCGGAAGCGATACTTAGTGTACCTCTGCGAGAGTCCGGAAATAGGTCAGTCCGCCGCCGCCTCTGGGCGTCTGCGACCTTTCAGATGCACGTTTCCTTCACTAGTTAAGATACTTTCAAACATAATGTTTCAAGCTTTTCATTGGTCGGTTTGTTATTCAAAGTTATATGCTCTCATATTCTCAAGTTATATTAAGTTTATGCTCTGAAGAGTAATTGTTTTACTTAAAAATGTTCAAAATATAATTTCGGTTAAGTTTCTGTCTCTTATATGTTACATTTTGGTGATTCTCGATCTCAATTCTGGCTAATATTCGTATTTCATTTAGTTTTTGCGTTCAGTAGAGCATAAGTAAATACCATTTGACATTTACGAAACTGAGACTAGAATTATAATTATTTTGAGCATAATTGGCCAGAATTTGTATTTGAACTGAAAAGTGAGAATGAATTTTTACCTGAAAGAAAGATTATTCATTTGTTTCATGCTTTTCAATTGTTTTTTCCGAGATGATCCCATATTTTGGTGGGTATTTGAGCACTGATTCTAAAGATACCCCCCAAATTACTTAAAAAGCTAATTGTATCGTTTAATTTAATGACTTACAAAGCTCCGAATATAACTCAATTTCAAACAATAGCTTGAAATACCTTCTCTGTTATTCTTCCATCGTTTCTCACAACAAATCATAACTACCTACTTGAGAGTGTTACATTTCGCCCACGTATTTTCGTCCGCGTTTACAAACTCCGTGTGTTTGGTGTAACGCCACGTGCTCTGAATTTGTGTTACGCTGGTACAAACGTTTTGTTCAGTTTTATTGTGGAGTACTTTGCGTGTTGCGGAACTGGGGTACTTACTAACAATGTTACGAAAATATTACTGTGATGATACGGGATCTTGCGTACAAATAATATGACTGCATTGACATAAATACTATTACTTATATCGCCTACGGGACTTCTATAGAACGCCAATAGCTATGATTCATGTGTACTTCTTCTACTTGATACTTGATAGATATTGTTTCTACATACTGAAATTTTATAGAAAAACTAGACCATTAGACTAACAAGCCAGCTTTGATTTGTTAAAAGATATCGAAACAAAAAGGTGTGTAGTGTGTATAAACTTTTGTTAAATTTTCTGGTACGAGCTCGTATCTGTATAGGTTTAACTGTGACTGTAGTGTATGTGCAAACGCATGACAGCTGACACTTGCTCTCCAGCCGTAGCCGGGTGCGCCCGTGTCGAGTGTTTCGCATACCCTATACCCGCCTGAGTGTTTAAAAGTGTGTTTTATTGGTGTGGAGACATTACAAGTGGCGACGAGGATAAAAGTGAGTACAGAAATGTTAACCCAAAAAGCAAGGAACAAATTACGTGTTGCTCCATTTTAAATAGCAAATTACAAATTGTAAACATTCTAACAGAAAACAAGCATAAGTTTTAGGAAATGAATCCAATAAAGGATAACGCAAAAAATATATACTCGTATATATTTACGAACCCAGTCAATACGTTAACAATTGTAACTGGCAAACGAACTAAACCTCGATCCTTTATTGTAAATGGCCATGCATCGTATTAAAAGGAAAGAAAATAAGGCCACGCAACTACAAATTGTGGTTAAATAGATATTAGAATAAAAAATATTATGTGTGCAACAAAAAGTAACTACCCCAAAAAAAAAAAGAAGTTAAATAAAAAATAAAATTGCATTCACGACTAACATAATTATAGTTTTATCGACGTAATTAGGAATTTTCAACCTTTTCAATTCAAAACAAAGTAGTATCGAAAATTATTTGTAGCAATTTTCATTTGTTTACAGTTTATAGTTTATCATAATCTATACTTATAAATAATTTTGTGCAGCCTATTTACAGTTGTCTTAGAGATATGTTATACCCAACTACCCACATATTTTAATTCTTTTCAACATTTTGTACGTATGAGTATTTCATTATTAAATACGGTATTAACCAATAACTAGAAAATGTACAGTTCAGTAATAAATTTAATTGGGTTTGCACAAGGTAGAACGTATGTGTAGGAAGTACAATATTTATTTGGGTATTTACCTAATTGTATGCCTGCATTGGCACGATTAAAACTAAAAGTCTAAATTAACAATTAGAGTTAATTTCAAGGCCACGCAATAAATAAATAACAAAGGGCCATGCATGTACGATTTGAAGGAACAGTATATGGATATGAAAAATAAAAATGAAATTTAGTTCACGCAATGAGTACTTACAACAGTACAATAGGGCTATGCAGTTTAGTACTGTTACTGATTACCAGTAAAAAGCCACGCACCAATAAGAGTCAATATTTTATTGCAGGCTGCCCCAGAATGACTCATGCATCATCCACACTCCCTAACTTAGACCATTTTGATTGCGAAGGTGATCCGACATCTGTCGGCACCCGCTGGGAGAAGTGGAAGAGGGCACTTGAAATTTACCTACTTGCTGCCAACATCGATACACCTATAAAGAAAAGAGCTACCCTTCTCCATGTTGGGGGAATTGCACTCCAAGAAGTTTACTATAACTTACCGGGAGCTCATGCTGAAGAGGAAGGTGTCGATGTCTATGTAATAGCTTTAAAGAAATTAGACAGTTACTTTGCCCCAAAACAAAGTCGGATCTATGAAAGGTATCTCTTCCGAATCATGAAACAGGAAGAGGGAGAACAATTTGAACGGTTTTTAATAAGATTAAGAAATCAAGCTGGAAAATGTCAATTCCATAATAAAGAGGAACATATTATCGACCAAATCACTGAAAAGTGCCGATTAGTCGAATTAAGGAAAAAGATTTTAGAATGCGGGGATACAATTAGTTTAGACGAAATTATCAGTAAAGCAAATGCTTTAGAGGTTGTGGCCAGACAATTAGAACAATTTAAAATAGTAAATACAAATAACGCAAACATTTTAAACAAAGGAGAAATAAATAAAATCGATTACAAGAAAAAGTTTAATAAACCGTTTCGACAACAGTCGTTCAACCCAAAATGTAGTAGATGCGGTAGCTCCACCCATTTATCCGAAGACACAAAATGTCCAGCCAAAGACAAAAGATGTTCGAAGTGTGGCTTCATCGGTCATTTTCGGGAGCATTGTAGGACGCGACAGAAAAGACAATTTTCTATCAATAGGACAGACACTATAAATAAAAAACCAAGGCTAGAAATAAAAAAGAACGCGGATAAATCTGAAATCGACTATATCTTCCACCTAGATGAAGATGAAACTATTAAATGCAATATTGGGGGAGTTACTATTGACATGTTGATAGACTCAGGAAGTAAATGCAACGTCATTACTGATAAAACTTGGCAATTCTTAAAAGCCAATTGTGTGAAGATTTTTAACCAGATACGCAAGCCTAATAAGATACTTATTTCCTACGGCAGTGAAGAACCTTTAGATATTATGGGCTCCTTTGACGCAAACATTTCTGTCATCGCTAATAATTATGTAAAAGGTACTGTTTATGTCATCAGGAACGGCACACGCGATTTATTAGGCAAGGAGACTGCAATCCGATTAGGTGTACTTAAAATTGGATTTAAAATTAATACGGTAACCGACGAGACACCGCCAAGAAAAGTTTTTCCAAAATTTAAAGGAGTTACCGTTCTGATTCCTATAGATCAAACAGTTAATCCAATCATCCAACCATACAGGAGGGTACCTATTCCTTTAGAAGAAAAGGTTGCTAGAAAATTAAAAGAACTAAAGGATGCGGATATCATTGAGGTAGTGAACGAACCCTCACCGTGGGTATCGCCAATGGTTCCCGTGCTTAAAGAAGGCCAAGAAGAGGTACGTATTTGCATAGATATGAGAAGAGCTAACGAAGCGATAATTAGAGAAAATCACCCCCTTCCAACAATGAATGAGTTGCTACCCAATTTCCGTCAAGCTAAATACTTTTCCAAACTTGATATAAAAAATGCTTTTCATCAAATTGAAATACATGAAGATTGTAGGTACATCACTACATTTAGCACTAGCAAAGGGCTGTACAGATACAAAAGGTTAATGTTTGGAATTTCATGTGCGCCGGAAATGTTCCAAAAAATTTTAGAAAAAATGTTGTTAGGGTGTGAAGGGACATTTAACTTTATTGACGACATTATTATACATGGCTCAACAGAAACAGAACACGACGAAAGGTTATGTAAGGTGTTACGAGTTTTGAAAGAAAATGATGTTCTACTCAATGAAAACAAATGCATTTACAAAACCCAAAAAATTGAATTTCTCGGCCATGAACTTTCGTCTACTGGAATTAGGCCACTTGCGAAATATTTGACAGCAATTAAAACAAGTAGAATTCCAAATACAACTGAAGAAATTCAAAGTTTTCTGGGGTTGGTTAATTTTGTAAGTAAATGGATTCCAAATTTAGCTACCCTCACTGAACCGTTGCGAGAACTGTTACGTTTAGGCCTTGGTAAGTGTGCAAATATTCAAAAATTTTGGACTCCTAAACAGGATAAGGCATTTGAAGATCTAAAATACAGCTTATCCAATATACGAACCTTAGGCTATTATAATCCTTCTGATAAAACCCAAGTTATCGCTGATGCTTCTCCTGTGGGGTTAGGCGCAGTATTGGTCCAGATTGGTGAAGATGGTCCCCGTGTGATCGCTTTTGGTCACAAGGCTCTAACCGATTGCGAAAAGAGGTATTGCCAAACAGAAAAGGAAGCCTTAGCGCTAGTTTGGGCTGTAGAGCATTTTAAAATATACCTTTTTGGCAAAGACTTTGAACTGATAAGCGATCACAAACCATTGGAAACGATCTTTGGACGAACTTCTAAGCCTTGCGCCAGAATAGAACGCTGGGTACTTAGGTTACAAGCTTACAGGTATAAAGTCATCTACCGTCCAGGTAAATCGAACATAGCGGACACGATTTCCAGACTGGGAAAAACTTCCTTGTCAGAACCATTTGACTCTGAAAATTACATTAACCAAATAATTAGTTACAGCAGACCTGCTGCGGTTCCATTGAAAGAAATTAAAGGATGTTCTGTTGCAGACGAGGAAATTTTAAAAGTTAAGGAGGGTATTTTTAATAATGAGTGGCACGATTCCATTAACAATTTTAAAATCATACAAAATGAACTGTGTTTTAATGAAGATATTCTTCTTCGGGGAACTAGGATAGTCATACCAAATCAGCTACGTCAAAGAATACTGGAGGCGGCTCATGAAGGCCATCCAGGTATAGTAGCGATGAAGGCTCGCCTTAGAACAAAGGTGTGGTGGCCTAGGATTGACAAAGATGCTGAACGCCTAGTAAAAGCTTGTCGAGGTTGTACACTTGTATCTAATCCTACTCCACCACATCCGATGAAAAGACGAGCTCTTCCCGCTGAGCCTTGGGTTGATGTAGCCATGGACTTCTTGGGGCCCCTACCTAGCCGCGATTACTTATTGATACTGGTAGATTATTATAGTAGATACAAGGAGATTAAAATAATGCGCAGTATTACTTCTGTCGATACAATCAAAGTCTTGAAAGAAATATTTTCCAGATTGGGTTACCCAGCAACTTTGACGTGTGATAACGGCAATCAGTTTACAAGTGAAATTTTCCAAAACTATTGCAAGGAGTGTGGCATCACTTTATATAATACAGTCCCGTATTGGCCTCAAATGAACGGAGAAGTTGAAAGGCAAAATCGAGACGTTTTAAAACGTCTAAAAATTTGCCAAGCTGAAAAAAGGGACTGGAAAGAGGACATATTTAGTTATTTAATGATGTATAATAGTACTCCTCACTCTATTACAGGCAAATCTCCCTCGGAATTATTTTATAAAAGACAGTTTAGAGACAAGATCCCAGCAGCACCAGACATGGAATACAGACCAATAGATGAAGAAGTAAGAGACAGAGATAAGCAAATGAAAGAAAAGGGGAAAGAGTATGGAGATCTCAAAAGGAAAGCGACGGACAGCTACTTAGAAATTGGTGAAAAAGTATTGGTGAAGAACGTAATCAAAGATAATAAGTTGACCTCTCATTTCAATCCAACCACACATACAGTAACGGATGTGAATGGTGGTGATATTAGTATTCAGAATGATGAAACCGGGAAAGAATATCGCCGAAACGTAGTTCATTTAAAGAAAGTGAATGATTCGTGGACGGTGGTTAGTCAAAATAGTAGTAATAATGATACAGGAGGAAATAATGAACTAGCGTAATTCTTTATTTATTTATATATTACATTTATTATTATATTCTTGTGTACTAGTAATAACTACGATTTAATGATTGTAACACATGTGTATAACTAAGTTAAATCGAAGCTGTTTCGTAAATTTGTTGAGAAATCTGAAATTAGAATAGTTGAAGCAATTGATTACATCTCTGTCATACTATAAATGTGTGGGAGTACTAATACGTTAATTGTAATTTTAAAACATTTCAAATCAAAGAAAATAAAGAAGGGATGTAGTGTATGTGCAAACGCATGACAGCTGACACTTGCTCTCCAGCCGTAGCCGGGTGCGCCCGTGTCGAGTGTTTCGCATACCCTATACCCGCCTGAGTGTTTAAAAGTGTGTTTTATTGGTGTGGAGACATTACAGTGACCAATGAATATATACGGGTTTGATGTACATTATTTTCATTGTTACAGCGTCCAACCTACAACGAAACAGCAGTCCAAAACTAATCTACAACGAGTTAAAATAATGTGCGACGCAACAGTACAGTTCTCGGTCCCCGAAGCGCGCTCGGCAACCCTCGACTGTTTCCGTGACAACTGTCAATGAGACTGCAAGATGGCGGAGAAGGTCAGCTGATCGGAAAGTCGCCCGCGCCAGCCTCACAGCAAGAGGCGGATTAAGCGCATCATGGTGAGACATCAAATTATATTAATTGTTCCTAATAAGTTCCAATAGAGACGATATTGGGTGACGTCATGCGAATTTTGATTCGAACTTGACCTCATTTTCGCCAGATTTTTTTAAAAGATCAAGAAAAGGCCGGCTGTTGAGTGTGTGGTTAAGTGGAATGAAGGAAGGGAATGGGGTGGAAAAAGCTGAGATGATGTCATTGGATTTCAATAAGGCTATAAAATATATAATTATTAGTATAGTACTTATATTTTAAAGGTGTTAGGACTCTGCTGCTGCAGTTTGGCTAGACTTAGTATCAGCGCATTGTTGAATATTCTGAACAATAGTGTTCCGGTTTTAAGGTTAATGTAGCCAATCAATTTATTTCGCAAAGACATAAGTAACAACTTTGGTCCCAAGATGGCAATGCGCTAGAGAAACCACTGGTATTGCGGGTATCTATATTCTACAATTACCTACCGCTTCCCATTAGGTGGCCCGTATGATTGTTAGTAATTTTATTACAATAAAGACAATAGACAAGGTTATGTTTCGTAAATTGTATTGAAGAGTAGGAGCTATCTGTTTTGAAAGGAGGAATTAATCTTCCTCACCAAACCTCCATACTACAATGTTGAGTATTTCCACTCGAGCAACCATGCAGGAAGCAATATTTCCCGGGGTTTCGTTCTATTTAATCCGCCAAAATAATCGTGTAGCTGGCTGTCTTCCATTCATATAATACAACTAGAGTTCCCGTGCGCAGCTTCGCCTGCGTACTTATAGTAATTTTCGTTTCTAAAATATACTGTTCAAGGAGACTGGTCGACACTTTACGTGACCAGAGGGCTGGCTTTTTTCTAAGCGTATAAGCATTGCCATTCAGCGTGGCAATGCTGCCAGTCTTCTGGGCACGTAGCCGGACAACAGCGATGCCGAGGAATTGCCACGCCTTGTCACGCCTCAGTTGTTTAGGTTTATATATTTTTTTTTATGTTCATGTAAATACATTATAATTCTTACATTATTAGAATAAAATTCAGTCTAAGTCAAAGTCAAATACTTTTTTACGTGGGAGAGCCATGCTTCGGCACGAATGGGCCGGCTCGACCGGAGTGATACCACGGCCTCACAGAAAACCGGCGTTAAACAATGCTTACGTTGTGTTTCACCGAGTGAGAGAGGTTACCGGAGGCCCAATCCCCTTTTAAAAGGTCGCCAACGATCCGTCGGCTCGTTTGCCTTCCTATCCCATAAAAAAGGTACTTAAATATTTAAAAAAAATAGTTTTTTTCTTGATAGGATGAGGTACGCTTGACCGCCAGTTCGCCTGCTGTTAAGTGATACTGTAGTCCAAATTCCGATATGCTACTACACGTATTTCTGTTTGTTCTGCAGCAGGTGTTTGGCGAGTGGGCTCAGGTGGAGGTGGTGGAGCTGGTGAACGATGGGTCGGGGCTCGCGTTTGGCATCGTGGGGGGGCGCTCCTCCGGCGTCGTCGTCAAGAGCGTGCTGCCCGGAGGCGTCGCGGACAGGGTGAGTACTGGACCAAGTAGTGATGGCCAAAAAATATCGATATATTATATAATTGATATATCGAGAATTTATTTTTGAGTATCAACTTCGATATTTTTTACGCAACTCTGATATTTAATGTTACTAGAGGACTTTTTTAGACCTGGCATGTACGTCGCGCACGTTTAGAAAAAAATGATGATAATATGAAATATCGATATTTTTCACTCGACTGTAACCGATACTGTTTACAAGTATCGATACGATAAATATTGTATTTTTTTCATTTGGCCAACCCTAGAACCAAGCTTGGTTCCAACATAACCTACCATCGTACAGTTCGAGTATGTTACTGGTGGGCTCAAATCGCCACTTTTGGTGAATGAATAATACACAACATCATTCAGGGTCACGAACGCGACAGCGCGGGTCATCATTCTCAACCCTTGCCCAACCATATTGGGGTCGGGTTCCTGTCTAACTAACGTAAAAAACTGTAGACTGTACAGTGTATACATACACTAGGGGCTTCTTCCTAAGTATACATATTTTTTTCGTATGTATGTAACATACATACATACACAATTAAACTAAACATACCTACATAAATTTCAAACACATCCAAACATATACAATTTTCAAACACCACACAATCGTGGGACGGAACGTCACTAAAAAAAAATTAATGGTATTTAGAAAAGTTAGCAGTGATAGCCTAGTAATATGACCATAGGACTGCCAAGTCAAAGGTCTCGAGTTCGAATCCAAAGCACGCACCTCTTTTTGACTTTTCGAAGTCATGTGCGTATTAATCGTTGATTATCACGCGCTTAAACGGTTAAGGAAAACATCGTGAGGAAACCTGCATACCTGAGAGATTTTCTTGACGGCGTGTGAAGTCTGCCAACCCGCATTAGGCCAGCGTGGTCGACTATAGCCTAATCCCTCTCATTCTGTGAGGAGACCCGTGCCCAGCAGTGAGACAATTTAATGGGTTGATTATGGTTGGAAAAGTTGTTAGTTATAATGGTTCATCGTGTATTTAAGTATTTTGCATTAATTCCAATTACTCTATCTATATACGGAAGTGGGGTGCACGTAGGTTTGGAACAGCGTGACGTCACTTAGGTATTATCTACCAGTCAAACATGTAACATACATACAAGCATATTACAGCAACAAGATTTTGTCTTTAAAAATTCTAACATCCCAATTTTGCACGCAGTGTGGAACAATGGAGTAACGTAGAAAATGCACACAAATTTCACGCTCCACATGCAGTACTGCAGATTAGTATGGTAATCCAGCCGACGACGTCCAAACGTCCCAAATTTTTGTGTCGCGTTGCATTAATGTATGTTTGAAAAATTCCCGCATTTTTGTACCGTGGTAAGTAGTTGTTGGATTTAAAAAAAAAGCAAATACATAGTAGAAAGGATAACGTTTGTTTGTTGGTTTTGTTCTTATTCAGATGTGATCTTCTCAACGGATTTAATGATTTTTATTTTATTTAGAATGGTAAATTCTGCTACGTAAAGGTTTCTTTCACTTTTTTTTTTATTCGTGATAGGCTTACGCTTGACCGCTAGTTTGCCTGATGTTAAGCGATACTGCGATCTACGATGGAGCGCGCTTGCCTAGAAGAAACCGATTCACTCGTGATTTAAAGACACGCAGATTATATCTATCAGGGAAGACCCACTCGGGAAGTGCATTCCATATTTCAGCAGTACGCATTATAAAAGTGGACTTAAAGCGTTTCGTTCGGGCTTTTGGAATGTCCACCGTGAATCGATGATGCTTTTTCGTGCTTTTGGTCGTACGATAGTGGAAAGGGCTAGCGGGGATAAGATCGTGGATAGAAGAAGATGGTCTTGGCAGCGTTGAATTTGACCAGATTGGCATCGCCCCATTCGGAGACAGCCTGAAGGGACAAACTCAGACGCTCGACCATGGCCTCTCTTAGAGACTTTGGTTAAGCATCTACATAATTTATAATATAACAAAATTATAACTTACACTCTTTGCGCTGTAGCATGGTGCGGGTGACAGTTTCAGTAACATTTTGTTTCACTCTTGAAGGTTGCCGCGATTTACAAATTATGACTTAGTATTTTAGCTGTACCACATTCGTAATATATTAAATCATTAATAACTGTAGTAAATTAAATTAAACCCAACCAGAATGCCATAAGAACGTCATACAGGCAACTGTCACCCGTACCATGCTTCAGCGCAAAGAGTGTAGTCGGTTAATTTTAGTTAGGTGCAAATTGAATTCGGTTTTCTTATTCCAAAGGGTTGTATTTTCAATTTATAGTGATTTAATTCTAGAATATTTTTCGTTTAAGCTAACTTCTTTATTCTAGTATTGCACTGGCTCACTGCCAGGGTTAGTTCTCCTCGAAGAAAATGGAAGTTAACCCATCTATCTTACGGTTTGTTGTATTTTCGGGGGTTCAAATAAACTTTGCAAGAATATGGCTCGTTTAGGAAGCAAATTTACTACGTAGAGCATAGAGAAATATAGTGCAGCTTTTACTTTACACTGGGTGACTTAAACTATTCCATGAGACTTATGATGGGTGAAAATCTGTTAATTTTAGTCTAGTGGTCCCAAGCGTAACTGCTACCCTAGAGGTCCTGGCTTCGATCCCCAGGTCGAGCAAAGTGTTATTGAGTTTTCTATGAAATTCTCAGTAGCATTTGGATTTGTGCCCGGTTAATGGTTATAGGCTTGCCCCCTATAACATGGGACCTAAACATACCAGGCGAACTGTGGTACATTAAGTACGCCTCTGCCTAACTCTTCGGGGAATACAGGCGTGATGGTATGTAATAACATATAAATATTGTTCCGATCTATTCTTTATTATAAACTTAATTCTTCATTCATGCTGAATGATGTTGGTCACACAGTTCTGCTTCTGCTGTTGGTCACATTCGGCGCTGAACGTGGACTATTCCCGACTCCTCGTCGACAAATTGCGACCGCGTTCAGCTGGAACGTAGAGGAACAGCGTTGAGCGCGTGGGAACAGCTCTGAACTCTATCGCTACAGTATTCGTATGATAAAAACACGTCATTAGTCCTAATTTTCTGTTTTGCCACGAAAACTTACTAGACGCGGAAAGCTGAACGGATGCGTAGGTACGCATATCCATACAAAATCGTTGTTTTCTATGGACATACGCTGATCAAGTAGTGATAGCCTAGAGGTATGACCGTTGGACTGCCAAGTCAATGGTCTCGAGTTCGAACCCAAGGCACGCACCTCTGACTTTTCGAAGTCATGTGCGCATTAAATAGTTAATTATCACGCGCTTAAACGGTGAAGGAAAACATCGTGAGGAAACCTGCAAGCCTGAGAGATTTTCTCGATGGCGTGTGAAGTTTGCCAACCCGCACTAGGCCAGCGTGGTGGACTATCTATTTGTTTTACTACTCTAGCCTACTATAGCCTAATCCCTCTAATTCTGAGAGGAGATCCGTGCCCAGCAGTGGGACAGTATAATGGGTTGATTATGTTATGTTATGTTATGTTAAGCTGATCAAAGCTGAATAAATGTGGTTAGTCCCTAACTCTTCCTAATCGTTAACTTAAGATTCTGGCCACATACTCAAACGCGATTCGTGTATCTCTATAATTGTAAGTCAAACTGACGGTGATAGCATCCTAAAATTGAGTAGCTGTTGATTATTTGGCCATATGAGCAGCAGCGAGACTTAATCTAAGAAATACATAATTTGAATATTACGAATTTGCCTTTAGACAATATTAACTTTCCAAATTGGTCTACATTATCGTTATAATCATCACTATTATCGACAATACAACATTCACGTATCAGTTTATCGGATATATCGATTAGAACTATAATCGAGCTTTTGATAATACTCGATGATAGCAACGTTTTACCTATAACTTGGTACTACGACGTACCTACCAGTATCTAATTGTTTTTGAAGTAGAACACTGCACCTACTAACCGCTGGAAGATAGGTTCGAGGCTCTATCAACCATGCTAAACCATCTGCAAGGTTAAGCTAATAGGAAGAAGATTTACCTCGTCTTGAAACTTACACAAAACTTTCTTTCTCGAGAGGAGCACAAGACATGATTATAATAGCTGTTACCCGCAGTTTCACTCACGTTCCAAAAAGGTTAACATACTATTATTCGATTCTAGGCGGCGTATCAAGATGAATCATACACCAGATTTTAAGTTAGACCTCTAGAAGTACATCGGTGAAAACTGCATTCAATCCATATAGTAGTTTTATTGCGTAACGCGCGTACAAACACACAGACAGACATAAAGACAAACAGACAGACAAAAATACTAAAAATTGTTATTTTGGCTTCTGTTGCTCTAATAAAGACCCCCCATATTACTTTTTCTTTAGTATCTTTAATGTATAGACATCGGCCTGTTACAATTTTATTATAGGTATCTATAGATTGGCTGTTGCCCATAGTCCCACTCACAAGAAAACTTTGGCGTAGTGGCTGAGTGATCGGCTTCTGTACCTCGGAGTGTAGATCCCCGCACGGAACAATAATGTTTGTAAGCGCTCCTATGATATACGAGAAAATCCTAGTGTGAGTAAATGTTTTTTGTAATGAAAATTAAATAGCAAACTTCGTTGCCTACTGCAGACTGGTTTAATTATCTAGTCTGTCATATAAGTTTTAGTGTAAGCGCCATCCCTAACGCCCCGGTCCTCGATAAGGTAAAGTTTCGCATCTTGTCCAATCTGTTAATTGACCGCTAACTAGTTGGTTATGTTCCGTCCGAGATAAGCCCGGTTGAATAGGGATGCTGATAGCATGAACTTGGATTTAAATAGGATTTGATATGTGGAGAGCAAAGATGATATTGGTTGGGTATGAGCTACCCAATAATAATCCATGTTTGACTTGGGTAGTGCGGGTCTCGTAAATTTCTGAATAAATTGCTGGTAATCTCAACAAGTTTATAGTAGGCTAGATGACTTATTTCTTATAGCCTCATTATTATTTTTTTACCATAAATAGAACCGAACGACAAAAAAAATAAAATCGGTTCATCTACATCTACACTATTATAAAGAGGAAAGATTTGATTGTTTGTTTGTTTGTATTGAATAGGCTCCGAAACTACTGGACCGATTTGAAAAAATATTTTACCACTAGCTTATGCCAGCGACTTTGTCCGCGTGGAATAGTTACTTTGTTCCCTAGTGCTTCGCCCGCGGTTTCACCTGCGTTGCCCCGTTCCTAAGGGTTGTAGCGTGATGTTTTATAGCTTGAAACCTTTCTCATGAATCACTCATTTTCCCAATATTCACTGCTCTGCTCCTATTGATCGTAGCGTAATGAAAAGTATACTATAACCTGCCCAGGAGTATGAAGAACAATTGTACCAAGTTTCGTTGAAATCCGTCGAGTGGTTTTTGTTTCTATAACGAACATACAGACAGACAGACAGACTGCATTTTTGGCGTCAGTATCGATCACTAATCACCCGCTGATAGTTATTTTGGAAATATATTTCATGTACAGAATTGACCTCTCTACAGATTTATTATAAGTATAGATTAGAAGCCGACATTATCCCTGATAGCTAATAGCTATATTTATTTCCAGAAATGATTAGACTATTAAAACTTGAATAATGTAACCCAAGCTCAATGCACCTTTCAAATTCTTTATGAGAAAAGGACAGATCATACTTCTACCAAAAGCTTTTAATGTTTGTATCATAAGACTTCATTAGCCGATTAAACTTATTTCAGTCAACCAACCTATTACAGTAGTGGTAGCCTAGTGATAGATAAGATATAGATCTCAATTTCCTCGGCCTTTGAAAAACATGTGCAATGGTGTGGTTTGTCCAAAATTTCGCCTCGTGATACACAATATCCTCTAATTTAAGCCGCTCGATAAAATATGCTGAGTTCACAAATCTCACCAGATACAGACGGAAAATCCCACTATTTTCCTTCACAGATAACATCAGCATTGGAAATGTATAAAAAAATACGTTTTATCACCACCTAAAAGCCATAGCTGTTAAGAGCACTTAATGTTCTATTTAACGGTGTTTATTAACACCGCTTTGTCTCTTTCTTTCTTATAGACTTCAATACTCCATCTCGTTCTAAAAGTACTTTTTAAAATCGTTTTAATGTAAGTGTAAATCCGATTGATGGGCTTTCAAACGAGTTGGAGATGGAAAACATTTCGTCCCACATTTAATGTGTGGAAACGTCGTAAAAACAAAGAAATCTGGGTCAAAGATAATCTCAGGGAATCGCGATTGCAAATATCTTATAAAAATATTTATGGCAATAATATAATTATAACACTGTAGATACTATAATGAACGTACCTTTATATATTTACTTAAGGCACATCAACAATATAAACATAAACATTGGTTAGTAGCAAAATACAGAGACAAAGACTAGTTTTATATCAATTCCTTATAGATATGCACAACATTTAGGATAAAATTAGTATAAAAGCACATTATGTGTTATATTATATATTAAACTAGCTTCCGCCAGCGGCTACGCCCGCTTTATCAATGACCCATGTCACTTCCCAGAACAAAATAATCAAATAATTTTCCCGTTTTTGCAACATTTTTTAATTGTGCTCCGCTCCTATTGATCGTAGCGTGATGAAAAGTATACTATATATATATAACCTGCCCAGGAGTATGAAAAACAATTGTACCAAGTTTCGTTGAAATCCGTCGAGTGGATTTTGTTTCTATAACGAACATACAGACAGACAGACACACAGACAAAAATTTTACTGATTGCATTTTTGGCGTCAGTATCGATCACTAATCACCGGCTGATAATTATTTTGGAAATATATTTCATGTACAGAATTGACCTCTCTACAGATTTATTATAAGTATATAGATAGATTAGTTTTAAATTTATCACGCTTCTTGTTTATAATCTTTAACCTAAATCGCGTGGGGTGGTCATAGGTTTATAACCGACATTCATTATAGTACCTACAGTATCATATCTGCTTCAGTCATCTCATCTTTTGACTGAGCACTGTCACCTAAAATACAGGCTTCCGCCTAGTTTGGAAACCAGTACCGATTCCAGTACCTTTTAGGAATAACATTATACTATTGATTAATCAATAATTAAAGCTTATCTCATTGTAAAAATTCTTTGTGACAAACTTTTTGACGATTGACACGATAAGAAGAAGAAGATTTGTGTAATAATCGCAAGAGCGGCGGACCGTGAGCCCTTAGCCTTAATTCCCAGGTCAAACAAAGTGTTGACATTAATTATGATGTCGTTCAATGACGATTTTGATACAATAACAAGAAGACTGATGCTCTGATTTCTGTCAATCATTTTGTGAAGTTGTATCTTCAGAACAGACATAAACCACAATGATAATAGGACTGATTAGAAGAATATTCTATGAGATAAATATGACATAACAATTGAGTTCTGAATGACATTGCGCGCGCCGCTGGTGTTGCTGGTGTCTATAGGCTGCAGTTGACGTTTGTCCGTATCATGCCCACCGCTGAAATTTGGAATGCGCTTCCCGACTGGGTCTTCTCCGATATATGATCTGGGTGTCTTTAAATCACGAGTGAATCGGTTTCTTCTAGGCAAGCACGCTTCATCATAGATTGCAGTGTCGCTTATGGGTCCGGCGGAGCTTTTATAGCCCACAAAAACGTAATACCAAACTAAATCCTAATCCAGACAATATTCTATCAAATTCTGTTATTATTCAGATTTGGATACCGTTAATTTAGGTTCCTACGATACTATTTCGTCTACTACTACTTCACTGGAAATAAAAGACCGGTAAATCGTTCCAAACTTTGTAAAGTTATCAAAAATTGTATTCGCTTACATTTATGCCCAGTGAAGTATTTTGGCCGAAATCGTAGACTAGGAACCTAAATTAACGGTATTGCAATCCGAATAATAACATAATTTGATTAAATCGTGTTTGAATTAGGATTTATTTCGGTATTACTTATGTAAGGCAAATTCGGTCCGCCTCGTCTGACTGAAACAAAACAAACAAACATCAGACGAAATGGCGGTCAAGCGTAAGCCTATCAAGAATAAAAAAAAATGTTTCATGAATATAAAAAAAAAATTAATAAGAACCACTTAGTTTTTTTGACGTCGATTAAAAATAGCAGATTTGAAACCCGGATTAGTTGTGGCAATTTGAATCAATGGTTGGTATTAAACCAATAATTACAGTATAACAATAGTGCGAGGGCATATACTACGTACTTACGTACTGCTCTCGCATTTCTGTTGGCGGCGTACTAATGAAAAACTAGGCGGGGTTTCAGTTGATTAGCTTTCGATAATGGGTTCTTGTGTGAACCGAGATCAATACTAGGTACCTACTTACGTAAATGGCTTTGTTCTTTAACGAAAAAATAATACTTCACAATATTTCTACAGTACCTCCGAAATAAAGACGCGTCTGATGTTTTTTTTTTTATAAAGCTTACTAGCAATGTAGCTTTGCAAATTACTAGTATTCTTGTTAACCCCTCGTGCTAAGTAAAATGCTTGTGTTACGAGTGGAGTCACGCTTGTAGTGCTATAGGTGAGTTTGGAACCGGCAACCACATGATCGCCAGTCTGACGCCCTAACCATTAGGCTAACGCCTAACGAAGTTACCTGCAAGTGGTTTTGCTGTGGTATAATCCTTGCTAATATTATAAACGTGAATGTTTGTGAGTATGGATGTTTGTTACTCTTTCACGCAAGAACGGCTGAACGAAATTTGGCACGCAGATTATAGCCTGGAATAACACATAGCCAATTCTGTTGATTGTACAGACATCGGCCAGTTACAATTTTATTATATTAGTATGATTGAAGGGTATAGTACCCCCGAAATTTGAACCCCCGAAACGCGCGTGAAGTTAGCCCTTGCGGGCAGTCACACAGGTCAAATAACTTAGTTTAGTGTTCTTAGGCAAAAATATCGAAATCAGTAACGACAATTATTCACAAATGTGAAACAATTACGACCTGTCTTTACACAGACTTTTAAGCTATTGCATAGCTTCTATCGCGGGCCTTGAGTGTGGGGACCGAATCCAGAAATTCCGTAACGAAAAAAACCTAACACGCTTGTCTCTTTAGTTCAGCAACCCGCCTTTAGGTGGCATTGGTTATATTACATAAGTTGATAAAAACCAATGCCACCTAAAGGCGGGTTGCTGAACTAAAGAGAAACACGCTTGTCTCTTTAGTTCAGCAACCCGCCTTTAGGTGGCATTGGTTGTATTGCATAAGTTGATAAAAAACGCTATGCAATAGCTTTACCGCGGCAGTCCCCGAGTGCCACACGTCTTTTTTTTTATATTAAAACTAGCTTCTGCCCGCGACTTTGTCTGCGTGGACTTCACGATTGGGTCCGACCTGGATAAAAAGTATAGTAAGTAGCCTTTATGTTATTCTTGGCTACAATCTATCTGTGTGTCAATTTTCATCTAGATCCGTTCTGCCGTTCTGGTGTGAAAGAGTAACAAACATCCATACATCCATCCATACTCACAAACTTTCACGTTTATAATATTAGTAAGGATGTAACTTTCTTTGTTACCCTCTACAGCCTAAACAGCTTGATGGATTTTAGCTTGAGAGGTGTGTTCGTCTTAATTGTAAGAGTGTCCTTTTAAACCAAAACTTAATATGGCAACAATAAAACGCCACATTTTTGAAAAACAAACGTTAATGTCAACGAAATATAACAAGTGGGGTACTTATCATTGGATACGTCTTTGAAAATCACGAACGCCTTCACCTTAAATAGAGTTTTGGTAATCTGAACAAGATCTTCATACTTACAGTCTTCATACTAACAGCTCATCCCAATTATATACTCCTCCTTTAAATTTTACTGTTGAACAATTTTATAGAAGCTCGTAAAACGTAACTTAACGCGTTACGTTATAGTTTATACCCCAGTGACCCACACATGAGGTACAAAGTGTATTGTAAGTGGAACAATTTGTTAAACGTATACGCGTAAGTTTCAAACTACGAATGAACGAGCTAATTCTCTAGACTGTTTTGACGAGACATCTTTTTGATTACTTTTTGATGATTTTAGTAATCTCTATGATTACTTAGGTATGTATGATTTCAAGTAGGGTCTAAGGACCTAGAGTAACATAAAAAAAATGGATGGCGTACAAGTTGGAGCCTCAGTAGTGTCGTGGTTTATATTAGCCTAGAGGTTACTGGGTTCGATTGTGTCTGTCGAGTTTCTTGACAGATTCTTCTCCCTAGGTTCGACCTTTTGGAACCGGGCAACTATAATCTTAATGTTTCATAAACGCTTCTAAAAGCATATTTGAAATAACGTTAAATTTAAAGTTTAAAAATCCCCCACAGTAACAAGACATGGTTACCATTTTCTCGTCATATCATTGAAGTATAGGATACTAAATTTCAGACCGATCAGACCTGTGGAAGTCGGTTACATCCCTTCATGAACCAGAAAAGAGCTGATTATCTTCAAACGACTGGCCAGATTTTCTTAAATCATAGCTAAGTACACTTTCGATCAAGTCACCTCAGTCAAACAAAAAAACTGAATCAAAATCGGTTCATTCGTTTGGGGGCTACGATGCAACACACAAATACACAGACAGACACAATTTAAACTTATAACACCTGTTTTTGGGTCGGGGGTTGATAAAAACATTTGAACATCGAAATTGAACAATTTCCAGGCCGAGCAAAGTGTTATTGGGTTTTTCGAAATTCTCAGTTCGAGATTTATGCCAGATTAATGGCTATAGGCTCGCTCCCCATTACATGGGACTGAAAAATACCTGCAAAAGCAGGGTGTACATTAGTACACTTCTGCCTAAA
Source organism: Acronicta aceris (assembly GCA_910591435.1). Classification (NCBI taxonomy): domain Eukaryota; kingdom Metazoa; phylum Arthropoda; class Insecta; order Lepidoptera; family Noctuidae; genus Acronicta; species Acronicta aceris. The sequence continues at coordinate 535,057 of OU342781.1, read as the reverse complement.
CCTTCGGGTAAACACAGGCGTTATGACAAGCTAAACAATATTTATTACTTAATCATCCTCTTTTCATTCTGTCAGGATGGTCGCCTGCGCAGTGGTGACATGCTCCTGCGCATCGGCGCAGTGTCGGTGGTGGGGATGTGCGCGCGGCAGACAGCGGCCGTGCTGCGACAGTGCGGCGCGTGCGTGCGACTGCTGGTCGCACGACCCGCCGCCTCCAGCGGAGTGCCCATACCGGATACTCGACAGTCTATGCAGGTATTTTAAACGTGCGACTGTGTCGCTTTATTCTGTCTACTGATTTCTTTTATCCGTTTTAGCAGATTAAGCTTTTTTCTTCATGTATTAATGTAGGTTCTCTATTTGATCTAAGGTTGACTGGTAGAGGATGATATAGATAGAGCTTTAGGTCCATCCTATGTACCTAATCTGTTTAATATAATTATACAAATTTAAATAAATATCGTAGCAGCGAACGTGGTGCTTCATTATTGCGCTAATTCAATTTCCGCAGGAAACAAATAACATTTTTACTCTGTCGACTGTTATTCTCGGCTGACTTTGAAAGATATCTGCGTATTTATGTGATTATTACTCGGAAAAGCACGAAAAGATTATTATGGAACTGCAGGGTTATAACCATGTGATTAGTCACAAGACCGACCTCGTTCAACGCCCTTCAGACACAACTGCAAGAATTAATTGAGCAATTGATACTCATAAGGAGCCTCATTAAAAGTTTATCTGAGGGAGAGAATACGCGACGTAACCGACTTCTAAATTATCTATCAATGTAACCGACTTAGCTCAAAGGATTAGCATGCACGGTAATGGCACGGTCACGTTTCTCGGAGAACCGACAACCGTTGGAGCAGGAACGAGTTCTTGAGGTGAAACCGGGAGCCGGCTAGGTGGATTGGTGACTTGCGGAAGAGCTGGCAGTGACTGGATGAGAAGAGCTGAAGATTGAGATCGGTGGCGTTCACTGAAAGATGCCTATGTCAAGCAGGCTGATGATGAAGCTTATTATATACCTAACAATTTCTCCTATATTCATACATCAGCCGCGCAGGGCTTCGCGTCGTGCTAATTGGCGCGCCTTGCACAAAAGCTTCAAGAAACTGCCTCCAATTAGAATAACTAGGTCGGCGGTAAGTGACGTTTTAAATAGAGGCCTGCACGTGTCGACGTGTTGTGTGAGAGCCTACGTTTTGGTGTTTAAGTGCATTTTACGAGTGCGCGTGAATTATTCGAATTTAAACGAATTCTAATTATGAATCGGCGGTAGCCTAATGGCTAGGGCGTCGGACTTGCGATCAGGTGGTTACCGGAATCCACCCATTGCACTACCGACGTGAACCAACGTAAGCACGAGGGGTTAACAAGAATAGTAGTAATGTGCGACCCAAACAGAAATAAGTTACCTCGCTACTCAACCTTGTTTCTCATAGATGTCGCCAACGTCACCTTATGACGTAAATTCAGAATGTGAAGGCAAAATTTCAATCAGGCGGGTGTTGTTCGCGGTGCCTTAGAGGTCAGAGCGTCTGGTGTATCCAACCAGGAGAAGCAGGTTCGAATCCTGCCCGCGATTGAATTTTTCCTTTACTAAAATAACTTTATAATCTTAGCATGGAAAATGCATAAAAATCACAAAAAGATATTGCAAACTCATATCATGGCAATAATATTATGCATAGGTAATAAGATTTATAATGTATTATTTTCCTTTGATCTAGCTCAAAATTGTGTGTAGCGTTCAACATTCCTCATAAAAACCCAGTAAAAACATGTTGATATAATTGGGCTACGATAGTTATTTGTTTTTAATATTATTTTAAATAAACAAGTCTACAATACTGCAGGATACAGCTGGAGATTACATCAATATGTCTAAAACAGTTGGTTTTAAATAAAACATGTAAATAGTGTTTCGAAAATCAGGACTACTGAATAATAATTTGTAGTTGATACGTAAATATTGTTCTGTCTGGGAATCGAACATGCGACTATTGTGGCACAAAAGCCGATCGCTCCATCACTGTGTCAATCAAACCAATCGGTACCTATCTAATTCAAGCATAAAACCTTAATGGTCCGGTTATAGAATTGCACACAAAAACGTAATACCGAAATAAATCGTAATCTAGATAATATTCTATTATTCGGATTTGGATACCGTTAATCTAGGTTCCTATCGTAGTATTTTGTCTACTACTACTTCACTGGAAATAAAAGATTGGAAAATCGTTCCAAACTTGGTAATTTTATCAAAAATTACATTTGCTTCTAAATAATTTCCAGTGATTGCGATTTACGGTATTACGTTTGTAAGAGAAATTCCGTCCGCCGGACTCTTAACTTCAGATCAGATCCTCTAAGTTTTTACAATAAAAACTGCAGAAAGCTACGATTCGTGCATACCTACTTCTTATGCTTCTTTCACATTCATTCATCTTGTCGGTTGAGACTACTACGCACCTGACCTTTTTGAAGAACTTCGCCAATAAGATCGGCGTATGTCTTTCTAGGGCGACCTCTACCGACGCTGCCGCTGACATTCTCCTTATAAATTCCTTTCGTTAATGGTCTTTCATTCATTGTATTATCACACTGTTCCTCAATCTATTATATTTTTTATTTTTTTATGGGATAGGTGGGCAAACGAGCAGAAGGATCGCCTGATGGTCGCGATCACCGCCGCCGATGGACACCCGCAACACTGGAGAAGTCACGAGTGCGTTGCCGACCTTTTAAAAGGGGGTTGGGCCTCCGGTAGCCTCACTCACTCGGCGAAACAAGCGATGTTTAACGCCGGTCTTCTGTAGGCCGTGGTATCACTCCAGTTGAGCCGGCCCATTCGTGCCGAAGCATGGCTCTCTCACGTAAATTTTGAGTTGCATCACACATACTCCGCAACGAACGCATGTCCACCGCATTTATCCTACTTTCTTATTAGGTACTATTTCTTTCATTTTGCTATAGGTCCGGTATTTATACTGGATTACATATACCCATCTCATAGTCATTGGAAATGACACGAATCGAAATCGGCTCCGGATGGCAAGTGCGCTTTTTAGTCGGCCTTATAATATTTATTTATTTGAATTTGTTTTGGTACCGGAAGAACCGCTTTTCATATCATCGTTCAAGATATAATTTGAGGTTTTGAATACACGAATAATAATTAAAATTAAAATGTAATTTGTTGTTTTTTTTTTTATTTAAAATTTAAAATAGCCCATATGTTCAAGGCAATATTATTGAAGTAACAGGATACCAAATTTCAAATCGATCAGACCTGTGAATGTTGTTCACATCCCTTCATGAACCATAAAACAGCTGATAATCTTCAAACAGCTGGCCTGATTTTCTTAAATAAGAACAGACTCGATTAAGCCAGCTTTTAGACAAAAAAAATTGAATCAAAATCGGTCCATTCGATGGACCGATTGCGATGCAACAGACAGACACACAGATACACACACAAACTTATAACACCCCTCTTTTTGCGTCGGGGGTTAAAAAGACATCATGATGCTATTGTATGTATTGTTACATCTGAGGACTTCATACCTTTGTTATTTCATACCTCTACTCGTACAGCCTTGACGAAATGCTCCGTTTTCATAGCCAATCGGATAGAGTGGATCATATTTTATTGGCACAACCCTGTTTCTCGAAACTGCTTTTTTCCCTGAACGGATTTCTCGGAAAAATATTGTTTATATCAATTTTATTGATATCTTTTTTATAGTGCGATTTCGGAGCGTGTCTTGTCTGAAGCTTATCTTGGCTATATAAGTGCAGATGTCCTTGACAGATTCAATGTCAAGGAATCTGCACTTATATTATTACTGGCTGATGCCCGTCACATGAAAAGGACTTTTTGAAAGGCAAACTATTTCTCCAATGTCTAATCTCTATACCTACTAAAGTTCATTCAAGTTGGTTCAGAGATTTAGGCGTGAAAATCAAGTAAACAAATAGACAGAGTTAAAACATACATACCATCACACCTGCATTCCCCGCAGGGTTAGGCAGAGGTGTACTAATTAATGTACACCCATAGTTTGCCTGTATGTTAAGGTCCCATGTAATGGGTGGCGAATCTATTGCCATTACTCGGCACAAATCTCCAATTTTATAGAAAAACCCAATAACACTATACCTGCCTATATGAAGCGGCCGTAGCCAAATAGCTAGAGTGTCGGACTTGCAATGTGGGTGCCGGTTCGAAACCTTCCCATTGCACTACCGACGTAAACCCACCTACCTACTTCTTTTTTCAGTGCGCGAAGTCAACAATTTTGATCGTATCTGCCTTTATTTATATTATCGACTAACTGTTACCCGCAGTTTCACTCACGTCCCAAAAAGATTAATATACTATAAGACTGATTCTAGGCGGCGTATCAAGATGAAACATGCATCAGATTTTGAGCTAGACCTTTAGCAATACATCGGTGAAAACTGCATTCAATTCTATGCAGTAGTTTTTGTGTGATGCGCGTACAAATACTTATACAGACAGGCAGACAAAAATTCTAAAAATTGAAATGTTGGCTTCTGTTGCTCTAATAAAGACCTCTCATATTAGTTCTTCTTTAATATCTATATATAATAAATGATCAAACGAACTTACCTGTTGTGAAGTTCGATCATTATTATACGAAGTGCTTTGTTCGAAGATATATTTACAATGCAGCCCTCCTCGTCACTCGGCAACTGTATGCAAATTTAGAGGTAGGTAACACTAAAAATAAGAAGTAATATATTATCTATGCTCTGTGAACTGTCATTCTTTTTAGAGTCGTAATTTTTATCTCAAATTCCACTCGGGGTGGGTAGGGTCGGGAACATATATCTTCGAACAAAGCACTTCGTATAATAATGATCGAACTTCACAACAGGTAAGTTCGTTTGATCATTTATTATACTGTGTGCTTTGTTCTCGATATATTTACAATGCAGATGTTCAGAGTACCTAGTGGTAAATTTGAGATAAACCATAGCATAAAATGTACTTATTTCTGTAACAAAAAATATCTGTTATTAAATCACATTGTTTCATTTAAAAACAACTCAAGTTATTTACTTTCTGTCAGACACCAATTAGCTGACATAATGCTGAAAAGCAGTTTCGGTTCTTCACTTTATTAAATCCTTTTCTAAAATTCCCTTATGGGATTTTGGGTAGGTATCTGGAAAACTCAAAAGTAAATGTTAAAGATCAGCCTTAATTATTGGAGAACAATTAATCTCGTAATACTACTGAAGGCGAATATCAGCAAGATCAATATAAGTGCCTGAGATTAAATACTTAATAATAATTTTGCATTAAGCACAGTAGGTATATGCAATATCTGCTTAATCATGAAATGGTCGGTTATAAATAATAATGAGTTATGAGCCCTACCAGCAGTCTGGTGTAAGGTATTACCTACACCTTATAAAGTTCCTTTTGACTTAGTCCTGGATGTAAGGCATGGCATCTACAAGACCCTGGTATGGCTGTCGTATCTACACATCTATACCTAAACTGACTTTCATCTAACAATGGCAGAAATCACTCATTTCTGCTGGGCGGATGGGCGTAACGTCATCACCTTGATAATGCCATGATTATATCAACACTCAAAGGTTGTGTCTGTTGTGCTTAGTGCAGGTAAAAAACCTTGGAGAAATCACTGTTTCTTTAATAAACATTTAAAAAACTTAAAATCATATTAATAGATCAGTTATCTTTTATGTACCCTTAGAACATTATTTGGCTCCAGCAAATATTGGTTGATATTTTTACCAATAATGGCTTAGCTTATTATACATTCCCCTAATAATCTCTTATGATCATCCCCTCCCAATTTTAGAGCCTATTAACAAGGATAGCGCTGACTTATGAGAGTTAAAGTCTTATAGGCAGATGAGAATCCAATGATTTTGTTAAAATAAAACTACTTACTTAAGTACTTGTCCAAAAAATACTTCAGCAATGTTAATAAATGGTATGGATGGAGAAAATATCTCCCTGAGAAGGGGTCCACCACATTTTATTATTATAAAAGTAAATACTATAAATTGTTTAAATAGGTAGGTACTATTGCAAACTTGACATCCATTGACATTGGTGGAAAAAATTCCTTTTCCGGCATGCTAACCTCTTGGCAATAAGAGATGTTGGTGGTGAAGGTCTCTGAGGGAAGACTAAAATATGTATTCGGAGATAATCAGTTTGTACTAAGGGTGCCAAGCCTACCTCTTTTTCCATTGTAAGTAAACCTTCTAATAAGAAAGATCTTTTGAAGAACAGCATGGCAAAAGAAAGGAAGAAATATATCCAAGATCAAGTAAAAGTATCAATATTCACTGCCTAATGTGGTTTCCGGAAGACTCAGGAAATACATTTATTTATAAACATACACACAGGTTTGCCTAGTCGAGGCACTTACGTAATATTGTAGTATTAAACAATATACATATTTAAATCTAAATTCTTTATATAAATATGAGTTCTGATAAGTACAAACTGTTCGAAGACTCAATATTTTATGTATGTAGATATCAACTTTCTTTTAGTTTGAATAATATTTTCTGAATACCCAAATATATTATTTATATTTAATATTAGTGAAAGGTTACCAGTAAAAATCGAGATTTTTCCCAGATCAAATAATCAAATCGTTTATTGCAAACTAAGTGTACATGAGGGTAGTAGTTATGTTATGGTAAGTACTTAAAACTTAGTGCCTTTTCCAAGCATAGCAACATTACCATTTTAGGATACCATAATTCTGGCTTTATTCTATGTATATAGAATTAATTATCAGAATTATTATTCTATGTACATACTTTTCTAAAATATATGTACTAAGCTCTATTGAAAAATGCAATCTAGGTACTAAAATATAACTCTTGTTGATTAGAAAACTAGGGTATGTGACACTGATGTTTTGTTATACAACAGGATGATAATAATGATGTTGCTGAACTAAAATATGTTATACCTATGTGGTGTATTGTTACTACTTACACCTCTTATCTATTATAAGATCAATATTGTACAAATAAGGGAAATCATGCCCTAGGTCACAGACATTACAAACTATTCTAAACAACTTTATGGTATGTTTCATATGTTTGCCCATAATTTCTGCAGAATCCATGGACTTGTTGTTGTGAATAACTCTGGTCCTAGGATCATTGGTAAATAGTAATATATCATGCATACCTAGAGTAGGCAATACTATTTAACATAGGTAGCAAGAATTATTTTACCAAATACCTATATGGTACACATAAACATGATAGGTATATTTGCTCAAGTATTTTTACAAAATATTTATGTACTTATAGTACAGCCATATGGTCATAGCCTAGCAGTAGCCCATGTGGTGGTACTGGACAGGCTTCAATGAATATTGCTATTATTATAATGACATATTGCTTGTAGGTATCAAAGAGACAACAAAGAAATTGTCAAGACTACCTATGATGGCTTTTAAGTAAGTAGGTAGGTAGGTACCTATACTTTTGTCATAATTAATAACTGAATGATGCCAAGCATTTCCAGAAAGCCATGGTTCCATTAGCATTCTCGCAATACATACATGATCTTAACACAATATATTGAAAACCAGATCTTATACCGGCTTATAATATATTTGATTGATTTTTAATGTCACAACTTTGTGAAATATTATGAAGGTATCTGAGCAAACCTTAAGTAACTTATATTATTACTAATTATAGGAAATATTCCTATATTGTGGATAAACATTTACTAATAAATATGTTTTATAATAAGTCTTTGGCCCTGCAATTTCCAAGGGAATGAAGCTTCCTTTGATAGCATTCTTCTGAGATATTATTTGTCTATTTATTCCAAGACTAAACCTAGTTAAAATAACTGGTACCCATATGGCTTACCGGAGGATATCTTCCATAGGTATCTCCCAATCTTAATATCATGTAGATAGATCAGCTGGTTTTACTGAAGGAAGTAATGCCAATTACAAAGATAATTGAGTTAGCTTTGACATGTTTAAGTCATACACTTAACATAACAAGCTATCATCCAGATATAAAAAATGTGCTAGCCTTCCGGCATGACTTACCCCATGTTTAGATAGGTAATTTCTTGCAGTTGGATTTCTTAGCAGTGGACCTTTCTGTAATACTGGTTTTCCAGCCTGCTTTGAGGATGGAGTCCTGCATGTCAATGTTGTCCTTGGATAGTAGCGGGATACTTGTGGGATTTCCATAAGATTTGTTGTAAGTTTATTGATAAACAGGTTGCTTTGATGACAAGTTTTCAAATCATTTATGTATCTTGTTACTAAGATGTTTCATAGATAGTTACACTCATCTTTCACTATTTGACAACATATGAAAAACATACAGACAGGTCTAGGTTTCTCCTTAATTTTGTTCGGACAAATGTAAATTAGTCAGGATCCTGAATCACTAAATTCACTAGGTACTTAGTGAGATGGATTTCCATTGGTCCACTGTATTGGTATATCCATCAACAATGATAATGCATTACTTAAGTTGGTTGGTACTAGACTGTCCAACACTGAGGTGGTTTTGTTTCGACTCAATACTCTTATCTATGAAGACAATAGGTATTGTTGCTTTTTAACGCAGAAATCTGTAGATTAATCTCTTTAGAAGAGAGCAGTTTTATGGGATCCATTCCCCAAATCTTTGTGTTGTCTCTTACACAATCTTGGTTAGACAGCTCACCTCAATGGTGGTTGGGCCACTATTTATAGCTGGCAGGACCATCCTTACCAACATGTAGGTAGGATTATCTGGCATTGGATTGCCAAGGCTGTATGTTGACAGGCATATTGTTGTATTGTCCTCTGGAGCAATACTTAAGTATAGAGCTTTCCACCTGTGGAGCTTGGTATAATTAATAAGGTTTGAGTTCTTCACCCGTTTTATTTATAAGTAATATATACTTACTCATTCAAATTGTGATCAGTAGGTAAGTACTTCCATATCCATGAAAAAATGATTGTAGGTACATGTGATTGATAAAACTGCTTATTGAGGCCTCACGGACTTCACATAAGAGTAGGGAATCTCTTATTGTACATCTCGTGTACATCAAGAGTTCGATGAGCACGTCAAGGAATCGCGTTCCCCACCCGTGTCAACCGGTACAAAGGTTATGAATGATAATCCTTGTGGCTTTAACTGGTGCAAAAGCCAGTAGCCGTACCGGTGTAAACACAATCACAAGACAATTTAATTAGATCACTTTTACTTTGTGAAGAACAACGATCGCCGTACCGCCGTATAACATGACGCTTCATGACGACACTTGAATTAATTTTTCACTTCAACTTTTCTAACAATAACACTGTAAAACTTGTTTACATTGACGTTATAGCATAGTTTTGGTTGAAATACACTCTTTATCAATATAAAATACAATGAACACAGAGAGACGCAGTATCAGTTGCCGCGCAAACGAAAAGAATGACAGTTCACAGAGCATAGATAATATATTACTTCTTATTTTTAGTGTTACCTACCTCTAAATTTGCGTACAGTTGCCGAGTGACGTGGAGGGCTGCATTGTAAATATATCGAGAACAAAGCACACAGTATAATGTACAGACATCGACCTGTTACAATTTTATTATAGTTATATGTATAGTTAAGATACCCGTGTTGAAAATGATACTCGTAATTAAATTCCTGGCATTTTAAGGCGTACCTACTCATATTCTTGTAGCCTCCCGTGACTCTAATCACTGCTAATGACATTTCATAACAGTCTAAAAGACCCCGCATCCTCAAAAGCGCAGATCATTTCAAGACATTTTTAATGTATAACGAAGGGAAACTTAAGTACGTCCCTCAAAGGCTGAGACGCTCATAATTGAGGAGACGTGGCTATTAGTGCGACATCCGCCCGCCACCGGAGCGACGCCACTTCCGGTAGGATGTGACGTAATTACGTCAGACAGATTTCATGAGCATTTGAATATTCTGCTTTTGAATTCTGATAAGGGTGGTGATTTGGTGAAAGTGTTTGATGTCATCTTTGCGTTAGTTGTATTAGAACATTTAATGAATGCGTAATTAATATTTAGTGATTTCAAAGACGAGGGTACCTACACTAATGATTTAAATAATTATCAGTTAGTTATGTATAGGTTAGGTAGTCTCATTTAACACAAAATTACTTGGATAAGGTTATGTTATGACTTGTCTGCAAGCATCCTCGAATCTATCCTCAAAGTGACATCGATTCGTGGTGGACATTCCAAAATCCCGAACGAAACGCTTTAAGTCCACTTTTATCACGCTTACCGCTGAAATATCGAATGCACTTCCCGAGTGGGTCTTCCCTGATACTCGTAGATATAATCTGGGTGTGTTTAAATCACGAGTGAATCGGCTTCTATTAGGCAAGCGCGCTCCATCGTAGTTTTTTTTTATCCGTGGACGCTGACGCCAGCTCGCCTTTCTAGATCGCAATATCGCTTAACATCAGGCGAACTGGCGGTTAAGCGTAAGCCTATCACGATTAAAAAAAATCTACTGAGCAAAATTAACCAGACACAAATTCCAAACTCCGAGCTGCTACTGAGAATTTCATAGAAAAACCCAATTACACGGCTCAATCTGGGGATCGATCCCAGTGCGCAGTTATGCTCAGGACCACTAGGCTAAGAGCCGGTTCAGGACTCTTCAATAAGTCAATGTCCCCCCCACAGCCTCTCGGAGCAACCCCAGCCCCGGTGGTACCATCCCGGCTACTGGCAGACCCCATAGAGCTGGAGCGTCGTCTCTCGGAGGCGGGACACGATGGCTTCGGCGCGCTGTGTGAGGACACCTCCCCACCCTCTCCTCCACCGACCATCATCGAAGAGAGACTGCATCATAGAGTGAGTACAGGAAGAGAGATTAATTATCTGAGTGTGCAGTGGAAGAACTTTCCTGAAATAGTTAACATATACTGTTATGTTCAGCCATCAACAGAGGTCTTGTAAGTGGTTGGCAGTGTTGGTAAATTTCAATACCTATAAAAACTTAACTGTTTCAATTTCAATATATAAACTATTTCAATTTCAATATAAAAACTATTTCTATATATAAATAAAAACTATTTCAGGTTCCACTCTAGTCAAATACCTATTACAAGGTATTTGAAAAAAAATTAAAAAGAAAAAAATTAAAAAGATTCACAGTATCTAAAGATTGAAAGATTTGAACTGCACATTTAGTGTAACAGTTAAGGTGGGTTCAATTTCCACCCAAAGCAAATATTGTGTGTTCCACGATCCATTCATTGTATGTTTGTGAAATGCTACATATAAATTTTAAGAGTATTTGATATGTATGGGTTTGTGTCCGTCTGAATATTTTTTTTTTATATTGTATTCTATTAAGAGTCCGGCGGACCGCATTTTTCTTAAAAACGTAATACCAAAATAAATCGTAATTCAATCACAATTTAATCAAATTCTGTTAATATACGGATGCCGATACCGTTAATCTAGGTTCCTACGTTACCATTTTATCCAAAATACTTCACTGGAAATAAATGTAAGCGAATGTAATTTTTGTTTTTTATTTCCAGTGAAGTAGTAGTAGACGAAATAGTATTGTAGGAACCTGGAATAACGGTATCTAAATCCGAATAATAACATAATTTGATAGAATATTGTCTGGATTACAATATATTTCGGTATTACGTTTTTGCAGGCGATTCAAGTTCCGCCGGACCCTTAAAAAAGGTTATTTAGGTATGGTTTCTAAATGTGGAAGGAGGCTCTCATGAAAACGCAGTTTTATTTTCTGCTGGAAGCATAGTCAAGATATTGTTTGTTCCAAAAAACCTTTGCTTTTGGAACTGTGCCCAATGTTTGCTCCATGTTAGCTCCGTACATTGGCACCTAATACTGAAATCGACAAACATTTTCGTGTTCGTCTTAGTTTTCGTATATTTTCTTTGGATATAAATAACAATTTGGCACTGAAGTTGGATATCCAAGATGTAGGAAATTTGAGGCCGCGGATTTTCTTTCTTAATCTTAGTTTTTTTTAGTTTGGCGTAAAGGGTATACTTTCATTCTTTAATAATACTACCTATTACCAACATTCTTCTCCTACATGGCAACACGATCCAAAAAAAATATTGGAGCCTAAAACATGGCGACTAATTGTGAATGAATGCGATGGTGGGATTCATCATGATTATGTTTTTCTCGTGCAGCCAGTGGCATCGATAGTCGCAGTGGTGCCTCGAGGAGCTCTGGCGCCGTCTCCTCGTCCACCTGCCTTCGTCCAGCCACCGCCGCAACCGCAGCCGCCGCCTGTCAGGTGAGAACTTGTAACATAGTGAGGTTGAAAGACACAATGGTCACCAATTTTAAGCGTGAAAGGGATGTGCGTCATTTTGTGCCCAATTTTCAATATTGTCCAACAGTGATAAACCATATGTCATTTGAAAGTTCTTCGAGTGTACTTTATTTCATTGTATGGCAGTTAAGTTCAAATCCAGTGCGAAAATGGTGTATTGGTTCATTCGGTATGTTAAAAAAATGTATTATTAATTTAAGAATTAAAATAAAAGTTGTTAATTAAATAATGGTAAATATCAACTTAAAAATGCAGAATCTGAGTATTGGTCATCCAGACAATCGGCACTGCGACATCGTTACATGGTGGATATTCTACATGTCCGTACGTTTCGTTACGTGCTGTTTCTAATACGTACAGCTAAGAAGTGTAACTTTTTAGCGGAGTCTGTATTTCCAGTTTCGTACAACTTGGGAGTCTTCAAGATACAAGTGAATAGGTTACTTCAAGGCAAGCGTGCTCCATCGCCGACCAAACGTCGCTTACCATGAGATAGTGATCAAACGCAAACCTATCCAATATAAAAAAAATATTAAAGTGAAGATACTTTTCCTCGGAGACTTGTAACTTTAAATCCTGCGCCAGTGACAGTATTAACTGCTGAAGTTTTTGAGTATAAAAGTTTCAGAAGAAAAATGAGGAAAAATACTCGTAAAGAGGTGGCCTTAATTTACTCGAAAATTGTGACACAAAGGAAAAATATCCTATCCTAACTATTATTAATGCGAAAGTGAGTTTATTTGTTTGTTACGCTTTCGCGCATAAACCACTAAACCGATTTTTAAAATTCTTTCACCAATAGATAGCTACATTCTCAGTGAGTAACATAAGGTGTATTATTTTTAATTAGAGATCCCAAGGTAACAAAAATTTGCATAAAAAGTCATTATTGACGTTTGTCACTGATCTTGATGAAATTTGGTCCAGAGATAGATAATAATAATAATAGGCGCTTGGTGCGGGCACTGAAATCCATTTACAGGGATTCTAGTGCCTGTGTTAGGCTAAATGGGGCGTACACAGGTTGGTTTAATATCTCCAGAGGTGTTAGACAGGTGGCTGTTCAATCTATATATGGACAGTTGTTTGGCAGACTTGAAAGAGAGTGATTGTGGGTTGAGAATGGATGAGTTACAAATGTCAAATGCCTTCTTTATGCTGATGATCAGGTTCTACTTGCATCGTCAGCGGAAGAGTTGCAAGACATGATAACTTTAACGAATGAAGCATACAAGATGAAGGGCATGAAAATAAATGTTAGTAAGACGAAAGTGATGGTTTTTGAAAGAGAAGAAGATGTATGTGTGTGTGATATAAAGATAGAGGGTAAGAGTGTGGGACAGGTGAATGAGTTTGTTTATTTGGGAAGTGTGTTTACTAGGGATGGTAAGATTGATGCAGATGTGGAAAGGAGAGTGAATGCAGGAAATAAAGTGAATGGTGCTATGCATGCAGTTGTGGTTAACCAGTCCATGTCAAAAAAGGCACGGTTGGCTATCCACAATGGTGTGTTGGTAGTTACACTTATGTATGGAAGTGAATGTTGGGTATGGCAGAAGAGACATGAAAGTAGAATAAATGCAGTGGAAATGCGTTCCTTGCGAAGCATGTGTGGTGTAACTCGGAATGATAGATTGAGGAACAGTGTGATAAGACAACGTTGCGGGCTGAAAGATGATGTAGTGACGCGTATTAAAAAGAATATGCTGAGATGGTTTGGACATGTTGAAAGAATGAATGAAAGACGATTAACGAAAGGAATTTATAAGGCGAATGTCAGCGGCAGCGCCGGTAGAGGTCGCCCAAGAAGGAAATACGCCGATCTGATTGGCGAAATCCTTCAAAAAGGTCAGGTGCGTAGCACTCGCAACCGGCGTCTATGTATTAGAAGATGTATGAATGTGGAAGAAGCAAAAGAAGTATGCAAGAATCGTAGCAAGTGGCAGTCTATAGTTTCTGCCTACCCCTGTGGGAGAAAGCCGTGAGTGTATGTGTGTATGTAGATAGATAATAGTCCTGAATAGCACATGGGCTTTTTATCCAGGTCGAATCCAATTCTGTAGTCCACGCGGACAAAGTCGCGGGTAAAAGCTAGTATATATATGTATAATAAAGAAATCTACTAGGCCTATATATGTGAACCCGCATCTTATTGAACTTCTGGTTTAAAAAATAATAATATTTGTATGGCTGATTAAAGATTATAAAATCTAATCGACCTCTCTTGACAGCATTGCACCTTGTATTAATCAATACAGTATATTCTCACCAAATTTTTACGTTAGATGGCGAGCCGCACTCATTTTAGAACAACTTAACCTAAATTATTCACTTACCGCCTCATTAGTCTCGTGGTCAAGCGCGACTGCTACACTAGAGGTCCTGGGTTCGATCCCCAGGTCGAGCAAAGTGTTATTGGGTTTTTCTATGAAATTTTCAGTTCTCTCTCAGCTCGAAGTCTGGATTTGTGCCCGGTGAATGGCTATAGGCTCGCCCCCTATAACATGGGACCTAAACATACCGGCGAACTGTGGGTGTACATTAAGTACGCCTCTGTCTAACCCTTCGGGGAATACAGGCGTGATGGTATATTAACCTAAATTAAACTAACCTTGTAACATTATAAATAATACTTGTAAAGCATAAACAAGCATAACATATTAAAAATAATGGACGATCCCAAAAGTGAACATCATCAATTTTTCGTTTGTTACCTAGGTTACCGCTAGACATGGCTGTGAGAGGCACCGGTGAGCCGGAGACCCTCAGTTATGACGTGGAGCTGAACAAGGACTCCGCACTGGGGCTCGGCATTACTGTAGCTGGATACGTCTGCGAACAAGGTATGTTCTTGATCAAGAAACTGCGAAATATTAGCCCTTTCAACCTTACCTTTTTGGACAAATAGCTGTAATAATCAGTTACTGCCATACTAGTTCCTATTTAGGTACTTACGTTTAGGTGTTTGTTACTCAAAAATAGCTGAACGGATTTGGATGATATGTGGTACTCGGGTAGTGGATTAACACAGGATACATTTTAGCTAGGTTGGACTTAATTCTGAAGTTCACGCTAACAAAGTTACTGGCAAAAGTCTCGTATCATAATGTAAGTTTACGGAACAGTGGTCTTATAGTGTTCTTATCATAACTCCAAGTATATAGCTGTGAGTTGTATACTTCTCAAGACATAATAAAGTGGACTACGAGATAGGGATAATCAGTCGAAAGCCCTGGAATTCATATGACATGAGCTCCCGAAAGTTGCTTTTCTTCAAAAGGCAATTTCAAACATTGCCCTGCATTGTAATTAACATATTTCTTACCATGTCTGGTTTTTTAAAAAGACTATGATTATTAGTTAAGAAGAAAAAAGAGGACCTTTTAGTTTAGATTATTCATGAATAACGTTTGAACTGTATTCGTGGGTTCATGGCTCAAATCGATCAATTGACGAGGTTAAACATTGTCACGGTCACGGGTAATCGACGTTTACACATGGAAATCCGGCCTTGCCTCGTTAACTCGACACAATCGGGCCTGATGACATCACAGTCTCTATTCACCTACGGCAGTTCTCGGGAAAAGTTAGGAAAAATTCGACAACTCGCGTAGCTTACAGATCAAGGGAAGCGTCAAGATTTAAAACGATTAGAAGTGATTATCAATAAGCTTGATCTTTGAATATTAGTCTTAGAATTAGCTTACCGTCAAGCCAAGACAGATTAAAGACCTTATTGAGAAACTGGGTGTCTTTAAATCACGAGTGAATCGGTTTCTTCTAGGCAAGCGCGCTCCATCGTAGATCGCAGTGTCGTTTAACATCAGGCGAACTGGCGGTCAAGCGTAAGCCTATCACGAATAAAAAAACCTTAATATAATACAATGAAAGTTCAAAAACTAAAACCCGACAACGAAAAAAAAATTACTGAAAAGTATGAAACATGTCAATTATCCTATGTCCAAGAACAGTGTTGCCAAGTTATTAGTCGTTCTTAACAGTACAATAGTACTATTTAAAATATTAAATTTGTTATTACAACGCGGCAACGCTCCAATCTAATTTAATAATGTTATAAGGCTCGAAAAATTCGCTTAGAAGATGACTTGTTTAACCCTACTTGCTGCAGGTTGTATTGTTTTTGTCAAGGTATGGAAAATTGTCACAGATTCATCCTCCTGTCTTCTAAAAACTGCCTCTTTGATTCTTTAGTCTGGGCGCATTGGCGAATTCTTTCATAATATTTCGTTACCAAATTTCCAGCCTAAATTATTCCCTACCTTGAATTCCACTTTTAACAATATTTCCAAAGATCGTTCTTATAAATTTGCTTTGCTCGCTCCAAAACGATCAACAGCCGACGTTAGAAATACAATCCATTTACAGCCAGACACGGCTTGTGAATAGTGGATGCTGTTATTTTGGATGGCCCAGATATGACAGACAGACAGACATTGTTCATTTTTAAATGGACTCCCCATTTTGAAGAAACATTTTAGGGAGAGGTAGTTTATAAAAAAGATTGAGTAAATTCTCCTTGTGTAATACGTACGATTTTTTATAAAATAGTCTTGATGGACATAGAATCCAATCTCAGGACCTCTGTTCATTAGTGCCACTTCCACCTGCTATTATGTACTAATGAGATAGTTGTAGGATGTAAGTAATAACTGTTTTATTAGAATAGTCATATAGTGGTTCTAAGCGCGACTGTTACGCTAGAGGTTTTGGTCCTCCTATAGACTTCCACGAGGACCTTATGCCACCTGCTTCCAACGAATCCCAGGGACCATTACCAGATAGTCCGTCCATCTCGTTGGAGGTCGTGGTCTCCATTCAAGAACCTTTCTGCCCCAGCAGCCATCAGATCTACAAGCTGTGTGCCCCGCCCACTGCCACTTAAGCTTACTATTCATCATCATCATCAGTGATGGGCTTTATTTATTCCACCACGCTGGTCTTAGCTGAACCTAAAATATCACAAAATCATTCTCATGAAGGATATAACATTTTAAATTTTTAATACGACGATCTAATATCCATAGTAAGCAGGTGTTCTTAACTCCAAGTCGTTTAGCTAATAAACCCGTAAAAATTACGACTTTACCTTCAATGGAAGTTTTCACGACTTTCTAATTACTTTCACCTGAAGATGATGAATGAACGTAGTTATCTATAAGGCGCCGCTCAGTTTCATCTCGCACGAGTGAACCTAGGGATGTGAAAAAAATATTAATTAAAATAAATTTATATTGTTCTATTAGAAAGGTCTTTTCCGATTATAATTCGAACCTAAAAAACTTAATCAACTCGCTTTCTCAGGTTTGCATTATGATGCCACAGCCGACAAAACCTAAGTTGGTGGTTCTTGGCTCGTGGCTAAATAATAATTAGGCTGATGAAGCAAAATTGAGTTGCGTTTGCCACGGACAGTTAATGTATGGATCACTATGACAAAATAGCATCTAAAGTCATAGGTCCTGATTGTCATATAGACAACTGATATGCATGCATTGTTAGTTGTAATCAGAGTCCTAAAAAGCCTGACAACGTTTATCCGTAGCATTCTCGTATTTGTAAGTATTGCCAAATATTGGGTTGGTCTAGTGGTGCTGGTGGTAGGTCTGGTGGCATGTTTCGTGTAAAATATTGATATTTAGCCGCATCTGGTTAGACTGGAAGCCGACCACAACATTGTGGGAAAAGGCTAACAGGAGGTAGACGATTTGCTCACTAGAGATATAATTTTGACATAAGGTCCCTACAAGTAATGTCAAAATCATATCTCTAGTAAGCAAATCTATCGACGGATTTGTTATTGAGACCAGCCGTTGGAGACTCTTTTGCTTGGTTATAATAGCCGAGAGTTCTTACATCACTGATCTTTTTATTGTAGTCATGTGAACTGTGAAATCAATGTTATTAAAATTTCAGCTGATCAGATATTACTTTGAAGTTACTTGATTACAGTCAAAGGTTAATCTTCGTTAGATCTTAAAAAGTGATCAATTTAGTTTTTATTGGATCAGTTTGAATTTAGTCTTTTGTTTTTTAAATTTAGAATGCTTTTGTGGGGCTTGCTCTTAGCTCATCTTGGTATGCTATTTGCTAGATGAAGGGAGCATTTACTAAGTAGGTATATATTGTCAGCCGTTTCAGTAGCGTAATAAAAGGATATACCTATTTAGGGCCAATTTAGGGCTCTGCTTTTGGGTGTATCACGATGAAACATGCACCAAATTTTATGGTATATCTCTAGCAACACAACTGTGAAACACGTATTTATTTTCGTACATCAGTTCTCGCGTGCTGCGCGTACATGCATACAGACAAACAAATATATTCTAAAGATCATTGTTTCAGCTTCTATTGCTCTTATAAAGACCACCTATTTTTTTTTGGTGTAGTCGTCACCTTTTAAAGTAAAACGTTGAAGGGAAATTCGAATACTTACATTTCGTTTCATGCAAAAACAACTAAACCATTATTAGCATTTTAGGATCTTTTATAACTATTGTTATAAGTTTATAACATACCATCACTATTCTTTATAACTATTATTATTTAGTTTGAAAGTAAAGTTGAAATGCTTAGCAAAAACTTATCCAATCAGCATTGACCATTGAAAAACCTTGGTTTATGCCGAGTTGTTGTTTAGACCAAGTCCTTAGCCTTGAGACTTTTGGTTACGCAAACAAATTTGTTAAGAACTGCCCATAGGAAAGTTATAACAGCACTTGTGTTGCCGAGTGAACTCAACTGGAATTGGTATGGATCCACTAAATAAAATTGAAGTGTCCGTCTGTGATTTCAAAATAATTGGTTTTATGTGAAAACTGCTATTCGTATTCTTACCAAATCGATAGCAAACGAAAGGAGATGAGAAAAAGAAATACTTAATTTAAAAACATAACATACCATCACGCCTGTATTCCCCGAAGGGCTAGGCAGAGGCGTACTTAATGTACACCCACAGTTCGCCGGTATGTTTAGGTCCCATGTTATAGGGGGCGAGCCTATAGCCATTCACCGGGCACAAAACATTAAACTAGTTTGCCCAGTATTTCGCTAGGCGTACCACATTTTCTGTAGCGACCATTAGGTCTTGATGTGTGCATGTGTCGGGGCACGCTGGGCATCATAGTATACGGGTCATATCTTACTGCTATTTATGCGATACCCTATCTATCTATCCTATAAAATAACTGTTTTTTGAATTTTTGTCTGTCTTTCTGAGCTGAATGTTTGTCTTGAAGAGGCTCCAAAACGCTTTAACGGATTTTAAAGGAAATTTTAGGCATTAAAACATAAAATTTATGTTAGATTTGCACTTAGGTATGTTGCGTTGCGATATCTTGCACGGGTGTTTATGAGATTTTAGATAAAAGCGCGCAATACCGCGAGATACAGCTAGTCTGAAATGGTACAGCCCCGAACACAAGTCACGCGTCACCAAGTTTTCTAATATAGGAGCGGCTGAGTGATATCAACCCTTATCGCACTGATATATTGAAGGGTCGGAGATAGGCCCGCGATATTAGGAGTGTAGTTGAATACGGGTTGGGATCCTAACCACAAACAAGGTAATTTAAGAGTTGATGTGAGTTTAAATTAACCTTAGGTATAGTGTGTTCGGGCTGACAATTTGTCCGTTGATTAATTGGGAGGTTGAGATATTCGGCCCATTCGGGAGCTCGTAGCTAAGTAATTACTACTTTGATCGAATCGATATGCAGGGTTATTCTTATTACGCTTGCTGCGGTCAATATATGGATGGGTGTCTATGCTCTATACGATCGAAAAAAAATTGAAAAGGATTTAAATAGGGATTTGGTTACCGATATTCTGAGGAGGCTAATATCAGTATTTTCCAGAAATTGGGGTGTGGAAGCCTGACGGTCGCTTCGCTGTAATGGGTCCGAATTGTCGGGATTTAATCATGTACCTACTTATATGCATTGTCTGTAAGTTGTACTCGACGGGTTAAATAATATTTTGGAAAAACACATGACTGAAAGACTACACCTAGCTAATAACAAACCCGAAAAAATCCGTCGGGTCTAGCATTTCCATCTGCTTATTTCAATTAAAATGTAGTACCTACTTAAAGAATATCTTGTGCTTTGTGTGTCGTAGAGATGCAGCTCACAAAACTAAATTGTCCATTTAGGCCGCAAGTAAAACCGCGGGCAACAGTTAGCAGACCATATAAATAAATAATATTATTATCTCTAAATACTTTCCAAAACACATTAACACAACATTTGATCCCCTCCAAGATAAGTCGTTATCTGCTCTGTCATTGGCCGGAGATAAGCCAACGAACTCCTCAATACCGTCCATCTAAATAGCCTAACTTATCTTTTAGTGAGCTCAGCTATAGATTCTTCCGATAGTTGAAGTAAATCCTGGAGGGTATACTATTGAAAATCGAAACGATTTCGGATTGAAACGAAACAAAGACGCAGAAATAATCTGTTGATTCTAATATTTTAATATTTTGATAATATAACGAAGTGATAGCCACTAAGCTACCGAAACCACTGGCTGAGTTGTCAAATAACTCTTCTACATTCTACGTCATGAGATGACGTCAGCAACATCTATTTAAATTTCTGTATTTTTCAACCTAACGTTGTAAATTCTAAAATATGTCTAACGACCGATTTCTATATCCTATCTGTCAGTAGATTTGCTTACTAGAAATAGGATCTTGACAGTAGCTGTATGGAGCTTATGTCAAAATTCTATCTCTAGTAAGCAAATCTATCGACAGATAGGATATAGAAACTGGCTGTAAAGCGTAGTGTAGGTACTGAACCGGCGATCCGTCAGCCGTTTCGTACTTCGAGTTTCATAGTAGGACCCCTGATATTTGGCTGGAGTTCTCGTATTTTTATTCGAAGATAAAGTTAGATGTGATGTCTATGTACGTTTCGACGAGTGATAGAGACATAATCCTTTAATGTACCTACCATTAGCAGATTAGCAGCAATTCGACTTTTAAGCTATTGCATAGCTTCTATCGCGGGCCTTGAGCGTGGGGACCGAATCCAGAAATTCCGTAACGAAAAAAACCTAACACGCTTGTTTCTTTAGTTCAGCAACCCGCCTTTAGGTGGCATTGGTTGTATTACATAAGTTGATAAAAAACGCTATGCAATAGCTTTACCGCGGCAGTCCCCGAGTGCCACACGTTTTTTAATTTAGAGTATTTGGTGTTTAATATTTTGTGAAAAAAAAAACTTGATTGTAAGGCTGCTTCAAATCAGACGCTTCAACCAAGATCCAAAGTGTGGCTTAATACAGTTTGACATTTATTTATAAAATGTCATTGGATTAACAAATTGTCACGTCAAATAAGTTTAGCCAACACAACAGTATTGACCTGTATATACTGGATTAAAAGTCAGTTAGTTCAGGTTTTACATTACCTATGAGTATGTTGCCATCTAATTCGGATCAGCTGTTTTTGCGTGATTCAGTAACAAACATAAACTGTCACATTTATAATATTAGTAGGATTTGTTATAAAAATTAAAAAAAAAAAATAGTGATATTCAAAATTAAACATTACTTTTCTGAAGGCCAATTTATTTTCATCATTCTTAAACTGTTTGGCTCAGGTTTTCTCTAATCCAGATCTTCATTTGTATTTCTGTGTGATTATCTGTATGTATTTTTTTGTCAGAGGAACTCAGCGGTATATTCGTGAAGAGCATCAGTGAGGGCAGCTCAGCAGACCTCTGCGGCAAGATACAGGTCAACGACAGGATTGTGGAGGTATGTACTAACACCCTAAGATATTGCGCTAGAGATGTAACTCGCGTTTTCTGTCTGTTATGTGCTTTGTGAGCACTAGTGAGTAGTGATAGCCTAGTGAACACTTACAGCACTATTAGGCTAATGATAATATGATTGTTGGATTGCCAAATCTCACTTTAATACTTTTTTTTGTAATACTTTCAACTATATCTATAACTATATATATATGCAATAATTCACCAATTTAACTCAGGATCTTTCTTTGGCGTACCTACCTACTTATAAGGCACTGGAATTCAATCTGCGAGTCTGTCGTGCTACTAAATTTAGGCGCCGATATATTGCTTACATTTATTTTGAGCCCGAACCGGGGGAAGAGGATGAAATTAAGTAGGTTCCATATTAATTATGTCGTAGGTGAATGCGAAATTGGCTTGTTTGAAAACTGACTGAGCCTTTAATTAAATTAATTAATAAATAGATACAATTAAATGATTATAAATAAATACAATCTATACTTATAATAAATCTGTAGAGAGGTCAATTCTGTACATGAAATATATTTCCAAAATAACTATCAGCGGGTGATTAGTGATCGATACTGACGCCAAAAATGCAATCAGTAAAATTTTTGTCTGTCTGTCTGTCTGTCTGTATGTTCGTTATAGAAACAAAAACCACTCGACGGATTTCAACGAAACTTGGTACAATTGTTCTTCATACTCCTGGGCAGGTTATAGTATACTTTTCATCACGCTACGATCAATAGGAGCAGAGCAGTGAAGGGAAATGTTGGGAAAATGAGTGATTCATGAGAAAGGTTTCAAGCTATAAAACATCACGCTACAACCCTTAGGAACGGGGCAACGCATGTGAAACCGCGGGCGACGAACTAGGGAACAAAGTAACTATTCCACGCGGACGAAGTCACTGGCAAAAGCTAGTTATAAATAAAACAAATAAACTCACTTATAAATGTTATAAACAAATACAAAATGATTTAAGTTATCTATAGTCCACCTTTATAAAATATTTTGGAATGCAATAAAGTATTGAGTAATTAAAAGCCGTTGAGTTTTTGATCCATGTGGGGATTAGTATCGTAACTAACTATAAAGCCTACCACAGGCTGTCATGGTCGTGATGAACGTCGTATATTTCCTGGTCGTGACTATAAGACGAGAGAAGGCAAGTCTAGTCGGGCAAGTCCGACACACTCTGCCACCTACGGCAGACGATCTAGATTAGGATTTTCTGCACAACAAACCAGCAGTGACTGATCATGATGATGATAAAAAGCCTTGCTGTAAAGAAAAGGAAAGAAAAATTGAAAAGTTCTATGGCAGAGCCTAGCGATCGAGAAATACCAGGCTCTCTAACATAATTAGCAAAAGTAAGAGAGCCAGTAGCCCAATTCACAGGGATTCTCTCTCTGATTGCTTGCGATTAGTCTGTCCTTGGAAGATGCATGAAGAGGCCTTGGTCCAGCAGTGGATAGCATCGGGCTGATGATGATGATGAGTCTGTCCTTTGTCTCAGCAATTTTCCCTTCATTTGTAACTGCGTTATTAGTCTAGTGATCGCAAGTTTTACTGCTACTCTGATCCTGGGATCGATTCCCGGGCCGATCAAAATGATATAGAGTTTTTCATTTAAATTCTCATTAGCAGCTTGGAGTTTTGATTTGTGCCTGATCAATGGCAATAGGCTTACCTCTATTATATGGAATCTAAACATACCGACGAACTGTGGGTGTATATTAACTTTCTGAGCGCCACAGACGTGTATAGATGACAAACTAAAATGTGCCCAGCACGCCACGGTTACGACTAGGTGACAGATTTCTATAGGAAATTCGGAAGCATGGCGCTGAGGGTACGCTTTTTCTGTTTTGATGTGACGGTTAAAGGGTGAATACATCTCAGTGTGACACTCATCATTTTACGCAGGATTCAGTCATTCCACACAACATCACAATCAGACATATTATGAAACTCCCGACTTCCTATCCAACTGCGACACATTTAACCCTCCCCTGTCGGAAACTATTAGCTCGGTTGATTTGTCGCGCCACTATTGATGTTCTCATTACATTTGTCGTGACCATACGCCTACAATTTCTATATCACACAATGTAGTAGAACTTTATGAGTTAGCGAGTTGTTTTATTGGACTTTAAATATTGAGTAACGTAAAACAATTAAGACAAATTATAACAATGTAAGTTTCGTGTATTTAAACGTGGGAGTGCCATGCTTCGGCACGAATGGGCCGGATCGACCGGAGTGATACCATGACCTCACAGCAAAAGCGTCAAACAACGCTTACGTTGTGTTTCGCCGAGTGAGTGAGGTTACCGGAGGCCGAACCCCCTTTTAAAAGGCCGGCAACGCACTTGTAACTCCTCTGGTGTTGTGGGTGTCCATGGGCGACGGTAATCGCTTACCATCAGGCGACCCGTGTGCTCAATTGCTACCCTATCCCATAAAAAAAATATGATGCCTATAGGTTTTTGCAAAAAACTGGTTTTAATATGTATGATTTATTAATTTATTTAAAATTTAAAAATCCCCTGCAGCATCAAGTCATGATTACCATTTTCTTGCAATATCATTGAAACCAAATTTCAAATGGATCAGACCTGTGGAAGTTGCTCCATGTGAGCTGCAGCTCCTGGCTCATAAACTAGAAAATAGCTGATAATCATACAACTGGCCTGGCTTTCTGGAATAGCTCTCGATAAGTGACCTTTCAAACTAAAAAAAAACGGATTTAAAATCTCTCGATCGTCCGGAAGATACGGTGCAACGGACAGATGCACGCGTTAAAATTATAACACCCCTCTTTTTGGAGTCGGGGGTTAAAAAATATCGTTATTAATTGGGGTAATATTGAATCAAATAATATCGATCAATATTATTGGTAAACTTGGATGAATGTGATCATAATAAAACATAATCTTTTAAAATGCGTAAAAGCTCTGGTCCTGCGGCAGGGTATGTCGGACCATACCGACTAAAAATTTTCCCTTGCCTTTCCTTATAGTCTCGACCATGGATTCATAGCACTCGCCACGCTGTGACAGGCTGTCATGTTTAAAGCAAGGTAGGATTGATTTCTGTGTCAATATCGGTATTATCGGTGTCAGTATCGATATAATCGATGTCAGAATCGGTATAATTGGTGCCAAAATCGGTATTATCGGCGTCAAATTTCATATAATCGGTGTCAATATAGAGATAATCAGTGTTCGTATCTGTATTATTGGTGTTATTATCGAAAAATAAATTACTAAAGAATATGAATATTACCGGTGTCAGAATCGGTACCATCAGTGTCAAATTCGATATTACCGGTGTCAGTATCTATATTATCAAAGTCTATATCGATACTATCGGTGTCAGTATCAGTATTATTTGTGTCAGAATAGATATTATCGGTATCAATATCGATATTATCGATACTTGTTGAGATTATCGGTGTGTTGTTGCTGGTTCTACATGAAATCTCACAACTTTTTATGGTAGAAGAATTGCGTTGTAAGATTTGGCATTTTTGTACATTTTATGTTTTGATGGGATTTTTATTTTACGTTTATAAAAATGTCCACGACACACCACATGTAGGATCAAGGCGTGTATAATAAAATACTTGTGTTATTATTATTGTATTCAGGTAACTACATAAAGTGACTGTGTTAACCGTCTCACAGCAACACACTGACCGCCCCCGCTCGGTGGCGGGAAAACCATTAGTTCCACTAATTTGTCACGCAGCGTGACGTGTATTGTTGGAGTTTCATATCCATATAGGTACCTACACTTTAATCACAGTTAGCCGGTATGTTTAGGTCCCATCTAATAAGGGGCGAGGCTATTGCCATTGTTATATTGGTGCTGTAAGTGGAACAGCTTAGGTGCTTAAAAAATCGGTGCCGAAAGAGGAATACTTCGAAATTTGGAGTTCAGAGCTGTTCCTGAGAATATAAATAGATGAGATGAGAGATAAACTGGGGGTTTATCTATAAAAATTCTCAGTAACAATAACAATTTACTCGACCTGGGAATCGACTCCAAGTCCTCTAGCGTAACAGTCGTGCTCATGACCACTTGACCAACGAGGCAGTTCCAAGTTATTGATGAAAGTAATACATTGTATGGGAATTTAGAGTGCTTTAACCTGTGAAGAATCACACACAATAGAAAAATGTGTTATGACTTTTGCACGGTCATCGTTTTTTATTGAATTAAATTTATTGAATCAACATCATTGCCATCACAGTCTGATGTCACCCATGGGTAGAACAAAAAAATACATTAAAAATATGCTCAACAAAAATATACACAACCAAAATATACTCAACAAAAATATACACAACAAAAATATACACAACAAACCTTCTTACTATAATTCCAAAATGAGTCTCCTTTCCTGTTTTTCCCAACCGAAAGCATTCGTGACAAAACTTTCCTTGGCACGTGTCCTGTCATGGGAAGCGATTAGTGACTTAATTTGCATGTACACGCGATGTGACGTCCCCTCCAACTATACTGAGATTTACCCCACTATACGTAGCTACGGTAGGGTTAGCATTATTTTATCCTTTCTTCTGCGCGTACCTATGTCAGTCACGTACCTATGGGTTATTTTAGGGTTCCGTAATGAACATTTTAAAACATTGACAAAAACATTGACTGTAAAAGTGTCCTTAAAAGATGTATTTAATGAAATAAATATCATCTATTTAAATTAAAATGAATCGCAAAATTTGTTGCTAAGAGCAATACTCGAAGACGGTTGAATCAATTCGGTTTTTTTTTTTATTTATTTCTTAAACTCTGAGGAAGGTTTTTATGGACAGAAAAATTCGCAAAATTGCACGGAAAAAACTAACAAACGGGGCAACGCGGCTGAAAAGCCGCAAAGGGTCGCTAGTTTAAAATATAATTTCATTTCGTTTTATTTCAACAAACCTTATTTCGTCTTTCGGTTTAGCTCAGGATCTCTTAGTACTAGTAAACTGCGTGGTGATACATTATTAATCACGCTGATAAAGTGGTAGAATCAAAACGTGAAAAAATTCAAGTAGCTCTCACGACAGACAATAGAATTTTGATGCCAATCTTATGTATGTGAGGGGTGTGATTCAGTTACAATGTAAGTAACAGCAATTTGACTTCATATATTTTAATAATAAATGTCATTGACTCTTATAAAGGACGTGTATAAATAATTGGATGTTGATAAATTAAAAAAATATATAAAAAACGGCTACAACTAATAAAAACTAATTTGGCTTAAGAGAAAGAAAAAAGATATTTATTGAGTATTCTTACGTTCCATTATCAAATAAATAAATAAAATATTCCATAAAAAAAATCCGTCGATAGCATTTTGACATTACTTGTATCGACCTTATGTCAAAATCCTATCACTAATAAGGAAATCTACTGACAGATTTTTGTTATTGAGACCGGCCCTAAAAGTGCATATACTAAACCAAAAAGGTACCCATTAACCAACCGATATAAAAATAAAACCGCTTTCTACTAGTCTCTCCTACAACTCGATCAGGGTTGTCCTCCAGTCGTCTAGATGTCAAATCAGATTAGACACAAAGTTAATATCTATGATCTTTGGCTCACCCCTGCGCCCGGCCTGACCGACCGCAGTGGCTCATCCCTCAGCCTCGTTGACTTAGTTTAATACCCTGTAAAGAGTGTTACTTTTATTCAATGTATCATCGAAACATTGTTGTTAATGAAGTACATTGGTGGCCGATTCAACTATCAAAATTATCTGTCAAACGCTATAACGTACCTGAATGACAACTTCTATCTAACTCTAGTCAAGACTATCGTTAACGAATGTGAATTGAAACGCTACTTTTTTATGGGATAGGAGGACAAACGAGCAAGCGGATCACCTGATGGTAAGCGATTACCGCCGCCCATGGACACCCGCAACACAAGACGAACACAAATGCGTTGCCGACCTTTTAAAAGGGGATTGAGCCTCCGATAACCTCACTCACTCGGCGAAACACAACGTAAGCGTTGTTTGACACCGGTTTTCTGTGATGCCGTGGTGTCACTCCGGTCGAGCCGGCCCATTCGAGCCGAAGCATGGCTCTCCCAAGTTTGAGACTCCCCGTATTGAAACGGAATAGATCTTTAACGTTGTAAATTAATTGAATTGGCGTCCAGACTCCTTTATACTGCTTGTGGCACACTCTTTCCGTCATCTAGTGAATTTACTTATCATAAATAAATTAGTCGTGTTTAACATAATAAAAAACATAACATACCATCACGCCTGTATTCCCCGAAGGTTTAGGCAGAGGTTTACTAATGTACACTCACAGTTTGCTGGTACATTAAGTCCCATGTGATTATTTGCGAGCCTATAGCCATTAACCGTGCACGAATCAAAACTCCCAGCTGCTACTGAGAATTTCATAGAAAAACCCAATAGGTAACTGCTCGATCTGGGAATCGAATCCAGGATCTCTAGCGTAGCAGTCCTGCTTATTTCAACTACCTACTCGTAGACTAATGAGGCAGTTTTCGTACCACAACTGTACAATAGCCTGTGTATCGAGCCAGAAACACTCCCATTTTAAAACAACAGATGAACATCTAACGACAAGAAGGTTGATTGAAATACTGGAGCATTTTAATATTTAGTAGCGACCCGGTTTTACTTGGATTGCGGCGGGCTGTGATGAAACAAAGATGAAAACTTGCGAAACAGCGTAGATATAAGTACCAAGATGAAAACGGAACGAAACACGGATATCGTAGGACGACTAGCTGTACACTGTATCCCGCGGTTTCACCCTCTAAAAATGGCTGACTTCCACATAAATTTTCACCCCCCTTTTTACCCCCTTAGGGGTAGAATTTCGGACAACCCTTTCTTAACGGATGCCTACGTCATACAAAGAACACACCTTACAGGTTTCAGGTCTCTACGATCAGCGGTTTAGGCTGTGCGTTGTCAGTCAGTCATTCAGGATAAAGCATTTTTATGTATAGATTGACATGTATTGAAAAAACGGAATCAAAATCGGTTCATTCGTTTGGACGCTACGATACAACAGACAGACACTCAAATACGAGTACATAAGTTAAACATAATCACCTCTCTTTTTGCGTTGGGGGTTAAAAAACAAATTTTGCCGGCCAAGCCTTTTATTTCGGTTCCGTACCTCAAAAAAGAAAAAACGGAACCCTTAAAGTATTACTTTGTTTTCCGTCCGTCGGTCCGTCAAGACCCTTTATCTCGGGAACTCGTATCGATATCGAGTTGAAATTAAAACCATATACTCAGGTCTACAGTCCCTTGAGCTGTGAAAAAATCAAACTTCTATGTTAACGTAAAAAACAGATACGGCTGTTTATGCCACAAAAAACATATGCTTCTACTCTCAAGAGAATCAAAATGTTTAGGTATATTCTGTTGACTTAGAACTATTAAATTTGGCAAGTAATACCGTGTTATACTATCTACAAAATGGCTCCCTAAATTATGGTTGAGCTACACGATGACTGATACATGCGTGCCGTCAGTTGGGACTGGTCTACTCAAAGCTGCAATGGTTCTTTCCTCAAAAGGCCATTTCAGACATTACCCTACATCGTACCACTCACATATAAGTGTTCTTCCATGTCTGGACTTTAAAAGAGACCATGATTCTCTGAGTTTGTTTCGGTGTTTCTTCTCAGAGGTCGTCAGTTAGGAAATGCCGAAGCCATCTAGCTAAAAAAAAACCCCAAACCATTGACATGTAAAAGTATCTCTAAAGATCTACTTGCAGAATAAATAATTTCATTTCATTTCATTACAAGTATAGGGAAAAATTTGAAAACTATACATTTGTAATTAATTATAATAATATGTGCGTACAAATTTGTACGGACCCCTCGGTGGGGGAGTTCGACTCGCAAATGTCCGGTTTTTATTTTTAAAGACATCTCCCGAGTAGCTGTATTTGGACTTTTAGCTCCCTTCTTGATGGATGCTACACAATTACTGATGCATGCGTGCCGTCAGTTAGGATTCGTCCTCTCAAAGCCGCTATGGTTATTTCCATAAAGCTCTATTTCAGACATTGCCGTACATTTTGCCACTTCTGTGCTCGTATTATGTCTAGACTTTAAAAGAAACTATGATTCTCTGAGTTTTTTTTCGGTGTTTCGTCTCAGAGATCGTCAGTTTCGTGGAAGATAAATTCGGTCTTAGGCAGGGTTAAAATGTATATCTTTGAAAGAATGAGAAAGAAAGAAAAAAACTTTTATTTTGTACCTCTCACAAGATACCACACAAAAAAATAACATAAAAAACAAAAAAAAATAACATAAGATCTTATCTATCTTATGTTAATTTTTTTGTGAGGCCAAAATATGGTGCCAATCTCAGCTGATGCTGCAACCGCATAGTTGCTGAAGCGCTGATTTTTAGAAAGCCCGATAGTAGTGTGCGTAGTCACGGATACGGAGCACAATCTATAAAGATAAACTATAGACAAATTATTATATTAAGACAAACTATAAATAGTCTTTATTTTTTCGCTTTATGTTTAGTATGCGTTAACGCAAAATATGATAAAAAATAACTAGTATTAGTGTCCTTTAAGAGTCCGGCGGACCGATTTTCTCTCGCAAAAGTAATACCGAAATAAATCGTAATCCAGACAATATTCTATCAAATTATGTTATCATTCCGATTTAGATACTGTTAATCTAGGTTCCTACGATCCTATTTCGTCCAAAATACTTCACTGGAAATAATTGTAAGCGAATGCGATTTTTGATAACTTTGCCAAGTTTGGAATGATTTTCCGGTCTTTTAATTTCAGTGAAGTAGTAGCAGACGAAATAGGATCTTAGGAACCTAGATTAACAGTATCTAAATCCGAATAACATAATTTTATAGAGTATTGTCTGGATAACGATTTATTTCGGTATTACGTTTTTGTGGGCAATTCACGCTCCGCCGGACCCTTAAGGTACCTAGGAAATAATAATTATATTTGACCCCCAGCAAAAGTGGCATTAGCCTCGCAATCTTTCGAGAAAAATATAAAGAAAAGAAAAATATAGTTTTATTCCTAGATTGATGTTACACTTTCGGGTTGGAAATCTATGAATTCGTAACGAAGCGCACTCCTCAACCCCTCGACATTGTACGAGAGGGTTTATAGCGCCGAGTTGCCACTTGCGCTCAGATTGCCCTCGAGATTCGTATAGGTAGCTTTATATTTTTTTAAACAGCTTGTATTATTGAAAAAACTTGATTAAATAACAGCAAGTACATCAGACAGATATTTTCTATGAAATTCTCAGTAGCAGCTTGTAGTTTGGGATCTGTGCCCGGTTAATGGCAATAGGCTCGCTCTCTAATACAATCCCTGAGAATTCGATTGATACGATTCGTCATTGATGGCTGCTCGTCCGAACAAATGGATATTAATGCCGGTGATCCCCAGGGGTCCGTACTCACTGCGACGCTCATCCTGCTTCACTTCGATGGTCAGCTGAAGTCCGGTACCTTTGGGTACGCAGTCGACAGCACCGTTGCAGAGAGTTAGACAGCCAACACACGGCCATTCGGAAATCCAGTGTCTCAGAGAGGCCATGGTCGAGCGCCTAAATTTGTCCCTTCATGCAGTCTCCGAATGGGGCGGTGCCATTCTGGTCAAATTTTCACTCAGGCGTGTTTGTTTTCAGCCACAAAGGGGACATATCCTAGCTCGAAGCTGCTACTAAATATTTCACAAGAAAAACCCCATAATTTTGAACTTTTTGAACAATAAACATATTATCTTTTTGTGATTTTTTGCATTTTCCATGCTCAGATTATTAAGTTATTTAATAGTAAAGGAAAAAATTCAATCGCGGGCAGGATTCGAACCTGCGTCTTCTGGTTTGATATACCAGACGCTCTGACCTCTAAGCCACCGCGAACCCTACCCGCATGATTGAAATTTTGCCTTCACATTCTGAATTTACGTCATAAGGTGACGTTTTGGTGACATCTATGAGAGGCAAGTTACCTTACCTCTCAACCGACACGATAGTTAAAAGGTAGGGTGGCATCGTACGACACTGAACTGACTGTAAAGTAAGTCGTGTCGGTTGAGAGGTAAGGTAACTTGCCTCTCATAGATGTCACCAAAACGTCACCTTATGACGTAAATTCAGAATGTGAAGGCAAAATTTCAATCATGCGGGTAGGGTTCGCGGTGGCTCAGAGGTCAGAGCGTCTGGTATATCAAACCAGAAGACGCAGGTTCGAATCCTGCCCGCGATTGAATTTTTTCCTTTACTATTAAATAACTTAATAAACATATTATTATTAATTTTTTACTCGACTTGGGACCCCAGCATCTTTAGTATTATAACATTCGCGTTTACGACCTAAGACTAATGAGGTAGTCAATATTTTTAAACCTTTAATCTTCAGCAAATCATTAAGATTTCAATCCTTAGATATTTTCTGCGATATAAGCTACAAAGTACAAGCTAAGGGATATAATTTCCATCTCTTTGTTACGTGTCATCCCCGTTTAAGGAGGCACGTTGCTAAGGAGGCACGTTACAAAGGAGGGCGTCATCAAAACCTCTTTATTACCGCTCGTCTCAAAACAACGTGTCCTTGACCCGGTTGCGTGACGTCACGTGCTGGTCTCCACTCACAGGAAAATTTTAGGATCATAATTATCCATCAGGGTTGTCCTCCAATAATGTCTTAGTGTTTATCCTAATTTGCAAGAATTAGTTCTCGATAAGATTTTCCAAATATGTTTTCTTTGTGCTGCTTAGCTTAGCTTTAGACTAGAGGGAGTCAAAAAACGCCGCTGAAATGGCTATATTCAGCAATTCCTCTTTCTTATTCAATTTATATTTAGATTTTTTATAATAATCCTGTATTGTTGTATTTATGTACTCTCTCGGTAGCCTAATGGCAATAATATATTTGATTTTTATTATAAGAAAATTGAACTTTTTATGTTGCCGCGTTAAATTGGTTTCAGTTTTGAGTTTTGGCTGCACTTTTAAGAAATTCAATTTTCGTAATTCGAGCTTGACCAAAATTGGATCGGTGCCCGGAGTGTGTCGATGTGTTTGCTCTTATTACATCGACACTCAATTCTTGGTGGTTGCCAATTTTTGCTTTACTGGTCCCACTATATTCACGGATACGGTAGAATCTAATCTTGGCGTGTATTGGCTTATTTTTATCTTCTCTGTGATTTAAATAATCTGCCACTAACCAATAAGCTAACATTATTGTGTTCCTTGCTTGAAGGATAATAGCCAGTGAAATTAACTGAGCTTAGGAGACTTCGTAAACCCAGCCTGGGATTATGAAGTCACTCATGCCTTGGTATATTGAGACCTGGGCTGATCGGGTCTCAAAATCACAAAAACAAAATTCCATCAAGGTATTGTTGGTGTTTATACGCTGCGATTGTCGTTAATC
This sequence comes from Acronicta aceris, assembly GCA_910591435.1. Lineage (NCBI taxonomy): Eukaryota > Metazoa > Arthropoda > Insecta > Lepidoptera > Noctuidae > Acronicta > Acronicta aceris. Next base: position 501,424 of record OU342781.1, on the reverse strand, counting down.
ATCAGTCGGCCTGTATGTTGTCGGCTTTGTCATCTTATTACTTACAAACCAACTTACATAAAAAAAATATGGAGCAGCTAAATTTCTGATACTCTACATAAGTTACCATTCATCTGTGAATTAAATACATTGTTAAATATTTGCAATAAGTATGAACAGTCGCCAGCAAATCAAGTTACAACAAACTTCCCCAATGGATAATAATCTTTATTATTTGAAGATTAAATTGAAAATCTATTGAAGAAATTTGACAGTTTTTCATGTGCTGTTGATTGTATACATAGGTATATATTACTTACCTTGTTATAATTATATTGCTGACACTGCGCACATTCAATTTGCAACTTTAAAACATTAATATAAATTGTATTCATCGAAATAAATCTATTTACTTTTTACCCGACTGCATCAGAAGGAGGGTTATGTTTTTAGGAATTTCGATTGCATCCTATAAAATCCGGATCTTCCTAATCGTCCTGCAGAACAATTTAACCGAACAAATCGCCCTTGACCCACTTGTGTATTGAAATTGTAGTCACGTACAACCGCCGTCCCATAGCGAGTGTTCAGGGAGATATTAGTCACAATTTTATACGCTTCTCACATTTTAATACGACTGCAATTTAAGTCGTGTTTTTGGAATAGGTATTTTTAGGGCACTCTTCTTCAAAAGACAAAAAAGAAGCCTTTTAGGATCTTTCCCTTCGTTGTCTGTCGGTATGTTTATCTGTGAAGATCTTTTTCTCGGGGAACATGTGAAGGCAAGTTGAAATTAATAACCAGTAGCAGTCGCACCTCTTCATCAAGCTACGTTGACATAAGTCACGTCGCATTATGATTACTCTAGAATAATGTGGCATTACTCGTGTGTCTTCATTCTGTGTGAGTGCACTCCGAAAAATGAGGTCGTAAGAAAATAGTAAAATTCACAATTTATTCAAAGAAAGTATATGGTACTGGTAAGATTCGCTGAGGGCTAGAAAGGTCAAGAAGCTGTCTTTTGGGCAGAACAAAAACGTTAGAATCTTCTAGTTGAAATAAAAATTATTTAGGTACTATGATGACGCGAGGATTCCCGGATTGAGCTAAGTGTAATTGGGTTTTTCTAATGACATCTCAGTAGCAGCTCGGAGTTTAGATTTGTGTCCTGTTAATGGCAATATGGTGTATAAGTAAAATAATGTTTTACTTTATATATATCTACTAGTGGCCCCGGTACGTGCTTCGCTACGTATAAAGCGAAATACAGCGGACAAAACCATTCCCAGATCCCCTTGAATTTCATCAAAATCGGTCCAGTCGTTTGATCTAAACCATTCCCAGATCCCCTTGAACACACACAAAAAATTTCATCAAAATCGGTCCAGTCGTTTGAGATAAGTTCAGTGACATACACACTCACAGAAGAATTATATATATATAAAGATTAAGTAAAACATTATTTTACTTATACACTGTCGAAGCGGCAGTGGCCTAATGGCTAGGGCGTCGGACTTACGATCATGTGGTTGTCGGTTCAAACCCCACCCATTGCACTAGCCTAGCTTAGATTACTTTAAGAGTTATTGTTGAAGTTATGGAATTGTGAACACATTGCTTTGTAATGCAGATGGTAGACAATGTTATTGCCTTTCGAATAAGCCTATTTTTATCTCACTCTGACTAAAACTTTGGTATATATCATATTTTTTGTACTCGCATTGAGCATATTTCAACAAAATGGCTGCCACATAGCGGGGAAGTGTATTGGACCCAAGCCTAGAGTGTAATTGTACTTTAAAATAGTTTATATTTAAGTATTTAGAATATCGCTAGTCCATGTCCGGACACACTGTATATTTATTGAATAAAAATAGGTATCACAAACATTTGTATTTTCCGTGGACCCCCACACTAGGCAAGCCTGTAACGTGGGGTCCAATATAATTGAGCTGTGTTTTTAATTCGTGATAGGCTTACGCTTTACCGTCAGTTCGCCTTATGTTAAGATACTGCGACCCACGATGATGTGCGCTTGCATAAAAGGAATTGAACTCTTGATTTAAAGACACCCAGATTATATCTATTAGGGAAGACCCACTCGGGAAACGCATTCCACATTTCAGCGGTACGCAAGTACATCGAAAAATTTGCCTCCCTACACATAAATTAAATTGCATCACTACACATAAATTAAACTTAAATTAAATAGCATACATTAAAAACTTATAGATAAAGCTGAGTACTAACTAAAAACTGCATAGAATTTCTAAGCTAAGTAAATGTTTGTTCCTTCTCTGTCTAACAAAAGGCGTAATGCTTCAGCGAATAGACTATTACTGACCTTAATTAAATTTACTGATATTAATAAACACTTTGTTCTTGACATGCTACAGTGAGATCTCAATTTAGCATCTACATATTTCATTACTTGCGTGTCGACTGCGTTTATAAGGAAAGCGTCATTATCACGTGCCGCAGATAATGTGACGCCATTGTGAATATTAACACGTAGATAATTATCCTCTAGTTGTGTCTCATTCATTGTGAATGCTGCCATTACAATTATCAATGGAATATTGAGTAATAGGCGTGTTAGGCTATGTACTACTAAAAGTTTAAGGTGAATATTTGAAAAACATTAAACTTCATTAACTTCATCCCAAAGCTAAGAATGCAGATGTTTAAAACTACGATTATGATAATAAACTCAAACTCAAACTCAAATTTTTTATTTCAATTAGACCATATACAGGTACTTTTGAAATGTCAAAACTACAAGCACGGTTCCAAATAGTAGGTCTTATGGAGAAGAGCCGGCAAGAAACTCCATAGATACTCTTTTAAATAAATAATTGATGTTTACATATTTTTTATTCTATCAATGTGAGTATTGTGGAGTTTGATGTGAGTGATAAAAGTAGGTTACCCTCCAAAAGATAACATAACTGAATTGACATGGCATGTAAGAGTTGACCAGTCCCGACAGACAGCACCCGTTCACGAGCATGACGTGTGTATCAGCGTTGTTCGACTCAACCAAGTTGTAGGGAATAAAACAACCCGACACACAACGCCACCATCAGCAGGACATTTAAGTGAGCATGACAGCCTCTAACTGCCAGAAAATCGAAAGACTTTGATCTGGTTTTGTGATCGTAACATCAGTCTACACAATACTCACACTTCACAAATTTTTGTTACCATATACATAAGGACAAAAAAAAAAGTCCAGAAATAGTAAATAATAAATAATAAATAAAACATGTCACTTGGAAAAATAAAACATGTCCAAAGGAAATTAATATGTCAAAAATTGAGGTGTCATCCATGAATGAAAGAGCCCGGTTCATTTGAGCGGCTTAATCCCAAGCATTTTTGTCGTCTATATAATCTCTGACTGTATAGAATGCTTTTTTACACAGTTTTTGCTTGACCACAGTCTTGAATTTATTTAAACTTAGATTTTGAATATGACTTGGGATTTTGTTGTAGAAACGTACACCTTGGCACCTAAAGGAGTTACTAATTTTTTGGAGCCTAGTCAATGGTAATATCAGTTTATTTTTGTTTCTGGTATTGACACTGTGAATATCGGTTTTTTTACAAAAACTATTAATGTTTTTTTTGACATAAATAATATTTTCAAATATATACTGCGATGCTAGCGTCATTATATTAATTTCTTTAAATTTTTCTCTCAGTGAATGTCTGCTACTGAGGTTATAAATTGCTCGAATAGCTCTTTTCTGCAACACAAATACAGTTTGAATGTCAGCAGCATTTCCCCACAACAAAATACCGTAAGACATAACACTATGAAAATAACTAAAGTATACAAGTCTTGCTGTGTCAACATCAGTCAACTGGCGTATTTTGAAAACTGCGTAAGCTGCAGAGCTGAGTCTTTTCGATAATTTATTTATATGTGGGCCCCACTGTAGCTTTGAGTCTAATGTAATACCCAGAAATGATGTGGTGTCCACTAGATCCAACTCTTCCCCGTTTATCAGTACACTGGTTTGCACCTGCCTAACGTTAGGTGTTAAAAATCTGATGCATTTAGTTTTTTTCTCATTAAGAAGTAAGTTATTAACACTAAACCAGTGCACTACTTTAGAAAGAGCGTTATTTACATCGTCTGTAATTGGCTGTTGCCGTTTGAGCTTAAATAAAAGTGATGTATCATCTGCAAATAACACTATTTCATGGCCATCTTTTACAAGGTAAGGTAAATCATTAATATATACTAAAAAAAGGAACGGGCCAAGAATTGAGCCCTGCGGAACTCCCATAGCTACCACAGACCCCGGAGATCTCTTTCCGTTAACGTCCACCCTTTGGATCCTGTTATCCAAGTAAGAAATAAGAAGATCCAAAGCAATGTTCCTAACTCCATAGTGGTGCAATTTCCTGATCAACGTTTCATGAAAAACGCAATCAAATGCCTTTGACAAGTCACAGAAGACGCCTAAGGCATCACGTGAATCCTCCCAGGCATCGAATATATGTTCAAGAAGCTCAACACCTGCATCGGTTGTCGAGCGGCCCTTAGTGAATCCGAACTGTTTCCTACTCAACAAATGATTCCTGTTGAAATGACTTAGCAATTGGTCTAATATTAATTTCTCAAATATTTTACTAAAGGTGGGTAGCACGGAAATTGGTCTAAAGTTCGTGGGATCTGAAGTGCTACCTGATTTAAATAATGGAATTATTTTACTACTTTTCATAAGATCAGGAAATACACCACAGTCAATACATTGATTAAATATTACAGCTAATTCGGAGGCTACTATATTAATAACTGATTTTGTAACCTCTACTGAATTTCCCCATAGGTCAGCGGTTTTTTTTACATTAAGTGTATTAAAGGTTTTAACAATGTCTCTGGCATTTACATAATGAAAAGTGAAATCATTCTCACAAGAGATTACATTTTGTTTTAATAATGACTCTGCGACAGTGGGTGAAGAATTTAAAGACTTAGTGGTAGAGACTGGAATGTCTGTAAAGAATTTTTCAAAAACTGAGGCAACTTCTTCATCTTTTTTAATTATAGTATTTTCAAAGTTAAGGCTATAGTCGCTATCTCGATTTGCAACTCTTCCAGTCTCATTGTTAATAATATTCCAGGTCATTTGAATTTTATTATAACTAGTCTTAATCTTAGAACTCAAATAATTAATCTTGGCTACTTTACAGATTTTCTTAAATAATTTTGAATAATTTTTGACATATAGATTAAATTCTTCACTTTTGTTATAATTTTTTTCTGCATATAACTCATATAGTCTTTTCCTACTTCTATGTATACCAATAGTGGCCCATTCACTGAAAGTTGCCGTACCTTTAACCGAGATCTTCTTGGGGATAAACGTTGCACTGAATTCCGTACAATATAAAGAAAAAAAAGAATTATACATTTGATTTGGATCTTCACTGAAATTTAAATAATACATTTTACTAATAAGTTTATTTTTAAAAACCTCCAAGCGACCTGCAGTTTTAGGTAACACAATAATATCTTTCTTTGTCAAATGTTTATAAAAACTTAAACTACACCACTGTCGTCAAGCAATAAGACAAGAATAAAACAATCTGAACTATGAAAGAGAGAACTACCATGATGAGAATAATGATTACGAGTAGATAAAATAATGTTCGAATATTCACCCTCTAAAACAGTGTTTCCTAAATGGATCGTTCAGCTGACCCCGCGAAATTAAAATTTCACGTGACTTTTCGCAGTTTGTAGGTCTATAACAAGTTATAGATTCATGGCTGTAGTAATCGCGACATTAACTATACAACATTCACAATTTAGAAACTTTACCTATAAATCCTTATCAAGCCAAAATCATGCCAAAAACTGTGTCAATGGTCAAAATTGTCACTTTACACTACTTTTAGCTATAGTAATGATTTTTAAGCAATGGTTTTAGATAAACGTTGTGAATTTTGTAGGTCTTATTATAGACCTACAAACTGCGAAAAACCACTGGGAATTTGAATTTGGCGGGCTCAGGTGAACGATCCGCCTTAACCTGTGGTCCGCGGACCCCTGGGGATCCGCGAGTATGTGTATGGTGGTCCGCCGTCTTATCTATGGACATTTAAATTAATAAATAAATACCAGCAAGTCTCATAATCGCTACGCTTACTAACTAAAATAAATTGTCTGAAATTTATTCCTGTGGTTTTATGGAGGTCCTTCAATTTGTGCTTGATTTTCTAGGAGTCCGTGGACCGAGAAAAGTAAGGAAACGCTGCTCTAAGACATTGACTTCTAAATCACAAGAGATCTCTTTGTTATAGACCAAAACAATTGAAATAGTTTGAAAGCTGTTCCCACCTCTTAATTAACGAAATCATTTGGATATAAACCAATTAATAAAGGCTTAATGGATCTGATAATCAGTTTAATGAGATCCCTAGCTGCAAACGTGTACATAGGACAATGTAGAGAAATTATGTCAAGCTACAGTTAATTGTAAGCCATTATTCTACTGTAACATACCACCACGCCTGTATTGACCGATAGGTTAGGCAGAGGCGTACTAATGTATACTCACATTTTGCCGGTATGTTTAGCTCCCATGTAATAGGGGGTCATCACAAATCCCAAACTCCCAACTGCCACTGAGAATTTCATACAAAAACCCAATAACACTGCTCGACTTGGGTATCGATCTCAGGACTTCTATCGTAGCAGTTGCGCTTAGAACTACTGACATTATACAGTTTCAGAGTTATTTTTCAATGACCGGCCAAATTTACACAGGCTGCTCAAAATCCTTACTAATATTATAAACGTGAAATTTTGTCAGTATGGATGTCTGGATGTGCGGATGTATAGATGTTTGTTACTCTTTCACGCCAGAACGGCTGAACGGATCTGGATGAAATTTGGCACAGATATAGAATATAGTCTGGAATAACACATAGGCTAATTATTATCAGACCCAATTCTGAAGTCCACGCAGACAAAGTCGCGGGCAGAAGCTAGTCGGTAATATTTTCAATCTACGAAATAAAAAAGGTTTTTTTTTCACAAGATTTTAATTCTGTCCGCCTCTAAATAACAGAACGCGTGGTTATAGTCACCACTACACAATTCAGTTCAATAACCTAGATTGCAAACAATACATAAGTTTGACAGCGCTTGCAAACGACCACAAATCCGCATTATTTACGAATTCAGTATTCATTCAATTTTTTCAGCCATTTTCAAATGAATGTTCTTACAATATATTGTGTTAAATTAACACAGTTTGACTTTAATGAAAAAAAAAAATTAAATTTTAAAATTTGGCCTGTCTTTGAAATTGCACACTGCATAAAATAGGCAACAAAAAATAACTGAAGAAACTGCTAAGCCTCTCCGGTCAAGGTCACGAGGAGTTCTTTCAAGTAAAAACTACTTTGGCAATAGGCCAGAGATGTGTTAGATTACGATGTGCAAAAAGCAATAACCTATTCAAGGACATACCTCGAGTATTTCTTTGCAACGAGTTTGAGACTTCTGCAGCTCGTGGCTAAACTGTAGCCAGGGAGCCTATTTATATATATAGCCACTTTTACAATAATTATGCTAACGAATTTTGTTTTTTTTTTATGTAAAAAGCCTGTATCGATATACACATTTACATACTACAGTATAATAATACCCAGATGTTGTTGGCAGGTTGATGGGGTTTCTCTGCATGGCGTGACGAATCACCGGGCCGTGGCGTTGTTGAGGGATGCGAAGGGACCTGTGGTGCGGTTGAAGGCTCTGAGGTGAGATATGATATCCCTGGAAAACACCTGAAAACATAACAAGTGTGGTAATGGTAGCGCTATGTCTTCTTGTGTATCAAAATGAAACATGAACGAGATTTTAAGTGAGACCTCTAGGTATACAACTGCGACAACCGCATCTAATTTTATGTTGTAGTTTTTGCGTGATGCGCAACACACAGACAGATTGACGAAAAACCGATCTGATGATAATTATTTGAGCTATTCATATTATTTTTGTGCTGATATCGGCCAGTAACAATTTTAATTTATTCGCATGATTTTAAAATCTTTCTAATTTCAGTAATAAAACTTGTAGGTATCTCCGGGGGGCGGGGTTTGAGAAGCTTCAGAAAGCGTTGGCCGCGCAGGGTGGCCGAAGATCACCGATTGCACCACCCAGCCCCTCTGTTACATCCCTCGCCAAGTACAGCTTTAGTGTGGTGAGTTTTGTGATCATTATCATCATCATCATTAACCCCTGACACTGTCTAACTACTGGGCACAGGACCCGTCTCAGAATAAGAGGGATTAGCCATATTATAGTGCACCACGCCGGACTGGTGTGAGTTGACGAGTATTATTATATTTTAGCAACAGTTACGTATTTAGTTTTAGTTTCACGATCCATTTATGTTTAGGCCACTTCTAATCCATTCTGTTCAATGAAAGCTACGTAAGTTTTACTTAGTTCTTGTGTTAATCAATTTTACAACGGTGTAGTAAAATCATCAATAATATTTTCCGCGGAGTTTATCACCAAATATTGGCGAATTGCCAGTTGCCACCACCTACATAAAATATATGTAGGATGTGTGAGTTCAGTCTCTGAAGGACGTGATTGAATGATGAAAGTAGATAGAGTGACAACAGCGTGATAAGGGGGCGTTGAGGAGTGACAAAAGATGTAGTAACAAGGATTGGGCATGTAAAGGGAGTTGAACGGAGATTGACGAAACAAGTATAGATACGTGGTGAATACGGACGGAAGAGTTAGAAAGAAGTCCATTTTGGCGAACGTACCAGAACTAAATTGCGGACATTTTCAAAATAGATTAGGTTAACAACACCCTAAACCGACGATCAAGCATGAGAAGGTTAAGGAAAAAGATGAAATGAAAGTGGTGTGCCAGGATCGTAGCATAGTCTATCTATAGTCTCTGCTTACCTTAATTGGAGAGAGGCGTGATATATATGTATGTGATTAAATGCAAGGACTATCTCTGATATAAAAACATACTAAAGTACTTATTTACAAATGTTTCTGAACTGAAACTATGTTCCATTGGACAAGTTAATTGATACTATCTATTGTCTGCGGTTTTACGCGTACCCCAAAAGATTTTTTGAGACAAAAAGTAGCCTATGTCCTTCTCTTTACTAAAATTCACCAAAATCGATTCTACGATTTAGGCGTGGAAACGTAACAAATGGAGTTACTTTCGTTAATTATTATTTAACTAATGTTAACAAATCGTATTCTGAAAAAATAATTTAAATTGGTTAATAAATTTCGAAGATATAAGCATTTAAAATTATTGGCGGGGATTGAGAGGGGATGCTTTGTCCCTTTCCCCCAAATGAGTGTTAGTATAAGATTTGTATGGCGCATTGGTTTGTGATGTCATAAACAAGTATAGTGCGTTCTCTGTTTAGTATTAAATTAAAATGCTTGTAACTTCCTTATTTTTTGAGCCGATTTTAATTTTGTTTTCATTGATGGGTTCTATTTATAGTAAACATTTGCATAAGACTATAAAAAATAATCAGTCAAATAGCCTATTGTAATTAACCGATTGACCCTTTCCCTTCCAGTATGATGAATCAACAGTAATAGAAGCGGAACCCGAATCAGAGATCCAGCCACACTTGCCATCGCCGACGTCTCCTTCTGAGGAGGCAGAGATCGTGATAGGGAGAGACGACGAGGTGACGGAGAAAGAGACTAGGAGGATCCAGGATAAATGGCGAGACATACTGCGCGAGGAGACCGACTGGCCCGGACACCAGTACCAGTATGATATAGTGGTAAGTGTACGTACTTATTATGTAGGTTTTAATTTTATGAGATAATTTTTATTTGCTACAAACATAAAGTACTTAACGTGGGAGAGCCATGCTTCGGCAAGAATAGGCCGGCTCGACCGGAGTGATACCACGGCCTCACAGTAAACCGGCGTCAAACAACGTTTGTTGTGTTTCGCCGAGTGAGTGAGGTTACCGGAGGCCCAATCCTCTTTTAAAAGGCGGGCAACGCACTTGTGACTCCTCTGGTGTTGCGGGTGTCCATGGGCTGCAGTAATCGCTTACCATCAGGCGATCCATCTGCACGTTTGACCCCTATCCCATAAAACAAAATTTCTATTTACTCATAGTTAGGATTGTCTTCGGGGTGCGTTTAAAAACCTTCAATTGATCTTTTTTCAACTATTCAAAATGTCTTCGCGTTATGACTGCTTCAGAAGAAGTACAATGTTTGTAGCGATTTTGATATTACGAAACTCTACTACATGTTTTCAGGTGGGCACAATAATGAAAGAGAAAGACAGTGGTCTAGGCATCTCGCTCGAAGGCACGGTCCGTGTGGTGGCAGGGAAGGAGGTGCAGGCGAGGCATTACATTCGTGCTATAGCCCCTAATGGGCCCGTGGCCAGGCTGGGGCTGTACAGGGTCGGTGATGAACTACTAGAGGTAAGATTTCGTTTATACTTGACTTAAGTGCATTTGTCCCTAGTTTTAAGTACTGGATGTAAGTCTAGCAGAGAAATTGCCCTTTCAATTACAAGTCCGAATCTTATTCGAAGTCGTCTTAGACCTAGATCAAGCTAAGTCCATGACCTAGGTTAAGGTCAAAGCAAATACTAGACCTAGACGAAGGCCAAGTCCAGTCCAGTCGTTGACCTAGTGATATAAACGGAGCGCAGGAACGCGGATGAGAAATGATACGTCTGTTTAGTATAAGCCTGGTTTATTACTGACTCAAACATATCCGCGGTACAGAGACCGCGCGCCGAGCATGACGGCGTCGCGTGGGTATACATCACCTAGTAGACCAAAGCCCAGGTATAGGCTTAGACCAAGATCTAATTCTAACCCAAGGCCTTAACTCGAAATCCAAGGCCCAGCTTAGAACGAGATACATCGCCAAGTCTTAAACCTAGGTTGAGGGAAAATCCTACTCTGAGTCTTCTAAACATAATCCAAGTGATCCTAAGCCTAACCTAGACCAAAACCAGGTTAGACTTAGCTTAAATCCTACTCAGAATCTGAGTTCTAGGCTATGAGACCTATTCCGAAGTCTATTATTTTCAATTCCAAATAATTTTGGGATATTTATAGTCCACTCTATCAATAACGAAATTCTCTTTATTTCAGGTGAATGGTTGGCGAGTACTAGGAGCACATCACGTGGAGGTGGTGACGAGGCTGCGAGCCGTCACATCGCCTGTTGTCCTGGTCGTTGTCAGGAAGAGAGACCGCCAACCCGTCATCAATGAGCGACTGCCTGACGCGGGTTTTGCAAGGGTATGGACAAATTGCCTATTTTTCGGCCAAAACATTTTGAAACAATTAAATTATCAGTAGTCTGTTGCTGTATACACAATTATTATGTACCTGTAACAGAATAAGCGCAAGTTCTAAAAGTATTCTGTTCAGAATGGACAACTAAAATCGATTACAGTGGCTTTTAATATGTGTTAATTTTTGCCGAAAAAATTATTACAATATGGCCTATTATTAGAATATGGCCCCTGATCCATCGGAGGTTCGAAGTATGGAAAAATGAACCCTATTTGCACACATTGTTTGACGACACGATTGGCGTAGCGGTTGAGCGATCGGCTTATGGGCCACGTGTTGCGGGTTCGATCCCCACACGGAGCAAATATTTGTATGATCTCCAGGTATTTGTTCCGGGTCTGGGCGTTTGTGCATGTGAGAATTTGTGTTTGTAAACGCACCCACGACACAGGAGAAAATCCTAGTGGGGGGCAACGTTTTTTAAAAAACATAAAAAACATAATTGTGACATTGTTATTGTGTGCGTGTTCGCATCGATATCGTAGTCGTTGTGAGTACGGCCACATGTTTTGTGATTAGCTATATAACTAGGTAAATTCTTGTAAAAATATGGTTACATGTCGCAAAACGACTTTATAATTATGACTCGACATTCTAATCGACCTGTTTGAGGTCTTGCGCTTATTTACACGTTTTATACATAGGTTCTAAGTTTGGTCTTGTATATATTTATTTTGTTACATTCTCGTCGTTCATTCGGCAAGTTATTAAATAGGTGTCCTCCCACAAACATTTATGTTATTTTTTCATAAGCTAGTGTGCGTGGTCGAGTAAGTTTTACATTTTACCAATGTAGACAGATAAACTTTTTCTATTACTGTGTCTATGAAGTTTCAAAATCGGTTGCAAAGGCTTATTTGGAATGCTTTGACCTTGAGCTCCAGTAAAATCTTGTAGATGAGTTTTATTATGACAAAGATAGTTCTGGTTGCGAAGTACATCTGTAAGCCAGGGGTTCCCAATCTTTATTTCGGCCTTAACCTATCTAGCTAGTCGAAATAGATAGGCACAAAGATACTAGTTAGGTACCTGGGAGTGGGAGTACCTATTAACGTGGGAGAGCCATGCTTCGGTACAAATGGCCCGGCTCGACCGGAGTGATTATTTATTATTATTTATTTATTTTATTCGTGATAGGCTTACGCTTGACTGCCAGAACCATGGCCTCACATAAAACCGACGTCAAACAACGCTTACGTTGTGTTTCGTCGAGTGAGTGAGGTTACCGGAGGCCCAATCGCCTTTTAAAAGGCGGGCAACGCACTTGTCATTCCTTTGGTGTTGCGGATGTCCATGGGCAGCGGTAATCGCTTACCATCAGGCGATCCGTCTGCTCGTTTGCCCCCCTATCTCATAAAAAAAACCTATTATTGTTACAACGAAAATCGATTCACGGCGCCCTTCTTCACTTTCCACGGCGCACACTTTGGGAACCCCTGATGTAGGCTATAGTTAACATTAAAAACAATGAATGTGTACTAAATTCTTGACAGAGTAACATACTCGGCGGCAGTCTCCAAGACTTGTTGAGTCCCCCGCAGCGACTCATCAAGGCCAAGTCGGAGAGTTCAGTCGCATCTCTGTGCAGCGCCACCACCGTCATGTCAGCACCACACGATCATGATGGTAAGATAGAGTCCGGCGGACAGAATTTCTCTTACAAACGTAATACCGAAATAAATCGTAAATCAAACACAACTTAATTAAATTGTGTTATTATTTGAATTCAGATACCGTTAATCTAGGTTCCTACGTTCCTACGATTCCATTTTGTCCAAAATACTTAACTGGAAATAAATATAAGCGAATACAATTTTTGATAAAATTACCAAGTTTGGAACGATTTTCCAATCTTTTATTTCCAGTGAAGTAGTAGTAGACGAAATTGTACAGTAGGAACCTAGATTGACGGTATCCAAATCCGAATAATAACATAATTTGATAGAATATTGTCTGGATTACGATTTATTTTGGTATTACGTTTTTGTGGGCAATTCAAGCTCCGCCGGACCCTTAATGGGGGACCAAAACGAATAATATGATTCACGTATATAATAATACTTCTATTTATTGACATAAAAAAGATTATACAACGTAGTGAATCCCTGACGTCTGCGATAGGTTCAACACCTGTGTTACAGGGGCCAGTATATAGAGCCAGGATATAGTCAAAAGCGGCGACTGTAGCCTTCTTGGTCGTAAGAAATGTGTCTGCGAGGAACTCAATCACTCATAAACTCTTGAAATGTCAGTAGTATTCATTTGCATAAATATCAACATGAAGGGCACGTCAGAATATATTTTTAATGGCCACCAAATGTTTTGGTATTTTAGATTAGACAGTATTGAATTCTTCTTGATTTAAACTGACTTGAGTGATACTGGTCAGGTTAAAAGCACCTTAAACCGACGATCATGCATGAGGAGATTAATGAACGTAGATGAAGCGAAAGTGGTGTGCCAGGATCGTAGCAAGTGGAAATCTATAGTCTCTGCCGACCCCAATTCCCATTGGCGTGAAAGGCGTGAAAATATGTATGTATGTATGAGTGATACGGTTGGAACGAAAGTTCCTTATCGCGCGTTGTGACAGGGGGCTAGACGGAAAAATTCTTACGAAAAGTTGTCACGACACTTTTTTTAGTACGCATTTTGTCTAATAGATGGCACTGTACTGTTGACGTCATAATCTGAACGGCGGTGTTAAGATTCTCCGCCGTTCAATGACCCCCGCAGTACAAAATTTATATATTGAGTTAAAATGAACTAAAACTTTAAAAGGTCAAGTTCCAATAAACCATTAGTCCAACGGTCGATTTGGTTTTACTTCTTGCGATTTGAGTTCATCCCCAAACAATGCTGACTTGATGAGGTCTGAGGAACTTCGTTTCATCCGGGTGTCCCTTGACACCTCTCTGAGACAATATAGTTCGTTGATTGGTATTTGAGCCGTTCCTAACACATTCCTTTCCTTGTTCCTTCTTTACCTATATGCGAGATTTCTTTAAAGTATCTCATTGTTTTTATTTTTCAGAGTTCTGTTCGGAAGACCTGGAGCGAGTTCGTTCGCGCTCGTTAGAGCCATTGAGCGGTCTGGCCATGTGGAGTGACCACGTAGAGTACATACAACTTGTGAAAGAAGATAGAGGACTTGGATTCTCGATATTGGATTACTTGGTGAGTTTGTGTTTATAATAATTATAATTTTTTTTAACTGCATTTTTTTGGTTGATTTATCAAATTATATCAGGTACAATGGTTGAAGCAGTTAAATGAAGCTAGCTCAGTTTAATATCAGTTAAATAATCAGTTCATGCGGTACTTTTTGGCTTTTGTGATACATCTACACATATTCAAGTTTAGTTGAGCGGAGTCGAGCGGAACTGAGTTAAGCTGAGCTGATCTAAACTGAGCTGACTAGAGCTAAACTGAGCTGAGCTGAGCTAAGATGAAATGAGATGAGCTGAGCTGATCAGAGCGGAACTGAGTTAGTTAAGCTGAGTTGAGTTGAGCTAAGCTGAGCTGTCATTTGAATACTTACTTTTATCTTTTATCGCTTTTAACAATGTCTGATAATAAGGCATGTGTCTGTCGCACGTCGGTGTAGGACCCGTCAGAGCCGGGCAGCTCGGTGATCGTGGTGCGGGCGGTGGTGGCGGGCGGCGCGGCGGCGCGGGACGCGCGCCTGGCGCCGGGCGACCGCCTCGTGGCCGTCAACGGCCGAGACGTGGCGCGCAGCCCGCTCGCCGTCGCCGTCAGCGCCATCAAGAGCGCGCCCAAAGGTATTTTATTTTAAAAAGCTTAATGTTGGTCGCACTTTACGTGTATTCCTAGTGGGTTTAAATGTATTACCAGTGGGTCCATGTCGGTAGTTCAATGGGTGGGTTTCGAACCGGCAACCACATGATCGCAAGTCCAAAGCCCTAGCCTAATGGCTACCACCGCTTCTTAATACTTACTGATATTTACCGCCTTCGCCCGTCTTGGCCCGCCAATAGGGTTTCGAACACTGAAACTGACAGATGGAAGGTAAATCGAATCAAGGTTAATAAAAATAACATTTCATATTTTGTCAAATTATGTAAATTATGCAATAGAATGATTATTCCAAAAAACATATGCCTTTTATCAGTGTCGTTCTAATGCATCCTTAGATTGATGAAGTACTGAGAAACTTGTTTACCCTCAACGAAAACATTGTTATCATTATTTACAGTAATGATGAGTTTGTTCAAATACTTTACTTTGTGATAATTGTTACGTAAAAGTAAAGTAATATAAAGACGTAACAAATAATTCTGATATTCGAAATTGATGGTAAAATTATTTTATAGTCCTGAACTAGGTACATGTTTGAACTACTTTATTTACGAGAATTCAACTACATTTTTGATACATTTCATAAAAATACACTGCTTTTATTGCATAATGGACAATTTTTGAATATCTTATTTGAATATCTTATTGAAACTTTTACTAATACTAATACGAATATCCTGCCGGATATTCGTATTTAATAAAGTTCGATTAAAACTTGGTGAACTGGCCAAATTGTGTGCTCAGCAATTCTGCGAGGTTTATCGAGCACTTCAAGTCTAGATGTTTACGCTAAAACGAATAGCGCCCACCCGGCAACTTGCGTATTATTACTATTCTGCATAATCTAGTTATTGAAGTAGGGTGTCAGTTACGTTTGTTTCTATAACGAATATTCGGCAAACGAATATTCCCTAATTTTAATAGAGAAAAACAATTATGATTATGTACTGGTTTCTTGGATATTAGATAATTATAATTATGTATCATAATTCAAAATAACTTTGGCATAATTACTTGAAAAAATCAATTGTCGTTCATAAACAAGTAGATATCTTTGCAACTTGACTAGTTTAAATTTGCTTCGAAGAAAGACATCTCTACGTTTCGTAACTTTACTATCATCAAATGGAGACATAATGCTGTTATCAGTAAATACCACGTTGATAATTAAGTCGTGCTTAAATAAATACTTTGTAATTGTTCTATTACAGCTGTTTATCACACATATTATTTAGTCTTCGGAAACCGGTCGTGACTTGTGAATCAGAAACCAAAATATTCATAATAAGTTGTATTTGAGTGAAAAATAGTCGGATTTGACAGTTTAATGAAGTTTATAATAAAATTTAATCTTTATTTTTTATACATTGAAACTATTTTAAACAGTGTCATTTTAACATAATTTTAGGAGGTTAGTGTTGTTTCTGTAATTAAAGTAGCCAAGATGACATCTGGCGTAAGTTTTAGAAATTATGTAAGCTGCAGTAACTATGTCTTTTTAGGAAAATCTATGTTGAATTAATTTTGGGGTTTTATAGTTCCTTGCTCAAATGCCCCTATTTATGTGTTTGTTACTGTGGTCTAAATAAATAAATTAAGTATTAGCAATGTTTTTATATCGCATATATATTTTATAATGCATTTGTCCAATAGGTACAATTTGAGGTAGCTGTAAATAATATGAGATCTATGTACCTTGTTTATTGTTCAATGTGTCCACAATTTTAGTAATTTATATCTTATTTTGTTGATGTCGAGTAGAACTAACCAAATTTATGAAGTTTTCTTTTGTTGCAGGAATAGTAACAATTGGGATAGCTAAACCATTGCCGTGCAGTACAGTGGTCGGTGGCGAGACGGCGAACGGACACAGTATGCAGAGTAGCCAGGTGAGAGATTTTTTTACTACGATAGACTTAGTTATTTAGGGATAAAACCTGTTTTATGTTACATACTCCCAGATTTCAAAAATAATTATGAATTACGTTAACTCACTGCTTATAAGTATGATGTGAAAAGGAAAAATTGTTTTTTTTTTATAATGAAAGAGTTTAAACCTTTTGACATGGATTCCTATAATATTTATTGATATAAAAACTGGTTCCAAGAACAATCTTAATTAAAGACCGAAATAAAATTATGTCATAAGGTTTGAATATGAAATCAATATAGTGGTGCTAAATTAATAATGACCGTGAATATAGATATAGATAAAATATTATTTTTAAAATATCGAATTATTTTACTAATGTCAAACATTGAAATCCTTAATAGTATCTACTCGTACCCATTTAAAATAAAGAGTTTCATATGGTTTATTATTACTCCATTTTTTGTTTACTGAAAAGAAAATATCAAGAAGTGTGAATAATCGTGATATTGTACACTGATGGGAAAATAAAAGTAAGTTACGATTTCTCTTACTAAAGCTTGTCTATGCTTAGAGCAGTATTACCTATAACGTAGCATGCATTTTTATTACAATACTATTCTTACCTTCAAAAACTTCTTGTACAATAAAGGGAATAAATATTACCGCTCTAAGGATTGTTCTAGCAATTAAGGAAATAAGACTTAAATTGAATTTAAATTTCTTAATAAATTATGTTGTTAATTGGAATATTTCCCTTTAGTGTACAATATTTATTGCATGATGTATTTGTAAATAATTTGGTAACTTTGCAAAATATGATTGATTTAGCCTTTTTTTCCAATTTAGTAATTAATTTTAATAATGTATACCAACTGTAATTAATAGTTGTAAGATAATAATCTTTAGTATCGCCTCAGAATGTTGCTAATATAATGATCGTAATACCACTCTTTGCCTCCACGATACAGGCTTGACCTAGTGTGGAGTTCATAAGTATATTTTAATGTAAAACTTTATTTTGTAAATAAACGATTATTATTATTTTAAAAAATCCTGCTATTTATTGCACAAATAGGATTCAGATTCACCATTTGTTCTTCAGGTAAAGAAAATATTGTGAAAAAAATATTGTGATAAAAATATTGTGATACTTTATGGAACTCCACTGCTTTTAACTCTCATTTGAGATAAGGCCTATGACAAGTGCCTTGCACTCACTTTAGTCCCAGTAAACTAAGAGATCTTAATTTTTCTTTTAAAGATAAATTTTCACCTAAAATAACATCAATAATCTCCTTTACAGAAGCTGGAATACTTCACAAAAATCTTGCGACTAATAATGTCTTTGCACCGAGACATAATGGAACTACAGCTGCAATGTTCTCAAGACATAATTGAACCGCAACCGTTTCGAGTGCCGCCTAAGATTAAAGCAGAGATTACCATGAAATGACAAAGAGCCCGTCTGAATTATACTGTAAATGTTGAGGTACAGGGCAAAGGGAATGGTGTGAATCAAGGTGTATTGGCGTGTGATGAACTTGAAATTTGATTTAATATCTTAACTAACAAGGCTGGTAGTGCAGCACTGAACTGTGCAGCCTGATATTTGTCGTTACGGGAAGGATATTCCGGGATATTGGTGAAAAATATTTTGTATGTTTATTGATGTTACTGTTCGGTGTTCTGATTCTTGAACAAGCTATGCTATGAAATATTTTTTTAGCTTTCTCATTGGGTAGTAAATATAACTTAAGACTGCTTTAGGGTATCGATTAAAACCTTTCTCGGACCTGAATGGAAACGATGGTCGTGAACTGATTTGAAGATAAACAGTGAGCTCTCTAGAAGTAAATGGCACATACAGTCTGTGGAAGAAGATGTAAGACTTGAGAATATAATATTGATAAGTATGGAAATGAGAGAATAAGGTATGTCTACTTATACGTATCTATTTATATTCAATACTATGCCCGAATATTTATTAAAATAATCGTACAAAACTTGAAAAAATTGCAAGTACCTAAATTAAATCAATCTTCACTTTTCAGTTAAAAAGTTAGAACATTTTAATAATATTGAACATTTTTTGTTTCATGATTCATTTTCGTTTCTTCATCTTCATCGGAACCGCGAAAAATATTACATTTAAGCAAATGATTGAATATTTGAAAAAAATATTATTGTTATTACCTTACTCCCAAAGATAAGAATGCAGATAATTAAAACTACAATTATGATAATGAAAACTAAAACTACACCACTGCCGTCAAGCAATAAGACAAGAATAAAAACAATCAGAACTATAAAAGAGAGAATTACTATGATGACAAGAATGATTTGTTAAATAATGTTCGAATATTCACCCAAATATGTCATGTCATAAGTGATATACTTACGTACAAAATTATACAAATGATTATGAATTACAAAAAAAAATACTAAATTTCATATGCGAAACTGAAATGATTGGATTTATTTCTACAATGAGGTGTTAGTAAACAATGTTATATATTTTTTGAGCTTAAAATTGCTAATGTGGCTTTTAAAATTGAATTATAGGTAGGTATGCCACTTTCTCATCTATTAGACTTAAAAATCTTCACCTACCTTTATTTTGAAAATCTCGCTTGACACAAAAAATATAAATAGGTTAGAGGCAATGCTGCGAAAGAATTAATATTAAGTATTTAGTATAACGAATATAATAGGAAAAGATATTGTTCTCAATATATTTGTATTGTAAGTAAGTAAGTAATATAACAAAAAAATTAAGCAAAATTTCTATATTTCATGGCTTAGTAGACTAGTGTTAATTATTACAATTATTTAATGTTGTGTTAGATAAACTTATTTGGAACGTACCTTTTAAATAATTATGGCAATGCAACATCTAATAATATGAGTGATTTGAAAATTCATCACTGCTTCAGAATTTTTGCTCTAAAATACAAGCCTGAAACGAAAAAACGTAATTTAAATATAATGCAAATTATGCTACAATGTTTAAAAAAGTATTATTCTGTAAAACGATTTTATATTAAACAGGAAGGCTCCTGCATAAAGCTTCATAGCTACTTATTTATTATGTCAGCAAAACAAATACTACTTACTTATTTATAAACAAATTATAATCAAAGTAGTGTGATCTTAGATATCGATGTCTATTTATCATGGTTGTGTAGTTGAAAAATATAGCAGATAATAAATGATGTAGTAATTATGTGTTAGATGTCAATTTTCAGATAAATGTGATAGTTTTCTAGTCAAATTCTCATTGTGAACAGTCCAATAGACTTGCTTTTCTCGAATGTAAAACATTTATAATTTAAAATAATAATTTATTTCCAATGATTCTGCAGATTTTAATATGTTAATAACATCATCTAATTATAACGTTTTTGGAAAACATATCTGTAAGTGAAAAACTGAATTAAATAAATAGGTACCTATTTAAAATTGCTTACATAATATTGCATAGTAAAATTTAAGAAATAATTCGTTGAATCTACGAAGCAAATTACATAAATTTCAGTCAATTTAAAAAGGGATTTAAAATATAGAGTAATATCTCGCCCGAAATAAAATGTCATTTACAGGTAATTCATAACATATCATAGTTAATAAGCATCACATATTGTTTTTGTAAATACCTATACTGATATTTTAATAAAGATATTAATATATTTATCGTTTAAGAATTATTTAAAGATATAAAGACTGTTAGAATTTTTGTTATAAGATGGGATATTCTATTTGCGGATATTGGTTGTTTTGTAAAATGACAGATTTGATATTTTGCATGCTACATTCAAAACTATGTAGTCTGTCTTGAATTTATTTTAAGTGAATAGAAGTTGAATACTATTGTACCTACTAATGATGAAGAGTTAGTAAAAGTTAGTATCTACATTTTTTTAGACTTAAACTAACTTCGTAAATGTATTATTTCTAAAATTTGTGTTCACATAATGGCAAACAAATATGTCGAGAAATCGAGATGTTTCGATTTCCTCACCACACTTTGACAGCTGTACATAATGCTTTGAAAAAGCGGGCTATCTTTTCTCGCTTAATTTTTTTAACATACAATATCATATCAATAACATACAAGTTTTCAGAAAATAGAATGCGTTGAGAGTTCTCTGAGGTAAACGTATGACTAGAAAAAAATATCATTGCGCTGTAACGAGGACATCTAAATGTTTGTAAAAAGTACAAAATGTCAACGTTAAAATCGAAATTTGGCACATAGTACAATTTTAGCTCTTAATTTTAGTTACTTATTTTAAATTTATTTGTACAGCAATTGCTCTTCATCGTTATTAAAACAAGGTTTTAATTACGTAATTACCTAAAAATCTAAGTTACTAAAATAATTATTCGTATAGATTACTAAGTAAGTATGCAAGTCCGTTGCTTACGTCCGTGTTAAATGTTCTACGCTTCGTTGTGTGTTGCTACTCGTAAATATACGTTGCACATACTTCATGCGGTGTTTTATTTATCATAACATAACATACCATCACGCCTGTATTCCCCGAAGGGCTAGGCAGAGGCGTATTAATGTACACCCACAGTTCGCCGGTATATTTAGGTCCCATGTAACAGGGGGCGAGCCTATTGCCATTAACCGGGCACAAATCCAGACTCCGAGCTGTTACTGAGGATTTCATAGAAAAACCCAATAACACTGCTCGATCTGGGGATTGAACCCAGGACCTCTAGCGTAGCATTCGCGCTTGGTACCACTAGACTAATGAGGCATGTTTTATTTATCTTCCTAAATTTTACCGTTTTAAGATCAGTTATAGTTAAAAGAGATTCAACTAGAAATGCTCATAAATGCTACGCCAAGTAGGATAAAAAAACAGTTAAGAATTAAATTTCTTGAAAGAAGTGTGAAAAATTAATTCTCATAACTTTTTGACTGTTGGCTTTCAGTACAAGTTATGAAGAAGGATAGTCAAAACTGAGTTATTACAGTTATGGACAAATAAGAAAATAATTAAAACATAACCGTAAAACTAATAATTATAATGACTTTTAACAAATTAATCAGTAACTACATAGATATCAAGCAAAGAAACCTAAACAAAAGTGTCTTCAGCATGTATGCCGTCACATCTCAGATTAGTAAACATAACGATCACTGACTCACTCAAATCGCTCATAAAACGATAAAGTAGTTTGTAATTCGACGTTTTATGATCAACTCTCGAACTAACATTAACATGTTTCCCAGGAATGCATTAACTCGTTGGCATCCGATGACCACACCGGCATGGATTCCTTCCACGAATGTCTGCAAGAATATGGCGAAGGTCTTGAGGTAGTACAAATATGCCTCGAGCCTGAAGAAGCTTCTATAAAGGACGATGAATTATCTGCTTTAGATATCAGCTTCGATGATTGCAAGAAAATAAATAAAGATCTATTGCTAAACTCTAAAACCGAAATAAAAATAAACGGAGTAACTGAAAAACTAAAATTATCTAAATCTGATGAATCTCTTGATCATGATGATGATATGACAATAACTGAAGATGATATTTTAATAGCTCCTAGAGAACTCCAGGAAATCAGGAGCAAATCCGCTGATCGTAAAGAAGATGGAGAAAGGTGTCTGTCTAAACAGCAGAGTAAAGACATTTCTACATCAGACGAAATGGTTTTTGCAGTAACTCCCACAGGATTAGAAAGAATAAGTTTCGATAAGTACTGGAAAGAGAGTGATGTGAAGCTAGAAAAAGAATTAGTCAAAGTAAAAAGCGATGAAAGTTGGAAAGAATGCACCAATTCGCCAAATGACGACACAGCGAGTTTTTTCGATGCAACCACAAGAATCTCCGTCCAAGATGAGAATAGTTCCCTACTGTATATAGATCACGAGGTAGACGGTTACGAAACGTGTCTGGACGAAGATTCGTCATCACAAAAGTGCACAGTAAAAAACGCTCGTAAAATGAACGGAGATACTGACATCAAAGAGCTTAATAAACATGAAAAAATAACATTTAAAAACAAAGACAACGACGTAAGTGCCGAAATAGTAAAGGAACAGAACACTGCGACGGGTGGCGACGACGTATCGTACAGCCACCCGTACGTACACGAACACATTATAAAACAGATGAAATCATTGAGGATCGAACCTCTGAATGTGAACATTACCCATAAAAAGAAGAAACGAAGTCCAACGAAGCCGTCCAAACACGAGAGAATACAATGCGTCGAATACTACAACGATCAAGCTGAATGTTTAAAAGAAATACGACAGAAGCTAGAAGAAGAGAAGAAACATAAAGAAGATAGGAAACATAAAGAAGATAAGAGACACAAACAGGATAAGAAGCACAAAGCAGAACAGAAGAGAATTTCAGAATCAAATCTTATGGTTATGGAGAAGAAGACACATTTTACGCAAGAGCCTAGTGAAGAATCTACAGACCTTGAAACGAACTATGTGCCCGGTTGTCATAAGTGTTTTTTGGAGAACTATGCTTACGCGATAACAAAAGCTTATATGGCTGAGGCGAACTCATGTAAATATTGTGAAGTGATTAGGGATATGTTAGAAGTGCCTAAGACTACGAATAGGCGGGGTTCGGCTCCCGCGCTAATCAATTTAGACAGTTGTTCGGAGTCTGACGAGGAGGATCTCCTGATGGTGCCCACGGTGAAAGACAGGAGGAAGTCTGCGGGGATCCTGAAGTTCCCTATGTCTTCGAGGAGGCCTAGGTAAGTGGGATTTAATGGTTATTTTGTTAACGTCTTAAATAATTTACTCAAACATTAAATAAGTTATATTTAGTTGACCTATGGATTGAGAGCTCTAGGTATATACCTTAAAATATGATATATATATATATATCGACCCAGCTTGCTGCTACATAATATGTATGTAAGACCGGCGCCAACAGTTTTACTTAATTCAGCTATGACTATGTTTAGCGGAAGAGCCCGAAAGGGTATTCAAGGTTCCGGCAGACGCTGAATTGCCCATACAAACGTAATACAAACATAAATCGTAAATAAAACTAATTTAGTCAAATTGTGTTATTATTCGGATTCGGATACCGTTAATCTAGGTGACCTACCCTTCGTATACTACTAGTTCAATATCATCGGAAATAAACGACCGGAAAAACGGTCGAAACTTCATAAAGTTATAAAAAATTACTTACATTCACTCACAATGATGTCCAGTGAAGTATTTTCCACGAAATGGTAGGATAGGAACCTAGACTAATGGTATCTGAATCTGAATAATAACATGATTTTATTAACTTTTTGTGATTTTTATTGCATTTTCCATGCTCAGATTATTAAGTTATTTTTTAGTAAAGGAAAAAAATCAATCGCGGGCAGGATTCGAACCTGCGTCTTCTGGTTTGATACACCAAACGCTCTGACCTCTAAGCCACCGCGAACCCTACCCGCATGATTGAAATTTTGCCTTCACATTCTGAATTTACGTCATAAGGTGACGTTGGGGATATCTATGAGACGCAAGTTACTTTACTTCTCAACCGACACGACTTACTTTACAGTTAGTTCAGTTTGTGAGATGAATTAATAGTCTAACACCTAAGTGCACCCTCAAATATAATATTTTTTTATCAGTTTTTAATTAAATCTTTTGTCAATTAACCTAACCCTAAACATTTGTTAGTTTATTTACTAAAGTAAAATATATATAAATACTAAAAGTAGATTGACGGCCTAGTTAGTCTTGTGATCTCAGGTGCAACTGCTGTGCACAGAGATGTTGGGTTCAGTTCCCAAGTCGAGCAGTGTATCTGGGTTTTTCTATGAAATTCTCAGTAGCAGCTCGGAATTTGGATTTGTGCCCGGTTAATCGCAACGAATGGCGGGTGTACATTAGTACACTTCTGTCCTACCCTTCGGGGAATACAGGCGTGATGTATGTGTTACAGCTGATATAATTGGTATAATTAACAATACTGTTTAAATAGAAATACAGTTCACCGCAAAAGATTTCCTGCCTACTCGTGCCTAATGCGATGAAGCCTTACACGAGTATAAAGGACGGGCTTACGTCTATCTGTTTAGACCTTTAATACCAACTATCACTCAAATACAAACCCTATCTGTATAATGCCAAAGTTCCATTTTATTCGGTAGCAAACGCCCTCCGTAGCTAGAATATTTGGCAAATGAATATGGACTCAATTGTCTGGTACGTGATGGTAGGTTTTTGATTGTTTACGGTCGGGAAGGTTGATCTTATAAACGTGATGCTTACTCTAATATCATCGTCAAGTTCAAGTTGTCAAAGTCATTGAATTCACATGGAGTAGAAACGATTTACTTTACCTAGTGATGTGAAACTCAATGCATACCATCACGCCTCTATTCCCGGAGGGTTAGGCAGAGGTGTACTAATCTACACCCATAGTTCGCCGATATGTTCATGCTATTAACTGGGCACTAAATCAAACTCCGAGCATCTACTGAGAATTTCATAAAAATACCAAATAATACTTCTCAATCTGGGAACGAGGGGCTCGTGGCTAAGTAATAACTAAGCCGATCAACTGATCTGCAAGATTAAGCCGCGCTCGCTGCGGTCAATCTGTGGATGGGTGACCATTCTTAACACATCGAGGCCCCTCCGTGCCTTGGAGAGCACGTAAAGCCGTCGGTCTCGGTTCCAGTTGTCATAACTTATGATAATTGTTAGTGGTAGTCAGAAGCCCAAAAAAGCCAACTAGTTTTTTTATGGGATAGGGGGACAAACGAGCAGACGGATCGAATGATGGTAAGCGATTAACGCCGCCCATGGACATCCGCAACACCACAGGAGTCAGAAGTGCGTTGCCCGCCTTTTAAAAGGGGATTGGGCCTCTGGTAACCTCACTCACTCGGCGAAACACAACGTAAGCGTTGTTTGACGTTGGTTTTCTGTGAGGCCGCGGTATCACTCCGGTCGATCCGGCCCATTCGTGCCGAAGCATGGCTCTCCCACGTTAATATTGGGTTTCGAAAGTCTGATGGCAGTAGCTACGTGTAAAATATTGAATTTTAGCCGCATCTGGTTACACTGGAAGCCGACCCCAATATAATTTGGAAAAGGCTCGGATGATGATGACTGCTCGACCTGGGAATCAAACCCAGGACCATAGCAGGCACGACTACGACCATTTATGAGGCAGTACTTCACTCTAAATAATGTAATATTTCCATTAACCTTTTCAGTTCTAAATTATAACTCGTTGGCCTCATGTAACCGTTGGTTTAACATGTTCACGTAATATGATTAGGTACTTACTAATTTCGCTAAGTGGAGTTCACTCAAGGGAGTAAGCAGAACTACATTACCTAATGTATTTTGTCTATTGGGGCCAATTTTTCATCAATAATTATTATATGAATACTATGATATATCTGCCTCATTAGTTTGTGGTTCTAAGCGCGTCTTCTATGCTTAGAGGTTCTGGGTTTGATTCCCGGGTCGAGCAGTGTTATTACGGTTACGGTTGAAGAGATTCCGCAACAGTTCTCCTATGACCGATTCGCCACTGGACTGTTCGTCGACAGGAAGATTCATTTATTTCCGTTTCCCCAGCAGACTCTTTCACCTACGGACGTTTCGCCGACAGAAACCTTCATCTACGTCACTTTGAACGACAGGCCTTTCCAGCTACAGAATGT
This sequence comes from Acronicta aceris, assembly GCA_910591435.1. Classification (NCBI taxonomy): domain Eukaryota; kingdom Metazoa; phylum Arthropoda; class Insecta; order Lepidoptera; family Noctuidae; genus Acronicta; species Acronicta aceris. Next base: position 474,711 of record OU342781.1, on the reverse strand, counting down.
TTACCAAAACAAATCGTAATTGAAACAAAATTTAGTCAAATTGTGTTATTCGGATTCCGATACCGTTAATCTAGGTTTCTACGCTACCATTTTGTCTAAAATATTTCACTGAAAATAAATGTAAGCAAATGCGATTTGATAAAGTTACCATGTTTTGTACTTTGTACAATTTTCGATTTTTTAATCTTTTATTTTATGTCCAGTCAAGTAGTAATAGACGTTATAGTACGGTAGGAACCTAGATTGAGGGTATGCAAATCCGAATAATAACATAATTTGATAGAATATTGTCTGGATTACGATTTAATTTGGTATTACGTTTTTGTGGGCAATTCAAGCTCCGCCGGACCCTTAAGATACGCGGTTTTTTCAATGAAACTCTCATGAGATCTCCGCAACCCAATTTCTAAGAAATATCGAAATTGTCTGGTGAATAGGCCTTTATTGCCCATAAGCCATGGGATAAACAGATCCCAGTCTGTCTAAGTATCTCATGGTATTATTTTAGTGATGGAAGAATTCAATCGCGGGCAAGTAGGTTCGATCATCTCATCATCAGATCTGATGGTAGCTGAGAAACATACCTAAATATGCATCTTCGTCAATGCGTTTTTTTTACAAGCTTTATTAGAATCACTTACCTACATACTCCAAAATCTTCTTTTTAATATATTAAATAACAAACACACACATAAAAGTAATGTTTTTAAATAAAAATAAAAATCGCGTGACCTTTAATCCTCGGAGACAGCACAAAATGCCAATGTTTTATAAGTCATAATAGAACTGTTGTTTAGAAAATTAATAGAAATAAAATCCAGGCCCGCGACGGCTTATGTAGGATTAAAGAAAACACTAGTGATGGGATGCCGGGATTACTTTATGTGTGTCATTATCGATAGTTTTGAAGGTGATGTTACCTCTCCAACTGAGCTGTATACTTACCTTTTTCGACTGTTTTACGATGAGTTTTTTTTATACCACTAAGGCGGCGAACAATTACGCGGTAAGCGGTTACCGTAGCCTACAGACGCTTGTAACACCAATCACTCGCGCGTTGCCGACCTTGTAAATTAAGGAGGAATAGTTGGGCTGGCAGCATATGAGACCACCGGTCCCCCCACTGCCAACGCAACGCTTCCCCGCAGAGCTCTGGCGACACAACATAGCACGGGGCTATGTCATTTGGCTAAGATTTTCTGCAAGGTAGAGGTAGGTACATAACAGATTTGTGGTACCTATGTTTGAAGATTTTGTAATCCTTACATACGATAGAGATCTTTAAACTGTAAACGTAGGTACTCATTTCAAACAGTAGTAGATACCTATTTGTATTACTATTAAAATAAAAAACTTGAGAGGTGTCAAGGGATATGTCGCAAAAAGTGTCGTGACAACTTTTTGTAAGAATTTTTTCTGTCTAGCCCCCTATCACAACGCGCGATAACGAACTTCGTTCCAAAATGTTTGTAATTTCCATTTTCAGTAACACAATTGTTTAATTACTGTATATCAAATACTATTAAGAATTATTTAAAAATGTTCTAAGCAATATCGACATCGACAAATCACTCCTCGACTCTGCGCGTCACTATTAGAAAATTGTTAATACCCGTAATTGAGTTACGTTGAGGCGACCTCAATGCTCCATTACGGATTGTCAAGCCGCTGTCGGCAAACGTTACGTTCGTCATTAGCCGATATATTCGGCGAAACCCTATAAATTCGGCTTAAGATTCGGCAAAAGTTGGCGACAAAGTATTGGAGACTTTGACATGTAGTGGTGCCTGGCGGTGTCTAGTGGCTTTTTTTTCGGTGAGTGGCTTAAACAAAACAATAAACCTGATTAATGTTTAGCAAACACATGGAATCATTTTATTCAATAAGTTATCTGCTAATAATCCAAACAACTGAGAATTTCTCAAAATATTCGGGCCTAGTACGAGTATAAAAAGATTCTTCTTCTAAAACTTTTCGTCTTAATCAAAATCCGAATTCATCACTATTTATAATTTTTACCAAAATTCCAAATTGTAGTTGGAAGTTGGTGTGTGGAAAATCCTCACATATTCTTGGGATATATACCTAAGTATAGTATATTATCCCAAGACTATCTATAGTCAGCAGCAGTGTCGGAAGAGGTCGCCCTAGAAGGACATACGCCGATTTTATTGGTGAAGCCCTTCAAAAAGTTCAGGTGCGTAGCACTCGCAACCGGCGTGTATGTATGAGGACATGTATGAATGTGGAAGAAGCTAAAGAAGTATACCACAATTGTAGCAAGTGGCGGTCTATTATTTCTGCCCACCCCTGTGGGAGAAAGGCGTGAGTGTATGTATCTATAGTCGGGATTATATAGTTGGGATATATCACGGGACGGATATACGTCCCGACCACTGCAGCTTTTGCACAGCATGTCGCCCACATCGCGGTCATTTTAAATAAATAAACGATCCCATAAAAAAACTGGATTTTGCGGTGGAATGATGGATTTAAAGAATCTCATAAAATCTTGTCTCTGAACTGAGGTCTCAAGATTACTTTATTTGTCATAAAAAAAACGATATATTTCGATATCCGGATCATATATCATCTCGACAAGTAGTACACGTCTCCGCTGTAGACGATCATAATATCAGGTGATATGACAATAAGTTTGAACACACTATGATTTAGTCATCAACGACTGTCCACTTAGAGCATACAACGAAGCGTACATTTCACTAAGTGCATATCATTTGCGCTCATTATAACATTATTATCTAACTCTACGTCTGCTGTACGGTACGGTAATGAGTTTTGGAAGATAATAAGTACTATATTTACTTTATAAAATTGTGTCACATCATCAAACATCCCCAGTAGAAGTGATTCTTCTTCATCAAAATATCACAGATCGTTTTGAGTCGGGGTCGGGTCTAAATGCAAATCATTTATTTCATTTTGCTATATTGACTAAAATACTCGCTTAATTTAAAATTGTTGAAACTCATCTATGTTAGGTGAAGTTGCAGCTAGGTATGCACCTGCTTGTCGCTAACACAATTTCGTGCTACATCGAGCAGAAAAACTATTGAACAGATCAAAGTGGACCAAATTCTACTTAATTTAGCATTCAATCTATAAAGTTTATATATAGATAAGTCTAGCAGCTAAATAGGTAATAACTACTGATCAACCGATCTGTAAGGTTTAAGCTGTGCTTACCGCAGACAGTATGTGGATGAGTCATCATTCTTAACACATCGAGAACTCTCCGTATCTCGGAGCGCACACCAAGGTGCTTTTCGACAGACTCCGACGTAAGGGATGGTCGCCAACCGGGATGTCTATCTGAAAGGCAGTGAGGAACAGTATTCTAACCCGACCCCACACAGGTCAAAATAAATAATATTCTTCTTTCTTTCTCCCGACCACCATAGGAAACACTTCAATGTAACCTACCAGTATTGTGTGTATGTACCCATACATTTCTCGATGGAAAATAATGATTCTGGAATCACGTGTTAGTACAATTTATTTCAATGACACGACACGTCGCGTGTCTCTGAAACGAATGTAAATCGTTTCTCGACGCATCCCGCACGCGCTGTCTTTGTTTACCTCATAATTGTGGTTCTTAATTACTTGTCGTTGTTGTCTATGATATTATAAGTTATAGGATGACTTCTTGTGAATACTTTTTCGTGAATTTTTCATTGAATTGTTATTTAATTAAAACTTTAAGGTCTATTGAAGATCGGGTGGAGTTCTTGGTAGCTTCTAGGGGTAAAATCCAGCAGTTGAATCCTGCCCGTCGGTTTCTTTCACAAAATATAACTACCGATTGTAAATCACATTGAAAAATTAAGTTAAATTATTACTTGGTAGGTGACTGATTATTTAGAACCACAGTAAGACCTACCTTCGTATGTAAGACCGGCCTCAAACAGTTACTATCTTCCGTCGTGTGTGACAGCTAATCAAGTAAGAATGGAATACTTAACATACAACTAAAATTTTACGGAAATTATACTTTAAGAAAGTATTTTGATCTATTCTAGATTTCACCTCAGTAAACGCTGCTTAATTTCTTACCTTTTAGGGACCTGAATCGCGTCCATAGAGGCCAGCCATAGAACCATTCATAAAAATAAAACACGTCTTCAAACTTCAAACTTCATATAGGTACCTACATAAGTAGCTGTACTCGTAATGTGTTATTTTCTCAGAGGAAAGACAGACAGTTATTTTCCCTGACACAGAATATGACGTGTCAAAACATAATTACCTATTACCGTAATAACTATATGACGATTATAAGACGTTTCTAGCACCACAATTGCCGAGAATAGAAGTGGAAGTTGGAGGTCGTCCCACACTACGTTGGTCTCCTCTCGAGAATCTTTTTTCTCCAGCGGCCGTCAGTTCTACGAGCTATATAGCCCCATTGTGCTTGTACTCAAGGTCACTCGGTGAGCTATGGAGAATTATTTTTTTATAATGTGGGCTGCACATTACTAGTATTCTTGTTTGTGTTACGAGTGGGTAGTGCAATGGGTGCGTTACGAACCGGCAATCTCATGATCACAAGTCCAGCACCCTAGCCATTAGGCTACCGCCGTTTCTTACCGGTAATATTTGACAATTTTCTACGCGACCGAAATGAGGAGATCCGTAGAAGAACCAAAGTTGCTGACATAGCTCAAAGGATTAGCAAGCATCAGTGTCAGTGGGCTCAAAGCCTGTCACATAAATATATACATATTATGAGAACTCTCTCCCCCTGGTGTCAATGTACTGTTGAGTACAGTACGATTATAGATACAGTATGGAATGATATCATATGAGGCGCCTGTCTCGTTGTGTGATTGATTCGTATGCATCGTGTACCGCCGCGAACTCAACTCGACATATTTTTTCAAATTTAATAGACGCGACAAATTAATATGTGATTCTATGTGTAGCAAAGATTAGTATTTTTTTTTTATATGGGTCACACATTACTCGTATTCTTGTTAACCCCTCGTGCTAAGCTAAATGCTTGTGTTACGAGTGGGTTCACGTCGGTAGTCCAATGGGTGGGTTTCGAACTGGTAACCACATGATCGCAAGTCCGACGACCTGGCCATTAGGTTACGGCCGCGTCTAAATACGAAAGTAACTCTGTCTGTCTGTCGCGCTTTCACACCAAAACAGAACTGATTTAAATGAAATTTGGTACACAGATAGTCTAGAGCCTGAGAAAGGACATAGATTACTTTTTAATGCGAAAAAAAGGATGTAAGGTTGAACGGGGGGGATGAAACGTTGTATGGAATTATCGTCAATTTTAGAGCTAGAAGCTTGAAACTTAATTTTTAGGCTGTTGATTCGATACACGCATTATATGACAAACGCACATAAGGATTCCACTAGAAAATTATTTTAAGGTAAGGTTGTTTTTTAGATTTGAGCGATGTAATGCCCTTAAGCGCAATTGCTACGTTAGAGGTCCTGGATTATATTCCTAAGTCGAGCAGTGTTAATGGGGTTTTCTATGAAATTATCAGAATCAGCTCTGAGTTCGGGGCGCACCTATTGCCAGGCTCGCCCTCTGTTACATGGGACCTAAATTTGACCTAAAGCGAACTGTTGGTATAGAGTACACCTGTGCCTAACCCTTTGGGGAATACAGGCATGATGATATGTTAATTTTTAGGGTACCGTACTTCAAAATGAAAAAACCCTTATAGGATCACTTTGTTATCCGTCCATCTGTCCGTACGTCTGTCTGTCAAGATCCTTTATGTCGGGAACGCGTGGAGGTATCGAGTTGAAATTAAAATCATTTACCTACTCAGGTCTACAGTCCCTTGAAGCTGTGAAAAAATCAAACTTCTAAGATAACGTAAAAAAAGATATGCCGCAAAAAAAGTATAATTTCGACATTCCCAATGGTATCAAAATCTACAGGGTATTTTCCGTTAACCTAGAACTATGAAATTTGGTAAGTAATACGACGATACATTTGTAATCTTATATTATTATTATATACATATAAAACAAAGTCGGGTTTGTAACAACACTTATAACTCGAGAACGTCTGGACCGATTCTTATAATCTTTGGTTTGGTAGATACCTATGTCTCCTACTCGAATAGCAGAATAACTATTAAAACAATGCAAAAATTCACGCATAAGAACATTATGAAGAAAATTATTTTCTCATACATTTTGTGTCGGGAACGGATTGACAGATTTGACAGGGCAAAACGTTTGCTGGGCCCGCTAGTTAATTGTAATATGTACCTACAAAGTACGGAACCGTCGGTGGGTGAGACCGACTCGCACTTGTCCGGTTTTTTTATGATTATTACTGTTATGCTCGCCAGTACTGTGTATCAGTATCTACGGGTAGTCAGTCGACAGGTATTATCCATTCCGTTTCAATTTGTTTGAATGTACGAACGTTAATACATCGCATGGCTGGCGACGCCGACGGTGTGTTGTGTTTGTTTATCGCTTGTTATGTTAGTTATGACTTGAAAATGTTGTGTTTTGTATAGTTTATCGCATCAAAAATATTAGTGTAAAATATGTCAAGTTTTATCATATAAACATAACATACCATCACGCCTGTATTCCCCGGAGGGTTAGGCAGAGGCGTACTTAATGTACACCCACAGTTCGCCTGGTATGTTTAGGTCCCATGTTATAGGGGGCGAGCCTATAGCCATTAACCGGGCACAAATCCAGACTCCGAGCTGCTACTGAGAATTTCATAGATAACTCAATAACACTTTGCTCGACCTGGGGATCGAACCCAGGATCTCTAGCGTAGCAGTCGCGCTTGGGACCACTACACTAATGAGGCAGTCAGTTTTATCATATAAAAGATACCAAATTCTTGCTCGAAACTAAAGCGTTGGACACAGGGTCAATTTCAGTTACCTTTTTGCCGTATAAGGCCTCACACTATTGCAACACCTTCCCTTTAGCCTGGACCTTGCGCCTTGCGATTTTAGGCTTTCTCCTATCATTAATAGTCAACAAGGCGAGAATTCATGACTGAGAAAGAATTATTAAGTGCTTTGGATAGGCCTTGTGCTTCCCTTACAAAAGATACATGGGAAGAAATATTTAGTAATTGGTTTGTTAAAACTGTGTTAACGAAAATGATATGGATTTTGAAAAATGCTATTAAATACTTTTGTTTTGCTACACTTTTGGAACAGCCTAAGTACTATAAGGTTCTAGGAAACCTTTAAACTTAATATTTTATCGAGTACAAAATAACTTCAACCAAGCGGGATTAGCGTCACTCTGTGCAACAGCTCTAAATCCAATCGATGACCTCCCAATACTTCACAAAAGGTAGCCAGAGCTGCTCTGAGAAAATATCCTTTCATACAAAGCCTAGTTTTAGTTCTCGCCCTGAATATAGACTAGTTACTTCAACAAAATGTTTTGTTCGACAAATTGAAACTTATTTACACGAAAAATCACTTCCATTGTACTCTAAGGACCGGTAGATTTAAAATGAATTGTTTACAAATTACGAGCCGAATTTTCTGTTATGACCGTTTTAAAGTATTCTAAAGTGGGAGTCAGACTTAATAAAGTAAAAACAGCGGGTTATGACTTTGATGACGCGAAATCAATTTCGGTGACTTTTTTTTTGAAGCTTGCTTGCAATATGGGTCGCACATTACTAGTATTCTTGTTAACCCCTCGTGCTAAGTTAAATGCTTGTGTTACGAGTGAGTTCCGAACCGCATAACCACATGATCGCAAGTCCGACGCCCTAGCCATTAGGCTACCGCCGCTTTCAATTACCGTTCAGTTGGTTTACCGCTGATTTTTTTTTAATTTCTACAAATCGGTTATTTTGAGCATCCGGAATCCGAGCTTCTTATGAGGATTTCATAGAAAAACCCAATAACATTGCTCCACCTAAGAATTTAACCTAGGACGCGGTCAGAGGAGCCAGTTTCTAAATAATAACATAATACACTCACGCCTTTTTCCCATAGGGGTAGGCAGAGTCTAGTAGTTTCTAGAATAGTTCATATAAAAATATGCTGCATGTATCATGTAGGTGAGCACATATTATCACGCCGCTTGGTGTCGTTCGCGTCGTGCACTCAATTGTTATACAACGCATATTCGCACTTATCCAATTGAAGAGGTTTATCCGTTAGGTTATATTATAGAGGTCTATATGATTCTATGTCTTTGTGGTAATCTTCCAATCATACAGGGTCTTTGAGAATACAGAAAACCAAAACCATATTGAAACCGGTATAGGATAGAGATTGATATTGTTTATAGGTTAAAATTTGATACTTTGTGACTTTTTTTTTCTACCTGATCGCAAGTACGTTATCATCACCGCCCATGGACACCTGCAACATTAAAGGAGTTGCTGATACGTTGTCGAGACTTAAGAGTCTCTACGGACTGCAGACCGCCAGAGTCACAGTAACCGAGGGGGACCGCGAAAAAGTCGAAATACACACCAAGGTGCTTTACGATAGATTCTGACGTTAGGGTTTAGATTATCGTAAAGCGCCTGGACGTGTGACTTTTGCGCATGAGAGCCAGTTCCTTCTTAGGTGCTGCGGCTTTGGCAATCTGAAATCCGTAAGGCTAGCCAGCCAGACCCCAAGAGGCCCTATCACCGGTTTTCAGCTTACCAAGTCTTGAAAGAATCCATTTGTATCTAAATACAAGTTCTCCCCCAGCTTCACCCCGCCGACGATGACGGTGACGGTATCATCAGAGCGGCGCGCCGAAGGCCTAGCGGCGCAGCGGTGGGGCTCGCCGCGCCGCGTCACGCTCAAGCGAGCGCCTGGCGCCCCGCTGGGCGTCAGCATCGTCGGCGGCAAGGTAATGTCCAATCACGAGCATAAGCGTAAATTCTACAGCGTTTTTCCCTAAAAATATTGATTGAAATGTAGTGTTTGCTAGATATCGGTATCATTCGCGGCGAGGTGTTTTGGAGCGTATACGAGGACAAGCACCAGGATTGAAACATCTTCGATGAAACTGGAGGATCCCTCATGCGGTTGATAGTGACTGACACTAGGATCCACGCGGAATTAATAAGTTTTTGTTGTATATTGTTTTCGTTGTGTCTGTAATATTAGTTTTCCTGTATCCAGGTTGACATAATCTCTAACCGCGACGGTGATGATGGAGAAGAGAAGGCGATATTTGGCATCTTCATCAAGAATGTGGTGCCCGGCAGTCCTGCTGGTAACTGCGGAGAATTGCAGGTAAATCTTTGCATTCGAATTAGTCTTTGGAGCGGGCCTATATCAGGCAGATTCTCTTCCATAACCTGTTTTTGAAATACTTTTACGTCTCTTCTTAATTTGATGTCTGCTGACGATAGTAAGTGCACTATCGACATGCATTGTATTGTGCATTCTAGTTTCAGTAAGTCGTTAAATTTAAAAAAGAACCACATGAAAATAGTAGGATGTACAATCAAGACCTGAATCGTAGGGCTCGAAGTTTTTTGGCTAACTATATCACACTTTCTAATAACCTTTGTACCATTATAACTGCACGAATGGTGATCTTAGTGCAGCTACGACAAATGCTATTCATTAACCGTATATATTTTTAAGAATCCTAGAGAATCCATGCATCTTTGCCACCACTAGACTTCAAACTAGAAAGGTGACAATATATTAGTTAATTTGGTGACAGACAGGCGACCGCATCCTGGAGGTGGACAACGTGTGCGTTCGGTCTGCTCAGCACGAGCGCGCCGTGCAGCTCATCAAGGCGGCCGGCGACACCGTCACTCTCACCGTGCAGAGTCTACTAGCATGGGTATGTGTTGGTCCTGTTTAGCCACATCCTCATGTCTGAGACACGTGACTATTGCGGGTCAATCATGCGTATCTAATTGTAGTATTAGCAGATCTTATAAACCATGTTGTTTGATTGAGTGAGTTTGATTGTCAGTCTTTATGACGGCGGAGCTCCTAAGCAGAGTTTGTGTTAGTAATTTTTAAGCTATTGCATAGCTTCTATCGCGGGCCTTGAGCGTGGGGACCGAATCCAGAAATTCCGTAACGAAAAAAACCTAACACGCTTGTCTCTTTAGTTCAGCAACCCGCCTTTAGGTGGCATTGGTTGTATTACATAAGTTGATAAAAACCAATGCCACCTAAAGGCGGGTTGCTGAACTAAAGAGAAACACGCTTGTCTCTTTAGTTCAGCAACCCGTCTTTAGGTGGCATTGGTTGTATTACATAAGTTGATAAAAAACGCTATGCAATAGCTTTACCGCGGCAGTCCCCGAGTGCCACACGTCTTTTTTAGTAAAGGAAAATGCAAAACATCACAAAAAGACAGAGTTTGTGTGAGTTAGATAACTTATGACCAGTCCCAATAACAAATCCGTCGATAGATTTGCTTACTAGAGTTAGGATTCTGATATTACTTGTATGGGCCTTTATGTCAAAATCCTATCTCTAGTAAGAAGGTCCACTGACTGATTTGTTATGGCGGTAAGTCAAAATAGTGAAAGTGTAATGGCCGTTCATACACTGAGGTCCGAATTCAAGTGCACGCTAATAATTCTAGTATCTAAAAATGTTTGAAAAAAAAAATATTTAGTCTCAATTTCGTGAAAGAAAATTTTACTGTCCCCCGGGTAACATTTATGATACTGAAACTGTACCGAAATAATAATTTGAACATTTTTAAGTGCCTAAGTATTAATTGGTCTTCTGATCCGTAAATAATCATTGTTTGATTTAGGTAATATTTAAGAAAAATATCGTTAGGAAGTACAAAAAAGTAGTGACTACAACTCGGATCCTTATTACAGAACACAGACTCTTCAGACGTGGAGGCGTCCTCACCCCCCGCGTCCCCCGCGCTGTCCGCCAGGAAGTCCCCTGCGCCCGCGCACGTCGAGAAAACGCCGCAGCATGAAATCAAGGTATTTAGTGTAACTGTGTTAATCTGATACACATACTATTGATAAATACCTTGAAACTAATATAATGTGAAATACTATCTTAGTTTCTAGGCAGCGTAATACCAGATTTTAAGACCTCTAATACCTATGCAATTAATACGTAATTTTCTGCGTGATGTGCGGATAAACATACAGTCATACTGACAAACAAGAGTTCTAAAGACAATTTTTTTGGCTTCTATTGCGAATTTTGCATTACATAAATGTCGAAAATTCTGTGGTAAAGTAAAAAAATTAAAGAAGTTAAAATAAAATTATATTGGACCTATTTTAGCCCCTAAAAAAAATTAAATTACAAGACGTGTACGCATAATTTATTGCGATGCATACCACGAAACTGTTCCTGCATAAATCATGACAAATTGTCAAACAAATGTCAGAGTTTTCAAATGTTTAAAATTAACGACTGATTAGATGATCTGCGAGCAGTCTTAATATACGGATTTTTTTCGTAATTTAATTATTAGCTTTGGAACTGTTTATTAATAGATTCGTCGCCCAATGGCGCTGGAATTACTTACCAATCGCTCGATAGTTTGCCCTGGGTTTAACAAATCATTCTTCTCATCAAAGTAGTTCTCTCTTTCATAGTTCAGATTGTTTTTATTCTTGTCTTATTGCTTGACGGCAGAGGTAGTTTAAGTTCTCATTATCATAATCGTAGTTTTAAACATCTGCAGTCTTAACTTCGGGATGAGGTTAATAAAATAAAAATAAAATAAAATGAATTTATTTCAGGCAATGTGTACCCATAATTTACAAAGGTCTTAATAACTATGTTAGTACTTACATATTTAAAAATTAAATTAAATCCTATATTAATTAATGTTATAAAATTGATATGTCAGTCCAATCATTAATGGCGTTCAATTATTTTTTCAAATATTCACCAGATTCACAATTTCACACATAAGTTTCGTAGAAGTAATGTCATTTTTGACATTGACATAAGTACGTACTCTAAAAATTGTTTAACATTTATTTGACACTAGCGGACCCGACAGACTTCGTCCTGTCAAAAAGATTGACTCTTTGACGTTAGGAATACACCTACATTGCTTAGACAACAATGAGTGCTTGTAATTTAATATGAACTTTATGCAATAGCAATAAAGCTCAAATTGACGCTACGTTTTAGTTAGAAATCGTTTTTATGGGAAAAAGAAAAGGGCTGTTTTTAGGGTTTTTCCGGCAATTATTCGAATTTTTGCCTCGCCGTAAAAACCATCCTTGAACTTCAACGAACATTTAAAAAAAGAATTGGCCAAATTGGTCCAGGCGTTGTTGAGTTATGCGCTTACCAGCACATTTTGCGATTCATTTTTATATTATAGATAGACGTATTTTACTTAAAATTCTACATCAGTAGTTCATTTACTGATTTCACAAATAAGTCAAGACGCTTCACTTCCAGAAAAGGCCAGTTTCTTCCTTTTTAGGGTTCCGTACCCAAAGGGTAAAACGGGACTCGGTATTGAGTAAATGGTTAAGTAAACTTTCTCATTGATTTAGTGATCGTAAGAAGTTCCTGATATCGTTTCCCAAGTTGAGCAGTGTTATTGGGTTTTTATATGAAATTCTCAGTAGCAGGTTAGAGTTTAGATTTGTAGGTAGGTACCCGGTTTAATAGGCTAGCTCCCTATTACATAAAACCTAATACCACTTATGTGAGGGTATTCAGCAGCTTTACGCCTTCGAAGATTCATGCGTGATGGTAAATGTGCTGTATAAGTAAATTGTAAGTTTGTAACACTAAATTAGACCTTACTTTATTATTATCTCCTATCTACAGATAACGGTGACGTCGGAAGCAGACGTGGAGAAGGAGGCAGAGGGGGATCCAGAGAAACCGGCGGACGAGCCTTCAGAGGAGGCCAAGGCCGTGTACTCTGACTCCGAGAGCAGTGATGAGGAAGACGAAAGAGAGCTGCAGGGCAGGACATACTCTGATAAAGGAGTTGAGGTGAGTTGATGAAAGATGGTGCCCACGGCCACATTTTATCGTCGAACTCTCGCCATCGAGAGCGAATTCATCCCGACATCTTAAAACCACTATCATCGCGTACTATACGGTTCGAGAGGAACTTCATCCCACGTACAATCAGGAATGAGCTACCTGCCGAGGTTTTCCCAAAAAACTACAGCATGGGGTTCTTCATAAAAACAAGTGAAAAGATTTTTACTGGGTCGGCAACGCCCGAGCAATACCTCTGGTGTTGCAATCGTTCGTATCAAAACAAAAATACCACTGAGCTGGCCAACAAACTTACGGCCCGCCTGATGGTAAGCACTCGCTCGTTGCCGACCCTGTAAATTAAGGAGGAATAGACGGGCTGGCAGCTAAGGAGACATGCTGCCATGCATGACAGCTGCGGTAACAAAACACCCCCGTTCTCCCACACTGCCAACATAGCGCTTCCTGGCGGACCCCTTGTATAAAAAAAATACACTGGTTCGTTTCCCTTTCTGTCTCTAGATCGACCGCGCATCCGCCGGAGCAGTGAAACGTAGCAAAGAAGAGAAAGAGGCCGACCCAGAGGAAGAAGATGACTTCGGATACACAACAAGTGAGTGGAAAGATACATTGTTCACGCTAATCAACTTCTCTTTTTATCTTGTACATGTATACTTCTACGCGTGCCTTATTGAACATAATCGGTGAGGGTCTGTACTATCGAATACTTACACGTAACAACTGGTATACCTACTTTAATCATATACGTTATTTTTCACGGGTTAAAATATTACGGCATGGTGATTTGTGAACTGACTGTGAAAATAACTTCTTTGGGACAGCTGTTATCTTTATAGCAATTTGTTTTACTAATCGACTATTTTACGCAGGTTTTTTTAACGGATCAATGACGTATTCTTAGCGTCTCTACAACCATTATAAAAAGCGGACTAATGAATATTTTGGTAACTAGCTGTGTACTACATACTTATCGGATTTTTCCAAATACCAAAAGTAATGCATAGGTACCATTACGACTGTATTCCTTGAAGGGTTAGGCAGAGGTGTACATATGTGCATTGTTAACCATAGTTCACTAGTATCTCACGTAAAAGGGGGCGAGCCTATTGCCATGAACCGGGCACAAATGTAATCTCCGAGCTGCTGAAGATTTTATAGAAAAATCCAATATCACTTTGCTCGGCCTGTGACTCGGAGCCAGGACCTCTAGCGTAGCAGTCGCGCTTAGGAGCACCAGACTAACATAGGTATAATGCAATTTTATAAAAAAACATTGATAGGCATTATTTTTTTCTAAAAAAACTACTAATTAGACGTGTAATCTATCGATTAAGTTGGAAGGCCTATTTTCAACAGTGGACCTCTTTTGGTTAATGTGATGGTAATGATGAAGCCCTGTTTAAATATTTTGTTTCCACTTAGGATAAATGAAATACAGCCACCTTATATAATTAAACATATTTTTTTCATTTTATTCACATTGCACATTTTCTTCAAAATTGTTTGAAATAGTTTTGATTTAAATTCACGGAAATATTTTCTCTAATAATTTACTGTGTCGTGCGTGCCTATAAAGTTCTTTGGCTACGAAACCAGGAAACCATATTAACCAATAACTATTCGCTGCATAATATTGTAACAGACGGAAGCTTGTGGTAACAACGTCCGTAGTTCAAGGTTTAGTACCCGACGGGATAAATTTAGAAGGTACCTTAGGCTTAGGCTCTTCCCTGATTTAGAACTCATATATAGGGAAAAACAAATTCGTTCTCAGACAGGATTCGAACCTGCGTCCTTTCGGTTAAACCCACCGGAACTTCGCGTATTCATTAAAAATAGTCTTGGTCCTTTCATCCGGTAGGATAAAATGTAAAGCCATCTGGATCAAAGGACCAAAATATACAAGCTTAATTTATAATTTACAAAATGCACAATCAAAATACACAAGATAATAAACGCTTGATAAACATAAAACAAAATCTTGATAACAATAACACACCAAGTTTGTTACAAGCGACTTAGCCAAACCTCCGACAGCCAAGTCTTCACTCGCCAAATAGTATCTGTAAGCCTCCATCGTACATTTTTGTTGAACGGTGTAGTTTCATAATACTTGGCAGCTTGGCGCTTGAGGCTCTCATACTTGGAGTTGTAAGTAGATTATTTTTGCGCTAGATATTGTGCTAGCTCAGCATGGTGGACTAATCCCTCTTAATCTGAGGGAAGCTCAGCTGTTGGGCTGTAATAGGCTAAATTATTTATATACGTACCTATTACTGTCCTTAACCTGCTTAAACCGTAAACGTTGCTAGTTAGTACAGGTTCTTAGGTTTGATTCCAAGGGTGATCCAATCTCTATAAGGCTTTCTCTTACAAAATTCTGAGGACGTTATTCTAGATCATTATTTGGAACTGCACCTACCTATGTTTGACAATTCAAAAGTATAACTTGTAATCTTAATTTTCGTGAGTAAACATTTTGAGTTTATCCTTTTCCTTGATGGTGTTAAATTACATAAATCTCTGTAGAAACACTACTTACCAGAGTTTACGATTATTTATTTAGTTTAGTACAGATATATTTATTCCAAGTGAGATTCAAACTTGCAACCATTAGCACAAAAGTTAATCTCTCCTCTCCGTGGATCGAGTTATTTATTTAACACATTCGGAAATGACATATAAAAAACTATGTAAAAGAATTACATTTCACTAAACTTGTACCTAGAACCCAAAAAAATTTGAGAAGTTAGTTACTTTGTGAGTCTCTCAAAGTAAATTTATTTACATTTGCTTTTAGAAGGATCGTGTTAACCACTCTAAAGTTTTGTACTGTTTGTGGGTCATTCTATGACCAGAGATAAAGGGAGACGCTTTATTTTTAGTAAAATTTTGTTCTACCGTGTAAACCAAACAATAATACACCAGAAATAATAATAATAAATAATATTACAAATCTATATAGTCATTATTATAAATGTGAAAGTAACTCTGTTCATTAGATGTTAATTGAAATTAAACATTTTGACTTGACTTTGTTCACATCGTCGAACAGAATTCGATAAAATCTGGTAAGGAGATAAATTATATTTGACGAACGACACAGGCTGATATTAACCCTTTATCTTGTGTGGGCGATGGGAACCAATGAGAACATTACGACAAAAAAAAATTGCAAGTGTCTGTAAAGTAGTGCTGGCTTCTTTGCATTAATTTTTTAAAAACACAACATCATAATAATACCGTCATCTATAGGCTGAGCCCCAAAGTCAGAGCAAAACTAAAGAACGGACCAAAACTAAAGAAAATCTTAACTTGCTCAGGTAGAACCATATAATGTCACCATTTCGGCTTTCGTAGATGTTTCCATTTTTTTCAAATAATGTATCTTTTCACTGCTTGTTTTGTTTGTAAATAATTATGTTATTGTTGTAAATATAGATGACGTATATTCTTTAGTTTTTTTTTTGCTATCATATTCGTATTCTTTGTAGTACACTATACTAATACCTTCGGCTAAAACCAAATCAAAGTTTTAGATTAAATCATTTTTATTAATATAATTTTCTTAGTAAAGGAAAAATTCAATCGCGGGCAGGATTCGAACCTGCGTCTCCTGGTTGGATACACCAGACTCTCTGACCTCTAAGCCAGCGCGAACCCCACCCGCCTGATTGAAATTTTGCCTTCACATTCTGAATTTACGTCTTAAGGTGACGTTGGCGACATCTATGAATTCCTTTACTAAAATAACTTTATAATCTTAGCATGGAAAATGCAAAAATATAACAAAAAGATAATATAATTTTCTTTCATAATACCTATATAGTAATCTAGTCCAAGGTAAGCATAGTACCTCAAGAATATACCTAATGTACTCGTAAACTATTAGAATTTCACATAACATATGCTATGAAAGCCGTGATAGCCTAGTGATATGACCATAGGACTGCCAAGTCAAAGGTCTCGAGTTCGAATCCAAGGCACGTATTAATCATTAATTATCACGCGCTTAAACGGTGAAGGAAAACATCGTGAGGGAACCTGCATGCCTGAGAGATTTACTCGACGGCGTGTGAAGTCTGCCAAACCTAGGCTAGCGTGTTCGACTATAGCCTAATCCGTCTCATTCTGAGAGGAGACCCGTGTCCAGCAGTGGGACAGTATAATGGGTTGATTATGTTATATTCTATGAAAATCCAATTCGATTTTCATAGAATAAATGTTATGTGAAATTATGTGGTTGAATGAGACTTAGACTCGGTAGCTATAGGTTTCAAGATACATCGAGTATCTTGAAATAGGTTTAACCAAATTTCAGCTTAATGTACTCACACCTTTTTCTCATGGGTAATCTGAATCTATAGAATGCCACTTGCTACGTTTTGTTTCTACCAAGTTGCAGTTTCATCTACTTTTTACGTGGGTTCGATTCCTGCAACGAAAATAGCCTACATATATTTGTCCCGAGCCTTGATGTTAGTCTAGGTAAAAATCGTCTTTGTAAACACAGATATACCCACGTTAAAGGAGAAAACTTTAGTATAGGATTACATACGTTAAAAAAAAAAACAAGGTCTTTCTAGAATGTTCCTTGCCGACGGCGGCGTCTTTGTTATGTCTAGAGAGAGAAATTTTCTTCAATAAAAGAGGGATTTCACGATCTATTTATAAGTGCTTACAGAGAAATAGAAATAAATTTAAGACTGCCTCATTTAGTTCAAGACTGCCTCATTTAGTTTAAGGATCGTAAGCGCGATTGTTCGGCGTGATCCTGAGTTCGATTCTCAGGTCAAGCAAAGTGTTATTGAGATTTTCTATGAAATTTTCAGGATTTGTGCCCGGTTAATACATACGATAGGCTCACCGCCTATTACATGGAACCTTATAATATCCATAAACTGAGTATACATTAGTACCTACACTTCTGCCTAACCCTTCGGGGAATACAGGCGTGATAGTATATGTATATGTATATAAAAGTACCGTAATATAAGGACATTTATGTCGTTTTTTTTATACCACGATGGTGCAAGCATACGGCCCGCCTGATTGTAAGCGGTTACCGTAGCTTATGGACGCTTGCTACACCAAGGGTATCACTCCGGGTTGCCGACCCTGTAAATCGAGGAGGAATAGTTGAGCTGGCAGCATAGGAGACAATGCGTGATCTGCCAACACAACGCTTTCCCGCGGAGCTCTGCGACCTTGCTCACCGTTAGGATCACAACATAGCACGGACCTATGTTATTTGGTTACGATTTTCTGCAAGGTGGAGGAATTTCCCCAGTCGGACAGCTCCAATTGTGAGTGAAATTATTTGATCCTACTATGCCCTACCTAACTCAAACTTTTTATTTAAATGTTATTTATGTATTGTAAAAAACTGTTGGGTTATCTAAATCCATTAGCGATAATATCAGATAGCGATAGTGTTTAACATTAATCAATACTATGTGCAAAGTAACGTAGGTAAAGTTCCTGCTCTTATTGACCTAAAGTTATTAATAAAAATATCGCATATTTTTTTGTTTTGATTGCCGGAGTTTTTGAGATAGGTCCTCTTCGCGTACTAAGCTACAAAAATTATAATAGCTATTTTCAATATTTTGCCCAATGTTTACCTTATATGCGATGAATAAAAATTATTTTATTAGATAAATTTCTCAACAAAAATCTGACATAATTTACAAGATTACCAGCCTAATGCAATCTGAACTCTTAAAAGTGAAATGATATTTGGATCGCATGCAAATGAGGACGAACCGAATTCCGCCAACTTGGTATTCATTTAAATACTGGACTGCTATTAGGAATTGTTCAACCAAGAACCATTTTTGTGCTCTAGGAACCCAACTTAAGGCATGTTCGCTATGTTCAGTAGCCACACTAGCGACCGCTAGATTTAAGATCTTAATAGCAGTTGCATCTCTATAATTTCTTCATTTTTACAGACAATAGAATGAAAAAGCTACATACTCTTACTCTATGGATACTTCGTTTATATTAACAGGAGAGCTGATGTACATAATATCCCGGAACCAAACGATGATAATAAAACAGTAAATGAAACCTAAGTAAAAACGGTGTAATTACGTTCACACGCGTACCGCAACGCGCACACCTGTTCACCGTATTGTTTATTGAGATTGACCTTCCTTCGTCAAAAATAGATGCTCACACTTAACTACATATACGCGTACAGAAGGACCAGTCCAATATTTAATATTTATGGGACGCCGATAAAAGAACTGTCGTAAGTGACGTAGTGATGTACTGTGAGGGTTGGTTAAGAGCTAAGCATTTTGATAGATTTTGAACTTTCAGAAGAGCAAAAAGTAGATATTTATGATCGTCCTATCCAAATAGCTGTTATTGCGTTAGGTGTTATTATAATTAGCCTATACAATCCCACTGGGCAAAGTCTATATCCTAATTATTTCCTGCGATTTCGCTTTCAGGATTTTTCCGTCCCCTTCCACTAAATCTTAACAGATCGTGTAGTTAACATCTGCTAAGAAATAAAATGCGTTTACTTGGAGGAGTTTATGGATATCAGTAGGCAAAGTTAGGTTGAGTATGACGAATAGTAAAGAAATAGGTTCAGTTGCATGAAGAAGATGCTTTAAACAAGACACTTACAGTTAAAAAGTATCCTTTTTATGTTTTCACAAATTTAATATAAAGTAGTCCTTCTATACATATTTTTGTATAAACACCCACACAATCGATTACATTCGCTAAAGTATAAGAATTACATCAGATCGAAATTTGGAAGGATTCGAAGGCGGTATTTTTTCCCGAAAATTTGGTGGACGTGAAAAAGAAAAATTTGCGTTGTGCATTTCGGTTCGATGAACATTTACACAGGAGAAAATGTCTTCGGGAAAATAAAGTCGAAACGCAAACATGCCACGGGTGCTGATTTTATTGTTTACATTTTGAATTGCTTTAGTCCCATTATGTCGCATATTCTATTGAGTAGTGATAAGACCTTGCCTTTAGTTCAATTTGAACGCTCGATAAATTTGACTTTTAAATCTCGTGTGTGTTATTCATTAAGTAAACACTCGCCCAAACGATGAAGGTAAGTATCGTAAGATTTGTTCGTAGGCCAGCGTCTGGCTGGCTGGCAAATTTCAGATGCTATCGAAAACACATTGGCCGAACATGATGGAGTAGAATAACCTCATTCTAAAAGCAATGGTTAATCTCCACGTCATGTTTTAAACCTACGACTCAATATTTAAAAACACATAAATACGTAAACCTCCGCAGCACATTTCAGTAATAACATAATATTTATGAAAATTATAACATTAACTATTAACACCGACATTTATTTCTTTAAAAAAACATCTACATTCGCTGCCGGAAACTTTACCGTAGAAATAAACAAAGTTTACGATATACATGTTGTACATTGAAATTAATTCGTCACTAGACTCATGATCATGACTGATCTTATGATGCATCGTGAGTCGGTATGAAGATTTATATTTTATTTTATTGTGTCGTAAAAATGTAACTAACGTAAATGCTCCTATTACCGCCAGTTTTAGCTGTCTTAGGTTTCACTTTAAAAAAATAGATATAAGCTGTTATGTTAGGAAAGATGTTATAATTTATAATTAATCTCAACGAAGTATTCTTTGCAATTCAGTACTTAAATTCAATATTCAATAACACAATAGTTACTAAATAATTATTTAATCCAAAAGAGTAGTTGATTCTATTACCGACCCATAGAATGCGGCAAGATTCTATTACCGATTTTCCTACTTCTTTTACCGACCACTACGAAGTTGTCACTTCTTCTATACTGTTAAATAAAATAAAAAATCGTTTTTTTTTTCTTCCTCCTTCGTTAAAACAGTTTGTTTTCTACAATGTTCATATATATTTATTATTTCTCTTTTCACGCAGAGTTGTCCTCGGTATGCCATAGGTTTTTGAAGCGTCGTATATGCTGGTCCCTTCATTTATAGCTAGAAGCGCAGCTTCTATTTGAGCAGAGGCGTACTGCTTGCGCTTCTGCGGCACCATAATTCTATAAAAGAACACAATCTTTAAAGAGATATAGAATTTAATTCTTCGCAAGAAGCTTTAAAAAGTTACATTGCCCCCATTCCGTCCCGCCATTTTTATTTGATTTGAAAACATATGAAATATAGCCAATGCCATGAAGCCATGAATGAAACTGGATAGCAAATATTATTTTACATTAATAATATGTCCTGAGACAAAATCTCTCAAAGCGTCACGTATGCAAGAAATAAGCCAAAATGTTCAAAAATATACATTTTGTTTTTGTGTACTGTAATATTACCGACTCACAGCTATGAGTCGGTAATAGAATCAAGTATGAAGGTTACAATATTCTATTAGCGACCAATAAAATTAATAATAAACAGATAAAATATCCGCTTTATGGAATACTGTTAAATTCGATCTTATTGCTATATTATTTATTTTAATGACAGTTAGTCTTTAATTCAGATAATAAAGGTTATTTACAGTATAATATCATTAAAATAATAGGGATAATGTCTAACGTTGAATCGAGTTTTACACGAAAACTTTAAGAAATAGCTTTGTCGTTAATAGATCTAACGAAATATAATAATTTTAAGAATTGAACAAGAAAAAAATAAAATCAAATGAGGTAGTTTATAATAGATAATATGTTAAAATACTAAATGTTTTCAAAGTTTAACAACGCCATGGGTCGTTATTAGAATCAAGTTTTGAAATTTGGATTCTATTACCGCCTTAAATTAAAACATGATTTTATAACACAAAAACCAATAAAAAGTATTATATTATGAGTTAGTTTAGAAAACGAATATATACGTTACAGTTGTAATGTGATAGCAAGAAGACAAATCCATTTTTAGTGTGTTATTTTCCTTAAGTAATATTTAGGTGTACTTACGTGGCCAGAGACGCGACACTATGAAAAGTGCGTCCGCTTCGGGCGCGTCCCACTCATTGTCAAATTATTTCTTTCATTGGCTTTTTAAACACACAAACTTTACTCTTTTTGCTGTCCAACAAAAATACGTAACTAATTTTTAAGGTATGACTTTTCTGGAACCCTATATATGTCTAATATGAGTGATTTAAAAATTAGGTCGTTAATAGAGTACATATTTTAGGGGGTCGTTAATAGGAGCTTTTACGTTATGTGTACTGGAATGCTTTCTATTTTTGTTTTGGCGTTTACAGACATTTTGTAGAGCGAACATCATATCAGAAACATGCCAAATGCAAAAATCAGGTCTTGAAGACCAAATACAAAAGTTGACTGGTAGAGAATGCCGTATGGCATAAAGCCCGTCTTATGTACTATTATTGTGCACAGAAGTATAAATAAATACTGATGTAATAACAAATTTATAGTCTACTATTTCATTACAATCAGGCACTGGTTCCTTGCAGGATAGAGAGAAAGAGAGAGTAACATCAATAGAAAATTCTCGATCTAATGATACCCACTGTAAAACACTCTAGAATGTAAATTGGTCCTAAGTTAGGTCATTATTATACATATTGGTCTTTATAGTTGCAATTTGATGATGGCAAAATCATATTATTTATATATAGGTACTTTGAGATTTAAGGGACATGAGATATTTTAATCTGGAAGTTAATAGTTGACTGCTCGTTACTTTGAGGTCGAAACAAAAAAAACTTTCGAACTTTTAGTCTGTTCGTCATTCTATCATACTGTATGTTACAACTCGGTACGCTAAACTGGCACCTGAATGCATTCAAGTGGGAACCTCGCTAAATTTATGTACCAAGTTATTTGTATGCTCCACGTTAGAAAATTTTAGAATTAGACTTGTTTTGAGAAGCACGTTTAACTTTGAGAATATTTATGGCGACGTTAAATTCTCAAGTCACGTAAAAATATTAATTGACTGGTATAATGTGTTATTTTTTTTGTGTATCGCTGCACATAACCCAGAGTGGACCTTCTTCGGTTCCAAGACATTCAATATACAGTTCGCTTACAATAAGATTTACAAAATGTTTTTAGCATGCAGTTGAATTTACATTTGACTCTGTGATTCGAGCGAGAAAAAATAAGACTAACGGATAATTTTAATAATTCACTATTCCTTACCTTTATTAATTAGGAAATCCTTATCGATCATTTTGATAACGGAAGGTTATGGCTGATAATCTATTTGTGATCCATGCCATTGCACATGCATTGACACCATCAGTCGTTAAATCTGTTACTCTTATAACCGTGTTTACACATTAGCGCCAACTGCGGTGGGATTGATCGGACTAACCATCAAACTTTGGCAACTGTACGTTACTTGTAAATGCACCATGAATTATTAGGAAACTATGCCAATTGGAATGCTGATATTTTCCTCATTTAAAATTTCGTGCTCAAAGGACCAAAAAGTTTTTTCCCACTAAAACTTAACTTCGCTAAATCATATTTGAAACTTTCGCTTGTATTTACCTTTTTGCCTTTCTAATTTAATTCTTGGATTATTACCCTGTTATTTCTCCAAAATGCCAATTCTGTAAAACATGTAATGGTATTTAACGTAATAATAAAATGTTTAATAAACTTTATTAGTCCATTTTTCATTTTTAACTGTAATCGGATCCACCATCTAGATAATTTTTCAATAACTTTTCTCAAAATAAGGAGTTTCTCCAGTTCGTGAATATTTCTCAGATCATTACCTAATTTATGTTCTATTATGTAACCAACTTTTATTAACAGTCGCGAAAGTATATACGTTAATTTGCCGTTCAAATTTCGACTTTACGGCGTGCCAATAAAATTGTTCAGTTTTCGACTTTGAATTCTGACTGCACTTTAAAAGCTCTCGCTAACGAGCGAGCGAGAACTACAAGTGGCAGTGACGAATTTTCACGAGTTGTCAACTTTTCCATATTTGAAAAGTACTTGAAGGCCACGACTGGCCAAGTCATAATACACTCTATTAATATTGAAATATGGTTTTATGTCTAATACATATTTTTATTCATACTTCTATTTTCTCCAGCTGAGTTCAAGGAGGACCGTTTAAATTTGAACTTTATCAAAAGGGTGTAAAGTTTAATATTAAACATTGGGCATGTAATAAGGAACCCACGTGTTTAGTTTTCCTTCAGTGGCGCGTCAGCTATGCTCGAGGTCAGACGTCTTGAGTGACGATTTTCGCGCGATTTTCCTTTTCACGCTGTATTTTCGTTAATTTTTGTCGCGAGTTTGTTTTGTGTTTGTAAAATGAACTAATTGTTTGAGGAAAGTGTTTGAAGTCTTTAAATAAGTTATCAAATCATGAAAAGAAGTGTAAAATAAGGAAAATAATTAATAATTTTCACGGATTATTAGTGAATGGTACAGTTACAATTTAAGTAAATAATACATTATCAACAACACATAATTGAATTGAATAATTTGGTATTTGCTATACTAAATACTTTCCCAAAAAACGAGAATCATTTGTTTAGCCTAATTATTTATTTCATTAAATAGGTTGATAAACCACTGGCCTTCAATGTCTCACCGACAGTAATTAGTTCAGTCAGTGAACAAACATCTTGGCTTAAATATGCCTTGATTTGCAAATTTCTAAATATCATTATCACCTTAATTGATGAAAGTATCGGTGATTAAATCGAATTACATTTTGGTTTGCGTTTATTAAGCACATCTGAGCCTTGAAAATTATTAGGATCTGGAAAATGAACCATAACATTTAGGTATGTAAAAATTTAAGGATGTATTAACCACCACCATTCATGAAGTATTAACGTTTAACTTTGTCTCTTGTGTTTGTCATTGGTGTTGCAGTTGTTTACTTTTCCATAGACAGTGATCACTTTTCCGACCTATATTAGAAGTGCAATAAAATAATTTCCACTAGTAACGATAATTATATAAACTGTCATACGAATGTAATAAAATTGTTAATGAAAAAATAGTATGAGGGGTCTATAAAAGCAATAGAAGCCAAAACAATTCTTTAGAAGTCAAAACAAACAAATCTTTACACTATTTGTTGTCTGTATGGTTGTAAGCGTATCACACAAAAACTACTGCTTAAAATTGGATGCGGCTTTCATAGTTGTATTGCTAGAGGTCTAACTCAAAATCTGGTGTATGTTTCATCGTAATACACCACCTAGAAACCGAGTTATTGTAAGTAAATCCTTTTGGGACGTGAGTGGAATCAAACCATCGCATTCAGCGCATCCAAGGTAGCCCGCAATCAACCTGCTGACTGGATCTAAACTCTTTATAGAAGCCTTTTCATGCGGCTTACTGTCATCGTTTGATCACTATGCCATCTCTTTTCGTCACCATTTGGTCCTAATTCAGCCTTTATGACATTATCTTTAGTAAGAACTAAGATAACAGATTTAATTAAGATTAGCTTTAGGAAAAATTAAGCTCCGTTAAGCAAGGAAGGCTAAATTATATAAAATAGCGTTTTAATTGCAATTTCATGCAGATGACATAAGTAGACTTTTTGATCATTTGGTAAAAAAAACTGCTTGAATTTTGATCACAATTATACAATAACTCTATAAAATACAATCAATTCTTTTGTTTGTGTTGGTCCTTGGAGTCGGCAAAGGATTATTGGTTCACAGAAATGCAATTCATATAATACCTTATTATTATATGTAGGTAGGACTTAAATAATGTCTGTAACTAAAAAAAGGTTAAATTGAAATAATGTCATTTGAATTCATTCTACCGTTTCACATTATTAACATATCAATCATGCACGGTTGCATAAATGACTGCAAGTATTGTGGATATGTTATTGATTCGCTATCCCCTTTGCAATGGGATTCCCCGAGGGCAGCCAATAATTATTTATTAAAAGAGTTCAGTTGTTTATAGTTTATGTATTTTTTTAATCGGCATTTTATTATAAATGCCTTGCGTAGCGACGTTACCTATCAAGTTTTATATTTTTCTCAATCGTGGCAACATCCCTAAATTCCGATCTAAAGGATATATATCTAATAAAAAGCTCCGTGTGAAATACTTATGCAGTGTTGGTTTGTCGATCAGTCGGTATATTTAAATGATAATTTTTTTTTTTCAATATAGGGATAATGTTACTATTTATAATTGTCCTACTGCAAAAGAGATACTAGGCTATTCCTAAAAAAATTCACTCATTTTGGTAAATTTGTCTCTCTGTGAATTCCACCTCGTTACTGTGTGGATCGGCAGACTTAACAGGCCATTAAGAGCTTTGCGGAGTCCCCGTGCAAATGTAAATAAATTACCAGTATGTCTATTACTCTCTGTCTATAAAACTTGGCTGAAAGACAGCGGCATGTTCGACGCCCTGTCAATTGACCCCAATTAATTTAATTCCACTAATCGTTTATCAGAATGGGTGCACGATGGATTACATCAATCTATTATACGCGAGTATCAGTATCATGCTTTACTTAATAGTTACTGCTTATATTGACTGTGTACCGTAGGACCAAAAATAAACATACGAATCTTAATCAAAATTTGTCATCTTATATGTTTTTCATTGGAAATTGTTGGTTGTGATCAAGTAAAAGTACATACATAATAAAAACTTTTGACTGCCTCATTAGCCTAGCGGTCCCAAGTGCGATTGCTACACTAGAGGTCCTGGGTTCGATCCCCAGGTCGAGCAAAGTGTTATTGGCTTTTTCTATGAAATTCTCAGTAGCAGCTCGGAGTCTGGATTTGTGCCCGGTTAATGGCAATAGGCTCGCCCCCTATTACATGGGACCTAAACATACCGGCGAACTGTGGGTGTACATTGGTACGCCTCTGCCTAACCCTTCGGGGAATACAGGCGTGATGGTATGTTATGTAACATAATAAAAAGTACATCATCTGAAAAAAAATCTGCAGAAGAAATCTCGAAATACGCAGATGGCTCCGTACCTCAAAATGAATCTGAAAAAGTAAACTCGTATTTCAGATTCAGTGTTTTTCGTCCTTAGATCCACCAAAACACTTTTTCTAAGGGAACCTTCCCTTAGAAAATTTATCGATCTCGGCAGATTTATAAAAACGGCAGATTGATTTCCTGAGGGATCTATCTCTTTTTTCTCATAGGAGGCCGCCCCATTGAGGTCATCAAAAATATTATGAAACCAACAACAGAGAAATTTAATTTTGAAACTAGTTTGGATGGTAGCCATAAAGGCTGAACTTTGGAGGTTTTCCGCATAAATAGGTCATATCATGATCATACGATCTTTTGATAGAAAACATGCATGTCATGATTTATAATCTCAATCCTATAAATCTTTCTTAATTATGAGTTTTTTTTAATGCATTTATTAATTATAATTTAATTTTCTTTGGCCTAGTAAAGTGTTGCTTTTATTAAATCATTGCTTTTGTAAAATTTGGATTCTGTGTGAGTCCAAAGTAAAAAATATATTTGATTTTTTCTTTCAAAGACATTCCATTCATCATAAAATCTTTTAAAGAATTACTGCCATTTTGTAATCGCTGTACTTTATTCGCACTGACTGTTAGTGTTTCAGTAGCACGGCACGCATCTCTGTTTTTTTTTGCAAATCATGTACGGATTAATTATTAATTATCACTCACATAAACATGGAAGGAAAACATCGTGAGAAGACCATGCATGAAAGATTTTGTCTATGGCTTGTGAAGTCTACTAACCTGCATAAGGCCAGCGCGGTAGACTATAGCCTAACGACTCTCATCTCATGTTCAGAGACAGTAAATGGGTTAGTGATATTTGATTTTAGTCTCTTTTTGAGTAGTTAGGTATTGTCATCGCCATCTTAAGAGGATACATCATTTCTATAAAAGTCTTGCGCTTTTCGCTATAAAAATACACTCTCAAATGATGCACAAATACAAAGGAAAAGCGGCTTTATTTAAAACTAGGTTGAAACGTAATTTCACAAACATGGATGTCCCTGCAGGGGAATTGTATGAAAACAAATAGGTCGTACACAAGAACACATTCGTTATTGTGTGTACATAGATAATATCCAAGTTAAGGTGAGAATTAAAAATGTTGCTGTTATTATCTTTGGGTCGACACACACAATTATTATTTTGTGTAGGTATGTATATATTATAGATCATTTTTGCATACTGACTGAAAAAACAAGTTGCACGTTCATCCAAAGATGAACGTGAAACTTGTTTTTTTGAACTCAACGCATTTTTGTGTGATCTTACCTTATTACGATGACATCGCCGTGAAATGAAGTGAAAGAGATAACACGACGGGAATTTTAAGCAATGCGTGAGTAAGATAGAAAAAATATGCCGCGTAATGTGGTAGATGCTTACATCCGCGGTATTTTCATTCTATAAGGAAAATGTCCTCGTTTTTGCATCAAATGATATAAGACAAAAAGTGATAAGCGTATTACAATAAACTGTTTTCGTAAATTAAAATAAAAAGATACGTGAAAGGGCCAGGTCTTTCCCGGTTGATCTTATTGACATGGACGTGGAATTCCCTAAGAACCTGGCAACACAATACTTAATATCATATGTTCAACCCATTCACTGTCCCATATCTGGTCTCAGAATAGGATGGCTTAGGCTGTAGTCCACCACGCTGGCTTAATGTAGGTTGGCAGACTTCACATGTCGTCGAGAAAATCTGTCAAACATACAGGTTTCGTCACGATGCTTACCATCACCGTTTTAAGCAAATGATAGTAATTAATTGACCGTGGACAAAGTCATGTGGTCATGTCTCTGACTCTAATTTTGTAATGAACACCCACAGTTCACAGTTCACCAGAATGTTTTTAAGCTAAAATATAAACTTCGAGATGATGCTGAGAATTTAGTGACAGAAAAATCCATTAATATTGGATGACTTGGGAATCGAACTTGCACCATTAAAAATGCGATCTAGTAGACTACAGTATAAAGTCTAAAAACTTATAATAAAATAACAAAAAACTGAAAAATAAGATCCCTTTAGTAAGGAATCTTGTCAAACTTCCAATCGCCGCCGGCAGCAATTTGCATATTGTCAAATAATTTATGCGAAGACTTGAGTAACACTTGATAAGTTATCAGACAATTTTAAAGTTCATGTCTGAAGCTGAATGGATATTTTAATTGAGAACGTTATCAAAGGCTTTAAACCCATTGAATAAACCCACGAAAAAAGTTTGCGTCGTGACTGTAATCTATGTGGAAGGCTTAGGAAATGTTTTAGTACCTAACTAAACAAAATTTGCAGTTTACGACCACTAACTAATGAAACAGTCAAATTATTTTCAAACAATTTGCAACAAACATTCCAAGTGATCACTATTTTGCGTGTTATTTTCAAATGATGGCACGTCTACCGGAGCAATACTACTGCCATAAAATTACGAGAATATCTTGCAGCTATAAAATTACATCAGCTATATCCAGAAATAATACTTCTTTACTGCATCTATTTGTACTTCTCAATTTGCTGTTGAGACTATCAAACAGTAACAAGAATTGTGTTATGGATTCGTCGAATTTTATAAATTAAAACCTTAACCAGTACACGGTGCAGTCAATGTAATTTGCGTACCAGTAGCTTAAAAAACACAAATAATCTGTATTTAAGGGTCCGGCGGAGCTAGAACTGCTCACAAAAACGTAACGTAACGTATTTTCGTTTCGACCGTACCATTCTGTTTACCGAAAAATCGCTCCAAACTTGGTATAGTTATAAAGAATTGCATTCGCATATATTTATTTCCAGTGAAGTATTTTGGACGAAACGGTAGAATAGGAACCTAGATTAACGGTATTGGAATCCGAATTAACACAATTTGATTAAATTGTGTTTGAATTACAATTTATTCGGTTCGCCGGACTCTGAAGACCTAGGAATGTAGGTTACTCGTGATTATTGACTGTTCGAAGGTAAAATATTATACTTCTTTCAATAAATATACTACTTGTAAGGTCGCTTTAATACGTATGCTTTTTAAACTATAGACGATACACTCGCACCATTACCGCTTCTCAAACTATTGTTAAAATTGATTCGGTTTCTATTCAAGATTAATCTCAGAATAGCAACACAAGCGGTCAAGAACATTGTTATACAATATTGATAACGTCATACGTTTAAAACGGAAATCCATACGAATAGCTTCCTCCAACATTTACGTTGGATAAAATCCACGCGTTGTATCAAGAGAACATTGTTGGGTGCCATTGATTGATTGCAACAGTCTTATGGCTAAGGATGTTACAATAAGAAAAGCAACTAAACTAATTTGGAAACAGCCCTCCGGATGGAAGGACCAAAATCAACTATGATATTCCTAATATACCTAATATACCTTTCTCTGTTAAACTTGATTCTTTTATTGAATACCAAGCATTAGTAAGTATAGAAAAAGCCGTTCTTTATAAAATCTAGCTTTTAAGGAGTTACTGGACAATAGATGCTAACATGAATGCGGAGTGGCTACTGATAAAAAAAACAATTGTGGACAACATCATCATTATCGTTATACGCATAATATCAGTAATGCTTATATTGTTTGTGGCATAGATTTAGCCGATTCTTATACGATTTGACAAATTGTTATTCTTTTTTTTCGTGATAGGCTCTCGCTTGACCGCCAGTTCAATTCCACAAGCGCATTCCACATTTCAGCGCTACGCATGATAAAATGACCATCACCATGAAGTGATGTCACTTTCTCGTGCTTCTAGTCGTCCGATAGTGAAAAGGGCTAGGGGAAATAAGATCTGATACACACCCACCGGAATGTATCCGATAAAAAACCTTGTTAAACTAATATTTTTACGCGCAGCCAACCAACTAAGGTTAGCCAACCCTGATGCCATGATGTGGGCAGTCAGAGAAATGCTATAAGTATAAATTTAGGTAATGCACTTACCATTGATGCGATGCAGCACGCTAAAATTGGCACGAACTGCTGCGGGCCATGAATTGTATGATTTTAGATTTACAATGATGTTTCAATTGTTACGATTCAGTTTAGAGCTTTGCCTTAAACTTTTCTGAGATTACTTCGTTTGTGTAAATACCCATATTATATATATACCCATATATAGCAATTTGTTTAACCGAATCGAATCCAGGATCTCTAGGATAGCAGACGCGTTTATGGCAACTATACTAATGACTGTCGACATCTATTTAATCCGCGAATAAAATGAGCTCACGGATACTAAAACTAAAAACCGCAACATTACAACTATTTTGATGTCCCGTAAAATTTTCGGCGTTGAGAATTTTTCAATTAACCCAATAATTTTAATGTAGTCAGTAAATTTTTACGAGGCGTTAAACCAACAGTGTTGTATTTTATTTTACCTACCGCGGGTAGATGGATATGTTAACAGTAATTTCAGTGTCTGTTTATGAATCTGTCATTGCGATACGTGTCTAATTACTTTTCATTACTTTGTATTTATTGAGTGTGATAATTATACTTATTTATATTAGGTGTTGGAATTGTAAGTTTATTATAGCTGTAGCTGGAGCCTTAAGGTTTTCAGTGATACCGTCAAAGCCTTGAACAATCCCATTTCTGGGCATCGGTCTGCTCTCTGAATGAATGGAGCTAAGTTACAATCCATCATAATGGCTGTGTGGGTTAATATCTCATATCACAGACATGTCGGTTTCGTCACCATTTTTTCCTTCTGTATCAAATCATTATCGTTTTTTAGTGCGTGAAGATCTGTAAAACAATACCTATTAGAATGTTTTACTACGTTTATTAGGGAAAGTGGCTCAGATTCTAATAAGAAAGAAAATAACTACAATTACTAAAATTTGAAGAAAAGCAATAAAACTCACTCTGTGTATTGTCACTCGTAGGGGTTTTTTTAATGTATTTTTTTTGTAATTTAATGTATATAGTAAACAGTCGAGTAGTGTAACTAGATAATCCCACGCCGAGGGCAAATATAACCTCAATTAATCAAAATATTCTGCAAATTAACCTTCATAAAGGTACATTTTGTACGTAAAGTTGTATCGCAGTTCTACAGATCTTCATTAGGCGAGGCTGATGTACGGTCGGACGTGACGGTAGCTGCCTTACCGTCGCTGTAGGCCCACACGTGAGCTTGCGATGAAATGTTTCGCTCGGACTATTTGCTAGAATAGTCAACATAAGAATTACGTATACAAGGACCGAACGACATCTGCGTCTTGAGATAGATTCTGTTATCATACCAATATATTATAATTGTTGATAGATGACTATATTTAGGAGATCATTAAAAAAAATATAAGGGGTCTTCTACATACACAGAATTCATATGCTCAAACAAACCCAGGACACTAAAATTATCAGTAAGTGTACCGATATGCCATATAAATATTTGCATCGTGCGGACATCATACCTTGAACTGATCGCTTGACTAATGCGATAATTAAATTCACAAAATTGAGTTCACAAAATTGGCAGTCCGTTCTATAATGAATTATTTTTGGTTCTCTATGAAAAAGTAAACAACAGTAAGTAAGTAACTAAAATTTTAGCGTTGATTTTAATTATTCTAATAATGTTGATAACAGGCTTGAGATAAATGCTTCACTCGCTCTAAACATAAAGTAATAATTTTACTCTAAGACTTAAAAAATACCCAAAAACAAACAATTTTCAAACGAAAGTATCAAAAAACCTCAAACAGTGCTCTGACCAAAAAGGCCTCGGCAAGTGCAGTGTCCTCCTACAGTGATGTGTAGTGCAGTGTGTTCCCCGTGACGCGCGACAACCGGCACGTTGTTGTTGACGACGTGCAGTGAGTGCGCGCGGCGTGCCGGGCGCGCGCGGGGCACGCTCGCGCGCGACCTCGAGCCATGCGCTGACCGGGTCATGGAGACCATCTCCGAAGATGCTGAAGCTGAGTTGGAACTTGGTAATTTTGTATTTCTTCGATCTTTTTTTCATTTTCTCAACTATGTTAGTTTCGGCTTCCAGTCTAGTTATTACACGAAGCGACTACCATCAGACCTCCACAGCCCGATTTCTGGGAAATATCGATATTCCGGGGATAGACAGCCTGTCAACTAGTCATGCTTTTTGTTCTTGGGAATGATGAAAATAAGGGTTTCTTTTCCCAAGGAAATGAAATAGCTGGCATTAATAATGTAATGCCATTAAGTAAAAATAAACGACTTAGTTCGAGATTAATAAAAATTACGTCAAAATGTACAACTGTACTCTGTAGATCCTACAAATATTTGTTGAGAGCAAGCATTGGATTGGCGACTTGCAGTGCAGCAGGCCATTGCGCCAATCTAGCCGTCATATTAAGTACCTATAATATTTCAATCTATGGAAACAGCAAATACTTGATGGCTATCTGTCTATTATTTACATTATATTATTAAACAGTCCTATAAATAGCCCAGCCCTTTATCAATACAAATAGACAGAATATTGACCGGCCTCTTTATTGCTTCCGACTATTTTTGGCCACACGTGTACTACACCTATTATCGTCACGGTTTTAGGAATACCGGCCATTGCCTTATCAGTCACTGAAATCCGTGCCGACTGTTACTTTGCAACTTTGAACTGAAAATAAGTTCTGATGTAACAAACACTCGAAGACTTTTTCTTCATGGGATTGTAATTGTACAGGGTCCACGTTGTAAAGGGTCGAAAGTTAAGAAAGTTTCATGGTTTCAAGAGTTATCGAAAAAAGGTTGAGTGGCAAATAAGGGGTCATCAGTTGGTCAACATACTACAACCGCTGCGAAATGTTTTAATAACTAGCACGTGTCGTATCGAATTTGGGCCCTATTATAACCTACAAAACGGACATAATTTTCACCACAATTATTTAAGCAATTTCAATAGCAATTGTATTGCGATGAAACGGTTTCTACCGTAGTCGCATTAGTCACACCTTGGATACTCCACAGAATTGCTCCGATTTCGGCGCCTATTACACCTACATAAACAAGATGACGTTTATACACGCGTAGATGTGTGCGTAATGCGCGCTAAGCTTAAGCAAACAACAAACGCTACAGCAAAGTGCAATAGGCAAGAGGGCAATGAGGGTAGGGAGGGGCGGAGAGTAGCATTTCTATATATTATGTACTTCTATTCGATATTCACTCCTTAGAAACATTCCTATTACAACTACTGCAAGCTGACATTTTCGCGTAAACCGGTAGGGTTGCCTTTATGTCCATACAAATACATGTACATTTGCCCATGGGATGTGATATTGGGTTTGTTCAGCCGCTGACCCTTTTTGAGAGACAGCAATTACTACTACATTAAAAAGCACCGAGCGGTTTGGTATTTAAAGTTATGGAGGGGCGGAGACCGCTCTGTACGTGGTACTATTAGTTATCACGGGATAACTACTCGTACACCTCTGCTCGAGTGCAAGTGCAGATATTTTTGCAGTTATGAGACGTTCCGTGCAGAACATTTAAAGATGTCATTCTATTCATCAAAGCACACTGAATCTTTTGATGATAATCGAAACTTTAAAAGCGGAAGCATGGGTCCTTGCGGGAATATTTCTTTAAAATAGCATAAAACGTGTCTGTTTGACAAAAATCTACTTTCATTCATTCCAACCTCTATATTATACCGTGGGTTTACCGACCTTTTTATTGTATACAAAATACATAAAACAGTCCTTTTCTTTCCTTGCTCTATAGTCACTGGCATGGGATTCGTGACATTCATCACGACTACGATAGGGTGTGGTCTAGCTATTGCTGAACCCTTTCAAGGGCCAAGTCTTGCCTGCAATCCTACTCCATGCGATTACTGACCTTACTTATTTTAAAAACAGGTTGAGGCCGGATAAAATGTAACAATATTTTTAATTCGAAGATCACAACAGCGAGTTAATAATATATCCTGTAATTCTTCTAATTCAAAGCGCAAGAACCGGGTGTTCAAACTGTTTACATATTTTATTCGCTCAGGCCAGGTGTTCGCGATTGTGGAGGTATTTATAGCCCCAAGCAAGATAGCTCGCGAATTCTGGATAAAAAGATGTTGTGCAACACATAACATTGTACTTAAACACTCTCTCATGTATATAAGGACCAATTTAGTTTAGAGACTGGTCCTTGGAAACGCTATTCTCTAAAAGTCAATAAATTTAAGTTATTGTTTACAATAACCAATAATCAGTCTGGTATTAAGTGGTTAGCCCACTTATAAAAATGCCTGTGTCTAAAATTTTGTTAATTTTCATCTATGCACACATCACCAATGAGATTGAGAGAACTGGGGAAATCCGATGCATAATTGGAAGAAGCCCATGTTTCAGCAGTGGCTGGAACATGAGTTTCTCCTAATTTGCGCGATAACACTTAAACCCCCGACATTACTTAAAATTAATTAAAATATGCTTTAGTTTTATTTAATATAACTAAACAAAACTACTATTACAGATTTTATTGCGTTATATTGATATTAATTAAATCCATAAAAAGTAGTTTCATTTCAGTATCTAATAAGCCATACAGTTATGTAGATATTTCGCGTCGTTTCTAAAGAATATTTTATTGTATTTTCTGAACCTCAAATCGTAAGGACCAATTTTGCCTGACGTTGCTCTGACGACACAAACGGCCACTTTTCAAGACAACAAGCCTATTACTTGGGTAATTAATCTTATTCTTTCTCCCTATCCTCGCTGCAAAGATATGGCGGGCCCTCTCTCCAATTTCATATTGTACCAGTACAATTTAACACTGACAGTAATTTGGGTCTTTGGTTATTTATCAGGCTAAACAAAGTCATAATAGCCTCGTTGTTCGGGAGGTCCCATACCGTTTATGGTGGTTTAAGTTTAAATACAACGCAGGCACCCCTGACTCGTCGATTACTTTTTTGCATATCGCCGTATTTGGATTCATCTGGTTTTCTCCCTACTAATCTCTTTCCGGATACACTTAGGTGCATGGTGTGGTGGTCTTTTCTTAACATGTCCATAACTTCTCATCCTATTGTCCTGTATCTTGAAGCCGATAGTGATGTCGAAGCGTTACATACGTTAATAGCTGTATACTTTAAATAAACTGACGTCAGTACCTCACGGTCTGTACTACACTTTACATTCAAGGATTCAAATTCAAGGATAACAACATTACAATATTATGCAAAATCTCCCAATTATCATACAGTACGGTTCTACATTCATTCATAAAGATACACAAACATACGTGGTAGACTTCACTGTTTTACAAGATATTCCCGCAAGATTTAAATATCGTTATGCTGTAGGCATAATAATTGCCTGGGGTCGCAGACTATTTTGATTCAGGTACTATTTTCGCTGAAATCTATCGGCAAATTGTAGTTGTACATCAATTTAACCTCTACATAACCGAAGCAGAATTAAAACTAATAACATAAATTAAGCTTCATCCGCTAAAAATAAACTAGTTTGTAGCTTTTTAGTACCAAGAGAAGACAATAATTGTCTTAGAAATAAATCAAGTTCCATCTTCCAATTATAAACTCTTGAGTGGAATTTTATTGGTTTTTCTTAGAAAAGAAGAAACAAAGAAATAGCTATCGGTTGTTCCCAGTTGTTTTGTTCGATTGTTTTTAATAGTTTCGTGTTTACAAAAGTTTGTACGTATCTTGCTCGGTTATCTTCCTGATATAGCCGATAAAAGCTTGCGTACAAATGTTGTTCCTCAGATTCGCAGAAATGTAAAGACATCAATATTATTAAGAAAAAGCTCACTTAACAGACGTTATCCTGCCCAAGTTTGAATTATCTTTAGTTCATACAAATCCACATATTATATTATGAACCGGTCCAATATGAACATTTTAAAACAAAAATTTCAAAAAACCAGTTCAGCCATTCTCAAGTGATCCACTTACCAAAGAACAGCATTTTGGTTTTTATATATTATATTGGTGGATTTTCAAAAAAATACGTGAAGTCTGCCAAACCATACTATGCCAATGCGCGACCCGGTTTCTTTCTGCAATTAAGAGTCAATAAAGCACTCTAGTTTGGGGAATAAATTATTGGTCCTTTTACCCCAAATGCGTCTTACTGGTCTTATTGCCTACCAAAGTGCCTTCTAGCTATTATTTTTGCGAAACCACGCGGGGGTCGTTGACATTCTTGAACTCGTATGATGGAACAAGCAGCGTGTGGAATGTTAAGAACTTTCGTTATTAGCTTCTGTTTTTCATGCGGCCCTGGTACTTCGTAATAGAATAATAAAACCTAGATGCAAAGATTCAATTTGTAAACTAAAATCACGGGAGTAATTCGATTAGTGATTTGACTTACCGCGGTCAGTACTTGGATGTGTGATATTGATTTTTCCTGTGAGTTAAAATAGTGGATTAGTACGGTAGTTAGTTATACATGCTTAAAAAACACGTTTTGGAAAATATTATGAACGAGCGCTCCCGGCAAACGTTTTCTTGCCCTTGTCCTAATTTATTTGTGGTCGGCGCAGCATGTCCTTTTCTTCCATTCATCCCTATCAGCCGTCACCTCAATCATTCACTCCCTTCCCCATGTCTTACCCTGTATGTAAAAAAAATCGTAGAACCTGATTGCGGTGCCACCTACCGGCTCAAATTAGGGCCTCTAGAGAACGCCATCTACTGGCCTTACCGAAACAGAAAACATCACGGACAACAACGCCATGTTCATTTGTGTCCATGTTTTATTTCTGTCAAATCTGTCAATCCGTTCCCGATACAAAATGTATGAGAAAGCTATTTTCTTCATAATTTTCATTTTTGTGAATTTTATCGATGTTTGAATAGTTATTCCGCTATTCGAGGGGAGACAAATACAACAAATCAAAAAGCATGAAAATCAGTTCAAGTTCTCGAGTTATAAGTGTTGTAACAAACCCGACTTTGTTTTATTTAATAAATATAATTTCATCTTCACATTGGGTGCCAAGACCAAAAGTCATACAATAGGCCAACCTTCTTACATAATGTTATTTTCTAACTCCCGATGAGACGTAGCTCCCGAACGGATAAACCAATTTTGATTTTGTGCTTTTTTTTGTTTGAAAGATAAATTAGTCGGGAGTGTTCTTAGCTATGTTTGATGAAAATCGGTCCAAGATGGCCGCCGCCACAGATAGGCGGTTTCAGGGGTTTCTTTAATTTTTTAATTTAATGTAGTTATTTTAATAATGGTCTAACTGAGCGTCTCAATACCGTTCTAAAAAGGTATTAGTTAGGTTGATTTGAAAGCAACTCAAATCAATTGGTAATAAGATTCAATATTAGGGTGCATCAAATTGATTCTGTAAAGGATGCAAAAATTCTGTAAAGGAGGCATTGAACTTTAAGTACAATATTATTATATCGCGATAAAATCCGTAAAAATTATTTTTATTCCAATGCGATTTTATTCACAGAAATCCAAATTCAAGTACCTACCATTGATAGCACCAAACCCATTCAGTTGTGTAGTGGACAGCTATAATTAACCGAATAACATGATGACAGCCACTTGGCACGACTTGTTACGGCTTGTCCACTGACGTGTAACGAGTCGGGTTCATTTAATGTTATTGTCTAATTCAAAGTTATTAAGGGTCCGGTGGAGCATGAATTGCCCACAAAAACGTAATACCGAAATAAATCGTAATCCAGACAATATCCTATCAAATTATGTTACCATTCGGATTTGGATACCGTTAATCTAGGTTTCTACAATACTATTTCGTCTACTACTACTTCACTGGGAATAAAAGACCGAAAAATCGTTCCAAACTTGGTAAAGTTATCAAAAATTGCATTTATTTCCCGTGAAGTATTTTGAATGAAATGGTAACGTAGGCACTTAGATTAACGGTATCGGAATCCGAATAACAGAATTTGATAAAATTGTGTTTGAATTACGATTTATTTCGGTATTACGTTTGTAAGAGAAATTCGGTCACTTTCACGTTTCTGGCTGGCGACTACCCTTACGCCGGAGTCTGTCCTAAAGCACCTTGATGTGTGTTTCGACTTTTGAGCGTAACGGCCAGTTCCCTTCGGTTGCTGCAGTTCTGGCAGTCTGTAGTCCGTAGGGGCTCTTAAGGTTATGCAATGCATCAGCACCTACTATAGTGTTGCTGGTGTCCATGGGCGACAATGACTAGATACTTACGACCAGGTGACTCGTTTGCCGAATTGATCCATAAAAAAAAACATTCAAACACGCTGATCTGGTGTCTTAATGGGACAGGTTGTTGAGCTTCTTAAATTATGGTTGCCTGCTCAAAACCGCTATGGTTCATTCATAAAAAGGCCTTTTCTGATATTGCCCTACATTTTACCTACCACTCACATAGTCTACTTTGCCTGGACTTGAAAAACGACCATGAAGTGATGAGTTTGTTACGATGTTTCTTCTCAAAGGTCAGCTAGGAAATTCCGGCGTCATCTTGATAAAAAAGACGAATCTATTGAATTGTAAAGTCCCTAAAGATCTTCTTACAGAAATAAATCGACTTGGAATTTACCTGGTGGCTGTTCATATATTTGTTCTGTTCCATTTCAGATCCTCGTTTTTTGAAACCAAACTATTTGAGTTCTGATCAACCTCACTCTCAGCCTCACTCACTCACATCACTCTCATGTGAGTGAGTGAGGCTGAGAGTGTTGATTTCAATGACTTATCAGAACTAAATTAGTTAAAAAGTTATTGGTGTTTTTTCGTGTCAAAGTTGACTAACATAATCAACCCATTATACTGTCCCGGCTCTAGAGGGATTAGGCTATAGTCCACCACGCTGGCTTAGTGCGGGTTGGCAGACTTCACATGCCATCGAGAAAATCTCTCAGGCATGCAGGTTTCCTCAAGAAGTTTACCTTCACCGTATAAGCGCGTGATACTCACATGACTTCGAAAAATCAGAGGTGCGTGCCTTGGGTTCGAGCTCGAGACCTTTGACTTGGCAGTCCAACGGTCATACCACTAGGTTGTCACTGCTTCGTCTCATTAATATTTTTTAACGTCATTCTGATCTGGAATTATTATTTACGCGTCAAACACAATTATAACTAAAACCAAATTCAATCAAAAACATTTCAATTTCTTAACGAAAGAATTCGAAGTTGAAATCTCTTTGAAGTTGTCGGTTCGTATTTCTGTTGTGATCTTTTGTCGAAAATATTTTTGATTATAATTTTCTTTCTAAGTCTCAAGTAAAGAAATTCTCGAAGTTATTATTATTATTTATTAAAAAGAATGATATTTATAAGAATGCTAGACTTTCATCGTATACTTACTTTTAGGTTAGGCAGAGTGTATCAACTTTCACCCGCATTAGTTCGCGTGTATGTTTTTAGCGCCCATGTAATAGAGGATGTAGGTACCTATTAACATTACCCGGGCACAAAACGCAAACTCCACTTTGCTCGATCTACAAATCGAACTATGAAATGCAATTAACTACTACATTATTATATTAAAATTTAATATCGCCATTCATCGATATTTCTCGTAATGATGCGAAAATTATAGATATACTGAGTATTTTCAATTTAATTTCATACCCTGCAATAATAATGTAGTTATACTCGCGTTGGATGCAATTCCCTATGAAAGGTGAGCCCAGTGATGCGTTGAGTTCACAACTGTACACTCGACGACAAAAGTGTTTTGAGTAGATATTATTTTTTTTCTGTATTTTGTTATATTTCTGTTGACAACTGTAGATCATACTGGTATATAAACCCGTATACTAAACTAATGAAGTTGGAAATTATGAAACTTACGAAAAAAAACCCGCGTTTTTTTCGGTTTTATCGACTTAAAAAAATGGAGGGCATCAATTTACAAAACTGAGAAAACAATAAAATCAATACTGGTAATAGTACGGGACAGAATTTATTTGAATGAATTTGGATTTGTGAGCAACATGCCTTTATTTTGGACTCTTATTTATTGAAGACAAGGATGTAGGTATTTGGATATCATAAGGACTGCCTTATGTTAAGCGGCAGCCACAGCCTATAGACGCCTTGAGACTTTAGTTATTAAGCGTCGATTGTCCAGTATAAGTACGTTACAATAATTTAATTCAGCAACGCCCGAAATGACCCCCGTAGGCCAAAACAAAAGATGGATTAACTGGCTACATTACTCTTCAAACTGGAACACATTATGGTATTTGACTAATGTTTGAATAATTAAAAACATTAAGCTGAGTGAAAAATGAAATTAAATACAAATCGTATTCTGAAAAATAATTGAAATCGGTTAATAAAGTTCAAAGATATAAGCATTTAATTTTGTGGGGATTGAGAGGGGATGCTTTGTCCATTCCCAAATGAGTGTTAGTATAGAATTTGTATGGCGCATTGGTTTATGACGTCATAAACAAGTATAGTGCGATGTCTATCTAGCATAAAATTAAAATGCTTGTAACTTCTTTATTTTTGAGCCGATTTTACTTATGTTTTCGTTAATGGATTCTATTTATGTTAAACATTTGCATAAGACAATAAAAAATAATCAGACAAATAGCCTATTATGTTAGCTTATGCATTATCGTTGCATTTCTTACGTGAACCAACTCCTGAATTAGCATTTATAGCTTAGTTGAAAGAAACAGGAAGACTTATATCATACGACCCATATTTCGAGTTGCTAGTAATTAAAAAAAGAGAAAGTGAGCTCAGTGATGCGTTAAGTTCATAGCTGTACACTCGATGACAAAAGTGATATAAGTAGTTCTGTTTTTAATTACGATTTGTGTTGACAACGGTATTGTAGTTTTGTATGAGAAATTTTCTATTGAATCGGTGTTTTTTTTTATGATATAATTAGTTTTTTTTATAGGATAGGGGGGTTTGCCCCCTATCCTATAAAGTACGATAAGTAGAGCATACGGATCGCCTGATGGTAAGCGATTACTGCCGCCCATGAACACCCGCAACACCAAAGGAGTCACAAGTGCGTTGCCAGTCTTTTAAAAGGGGATTGGGCCTCCGGTAACCTCACTCACTCGGCGAAACACAACGTAAGCGTTGTTTGACGCCGCTTCTCTATGGTATCACCCCGGCCGATCCGGCCCATTCGTGCCGAGGCATAACTCTCCCACAAACAAAAATTTGTATAGTAAAAGTAGTATTGTTGTATGGTACACTAGTGTATTAATATAATATATGATCATTAGCCTAGTGTTCCTGAGCGCAACTACTACGCTAGAGGTCCTGGGTTCGATTCTCAGTTCGATATAGTTTGAATTTCAACTCGATACCTCGACGCATTCCCGAGATAAAGGGTCTTGACAGACAGACGGACGGACAACAAAGTGATCCTATAAGTGTTCCGATTTTTTCCTTTTGAGGTACGGAAACCTAAAAAAAACAATATCTAACCAGATACGTCTCATATCTGCTTACAAGAAAACACAATTACTTACATAAAAGTGATACTTTTAGAACTCCTGAAACAAAGCGTAAGTGGTAGAAACAGACGTAAATATTGTTTAGCGGTGGGCAACCGCCCACGCCCACGCCCACTCGTAACGTTTGATAAAAGCATTAAAACTTTATAATGAGGGTAGCTTGAGCCCCGGTAACTGATACTGTGGTGACTCAGGGCTGACACGTAATATTTTCTATCACTTGCCTGTACATATAGGTAAGTAATAGAAAATATTATGTTTGCCTTGATTCAGGTGACATATATGTATCTATATGTTTTTGGTGAGAAGCTATTGTAAATAGTTATAATTTCTGTTTTCCTTAAAGCAGCTACATTACTATAAAAAAAGATATGAACATCTGATAACATCCAGCGAGCTATGCTTGGCATTTCTTTACGCGATCGAATCAGAAATGAGGACATCCGTAGAAGAACTAAAGTTGTCGACTAGCTCAAAGGTTTAGCAAACTTAAGTGGGCGGGGCACTTAGCTGGGGTAGGAAGGTTATCGAGTGGAGA
This sequence comes from Acronicta aceris, assembly GCA_910591435.1. Taxonomy (NCBI): domain Eukaryota; kingdom Metazoa; phylum Arthropoda; class Insecta; order Lepidoptera; family Noctuidae; genus Acronicta; species Acronicta aceris. The sequence goes on along the minus strand of OU342781.1, from coordinate 431,859 downwards.
CCACGCACTGGAAAGCGCAGTGTGGGACGACCTCCAATGAGATGGATGGACGACCTGGTAATGGTCGCTAGGAGTCGTTGGAGGCAGGTGGCATATAACCGGTCGCTGTGGAAGCTTTTGGAGGAGACATGTGTTCAGCAGTGGACTTCTATTGGCTGATATGATGATAACACTGCTCGACCTGGGAATCGAACCCAGGTCCTCTTGAATAGCGGTCGCTCTTACGAACACTAACCTAATGAGGTACTTAAAAAATTATAATCTATATATATAAAATAAGAATCTGACCGGCTGACCTGCTGACTGCCGTATTAACATACAGCCTAAACTACAGGAGCTAGATCCCTGAAAGTTTGCATGCTGGTTCCTTTTGCATATAGAAAGCACTAAGAAAGCATCTTTGGAAATTCAACCCCTAAGGTGGTGAAAAGCGGGTGAAATTTTGTATGAAGTCCGCACACACTATCATGTATTTGACACATACACACACATATTTAATAAACGATGACATCGTCAAGATTATGTACAGCTGTCATTCGCTGTTGACATTTTGACAATTGTTTTTTTCCTTAAAAATTAGACTTAAGGGTCCGGCGGAGCTTTAATTGCCCACAAAAACGTAATACATCGATAAAATAAATCGTAATCCGGACAATATTTTATCAAATTATGTTATCGGATTTAAATACCGTCAATCTAGGTTCATATTGTACTATTTCGTCTACTACTACTTCATTGGAAATAAAAGATTAGAAAATCGTTCCAAACTTGGTAATTTTATAAAAAATTACATTCGCTTACATTTATTTCCAGTGAAGTGTTTTCGACAAAATGGTAGCGTAGAAACGGTATCGGAATCCGAATAATAACACAATTGGATTAAATTTATTTATTTATTTATTCAATAACCAACTTATACTTACAGACTATTCTACTCGTACAAGTTATAGGTCAGAAGTATTATGATATGTCATGCATGTACTTATCAAAAGTGTATCATAAACATAGTGCTTACATTATCTACTATAAATAATAAGTTAAATTAAATTTTGATAATAAAATTAACAATCAATACAACATAAAAAACATATTAACATAAGACGGAGGAATAGTACTGGGAGTGGCAATGGATTCCAAGTAATGATTTGTTGTGCTCAGAAAACTCAGTTCAGGGCTTGTAAAGGCATCTAGGGATTGATCATATTGTAATATGTTATTGATGAGGGTAAGGGCTAAGTACAAGGGACTTGTTTTAAGACACATAGTACTGGTTTGAGGCAAATTGTGTTTGAATTACGATTTATTCCGGTATTACGTTTGTACGGTAAATTCGGTCCGCTGGACTCTTAACACATGTTATGATATGAAACCTCCATGGTGTAGGTACAGTGGGCACAGTATATTTTAGATACGAAAATTACCTAAGTACGCAGGTGAAGCTACGCACGGGAAGTCTAGCAAATATAATATAATACTTACACTCTTCTCTATAATCTAAACATAATAATACCTAGATAAAGTTATTTTAGAAAAGGAAAAATTCAATCGTGGGCAGGATCGAACCTGCGTCTTCTGGTTAGATACACCAGAATCCTGCCGGCAATTGAATTTTTCCTTCACTAAAATAACTATATAATCTTAGCATGGAAAATGCAAAAAAAAATCACAAAAAGATAACTAGATATTATAATAATATAAAAAACTTCTTAAAATTAATTAGAGCATTTTCGAAAAATAGAGCGAATATAATAAATTTTTTTTTTCCATAACTTGACAACCCTGAGCATCAGTGCGAATGTTCAAATGTAGGTAAGTAGGTACTTTCATCTTTTGCTGTCGCTTTTATTAAATTAAATAGAATTAGTGTTGCCAGCTGTACCACCTAACGGGACTTTTGTTTGTTAGAAACTAGCATTGTTACACGTTTTCATTATTTTCAGAGAAAATTCTCCTTGAGGCGTTGTGTTGAAAGGTTATTTAGATAGTGTTTGACCCAAGATCAACAATGACCTAATAAATTTTGACAGTTTTAACGACCGTGTGTCTATGGTCTGGATTTTTTTTCATGCTCTGACACCGTAGGTAGGTACCACATAATATCTTCTTTCCAATATTTCATTCACCATCATTGTCATATCAGCCAAAGTCGTCCACTGCTGAAGAAAGGGCTCTGCCAAAAACTTCCACAAGGGCCTGTTATTTGCCACTTGTTTCCAACGACTCCCAGCAACCATCACCAGATCTTTAGTTACCTTCCTTCATATACGCTTTTTCCATTGATAAAATTATCCCGCCCGGTTGATGGTGTCCGGTGAAGAGGTTCGAATCCTGTCTGAGATTGATTTTTGAAGAATTCATGTGAAAGAAACAATACTTTGGAGAAAACTATTATAATTTAACTTTAGCAACACGAATGAGTTCAACATTACAATGCAGTTTTTAAGAGAATTCGATGCACTGCCACTGACTTAAAAAGGCGGGAAATTTGACGCTACAAAAGCAAAAATAATAAAATAATTTAATGTCATCTCGATACCTCCACGCGTTCCCGAGATACATCATGACAGACGGACAGACGGACGGACGGACAACAAAGTGATCCTATAACGATTCCGTTTTCTTCTTTTGAGGTACGGTACCCTAAAAATAACATGTTACGTTAAAAATTTATTAAATTTAATATGAATATATTAAGTTTAATAATTTTTTTGTATACGATAATTTATTGTATAAGAAACTACCCACAATACTTACAAATGAGTTTACAAGCTGTTAATGAACACGTCTGCAGTCTGTTGTTTATAAGAGATTAATTAAAAAGCAATTATTTGAGGTAACAGCCACTCGACGGGTGATAGTCGCTGTGATTGCGGCGTTAACTATGTTTCTTTAACTAACAATCTGAACTTATTATGAGATTTGCCTAAGTTTATAGTAATACCGGCAAAAATTAACCAACTGTCATCATGCGTGTGCCAATTTTTAAAACATACCATCACGCCTGTATTCCCCGACGAATTAGGCAGAGGTGTATTTATGTTAAATACAGTTCACCGAGATGTTTTTAGGTCCCATGGGATAGGGGGCGAGCCTATTGCCATTAACCGGGCTCAGATCGGTTCATAATTGACGGAGTAATCGCGTAATGAACATACAAAAAAAACATACATGCGAATTGAGAACCTTCTTTTTGAAGTCGGTTGGAAAGTTCTCGAAACTGCAATATATTGTTTTCAATTTGAACATTAGCAGCCCAAGGACAATACTGTCAGATCTCTTAAAATCTGTCTGTTTCTTTGTGTCTACATTAACTTTTTCAAGCGCAGTACTTCTCAATACTCATTCATGCTCACATCTAATTTATTAACTCATAAATTTTCTTTCGTTCCGCTCAGGTTGCCACAAATCAGTTAATACATCGGCTATTTCACTTCACGAAGGAAAGCAACAAACGAATTACGTCTTCCTGCAATTAGTCTTCACGTGGGCAGTCCATTGTTTATACTTATCCATGGACATTGACCCATTTTCCTTAATACACTGTTACATTTTGCACATGATGTTTTGCTTTGAGTCGCGTCTCAATTACAGACGCGGCGGTAAAAATAAATTGAGTCTCTAATAGATCTATGCTTAGACGAGTGCTGATTGAAGTATAGACTGCTCAGTGATAATATAATCCTCCCCGAATTAGCTTGAATATGTTCTTGGCTTTGTTAAGGTGGTTGTTGATTGCTATTTTGTTTGAAGATTTGTAAATAATTGCCACTATTGTTTTACAAAACTGGCTTTAAAACCTCATCACAATAAAGCAAATTATGTATAACCTTATGCTCAAGTCTCAGTTTTTTAGAACAATTATTTGTTTGTTAAAGACTTTTGATATATTTATATATAGGTTTACTAACTTTACGTTGGTAGGAACTCAACATCTAACATCTTCTACTACTGACTGTGACTGAAGAAGTTCAAATAGTTATTAATTTAAAGTTACCGTAACGTATAAAGGAGTATCTATGGAGTTTATTGCCAAGAACTACTAACACCATATAAATATTATAATTTTATTTGAAACTAGCTTTTCGCCTTTTTTTCCATTCACTGCTCTGCTCCTATTGATCGTAGCTTGATGAAAAGTATACTATAACCTGCCCAGGAGTATGAAGAACAATTGTACCAAGTTTCGTTGAAATCCGTCGAGTGGTTTTTGTTTCTATAACGAACATACAGATAGACAGACAAAAATTTTACTGATGCATTTTTTGCGTCAGTATCGATCACTAATCACCCGCTGATAGTTATTTTGGAAATATATTTCATGTACAGAATTGACCTCTCTACAGATTTATTATAAGTATAGAAGACTAGATCGAAAAATAAGATATTTTTTTTCCGATATTCAATTACTACTTACTTTGAAGTTTTTTCTATTCTAAACAGATATAAGTACCAAATGACGTCATTTGTACGGTAGAACGGGTTAAACGGCGACACGTCATTTTTCTGACCCTTAAAAATATGTCTGATGTCAGTTTGGCATCTATCCTACTCGTATTTATTAATAACCTTACATTACCTATTTCGTTGTTGAATTACTACTATTTTTTTCAATCTTCTCAGTTTCTGCCGTCATCACACGTTTTTCGATTCTTATATTTTTTCTCCGAAATTAAGAAATATAAAATACCATTACGCCTGTATTCCCCGAAGGGTGACGCGGAGGCGTACTAATACACTAGTACACTCACAGTTCGCCGGTATGTTTAGGTCCCATGTTATAGAGGGTGAGCCTATTGCCATTAACCGGGCACTAATACAGACTCCGAGCTGCTACTGAGAATTTCATAGAAAAACTCAATAAAACTTTACTCGACCTGGGGATCGAAGCCAGGACCTCTAGCGTAGCAGTCGCGCTTGGGAACACTAGACTAATGACTTGAGGCATTCAAATTAAGAAATATAAAAAATAAATAAAAGTGTTTCGGAACTCAGGATAGTACATTATTTTTGTTTTGGTGGCTTAATAATTTTGAAATGTTGTCAATTGAAATTTAAAAAAAAGATTTTGAGTTTTACCACCAGAAGAAATAAAAGCAAGAGAGATGCTTAACAAAAACTACATTAGGAAAGTGTCACACGTAGCAGACATTTTTCGTCAGAGATCTTTAGTTAGATCAACGTATGAACCAGTAGCAGATATCAAAAAATCTTGAAGGTTGCGGTAACAAAAATACCTACACCTTTAACACGATAACCCTGAGTTACTAGGGCGCATTCCTATCCAAGTTCATCCAATCCCGCGCATTCTCAAACAAAGCTTCGTCGAGGTAATATTTCAATCGCAGCTAGTAAATATTTATCGACTGTTTCGAATGGCCGGCCGCGAACGAAATGCAAAGGAGAGATTTCCGGCGTCCAAAATTTAAAGAGATGTAGTTATGTATGCAGATGGTGAAATTGTGATTCATAGTTTTGAAAGCTTACTTGCCAACTATAGATAAAAAATAATAAAAACTATTGACAGTTATCCTTTTTACGATAGTTCAGTTTTTTTTTATGGGATTGGGGGGCAAACTAGTAGACGGATCGTCTGATGGTAAGCGATTACCGCCGCCCATGGACACCCGCAATACCAGAGAAGTAACAACTGCGTTGCCGGCCTTTTAAAAGGGGATTGGGCCTTTGGTAAACTCACTCACTCGGCGAAACACAACGTAATCGTTGTTTGACGCCGGTTTTCTGTGAGGCCGTGGTATCACCCCGGTCGACCCGGCCCATTCGTGCCGAAGCATGGCTCTCCCACGTAGTAAAGGTTGCTTAAATAATGTAATTATATAGGATATTATATTATGAGATCTAGGCCGACACTATGGGTGAACATCAGTACATCTCTCCGCCACCCTTAACAGATACTGGCGTGACAATATGTTTATGTTATATCCTCGCTTATGACTGTTCATTAAATGTTACAAATGGCTATGGGCCCTCACGAATTAAATGACTTCTCATCAAACAAAATAATAGCCACAATTAAGTTGGCCATTCCTCAAAATGGCGCCACAAAGTCTACAAATCCTCAGGGAGTCGAACTGTGAGATCTGTTTGACCTACTTGGAGCCGCCGCGATGTTATCGACAACTGTCGCTTTGTGTCCATCGGCAAATAATAAAGGACGATTCAGTTTTTTGTTATTAAAAAAAAAGGTTGATCAAACACACGCACAAAGTGCAGCTTTTAGTCGGTACAAGCTTTTAGTTGTCCTCGTGTGGGGACGGGATAAAATACAGTTCCTTAGTGCCATTTAGATTGGCATCTTGTAAGAGCCAAGAAAATATCTGACTTGGTCGGTGGTGGAACCTCTCGGAGTCTGGCTAGCTGGCGACTACCCTTACGTCAAAGTCTTTCGTAAAGTACCTTGGTGAGTGTTTCGACTTTTGCACGTAAGAGTCAGTTCCCCTCGGTTGCTGCGGCTCTGGCAGTCTGCAGTCCGTAGGGGCTCTTAAAGCTTGGCAACGCATCAGCAACTCCTCTGGCGGCGAGCCGCGATATCCACGAGCGGCGATGACTACTTACCATTAGGTGGCTCATTTGCTGGTTTGCCGACCTAATTAATAAAAAAGGAAACCGTGCCTCCTCAGATGACAGACGGTCTAATCAAGTTTTTCCGTATGGGGATCGACCATGGGACCGCAATCACAACAGCCGACTGTTCGACCACTTCGCAAATCGTTCATCTTCTTCATCAACACCCCAAGTACTATTAGGTTTTGCGAGAGTTTTATACCAACCGTTTTTAAACGCGAAATTCTTCTGCTTTTTGGAAGTAATTTTTATTTAATGTTGTGACGACAGATTTGGCGTAGTGATTGAGCAATCGGCTTCTGCGGCACCTATTGTGGGTCGATCCCCATACGGAGCAAATATTTGTATGATCAACAGGTAGTTGTTCCGGGTCTGGGCGTTTGTGTATGTCAGAATATGTGTTTGTAAACGCACCCACGGTACAGGAGAAAATCCTAGTGTGGGGCAACGTTTTTATATAAACAAATAATTAAATCTGAAAGAAGTGAGATGCTTCTTTAAGTCTGTTCAATGATGTAACTCTGCAATTACATTTGCCAAACCTGAGCTTATTCCCTTTCATGTCATTATCATGAGTACCCTTCTATCCTTGTTTAAATTGATTAGGGGTAAGCTTAGTATTAGTAATCTTTTTCTTCCACACATCTCCATAGTAGACATCATCTTTCACACAGTCCATCCATCAATTTTCTTTCAAAACAATGACTTTATATCCCATACGAGTTGAAACAAAGACTGGAATTAGCGGATTTGTTGCCAAACACAGATCATTAAAGTGAAATCAAAGCAATGTTCAGAACTGGCAACTTTCCAGAATATAGACAAAGATCTCACATTTATTTTAATTTTAAACACAGTAATCTATCTTTCTCATGATATAATGTTCATGGTCAGACAATATACCATCACGACTGTATTTCCCGAAGGATTAGACAGAGGCCTACACTATAATATACACTGTTATAATAAGTCGTATGCAAAACACATTTCATTTCTTGATCTTTATATTTAATCGTCAGCTAACGGAAAGAGCAAAAGAAAAGAAATTATTGGAAATATTAAACGGCAATAGGTTAGCCTAATCGCCAATTACATGGGACCTAAATATACCGGCGAACTGTGGGTGTACAACACCTCTAGTTAGTTTTAGTTATGTTAAACTTCAAGCTACTGAGATTATTTAAATCTACCAACCAATAATCCAAGGGTATCACTCGCGCGTTGCCGACCCTGTAAATTAAGGAGGAATAGTTGGACTGGCAGCATAGGGGACATGCTGCCATGCATGACAGCGGCGGTAACAAAACACCACCGGTCCCCCACACTGCCAACACAACGCTTCCTCGCGGAGCTCTGGCGACCTTGCTCACCGTCAGGAACACAACATAGCATGGAGCTATGTTATTTGGCTACGATTTTCTGCAAGGAGGTACTTCCCCAGTCGGGCAGCTCCAATTGTGAGTGGAATTATTCGATTCCACTATGCCCTACCCGTCATGAACTGGTGAAGTAGTTTGATATCAGTAATTTATTTTTCTTCCCATAAAAAGGCAGTTATATAAACGTTAGGAGCAACCGTTTCCTTTTGTAAAAAAGTGATTTGCATCTCTTTATCTATTTTAGTGGTATATTAAAGCTCTTTAGAGCTCTGGAGCGTGGAGTGGCGATAACTTTAATGACCAGTTAAAATGGTAAAATGTCTTCAGCAGCTCTTGTGACTGTGTCATTTGGATTGAATTTTAGGAACAGTTCTTTTTGAATTTATTAAAAAATCACCTCTGTTCGCTTGTGTTCTGTTTATGAAAAGTTAATCATTTAAATAATTAAGTGGAAGAATTTTCAAAACTGTTTTACTTATTAATGAGTACCTAACATAATTATCACAACATTTAGGTCATTTTAAGATTTTTGAAGGTGGACATATTCAATTTTTTTTTCTTAATTTTAAGTTTGTTGTCGACGTCATAGTTTATTTCAACGGTAGGTGCCTACGTGTATAGTATTGTTTTTTTGTTCAAAATTTTGTGATTAGATCTTGACAAAATTTAAATGGGACCACTTTGGAGATATACTCTCCCAAATAAAAAAAATTAAACGAAAATATCGGTGATTACTGACTATACATAACATTTTTAAAATTTAAAAACCAGCACAGCGTCAAGTCGTGGATACCATGTTCTTGCAATATCACTGAAGTAACAAAATACAAAATTTCAAATCGATCAACGTGTGAAAATTTTTCCCATACTTGTTCCACAAATGAGTTGATAATGTACAAACGGTGTAAAATTTTCTTAAATTGAAGAACCTAACTTAAGGCTGAGAACACTCTCGATCAAGTTACCTTTGAGACAAGAAAAAAGAATCAAAATGGGTCCATTATTTTGGGCGCTACGATGCAACAGGCAAACACACAGATATACACGATAAACTTATAACACCCATCTTTTTGCGGGGTTTAAAAAGCATATATACAGACGAACATAGAACTTTCTCCTTTTTTTGAAGCCGGTTAATGATACCGTTTCGTTGCAATTTACGCTTACGTTGTGTTTCGCCGAGTGAGTGAGGTTACCCAATCCCCTTTTAAAAGGCGAGCAACGCACTTGTGACTCCTCTGGTGTTGCGGGTGTCCATGGGCGGCGGTAATCGCTTACCATCAGGCGATCCGCCTGCGCGTTTGTCCCCATATCCCATAAAAAAAATTCAAATGATGAAGCATCTACCGAGATATCGATAAACAGTTTGACATTTAGCACGAGCCATGCTTCAACATCCTATATCCATATAGTCGTAAGTGCACCCTCGTTCCTGTTGTATCACGATCTTCTACCGTCACACTATTCAAGTTTCCACTTGACCTAGAAGGGTGGAGCGGAACTTACATCGTTTTGAACCGAAGCAGTAGTATCAATGGAGTTTTTGGCAGGCCTTTCTGTAAATCGGGAACATTTCTCGCTCTGTGTTCTATATTCCTTCATCTCATGGCTTGAATCTATACTAATACTAGCGGCCCGGTACGTGCTTCGCTACGTATAAAGCGAAATACAGCGGACAGCGGACAAAACCATTTCCAGATCCCCTTGAACACACACAAAAAATTTCATCAAAATCGGTCCAGTCGTTTGATCTAAACCATTCCCAGATCCCCTTGAACACACACAAAAAATTTCATCAAAATCGGTCCAGTCGTTTGAGAGAAGTTCAGTGACATACACACTCACAGAAGAATTATATATATAAAGATTATAAATCTCTCTCTGGATCTACTAAACCGATTTTGAAAATTCTTTTTGTGTTGGATAGTCCATTTATTCAGTAAGGTTATATAACATCAAACTGCACGCTACGCTTCTTAGGAACGGAGCAGCGGGGGGGAAACTGCGAGCGCGTTGCTAATTATTTATTTATCTGGGGCTTAGCTATGTCCATGTTTAAAAAATGATGAGCAATTACTGCGCAGTTGTTGATTTCAACTACAATTGTTGTGTAACCTTTCACACGTGGGAGAGCCATGCTTCGGCACGAATGGGCCGGTTCCACCGGAGTGATACCACGGCCTCATAGAAAGCCGGCGTTAAACAACGCTTACGTTGTGTTTCGCCGAGTGAGTGAGGTTACCGGAGGCCCAAGCCTCTTTTAAAGGTCGGCAACGCACCTGTGACTCCTCTTTTGGTTTTGCGGGTGTCCATGGGCGGCGATAATCGCTTACCATCAGGTGATCCGTCTGCTCGTTTGCCCTCCTATCACATAAAAAAAAACCTGTCTAGGATCAATTAGAATAGAAAAATAAAAAGCCAAACAACAAAAACAAAATTAAAATTGGTTCAAAAATAAGAAAGTTACAGGCATTTTACTTATTAGCTAGTAAAAGAGCATACTGTCTATAGCACCTACGTTGTGAACTTGTGACGTCAATCCGTGCGTGCGCCATACAAATCCTTTATTGACATTCGTTTTGCAGGAAAGGGACGGAGCATCTCGATCCCCACCAAAAATTTTAAACGTTTATATCTTAGAACTTTAAGTAACATAACATAACATACCATCACGCCTGTATTCCCCGAAGGGTTAAGCAGAGGCGTACTAATGTACACCCACAGTTCGCCAGTATGTTTAGGTCCCATGTAATAGGGGGCGAGCCTATAGCCATTAACCGGGCACAAATCCAGACTAAGAGCTGCTAATGAGAATTTCATACCCAATAACACTTTGCTCGACCTGGGGATCGAACCCAAGACCTCTAGTCGCGCTTGGGACCACTAGACTAATCAGGCAGTCAGTCAACTTTATTAAGTAGTCGATTTAAATTATTCTTCCATTTATAAAATTGCTGGTATAAGCTAGTTACATATCCTTAATAAAGAGGACTAAGTTTTAAAATAAAGAGGACTAAGTTTTAAAATTATTCTTATCAGAATAAAAAGGCAATAAGGCCAGTTGTGTCATGTGTGAATATGTTCAGTGTGTGGCCGCGCTGTTAGTGGACAATGTGCGGGTCAAGTGTGCGCTCGCCCTAACTCTGTACCTATTTTACATCAAGTAGAAATTACATAGAAGGTTCACACTATACTTAAAAGACCTGCCAACAATAATATGCTCATTTAACATACCATCATACCATCACGCCTGTATTCCCCGCAGGGTTAGGCAGAGGTGTACTTAATGTATACCCACAATTCGCCGGTATGTTTAGGTCCCATGTTATAGGGGGCGAGCCTATAGCCATTAACCGGGCACAAATCCAGACTCCGAGCTGCTAATGAGAATTTCATAGAAAAACCCAATAACACTTTGCTCGACTTGGGGATCGAACCCAGGACCTCTAGTGTAGCAGTCGCACTTGGGACCACTAGACTAATGAGGCAGTAATAAATATGCTCATTTCTATGAAATCAAATGATATTTATTGATGTAAGTAGATATGTGCTTCTTTAAATCTATGATTTATTTATGTATCTTTAGTGACACTTACAAGTGTTTTTCTTTAACAAGATGGCTCGCTATATGTAGTTCCTAAGTGACGATCTCTGAAAGTCTAAAAATAATTCAAAGATTATGGTATTTATACGTCTTTGGTACAATGTATACGAATACAATGTAAAGTTGTCTTAACAGCTTGACAGGCAACCCTGGCCCTAGATAAAAGGCTACACAATGACATGTGTTGACATGTCATTGTGTAGCCTTTTAGCCGAGCTCAACAACCCGTCTCAAAACAATGCCCGGTCGGCTAGACATTCAAAGTTCAGTTCGAAAAGCTCTCATAAAAACTAGTACCTAGGTATTTTTATTGTATTTAGCATTAATGCATTTTCGAAGATCAGATATCAATTTTAGTGAAACGTTACGTCACTTTACGGCCAATGTGGAAAAGAAATTCGACATGACAGGCAGTGATCTCGGCATCTTCATTGGCTAAATCGTTTAGTGTACGAAACCAGAGGACGCAGTTCAGATATTGCTTGAGGTCGAATATTTCTTTTACATTTTTTTTAATTTCTAGTTCATTTCTTCCCACCGATGGGCAAAGGCCTCCCTTCCTTCTTTCCAAGTCACGCTGTCTGTGGTTTTAGCGATCCAATCGGTATCGTAAGAGTCCAATTCATAGCGCAACATCCAATTTCGAAATAAAACTCATTAAAATTTTCTAATCTTTTAACTGATTTATTATACTTCTGTTTCCTACACAGACAGTATCAGCGATGCTCCATATCTAGCGCTGGCCACACTTTAATAGGGTTTGCTCTGATAACAGCCCTTCAGTTCAGCCTCGAGTTACCTACCCCACCCAGGCGCCCTTCAACGTGGGAGCATTTTAATTACTCTTGACCAAGTCGTGGGATGTACCTATAATATTATCATAAGAAATTCTATATTCTTGAAAGTGTCGGAAAAAATCATACTGACACGCCTGTATTCCGGGTTAGGCACAGGTGTACTAATGACACCCACAGTTCGCTAGTTTGTTTAAATCCCATGTACCTAATATGTGGCGAGCCTATTCGGGCACAAATACATAGGTACCTACTCCGAGCGGCTACTGAGAATTTCATAGAAAATTCCTAATAGCACTTTGCTTAACCTGGGAATTGATCCCAGGACGTCTAGCGTAGCAGTCTCGCTCAGGACCACTGGGCTTAAGAGGTAGTTAATATTTTTTTTTTAAATATGTACTAATATATCACTGAATATGTTGATGGATTTTTGAGACGGAGTATTTATGACTTATTGGTCCAGTGGTCATTCGCGTGGCTGCCCAGCAGGTCTCAGATACGGTTTCCAAGTCGAGTGGTGTTGGTTGGTGTTTATATATGAATTTCTAAATAGCCGCAGTTTATTTTCAAGTCGCTGATTCGCTTGTTGGCCATGTAGTGCAGAGATACATCATCAACGATACAAAATCTGAGCATTTGGCTTTAAAAATACAACCTCCTTTTGTAAGAAACCAACGAAGTCCCTGCATCCATTATTGAAGCGTAACCCGCGCCTCCCCATTACAAATTGAGTTTATGCGCCGATAACGGACCGATATCCTCGATACTTGCTTTAGGGAGACGCGATGGAAATGGAACAATGAAATATAAAAGTACAAAAGCTCCATACATAATAACCTATGTTACAGTCAAAACTCATAACCGGTCAAAACTAATTCATACTGACAAAATTATTCGGTTAGACTTAACATAATATTTTCACACGGATGATGACGATTTTGAAAATGGCCAAATAACATAGCTCCATGGTATGTTGTATTCCTAACGGTGAGCAAGGTCGCCGGAGCTCCGCGAGGAAGCGTTGTGTGGGCAGTGTGGGGGACCGGTGGTGTTTTGTTACCGCCGCTGTCATGCATGGCAGCATGTCTCGTATACTGCCAGCCCAACTATTCCTCCTTAGTTTACAGGGTCAGCAATGCGCGAGTGATACCCTTGGTTTTGCAAGCGTCTATAGGCTACGGTAACCGCTTACCATCAGGCGGGCCGTATTCTTGTTTGCCACCTTAGTGTTATAAAAAAAAATTATCTGCCATTAGGTCGACCAACTACAGATTTCCACTTGCTCTGACCCTGGCACACACATTTTCGCTTCATCTACCTTCATTAACCTCCATAAGCATGATTGTAGGATTAGGTTGTCAGATTTATTATTTATCACTGAGTTAGGGCTACGAAAATTATGTCTCTCAGGTTATTTTCTTATCCGTTTCAGTGCAGTGATTATTATGATGATGTAATGACCCTGTGGGTTGATGTATATATTTTAATTTCGCGGCCTATTTTGTTAAGATCAGATTTTACTCCATTGCGTAAGAAAAGAAGTATTTTAAAGGAATATCTCTAGTGTTTCTTGCTAAATTCATCTTCATAAGATCGACTTTTTAGAATCGTGCAACTCGAGTTATATCGTTTCATAAATGTATTATGGTGTCTTCATAAGAGCAATAGAAACCAAAACAATTATCTTTGGAATATTTGTTGGTCTGTCTGTGTATTTGTACCTACACAGATCACGCAAAAACTATACGAAATTGGGTGCAATTTTCACAGTAATATTGCTGGAGATCTAATTTAAAATCTGGTACAAGTTTCATCTTAATACGAAGCTTATGAGCCTAGTTATACCAAGTAAATACTTTTTGGACGCGAGCGAAACCGTTAACGTTACTAACTTTAATTTTTTTTTATGTGATAGGAGGGCAAAAGAGCAGACGGATGGTAAGCGATTACTGCCGCCCATGGACACTCGCAACACCAGAGGCGTCACAAGTGCGTTGCCGACCTTTTAAAAGAGGATTGGATTTAATTTGTTATCCTAACTATTAAAATGCGAAAGTGAATTTGTTTTATACACTTTCACGCCTAAACCACTAAACTGATTTTAAAAATTCTTTCAGCAATAGGAAGCAGCGTTATCAGCGAGTAACATAGGCTATATTCCTTTTTAATTAGAGATCCCTACGAAAATTACAGTAACCCAAGGTATCAAAAATGCTTTGCTTATAAAAGTCCCTGACGTGTGCTATCATTTTATTATTTGTTAGAAAATTTAGATTAGGAAAAATGAAGTTTCCTTTGACACTTAATGCTACGGATCTCCATGTAATTTGGTATAGAGATAGATTTTCGTCTGGAATAGCACATAGGCTGCTATCCAGATCGATTCCAATTCTGAAGTCCACGCAGATGAAGTCGCGAGCAGAAGCTTGTCGAAAAATAAATTGATGCAAAAACGAGAACCTCACCTTAAATGACACTTGAGTACATCCGAATAGCACACCCAGTTACGTCTGAGCGTCTTACATTGTCACACAGCACTGACAATAAAATGTCATTCAACGATTTAGCACTTCAAAGACTTTGAAACGAGGTGAGCTTTTACTTTGAAAAATAAAAGACTTTGTGTCGCTCTTGATGACGTAATTTCCTGACACAATAAAAAATGCTCTGTTTTCAAATTGGAAGAAAATATTTTTTTCATTCAATCATTAATAGACATAGCCATAATGCCGTTGAAAACTTAAAAGTTTTTTTTGGTTTCTTGTCGGGCCAAAACTTAGTGGCTTAAGTCATCAAGCCACTAAGTCACTTTCTTAAATATCTAATTAGTACTAGCTGTTGTCCGCGGTTTCACTTACGTCCCGAAAGAATTTACTTAATGTAACTTGGCTTCTAGGCAAGATGACACTTGCATCAGATTTTTTGATACAACCACTTCCAAATTCGTACAGTAGTTTTTGCGTACAAAATCTGTATTTTGTACGCGTGTTTCAATTTGTCTGTACAAATTGAAACTTTGCAAATACATATATCTGTAAAAGGAGATCAGTGGAAGGAGATAGGGAGACCTTCGCCCAGCAGTGGGCTCGATAAAGTAAAAACTGTTAAAGGATGGGTCGTTACATAGGCTATAAATGATAACGCTATTACCTCTGGGGGATAAGCAATAAAGATTTTAGTTGTAGGTCCTTATACTTACCTGAATGTGCCAAATTTTTCTGGGGTGCAAGTAAGTCCGCGGTCAACAGCTAGTGGAACCATACAATTTGACATTGTTTTTCTCTTTCTATCGGTCATAAACCTCCCCCAGGCAATACAGTCGCTTAATACAATTCATATCGATCTTTGCGGAATAGTTTTGATCTCTATTGGATTATTTGTCTATGGTTTGTTTGTCCTGCCAATTCCGTATTTTGTTCCGACCTCTATGTTTTTGATATGTAACAATGACGTCACTTTACAGTAGTTAAGTAATAGGTACGTAACTGATGTGGGATGCAAGTATTAATTTAATCTTTGTAATTTTAAACGATATTATGCATCATATACGTAGGTATATCAAGTGTAAGCTGACCTCTAAGTGGTACCGATAAATTAAAAAAAAAAACAAACAAATAGCACTTCTCAACCCCGGAATCAAACCTAGGACTGCAAATACCATACCCTCATATCTTAGTATGGAAAATGCAACAAAAAGACGTCGAAAGTCATTAGAAAGCAAGAACGGTGAGCATCTTGTGAGTTGCGAATTTTCCGCGTGAGTCAGTTCAGTCAGTTCCGCCTGGATTGCTGCGACTTCGACGATTGCAGGGAATCTCTTTAGACTTGGCAATATCACCTACTTCTCTGATGTCCATAGAAGGTGATGACAACTTAACAATAGAGGGCACTGCTCATCTTTTTTAAAATTAAAAATGGGCTTGTCCTTAACCTCACACTTGCCTCCGGGGCAAAGATGAGGTCTAAAGTTGTGCGAGCATACCCAAAAGATGCTTGTATGTACTTGGAAATACAGACGCAGGAAGGGTGTTCCACTGCTTGGCTGTGCGCATTATAAAAGACTAGCGTCTGCCCGCGACTTTGTCTGCGTGGACTTCAGAATTGAGTCCGACCTGGATAAAAAGCCTGTGTTATTCCAGACTATAATCTCTACTGTACCAAATTTCATCCAGATCCGTTCAGCCGTTCTGGCGTGAAAGAGCAACAAACATCCATACATCCACACATCCATACATCCATACTCACAAACTTTCACGTTTATAATATTAGTAAGGATGATTTGTAGCGCTGTGTGCGAATATGTGGAATATCAACCAAATAGATATGATATCCTGCGATGCGTCGGGAGCTCCGATGGTAGAAGGGGAAAGGTGGGATGAGCTCATGAAGTTCTTGTGCACACTCTCCGAAGTACAACTTGTAAAAGACCAATAAGCAGGCAACCTTACAGCGGTGATCCAAGCTATGAAGCCCAGTCTTCACCAGCTTTTCATCACCTATTAGCCTCTTCGCTCGGCATTCAATCGAGTCAAGTCCGGCTCAAAGAACTATTTCTAAACCAATTTTTCTTTTCAGACAAAATCCGCAAGAAATACGCGGGTCTTGGCGACTCGGTGGTGTCGGTGCGGCTGGAGCGGTCGCCGCGCCGCGGGCTGGGGCTCAGCCTGGCCGGCCACCGCGACCGCAGCCGCATGGCCGTGTTCATCTGCGGCCTGCACCCCGCCGGAGCCGCGGCCAAGGCCAGCCCGCCCGTCAAAGTGGGCGACGAGATACTGGAGGTGAGATTTTTCTTTTTTTATTATTTTGCCAACAAGCTTACTGCCTGCCTGAGTTGAGGACTTTTTATTTTCAGTTTGCAAGTGTTATTAGAATACCAATTTTGCTAGATTAAAATCGTCAAATATAAAGCAGTGACAGCCTAGCACTAGTGGTATGACTGTTGGTCTCGAGTTCGAATCCAGGGCACCTCTGACTTTTCGGAATCATGTGCCTATTCATTATTAATTATCAATTATCACTCGCTTAAACTACTATGAAGGTAAACATCGTGAGGAAACCTGCACGCTTGAGAAATTTTCCCAAAGGCGTGTGAAGTCTGCGAATACGCAGTAGGCTAGTGTGGTGAACCATAAACTAACTCTTCTTACTCTGAGAGACACCCGTGCCCAGTTGTAGGACAGTGATAAATGATGATGATAAATATGGGCCAAAATCGAAATAGCTAAAGTCTCAATCCATAGTAATATTATAAATGCGAAAGTAACTCTGTTTGTCTGTTACGTTTGATTTTTATCTAGATTTTCACTCCTAAACCGCTAAACCAATTTTGTATATGTGCTTCCAAGCTCCAATCTATCTCGATTGGACACGGTTTCACTGGTTTGGGAATGTCCTTCTTGGAGAAGGACATAGACTACCTTTTGTTAAAAAAAAATCCTTAGGCATGCGAGTAAAATCAACAACAACTAGTGTATTATAAATATCAAATGACATTCTTCCAAATTACCAAAAGTCTAACGTGAAAAATAGAATTATACTGATACTTAGTTTTCTTTTTATTCTCTTCCCCTTGTACCTATCTATGAAAAAAAGTACCTAACTACTTTTTCGACACCTCCTTACGGACCTCACACAATAAAAATTCCTTTACGGAACTGATTATCACTCCGATTAAGACTAAATAGACCACACAGAACAAAAGCGGGTCACACAAATAAAATGGATGACATAAACATTTTGCTCTTGGCACGATCAGGGGCTAGATACAGTAGTATATATGTACATACGTAGTATATATGGACCTGTTATTTATCGTGGTCTGTGCTGAATCATCCGGTCTTTATGTAGTTGTTAGTTTTGCTTGAATGCACAAATGATATGACAGTGATTTTCGCACATTCCAAAGATACGTATCGGTAATTTTCTGAGTCAAAAAATAACGAAATTTTGCGTTCTGAAATCCGATTTGCTAACACTCCACCACAATCAATCTGTCACACAATACAAGATACAACGCGAAATACTTAAAGTCAGTTATCTTTTTCTAAAAGTTAAATATGAATCCTTACTAATATTATAAACGTGAAAGTTGTATGGATGTCTGGATGTATGGATGTTTGTTACTCTATATCGCCAGAACGGCTGAACGGATCTGGATGAAATTTGGCACAAAGATAGATTATGGTCTGGAATAACACATAGGCTATCCAGGCTTTTATATCCAGGTCGGACCCAATACTGATTGTTCCTTTCTTCTACTAGCTTCTGCTAGTATTCTATAAAGAAAGGAACAATTAACATGCACAAACCACCAGACCGGGAATTAACACTACACATTATGTGTAGCTATTTAAGCCTACCACCCATTTTAAGATCTCTACGGGTCAAATGGCCTACAAATAGTTGTTTCGGATTTGTTTTTTTTTTTCATTGGTTATGCCACCTGATGGCAAGCAGTTCTCATCGCCTAATGACACATTGCAATGCTATAGGAGTTTCTTATGCGTTCCCAAGCCTCATATAAGAGTCTATACAAACTGCCGACTGCCACAGCCGCAGCAACTGAGAGGGAACTGGTTCTCACGCGCTAAAGTCGAAACACACGCCAAGGTGTTTTACGACAGACTCCGACGTAAAGGTGCGCGGCAATGAGGAAGTATTTTTTTTATGGGATAGGCGGGCAAACAATCAGACGGATCGCCTGATGGTAAACGATTTAAAAGGGGATTGGGCCTCCGGTAACCTCACTCACTCGGTGAAACACAACGCAAGCGTGGTTTAACGCCGGTTTTCTGTGAGGCCGTGGTATCACTCCGGTCGAGCCGGCCCATTCGTGCCGAAGTGTGGCTCTCCCACGTAATAGCAAAAAGTATATTCTAGCCCATCCCAACACTGAAGGGAGGGTTCTTTGGGCATGTGGGATTTGTGTTTTGTAAACGCACTTACACTGAACTAATTAAGCGTCATGTTAGCTACTAGTTTTCTGGCAGACCTCTTCGTATTATCCGTCAGATATCCCCAAAATTTATGTCAAAGAATACAAATGATCACGTCAGGTCTCTATGTCAACGTCTGTGTTTTACAAGGCGTGTTGGAACAACTCCAAAACACTTGTTCAGTGGCCAAACGATTTATGTGAACTATGAATTACATCGGCGTTGACGTCTTAAAGCCTGTGTATTATACGTAAAGTTCGCTACCGCTATGGGTAGCGACACTTAAGTTTTAGACTAAGCTTGTTGTGTAAAACACCTACCAGGCGGTAATGGCGGTATTCTGTTTTGGCTGAAACCGCGGAAATTCATATAAAAACCGCTTGGTATTTTTCGCTACCTACAGTGGCGGTAGCGAATATCGCATAGTCGGAACAGGCCTTTATGTAACTTCAATTTGTAATGTACGAAGTTTGCGTGATCGGACAAATTTTGTTAGTGTAAATGTTGGTATGATGTTTTTCATCGCTTGCGTAAAAAAGGACCAAGTAAGTTTTTTACTAGATTGCACACAAGCTTAGGTACAGTTATCTTTTATGCTTAACTGTCAGTTTTGCCTAATGCTGGTCTGGGTAAAAAAACTGTCAAAAAAACAGCATGCCATCTCTCCTGTATGTTCGAAGGGTTCATCAGATTTATATTCACAGTTAGGCGGTTCATTTTAGGTTACATGTAACATTGGGCGAGTTGTCTCTCCGTGAGTTAAGTTTTCACGCCTAAACTGCTGAACCAATTTTGATGAATTTTGGCATAGAGATATATTGCACCATGGAAAAGGATATAGACTACCTTTTTTATTAACGAGACCTTTGGGATGCGAGTAATACCCCTGGTCACAGGTAGTCTATTAATATTGGGAAATAGGGTCAATTCATACCAGTACAGAGTCGAAGTGAAATTGTAAAAGTTAACATGGCAAATTCACCCTTATCTCAACAATGTAGTGCTAATATTTCTGCCGATGTTGGATGTTGCCCAGTCGTCACTAGACGTACTAGTTACCGATGGTTCCAGGCTATTTGTGTGGCCATTGTGAGTAATTATCTGATAGCAATGAACATCTGGATGTGATCTGGCCTGGATATCGGCGCCCTATATAATAATATGTATAAATATGCATATATATTGTACCCTTACCTCACCTAATACGCTATAAATTGAAAAAGAGAACTATGTGAAAACAAAAAAAAGCAACACCTATTCGATTTCTGTTTCATTTGAACTGTTGTTGTGTTCTCTTTCTTGTCAGCATGGGCTATACAATAGTTAATTTAGAACATTAGTTAAAACCCAATTATCATCAAACAAAGCTATTGCCTAATACTTCAACCGCACTTTAAGTGTGTGATAAGTACATACATTCATACAGTAAGTAGGTATCTACATACATACATACATGATGTTTGACAGCTGTATTTTTCTATTTAGCAAATATTTCTATTATACTCGGCCTGTCTCGTTGTGTTTCGACGAACGTGTACAGCCGGCATAATAACCAATAGAAAGATCCCAAGAGCGAGCCTCAAGGCGACGACAGGCACACGAGGTGATGAGACGAGTGTGTATAGCCAGCATTAGAAATGCGAAAGTAACTTAGCCTGTTTGCTACGTTTTCGTAAAGTATAATAGTCTTGTGTAGAGAATGCGCGTGAGTAAACCGTGTAGTCTTTAAATAAGTCTTGTGTAGGTCTTGAACGAACGACCTAAAAGACACGTTTCCGATCAGTGAACTAAAAGACACGTTTCCTAACCGAGATCGTTAATCGGTCCTTTGGTCCTAATAGTACTTCGTACTATTCGTACATTTCGTACGTAATGTTTCTGAACGATCGAGATCGAATAAAAGAGCTAATAGTAGATACAGTATGTACCGAGTAAAGTTATATTAGAAGGAAAATTAAATAATATTGACAGAGAGATTAATTTTATGCATAAAATGTGTATATAATATTTAATAAATATTTTTTTTATCATCAAGCTCATCGAATCAGTAACTATTCTTATGACTGTCGAACTTTTTGTAATGGGACCGAACGATAAACTAATAAGCAATTTCGTCAGATGTCCTAGAAGAACTAAAATAATTAATAGGATTTATTTATTTTATTTATTTATAAGTATCTCCTCACAAAATACAATATAAACAGTTACGGGTTAATAACAGTAAGTTATAATGATTTAAGAAGGTATATAATATGTGAGGACCTGGTGTCTTAGTTAGGTAAGTCCTATATTACAAATCACCAGGTCCACACCCCACGGAACTATTATACATTTACGCTGTTTCTGAATCAAAATACGAGAAAGAACATAACAGTAATTGTTAGAGAAGATGATTAGTTAGGTATTTCATATGATAATTATGACTTTGGAATACAACTAATAAGGTGTTCGTTCACTGACCGAATTGTACTAGTTCAGAGCGATCTCTTTGCTGACCGAATAGGCACAAGACTATCGTATAGAGATGGTTTGGCCCTTGGAATCAGTATCCTTTTGTCTCAAAAGTCCTGTAAAGTGCGAGTGAAACCGCGGGCAATATAGCTTGTAAGATATATGTCTGTGTATGTTGACATAAATTAGCGGCTCATCTGTTGTTTCGCGTGTGGCACTGGCAGACAGCCAGCGTGATGCGGACTGAGACTAGAGGAGTGAACAGCGAAACGAGAAATGACATGAACTGATGAAATATTGGATACTATCACGCCTGTGTTTTCTGAAGGGTTAGGCAGAGGTGCACTAGTGTACACCCATAGTAGGTGAACTTGAACTTACTTTTTATATCGAATAGTCGTTTGGGATATAAGTCTAAGTTCCAATCTATTTCTATACTAGTACATCAATATTAGTTCAGCTGTTAAGACGTGGACAAGTAACAAACAAACAAACAGAATTATGCTCGCATTTATATTAATTATTTATGTTCGCGTTTATAATATTAGATAGTATAGAATACCTATGGTTTAACTGCCTCAGTAGTCTAGTGGTCTCAAGCGCGACTGCTACGCTAGAGGTCCTAGGTTCGATTCCCAGGTCGAGCAAAGTGTTATTGGGTTTTTCTATGAAATTCTCAGTAACAGTTCAGAGTTTGAGATTGTGCCCGGTTAAGGCTCGCCTCCTATTACATGGGACCTAAACATACCGGCGAACTGTGGGTGTACATTAGTACGCCTCTGCTTAACCCTTCGGGGAGTACAGGCGTGATGGTATGGTTAAGCAATTTTACTAGATTAACAAACCAAAGTACAGATCTTTTTCGCGTTATTACCCTAAATTGGAGTTCCATTGGAACGCGATATAACCGGAACTATATCGCTAACTGATCGCTCTCGCTTCGCCCATCAATGAGTCTTAGCCGCAATCCACATTGAGATTGAAACTATTCTAGTGTAACCGGTGCAATTGAAACATTACCTCAAGTCGTAACACATCAACTGAGACTCAGTTGAGCATGTATTGTTGTTGCTCGTTATGAAGATAGAATTATTAGGACATCTATTTTGTCCCGCATGTAATACCAATTATTTAGACACTCTCAAGGGAATCAAAATTTATAAGGTATTTTCTGTTGACCTAAATCTATGAAATTAGGCAAGTAATACCGTCTTATACTACAAGTAGGTATAGGGAAAAATCTGAAAACTATATGTATATTTGCAATTAATTATAATAATATGTACCTACAAATTTGTACGGAACCCTTGGTGGGCGAGTCCGACTCGCGCTTGTCCGGTTTATTATTTTTGAAGATGACAAGCTTCCGGGCCGCCTGATGGTAAGCGGTCACCATAGCCTATACACGTCAGCAACACCAGTAGTACCAATCACGTGTTGTCATCTCAAGATCTCGTTGCTAAATCTTAATGGCACAGTAATTTCACTGGCGACTAGTGTTGCCAGGTGTCCCGATTTGCGCGGGACGTCCCGATTTTCAGGGGTCTCTAAGTACCTACAAACCAATGTTAATATACCATTAATAAAATAATAAAATTACACTCTGATTAAAATAAACGATGATTCACAAAAATCAGTTTTTTTTGTAGCCATTGTAGCTGTCCCGATTTGAAAACCAAAATCCCGATTATTTTAATCTTCCGTTCCGAAATTTGGCACACTAGACCTGGCAAGACTACAGGCGAAATTAAGTACCTTTCAAACCAAAGTAAAAGTCAAAATGTTTTATTTCAATTAGACCACTAAAATAGGTACTTACCGGAACGGAATAACATAGGTACTAACCGGAACAGAATAGCATGGCGCTTTTCCAATTTCAATTTCCGTTTCCCGTATTACACGCACTTTTGCACTTGTATATTCAAAGTACCAGGATATCATATTCACGAGAATCTTGCAGTCAAGTCATCTGATTAAATCTCACGAGAGAGAACCTAAGCGGATAATAAGTCTGTTATCGTAAAGGGTTATCGGGCGAATGTTATGAAACATTCAAAGAAAATTGGAAATTATGAATTAACTAGCTTCTACCCGCGACTTTGTCTGCGTGGACTTCAGGATTGGGTCCGAAAAGTGGTAAAGTCCGTTCAGCCGTTCTGGCGTGAAAGAGTAACAATCATCCATACATCCACACATCCCATAATTCCGATAGGATTTATTCATCTGAGTAAAGGCAGGATAAATAGTTTTCTTTCAATTTTATTATTGATAGATTATAATAATAATGTAAGTAGACATCTAAGAAAACTGACTGCCTCTTTAGTATCATAAACGTGACTGCTGAGGTCCTGGATTCGATTCCCAGGTCGATCACAGTGTAATTGGGTTTTTCTATGACATTCTCAGTAGCAGCTCAGAGTAAGGATTTGTGCCCGTATTACATACATGGAACCTAAACTTACCGGCGACTTTTGAGTGTACGCTACACCTGTAGTTACACCTCTGCCTAAACCTTCGGGGAATACAGGCGTGAGGTTATTATGTTGTGCTATATAAAATAATCTAGATCCGTTCGTAATTATGATATTATAAATTATGTACTCTTATTTCATACCTACTTATTTCTATTTGGGAAAATTATTACCTATCGTATATAGTTAAGTACCAGTCTAGCGCGAATTTTTTATAATAGTAAACATAGTATAACACAAATGCAAACAGCTAGTGAAGCATTATTAGGTTAAACATTACAATTGGATGAACATTAATTACATAATGCAGACAATGATGCGAAGCGCCTGACGTTTTATATTAGCAATATTACGTTCCACACGTTATTGCTATTTTATTATGCGAGGACGCATATTCATTATGTTAATTGATTAATGAGCTAATTATTATTATTAGATTAGTCTATAACATTAAAAACGATATATCTATAGAAATTCAATTATGCCAAAGAGATTCTTGGATACAATTTATTTTTACCGTTTCGTTTCTACATTGCGTGGTACCTATGGCAAAACTTTCAGGTAAGTACCTATACAATTCCATGTACATATACCTATATAGATACTATTATGCCTATATTTCATAGTGTAATGCAGAGGTGTAATGTATTGCCGCATATCAACTAAGGAGGTGAATCAATATCTAAGTATAGCCAAGAAAAAAAAACCAATACTTTATAATCTCGATAAAAAATTATCCTGGCTAGCAAATTTATTTATTTGTGTTCATGAGTCAAATTATAACTGTCCACGGTTTTGTTCGCGTTCAAAAAGGACTATTTAATGTCTCAAAATATGCCTATACCGTTTCTCAGGATACAATCTATTTTTAACGAAATCTGTTCAATGGTTTAGGAGTACGAAGATGACTGACGAATAGAATTAATTACTTTCACATTTAAGTATAATATTAATTTAAAAGTAAATATTAATATGTATTAAGGTATATATAATTATATTAGATAACTAGCTTTTGCCAGCGACTTCGTCCGCGTGGAATAGTTACTTTGTTCCCTAGTTCTTCGCCCGCGGTTTCACCTGCGTTGCCCCGTTCCTAAGGGTTGTAGCGTTATGTTTTATAGCTTGAAACCTTTCTCATGAATCACTCATTTTCCCAACATTTCCCTTCACTGCTTTGCTCCTATTGATCGTAGCGTGATGAAAAGTATACTATAACCTGTGGTTTAGACTGTGCGTTGATAGATCACAATGTCAGTCAGTCACCTAACGTAAGAGTAGACAAATATAATCAGAAAGCTCCGAACTGCTAAGCTATCGGGAGTTACACGTGTTATTGTGAGTCAACCATAAAAGATAGACATTTGCTATCGTAGAATATTTTTTATATAATTTTAAGGAGAACATTTCCGTCATACATGATTTCTGTGTAGCTTTAACCACTAAGGCTGCACACGCGACGGAAGCTTAAAAAATGGAGTAAGTTCTCCTGTTTTCCCAACATTTCCCTTCACTGCTCTGCTCCTATTGATCGTAGCGTGATGAAAAGTATACTATAACCTGCCCAGGAGTATGAAGAACAATTGTACCAAGTTTCGTTGAAATCCGTCGAGTGGTTTTTGTTTCTATAACGAACATACAGACAGACAGACAGACAGACAGACAAAAATTTTACTGATTGCATTTTTGGCGTCAGTATCGATCACTAATCACCCGCTGATAGTTATTTTGGAAATATATTTCATGTACAGAATTGACCTCTCTACAGATTTATTATAAGTATAGATAGATTATGAGTTTAACACTATTTAATTACCTATGTAATAAAATAAGGGCTGTTTGCTTGAAGAATCAGTTATGTTTAACCCATTAATCTGTGTGCCATTTTGTTACAGGTGAACGGCATCGTGCTCCACGGGAGATGTCACCTGAACGCGTCCGCCATCATCAAGGGGCTGGTGGGGCCCGTCTTCAAGATCATACTGCTGAGGTATGACACCCTTCATCTTCACCCTAGGCACGAGTCTTCTCGTGAAATTAGAGGTATTACGAGTCCGGCCGAGGCTAAAGATTAAATTCTGTTTGAATATAACGATTTATTTTGGTATTACGTTTGTATGGGCAATTCGGATATATTCATTGGAGATATTTTGGGTTCTATGTAATAGGTGTTATTGGACTAGTCGTCGTAAGTACAACTGCTACGTTAGAAGTCCTGGGTTCGATTCCCAGGTCGAGCAAAGTGTTATTGGGTTTTTTTATGAAATTCTAAGCTCTGAGTTTGGGATTTGTGTCCGATTACCTACTGGCAATAGGCTCGCCCCCTATTACATGAGACCTACACATAGCGACGAACTGTGGGTGTACATTAGTACGTCTCTGCCTAACCCTTCGGGAATACAGGTGTGATGGTATGTTTATCAATTAGTAAGGTTTCGTAACATCGTGGGGAGTGTTAGTCCCCAGATACACGAAGTGTGGGAATATTATTAAAAGGAAAATTAAAGGCCCATAGATATGACATATTTATAAAAGAAGACTACACTTCCCGAGCGCAGCTTCGCCTGCGTACTTAGATAATTATCGTTTCCAAATAAATTGAGCGCACTGTACCTACACCAAGGAGGTTACATATCATAAATTTTATAAGAAAGAAAACAATTGTCAAAATGTCAACAGCGAATGACAGCTGTACTATGGAATCATATAATTATGTGCGTGAATGTCAAACGCATGGTAGTGTGTGCGAACTTTCATACAAAATTTCAGCCCACTTTTCACCATCTTAGGGCTTGAATTTCCAAAAATCCTTTCTTAGTGCTCGTCTACAGTGCAAATGGACCCAGCATGCAAATTTTCAGTGATCTAGCTCCTGTAGTTTCGGCTGTGCGTTGATACGTCCGTCAGTCAGTCAGTCAGGATTTTTTTTATGGGATAGGGCGGAAACTGTCAGTCGGATCGCCTGATGGTAAGCGATTACCGCCGCCCATGGACACCCGCAACACCAGAGGAGTTACAAGCGTTGCGTTGCCAGCCTTTTAAAAGGGGATTGGGCCTCCGGTAACCTCACTCACTCGGCGAAACACAACGTTAGCGTTGTTTGACGCCGATTTTCTGTGAGGCCGTGGTATCACTCCGGTCGAGCCGGCCCATTCGTGCCGAAGCATGGCTCTCCCACGTGTAAAAGATTCTTGCTTTATATAATAAATAGATGTAACCGCATGGCCTTCCACACCCAATTAGTGAACTTAACACATAATACTCTTACACCCCACCCATCTCCATGGCAATACACCCAATTATACGTAACTAGGTTACATCTGAATATCGATTCTGAATGTGAACAAAAAATACTTTTAACAAAAAGTAAATCCGTCTTAAAAAAAAAATGTTATGTGCGAAACAGTTTCGGAAGTCGGTGGCTTCGATTTGGTCGAATCTTCTGTTTTCGTCTCCGACTTCCGAAAATGTTTTAAAAGAGTTATTAGCAGCTCGGAGTTTAGTATTTTTACCCGATCAATGGCAATAGGGTTGCCCCTAGCTGGGAGCTAAACATACCGGCGAATTGAAGCTAGAAGAAACTTATACAAAGAAGATTTTTTTTACGGGATAGGGGGCAAACGAGTAGACGCACCGCCTGATGGTAAGTGATTACCGCCGCCCATGAACACCCGCAACATCAGAGGAGACACAAGTGCGTTGCCGGCCTGTTAAAAGGGGATTGGGCCTCTGGTATCATCACTCGGCGAAACACAACGTAAGCGTTGTTTCACGCCGGTTTTCTGTGGTACCACTCCGGTCGAGCTGGCCCATTAGTGTCGAAGCGTGGCCCCCTCACGGTATTTTTCTATATCATTCGAGTTGAATTGAACCGATACAAATACAAAATAGAACGTTTAACACCGTGAAGCTTTGAACCGCTTCGTATTTAAGATATAAGGTAAAGGTATCGGATTTAATTTAGTATTCTCTTTGCGAATATCATTTAAATCGAACAAATCACTGGTCCTCCATTAAGATGCAATCTTTGTAACGAATAACGCTCAATTGGCTACTGGAAGAGCTATGGTGACGTGCTACAAAGGCACAGTAAAATACGAGTGTAGGGCCACATTACTCTGACAAAAGATTTGTAGCAGCCCTTTACACAGATATACGGGTAATAGTATGTAGGTACTAGAAGAGCCACATGTTCGTATCACTTAAATCCTTTCATACCTTTAAGCGTGGGTGATATGTCTCATGTCTAGCAAATAAACGACTGTTAATATAGTTGATTGATTGATATGATGATGGAGGGGCTCGTAATAACTAAGTCGGCTAAGTAATAACTAAGCCAATCACAGTACTCTGTGGAGGCGTACGTAGAGCACGTAAAGCCGTCGGTCCGCTTTGTCATACGAACATCTATGACAATTGTTAGTGGTAGTCAGAAGCTCAAATAAGCCTGACAACCAGTCTACCGGATATCGGTATTGCCCAGAAATTGGGTTGCGGAGGTCTGATGGCATTCGTTTCGTGTAAAATATTGATATTCCTCTGCATCTGGTAAGACTGGACGCCGACCCCAATATAGTTAGACTCCAATGTATTTGTTGAATTTCCCCTATCGCATCATATCAATCATCTTCCGAACTTTTTTTATATGATAAAGATTTTTGAGCAAAGTTGTACTTGAAAGGTCAACTTGTTAATATCTACGAGTAAGTTCATAGTGTATTACTTCTGCACCAGGCACGTTAGCCATGAAATAAACCGAGAAAAAACAACAATAAAATTTGCGGTTTGTCCGAACGACTTACTAAATACTATAGGTACTTTCACTAATAAGGTAATATCGTTTTGAGTTAACACTAAAAACGTAAAATCAACCGCGCTCGCCTAACGAAATAAATGTCTCATCTAGTTTGTCGACATCACATCTTCCTCAAAACGATTCGTATTTATTAAGTAGACGTCTCCCCATTTTGGGCTAACTCCAGCCCTTAACTGCGGCCTGATAGCTCTATTTATCTTCATCCTCTTTACGCATTAAAGGGACAGCTGGGTCCAGTGGTAATAATGAAGAAAGTTGTGCAAGTTTTCCATCAAATGAGCCATAAGAAGATAATCTGACACAATTAATGAAAACAACTTATGACATAGCATTGGTACAATGGCGCCTATTATCCCCGAAAGGTTCATATTCAATTTTCATATTATTTATTTGGGTTTATCTAACCCAAATAAATAATATGAAAATTAATACCCAAATAAATAATATGAAATAAGAACAGTAACTTTTTGATATAAATAAATCCACCACACCTGCTGTTAGAGATCTCATGTAATAACCTCTGGAACCTCTTACACTTAACTGGGCAGAAATTCAAACTCTGAGTTGAATTTTTTCCTTTACTATTAAATAACTCTGAGCTGCTACTCAAAGTTTCTTTGAAAAACCTAATAATACTTTGCTCGACCTTGGAATCAAGACCAGGACTTCTAGTGCAGCAGTCGCACTTTCGAACACTAGACTAAGGCAGTTTTTGAACATAGTATTTAATAGATATGCTATAGTTTGTCTCATTTTACATTTTAATTTCAGGCGGAAATCTGCACTAGAAGACGTCGCGGTCAAACCCCTGACTCCTGCGCAGTTCCCCGTCGCGCTAGAAGAGGAGGTAAGTTTTTACTATTTTTTTTTATTCGTGATAGGCTGCACCAGAGGTGCAGTAATGACACCCAGTACCTCTACATTCGAAACGTCGCCGCAAAAATTCTCCTCACCACTTGACAGTTCACCAGTATGTTCGGGTCCCATGTAATAGACAGGGAGCTATTAACCGGGCACCAAATCCGAACTCCGAGCTGCTACTGAGAAATTCATAGAAAAACCCAATACCACTACTGTATACCTACTTATTTAACATTAACATGTTTTCGCAATATCATTGAAGTAATAGGATATCAAATTTTAAGTTTATCACAACTATGGAAGTTGCGCACACCCTTCATGAACTAGAAAAGAGCTGATAATCGTCAAACGGCTGACCAGATTTTCTTAAATCATAGCTAAGAACACTCTCGATCAAGTCACCTTTCAAATAAAAAAACTGAATCAAAATCGGTCCATTCGTTTGGGCGCTACGATGCACACATACACACATTAAATGTATAACACCACTCTTTTTGCGTCGGGGATTAATTAAATATAATAAAGTAAGTGTCAACGCTAGCGACAACTACATTCTCGCGCGTTGTTATCTTGAGACCTCAGAGGGCCAAGTGTGAGTTTCATTTCACCACCCCGATTTTACGCATCGACTGCTCTCTGATTGGTGGAGAGTGATGAAGGTCACGGAAATCGCCGATCAGCAGCCGAAATTAAACTCACACTAGGCACTCAGTTGTTTTGTCTCATTTACACACATATTACCCTTCAAATCGAACACAATAACTTGATACAGTAAGTAGATACAGACAGATAGTAATTGCATTGCTTTGTAAATAAACTGCGTTTCGTGCTCTGCATTTTCAGAATGAAACTTGATACAGCCGACTAGGTATTAAAACAGATACATACATACATATAATTATTAGAATAATGTTTACCTAATTACATAAAACTAAAGACGGCGATGCGGTACCGGTGTTAGGAGTGTTGATTTTCCTCTCATTATAAATCACAGTCAACATACATTATTATATTAATTGGCTGTTTCCTGCGGTTTCCCTGGCATTCCAAATTTATTTTGAGAGAAAATGTAGCCTATATCTTTCGTCAGGATATAAACCTCATTAATGGATTTTTTTGGACTTTTTGAGACAAAAGGTCTACGTTTGTATCTCTGTACCAACATTACTTTAAGAGGCTCAAGCGTGAACACTTAACAAACAAACAGATAATCAGGATTAAATTTCAAATATAATTTTAAAATTAAGTCAGACATTGAGGTCAAACTCAAAGTGCATTTTAAATATTATTATCAAATTAACACAATATAATTGCAAATTTTCAAACAAATAATTTCAAATATTGCGGATTTGTGGTCGTGTGCGTGCGCTGTCATACTTATGTAAAAATGTTAATCTACATAGGTTATTGAACTAAATTGTGTAGTGGTAACTATATCCACGCGTTTTGTGATTTGGAGACGGACAGGCCTAAAATCATGTGAAAAAAGAAATTTTAATTTTAACTTTTTTAGTATCGATTAGATTTTATCGAGAAAATATTATCGATTCTGAACAGCCTCTGTAAATATTAGGCCGGTGATTTAAATATAACCCTGTATATACAAATGTCAACGTTTTCATAGCTACTCAACGTTGCCAAACATGGCCAAGACTCATAAAAAACTATAAACAGTATGATAACAAACTTGGCGCCGACTTAACATGGTAATATTTGCCTAACCAGAGTTCTTGAGATTACAAGATAAGAGTAATTATTGTGTTACCCTGGTTTGTATTGTTGCTATAACTATGCCTTTAAACAATGTGTTAAGAAAATCCTGTCCCACCCGTGAAGGTATTGTTAGGTACCGAGATCTGGTTCTATTTATATAATAGTTTACAGTTTACAAGAAAAAAAATCGCCCAAAAAAAAATATTATCTATAAAACGAGAAAATTTAAATAGCAATACTTACGGTGGCAGCGACACCATCTCTGGATGTCAAACATACTTAGAGCCCATGGTGGTTTTATCAAAATTTAAAAAATCATTTTGGGTTAATTGCGGCAATTTGGGTACGACTATAGTGATTTTTAAACTTCGATAATATTGAAATAAAATTACTTTTTACGGATTTTATCGCGTTATATTGATATTATTTTATTCCCGATGTTTCGGATCCGCATACAACATCCATGGTCACGGGTAGACTAAGTTGTTGGACGTCTTAATGTTACAATTACTAACATAAAATCCATAAAAATAACTTTATAATCTTAGCATGGAAAATGCAAAAAAAATCACTAAAAGATGGACATCGACCTGTTAGAATTTGATCATAGGTACCTATAGAAGAAATACATTTCTCGATAACATAGGTACCATCACTCCTATATTTTTTGACGGGTTAGGCAGAGGTGTATTGCTGTACTCCCACAGTTCGCTGGTATGTTTAGGTCCCATGTAATAGGCGGTGAGCCTATTGCCATTAACTGGGCACGAATCCCAAACTCCGAGCTGCTAGAGAGAATTTCATAGAAAAATCCAATAACACTTTGCTCGACTTGGGAATAGGACCGAGGACGTCTATCGCAGCAGTTGCCTTCAAGACCACTAGACTATTGAGACAGTTTCTTGATTTAACAGTGAATGGTATTTCGCTGTCTAATTAGTGTCAAAAGAGTGTAAAACGCCTAATTAGGGTACATCTAGTGGTTAAAAGTGTGACTGCGGTCTTGGATTCGATTCCCAGGTCGAAGAAAATGGTATCGGGTTTTTCTATGAAATTCTCGATCCCTGCTCGAATCAAAGTTGATAAAGTTCTGCTTCATTCGTCTATTGGAAGGTGGAAGCATCCGAAGGTTGTCGGTTTGAAGGTGCAGGCTTCGGTTTATGGGTGTTATTGTCTTTTCTCTAAAAGTTATGAATATTATCCGATTATCCGTTTGATTATTCTGAGTAGCAGCCCGGAATTTGAACTAACACCTGGGTAATCGCTATGATTCCACGTAATCTATACTTATAATAAATCTGTAGAGAGGTCAATTCTGTACATGAGATATATTTCCAAAATAACTATCAGCGGGTGATTAGTGATCGATACTGACGCCAAAAATGCAATCAGTAATTTTTTTGTATGTCCGTCTGTCTGTCTGTTTGTCTGTCTGTCTGTCTGTCTGTCTGTCTGTCTGTATGTTCGTTATAGAAACAAAAACCACTCGACGGATTTCAACGAAACTTAGTACAATTGTTCTTCATACTCCTGGGCAGGTTATAGTATACTTTTCATCACGCTACGATCAATAGGAGCAGAGCAGTGAAGGGAAATGTTGGGAAAATGAGTGATTCATGAGAAAGGTTTCAAGCTATAAAACATCACGCTACAACTCTTAGGAACGGGGCAACGCAGGTGAAACCGCGGGCGAAGAACTAGGGAACAAAGTAACTATTCCACGCGGACGAAGTCGCTGGCAAAAGCTAGTATTGCATAAAACTGCTGATCCCTTCTTGAAATACAAGCGTGATTATATTGTTTTCTTACCCGCAGAATAAACCACGTGCTCGAAACACGTGTTTTTATAAAACTATGCAATTGTTGTATAAGTATTTTATATGTTATTATAAGAGCACATTCAGATTATTTGTTTAAAAAAATAACTTTATGTGTTTACATACCGGAACGAAAATGTTAGATGCCGAAAAAATCGAATTTATTTGCATATATTATAGAACCAGTAGGTACCTATTTATTATATGAGGAATAATTCTCACTCTTATTAAATGTATTATATACTGACCTTGCGAATGTCTTTCGTCTCGCTCACACTCACGGAATTCAAGCCCCTGGAGATTTTCGAAGCGTTTTCCTAAGTGCCTCTCACGGATAAATTTAAACTCTAACATATAACATATAAAATTTATTATCGATTGCGTATTATATTTTTCAGTGTTTATCTTTTGAATTGATCCGAGAATGACGCAAGTATATATATGTTAGTGAAACAATTTGAACTGTGTTGTGCGGGAAATATGATTGATTTTGCTGTGGAAAGTTGAGTTTAGTTTAGCCATTTCTCAGTGGGTGTATACTAAATGTATTATCTGGCATTTTAGCAGTGTCATATTGAAAACAGTGTTAGTATTTAGTGCGATTTCGGAGACGAAGTATCGCGTCCCGTCTTTGTAACTGGACACCTTACTAAACTTACTTTAATCAATGCACTTAATTAATTTAATCTAAAGTTAACAGTGATCAAGTGTAGTGATATGCTAATTGTCACAACAGTGATCAGTTACAATAGTGTTTTGTTTTATAGTGTCGTGTAACAGGTAAAATAAAATGCAAAGCGGAGGATATTGTGCTCATTTGTAATCAATATATAAATACAATTTAGGTGTTAATTCGTTTGTTTACATCTAAACAATATTCTTAAACATATATATACACCTATAGGTATAGGTGGATTGAAAAAAACCGGTACGCTGCACAGTTTTTTTTTTTAATCTAGTTTTTTATTTAAAATTAATACTTCAATATTTTCAACCATCAAGTTGATCTAGATACTTAAATGTTCATAAATAATATTTTTTTGTTACATTTTTATGGCAGTTCTTGCGCCAGCGCTAGCTCGATCTGTCATTCCTAAAAAAAGTTACAAAGATTTGCCTAGGAACTACCCAAATACATTACCTACATACATAGTAGATACCTACAGTCTGATGACAGTTGCTTCGTGTAACATACTGATATTATGATATAGAGGACATATATTTTGTTTTATACCACTAAGGTGGCAAACAAACATACGGCCCGCCTGATGGTCAGCGGTTACCGAAGCCTATGGACGCTTGCAACACCAGGGGTATCACCCGCGCGTTGCCGACCCCGTAAATTAAGGAGGAATAGTTGTGCTGGCAGCATAGGAGCCAATAGTGTGATGCTTATCCAATCTGCCAACACAACAACGCTTCCACGCGGAGCTCTGACGACCTCGCTCACCGTTAGGAATACAACATGGCACGGAGCTATGTTATTTGGCTACGATTTTCTGCAAGGTGGAGGTACTTTCTCAGTCGGGCAGCTACAATTGTGAGTGGAATTATTCAATTCCACTATGCCTTACCTCTCTTCAATTCAATTCAATATTATAAAAATTTTACATATTCACAAATCGATTCTTGCGTGCTTCTTTTGCATCTCCCACATTCATACATCTTCTCATAGACACGCGCCGGAGTACTAAGCACCTCATCTTATTGAAGGATTTCTCCAATAAGATCGGCGTATGTCCTTCTAGGGCGACCTCTACCGACGCTACCGCTGACATTCGCCATATAAATTCCTTTCGTTAATCGCCTTTCAATCATTCTCTCAACTTGCCCAAACCATCTAAATAGACAACATTATAAATAAACCACGGACCAAGATACATATAGATATTATTACATAAATGTTACAATTATTCCCTTGTCATCATTACCATCCATTTTCAATTCATTACTATTCCATTGCCATCTATAGTCCCACATCTGGGTACGGATCTCCGCTCAGAATAAGGGGGATTAGGTTATAGTCCACCACACTGGCCCAATGCGGGTGGGCAGACTTCATACGCCGTCGAGAACGTCTCTCAGACATGCAGGTTTCTACAGCGTTAAACGCGTAATAATTAATTTTATTGATACGAAAATGATGACGGAGTGTCTAGGATTCGAATTCGAGACCTATGGCTTGGCAGATGAATATCATAATCACTAAGCTACCACTATCAAACTGAAGTGATAACGCCTTTGATAAAATAAGAGATACGAGATACTCTAAATAAATAATACCATTATCGTTCAAAATCCTAAATATTCACACCTGAAAATTCAGCCGGGCTTTATGTCATAACAAAAACTATCTGTGTCCCGCGGTGTTACTCACATTGATCTCTTCTTTACAACCCTGTCTTACCTGGTGTCTATACTCTGTAAGGACTTGAATTTTTTATGGTCTGCAGAAAATCCTTATGGTTCATGTGCAACGGCGGGGACACTTGTATAGCAGTATAGTATATAATATATAGTCATGGCTATAGTCATGGGATTCGACATTCTCCATGATCGATGAAATGAAATGAAATGAAATGAAATGAAATGAAATGAAATGAAATCATGGAAGACTATGGTCCTGCTTTCAAGGGCCTCGTCGAAGGTCGAGGTCTTACCTCGCTCCCTACTCGAAGGCGTGCGTATGGAAAGCTATTCTAATCTAGCTGTTGATGTCAACAACAGCGCCACCTACCGGGTCCGACTAAGAAGCTAATCTCCATACACAAGGTTATTCCATAAACAAGCAGATTGACAGATGTCTGTTTTGTTAAAATCAACAATAGCCGTTAGCTACGAGTTCAACGCTTGAAGTTGAAAGACGTTCCCAGTCTAGCCAGATACTTAGCATATGGCACAAAGGCACATTTGCTAATTATTATAATAAACCCCGTTACACGGTTATCTAGCCGTCTTACTCGCGTTGATATTTATTTCCATCCAAAACTGTAAAATTTCTTCAATCGAATTTTATCTCCAAATAATTGTTTGTGAAATTTGACAGTTTGTGGTAATTTGATGTGCCGACTGTACATCAATAAATTTTTCGGGCGAATTTTTGATAAAATATTTTCCTTTGTCAATTTTTGCGCCGTAAATCCATAATAATATACCCCAGGATAGATACACTGCCACTCCTAAGAGTCCATAGACATCTCGTAAGAGACGAGAAAATGTCTGATCTAATTCGATTGCTCGGTGGTAGAACCTCTTGGGGTCGGACTGGCTGGCAACCCTTACATCGAAGTCTGTCGCAAAGCACGTTGGTGTGTGTTTCGACATTTCCGCGTGAGAGCCAGTTCTCCCTCGGTCGCTGCGGCTCCGGCAGTCTGGAGTCCGTAGAGGCTCTTAAGGCTCGGCGTTGTGTTTTTTTTTTGTTTGCGTTGAGGAAGTGTTGTTTGGGAGGCGTTGCGATTACTACTTACCATCAGGTGGCTCGTCAGCTCGTCCTGATAACAAAAATCCAATGAAATTAATACAATTTATGTTCTCATTTCATTTAAAAAGATACATTAGTTTAGTATCTGAATTATTGATCTCCAAACGACTAAAACCAGTTTTTTGGATAGTGCGTCTGAAAATAATTTTATTTATTAAGCTATTGCATAGCTTCTATCGCGGGCCTTGAGCGTGGGGACCGAATCCAGAAATTCCGTAACGAAAAAAACCTAACACGCTTGTCTCTTTAGTCGGCAACCCGCCTTTAGGTGGCATTGGTTGTATTACATAAGTTGATAAAAACCAATGCCACCTAAAGGCGGGTTGCTGAACTAAAGAGAAACACGCTTGTCTCTTTAGTTCAGCAACCCGCCTTTAGGTGGCATTGGTTGTATTACGTAAGTTGATAAAAAACGCTATGCAATAGCTTTACCGCGGCAGTCCCCGAGTGCCACACGTCATTTTTTTATTTGGATTTCTAACAAGAAATACATTATACAAGTCGGATGACAAAGAACAAAAAAGGTTGTAAGGTCATATGCTTTCTCACATAAAAGAGACCACGACATGGAAAATTACTTCTTTACACAATACAAAATAAACACGAAAAGAAAACAAAAATAAAATTTAATTTAAAATTTTATTACTAAAATGCTGATAGACTAAATTTTTTTAATGTGTAGGTAGGTATTCATACTAGATAAAAGCCACGCTAACCCTACTCCATTTGCTCACTAGTAATGATAACGCATATCAATTTACATATTATCGTTTTACATTGTGGGAGCTAGTTAATTATACATTCTACAGTAAAGTGTAACCTATCCAATAATGACACCTTTTAATTATTGGAATTTATAAGGATTAGATACTGTTTCCTTTTAGTATTAGGTACAATCAACAAAAGAATTTTGAATTGAATGTAAGAGTGGTAGGGCATAGTGGAATCGAATAATTCCACTCACAATTGGAGCTGCCCGAATGCGGAAGTAC
The DNA here is from genome assembly GCA_910591435.1 of Acronicta aceris. Lineage (NCBI taxonomy): Eukaryota > Metazoa > Arthropoda > Insecta > Lepidoptera > Noctuidae > Acronicta > Acronicta aceris. Next base: position 393,966 of record OU342781.1, on the reverse strand, counting down.
CTCCACCTTGTTGAAAATCGTAGCCAAATAACATAGCTCCGTGCTATGTTGTGTTACCTAATGGTGAGCAAGGTCGCCAGAGCTCCGCAAGGAAGCGTTGTGTTGGCAAATAGGATAAGCATTACGCATCTTCTATGCTGCCAGCTCAACTATTCCTCCTTTATTTACAGGATCGGCAACGCGCGAATGATACCCCTGGTGTTGCAGGCATCCATAGGCTGCGTTAACTGCTTACCATCAGGCGGGCCGTATGCTTGTTTGCCACCTTAGTATAAAAAAAAGAAAAAAATAAAAGAATTAGGTATAAGTACAGCTTTCTTTGTTTATCATAATCTCGAGGCACGGTAGTTCCTCTGCCAAGAGGAAGGAAGCAGGGCATTACCTTCTTTTTGTCGAAGTGTTACGCCGTATATTCAAACCTTCAAAGCTATGAAGGTTTGACCTTCATAGCTTTGATCTGAATAACACCAGAGATTATTTTTTATCCTATAGACAAGATGGATTTGGTTAGTGCATAACCATATTATTCTTAGGAATATTATAAAATTAAATATGCTAATTTTACTCAATCAGACAAAAACCCTTGAATGGGTTTGGATAAAAATTGGCACACAGATAATTTATAACCCGAACTAATTAATACATAGGATACTTTTATCCAGGTTGAACCCAATTTTGAAGTCCAAACGAAGTCGCGGGCAGAAGTTAGTCAGTTCTAAAATTTCACCAAAAGGATTTGATATCGGTTAACTTTTCATAAAAAGTTGTTTATAAATACTGGGCAATTCCCACGAGGCTTCTGACGTAAAGACATAATGCTGGGGTCCAATTCGACGCAATTGGACAGGTACCATAAAGACAGTATTATAAAAAAAACGGACAAGTGCGAGTCGGACTCGCCCACCGAGGCTTCCGCACAAATTTGTAGGTATATATTATAATGGCTTATGTTTAACTAATCACCAGATTTATTAAAATGTAACGGCAAAAAAAAACACTTTAAATAGCCAAAAATAGTAAATGATCACCAAAATAAGTTCTAACCTAACCTAAACCTAATTTGGTGACCATTTATCTATTTTGGTAAGCATTTTTGGTGATCAATTTACTAAATTTGGTGGTCATTATATTTATATCCTATTATAATTAATTACAAATGTATAGGTTTCAGATTTTTCCCTATACTTCTTTGCAGTATAAAAAAAACTCGCTGTCGCTGTCTGTCCGTCCCTATGTATGTTTAAATCTTTAAAACTCCGCAACGAATTTTGAAGCGGTTTTTTTTAATAGATAGAGTGATCAAAAGGAAAGTTTTAAGCTATTTAACATTACGCTACGACTCTTAGGAATGGGGCAACGCGGGTGAAACCACGGGCGGGTCGCTAGTATAGTATAAGACGGTATTACTTGCCAAATTTAATAGTTCTAGGTCAACGGAAAATACCCTATAAATTATGATTCCCTTGAGAGTGTCGAAATATACTTTTTTGCGGTATAAAAAGCCGTATATTTTTTTACGTTGACTTAGAAGTTTGATTTTTTCACAGCTTCCAGGGACTGTAGACCTGAGTAGGTATATGGTTTTAATTTCAACTTGACACCTCTACGCGTTCCCGAGATACAGGGTCTTGACAGACAGAAAAACAAAGTGATCCGTTTATAAGGGTTCCTTTTTTTTCCTTTTGAGGTACGGAACCCTAAAAACACCTACAGTGATCTAAGATATCGCTGTTACGAAAATAATCTTTGGCGTCACTGATTGCTAAATGTTAGTTGAATAACTAGATAATGATGGCAGTTTTATATGTGTGTGTAGGATTTGCCAAATAGTCTGCCACTAGCAGTGTGCTAACATTTATTTGGTTCTGGTTTGAAGGATAATGTAGCTAGTGACATTACTGGGCAAATCGTGAGGTGTCAAGTTTACAACGCGCGAGTGATACTAGCATAGGTGATAATGCAGTGATAGCCTAGTGGAATGACCGTTGGACTGCCAAGTCAAAGGTCTCGAGTTCGAACCCAAGGCACGCATCTCTGACTTTTCGAAGTCATGTACGTATTAATAGTTAACTATCACGCGCTTAAACGGTGAAGGAAAACATCGTGAGGAAACCTGCATGCCTGAGAGATTGTCACGATGGCGTGTGAAGTCTGCCAACTAGCACTAGGCGAGCGTGGTGGACTATAGCCTAATCCCTCTCATTCTGAGAGGAGACCTGTGCCCAGCAGTGGGTAGGCTTGTTGGGTATCTAATACGATTGTACTTATTCCTTGACTTACATACTCCCTGTAACTCTGAAGGGTAGGCAGAAGTGTACTCATGTACAACCACAGTTCACTGGTATGTTTAGGTCACAGGTAAACGGGAGCAACCCTAATCCAAATCCGAGCTGCTACAGAAAATCCAATACCGTTCATGTCGACTTCGGAATCGAACTAAGCTCAGCAGTCTCGCTTACGGCGGCTAGAAAGATAGAACATAAAACAATATCGCATTGTTTGCTCTTGAATTAATGTAATCTGGAGGTTATGTGGACTCGTCTATTTGTTTAGTTATCAGCTCGGCTTATCAGGCGTGATCCACGCGCAGCCACGCTACGTGGGCGACGTTATTGTGTCCTCCATGACCAGATTTAAATAACTCACTTTATAAAAAATAAGTACCTATCGTCATACATAACCGTCATTTGTTCATAACGTTTGATACAAACACAAATGATAGGATTTTATATTATTGTAACTAAAATTATATTCAGACACCTATAATCAATATATATCATACGGACCCACTGCTGGGCACGGGTCTCCTCACAGAATGAGAGGGATTAGGCTATAGTCCCCCATGCTGGCCTAGTGCGGGTTGGCAGACTTCACACGCCATCGTGACAATCTCGCAGGCATGCAGGTTTCCTCACGATGTTTTCCTTCACCGTTTAAGCGCGTGATAATTAACTATTTAATACGTACATGACTCCGAAAAGTCACGAGGTGCGTGCCTTGGGTTCGAACTCGAGACCTTTGACTTGGCAGTCCAACGGTCATACCACTAGGCTATCACTGCTGTCCACTAGGCTATCACTGCTGTGTTCTGTGTTCAGATACCTATCTATCTATACTTATAATAAATCTGTAGAGAGGTCAATTCTGTACATGAAATATTTTTCCAAAATAACTATCAGCGGGTGATTAGTGATCGATACTGATGCCAAAAATGCAATCAGTAAAATTTTTGTCTGTCTGTCTGTCTGTCTGTCTGTCTGTCTGTCTGTCTGTCTGTATGTTCGTTATAGAAACAAAAACCACTCGACGGATTTCAACGAAACTTGGTACAATTGTTCTTCATACTCCTGGGCAGGTTATAGTATACTTTTCCTCACGCTACGATCAATAGGAGCAGAGCAGTGAAGGGAAATGTTGGGAAAACAGGAGAACTTACTCCATTTTTTAAGCTTCCGTCGCATGTGCAGCCTTAATGGTTAAAGCTACACAGAAATCATGTATGACGGAAATGTTCTCCTTAAAATTATATAACAAATATTTCACGACACCAAATGTCTATCTTTTATGGTTGACTCACAATAACACGTGTAACTCCCGATAGCTTAGCAGTTCGGAGCTTTCTGATTATATTTGTCTACTCTTACGTTAGGTGACTGACTGACTGACATAGTGATCTATCAACGCACAGCCCAAACCACAGGTTATAGTATACTTTTCATCACGTTACGATCAATAGGAGCAGAGCAGTGAAGGGAAATGTTGGGAAAATGAGTGATTCATGGGAAAGGTTTCAAGCTATCAATGTATATATCATCACGCTACAACCCTTAGGAACGGGGCAACGCAGGTGAAACCACGGGCGAAGAACTAGGGAACAAAGTTACTATTCCACGCGGACGAAGTCGCTGGCAAAAGCTAGTTCCATAATAAATCTGTGTAATGCCTTAGCGTGCGAGGGTCTAAATATTGGTTAGTTTAAGCACAGTTTTACCTACACTATGAATATGGTAATACTGTGGTTTAGGTAAGGAAGTTTTGGGGTTAAAGACGATAGGTACCTACTATTGGTACCTCCCTATTTAATGGGAGATTTTTTATTAAGAAAAATGCCTACGTATACGTACTCATTTTCTTCTGTACTGTTGGTATTTTAGAATTAACTTGGAACTTGAAAGAACTTCAATCTTTTGAACCTGAGTGAGTTCAGTTTCAAAAGTTCCATGGAACTTTGAAAACAAAACCAAGGACTAATATTTAAGCAAGGTTCAAACTGAAAAGATTAATCATATTAATTTGAGCTTTTGTTATTGTGATATTGTTTGTTTGTCCAATAAATGAAAAAAAAAGATGTTTCGTCTTTACAACACAAACATTAGCAGTTTTTTTCCAGTGGAAACCCGGCTTTATATATGTTCTAAATTTAAACTTAATACACCACTCTGCATCGCATGCGACCGCAGAACAACAAGATATAATAAAAGTAATCTTAATGGAAGATCTTTTACTATATAAGCACAGATAAGTTCACATAAATCCTACATCATAAATCACATCAGAAACTGGAGACTCGGAACAAACATCTTTTATACCCACAAGTTTTTGTTTTAATGCGGATAGACAATCGCAAACAAAAAACTATCGACGAAACAGGCAAACAAAATATATTTTTTGGGAAAAAGAACATTCGTGTCTAATCAATAGAGTGTATTTTCGTTGTTAATGGTCACGCACTAAAAAAATCTTCTATAGCATCATATCGAAAGTATAATTTACTAGCTATTGACGTCGGTTTCACTCGCATCCATAAAGGACTATTTGACAGAAAAGATAGCCTCTTTCTATAAGATCCAATCTGTCTCTACGGCAAAATTCTTCAAAATTGATTCAGCAGTTTAGGCGTGAAACGGAAGCCAACATAGTTGGAAAACATCTAGCTAGATGATGAGCGAATTTAAGTATAATTTTCAAAAAAACAGAGTCATGACCTTTTCTAAGTTAAGCACGTATCTGTCTGGTGTACTTATATGTTTGACAAATATATATTCTATAGACCTTCAAATAATAAAAATACTTTACTTTCTATAACTTACCTATATGCACATGATTCAAATAAAAGCACATAAACTTCCGTGCCTGTGATACTAGTGAAATAAAAAATTGCAAACTGTACAGTGAACTGAAAAGTGAGTGCTAAAAGTGTAACTTTACCGACTGCTGCAAAGTGATGTAACAAAGTGATGACTGTGATGACTGAGGTGCGCTCGCGGCGCCCCTTGTCTGATCAATACTGTATACCATCCACATTTCTAAGAACAATATGGCGGAGAACGCTCTCATTCAAAAAGAGAAAGGTGAGTTCTACTGGTGTTCTATTTTCAAATACTTACTTTTTTTTGAGTTAATGTTAGCCATGGACACTGATCTCTATATTTCTCTATGTATAGAGTGAGTGGCCATGGACCACAGTCAAATCGAAAAAGGTTTTACTTGACAATCATACGATGATCACATTTCTTTTAAAAGAAAATCATTCGTATCACACATTTATACATAGATATTTGTAAAAACTGCTTTTTATGAAATAGTAAAACAGCTCTGATAGACATATCTATCATATATATGTGACGTTCCTAGGCTCGCAATTCATTTTTTTAAAATCGAATGTGTAAACGATGACAGATAACATTATGTTAGTGCGTATCTGTGGTACAACTGAGAATCAATGTTTCAATCTCCACATAATTTTTAGCAAAGAAATATTGGACAGGTGTTGACAATTGAATTTCTAACTAAACTCCACATTTATTTCTCTGATAAACTAGCGTGATGATTGCAGAATTGGTCCATGTATCCATGTCTAGTTTAACACGTCACTAACGAATAAAACGACCTACCTCTGTGGTCTACGGGAGTGGTTCTTCTTCATACATAACATAATCAACCCATTATACTGGTCCCACTGCTGGGCACGGGTCTCCTCTAAGACTGAGAGGGATTAGGCTATAGTCCACCACGCTGGCCAAGTGCGGGTTGGCAGACTTCACACGCCCTCGAGAAAATCTCTCAGGCATGCAGGTTTCCTCACGATGTTTTCCTTCACTGTTTAAGCACGTGATAATTAACTATTTAATACGTACATGACTTCGAAAAGTCAGATGTGCGTGCCTTGGGTTCGAACTCGAGACCTTTGAGTTTGCAGTCCAACGCTCATACCAATAGGCTATCATTGCTTACCTTCTACATATGCTATTACTGCTTATCTTCTTCATACCTTCCTTACATACACACATACCTATAATATACCCTATAATATAACCCAGACCTGGAACAACTGTACAACCTGTAGATCATACAAACGTTTCTTCCGTGCGGGAACCGAACCCACAACCTGTGGCGTAGAAGCTAATCACTCAGCTATTACGCCAAACGTGCTGTCAAAACGAATCATTATTCTTTGACTTGTTTTTTAAGGGTCCGGCGGAGCTTGAATTGCCCACAAAAACGTAATCCAGACAATATTCTATCAAATTATGTTATTATTCGGATTTATATACCGTAATCTCTGTTCCTACGGTACTATATTTCGTCTACTACTACTTCACTAGACATAAAACATTGGAAAATCGATCAATACTTGGTAAAGTTATTCAAAAATTGCTTTCGCTTACATTTATTTCCAGTGAAGTATTTTGGACTAAATGGTATCGTAGGAACCTAGATTAACGGTATAGGAATCCGAATAATAACACAATTTTATTAAATTGTGTTTAAATTACGATTTATTTCAGTACTAGCTTTTGCCAGCGACTTCGTCCGCGTGGAATAGTTACTTTGTTCCATATGAACTTTCATCCTCTATTTCACCCCTACATTGTAGGTCGAAATTTATCAAAATCCTTTCTTAGGGGATGCCTACATCATAGTAGCTATATGCATGCCAAATTTCAGCCCGATCCCTCCAGTCGTTTGGGCTGTGCGTTGATAGATCACTATGTCAGTCAGTCAGTCACCTAACGTAAGAGTAGACAAATATAATCAGAAAGCTCCGAACTGCTAAGCTATCGGGAGTTACACATGTTATTGTGATTCAACCATAAAAGATAGACATTTGCTGTCGTGGAATATTTTTTATATAATTTTAAGGAGAACATTTCCGTCATACATGATTTCTGTGTAGCTTTAACCATTAAGGCTGCACACGCGACGGAAGCTTAAAAAATGGAGTAAGTTCTCCTGTTTTCCCAAGATTTCCCTTCACTGCTCTGCTCCTATTGATCGTAGCGTGATGAAAAGTATACTATAACCTGTTTCCTATACCAAGTTTCGTTGAAATCAGTCGAGTGGTTTTTGTTTCTATAACGAACATACAGACAGACAGACAGACAGACAGACAAAAAATTTACTGATTGCATTTTTGGCGTCAGTATCGATCACTAATCACCCGCTGATAGTTATTTTGGAAATATATTTCATGTACAGAATTGACCTCTCTACAGATTTATTATAAGTATAGATTACGTTTTTAAGAGAAGAATATTCTTAAGAATAAAATCAGATATATTTATCTATTTGGCAAATATCGTGTTAAAAAGTGTATATATATTACTGTAGTGTTTAAAATTTAAAACCTTGTTTGGGGATTTACGAATCAAGTTTGTAAATTAAATTCTGGTTTTAAGCGACGTTGAAGTACGGCAATGATATTTATTTATAGTTAACGAACGTTAATGAATAAACAACTTATATATTTTAAGCTAATTTTAGTATTGTTACCAATGATATCATACATAAAACAAGCATTGTTACCTGACAATGACATGACAATGACATTATATAGTTTAAATAAAAGAGGATTGTTACCAAAAAAATGTAATAAAAATAACATAACATACCATCACGCCTGTATTCCCCGAAGGGTTAGGCAGAGGCGTACTAATGTACACCCACAGTTCGCCGGTATGTTTAGGTCCCATGTAATAGGGGGCGAGCCTATTGCCATTAACCGGGCACAAATCAAGACTCCGAGCTGCTACTGAGAATTTTATAGAAAAACTCAATAACACTTAGCTCGACCTGGGGATCGAACCCAGGACCTCTAGCGTAGCAGTCGCGCTTCGGACCACTAGACTAATGAGGAAGTCATTGTAATAAAAATATAGGTATTTATAATTCCTAAATTATGTAGCATTCCTTTTCGAGTGTTCTCCACAACTATTCTTCTATACTCTACACAAATAATAAGTCTGTAGAAATGATGTACCTGTAATTGCAAAATAATATAAAAAAGACGTGTGGCACTCGGGGACTGCCGCGGTAAAGCTATTGCATAGCGTTTTTTATCAACTTATGTAATACAACCAATGCCACCTAAAGGCGGGTTGCTGAACTAAAGAGACAAGCGTGTTAGATTTTTTTCGTTACGGAATTTCTGGATTCGGTCCCCACGCTCAAGGCCCGCGATAGAAGCTATGCAATAGCTTAAAAAGTAATTAAATGACACTTGTGAAGGAGAGAAGGAGATTGTTGTCTATCTACTTACGAGTATAACTCAAGATCTACAGGATCAAGATCTTAACCGAGGTAAAAATTTTCATTCACTGAAGTAGCTAGAGAATTCATTAGCAATCGCAAATATATATGGCATAACATACATCTAATATTTGACTGACAGTTTTGGAAACAACAATAGACCAATTATGTTCATATAGCAAACTTCTTGGTATTACAAAGAATATCCAGATCATAGATAAGGTAAACAATAGCACATGTTGACGCTATTTTTAGAATTCAGCTGTAACCATTTGCTAAAGATATAGACGTAATCGATAAACAGAGTTACATTTAAAGATTTCTCGTGATAAAGATATTTGTGCTCGGTACCGAAAGTAGATGAAGGTGGTTAAAAATAGAATGTGTGGATTCTTCTCGATGGCAGTATTTATGTCGAGCGATAGACTAGCATTAAAGAACAAAAATTGCAATTTCCTTAAAAAAACTCGATAACTCACTCGTTGCTCACGAAAACGTAATACCACTATAAATCGTAATCCAAACAATATTTATCATATTGTGTTATTATTAGGATTCGAATACCGTTATCTGGGCTCCTACCGTACCATTTCGTCTACTACTAGTTCACTGAAAATAAACGACCGAAAACTCGTTCCAAACTTGGTAAAGTTTCCAAAAATTTTAGACGATTGGTAGAATAGGAACGTAGATTAACGGTATCGGATTTTATTAAATTGTGTTTTTATTACAACTTATTTTGGTATTAGTATGGGAAGTTCGGCCGCCGGAACCTTAAAAAAAGCTTATTTGGTCGAATCGACGTTCAGCAATAGACGAACGAAGACCAGACCGAAGGGCACAAGTCTGCTATTTCAAATAATATCAGAATGGGCGTCGAATGACCCTAAAATGACAGATTTCTTAGATAAAACTGTCGAATTTCAACCTTTCCGAATTCCGACGATTTTGACACAATAATATAATAGAATTAGGGAAGTGACCTTTATCATAGCAATTTCGTATAATTAATTCCTCAAATTAATACCAAGTTGCAATCTATTCATTCTAATCAAGATGAAACTAAATATGTGTACCTAATCAGTATGCAAATGACCTAAACGAATGTTCAATTGGAACTTGTGAGGGCGTACGACAATTTTAGGATGTGAGAAAAGGGATGGCGCTATTTATTATATAGAGCGGCATCCCTCTCTTTCAATTGCGATAACACGTTGTGGCCTCTAGTGATTGAACAATTGACCCTGAAATTACATCAAAGAACCTTTGTTACCGTGGAAATCTGCCTTAATTAAAGATTAATAAGTTTCTGATGTTAACATACACCTACCACAATCGGCATAATCGGGTAAACACAATAACAAAGTATTAACGCGCCGGGAATACAACCCGGAACTAGACCACATTAAACGCACAACAATACAGCGCATGCAGAAGGTGAACTTGAAACGATTCATGAATCGCAACATACACAGTAAACAGATTTAAAAATTAAAATTGACGTCATCTTGGTGTCTAGTGTTTGTACTGCATTTCATCTTTAGTGTTTACGAGAATCAGGTAATATTACGACTGGCTAGTTAGTCTTTAATTATTTATTTTACATACATGCATTCATGCCTTTCTTCCACAGGGTAGGCAGAAACTTAAAGTTATATATCTATACTTATAATAAATCTGTAGAGAGGTCAATTCTGTACATGAAATATATTTCCAAAATAACTATCAGCGGGTCATTAGTGATCGATACTGACGCCAAAAATGCAATCAGTAAAATTTTTGTTTGTCTGTCTGTGTCTGTTTGTCTGTATGTTCGTTATAGAAACAAAAACCACTCGACGGATTTCAACGAAACTTGGTACAATTGTTCTTCATACTCCTGGGCAGGTTATAGTATACTTTTCATCACACTACGATCAATAGGAGCAGAGCAGTGAAGGAAAATGTTGGGAAAATGAGTGATTCATGAGAAAGGTTTCAAGCTATAAAACATCACGCTACAACCCTGAGGAACGGGGCAACGCAGGTGAAACCGCGGGCGAAGAACTAGGGAACAAAGTAACTATTCCACGCGGACGAAGTCGCTGGCAAAAGCTAGTGTAAAATAAAAACACTACAGTCTCGATTATTAAAATCAAGAATGATTTCATGCAATAACTTCAAAATGATATGCATGCAATAGCTTCAGTATTCACTCATGCAAATTCTTTGTTTTCAATACGGTCCGTTTGCCGAAGTAGCTGAGTGATCTGCTTCTACGCGTAGGATTGTGGCTCCGATTTCTGCACGGAAATAATACTTGTTCCAAGTCTAAATCAGAAGGTCTACTGAATGCATGCTGAGTGAGATGGAAGATATCGCATAAAAGCCACACGACATTTATATGTTCCATCTCGCGCAGCGTGTGTTAATGTACCTTCTGAACTGTCTGTCGTGTGATGAGTCAGCGTAGTACACACAATGTTATGTAAACTTGTTAGTAAAACATTATTTATGTGCAAATTGTGCGTACAGACATCGAGATTCCTACATTAGTTATTGAGATGTTTCACACCAGATACTGTACCTTATTGATAGATAGCTTTTAACATAATTTTGCTATTCCCTCACGAGGTTTTATGTTGAATCGGTCTATATATAAATGAAATACTTACTATTTATGTAACATGAATGATAATAAATAGCTTGAACTTGAACTAGATAGATATAGGAACTAGTTTTTGACACTTATGGCCAAATACTCAAACGCGAACTCGAAGTAGTTTATAATTCTTTTTTTCGAGAAGTGAATAATTTGCATCATTATTTTGCTCAGTTTCGTCTTCTTTAGGACGTATGGCTAGAAGCTAATTCAGCTAGCAAAATTGTTTGTCAAACGCAAGTTAATGACATCTTTTAACCGCTTGGCGCTTCCTCATTCTATTGAAGACTCAATAGTCTTGTTTTATAATTGATCCATCAACACGTGCATTATCAATTAAGTTAATGATTAGGTATCGAGCCGTAACTAAAACGGAATAGATTGTTTAACGCTGTGAGTTAGTTTTGAAGTAAAAAGCGATTAGTTTAAGTGATTTTATCGGCTTGATGTTACTTTAACATAAGTATAAAACAGTCAAATATAATATGTTGTCGGTGTCAATTCCAATTATGTAGTTAATTAGGTATGTTAAATAGTATTATTTTTCTTTACACGACAGAATTGCTTGGGTATTGTTTGTTTAGGTATACCTACGTACATATTTATTTAATTAAAACGAAGGAAAATCGAATTAGAAACATTACAAATAAGTTAAAAATAAATATTAGTACTATGTAGTACTTACAACTCATCACTATATAAATAAAGCTTGGTTATAGAGTCCATTTTTACGTGGAAGGAAAGCATATTCTTACCTACCAATGAGTAAAGAAGTTATAACATATGACTGCCTCATTAGACTAGTGGTCCTGGGTACGGTAGAGGTCTTGGGTTCGACCCCCAGGTAGAGCAAAGTGTTATTGGGTTTTTACAGTGGTATCCAGTTTATAGCCGTAGTCGCTTGCCGCCGTAATTATACATAAGTTTGCACCCACAGATCATAATAGCGGCATGCGACCACGGCTCTAGACTGGATACCACTGTTCGTGGAGATAGAAAACTTTTCTTGTATACGAGTACCTTTTAGTTGAATTTTTCATAATCGGGTTTTAGTTTTTATAAACTTTCGTTTTTATTTGACACTTTTTGGTGGCTCATGTTAACTTTATTCACTACTAGCTGCAGCCGGCGGTTTCACTCGTCTACCATGTCCTTCTTCAGGATGCAACCTATCTCCTTGCTTAATTTTATTTGATCACTATAGCGGTATTGTATTGTTATAGTTTCATTACTGTATCGCTACTGCATCGCTACTGTATATCTTATCTGTGTCGCCAGAAAATGGCCCCACAGTGACCAAAACTGTGTACCTGTCTAGGTAGGTATCTACTATGTACATTGACACGTATGTATTATATAGAAACAGTTGTGTAAACACCAGCACGCTCCGTTTGCATTACATTGTGGAAAATTAAAGCGTTACCTATATATTAGTAGGTATATATGTACATATAATGTGTACGAACCTATATAGGTTTTAAAATATCAAGTAAAATTATTTAGGAGATACTTTCGTAAATATTGAAATTGTATTTTATGGAGGTTATCGCGTTTTATTGATCTAGCATGAATGGAATGGACTCGAATTTAGATTCGAGTCCAAAGACTTGATTTAGATTTAGATTTGAGATTAGTCTCAAAATAAGATTGGGATCACCGTACCAAATATAATTTATTACGTAGATAGGTACCTGCCTACCTCTTTGGCCAGCAGAGCATTTCGTGTGAATACTTCGCAAGTATTTGATAGGTTAAAAATTAGGTTGTAAATTCGAGAGTGAATTTCTTCTAGGCAAGTGCGCTCCATCGGGCGAACTGGCGATCAAGCCTATCACGAATATACCAATAGTCGACGAAAAAGGAAAGGAAACCGACAAAATCTTATATGAATATTGAATATCTCAATTTTGTCCTACTTCTTTACTTCTATAGCTTACTTCTCCGTGACAAACCTGAAAATCTAACAAACAGTAGAATAATATACCTCCCACGATAAAATATTATTGTTCCATTATCTCGTCTTTGATCATTGTATCAAGCGAGATATCCGAAGATAAAAATTATTTGATGACTTGCATACCTAGATGGCGTGTTCAACGGAATTCTTGCCACTGTCTCGACTAGGTATATTGTTGTATGAACTTGTTTAACATTTATTTTACGAGTATTACTTCTTATCCTATCAAATTAATATTATTTTTGTTGCAGTCGGAGGACCGGTTCGCTGGCTACAAAGGCGTCCGAGACATCACCATAAAAAAGGTGAGGTTACACTAAAATATTACAACTTTAGTAATATAACTGGCTGGGAATATAATTTATAGCGCTGAGATTTAGAATTAGCATTCAAAACAACAAAAGAGGTTTGTTTTGAATACTAATTTATAATCCTGTTTATTATAAATGTGAAAGTTTGTATGTTTCGATGTTTGTTACTCCAATCATGCCGAACGGATTTGGATGAAATTTGGCACACGGATAGTTTATAATCTAGACCAACACATAAGATCCCATTTTGACCCAATTATGTTTGTTACAAACACTAAACAAATTTTAATGAATTTCGGTATAGAAATACCAAGATTGAACCTTGGTGAATGATATAAGCTACATTTTGTCTATATAAGTCCTTTGGGAGGAAACCGCTGGAAAAAGTGAGTAGGTGATATTCATATCTAGACCTATGTAAATGTTCCAGGGTCCATCTGGTCTCGGCATCATGATCATCGAGGGTCGCCACACAGAGGCGGGGCGCGGCATCTTCGTGTCAGACCTCCAGGAAGGCAGTGCAGCTGAGCAGGTGGATGTTATTGATATAACCTGCGTATATTAGCAGTACCTACCTGCTTATAGAGTAAAGAGTACGTTAGAGTACCCTTCTTACATGAGAAATTCATGATTAAGGTTTTAAACCTGAGTGAAAGTTAAAATATATATAATCTGATTTCTAAATTTAGTCTGCCTCATTAGTCTAGTGGTCCCAAGCGCGACTGCTACGCTAGAAATCCTGGGTTAGATCCCCAGGTCGAGCAAAATGTTATTGGGTTTTTCTATGAAATTCTCAGTAACAGCTCGGAGTCTGGATTTGTGCCCGGTTACTGGCAATAGGCTCGCCCCCTATTACATAGGACCTAAACATACCGGCGAACTGTTGGTGTACATAAGTACGCCTCTGCCTAACCCTTCGGGGAATACAGGCGTGATGGTATGTTATGACCTAAATTTACTCAATATTACAGCTGCGAGTAAAAAGGGCTGAACGTTGCGCGCCATCATTAAAAATTAAATACAGCTCGAAAAAGTGCGAGATTTCCCTAGAGGATATTGAATACGTGATGAAGACATAACATACCCCCTCTCCGCTCCGCGACCCCTGAATGGGTCACTTAGTATGGGTACTTTCCCTTAAAGAGCTTAGGATCTAATCCACCACGCTGGCCTAATATGGGTTGACAGGCTTCACGGGCCGTTGAGAAAATCTCTCAGTTTCCTCGCTTAGTTTCCCTTCACCATTTAAGCAAGTGATATCTAATTTACTACACATTACTACATTATTAGTAAACTCTTAAAAAAAAAAAAATTAAGGCCTTGGATTCGAACTGAAGACCTAGCAGTCTAATACATATATCATTAGGCTATCACTGCTTTCATGTATAAAAGTTGTTTTAAATGGCATTGAAAGGGTTTCGATTTGAGACGATGTAGAGTTAGTGTGTAGTTACCATCAAACCCGTTGACTGGCTAATGATGACAAGTAGCCCAACCCCACATGATAGAACAAGACGAATGGTTGGACGTAACGTCAGCAGAAGTTGTTACTTATTCTTTCTTACTAGACTATCTATATCTATAATAAAATTGTAACAGGCTGATGTCTGTACATCAAAGATATTAAAGAAAATCTAATAGTCTATAATAGAACAATAGAAGCCAAAATAACAATTTTTAGAATTATTCTTCCTGTTTATCTGTCTGTCGTATGTTTGTACGCGCATCAGACATAAACTACTGCATGAAATTGAATGCAGTTTTCACCGATGTATTGCTAGAGGTCTAACTTAAAATCTGGTGCATGTTTCATCTTGATACGCCGCCTAGAATCGGATTTATAGTATGTTAATATTTTTGGGACGTGAGTGAAACTGTGAGCAAAAGCAGCTAGTAATGTATAAAGGAGTATCAGAAAATATATAAAAGGGCATTCAACAATTTTGCCACATCACACGCTTTTTGGACCACGGAAGGCGTCACACAGGCCTTTAAAAATGTAATATTCTTTTTGTGTAATTACAGGGAGGACTCCAGATTGGTGATATGCTTCTAGCAGTTAATAGGGACTCGTTACTAAACTGCAGCTATGATGCAGTAAGTATTCACATGTTGATTAAAATTCTAGGACCTTTGTACCTGACCCTATGATCTTATTATTTTGAAAACCGCAATTTACATTTTCATTAATTAATCAATTCAATACGGATTTTCAATGACGAGTAGACTGAGGACGTCTTGATGTCATAATTACTAACAGCTACGTTATTTTGTTTTTAATTATTAGCAATAACCAATTCACGCAGATCAAGCTCGCCGTATCTTTTCGTCTTGAAGTTTTATGCTTGAAATTTGATTTGATTTAATCTTTAATATGATTCGAAACAGGTGGTAAGACCCAGCCATGTTCTCTATTTGTGGGTGACTCTCAATAGCCTAGCGAGGTATTTAGGAATACATATTTTTATTATTTTTTATAGGACGCTTTTCAAATGCATCGAGACAGCAGAATCAATTATCATTTGTTGATGTAATTGTCTTTGTTCCACCAGGCGGCAGCCAAGCTCAAGCAGACGGAAGGGGTGGTGATACTAACAGTATGCACTCCGAACCTGAAGGAGGGGGACAAGGGGGACGAGTCCCCGGCCACGGCCACTACCCCGGGCACACCCGGTGCCGGTTAGTAGATATAATATACATAAATTTTACAGACAGAGAGGTGGTTTAGTTTTAGTCTCTCTCGTTCCGATAGAAGTCAGGTTGAGCAAATGAAAAAATATATCGATATTTTTAAACAGTATCGGTATGTATCGAGTGGAAAATATTGTTATTTTGTATTTTTTTTAAAACCTGCGCGTCGTCATAATATTTGAGGACTAAATAGAATCATCTAAACACCAGTTTTGTAAAGAAAATGTCGAAATTTATAAAATCATCGATTAAAAATATCAACGACATAACTATCGATATTTTTTAAAGAAAATATTGTTATTTTTTGCCCATTCCTAGAGAGAAGACTTGTACTCAGCAGTGACACAATAATTAAAGGATGGTGACTCCGCAAAGGGTCGTAACAAATTGTATTTTTACTTGGTTTACTAATTATTCTGGTGATGATTATTACGAACTCTTAATATTTTGTGATGTTTGTTAGGTTGGTACGGGTTTTGTGTATGGTGCAGTGTAGTTGGCACAGATTGATAAATTTTATAAAATTTACCTACAGTTGTAAAGAATTGTTTAGTCTTCATTAGGATACACATAACATATTTTGTGTACAGTTGCGGCATAAAATTAGAAATCTAATTTTGAAAATGCAACGTGAGAAAATAAAGGTCCAGTAAAGTTCATATTGCGCCTGATAGGGGACGCCATTCAACCCGAAATAAACTGTAGAAATCAATGTAATAGCCTAGTGCCCACGAAACACGAAACATAAAGTTGCACGTATAAATTATACGAAAACTGATATAATTTCAGCGCATCAATTAACTAAAGATCTACTTATAGTTTGAACATCGGTGTTCTTTTTCCAAAAAAGTTAATTAAGTATTTTGCTAACATAAACTCCTAAAATTTAATACTACTAATACTGCAGAAAATAGGAGAAATATGTACTTTATCTGTGTACTTTTATTAAATGTATATTTGATTTAGAAGCAGTGATAGCCTAGCGGTATGACCGTTGGACCACCAAGTCTTTAAGCCTTAAGCCGCGGTTTAAATAATTAATTATCACACTCTTAAACGGTGAACTAAAACATCGTGAGGAAACCCGCATGCCTGAGAGATTTTCTCGATGGCGTGTGAAGTCTGCCAACCCGCATTAGGCCAGCGTGTTCGACTATAGCCTAAACCCTCTCATTCTGAGAGGAGACCCGTGCCCAGCAGTGGGACAGTATAATGGGTAGATTATGTTATGTTATGTATGTATATTTGATTGGATGTCTTTAGCGGGCGGCGCGTGCGCAGGCGCGGCGTCCCGGCCGCCCAGTCGCGGCGCGGACGCAGGCGCCGGCGCCGCCAGCCGCCCACAGACGCCGCGCCCCGTACCCTCGCCTGTCAAAGGTAAGCTTCGTACAGACGCCTCGTGTAGGGATGGGTTAGAATACAGTTCCTCACTGCTATACATCTTGTAAGAGCCGAGATCAAAGATCTGTCTTGCTCAGTGGTAGGACCTCTTGAAGTCTGACTGGCTGGCGACCACCCATATGTCAGAGTTTGTGGGAGCCAGTTTCTCCTCGGCTGCAGGAGCAACTCCTCTGGTGTTGCTCAAGTCCAGCCATAACTAATTATCATCAGGTGGCTCGTCTGATCGTTTGTTGACATAATCAGTATAAAACACGCTGAACTTAGTTCACAATTACTGGATGGAGGTTGTTTAATCAAAAAAACGGCAGGAAACTTTCGTAGCATGGGGAAACCTAAACAAATTCACACAAGTGAGGGACAAAGTAATAATTAATTTAATTTACTGTTATTTAAATAATATTTGTATATCACACATATTATAATATTATTGACATAGGTACCTTGAAAACGTTAAAAAATAAAAAATAAAATAAGCAGAAGTGTACCTACTGACACTCATCTCACTCATCGATATGTTTAGTTCCTATGTAACAAGGACAGGAGCAAGCCTATTGCCATTACCGGGCACAATTCCAAACTCCGAGCTCTACCTGATAATTTCATAGAATATTGCAATAACCCATATCAATACTAGAAGTATGTACAAGTAAATATTATATTATCTCTTCACAAATTAACATTTTCAAATCGTATTCGTTCTGTTCTTATTACCTTATGTCAAGTAAGTTTGTCTAACATACAAGCCATTACTACTACACCATGGTAATCACCTCCCCCCCCCCCTCTATTTCCAGTGGAGCCCCCACCAGACCCTTCCACGGCGCCAGTGGTCCCCAACGTGGACACCGTCATCGAGATCAACTCCAACAACGAGGTGCTGGGCGTTGTTCTACTGGGAGGCAGCGATACCTTGATCAATGTAAGTCCTAATATCAGCAGCACTAGGCAGAACAGTTCGACTTGCGCAGATGCCGATCTATTGGTTTCTGCTCTGATGGTCATACTTAGGTCCAATTACCAATTATGTCATACAGTTTGAGGTATATTTTGTTGGTGTTGTTTTTGAGGAGTTTTTAAAGTATGTGACATGGACCATAATTCTACCATTACCATATATGCCTATATATTTTGATTTGAAAATGAATATATATGACCGTCGCGACTGTGTAGACTCCGTTATGTTATACAAAATTATACTTAATAAAATGGATGTCCCCTCACTACTCCATAAAATCCACTTCAGTGTCCCTCGTAGTCGTCAGCGCCAATGTAGGAAAAAAGCTCTGTTTTCGATTCCTCATAGTAGAACGTGTTATGCACGTAATGTATTTGTGAGGCGTGCTTGCAAACTGTTCAACGAAAATGAGAAACTTCAGGAGATAGACTTATTTAACTGTAATATAAATTCCATTAAACGTGTTTTTAGATAACAATAGCTAATGTCTTCACTGGCTTAAACTAACTTCATAATAATGTGGCTTTTTAAGTATACGCACTGCTCTCTCACTATTTTTTTTAACTCAGTAAGGAAACTCCAGGTCTAATTATAAGCAATAGTTAATAATTCTCATTTGTAAATGACTGTTTGTTTCTTAAAAAAAAAAATATTAATAATTAAAAAATATAATTTCCTTTTTAATTATAGTTATTAAAAAATTTTAGAACACAACTGTAGCATCATCACTTATCGGACTAACTGTTGCAGGGAGCGACAGCAATCATCCTAGACATATACAAAAATGGCGCGATAGCGAAGGACGGCCGACTGAAGGTCGGAGACCAGATCCTCGAGTGCAACGGAGTCGCCATCACCAAGGAAATGGCGCACGAACGGCTCTGTCTAACTATCAAGCAGAAAACTGCTAAGGTAGGTACATACCATCACGCCTGTATTCCCCTTAAGATTTGGCAAAGGTGTACTAATGTTCACCTACAGATCGCCAATAGCCTACCTAAAATATAAATGTTTGTATTGCAAATTTGTATTGCAGCTAAAACTGACAGTACATCGGCCAGAGCCGATGAAGTACGAGGAGGTAGAGATCGACCTGAGCCGCAAGGCGGGCCGCGCACTCGGCCTCACCTGCGTGGCGCCCGTGCAGGCGCCGGCTGTCTACCTCGGACAACTTGTGAGTATTCACACATTTACCATCACATCTGTATATCCTGATAGGTTAGGCGAGGATTTACTGATACACACAAACATGTTTTAGGTCCCATGTCACAGAGGGTGAACCTATTAGTAAATTATATCTTATAGTACGATGTACAGTGCTGAGACGTGAAAACTCACAGTGCGGCTAGACCACCAATTTAAAGTGGCTCAGCGTGCTTTGGAACGTGCTATGCTCGGAGTTTCCCTGAAGGATAAAATCCGCAACGAGGTTTTCAGATAGACAACCAAAGTTACTGACATAGCGCACCAAATTGGCAAGCTGAAGTGGGAGTGGGCTGGCCATATCTGTAGAGACCGCCACTCGCAAACGTAGTGTAGGACGCCCTCCGGCAAGATGGAGTGATGATTTGCCAAAGGTTGCTGGCGGAAGCTGCATGCGAACAGCCGAGGATAGGGTGAAATGGGCACATTGGGGGAGGTCTACGTCCAGCAGTGGACTGCTATAGACTGATGACGATGATGATGATCTAATAGTATGGTATAAGGTACATACGATAGACAAGGTATACCAGTTATGTGTCTTGAATGATTGACAATTGTTGGAGAAAACGAATTCTTGTCCTATAGCGTAGAATGGTTACCAGTTTTGTTAAACGATATTATGTGAAAGGCAGTAACAGTGACCGGATGAGGAGACCTGTAGGTCGGCCCCTATGGCTTTGACTAAAAGAAGCTGTTTCCTCTTCTTTATTCAAGAAATTTAATTCCCGCTAATTAATGAAATCACCTACGATCCTCACATATAATACCGATACCAAAAAGTTTAGTTGTTTCGTCGTTTAAAATGCGAAAAGATTGATTTGTACATTACATAACAATATACAGCGCATTCAAGGCTATTTTTTTTATATATTACAGCTTCCAGGCACTCCCGCAGACCTGGACGGTCGCATTCAGCGCGGTGACTTTTTGGTCGCTGTGGACGGCAAAGACGTTTTTTCTACCGACCTGATGGTCCCGGCGACCGCGCTCAAGCTGTGCGCCAACAAGGTCACTGTCAAAGTCAAGCGGTTCAAGACAGTTAGGTAAATTTAGTTATGTTTATAGGACAAGTTTTGGTGTCACCGTTTTTCGGGTCGAAGGACCAGGAAGTTGTGGGTCTGAGGACTAAGTGACAGGTTATAAAGGTGACAATGTTGTAGTCACTGAAGTGATCGACGTATCAGAAAAAATATTGTTACCAAACGGGAACCTGAGTTGTGACAGAGAACTGAAGGGAGACAGTGGAACTAAGATGGATACCTAGTTTATAAAGATTTTTATAATTCTGCCAAATTACTTGATGTAATGGAAAATAAAACTCGCTTTCTAAAAAACATTGATAAGGAAGTTACAATATCTTTTGAATGAATGCTGCAAATAATATAAGAGAAGATATCCATGTATCAGCATTCAATACCGAGAGGTGAAAATGGTACAGAATGGCTTTCGTATTGAAGATATTATAATAATTATCGTCAAGACAAGTGGAGAAGAAAAAATAAAAGGTTTATAGATGACATCAAAATTATTGAACAATATGTTCTTCCATTTATTCCTATAGACTAAGAGCCATTGAACATACTTATTATATTTTTAGAAGTAACTTTGGTGTATTATTCTTAGTAACTTAAACATTTTTGATAGTTTTAATCCGTGAGATTAATTGAAGTTAAGATAACAAACAAATCGTTTTAGATGCAAATGTTAAGATAATTGAGCATTCCTTGTAACTCGAATATGCACACTGGAACACCAATGAAATAGTTTTAAATATTAAACTGTGACACCAAAACTAGGATAATTGAAATAAATGTGACGTTTTGCAAATCGAAATAAAATAAAATTCAATATATCTTCCACCCAGTCTTAGAGAATGAAGCTTCGATGAAAATGTATCGCAAGACCAAATTTTACAAAAATGGTATAGTTGAATTTCAAAACAAGATCAAGCTCATAGCCATGCCATATATTTATTTTATTCAATCTGCAAATATGTCTGAATATAACTTAGAATAAGATCTAGGCCAAATATTGTAATATCTAGTAGTTACTCAGTAGTTAACATCGGGTGTTGACAAGTGATTAGACAATAAAATTACACTCATTCGATACTTACTTTTTATTGATTGTTCAATCGATTGTAGAACAGAATACTGTTCCATTTATGAGAATTCCTTGTAATATCATTAGAAAGTTTCACAGTTCGTCACTGTTATCTATCATATTTTGTTACCCTTTGGTACAATTATCTATGAGAATTTGTCTATAGTTTTCTAAAATTATTTTGTGCTACCAGCTCGATTAATTTTGTGTGATGTAGTACCACTACATTTTATAAATTATAAATATTAAATTAGAACATGTAGGTATATGTTTTAATAGTTTCCATTTAATAATTTCTTTTTTATTACTAAGTGATGATCAATGTTATTGTATAGCTTTCAAAAAGTATAAATCAAATGCCATACTACTCTGAAATTAAGTTAAGCTTAATTATAAGATTATTTGAGATTTAGATTTAATTTGCTAAGGCCGATAAAACCCTTGGTTCGTAGCTAAAAAAAATCTCAGTATTTTAGATTTGCAATATTGTACATTTTATTGAATACATATAATTTACCTACTGTAGTAAATTAATACCTATTTAAAAAAAATATCATTGATAAGTTTTATTTTATAGATTAAATATTGAAATTAATTTTTATCATTAAACACATTAAATCCTTGGCATTTTAAATGCGTTTATTTTCCAGCTTTATTTATATTTCCAAAAGTAAAAATATATGTTATATTTTTTTTTGGGTGACTAAATTCATTCGAAAATGTAAGTCATTATACTTTTTTTGTAAACGTGACTTTTTTTAAATGAACTTATTGTCACTTAATGAATAATTCCATATGGCAGATCGAATAGTCGTTCGAATAAAAATGTAAGTACTTATACCTAATTTTTCATGTAAATTATTAATAGTCACCCAGTAATTAGATACATATAGGTAAATAAATTAATTATTTTATCAAAATCGCCAGGTTATGATTTGATAAACGAACGAAAATGTGATTTTGTTTCGGACAAAAAATATAATGACGAACAGATTAGTTTAATTATGCATAAGCGAGTGCCACTTATTGCAGTAATTTTAGAACACACCAAACAAATCATTTAGGAAATAGATTATGGAATAATAAAGAGTACATAATAATCTAGTCGTAAAAACTTAAATGTCGTATAGGTTGCCTTTTAGCGTAGGCTTCTTCACTAACGTCGCTAGAAGCTAGTGTCTTAGTACTTTAAGTACCAAAATAGCACTAGGATGCACTTAGTACTGACATGATTATAAAAGCATTGACACAAAAGCAACAGAATAAGATTCATAAATAAATTGCAAACACAATTATAAGCTATTTTCATTCGTTGCTTTTGTGGTAAAGGCTTATTAAACACGCATCAAACAAAAGGTTCGACTTATGTGACTGTCATAATATGAATTTGAGAAAATATTGCTGTTACGGAAAACTTGACAGAATAAGATGTTAGATCTGAATCAATGCGTGTTAAAAAAAAAAACAACGACAATTTATGTGCAAAAAGGCGAGTAGTGGAAGATCTTGTAAATGTCAATGATGAAGACAGAGGTTCGAGAGGAGTGTGGAATGCTTAATTGAAATTTAAAATAATAATAATTAACTATCGTACACAAAATAATAACTTTGAGTCCCGCCTTTTGCTTGACGTCAATTTAAGTCTTCAGTGACGTATTTAATAATATTGTTCAAAAAGAGATTTTACATGAAAATGAAACAAACAGGTTTTTTATCATTTTGGTTTGAAATTAATAAAATAAAGTTTCGAGAACACCGTCATATTTTTTGTACAAAACCGTAAATAGGTACTTGGTTAAATAAAATTATTCTTATTTATAACCATTACACAACATTGTTAATTTACGTTTTCGGTATATTCTAATTGATTTATTCTTGTATTTTATTCGATTTTTTTTATTACTTTTAGATTACTTTGATAAAGACGGTGTTCAAAGCGTGTAAAAAACTAAAATTTATATTTTAACTTCGCTAATACTTAGCTATTATAAAAAATAAAAGCGAAAATTTAAAATAATGCATTTAAATAACAAATGGATTGCGTAGCATAATTCTAAATCATTGTAAAGTGTATAAAGTATCTATGTCTTTTCCCTTTAAATAACTACATATTAGAACAGAAGTACTATATAGTCTTAAATTAGTGGATTTATTATTTTAGTACACAAGGACCAGAAACTTTATGAAGCATATTGACGGTTGAGTGCTCATTTTGACTGAGACCTTGTATACAGAGTACGTAATGAATATTAAAGTAAAAATTATTATTGGTCCTTTTGTACTAAAACCATTAGAATTTTGTAGAATGGCCTCATTTGTAGCTAATTTTGTATTAGATAGTAATAAAGTAACATTGTGCCACGAATGATAAATGCAACTTTTTTTTTATTAAAACTGATCAAGAATTAGCAAAATAATCTTCATAATTATAAAAATAAATATAAATAATTATTGTATTTAGAGTAAACTTTTAAACTTAATGGTAATTTCCTATTATTAGTCGAATAGTTAAACAAAATCTAAAAATTAAACTTATTTCTTTATTTCCTGATAATGCTGTATATCTCTGTTATAGTAATTGCAATTCCAATAGGATTTTAAACCTTATTTAATTAACAATACGGCATCTGTTGGGTTGTCAACAAAAGGGTGTCGTTTTTTAAACTATCCTAATAGTATTCCCTTAGATTTAAGTAGGAATTTGTGATCTTCATTATAAATATAAAATCCTTATAATTATTGTAAATAATCCAATCATTATTAGAGTAATGTAATTTACTCTTTTCTGTACTTACTTAATTTTATCCCTTTTCTCTGTCGTCTAAGATTCGCCTTGATAAAGTAATTTTAAACTCTATTGTAATGAAGTTTAGGTGTATATTAGAATAGTCTCGGTTTGACTAGACATGATCTAGTGTAGGGTTCTAAGATTTCTTATAAAGTTTTATTGTTGAAGTTTACTAATGTAATGTAAACTGAAATTGTACGAGATAGTGATACTGTAATAAATTGTGCGCTTTTATAATAAAGTTTTTGATTTTATTACTCTCTCACTGCACATACCTCTTCATCATTACTAAAAATGAAATCAATATAATGTTTATCACTTTATTTGGGAACCTCAAAACTTAACAATAACTATGTACACGGTTAAATTATAAAGTTATGTTAACAATGAATATTATGCAGATCTTAGTTATTTGTTCAAGAATCTACGTTAGGGCTGTACACACCGAGTATTTTTTAATTATAAGTCATAATTCTACAATATTTGGCTCCTATACGTTTCGATGTGAGCCCCTGTAAGTGTGTTCGAATGTAAACAAGGAAGAGTAAATGTCAAGAAAAACGCTTGACATAATTTTTGGGGTTCTAATTTAGAAAAGGAAGAATTGCCTTTTCCCTTACGGTGTGCCGCCTTTATAATGTGATGCAATGACTAGATATTAAGTTTAAGTACTTAACATAACAGGTAGGATCTCCATTAACTTGTTTAAAAAATAATTTAAACATCACTTATTGTTCTGAGCAAGAAATCTTAAATTATTTTGGTAATTTGCTTAGAAATACTTTGAAACAAGTCACTGGTAAAAGAATATACAAAGATAAAAGATGTACCTACCTACAGAAGGAGGATCTATATTTTTTAAGGTATAATAAAATTGTAACAGGCAGATATCTGTACTGATATAGATAACACGCAAAAACTACTTACTGCATGAAATTGAATGCGGTTTTAACAATCCTATTGCCGGAGGTCTAACGTAAAATTTGGTGTATACCCATTTCATCTTGACACGCCGACTATAAGCACTCACTTCGCACTAGAAGCTCGTAAAATTGTGAGCTAGTAAATATAAATATTTTACACGTAGGTACTTATAGAGAAGGTTTTTATAGAATTCAATATTTTTTAGTTTGACGTTTCATAGTTCGAAACAGTTGAAACAAAAATGGTGATCACACTTGAGCAAAATATTAAAATAGATTTACCTACTTAAAGTTTTCCTTAAATTTAAAAACTCTAATATACGCACATACTCATAGACGTCCTTTTGCGTTAATGAACCATTAAAATGTACCTATTAATAGTTAATATTGGGTGTACCTACTTATATTTTTCTATTATTGGGTCATAAAATAATAATCTATACATAAAAAATGCTTTGTCCTGAATGACTGACTGACGGATCAACGCACAGCCTAAACCGCTGATCGTAGAGACCTGAAACTTGGAGGGTGCGTTCTTTGTATGACGTAGGCATCCGATAAGAAAGGATTTTCCCCCCTAAGGGAGTTAAAAACTGGGGCAAAGTTTGTATGAAAGTCCGTACACAATACCATGCGTTTGACATACGTACACACACACACACACATAAGTATACATATTTACGATGACATTGTCAAGATAATGTACAGCTATAATTCGCTGTTGACATTTTGACAATTGTTTTCTTCCTTTTTTAATAGAGTTAACACATTTTATGATTTATGGAACCTCCATGGTATTGGTACAGTGGGCACAGTTTATTTAGAAACGAAAATTATCTAAGTACTGCGAAGCTGTAGCCTTAGCACGAACAACTTGCGAAAAAGTATTCGTATCGTCACGATAGAGGCGCTGGTCCAAATCTCATACAAATTGGTCTCCATGACGATACGAATACTTTTTCGCAAGTTGTTCGTGCTAAGGCTACTGCTCATGGTAAGTCTAGTAATTGTAAGTGTAAAATTTATCCTAACTGCGAAAATGTACTTGGTACATTTTATAATGGTTCATTAACTCCGATGAGGACGGCGCTAAGTCACCTTGGTAAGTCAATATTAGAATAAAAAGGAATTTAAATAAATTACAAATACCTCCGCGATACGCAAGCCTCTTCGGTCATAAAATTAACACTAAGGACCTACTTAAGAACCTGCTTTAAGTCCATTTTAAACCAACATTAAATTTGATACATCCGTTTCAAAGTACAATGACAAAAAACGCAATACCTGACAACTTATCATGAAGAACTTATTATATCTTTATCGTTGATGCTACAAGTAATTATAGATAATCATTAAGTATTAGGAAGAACCACGATTTTAATTTTAACAAAAACTTAGGTATATAAAAAAGATAGATCCAAAATTTTTCATAAATACCTAAAGTTACTTTCAAAAATTATTGTAACCTGGTGTCTAGTCTGGGTAAAAATAATAATTTGCTTTTGAATCATAATAATTAAAAGAATGCTGAATATGTTAATCCAAAAAGTCTAAAAGTAACTTTTGGCAAAAACCTAAATGGTGGCTTCCCTTTTAATCTTACAAAGGCACTGTGTTAAAATTAAGTTACAATTTCTCATTGGAATTTTTCTTAATAACTAAAGGCTTTAATCTACTTCGAAGCTTCACCAAGCGCTTGCTGACTCTTCCGGCGGAATTAGTCGGGATCCTCAAATCTGGCATCGATTTACTTTCGTGAACTGGCAATTGTTCTGTAGACTTTGTCGTAGTTCCATAGTACCTCGGCATGCTGTAGTCTTCTTGGTACATCATAGCTGATTGCTGTTTTATACTTTGTAAGCTCGTTTCTCCTTTGTACTCCGGCAAAGGTGGAACATCAGCGAAGAACCTGGGAAGATTGTTACTCTTTATTATTGGAGTGTCTGGCAACTGGCTTAGCTTTAGTTCCTCAGTAGCAGACATCACTCCCACCATGGACTTGCTTTTTATCAACGGAGGCTTTTCTGGCGCCAAATGTTCCGGAATATTCAAGAACGATGCGCTACGATGTGGAACTCTTGATAATACTTTATTTAGTTTGTTAGGATCTATGCTCTTCAAGCTGTCGACTCTGTTGAGGACAGGTTTGGCTAATTTACCGGTACTGTCCACCCTCTCCAAAGTCTTTGCGCTGTTACTTCTTGGGAGATCATCTCCTCTCATCCTCAAGATACCTTTAACGCTTTCTACTTTCGGCAGAGAGAACGGAGACGGTAAAGACATTGATGATACTGGATCATATTGATATATATGACTGAGTGTTGTGATCTTAGTTTCATCTTTAATGGTAACAGTACTAGGTTTGACAACATCTTGCTTCATGACAGCTACGTTCATAGTCAGACCTTCTTCCGTGTCCTGGCTTCGTCTGTCACTTTCTTCTTCTTCTTCAATCTTGAACATGTCGTGGTTGGCCAGGAGTTCATCTTTGAACATGATCTCGAAGTCGGTGACCGGCGAATTGATCTCGTCTTCGAAGTAGACTTTGCTTCTGTTCGGTCTGTCGGACAGGTAGTCTGGTTCTGATTTGGTCTCCAGCTCGTCGAGTGAGTTTGTACTGTCCGTTTTCGCTTTAAGCTCGTGATCATCTCTAAATATTAGAGATTTGGAGAACACCTGGAAATGATGAGAAATTCGTTGAGATTCATGTCTCAAAAAAAATTTTGATGGACATTTCAAGAGACATTATTACAGCTGTAATAACAATGTTGAGGGATCATAAAATACTGTAGGTATATATTGAAATCCAAGTCTGTTATATAAGTACATCAAAAATCGTATTAAAATATAATGGAAATTAATTTCTGACTTCACATAGTCATTAGTGATGACCTTAAGAATGTCTGGTTTCAGGTATAGTATAGCCTTTCTGTTTCAGTGTGTATGGAGATTCAAGGATTCTTATAATAGAGAACTTATTGTGGTGTTGCACCGACAACAGCATGGCTTTTGACCGCCACAGTCATGTATAGACGACAAACCAAAATGTGCTCAGCGGGCCGCGGTTACGACTTGGTGACAGATTTATAAAGTAAATTCGGAAGCTTGGAGCTGAGGGCGCCATGTTTCTGTTTTGACGGTCAAAGGGAAGACAGATAAAACTATCAAAAATCAACAATTACGAAATCATTGAATGACAATTCTGACATAATAAAAGTAGTAGACTAGGAAACCTGGTTCCATGAACCTGTCAGAGATGTCAATTCTGACATTACTGGTGAACATCTCACCTCATAAAGCTTGTCAGCGTGCAGCGGCACCTCGTTGAGCTCCCGGCCTATGATGGCTCGCGGTGGTAAGTGGTTGTTGTTGACCGGTTGTTCGGTAACCACGCTGTCGAGGCTCGCGCCGTTGTTCGTGTAGCCATTTGTGTACGTTGTGTCTTCATCTAGTCTGGAAAGTGATCAAAGTTCGTTTAAGAACACAATATAATAGACAATGGTGTGACCCTGACTTTGAAACACAGAAAACAAAAAATACCTTAAATTGTTTTCATGCCATGACTGAACTGAAGAAAAATTATAACGATATTATGCAAGCTTATAATATCGCTTATAACCTACACGAATGTCCTGTTGATCTGGTATGGTCGTGCGGTAGGTCATTGAGCTCCCTAAGTTATGGTTGACGTATACGATGACTGATGCACGTGTGCCGTCAGTTGGGTCTAGTGTGGGTCTAGTCTACTGAATGCTAGCTGCTATGGTTCTTTCCTCAAAAGGCCGTTTTAGACATTACCCTACATCGTGCCACTCATATATATAGTGTTATTCCATGTCTGGACTTTATAAGAGACCATAATTATCTGAGCTTGTTTCGGTGTTTCTTCTCAGAGGTAGCTGATAGCTATAAGAAAAAACCATACCATTCACTTGTAAAAGTATCTCTAAAGATCTACTTGCAGAAAAAAATATCATTTAATAATTTCATTTAATTACGATTTTGTTCATGATGTCCTATCGCTAGTAACATTTCAATGTCATTGAAGACAACAAACTCATCGCCCTTAGAAGAATCGCGAGCATGACTGACTACCTAAAGATGATAATTTTAATTAAAATTATAATGAAGATGATTTTATATAATTATGATTAAGATGTTATGTTATGCATAATTTATATTCAAGAACTTAAGCTATGATAAATGAATTATAAACGGCTGTGTCAGTGTTAATAACAACAGACGATCTGCATATTTGTTCGTTTGTTGACGGATCGGCTGCGCCTCGACAATCGTGATTACATACACAAAGTTATCTCTGTGACGTCGTTATGTATAAAAATATTAGTTTGTATGTTTGATTATATTTGAAATCAGTCGTAGGCTCTGGCCTTTACCTCAGTTTGTAAGAGATTATTTTTCAGTCCAGCACATTAAGACTTATTCGATTTTTACACGATGGGTTCTTCAGCGTCTCTTCTTATCCTGTTAGGCTCCATAATCAACCCATTACATTGTCCCACTTTCTGGGAATGGGTCTCCTCTCAGAATGAGAGGGATTATTATTATCGCGGGTTGGACGACTTCACACGCCGTCGAGAAAATCTCTCAGGCATGCAGATTTTGTCACGATGTTTTCCTTCACCGTTTAAGCGCGTGATAATTATCTATTAATTACACACATGACTTCGAAAACTCAGAGGTGCGCCTTGGATTCGAACTCGGGACCTATGACTTGGCAGTCCTATGGTGATATCACTAGGCTATCACTGCTGCCATGAGCTACACAATAATAGTCCATGCCGTAGTGAAAAGTGTAGCCATACCACAGTTGGTATGGCCAGTGCCAGGCAAGCGATAAGTTAGAAATACATAGTTCTCATAGCGGTAAAGCATTTTTAAGTTGGCTAATTCCATTTGGTTCGTCTTCTGCGGTATTCAGTATTCTGCGGTCAAGCAATAATTTGCTAACACTACTGTGTTTCGGTTTGAAGGGCAATATAGTCAATGAAATAACTAGGCAAATGAGCCAACTATTGACCCAAGTTTCAAGATGACAACGCGTGAGCGATACTGCTTGGTGATGACTTGTGTGTTACCACTTACCATTAGTTAGTTTGTCATCTTATAACAATAAAATAGAAGCACGAACCACACAGTGAGGGATCACACTGATAAAATAATATCACTGAGTAAAACATGGCTATCTAACTAGTGTGACAACTTTACAACAGTTTACGTTGGTTTTTACGTGGTTTTCCTCTGCAAACAAGCTGTAATACGCCGAGGATTTGCACTACAATGCTCCAGTACACAGTATTGTTTGCTTGCCTTTCATATTTATAAGTCTTGTGGGTTTTAAATGTCAATGAAACATATCACTTTGTATTCTTAGTGTTGGATGGGTGCGATAAAGATATGAAGGAAAGTCATCGCTTCCTCACCACTTTAGGTTCTTCATGAAGGCATTTTAACTCTGCTTGGGTCACGGTTTTCGGTCAGGCAATGTACGATGGTGCACGGTTGCCTGAAGAAAACCGATTCGCTTGTGATTTTTTTTTTATTAGATAGGAGGGCAAACAAGCAGACTGATCGCCTGATGGTAATCGATTACCGCCGCCTATGGACACCCGCAACATCAGTGAAGTCTCAAGTGCGCTGTCGACCTTTTAAAAGGGGATTGGGCCACCGGTAACCTCACTCACTCGGCGAAACACAACGTAAGCGTTGTTTAACGCCGGTTTTCTGTGAGGCCGTGGTATCACTCCAGTCTAGTCGAACCATTCGTGCCGAAGCATGGCTCTCCCACGTAAAAAATGATGAAAAAATGAATGATTTAAAGACATTCAGATTATATATATCAGGGAAGACCCAATCGAGAAGCGCATTCCTCATTTCAGCAGTACGCATGATATAAGTGGACTTAAAGAATTTAATTAGCAAATACCAAAATTAAGACGGCATCGGTAGGTATATAGTTGTCTGTGCGATAATAAGACTCAAGTGCTCACGTGAACAAATTCTAATATGATTACTTGTTTTAAATGCATTCGTTTGTTATATTGTCGGTATAGCTAGCTATTTTACAACATTGATGATTATGTTCAGGATAAATGCCATAAATTCAGAAACGATGACGCAGAGAAGATGTCATCTGTTGTCAGTGGATATCAATTACATTTTAATAGTTTTAACGTGACCATTGGTTATTCATGAGGAAGAAACTAGAAAATCATCTCTAGTTAGTAACTAGAGTTAAACAATGAGTTTACATTTGCTTGTCGGTCAAAATAAATTGGAATTTTAAAATCAGTCTGGATTATTCTGTCTTGAGAAAAAGAGTACCTAGCTTGTGCCCTGAAGCGAATAGATGAATATTTAATACCTAATTAAAAAAATAACTGTTTTATTTACAAAATCCTGGTAGGTACTCCATTACGTCACCACCACTACAATATTATCTACGATCGATAGATGGGACCACGTTTAAAGTCATAATTAAGTCCGTACGGGAAGCCTACGTGAGTCAGACTCATACTTATCTTGTTGCTATTTTAGTGAAGGGAAAATTTAATCGAGGGCAGGATTCGAACCTGCGTCTTCTGGTTAGATACACCAGACGCTCTAACCTCTAAACCACCGCGAGTCCCACCCGCCAGATCGAAATTTGCCTTCACATTCTGAATTTACGTCATAAGGTGACGTTCAACAGATGTCGCCAACGTCAGAGCGTCTGGTGTATCTAACCAGAAGTCGCAGGTACGAATGTTGCCCGCGATTGAATTTTCCTTCACTAGAATTACTACAATTTTTGCATGCCAGCTCCTGGTGAAACATGTAAAGCTACTTCAACATTATGAAAGACCATTTTGTACCATGTTTTAATGCAAATAAACATTCATTTAATAAGCATTCATTCATGCATTCATTCATTCATTCATTCATTCATTCATTCATTCATTCGTTCATATAATCTTAGCATCGAAAATGCAAAAAAAAACACAAAAAGATAGTTGTCTTGATCTTGATTCTTTTTGTTTAATTGTGGGGAAAATTCTCATGGATCGTCTGCCTCCAGGGGAGGCGGCAGGGCACGTCGGACTCGTACAGATTAAAAGGCAAAAGCCTTCTCTTGCCCTATAGCCATGAAATTTGTAACATTCGCCAAGGCTGTAGTCCAGCGTTTGCTTAATTAACCCTGTCAAAGGGTAAGGAGCACACACATGCCCGCCCACTGGAGCCATTTTCTGGTCAGGTGGCAGACTCTTCAAGCCAGCCGCTCGCCTTCGCACTACAGCCGGGATGTTACGGATATGAAATTTCGAATCTGGATACGGATATAATAAATAATAGTTTATCGAGAAAAATCAAAGATCATAAAAATCGCTCTAGCCGTTCTTGAGTGTGTAAGTAACCCGACTTTGTTAATTTGTTTTATATGTATGTACCCCGGATGCAATGCAATGCCTCTTTTATCTTATTTTAATTTTCGTCATATACGCAGGCATGCACGCAACAACTTCACAAAGTTTCATCGCAATATGTTGAATGGTTTAGCAATGCATACCTAGAGGACACAAACATTTTTATTTATAGTAACATATAGATAAAGATAGATTTATCTCCTCTCATAATATTTTAAGTTTTTGACATTCTTAATAGTAGGTACCTATATAACAGATAATGTTGAAAAAAAAAATATACAAAACTGTGTCACCAAAAATGTCAAGGTATTACTAATAGCTTGTCAATGACCACTCGGTTATCAACAATGTTATCTCTCATGTAATCGCAGCATCACGAGCTCGTGACGTAATTCAATTGTCACTTTTTGCATCAGCATCTCATGTTGAACTTTGGCCGTATAAAAGATTGTATGATTTTTAAAAGAGAATCTATACCAATATGAATCTATTGCCTGTTAATAATGTTTACTCCTTATCTCTACATATACAAATTGGTTAATAATTAATACCATTATCCCTGTATTCCCCGAAGATTTAGGCAGAGATGTACTAATGTACACCCACAGTTCGCCTGTATGTTTAGGTCTCATGTAATTGGGGGCGAGTCAATTGCGAGCAAACTGATTAAAATCCAAACTCTGAGCTGCTGAGAATTTCATAGAAAAACCCAATAACACTTTGCTCGACCTGGGAATTGAACCCAGGACCTCTAGCGTAGCAGTCGCACTTACGACCACTGGGCTAATGAGCCAATTTATAATAAAAATTATAAAGAAGTGACTGCCATCAGAGTTTGACGACCCAATTTCTAGTCTAGATAATGCCGATATCCAAAGAACAAACTTGTTGCCAATCTTTTTGGGCTTCTGCCTACCGTTACCCATAAAATAATGAAAACCGGAATCCATGCTTTTACGTCCTCTCCGACGCACGGAGGGGTCTCGATGTCGCTCATCTACGGACTGACCGCAACAAGGGCAGCTTAACCTTGCAAATCCCGCGAGCCCCTCACGTGTTTTACTTGTTATTTACCTGTGAACCTTTGCTTTACTTCAATGTACTTCTGCCCTTAAGGACGGACTAATTAGTAATTCAGATAATTAGTAATTATAACCATTACAAGACAGACTGAACACTCACTTGTAGGTGGCGATCTTCTTGTCGAAACAGAACCGCTCCTCGCAGCAGTTCCAGTACATTGTCTCCAGGCAGCTGAGGACAAAGAAATACCAACATTACTTCTAGACACTAAAAGGTTTAATTTCAATTGTCAATTTTCTATGTCACCCTTAACCACTATTATCATTATCATCATCGTCGGTAATCATCATTGTAGTAGTCATTCATCGTTATTTCATATAGGTACCATGTCGTAGGTACCATAATTACAGTCATTGTCATAAATTCGTGATATCAAACAATAGTTAATAATGCCGTTATCAGCATAATTCGATATCCATCACCATGATTTTTATCATCATCATCGTAATCATTATCATTATAATAATCATCTTCGTGATTATCATTATCATAATTATTATTGCCGTAGTCATCATTATTATTTCCATCTTTATCATCATCATTGTTGATATTATTTTCATCATCATTATTATAGATACATCATATCCAGGTAAAATTACCTAATAATTATTCATAAATAAAACTGCATCGAATATGAATCACTTTTTTAGAAGTTACGATAAAAACAAGTGACACACAAAAAAACTATGACATTGAAGAACCCTTGGCCAATCCCGGACATTCCAATACCGATACTGCAACTACATAAGCACCATGACTTTTGTACAGGCGTGTGTAATTGTGTGCGTGGCCAGGTAGTTGTTGCCTTTGGTCTACATGACGTATGATTCGTGACATTCGCTACGACCATCTCTAGTCCGGTAGAGACACCAGACCCCATCTAGAGGTCACGCTTTGTTTCGTTCCCTATATAAAGACGCGTGCGCTGCCTACTGAGGTTATTGTCTGGTCTGGCGGCAGACTCCTTAAATTATCCCCGCATGAAGGCCGAAAGTCTTTCTGCGCCCTCGGGACCCGGTATTATACATGGCATAGAGTGGATGCTTATTCACTTTCCGCCACCTCTTTTACAAACACATATTCTTGCAGTAGGAGGCTCGCTTCTGACTTGCCTGGTTTTATGGACAACGTTGACTACAACGATGTGTGGAGAGCGATTGAGTGGCCGTTCTTATATAGGCATCTTTTTATTTTATGCCTTTCAACGATTTGTTGTTGTTGTTAGTTGATTGGGGCTAACTCAAACTCAATATAGACAGCCGATTATATTTGACTTACGTGAATATTAGACATTGAACTAAACTAAGCCACGGTGTTTCAAATACTTTACAGCATCCATTCATCCATCACGTGCAGTCTGCCTGTAAAAAGTTTATTTCATTACATGATAAATAAATAGGCTCAATACACTCAAAAAGTCTTTTCTTACGTAGGTATTGAGATTAAAGAGTTATTGAGTGGACATTAAGAACATTTTCGACTTTAATTCCGATTTGATTTATTGTCAATCTGATGACACTAGATAAAGCGACTTGTTACCTATATGGGAAATCACAGTCTATCGCTTGCTAAGAATCAGGACTTTGAATTCGTTTATAATAATGTATCTCAGAATATAACACTGAACTGACACTTTTCCACTATTATCGATTATTTTCTCACTTCACTTAGTCTTATGAATAGTATGAGTACGAAGACGCGACTCCTCTGTCGTGACGTGACGCTACAACTGATTCTCATACAAATTGTATGACATATGCAAATACAAACAATTACTCTATGTCGAGCTATTTTTAACCGTACTTCAGAGAAATATTGTAACTACATAGTTGAATAACAAAGGCATAGGTGTGAGGATTTTGAAGGAAATCAGGATTTATTTTAGCAGGATACCTCAGCCTAGTTGAAGCTAGAAATTTCTTTTTACAAAAAAAAGGAACAAATAATATCAAGACAGGACTCCACCTCCAGAGATCCTCTGGGGTGGTACCATCGCATTGGCATATATTGTGCCGATAAGCAATAATGTGCTAAACATTATTGTATGCTGATTTAAAGGGCAATATACCCAGTGACTGCCTCATTAGTCTAGTGGTCCCAAGTGCGACTGCTACACTAGAGGTCCTGGGTTCGATCCCCAGGTCGAGCAAAGTGTTATTGGGTTTTTCTATGAAATTCTCATTAGCAGCTCGGAATCTGGATTTGTGCCCGGTTAATGCCTATAGGCTCGCCCCCTATAACATGGGACTTAAACATACCGGCGAACTGTGGGTGTACATTAAGTACGCCTCTGCCTAACCCTTCGGGGAATACAGGCGTGATGGTATGTTATACCCAGTGAAATTAAGTATATAAGACATACCTTCATGCCTATATTAACCGAAGTGTTGGGCACAGTTTTTGTACCTCTGTATAACTGTAGAAGTATTACATTCATATTTCACAACAACTTACTTGAACTTTCTACCCTGAGCAAAATGGTCTCCAAAATCAATGTTCCAAAACAACACAAGGCACACAGTCTTTCACTTTATTTCTGCAGCAAAATTGTCTCCAAAATCAAGGGTTTTACACCAAAAATAATAATATAAAGTACATTTGACAGTGCAAGATTCTGGTAGAAAATGTCGTCCACACGTTCCACGACGTTCTCCGTAAGGTATTATCTTGACATTGAGTGACATTATCGTGGTGGAAGCACTCCTATGAGTGAATTGATGTATAGCAC
Source organism: Acronicta aceris (assembly GCA_910591435.1). Lineage (NCBI taxonomy): Eukaryota > Metazoa > Arthropoda > Insecta > Lepidoptera > Noctuidae > Acronicta > Acronicta aceris. The sequence goes on along the minus strand of OU342781.1, from coordinate 357,229 downwards.
TGATGATTTAGTATGAAATAATATTTACCTAACACCCATATTATATTCATCGAAAGATTATACGAAATAGGCATAGGAAACCAACTATCACCACGTAAACGAAGTATGTCTGTCTGAATTGGATACCTAAACTCAAAAACTACCAAACGGATTTTCATGCAGTTTTCACGACTTTTTATGACCCTTAGGAACAAGATATGGTGGGTTAAATAATTAAATTATTAAAAAACATTAAATATATTTTATACATAGAGTATTTAATGATTTTTTCGATTAATTACTGAATGACGGCTGGAATTCCGGCTTATGGTAAAAATGACAGAACAGAACAGTCTTAATTCTTATTGGGTGAGAAGAAAAGTAAGTACTTACTACTGGCACGACTTGCACAGCTTGAGCAACATCTTGAGGTGTTCTCATAGTGTCCAGTGTGTGTGTTGAGTCTTGGAGTCGATGCTGATGATGGAGTATGCCTTCCACTCTACCTTCTTGAGAGCTGCATTCCTGGAACAATAGGAAATAATTCTTAAATTATGAAGATAGATTTAATATGAAAACACTTTTTACGTATTGGCTGAGAAGTAGATATATTAGAACCAGCGATCCGCCCGCGGTTTCACTCGCACTGCTCCACTCCTATTGGTCGGAGCGTGATGTTATATAGCCTTACTACTACTCAACACAAAAAAAATATTTTAATTCCAACCAGTAGTTCCTGAGATTAGCGCGTTCAAACAAACAAACTCTGCAGCTTTATAATATTAGTATAGATTTACCTCAGCAAAATCACTTGAGTTCATACACTTTCATCAGATAAATTTAGGAAAAGGAAATCCAAGGAAAACAGTGAATCAAAAGCCTGTATAATTCCAGATTGGCTCAGGAAGGCCATCTTTGAATTGGGGTTCCAAACTTGGAACTAAATCTAAAGTAAAACTAAATATAATTCTTCGAAATAATGAACCCCGAACTCAGCTATTCACATGCATTCTTGAGATTGCCAGGCCTATTGACCTATACGCTTAAGAACACAATTCTTTGTAAACACCCGGTAAACAAAGACGTAACACGCATTTATACATTCCACAGTCGGATAACAGCTTCCCTGGGAAGAATTTATTGAATGCAAGTGAAGGAAATATTCACATATAATTATAGAGATTCATTGTCAGGACGTAGGAGCGCTCACTGCGATGCGCAAAAGTTTCTGCGCTGACGCCTCGTAAACACATATGGATTATGGAGTTTGTTTTGATGATAGAGCTGTACTAAGAAATGATTTAAGCTCAACCCCTACGGTGGTAAAAATGGGAAACAAAATTACCAATCTCATGCATTCGGAGGCATCGTCATATTGAACTCCAAGGACCTATATTGCCTCGGACGGCATGAGATTGGTAATCCTGTTTCCATCTTTTTTAATTTTAACAGTTTGATTGATTTTGATGAATTTTGTGTTCTTAAGGGATCAACCCAAGGTTCTTAAGAAATTTTGGCACATTTTTTTGGGATGTGAGTGAAACCGCGGTCAACAGTGAGTTTCACAATAATTTATCACTATAAATTCATCATCGTTGCAATACATGAACATTCAGAAAGCAGACTACACGTGTTCCGCTAGTGCGCTATTACGTATACGCGTCTGCGCATGCATCATTGTCACACTCCACACAGTTTTATTAATTTTGTTTTTGTTAGAAAAAATGCTACCAAGATTTTCTTTTTTAATTATTATTTTAGAAAACATAACATAACATAACGACTGTACATACTGTCCCACTTCACACGCCATCAAGAAAATTTCTCAGGCATGCAGGTTTCCTCACGATGTTTAGGTTTCCTCACGATGTTTTCCTTTACCGTTTAAGCACGTGATAATTAACTATTAATACGCACATGACTTCGAAAAGTCAGAGGTGCACGGTCATACCACTAGGCTATCACTGCACTTAGAAAACGTAGCATATTGGTATTTCCTCCTGTCATCTGGTGTTATTGTGGAGTAGCTGCGTTTTCAAACATATATCAAGAGTCGGAATAACTAAGATCTTCAGAACAATCTGTATAATTGGTGCAAGTCCCGTGACACACGAGCCAACCGGCAGCCACTGCGCTAACTGCTAGGTACCCTTCCGCATCAGTCTTGTACACGCATTCTATGTGGCCTGGCCTTAAATACCCCTTCCATAATGACCTATCGCCTACCAGATTAAAGTTTCAGAAATCTGGTGTACAAATGGGCCCTTAAGGTCAGCGACCATGTTTCAGATGTAGGTCACTGAGAGGTCTCATTTGCATACAATGGTGTCGTTATAATGTCGCTAGTCAGAACAATCTGCGCCACCTCGTTATAGATGAATATTTTAAATATTATCTCTAAGTACTTACCTAGATACATAATTTCAATGCTATATGCATTACCTAGATACAATCTCATGGGAATACCCCATATTTCAAGTTAGACCCAGCAGCTCAGGCTGTGCAATGAATTGATAATTTATTTATTTATTAAGTTATTTTAGTGAAGGAAAAATTCAATTGCGGGCAGGAACCGAACCTGCCCGCCCACCAGACGCTCTGACCGCTAAGCCACCGCGAGTCCCACCCGCTTGATCGAAATTTGCCTTCACATTCTGAATTGACGTCATAAGGTGAATCCTGCCCGCGATTGAATTTTTCCTTCACTAAAATAACTTTAAAATCTTAGCATGGAAAATGCAAAAAAATATCACCAAAAGATATTTATTTATTCTCAAAACATAATCAACCCATTACATTGTCCCATTGCTGGGCACGGCACTCCACTCAGAATAACAGGGATTAGGCTGTAGGACCTCACACGACGAGAAAATCTCTCAGGCATTCAGGTTTCCTTCATCACCCTTCCAAGTCGAACACAATAATATTATCACATTATTATTGGCAAAATATACAGCAATACGGTGATACCAACCCTGATGATGTCAGCAACAGGATTCTATCTATCTAATGTCTAATAACACTTCCATATCACTTACAATGTACTTCCTCAAAGCGAGTAATTATATAATACTAGCTTCTGCCCGCGACTTTGTCTGCGTGGACTTGAGGATTGGGTCCTACCTGGATAAAAAGTAGCCTATGTGTTATTCCAGACTATAATCTATCTCTCTGCCAAATTTCATCCAGATCCGTTCAGCCGTTCTGGCGTGAAAGAGTAACAAACATCCATACATCCATACTCACAAACTTTCACGTTTATAATATTAGCAAGGATAGTATAGTTCCATCATCCTGCGAGCCTTTTCCTAACTATATTGGGGTAGACTGGTTGTCAGGCCTTTTTTGGGCTTCTGTCTACCACTAACAACTTGCCATAGATGTTAGAATCACAACCGGGACCGACGGCCTTACGTGTTTTTCGAGGCGTGGAGGGCTCTCTATGTGTTAAGAATGGTCACCCATCCACAGACTGACCGCAGCGAGGATCAGTTGATCAGCTTAGTTATTACTTAGCCACGAGCCCCACATAACCATAACCATTATATGTTACACAGTTTATCTCATTTTAATAATAATGTACCTATTGTGTAGATACTAACCTAAATACGTGACACACATTTGCGAGATAATCAAGTATTACGGTAAGCGGTGATCTGAAGACGCGCGACCTGTCAATCAAATATGATCTAGTTTAATAGACAAATTGTTTAACTAAGAGATAAGTAATGCTAACCTAGTAGTACAAAATAGCTAATAGTGTACATACAGATTACTCTCCGCCCATCCCAAACTATAGATAGCTCGTCACTACCTAAGTTGCTTACTAGAGATAGGATTTTGACATAAAGTCCATACAAGTATTGTCAAAATCCTATCTTTAGTAAGCAAATCTACCGGCGGATCCGCCGGAGTTCTTTTTACCCGACTACGAAAATGGAAAGATCGAAGGCTGCTGTAACTGACGACGCTATAGTCTGGAAACCACTATAAGAATGTGTTGAGTTGAATCTATTAGAAAGGTGATACAGGAACATTCGCAATTTCTTCGACACATTTGACGTAGCGGCTGAGCGATCGGCTCTTGCACCACGTGTTGTAAGTCCGATATTTCGAAGTATTTGTGTGATCTACAGGTAGTTGTTCCGAGTCTGGGCGTTTGTGATATTTGTAAACGAACCCACGATACAGGAGAAAATCCTAGAGCGGGGCAACGATTTTTTTAAAACTTGTTTTATGCTTTTCAGTTGATTTTTTCGTACTATTTAGTTTTTTTTAATTTCGTGGAACTTAATATAAATGTCAACAATCATAATAAGATGGTCACATGTCTTTTAGTTTTATCAAAAATCCGCATTAATATCAGTTTCGTCATCCGCTTGGAAGTTCCGATGACTAGATTGATAGCCCAAGGCTTATTTATTTCGCATTTAAACTATTGAATGAGCTTGACATCGAGGAGTCCTGCTATCACCCTTATTAATCACTCTTAAGATATGGAACAAAACAGTTTGTTATCTAGAGATAGCAAACTAAAAATACTTGGCTTATCTGTTCAGTTGTGATTAATCACAGAGATATTACAGAAGCATGGAAGTACAACATTTTGAAGGTATTATAAATGAACGAAACTATCTGAAAAAAGGTAACAGCCTTTTCACGCATAAACCGCTGAACAGATTTTAAAATAAATTTCATATAACTACATAGTATGAAACAAAGTCGCTGTCGCTGTCTGTCCCTCCCTATGTATGCTTAAATCTTTAAAACTACGCAACGGATTTTGAAGCCGTTTTTTTAATAGATAAGAGTGATTCAAGAGGAAGGTTTTAAGCTATTTAACATTACGCTACGACTCTTAGGAATGGGGTAACGCGGGTGAAACCGCGTGCGGGTCGCTAGTAGAATATATTTTAGTGGGAGAAAAATAAGATTAAAAAATGGTTTAAAGATAGATTGGTTCCTAAAGAATAACACAGACTACAGGCTCTCAGGCTCTCAGGCACGCAAGTTTCCTCACGATATTAATACGTCTTAAAAGCACGTGTTATTTAACTATTAATACGCACATGACTTCAAAAAGTCAGGTGTGCATGCCGTAGATTCGACCTTTGAATGGGCAGTCCAAAGTTCACTAGGCTATCACTGCACTATATATGATAGGATTATTGTGTGCCGTTGCTATTTCGATCCGACGTTTCGATGTCTGATTTTGTTTTTTTTAGTTAAGTTTCAAATAAAGAAAGAATCATCAAAATCGGTTCACCCAGTCGAAAGACCTGAGGAAACAAACATTAAAAAAAATACAGTCGTATTGAGAACCTTCTCCTTTTTGGAGTCGGTTGAAAATGGTAATCATGGCATGATGATGCAGGGTTTTTTAAAATTTAATGTCATATCACATCAGAAGTTAAAAGCAATATTGACAGCAAATAGTCTCAAGTCTGTACTCAGACAAGTCCACTCGACTAGGATAGATACAGTTACTCGAGTGTCAATTGTTTTGCAGTGTTTAACTAAAGATAACAAGTATTGATTTACAAACAACATCTGCATTCTTATCTTTGTTAATCTATTTAATTATATCTTTATATGATTGTGAAATCAGTTAATAGAATATTATGTATTAATATAGGTATAGCTACGAGTGGGTATCTGCAATTTTCAAAATCTTTTTGTATGAGATAAAGGCATAATTTCTATATACCCCAGCGAAGCCACGACACGATTGGCGTAGCGGTTGAGCGCTCGGCTTCTGCGCCACGTGTTGTGGGTTCGATCCCCACACGGAGCAAATATTAGTGTGATCTACAGGTAGTTGTTCCGGGTCTGGGCGTTTGTGTATGTGATAATTTGTATTTGTAAACGCACCCACGATACAGGAGAAAATCCTAGTGTGGGGCAACGTTTTTTATAAAAAAAAAGCAGAAGTGGTTCGATAGCGAGACCATGAAGAGTCAAAGTCAAAATGTTTTATTTCAAACAAACCACCAAAATTGGTACTTTTAAAAAGTAAATTAGTTACGCCGATCCAAAAGCTGGGTCTTATGGAGACAAGCCGGCAAGAAACTCCATAGATACTCCTTAAAAAAAGTACACAATATTACAATTTTGTTTTAAATAGTTGCTGAGAACTATGCAGTTTGATGTGTAAGATTTGTTCATTAAATAAAAAAGGATTGCCACAGACAGTAACAGCTGACCAGCTCTCAACAGGGGGCTTACCATGAACTCTTATAACAGGTCAATTTTAGACGGAAAGTGAACTGTCGGGCTATTTTGTACCATTAGCGCATCAAATAACCGGCGAGCCAGCGGTCACGTGACTAAAGCCGGCGAGTGATCACGTGACAACATGTCAGCGGTTCTGACCTGCAAACAGCTTTACCATGAACTCATTTTGAACATATAAACACTCGAAAATTGAACTGCCCTGCAGTCATATCTAGCAGCCGTGTAAAAGTAACTATTATTGAACTGTTTTCTTTAATTTTAAAGTAAAATCGTAAATACAAGTAAATTTGAGCATAACATAATAATATGGCAGTATTTAAAATTATAGACAAATTAAAAAACATCATCTTCGGCGTTTATTTTAGATGTATGATGAAGATGAAATATTTGAGTTCCTTGGGAAGTTAACAAGAAATTTGCATATTAGTTGTTACTTAAATAAAAATTAAGAAGACATTATTTATATTTATTTATTGTTTCAAATAGAGTATACGTTCTTAGTAATAATATATAAAACCAACTTACGCCCTAGCCTTAGCCTTTAAAATCTTTGATAGCACCATCAAAGCTTTTCCGTTCACAATCTGTGAGACATTGACCGTGCTTGCACTTGTACATTTGTTAGCCCATTGTAATGTTCTTGCCAATGTGATTATTTTCATAAGAAACTCTCTTTGATGTCGTATTACCGAAACTTACACTTTATCCACTTACAACAACGGACACGATACATAACAAATGTCTACATTGAGCATTCCCTATTTGTAGAAACTTACTAGTGATAAAAAAAGCAATTCACCAAACCCATGTGAGCTTCATACATCAACATACATCAACTCGAAAACACAGACTACTAGACAGACACGATCAGCCAGATACTGGCTGATCGCCACTTGCCGGACATATTTTTTCGACTACGAGCCGGCTGATCGCCACTCGAGGGGATTTGATACGCATGAGTCGTTCGAAAATAGTACTAAGTAGTTTTGGTAAGTATGCTGTGTTTTAAGTATTGAAAAGGGTCTATAACATCTAAATCATGTTATATAATTAATGATATGCAACAAAACACAGCTTCAGTACAATTCTCAATATCGTATAAACTGTTTTTAAATGATTATATCTAGTTCTTTATAACCGTAAAACCGATAATAATGCGGAAGAGCATTTCTGAACGTTTGTTTATACTAAAGCGAACCGCTCAGCAATAGTGTAGCAGGTGTGAACTTGATATCTTGCAGTTCAGTCGGAATTGCTCATGGTACAAATAGAAAACCTGGCAGGTTAACATGCTAAGTTGAGCTGTCATGTATTCGGCAAATATTTTAAAAGTTCATGGTAGGCCCCCAGGCAGCACCCGTTCACGAGCAATCTATCGTATCGTATCTATACTTATAATAAATCTGTAGAGAGATCAATTCTGTACATGAAATATATTTCCAACTAAAATAACTATCAGCGGGTGATTAGTGATCGATACTGACGCCAAAAATGCAATCAGTAAAATTTTTGTCCGTCGGTCTGTCTGTCTGTCTGTATGTTCGTTATAGAAACAAAAACCACTCGACAGATTTCAACGAAACTTGGTACAATTGTTCTTCATACTCCTGGGCAGGTTATACCTAGTATACTTTTCATCACGCTACGATCAATAGGAGCAGAGCAGTGAAGGGAAATGTTGGGAAAATGAGTGATTCATGAGAAAGGTTTCAAGCTATAAAACATCACGCTACAACCCTTAGGAACGGGGCAACGCAGGTGAAACCGCGGGCGAAGAACTAGGGAACAAAGTAACTATTTCACGCGGACGAAGTCGCTGGCAAAAGCTAGTTGTAAATAAAACCCGACACACCGCCACCATCATGTTAAGGTGAATGTATATTAGAGGGAGTCTGAAAGTAGCGCCAGTGACCGAAAAGTTGATAGGGTTTAGTTGTTTGTCTTGGTATGGGGATGTGATGAGGACGGATGTAACGCATTTAACTAAAAGAGTAGTGAATATGATTGTGGAGGAACGGGTAGAGGGGAGACTAAAGAAAGGTGGGTGGATTTTGTTAAGGCCGATATGATGGGAAAGGGATTGTATTATGAGGTGACGGCTGATTGGGATGAATGGAAGAAATAGACATGCTTCGCCGACCCTGTATAAATTGTAACAAGGGCAAGAATATGAGGATGATGACACAACGCCACCGTCAGCAGGACATTTAATATCGGTCATCTATCTAGCCTGTTAGTGTTTTAAATGTTTACACATTCTATGACACTAAGGATTTTCGAAAATACCCCTCGAGGAGAACAGGCGTGATGATATAATTATTAATATACGGCGACATAAAACTTGGCACTACTCCAGCTAAAGGGTTAAGGACAGTTAGTCACAGGCACACCTAAATAACACTGATTCACGTTAATGATATGTTTTTGTATGCAGTGCTCCTGCACTACGCGCGAATTTTACATTGACTCATTATAATCAGGGCCTTTTGAAACTAAAACGTAATATTAAATCATCATCTTCCGAGCCTTTTACCAACTATATTGGGGTCGATTTCCAGTACAACTAAATGCGGCATAATATCAATATTTTCCCGAAGCGACTGCTGTCAGACCTCCGAAATCCAATTTCTGGGCAATTCCGATACCCATAGGGTAGATTGATTGTCAGGCTTTTTTGGGTTTCTGATTCCTGACTACTACTAACAAGCATCATAGATTTCCATATGACAACTGGGACCGACGGCTTTACGTGCTCGCCAACGTACGGAGGGGTGTAGACGTGTTAAGAATAACATACCCGCAAACTATTGGTGTATCTACTTTAGTACATCTCTGCCTAACCATTCGAGTGATACAGGTATAATGGTATGAACGAAGTAGCGATTCAACACAGTTCTTGAAGCGGCGGTGGCCTAATGGCTAGGGCGTCGGACGAGCGATCATGTGGTTGCCGGTTCGAAACCCACCCATTGCACTAGCGACGTGAACCCACTCGTAAAACAACCATTTAGCTTAGTATGAGGGGTTAACAAGAATACTAGTAATGTGCCACCCACATTGCTAGTAAGCTTTTTAAAAAATATATAAAAACAGTTAAATTTCTTTCAATAAATTGATGGCAATAAGGTGAATATTGTGAACATTTTCATACAAAAATTTGATTCTAATTTGTTTTCTTTATTTGTTAAGTTGACGTATGACACTAGCTAGACGCTAGACAGAGATACTTGTTAGGGAACTGTTGAATCTGTTGATTTAATTTATTCACTTAAATAAGATATTTGTAAACATTGATAAAAACTCGAACGAAACGAACTAATATTTGCGCCAGCGCAGCGTCGCAAAATGTCATCTATTCACCGCGACATAATGTCCCTAATACGTCTTGTAAAGCTGGCCAGATAAGCGGGGAAAGCGCCACTGCCTAGCACATAATAAACGTAGATACTAGTTAGCTAACATCTATATATAGGCTGATTACTTTCCCGCCATACGACTTAACATAATAGTTAACACGGGTAGAATCACCCCTTTAACAGGTGCAGATAACTATTATAACAGTCAGTTTATGTAACAAAACTACCAGTAGATTTATTTCCTCGAGATAGGATTTTGACATTACTTGCATGAAATAAAACTACTTTTTACGGATTTTGTCGCGTTGTATTGGGTAGACTAAGTTGTTGGACGTCTTAATGTGGCAATTAGTAACAGCTTAAATTTTTGTTATTTATTGGCTAATTATTGGTTAAGAATTGACAAAAATGTAAAAATGTAAGGAGCTGTTAGTAATTGCAACATTACGACGTCCAACAACTTATTCTAACCTTGACCATGGATGCTGTAAAGGATCCGACACGTCGGGAATTAAATAATATCAATACAACGCGATAAAATCCGTAAAAAGTAGTTTTATTTCAATGTCTAATATTCGCGAGTGTCAGAAACCAGTATATTACTTGCATAAGGTTTATATTAAAATCTTATCATATACTAAGCAAACACTACTGACAGATATTTTATAGAAACCGGCCGCTATCGGCAACACCAATTTCAATGTAACAAATAAAAAAAATCGACTGTTTTTAAATCCCTTTAAACGCTACAAAAAAAAATTAAACAACCAACATAACAGGTAATGGAATCTCCTTATTCATTACCTCTTTGGAGATAATTGACGTGATAACCAGCTACATACAAAAGAAATTAAAACACATCGTTACTTTTTTATTATGCTATATTTATGTGAAATAATGTGTTGGTTGCGGAGACAAACTACTTATACCTACCTACCTACGTCAAATTGTAAGATATAATTGATTAAGGATGTTTGCACGCTTACGACAGATGAGTGATGAACTGATGACGATGATTACAAAAAGTCTTAGAAAACATTAAATATCTCTATAATGTTAAAGATAGTACCGTAGATTACCAAAGAGTTACGGATTCAAAGGGTCTTATGAGAGGTCCATGTTCGATTGCCAAGTACTGAAAAGCTATTTGTCTGCTAGAAAATTTTCAATAGAAACTTGGACTTTGGATTTGATCCCCGACAATGGCAATAGTTCCCCTATTATTATATATGGGATTAAAAAATGTACCGGTGAAATGTGGAGTTCTGATTAAAGTCCAAACTCCGAGAAATCGGGTGTTTTACATATTTTGCAAACGAGCAGACGGATCGCCTGATGGTACCTAAGCGATTACCGCCGCCCATGGACACCCGAAACCCCAGAGGAGTCACAAGTGCGTTGCCGGCCTTTTAAAAGCGGATTGGACATCCGGTATCCTCACTCACATGACGAAACACAACATAAGCGTTGTTTGACGACGGTTTTGTGTGACGCCGTAGTATCACTTCGGTGGAGCCAGCCCATTCGTGCCGAAGCATGGCTCTCCCACGTAGAAAAAAATGGTTTATTCATGTTCAGTTCAGTTGTTCACTGCTGTCCAGTGAATGGGAGGTCACATCACATGTCAAATTCTGTTATATTACAGACATATACAAAACGTAATTTTAGGTCCTGGTAGTAAATTTTCCTGTTTGTTCTTTTATTACTTAGATAAAGTCTACTATTTTGAATGACTGGTAAATTTTTTAGCACGCCATGGACTATATCTGTTGATCGTGCTGACGTGACAGAAATCTGACCAGATTGAAAGGCTTCCGGTATCCTCACTCACTCGACGAAACACAACGTAAGCGTTGTTTGACGCCGGTTTTCTGGGAGGCCCTAGTAACACTCCGGCCGGCTGTCCCAGTTGTCTTAAAACGAATAAAAAGTAATGTAAAGCTGACCGCCAGCCTAAAACATTACTTCCTGTCGGCCAAATGTCGGCGACCGTCCTTGACCACTGTCTACTTACGACCCGCAGGTTCCGTATGCACTACGTCATACGATCCTTTTCTTTGGATAACATCCTGTGATTAATGGATAGTTGCTGTTGTCTGTACAATTTTTTATGGCGTTTTTCACTTTCGTAGGGATTTAATTTGAGGGTAGGTCATGTCATCGTCGATTTTAAACCATTTATTTTGCCACAAATATTACAACTCAAGAAATTTTACAACATTAAATACTAACAAAATACTTATAACCTAGTATGTGTAGTTAGGGAGCCAGCTCAGTAATTGCTGTGCAGAGGGCACAGCAGTGTTTTGGCTGGTCGCTGCTAAAATATCATGTTTTTTCCTCTTTGACAGCCGGCGCACCGGGAGACGTCGGCGGAGGGCAGATAACGCCCTCCTCCAGCCTCCCTAAATGGGTCCGGGGGTGGCGGGCTCCCCTCCTAGGACTCGAGGCGGTGGAGCGTAGTGTCCACGCGCGCCCCTCAATGGCGATGGGGGGGGGGGTCCAACGCCTCACTCCCCCCCTACATATGTATAGATGGGGGCCGCGGACGAATTGTCTGTTTCCCGTAGCCCCCGACGCCGCAGGTGCAGGAGGGAACACCGTGTGGTTTTTAGTCGGTAGGTCACCCACTCTGGGTGGAGTCCGACACGCCCCGTCGCCTCCCCGGGCGGCGGATGTCCATGAGGATTTTCCATACGAAACCAAAAAAAAAAGAAAAAAGATCTGGATATAAAGTAACCTATGTGTTATTCCAGACTATAATGTATCTCTGTGCCAAATTTCATCCAGATCATTATTACGTGGGAGAGCCATGCTTGCACGAATGGGCCGGCTCGACCGGAGTGATACCACGGCCTCACAGAAAACCGGCATGAAACAACGCTTACGTTGTGTTTCGCCGAGTGAGTGAGGTTACCGGAGGCCCAATCCCCTTTTAAAAGGTCGGCAACGCACTCGTGACTCCTCTAGTGTTGCGGGTGTCCATGGGCGGCGGTAATCGCTTACCATCAAGCGATTCGTCTGCTCGTTTGCCCTCCTATACCATAAAAAAAAAATTAAAAATATAAGGTCCGTTCAGCCGTTCTGGCGTGAAAGAGTAACAAACATCCATACATCCACACATCCATACTCACCAACTTTCACGTTTATAGACTTTTAGTAAGTATAATTTATTATCTCCACCATCGTGACGAGTTTAGATAATAATTATAATTTAGTGTAGTAGGTACAATACTTAGATAGATCCTAGTAACAATTGTTTCAAAGGTTTTGGACACCATGATGTGTGTGTGTGCTATCATGGTGTCCAAAACTGTCAAATTTCTTCAATCGATTTTTAATTTAATCTCCAAGTAATACAGTTTATTATCCATTGGGGCAATTTAACAATTTGTGGTAACTTGATGAGTTGTTCTTTTATTTATTTTTCCAAATTACAATCATAGAAGGTTATTTTAAAACTAAATTTACAACAATACAATCCGATAATATTGTTCGTTCTTAATTTAAATTTCAAAAGAAATAATGGATTCCCCATCATATTATACTAGCGACCCGCCCGAGGTTTCACCCGCGTTACCCCATTCCTAAGAGTCGTTGCATAATGTTAAATAGCTTAAAACCTTCCTCGTGAACCACTCTATCTATTAAAAAAACCGCTTCAAAATCCGTTGCGTAGTTTTAAAGATTTAAGTCGCTGTCGCTGTCTGTCCGTCCCTATGTATAGGGACGGACAGACAGCGACAGCGACTTTGTTTTATACTATGTAGTGATGTATCTACCAAAAAAGCTGGTTTCGGAATATTTTATGAATAAATTCCAGGAATTCCCCGTGTTAGCAATTCGGGCTATTATGATCCTTGTAAAAAAAACCCCATTGTTCGCCCATTGGTGGGAAATACCCCGAAGCACCGGCTCTTTCCATTATTATAGTAATCGTTATGGTTATATGATAAGTCCTACCTACATACATATTTCAAACATTATTCTTTACATTTTTTTTTGTACCTACTTATGAAAAAATTATATTGTAAAGCATTTTTTTTTAATAATAATTCTACCTTCCAGCATTATATTATTACTTAATATTAATTTAAATATCTGTGTTCACAACGCTGACAAAATATATGAAGGTGGACTAAGCAAAAGGAACATACTTACAAGAATCGGGTACTGCCTACCCCACAGGGAATAGGTGTTAGTTTATGTGCATAATTATGTGTTCACAATAACATTTGGATAAAACATGCCAACCGCAGGTAAACAAAACTAACTAAATATCAATTATGTTTTTTTTAATGGCAAACGAGCAGACGAGCCTAACGACTACTACGAGTAAGTAGTCATCGCCGCCCATGGACACCTGCAACACCAAAGGAGTTGCTGATGCGTTACCGAGCTTTAAAAGCCCCTACGGACTGCAGACTGCCAGAGCCGCAGCAACCGAGAGGGAACTGGCTCTTACGTGCAAAAGTCGAAACCCACACCAAGGTGCTTTACGACAGACTCCGACGTAAGGGTGGTCGCCAGCCAGTCAGACCCCGAGAGGTCCTAGCACCGAGCAATAAATGAAAATAATGAAGACGAAAAGCGGAGATAATTAGCACATAATTACATCCACACGCATCAGTAAAGTTCTGTCTCTTACAATGTCTTATCGACTCACATTATTGTGAAGAAAATAATACACGAACTAATTTCGTCATTAAATCCGTTATTTTGAAAGAATAAAGTTGATAAATTGAAAGCTTTTTCCATACCATCGTCACGCCTGTATTCCCCGAAGGGTTAGGCAGAGGTGTGCCAATGTACACCCAGAGTTCGCCCGTATGTTGTTATGGGGGCCAGCCTAATGCCATTAACTGGGCACAAATCTTGTCTCCGAGCTGCTACTGAGAATTTCATAGAAAACCCCAGTAACACTTTGCTCGACCTGGGGATTGAACCCAGAACCTCTAGCGTAGCAGTCGCGCTTGGGACTACTAGACCAATGCGGCAGTTTTTTTCTAACTACATTGGAGTTGACACACGAAGTTTTGAATAAATAACCCAATTTTGACAGATCTGACAAAAAAATCCCATTTTTGTCAGATCTTTCGGGATACCAACATGTGTAACATACGGATAACTGTAGAATTCACATTACTACACCTCTGCTCTGTTTAACCCTTCGGTCACACACGAGATGATATTATGTGTTATGATTTGTCAGATAAATCATCAGATTGGTAGCCCTGCCACTAGAGTGTACAGCAACATTCACAATCAAAATAGTTTAGAGGCCAGACAAACACAGGGACCGACTGTTGCCTGACATAATAATCTTATAATTATAGTCACTTAGGCCTATTTCCGTCCTTATAACCATTGACCATGGTATATTATATGATCTAGCATTAATGTCAACTCACGGTAATCTCGTTATTATGGTAATTGTTTCATTATAAACCTATCTCATATTATCAAAATACTTATTGCAAATTACACCACACCTTTTCTTAAATATTTTTGGTTTTAATTAGGTATGATTTGAAACCCTGTCATCAAGAGCTTCCATTTTGATTTTTTAAATATACTACGTGCTCCAGTACTTTTTTTTAAATCTTTATCTAAAGAGTTTTTTCGTTTACACGAATATGTCACTCTGTGGGTGCTACAATAAGATTAAACATCACAACATACGATCCCCGTTCCCCAGGTCGAGCAAAGTATTATTGGGTTTTTCTATAAAATTCTCAGCAGCTCGGCGTCTAGATTTGTGCTCGGTTAATGCCAAAGGCCCCTATTACATGGGACCTAAACATACCCACAGTTCGTGGGTGTACATTAGTACGCCTCTACCTATCCCTTCGGAGAATACCGGCGTGATGATATGTTATGTTATTTTAAAGTGACGTCTCAGGCCTCTCTCAATCTGTCTCGGACATATTATTATGATATTGAGAGGTATTTATTTCTGGACTGTATCATAAACGCCCTGATAATAATTATCAATTATTTATGGCTATTAAAATATTCGAGTAATTATTTAATTACTTATCGAAATAAACATTTCAATCAACTTTTCTACCTACCATATATATTCAAATCTTATCATTATCTTGATAGATATAATAAGCACCTTTAAATCGTTTATAAACAGAAATATTTAGTTTGTGTGTATTTAGAAATATTTTATTTTTCTTATCTACTCTTGGCAGTCATGACCTTTTTATGTTTAGTTCCTTTTTTAATAAACAAAAGGTATAAAACAAGAAAAGTTTTCTATCTCCACGAACAGTGGTACCCAGTTTATAGCCGTAGTCGCTTGCCGCCGTAATTATACATAAGTTTGCACCCACAGATCATAATAGCGGCAAGCGACCACGGCTCTAGACTGGATACCACTGTTCGTGGAGATAGAGAACTTTTCTTGTTTTATACCTTTTAGTTGATTTTTTTCTTAGTCGGGTTTTAGTTTTTAAACTTTCGTTTTTATTAAATAAACATTTGTTATTAACAAAAATATTACACTCATTAGTCTAGTGGTCCCAAGCGCGACTGCTACTCTAGAGGTCCTGGGTTCGATCCCCAGGTCGATCAAAGTGTTATTGAGGTTTCTATGAAATTCTCAGTAGCAGCTCGGAGTCTGGATCTGTGCCCGGTTAATGGCTATAGGCTCGCCCCCTATAACATGGGACCTAAACATACCAGGCGAACTGTGGGTGTACATTATAGTACCTACGCCTCTGCTTAACCCTTCGGGGAATACAGGCGTGATGGTATGGTATGTTATAAAAATATTACACTCGCTTGAGATATTATTTATACCATAGTTTTTAACGTATTTTCCATCGAAGAAACCAATCTGATGGTGATCCGGTGTTATGCAATATTAAGGAAAACCGAACTAAATACTATGATTAATAACCATAAAAATTACGAATATTAAACACAGTGTTACCAAATATGGATTTAAGGTAAAATCTATTTCGATTATGTTTTTAATAGCTAGGCGTTGCCCAATTCTAGTAGCTGTGCCTTGTTATTGTTCGAGTTGGAAAATGTTTTTTTTTTGTAAACTGCCCAACACGTACCTTTGTAAGATACAGCACAGAATTGAAATAAATATCCTTTCGGGGTTTAGCTCTCCTCTCTCTCTAAATAATTAGATCTAATATTTCCCTAGATACTCGACCTGGGATTCCATCCCCACGCTCACTATCCGCGTTAGGTCCATAGACAGCTCATAGATCTAGTCATAGATCCATTATTTATAAAATATATAATAATAAAAAGTGATTAATTTTACATTCTTCATGCATTGTTCTTTAGTAGCATAATATCTCAATGTCATCCTATTCTTTACAATATAACAATGTCAAGCATTAATAACTTGTTTAGTCACATTTAAAACGATTCAGCAGTTTGTGGGAAATTTGACAAAGATACATAAGGAAGGATATTCGCACTCAAAATTAGGTTTAATGACGTCAGTTAAATATATATTATTTTACTAATCAATTCGTTATTTTAAAATATTATTATGTTATGACATACATAACATAATCAACGCATTATACTGTTCCACTGTGTTCCATTACACTGTTCTGAGACAGTCTCCTCTCAGAATGAGAGGGATTAGGCTATAGTCCACCACGCTGGCCTAGTGCGGGTTGGCAGACTTTACCCGCCATTGAGAAAATCTCTCAGGCATGCAGGTTTCCTCACGATGTTTTCCTTCACCGTTTAAGCGCGTGATAATTAGCGAATAATACGCACATGACTTCGAAAAGTCAGAGGTGCGTGCCTTGGGTTCGAACTCGAGACGTTTGACTTGGCAGTCCAACTGTCATACAACTAGGCTATCACTTCTTATGTTATAAACATATTACGTTAACAATTTGGTGTACATTAAGGATATCTAAATAAATAAAAATTAGTTCAGCAGAAATATACGTTCGTCATTCAGAATATTTAATAAAAAAATATGAAAATACGCAATAAATAATTGAGTCCGTAACTGTCATAGCTAGACATGGGGTTCTTCTGAGATTGACATAGATTGCTTATAGTCTACACTGGCCTAAGGAGATAAGCTATAGAGCATAGTATTGTGGATTGACAGACTTCACGTGCCTCCGTGAAAATCTCTTAAGTATGCAAATGTCCTCATCATGTTTCCCTTCACTATTTAAGCTACTCAAAATTGATGCATTCGGCATATAACCGGTCATTGTGAAAGTCTTTGGGAGAAGCCTATGTTTAGCAGTGTACGTCTTTTGGCTGATATTATGATGATGAAAATGATGTTAATAAACACGTAACTTCGATAAGTTACAGATGCGAAAATATATGACGCAATAAAATACTTATAGTGACCACTTTATTTATCAATCATGTCAGGCCAATTTGCACAAAATTCGGTACCGTTATCTCGAAAAAACACGGGAAACTCCAGTTAATCCCGGAAAAATGTGACCAACCGCAGTAAATCCCGGAAAAATGTGACCAACCGCAGTTAACCCCGGAAATTACATCATTGTTTTTAGCCTAATGTATTTTCGATAAGTTTCAAGTAATGTTTTTGTACCTACTTGTAGATGTTAATTACGAGTATTTTCCCGTACTCAGCCTCAAAGTATTATTGCATACAACAATGCACTAATTAGTAACACACGAGTCACACGACATCCGCACAACAGTATATATTGACGAACAAAATGAACAGTATGTACGTAGTAAATAATGAAAAGAGTACATTGTAACACTAATGTTCACGTATTCACGTGTCTCTATGTGATTCAAGGGTAATTTATTATTAACTGACTTCAAAAAAGAAGTATTGTTGTTGTATTTTTTTACGTATGTTTACCGATATTTTCGCCGGTTGGGGACCGATTTCAAAAATTCTTTTTTTATATGAATATTGAAGAGGCGGTAGCCGTCGGACGTGCGATCATGTGGTTGCCGGTTCGAAACCCACCCATTGCACTACCAACGTGAACCCACTCGTAACACAAGCATTTAGCTTAGCACGAGGGGTTAACAAGAATACTAGTAATGAGCGACCTACATTTCGAGTAAGCTTTTAAAAATAAAAATACAATATTAAGCATATTCGTGCCTAAATCTTAAAAAAAAAGAAATCATACCAATTAAATCCGGGATCTTAGTCATATTTCTAACGACATTTATGTTAATATAAATTAGGGTTAAAACTAATTTTGAATTAAATTAACAATATTATATGCTTTTTTGTTATGTACCATGTAAAATGTAAATATATTTACTGACATTTGAAAAACTTAATAATTATATACAATTATAAATATATTTATAATCAACGCGAACGCTATTATGCCATTTTTTGTTTGCCTACCTCCATTTTAAATTATTTAAGGAAAATAACGTCAAATATAATATTCATAATGAATTGAAATGGAGATGTCGTGTAAGTACTTTGCTGCCAACATTTAAAACTAAAACCGGTCTAAAAAAATAATCATTTCTATGTCTTGCAGGTGAACTATGATAATGTAGACTGAACATACCCAGGCATTTGTTTTGGATGAAAATCTTTTTTATCCGATTTCAAAAAGGACGAGGTTCTCAGTTCCTCTGCATGTTTTTTTTTCGTTTTTCTATGTTTGTTCCGCGATTATTCCGTCAATTAGTGTCTTTGTGTCTTCAGAGTGGTCCCATAAAAATTTGATGAAGATCTGATCACAACATTTAGAACAAAATAAAAAGAACACGTTTTGACCGAGTAAATGATAACGTCGTCTAGGTACGTAAAATTCTACGTGCTGCTAAAATTGTTGAAATAAAATAACATTTAAGAAAAAGTAAAACCGCCTTCAAAAACATAAAAATATTATGTGCGAAACAGTATCGGAAATCTGTGGCGAAATCAAAAGATACGATCAAATCAAAAGCACGGACTTCCGTAACTGTTTCGCACATAATATTATTGTTCACGTTTTTGAAGGCGGTTTTACTTTTTCTAAAAAGATGTTTTATTTCGAAACTATTTCGACAACACACTTGTGTTTTAATGATCATGCTTCGTATGCAGAATTAACTACAATAGGACAAGATTAAATGAAAGTAATGAATCTACTAAATAAGTAGAAATAAAAATAGGGAAGTTATAAAAACTAATATTTTATTTTAACATTACTTAGTATGGAAATAGTAACGAAAACATACCTTCGCTTCGTTTCCTATAAAACTTTCTACACAAATTCACCACAAAAAAAATTGTATCTTCACACATTCACTGGTAAAGTTTCGTCACTGAAGTCAGACTAAATCGTATAATATCGTAATTTTATCACATGGAGTACACGGCGATACCGCGAGTCGTGTTTTGGCCACAAACGGGTACATTGGCCCGATGCGGTAGTGAAACTGCGCGCACGGTGAGCGTACTACCGTCGCGCTGTGATTCATTGACGAGTAGCGGGGAGTCTGAAGTGTAAGCGGTAGCGGGTAGCAGGTAAATATTTAATACGACGTGATGTGAGCGGTAGCGAGATGGTAAAGTGGCGACAATAATTGCCGGCGCGACATGATATTGATTTTTCATTGGTAGATTTGACCCATTTTAAACGTAAAAACTTAATAGCGCCTTTACCATAAAAGCTAAAGCAATTTTATACCATTATTATATTCCAATAGATTTATTACAATTATTAAATTAATCTTATGTATCTAATATTAATTGAAATATGGACCTAAGTATAAACAAGTTTGTTGATCGAAGTAATACATTTTGCTTAGATAATTAAGTAATTATTCTCTATAAATCAATGCATTAATATGAAAAGACAAAATTGAAGATATGTAATGGTGTGAATCATGCAATTACGCAGACCTTTATTTCAATATATACGTAATTAGGTTATTACTATATTACAAAAGTCTAAAAAACCAGTGCGAATAACATAATTCAATAGACAAATAGAACTACGATGATTTAATATCGACTTCAACTCATCATAATATTAGACTATAATATTCTATTCTCAATTGGGTGGACGATATTATTTACAAAATATAATTTTAAACGGTATCCAAGATGTATTCCTGAGAATATCTCACACGAACGAAGCACGTGGCAATATTATATTATGTTAACCTCAATGACTATTAAAAATGATTTATTGCATATCAAGTGTAAATGAGTCGTAATTTATGCAGCACGTGATATAATTTAATATGGATTACATAATAATTATGATGAATGAGAATTATATGAACTCCTAATGGATGATTTGATATTAATCTAGTCTTAGAGCTAGCAGATGTTATGATATGTTTGACTGTACGTTTATGTTTTATTCTTAAATAATAATACTAAAATTAATTTACCAAAACAATAATAGTTGTCAGAAAAAACCTTACCAATTAAAATTTTAAAGCATTCTTTAAAATAATTAGGTTATATCCCTACATATATATTCTAATATTTTTAATCTGATTATCTTTTGAGAAACTTTTCCGTTTTACCACCGATTACAGTAGAAAGCGCTCAATGTAATAAAGCCATAATATGCTAGATTCAATGCCATTGACCAAATAACATGGGCATAATTTGTCACAGAACCGATTGACCGCGGCCAAGTAGTGTTTTATACCACGTGCAGTAATTGGCAATTCGTGAATTGTTTTTCAAACAATACCTTCGTGAACAGTACTCTTATATTTTATAAATGTTAGTCCAAGCAAATAAATAGAATTCTTTTCATAACTTATACGAGTATATATGGACAACAAGTGACTGCTATAATTAGCAGAGTAAGTAGTTATTGCTTAAAATGTAAATAGATTGGCAGTGACAAATAGTTCAAGTTATATTAAAATCGGTTCAGTAGTTTAATCAAGAGGAAGTAACAAATAAACAGACAGAGCAAGAGACATGCAAAGTCATTGGTACATTTACGGTAAATAATTTTACAATAAAGCTCCAATTCATAATAATCTACTACTTACAAAAGTGGTAATTATGATACCATTTCATTTCTCACAACCCGCTGCCGCTCATGTCTTGTGTTCTCAACGCAATTTTTTTATAGTGACGTAACAATCGGCATTGGACACCGGTTTCTAATGACGTAGTCATTATACACAACTTTTGTTTACGTCGTCACGTAGGCTTTCCCGGTAAAGGCGAATGGGAGGTTCGTGGTCTCCGCGATTATCGTGTGAGAGTATGCGTCATTAGCGGAACTACTGGCCAGTAGATCTACCCTAATTAAACCATAGATAATAAAATAACATAGTATCTCTTATGTAATATCATCCTTCCAGCCTTTTCTCAAATAGTTGAACGAGGCAAGGCAACGAATAAAAAATTAAAAATTGATACTAAAAAATTAAAAATTGATACTAAAAGCGATACTGCGATCTACGATGGAGCGCGCTTTCTTAGAAGAAACCGATTCACTCGTGATTTAAAGAGCTAGCTAGCTAGCAGCTATACCCAGATTATATCTATCAGGGAGGATCCACTCGGGAAGCGCATTCCACATTTCAGCGGTAGGCATGATAATACTATCTAAAAGTACCTATATGTATTGGGGTATCAACTATATTGGGCTCGGCTCCCAGTATAACCAGATGGGGCTGTATATCAGTATTTTACATAATAACATAGCATACCATCACGCCTGTATTTCCCGATGGGTAAGGCAGAAGTGTAAGTAATGTGCACCCATATTAAATTACTACTAGTAATTTGTAAAACTCATGGGGCCAGCTGGATACAAATCAAAATCAGTTGCTACTGAGAATTTAATAAAAGAAAACCAATAAAACTGGTCGTCCTGGGAATCGAACACATCTCATGACCTCAGAAATCGCAATAAATTTCTTGGCGTTGAAATCAAACCCAGAATCTGACACGGAACAACTGAGTCAACTACTGCATCAATCAAGTATTTTTCCTTTACGGTATAGGAACAATATCGTGACAAAACCGCCTAACTGTACTCCACAAAGTTCTCGAAACTTCTTTCAAGATGGCAAGTAATATTGAATCAGCCCGTCACAAATACTGCTATCAAAGAATACCTACTTCTATCAAATAACTACAGTTCCGTTCCAAGAAATAACTGCTTGTTTAAAATAGTCTGCAAGTGATTATTAGTACGCAGTGCTACATTTTACGATTTTAATCTCGATGTAAATACAATTGGGGTAAATATTTCGCATTGGTACTCGTAACTGTTGTCCTTACTAATGTCGATATTTTTTCACAAAATCACTTTTATCATCATCGTTCGGAACGTTCCACTTCTGATACGAACTGTTACCTATTTAAGCGGAACTATACTGCTATATTTATGTACGAACCGCATCTTCTTGAAAGTAAGTTAGTTCTCTAATTGCGTGTAACGAAACGAAACAGTTCGTGAAATAGTGTTTACATTCTAGTGACCACTTATCGGTCTAATAACTTCGCTATTAAGATCGAGATAATTAATTATTTATTATGCAAGGCAATTAGTACCATATATCTCTACAGACAAGCTTTGTAATCTATTGATGTTTCACACTACGTAAATTTGTGATAGTCATTTAAGTCTTAATACTAAGAAATTAAAGCTCAAAATAAAGTAAATTTTCTCATCTCTTGTGACTGATTGCAGATGATAATTGTATTGACATGCATAAGGTTCAATATGGACGTACGACTCGGTCGCAAATTGACACGAATTCCAGTAAAAAATCGTGGTAATCGTACAATAATTAATTCAATTTTTGCCGATGCTAAATTATATTGAGAACCGCAATGCTTTTTATGGATGTAGGTACTATTTTATCGTAAATTATACGCAATTTGGTACAAATATGGTTAATTATAGGCACTTTATTTTTTACGTTTATTACGGTGAAAAGTATAGGTTGTAATGTTGGGAGTAACTTCGCTTGTAATTCTCACAAAAGTAAGCAAGTGTTGCACTCGCAAATTTTCCATGATCTTCATTATTTAATTATCCTAACTCCAAACGTAATTCAACTTAACATTAAAGAACTACGCGTAGTATTGTAATTTATAACAAACGCTCTGAATGCAGTTTTCCTTAATACAGGCTCAAAACTGCTACTGAAAATTTCGATATAGAAAATTTCAATCACATATTTTTCGACTTGGGAATCAAATCCAGGTCATTACTGTATCACTCAGCAGCCCCGCCTGCGACAAGGCCCTTGATAGCCGTCGCAACTAACTACATATTAACTATTTTAAACCAATATTCGTCTTTAAGTGCAACCAAACCCTAATATCGATTGATACATCGAACACAAGGGCGTTTCGCAAAACATTTCTATTGGCTATCGTGACGCCATTGCGATGGCCTTCGTTACACTTAATAGGTGATCGTTTTGAAATATAACCCAATGCGGTGACCAGGGATTACGGAAGGTTTAATATGCAAAGAGGGTATACAGAATTGCTGCATACAGATGGATCTACTTACCTGGATAACAGAACACCCGTATTCTCCAAAATTAGTAATTAGTAGTAATTAGTTTGTACTCCTCCCGTTAGTCAATGGTGTACATTTTGACCCACTGTAGGTAAAAAATCCGGTTTTGGTGTGTCTTCGTAAAATTCGTCTCCCGTTTTTGAAGGCGGTTAAAACGGAAGAAATGTCTAACGTCCATCAAACAAAACATAGAAGTTGGAGTATTACTTATTTTCGAGATCTAGGAGGGCTAGATACAGTAGTAGGATGTGCACCCGCTGGTATGTAAACGTTCCATGTAAACATCATCATCCTCATATCAGCCAATAGAAGTCCACTGCTGAACAAAGGCCTCCCCCAAAGACTTCCACAGGGACCGGTAATATGCCGCCTGCATCCAACGACTCCCAGAGACCTTTACCAGGTCGTCCGTCCATCTAGTTGGAGGTCGTCCAACACTGCACTATCCGGTGCGTGGTCTCCACTCGCGAACCTTTCTGCCCCAGCGGCCGTCAGTTCTACGAGCTATGTCATAGGGGGGAGCTCATTTCCATTGACCGAACACTGCTACACTGCACTGAATAAGCTATAATTACAGCTGCTATTGAGAATTTTATAGAATAATCCAAATAACACTGCTCGAACTGGGTAAGTACAGTAGGGACCTAAAGTCCATAGGCAATTTCACAAAGCAATAGCTTGACGTTTAGTTTGACTTACGACCTTCTATTCATTGTTGTTAACAAGTGACGCGCACTGGCTGTATCGAGCTCGCTCGCACTGTTCATAGCAATGTAGTCCTTAGCATGCTTATTGACTTTTGAGCGTTTACTGTACCTAAGCTCAGCTTTAGCATTCGCACTTACAACGACTAGACATGACTCCTACTAGCTAACCAACCACAAATCTTTACTCCAGTCCAGTTTTCAATCTTAGTTTTAATTTCCAATAAAGAATCTCAACCCGGAGAAAATCAACATTTTGCTTTAGGTAGAAACCTCGGATGATCGGACTTCGCAGCACCGGACCACACGACAATTAAATACCGGGGCCTTCAAATGTTACCAATACCATAATTATTGTACCTACTCACCGTATAAAAGCCATTAAAATTCAGTCACGATGATGAAAGCCAAAAAAACCGGATGAAGACACAAACAAAAACAATCTCATACATTTTTTTGTGTGAACATTTTTTGCTACATTATTTGAGCAAGATCAAGGCTGTTCAGCCATTCAGTGAAACAGCTCCTGACCTCGGGAGGCGGCGAAAAGTTCAGTGTCGATATCATTGATTTCAATTTGAGATTTCAATGGCATAGACGGAATATAGTATATATGTAAGTCTATTGTTGATAACCTGTGCATATAATAAACTAGCTAACTAACTAACTATTAACTTCAAACGCGTGTTGCCGCCCACATTGCCGTTAACGTAGGTACTTCGTACTTGATGCAGATTGCTTCACTTGAAGCAGTGTGTAACTTGTAGCGCTGAACATGCAACATGTCGCAACACACCGCGTCTGACAATAGTAATGCAGTGGACCTGTTCTAGATCATACGATGTAGCTGTGCATATTAATAGGGTAAAATGTTGATGAAATACAAGTAACAATCAGAGGCCCTGCGTGTTATTTTTCAAGCTCAGTCAACAGACATACCGACATGGAGTTATCCTTAACAGCAATAGTTACCAGACCCTGCCCCAATTGTGACAACCTAGAATATAATTATTAAAGCCTGCCTTCGATAATTAATAGATATGTATCCATATCCAACGTTTTTGCCTTACATATGTCTTTCTAGCTATGATCATATAGGATCTCGTTATGAACTACCACTTAACCTCGTGCAGATAACGAGAACTGTATCTGATTAGCAACAATGTATAAACTTGCTTGTCTCAGCGTCGTGTTTACATGGTATCTTTTTAAAATCTACCAAGCTAATCTTTGCAGTTGGTTTAGTTTTAATGTGTGAGAGTCAACGTTGAATTTGCTTTGTAAACGTGTTGTGTAAAAGCTTGTCGTTAATTTAATGTATCCGTCCGTTACATATAATTGGTGCAGCTTGCATGTAAGGCGACTATAATAAATTATTAAATAGTAGAGTACATAGTGTTATGTACCTGCTAGATATAACAGTATATACATATTTAAATTAAAACGTCTAGGTGGGTTAATAAAGTTGTAAATATTTGTTGGAAATGCTTTCCTTGCGAAGTATGTGCGGTGTAACTCGGAATGATAGTTTGAGGAACTGTGTGATAAGACATCGTTGCGGGCTGAAAGATGATGTAGTGACACGTATTGATAAAAATATGCTTACGTGGGAGAGCCATGCTTCGGCACGAATGGGCCGGCTCGACCGGAGATACCACGGCCTCACAGAAAACCGGCTTCAATCAATGCTTACGTTGTGTTTCGCCGAGTGAGTGAGGTTACCGGAGGCCCAATCCCCTTTTAAAACATCGGCAACGCACTTGTGACTCCTATGGTATTTCGGGTGTCCATGGGCGGCGGTAATCGCTTACCATCAGGCGATCCGTCTGCTCGTTTGCCCTCCTATTCCATAAAAAAAATGATTCGTTGAGAGAATGAATGGAAGACGATTAACGAACGGAATTCATTAGGCGAATGTCAGCGGCAGCGTCGGTAGAGGTCGCCTTAGGAGGACGTCTCCTTCAAAAAGGTGAGGTGCGTCAATAGTAAAGTACCCGCAACCGGTGTATGTATGAGAAGATGTATGAATGTTGAAGAGCAAAAGAAGTATACAAGAATCGTAGCAAGTGGCGGTCTATTTACAGTTACTTATTTGGTAGGTACACATCATGCATATATTTCAGTATTAAGTGGACCTAGCATTGTATAAGCTTTCCATGTACTAAGAGTTGAGTTTATACTAAAAAATATGCATGTTGCTCATTAGTCTAGTGGTCCCAAGCGCGACTGCTACGCTAGAGGTCCTGAGTTCGATCCTCAGGACGAGCGTTATTGGGCTTTTCTATGAAATTCTCAGTAGCAGCTCGGAGTCTGGAGTTGTGCCCGGTGAATGGCTATAGGCTCGCCCCCTATAACATGGGACCTAAATATACCTAACGGCGAATTGTGGGTGTACATTAAGTATGCCTCTGCCTAATAATTCGGGGAATACAGGCGTGATGGTATGTATGTATGTATGCATGTTGCTTATCCGTGTTGCTGTCGTTGTTAATTTTAGTAGCGACGTAAGCGCTTCTCCTTAAAGAGGTTGATGAACTATCTTAATAACGATTTGTATGCAAATGGCGTTGGTATAATGCCATTACTTCATTAGAATGTCATTAACTATTCACACTACGTAGAATCGATTGCTTACAATCGTTTCTACATTGAATACTATTTAGTGATGTTACTCTAAGATGTCGTGTTCTCGACTACGCCATGCAAAAGTGGGGCAAAGATTTTCGGGTCTGATGTTCGTCTGATTTTCCCGAAATGCTTGGTGCTTGGTAGATTTTATTATGTCTGAATGTTGAAACTGGAACTGGAAAATAAGACATGGTTTTTATTTGAATCTTTCTTTAAACCATTTTGAAAAACCATATTTTATTCAAGTTGGTTCATTAGTTTAGTAGTCGTAAGCGCGTCTGTTACGCCAGAGGTCCTGGGTTCGATTCCCAGTTTGAGCAAAGTATTATTGCGGTTTTCTATAAAATTCTTAGTAGGTAGGAGCTCAGAGTTTAGGGATTTGTGCCTGGGCAATAACTCACCCCCTATTACATGGAACCTAAACATACCAGCGAACTTTGGGTATACATTCAATCCCTGGTTCATTGTCACGATTTTTTTTTTATAGCCTACGAACGTTTAGTGTCTGGGCGTTACTTCATGTGAGAATTGGAGAGTCCTAGTGTGGGGTCCAATTCTTTTGCTTAAAAAGAAAAAAAAACTTTTTGACCTGATTACAGTTCCGGTTGACTTTTGAAATACTATCTTTTTACAAGAATTGTTGTAAAAAGAAACAAAAAAACAATTCTTTGCCCTTTCCTCAAAATAGTCCGGGATACGCACATCATTCTAATTGCAAAATCGACAATAACACGTTATAAAATACGTAAATAACAGATCGGGTGTATCTAATAACAGGAAAACTATTACATTGTGCTGATTCTGATACATATAGTAAAAACATTAACAGTAGGTCTACATTTAGTAAGAGAGGTAGGGCATAATGGAATCGAATAATTTCACTCACAATTGGAGCTGCTCGTCTGGGGAAGTACCTCCACCTTACAGAAAATTGTAGCCAAATAATATAGCTCCGTGCTATGTTGTGTTCCTCACGGTGAGCAAGGTCGTCAGAACTCGGCGAAGAAGCGTTGTGTTGGCAGTGTATGGGACCTGTAATGTTTTGTTACTGCTGCTGGCATGTATGGCAGCATGTCTCCAATGCTGCCAGCCCAACTATATACAGGGTCGGCCCAGGGTTAGGGTATACCCCTGTTGTTGCAAGCGTCCATAGGCTACGATAACCGCTTACCATCAGGCGGACCGTATCCTTGTTTGCTACCTTAGTTCTATAAAACAAATACTTTTGGTATAATTAAGTTCAAATAATGCTGAAGCGGACAATAAAATTGCACATTCAAAATTCTAAAAACAAATTCGTGTTCGTGTCAAGATACGAATTTGTTGTAGGTAAGCTAATTGAGTCAGTTAAACTATTATTGTTGTAAAAATACCCAAGAAGATATTTGATACCTAGCTAGTGTTTTGACTCTTGCATTTTACTGTCTTTTAAACCAGGCTTCATTCAGATTTGATCATTGTTCATTATATTTGTGTATTCTGTCCGTATATTGTGCAAGCGGTGTTAGCCAGTAAGCGGTTGTTACACATATAAATGCATCTGCTTTAGTAATTAAGTTAAAATGTATTGTGGAAACAATCGTTGGTTAACCTAATAAATAAATAAAAAATAAATAAATTGTTTACGATGCAACCCTGCTTCAAATAGGTACTTAATTGCATTTATGATTAGCGTCTTTCATGTCCGATTTTAAGCTCGAACCCCTGATATTTAAAAAGTAATTACATTGTAGGTTCTTTAGCTGAATTTTGTAAAGACCGTGCCGTTTCAACCTTTTTGAGTCTTGACGTGGTATTATTGTATGCACAGTTAAAGGAAGGAAATAACAGATTTATTTCAAACTACGATTAGGTGTATAATAGTTGATGACTTTCCCGTTCATACGTTATCAAGGCCTTGTGTTATACTGGCTTAAATTACTAGTGTTCGGATATTTTAACGGCGTTGACACACATTTAAACTGGACGATAAAATTGATAAGGTGTTAAGTAATTGAAGGCTTATGTAGACGTTAAATTGATAAACAATGTCGCTTAAAAAGGCTAGATCGATTACTAGTCTTTTGAGCAAAGGATTATCAGCAACGTTTGTCAGCGGTAGCATCAGAAGAGGTCGCCCTAGAAGGGCATACGCCGATCTTATTGGCGAGGTCCTTCAAAAAAGGCAGGTGCGTAGTACTAGCAACCAGCGCGTGTGTATGAGAAGGTTTATAAATCTGGAAGAAGTAAAGAAGTATGCGAGAATCGTAGCAAGTGGTCTATAGTTTCTGGGCGTGAGTGTATGTCCGTTTGTCAAAGTTCTGTTATGGTCACAATACTTTATGAAATGGTCTAGTTTAACTTGAATACACAGAAGCATCTTGCTACAAAACCTAACTCATGATTTTACTTGTTCTCTAAGTCTCGGAAGGGTTTCGATGTAAGTTACAAAATATCCATCTACAAAATGACACAGCATTCTACAGTTTCGCGTATTTTTAATGCTAACAATGACTTAAAAATCCCTCATAGGTATCCGAAATGTTGTATCAATTAGAACTTTGTCATTATTCTCAAATTGCTCAATCACTGTACCGAATCACAGCATTCAATCAGCGGAAATAAATTAGGTATGGAATGATTTGCTAACGATAGAAGAGAAGCGGGACAGTGTTTATGCAATTGTCGCCATAAAACGAAATACGTAATAACTAGACCAATAGCCGTGAGAACTCCTTTCCCTTAGTCCCTTCTTATTTTATAAACATCATACCATAATATACCATCACGCCTGTATTCTCCGAAGGGTAGGCAGAAGTGTACTAATGTAAACGAGTGCTTCCAAATGCCCTCAATAATGATTTCAAGAGTACAAGTTGTAAACGCCACAACCCGAATTCATTGAAACAAGAGCAAAACAATTCCAATTCTGGCAATCGTACGCATTAGAGCAGCGTCGGTGAAAGCCGAATATTTAACAAATGTTCCGCGTTCACTGTTACTTAGTAACTGTTCCGTCGATTGCTATATGTATGGTCAGGGTAATAGATACATCGTAAACAAAATATTAGGCCCTGCTACACTTTGACAGCAAAAACAATACAAAATTGTATTATGTATAATTTTATTCAACAAAATCTAAATTAATGGAAAGTTATTAAATGAAAAACAACAATGACAGCAACTGTAGGCGCAGCGGCTGAGCGACTGGTTTTGATGCAACTGATAGCAGGATCAATCCACGTACTCAACAAATATTAGTACTTACGTATCGCTATCAGGTTCGAGGTCTGCGTGTTTTTCTATGAGAAAATTTGTGTTTGTGAACACATTTACGGAAAAGCACAATAGCAAGTCTTCTCACAGCAGTAACAACATTAACACACAACTAATTGTTCTTTAAGTTAAACTCACGTTTAAAGTAGGGAGTATAATCTACTATGGAGGATAATTAGGGAGTGTTATTACACTCCCTTTTATACTTACTCCGTATAATAACAAATTAATTATTTTCATAAAATATTTTCACATTTCCATTTTAACTGCTAACCGCTGACAGTGGGTTCAATTCTCAGATCGACTTAAGTGTTATTAGGTTTGTGTTATTCTCTTCTTATTATCCTAAACCAGTTCTTTGAGAAATTATTTTAAACTTTTACAGTCCTACTGTCCTTCTCTATAAAGGTTCAATAGTGTTTACTCATTCTGTCTAGTGATTTACAAATATTTTAGTAATTACCTTACGCAATTTAAACTAAAAAATAATGATATTTATAAATAAAAAATTGCTGGTCCTGCAAACTGATTTCCGATCTTGTATGGAAAAAGGGTCCATAACAATTTAAATTAATAATTTTACGTGAGCCAAGTCTGAATTCACATGTTTAAAAATAAATATTACGCGATTTGATTACTAATATACACAGATGTAATCGCCAATTTAAGTTGTCAAATATTTACCTTATTCAACAGGTGTACTTCCGTTAAAATTATACATAATCGCGATCTTACAACTTATCAGTAATTAATACCGATAATGACACTGTCATTTTTTATCACATCCCAATTTCAAAAACAAAACAATCACACAACAAAATCCTGGTCTCCTAGACTAGGAATCATACAAAAAAATCACTCACTATAAGTTATAACTGTTATTTTTTAACCGGTTACTTTTCGAGTTTTTGCGGAAAATAAATTCGATTTAGTTAATTCCGAATCACGGAAATAGTAACAGAATCAACGTGTTATTCGCTTGCCCGCGTAACAATGACTGATGTCATGTCAGATGTGTATTAATCGCGGTTTCGTGGGAATTGAGAATTAAATTGAATCACAGTTATACCTCGTTACGAACATTTTATTTTTATTTGTGTCCTCATAAGGTCTGTTGGATTTGCCTTGAAAAATAAGTCAGTTTTTAAAATCTACGTAGTCATGGATGGCTGCATGCACGTCATACTGTACGTGGTACGGGTATGCTTGCATGCACAACCATGTAACTGAAGTACGTTTATTACATCGCTCAAATCCATAAAACACCCTAGCTTTAAAGAAGTTTCTAGCGGAGTCCTTATGTGCGTTTGCCATATAAAAAATATATGTTATACTTAAACAAATTATATTGGTTAGTTTTTTTATAAATTTACCCCAATTTTGGATAATAATTAAAGTAAATAGGCCTTTTTTAACCTAATTTGTATTTTTTCTCTTTAACGGCTTAATAGTTACTCATGAATATAATAACAAAAAAAATTGTAATGACGTACTGTAGAGGTTGCCGCAAAGAGGTGACGTCTCATCCAGCTGGTTGGTTGAGAATTTTAGAAAAGGAATAAGAGCTAAGGATTTTAAATACTGAGTAGAATTGTCTTGAAAGTGACGTGAAGAAAAATGTGGTAAAATGAATTGATTCCTTGAGTATTATCTGAATAAATGAGAAGAGTTTAAAGGAAAAACGGATTTTTCCTTAGGAGGAGTGATCCCAGTGTCGTACCTGGAATAACGCCTCCTACAGTACTTAATTAACAATTTGTAAGTATTGTTTTTATTTTCATAGTTCTTTGAATATTTTGAAATAACATAGAAATACCCGAAACCTCACTAGCACCCCGCGTGAAGCACCCCCGCGATGCCTGATGGCGCTGCACTAACAAAGACTAAATCCTCAAGGTCATTGGGCAATGTAATACCCTTAACACATCTTTCTTCTTCGTGTTTTTGACCCCCGAAGATAAAGAGGAGTGTTTTAAGTTTGTAGTGTATGTCTATGTGTGTCTGTATCTGTGTATCTGTGTGTCTGTCTGTTGCATCGTAGCGCCTGATCGGGTAAATCGATTTTGATCATATTTTTTTTGTTCGAAAGGTGTGTTAATCGAGAGTGTTCTTAGCTATGTGTTGAAGATCATTACCTCAACGTCTATGATCATGGTATGTTATGTGAGTTATGTTTATATTCTACTATAAACATAACTCACATAACATACCATCACGAATTCACGACCGTATTGCCAGAAAAGTTAGGCAGAGGTGTACTAATGTACACTGTACACCAACAGCCTATTGCCTTTAATCGGACACAACTCCAAACTCCGAGATGTTACTGAAAAGTCTCATACAAAATCCCAATAACACTACTCGACCTGAGAATCGATCCTCTCGCGTATCCTCTGTCTCGCTGTGAAAATTACAGACATCATTTTATGTAAAATGGAAACGTTTCCAGAACCATGAACTTTCAAAATGACAATAGCCCAATTGCTAAGATATCGACCGTCGATGAAAAGATCACGAGTTCAAAGCAGTCCTACAATACATAACATTATTACAAATATATTAAGGCTATGCTCACAATTGACTGTCTGGGGGGCTACTATAAACCTACGAAGATTCGGCTTGCGGATCACACGATTTTCTCACACGACAACGACGATCGATTCGATTGTCGCAGTTTGATTTCTTGTCTTGCATTGACCCTATTTCCAAAAGTTTTTCGGCAAACAGTATTAGTTTTTGTATCGTTGTTTCGTTTCGATTAGTAGCTTAGACGTTCGATTTTCATAACGGTTCTCTTGAGCCGCAAATCGGTGACTAATCAGTGCAAAGCGTTATATAGTGAGCAGTCGACTATAGCAAAGCCAACAAAGGAATGTGAGGTAAATATTTCGCTAATAATCAACTGTCTCAAATCAGTGAGCATTTAGCCAAAACACTGCATATGACCATAACCCAATTACTAATGTATAGCGTTACTTAAACGAACTTTTTTTGTTTCAATGATCCGAATGGCATTGGTTACCTTAATCGGAAATGTCGTCCAGGTGGATCGAATGCGCTTAAGTTTAATAAAAACGCTTTAGTTCTGTTTTCGATCCAACTGTGAATCGATAGTTACTACTAGCTGTTGCCGGAGAATTCACTCGCGTAATTTTTCAGATGTTTTAATAGTTGTTCTGCTACTCGGGGCAAATCAAATCCAATAATTCCAAGATCATAATAATCGCTCCAGCGGTTCTTGAGTTATAAATGGTGTAATTAACATTACTTTTATTAAAAAACAGCTTAGTAGCAATGTGGGTCGCACAATACTAGTATTCTTGTTAACCCCTCGTGCTAATCTAATGGCTTGTGTTACGAGTGGGTTCACGTCGGTAGTACAATGGGTGTATTTCGAACCGGCAACCACACGAACGCAAGTCCGACGCCCTAACTATTAAGCTAACGCCGGTTACATTTTTTTATCCATTAAAAAATATTTAAGTACTTATTAGATAACTTGGATTAACAAAAGCACCAGATTTTAAGTTGACCTCCAGCAATACAATTATGAAAAGCACATCCAATTTCGTGCAGTAGTTTGTGTATGACGCGCATAAAAAAATACATATACATAATATATTAGAATGATAACTAAATACTTACTTACATCGTTTACGGTGTTTAAAAACAGGCGCCGGTTTGTTTAGCCTGAAAGATCAATATCTATTATTCCGTGTTAAACTGATGACTCCCAGTGACTCACAAACTGTGAGTCTCGTGTGTACGTACCCTAAGCCATACATTAAAAGTTCGTGACAGTTTCTCTTATATAATTATAGTAATTATTAAGATTCGATTTAATCTGAGTAAGTACTTTTTATTCGGTGTAATTATGACTGCTACGCTAGAGGTCCTGGGTTCGATCCCCAGGTCGAGCAAAGTGTTATTGGGTTTTTCTATGAAATTCTCAGTAGAAGGTCGGAGTCTGGATTTGTGCCCGGTTAATGGCAATAGGCTCGCCCCCTATTACATGGGACCTAAACATACCGGTGAACTGTGGGTGTACATTAGTACGCCTCTGTCTAACCTTTCGGGGAATACAGGCGTGATGGTATGTTATGTTATGTTATGGTAAAAAGGGACTTCCTTTAGCGGAAGTGTGAGCTCAGAAGAACCTTATGTAAAGGGACTCCAATATGATGTTCCATAACCACGCTATATATATTAAATGTCTTCTCTGTGTCCCATTTCTGGGCAGCGACCTCCCACAGTTCAAATGCAGGTTACTAGCAAGTTAGCAACATTACGGTGGTAAATTTAAAGCGATGAGAATCATAGGTCCTGAACTCTTCCACAATCTTCAATACAGTATCTATTATAAATCGAAGTTCCCTGTCGCTTATTTGTCTGTCTCTCTGTATAGGCTAATCTCAGGAACTGCTTGGGTGATTTTGATACGGTTTTCACTTTCATTTATAGATTTTTTCAGCATGGTTTATGTATGCATAATACGTGCGTACGTACGTAATATGGTCCTGCGAGGCTGGGGCTGCTTGCTAGTAGAAAAATAAATTGGTTTAATTGTAGACGATTTCTCAATCGTCATTCTTTTCAATGACAAATTGATCACTAGTTGTTATCTCTTGAGAAATGAAATATAGCTACGTGTAGATGCTTCCGATCTTGTCGTAGTCTAATATGTAGGTAGTTAAGTCCAGTATCTGTCAGAGGAAACTTATTTAATGCGGAGAATTAAATAAATATAAGCTAATAAGCTTTCTGGTGCAATCGGGTAAAAAATGTCATATCCGTCTTAGTTTTTGGAACTGTATCATTATTTATGTTTAAATTAATTAACTACCTACAAGACTACTTATACGATAATACAAACATGATATAAAACATCACTCATAATATTTTTTAAAGCTTAGTAGAATGTAAGTCGCACATTACTAGTATTCTTGTTAACCCCTCGTGCTAAGCTAAATGCTTGTGTTACGAGTGAGTTCACGTCGGTAGTGCAATGGGTGGGTTTCAAACCGGAAAGCATTATGATCTCAAGTCCGACATGGTACTTAAATTTATATCAGAAGTCGAAGTAGGTACAGATGATGCTGTTGCAGACAAATAATAATAGAAACAGAGCCACGATAATATCCTATTCTCATTGACGTTTTTCAGTTTGTTTTTCAGTGTCACGGTTCACGCTCGCACGGCAAGGTCATGCAATAGCAATGAACAGCTCTTGTCAACAATGGCCAACATTATTTGGACTATCAGTTAAACTGTTATTTAATCTGTGCTATCGGTATGATGGATCAACACTTAGAAATAGCTTGGAAACGATTTGCTGCTGTCTTGTTGCACAGATGGTCGGAACTAACCAAAAACATAAATCATAATTATGAGCGATACTTGGGATATCACGAACATAATCGTAATAAGTACTAGGTATCCTTACATAGGCACAAGTCTCTTTAACCAGAATCATACCTACATCAGCCTGAAAAAAACCAAATCAAATCAAAACGGGAAAAAGTTTTTCATTGAAAATGTTCCCAATGTCCAATCTATAACCAAGACATATACCATCTATTTAGTATTCTAGTTAAAAACATATATTATGATCTATAACTTTTTTAATCATCATAAAATCTCTTTGCTTCCAATGCTGCTTCCCAGTAGCAGAAACTGTACTGGAACTTTACTGGCAGCGATACGTACCTACTATACGATATGTTTATCATTTAAAATACATAACACTTATTACAAAAAGGTGATAGAAACACCTTGATGCACATTTATCTGTATTGACAGTTGTCGCCTTCAATGACAGTCACATGACAGCTGCGAATACTATCCGACCACTGAGTAAGGAATAAATGGAGTGCTTATTAAATAAGTAATAATTAAATGTAATATATTCATTCAAGGACGGTGATTCGCCAGAAAGGCGTAACGATTGTTTTTCTATTGTGTCTGCTAATTGTTTCTTAACCGGTTAAGGCTGGCTCAGAAAAATAAAGGTACGCAGATAGATATATAGGTACACGTCTATGCGAATTAAACAAATCACAGCATTTGACTTTTCATTGGTGTTTTCATAAAGTGAAAGCTTACCTACAGATCAAGAAGAGAACTTTTATTAACCTATAATGTCTCTCTCCTGGGCAAAGGTCCCATCTATTCTCTGCACATTTTCCTATTAGTGACATTCTTGGATCCTCGCCTTCCTAGCCTCGCCCGGAAGATTAATGTGATTCGGAGATATTAGTTTTTTTACCATAGCTAAAATGATAAAACAAATATTTTTGCGGTGTAAAGTATCGGCAAATATAAAACGTATCCGTGACCACTTCATTTATTCTCCACTCCGTGATGTCAGACCGACTTATATAACACGACCGAGTGAGAAGGTCGTGATTGATGCAAATATCCTCTGACAACAAGCCTCAACTTAAATTAATTAAGTAATACCTGATATTATCATGAGAACTAATAATTATGTTTGTATTGAAGTGTGGGGCAGGAAATAGCAATGTCATATGTTACATTGTACTTAGTACCTTATTAATACATGCAAATAAATCAGACTGCCTTGATGTTAAAAATAAATCATTTTAATCTAGAAAAAAGGTGTCTACATTATAATCATAGTAGAAGGTATTTAAGGTAAAAATATACGAGTAAATTAATTTGGTTATGTTTCATCTTGATACACCTAGAAGTCGAGTTGTCATAGTAAGTAAATCCTTTCGGGACGCAAGCATTTAATAAGGTAAACTTTCCTTTAAAAGGTAAACTATTTTAATGAGACGATAACATCACATAATAATTCTAGATCCACTGACTACGTTTTACACAATACTTACAACTTTTCCATAAAAGTCCTCACATTTACTACCAAGCACTTTAAAAGTACATCATGGAAATAAAAAACATAGAAATAAAAACCTTAATAATTATATAATAAGAAACATGGTATATTGAAGTGGATGTAGAATTAATTTGGTATTTACCAGTATTATCATCGGTATGAATTTGTCGGTGGATATGATCCCATTGCGGATAATTAGTGCAAAACCATCACTTGTAAGAATATGTCAACCTAGTGTTGTGTACTGCAAGGTTAAGCTACGCCAGTCACGCTTATTGGATAGGTGACCATTCTTAACCGGCCACAAACCCTAAAACTGCTCGACCTGGGAATCGAATCCAGAACCTCTATCGTAGCAGTCACGCTTACGGACACTAATGAGACAGTTTCAAATTAGTATGAATTACATCATGGGTTTGGTATTCTCACCCTCTTTTCAAAAATATCCGTCGAAAGTCACTTAACCGTGGTGACTCTTAAGGGCCATGGTGACTTTTGAGCGCGAAGCAAATCCTACAGCATGTTGGGGGCGTGGCGAATGTACGTCGAATTTAAGACGTTATGGTACGGTACGGTAGGCGTTCCCCGTGTGGAGACTGGTCAGGACACAGTTCCTCACTGCCATTAATTAATGCATCTCGTAAGAAGCGAGAAAATATCTGACTTCCTCGGTGGTCGCTCTTGGGGTCTGACTGGCTGGCGACCACCCTTACGTTGCAGAGCTTTGCCGTAAGGCATCTTGGTATGAGTATCGATTTTAGCGCGTGAGAGCCAGTTTCCCCTCGGTTGCTGCGGCTCTGGCAATCTGCGGTCCGTATCTAAAGCTCGGCAACGCACCAGCAACTTCTCTGGTGTTGCAGGTGTCCATGGGCGGCGATAAATACATACCATCAGGTCGCTCGTTTTCTGATATAATCAATAAAAAAACGCGTCTGTTATACCCCACCCCTCCCTTGGTCGCAGATGATTTTTTTTATGGGATAGGAGGGCACACGAGCAGACGGATCACCTGATGGTAAGCGATTACCGCCGCCCATGGACACCCGCAACACCAAAAGAGGAGACACAAGTGCGTTGCCGACCTTTAAAAGAGGAATGGGCCTCTGGTAACCTCACTCACTCGGCGAAACACAACTTAAGCGTTGTTTAACGCCGGTTTTCTGTGAGGCCGTGGTATCACTCCGGTCGAGCCGGCCCATTCGTGCCGAAGCATGACTCTCCCACGTAATCGAAGATTTACTGTAAAAAAGTAAAGTAAAGTTTTAAACATCACATAAGTTTAAAACTAAATGTTTCGTTTCAATTTGAGTGGAGTATTTACTATATAGCTGTTGCCCACAGTTTCAAATGACTTCGAGACAAAAAGAAGCCTATGCCCCTGCCCAAAGTTCAATCTTTATCAAAATTGGTTTATTGGTTTAGCTATTTTAGAGGCGTGAAAACGTAACAAAGAGACAGACAGAACTTACTTTCGCTCTATTCAGTATCCAAGAACCAAGATAAAATCTTTATTTACGGAAACGGAACGGATATACCGATACAAATTACGATTAACAATCGATACAAATCAAGATATCGATAATTACGATTCGATCTCAAACGCTCGCAATTCTCCACTTATTTTATTTTTTCTAATGTAGGTCAAACAAATACATATTTATATCTATTTCCTTTTGAATGTACACTTCCTTTTTGTCCGCGTCTCCAATCGCCTGGCCCCTATAAGGCTAGTTAGTCATTAGTGCATTGGCTAGCATTCCTAGGGTGCCTGACACATTGCTGCGCTTTTTATAGAAAAATAATATTGTGTTGATAATTGGTTTGATTCCTTCTTAAGAGTCCGGCGGACCGAATTTCTCTTACAAACGTAATACCGAAATAAATCGTAATTCAAACACAATCTAACCAAATTATGTTATTAATCGGATTCCGATACCGTTAATCTAGGTATCTACTTTACCATTTCGTCCAAAATACTTCACTGTAAATAAATGTAAGCGAATGCAAGTTTTGATAACTTTTCCAAGTTTGGAACGATTTTCCGGCCATTTAATTACAGTGAAATTGAAGAAGAAGAATTAACGGTATCCAAATCCGAATAATAACATAATTTGATAGAATATTGTCTGGATTACGATTTATTTCGGTATTACGTTTTTGTGGGCAATTTAAGTATTCTGTATTCGC
The DNA here is from genome assembly GCA_910591435.1 of Acronicta aceris. Taxonomy (NCBI): domain Eukaryota; kingdom Metazoa; phylum Arthropoda; class Insecta; order Lepidoptera; family Noctuidae; genus Acronicta; species Acronicta aceris. Next base: position 317,550 of record OU342781.1, on the reverse strand, counting down.
CGAAGGGTGTGGCAGAGGCGTCTGGGTGTCTTTAAATCACGAGTGAATCTGTTTCTTCTAGGCAAGCGCGCTCTATCGTAGATTGCAGTGTCGCTTATCAGGTGAACTGGCGGTCAAGCTTAAGCCTATCAAGAATAAAAAATACGTGTGGCACTCGGGGACTGCTGCGGTAAAGCTATTGCAGAGCGTTTTTTATCAACTTATGTAATACAACCAATGCCACCTAAAGGCGGGTTGCTGAACTAAAGAGACAAGCGTGTTAGGTTTTTTTCGTTACGGAATTTCTGGATTCGGTCCCCACGCTCAAGGCCCGCGATAGAAGCTATGCAATAGCTTAAAAATGTACATCCACAGTTCAGTCCAATGTATTATAATTCGGGGCGAGGTTATTGCCATTATCCAGGCAAACCTCAAACTGCGAGCTCCTACTGAGAATTTCATAGAATACCTAACCCAATACCTCACACTGCTCGATCTGGGAATCGAACTCTCAACGTCTCGGGTAGCTTTCGGTCATACAACCGCTTAAGAATTCCGTATAAATTCCGATCGGCTTCTGCGATACGTGTTGTGGGTTCGATCCCCACACGAAACAAATATTTGTGTGATCTAAAGGTAGTTAGTTATTCCGGGTCTGGGCGTTGGTGTATGTGAGAATTTGTGTTTGTAAACGCACCCACGATACAGGAGGAAATTCTAGTGTGGGCCAACGTTTATTAACTACAACTACAAAAATAATTACATATGCACGTGGGAGAGCCATGCTTCGGCACGAATGGGCCGGCTCGACCGGAGAGATGCCACGGCCTCACAGAAAACCGGCGTCAAACAACGCTTGTGTTGTGTTTCGCCGAGTGAGTGAGGTTATCGGAGGCCTAATCCCCTTTTAAAAGGCCGGCAACGCACTTGAGACTCCTCTGGTGTTGCGGGTGCCCATGGGCGGCTGTGATCGCTTATCATCATGCGATACATCTTCTCGTTTGCCTCCCTATCCCACAAAATAAAATAAAAATTGTTGAGGTAAGCTTCCTGTTTAACTCGTAGTTCTGGGTGAATATTTGTATTTAACACGTATCATCAGACCTCAGCAATCCAGTTTCTCGGTAATACCGATACCCGGTTATTGGGCTGGTTATCAAGCTTTTTGGGCTTCTGACTACCATTGACGATTGTCATAGGCGTTCGTATGATAACCGGTACTGACGGCTTTACGTGCTCTCCGAGGCACGAAGGGGTGTGACGTACTGTACCAGGCTCATCCAGCTCGGTTGATTAGCGCAGTTTAGTAACCACGCTATGATATATTTTTTTATACCACTAAGGTGGCAATCAAGCATACGGCCCGCCTGATGGTAAGCGGTTACCGTAGCCTATGGACGCTTGCAATACCAGGGGTATCACTCGCGCGTTGTCGGTCCTTTAAAAATCTTATCACACCCTTTTTGAAGAACCACATGCTGTAGTAAATTGGGATAACCGCGGCGGGGATCTGATTCGAGAACCTGAGTTGATGAGTTGATAATCTTAAGTAGATAATCTTAACCACGAGATGAATGAATAAGACCTAAATTCTACTTTCTATTTTAGTTTTAAAGCAGAGTTTTGCTTTAATTATGCTTTGAGAATTTACAACTAGATTACATCCTTATTTAGAAATCAGATATGTTTTATTCATATTTACCAATTAATTGAACTTAGAACTGTTGACATCGCTACGTAAACTGATCAGACAGAATTGTAATGTGTTGTATGCTTTGATATGATAAGAAACTTGGTTTTTGTGCGTGTGAGATTTGTGTTTGTAAAAGCAAAGTACCTAATATACTGCTAGGAATGAAACGTACTAGTGTAGCTGGTGTCTTGGCTGCGGTTACCGGGCATAAGCTTGTTTGTCATCATATTAGATTAAAAAAAACAAATGAGGGTCAAAGATTTTAAAATACATCTTACAATAATGTCATTGACTGCCTTATTAGGTCCCAAGCGCGACTGCGGAGTGGTCCTGGGTGCGATCCCCAGCTCGAGCAAATTGTTATTGGGTTTTTCTATGAAATTCTCAGTACCGGTCGGAGTCTGAATTTGTACCCAGTTAATGGCAATAGCCTCGCCCCCTATTACATGGGACCTAAACATACCGGTGAACTGAGGGTGTACATTAGTACGCCTCTGTCTAACCCTTCGGGAAATACAGGCGTGATGGTATGTTATGTTAGATAATGTCACTCCTTTACAGAACCAAGTAGCAAGGGTATGCGGCTAATCTTTTCAAATTACTTTGAAATATGTGTAACGAAAAATTTCATTTCAGTTGTACATGACGCCATCTATCACATCGATCGAAAACAGATATTTACTTATTGCTTAATCATTTTTTATAGAATAGGGGAGCAAACGAGCAAGTGGGTCACCTGATGGTAAGTGATCACCGCCGTCCATTGACACCCACAACACCAGAGGGTTTGCAAGTGCGTTGTCTGCCTTTGAGAAAAGAGTAGGCTCGCTTCTTGAAGGTTGTCATGTCGTACCGGATCGGAAATACCTCCGCTGGTAATTGATTCCACAGAGTAGTCGTGCGCGGTAAAAAGTTTCTGGAGAACCGCACGGTGGTGGACACCCATTAATATTATAATCATTATTATAATATAATATATCTGCCCCGTTTGTCTAGTGGCCCCAAGCACAACTGCTACGCTCGTCCTGGGTTCGATTCCCAGGTTGAGCAGAGTGTTATTGGGTTTTTCTATGCAAATTTCAGTAGCAGCTCGGAGTTTGGAATTAGAAAAAACCAATAACACTTTGCTCGACATGGGAAACGAAAGAAATATTATTTTCACTTTAGTGGTTAGTTCTGCAAGCTTTTCTATTTTATTATTTAACTATCCTGTGTACTTTTAGGAGAATATATAACATAGGTACCTACTTCTGTGCAAGATACTTTGCTGCATCTGTGACTAATAAGTCCATATATAAATAAGTAAATAGAATGAAATGCAATAATGCTTACTCTAAATTAAATTTATTTATTAAAAATATAACGTTTAATAGGTACTTCAAAAATATATACATAAATTATTGTGACTGTTGATCAAACATTTGGCAAATAATGTCACAAACAAATATTTGATCCAACAGCCATCATTTTGATCAAAAAGTATAGTTCTAGTAACTTTGTCGTTATTTCAAATTACTAAAACAATCTCTTAACATTCTTTTCGTGATTATTTTTACCAACTACAATAGTCTTACGTCCCCTATATAAAGACATATACAGTTGGTAAAAAATATAAGATACATTAGCTTACATCGTTGTAAAACGTAACAATTTGGTCCAAGGTCTTGCTTTGAACTAGAGATAAAATAACAAAAAAAATAACCGCTATTTTATTTCTAGTTATGAAGATAAAAAAACGACCTTCAATTTGAAAATAACGGGTATCGTTACTCGAGAGTAACGTAATATAAAATAACACAACGTTATTTTATATTATTTAACGATATTTTATTCGTTATTTTATATTAATTATTTTTAATATAAAATAACATAACGTTATTTTATATAGTGTTGAGCAATAACAGTTGTACTGCTCATTATATTAAAATTTATTTGCAAAACGTTTAGTTTACTATTTCAAGACACGTTTCCTTTGTAATAACATTTTACAACATCATTCATTTCATCACATCACGAAAACTTTCGGACTAGTAAACTTTAAATGCCTTGATCCGCCAGCTTTACTGGAAGACTGAATACTTTGAATAAATATGGCATAATCATCATGAACTAGCAGCCACTGGTCTGGGCACAGTAACGATAGTTTCCACGTTTGTTCTAATAACGGTATCAGTACTTCTGGTAACGGTATCGTTTGTTCTGGTATCGGCAACTTCCGTGGATGTTTGTGCGACTGCGTTTTGTGCGAGCGCTGTTGTGATGGGCGATGTGATCGGCTGGACTTGGTAATTGGGATAGTGAATACCCACTACTTCTTCGTAGCTGGGCGGCGCCATGCATTCTGAAATTGAAATTATTATAACGTAAATGATTTGGATAGTATAAAGACGTTACTACAACACTAAACTATTAACTTTGTTTTATGTAGTTGTTACGTACCGGCGAACTGTAGCCTTAGCACGAACAACTTGCGAAAAAGTATTCGTATCGTCATGGAAACCAATTTGTATGAGATTTGGACCAGCGCCTCTATCGTACGTAAAAGGAACAAATTTTGGTAGCACGAAGCATTTTGAAAACTGTCGTATCGGAATCGTATCGTCATAAACGTAATTCAAAATATAATGTACTAAATTGGAAGCACGAACGTTGTTTTGACGTATGGTACCGTAAAACTCGAAGGCTGGCTATAGAGCATTCATCATCATCATCATAAATCATCTTATTGCCATCCACTGCTGAACGTAGGCCGAAGAAGAGCCAAAGAGCACCAATCGAGCATTGTCAAAATTTTATTCACTTAAAATTTATCGGTGACAAAAGTGTTTTTTTAATCCGTGAATGGCTTACCCTAGACCGCCAGTCGCCTGAAGTTAAGCGATACTGCGATCTACGATGGAGCGCGATCTAAGTTTCATAATAAATATATTAAATTATAGTTTTAACACTAGTTAGACGGACAGTTAGAGTTTTCATTATCTTCACCTGAGAGTCTAATTGATTTTCGGGCAAAGTTTGTAAAGATTTGATTTGATTTGATGTTCGCTAAGACACGAAAGTACTCGTTGTTATGAAGCTCCAAAGTTAGTATTTAATGTATAAATTAAGAGTCCGGCGGAGCGAATTTTTCTTACAAACGTAATTCCTAAATTAATCGTAATTCAAACGCAATTTAATCAAATTCTGTTATTATTCGGATTCGGATACCGTTAATCTAGGTTCCCACGTTACCATTTTGTCTAAAATACTTCACTGAAAATAAATGTAAGCGAATGCAATTTTTGATAACTTTACCAAGTTTGGAACGATTTTTCGGTTTTTTATATGCAGTGAACTAGTAGTACACGAAATCGTACCGTAGGAACCTAGATTAATGGTATCCAAATCCGAATAATAACACAATTTGATAGAATATTGTCTGGATTACGATTTATGTCGGAATTACGTTTTTGTGGGCAATTCAAGCTCCGCCGGACCCTTAAGATACATATATCACGCTTGTATTCTCTGAAGGGTTAGGCAGATGCGTACTAATGTCATAGCCCAAGCACAAACAACTATCAAATTAATAACGTAAAGGTATCGAGCCCCCGATACCTTAACGGAGAGTGACGATAGTTGGTAGCATGAAGCACACTCTGGCGACTATCGAAAGCTCGATACAATTACGTAGTGACGTCATCCTAATGTAAGTAGAGATGTGTCCATGTGAACCAAACGAATGCCTTATTGAATGAATGAGACGTTCGAAACCTAAATCAAAATAGTTGATATATTTTTACTTTTAACTAAACGCTTTATTTTTTAGAAATTAAAAATGCAATATATACTTAGCATGAAGAAAAATACAAAATAAGGTATGGGAGACCATAAAGTCACATTATTTTAAAGATTATCATAAATGATAAAGTAGTTTAAAAATTAAATGTTTCATGCAATTCGAACGACTCTATTTGACATCGACGATGACGTTATACCAAATTTAAGTATGTATATGTTTCTTAGCAACCACTTACATGGATGGTATACCGTATATTCCCGTTTTATTTCTAGTGGATTTTATATTTTTTTTAGAAACTAGCTAAACCCGGTCACACTGCGCTGTGGGGGTCTTGCGCTGCGGCTTTGTCTTTGAGGATAGCAACGGAATAAATATCATATCTAACAGACAATAACAACGGTTACCATTGCAACCTAATTATAAGCATAATATAACATACCATCACGCCTGTATTCCCCGAAAGGTTAGGCAGAGGTGTACTAATGTACACCTACAGTTCGCCGGTATATTTAGGTCCCATGTAATAGGGGGCGAGCCTATTATCTACTATTAATTAGGCACAAATCCCAAACTCCGAGCTTATTAAGAACTTCATAGAAAATCTCAATAACACTACTCGAACTGGGAATCGAACCCAGGACCTCTAGAGTAGCAGTTACGCTCAGGACCACTAGGCTAATGAGGCAGTTATACAACGTATAGGTACAAGCATAATATTTGAAAACAAATGAGTAAAAATACTAATCTTTGATGATAAAAAAAAACTGCCTTTTTAGTGTAATGGTTCCGAGCCCGACTGCTAAGCTCTCTTATTTAGCAGTCTTGCTTGGGACCACTAACTACTTACGTAGATATACCTACTACTTTGCTCGAACTGGGAATCGAACCTAAAGCCTCTGTCGTAGGTTTGATTCCCAGATCGACCAGTCTTATTGAGTTTTTCTATGAAATTCGGAATCGAACCTACGACCTAGCGTAGCAGTCGCGGTAACGACCACTAATGAGGCATTTACTATACGCAGTGGTGCTAAAGTTTAAATACGGTAAGTACAATAATTAAAACGAAGTAACTAATTCATCTTTTCCAAATTATTAGTCGACAAATAAATAAAACACCAATTTATAAACACAATACCTATTTTACTCACAGCAATCCTCTACCCTAATTTTCAAGTAAACTTGCAGCAACAAAATAATATAAAGGTCTACGTTAGTATAGTGATAGTCTTCGTTTTCTTCTTTTTGGGTTGTATAATTGCTCCGATAAGTGAAGTACATTATAAAAACGCTTTGAAAACACCAACTAATCTTAAAAACTCTGCAAATACGTTTAAAACTATAATTTAAAATGTTTCGAAACTTTCCTCACCGACAAATTCTAAGTGAATAAAGTTCCGACAATGCTCGATAGCCAGCCGTTGGGATTTACGATACCATACGTCAAAACAACGTTCGTGCTTCCAATTATGTTTCAACGTGACGATACGATAGCAATACAAAATGTGACAACTAAAATTAGTTCCTTTTACGCACAATAGAGGCGCCAGGATATTTAGCGTAGCAGTCGTGCATAGAACCACTAGGCTGTTGTAGCAGTAATAATTAATATGATCTACCTTCTATTTAATTTGGATATTGTTTATCTCAATAAAAATACCTAGTGTGTGTTTTAAAGAGTTTAAGAGTACCTATTCCTTTTTTTTAATATTCTTGTTAACCCCTCGTGCTAAATGCTTGTGTTACGAGTGGGTTTACGTCGGTAGTATAATGGGTGGGTTCCCAACTGGCAACTACATTTGCCGGTTGGGAACCCAGTCAGTTAGGATCGCTAGTCCGACGCCCTAACCTTTAGGCTATCGCCGCTATAAAACCACTACAAAGTATGTAATTATCGGAACAATTACTTCAAATACCTAAAATGCAAAGACCGCCAATATACGACCGTAGTCCGCTAAATTATTTTAATGCTGCAAATTAATTTCAAAATGAGAGAAGCAAGCAAGAGAAACTAGGTGAGTAAATCACGTTTTATTTATTTTCTAATATTAATTTGGAAAAGATTAAATTTTTATAATTGAATATTTTTTTAAATATAATCGGTATACAATGTGTAGAGTATAGAAATAAATAAATTTTACTAGGTTTTTTTTTTATTTTAATTTTATAGTTCATTACAAGCCAAAGACTTTCTCCATAAACCTAACAAAAACTTCCATGGTCTCTTTCATGAACTCCTGCTATTGAGCCTGCAACATAGCTCTACATCCATCTCCCTTACTCTTTCTTGCGCCTCAAAATGTCTCACTCTCAATTCCCCAGCCTTTATCCGGAATCACTCTTTTTCTACTTCATAATAATATTCCCACAATCAATAAACATTTTTGTTAAATCCTTTTTTTGTGGTCTCCACTCTTCGTCCACAGGAGCAACAGGAGGAGATGGAGGATGGTCTTCAATAAGGTAGTGGAGGAGGTACCACATTCGATTGAGTACTTGTACCCGGAGTATTCCAATCTATGTATAATAAAATAAACAATATTTATAAAATTTATGGTTGATTAAGTCCTCGATTTATTTCTCATTACCCATTGGTCGCACTTAATTTGTTTAGACCTTCTATGCATAGGGTCTAGGACTGCGCCAGAAGAAGGGTTATGTTTTTCGAGTACACCCGGAAAACATAACCCTCCTTTTTGCGCAGTCGGGTTAAAAGATGGAAACAATATGACCAATGTCATGCAGTCGGAGGCAATTGCTCTTTACAGTTAAATTTAAGACGATGCCTCCGACTGCATGAGATTGATCATCTTGTTCACATCTTTTTTGGTAGGTATTCGGTTGTTTCCCCAACTGCGACAGAAGGAGAGTTATCACTAAAGTACTTTACGAGAAGTACCAACACATGAATTAATTTTAAATACCTAGATGGGTTTGGGGGACCTCATTCTGTGTTTCCGCCCCGGGCCCCCGGCGCGCTTAGTCCAACACTGTTTTAAGGGGTTTTAATACTCACGATTCTATAATTTCCATCATCATTGCGTATTGTAAGTGATTCGTTATCATAATAATTAAAAATAATAAAAACCACTACAAAGTAAATCAAAAGTATGTTAGAGAAACGTAAACAAACTGCGTTGCCATGACGTCGCTGTTAATGTCAAGTAGACTCATTCGGATACCATGGAACATTTTTATTTGTTATCTACAAACACATTTAATTTCTTTAAAAATAATGTGAGTTTATAATTTCTTATAACGTATTTATAGCTTTTCTTTACGAAAACATATATATAATAATTAACTTTTAATAAGTAAACCGTTTAATTATAAGTAAAATCATATGAAACTATTTGTTATATGGTTTCGAACGTTTCATTCATTCAACAAGGCATTCGGTTGGTTCACATGGACACAACTCTACTTACATTAGGATGACGTCACTAAAGGAATCCTGACGAGATCTCGATGGTCGCCAGTGTGCTTCGTGCTACCAACTTTTGTCATCTCCGTTAACGTGTCGCGGACACGATACCTTTACATCACGAATTTGATAGATGTTCGTGCTAGGGCTACTGTTGGTGTATATACACAAAAAGTTCGCCGGTATATTTTTATGCAGAGGCGTACTAATATTAGTACGCCTACGCCTACGTAAGGTAAGAGCGGTTTTTAGTTCGTACTAGTCCGACATAGTATCCTCCCGCCCCCCCAAACGATCTGTGGAGAGGCGAAGTGTGCCCTTCAACCAAAGGGAGGATCATCCGACACGGCTGAAGAAGAAGAAGATGAAGCTAAACATACCAGAATGAACTAGAGAATGTTTACTCACCATATTTTGGCGGGGGAGGCAAGTTGGAGGGGCTGACGTATATAGACGGCTCGGGCTGGCCCAGCGACGGACGAGCTCGAGATCCTACATACATTCGCCTCTGCTGCGGACTGCGCGTTTTTTGTCCTGGAACGAGAGAAAAGCAATGTTAAAATATATCAAATAGGGTACAAAATACAGAACTTTATACTAATCATTTTTATTTTTCACGCTAAGACATAACTGTATTCTCGACAATATGAAGGGGTCGCTCCTACTTACAAAACGTTAGGCAATCCTATATTATATCATAGTTTTTACAGGCGCACAGCGAAATCAAAAACATAGCTTTATCATTTTGAATGTAGTTCGTCACTAAAAATATCGCCTGATATTTCGATCCGTGATAAGCATGCTAAGATAATCAAGTGATTGCAGCCAAAACATCGCTTTTCGCTCAAAAGTACATCCTTACTCGCAAAATTGTATGAACGATAACAACATAAAATGTTTTTACGTAAACGAAATCTGCATAATCCTTTTTTGATCAGGCTTACCTATACTATCTTATTTACAAAAACAATTTAAAGTACAGAAGCACTGTTGAAAGTAAGTTTTAAGTAGATATTATGTTTTTTAGCAGAATGATAGATATAACTTATCGTTTAATTAGCCCATATGTATAAATATATATATGTCTGTACAAATGGATTGTGTCGTAACCCTAAAATTTAAAGTTTTCATTGATTTTGGGATTTTATTATCAGTCAATGAGTGGTATTTATCTTTAATAAAAAAAAATAGATCGGTTGAGCCAAACCATTGTACACTTATGTATGAAAGTGAATGTTGGGTATGGCAGAAGAAAGTAGAATTAATGCAGTGGAAATGCATGCGTTGTTCGCAACGCAAACTATCACTCCGAGTTACACCACATATACTTCGGTATATGTGGTGTAACTCGGAGTGATAGTTTGAGGAACAGTGTGATAAGACAACGTTGCGGGCTGAAAGACGATGTAGTGACACGTATTGAAAAGAATATGCGGAGATGGTTTAGACATTTTGAAAGAATGAATGAAAGACGTCTTTGTTATAAGGCGAATGTCAACGGCAGTGTCGGTAGAGGTCGCCCTAGAAGGACATACGCTGATCTTATTGGCGAAACCCTTCAAAAAGGTCAGGTGCGTAGCACCCGCAACCAGCGCGTATGTATGAGAAGATGTAGGAATGTGGATGAAACAAAAGAAGCAAGCAAGAATCGTAGCAAGTGGCGGTCTATAGTTTCTGCCTACCCCTGTGGGAGAAAGGCGTGAGTATATGTATGTATCTTTTTATTTTTATTTAGTAAAGGAAAAAATTCCTTTACTAAAAAATTGAATTTTTTCCTTTACTAAAAAATAACTTAATAATCTTAGCATGGAAAATGCAAAAAAATCACAAAAAGATAGTTGAAAGGTAAGGTGGCATCGTACGACACTGAACTAACTGTTAAAGTAAGTCGTATCGGTTAAGAGGTAAGGTAACTTACCTCTCATAGATGTCACCAACGTCACCTTATGACGTAAATTCAGAATGTGAAGGCAAAATTTCAATCATGCGGGTAGGGTTCGCGGTGGCTTAGAGGTCAGAGCGTCTGGTATATCAAACCAGAAGACGCAGGTTCGAATCCTGCCCGCGATTGAATTTTTTCCTTTACTAAAAAATAACTATATGTATGTATGTAAAAAAATAGAAGATAAATACGAATATTCTTTTTTTGAATTCAGTTATAATAAAATGCTATTACCTAGTACTTATTACACTGGTCTACTATATTTTTACACATGGGTGTGACACATAATTTTTTGTAGATTTCTTGACGATTAATCTAAATCCGGCAACAGAATTGCTCTAGCACATCAGAATTTGGAGATATATCAATCTCAAAGCGCTAAAAACAGTGTTTTTAGCGATCTTTGAAGTAATGAAGACAGCAATTTTTTGACGGTAATTTCTAACTGATGCATCTTGTAGTACTAGTCTTCTCCTGTCAAATCCATTTTAGTTTGCTTTGCTACGAGTTTATTTCTCCGGATTTAGATTTAGCGTCAAAAAATTTACAAGAAAGTCACAAAGTACAATGTCTCACCCATGTGGAAAAAAAAGTTAAATTTGGAGACCAGTTTTTAGTAAACTTCGCAAATATACAACAAGGAAGTTGTCTGTCTATGTGTGTGCCTTGAAGCACATTTCTCTTTAAAGATAGGTTACATCCATGGTAGAATACTACCTAACATAATTATCCATGGCTATAATAAACATGACGTCACTTAATTATAAGGTAACATCAGTATCCATACCTAATATAAGTACCCTGATACAAGTCACTATGAATATGATAATCACGAATATCGTCGTAGTACTGAGAGCAGACCATATCACATCGGTGAACGAACTGTTATAAATAACTGGTGATCCGTCACTGTTCACGTCTGAAGCGGATTCTGATGTGAAATTTAGAGATTCCATTTTTTTTTCAATTTACTAGGTACAGTTTTTTCACAGTTCACTTTCACAGGTACTTTTGAGGTATCCGATACGGGGGCTATCTTAGAAGTTCACGTTTCACGTTCAAAATAACACACTATTATAAAGACACTATTCACAAATATTATCACTCCCGGCCGTTGCATAAGTCGAAATGACAGTGAAATTATCGGTGCGATAGGTATGTAATTTTATCTAAATGGATTTTATCTTGGATTAACATTAATTTATGGTTATATATGCCCCCTACGTATGGTTTATTAAAGGCTCGAGAAACAGATCTGTGTTCTATGACCGTCTGTTAGTTACTAGCACGTAATGCGATGACGATTTATCTTATTGACTTCTGATTTGATTTTAATTGTTTATGCAGTTTACTTGAGATCTGCTGCATTCTATAATTTTTTATTAACGTATTACAGTTTTCCTACACACAACATAACATCAATATAAAAACAGTTTTTTGAGGTATTCATCTTCGCCATTCTCTTTTCTTAATGTTTTTTTTTAATAAACTAATAAATACATAAAAGCTGATACATTCTATTATAAATAAGACATCACACTATCTATCAGATTGCTCTCTGATAAACTACATAATGGGAAAAAAACATAATATGAAAAAGATTTGACAGGAGTCAAAGACTTACGAGAAATGAAAGCTATAAATTAAATATTACGAGTGACTTTTAAATATCTTCTTCGATCCGTTAATCTAGGTTCTTACCCTACCATTTCGTTTACCACTACTTTACTGGAAATAAACAACCGAAAAAACGATCGTCTCGATCGTTTTTTCGGTTGTTTATTCGTATTCGTATTCGTTCGTATTCGTAAAATTATTAAAAATTACATTCCGTATTAAACCTAATTACTTGTATGCCTTTGAAAATTAACAGTAACACGGAAATCGATACATTATTATGTGACATCAAATAAAGAAATAATTACAGAAAGATAGTAAACAAAATAATGTGAGTTATATAAAATTATCTTTTGGCATTTGGTAACTATAAAACAATAAAATATTGATAGCGAACTGACGTACGAACCACAAAGGCGATTAAATCGAGCATGTGAAGATTGCAAATATAATAAAGTTTTTGAAAATAGATAAATTGTCAAATAATGAGTACATAAAATATCCTTACTAATATTATAAACATGAAAGTTGGTGAGTATGGATGTTTGTTACTCTTTCACGCCAGAACGGCTGAACAGTTCTGGATAAATTTTGACACCGATATTTAACAATACGTGTTTTTTCGTAATCAAATAACTGACAGGTTTGATATAAAGTAGTAAATATGGATGAAGTGAATAATAAAATATGAATAGTAGGTGATATGACAAGGAAAGAAGGAAGTCATGAGATGACGGCTGATAGCGATGCATGTCCAAAAGACACTCAGTAAAATGAAAAAAAGGGCAGGAGGATAGTAATGATAACTTAAAGAAAATTCCATTACTTTATAGAGGCATCGATTTCTATTGTAAGGTACTCTTAGAACGTACATATCTAATCAAAACATAAGACGTTGCATGTATATAATAATCCATTTGTCACTGATAATAACCACTTAGGGCTTCAAAATCTTTAAGCCAAATAAGCCCTTTCTGATAGTATTAATTAAACATGCACTAGTGATAAAAGGGATATTAGTAATTAGTCATTTCATCTAGAATACTCCTAATGACATATTTTGAGTGTGTAATTTCATCATTCATTGACGCGCATTTGCTCATGCCATTGATATTATCTTAAAACACTTGAGGGGATTTTAATCGTGGTGAAAATAGAGCTCGTAGACACACTTTAGGATAATAGAGTAGATAACCACATATGTTACCGTCTTACTATAGTATAATAAAATGTAGATGTCAAATACAATGATGATATGTAGATATAATCACTTGTGTTAATGCAATGGACACAGGCACGTTGGAAGGGGGGGACGAAGAGAAGGCTAGAAAAACGCGCATGATAACAAACTGATTTCTGATGGATTACATTGGAATATTTTTCTGATGATTAATAATTATCTTCAATGGGGAAACAAATAGACTTCTTATGAAATTTTCAGAAACCTTACGCAAGTCGTTTAACAGAAAGATGTAAGTAATTGGCCTCTGTAATAAGACATTTTAATGCTACTTGCTACATTTTCTAGCTAATACCAATTGAAACATAAGACAAGAAAGAGTCATAAATATAAACAAATTATCTAGAACCTATACTAAATATGTATATTCTGTGCAAATCATTGAATAGTTTGTATCGAATAAATAGAGGACCAACTAGATATTTTTATCTTAAAATGCTGAGGTTTATACCTCTTAAAATATTAGTAATTCACAGTTCTATTTAAATACAGTTACCTACTTTGTTCTTAGAATTAACATTAACAAAATGTCAATTTACTTAGGGCAATGATCCTTAGGCAGAAGAACATTAGAAGCCAGATCAGGAGCATTCCGACCAATATCATCATATACCAGAAAGCCATCTGACTCAAATTGGTAGAATCTTCTGTTTCTTCCAATTTATTATTGTTATTTGATTCTACAGACGAAGGGCGTTCATCAAAGATATCCAAATTTGGGTAATACGGAGCCATATTTGATCAAATATTGTTACAAATTTTTGTTTCTGTTTTAAAATTTTGATCTAATGTGTATACGTCCTTTGTTTCAATCAAGTTAAATTCCCAGGGTCCAAATATTCGAGAATCTTCTAAATAGCTTGCGACACAAACTTATAGAGTTCTCGAAGATTGTTTATCCACTCACAACTAATTTGAATCAACAAATTATTGGAATGATATCACACTGAACACTAATGCAGTCACTGATTCACAATTAATATTATTTTATACATTTTAACATAAAATTTATGGCTTTTCGTTCACTGAACATCTTACTAATGTTATAGCTATACCAAAAGATCTATCAGTATCAGACACTATCTCAGATATGTCACTATTATCGCTAAGGTTAAGCAACGTTTTCAAGTGTGTCTCAAGATTAAACTTTATATTAAAGCTGTCAATGTATTTACTCGACATAACCAAAATATGACCAATACGGTAGCCTTAGCCTAGTACAGCCGGTAGCCTGAGCCCAGTACAGTTTATGATTTTAAAATCAACTTGTTCAGAGTGTTTTGTTATATGCAATATACACATATTTCATATGTTGTTAAATGCATATATAAGTCTATCTGTTTGTTACGTTTCACGACTAAACTGCTGATGTTTTGATGAATTCTGGTATTGAGATAGATTGAACCTTGGGAAAGAACCCACTGGCAACAGCCCATAGCTGTTGTACTTATAAGGGAAATGGAAACGGATTCTTCATTCGTAACATTATTTTGTGTGATTTTTGTGGTAGATTTAATAAGCGTAATTAGTAAGAAAGTGACGTTACGGCTTTTCTAAATAATCAGGAAGCAGAAATATTAGAAACAAAAACAGAAGAAGTTGGTAAAGTGAATACAATTAAATCAAAATAGATATCTACCTATACGATACATCCTTCCGCACATGACAATGAAGGCCACGACCAAAAGCGTGAACAATATTGACATGTAAATCACGTGGTATATAGAAACAGTCGTCCCTGATTCAGCATGAGGCGCCATCTTTATTTGATTTAGATGATTTGATATTTTATTTGCTGAATATTAGAATCAAAGTTCGGTTGTAAGAATGTTTTCTCCTTTTGTAAGTTTCTCTTGATTAATATCAGCAAGTAATGGATTCAATTCAATATTATTTCTTAATTGTTTTATTATCTTTTGTGGTCAATTTAATTTTAGTGCAATGACTAAAAGAAATGATCACTATAATATGTAATTAAATTTGTAACTACGCTTCACACACAAAAATATTCGATCCAATATTTCTTGGTGAATCAACAACGACACTATCCACGATATTTGTTATAATTACGATATTGTTAATGAAAACAAAACGAATTATGTCAAATTTTAATTCACAATCACACAAATATGTTTACGTTTTAAGGAACATAATGGTGTTAGCTTTTTTCCTGTTTTATTTATTATGTTCTTCAGATTCACAAATCACATTGGTTTTCTCTGAATAGCTCAAAGATACTGTAATCCACGTACTTTTTTCTTCTGAGATGTCAATTCATATGACTGATGAATTCAGTACTATCTTTATATGCTTTGTAAATGCGATCAGCCAATTTGAACTTTATTTCAATATCCTTTAGGCAGTCATTTTATTTTTATTGAATCGATTTTGTTTTTCATACTGCTTTATCTACAGTATCTTATATGCTTAGAGGTGTCAGCTTTTTCTAGATTTATGAGCGTCGATAATCTTCGAAGAAGATTAGCAGTGGAAAATCATCAAAATTAAAGTATACAAACATTGGACTGAGTAGTGCTAGTGACCTAAAGGCCATATTAACACATCATAGTAAAGCAACTGTATAGAATGGAGTAAATAAGAAACTGGTCACAAAGACATAAAATTTGATAATATCGATGATATATAGTTACAGCTATTCAACTAAATATCAGGTAGTATCTATGTAACGACGTATGTATTTTTTTATTTTTTTTATTTGATAGGAGGGCAAACGAGCACACGGATCACCTGATGGTAAGCGATTACCGCCGCCCATGGACACCCGCAACACCATAGTAGTCACAAGTGCGTTGCCGACCTTTTAAAAGGGAATTGGGCCTCCGGTAACCTCACTCACTCGGCGAAACACAACGTAAGCGTTGTTTAACGCCGGTTTTCTGTGAGGCCGTGGTATCACTCCGGTCGAGCCGGCCCATACGTGCCGAAGCATGGCTCTCCAACGTACGAAGTATGCTCAACGACTGTCGTCAACCTACTTAGAGCGCATGATGCGATACTTTGGCCACATTTCCCGTAGAAATGCCGATAACCTGGAGCGATAAATGGTAACAGGAAGAGTCGAGGAAAGGAAAAGATCTCGAGGCAGAAGCCCAAAGCGTTGCACCGATCAGATATCCAAACAGCTGGAGATACCCGTCAGCGCCGCACTCCATCAAGCGACTGATCGTAACAAATGGAGGCATATAATCAATAAACTCAAACAGAGTCACGATCCTCAGCAGTGAGGGAACGGGTGAGAAGAAGAACCTATGCAACATTATGAGGTATTTTCATAGTGTAATGTCGTACGGCATTTTATTGTGGGGAAATGCTGCCGACATTCAAACTATATTTGTATTGCAGAAAAGGGCGATTCGCGCAATTTATAACCTTAATTCTAGACATTCACTGAGGGATAAATTTAAAGAAATTGACATTATGACTGTCGCATCGCAATATATCTATGAAAACCTGATTCATGTCAAAAAGAATATTACACAATACTCTAGGAATTGCGATATTCATGATGTCAATACTAGAAATAAAAATAAGCTAATATTACCAATGACCAGACTCCAAAAAATCAGTAATTCATTTAAGTGTCAAAGTATTCGTTTCTACAACAAAATCCCAAGCCACATTCAAAATCTAACTATCAACAAATTTAAATTGCATATTAAAAATGTACTATGCAAAAAGGGTTTTTATAGAGTCATCGATTATTTGAACGATAAAAATGCTTGGGATTGAGCTGCTCTGATGAACCGGGCTATTACCATGCTAGTTAGTTGACATTGTGTATCCGAAATTTAATGTGACAATTTTATTTTAAGTGTTGACATTTTAATTGTTATGACATTTTAATTGTTGACATTTTAATTGTTGACATTTTAATTGTTGACATTTTAATTGTTGACATTTTAATTGTTGACATTTTAATTGTTGACATTTTAATTGTTGACATTTTAATTGTTGACATTTTAATTACTCTCATATTATTGAATTTTGACATCTATGAATTTGTTAGTATTTTGCCGCGACATTATTGAACCGTGACATTTATATTGCAGTCATAAAATATATATATATATATATAATTTGTAAATGTGAGTACCATGTAGGCTTTTGATACATGTTAATTAAACAAACTTATTATAGTCTGGAGGCTTTGGGAACTTCATTAGACCTACACGAATGTCCTGCTGATCTGGTATGGCCGTGCGACAGGTCGTTGAGCTCCCTAAATTATGGTTGAGCTACACGATGACTGATGCATGCGTGCCGTCAGTTGGGACTGGTCTACTCAAAGCTGCTATGGTTCTTTCCTCAAAAGGCCATTTCAGACATTACCCTACATCGTACCACTCACTTATAAGTGTTCTTTCATGTCTGGACTTTAAAAGAGACCATGATTCTCTGAGTTTGTTTCGGTGTTTCTTCTCAGAGGTCGTCAGTTAGGAAATGCCGAAGCCATCTAGCTAAAAAAAAACCCAAACCATGACATGTAAAAGTATCTCTAAAGATCTACTTGCAGAATAAATAATTTCATTTCATTTCATTTCATTTCATTTCATTTCATTTCATTTCATTTCATTTCATTTCATTTCATTTCATTTCATTTCATTTCATTTCATTTCATTGAAAGTCTAGAATTCATAGCAATGAAAAACATGACATGATGCAAGGGTGTTTAACCTTTAACTGCATTATTAACAAAGGTTTTTCACAATTCCTTGTCCAGACTAGTTTCCTTCTCACTAACCTAGTCATCATTAAATAGTGCAACAAATTTATTCGACCCTGTTATAGCGTCGCTTCGTCGCTACCGACTGTAGCGTATGTTTGTTACCATCAAATTACTTATTTTACAATACTTTTATATTAATTTGTTTAATAAAAATTACTGGCAGACTGCGCGCAAAATTCTTAACTTAAAATGTATTCTGCATAAATTAATTTATTGAAAGAGTAATAAAACGAAAAATGGACACACCGAGCCCAACTGACATTACCTACTGACGCTAAACATAAACGTGATAAGCGTGTTTAGTGTTCCACATAGGCATCGATTCGTATAAGTTTGTCGCACTGTACTTTAAACTTTGACATACCTAACTATTTATTTTAAATCTTAGTCAAACTGAGAAACATATGGATAACTTACTCCACATAAAAATTTTTAGAAACACCATAAGTATTGCGATGGCGCACACCCAAGGAATCCAAAAGTAATACGATTGTACCATAATAGACATCTTTTCATAAATATAGCTTCGCAAGAAACGTGCTTAAGGTACATCGCTTTAAAACTGAGTAATTATGTTTTAGCGATAAAGAATGACAGTGGTATCCAACCAATAATCTTATCAATTTTTTAATCAAACACTTTTATTGTACTTTTTATTTTCATACCATCACGCCTATCTTTTACGGCAGATTAGGCAGAGGTATGCCGTTGTACCTACGATATGTTGAAGGTTCTATAGAATAGGCCACTGAGGTCGTTTTATTCTAAAATAATTCGATTGGGTCATCGGCCATCATTGTCTGGTCTCGCGGCGGAATCCACGTCATGACTTGCGTTATCGCCGCTATACCAGCGTACTGCACTACCACATAAGCCTAATTATTTTGTCCAAAAAATTGTTTGAAATCATTTTAATAAATAACTACGTCATCATTAAAAAACATTTTGTTAATTTTCCTGTCATAACCCCGAAAATCCAAAATCTTATTGTTTTATAAAAATGTAAGAATATCATAGTCAAAAGGTAAGGTGGCATCGTACGACATTGAACTAACTGTAAAGTAAGTCGTGTCGGTTGAGAAGTAAGGTAACTTGTTTCTCATAGATGTCGCCAACGTCACCTTATGACGTAAATTCAGAATGTGAAGGCAAAATTTCAATCAGGCGGTTGGGGTTCGCGGTCGCTTAGAGGTCAGAGCGTCTAGTGTATCCAACCAGGAGACGCGGGATCGAATCCTGCCCGCGATTGAATTTTTCCTTTACTAATAACAATGTAAGAATATGTGTTGCAATTATTTTTATGAGTCATTGTTTTGTGCATAATTATGTTAAGATTTATCAGGAAGTCTTAATTATTAATAATGTGACTCAAGGATTCGTATACGTCGAATAGTACCATCAGTATTCATATTTGTGAAAGTCGTGTTCGTTGCATCACTACTCTGAAATATTTTGTCAAGTGCATTTTTGACATTACCCCATTGATTTAAAATTTTATCGCGCGGTCCACCCTGTTCTTACCCATACAGGGTGCCAATTTAGTCAGCTGCACCGGTTTAAGGGGTGATTCTACCCGCAACCTATACCCTATTCGTGAAAAAGATAATAATACATCATAATAAAAACACATCTTTTTATACAAAAGTAAAGAGACTTTCTTTTTATGATTTCTTTGCATTTTCTATACTAGGATTATACAATTATTTTAGTGAAGGAAAAGTTTGATCGCGGGCAGGATTTGAACCTGCGTCTGTAGATGCAGGTACGAATCCTGCCCGCGGTCGAATTTTTCCTCCATTAAAATGACTAAACAGACCACATTTGGATATGTATGAAATTTTTTTTTTTCCGCATATTATTCATGGGTAGGGAAAGTTGGTCAGTATGACGAGTAGAATCACCCCTTTATCTAGTGCAGGTAGCTAAATTGCCATCCTGTATAAGTCGATAGGTAGGTACTCGGTACAGTTCAGCATCCATAGGTACATGTTGCGGCACAATCTCCTTTATAACTACATCCTAACCTCCCCCCCCCCCCCTCTTTTTGAGTGAAGATCAGTGCCCAGCTGTGGAAAAGTAACTAAGTTGGAAATACACCACCATAGGGTTTAAAAAGTTTATCACCACTTGAAGAAAACACTGACAGGCATCAATTCTAACAAAAAAATCATGAAACAAAATCTTGTCGTATTTGTATTTCAAGATTCAAATTCAGTACATTACCGCCATGTACAGAAAAGCACTTTACCCCATGCAGTACATCATTTGAAATCGAGGCGCCAATCAGCATAGCATAGCATAGCATTTGAATAAAGATATTTCGGACGCTGATGAGCGGTCTCAGCATTGAATGGGTTAAGCAATTTTAGACATCTACACGGAATATCGCACTAATGGATAACGCCAATACGATTATTTTGTTGTTTTTGGTTCACTTGGATTCCTTTTGAGCTATCTCCCGAGGGAAAAGAAATTTTCAAAACAGAAAATAGAAGCAGGATATCTCCATTTGAAATGACAGCATCATTTATGGATGTGCGCTGCGATGAGAGGTTTGGTATGTATGTATATTCTATAATTATTGTATTTGGTTGGTATAGCTTCACAGCAGCCATCGATTTAACTGGACTTGCAAGACTTTTAAAATCAAAATTGACAGTCAAAGTCAGTCCAAAGATTTCGTCGACCTATTCTTGACTTCGGGATTATTCTTCACTGATATTTTCTTCAGTTAAAAAAATGCAGACTCCACGGAAAAAAAATTCAAACTCCTTTAAGAATGTTAATTTAGAAAATAAAAGATAAAATATAAGTCTTGTACTTACTCCTTAAACTTAACACAATCACGACAACTATGATGACGTAAAAGACGCCCATCCAAATCATTGTCCAAAAATATTCATTATCAATGAGATCCATTTTAACATCAGCCACAACCCTAACACTAACTCAGGTACTACAGGTAAAATAGCAGTACACTCCCCAATTATATACTAACGATAAGTATGATATCGGTATTATAATTAATATCAATTTTAATCCATGACTCCGCGGCGTTTTCTTATAATTTTCCTCATGTGTAAGTGTGACTGCATAGGTATGTGACGTATAGCCGCACTGATAGACGTCAATTAACAAGTATATCTTAGTACAATGACAACAATACGGAAAAATGGGCCAAGATATATATGTATATATAAATAAGTAGCCACTGTGTTTATCGTTTTTTTTACATTATATAATATGACTTCCCGGAACGGTAGTTAGACTAAGTCACGACCACTGGATAAGAGTCGATAGTGTTAGATTAAAAGAAATCTGTCGAGTCATACAGCGTAGCGATTGCGATTAAGAGTCCGGTGGAGCTTGAATTGCCCACAAAAACGTAATACCGAAAATAAATCGTAATCCAGATAATATTCTATCAAATTATGTTATTATTCGGATTTGGATACCGTTAATCTAGGTTCCTACGTACGTACATTTCGTCTACTACTACTTCACTGGAAATAGAAGACCGAAAAATCGTTCCAAACTTGGTAAAGTTATCAAAAATTGCATTCGCTTACATTTATTTCCAGTGAAGTATTTTGGACGAAATGGTAACGTAGGAACCTAGATTAACGGTATCGGAATCGGAATAATAACAAAATTTGATTAAATTGTGTTTGAAATACAATTTATTTCGGTATTACGTTTGTAAGAATAATTCGGTCCGCCGGACTCTTAACCCGCTGTAAATGAGGTTTTTATACAACAACCAATATTTGCTGAATGTGTGATTTCTCGGACGTAGTCCGCCCAGTAGCTGGAGGGAAGGGTACGGGGATTGAAACCATTTCTAGCAGGAGACCTGTGTCGGTGTACCTACTTTGTGTCATATCTAGTCTTAATTGTATGCTTCTAATGTATGTATTTTCTATTTTTGGGGCATAACCGCAAGAAATTTCTCAATAAAAATATAAAATCAATGGCTGGCTAACCGTTTAGAACCTTGTTCAAGTGACTATGGTGTTGAATCAGGGAGTGATGAAGAAATTTATTAGGTACTTTCAATGTAATGAGGACAGTGAATTGAAACAGGACGCCATGTTCGATAAGAAGGATTCCGCCACAACGACTAACAATGAGACACATGAAGAAGAAATTTTGAATGAGACGAATGAGTTATATCTACTGGTTTTTGACACTTACGCGAATATTACACGTGAAATAAAATTACTTGTTACGGACTGTATCGCGTTTTTTTTTATTCGTGATAGGCTTAGGTACGCTTGACCACCAGTTCGCCTGATGTTAAGTGATACTGCAATCTACGATGGAGCGCGCTTAACTATAAGAAACTGATTCATTCGTGATTTAAAGACACCCAGATTAAATCACTATCAGGGAAGATCCATTCGGGAAGCGCATTCCACATTTCAGCGGTACATATGATAAAAGTGGCCTTAAAGCGTTTCGTTCAGGTTTTTTGAATGTCCAACATAAAGCGATTTCGCTTTTTCGTGCTTCTGGTCGTCGGATAGTAAAAAGGGCTACGGGAAATAAGCAGGCTTACTCTTGAAAACAATACAATACCAATCCAAACGTGATCCGATTCCAATGTCAATTTGGCTGTCGGGCGATTTCGTACTCTTGAGCACAAATCCGTTAACCTTGTATCGGCATCCAGATTGGCCAATAGTTGGCTCGTTTCCCTATCCTATTTAGTTCACTCAATCCCCACGCAATATTGAAACAATTTGGCGCTAGTGTTGGATTCAAGAGTACGAAACTTGACGAAACGGCACAATTCCATTGTCAATGTATCGGAATCGAGTTCAAGAGTAAGCCCCAAGATCGTGGAAATCTGATGCACACCCACCGAAATGTATCCGATAAAAAACCGATAAGCTAGCAACTGCGATGTTCCAGAGTTTGACGTTTTATTGATATTATTTGACTCCCGACGTTTCGGATCCTTTACAGTATCCATGGTCACGGGTAGACCACGGGAAGACGGTCGGGAATCACTTGTTAAACAGAGTAGGTATTGGAATACTGAAGTACTGGAAAATCTTCAACACACGACTCGAAATGCTAAGGTACTAGGATTTTGACATAAGGTGCATACAATTAAATCAGAATTCTATCTCTAGTAAGTAAATCTACTAACAGATTTGATATTCTAAAAACCGGCCGTTATTGCTTTTAAATAATGTCTGTAACTTGTATAATTATGTACCTATGTAAAATTCTTGTTCTGGTAAGAAACGAAACGTTATTCTCTCAAAATTTCAGGACATTATAGCATTTGAAATCATTTTAGACGATTAAAACTTTTTTTTTAATAAACGTTGCCCCCCACTAGAATTTTCTCCTGTATCGTGGGTGCGTTTGCAAACACAAATTTTCAGATACACAAACGCCCAGACCCGGAACAACTATCTGTAGATCATACAAATATTTGCTCCGTGTGGGGATCGAACCCACAACACGTGGCACAGAAGCCGATCGCTCAGCCGCTACGCCAAACGTGTCGTCAACTTTATATGAATTCATTCATTTTTTAATTTATTCGGCGAGTAGCGGCTGC
This sequence comes from Acronicta aceris, assembly GCA_910591435.1. Taxonomy (NCBI): domain Eukaryota; kingdom Metazoa; phylum Arthropoda; class Insecta; order Lepidoptera; family Noctuidae; genus Acronicta; species Acronicta aceris. The sequence goes on along the minus strand of OU342781.1, from coordinate 293,555 downwards.
TGCGGCCTGTAAATTAGGCAAGATCAACAGTTTGTTAATCTGTAACGCCTACTGTACGATGTAGGACAACAAATTGAACCTGAATAACCTGTTGGGAAACACCAATTAATGTATATTTATCCTCAGACGATTAAACAGACTTTTGACATAAAGGAAAACACTCATGAAAATTACAGCAACGCCATCTAGCGGAAAATTCGACATTATATTTTAAGTAACTTCCTAAAGATGACATTTAACTAAAACTTACTCAATGATCTATAAGCCCCAACAGCAACAACAAAAATGACTAGCGATGTCCAAACTGCCACAAATTGCAGATTCATCATTAATAGTAATTAATTATTTATTGAAGCACACCACAAGACTGGTAACAAAGCGAATGCAACACAATGAGTAAAAAAATATAAAGATAAGCCATAAAAAATAATTACTGAAAGATAAAAGAGTAGATACCAAATCTTATCAAATCAACGTCTCTAACCTCAACTTCTTGTTGATTCTTCGAAAATTTACTATGAAAATAGCGCCATCTAGCGTCAGTTAAATGAACTGTCAAGGATAAAATATACATTAATTTTAAAATAATGCACGAATCTTTTATCAGCTTTTAATCAGTCAAGCAAAAATTAGCAGATTACAGAAAAGCAAATATTACGACCTTTTGGAGAGTTGTCGTTCTTTAATGAACAAATTTTGAGACATATTAATTTTATAGAAAATGATATTTTATTAACGCGATGAGAATTTATGAAATGGCTGATAAACTTACTCAACCATAAAATAAGGGAAAAAATCTAGCCAGATCCAGAATCCATCCAACTACAGTGTATAGGACCATACTTTCGTTTAATTTCGTCACACAGTACCTCGTCGAAAGTAATTCAACAAAGACATATTAAGGATCTTACCGATAATAATCATTAAGTTTATCAAGCTATTATCGTTTTCAGATTTCACAATCTATTTTTTATGATAAAAACTTCTAAAGTAACTGCTAATTTTTCAAAACAGCGCCATCTATTGTTGTGAGCTGAAATATTACTTGGTATTGTGTGGGCTGCGGGTTTAGTTTTATGTAGGTACAATTACTATCTTTACTTACAATTACTATCTTTTTACTATTTGAACATAGGAAATTGTTTTACAAAAAATGTAAAAATTATGTTATGCTTGATTGTACTTATAAAAAAAAATTGCAGCCCTCATTAGTCTAGTGCTCATATAGAGTTTAGATTTTTGCCCGGTTAATGGCAAGACGCCTGCCCCATTGATGAGAACGCCCCATGAGATTTTTAGCTGCCTAACATTTTTAGCTTATTTAAATTATGCATAATTATAATGGTTATAGTTTAATCTTTTAGATAATAATAAATTTAATAGGAATAAGTATACCATAATATTAGGGAAGTATACTTTACGAAACCATAATTATTACTTTTATGTTAATATTTAAAATGCATTTTAAACAACATTTCCTGTCTAGTTGATGATAATTTTTACTTTTAATTATATATAAAAATAATACACTTACTTCTCAATCGATAATACACAAACACTACCCATGCAATTAAAAATAGACTCCAAAAGACGGTCTGAAATATATAATATTCAGTGTACATAATTGTAACAATGCACAATAATTTATATTAATAATATAACTAAGTAGTTGAAAACACTGACAAAGCTGCCACGGACACTAGTATGGACTACGTATTTTATGAGGTTAAACTTTATCATTTCAGTATCTTATCATTACGATATAATTCTAATTAGTACTCGACACTCTTTAAATCAAAGCTTCGAGGTTTATTTAGAACAATGCTATCTAGTGTCACTGATGAAAACTAATGAAGTCTTCGGAATAAACTTGTTACACAACGCCCTCTAGCGTTGGTATCTGAATGAAACGATAAAACTGCGAACACATACGTCAGATGTACATAATTATTTACATACTCCATGGTTATGGAACTTCATTAACATTCCTAAGAGAATAATCAATTAAACTTACTTAATGATCTATAAATACCGAACGCAAAAAAAAATAACAGCGATGGCGGTACAAATTAACATTTGAATGAATTGAAAAGCACTAAAATACATGTTTTTACAATAAAATTACATTTAGAATCACGTAATGTTAACCAAAGAACGAATCAAAAACTAATCGATAGGAAAAATTTTAATTGTCATATTTTGTAATCTTATCAATTTGTGCCGTTTAAATTTCATATTTATCTAAAAGTATATTATTAAAAAAATTCTGGTGAACTTGACATCAATTTGAAAGGTGGATCAAGTTTAAAATAATCATTCCTAGCATACCGTAACCTGGAAAGGTTAGGCAGAGATGTACTACATGATATAGAAAAAAAAAACTTTAAATAAAAATATAACCAAGTTGAAGAATCTATACCATACTTACCGTGTCCACAGGCTGTTATGAATACGAAAATGAAAACGACCATTAGCCAAAGTGCCAATATTAACAGTTGCGTATACATTATTTTTGGGACAGTAAACAAAAAAATCGATCAAATTACAACAAGATACTGAATCGTTTCCAAACAAATACCTTTATTAAGCCCAAGATAAATTTATAAAATACGATAATAAGAAATCTTATCGCTATTTTTAATGAAAGTGATTAAAAATGTAAGCTTTTCAAGCCTCGAAAGGCATTAAATTAAATTGAATGAAAACCTATGAGAATTCATTGAATTGACACTTACTCCATCTTTTGCACGCAGCAATTGCAATTAATATTAAGATAAAAACTATCCAAAACAATAACACTAATAGTTGATACAGTAATGAATAACTATGCATTTTTCAAAAGACTAAACTCACTGCCACAGCAGGATCCCACTGTAGTACTAACGCTACTCATTATCATTACAAAATAAAGATTTCTTATAATATCTTTGATAGCACCACAGTAAATCTTATCATATTTTTGTGCGATTAGACACACCAATTTTTGTACATCACTGTTGAATGTTGATAATTCAAATTAATTCGTTAAAAACGTACAGTTTCTAAACGCAGATAATATAAATTTGACGGCGATTACACATCACATCACGTACAATAAATAATCAGATGCGAGTAGCGACAAATGACGAAGCAAATCCTGAATTGCGTAAGCAACATTTTCCGTAGATAACTTGCACATACATCTAAGGGTAAATGTCAGATCCCATGGGCTCGTCCAGATGGTAATCGTCCGTTGGACGATTCCGCCTATGGTTTACAGAAAGAAACCTTGTGAAAGATATTAAAATGTTCTAATATTTTAGTAAAGAAAAAATTCAATCGCGGGCAGGATTCGAACCTGCGTCTCCTGGTTGGATAGACCAGACGCTCTCGAACCCCACCCGCCTGATTGAAATTTTGCCTTCACATTCTGAATTTACGTCATAAGGTGACGTTGGCGACATCTATGAGAAACAAGTTACCTTGCTTCTCAACCGACACGACTTACTTTACAGACACCATGGAAAATGCATAAAATCACAAAAAGATATGTTCTAATATGCATAAAATGATAGCGTTTAAAGACACAGCTCCGATTTAAAATAGTAAAGTTAAAATAAACACGTATGAAAGTTAAAACAAACAATCAAATTACGATAAACCAAATAAGAGAGTCTAAACCTAATGTAGTGGGAATGCAATTCATGCATTGTCGTATATTAATATAGTACGGACATACGGGTTAAAATCACCACTTTTGATGAATCACAATATGACTGAACCACACACGGTTACAAGACGTGCCATATATCATCATCAGTCTATGTTCGTCCACTGCTGGACGTAGGCCTCTCCTAATGAACGCCACAGAGCCCGATCTTCGGCTTTTCTCATCCAGTCACTGCCAGCTGCCTTCCGCAAGTCGTCACTCCACCTGGCCGGCGGGCGCCCTACACTACGTTTGCCTAGACGCGGTGCCATATATGCCCAGTATAAACTGACCTGACCTGTAAGGTTTTTGGTCCACTTATAGGTCAGCTTAGGTATACATGAACTACATATATGGCACTATGTAAGGCCATGTAAACTGTTTACACGGTATAAATATATGGTCATTGGTACATAAATACATATTAAAGGCTGAAAATATTGTATTATGAGAAAAAACTTACTCAAATTTCTAATAAGACCCCAAGTTAATAAACCGATAACGAGCACTACCCAAGCTAAAAACCCAATTAGCCCGTACAACATTTTTGATAGACACAAGTTAAAACTTCATTGACACAACAAAACTGACTGGTACTTTCAGTGTTGGAGTCATTCTTATGTTATTTTTATTTCCTATAACACCCCACCAGCTATCACTGTGTTTATCAATACAATATTTTGGCGATCATGTAATAAAATGGAAATTTGTTGTGTTGGACAGTTTATCATTATTAAAATTTTCACGATTATAATTAAGTACTTAAATGATTGTTAAAATGACGAAAATGATGGCAACCTAGATATTGATAATAATATAGTTAATTTATGCGGAATTATAAAAAGATTAACTATAACCTAAATTAGATTCAATGCATGCGAATATACCAGATTTTCATGTTTGTGATTCAGATAATAAACATAATAATAAGCATAATATATGTGGGCCAAAATGTGGATAAAATGAATACATCAACTTACTCCAAGTTCTGTAGAAAGCCAATATTAGTAATAAGAACATAAACGCTATCCAAATATAAAAAGAAATTAGCCTGTAATACATAATAGAAGACTGTATTTAAAAATTCTGCCACTCCAAACTGCCTGATACCTTTAATGATTATGTGTCGATTTGAATGATACGTTTTATTTTAGATAAACAATCTTATAAGCTTATCTTCTTGTTATCAAAACATTAATTTTCGGCGACTTGAGTCCAATATTGGGTGATTATTGATTACACTTATTATATGATTTCGAATAACAAATACTTGAAACGGAACGTTCTTTTGGCATGGGAGCAAAAGTAATTTTTCTGGGACTACATTTTAGTGCTGCAAGTGTATGTAAACAAATATTGTAAGCATTCATAAAACGTTAAAATCTTATACAAAACTTACTCCATCTTCTATACGCAGAAGCAGTAAGTAAAATGAGAAGAAATGACAGCCAAAACAGTATCACAATCATAACTTAGCGATCTTATTATGTAAAATTAGAATCAACATACACTAGCACAGTAAAACAAGTACTGATAGGAAACACATTCGAGGATCAATCGTAAAAAGGTATAGATAAAATTATAATTTGTGATAACAGCGACGCAAAATCTTATCTGTACATTAATTTCTAAACAAACAACGTGTTTAATTGCGGACCTGTCCATTCTGTTGATAATAATTTATATTAACGTATATGCATTTACTTAATAAAACGATTATGACAATAAATTACCATTACCTTACCTAACGTTTTAAAAATTGTATAAGCCTAGATTACTGATTAAGAAGAAATAAATAATAAAGGGTAAACTAGAAAGAAATATAGTGACACAATAGATTTTATATCCCTATTTTGCAATATTGATAAAATAGAAGGAAAAAATTAGCTAAGATGTAGTATCGTAGATCCTTTGATAAAAAAGTTTTGTTTAAAGTATTCAGTGACGAAACTATAAATAACAATCATGATTAGTTGAAATTTTAAACTCATCAATTTGGTCTGCAACAAATATGTTTTGGGACAAAATAAAGGGAATACTGAATACTCGTTTTAAGCAATAAACTTATATTAGAACTTACTCAGATACTCTCTGTATAATGAAACCACCACTAAAGCTAAAAAGAATGACATAAAGACAACTAGCGTAGGTATGTGGGAAGACATAATTATGAAATAATTTAATATAAACAGCCACTTCGGATTTGAATCAAATACTGAAAGTTTGATAAATGTGGATGATATAATTATAATTCTTGATTACACTGCAACTAAATCTTATCGATTCGTAATTTTTATTCGATTAATCATCAGCAAGCACCGATTTGCATGTTGAACTGAATACATTCATGATTAGAATAGAATATAATTAATCAGCGCACCGACAGCAGGTGCCGTCTGACTTCTCTTCAGGCCTGACCCATAAAATTATATTAATAACCATTATGTATGGCTCTTTACGGTTTGACTTTAGAGTAAGAATAAATACTTTCATAGATGATAGAGGGCTAACCCGGCTAACTAAATTATTGATCAACGTTGATCGAACATTATTTCTGAAGTTAGAAACAAGCATCGAATAAAAAACGCGCAAGTAAAACAGGCCATGATTGTTTAAAACATTTTTCTTTTTATTATGTAAGTACTTCTTTAAAAATAAGCGGATGATAGTTTAATAGTAAACAAATAAGTTGACTAACAACGCGACAACCCTAACATGTTATCGTTATTGTACTGAATGCGTGAACTTTAGTACGTGGAACACAACATAGATGGCGTTTATCATTTTATTATTTACTTTCTAGTTTAAAGTGACGCCATCTAGCGGCATTGTTTGTAACTGTTTTAAGTAAGTTCAGATTTTAAACGCTATCATTAAGAGGGATACAAACTTGCAAAAAAGTTTCTTTAAACAATGTTAAAATAACGATTTTAATATCAAGCAGCAAACAACAGGGAATAATCGCAATTATTGTGGCCTTTGGCTTTCGCCAAATTCTATTTAAATATTCTGATTGGTGGTTTAAGTTGAACGATTCGATCGTAATGGTCAAAGTCAAATCTTTTATTTCAAATAAACCAATATTACAGGTACTTTTGAATTGTCAAAACTAGGTGCGCGGTTCCAAATAGTGGGTCATAGGGAGAAGAAACTCCATAGATACTCTTTTAAATAAAAATTATGACATTGTGATTGTTTAATTTAATTTTGTTAAGTATTATAATGTGAGACTCATATAGCTTGATGACTGAACTCGTGTAGCTGGTCGTTGCTTAGTCGATATGAGTCCAACATACCCAGCTGTCGCATACTCAGGTGGCAGAGACGATCCATGAGGAATTTCAGTAGGTACCACAGTACACGACTCTTGCCGCTCTTGCGCCGTCGGAAGGGCCAAGCCGGCAGAAAACGCGGGCGAGCTCTTTTAACAATTAGCTTAAAATGTAGGTACTCACCGCAAAATTTCACAAGAACCACATAAATAATCCAAAACAATACTATATTAACTACCATAAAGATTAAAGTCGCTGTCAAATTCGTCGACATTTTCCTATGTATGTGGTGGACTAGCTATTATAAAAAAGGTACGCGAAATGATTGGCCCGGGCCAACCCGACGATATGTTTAGATTAATTTCTGATATACTATCAGACGATAACGGGTTTAATTATCGATATGCGGTTAGTTTTTTTTTAGTACCTATGTACCTATTTTAGTAGGTATAAAAAAATACTGATATTTTTTTAAAGAAAGAAAAAGCGGCTTCTTTGTTTATACTATGCTGGTGTTTATATCGAGTTTAGGCCCATCCCTAGTAAGCAAAATAATATAGCATCATGCTTATATATCCCAGCCATCTAACCATCATGGTTTAGGCAGAGGAGTACTAATGTACTGTGGAGGTGCGAGGTGTGTTGCCCCTCACACCAAAGGGAGGATCCTCCGATTAGGCGGGTGTTTTTGCCTGGTGGGCCACGCCCCGACGGTTATGTCGGGCGGTTTTATATATCCAAGTTGCGTTGCAAATTTCACTTGCGCGATTCAGGACTTGTCCGTCTATTTTCTATGTAGCGCGGTAGATGTCGCTACAGTACCTTCTTGTATACCCACAGTTTGCCGGCATGTTGAGGTCCCATATACCTAATAGGGGCCAACCTATCGTCATCAAACGCGTCGGAGAATATTATAGAAAAATCACGTTTGCTACTCAAAAGGTTCTGGCCCCTGGTCGAGAAAAATGTTACCTATGGGTTTTTCCGTGAAATTTTCAGTAGCAGCTCGGAGTTTGGATTTGTGCCAGATTAATAGCAATAAGCTCGCCTCTTATTACATGGAAGTTCATGGGACCTAAACAGATCGGCAAACTGTGGGTGTATATTTACGCCTCTGTCTAACATTTTTCAGCTTCTTCCACATTCATACATCTTCTCATACATACACGCCGGTTGCGAGTGCTACGCACCTGAACTTTTACATAGAATATACAATTCAATTACAAAATTCAAAACATAAAAGAAACAAAATAACTTACGTTTCTTAACACAATTCCCGAAACAGAACCACAGCCAAAACAAATACACACACATCATTGTCAGTATACCAATCATAATCCTTGACAGCAAATCCATTGTATTTACTCTGTGAACCGATCGACACTGAACGAAAACTTCTAGTGGGCACTATCTAATCTTTACATCGCGTAAGTACTTTAAAAATATGTTATTATTTGTGAAAAAGTAGCCGGGTCATGATAAATTTCAGGTAAGTACTTATTTATTTACATTTTGTTTTGTATTTAAACGGTTGCACAGAACTGATGGCAGGAATGAACTGACGGTGTCAGCCGTAGTAGTAATAGGACTTATGTGGTTTTCCAATGTGACTGTGTCGGGAAGTACGAGGAAGTTTATAATGTTTGTTTTGTTCTTTGAAATAAATGAAAAGGGAACTAAGATTTGATGTTTGATCTATGGAAATATGATTTTTTTCACTACTTTTATTTAACATATTTATAAATAAACTAGAACTTGCATCCGACATAAAAAGACATGTTTGGTGGCTGATTGATTCAGATGCAACAATTTTTGTTACAATAAAAATATGATAGAAATGAAAATTAGGTACGAAGGTAGGTACCTAATTTTCATTTCGATGTCATAGACATTAAAAAAATTTCGCAAGGCAACTCAGGTCTTATTTATTTATCTACAGATAAAAAATGCGTGATACACATTGACAGATAACTCAAAACATTTTAATATAAAAGCAATGCTAATAACCAAGAGCAATGAACATTTTGCAATGAATGAATATCAGATAATGTTACTAGAAATACTCACGGATCCACATAAAAGTAGACACTAATAAAACTACCAACAAGAATAAAAATAACATTACACCTGCAGGCATTGTTAAAATGATTATTATGAGGGTAATACCATCCATTTTTTTATATCAACTTTTTTAACACGGAATACTAATATTCAGTTTTTTTTTGTATAAATTAATGTTGTAATTACTTCAGGTGTCTAAGCTATTGAACACGGGTTCTTAATATGATAAGGAACTGAACATCGTTGCACTTATCATACATATATTTTATCGATAGCTATATTAATTGTTTTCACAAAGTCGTCTCGAAGTGAATGAGAGGTTCCTTGTTTCTTTGTATGAAATGATTCATAATCAGATTTTTATCAATATTATTATTTATTAGCAGACACAATGGAAAAACAATTGTTACGGTCCTCTAAAGGGTCACCGTTCCATTATGAAATAGTTACCTAATTACTGTTTTTTTTTTACTAACAACTTATTATTTCTTATTTTTTTGGGATTTATTTTAGGCATCCATTTTCCCACGTGGCAGAGCCATGCTTCGGCACGAATGGGCCGGCTCGACCAGAGTGATACCACGGCCTCACAGAAAACCAGCGTCAAACAACGCTTACGTTGTGTTTCGCCGAGTGAGTGAGGTTACCGGAGGCCCAATCCCCTTTTAAAAGGCCGGCACCGCACTCGTGACTCCTCTGGTGTTAAGAATGTCCATGGGCGGCGGTAAACGCTTACCATCAGGCGATCCGTCTGCTCGTTTGCCCCCCTATCCGATAAAAAAATAAAAAATCCATAGCAAAATATGTACCTAGGTTCTTACATGACGAGGCTACTTGCGATACTTTATTTTTATACATGTCGAAAATCTGGGAATCTGAACTGAAATCTTTTAATTAAGACCCAGATTCAGATAATAAATTAAGCGTAATCTTATTTATTGAATTTTGAACCTTAGTGTATTTCGTAAATATTTTTATCTGATTTAAAAAGGAGAATATATTTTTCTAAAGTATCACACGTCTTCAAACATCGCATCTCCGTGTCGGTAGTCGACACACGGCAGCCCAGTGGAACACGACAAGAATTCGACTCCACGCGATAACACGTCGCGGCAGAAATATAAAACTTATCTACACCACGGTCTAGTAGAAAACGTGCTAAACGATTTTTATTGTCATACCTACATGTGAACATTCAAACACACCTCACACCACAATACATCTTGTCTTCCACAAATTAAACTAATGTGTAGGAACTGTCTCACTAGTATAAGTAATGGTTTCAAGCTCGACTGTGAGAGGTTCTCTCCATGAAATTCTCAGCCGCAGCTCTGAGTTTAGATTCCAGCTCATTATGAGTTACTACTATTATAATTGTGATAATGAGTCCATAGATCCTCATAAGTATCTCCATAGGTAACTGCACAATGCAAGGACACAGTAAATAGTTCTGATGCATTCCTGATACGAATACCTTTGACTGACCTTACCGCATATTAGATCATAAAGTTATCCGTGGATAGATGAACGACATCGTAGACTTTGATTCGAGGTGTTCTAATAAATAGGTTGTAACAGATGGATGCTATTCTGCAAGTTACATTGCGCTGTTGGCAATATATGTGTTATGTCCTATCTTAGTATTATAATAATTTAACTGTAAGTACACATTAATTCCGAAAACGATTCGTCTAATTCAGTTACTTCCTATATCAAAGACTGCACCGCCTGCGGTTTCACCTGCGTTGCTCTGCTCCTATTGGTGATAGCGTACTGTTATATAGCCTATAACCTTCCTCGATAAATGGACTATCCAACACAAAAAGAATTTTTCAATTCCAAACAGTAGTTCCTGAGATCAGCGCGTCCAAACAAACTCTTCAGCTTTATAATATTAGTTTATATGAACACAAATAGTAATGTCGTATTGTACCGGACGAACAGAGCAGGCAGAAAGAAATTATCCAATTGACCCGTATGTCACCGTGCGTCGCTACATATGTGTGTATTGCAGACTTCACAAGAAACGAATAGAAGTGGCATTATAATCGACACGTGTTATAAGTAATCTTAACGAAAATAGGCTAGACATTACGTAGTTACAGACGATGCTACCATTTCATGTTTAAGTAACAGATTCATTGGTTTAGTGGTCGTTAAGGCGGTTGCTGTGCAATGCGCATGGAGTCTTAGGTTCAATTCCCTGGTCAAACAGTGATTATTTTTCCAGGAAACTTAGTAGGAGATCGATGTTTGGATATTTCCGGTTAATGGCTCTTAAAATACGGGTGAGCTGTGAGTGTAGGAACATCAGTACACCACTTACCCATACCTCTAACTTTCCCTTCAGGGCTTGATAATATATATGTTATGTAAATAATAAATACTTATTTGTTCTTTTTAACAACAATATTTTATTGTGTTGAAATATTTTGTATTTTGGGACACAACAAGCTTCAAATAAATTCCGACGGAAATCTTCGATAGTGAATCCTTTTGCCATTTCTATTTTCTCGTTAGGTTTCTGTAGCAAGCGCATCGTACGACTTCGTATAGCGTATTATGTCACCAGTGATGAATGACATTAAATAATTAATGTAATCGACCGTTTTCTTTGCAATTAATTATATTAGATACATATTTACTGTAGGTACACATCTTACAGTATTTAGGTTTTTGGTTCTTAACTAGCCACTAGCTTAATTAATTTGTTTTATAATTAATTAATTAAGTTATCAATTAAGTTCTTTATTAGCCACTTAGCAGAGAATTCATACGTGAATTTAGACTGTGATGGTGGTCGACACACGGTTTGTCTGTTTTAGGTTTCTTATAAGGTTACAGAAGCAAACCTATTGCTAATATCCGGGCACAAATTCAAACTACGAGCTGCTACCGAAAATGTCCCACTGAAGAAACCTAATAAATAATACTTAGCTTGACCTGAGCATCGAATCCATGACTCAGCAGACGCGCTTTCCGCCACTAAACCAACAGGGTAGTTGAATTTTTTTTTTCAAGTTTTTTATTATTCTAACAAATCTTAATTTTATTAGGTACCTACTTGAAATATAAACCTAGGTTTAGCATGCACTAGTTAATTCATCAAACGGATACTATTGATTATAATCAATAATTACATTAATAAACATAACATACCATCACGCCTGTATTCCCCGAAGGGTTAAGCAGAGGCGCACTAATGTCTTGCGATTAACCAGGCACAAATCCAGACTCCGAGCTGCTACTGAGAATTTCATAGAAAAACTCAATAACACTTTGCTCGACCTGGGGATCGAACCCAGGACCTCTAGCGTAGCAGTCGCGCTTTGGACCACTAGACGAGTGAGGCAGTTATTATATTACTAATTGTAAAATTATTGAAATGATTATGAATATTCATTGTTTCTTGAAGTATCGTATTGTGTGCGAAGAATGTAATGAGTAATTTTAAGAGGAAACCAATTACTAAAAGGATATGAACACTTAGGGAAGTACCTATCTTAACTAGGTACTTCCCTACACCACATCTAATAAGTATCTAACTACGTCACGTATTCAGGTATTTTGTTATCATCACCATAAAGTTAGTTTTTTTATGGAATAGGGGGCAAACGAGCAGACGGATCGCCTAATGGTAAGCGATTACTGCCGCCCATGGACGGCGGTATCGATAAAGTGACGACATATTTGGCGTAGTGGCTGAGCGATCGGCTTCTACGCCACGTTTTGTGGGTTTGATCCCTACACGGAGCAAATATTTGTATGATCTACAGGTAGTTGTTTCGAGACTGGGCGTTAGGAGAAAATCATAATGCGGAGTAACGTTTCCTTTAACAAAATATTTACTTGAAAGGACGGATGATTATTTTCCTGCAATATGATAACTAATTTACAATCTTATACTCGTAGTGATAAAGATTTGAGTAGATTAAAATATTATAGAGGATGTACGCGTATGTGTAAAGCTTACAGATGTGAGCCAATTACATAGGCTGTTCGTATGGTTTTTGGCTTGAAGAGAGCACCTGAGTTAGACTGAATTTAATCTTTATAGTTATACAGGGTACTAATCTAAATAGATTTTAGGTTCTCAGGTCACAGCAAAAATATTTTACGATCTATAACTTTAACTTAAAAGTAGGTACCTAAATGTACTCAATACTCAATACTCAATTCGTTTATTGCACTCCACAATGTTAACAGGTGTTAAAAAATAAATATAAAAGTATCAATCATGGACCCTGTCGGGCACCGCAATGTAGGAGAGAGGAGGACGGCTTATGTTTTGTCGTGTATAATATAGTATCTACGTATATTATTTGGTAATTACCGTTTCTTTATTTGTTTAGTTTCACTTTATTTATATGTATATATTATTTATTTATTTTATTAGATAATTTCCTTTTCATTATTTATTTAATTTTACTTTATTTATATTTATATATTCGTTTTTGTTTTTCTAGTACTATTTGTATTAATTATATGTATAGCTATAGTTGTTATTAGATTATAAGTATATATTTTTTATGTAATCTTTTATGTATGAGTTATGTTATGGTTTTATCATTTAAGTATTCATTTAAATCGTAGTAACATTTTTTTAATAATATTTCTTTTAGCTTCTTTAAAAACACATAAATTAACTTAAACTAATAATAATTAACTTTAAATAATTAACTTTAAATAAACATGTATTTATGCAACTGTGAATAAAAAACTAATTAAAAGCTATTTACTCACTGCGACACATAATCCAGTACCGAAGACACAAAAGTAACAGCATTGTGCACGCGAATATACTCGGAACTGCAATCGCGAACATTGTATAATCCATCTCTTTTTATATTATTACCTTTTGAATAAATTAATCGCAACAAAATTGTTGAATGTCTTTTCTTAAAACTGTAATTATTATTTTAAGCAGGTACGTACTTTTTATAGATTTTAGAGTGATTATTTTTAATTTTAAAATATTGTGAATTGAAATGAAAATTAAATGCAACCTGTATTTAATTAATTATTAGATTACAATAGGTAAGTACCTATTTATTTTTAGTCACACTGCATATTGATAGCAGCTAACAATCACGGTAAAAGTCGTTCTATTGTAAGTTATCGGTAAAAGGGGGCAAATATTAAAACCTTTTGTGCCAAGAGATAATGCTAATCTTATCGCGCTGTATCGGGGAACAGGGAAGGTGTAGAGTGGCTCTGTGACGTCAAGCGGTGATGGTAGGGCTGGTACAACAAATACGATTCATGAGATACAGCCTGGTGACAGACGGACAGACAGACAGACGGACGGACAGTGGAGTCTTAGTAATAGTGTACCATTATACACTTCGGGTACGGAACCCTAAAAAAGACCAAAGGCTTATTTTTGGACTCCACTCCGACGTCATTAAATTATAATAAGAACCTACCCTATCCTTTTATTTTTGGGTCTTGGGAATCTGCAATAGGACTAGCGGACTTCTTTCTGGTACCGAAATGGAAATATAATAATATAATAGTACCGTAGGAACGTAGATTAACGGTATCCAAATCCGAATAATAATTACTCATAATTTGTTTGAATGTTGCCTGGATTACGATTTATTTCGGTATTACATTTTTGTGGGCAATTCAAGCTCCGCCGGACCCCTAATTATTTGATTAATGAAGACATTTTTTGTTACGGATATTTTTTGTATTATGAGGGCAGAGTTTATTATCTACTTGAGAGTAATATGACAGCCCTAAATAGTGACTCCAGAAGTCTCGATAAATTATTATTCATTGATAGAATTATCATTAAAAAGCAATTCTGCCCCCGATAGTAAAAATGACGTAACTAACATTTTTCCAAAATTGAGTTATATAAATTGTCGGAATGAGGAACTAAAGACGAATCAGCTGATATTTTTTTAAATTTTATTAACTAATTTAATTTCGGATTTACCACAGTGAATTATTATTATTTAGAAGGACTCATTTCCATTATCATTTTATAGTTTAACTAAGATGAAAAGTATTTTTTCTCCGTATTTAGTTTTTGTTAGATACGTCTTTCTTATTATCGGGGGCAGAATTGTTATGACACCTACCAGAAAACACAAAAGAATAATTACCTACTCATCTATTAGATATAAGATAATAGATCAATAAAAGAAAATGTAATGTAGGTATACTGAGCGGGACTGCTATGCTAGAAGTCCTGGGTTCGATTCCCAGGTCGAGCAGTGTTTTTTTTATTCTTGATAGGCCTTTGCTTGATCGCCAGATCGCCTGATGTTAAGCGACACTGCGATCTACGATGGAGCGCGCTTGCTCATTAGAAACTGATTCACTCGTGATTTCAAGACAACTAAATGCGTACTGTAATATGCTAAATTTATTGGAGACGGCGCCATCTATACATCGTATCTTGAAACTACACCATAAGCAGCTTCTTATCAGTCAAGTGCAGAATGTTATTCAAAGCATTGCTATTCGCCACTAGATGGCAATACAAGTATTTCATGTTACTATAAAAACGATAAAATATTCGACGCTTGTTACCATAAAATTTCAATTATTTAGTTTTAAGTCATTTTACTTTGAATTATTTTAAATGTCTACTCGTAATAATTATATAATATATAGTGAAAAGATATTATTTACATTATCGTAAAGAAAATCGATCTCACATTTCACGTCACGGCTAAAATGTAATTGGATAAAGCTTTTGTCCATCTGCCTGCAATATTAATCATTGTAACATAAAACAGACAATTGATTTTTTAAATCATTAAGTAAATAAAAAAAAAAACAGAATTAAGTTAAGAAAAAAAACCTATGTAATATTTCAGATTATTATTAAGTAGGTTTGTTTTACCTCTGCCTCTGCCTACGGTTGTCATCTCTAAAATCTGGTAACTAGGACAAGTGTGAAAGCCCCGCATTTTGGAGCTTGGAACCCGGACATGGACGGGGCGCGTGGCTTGGCGCGCATCTCGCTGATTACTTGAAAGAGGTGACTTAAAAATCTTTAAACTGGGACTACAAATGAAACCCCACCCGGACGCTCCCCGGACACCCGGGGACACAAACTAGGACAAATCCGGGGAAACCCGGACGGATGGGAACCCTACCTCTGCCGAACCCTTCGGGGAATACAGACGTGATGAACTGATGATATATGTAGGTAGGTACTGATACGTATACATATGTAGGTACTGATTATATTTAAAACCTAATTTATTATGATTAGTTATATTAATTAACGCCAACACAACCTGGTTCGTTAGTGTTTTATATATGCCGAAATAATCAGAGAACGGCGTATACCTACCTACATTACCTACCTATTTCAATCAAATTGGCCAAATACGTAATCAACTAGGTAGGTACATATAATATAAATTATTTTAGTCAAAGCCATAAGTTTTATTTCAATTAGACCATCATTAATTAACTGACAGGTTTTTAATTGTTAAAAATTTATTGCACGGTTCCAAATGGTGGTTCTTATGGAGAACAACCGGCAAGAAACTCCATAGATACTCGTTTTTGTATTTGATTATAATTTTGTTCTAATAAAGGTGCCTCACCGGGAGCATTCGCCTGTAATGCAACGTTACAGAGTCGAGCATTACATCAGTGAGGGAGGACGACCGAGCATTACAGATTCGAGCATTACATTAGTGAGGGAAGCGAACCTAACATTACAGTACACAACGTGATGATACAATGTGTAATATTTTGATACAACTTGTAACATCAATGCGAACTGAAATGTTAGGTACATTACAGGCTAATGCTCGTCAAGTGGCGGCAGTATTGTAATGTAATGGTCTAAATCGAATCTGAAATGTTACAGGTGAATGCTCCCGGTGAGAGAGCACCGTAATGTGATAATTTGATGTGTAAGATAAATTTTATGGACTAGGATTTCATAATAAACTACTTAATCTTTACTAATGAGTATCTACTTAATGACTATAATCCCTTGTTATTTTTTAAAAATAAAACTGTGGTGTGTGTTTATATATATACTAGTACCTAAATGTTTAATTGTCTTAATTATTATATATTTGGGATAAACTTCTTCACTGAATTGAAAATAAAAATTGTTGAATTATTCAAAATCATGATTATGAAAAATAGTTTTATAAAATCAAATAAACATATTATGTAACTAGTTATTTCTAGTGTAGGTAGGTAGTAGGGTAACAAACTCTCGAAAGAACCAGACCGGGAGGATTTTATTAAATAAAATAGAGGGCGGAGATTTGAAAGAAAATCTCAAATATTTGTTAATTTGTATTCTTAAATTTATATTTACATAATTATTGCATCCCGGGAGCTCGAGAGCCCTAGTAGGTAAGTATAATAAGGCAATAATTTATGCTGAACATTTTGAAATGTAAGCGGATAATAATTATAATTAAAAATATTTATATATAAATGGCATAGGTACGTAATGTTTTTGAAAATAACATTTATAATTAGAAATATGAATTATTATTTAATACTGTAATAATAAATTTGAAACTGACCAAATTCAGGTTTTAGTTTTGAGTTTTCCTGATTGAAAAGCCTTATGATATTATACGTATAGGTGTTCCCATAGGTACTTACTGTTTGTGAAAGTATATTCAATTAAGAATATAACCACACCAACAACTATTATAAAAATTATAATCAACACTACCTCAGTCATGTCTTTATTATTTAAAATATTTATAATTTCTCAGATCAGTCCGCACCACACATTCACAGTTGTTGAATGACACAAAAATAATTAAAAAAGTATTTATGTGTCATACTTAATATAATTATTATCGATTTTTATTGATAAGATTAGAACCATCGAATCCTATTTTTTTGGAACAGAAACTCGTCATGGATTGTCCGCCGACACGAGGCAGCCTGGCATTATTATCAGACACGCATTGACTAAAATCTCGCGTAGTCGCGTTCCTTCCAGTGTCCACGTCCTATGGTTGGGACCAGGCTCTTCTTTTCATTGGGCACCATTGGCTAAAGTCCGGGGCTCTGTAATTCACGGGGCGCGCTAGTTCCTACTGCTTTTTTTGGCTTATAAAATAGTCCTCTGCTATATCATTCTCCTAAAGTACCCAATTGCCAATGGCCTCCAATATGTTAAAGATGGCTCAGCTTGGGACTCAAGATCTAAATTCCCTACGACCCCATCGAGACTGACACCTAATAACCATCTAAGTTCACATCGTGGAATGCAAATAAATAATATTAATAATAACTACAATGACATAACAACATACCATCACGCCTGTATTCCCCGAAGGGTTAGGCAGAGGCGTAGTTAATGTACACCCAAAGTTCGCCGGTACGTTTAGGTCCCATGTTATAGGGGGCGAGCCTATAGCCATTCACCGGGCACAAATCCAGACTCCGAGCTGCTACTGAGAATTTCATAGAAAAACCCAATAACACTTTGCTCGACCTGGGGATCGAACCTAGGACCTCTAGTGTAGCAGTCGCGTTTGGGACCACTAGACTAATGAGGCAGTCAGTACAATGTTAGTTATAAAAATTTTGCTTTCATAATTGTGTTTGTGTCCGGGAAACTATAAATAGATGAAGGCTAAACAAAACGTTGCATTTCTTCTACATAATAAACGTTCTTACTTTTTGTCCCGAAGATCAAAGCCTGGACGGGTTTAGCTAGTTAGCACATAAATTAACAAAGATCTATTGGGTAGGGAGAGGGTTAATTCAGATTTTAGAATACAATTGTTTGTCTTTACTGGTCCAGTCTGCGAGGGCAATGTAGGTTATCTTCCGAAGTCGAAGTTATTGTAAAACTAATAATAATAATGATACGCGCGGTGTGGTACAGACTTTGACTTTTACAACACTTTACCTTTTGTTTTGTGTAATTTTTCTATCCTGAACGTAGTATAGATTAGATTTATTAAAGTAGGTTAGAGCTATCAATTTCTTTATAAATCAATTGTAGTAATAATATTATATTGTGCATGAATTTAGAATACTAGGCCAGCAGATGGCGAGGTCATTAACCTACCGATAATATATATACACCTACTAGACTTCTGTTAATACATTTATTTTTAATTAAGCGAACGTTAAGTAGGTATAGGTATACCTACTTAACGTTCGCTTAATTAAAAAAGTGGTGTTTATTAATATACAGGTGTATATTAATAAAAACCACTTTTTTAAACTTTCCAAGGCAAAGGCTGCTTTTCGAGTCCTGTTACTGTCTCCCTCTGAGCTTAGACTTTACAGTTGCGATGAAATAATAATAACATATACAAAAAATAATAATAGAAACAATAACACTGCCCGAACTGGTAATTGAACCTATGACAGCTCAGCAATCACGCCTATAAGCGCTAGACTAAATAAATAAATAAACTAAATAAATTTCGAAATTGTACAAGTTTAGTAAAATTGACAACTGCGCAGCCATTTGCACACAACTTCAGAGGCATCGACAATATTGTTGCTAGAGTGTGTTCGTTATTTTTTTTTATGTATGACGTAACCTGTTGATTCAGGGAAACTTTAAAGCGTAATCGGACTTGGTGGTGAGGCACCGAATGCCTTCAGCCAGGAGCAACTTATAAACTAAGCAACAGCAGCTATGAGCGTCCCCTAATGGGACTCGAGACTCGGCTTAGGGCGTTGCTGGGGGGACAGCTAGGGACGGTTGGTTCTGGTTTGGATTTAGTGTGTGTTCGCCCTTAAAGTTCTAGTATGGTATATGGTGAGGTATAGTCTGTGTAGTGACGGGGGAGTCGCTACACAGTCGTATCGTACGTGCCGCGCGTCACCTTGCCGCATAAAATACCAACCAATCACTGCTGCTTCATTAACTTTTAACTGTTGCCACAGAACGGAAGCCTAACTCATTATGTTTCGTAATAGTTTTATTAATTAATACAGATACCTACCTATAAATTTTAACATTCAGATATGAATTAAAGCCTGCGGCCTTCCGGTTAAATCTACTAGACACACTCTAAATAATGAAGTGACGGCTAAAGAGGTTTAGTATGTACCTCTATAATACTCTATAGTAGAGAAATATAGAGAACGGTGAGTATCTGTTAGTGACGGTTACTGTTTTCAAGCTGGCGCAGTTTTCCAGATGGCGCCGCTGGCAAGTAAAGTACAGAAATATAGCGTTCAATGTTCGTTCTTATGCACGTGATAAACAAAATAAGAATACCTTAAATCCGAACCCTAATCCTGTCCGCGGTTGATTATTCCTTCACCAAATTTTTTTTTTGTTATGCGATAGGAAGGCAAACGAGCAGACGGATCACCTGATGGTAAGCGATTACCGCCGCCCATGGACACCCGCAACACCATACCATAAGAGTCACAAGTGCGTTGCCGACCTTTTAAAAGGGGATTGGGCCTCCGGTAACCTCACTCACTCGACGAAACACAACGTAAGCGTTGTTTGACGCCGGTTTTCTGTGAGGCCGTGGTATCACTCCATTAAATTTATTTAATGTATTTATATTATTTATTGTGTGTAAATAATTTAATTTATTTTGTGTGTTTTACCTGTGCAGCCGTTCGTTAAGGCAAACTTCAGACACGTAGGTTCCTACAGTTATTTCAGCTGTACCTACTGAAGATAAGTAGATATACTTAACGACAAAAATAGCAAACACTGCGATTGTGGTAATATAGTAAATTACTTTATATGGTATTATATTATGTAGGTAAGTGCCTAATTACGCATTAATGAGCCTTAAAAGCTACCCGTAAACACGCAAAGAGGTACCAACACTAGGTACCAAGTACATTGCAAACACATTACAGTTTGCTCACGTCTTATACGTATCTTCCACATCATATTCTAGTTTTTTAAACAAA
This sequence comes from Acronicta aceris, assembly GCA_910591435.1. NCBI lineage: Eukaryota > Metazoa > Arthropoda > Insecta > Lepidoptera > Noctuidae > Acronicta > Acronicta aceris. The sequence continues at coordinate 272,672 of OU342781.1, read as the reverse complement.
TAAAGCATTGGGATTTCCATGCTTGCAAATATTTACACTATTTAGGAAGATTCTAGACATTTATTCTAATGAAAATCTGTAAAAATCCCTGATTCATCTGTTTATTATCCCCTCTAAACATGAACCTAAACTGCCCTAATAGTTTACTGGTTTCTAACACTTACACGAATATGAGACATTGAAATAAAACTACTTTTTACGAATAGATAAACAAAATTATTCAAGAATTACTGTACCGAAAAATATAAAGTAACAGTCCAAGTATCTTTTTATTTTTTTTTATTTTTACGGATTTTATCGCGTTGTATTAATATTATTCGATTCCCGACGTTTCAATAATTACCAAAAATGTAAGGTCTGTTACCTTAGTATTTTTAATATTAAGACGTCCAACAACTGAGTCTACCCGTGACCATGGATGCTGTAAAAGATCCGAAACGTCGGGCATCAAATAAAATCGTCCTTAGCGTCATTGCTACGATAGAGATCCTGAGTTCGATTTCCAGGTCGAGCAGTGTATTGGGTTTATCGTGTATTGCGTATATCTATTTGGGTTTATTTATTTATACTTTTGAAAAGTCAAAACTAGTTGCAGGATTCTAAAAAGTGGGTCGTATGGAGAAGTTCCGGCAAGAAACTCCATAGATACTCTTTTTTGAAAAAAAAACTTGATTACAACATTAAGCTTTACAACTTTGTACCAAATAGTTGCTGAGAATTCTGCAGTTTGATGGAGATTTATTCATTATACAAAAAGAGTTGCAAAGACATACAAATATTACAACAGAATTCGCAGATATTATTAGCGGATATTATAAATCGTGATATGAGTATATACTTATCATTGAACTCTATTTATAGAATTTATATTCTATCTCGATCTAATTTAGCAAAATACTTAGAAACTTGTGGAATGAAAATATTCGTACCTATACTCTCCTGTATCGTGGGTGCGTTTACAAAAACAAATTCTCACATACACAAACACCCAGACCCGAAACAACTACCTGTACATCATACAAATATTTGCTCCGTGGATTCGAACCCACAAACGTTGCGCAGAAGCCGATCGCTCAGCATATATATCATGCATATTATTGGCAGCATATAACGGATATAATATTAAACCCCGTAGTATATACGTATCTATATACGTATTACGAGCAATCGAATTGTAACTAGCTAGAATAGTTAATAATTTAGGAGTCTTTATAAGAGCAAATAGAAGCCAAAATTTTAAAGATTTTCGTTGGTCTGTCTATCTGTATGTTTGTACACTCATCAAGCAAATACTAGTTACGTCATCGCGAAGTCTTATCCATTGTATTTTGAAGGTCTAAAGTCAACTCTGGTGCATGTTAATTTTCATCTTATTACGCCACCGTAGGTACCCTAGAAGCCAAGATATGTAAGCATATACTTTTGGAATGCGAGCGAAACCGCGGGCATCAGCTAGAATAACAGAAAATAACTTACCATTTCGGTACTTTGTAACATAATACACTAGAATCAGTGACATTAAGTAGATTATGTAGCAAAACAGAGGCCCAAACACAATACACGCTAAACCTATTGTACTGTGTGACATTTTTACAGATAACAAATATTAGTAAAAAGGTTCCACTTCACACGAAGGCTGATTATCACTATGTAGGTAGTTGTTTGTTATTAGCAATTTAAAAAAATATTTCAATATGGCAGAACCGCGGCGGCTATAAGGACTGAACTTGAACAACACTATATTATACTCAAAAATGATTCATTTAGTGTTGCTTCAAAGAAATTAGAAAACTCAATAAAGATTTAAACAGAAAATTTGTTAACTGCGTTTCAGAACGCAGCGGAAAGGCCGCTGTTGTAATTTAAATTGTGCCCGCGGCCTCGGGAAGCGCTAAAACACTGAAGATATTCGTATCTTGTGTGTTTAGCAAAAGTACATAATAATAAGTACATTGTCGGACAAGATAGCGGGCAATGGAGTCTTGAATTTTTTCCATGCTTATGAAGTTTAAGGTTACACGTTACCTAACTCATCTTTTGTTGATTTATTGCTTTTTTATGTTAAATTGTTATTCACCTGGTCCTAATTTCCTTAACCTTCCTAAAAGCTAAAAAGAGCCACCGATTTTAAATCTGCCTTAACAGCATATTATGCTTACACATACTCTTGGCTAAATTACGGAATCGTAGTGTGGGGAAATAGTGTGGATATCGAGAGACGCTTTCTTTTACAAAAGAAATGTATACGGATCCTTGCAAATATACACAACCAAGAAAGCTGCAGGCCGCTCTTTGTGCAATCTATAGTACTTAAACTTACTAGTATATATATATTAGAAGCTGGCAAATTTGTGAGAAAACACCCATCTCTGTTCCCACTAACAAAAGACCAACGCTCACAACAACGCAATTTTGATGATAAATAAATAGATGAGAGAATGCAATTTACATTTGAAAAACATACAAAATTGAACACACCTATACCAGACACAACACTAATAATCTACTACTACTTATGTTACCAATATAATGATTTCAATTAGCAAGTATTATAATTATAATATATAAAATGTTATAAATAGATAATTAAATAATGTTATAAATATATAATTATAAACAACACCGCCGTAATTGGATTATTATAAAATGTATTTTAGATAAATAATAAAAAAGATTAGATGAAAGAAATTATTAATTAATTTTATAAACTTATGCTAATGATTATAAATAAGTACATATTGTTCTGCCCTAACAGGGTCATGTATGAAACATTTATATTTATGTAGTTAACTCCTTTTTACTACATGAATGCATTAAATATATGATTATGATTATTATGAACCTAAATATCTTAGGATATTTTTAGTCCTTTGATTCGGAAAGTAAAAATGTTATTTCTAAAACGCACAGGTTTGTAATGTGTGATTGTATAATTAAAATTGAACATAGAATATTTATATCTTATATAATACGCGCTACTTGGAAGAACTGCTGACTGCGTCTTAGGTAGCATTTCATATTTACTTATATCTATAATCTTAACACCGAGTCTCAATCAAGAAGTCCCTCATATTTCAGGCTGATGCAAAAAAATCTAGTTAACATGGAAACTGAATAGTTCGTAGCCATAAGAAGTAGGAAATCTTCCTTATTCTCCCTTTGTAATCAAATTTATGATACGTAAGCGTTTCTGAAGTAGGAAGTTACGTAAAGTTAGCTATGCATATAACATTGTTATCTTTATGGCATGTAGATGGGTGTGTTTATGAAAAAGATTTTTATGATTAGATTATAAAAGTACAGTTATTTTAGGTGTCCTCTATTGAGTGTTAGAGGAAATAAAGATTTTTGTTTTTTAATCGACTTTAACAAGGAAGATGTTCTAAATTCAACTATGTTTTTTTTGTATGTTTGTAACGCGATTATTCCGTCAATTATTATTCAAGTTTGATGATTCTTTTTTTATCGGTAGGTCATATTTCAGAGGTGGTCCAATAAAAAGTTCAAAAAATTTGGTCAAGATTTGATCACAAAATTTAGAACAAAATGACAATAACAAGTTACGTATTCCTAGACGACGTAAATGATAACTTCTTCTAGATATACGTAAAATTCTACTCGCTACTCAAAATGTTGAAACAATATTTTTTATATTTTTGAAGGCGGTTTTACTTTTTCTTCTAAGTTATTTTATATCGTGGAATTCATCTTACTAGGAATAATATTAGAACACATTCTCTGCAGAGCAGTGATACAGCCTAGTGATATGAATTATGGACTGATTGCCAAGTTATAGATCTCTAGGTCGAATCTACGACACGCATCTCTGTTGATCAATTTTCGAATTTAGTTACCTACCAATTTATTAGCCAGCGAAGTAAGATATCGTGAAGAAAATTTGCATACATGAGAAATTTATATTCGATGGCGTGTGAAATCTACAAGCTCGTACCAAGCAATGGAATAGTAAATAGGTTGGTGTTGATGACGATGATTTTGTTTTTAACGCTACGCTAGTAATAGAATAAAATCTTTGTTATCCTTTAGAAACTACTTGTTACTATAGTTTGACTTTTTTTGCAGACGCAGGACGCAGTCAATACTCAATAGAATTGCGTGATGTTTAGATCCCATGTAAATGCACGAGGAAGGCGAAACACCGAGAGGGATGGCGTGCAATGGAGAAGGTCTACATTCAGTATTGGGTGAAATAAAGGATAAGAAGCAGCAGCAAGCAGCAGCAACAGAAGCAGCACTTAGGGCTATTAAAATCATGAGGCAGTCATATTATTGGTTTATGGATAAGTAACTAAACATTTTTATATCTACCTAGGTACGTGCTGTTTGTAACTAACGAGTCGGCCTCTAATCAATACGAATCGTTGTACAGGATATTTTTCTCTTGAAATAAATGTAAAATAAATTGAATGACTGATGTAAGCAGATAAGCTTTTAAAACTTTTCGGATAAGAAAAGACGTCTTTGACTTTGACCTAACTAATTTGAAATCAGACGTATTAAAAAAACATTGAATTAGTTTGCGTAATTTCAAAATGAGTATTAATTAACATTTTTAACCTAAACATGTTTTAGTCTTAATTAAACTATTTAAGAATACTATAATCTATGTCTGTGCCAAATTTTATCCAGATCCGTTCAGCCGTTCTATCGTGAAAGAGTAACAATAATCCATCACATCTTCACAACAAACCTTCACGTTTATAATCTTAGTAGGATGATATTAAACAGCATCACTTTTATTATTATGATAAAATTCACACTCTACTCCATCTCGATATACTTAGCATCACCCTAAAGTTAACACTCATGGAATAGTCAATCAATTTTTACACAGTCCGCACACATTGCTATGAGAACGGCACGATGTATTTGCGTTATCTTCAGTATTGATCCGTTTGCAAACCGGTTGAAATAGCTTCAGTTATACATACATAACAGTTTCCGTTATCTGTCGTGGCTAAATTGCCACATGAATTGTCAATCTTCGAGTATTTATTATTAAGCTATTGCATAGCTTCTATCGCGGGCCTTGAGCGTGGGGACCGAATCCAGAAATTCCGTAACGAAAAAAACCTAACACGCTTGTCTCTTTAGTTCAGCAACCCGCCTTTAGGTGGCATTGGCTGTATTACATAAGTTGATAAAAAACGCTATGCAATAGCTTTACCGCGGCAGTCCCCGAGTGCCATTCAATATTTTTATTTATTTTGTAAGATCTCTCCACGCCCGAGAGACTATAAAATCACATGTGCAACATAACAAGGCCCTATGGAGCTTTGATGATTAGAATTTTGTTTGTTTTATATATCAGTCAATTACTATCCCGCCGTGAGGTATGGGCCTCATCTTGGATATAGAGGGCTTAGGCTACAATCTGGCCTAATGCGGGTTGGCATACTTCACATACTTACTTTCAGGAAGATATAATGTGCTGGTTTAGTTACATGTTTTCCTTCACCGAGAAGGAGACGCACGTGAATACTGAAATATCAGTAGTGTAGGGTGTGAAATCGAATTACGACTGTAGTGCATGGCAGGCTAGTGCTGTCTAGCACTAAGCTATCAATACTCTATGTCAATGTTGAATTACTTACATAAAAATATAATAGGCACTAACTAAAGGCACTTTTTGCCTGACCTAGACATGAATTGAAGACTCAAGGTTCTAACTATTATGGCTAACCAGACGATTGTGCGACGTGTGTCCATTAACTCAATCCATTAGCTGTATAGATTAGTTGACGTGCATTATTGCAGACAACAGCGATAGTTTTTTGCTCACTTCATACTCATATTCTATATAGCACGTTTAATAACATAGCAACTGAATCATCAAGGTAAACAAAAAAAAATTAGGAAATCATCAACGTTGTAGTGTTTTTGATTTCCATATCGTGAATCAGAAATAACTCTAAGTTTATTTTTTATAAAGTTTGTTTTTATAGATTATTAAAACATGGATATCAATTTGGGAAATAAATAACTAGACTATTTATTTACATTTCATAAAGTTAATAATTTGTATATAATATTTTTTTAAATAATCATAATTATCATGCAAATTCATTTTAATTATACTATAAAATAGGATGTTCTTAAGTTCAAATATTTCGTGTTCGACTTATAAAACTATGAAGTTAATTGTTAATTTTATTACTAGAGAGGTACCTCCGCGATTGTAACAAAAAAACGATGACGTTAATATTTAATTTTTTATCATATTACATAGACTATTGTAAGAACGTTTTTGATTACCTATTTATATAATACGGGTAATTTTCCATTCAGCATCTTATTAAGTCGTGTCAAAGTACTAAACTGTATCAATGTTCTGATGCAATACTTTAATTATTTGGTAAAAAACACAAGGTAATTACTTTGGTCCTTCCATCCGAAAATAAAATATGTACAGCGTGCCTTGACAAAAATCGAGAACTAAATTACCTTGGATTCCTTCGGTCCCGTTGTCAGCAAAATAATTAAAGATTACTAAAATGATAATAAATTATAATACTTACATTTCCATGTTATTTTTGTAGCAATTCCAAAACAAACATATCAGTAAAAGTAACGATATTGTTAATGGCGCAAAAATTAGCTTAAACCAAACACTTCTAATCACATTTACTTGAATTTCGGTGTCTGTTGAATTAAATTCCATTTTAAAAGGCTAATCTAAATTCGATAAATATACCGTTGTTTTATATAATTCCTATTTTTGTATTTTTTAGTTCTTATTTTATTACACATGTGTGTGGCAAGGTGAGGTAATAACTGTTAGCACTGTTTTGCATAACAAACTGTTGGGTGACTCGTGTCTGGTTATTATCGACTATTATCTGGATAAGTATGCTCTTAACTAACAATTGTTCGTGGATTTACTCACTTTCTAATGTAGGGAAGTGAACATTGTTATCAATTTTGGCTTTTTTTGCGGAAAAAATACGTAATTATGCCTGCTTCTATTGTCGTGTAGGAAATTTGAATAAGGAAGATTAGTTTGCGCGTAACTTTAATTAATCAAATGTTTTTTGTTGTGTGCTCATAAAATCTCTTATGCTCCAATTAAAATTGTATATTCATAATTTAGGGAACACTAATACTTTTATATTACGTAAAACGTGTTTAAAATATATGTATACAAAATACCGATTTAGTTACCTGCCTGTCCCTACCCATCATACTAACCAGCGTCCTCATGAAACCTATAACTACTGATACCTACTACGTAAAATAAACTACTTTTAATACATGCCTATATTGTATGTGTATTTATTTTTTTATGAATAAGGTAGGTACGGCTTTTGTAGGAAAAAAATGATAAATCGGTATATATGTTATAATCGGTAATTTTTGTAGTCGAATGCTAAATTGTTAATGAAAAATAATGCCCACTTGTGTTCCAGTGGAATGTCGGTAGTCCAGAAATATACACCTGCCGTCGCATGCTGGCTAAAAAACTTGTTTAAAGGAATTTGATCCACGCACTTGAATGTCATACGCAATAATGATGAATAAAAAAAACATTTACTTTGGAAGAAATAAACCTGACCGAAGGATTAGACCGAAATACTCCGAGGATCCTGTTTGCAATAATAAAAAGGAGTAAAAAATACGAACATTCAAACAACACTTCATATATTTTTATACTCGTGACATTTGCTAACACGAAAAGCGTGTTTCATATTAATCTCTTGCTAATGTAAGCAAATAATATTATCTCTATATCACAGTTTTTTTTACCCTTTTTAACATACAATCAGGCCTGTATTCCCATCCTGTATTGAAGGGTTTCTCACAAAATTGCTGGTAAGCAGACGTACTGAGAATCGCTAGACTAATGAGGCAGTTTTACGCTTATTGATTTTAAACTTCACCATATACGACCCAGAATATTCAAAATGTGAACATTTTAGAGTGATCGTAGATGATGTGAACATTTCACAAAATGTGAACAATTTAGAGTGATTGTAGAGTGGTCTTAGATGATGAATCATCTTCAGAGTTTAGAAAACGAGTCACTCAAGTTTGAAAACTGATTAAGCAGGAGAGTATAATTATTTTGTGGTTTTACATATATAATTCTGAATAGGAACTTTTTAAAACAAATATACGGATAATAAATAAAACATAGATTGAAATAAATCTACTCAAGGCTAGGATATCATTAGATACTGAAGTTCATCACAAAGGGGCCGACTAGAAGAGGGAGCTTAGTGAAATTGATAATAACCTTAGCATCAGCGTGACTCTGTCACATGATTCCACTTAGGTCTTTATCAGTTGCATCAATTTCTCATGTATTGTATATTTCAAGATTATCCTGATACCAATAAAGCTACCTATTAAAAATCTGTGTTTGGTTTTTAAAAACAGTACTTATGCAGGCAAGGTTGTTCCTATAAAAAGGAAGCGGGAAACTGCATTAAGATGACAGATCAATGTTTTTATGTATTACTAGAACTCGCGCACAGCGTTGCCAGCGAATTTTCAAAGAATTATACATAACCTAATATATTTCTTATAAGAGAGATTTCTCTTATAAAAAATATTTTCTTTGTATCTTTGATCTTGTACTAACAATTACGAAAACAGCCAAATCGGTCGAGTTGTTCTTAATTTATGATCATTCTTACATGCGGTAATTGATTTTTATTTATATAGATACGCATTGTGCGGATATTTTAAAGAATCCGCAACGTGATGTGTGCAGTTTTTTAATAGTTTTCGTTACTGAGGTTTTTTATGACAGTCAACCTCAAGACATAAAATAATTGGCGAAATTCAAACATTAATAATAATTATTTAATTTCCATTGTGAGTGAAAAATCCTTAAGATTTACCTGGATGGATAACATGCAATAGTGAACAAATTTTTCAATTTTCTACTATACCTGTACGTCACTCTTTTACAAAAATACTTTTTCAGTCGAATATTAATATCAATCTTATCTGTATGCTAAAATAGTTTGAATTTATCAACTTCCGTTTTATCACCAATCATGTTGCGATCGATTTTTGATGCATCGCTGTCATACTACAAAGGCGTTAGCCCGAGTGATCTTAAAAAGTGGTGTCATTTGTTTTGAATGATTGGGTTGTGATTTTGAAGGTTCGTCTATATTCGATAGTACTAAAAATATTATTTAGTAGCTTTTTGCTACATTGCTTTCACTTCGGATTGAACAAATTATTCCAAATAGACATCTTTAATTTCAAAAGTGGTCTTGCTTTGGCCTGTTGTGCAAAGACCCGCTTCACGCCCATTCGTTACCTATAGTGTAGACAAGGACGAAAGATAACGTAGGGCTCGCCTTCAACAGTAATTTCAATATTAAATATTTACGTAGCTGTTTTGTGCATTATAATAGTAATTTTACTAGTATGCTTTATGAACAATATAGTTTATGCACAAATGCTTTTCGCAAAATCATGAATTCCGTTATTTTAATGTTTAACATAAGTTACATAATTAACACGGGAACAAGAGAGACTGGTCCTTTGATCCGTTATATTTTTATAGATTTATAAAACATCTATAAATTTTTGTAAAGTATTTTGCTTGAAGAAGAAGCGATTTTATATGGTGTTTTACTACAATAAATTACAATGATGTTTAAAAATAGATTAACAGCCTGGAGCTAAAACGGATTAGCACCGAGAATCAATTAATAAACTTTATTGATAATAAGTACCTACTTAATTCTTTTTCCCGTCAAAACCACTCAAGAGTGTTCTATCTTTAAGGGGCACAATAATTTGATAAAAAAACAAGCATTTTATCATTATAGCAATAGAATTATCATTTATCATCTCAATGTAAAAAATCATGCGACCCAAGGTGGGCTTGCACGCATGAATCATCCCAAATCTGACACCTAAATATTATTAACAGTTTCAAGAGATTCAATTGTCACTATTTGCGTCAGAATTTAAAAAAATATTCAAGTGTTTTCGAAAATAAATTACGATTTGTCCTGTTTCTCTACAATCTGGAGATGCTTTGACGTCAAGAAATATATAAGTACGGACAGATATAAGGATTGGATTTAATAGACTTATTTTAAAACATGTTGGTTATTGTCTCTTTTAATCTTGAGTTTATCAGCGCGGCTAAGCGTAGTATTCTGATATCGATTTATAGTCCGAAAAAAATAATGGATAGCAATAGGCTCGCCTATAAAGCCGCAGTTTATTCGAACACCTATTAAATTGTTAGTAGTTGTCGGAAGTCGAATTCAGTAGTATCCTGTTAGACTGGAAACCAACCCCGACATAGTTGGGGAAATGGCTCGAGGGGTGGGTGTAATATATAACATTCTGATCTATGTATTTAAAAATTCATAACCTCTCATGAACTAGATCCGCAACATAAAATACAAATGTTATAACCGTTTCAAGGTTACAACATTATAATAATGTTGCCCGGCCCAAAGGACCAATGACCTGAAGAATGTAGCTGGACTGCATTGGGTGCGGAGATCGAGTAGAAAATAGATTTTTGTTAGTATATACATAGATGCAGTAACTATCAACTTAATAAATTAGAAATTTAGAATAGGTTAAGTTGAATTTAGAAATCTATAGGTACATATGAAAAAGTTCTGTGATTAAATTACTGACAGAAAGACTGCGAAAGAATTTTATTTAAACTCACTCACAACTCACAACTAATACAATTCTTGATGTGTCGTGAACTATCAAGATTCATGTTTAGGTATTTGATGTGCAACAAACATTAAACACCAAAACGTAATAACTATGGGCAAGCCACTGGTACAAGAGTGTTAAACAAAGGGTAAAAGTAAGTTAATCAAAAACCAAATCAAATCAATACCACTGACGACATTATTTTATAGATATTTTTAACTTGAGTCAGAATTAGTCAAGAACTTTTTAAAGATTATTGAACTTACAGAATATATGTTTTCTTATGAATATCTACATTTTATCTACGGATGAATGGACCACTGATGGGCATTGCCCAGATAGATAAGCTATTCCTATTATTTTTGAATATATGAAACCCATTGCTATTGTCCTGCTATCAGGTGTTGACCTACTTAGATGGGTAAAACACAGCAAAAAGTATGCTTATCATATCACTAGCTGTTGCTCACGGTTTCACTCGCGTCCCAACAGGCTTTAATTAAGTACCATAACTCGGTTTCTAGGTCGTATTAAGAGGAAACATTCACCATTTAGCGATTGGAAGTTAAACCTTTAGAATCACAACTGTGAAAACCGCATCAAATTTCGTGCAGTATGATTTTTGAGGTTATTATTGTGACGGCATCTTTAGAAATTATTTAATAATACATTGTTTATCACTTTTAAAGTTACGAAAATCGTTCAATTTAATGCAATGTTGATTAATCAGTTTACCAGAACATCTAATCTTGTTCCAGTGTTGAACTAGATAGGAGACAGTCAAATGTTGCTTGTGTCAGGACAAATACTGCGATAATATTGTACGATAAACAATTTTTTTAAGGGTTAAGATCGTAAGTGATATTCAGAAGTCCAAAAAGCCTGAAGTACAGTCTATCCTCAGGATATCGGTACTACCCAGAAAATTAGTTGCGGAGGTATGATAGCAGTTTCGTGTAAAGTACTGATATTAAGTCAAATTTGCTTAAATTGGAAGCTAACGTCAATATAGTACAAAAAAAGCTTGGAGGTTGATGATTAAGGATCTGAAATTAGTTTTATTAACTAGTCTCACGGACTAGCAAAAGACGCTGTTTCTCATCAAACCGTGAATCATTGTATCATATCTTATGTTTTGTATGTTGGTGAAATTCTAAAATATTAACCTACTAACTTTCTGTTAGTTAAAATGAGCAACAGATGCATGAGGGTCTACGTATGGTGTAAAAGAACCCCTGAAATTATTTGAGATCTCGAAATAGGTAAACCGTTGAATATATAAGAACACGATTTTCAATATCATCCGCAGCCCGAATCTACCCATTGTTGAGATTGATACTATGGTATGGTATTGCCGCATTTTCCGGTCCTGTGCTAATCTTGTCCATATGAGACCAATGAAGAACATCATTTTAGGTATATCTAAAATGTTTTAAGTTTTTTACCTAAAACAAAATACAAATTGTCAACCAAATACAAAATTATCAATTATATTGTCAATTCATTTATATCTGGAAGTAAATTAAAGAAAAACTTGCCCTTTAGCCAACTGGTTTTTTATTTAGTGGTCATAGTGAGTATTTTTGGGTTTTAAGAAACTGGTCCGATTGGCCTTTTAGGTTCAAATTTGTTTGAAATTTACAAGTATAAATTCCGACATTGTTCGATGCTTCGCGGACAACATACTCTTGTGCGCGAGATTAAAAATAAAGATATAAATAATCCAGCTTTATTTTAACCAAAATTGCCTCTTTGGGTTATAGATAGTGTAAGGTACGAATATAGTTATAGTATTTTATGTGCAATAATATTTTCTGCGAAAGATAGATTATTAGATTCAACTCTGAAATAAGCCTAAAGCGATGAACTTGAGGAGTTAAGGCACACATACACAATGTTTTTCATTCCGGTGCCATCAATGTTAACTATTTTAGCTGATAGATAGATCGAACCACGACATAAAGCATCTACCTTAATAGCCTGCAGAAAATCTTAGCCAAAAATATAGTTCCGTGCTATGTTGTGTTCCTAACGGTGAGTAAGGTCGCCAGAGCTCTGCGAGGAAGCGTTTTGTTGGCATATAGGATAAGCATCACGCTATTGGCTATACGCTATTGGCTATTGGCTATTGGCCTATGCTGTCAGCCCATCGATTCCTCCTCAATTTACAGGGTTGGCAACGCACGAGTGATACCCCTGGTGTTGCAAGCATCCATAGGCTACGGTAAACACTCACTATCAGGCGGGACCTATGCTTGATTGCCACCTTAGTTGTATAAACCAAAATTGTTAGTAACCTAAATATTTTTGGAACATAAGAAACGTCAGTGTTTAGTTAGAGGATTCCGATAATTGGTGTTAAAGAGAAGAATATCTAGGAAACTTCGCCCCAAATTAAGCAAAATAACATGCATCACATTATGCCTGTAAATCCCTTCGGGGACGTTTTAAAAGATAATTGATTGGTAAGACAATGATTCAATTAGACAATATTTTTTTTAATTCTACTGAAAGGGCGATACAAGCTGCGTCCCAAGTTTCATGTAAACTAAACCGCTAAGGGAAATACCTACCTAGCAAGCAAAATCAGATTACACCACCGAATCTTCCGGTATTATCAATGTGAAAGATATTTCACAGGTCTTTCCTATTTTAATGATGTGTAATTAGCTAATACATCAGTAAATATTAGCGTCGTCTTAATGCTAGTCGTGTTCACGGTACGTATGACGTTACTATATGAGTTCGTAATAATTAGGTAATGTGTTTCAATGTAATTTGCTTTGGTGTATTTTTCCGTTGAAATATTTGTCATCTCGACTGTACATTTATTTGTTCTTTGGCTATGTAAAAAAGCAACTTGGGATTTGATATAATACTCTGGTAAGTAATGTAAATTCTCGGTTATTGTTGTTTGTATTTAACATCACAAACACCTGTTTTCCCCGTAGAACTAATCAAATGTGTAGGTATTGATGTACGGGTGTATTAAGTTCTATGTTATAGCGAAATCCAAACTTCGAGCACTTTCTTTGTCCGGAGAATCTAATCAATGACCTCTCTCGCAGTAACTACGTTTGCAATGGCAACACTAATAATAATAATTTTAGGGATATAAACAGGGATATACCAGAGACCAAAGAACCTCGGTAAAAACATCATAAAACATGACGTAAGACACCAATACCACAAGGTTTCTCTCAACAAAATGCTCACACGGTTACCCAACACTGAGCCAACCTTACTTATCATACAATTTGCGCAAAAGTTGCAATTTGCATTAAATATTGTTTGGCTGCACGAGAAGCACATAAAATCTTGAATATGAAATAATTTGTCCACCAAAACGAGAAATACTTTATTTCTATTGTACTTAGACTATTTACCTTTCTGAATTTTATTTATATGGTTGTTGTAATTTGCGGAACAAAGGACTCATTTTGTAGTGTTTTTGACAATATTTTGTATGTTAATTCTCCTGTAGATTATTGACCTTATAACAACCAAGAAAACGTGTTGGCTAGTAAACAGTCTAGCATATTAAAGGAGGAAGTAGGTATACAAGAAAAATATTGACGTAAAACGAATATTAATGTAAAATGTCGTACAATAACATTCCGTAAGTAGTCTTGAATAGCATTGGAATTCTGTTAGTATATGACTTGCTAACTACAATACTTTTTGAAAACACCCATAATATAGAACAAGAGAAGGACATATAGCTATGCCTATATTGTAATAATGTGGTCATTAAGAATACCGGCAATTGCCAGTTATTTTTATTACAAGATTTGTGCCTATTCAATGGTTCGTCATGATCAACCCATTTGCATTTGCAAATAATATATATTGGCAGGGCAATTATATATAATATATACAGGATGTCTCGAAACTCAACGTCAAGCGAGTATCGGGCGTTATATAAGACCCTTTCAAACAGAATGAGAGGGGTTAGGCTATAGTTTACCACTACAGCATAATGCTAGTTATTGTCCGTCCAATAGAGAACCTATAAGATAATTGACTTTGTAATTACACCGCCAATTACCAACTATTAGTATTAAGACCCAATTGTAGAATTTCGATTTAAACTACTAATGTATCTTCGTGTACTTGTCCTTTACAATTTTTTTGAAAGTTGTTTAAAACTCTCCTCTAATAAATAATATATCAAAACCTCTTCGCTTAAAGTAAATAGTACCTAGTTAGTAATCTTAGAATAACTATTCTAGGCTATAATCGTATCAATTACTTCATTGTACTATTGTTTGTCACGGTTCTAAGACAATGTAGTATCTAGGTTACGGCTGCACGAACTCTAGCTACAAAGCTAACTATAATTATAGGCTAGAATATATTAACGTTAACAATGTGTGTGTGTTGTACATGCATACCTTACTTTTTTGAATATCAATGATATTTAATAAAATATACATAAATCTCGTAAGGTCAGTGAGAAAATATCAGTATGCCAGTTTTTATGTCAGATAAAAATCTAATTTAGCAAACAAAATATGCTTAAATTCCACACCTTATGAGAATTGCATAATATTATTAAATCCAGTCCACATCTAAAGTCATCAAAGATAAAACAGTGTAAGATAATTCGATTCAAAAATATACATATTATAGAAACACTAAACTTGATAGTTACCTCTACCGCATCAAGTACAGTATACGTATTAAAGTGTGAAGGTCTAAGCAGTGTGTGTGATGACAGCTAGGGTTCGACGCCACAACAATGGACATACGACTGGAATACCAAACAGTGTACTTTTGTTTTCTTTAAGGCTACGGCTGTATATAGCGGTCAGTTCTGGCCGTCATACTAATGAATCGGGCTGCTCGATCGCGGTGGAGTAGTTGATTTCTTTGCTACAATTTATGTTCAAATATCGAATACCTGCCGACTTTACGACATGACAAGTTTGGATGAAACATACATACACACATAGTAAGTAACTACTTCGAGCTGTTTCTACTCCATGCGTCCATAGCTTAAATATTTAATCTACGAGTATTACACTAGCGCAAGGATATGTTCTGTTTCTTATAATCACTATAAATTGAAACACGTAATAACATCGTTATTAGGGTAACCTGGATTTTATAATTATTTGAGATATTATTACAAACGGTTTATCCAAAAATAAAAAAAACGGATGGAACCACAAGAAAACTTAGCTTTTACTAATAGAAGTTCGCCTTGTCGAAGCACACATACGTAATGGTTATTAGTTCTCACATTACGCTTCTTCCAATACTTGCATTGTTCATTAAAGGTCATGGCCGAATGGATCTTAGAATAATAATACGATAATTAGTATAATGTGTGGAAAATTCAACCGAAGGTGAACTGTTTGTACATTCTAATATAGGTACCAGACAATAGTATTACCATTTACTATACTTTTTCATAACAATTTTTTTCATTTGTAAATTGGCACATTTACAAATCCATCCTAGCTATAAAAAGATGAAATATACTACTTAAACGTGGAAGGAAATTTGCACTCTAAGAAAATGTAAAAGTAGTTAGGCTTCCTTTACTGGACACAAGCATATACTAACTAACCATGGGCGTACAATACACACAGTAATATATGAAGTTACTCTCTACTTACAAAATGTAAATAACGATTTCGAACATAAAAAAACATGTAATTTAATATTTTATTAAAACTATAAATCAATGACCACGAATCATATTAATTATACAAAGAGAAACTAAAGTGGTTTGGCGGACTCAGCCGGCAACTTAAAGTGGTATACAGACGGTCATCGCACTGATAGTCACGCTGACAGTGATTCACGATTCCGAATTGTTTTCGTCTACAAAAGATTAAATTTGACAAGTCTTCACGTAAAACAAATGAAAATGTAGGTACGTAACTATGCAAACAATCATTGTGTCAAATAAATTATGACGTGCGTATCTAAGGACCAATTTTTAAAATATCTAAAATATTATTATCAGTTAAATGTCGTAAGTAAACTAGAGTTAAACAAATAGGTTGAATTGAATAATAAACTATCATAATTCTACTATAGTCGTTGTCTACCCAGGAGGAAGTAAATTTCATTTCATTTCAAAACTTTGATAAAAGTAATACCTATATAGGCAATTTGTGAACAACTCATTATTGAAATAATATTTTTTGATTTTATAATTTCTTATTAAATATCAATCAGTATAGTTGCAAAATTTGTTTGCAATATTTTTTCCCAACAAATCACTATGAAGCGTTGAAAGCCGGATCTTTTTAGGTGATGTAAAAGAAATAAGGTTACCGGCTATCTATAGGTACAAAAAAATAGTTTGGGTAGATTGATATAACCTAAGAGCACCAGATATAGTAATATCTAGAGTGTTAGAAGTTTAAACTATGTAATATCGTATCACTATGAAACCATGCAGTATATTACCTAAATTTGTGTAAGTTATGACGTTTATGTATTTAGTACAATCTGACAATAACCTACTAGTCTTTAGTTTTACTTGGAAATTACATACCTTATCTTATAATACCAGTTATTTACTTGAATTATTTGAATTGCCACTTTATATATTATTAGTTATATTTAAACGTTATCTGCGAAATGAAATAGGCCATATTAACATACCTATTATTCAAATTACAGACGAGTTTTGTAAAAAAATCTGTTAAACATAAATAATTTATTATTTATCGTTATCTCCAATGAATACAAAAATATTTATTAAAGTTGCTACTTAAATAGTTTCTTCACCATCAACACCTTCGTATTTAAAATTAACGGACAATATTATATATGAAGAAAATTCTTTATATTTTTAAATATCATATGTTGTAGTTGCACGGATACCTAGATCATAGAGTATACATTTAGTAACAGATAGTAGAGATATATTTAGTGCGTATCGAAGCACCATTTATTTATAATCATCATCATCATTATTTTAATGGTTTATTCTAAACTAGCTTTTGCCAGCGACTTCGTCCGCGTGGAATAGTTACTTTGTTCCCTAGTTCTTCGCCCGCGGTTTTTCAATTCAATTCAATTCATTTATTCAATAACGATTTTCACATCGTGTCTGAATCTCTATAACTAAACATAATATAATATAGAAAACCTTTTCACCGTTTCACCTACATTGCCCCGTTCCTAAGGGTTGTAGGGTGATGTTTTATAGCTTGAAACCTTTCCCATGAATCACTCATTTTCCCAACATTTCCCTTCACTGCTCTGCTCCTATTGATCGTAGCGTGATGAAAAGTATACTATAACCTGCCCAGGAGTATGAAGAACAATTGTACCAAGTTTCGTTGAAATCCGTCGAGTGGTTTTTGTTTCTATAACGAACATACAGACAGACAGACAGACAGACAGACAGACAGACAAAAATTTTACTGATTGCATTTTTGGCGTCAGTATCGATCACTAATCACCCGCTGATAGTTATTTTGGAAATATATTTCATGTACAGAATTGACCTCTTTACAGATTTATTATAAGTATAGATAGAAGAAGATGGTTCAAACTACCTATTAACTATTTAAGCTGGTTGTAGAGCGATTTTTCGCAAGCTCTCACAGTATAGCAGCAAAATGTCACGAGTCTATATAAATATACCAAATACTATGAGAGAGTTACTTGACCTTACGCAATCGGAATGGAGGCCCCACGAACCACATAAGATTATATAAAATAGGGTTCTCAATAAAAATAAATTGTAGCCTGTTCCAGCTAAATTAAGACTTTCAGTCTTATCGTAAATGCCGCTATCATATAATTACATGGAACTGCTGGCAACAGACTTGCATAAACCAGAAACTGGGTAATTCCTAATTCCAAACATAAGACCGGTTACTAGTAGGTTCTATTAATAAAGTTATAATTGCATTTTTTTATCAAAATAGTTATGTAAGGATTCCATCGTCAACCGGTTATAAAGAAATCAAGAGGTTAAACTCTATAATTTTTTATTGTGGTCAAACCACTCACATCATAAGTGATATTATTAAGCAAATAGGAGATTGTTGTTGTCTTAATTGTATGTAGAACAAAACTCTTGAATGTTGTTGAGGTAAAGATGCGAGTGCTGAGATTATAGTAGTATTAAATGAAACTAGTCGGGGTTAATTTGTGTACCAACGTCGAAATAAGATAATATATACAAATAACTGTAGAGTTTGGTCCTTTTATACGAGCGTATATTTTTGGTAGCGCTACCGAAAAATCGAAAATGTTTTAATAAAGTTTTGTATTAATATTCAATATCGATAATCTGTAGATAACATGGATCTAGTGAGGCTAGTGTACTAGATAAAAATTGTAGTGTATCTTATAATTAGATTTATCAATTTACCGAATGGTAACTTTTCTTAAATGGTAACTTTAAAACTTTATAATGATACTGTAACGTCTATTGAATAGTTCATAAAACAATTTTTTAAATGATTTCAATATTAACCTCATTAATTTTACTGAGTGTTTGAAATGAAAATATCTTTACGTAAAATAATATTCTTTAAAGGCCATTATATTATATCGAAGGTAATAACTGGGTGTAATGTATGTAATAAATATTTTTTATAACTACCTATGAATGAATATATTAAGACTTACCGAAACTTTTATACAGTGTCCAGGATATCCTTAAGACGATGATAAGAACTAGAATAAACATAGGCAGTAGACCCATCAGTCTTTTATCGGACACATACGATGTGTACATCTCCTCTTTTGTCTCCGATGAAACCTGACTCTCCATTTCGGAAAAGTCTTCTTTCACAAAGAAGTCAAGAATTACAAAAACTCACAGTCTTTATCCAAAAAATTTTTATATACAATAGTTAATTAATTCTCCAAATCCAATTTTAATGTTGCACACATTTTCCACAAATTATTTTGAATTCCGAACATTCGAGTCACGTTAAAAAATTTAATAAGGTTTTATTGAAAAAGGTACTACTACTATCGTTATTTGGAGTCAAGAATAAACTTTTTTATATGTTACTTTATCGTTTAGTGAACACGTTTGTCTCGCGTCGTTGCTCTGGTAAACAGCGCCGCACCGTTGGCGAGAGCCGGTTGTTTTACTATGCACTACACACACTATCTATAGCTTTCATTGATAAGTCTGTGGACTGCGGCAAGAAGGCCCCGGGAGATTAAAGATACTAGTATCCCAATTAACATTTTATGTAGGACAATGAACAGATAATAAAATTATTAATCGTATTTTTTATCAATACATGTGATTGAAGCATTATCTTTAATAACGTTTAATACTGCGATATTTTATTATTTCCAACATTTTTAACCTACTTAAAAAAAGGTTACCTACTTATTAGAGATTTGCCTTAAGTGTCTCTTTATAACAAATTTTATAATAAAGAAACTAAGGTCTTAAGATACCTACTTAAAGTCAATGGTTGAGATTTTTTGTGCTAGATGGCGCTGGCATTTTCCAATGGGCCAAACAAACTGTTATAGGTAGGTAGGTACCTATTGGATTTTTTCAGAGTATTTTAATTGCAGCCTGAAGTACAGTGCCCGTGTATTTAGCTCAACCCCTATGACAAAAGGATCATACAATACAAATCACAAAGGCCCTTTGGGAAATACATTCCTTATTAATTCAATTTCCTTTCGGGATAACGATAGATACCTATTTATCTATCATTCTTGTAGTTGTATAGCAGGTAGCAACTAAACGGCTATATGGGTACCTATGTATATTTTGATAGATGCTCAACTCAACAAGTGACCTATTATAGTGTAGCTTATGTAGACGTGAAAGCAGAAGGCCGTGAACAATGATGTGAAAATGAACCGGCTGTCCGGCGCCGGCGCGCGGCCTCACCGTCATGTTATTGTTACTCTATCCGGATTACGTGTTTTCTCGTCACATCTTTGTTTAGTTTATTTTTTTCCGTAGATAGACAGACAGATTATACCTACCTAGTCAGTAACATCCAAATGGCATGTTTGTTTGTTTGAGATATATTTCAACCTGAGGAAGGACATAGGCTGCCTTTTGTCTCAAAAAGTAGGTAGGTAGGTACTTTGGAATGTGAGTCAAACAGCTATTTAGAGTGAGAATATTTTAAATGCAAATGCCTGAAAGTACCAACCTAACTCTGTTTATTTGTTAACTTTGCACAACTAAACAAGTGAACTGAAAACGATACATTTCAAATTCGCTACCTCATTTATAAACAAAATAGTAAATAAGTAGGTAGTCCTTTTGAGATAAGAGTGAAACCACGGGCAAAAGCTAATTTATTACAATTTCGTCATAAACGGCAAGGCCGGCAACGCACTTGTGACTCCTCTGGTATTGCGGATGTCCATGGGCGGCGGTAATCGCTTACCATCAGGCGATCCGTCTGCCGTTTGCCCCCTATTCCATAAAAAAAAAATAAAAAAAATAAACAGTTACGGTCAAGCTGTTTTAACCTTCACCTATGCAGTGATCTGTGCCTCTTCAAAATTATTATATCCAGATTCTACAATATTGTCAAATGTACAAATAATGTCAAAATCCTATCTCTAGTAATTAAATCTATCGACGGATTTGATATTGGGACTGGCCATTAGTCTACAAGTTCCAAATCGCTCCGCGGACACTATTCTTGATGTAGAAGATAGAATCCGAGAAATTAGAAAGGATAGGTTCTATGACCGACTTAGCACACAGAATGAAAAAACTGAAGGAAAGGTTGTTTGGACTCTGCGAAGGAGCAGAGACAGAGACCCTGAACCTGTGTGGGTCCGGCTGCAGTCCCGATGACCATCCCTTGTGACATAGAATAATTGAATGATTAAACCGTTAATCAATTGTCAAAGTATTTGTTAGTAATAAATCGTTGTATATTACATTTCCATTCAGCTGCATCTGATTATACTGGAAGGTAGCCGACCCCAATATAACCTATAATGTATATTTCTGCAATAAAAAACTATTGTTTCCCAGACAAAACAAAACGCATTTAGTCTTTGATAACAAAAAAAAAACATTTTTTATCAAAATAAAAACAAACATTACCGAATAAAGTCACCGTATCAACATTTTTTTTCGTAAATCATTAGAACAGGGGAAACAGGCCATGAGTCGACGTCTCGATAGACAATGATAGACGATAATGATGGCTGATATCGTTAGCTCAAGGTCCTAAGTCCGATGCACAAGTCGTACAGAATTCGTATTTTTGTGTTGAAGGATAAATATGACTTGAGTGTTGAGTTGGATTACCTGGCTGGTAGGCCTGGACGTATATGTTTCAATATTCTGGGACAGCATTCCGTACGCTATATTGTATAGGAATTCAGTGTACTAAATCAGTCAGTCAGTCATTCATTTAGTCAGCCCATTACGACCCATTCAATCCTGGAGGGAAAACGTAAATAAAACAACTCTGAAATAAAACTACTTTTTACGGATTTTATCGCATTGTATTGATATTATTTGATTCCCGACGTTTCGGATCCTTTACAGCATCCATGGTCACGGGTAGACTAAGTTGTTGGACGTCTTAATGGTACAATTACTAACAGCCTACCTATTTTTGTTAATTATTGGCGATCCGATTCACGCAGAACGAGCAGAAAAATTCGAGAGAGTGCAGTTAGGTATTTGAGAACAAAAATTAGTTAAATTAAGAAATACAAGCTCGTCTTAATACTTAGTTAATAATTTACAGTACCGAGTGCCCATCTAATGCACTTATTTGTTTGCCTCTGACTGATTGTCTGCTATTAAGTATTGTTTTAGTATAGCTTTAAATGCATTAATTGAGCGTATTTTTTTATATATTAAGGTATTTTATTATACAATTGTACTCCCTCATACGTTAACATTTTTTTTGCCATAGTTTGTTCCTATCTTTGGTAAAATTAAGAAACTAGCCCTTCAATACATCTTACTATGTTCCGTAGTGATCCAAGCAGTGAGGATAGTTTACTTTTTATGTGATCTAAGTGAATACTCTAAGACAACGAACTATCCATTATTAAACCAAGATATTTTTCACATGATTTTTGCTGTAGTCAGAGTGCAGTTGCAGTTCTTACTATCATAATGAATCAAAGAGATTTAAAAGTAATGAATCAATGTATTCAGACAACGACTGACGGTTGACGATGTATGGTTGACAGTTGTACAGATTATTTCTGCGTTTATATAAGTATTTTTATCACAGAAAAAAAAACCTTTAAAACAGAAAAAAATCTAAAAGCTATGATCATTTTTCTGTTTTAAAGAGTTTTCTCCAAACACCCAACTGTTTGAAGTGTGTTTTT
Organism: Acronicta aceris; assembly: GCA_910591435.1. Taxonomy (NCBI): domain Eukaryota; kingdom Metazoa; phylum Arthropoda; class Insecta; order Lepidoptera; family Noctuidae; genus Acronicta; species Acronicta aceris. The sequence goes on along the minus strand of OU342781.1, from coordinate 249,713 downwards.
TTCTGTGTCGTCAACGTCACCTTATGACGTAAATTCAGAATGTGAAGGCAAATTTTGATCAAGCGCGTGGGACTCGCGGTGGCTTAGCGGTTAGAGCGTCTGGTGTGTCTAACTAGAAGACGCAGGTTCGAATCCTGCCCGCGATTAAATTTTTCCTTCGCTAAAATAACTTAGCGTTTCGTACTCTTGAATCCGAGACTAGCGCCAAATTGTTTCAATATTGCGCGGTTATTGAGTGAACTAAATAGGATTGGGAAACGACCCAACCATTGGTCAAAAAGGGATGCCGATACAAGGTTAACGGATTTGTGCTAAAGAGTACGAAATCGCCTGACAGCCAAATTGACATTGGAATCGGATCAAGTTTGGATTGGTATTGTATTGTTTTCAAGAGTAAGCCTGCTGATTGACAATAATATTGACTTATTTCGTGGAGTATCGGTGCTCTTTGCATTATCAATCGAAAATTGAAATTGATATTTCCTTGCCGTTATCGAAATCTGTTCACCAGATCAGTCATGAAAAGGTAACAGAGTTACTTTCGTGTTTAAAATAATAGTACTAATGCATCCTTAATAATAATTATGTAAAATGAATGCATCTACTGTATGACATCAGGACTCCTCAGTTTACCCGCATAATCTATACATCACGTGGCTGTACTCCTTGATAGATTAGGTACCATGCGAGTATCTATTAGGTCAGGCCTAATTTGCCCTAATACCAAAATAAATTGTAATTTGAACAATATTTTATCAAATTTTGTTATTATTCGAATTCGGATACCGTTACTCTAGATTCCTACCATATCATGCCGTGTATTACTTCACTGTAAATAAACGAGCCGAAAATAGTTCCAAAATTGGTGAAGTTATCAAGAATTACATTCGCATAAATTTATTTCCAGTGAAGTATTTTGTACGAAATGGCAGCGTAGGAACCTAGATTAACGGTATCTGAATCCGAATAATAAGACAATTTTATAAATTAAAAGTTAAGTAAAATTACGATTTAATTCGGTAGGTATTACGTTTATATGGGGAATTTGGTCCGCTGGACTTTTAGGTTATCAACTAGATAATAACAATGGTTTTTGTATATTGAGTTTTATAATGAGCTGATGAAATCGATGGTAGGTACTACTCATGTAGGTACCTACCTACACAAGAGTATGTTCCTACACCAAGAAACGAAGATAATAACATACAACCACGTCTGTATCCCCGAGAGGTTAGGCAGTGGTACTTATACTGATGCACACCCACGATAGTTCGATAGTTTATTTTGTTCAGGTGGCTATGTGAACGCTGTTTTTACTCCACTGAGGAATATTTAAAATATAAAATATAAGTATTGAGCTGTGAAATTGTGTATTGTGATTATTGCCCTGTCTTCATGTATTTAAAAATTGGTATGTCATAAAAATATATATGACAAATGTGCTGAGCACTATGTAACCACATTTATACGAATAAAAATTTGAATTTGAATTTTGGTCCTATCATTACTTCCATGTGATGTGGGTGTGCCTGTTCGGGGCAAAAATTCAAACTTGAAGTTTGAATAGCTGCTATTGAGAACTTCATAGAAAAACTAATACAACTTTGTTTAACCTGGTAATCAGCAGTCTTACCTTGTGATCATTAGAAGTTGTACGATATTTTCCGTCCATAGATTATTTTGATTTCATAGATAATATCGATAATTATGTTTGACTAGCTATTCCGAATGACATAATTTTGCACTGAGGTATTTCATCATCACCGAGCTATGTACTGTCCTACTGGTGGTCGGTTATGAGATATTTAGTGCAAAAAAATGTAAGACATAATCGTTCACCTTAGCCCGCCAAAATCAATTTTGTTTTTTTCGCTAATTCTAGGTCTAGCAACAGGACATGGTTAAAATAATCGTGACATTAACAGTATAGATTATATACTGTTAATATTCATAACTATAGAATTCTATTAATTCATAACTGAGAATTAAAACCTTTGTTTGAAAATCAAATCACAGTGTCAACTGCCAACGACCAAAATTGTCAATTGCTACAATAACGTGTTAATAGTCCGACCGATTTTCTCTGACAAAAGTAATACCGAAATAAATAGTAATACAAACACAATTTAATCAAATTGTGTTATTATTCGGATTCCGATACCGTTAATCTAGGTTCCTACTTTACCATTTTGTCCAAAATACTTCACTGGAAATAAATGTAAGCAAATGCAATTTTTGATAAAATTACCAAGTTTGGAACGATTTTTAAATTTTATTTCCAGTAAAGTACCTAGTAAAATTCGAAATGTTAGTGTAGGAACCAAATTAACGGTATCCAAATCCGAATAATGACAGAATTTGATAGAATATTGTCTGGATTACAATTTATTTCGGTATTACGTTTTAGTGTGGCAAAAGTTTTAGTTTAGTTACTCAGTTGTGACTATTGTGTATAGTTATAATGTACCAATTACTTGTCATGAATCTAAAATGTGCTATAGGCAAAGAGGGAAAAACCAATTGAAATTTGATCTGACGGCCAAAGCGAACTTCATCTTAACGATACATCTAGCAGAAACAGGGGCCGTCCCACAAAGTGTTACTGCGATTGAGAGAGATGCCGCTCTATACATTCAATAGCGTCGTCTCTTTCTCGCATCTTAAAAATGATCGTGTTAACACGTCTTGGTACTGCATCAGTAACGTTATATGGGAGCACGTCTTGGACGACCTTTACGCATGCTTGTGGGCTTGCGACATTCTACTTAATTCAAGTACTTAATTCGTCTTTGTCTGATGCCACGGTACATAGGTACCTAGCTACGACTTCACCTAGACGTTGCGAAATATAAATACCTGTCTGTATGTTCTGTCAACATATCCGGCATGTCGACAGTACATAGGTACAGACAGGTGTGTGGATTTATTGATGTGAACGTCCTTTATAAAAATAAACTCGTCTCTGGATGTGGTTGGAATAATAAGTTACCAGGCCCATCTGTTTCATTGGGCACTATGGGCAAGTGCCCCCCAAACCAAGGAGGCCCCCTCGGAGGCCTTTTTGCATTTGTTTTTTAAAATAGTCTCCTAACTTATCCCCCAGTATCCTAGTGCCCAAGGCCTCTGATATGTTAAAGACGGCCCTGTAAGTTACGCTCAGGCATGACATATAGTACCCCCACTCACTCACTCACGTCACTAACTACAAGCTTAATAACATCATTGACGACATAAATAATTGATGTTGCGTCTTGTCCTTGTGACTAAATCGCGTGATTCGTAAAGTGGAGCGAATCGCTCCCGATTGGGCTAATCATGTTCACATTGACAGAACAGCTTATAATAACACTGCTGAAATGTGGACTGCGCTTCCCGAGTGGGTCTTCTCTGATAGTTATAATGTGGCCGCTTAACATCAGGCGAAATGGCGCTCAAGCGTAAGCCTATCACAATTTTAAAAAAGCAAATAATTAACATTAACAGGTATGTAAGCAAAGCTTTTTATAAATTACTAACACAATACAAGTGCTGTATTTTTTCTGAGGTACATTATTCATCACGAAGGAAATACATTGTAATGGCACCTGTAACGCCATCTAGTGAGCAATAGCCGAGACGTTTAGTTTGACGATTATGAATGTCGCTAGAGACAGCATTGTACAGCTAGCACAGTAGAAGCATTCGTTTTCAGTTTACTACTTGACGCTAGATGTCGCTGATTTAATTTTTTTAATATAAATGAAAACGCTCGTTTATCAGAATATTAATGTACAGTAAGACAGTAAACAGTGTACATGTTTTTCTGTATTTCAGACTTTACTTTAAGGTAGGTATTATACTAAGTAGCAGGTAAATAGCGTTGGATACTAAAGCATCTTTAACAAAAATAATAAAAAGTAGGTAAATAAGTAGCATAAGTACCTACCTACTTGCCTTAAATCTTTTGTAATGCTAATGTTTAGTAGACAATATTTTCTTTTGATTGGTTCATTTATCTTCTATTCACAGGAGATGGCAACAATGTAGGTAGGTATCTATCTTTCTTTTCTAGTAAGAAGGTACTTAAGGTAACCTACCTTATCTACCTAGGTGCCTATAACTTAATAATGGCATTTAAAAAATATATAGTAGGCATGTACCTGAATGATCAATTCATGTAAGTACCTATTAAAATACGTATCTGTGCCTCAGACTGCTTTAAAAAAAATATTTTCTATTAGAAAGAGAATACAAAACAAAAGGATAAAAGACTGACAAGAAAAAAAACAAGGGAAAAAGTCTTTTTAAAAAATTAAAAAAGTTGCCCCATTAGGATTTTCTCCTGTATCGTGGGTGCTTTTACAAACACACTCTCACATACCTACACAAATGCCCAGCCCCGGAACAACTACCTGTACTGATCATACCTACATAGGTACTTATATTTGCTCCGTGTGGGGATCGAACCCATAACACGTGGCGCTGCAGCCGATCGCTCAGCCTCTAAGCCAAACGTGTCGTCAAACTTGTAACCCGACTGTTCGGAAGAAGGGTATCGGCTTTGTTGATGAACAGTTCAAAGTAGTTAAGCACCTCCTTACATTATTATTATTTTAATCATTACATTATGGGTACTATTTATCGGCCAAGTGTCAAATACTTACATAATCACTATTACGTTAATAATTATGAGTCAATGTACGAATCCTAATCAGTCAACTTATATACGACTTGATTTTTGAGGTAAGTGAGAGTTATTCTCCACTACCTCCAGTACCCCACGGTTTCACTCGCTTTGCCATATTCCTAAAAGTCGTAGAGTGATGGTAAATAGCCTATCTTCCTTATGAATCACTCCATCCATTGATGAAAAAGAAAATCATAAATATGAAAATCCGTTCGGCAGTTTCTGTGTTTATTCCGTTGAGACAGAAAAGCAAACGCGACAGGAGAGACTTTGTTTATAATGAGGGTTATTATTTTATATGTTTGAAACAGGAGGTTCACAGGTTTGTACCGTGGGAGAGCCATGCTTTAGCACGAATGGGCCGGCTCCACCAGAGTGATACCACGGCCTCACAGAAAACCAGCGTCAAACAACGCTTACGTTGTGTTTCGCCGAGTGAGTGAAGATACTGGAGGCCCAATCCCCTTTTAATAGGCGACTCCTATGGTATTGCGGGTGTCCATGGGCGACGTTAATCGCTTACCATCAGGTGATCTGCTGATCCGCTCTGCTCGTATGCCCCTTATCCCATAAAAAAAATTTTTTTTTCGTAAATGGTAAATAGTCATAAAACCGCTTTATGGATATTATAGCATTATATTATATTATTAAGTCCAAAAGTTTCAAATTTTTGATGGATAGTCTATACGTGACCATGGACGCTGGCAAAATAACTAATTTGAATATAGACAACATGTCCAGATTGTCCAATATTCGCATAACTATCAGAAATCAATGTTGTATAGATTAAGTTCCGTTGTATTGATCGTGTAATAACGGAATCTTAGTTAAATAACGATAGCGTTATGTCGTTATATTGTTAATTGTTATATACTAGCGACCCGCTCTCGGTTTCACCCGCGCTGCCCCATTCCTAAGAGTCGTAGCGTAATGTTAAATAGCTTAAAACCTTCCTCTTGAATCACTCTATCTAATAAAGAAACCGCTTCAAAATCCGTTGCGTAGTTTTAAAGATTTAAGCATACATAGGGACGGACAGACAGCGACAGCGACTTTGTTTTATACTATGTAGTGATTTTTAATGGAATTTGTAAGCTTCGTAGAATCGACGACTACGAACAACAGAATAACATTTACCATGTTAAAAAAAAATCTATTGGTCTTATCTGCCTCACCCTTCGTGACCTACCTGACCTTATCAAGTCCACACAAGTTTTCTTCAATCGGGAATGAAACCTACAAACCGCAGCTCGGCAAAACTATCACTTGTGCACTGGGCCAGCCAATGTTGTTAATAAAGACTCAGCTATGGCTACCTGCTCCAAAAGGCAATATTCTGTGGCAGTTCTCTACGACTCAGTAAGTTGGGACATTTTCCAATACTCAAATTAAATGCTTTATTTCAATTAGACCATTAGGTATTACAGCTACTTTTGAAATGTGAACAACTTGTTCATCATCGTCATCATATCAGCCAAAAGACTGCTCGACAAGGACTGGTTATATGCCGCCTGCATCCATCGACTCTCAGCGACCATTACCAGGTCGTTTGTCCATCTCGTTGGAGATCATCGCGCACTGTGTTTCTCGGATTGGTGTTCTATTCGTGGTTCTGCCCCAGCGGTCATCAGTTCTACGAGCTATGTGCTCCTGTTGTCAAAAATAGTTGCAAAGTTCCAAATAGTGGATCTTATGGAGAAAAGCCGGCTAGAAATCCCATAGATTTAATTATTAAGTCTGTTTACAAATTAGTTCTATCAAAGTAAATTATGTTGTATGATGTCTAAGATAAGAATAGATCAGGATCAATAATCATTGTCTTAGCTGACCAGACGCTACAGACGTCACCCGTTCACGAGCATGGTGTGTATCAGCGTCGTTCGACACAGCCGTGTTGGAATAAATAACCCGACACAAATCCATCATTAGCAGGCCGTACCACACGACACTATCCATTGCTGGCTTCAAATCAGACAACAAAACACTCACCAAAGAACTTGTAGCAATGTAGACACACACATGTCACAGAGTACATGATGATGAGCACGAAGAAGGGTAGAAAGAGCACGGTATTCTCCATGACTGTATCGCGGGGAAGTGACGCGGGTACTAAGCGGTACAGCAGACTTTATCGATGAGATAATACGTATCGCCGCAAATTGATAGCTTGACAAAATCTGCCAGCGTTTTCTATCTACTAATTAGTAGATAGAAAACGCTGGCAGATTTTGAGAAACATTGAAATATTACGAGATAAATATGCTAAATAATTTGGTATTCAATATCATAATTCCTACCGGTTAAACGAAGTTAATATTCCGGTGGTTCAGTTGTGTGATTTTATTACAATACTAGCGACCCGCTGTGGTTTCACCCGCGTTGCTCTGCTCCTATTGGTCGTAGCGTGATGTTATATAGCCAATAACCTTCCTCGATAAATGGACTATCCAACACAGAAATATTTTTTCCAATCCCAACCTGATTCCTGAGATTAGTGCGTTCAAACAAACAAACAAACTCTTCAGCTTTATAATATTAGTGTAAATGTATATTAAATTGTTCATGTTAGACTGCCATGACTGCCTCATTAGTCTAGTGGACCTAAGCGCGTGCTACGCTAGAGTTCTTGGGTTCGATCCCCAGGTCGAGCAAAGTGTTAGTAGGACTTTTTTTTAAATTCTCAGTAGCAGTTCGGTCTCGGAGTTTGGATTTTTGCCCGGTTAATGGCTCGCCCCCTATTAAATGGGACCTAAACATACCGGCGAACACCTACAGTTCGCCGGTATTTTTAGGTCCCATTTACATTAGTACACCTCTTCCTAACCCTTGGGGGAATACAGGCGTGATGGTATGTTATTTTATGTTCATGTTAGACCTTTATTGGAAATTTAGAGGACTACTAGAGATACATTTATGATACATTCACCCCTCTGATCACTACATCATTCCAAATCCCAATTCCAAGTCACCGCGCTGATTTTGCATTTATTCGGGCTAATCACAGAAACTATTGTATTGATTTTCATAAGATTTTCATCAATAAAAAGAGGGATAATTCAGGAAGATCATTTATGAACATACTTGTGAGATTCCGCTTCCCGAGTGGGTGTTCCCCGATAAATATAATCTCTAAGTCTTTAAATCACGAGTGAATCGGTTTCTTCTAGGCAAGCGCGCTCCATCGTAGATCGCAGTATCGCCTAAACATCAGGCGAACTGGCGGTCAAGCGTAAGCATATAAAGAATTTAAAAATTCCAGAGCGGGTCCTTAGTTAATAATAAATAAACGAAGTTAAGAACGTAAATACTATATCTAGATACTATAACGGTATTTTTTTATAGATAAACAGATGATAAAAATTTCTGACACATAACCTTTTAAGATTATACATGATTAAAAATCACGATGATTATAACAAAGATTATTATCTCAAAAAGAAATCCTAAAGACTAGAGGATACATTGTCCTGCCTATATAATTATCCGTGCATGTTCCCAAAACTTGAGAAATAGTAGGTCGATTGACTCAAAAATTTTGTCGTTGCATACGAAAACGCGTTTGTTTTATAGAAAAACTAGCAGCCCGCCCGCGGTTTCACCCGCGTTGCCCCATTCCTAAGAGTCGTAGCGTAATGTTAATTATCTTAAAACCTTTCTCTTGAATCACTCTATCTATTAAAAAAAACCGCTACAAAATCCGTTGCGTATTTTTAAAGATTTAAGGATACATAGGGACGGACAGACAGCGACAGCGACTTTGTTTTATACTATGTAAAGAAGATAAACTCTATATAGGTACTTTATAATTATGTATATAGTGAAGATAGACTGAGCTAAGTCATGAGGAATACTTACTAAACACTCTGAAGACGTACCTCCCAATAACAATGTCACAGATAGTCAAATATATGAACACAAGCAGAATAACAGTCACCGCAAAGAACAAAAACACTATCTCTTTCTGATTCAAGAACATTTTGGATCTCCTTCGAGTTCACTAGCACTATTTTTGTAAAGAGTCGTTTGTATGTGTCGTTGGCGTTCGTTCGTCGTGCACTGATGACGATGATCGCCATCTCAAGAGATAGGGAATGTGTCACTGTGTAAATTGATTGCTGACACTGTGTTCAAAATATTGTGTTATTTAAAGGAAGTTTTGGATTGTGTGAATTTGTTGGAAAATCTATTGTAGATAGTTTATGTTTGGTCGTATTTCTGGTGGCGTTGATGCTATCTTTAAAAATAAGTATCAATTTGTAGGTCATTACTAATAGGACCTTTTTCTAAGTTTTAAACATGCATAGCGATCTGCTTTCTTTAGCCATTAAATAATCCGTCACAGAAGAATTTATGGTGAACCTATTACTGTCTTATTAACTATAGGAAGCTTTTAAGATTATTCTTAAATCTCGCTTGCTTTGTCGTGTAAGAACATTATTATGACGAACCAATTTCTGTGTCCGAATATATTCCTGTCGTAAAACAATTTACACGGCTGAGTGACGGTGCGTAATCTTCCTCTGACAACACCAGTCTAAACTAAACCTTGACATTTCACATTAGAGTATATTTTTCGTTGCGATATCTAAATACTTTGGCATAGATAATCTGATAAGCCTATCTTGTTTTCCTAACACTGATTACCACTATATCTAGAGCTCCCACTTCGTTCAAACTTCGGTAAAATTATAGGGATATCAATGGGACGGATATGTCTTCGTATATTGGTGAAGGGATTATTTCATATTGCTCGAATAGCAAGGTCAGTTTAGTTATATTACGAGTATATCTGTTATTAGACTACCTACTACAGTATCTACTAAAAAGGAGAAGTCTATTAGAAATGTGATTTATTGTTTTTCAGAACACTGAATTCGCTAATAACAATTTCCGGCAATAATTTCAGGCTTGAATTTTCTTGCGAATAATTTTTTATACCACTATGGTGGCAAAGAAGCATACAGCCCGCCTAATGGGTAACGGTTACCGTAGGCTACGGACACTTGCAACACCACTATAGGGTATCAATCGCGCGTTGCCTACCCTGTAAATTAAGGAGTTACAAAACCTGTGTCAATTTTAACTTCTTAAAATAACACAAGACCTCATTGTTACCACCAACAAGAATGCTACCAACCCATCATTTCGTCCCAAAAAACTGGACGAAACTGGTTCCCTGATAAACTTTTACTACAAAGATTATGAAACGAATGAAAGACTCATACATGCAAATGAAAATCATTCAAGGCATGGATGTACCCACGGTGGGGCAAGGTGGGGCAATTGACCCACCCTGCTTTCTGACGAAAGCATAAATTAACATACTTAATGACAAAATTTAATATAATTATTCATTTGGGCACTTACATTAAAAATGAACCCTCGCTGGTTATTATTGAAACAAGGTGTAGGTAGTACATAAGTGCAGTAAATAAAATGTATTAAGTAGTCAATAAATAAAAAGCATTTTTAATTTCGAACTACTTAGTTTATTTACTTCTACTACTCACCCCTTAAAAAATGCTGGGTACGCCCATGATTAGTACTTACGTACTCTTGTGAATAACTCAGAGGATACAATTCTTATCACAATTTGAACCAGACCATATTATTATTGAAAAGGCAATTAATAAAATGCTAAGTACCTTAATAAAACAAATCAATTTAATTAATATGTGTACTTTTTGCCCTTTGCAGTAGTAGTAGTACTATTTATTTGCGATTTTACATTATTTAATTTGTCATTACCTACTTTCTTTTAAGCGAGTGGAAAGCATTGGTGATATTTGTTTGGAACTCCATTCATTAATTACTCCGTGGTTTCACAATATTCTCCGTCACACGCCAACATAATTTTACAAAACTAATTACGTTTCGAGGAAGTTTTTGTGATGACCAACCCGCCTTCCAGACACTCTGTGACCGTGTGAAATCTTTAGGTACTGAGTTTTTGTTGTAACACTCAAACTGTGGTAATAACTATGGTGATAACTGTGTGGTGGTAACTGTGGTGGCAATGATGTATTGGGATGTAACATTAAATTAATTTTCTGTTTAGAATACAATTTCTCAGATCGGCCTGTAAAAGTTCAAGTTCAAATGATTTTATTTCAAAAAAGGCGAGTAAATAGGTATTTGGCTTGCTCTGTGGTAAGACCTCTTAGGATATGACTGAAAATTCAAAGAAATATCGCAGCGCATGAACCTGCTGTCTTACCCTTAAGATATCATAAACATAACTATGCATGGTTTCCTCCCTACAGATCTTGCCATCCAATCTGCAGTTATTGAATGATCAACATAACGTGTCGACAGCCCCCCGAGCGATATACATCGCTGGCCCGCACCTGCCGATGTTTTTAATATAATTAACACCTGCAATGAATGCGAAACGAATAAAAAGTATCAAAATATGTTGTGTCGATAACACTTTGCATATAAAATGGTTCTACTCGCGATACTGATTGTGCGTTCAACCCATTTTGAGTAGGAAAACAAAAATGTTCATAGTTCCGCACACGAACGATATAATCTTAAACGAATTCACTTGTCATGTATGAGCTCAAATCACCACGGAAGTTTATGACGGCTCAATTGACACAGTGGTTGAGCAATCAGCTGCTGCCTTGGTGGTCACAGGTGCGATCCCCGTACGAAACAAATCTTTAGTTATTATTTTTTTACGTGGGAGAGCTATGCTTCGGCACGAATGGGCCGGCTCGACCGAAGTGATACCACGGCCTCACAGAAAACCGGCGTTAAACAACGCTTACGTTGTGTTTCGCCGAGTGAGTGCGGTTACCGGAGGCCCAATCCCCTTTTAAAAGGTCGACAACACACTTGTGACTCCTCTGGTGTTGCGGGTGTCCATGGGCGGCGGTAATCGCTTACCATCAGGCGATCCGTCTGCTCGTTTGCCCTCCTATCACATAAATCTTCTTCTTCTTCTTCTTCTTCTTCTTATATATAAAAATGAATCGCAAAATGTGTTCGTAAGCGCATAACTCAACAACGCCTGGACCAATTTGGTCAATTCTTTTTTAAAAATGTTCGTTGAAGTTCAAGGATGGTTTTTACGGCGAGAAAAATTCGAATAATTGCCGGAAAAACCCTAAAAACAGCCCTTTTCTTTTTCCCATTCAAACGTTTTCTAACTAAAACGTAGTCAATTTGAGCTTTATTGCTATTGCATAAAGTTCATATTAAATTACAAGCACTCATTGTTGTCTAAGCAATGTAGGTGTGTTCCTAAAGTCAAAGAGTCAATTTGCACTTTATTACGGCTTTACAAAGTTCAAATTCAATCATATCTATCAAAACAGTGTGCGTGTGTGCGTTGGAACGCAGATTACTACAAAATAGGTAGGAGCAACAAACTGTCACATTACAAATCTTTTTGACAGGACTAAGTCTGTCGGGTCCGCTAGTAGAAAATAAAAATATAGCTTACCAAAAGTGGTTCCGATATTTGTGTACCTACTTATGTAAATTTTTGTGTTTTCCATTATTTTTTATTTTATATAAGACACTTAGCAGTAGTATATTACTTCAGTGACATTGGTAGCGGCTGCGTAGAATGTCATCCCTCGTGCAGGTGTCCGGGCACAAGAGGCACACCAATAATTATTAAATAGATTATCTTTTCTGCATCTACCGATCACTCTACTTCTCTTACCATCCTCGACCACTATTAGTTGGCTTGCTTCATACTTTCAGGCTCAAATACTTAAGTATTCATTTCTAAATAGTATCGAATGCGCCAATATTGAAGTGACTGCGTGTTGTCACTGCATATTGCCGGAGGCGCCTATTTCTCGTCACGAGCATATCTCGCGACCGCGTCCTTTTGCGATGCATTTACTGTTATGGTTAAAGAAACTTTATTCTCAATAAAACATATAACATGTCACTTACTTGAGAACAATACTAAAATAATAAGATAATGTTAATGTTCCGAACCTCATTTTAGTCTGATGTCGCCATTCATATATGTAAAACCTTATTCATTAAAAGCTTTGTAGTAATTCAATGCCATAAACATAATACAGAGAAGAGACAACGTATAATACTCGTAGTCGATGAGCTGACATGAAAATGCAATACTTACCTACTTAATAATAAGAAAGTATTAAAATTTAACGAGACCTGGCTGGCTAAAAGGTCACATTGGCAATTCCACTGGAAATCTGGTATCAATTCACATTTATGATCTTTTTTATTCTATGAATTCCATAATCAGAGTGTTGATACTTACCCGCTTAAATCCAATAAGCTCGCCCCTATTACATGGGACCGTATCATACCAGCAAACTGATTACCACACATCTCCCTAAGCCTTGGGAGAACACAGGCGTGATGGTATAATAAAAAAATAATACTTACAAACACTTTATTTCATAAATTTCTTATGTACTAAGTACGTAGGTACATGTAACAATCCAACTATATAGTATTTACAAAATAATTAAGTCTTAAAGATATTTCCATAGCACAGAATTCGCTGTCGTACAGTCAGGTCACTAAAGCACAAAATAGGTCACAAGACATGGTTAGACTCAGCCAGTAAAAATCTGCACACTGAAGGGTCCGGCGGAGCTTAAATTGCACACAAAAACGTATTACCGAAATAAATCGTAATTCAGACAATATTCTATCAAATCATGTTATTATTCGGATTTGGAAACCGTTAATTTAGGTTCCTAGGGTACTATTTCGTCTACTACTACTTCACTGGAAATAAAAGACAAAATCATGCATCAAAAATTGCATTCACCTACATTTATTTCCAGTGAAGTATTTTGGACGAAATGGTTAAAGTAGGAACCTAGATTAACGGTATCGGAATCGGAATAATAACAGAATTTGATTAAACATACCATCACGCCTGTATTCCCTGAAGGGTTAGGCCTGGTATGTTTAGGTCCCATGTCATAGGGGGCGAGCCTATAGCCATTAACCGGGTACAAATCCAGATTCCAAGCTGCTACTGAGAATTTCATAGAAAACTCAATAACACTTTGCTCGACCTGGGGATCGAACCCAGGACCTCTAGCGTAGCAGTCGCGCTTGGAACCACTAGACTAATGAGGCAGAATTTGATTAAATTGTGTTTGAATTACGATTTATTTTGGTGCATATTACGTTTGTAAGAGAAATTCGGTCCGCCGGACTCGTAACTACTACTTGTTTGGATGGATCCCGATAGCGGATGACATCACACTTATATGGTTACAATTCATTCATCATGTGCTCTTAATTATAAGTGCGATACCCAGACAGGTATGGTCTTAGTTCAAATTCTATCAAATAAGACTGATAATACGAGTTTTAATAATGACATTACAGTAGCAGCCGTGACAAATGATTTGAAAATATAGTGCGTCATCCGTAAATGCATTGAATCGATTATACTTCACAGAGAAGAATTGCATGCCCAACATGGGAACAATAAAAAAACTGATGAAAGAGGACACAATCAAAGAAAGTTTCTGATACAAAAATATCCCAGTGCTAAAACAATAGGTGAAGCTCCACAGCGGCCGGCGTCACTGACGGTGGCCTGCACCACCTCGTGTTCTGCAACCATCGTCTCCTCGGGCTCCTTGACCCTCCTGCCCACGGTGGGCTCCTTCATGCCCCAATAAGGCATCTTGTTCTTATTAGGAACTTTGACTTTTGCTCTCCTCAGACTCTTAGGCGTAGTACCGAGCGCAGGGTTCGTGTATAATTCAAACTTCAAGGTCGCTTTCCCAGTGAACTCGAATTTGATATACAAATCATAATTAAGGACTGAGCCCGATTTAATATTTTGTTTTATGTATTTCGGTTTCAGGTTGGGGCTGGTCTTCCACGGCTCGTTCTGTAGTGGAGGCTCCAGAGTTCGTTCGGTTATAGGATAGTATCTGAATAATTCCTCAGGTGTTTCCCCAGATTCTCCCAGCTGAGTCGCTAGATTGAAGTCTAATGTATCTTTGAAGGAAAGGACAGCATCATCACGGTTTGTGCAAACTATCTGTGAAAAAATACTTTGAATAAAAATAAGTTTTCATATGTTGTGTCGAGTGTATAAGAAAGCAAGAAGGCTGCGTACAGGAACTCGACTGTTCTCGAAGGCAGCGGCGCGCGCGGCGAGCGGTGCGGTATACGAGCGTCGCGCGCCCGTCGAGCGGTGCCCGCGCGTCTGCATTGACGTAGTGTCGTGCATTTTATTTTTTACTTTTTAACGACCGACGTTTATCACGTTACGAAGAAATTTGTATTCAAAAAGATGTTGTCGTTGCTTTTTAGACATTTCGTCGCGAACAAAGACACTAATTTCTGCCCGCCGCTGAGTTTGTGTACGTGGCCAAAAAAAATGGCCTGCTCAACCTTAGAGCCTGTTGGTGCTTAACATCCATTAAGTAAGATTAGGGTCAAACGCATTCTACCCAGTCCTAAAATTTTTAAATGCCCAATGGCCTTCTTTCAGCTTGTAAGGGATTCGGTACAGTTCACCGAGCTATCGTAGTGCAGGTTTGAAATACTTAAAATATAAAATCATAATTTTATAAGTGTGAGGATTCTAATCCAAGCTAATATACCTAGACAGCGAGGAGTGCGGATTGATGAATATGTATAGTCGTAGTTTTTATTACTTTTTCTCTATTTACTTGCAACAGAAAATGTTATCTAAGCTCAAACTATAGTTAGTACAATTAGTTGTCAGAAACAGTATTCAGAAAACGAACCTTTTGTACAGTTTATGCAACTGGATAACAGGTAAATTGAGAGACAATATTCTCATCAATTATCATGTAAGTAGTAATCAGAACCTAAAGGTTGGTTCCTGGACATTTATGTTTGTCGACCATAGTACTACGATTTTCTACTAATGATAGGTACTTACAGAGAGTTGAACACACGTACATATTTTGTGCATGAGGTCGTACATTGACAACTGCAAAATATTAAAAAAAAATATATTTTCCCCGTGTGGTGACGGGTTAGAATACTGTTCCTCACTGCTTTTCAGATAAGCATCCTGTAAAAGGCTCAAAAATATCTGACTTGCACGGTGGCAGGACCTCTTGGGATCTGACTGGCTGGCGACCACCCTTACGTCGGAGTCTGTCGTAAAGCACCTTGGTGTGTGTTTCGACTGTCGCACATAAGAGCCAGATCCCCTCGGTTGCTGTGGCTCTGGCAGTCTGCAGTCCGTAGGGGCTCTTAGGGGTTAGCAATGCCACAGCAACTCCTCTGGTGTTGCAGGTGTCCATGGGCGACGATGACGACTTACCACCAGGTGGCTCGTCAGCACGTTTGCCGACTTAATCCATTAAAAAAAATGTCCTAGTTTAGTATAGGTAGATTCATGCGAGGTAAGTCATAACCTCTATTATCATAGGGAGAGCCTACTGCCAAAATGGACACAAATTCAAACGTCGAGCTGGTACTGAGAATTTCTTTGAAAAATCCACCAACAATTTGTTCGATCTGGGATTCTAGCTTAGCACTAGACTAATCGAGTCAACAAAATAGTGCCCAATGATTGGTAAAAGACGCAGATGGATGGATGTGTAGATGCAAATGTAAATATAGGTAGATACCTCTACTTATTACATGGAAAGTAACCTCCTAACTTAAATTATAAGATTTCATATAGCTATAAATATGTTTTGACACGTGATATTCTGTGACAGTGACTTTCAATATTTTTTGCCTACCTAGCTAAGTTCAAGCGCAGTTACGTAACCAGAACTGGTTGACTATATATTTTTGGTTGTACGTAAATTCCTTATGGATATTCCGTCCCGTGGAAAGGAGACGGGATATGTTGGACACGTATCGACTAGAATCCAAACTTGAATGCGTGCCGATAAAATGATATTTATTTCTGTAAATAGATTTTAAATTTTTAGAATTTCTGTATTTTTTTTTTGTATTAGATGTTGTCGGCATTCCCTAGCTGACGACCTCTGAGAAGAAACACCGAAACAAACTCAGAGAATCATGGTCTCTTTTGAAGTCCAAACATAATAGTATCAGAATATGTGAGTGATACAATGCAGGGCAGTGTCTGAAATGGCCTTATGAAGAAAGATCCGTAGCGGCTTTGAGTAGACCAGTCCCATCCGACGGCACGCATGCAACAGTCATACGTACCTACTGTTATTTTTAATGATAATATAAATTATTATCGTAGACTGTAATTTGCTGTGCCTTACAGGGTCCATGATTGTTACCAGCTTAAAAGCATATAATGTATTACCATCTAAGTTCACATTGTCCAATGCAAATAAATAATATGAATATCTGTAGCTCAACCATATTATAGGGAGCTCGATAATACATCATGTAACTCTGAAGGGCTGGTTGACCTCGCCTCTTCATCGGAGCGGACCCCGTGAAGGGGCAAGCTGTTGCCTCACGTCCTACTTAAAGACGCGCGGCCTTACCTTGTACTTGGTGACTCCTCTTGTTTCAGGGGTTCCTTTTAGTTCAAATACTTCGCGATACAATAGACTTCGACGTTTTGTGCATGCTTTAGAGTACATCTCCAACGTTGTGTTGACTGAAAACATTATGTAATCGAACATTAACAATAATTCACTTTTTGTGGTGTACCACCAGAACTTCATCCAGTGTTTAAAATATCTCTATATGTAAAACAAAGTCTGGTTAGTATTAAATAACTCAACATTGGCTGAGCCGAATTTTATGACCTTTGATTTGTCTCCGCGCCGAATAGCAGAATAATTAGCTATTAAATCATCGGTAAATTTGTCATTTTTTTATTCTGAGGCGGTACAAAATACTCCGTGTTAGCGAATCACTATTAAAAAAACTAAAACCCAACTACGAAAAAAATCAACGGAGTATAAAACAAGAAAAAAATTGTATGTCCACGAACAGTGGTATCCAGTTTACAGCCGCGGTCGCATGGAGCTATTATGATCTGTAGGTGCAAACTTAAGTTTAATTACGGCGGCATGCGACTATACTCTTTCTTTTTTCGTAGTCGGGTAAATATCTGCGAGATAAGAATACAAAACTTCCTTGTCGCACGTTTGGTAAATACATACGTTGTGAAAGTCGAAAAATCTCAGCACGCTTGGTGGTAGGATCTAATGACCGCCTGGCTAGTTATCACAGTCACATGTCATCATCATCTTCCTGCCCTTGTCCCAATTTAATTGTGGTCGGCGCAGTATGTGTATTTCTAGCATTCATCCCTATCAGCCATCACCTCATCATTCCCTCCCTGAATGATGATGAATGCTATCATATCGGCCTTAACACAATCCATCCACCTTTTCTTTGGTCTCCCTCTACCCCTTCGTCTCTCCACATTCGTATTCACTACTCTTTTAGTCAATTGCCATTCATACCCCATCAACACTTGTCCATACCAAGAGACAAACGATTCCCTTTCATCTTTTCTGTCACTTTCAAACTTCCTCTAATATACTCGTTCCTTAACCTTAACATTCTAATCCATCTTCTTACCACACTCACATGTATGACTAGCTTTACTGTGTTCCGTCCAAGGTGTGGATGTATGAATTGGACTCCGAAGGTTATATGTACCTACTTGAATTTCATGTTCCATTTCTTCGAACATACACGCGGTACTTAACACACACGCCATTTTCCCACTTGTCAATATACTTCCTTTGCTTCTTCTACAACTAAAAGCTCGTCATACACATAATTACCAGATGCGAATAGGTAGGTTATTGTAACATTCGTTTGTATACTGGTTTCTGACACTTACGCGAATATAAGATATTGAAATAAAACTATTTTTTTCCACATCCATGGTTACGGGCAGACTGCCCGTGACCATGGATGCTGTAAAGGATCCGAAACGTCGGGAATTAAATAATAATAATACAACGCGATAAAATCCGTAAAAAAATAGTTTTATTTCAATTCTTTTATATTTTAAATAAAAATATGTTAAAACCAAATGACGTACCTTGTGTTATTTGCTATTTTAAATAGGAAAAACATATTCAACTGATTACTTGATTTTCACACATCAATACAGATATACAGGGGGATTTTTAAATGAGCCAATTTTGTAGAGATACTACTAGTGTTCTACAGATGTACTTACAGGGGTATATAGCTATGACGTTGTCGTCAGCAGGCTCGATGTTGAACATCCTCGGCTTCTCCGTGTCAAAGGGATACTTGATGTATTCGCGCAATATGACGTCGTTTTTATTCCTCAGTTGGTAATGCCGACGACTTGTGTTCGTTCTGAAAATATGTAATATTATTATTTACTAGCGACCGCTATAAAAGGCCACAAGTCATGTAAATTATGCATGATGTAGATATACTCACATGAACAGATCATGTGCGGGCATGAACTCGTCGTCCTCTTGTCTCCTGTAGTCGACGGAGTCGTATATCTCGTCAGAATTAGTGACGGAGTTGATCCAGGAGATGTAAGGCCCCATATCGATGAAGCGGGCCGGCGCCGCGCAGCCGGGGCCCCGCACGCCGAACCCTATCTACAAAGCAACTCGCCTTTGTAAATACTTATAATTCAACAAATAGCTAGGTTTATCTTTTTGTGATTTTTTTTTGCATTTCCATGCTAAGATTATAAAGTTATTTTAGTAAAGGAAAAATTCAATCGCGGGCAAGATTCGAACGACGGTCTCCTGGTTGGATACACCAGACGTTTGACCTCTGAGCCACCGTGAACCCCACCTGAATTTACGTCACAAGGTGACGCCGGCGACATCTATGAAAAGCAAGTTACCTTGCTTCTCAACCGACACGACTTACTTTACAGTTAATTCAATGTCGTACAATGCCACCTTACCTTTTAACTATCGTTTTGTCACCAAGAACCCGCGGTAGCTTAGAGCTTAGAGCGTCTGGTGTATACAACCAGGAGACGCAGGTTCAAATCCAGCCCGCGATTGAATTTTTCCTTCCCTAAAATAAGCTTTATATTTGATCGCAAAGTTGAATTCCATTCGTTAGTTTTGAACGTTTTCTTTTTTGCTTTGCTATAGAGTGAACCAGACAAAGCTGATTACAAATGGTTACAATCTACCCCCTATAACATTGGCCGTGAAAACATTCCGGTAAACTATAGGTTTACTGTAATACACTCCTGCTTAACCCTTCCGGGATCGCGATGGCATGTTATGAATACAAACCAGAGTGAACCAGCCCGTAGCGTTGGACACGAGGACCATTCCGTTGTCCCAGACACACTGCGTGCCGTTGTATGCCGAGTAGCCACACAAGTACGCCGTGGGCACGCGGTTCTTATTTGACAACTGAAAACACGTTACAGTTACAGTTTATATCAAGGCATCTTTGGAGGTATGAGGAAAAAAGGCGCACACGATCAGATAGAAAGCTAAAAAGATTTGTCTCCTGTCTATAGATATCTTTTTTTGGGGTGCCGTAAAACGGTATATCGCATTTGCTCTATAGTTATCATGGGATTGGTGACATTCCCCACGACCATGACAGGATGTCGACAAGTGCTTGGTGCGCCCCCATCAAGAGTGACTAGATCCGGGGAAGTTAAATAAGATAATTCTTGTTTATTATTACAGAGAAGATAGGTCCTCTGTCAGGATACATGATATATACTTTTAAAAAGATCTCATATAGCATTACTACTGCGTACTCACTCCGGCTCTGTCGTAGAACTCCTCGCAAACGTGCTGTTCCAAATATTGTATTTTGTATATCACTTTCTCCAACAGCTTCTCCTCTGGAAAAAAAAATATAATGTTTATCAATTACCTGGCATTTTTTACCAGACTGCACGTTTGTCGTAGCGGTCAAGGTCTACCTCACCACTATCATTGCGTGTCGAGAGTTCGATTCATACCCGGACCAATATTTGTGTTCCATGATTACTTGTTTCTTGTTTAGGTGTAGGTACTTTATGGAGTAAATTATTATGTACGTAACATTTAAAAAAAACAATAATAAACTACGCACTTATAATAATTTGATATAATAAGCAAACTATTATTCATAAAAACGAAATAGCAGCTATATTATCAGGGTGTCTAGCGAGTTCTAGAACTTATTTATATGATACATCAGCTCCAAGAATGCTTACCATCTGTATAACCTGTGAGGTAGAGGTAGCTTGAAGTATTGTACGCGAAGTTTGGGAAGCATATCGGGTTCAAAGGGCCTGAAACATAACGTACTATCACGCCTATATCAACGAACGATTTTATCAAAAGGTATACTGATGTACACCCACAGCTTACTTGTATTTTTAGGGTCCCGTTTGATAAAGCGGAGCCTGTTGTAATTCATAATATTTATTTTTATATTATTTTAAAGAATCGCGTGTGTAGAGAGGGCCTCGTGTGATTATGATTAGAAGGCTACCCCATAATACTTGGGAAAGGCTATGAGAATTATATATGTGAGAGACAATAAAGATGAACTGATTGGTCTAGCAGTCCCAAGCGTGTATGCTGGGGATCTTAGAATGGATTTCCAAGAATCAAGTCGACATTAGCCAAATTGTTAGGTTTCCAAAAATTCTGTAGCAAGAAGCCTGTGGTTAATTTATGACCGGATAATAGCAGTAAATGACGTATTAAAATCGGTATTTGTAAAGATATTTTTGTCATTATCGTAAAAATTCTAAAATAAAGAAACGGCGCAACAAACATGTGACTCACTGTCCTCTTCTTCACTGAAGTTGAGCTCAATGATGGCGATGGTGTTGAACGTGGTGTACTCGTACTCCGGATGTGTGACGTAGGACAGTGGCGGCACGTACCACGGCGTGTCGCCCGCCGGTATGAACATCGCCAGCGTATCTGATCTGTAATGAACATGACACTTCGCAAGATCATATTATTATCATCCTCTAAATGTGATCAGATACGTATTTAGGCCTTGTTAACGTATTATCAGTAGTCAAAGTTGCATTAAAAAAATCTCTACGAGTCACGATAAATATCAATATCAAGACTAGATTTAGAGACCTAAATATTCGTACACGAATATGACGAACACAGTTTCTTACCCTGACGGCATAAGGGGACTATAAACTACCTAGGTACTTATCGATATTCTTCTGTTATATTATTATTAAAGATTATTATGTTCAGTACGATCCTACAGCAGAGGACTAACCTGGTGGGTTGAAACATCGTCTATCCTAATCAATTGACATAGGCGTTAAAAATAAACGACTATGAACATAATAAGTGTATAGACAGTACAAAGAACGAAGTGCGGGTTAGATAGGCAAAAAAGATCTTTGTTACCTAAATAGTAGTTAGTAAAATAGGATATTTTACTTACTGGAAGATTCGTTGTGGTATTCTAGCTACGTCATCAGCGTTGGCGAGTGCGTACTTGTCCTTGATAAGAACGATCCCCGACAATGCGATCTGCAAGTTATCTCCCTCATCTATTGATGAACAGAAGTGTTTCATTTTGCGTTAAAAGAATATGAATACTATATTATTTATCTTTTTGTGTTATTTTTTGCATTTTCCATGCTAAGATTATAAAGTTAATTTAGTGAAGGAAAAATTCAATAGCAGGCAACGTCACCTTATGACGTAAATTCGGAATGTGAAGGCAAATTTCGATCTAGCGGGTGAGACTCGCGGTGGCTTAGAGGTCAGAGCGTCTGGTGTATCTAACCAGAAGACGCAGGTTCTAATCCTGCCCGTGATTGAAATTTTCCTTCACTAAAATAACTACTAGATTAATTTTTTGGTTTATTTACCAAAACTGTTATCTCAACTTCTGTAACCATGAGTCGGTCATAATACAGACCTATTATGCCATATATAGCTATCATGCTAGTGAACCCTCTAGTATCCAGTTCTTCCTTGTTAGCGATCGGTGTTCTAGCCGTGAACATAAGAGGTCCCGAAATGGTACCCTGGGTTACGCCGAATCAAATGAAATTAAGTTCTAACCAGAATTCATTGATATCCCCTATGTATGTGTACGTTTCTGTTAAACAACTAAATACTATTGGTATAATCGATCAATGCCTATAGATGAGGCACGTGCCTTATTCAGCATGTTGTTCTATTGAGATATCATTGTCGACAGAATCAAATGCTTTTGTTAAAACCTTGTGACTATTTTATCCGGTGGCAGACACATTTTGGAAATTCGTTTGGTAAACAGTAGCGTAGTATCATTTAACAGCCTGTAAAATTGCTGTTGCGAAAATAGATTTAGTAACTGACGTCTAAGGTTGGCAACCTCAGTTATACAAGTCTCAAATTTACTTGAAAAAGAAATAAACTGGTTTCTGAAAAATAATGATTTATATTATTTACAATAATCAGCTGCTCATGGGGCAGCACTGGCGGTCCGTCAAGTAATGACGGTAGTTCGACCAATATAAAAAACGTATCTCTTAAGTCAAAAATGGACTACAGGCTAACTGTAACATTATAATGGGTAATTACCTATGGGTATAAGTATTAATTTTAGTGCAAATTACAAATTCGATGTGGAACAGGATTTGAACTTGCGGATATACTGGACATTTTAGCCAACCAAGCCACCTACCGAGACCACTGACTGTGATGTCACCCTTTTCTTCCATCTTCTTCGTCGTTAAGGTGACGAAGGTCTATAAATACTTTCGCTAAAATTTGTATCTTTATTTTTTCCAGCATGCATACCTACTAAATTTTGATTGAGGATCATTAAATCATATTGGCATATGTATCAGACCTTTTCTATGTACCTTTTCTATCGATTGTAAAATATGTATGCTGTTGGAGTACCTAATTAAATAAATCAATTAAATAATCATACTCACGTAAATGCACTCGCAGCACTCCGAGCCAGTTGAAGTCCGGAGTCTGTCCCAAGATACCTTCCTGGACTATGGCAGTGGTCGCCATGTCACAGTGAGATGTCAAAGACTGCCCTAAAATCATAAGAAACTGGTGACAAAGTATCAGATATCCTGAGGATAAACTGGTGGTCAGTCTTCTCGAGTTTTTGACTATCATTCACGATTGTATCATAGATGCTCATATGACAACTGGTATGAGTGCTCTTCGTGGCACGGGGTGTCTTGTTGTAGTAAGAATGGTCACCCATCTACTGACTACATTAAATAAAGACTATATTTTTTTAAGATTTAGTTACAAATATATAGTTTTCAGATTTTTACCTATATCTACGTAGTCTAAGACGGTATAACTTACCAAATTTCATAGTTTTAGGTCGACGGAAAATATCTACCCTATAAATTTTGATTCTCTTGAGAGTGTCGAAATATACGATTTATGCGGCAAAAAAAGCCGTATCTTTTTTTTACGTAAACTTATAAGTTTGATTTTTTCACAGCTTTAAGGGATTGTAGACCTGATTATATAGTTTTAAATTTCAACTCGATACCTCCACGCATTCCCGAGATAAAGGGTCTTGAACTCTTGACAGACAGACGAACGGATGGACGGACAACAAAGTGATCCTATATGGGTTCCGTTTTTTTCCTTTTGAGGTAGGTACGGAACCCTAACAATAACACATTTCGACCTGGGAATTGATCCTGGGATCTCACGGTCAGCAGCTACGCTCGTGACCACTACACTATTGAGGCAGTTTCTCAGAACCATATTCAGGCATTCCTGAATATGATCTCACATAAAATAGGTACTCGTATAATGATTGGTTTCCTAAAGGAAATCGTTCTTGTTCCAAATGAAAAATAAACTCACCAATTAAAACTATAATCAACTTAACAAACAATAGTCTTCGTCCTCGCATTGTTCACAAAATATTAAAAAAAAAAACACATTCACATATAAACTCAATCACGAACACATTATAAATCGACCATGTAATTAATACACGTCCCTCATTACGAATTAATGACTAATTACAACGACACTCATAAGAATTTTCTTCGAAATGGTGTTTTGGTATTTGCGACAACCGGATGAAAACATAAACAGACATGGAGGAGTTAACAAATGGAGTGATCAGATCGGCATATGTGAATGAATACCACACATTCGTTAAATTTAAGCGAACCGAGTCAGAGCCGTATAATATCAAAATTGATCAGAGAGGACTTTTTGAGATCGATATTCTAATAAAATAACTTTTAAACCGCCTTCAAAAACATAATAAATAATGCTATTTGAAAAACAGTTTCGGAAGTCGGTGCCTTTGATTTGGTCGAATCTCGAAAGTTTATTGTTGAGTCGTATGTTAACAATCTCTTTCGAATGATCACTCCACTTGCTTCTTACTGTGTATTAACAAAGGGACACACTTATTTACTTGTTATTGTTATGTAAAAGATTTCATTTCAAGACATAATATCCCTTGTTTTAAAAACTATCAGGCGGATTGTGTGAATCAGCTTCCGTGCAGTTATACATCATAGTATCATCGAAAAGATTCTTATAAAATACTAGTTATTGTCATGGGTTTCACTCTAGTCCCAAAAGGACTATTTATATTATTTAAAACATAATTCTCTATGGGTGTACATTAAGTACGCCTCTGCCTAACCCTTCGGGGAATACAGGCGTGATGGTATGTAAATTCTCTAAATCTATCTATCTGCCTATGTCCTTCCGAGAATGCAATCTATCTCCTTGCAAAGTTTTATCAAACTTAGTTTACTCGTTTAGGCTTGTGAAGGTAACGGACAGAATTAATTTCGCATAATACGAGTATTAGCAATATGTATGAATTATGTTATTGGTTAGTGGCTGTAATGTACAAGTGAAGATATTACAACGACAAAATATAGTGAACTAACTGTTCACTCGCATCCCAAAGGAACACTACATAGTATAAAACAAAGTCGCTGTCGCTGTCTGTCCGTCCCTATGTATGCTTAAATCTTTCAAACTACGCAACGAATTTTGAAGCGGATTTTTTAATAGATAGAATGATTCAAGAGGAAGGTATTAAGCTATTTAACATTACGCTACGACTCTTAGGAATGGGGCAACGCGGGTGAAACCGGGGGCGGGTCGTTACTTCGAGATAAAACGCAATCTATGTCCTTCTCCTAGTTCAAAGCTATCTGTATACAAGACCATCAAAACTAGTTGTTTTTATTGGACAAATACTGACTACTTCAACTAACACATCAAGCTATACAATGTGCCCTTTTTGGACGGCCCGTATTCCGTCGCAATAGCGGTGATTTTGGTACTTCAACTGTATAGATTGACGTAATGATTGATTCTTTATTCTTCTTATGTCTAATGTCTAAGAAACCTAATAGTAATTTTAAAGTTGTATTGAAATCGGCAACTGTTGGAACGAAGTTCCTTACCGCGCGTTGTGAAAGGGGGCTAGACGGAAAAAATTCTTACGAAAAGTTGTCACGACACGAAAAAGCGACACGAATTACGACGATTATGATTATGATTATGATTATGATTATGATTATGATTATGATTATGATTATGATTATGATTATGATTATGATTATGATTATGATTATGATTATGATTATGATTATGATTATGATTATGATTATGATTATGATTATGATTATGATTATGATTATGATTATGATTATGATTATGATTATGATTATTTGTATAAATACTCGCTCCGTGCTGATTTTGAACTTGCATCCTATGGCACTGCGCTAATCGAGCCTTCAACTATTTATAAATTTAAACTTCGTTCCATCCGGGTGTCCCTTGACACGTCTCAAGTATTTTTTTTTCTTTCTCCATCCTGTGACGTATGTTAGATGTAGAAGTGTGTACCTGAATAGAAATAAAATAAATGAGAGGTAGGGCATAATGGAATCGCATAATTCCACTCATAATTGGAGCTGCCCGACTGGGGAATTACCTCCACCTTGCAGAAAATCTTAGCCAAATAACATAGCTCCGTGCTATGTTGTGTTCCTAACGGTGAGCAAGGTCAGAGCTCCGCGAGGAAGCGTTGTGTTTCAAGATAGGATAAGCATCACGCTATTGTCTCCTACGCCGCCAGCCCAACTATTTCTCCTTGATTTACAGGGTCGGTGACGCGCGAGTGATACTCCTGGTATCGCAAGCGTCCATAGGCTACGGTAAATGCTTACCATCAGGGGGGCCGTATGCTTCCGTGATTGAGCTGATGTTATGTAGATTCAAACTGAACTTAAATATGAGGCTATTGAAGTTCAATGTTGTTTGTACGCCTAAACATAAATTCTTTCTAAATTCTAAAAGTTCTGATTCGATTTAAGAAATATATAGGTAGGTACCATAATTTCCTGAATTTTCCTTTCCTTATTAATTCAAGAAATTAGTTTAAGGGTCCGGCGGACCGAATTTCTCTTACAAATGTAATACCAAAATTAATCGTAATTAAAGCACAATTTAATCAAGTTTTGTTATTATTCGGATTGCGATACCGTTAATCTAGGCTCCTACTCTACTCGTACCATTTCGTACAAAATACTTCACTGGAAATAAATGCAAGCGGAATGCAATTTTTGATAACTATAACAAGTTTGGACCGATTTTCGGGTCTTTTATTTCCAGTGAAGTAGTAGTACACGAAATAGTATCGTAGGAACCTAGATTAACGGTATCCAAATCCGAATAATAACATAATTTGATAAATCATTGTCTGGATTACGATTTATTTCGGTATTACGTTTTTGTGTGCAATTCAAGCTCCGCCGGAAACTTAAGCAAAGGTTCCGATAGTTTCATTATTGTTAGGTGGCTATTCGGGCACAAATAAAGTAGGTAGGTAGATACTTAAATGTAAGTGGATACTGGACAGGCTAAGTACAGGGTCTCAGGTACAGTTTATACGTTAGCTCGCAGTACTTACACGATAGTTCAAATGGTGTGTGCCTTTTTGTACCCAAGTTATTACACTTGTTACACATTGTACCATTATTTTGTCTCTTCAACAGCGTCTTATGGTTTTGGTAAATATACCTACCCTGATTAATAATGTCTGAATGGTTATGTTGTAATTACCGCCATCTATGGATGGGTGAACCTTCTCAGCACATTGAGAATGTGAGAGTGAGTAGTGTCTATAATCTATCTCCCTTATTCACAAATACAAAACGTATTATAATCTTCTTATATCTATACTATGGTTTGTCTTATTTTCCCTGTCACAAAATATAATATTATATCATGTGTCAAATCGAGACAAAACATAATATAGCTTTAAGAAATTTATAAGACGTTCTATTTTTTTTATGAATAAGTGGGTATATATCTATAAGAATCAAAGTCCTGACTTACTGATTGGAGAAAACGCACAGCGTAAGCTGATGGTCATAGAGATGGGAAATTTGGAGGATGTATTTATCTTGCTGGGTAGAAGTGCACTAACAAATGTTTTCTTGAAATTCAACGCATAAGGATTAAAAAGGGATGACAACTTTTGATTATTTTTAGCCATAAATTGGACCCCGTAGATGGCTCTGTTGACGACATCTTCTGAAATTCGAGTGAAACCGCGGGCAACAGTGAGTCATTTTATAGAAGTAAAATTCATAAATACTATAATTACCACGTCTCTTGACGTATATTATTCCTGCCACTGGACACTGAAACCATCTGTAGATAATTATGTGAACCCTACACTGAGTGGAGTGACGTCCAGGGACGCAAGTGAAACTGTCCATAAGTCTGTGACGTACGCGGGCGCTGTTAGCAGTCAACACGACGCTACGAAGCTATGTCCTGATACCCGAGAAGATCGTGGATTATGTTTAAGGAAACTTAAAAGTCGAGGCACTACTGCAGTGGTAAATTTTTACCGACGTTAGGTTCTTTTTTATACGGCTTACGCTTGACCGCCAGTTCGCCGGATGTTTAGCGACACTGCGATCTACGATGGAGCGCGCTTGTCTATAATAAATCGATTCACTCATGATTTAAAGACACCCAGATTATAAGGTTATTTATAATGTTGCATTATAACATTATGCAAATTAAATTCAATGATCATTTGAGTGCACATACAGGATTTGGACAAAAACGCGACAGTGGTAGATGTCATGTCGGGTAAGGCGTTACCTTACCGCTAACTGTTGAGCTGCTCAACAATAGTAAATTTACTACTAATGCTGCTGTTAATTAAAATGTTACCCTTCTTTCATGTTTCTTTCAGTTTATGTTTATATTTATATAGCTATATTAAATGCTGTTTAGCATATAAGCAGTTCTGTAAATTTTTAGATATATTAAAATAAATACATGGTGAGTACTTTTTCGCATGGCGTCTATACAAGTTGTCGGCGTTCAAAAGTTTTTAGGTGTGGTCCTAATCAGTGGGTGGGATTTACCAAGGAAATGTGTAGGAGTCTCCCGTGTTACTGTTTTGCAAAATCGTGCTAAAAATACGTGTTCACTAATAGAAGCACGTTAAATATTTATTACAAAAACGAGCGGTGTGAGCGTAATTAGCGAGTTGGCCGTGTTTGGCGTCCATAATTAACACCGGGCGACGCGGCGCGGCTCCGTCCCTCAGACAATCGTCAGTAAATCAACTGGCCTCATTTGCATTGCCTCTTTCTCTGGGTTGAAAAATTGCGAACTGTGTGACTTGTGTCAAATTGCATCTGGTAATTTTGTCTATATTCTTTCCATATAGGTATACGAGAGTTCCCCTGCACAACTACACCTGCGTACTTAGGTAACTTTCGTTTCTAAAATATACTGTGCCCACTGTACCTACCATGGAGTTTTCACATCATAAAATGTGTTAAGTCTTATTAAGTCTAATTTATAAGGAAGAAAACAATTAAGTTATTTTTTAGTAAAGGAAAAAAATCAATTGCGGGCAGGATTCGAACCTGCGTCTTCTGATTTTATATACCAGACGCTCTGACCTCTAAGCCACCGCGAACCCTACCCGCATGATTGAAATTTTGCCTTCACATTCTGAATTTACGTCATAAGGTGACGTTGGTGACATCTATGAGAGGCAAGTTACCTTACTTCTCAACCGACACGACTTACTTTACAGTCAGTTCAGTGTCGTACGATGCCACCTTACCTTTTTTAACTATCTTTTTGTGATTTTTTTGCAGTTTCCATGCTAATATTATTAAGTTATTTTTTAGTAAAGGAAAAAATTCAATCGCGGGCAAGATTCGAACCTGCGTCTTCTGGTTTCATATACCAGACGCTCTGACCTCTAAGACCTTGGCTTAAAGTTCAGAGAAGTAAGGTAACTTGCCTCTCATAGATGTCACCAACGTCACCTTATGACGTAAATTCAGAATGTGAAGGCAAAATTTCAATCATGTGGGTAGGGTTCGCGGTGGCTTAGAGGTCAGAGTGTCTGGTATATCAAACCAGAAGACGCCGGTTCGAATCTTGCCCGCGATTGAATTTTTTCCTTTACTAAAAAATAACTTAACAATCTTAGCGTGGAAAATGCAAAAAAGTCACAAAAAGATAGTTAAGAAAACAATTGTCAAATGTCAACAGCGAATGATAGCTGTACATATTATCTTGACGATGTCATCATTTAATAAATATGTATGTGTGTGTGTTCACATACACATACACTTGCTTGGCTTTTGGTACACCTATTGATTTCATTCTACTGGAAACGTACTATATTGAAAATACATTGTGTAGCGTTCGCTAACTATATTGAAAAGCATCAAGTGACTATGTTATTCTCATGATCTTCGCTTGTTTGTACATTAAAGATGAATTTGCAATATTATTGAAAATTGTTGGTGAAACAATAGCAAAACGTATCTAATAATAATGTTATTGTTTGTTGCGTTGCGTGCTGCACTCACCACATATTTTGCATCAGTGCGCTGCAAACATGCGGTGTGTTTGGATCATTGTGGTAACTTTCGGTAAGTATTTTTAAAAAGAACACGGATCAAAGTCTCAACACTCAAAATCAAAAGGTTTAAATTTTCAATTAGTCCATTATTACAGGTACTTTTGAATTTTCAAAAACTAAGTGCACAATCCAAAAAACGGGTCTAATGGAGAAGAACCGGCAGGATAATCCATATTTATAAAATTTATAAGATTGTTATTTTTTTATAATATTTTTTTTAAATGTGATGATTTTTAATAATGTGAGAAATATGTAAATCCATGCACACAAAGCTAACTTTGGCACGCACAGTTATTTTAACTGAACTACTACCTAGACAGTATTCTTACCCTGAGTTAACTGTGGCTTTGTCGTACAGGTAGCGTAACACTCCGGTATGTGATGGACCAGTCGATCAGGAGGTGGGTACAAACACTGCCAGTGCCGTGGGTCGGAGTGCTCAGCCACAAACATGGTAACGCTTCACTACCTTACTTTAATATGCAGCTATCGAGTAGGGAAACCCCGCGCAAAAGTCGGTACCTACACAAAAGTACTTTACGATTAACTCCGACGTAACGGTGGTCGCCAGAGAGTTGGACCTCCAGAGGTACCGAGCTAGTCAGATAGTTTCTCACCTCTAACGAGATGCCGATCTGAATTGCAGTAAAGAACTGTATTTTAAACTGTACCCAAGTTAGTATTTTCTCCACAGCAAAAATCTCGACATCAGAATCAAACTATTGCATCAATCCGGAGTCATTCAAGATGAAACCAATTGTAGAAATCTAATTTGGTTACTTATGTTTACAGAAAAAGATTCCAAAGAAAGTGTGGCTGGCATTATCCTGATCAAAACTAGACTAGCGATAGGGAACGCGTATGAAGTGTCTGTTATTAAGAAAATGCGTATCAGGTAGGTAATATTCCTCTACTGGTCATTTTCTTTCATTGTCTCTTAAAAACACTGCACCTTCAATCTTAATCACATTCTAATAACAAAAGCTTGATCATAATCATAACAATCATTTATAATCCGTATCTTCTAATTTCTATTTTATTTCTATTAGGGGCTTTTAATGTTTTATTTTTTTTACGAATACGCTTGCGTTTGAGTTAATAGAATATTGTGATTAAATATGATGTATTACGAGTATAAGGTAGGTATTTTATAATAAAAGCATGTTTTTTCAACACACGCATACACACATACACAACACACACAAACGTACGCACGCACGCACGCACGCACGCACACACACACACACACACACACACACACACACACACGCGCACGCACGCACGCACGCACGCACGCACGCACGCACGCACGTACGCACGCACGCACGTACGCACTCTCACACTATTACTTTTTTTATATTAACACTAATTATCTCCTCCTTTGTTCGTGATCCTTAATTTAACCTACACAATCCGGAAATTATACATTCACATATTTTGATTTTTACATGAATAAGATGCAAGTCTGCATACAGACAAACGTCTACTTTGGGGATCACTGTCCAACTAATTTTCATATTTATTTGTGAGAGTTAAGTTACAAGAAGCGCTTGGGACCACTAGACTAATGAGGCAGTCTGGACTTAGTAAATTTATTGAATTATTATTGAACTAGCGACCCGCCCGCGGTTTCACCCGCGTTGCCCCATTCCTAAGAGTCGTAGCGTAATGTTAAATGGCTTAAAACCTTCCTCTTGAATCACTCTATCTTTTAAAAAAAATCCGTTTCGTAGTTTTAAAGATTTAAACATACACAGGGACGGACAGACAGCGACACCGACTTTGTTTTATACGAGTACTATGTAGTGAATCTTATTCCTTCAATTTCATAACTGTATCACAATTGATTATGGTCCTGCAATAATATCTATTAAATGAATTTCTTCTTTCTTTTCAGGAAAACAACAAAGGCAATGTTTTTGACAGTAGAGAGCAAAGTTCAATACTGCACCGTGGCCGACTACGTCCTGCATCCTGAGTTTGATGAGAACACATTGAACACGTTAGCTCTACTCAAACTGGAATACGACGAGAAAGACTTTCAATGTAACGATAGATTATAATCTGGGTGTCTCTAAATCACGAGTGAATCGGTTTCTGCTAGGCAAGCGCGCTCCATCGTAGATCGTAATATCGCTTGACATCAGGCAAATAGTCTTGTGTAGGACCTGAATGAACGACCTTATAGATACGGTTCCGACCAGTGAACTAGAAGTGACACGTTTCCTAACCAAGAGCGCTAATCGGTCCTTCGGTCCTAATACTCATACATAGTTCTTCGTAGTAGTCGTACGTTACTGTTCCGTACTTTTAATGTTTCTCAACAACCGAGATCAAATGAAAGAGCTTGCGCTATTTTATTCTATGTCCTAATAACACAATACCGAGTAAAATTAAAGTATGAAGGAAGATTAAATTATGTAGACAGATAAAATTTATGCATAAAAATTGTATTTAATATTAATTAAATATTTTTTTTATCATCAAGCTCAACGACTTGGTTGGACATTAAATCGTTAGTAACTACTCTCATGACTGTCGAATTATAGTAACGGGACCAAACGGTTTGGCCAGATGTCCCAAAAACACTAACAGAACTAATAAGGTGAAGTCGTTCACTGACCGAATTGTACTAGTTCAGAGCTATTTCTTTACTGACCGAATATGCACAACACTAGGCGAACTGGCGGTCAAGCGTAAGCCTATCACGAACGGTAACTGAGATGTACAGCCACATATTTGCGAAATGGTAAAGTAATGTAATAAAGGACTATTGGGCTAGCCTATTGCGTTTAACGGAGAGACAATTTTCGTAGAAAAACCGAATTACACTTTACTCAACCTGACAATTGAAATAAACACGTTTATTACGTGGGAGAGCCATGCTTCGGCACGAATGGGCCGGCTCGACCGGAGTGATACCACAGCCACACAGAAAACCGACGTTAAACAACGCTTACGTTGTGTTTCGCCGAGTGAGTGAGGCTACCGGTGGCCCAATCCCCTTTTAAAAGGTCGGCAACGCACTTGTAACTCCTTTGGTGTTACGGGTGTCCATGGGCGACGGTAATCGCTTACTATCAGGCGATCCGTCTGCTCGTTTGCATACTATGACATAAAAAAATACCTCTTGCACCAACGACGTCAAGAGTAATCAGTCAATTAAATATTAATTTCAAAACCGTGTGCTTCTGCAGGGGAACTGATGCAGTGGCCCAAGGAGTACTCCCAGATGAGCGAATACCCTGGAAACGTGTATTTCCTTGGATACACAGACCGTGAGTACCTAGGACATAATAATACGCTGGTATGTTTAGCTGAAATAGGGGCAATTCTATGGCTTCCAATTAAGACGTCTTCGATTTCTAAAAATCTAAAAATCTCCCCTAAAAAACTACGTTGTCCTCTAAATGACTAGGTCAGCCACTATCAGTGTTCATCTAACAAATACTATCTGAGCCACTATTTGTCATCGATGTAAGCTGCTGTAAATACGACCCAGCATGGTTGTTATTTTATAGCATCTACACAACGGCTACAATTCGGTTGTGATATCGTGAGGCCATACTTCTAACTTAACCAATATTAAAATTTCTTTCATAAATAATTAACATAACATACCATCACGCCTGTATTCCCCGATGGGTTAGGCAGAGGCGTACTTAATGTACACCCACAGTTCGCCGGTATGTTTAGGTCCCATGTTATAGGGGGCGAGCCTATAGCCATTAACCGGGCATAAACCCAGACTCATTTCATAGAAAAACCCAATAACACTGCTCGACCTGGGGATCGAACCCAGGACTTCTAGCGTAGCAGTCGCGCTTGGGACCACTAGACCAATGAAGCAGTCTTCATAAATAATTAAAAACGCAAAATGTTGGTGAGTTGTAAAATCCGTGGCTAACTTAGCAAATCAGTAGACATGTAAAAATAATTGTTGTTCTTTGCTTGACGCTTTCTTTGATATATAATATTTTGTTGGCGTTGTTTAAAAGACGTGTTAATTTATTAGAAGCTTTCTTATTTCCGTCTTAGGCTGTCTCATTAGTCTTGTGGTCCCAAGCGCGACTGCTACGCTAGAGGTCCTGGGTTCGATCCCCAGGTAGAGCAGTGTTATTGGGTTTTTCTACGAAATTCTTATTAGCAGCTCGGAGTCTGGATTTGTGCCCAATTAATAGCAATAGGCTCGCCCCCTATTACATGGGACCTAAACATACCGTGGAACTGTGGGTGTACATTAGTACGGCTCTGCCTAACCCTTCGGGGAATACAGGCGTGATGGTATTTTATGTATGTCCACTTTTATCCTGCGTACCGCTGAAATAAAAAAGAAAGTAAAAGTGTACCTATTAAAAAGATCCATTTTTAACATATACATACAGTACGCGCGACATAAGTTGGCCGGACTGAAGTTAGCTGTTTGTCAGTTTTTGGTTGCGCAGTACACAATTTTTAACGTAAACAATCCACTGCGCATTAAAACGGCGAACTTCACTCCGGCCAACTTATGCCGCGCTTACTGTATATTATGAAGGATATTTTTGTTTTTTAAGGTCATAAGATATTGGAACAAGTGATGTACAAAATGCAACCCGTCAATGAATCCGAATGTGCTGAATTTTATAAGAAAGAGCAGGTAACCATAATTATTTTCCTCATGTTTTCTCTATTTATTGGTGTCTTTTAGTACCTGTAACCTCTCTCTTGTTTATGCAATAAGGATCTAAGTAATATTACAGCCTTACAGGCAAAACTCATCACCGGTCAAAACTAGTTTTGATTAATGAGGTTTTTTTTTTTTATATTGTGCTTGTTCATTAAGTAGTGTTTCGCTCAGAGTTGTTGTCATGATTAGTTTCCACTGCTATTGGATACAGTAACTAGCTTCTGCTCGTGACTTTGTCTGCGTGGAGTTCAGAATTGAGTCCGACCGGGATAAAAAGCCTGTGTTATTTCAGACTATAATCTATCTCTGTGCCAAATTTCATTCAGATCCGTTCAGCCGTTCTGGCGTGAAAGAGTAACAAACATCCATACATCCACACATCTATACTCGCAAACTTTCCCGTCTATAATATTATGTAAGGATAAATGATATGATATTTCTTTCAGATTGCAAAAATCAAAGTCAAATCTAGTTTCGACTAAGCATGCTGATCAAAACTAATTTTGACCAAGCATTAGGTAATGTCGTCGGTTTGATAACAGCATGGAACAAAATTGGTATACCTAGGTGTTCCGAGGCTGGTTGTTTGTGGACGTGAAATTTGTGTTTATAAAAACATCCACGTTATAGAAAGAGTTAAGTTTTGATGAAAAAAATATCGCATGATTAGGTCTCGCCAAATATTGGTAAAATATTTGTAATACTTAGTAATAGTTAATTATCAGGCGCTTAAACGGTGAAGGAAAACATCGTGAGAAACCTGAATGCCTGCGAGATTTTCTCGACAGCGTGTGAGGCCTGCCATCTGCCATCCCGCACCAGGCCAGCGTAGTGGACTATAGGCTAATCCCTCTCATTCTGAGAGGAGACCCGTGCCCAGCAGTGGAACAGTATAATGGGTTGATTATGTTATGTTATATTATGTTAAATATTGGTAAAACTACTATTGTTGTACTTTATATATTTCAGTTAGACAACAAATGGATGGCCCCCTCGTCATTCCAGTGCTACAGGAAGGCGTTCCACAGTGATCCATGCGTTTTCGACTCGGGCATGGCGCTCGCAGCCATTCATAACGGCAAATGGACTCTGGTGAGAAACTATATTGACTAGATTTCAGCTCAGCAGATTATGACCTGGTCGCTGAGAGTTGTTGGATGCAGGCAACACATAACCGGTCCTTGTGGAAGTCTATGGGGGAGGCCTTTATTGAGAATTGACTGGTTTCGGTCGAGCGCAACAGCCAAGATGGTGGTGAAAGGTCGGCTGGTTTCAGCTGGGCATGAGCGTGCTGGGCCCGGGCTGCTCGCTTCCGGCGCGCTTCGTGCAGTTCGCGCAGTTCGTGGCGTGGGTGCACGTGGTCAGCGCGCCCGCGCGCCGCCTCATACCCGAGGTCATCAAAGAATGGCCGCACTACGACAGGATAATCTTGCAGCAATTGGACAACAACTCCATCGTTATGAGGCCTTGTAAGTTATCCATACTTAGTTTTTTTTATTCAGCCTTTGGAGCTTTTTGTGGTTAATCCTTTCAATAAAACTCCTTTTGGGCCGCGACGTCGTCGTACTTATTATATGTCTCTTACTTTAGTTATGAAGGTAAACCTAAACTGCTGAATATCTGGGACAATTTCTAAAGTAAAAGTCACATTTTGATACGGTTTTCAGCCTTTATCATCATAATTCTGCTACACCTGTCCCTCGGGCACACTCCCGCGTCCCTGGAGACCAAAATTTTTCATTTTCATACATTTTGAATTTTCTCATATAGATCGACCGAACATTAAAATCATTAATTTTCAGTTTGCAATATTTTCATTAAATTTTCATCTGGATAGTTTCGTTACAGTCTGGAACCGCCCCCGGCGCCCGTCCCGGTGGTCGTGACCTGAAAACAATAAAAATAATTAACATTTTATTACAAAATTGTGCAAAAATTACACTTTTTCGACGATAACTTCAAAATTTTCTTCCCTGCCTACCCCCGATTTATATACAGTTTTATAGCCCTCGGCGTCCCGCATCCGCTGGTACCCCACAAGTGGGCATTTTCTCCAGGAAAATTTTAAAAAATTGCCCTCCCACCCACCCGGTTGCGCTTGGCCAGGTAAACTCTGCACTACCTACGAAAAATCAAAAATTTACTTTCGCGAACCGGAGCAAACTTTGGTGAACACCGTGATGGCACCGTCTAGCGGTGACGTCTCGTCTCTACCGGCAACTGCAGCAGATGCAACTAGCACCGAATCGTGCATAAGCACGTTAAACAAACTCGCCGAGTGCATCACGGCTGCTATCGCCGAAGGGAAAAATGTTACGGCCATCAATAAGCGACTTATTACTTCTGCGGCGAATGAGATCCGGTGCGTGGCCGCTAAAATACCCACCTTTTCCGCCCCGCAGGAAATCTGCGCGTCCCAAGACGGAAACTTGCGACAGGAAATCGCTACCTGCGTGCGCGAGGAACTCAATAAGCACCTCGCCACGATCGCGACACCACTCACACCCGCACCGTTGCCCAGAACTTACGCGCAGACGGCGAGCGCCCCGGCCCCTCGTCCAGTTACTAAACCACCTCCGCCTAATAAACCTGCGCTCATCGTTGCGCCGCTGGGCGACAGCACGTCCCAAACACGTCAGGACGTAGTGCAGTCGTTCAAAAATGCAGTCAGCTTCCGCACCACTTCGTACGCACCGTCTAGAATACAGGCCGTGTCCAATAATAAGTTACGAGTGGAATTCGAGACTGAGCAACAGCGCGATGAAACACTGAAAATGCTAGAAAAGTCCTCACAACTCACCGCTGAACCGGCCAAGCTATTGAGACCAATGATTATTCTTAAGGGAATATCATTGGACACACCATCAGAAGAGCTGGTCGATGTCATCCGCGGCCAAAATGAAGAGCTGACTGCCCTTGCGGTTGACAGCGATGACTTGCGGCTTGCATTCAAGCGAAATAACCGCAACCCTAAGTTGTACAACGCCGTCCTTATCGCCAGGCCTGCCATATGGCGCAAAATAATTGACATGGGGCGCGTCTGCGTGGATTACCAACGGGTACACGCAGAAGACTTCTCCACATTCCTCCAGTGCAGGAAATGTCTGCAGTTCGGTCACATTAAAACAAAATGTACTGCGACACAGGCACCCTGCTCTTACTGCTCGGAAGAGGGGCACGTTACCAACAGCTGCCCTCTGCGCGAGAAGAAAGGCGCACCCAAGTGCTATAACTGCTTGCAGCACAACACTAAATTCAACACCACCCATGACGTCGGACACATGGCCACCTCCAACATTTGCCCTCGAGTGAAATCAATTAAAGCCAAAATAATTAACCGTACTGACTATGGACAAGCAACTCATTAAAATATTACAGTGTAACATCGACCGATCTAAAAATAGTCTTCACGAATTTCTTACATATTTTTATAATGGCCAATATGACATCGCCTTGCTGTCCGAGCCCTATATAGGCTCTGGCAAAGAGGTGAAGCCGATTTCTGGAATGGACATCTACCAGTACTCGAGAGGGTCTAATGTAAAGGCGTGCATTCTTGTGAAACAAGGGCGCGGTGTGGTTTTGGGGGAGTCTAGCCTATCGACTGCCAATCTATGCGTCATACAAGTAAAGACCGGTCATCAGAAGCTATACCTGGGATCCGCTTATGTGGAACCAAATGACGATACATCGTCCACGCTAGAGGCTATCGACTACTTCCTTAAAGCTACATCGCGTTACAAGTGCATACTTGGAGGTGACTTCAACGGCTGGCACCCAGCATGGGGAAGCACTAGATCAAATCCAAGAGGTAACGATCTAATGGAATTAGCCCAAATTAATGATCTGTATGTCTGCAACACTGGCGATACTCCGACATTCGAGACGGTGACGCATGGGCGCGATCGATCGTCAATCATAGATGTGACATTAGCGTCTGGTCAGGCCTTCGATATGGTCGGTGAGTGGAGGGTCAACCTTGAATGCTGCACCACGTCACAGCATAATGCCATAGAGTTTCACATTAACACAGGAAAACCAACATCATCCGGAACAGGCAACGCCTCAACTTTCATGTTCAACACCGAAAAAGCGGACTGGGCAGCATTCAGGGACACCGTGCTGCAGGAGGTAGCATTGTCCGACATACTCGAAAGCGACGTAAACAGCTTAGATAAAGAAGAACTTGAGGCTCTCATCGATAGAATAACATCCTTGATACGAGACTGCTGCAAGAAAACCATGCCCATTAGAAGTGGAAAAGCCAAGCAGAAACCTCCTTGGTGGAGCGATACGCTGCAACGGCTCAAGGGGGAAGTGATAAGCCTTCACAGGCAAATACATTCGGCAAAAAGATCTGGCCAACCCCTTGATGCCCTGCTTGAAGAGCAGCTCACTAAAAAGAAAGAGTACAGTGAGGCAATCAAAGCCGAATCCACTGCCAATTTCCGCAAGTTTTGTGAGCTGCAAACTAAAGAAAACGTCTGGTCCTTGACAAATCGCCTCCTAAAAGAAACTGCACCCAGAAGACCGCCCACTACATTAAAAGTAGGAGACAGCTATACAACAAATGCAGAGGAAACTGCAAATGCTTTGCTCAAGCATTTTTACCCTGATGATTCCCCAGACCAAACACCAGAACAACAACAGCTGCGCGCGCATTTCAACAACTTTTCTATTAACACCCCGGACGATCTCCCCTTCACGGAGGAGGAGGTGCTTGAGCAACTCAAATCCATAAATCCCAAAAAAGCTCCCGGTTTAGACAATCTTACATCCGATATTTGCCTACAGTTTACAAAAATCTATCCCGGACTCATGACAGATATTTTCAACAGATGTCTTTCACTCCAATACTTTCCCGTAGCGTGGAAGGAGGCCTACGTAAAGATCATTCCCAAACCTGGGAAAGACGACCATACGGATCTTAAATCTTTCCGCCCCATAGGCCTGCTGCCGGTCTTCGGGAAGCTATTGGAGAAACTATTTATTAAAAGAGTTGTCCACAAAGCGGAAACGGAAAATAAATTAAACAAAAACCAATTTGGCTTTCGTCAACAAACGAACACCACACTAGCCGTACACACCGCACTAAAATACATCCGCCGAGCAAAAGAAAGCAAAAAATTAGTTATCGCAGTATCATTAGACATCAAGGCGGCGTTTGACAATGCTTGGTGGCCTGCCCTCTTTCAACGTCTGGCCAAACTTGATACACCCAAAAACATCTACGGGCTTATCAAGGACTACGTAAGGGACCGAACAGTTACGCTGGATCACGCCGGAGTGCGCGCGCGCAAAGTACTTACGAAGGGGTGCATGTGGCCCCGTTTTGTGGAACATGATCCTGGATGACCTCCTAGACATGCAGCTGCCAGCGGGCTGCCACATGCAGGCCTTTGCGGACGATGTTCTCTTGATAGTCACCGCCGACAAACAAGAAGAACTGCAAACAGTTTCAAACACCATCCTAGCAGGTATCAGTAACTGGGGAACTAAAGTAAAGCTTAATTTCGGACCAGCAAAAACACAGGTCATAGCTTTCACGCCGAAGGCCAGGTCTGTGCAGCTTCACATGGACGGCACGGACTTGACATTCGTGCCGGAAATTAAATTATTAGGCATCATAATAGATGAAAAACTCTTATTTAAACGACACCTGAAATACGTGATAGGTAAGGCCACGCGCATTTATAAAAAATTGTGCGTTTACGCAAGGCCAACTTGGGGTACACACCCAGAAAATACACGCACGATTTACCTTCACGTCATAGAGCCCATCGTCACCTACGCCGCGGGAATATGGGGTCAGGTGGCAATGAAAAAGAGTGCACGCAAAGAGCTGGCCAGCCTGCAGCGAGGCTTCGCGTTAAAGGCCATCCGCGCCTTCAGGACAGTGTCCACCAACGCTGCACTGGCACTGGCGCAATTCATGCCGCTTGACCTCAGAATCCTCGAGGTGCACCAGGTAGAGCAAACTCGCCTCACCAACACCACTCACTTTTTGCCGGAGGATGTTAGGCTGGAGCGACCTACACCGGTCCGTGAACTGCTACACCCAGCCCTGAGAGTGGCAAAGTCCGACCTAGACCACCAAGAAGCGGACGAAACACACAAAGTTTACACCGACGGCAGCAAACAAGACAGCGGCGCTGTGGGAGCTGCCTTTGTGTGCTTTGACCCAGGTGGCTCAGAACAACCGACCATAACCAAAAAATTCAAATTACACGATTCTTGCACGGTCTTCCAGGCTGAGCTCTTTGCCATCCTGGAGGCCTGCAAATGGGCGTCTCACAAATATCAAAACACTGTCATATACACAGATTCCCAAGCATCACTACTAGCAATAGCAGACAGAAGTAACACACATCCACTCGTCACACAGATACACAAAATTATACACACACACCGCGACACAAAACAGATCACTTTAAAATGGGTCAGGGCACACAGGGGCAATGTTGGAAACGAGGCTGCCGATTCTGCGGCAAAACTGGCGACCCTGCTTCACAGGGCGCCGGACTACAGCTCATTCCCAATGTCCTACGTAAAACATAAGCTCCGCATGCGTAGCCTGGACCTTTGGCAGGCGCGCTATACGTCCAGCGAACAGGGACAGCACACCAAAAGCATTTTCCCTAATCTAGCCGACATCGCACACTTCCGGAAACACACAGACATACACTTCCACACAACACAGATACTCACCAACCATGGATTCCACAAGACATACTTACACCGGTTCCACATCACACCAGACGACTGCTGTCCCTGCAATGCCAACACACCCCAGACAGTGACACACCTGCTGACAGACTGTCCGAGGTTTGCTGCGGAGCGAATGCGGCACGAATCACTCTGTTTATATTATGATATTGACCCGTACAGTGTGGCAGAACTTCTCCGGAAGGAAAACGCGCTGGCAAGCTATACGAAACTCGCGAGCCATATCTACTCCAAATTAAAAGCCTATAATGGCACGTGAACATAAGTATATATAACGTATATTTATATTTATGTATCTAAAAATTTTTTTCTTTATCCAACTAATAACAAATGAGAACAAAGTTTTAATAATGCGACATCCTGGGTTGCAGCAGCAAGCGTATCAAATCGCGTGAGCTGCCGTAACTAAACCATAATGCGAAACAAAACCTGTCTTTCTGAAAAACCAACAATTCAATAAAAAAAAAAAAAAAAAAAAAAACTGCTGAATAGCTTAGTTAAGTAGCTAGTGTATTATATGTTTATTATATTATCCATATTATTATAACTGCGGAAGTCAATCTATTTGTCAGTTACGTTTTCACCCCTAAATTGCTAAACAGATTTCATTCAAAGGAAGAAATCATTTGCCTCTTGAGGAAGAACGAATCTACCTTTTGTCTCGAAATAAATAATGAGTATAACATAATGAACCCCTTATACTGTCCCACTGCTGGGCACGGGTCTCCTCTCAGAATGAGAGGGATTAGGCTATAGTCCACCACGCTGGCCTAGTGCGGGTTGGCAGACTTCACACGCCATCGAGAAAATCTCTCAGGCCTGCAGGTTTCCTCACGATGTTTTCCTTCACCGTTTAAACGCGTGATAATTAACTATTTAACACACACATGACTTCAAAAAGTCACAGGTGCCTGCCTTGGGTTCGAACTCGAGATCTTTGACTTGGCAGTCCAACGGTTATACCACTAGGCTATCACTACTATAATAAATAATGAGTAGTTAAATAGTCTTTTTCGTGCAATCCTTACCTCCTTACTAATATATTATAAACGTGAAAGTTTGTGAGTATGGAT
Source organism: Acronicta aceris (assembly GCA_910591435.1). Lineage (NCBI taxonomy): Eukaryota > Metazoa > Arthropoda > Insecta > Lepidoptera > Noctuidae > Acronicta > Acronicta aceris. Next base: position 206,785 of record OU342781.1, on the reverse strand, counting down.
ATCTGTTACTCTTTCACGCCAGAATAGCTGAACGGATCTGGATGTAATTCGGCACAGAGATAGATTATAGTTTGGTATAACACATAGGCTACTTTTTATCCAAGTCGGACCCAATTCTGTAGTCCATGCAGACAAAGTCGCGGGCAGAAGCTAGTATTATATATTTTATCCATACATCCATAAATGCGAACGTAATTCTGTATGTGTGTTTGTTAGATGTTCACAGATTAGAACAAATTTTATTTTTTCGAAACAATTAAAATTGTACTTTTAGGATGCGAATACAACCGCGGGCAGTTAATGTATTGTACGAGTATGCCTGCGTACCTAAATGGTAACAGGTTGAAAAAGGGCCTTATTAAAAGGCATCCATGAAAAAAATACTGAGTTAATTCGAAAAGCGCCTTTATTACTTCAGATGAGGGCGAAGAAATCATTTACGGTAACTGCACCTACATTGACGGAGAACTAATTTACGGCGAAAAAGGCAGATTTAAGGTGCCCTACTACGGCACTGGTATTTATGGGGTGAGTCACATATATCTATTCACTAAACACGGTACATATCGCATACTACATTAAACGACTTCGATACGATTGTATCGGCGAGTCGGAATCGGCGCGTCGGAATCGGCACGTCGGAATCGACACGACGGTATCGGATTGGACGGTATGGCAATCAATCAATCATTTTAATTGCGAACACAGGTTATAAATGTTGGCTTTGGGATATCCTTCGTGGATGTCCCAAAGTCGCATTCTCAAGGAGTATAATTCTACATCTTCGCGTTCCTGGGGCAATAGCATTTGAAAAAACTATCGCGCCTTCTACATATTTCATGAATACCAACGGATGTTCTAGTAAGCTCAGGTGCTCTGTACTAAGTTACTTTTCAACGATTGTAACAGTAACTGACTCATTACTTTAGTTGCCATACCGTGCTTAACGTTAGAGGTCCTGAATTCGGTTCCCAGGTCGAGCAGTGTTATTGGTTTCTCTATGATATACTCAGTAGCAGTTCAGTTCAGTTGGATTTGTGACCGGCTAGTGGCGGTAGGCCTGCTCCTATTACATGGGACCTAAACGTACCGGCGAACTGTGGGATACATTACTACATCTCTGCTTAACCCTCCAGGAAATACAAGCGTGATGGTATGTTATATTATGTTTATACTAACAGTAGGTGTCTCATCCACAGCTCTCAGTATGGGACGAAGAGTATATTAACATTACCTGCGCCCGGCTGACAGTCAACTGCTTACTAAGGTCCATTAAGCCGTTTAGCTTCAATTTCGGTCTAGCACAGTATAACGAGGACTTGGATAGTATGGTGAAGTCCATCCCCATGACTCACGAGGGGGAAAAACTTGGGCCTAAGATCGTGCACATAAACGACGGGCCTTGGATCAACTGGTGGTTCCGGCCAACACACGCCAAGACTAACAACGTTGTGTTCAAGTTCAACTTCTATAAAGAAGCGACCATCAGCATTGAAATGTACGGCCCTAAGCCATCGCAGCTAAAAACTGATTCGTCGGAAGAAAGATTTTGTAAGTCACATCTTCATAAAATTCTTTATTTTGACAAATATGTCACACACGCACGATTTAACGAATTTTGTTTAAACAAATATGCGATCATCTCAAAAGAATACACATAAAATTAAAAAGTCGGAATCGAATTGGCCCGTGTGGGGACGGGTCGGAATACTGTTGTTCACTGCCATTCATATAGGCATCTCGTAAAATATCTGACTTGCTCGATAGCAAAACATCTTGGGGTCTGACTGGCTGGCGACCACACTTACGTCGGAGTCTGTCGTAAAGCACCTTAGTATGTGTTTCGACTTTTGCTCGTAAGAGCCAGTTCCCTTCAGTTGCTGCGGCTCTGGTAGTCTGCAGTCCGTAGGATTTCTTAAGGCTCGGCAACGTATCAGCAACTCCTCTGGTGTTTCCGGTCCCCATGACTACTTACCAACAGGTGGCTCATCAACTCGTTCGCCGAATTGATAAAAAAAAAATTACGAATGTATCACGCGCGCCCGATGTTATTTTATTTAATTAAGCGTCCGGCGGAGCGTGAATTGCCCACAAAAACGTAATACCGAAATAAATCGTAATCCAGACAATATTCTATCAAATTATGTTATCATTCGAATTTAGATATGTTAATCTAGGTTCCTACGATCCTATTTCGTTTGCTACTACTTCACTGAAATTAAAAGACCGGAAAATCGTTCCAAACTTGGTAAAGTTATCAGAAATTGCATTCGCTTACAATTATTTCCAGTGAAGTATTTTGGACGAAATAGGATCGTAGAAACCTAGATTAACGGTATCCAAATCCGAATAATAACATAATTTGATAGAATATTGTCTTGATTACGATTTATTTCGGTATTACGTTTGTGAGAGAAAATCGGTCCGCCGGAGTCTTAATAACAGTCCAACAAAAATAACAGTCGATTTGAGAACTTCTTGTTTGAAATCTGTTATGACGATTACAATTGTCATTTTAATTATAAATTCTACATTGGGCAGCAGGACACCAGACGCAAATAACTTTACTGACGTCACCTTAAAGACGTAAATTCAGAATGTGAAGACAAATTTCGATCTGGCGGGTGGGACCCGCGGTGGCTTAGAGGTCATAGCGTCTGGTGAATTCAACCAGAAGACACAGGTTCAAATCGTGCCCGCAGTCGATTTTTCCTTTACTAAAGTGACTTTATAATCTTATCATGGAAAATGCAAGAGAAATAAAAAACAATTATTTTGTTATAGTGGCATTACTTGGAAATGAGACCATAGACACGTACAACAGACCGCGACGACCCACCGACACTTGGTTCATAGGACGATAGACATCCGAAAACATTTATCACATCACATCACAGCTGATCAGTAAGTGATTTTTTTTGTGAATTTCCTGTAGATATTTGTGAACAAAGTTTTCGTTTTCAATCCGGTCCCAATATTGTTACTGACGTGTCGCGGCGTGTCCACATGTCAGAAGCACGACGCGTTTTTTTATCAGGAGCTGAGCTTTTATCTATTTTATTTTCAGGGCGTGAAGAGTGGCTACGTTTTGACTTCATATTCATATATTAATTGCAAGCCATAATGTACATAAACAGGTGGTAAGAATAATAGACAGAAACAGTGATGGCCCCTGTCGGGCACAGCACAATTAATAAGTAGGAGAGAGGAGGAGCACTGTGATCCTTAACCATATTTCCCTGTTCAAAATTATGAATTTATATTCAAATTTATTATTATATAGTAGTAAGTATATATTAGTATATGTAGTAAATTATTCTTTTTCTATTTATTTATAATAAATATTTTTATGTTTATATCATTATGTTAGCAGTATAAAAAAATTTAGAATAGAATTTTGATTGCATCGCCTCGCCTTGGTGCGGTCTCTGTCTAGCATAAAGTGATTATAACTTCATTATTTTTTAATGAATCATAATTTTGGTTTTATTGGTCAGCTCTATTTTCGAGTATTGTCATCTTTGTTTGCAGCCATTACAATAATCAGACATCTAGTCTAGCCATTCATGACGAATCCATTGATGTGATCGGATACGGATCGCCACTTAAGGCTTCGTGCTCACAATCGGCGCAGTCGATCGCTAACTAAATTGCACATTGTTGCTCTGACGCTTACAGATACCCTTCTGTATATATATATATATTAAATTATGTACTCTACAGAGATTATTTACTATAATTGAGAATTGCAAGTTTAGAATTCTGAAAAATAAAAACCGAACAAGTGCGGGTCGAACTCGCCCACCAAGGATTCCGTACAAATTAGTAGTAAGTAAAAATGTATAGTTATCAGATGACCCCTATACTTGTAGTATAAGACAGTATATGTTTTTATGTGGGAGAGCCATGCTTCGGCACGAATGGGCCTGCTCGACCGGAGTAATACCACGGCCTCACAGAAAACCGGCGTCAAACAACGCTTACGTTGCGTTTCGCCGAGTGAGTGAGGTTACCGGAGACCCAATCCTCTTTTAAAAGGTCGGCAACGCACTTGTGACTCCTCTGGTGTTGCGGGTGTCCATGGGCGGCGGTAATCGCTTACCATCAGGCGACCCGTGTGCTCGTTTGCCCTCCTATCCCATAAAAAAAAAATACTTGCCGAATTTCATAGTTCTAGGTCAATGGAAAATACCATATAAGTTTTGATTCCTTTGAGAGTGTCCAAATACACGTGTTTTGCGGCATAAATGGCCGTATCTTTTTTTACGTTAGAAGTTTGATTTTAGTCCCCGAAGTATTCCCCGAAGGATTAGGCAGAGGCGTACTAATGTACACCCACAGTTCGCCGCCGCTTTGCCATTAACCGAGCAGAAATACCAAACTCCAAGCTGCTACTGAGAATTTCATAAAAAAATCCAATAACATTTTGGTCGATCTGGGAATCGAACCCAGGAATTCTAGCGTATCAGTCGCGCTTGGGACCACGAGACTAACGAGGCAGGTTAACGATGGGTTCGATTCCCGAGCAAATTATTATTTTAAACTAGTTACTATAACATCAGCTTCTTCTGGGTTCAACGTACCTTCATTTAATTAGGATTTTGATTTGTCGAGTGAAAGAAACATAGAAAGAAAGTTTTGACATTGCTGTAGTTCCGTTAATAAATGAACGTAGGCAGGCTTGAACGTATGACGCACCAGAGGGCGCTGTTCTCACATAAAATGGCGGAGTACTTACGTACTGACAGCATAATACCTCGTAATGATGAGTAACCTCCGGCTAACCATGGGAAAACCTTGCACACGCACGTATCAATGTGCTTTCCATTGACTGCCTCATTAGTGTAGAGGTCCCAAGCGCGACTGCTACGCTAAAGGTCCTAGGTTTGATCTCCAGGTCGAACAAAGTGTTATTGGGTTTATCTATGAAATTCTCAGTAGCAACTCGGAGTCTGGATTTGTGCCCGGTTAATGGCAATAGGCTCACGCCCTATTACATGGGACCTAAACATATTACACATTAACACGACGAACTATGGGTGTACATTAGTACACCTCTGCCTAACCCTTCGGGGAATATATGCGTGATGGTATGTAAATGATTATTTGCTATCTATTCTAGTGACGGGTCGATTCGTCCACTTACAACAATAAAAATATCCAATGAATGCTTTTCTCCCAAAAAAAAAATCATTTCACACAAATACCACTAACCCTCATCAAATAAAATCCTAAACACATCAATTATTAGAAAACGATAAAGGTATTATACCCGTTAATTATGACGTCATACATCAACCCTAAAATGCGGACTATTATATTATGATCGTTAAATAATCAAAGGCGGGTCTGTGCGGCCCCGCGGACGTGCACCAGATAACTCAAAGGAATGGGGTCGTTATTGTCACATTATTCAAAGCCGCAGTCGGAGGAAGTATTATGTGTCGCACTACGATAGTTGGGAGAACGCGCTGGTTTCCATTGACATACGATATTTTTGTAATTTTATACGGTTAAGACGTTATTAAGGTTCAGTGTAATTTAACATTAAGGTGACAAATCGTGAGGTGGCTATTAAGTGCAAAGATACATAATGGGACCCTATATCGATGTATCAGTGATTTTTATTTAATGATTGAAGAATTTTTTTTTTGTAATATTTTTGCATGGCTACTGAGGCCTTTGTGACAAATTTAAGAATTTTAGTCATGAAGATGTTTTCTTGTGGCGTGAAATAAATAGCACAAAATATGTATATATATATGAATTCCCTCTCACACACATTAACCTCGTCAACTAATTACAGGCTATAGAAAAATACTTAATCTATAAGGAGACCATGCCCAGTCAGAAAGAAATGACTCAATAAGATTCCAGAAAAATAAGGTATTTTTTTTAAATTGTTGATCAATTGAAGCACATTTTTGATGCCGTTTTCGTATAGGTATATCAAATTACATTTAAAATTTATTTCTGTATCACGAACGTATTTAAACTTCAGTATGTTAGGTTATGTAAATTATCATTATTTATTTCAACCTGACAACACTAAGATTTGACCATCGCGTTGACTACCCTCGATAAAAATAATGGCGAGATATATATTCGGTCGGTTGCGCGTGCTCGCGCAGTTGGTGTCGATTTCTGGTACCGGAAAGTTGTCGGGTAACAACGGTGCGACGTCACTATTTTTGTATAATTATAATAAATAAAATAAGGTAATAATTATAACATTGTTGTTTGGTGAAATATATAAAAAGAAAAGATATAAAGCAGTGTTTGGGTGTTTATTTCTACATTTCAGAAGTGGTAAGTGCCTACCGTTTATTTATTTTTCTTCTTAAATAAATTCCCTGGATATAATTTGTGGCAGACAGTAGCAGGTATGCACGATTTGAGTGTGGGGATTTTAAGTCAAAGTCAAAGATATTTATTGCTTAAAACTGTGTACATATGGTGTTTAACAATTAATATACATATATAATATAATCATTAATATACATTATTACCAAGTAAAATCTTGAGAATCATTAGTTTCAATTTATATACCATAAATATGGGTTTTCATAAAACGCATACGTTCGGGAATATATTCCAACTACCCCACCTAGTTTCTTTATTGGATTAATACATAGCTGGCCTTGTCTCTGAGTTTTAGATAAAATGGACAGTGAAAATAAGTCACAGCCTCGACGTCTGGTAACTCCGGACCGCGCCGAGTCTCGTAGTCAACGATCAAACAATGGAGTCAGGCGCAGTTACAGCGGCACTCGACGCAACAGCACCTTCGAATATCGGCGCAGCCACGTTAACGACCACAGCAGCACCCGTGACTGCGACAGGCTGCGAGCAATAGAACGGGAGATGGAGCGCGAGCGGAGCCGGCTGCGGGCCCTGCAGGATGACTTGGATAGGGAGCGTGACCGGATGCGGCATACCGTGAGTAATAATCGAGAACATAATCAAAAAAATCAACGTTCTTCACGTATTACGCCCGCTCAGAGTGAAGTGCGTTCCCGTAGGCGAGAGAGGAGTTCGGATTTGGATGAAGGTCCCGAGAGACGGCGTAGCCGGATCGACCGACAATCCAAAAAGTCCCCTAGCCCTTCCTTTTCAACTAAAGACGTAGCTAACATTATTAACACACTGAAACATTTACAGCCACAGCCATCGACGTCAGTAGCGCTTCATTCCAATAATCACAAAAATATTTTACCCGATTTTGACCCATCGTCCAAGAATCAAAGGATAGATGTTTGGTTAAAAAAGGTCAATGAATGCGCGACAGTCTATGGCTGGGACGATAAAACAACTATCCATTTTGCAATGCAAAAACTCCAGGGTTTGGCCAAGACCTGGTATGAGAGTCTACCCACAATTCTTTTTAATTGGTCCGAATGGCAAAATAAATTAATAAGCGCTTTTCCGTGTGAGCAGAACTATGGCCAAACTCTGGAAGATATGTTGAAACGCAAAAGTAGGTTTAATGAACCTATCGAAGTGTATTATTATGAGAAACTGGCCTTATTGAACCAATGTAACATTGAAGGGAAGCATGCAGTTGAATGTATCATACACGGTTTGACGGATAAAACAATGAAGTCTAGCGCCACCACATTGCGTTGCTCACACCCGGAACAGTTGTTACAGTTTCTAATGAGCAGTAAAGAATTCTCTCAAACTGTAGATAGACCAAACTATAAATTTAGGTCGGGAAATGATTCTAATTCCTTTAGTAATAATAATCTCAATAAGGTAGGAAGTAAACCTGTTACCAATCAAAACAGTAGTAATATATTTTGCTATAACTGTAAGGAAAGGGGTCATCCCTTCTTAAAATGCCCTAAACCTATCCTTAAGTGTAATAAATGTAATAAGATGGGTCATAAGACTGAAAATTGTTTCTCTAATAAGGATACTAATAGTGGTGATGCAACTCATAATCATAAAACCATGTGTATATTTGGTTCAAACCCTAGCTCTAAATTCTATAAAGAGATTCTTATTAATAATGTCTTAACGAAAGGTTTTGTAGACTTTGGTAGCGAGGTGTCGTTGATAAGACGTTCAAACGCAACTTGTTTAGGATTATCCTGCGATAACCGTTCCACATCTTTAAAAGGCTTCGGAAATGACATCGTTCATACTATTGGTAGTGTTAATGTAGATTTGTCTGTTGATGGAGTGCTTGCTAACGTTGTTTGTCAGGTGGTTGATGATCAATATCTGGAACAACCTCTACTTATAGGACAGTCATTTACGGAACAGCCACATGTTGTTGCTTACAAATCCGCTGACAAGCTTAGCTTTTTCGATATTGGTCGTGAGATGCCATTCTCGGGTATTGATATGCAGAGTAACATTACGATTAAGGTTATTGCTGCTGCTGATGTTCATGTCTATGGGCCGGCATGCATCAAAGCTTATGTGGACCCTAAAGTCAACGGTCATATTTTGTTGGACAGCAAGGTAATAAGTAAATTAGCGGAACAAATTGTTATCCTAGGAGGAGTGTACCCTGTCAATCAAAACGGCGTTGTTAATTTATTAGTTATTCCGGTGTCAATACGTAGTCGCATAAAAAAGGGACTTGTGGTCAGTCGTGGTGTAGAAGTTAGTTCAGTAAGTTGCATTGTCGAACCCCCTAAAGAAACGACCGAGCACGCCAAATTCATGGATATGGATAAGATTCATGTAGGGGATAGTGTAGATGAGATCCAACGGCAAAAGCTTTTGGAATTATTAGATAGGTATCGACATTGTTTTGCCTCTTCTCTAAACGAGCTGGGTTGTACTAATGTCACTGAAATGTCAATCGAACTTAACAGTAAGAAACCTGTTGTTTACCGGCCATATAGGCTTTCTTACAAGGAGCGAGAAAATGTACGAGTTATGGTTAATGAGATGTTGGAGGCAGGGATAATTAGAGAGTCGGTTTCACAATATGCGAGCCCAATTATTTTAGTGCGCAAGAAAGATGGAAAACTGAGGATGTGTGTTGATTACAGAATGTTAAATTCTGTGACGGTAAAGGAGCGTTACCCGATGCCTAACATTGATGACGAAATTGCGCGATTGTCGGGGCAGGCCTACTTTGTCACTCTTGATTTAACATCAGGGTATTACCAAGTCCCCATATCAGAACAATCGCGTCCAATAACATCCTTTGTCACACCGGATGGCCAATACGAGTTTAACCGTATGCCGTTCGGTCTGGCAAACGCTCCAGCCGTATTCCAACGGATGATGAACCGCGTCCTTGGGCCAGCTCGCTATGACGGTGCCACGGCATATATCGATGACGTCCTGATTTACGGTAGGAGTGTTGAAGAATGTCTGGCTAGATTGGAAAATGTCTTACAATTGTTAGAAAAAGCTAATCTAACTCTTAACCTGGCGAAATGTAAATTTTTAATGGATAGGATCGACTACTTAGGCTATGAAATTAGTGCTGCCGGTGTCCAGCCAGGTAGTAAAAAGATACAATGCGTTCTTGATTTCCCGTGCCCCACGAATCAGCACACAGTGCGTCAGTTTCTCGGACTTGTGGGATACTTCCGAAAATTTATTCGAAATTTCGCAGCGTTGGCAGATCCGTTGACTAAGTTACTCGCTAAAGGTGCGGTTTGGATCTGGACGGATAACCAGAATACTGCATTCGAAACCCTTAAATTAATGTTAGTGGAGAGACCTATTCTTGCAATCTACGATCCCACAGCTGAGACAGAGCTACACACCGATGCCAGTAAGTTAGGTGTTGGGGGAGTATTATTGCAGCGGTCAGGTAGCGATGCTTTCAAACCAGTGGCTTACTACAGTCGGAAAACTTCTCCTGAAGAAAAACATTTCCATGCTTACGAGCTGGAAACTCTTGCTGTAATTTGTGCATTGAAAAAGTTTAGGGTGTATTTATTAGGCCAAAACTTCAAAGTTGTCACTGACTGTAGCGCCTTACGTTCTACCTTCTCGAAACGAGACATACTCCCTAGAGTGGCGCGGTGGTGGCTACTAATGCAGGAGTTTCAATGCACGGTCGAATACCGCCCAGGTGCGAGGATGGCTCATGTTGACGCTCTGTCTCGAAATCCTATAACGGATGTCGAAACTTCGAAGGTTTTGGAACAATATCCATCGGTGATGTCGATTACTAACGAAGATTGGTTACATACTTTGCAATTAGGCGATTCAGAATTATGTAGGATTCGAGATGTTCTTATTTCGGGTATGGACGCAGATGGATTGAAATATATCCGTGATAATTTTTTGATCAAAGATAATAAATTGTATCGTTATTTAGATGGAGATCAGAGTAATATTCGTTGGGTGGTACCGAAGGGTGCGAGGTGGCAACTTTGTCGTATAAATCATGATGACATAGGCCATTTTGGAGTCGAAAAGACATTGGAGCGCTTAAAAAAATCTTATTGGTTTCCCAAAATGTCATCATTTGTAAAAAAATATGTTAAAGCCTGTATAGAGTGTGCCTATGCCAAGAAAAACAATACTACGAAAGAAGGGTACTTACATCCAATCGAAAAGCCGGAAGTCCCATTCCATACACTACATATTGACCACCTCGGACCCTTCGTCAAGTCGAAACGGGGAAATACTCATCTCTTAGTAATAGTCGACGGATTTACTAAATTTGTATTTGCCAAGCCGGTGCGCAATACTAAAACTCTAAGTGCAATTAGGATCCTAGAAGATATATTTTATACATTTCGCGTCCCGGATCGTATGATCAGTGATAGGGGAACATGTTTTACATCTCATTCTTTCAAAAGATTTTGCCTAGATAAGGGTGTGAAGCATGTTCTTAACGCTGTAGCCAGTCCGCGATCAAACGGTCAGGTTGAAAGGTACAACCGCACCATCCTTGACTCACTAACAGCTCAGAACTTGAATCGTGATGAACGAGAGTGGGATGATGCGATTGGAATAGTACAATGGGGATTAAATAATACGTGTCAAAGAACCACCGGTAGGACACCAGCGGAAGTAATGTTTGGAACGTGTATAAATTCGGAGTTGAATCCCATGTTAAATGAAGTGCGCCAAGACACCCGCGAACTTAGTGATTTGGTCACAATTAGGGAACAGGTTAAGGACTCAATTGATTTTCAGCAGGAAAATCAAAAACTGGGCTATGATAAGGGAAGATCCCCGGCTAGAGTTTATGCCGAAGGAGAATTAGTTAAAATAACAAAAATAGCTTTTAATAATGACGGCAAGAGCAAGAAATTACTTCCTTCATATATAGGCCCATATCGCGTAGTTTCGGTGTTAGGAAATGATAGGTATAGGGTAGCAGCTGTTCAGGGATTAACGGGATCCAAAAACAAACGACAAACAACTGTGGCTGCTGACCGGATGTTGCCTTGGATCAATGTGGCTGCGTTAGAGGTCAATGAATCGGAGTCTACTGATAATGACGAGTATACTGATAATAGTGATGGTTAACTATGTATATCCTTGATGTAGGAATAATTTCAATCCTAATTCCCTTTGATTTGAGTTAGTCATGATACTGTTTTGTAACAACTGTTAGTCTGTTGATTTGATGTTGATGTATACGTGTTGATATTACATAATATCTGCATTGAATTGATAAATAAGGGCAGTCATATCATGATTTCTCAGTATGTATGTAGTATTTACCAATTGTAATTTATGAAACATTGACATAACTGTGAGAATGGATGGGTTCACGGTTTGTCATATCGCTTACCCTAGCTACGAGAATGGATGGGTTCGTGACAGGATCGGTGAGATGTTTCATATAAATGGAAGGTGTCCCGATTGTAAGAATTGATTGGTTTGCTATCAGGATTCGTTCCATTATCTGATTTCGTAAGGATGGATGTATACAGACTTAAATGCTATTTCTTATGGTTGTTATTAGTTCTGCGGGAACGGATGGGTCCGCAGAGCATATATATTTTTTATGATGTCGTTCAATAGATAGTAATTTGTAGCTATAAGCACAATACTTAATTTTATATCCTTCAAAATTGGTATTTTAGTACTATAAAAGTGTTGTTCATTAGGGGCCGGCGCAACTGACCGAATGTTAGGTTATGGTTTTTTTACCGTGCATGAGGACATGCACGAGGTCAGGATGGACGAATGTTAGGTTATGTAAATTATCATTATTTATTTCAACCTGACAACACTAAGATTTGACCATCGCGTTGACTACCCTCGATAAAAATAATGGCGAGATATATATTCGGTCGGTTGCGCGTGCTCGCGCAGTTGGTGTCGATTTCTGGTACCGGAAAGTTGTCGGGTAACAACGGTGCGACGTCACTATTTTTGTATAATTATAATAAATAAAATAAGGTAATAATTATAACATTGTTGTTTGGTGAAATATATAAAAAGAAAAGATATAAAGCAGTGTTTGGGTGTTTATTTCTACAAGTAAAAGACCCTTTCTCTGTCGGATTTATTTCTCAATCGATAAATGAATGGATGTTCGATAAACCAGTTCGTACTCAGGTGACAAATCTCGTCACTGATCCGGCTTTTATCGACATACCGTCTTTATGAACTCTTCGTCTAATGTATTAACTACAGTGCTAAAATAAAAGTGAGAAACCGCGAAAATATCAGCTAAGTATTTAACTCGAAATAATGTTGTTGACTGCCTCCTTAGTCTAGTGGTCCTAAGCGTGACTAGAAGCCTTGGGTTCGATTCCCAGGTCGAGCAGTGTTATTGGTTTTTTCTATTAAATTCTTATTACAGGCCCAAACCTGAGTTTAGATTTGTGTTTACCTACATATATGGGACCTAAACATACTGCTGAAAAACTGCATATATACTTATTTATTAAGCGCAGTCGTTTTGGTTGCTTCCTTTTTCATTACTGTGGCAGATTTTGTGATAATGAATCCAATAATGATCGCACATAAAACTTAATTACCGACGTTTTCTGTACGATCATTTCACGTTCATAGATAAGGCTTCCGGTGATATGCGTATAAGATAAGATTAAATCAGGGAAATAAAGTATTTGGAGTAAAAGTATCAATAAATTGTACACAATCCAAAGATTTTGTGCCTCAGGTGTGTTTATTTCGCCAAACTGTGTCAAGCAGTTTGGCGAAATTGTACTTACTGAATAAATTGTACTATATTTTAGTTGATTATAATAAAATAAAAAAATTAGTTTAATCAGTGTCTATTTAAAGGATTAAATTCTAAAATATAAAATGTTATTATTATTATTTGATTTATGTTGCAATGTGTAATACGAGAGATCTTCCTTCTGTTAAGAACAGTAAAGCTTGACATAAGGGGAGCTTATGGTTATAAACTTTCTACTACTATTGGTACAAGATACAATATTTGGGTTTATTGGTTGTCTGTAAGAAATAGCTTTTAGAAAAAGACCGCCAATTGTACTTTTAAAGATTGTATATTCTTTGTTTTCTGACCTGTCCTTTTGGTGTACAATAAAGAATACACTATGTATCTATATACGAGTTTCTATCGATCAATTTTTTTGTCTGAATACTCTAATCTTCAGAACTACCGGTCCAAACTGAAAAAATCTTTTTTAATTTGATAGCCTGACTCTTGAAGGTTACCATCACGTCCGCAATAAACGATCCTTAGGACCAAGATAAAACAGCGGAAACCGCAGGGCATACCTAGTATTATCATAAGCTTTCGAGAAAGCGACGGCGTATCGTAGCGTAATGGGTAAGGCGTCGGACTTGTGATCATGTGGTTAAAATAACCCATTGCACTACCGACGTGAACCCACTCGTAACACAAGCATTTAGCTTAGCACGAGGGGTTCACAAGAATACTAGTAATGTGCGACGCACATTGCTAGTAATCTTCATTAAAAAAAGAAAAAGAAATCCCTCATCCGTTAAATACATTTTGTTTCAATTCATTAATTAGATTGGAACATATCTACTAACAAGCCACGATACTAAATAGATGTTTAACGCTTGTCGTGCGTCAGTGTGAACACGCCCGGGATAACAATGGTCCATACAAACTACTTGAGAGCACACGGGGATGCTCCCATACTTATAATTATAACTCGCGTGTTCAAATATACCATTATTTGATTTAATGAATGGAATCTAGATAATATTATTAAGCTTTTCTTTATTTAAAATGTTTGTGTTCGGGAACACTTCCAGATTGTAAAATTAATAAAAAAAACTTAACAAAAATATTATGCCGTCATACCATCACGCCATATGTTCCCCGAAGGGTGAGGCAGAGATGTACTAATACACACCCACAGTTTAATTGCATGTTTAGTTCCCATGTAATAGGGGACGAGTCTGTTGCCATTAACCGGGCACAAGTCAGCTGCTACTGATAATTTCATAGAAAATCCCAATATCACTTTGCTCGACCTGGGAATCGAACCCAGGACCTCTAGCGTAGCAGTTGCGCTTGGGACCACTAGACTAACGAGGCAGTAAATATTAAATGTACATTTATGTCCGGATTGATGGGCGCCGTCATATTTAACCATAAAGACAAACAAAGGAACTAAAAGACACTAGTACAATATCGTACATCGATATGGACATAAAAGTCTGCGTAGGAGATGTTCCCATAAAAGTAGAAGAGAACTTAAACTCTACGTTGTGTCCACAATGGAGACAAAATCTTCTAATCTATACTATATTAATATTATAAAGATGAATGATTTGTATGTAAGTATGTTTGTAACAAATTGGCTCAAAAAGTACTGGACCGATTTCAAAAATTCTTTTGCCGTCAGAAAGCTACATTATCACTGAGTAACATAGGCTATATAACATCACGCTACGCCTCTTAGGAACGGAGCAGCGCGGGTGAAACCGCGAGCGGGTCGCTAGTTATTTATAATCTTCATCAGCCTTACCTCAGTTATGTTGAGTATCGGTCAGTATTGAGAGTCGGTATCAGTATTAACCACTATTCTGACATGCGTTCCACTTGGGCAATACCGATATCCTAAAAATTAACCTAAGATGGATTCAATCCCTACGCGGAGCAAATATTTGTATGATCTATAGGTTCCGGGTCTGGGCGTTTGTATAAGTGAGAATTTGTGTTTGTAAACGTACCCACAATGCAGGAGAACATCCCAGTGTGTGGCAACGTTTAATGTATTTCAAGGCGGCTTTACTTTTTGTTAAAAGTTATTTTATTTCAACATTTTTAGTAGCGAGTAAAATGTTACGCATACCGAGACGACGTTATTATCATTTTATCATTTACGTGTTATTGTTATTTTGTTCTAAATTTTGCTATCAGATCTTGACCAAATTTTTATGGACACGGAAAGTAGCTTTCATTTCAAGAACCATCAAAATCGGGTCACCCAGTCGAAAGTTTTGAGGTAACAAACATTAAAAAAAAATACAGTCGAATTGAGAACTCCTTCTTTTTGAAGTCAGTTGAAAAAGCAAAAAAAAAATACGTGTGGCACTCGGGGACTGCCGCGGTAAAGCTATTGCATAGCGTTTTTTATCAACTTATGTAATACAACCAATGCCACCTAAAGGCGGGTTGCTGAACTAAAGAGACAAACGTGTTTCTCTTTAGTTCAGCAACCCGCCTTTAGGTGGCATTGGTTTTTATCAACTTATGTAATACAACCAATGCCACCTAAAGGCGGGTTGCTGAACTAAAGAGACAAGCGTGTTTCTCTAGATGATTATATAATTTGAAGTTGTATGACAACTGCTATACTTTATGCTACCCTGGTACTGTATCGTACGGTTATCTCCTTCCTACAGTTATTGTATTCCAATTTGTTTTCGTCCATATGCCTATACTTTATGCTATCCTGTATCCTGGTTAAGATTACTGAGGATTACTGTAATTTTTATTAGTCTCTGGTACTGGAAAGCGGAAGTTACCAGTACTAAAATTCTATAATCTAAGCTGCTATAATTTATGCTATCCTGGTACACAGACAAGAAAATAGAAGCAAGTCGGTATAATAATTATCATTGCTCTGCTTAATTTCTCTACACTTTATGCTATCCTGGTACCGGATAGCTTAAATAGATAGAAAAAACAAGCGTGTTAGGTTTTTTCGTTACGGAATTTCTGGATTCGGTCCCCACGCTCAAGGCCCGCGATAGAAGCTATGCTAGCTTAAAAACTCAATGTCAGGCTTTCTGAGATTCAGACTACCACTAACAGCTGTCATAGATGTAAGTACGTATGACATCTGAAACTCATCTCGGTCTTCGTGTGCCAAAAATAGTCACCTATCTGTAGACTGACCGCGGCCAGCGCAGCTTAACCTGATACAGCTGAGACGAAATCTCCATCTGTGAGAGAGTATTTGGGTCGATGATGACGATAACTCACTGCTACGCACAGGTAGGTATATTTTTTTAGTATACATTGAGCTTACTACATATAGATTTAGCAATTAATATTTAATCTAAAATAATTTTTAATCTAAATTACTAATTCAATGTAATCCAATAGCATTAAGTAAGTCATGTGAGCCGTTTGTGGAATTAAAAATATATTTATTTTATTGGTGAGTATTATCGGTCGACAGGAGTCAACGTCATAAAGTTTAAATGCGGTGAACTTACATTTTACGGGCAGAGAATTGTCATTAACTGATAACTGCCTTAATTTATAAGTATTACTGAGCTAAACGATGTTTCTACACTAATCGGTAATGCTTATGCTCATCCTCTTTAAGTAGATATCGTTAAAATTTACGTAAAAGATCGGTAAATTTTTTCTTATTGACTGACTGACTTATTTCCAATAAGTCAATCATTCATTCATTTTCCATAAAGTATGCATTAGTAAGAAGAAAAAAAAATCCTCACATACACTTAAAAAATATAAACCGAATACCCAAAATGAATATTCCTTTTTTACTAGATATGTTTAGTCGCAATTTACTAGAGACTCTAAAGTTACCCTGTAACTTTAGAGTCTCTATGCACGCTCGACTACGGACGTGTTTTGTGCTGCGCGGCACGAATATTTAATTCGCGTTTTGTGCGGCCGTATAGCCGTTGCCGTCTGTTGTGTCGCTATGGGTTCACAACAGCTCATACCCAACGAGTTGTTGGCATTCGTACAGCATGCCATTGACTATATGGATGAAGTCAGCATCATGCAGATCTGCAAGACTGCCTACAAAGAGGAGGAAATCAGCAGTTGCCAAACTGCTGCTATTCCAAACCCTCGGAAAAATCGACCAGATGCCGTCCCGCCGAAGGGATGGAACGGAAAAGAGCGTCCAGGACATCATCACCCTGTTAAAGGAGGTCGACCCAGATGATGTGCCTGCTTTCGTGGCGAAGGATTTGCATAAGCTGCCCCCCGTCACGTTCGACCACGTCGACGTAACCAGGTTGTTGAAGGATATAACGACCCTGAAAACGAGCCTGGCAGAAGTAAAGTACAAGTTGGAGGTGTCAAACAACACCATAGGAGAACTACGTGCCGAAGTAGTGTTATTACGCAACATTGTTGCGACAAGTAGGTCACCCGACGTCTCTAACGTGAACACACGTCGCGGGGCGCAAAATGCATCAGCAGTTTTGAGTCGGCGAGTTCCGCTCATGCGTCACCAACCGCTGATTCAGCTGGCGAAGCAACGTGCACCGCGGCCGATCCTGCCTTGACACAGGCAACGTCACACGTAGGTACGTCGACCCCCAAACGTGCCTACGCAGCTATTGTCGCAACCGGCAAGCCTGCTGTGTCGCAGAACCAAATAGGGGGTAAGCAGAGCCGCAGCGATTCTACGCGGAAGGTTCTGCAGGAGGTGTGTCCAGAGAAGGACACGGGCGACAAGGATGGCTTCATCAAGGTGGTGAAGAAGAAGAAGAGGAAGCCTACCTGTCTGAACAAGTGCGGGAGCGCACCGACCGGACCGAGACACCTGCTGCGTCCTGCAGTACCAGTGACGCCGCTCTACGTGTCCAGACTGCATTACTCCACGAAGGCCGAAGAGGTCGTAGAGTATATTGCAGTTAAGAGCAATGTTACTCTGAGGGTCGAGCAGTTAGACTCTAGGCACAACGTGAACTTCAAGTCCTTTGTGGTTAGAGTACCGACTGAACATCTGTCGTCCTTCATGAGGGAGGAGTATTGGCCGAAAGGTGTAGTTTTCCGGCGCTTCCGAGGCCGGATACCTAGCACCGTACAACACACACCGACTTTAAGTGTGAAAAAATAGTGATAGTTTTATTGTTATATGTATGTTATAGTATTTTATGTTTTATATTTTGTAAACTTTTATGTATAGTATTATATATTTTTATATGGGCCTTGTTGCCTGAAATAAATGCAAATAACAAATACTATCTATCAGAAACAAACAAAGCACATGGAAAGGGTAAGTATGAGAAAACCTAGAGTTAATCCTATAGCTTTAGGTTATTCTAAATAACTAGACGACCCTCTATGCCTTACAATGGAAATTTCATTCAATAAAACATACGAAGCTATAAAAACTCACACAACACAAAACTAAAAAGTTGTTTTTATCTTTTAAGGATTATTCCGTTAGCGACACCTTTTCTAAGTAAACGCGACCTTTTTTTATGAAATACAAAGTGGGCCCATTATGAAGGGCCACGCGGCCTCATAAACATGTCATCGAGGCGATTGTGCCCGCGCGGACCGGCCGCGGCCGCGGCGCGAGAGGGTTAACCTACCGACACTACTTATTTTGATTTACGATTATGATTCGCTTTGTCATGGATATACTGTTGGTTTTTGTAGATTAGGGGTGAAATGTATGTGTTTGGGGTAATTTATGAATTGATTTTGATTCACTATTGTAATCGGCCTATACATACTATAAGATAAGGACCTAGTTTGTATTATAATCTCCTCAAATTGTGTGACAAATTGTAGAAAAAATAACGCATACTTTTTTTAAATCCCAGAGGTTCTAATTATTAAATTAATCAACTTCTCTCTATTAATTTTTATCATGAATCAGGAACATATATTATTAATATATTGGCTTTATGTTCGTGTGGGACTCGAAAATCGCAATCAGTAGCACAAAAGCTGAGCTTTATCTAGCCACCATGCGTGATTGTACACTCTACTCCAGAAATTCCAATTCTAAGAATTTATCGTATGCCTAACTATCGTACTAACCTAACGATAGGCTCAAAACAGAAAAAAAATAGGAGATTGCGATCGAAAACAGTAATCTATATAATTAGGGTCCTGGTCTGTCAAACTAAAATAAATCTATAGTTTTAAGATAAAACCCCAATTAGATTTAATAAGAGGATATGCATAAGTGTAACTTGATTCTCGGCTCCTATTAGGTCAGTTACGTTATAGCGTTCAAAGAGCGATTCTGATGATTTATTACTATTATCATTTATTTATTTAATACAATTTGACTAGAACACAATAGAAGAGATTAAAGCTGTCAATATCTAAACGCAGCTAAGTTTAGATATCGTGTGGTAGGCAACTTCAATAAAATCGACTATGTTTTAAAATATTGTTAGCAGAATCAGCCATCAAGAAGTCTGTTTTTTGATACCCAGCTTTCAATCATAAGCTGTAATGCCATCGTTCAATATTGTTCATCGCACATGTTCACTATTAGTAACAGACGTCAATCGCTCGAGCGCATCAATCATGAAAGTATCGTGTACTGTTCGATGGAGATCAGTAAGAGCTCTGAATGTACGAGTGTCTGTACTAATGATTTGATTAATTACTGAATGGTCTACAATGGAAAGCTATAAACATTAATATGTTTTATTGTACTTGGTCTAATGATCCACCTGGCTCACTATCACCTTTAAATAGAAGACTACTAGTAATGTGCGACCCAAATTGCTAGTAAACTTAAAAAAAAAGTATAACTGGCATCAAACACAGTATTCAGACACCCAATTTTGAACGACCAAACGTTGATCGTAGGAGAGCTAATTTCTCCTATCGGTCCTAAAAAGTACGCTAACTTTTCGTCTAGGCTACACTATTTGATCAATAATAAATAGGATGAGTGTTTCAAAGTCGAAAATAATAACAGTTTGAAAGTCATTTACCTTTACACTGATTGTTATTAAAATGGAAATGATCCAAAAGTCACCCCGTGTCTATCGCTTCAATAGCAACTCCCGCGCTCAAATCATTGCCAAAAATCACCGAACACAGCAAGGCGCGGCACCACACTACACGCAAATTTCACACCACCCACTCGTAATTGATTCTCGCTCACCGGTTATATTATTCAAACGGTGATAACTCTTGATAAATGACGACTGTAATTGTGTGTAATGCTCGGGGAGCGAGTCTCGTTCAATAGCTTTAAGTTTAGACAAATATTTATGGTTTCAGGGCAGTTTCTCGATCGTTTTCCCCTACATTTGCATTGAGGAGAGATATATCGTGGTTGATGTTATTGTGAATATTTCTCGGCTTTGTAACATAATGCTGGATTTATAGCGGACTGTGTGCAAATAAGTCAGTTTATTATGTTGGTCAGTTTGTCCGCGTGCGAAGTTAATGTTATTTATATGAACGTAGTGTTTGCTGTTTATTATATCATGTTAGATTCTCTATAACTCCTCCTAGCATTGCAGCCAGTAGGAGCCACTATAAAGCTAGTACAATTATTGCTTTACTAACTCTAGGGTTCTCAGGCGTTGGCCGCTGATCATTCCCAGGTCTTTGACCTGTTTTAAATTGAGTTTTTCATAGTAAAACCAAAATAAAATTATCCATAATGTTTTGTGGGATTTTGATAAAGTAACTAAGTTGATAGAAAACAAATTTCTGTTCTTCATGAAGCTTCTCGATTACGATTAGTCTCGATTACGTGGTAGCGATATCGTCACGTCAGCTTGATCACCTGTTCTATAGATAATAAGTGGTTAGTGAATACAGGTGTGAGTTGACACTGCGGAGGCGACGCACTTCCGCAAGTGGGCGGCAACTAGAGCGATCTTGTTCAATAACGTGCAATCGACATGTGACCAAAGCGAAATATCATTTAATTATAGATTCTAAGTACCTTAATGTGGAGTCAATTATAACTTATCTAACTGGTTTCTGATATTAACAATCAAGATTAAGGGTCCCGCGGAGCTTGAAATGCTCACAAAAGCGTAATACCAAAATAATTCCTAATCCAGACAATATTCTATCAAATTATGTTATTATTCGGATTTGGATACCCTCAATCTAGGTTCCGACCGTACTATTTCGTCTACTAATACTTCACTGGAAATAAAAGATTGGAAAATCGTTCCAAACTTGGTTATTTTATCAAAAAATTCATTCGCTTACATTTGTTTCCAGTGAAGTATTATGGACAAAATGGTAACGTAGGAACTTAGATTAACGGCATTTGAATCCGAATCACAACACAATTTGATTAAATTGTGTTTGTTGATTTTGGTACTTATTACGTTTTTAAGAGAAATTCGGTCCGCCGGACTCTTACGACGTCCATCACCGCAGTCTACCTTTGACCATGGATGCTGTAAAGGATCCGAAACGTCGGGAATTAAATAATATCAATAATAATCTGTAAAATGTTACGTGGTGCGCCTATTAGCCTAGTACAGGGTTTCCTAATGTGTGAGGTCGCAGTCCAAGAATGGTATTTGTCGGGGTGGTACATACCACCGCACTGTCAGATATTCCGGTACTAATAAAAGATGGTAACATTAGTCCCGGTTACAAGTTAACAGGGTTAGTGTAGCCAATGAAAATACTATGAGACATAACAACTGCAGTCAAAATGACAACTGTCGTCTATGGGCTGCGGACTTTTTTAAGTGGGTCTCTTTTGTATTGGGATTCTCGTTTTGTCTTTATGAAGAATGATGACTTTTGTCTCACGTTGTATTAAATTGAGTATTAAATATTAAATATTTTGGTGTAACTTCGTCGATGTACAGCGATCGTGAAGAGGATCCATTACATGAACTCCCATGAGTTGTGATGACGCGTCACAGCTTCGTACAATCACTGGCAGACATCTTAATAAGACAGCTCGTAAGACAACACTGCATCACTAACGCATAAGCCGATTAGCTTACACTTGTGCTGGAGTTAGCATGGGTAATGGACGCAGAGAAAGTTAAATACTACATAAGTACATAAAAAAATTACATAGCATCAAGTTTCTATCTCAGGAAACAAATGTACACACAGAGTTTGTCGGTATTGATATGTTTTAAGGTACATACTATGTAAGCGAGCCTACTGCCATTTTCCGGTCACAAAATCGGATTCTAGACTGCTACTGAGATTGTAAAAAATAAAAAAAAACACTGCTCAACCAGGAAATTTTTACTACCTTTACCGCCACCACGGACCAATGAGATAGTTATTTTCTATTATAATAAATGCTCTAGTCTAAAAAGTCTATTAAAGCACCTTATCTACAATTGCCACGTCCATTGATGTAATCAAAGCTTTGTCTACGAATCTATGTATAATGTAAATATGACGAAAGTATTGACGATCCCTTAAAATGTACATCTATTTCCGCCAATTTAATAATATCACTTACACAAATAGTTTTTGTATCCATTACTGAACCATTTTAACCAGTCTTACAAATCAAAGCCATCTGTCAACTCTGTATAGTTTTTGCTGTCCGTACACACACACACTACGTCAGAGGTCCGGCGTTAAGATGTTCATCACTGATAGCACTAAGCGTCACAACACACTGACACAACACGTCATGATGATCAAATAATAATAATAATAACATAACATATCATTACGCCTGTATTCCCCGAAGGGTTAGGTAGAGGTGTACTAATGTACACCCACAGTTCGCCGGTATGTTTAGGTCTCATGTAATAGGGGGTGAGCCTATTGCACAAATCCAGACTCCGAGCTACTATTGAGGATTTCATAGAAAAACCCAATAACACTTTGATCGACCTGGGGATCGAACCCAAAACCTCTAGCGTAGCAGTCGCACTCAGGACCACTAGACTAACGAGGCAGTCCGAAACGTCCGTAAGTAATAATAATTTCCATATTGCCTATTGCATAACTGTCATAGTGGTCACGAGCACGATTGTTATGCTAGAGGTCCTGGGACTGGGTCTATGAAATTCTCAATAGCCGCTCGGAGTTTTAATTTGTGCCCTTTTAGGTTCGCCCCGTATAACATGGAACCTAAACATGAGTAACCTGAACCAAAACTGTGAGTGCACATCAATATCATCACCCCTGCCTTACCCTTCGGGGCAGAGATGCGTGATGCTGTATTATGTAAACTTAAATTTTTACAATAGATATTGCTCTCACATGGGGCTGTCCATAGATGTAAACCCATTGTGCGGTTATGGATTAGTCCAGGGGTATCAAAGCTCTCCAAGGGGTCCGATCCTGTGTCCCCGCGTAAGCCTTGCACAGCTTGAATCGGCGGTAGCCGATAGCCGGCTAGGGCATCGGACTTACAATCATGTGGTTGCCGGTTCAAAACCCACCTATTGCACTACCGACGTGAACCCACTCGTAACACAAGCATTTAGCTTAGCACGAATATTAGTAAAGTGTGACCCACAATGCTAATAAGCTTTTAAAAAAAAAGGACCGGATGATTTCCTTTGCCCGACTACGGGTCGGGAGATCGGTGGAGCTTGGCTCAAGCGACTTAATTCACAGATAACAATGAGTTGAGAGCGAAAGTATGAGCGCTTTGAGCTGAACCAGTTTCACTACGAGGACATAAATTATATTTACTATTGCTAGTACAGCTGGTGTCAAGTACACACGACGAAACTGTAATATGTGCACACTGCACGCGATTACGTACAAGCGGTCACCTTATATTATCCCATGATTGATATTGTGCGTAGGGCTGTTCCAACATGACTCAACATTATTTTCATGGATCCCGGAATTACTATGACATAGTAATGATAAGGCTTGTGATACCCTCAAAGACTAACAAATAAGCTATATGCACAATTAACATTATGCCAAGAGACGTGTAGTCTTTTGCAATGTGATTTCTTAAGGAAAAGGAAAACAAGCGGCGGTAGCCTAATGGCTAGGGCGTCGGACTTGCGATCATGTGGTTGCCGTTTCGATCCCCACCCATTGCACTGCCGACGTAGACCTACTCGTAACACAACCATTTAGCTTAGCACGAGGGGTAAGCTAAATGCTTTTGTTACGAGAATATTAGTAATGTGTATATTCACATAGCTAGTAAGCTTTTTTTTCATTCGAATATATGTTTGTTACCCGATTATTCCGTCAGTTACGAACCGATTTTGATGATTCTTTTTTGAATTCGCCAACGACTTCCGAAACCGTTTCGCACATAACATTTTTTTATGTTTTTGAACTTTTATTTTCGTTATTGAAAAAAGATATTATTATTTTTTTTATTTTATTTTTTCTTTTAAAAAAACGTTGCCCCACACTAGGACTTTCTCCTGTATCGTGGGTGCGTTTACAAACACAAATTCTCACATACACAAACGCCCAGACCCGGAACAACTACCTGTAGATCATACAAATATTTGCTCCGTGTGGGGATCGAACCCATAACACGTGACGCAGAAGCCGATCGCTCAGCCGCTACGCCAAACGTGTCGTCGAATTATTGAAAACTGAGTAGGTACTTAATATTTTCAGTTGTAAGTACTCCCTCAATAAATTATATTAATAGAGAAATGTAAACATTGCCCAACGGTCAGTCGGCGGCCCGTAAAGTATTTGTACAATTTGCATCATAATAACGTCGCCAGCTCTAACAAATATAATAACTCGGCGGGTGTCGCCGGCGGCTAATTAAATGAGCCTGTTATTTATTGCCGCCATTGTTGCTGTTGTGCAGTAGTATTGTGCAATGCTCGCCACTACGAAGTCACGGTTTCGAATCTGTGGGGTTGTGAGTAAAGCTGCGATTTCTTGTCACTCATTGCCTGGGTCGCCATAAGAATGACACGTTTTAAGGGTATTACATTGCCCATTGACCTTGAGGATTTAGTCTTTGCGCTAGTATTTGTTAGTCACAGGCATTGCGGGGGTGCTTCACGCAGGGTGCTAGTGAGGTTTCGGGTATTTCTTTATTATTTCAAAATATTCAAAGAAATAAGAAAATAAAAACAATACAAATTGTTAATTACGTCATTACATTTTTTTGGTATAAAATTCATGACTAACTATTAAGACGTTAAAGAGAAAAAATACAAATTAGGTTAAAAAAAACCTATTTACTTCAATTATTATCCAAAATTGGTGCAAATTTATAAAAATTTTAAACAATACAATTTGTTTGTGATTAAGTGACCTTAAGTATAACATATAAATTTTTTATCTGGCAAACGCACATAAGGATTCCGCTAGAAACTTCTTTAAAGCTAGGGTGTTTTCTGGATTTGAGCGATGATGCCCTTAACTACGGAATAGATGTAACTCAAGTATTGGTGATCAACAGTCCCGATTGTCTGACAATGATGTTAACCTTAGGATACCGGTATTGCCCAGGTATTGCGTAGCAAAGGTCTGATGAGGGGCGTGTAAAATATTTTACCGTATTTAGTCAGACTGACTTTTAATTATTGTAGCATCTGAACCTGTACATACGTATCACATTTCATACAAATAAATTAGTTGATTTGACTGCTAGCCGACCCTATCATAGGGTATGAACCAGAAGGATGACAGGTTTTTTTGCCAACCGATTTCCACTACCTATAAAATGAAAACTCTTTAAGCAAATACATTAATTTCTATTCTAATTTATGTAGCTGATAATTAATACAAAAGAAACTAGTTCATTCAATTAATTATTCCGATATTATCTCTTAGTGTGAAGTTGTGAATAAACGTTTGACATTAAATAAATAGTTTAAACTAATATAATCAAAATAGCTTCTTTAAACATATTTTAATGTCGTTTTTAATTATGGGGGCGATTAATTATGTGTATAATATTAATAATACATTTATTTTATTACATTTAAGTCAATGACATTATTACCTTTGCGGATTCTATTCCGCCATATTCACACTAACAAATCCTGACGTTTCGGACTCTTTCCAGCGCCCATGGCAGTCAGTGTTACTTAGTTTAGAAGTGTGTTTGACAGCGCCATTGACAGCAATAAATTATAATTTTATATAAATGTGCCATCCTGTGCTGTGATACTGCACAAATTGTTATACTAAAGTAAGAAAAGAGCATGGAGCATCTTATCACAAGTAAGTAAATAAATTCTTAGCTTCTGCACAATTGATTTTATTTTCTTCGTTGCAAATAAAATTTAAAATGAAAGAAAGAGTCAGCACATGACTTATGGGTATGAGAGAAAAGGACCGAATACTTTTAATGTCACTGTCACTTCATATACACAACTGCTTAGTGCTATTTCTTTTGATCATATGCTGCCTGTATCTATGCTCGCGCTCATTTCAGCTCAGGCTTTCCTAAGCCTAAAATGTTTATAATTATAGGTATGGACATGTAACGCAACTCAATTATTGAAGACATTTATTATGAACATGGCGTATCTAATAGTATTAAAGCATTGATTTAAGTTACCTATATTTGTTTCGTCTGTCCATTATAATTTTAGTTAACTTTAAACATTGCCTCATTAGTCAAGTGGAGCCAAGCGCGACTGCTACGCTAGGGGTCCTGGGTTCGATCTCCAGGTCGAGCAAGGTGTTATTGGGTTTTCCTATGAAATTCTCAGTAGCAGCTCGGAGTCTGAATTTGTGCCCGGTTAATGGCAATAGGCTCTCCCCGTATTACATGAGACCTAAACATACCGGCGAACTGTGGGTGTACATTAGTACGCCTCTGCCAAACACTTCGAGAAATACAGGCGTGATGGTATGTTTAAAGAAAGTGAATGTTCAGCTGGATCAATACTTCTGTAGAATAAAAAAACGAATAGCAGTTGTTCTTCAGTTGCGTTTAAATAACGATTGACAATCAATTTTGTTAGTTGAATCAGTCACCCATAACGGCTGCAATAGCTGCGCCAATCGCGACCATAAGGTTAATGGTAATAAGACTGATTAGAAAATAAAAAGTTTTCTTTCTTGATAAAGTACCTACTCATTCACGAACCCACCGCGACAAACGATATACACAAGAGAAATTCGTTTGAAGACATCCTAATCCGAGGATTTTTTAAAAAGAAGAAAAATAAATAAAAAGCAAGTAAAGCCACAGTTACTAAACTAGTGAGCTAATATAAAGGAGTTCTGATTGGTAGCTGCGGTGACAGCTACATGCTGACAGTTTGGCACCATATTAGTTGCATAACCAGCGCTGTAAGACTGTGCTTAGTACACAGGCGGAGCGGTGAGCGGAGCGGAATCGGGAAGCCGGCATACATACCGTGATTTCAGATTTGTATAGCCAATGCTCTTTGTTCCTTGCCATAAGTGTTTGTAGGTATGATAACTGTGGCTGGCGGCTTTACGTGCTCTCTGAGGCACGGATTGGTAACCTCGGCTTGTGAAACTTCATCTTGCAGATCGATTGATCACCGATTTTTGACTTATGCGAATATTGAACTTACGTTTTTTACCAAAAGATTTTACCACAGGACATGGTGAGCTCATTCTGCGTGAATCTGATAGTTAACAATTAAAAAAATGAAAGATAGCTGTTAATATTTTTCATATTATGACGTCTAATACTTCAATCTTCTCGTGACCATGGATGCTGTAAATGATCCGGAAGGTCAGGAATTATATAATATCAATACAAAGTGATAAAATTCGTAAAAAGTTTGTATTTCAAAGCTTAGTAGATAAGTGATTACTTAGCCTCTTAAGAGTCCGCCGGACCGAATTTTCCATACAAACGTAATACCAAAATTAATCGCTTCAGATACCGTTAATCTAGGTTCCTACTCTACCATCTCGTCCAAAATACTTCAAATAAATGATAACTTTACCAAGTTTGGAACGCATTTCCGGTCGTTTATTTCCCGTGAAGTAGTATTAGATGAAATGGTACGGGAGGAACCTGGATTGACGGTATCCAAATCCGAATAATGACACAACTTGATAAAATTGTGTCCGGATTACGATTTATTTTGGTATTACATATATGTGGGCAATTCAAGCTTAACTTCGTGAAATTCTTCAATGAAAAGTAGTTTTTTTATTTGAGGAAAAAAGATTTGATAAATGGTTAACAAATCTTTAAATTGCTGTAGCTATTCATCAATTCGCTAACCGCGTGTTCTGTATCTACACATACTGTTCGTTTAAAATTAACGATTTACTAACTTGTAGTAATCAATCACGGTTGTACAGGTCGCTGACCTCTTTACCATCATTACTAGTCAAGGCTGAACGCCTTAGAAAACTAAAACGTTAACTTTTAACCTCGGCACACGCGTGGTTTAATGCGATTAACCTTTTTCGTAGGACGGTGACAAACGTGCGACTAGACGCGTAAAGTTATAAATTGCTTACAGGTTCCCTCGACTTACTTAAGTTTTATGTTTTTGTATGCAATCCTACGGATGGCACGATTTGCGAATCGGGTGAACCGTTGGCGGTTTTGAAGCTGCTTATTTTTATATTGACACTTGAAAAGTTCACATTTTTATTCTTACAGATTTAAACCATTAAAAAATATAAACATAGGCAAGCAAACAGGCAGAGGCGTACTAATGGACACTAACATTTCGCCGGTGTATAGGTCCCATGTAATAGGGGGTGACCTTATGCAATTTTTTCCTTAATATAAACTGTTTTCTGGTACTTACGCAATTATTAGACAGCTGTGCACTCGCGATGATCCTGTTTTTCCCGAGACCGTAGAAATTTTCAAAAATCCCATCTTATTGCACAACTACGCTATATACCTAAGCATTAGGTATAGGGTATATTATGTATAAAGCATTTATCAATATAAGCTGTTCGCTGTCTGTCAGAAGCAGTGATAGCCTAGTAGTATGACCGTTGGACTGTCAAGTCAAAGGTCTCGAGCGAACCCAAGGCACGCACCTCTGACTTTTCGAAGTCATGTGCGTATTAAATAGTTAATTATCACGCGCTTAAACGGTGAAGAAAAACATCGTGAGGAAACCTGCATGCCTGAGAGATTTTCTCGATGGCGTGTGAAGTCTACCAACCCGCACTAGGCCAGCGTGGTGGACTATAGCCTAATCCCTCTCGTTCGGAGAGGAGACCCGTGCCCAGCAGTGGGACAGTATAATGGGTTGATTGTTATGTTATGTTTATGCTGTCTGTCAGGCAGTGTCAGAGTTAATTTCAACACACAGATTTTTGTAACACGAATTACCTGTAGCATCTTCAACCCGCTTTTGAACACACTATGTCCTCTCCCCGGAATTCAATAAAAAACACCACATTTTTGTAATAAAAAGTTCACCTTTTAACGGGCGAATTAGTATTGTCGCGTCGAATGCTATAAATACGTCGGAATTGATATCTGTAGCAATAAAGTGGCTGACGGATCGCTACCGGCGCGCGCGCAGACACGCCGCCTTGACACAGGGGTGGCGCGTACTCGTACGACGCGGATTATGATAGTCATCACATAACATAGGTATCATCGATTCGCCTGTATACACGAAACATCTGTGTGCCAAATTTCATACAAATCCGTACAGCCGTTCTGGCGTGAAAGAGTAACAAACATCCATATACATTCATACTCACAAACTTTCACGTTTACAATATTAGTAAGGATTATAATCGACTGTCCAGCTCACAGAATAGATAATAATTATTGTTCAATAACTGACTTTGTAGATTGTAGATCGTTCAATGGAATGATACATGCTTGGTGTGATAATTATTTAATTAAGTAACTAATTGATGCAGACACGGATTAGCGACGTCTTTTGCCATGATTTTCTAGCTGACATACGGTTTGACAGACAAATGTAGTGATATTACTGTGTAAATGGGAATCGGTCTCAAGATGACAACGCGCGAGTGATTCCAGGGCCGTATTACAACGTATTATTGCGATCGATTTGCGATTGAGAGAGAGAGATGTCGCTCTACATATTATATAGCGCCGTCCCTTACTCACAACCTTGAAATGATAGCGATAACACATTCTAATAAGGTAGCTGGTATTGCTGGCGCTATAGCGGATTGGCTGTAGTGGTTGCCATCAGCTACGCGTATGCTTCTTAGTTATAAAAATAAACGAAAAATATAATCAAGTAGGGACTGTATTATACATCATTGGAGTTCAGTGGCACTTTGATAAAAACAAAGACGCAACAAGTTTCCAAAACAAGCGAACAAGTTCCGAGTGGCTCCCGCGACACATCAACATTGCTAATTGCTGACTGCCCCAACGTGACCGCCCTCGTGAAACCTGCAATGATTTACCATCGCACCATGACAAACGCTTCGTCTTCAAACATTTTTAAAAATTGAACAGTGTGTTTGTATGTTGTTATAAATATTCTAAAGTTTGACATTTAAAAGTTTTATTATGTTTAATTAATTTGTAGTTTTTATATTTGATGGTAGCAATCCTTCACAGATAATGTTGTGTTACGATAAAAATGAGGTATTTATTATAGTAGTAAAATGTGTTTTAATATCACTAACAACATTAACATTAAGTTATATATATTTTTTTTAAACAAAAATAGCCAAACACATTTTTTATGAGGGTAGTAAAGTTTATTCGTGAAAAAAAAAATCATACTTCAAATTGCATTAATAAAACAAAATAATAAATAGATATTCTGGCTCATTAGTCTGGTGGTCCCAAGCGCGACTGCTACGCTAGAGCTCCTGGTTTCGATCCCCAGGTCAAGCAAAGTGTTATTAGGTTTTTTAATGAAATTCTCAGTAGTAACTCGGGATTCTGGATTTGTGCCCGGTTAATTGCAGTAGGCTAGCCCGCTATTACATGGGCTAACATACCGACGAACTGTGGGTGTAGGTACATTAATTAGTACGCCTCTGCCTTACCCTTCGGGTAATATAAGCGTGATGGTATGTAATAAATAAATAAACATTAATAAGCACAGAACCACCAATTACCTCTGACGCACAGCCCTATGGTATCACTTAGAACGATGATATCTGTCACTTATCCGTCTGTTCATCTCTTTGTTTGGACAGCGCTATTAGTTAACTAACTAATTGGGCCAAACGTTTAGTTTCGATCCATAACCAGTGTCAAACTGTCGAAAGGGACAGTTTTTTGTCGGGCGGACAAATTTTTTGACCTTGTTCAAGCAAGTAAATGAGATTTAATCTGTACTTTGGGACGCAAAGGACGGAAGTTAGATTAGCGTTAATGACTCTTATGTCGTTTTAAGTTCAAGGTAATGAAATTGAGATCCACTTAATGTTATTTTTTTATAAATTTTAGTAAGAGGTAGACAGAGACGTATTGTTCAAACACCCTGCTGTAATCTGTAATCCTGTCTTCAGTTATCTTTGTATTTCACACCCAATTTATCTTTTAAAGATTCGATTGCGAGAGTTATTTATCTATTTTTGAAAGCAGAGCCGTGGCAAAACTACAATAGGATAGTTCTTAAATGAGACATTCAATAAATCTTTCAAAAACATCGATATTTTATAAACTTGTATAGATATTATGTTCTTTAAATCAAACTGCACATGCATCACGAAACGAAGTAATTAAAAAAAAAACACTTTGTTATTCCACAAAATCACGATACTGTAACTCGTCTACAAAACATAACCGAGCATTATTTTATTATAGGTACCATTATAATTTAGTATGGCTCGCGTGCGGACAGACAGACGTACGCAATGACACAGTAATGACTTGGTAATGAGGCGCGCGGCGCCGCGGGGCAGCGCTAGAGTTTTTTGAAACCACGTCAATTAAGCCTCATTATTGATATATAATAAATGCGCGCGTGGGTTTGTGTTTATTTACGTTGTAAATGCAAATGTATGGGAAATGTTTTGCCCGCGGCTTTGGCTGTCACCACCACGTAAATATTTATGTATAGATAATTAATGATTCTATGAAATATGGATATTATCTACCCAGTACCTTATACCTCCTCAAAATCTCTTCCAGCAACGGGAACGTAATATGCAGATATTACTGATGGTTTGATACTCGGGTCTGGTAATTGTAATATTGCGTTCTGACAGGAAATTCTTAGTATTCCGAAGCTTACATTTTTCCTAGTTCATAACGATAGACTCACCCCATTTAGATTATTTTTTAATCCCCGACACAAAAAGGGGGTGTTCTAAGTTTGACGTATGTGACTCTTCTCTGTTCCATCGTAGCACCCAAACGAATGGACCGATTTTGACTCAGTTTTTTGTTTGTTTAAAAAGTGACTTGATCGAAAGTGTTTTTAGCTACGATGTAAAAAATTTGGCCAGCCGGTTAAAGATTATCAGCTCTTTTCTGGTGCGTGAACGGACGTGAGCAACTTCCACAGGTCTGATCGATTTGAAATTTGTACTTCAATAATAATATTGCAAGAACATGGTAACCATGTCGTGATGCTGCGGTGTTTTTTAAAATTTAATGTTATTATCTTTTTGAGATTTTTTTGCATTTTCCATGCTAAGATTATAAAGTTTTTTAGTAAAGGAAAAAATTCAATCGCGGGCAGGATTCGAACCTGCGTCTCCTGATTGAAATTTTGTCTTCACATTCTGAATTTACGTCTTAAGGTGATGTTGGTGACATCTATGAAAGGCAAGTTACCTTTCAATCAGGCGGGTACGGTTCGCGGTGGCTAGAGGTTAGAGCGTCTGGTGTATCTAATCAGGAGACAAAAAAAAAGTTATTATTATATTGACCTCTGGTATTCACAAGAATACCAGAGGTCAATATAAAAATAATTACATTTTGTACACGTAAGTAGTAACTTGGCACTTTCTCAATCACAATAAAATAAATTGGCGCCGAGACATGGAGTTAATAACTATAAAACAAGTCTATTAAATACGCAAACATGATCGCCTCCACCTGTGCCTCCTCAATATATAGGTTTATATTGGTTGCGGACAATCATTGAAATGTGACAAAAAGGAGTCTGTCTTTAGAAGATCAACTTTTTGAACCACATCTAAATTCTACACCGTTGCTGCGAAGGTCTGAAAAAATCTGTTTAAGCTGAAAAAAATTTTTACATTTTATTAAATTAAAATGTTTGTATGTTAAATAATTTATAAAACATTTTATTTCAAATAAACTTTTACAGTTTCTGAAAACAAAGTGTACAATGACTAAAATATGTACACACAGCGATAACAAGCAAGTTCCCTAGTTCTCTGTGGACCACCCGTATTCCGTGCCATTAGCGGTGATTAGTATAGTATATAGTTTGATGTGTTATCGCGTGTACAATCGTGAAGTCAATCTCATATTTCACATATATCTATACTAATACTAGCTGTACCCTGCAGTTTCACCCGCTAAAAAATGACGGACTTTCATACAAACTTTCACCCCCCTTTTCACCACCTTAGGGGTTGAATCCAAAATTCCTTTCTTATCGGATGCCTAAGTCATACAAAGAATACACCCTCCATGTTTTAGGCAGCGGTTTAGGTTGTGCGTTGATCCGTCAGTCCGACTTGCAGGACAAAGCATTTTATATATATCTTCTTTATCTTTACATAGTATAAAACGAAGTCGCTGTCGCTGTCTGTCCGTCCTTATGTATGCTTAAATCTTTAAAATTACGCAACGGATTTTGAAGCGGTTTATTTTAATAGATAGAGTGATTCGAGAGGAAGGTTTTAAGCTATATAACATTACGCTACGACTCTTAGGAACGGGGCAACGCGGGTGAAACTGCGGGCGGGCCGCTAGTAGATTATAAAGAGGTAAAGTTTGTGAGGTTGTAGGGGGTAATCTCGGAATCTACTGCACCGATTTTGAAAATTATTTTTGTGTTGGGTAGTCCATTAATTGACGAAGGTTATATGCTCTACAAAATCACGCTGCGCCACTTAGGAACGGAGCAGCGCGGGTGAAATCACGAGCGGGTCGCTAGTTAGCTATAAAGCAAGTTTAACTGCGACATGACATTATCGCAGCGATTACAGTTGAATTGTAAAAGGTAAACTAACTTTATTGTCGTCTGTACATAACAGTACATTTCGATCGACGTGATCACTGTTGCGATCACTAGTGCGGAGGTTGTTTCAGTGATATAACAGTGTCGAGTAGTAGTGATTGATTACTTATTGTTTAGCTTGGGTCTCCTAAACGTTAAAAATATATAAAATGGAAACAATTCTATGGCATAAAATCGTAACGTACTATCACGCTTGTATTCCCTGAAGGGTTAGGCAGAGATGTACTAATGTACACCCAACGCCGGTATGTTTTAGGTAATAGGGGGCGAGCCCATTGCCATTAACCGGCCCTTGTCCTGAATCGCGATATGGTTTCGCTCACAATTTTTGATTAGGGTCCGTATTTTTTGGGTTAATAAAGTTTAATTTATGCAAGTGATGTTTCACGTGAGAGAGCCATGCTTCGGCACGAATGGGCCGGCTCGACCGGAGTGATACCACGGCCTCACAGAAAACCGGCGCCAAACGACGCTTACGTTGTGTTTCGCCGAGTGAGTGAAGTTAACGAAGGCACAATCCTCTTTTAAAAGTTCGGCAACGCACTCGTGACTCCTCTGGTGTTGCGGGTGTCCATGGGCGGCGGTAATCGCTTACCATCAAGTGATTCGTCTGCTCGTTTGCCCTCCTATCACATAAAAAAATGAAAACGATTGTGTTATTCAGTATGTAAATGACATTCTGCCATCCATACAACATTTGAACTGCGACATAATCTTGTCGTCCCATTATCTTCTATCAAGCCAGAGTTTACGCGTTTAGCGTTAGCCTACTAAGTAAAATCATGGCATTGTAAGCCCAGGAGTACACGTCTTGTCGTTCTGTTAATGAAAGCATTAATTTCCTTTAATGATGGTTTATTTCTCCGTTACTGGGCATCCTTGGTAGTGGGCCTGCGGGGAGTGGGGTATTTAATTACATTGTGTAGTATTCCACGTGAGATTAGGTATGGTCAGAGCAAAAAGTAGGTGACATTTGTTTATTTTACATACATACATACATACATACATACCATCACGCCTGTATTTCCCGAAGGGTTAGGCAGAGGCGTAATAATGTACACCCACGGTTCGCCGGTATGTTTAGGTTCCATGTAATAGGAGGCGAGCCTATTGCCATTAACCGGGCACAAATCCAGACTCCGAGCTGCTACTGAGAATTTCATAGAAAAACCCAATAAGATATTGCTCGACCTGGGGATCGAACCCAGGACCTCAAGCGTAGCAGTCGCTCTTGGGACCACGAGACTAATTAGGCAGTCAGTCAGTTATTTATTTTAATTATGGCAATATAATAAATTTTATTAAGTGATATCGTGGGTGCGTTTACAAACACAAATTCTCACATACACGAACGCCCAGACCCGGAACAACTACTTGTAGGGTATATAAATATTTGTCCCGTGTGAGGATCGAAGCCACAACACCCAGCGCAGAAACTGATCGCTCAGCCACTACACCAAACATTTCGTTAAAAGCAAGAACTGTAAGTGATGATAACCGAGAAATCACTACATAGTATAAAACAAAGTCGCTGTCGCTGTCTGTCCGTCCCTATGTATGCTTAAATCTTTACAACTACGCAACGGATTTTGAAGCGGTTTCTTTTAATAGATAGAATTATTCAAGAGGAAGGTTTTAAGCTATTTAACATTACGCTACGACTCTTAGGAATGGAGCAACGCGGGTGAAACCGCGGGCGGGTCGCTAGTTCATAATAAATAGCATGGACGATTCAAATTAATATAAGTATGCACTAGACACTGATTGTTAGTTGATTAATATTTGACTGAAAATATCGTGAAGAATCCTACACGTCTAAGAGGACTCCGTAACGTTGTTGAAGGCGCGAGTGGTCTGCCAACCTCCGCTAAGCATGCCAAGTGGAAGACTGTAATTTTATTCCTCGGGTCCTGTCCAACAATGCGAAAGTAATGCGTTAATGGCTCGGAGTAACTGTAACCACACTCATAAACCCACCAACAGGAGAATGTAATGACATACTGTTATCATCACGTATCCCACCATTGCATTTCTAGTTACTGACATCGTAAAATAACTTCAGTTACTTATATTTGAGGTCAATTTCAACTTCAAAATCTTATTTATTGTGGAATAAATAAATAAAACTCAGACTAAACAGGCAAGCCTTGGTTGTTTCGTTGTCGGTACTCAGATATTAGGGAAAGCTGCGGTCTGCGGCTGAAACACAATATTGCTAACGGTACACTAGCAATAGGGGTGACAATTTTCATAGATTTTAAGGAAGAATACGACACGACTTGGATTCGGTCGTAGTTCTGATTTTTACCGAGTACAGAAAGCAGCATTACAACCAAAAATTATTCTGTATAATAAAATGTAGTTATGGAGATCTGATACACATAATCCGACATTAAGTCAATGGTGTGTGTTCTATATGTTACGTTGTTGTTTACGCATTATTTTTGAAGGTAGATATATCTAAAAGGCTGTACTATAATAGTGCCAACATTACTATAATCAATCAAACAATCAAATCAGCCTATTGCCGTCTACTGCTGAACGTAGGCCCCAAGGAGCGCCAACCATAGTGGCCATTTTACTATAATAGTGAATAATAATTCAGATTTATGTTTGTGAATAGTACCTATCGATCGTATTAGTGTAGGTACCATTATCATATATTTCACAATGACGTCACAAGTAATATAACACACATCATAGCACACGTCGGTAACATAAGTGTGAAGGATCATGTTAACGTTCGCCAAGCGATCATTAAGTCGTACTTAACCGCGCTAAGTACCACGCGGAACTCCCATACAAAAGACATCAACGAGTCGCACACTTATGGGTGCGAAAATATTAAAATGAAAATGTAAGGTTAATCCCCGACGAAAAAGAGGGGTGTTATAAGTTTGTAGTGTGTATCTGTGTGTGTGTCTGTTGAATCGTAACTCCCAAACGAATGGACTGATTTTGATTCAGGTTTTTTTGTTTGAAAGGCGACTTGATCGAGAGTGTTCTTAGATAAGATTTAAGAAAATCTGGCCAGCAGCAACTTCCAGTGGTCGATATGAAATTTGGTTTTCTGTTACTTCAATGATATTGCAGAAACTTGATAAACATGTCTCGATGCTGCGGGGTTTATTAAATTTTAATTTTATGTTTTTATTATATGTTATTTGATTTGTTTTCTATTAATAATTATCAATTTTAAATATATTCTCTGTCTCGTCTGTTAGTGACCCTTACAAATACATCATGTCTGACTATTCGCCTGTTGTTTCATCAAGTCATTAAAAATCTTGATCGAATGTCATTGGTACTTGTATAACTGATACAAGGTTATAATTTAATTTTTATGTCATAACTGATATTATTTATCGTCTTTATTCTCGAAGAGTTAAGCAGAGGTATAATGAATGACACCCATATTTGCCGATATGTTTGAGGTGCCTTGTAATATCGGGCAAACTGAGTGTCTACTGAGAATCTAAACCTTAATAAATGGGCAACTCTGTCGACTATTTGTAACCTTTTGACGTGTTAACTGAAAAAATTCAATTTCAAATTTGACAAGGAGATAATCTAATCCTCACAAAAGGTAGCCGATGTCCTTCATATAGAATATAACCTTTTGTCTCAAAGTTCGGATGTGAGTGACTCCGCGGGCAGCAACTATTTTCATATAGATAAAAACCTAATAGCAATTATTAAGCTGCCTTTAAAACCAGCCACACAAAGCCGATTGATTTAGATTTTTTGGGAGTCTTAAAAAAATTTTAGATCCTAACAATTTATGTAGATCCGACTATAATTAAGGATCCATTTTGTGTCTGGCTTAGCATCCAGCCGCCGAAAGGGATTCGTATGTTATGTCATCATTATACAGGAATGCGCAGACGTCGGACTAGACCGTCGACCGCTATGCGCTAGAGCAAACTAACGAAGCAAAAAGAAGGCGACGCGAGACCACACACACACACACACACACTAACATAACGCTATAAGTACTTACAACTGATATAACATAACATAACATACCATCATGCCTGTATTCCCCGAAGGGTTAGGCAGAGGCGTACTTAATGTACACCCACAGTTCGCCGGTATGTTTAGGTCCCATGTTATAGGGGGCGAGCCTATAGCCATTCACCGGGCACAAATCCAGACTCCGAGCTGCTACTGAGTATTT
The DNA here is from genome assembly GCA_910591435.1 of Acronicta aceris. NCBI lineage: Eukaryota > Metazoa > Arthropoda > Insecta > Lepidoptera > Noctuidae > Acronicta > Acronicta aceris. The sequence goes on along the minus strand of OU342781.1, from coordinate 168,567 downwards.
CATAGAAAAACTCAATAACACTTTGCTCGACCTGGGGATCGAACCCAGGACCTCTAGTGTAGTAGTCGCGCTTGTGACCACTAGACCACTGAGGCACTGATATCTATAATAGAAATACATACTAAATGCCTCCACGGTTGCTTTCCCCTAGACTGCCTCATTAGTCTAGTGGTCACAAGCGCGACAGCTACGCCAGAGGTCCTGGGTTCGATTCCCAGTTCAAACAAAGTATTATTGGGTTTTTCTATGAAATTCTCAGTAGCAGCTCGAAGTCTGGATTTGTGTCCGGTTAATGGCAATATGCTTGCCCCCTATAACATGGGACCTAAACATACCGGCGAAGTGTGGGTGTACATTAGTACACCTCTGCCTAACCCTTCAAAGAATACAGGCGTGATTGTATGTTATTGAACGCCTCAGTAGCCGCAAAAGCAACTGCCTAGGGTGAGGCGCTAGGTTCGATTGTCAGATTGAGTAGCTATTGGGCTCTCATGTGAAATTCTCACTCGGTAAAGTTGTTCTTTTAACTCCGCAGTTCGTCAGTATATTATGTAAAAGTATATGTTGTGTAGAATTACAAGGTTTCAAAACGCAGGGATTATTTATTTGTTTAAGAACTAGTATATATAACCTACTAGCGGCCTGGTACGTGCTTCACTACGTATAAAGTGAAATAATAAAAAAAAGACGTGTGGCACTCGGGGACTGCCGCGGTAAAGCTATTGCATAGCGTTTTTTATCAACTTATGTAATACAACCAATGCCACCTAAAGGCGGGTTGCTGAACTAAAGAGACAAGTGTGTTAGGTTTTTTTCGTTACGGAATTTCTGGATTCGGTCCCCACGCTCAAGGCCCGCGATAGAAGCTATGCAATAGCTTAAAAAAATCATTGGAACATCAAATTCATCATTTGTTACAAAAAATGTGATAAATGAAGAGCCGCTTGACCGATTTTGTACAAACTTCACATAAACCATCTACTAAATAGTTCGAACAAAGCCAAAACATTTGGTTTGGATAGGTGAGCCCGTTCTTGAGTTATAAAATTACAACGAAAAGTGGCACTGATTTTTATATATATTGATAACAGACACGCGCACGACCTCAAAATAGTTTTTTTTTTATACCACTAAGGTAGCAAACAAACATACGGCCCGCCTGATGGTAAGCGGTTACCGTAGCTTATAGACGCTTGCAACACCAGGGGTATTAATCGCGCGTTGAACCTTTAAAAATCTTTTCACACCCTTTTTGAAGAACCCCATGCTGTAGTTATTTGAGAAAACCTCGGCGGGGACTCGATTCTACAACCTGAGTGTGCGTGGGAGGAAATTCCTCTGGAATCGCACAGTATACGACCAGAGTGGTTCTAAGATATGTGGATGAACTCCACGCCGATGGCGAGAGGTGCAGTGATAGAAAGTAGCTGTTGGCATCATTTCAAACAGTTCCTCAGAACACTGCCCATTGTACAGACGGTAGAACACGCACAGAGAGGCAAAGTCTCTTATTGTAATAGTAGTTCAGAATCAACTACTGAATCGATTACAGTGGTTTTTAATATGTGTTAATTTTTCCCGAAAAGATAATTACAATACCTGAAATTATGGCTCCCTGATCCATCAGTTGGGCGAGGTACTGAAACCTATTTGCATATTTTTTATTGTATGCATATAACAATATAATTGTATGCATATAACAATATAATTGCTCGCCAATATCGTGGTCGTTGTGAGTACGACTATAGTACGGCCACAAGTTTAACGTTTAGCTGGTATTAATAATTTCTTGAAAAAAATTTGCTTACGTGTCTCAAAATGATTTTAGAGTTTCGATAATTATGACTCGATATTCTACCAGACGTGTTTGGGGCCTTGCGCTTATACAGTTACTCGCTGTATAGTACCTACACCTATCTGTAATTTCAAAATAATTGCCAAAATTTAAATGAAAAGTTGTTGATACCTAATTATAAATTATTGTTTTTGAATGTTTGTCCATTTGTAGGTTTGTCTCGAATGGATCAACGAAATTCAATAAAAAATCTACTTTTTTTTTAAAAAAAAAAGCTTACTATCAATATGGGTCGCACATTCCTAATATTATTGTTAACCCCTCGTACTAAGTTGAATTCTTGTGTTATGAGTGGGTTCGTCCGTAGTGCTGATGATCGCAAGTCCGACACCCTAGCCATTAGGCTACCGCCACTTTTGATCTTGCAAGATTATTAAAAGATTATTAAATTATTTAATAGGGTTTATATATATGAATATAAATATTGTGAGATTGGGAATAACTACTATTGGGCATCGCACGACACGGTGAGGACTAAATTAATTATGATCGCCGACTAAGTAATATTGTATATTACTTTACATTTTTATATATATTTTCACTAGCGCCGCGAGCACAGCTTCGCCTGTGTAATTTTTTCCGACTTTTGCAGTTTTATATACAAACCTTCTCATAATCGGTCGAGCCGCTCTCAAGTGAAGATCTTATATACATGCGGCAGTTCATATTTATTATTATATATAGAGTTATTTACGAGTAAATAAAGAAACTGTATTGTATAACATACAATGGTTGCCGTGACACTTCCTCCACAAATATAATATTATTAGTTTCCTACACATTAATGTTGACATGTTTACGACTGTAACTATATTGATGTACAACAGTTCCTTGTCTCTTGTTTTACTGTAATGTGATAATTAGTTAATTAAATATGTACTGCTAATCAGTTACGTGTTTACGTTGAAGGTAATCACTACATACCATCATCACGTCTGTATTCCCCGAAGGGTTAGGCAGGGGCGTACTTAATGTACACCCACAGTTCGCCGGTATGTTTAGGTCGCATGTTATAGGAGGCGAGCCTATAGCCATTAACCGGGCACAAGTCCAGACTCCGAGCTGCTAATGAGAATTTCATATAAAAACCCAATAACACTTTGCTCGACCCGGGGATCGAACCTAGGACCTCTAGTTTAGCAGTCCGCTTGGGACCACTAGACTAATGAGGCAGTCAAATTAATTTTTAGGTTAATCACTATTACTATAGTTTACATTATCTTCATATCTTATCTGTGGGTACTTATGTTTCGTGGAGCTGTACAGTCAACCAGCACACCATGGTACCCAAAACTGACAAATTTCTTCAATCGATTTTCGATTCAAAGAAGATAAAAAATAAGCGGCGGTAACCTAATGGCTAGGGCGTCGGACTAGCGATCATGTGGTTGCCGGTTCTAAACCCACCCATTGCACTACCGACGTGAACTCACTCGTAACACAAGCATTTAGCTTAGCACGAGGGGTTAACAATAATACTAGGTGCGACCCACATCGCTAGTAAGCTTTTTAAAAACAATCTCCAAATAATAGAGTTTATTATCCATTGGGGAAATATGACAGTCTCTGGTAACTTGATGTGCTGGTGACGGTACACCCACAGTATGTATTCTGTTCCATGTAAAGGAACAGAATGTTGTAACAACAATCAATATATACTCCACACGAAAAATTGTCCCGTGATGGGTTAGAACCCGTGACCCGAATTAGGAAAACTGGTCGCCAAACCATCGGTTAGTTCATCGAGTGCTGTAGAAATCCCTAATCATCGAGATGAAACAGAGTCCATCCAAAACTCTAATAAGCTACACTTTATAGTGAAAGTTTGTGAGTATGGATGTATTGATGTTTGTTACTCTTTCACGCCAGAACGGCTGAACGGATCAGGAGAAAATTTGGCACAGAGATAGATTATAGCCTGGAATACCACATAGGCTACTGTTTAAACAGGTATTCCTGAATTCCATGCAGACAAAGTCGCGGAAGAACTAACGTGGGAGAGCCATGCTTTGGCACGAATGGGCCGGCTCGACCGGAGTGATACCACGGCCTCAGAGAAAACCAGCGTCAAACAACGCTTACGTTGTGTTTCGCCGAGTGAGTGAGGTTACCGGAGGCCCGATCCCCTTTTAAAAGGGTGACAACGCACTTGTGACTCCTCTGGTGTTGCGGGTGTCCATGGGCGGCGGTAATCGCTTACCATCAGTCGATCCGTCTGCTCGTTTGTCCCCCTATCCCATAAAAAAAAGAAGCTATAATGTCATGATCATGAAAGTTTGTGAGTATGGATGTATGGATGTATGAACGTTTGTTACTCGATCTCGCAAGAACTGACTAAACAGACCTGAATGAATAGTATATAGACTAAATTTTATCAAGGTCAGATTCAATTGTGAAGTCCACGCAGACGAAGACGCGGGGAGAAGCTAGTCATCAATAAAATCCAATGCTTTCCAAAATACATAACACAAATGCACCGTATTCTAGTCAGCCTAATAATTAGTGCGCATGACACATACAACCTAACCACAGCTCATAAAACCTCTTCGTTAAAATACTTCACATTCTGACACAAGTCGCCACATGCAGCTCCTTACAGCTCAGCCTTACAGTTCCCTTTGGAAAAAAAAGTAAACCCGCCAGCTTTCGTTCCTACTAAGGAAAGGCTTGTTTAGCAAAAACCTTTACACGATAATAAATGATTGATCAATCATAAAAATATGCGACCGATTTTCCTAAGACGATATTCATTACTTTTTATATTGGAGTTTCAATTTTGAATATGAAAGAAAAGCAGTAATGTATGCAGTTATCTAGGTGTGATAGTTTTGGCCTGTACTGTGGTGGCGAGGTGTTGGTCCATCGGGCTCCGTCCGCCAGTGGATGCTGTGGTCGCGAGGCAGACGGACGTCGGTCGCGACAGAGCCGACACTGAAACGTTCGAAACATCGCGAATTCGAGCCGCGTGTGAAGTGAACTGTGATAACGTACAATTTCAAAGTATTATTTTTTTGGTAATTTTCGGTAAATAGTTAAAAGTTGTTTAAAAAAATATTTTAAGTATTTGTAAAATTGAAGGTTTCTTTTTCCTTCGTAAGAAACTTGAACTTTACCCTGAAAAAACTGATCATACACAGTAAGTCCATTTTTAGTAAATATTCATTAGATTTTTTATGTCTTTATAAATGATAATGTTATTGATAAACGGCTGGATTACACAATTTAATTTATCGTATTTACCTAGTAGAGATAAATATGAAATTTCATGTAACCACCCAAAATTAAACAAAAGACTACGAAAGTCGAATATGTGAACTTTAAACCTTGCGTCTATATTTGAAAAATTGCAGCGACTTTAAATCATACCTTACCGGTAACAGAGGGGTGTTCATCGAATGTATAAATTTTGCAATTTAATGCGTAATACCTATTCTTAAAAAATAAGGTTTTTACTGTTCCACTTCTAGCTACAGATCTTCAGATAAAGAGATCTAAGGCTGTACTCTGCGTTGACTTAATACGGATTGGCAAACTTAAATATTTTCATAGACTTTATGCAGCAAGTTTCCTCACGATGTTTTGATTTTTAGTATTATTGATCACTTGAATTATTTTGTCTTATTGATTGTTTGTGGTTTAATGTATATAATAATAATATTTAACAGCATAAGTACTATATACTACATTATTGCAAATAAATGATTCGGATTTTGATTCGGCACAAGCTTTGAAAATTCTGTCATTTTTTATTAAAAAAAACGTTACCCCACATTAGGATTTTCTCATGTATCGTGAGTACTTTTACAAACAAAAACACCCAGACCCTGTAGATTATACAAATAATTGTTCCGTGTCGGGATCGAAGCCACAACCTGTGACGCAGAAGCCGATCACTGAACCGCCAAGCCAAACGTGTCAGATGCGTGCAGTACTGTTACCCCATAAAAATATGCGAGTCTATTCTTTTCTTAAAGGCCGGCAACGCACTTGCAACCCCTCTGGTGTTGTGGGTGCCAATGGGCGGCGGTGATCACTTACCATAAGGTGACCCGCTTGCTCGTTTGCCATAAAAAATTATTATCTTAGACATTGAGATTTTTAGGCATTTTGGGTTTCTGACGTTTTTAGTTTGACGTGTTCTCTGAGGGTCACGGTGTGCTAAGCATTTCCATCCATTTGAAACTATTGGTCATCGTAGTTATTTGTGCCACGAGCCTCTCGCTTTATAGCGAAGTTTTAAATGAATTATCAAAACCGGCCACTGATAATCGAAGATAAAAGTTATGACTAAGCTTGAGAATCAGTGACCCCCCCCCCTCCTCCTACGTCTAACTAGGTGTAAACCTGTATGGTCAGACAGTTAACTTGGCTGTGCAAAAAATTTACAACTTTTATATGTTACAGCTTTTAGTGCATAGATGTAGAGGCTCCGTTCTATTTATATACGCGAATTAAAATAATAATGATTATCTATTAGTGTTCCGGTTCGCACATTGAAAACTGAAGCGCTACACGAATACCAGTTACGACGACGTCAGCTCTCCGCGGATTCATCTCCAATCATTTGCCAAAGAATTTTTAGGATTATTAGGATACACTTTATTTTATTAAATCCAAATAAATTCCTTACATATTTATTTAAATTTTTATTATATTCTACAAGCTTAAATATTTTTGTGCGCAATTGTATCATAATCTACAAAAAACATCTATTAGTTACCCATAAATGTTTATTTTTACTTTTTCGGGCCGTTACTCAGTTATTCCTAACCTCATTTTCAGTTGTACAGCTGTACCGGTATCACTGATACCATAGAATGGCTATGCTGAAGCAATTGCCTAAATCATTACTACAAATAAAATCTTTATTCCAGACGTATTACAAGTCCATAAGTTGTCAGTGATAAGTTAGTATCAGATTATACTTCTGTGCTATATTAGTATTGTTAGTAGTTTATGTCTAGTACTACATAGATAATCATCATTTTCCCAATTTACTAGTGGGCGGCGCAGATAAACATCTCTCTCTGCCGCCATCATATCACTAACTTTCTTCTTTCACACAGTCAATTTCATCTGAGCTGCAAGCAAGAGCGAGAGGCCCTGCCCTATTCTACCTATCCTTTATAATCCAACATCCTGGTGAGCCCACATTGTATATTTATGATTTATCATTTATTCCGACGTCAGTTTATGTTGGGAATGTATAGACTGCCTCATTAGTCTAGTGGTTCCACAGCGACGCTAAGAGACCTGGGTTCGATCCCCAGGTCATTATTTGGTTTTTCTTTCAAGAAATTCTCAGTAGCAGCTTGAAGTCTGGATTTGTGCCCGGTTAATGGCAATAGGCTCGCCCCCTATTACATGGGACCTAAACATACCGGCAAACTGTAGGTGTACATTAGGACGCCTCTGCCTAACCCTTCGGGGAATGTAGGCGTGATGGTATGTATAGCACGTTATGGAGCTGTGTGTCTGTAAAGAAAAAAAAGAAATTTATTTGTATATTGTATGTCATCATCATCATCATCAAATTGTCATTGTCAAAGTTGTAATTTTCGCCCCCCTGGTCCATACAACACGGCAGGTATATCCTACTGAACAAGACATTATCGCCAACATCTATCTCACTTTGTCTCAACAAATCATCACGGTGTCAACAAGTACATATCTGTGTATGTTAATTCCGTCGCATTACGCCCTTGCCTATGCGCCGCACTCACTCATTACACTTACAAAACACTCGCGCTGATATCGATTAGAAATTATTCGATTATATCGCAACAGAGATCCGAATGATTGTATAAATGAGAAGTGGTAACTCGTAGGAAGTGGATTTATTTAGTAGAACTACTTGTGAAACTGCTGGAATTTAAGATACCTACTCAAACCAATTGAGAAAAGAACCGCCATGAGTGGCGATATGGTTTGGTATGGTATAGCGAGATATTATCTACAACTCCACGATGTATTGCTTATTTTGTGGGCAAGAGAATACCATCCGGTATCAATACCTTAATCGACTTGCCTACCACGAAAATGTTTCAATCCTGATAATCGATTCAATCTCGATATAACCTCTTGCATTGACACTACTTATAAACGTAATGCCAAGATTAGCTTATAAGCTGTTCGGTGGTAGGACCTCGCGGGGTCTGTCTGGCTGGCGACCACCCTTACGTTGGAGTCTGTCGTAAAGCACCTTGGTGTGTGTTTCGACTTTTACACGTAAGAACCAGTTCCCCTTGGTAGCTGCGGCTCTAGCAACACATCAGTAACTTCTCCGGTGTTGCAGGTGTCCAAGGGCGACGATGACTAATTTCCACCAGGTGGCTCAACAGCTCGTTTGGCGACTTAATCCATAAAAATGAAATAAGCTGAGGAATCGGCTCAACGCATAGGTTGTGGGTTCGTTTTCCGCGTGGAACAATTTTTTGTATATTAGCGCAATGACTTTAAAATTTACGCTAGAATCCTAACTGGTGGCAGTTTAGTGAGCGACAAAAGCTGTGTTTTGTATGATGATTTTAGTTCCTCATGTGACCGCTAAATGGTGACCTTTACATCGAAAACGCCATGGACGCTAGCGTGTCTCAAATATCTCAGTGATTCAAATAGTTGTTCCGTTGTATCTGGAAGTTTGTGTTTATGAGAATTTTTTGTTTGTAAACGCAGACATAGGGAACGATATACAAGGGCCCACACTGGGGTCACCTTTAAAAAATATATATATCTAGTGAGTTCCAAGACAGAACGTAACTATATGCTAATGTCGGACGGCATCGCAACGCTGTATGGAAACACTATAACGATGCTCAAACATCGGCGGTCAGCGACTTCAACTCTATACTTGATACTTACACAAACACAAGTAAAATTATTAACAATCAAAATTATCCTTAACATACATACATAACATACCATTCACGTGTATTTTCCGAAGGGTTAGGCAGAGGTATACTTGTAGTACAGTTCACCGGTATGTTTTGATGCCATGTACTTAATAGGAAGTGAACCTATTGTCGGCGACTGAGCAAACATCCAACCACTGAACTGCTATAAAAATTTTCAGAGCAGCAATAATACTGCCCGAACTCAGAATTGAATTCAGGACATCACGTTCTTGCAGCCTCTAGACCAAGAAGCAATCCTGTAATCGACAATTATTGAAATTAAAATTCTGGACGTACTGAACATGATTTCCTTTGGAAAGCATAACGACGTCTCGGTGTGTGGAAAATGGTCACTCATCTTGCCTTTGACTGCTGCGAAAGAGTTCTATAATAACAAGGAGCAAAGCTCTAGAAATATAAAAATTCTCCAGAATAATATTTTACTGTAGAATATGATAATCTAGTTGATCCCGCGGCTTGGCTCGCGATTCCGTGTCGCGATAAACTTTGAAGTAAAGTCGTGACCGACTCGCTAATACTATTTATGTGCGGCCCGGCTTCGAACCGCACACGTTACGATATCGCATTTCTCTCGGAATCCGTATCTATGTCTTGTTGAACTAGTGGTTCACGAGAGATGCAAAGTTTATGTAGTTTTAAATATTAAACATAACATACTATCACGCGTGTATCCCCGAAGGGTTAGGCAGAGGTGTATTAATGTACACCCACAGTTCGCCGGTATGTTTAAGGTCACACAATAGAGAGCAAGTGTTTTCCTGCAACGTATGGAGGAAACTTCTTTTAACTCTAATGTGTTTCTCAGTAGCAGCTCAAAGTCGGTATGTAAGCTTTTCCTCTGTCCATAGGGCTTTAAATATATCGGCGACATGTCGGTGTACGTCAGTACACCACCCACGACACGATATATAATATAATGTGGGTGTCTATAAATCATGAGTGAATCGGTTTCTTCTAGGCAAGCGCGCTCCATCGTAGATAGTGTCGCTTAACATCAGGCGAACTGGCGGTCAAGCGTAAGCATTTCACGAGTAAAAAAAAATTAACACTTAATCTTCCTCATTTGCCTAGTGGTCCCAAACGCGACTGCTACGCTAAGGGTCCTGGGTTCGATTCCCAGATCGAAAAAAGTTATATTGGTGCTCGTTTAATAGCAATAGGCTCGCCCCCTATTACATGGAACCTAAACATACCTGCGAACTATGGGTGTTCATAAGTACACCTCTGTCTAACCCTTCGAGGAATACAGGCGTGATGATAATGTAGTTTTAACACTTAAGAGGTTAAAATTAGTTGCTGTTTTAATAAAACGGCAAATTTACATCAAGATTAACATTAATGATAATGAATACGGTACCTGTTAGCTAATTAATTCGTGTCACAAATACAGCTATATTTTAATTTACACTTATCTATGCTAATTATGTCTGTGGTCACCTAAACGGATCTCAATACCACTAACTATTATTTTTTTAGAGCATTAAGCTGCAAATACTTGGACTTTATCTATGCGTTACAATTACAATAATTTTGAATAAACCTAAGTCATATTATTATTTAACTAGCTTTTGCCAGCGACTTCGTCCGCGTGGAATAGTTACTTTGTTCCCTAGTTCTTCGCCCGCGGTTTCACCTGCGTTGCCCCGTTCCTAAGGGTTGTAGCGTGATGTTTTATAGCTTGAAACCTTTCTCATGAATCACTCATTTTCCCAACATTTCCTTTCACTGCTCTGCTCCTATTGATCGTAGCGTGATGAAAGGTATACTATAACCTGTGGTTTGGGCTGTGCGTTGATAGATCACTATGTCAGTCAGTCAGTCACCTAACGTAAGAGTAGACAAATATAATCAGAAAGCTCCGAACTGCTAAGCTATCGGGAGTTACACGTGTTATTGTGAGTCAACCATAAAAGATAGACATTTGCTGTCGTGGAATATTTTTTATATAATTTTAAGGAGAACATTTCCGTCATACATGATTTCTGTGTAGCTTTAACCATTAAGGCTGCACACGCGACGGAAGCTTAAAAAATGGAGTAAGTTCTCCTGTTTTCCCAAAATTTCCCTTCACTGCTCTGCTCCTATTGATCGTAGCGTGATGAAAAGTATACTATAACCTGCCCAGAAGTATGAAGAACAATTGTACCAAGTTTCGTTGAAATCCGTCGAGTGGTTTTTGTTTCTATAACGAACATACAGACAGACAGACAGACAGACAAAAATTTTACTGATTCCATTTTTGGCGTCAGTATCGATCACTAATCACCCGCTGATAGTTATTTTGGAAATATATTTCATGTACAGAATTGACCTCTCTACAGATTTATTATAAGTATAGAAGATTGTTCTCAGATAACAATTTGACTGTTCACCTGAATACATTTAGAAAAACTCATGTAAATGTGAATTACATTTAATTTTCCAAATTAATTTTATGTAATCATTAAAAGCTTCTGACTTCTGACCATTTCATAAGTAAAGATTTTATTAAAATAATTATGTTCCTTATGGACCTTCCCATTACATGCATAAATGACAATTGACCACAGGTTTAAGTTGAATTCCCATAAAAAACATGTATTCATATGAGCTACAGATAGTTATAGAGGTCTGGGGATTTGTGGGAACTTTTGTTTGCAAATGCAACGCAACCTTTCCAAAAAATTGTAAATCACCGGAAACAGAGAAAAGATATATAGGTAAATAATCAAATAAACTAAATTACCTTAAACACATTTAAATGCATTTAAATATTTCAACAGATTGAAGTGAATCCATAAAATTTGAGTGATAAGGATGTGCGATGATATCCGGACTGTTGACTGTTACATTAATATTTATTAGTTATGGTGTACGGGAGACTTGTGAGCGATCAGCTATAAGTGCGGCGTGTGAACACACTACTGTTACCGGTGATGACGTCTAGTACACACGAGAAATTGTTTACAGCTTCGCCAAATAAATTTGTTTTGTACACACAACAAAGGAGTTTGGTGTGAAGACAGCTATTTTTATATGAGAATTGTTTGGGTCAAAAATATGGTTTCTATCATTAAGAGTGGCGGACCGAATTTCTCTTACAAACGTAATACCGAAATAAATCGTAATTAAAATACAATTTAAGTTAATATAGGTTCCTACGGTACCATTTTTGTCCAAAATACTTCACTGGCAATAAATGTAAGTAATATTTGATAAAATTACCAAGTTTGGAATGATTTTCCAATCTTTTATTTTCAGTGAAGTAGTATCTAGTAGACGAAATAGTACGGTAGGAACCTTGATAGTATCGAAATCCGAATAATAACATAATTTGATAGAATATTGTCTGGATTACGATTTATTTTGGTATAATATTACGTTTTTGTGAGCAAATCAAGCTCCGCGGGACCCTTAAGAAAATATTACTGTATATCGTTATTTTTATTAGCTTTATATGTGGATAATAGTGGGGTTATCTCTTCTCGGAATTTCTCAAAATCATGTCTTAATGCTAATTTAAGTGATATAGGAACTCGTGTGTAAAATATTTGATGCTTCTAGAGCCACCGGTTAAAGCTGAGCGTTGTCTGGCTGTCCTATAAGTAGAAAGATTTAGAACAAAATATAAAGCCTTCCTTAGTATGTACACCACTTTTTATACTATAGAAAAAATATGCATAAGTACAAATAATATTATAAAGTTTACTCGCAGCATGTAAATATCCGACCGACAAACTTTTTCTGAGTGGCAACTTTTTTGTCATGACCACTGCGACACGCTACAGACGTTGATATGTAAATATATGTTGAACCAGTTATGTTACCCTGCTGCTAATGTACCGACTAATTAATTATGTTCAGCCTGTCACAACACGCTGTATACTCACTACTCCCTCACAGACAGGGGCGCTGAACCTGACGAAAAAACTTTTGTTAGTGACTTATCTTGGGTTTAATAGAAATCCACTTCATTTTAGATAAACATATGTTTTTATAAACATCTCAAACCTCTACTGGCTCCTATTTCGCTTACAATTTCACAATGATACTGGTGATGTGATAAAATATGATAATATTTATTATATAATAACAATTAAACGTGTAAATTACCTCGAAATAATTTAGTGTTACCAAAAGACATACAATAAACAGTGCACTAGTTGTATCGTCAACGTGATAAATGTTCGCGACCCCTGCCGCCGCAGGTACAGTGTGAACAGTAATTAATGTTTCCTCGACAAGTCGGAATTAAACGGAGATAGTTGAATAATGTGTTACTAGTGGAGAATTTAGAAATTTTCTGATTTGTTGCATTTTTCCGTTACATTATAATATCATGTTAATGTAGGGCATTTCTGCTTTCTTTGCATTATGTATCACTACATAGTATAAAACAAAGTCGCTGTCGCTGTCTGTCCGTCCCTATGTATGCTTAAATCTATAAAACTACGCAACGGATTTTGATTCGGTTTTTTTAATAAATAGAATGATTTGAGAGGAAGGTTTTAAGCTATTGAAAATTACACTACAACTCTTAGGAACGGGGCAGCGTGGGTGAAACCGCGGGCGGGTCGCTAGTTACATATAAACCATAGGTATTTTAAACGTAAATTGTATTTAACTTAACTTTTCTCTTAATTTAATTACTTACTATTAGACTTATACTGACAATTTTTTTCGTGTTAATACTGTTTACCTCCACTACGAATCTTTATCAGGACTTGTAAATGTAAGTACATTGTAGTATGTCTAAGTAAATCTAATTTTATATATACTTTGATGACGTGTGTTTTTCCACTTAGTTTATTATTTTTTTATACATAATGACATTCAGTTCTCGAATGCTGAGAACTTTCTTTTTCTATTATCGACTTCGGTCCAACTTGGACATTAAATCAATGTCAGCACATCCTGTTATTGCACTATTGTACCTACTTGAAGATTGTAATATAAATTATTTTCAAAGAGTGTCCATGGAGTTTCTTGCCGGATTTAATTTCGGAATTTATTAAACATAACATACCATCACGCCTATATTCCCCGAAGGCTTAGGCAGAGGCGTACTTAATGTAAACCCACAGATCACCGATATATTTAGGTCCCATGTTATAGGGGGCAAGCCTATAGCCATTAATCGGGCACAAATCCAGACTCCGAGCTGCTACTGAGAATATCATATAAAAACCCAATAATACCTTGCTCGACCTGGGGATCGTACCCAGGACCTCTAGTGTAGCAGTCACGCTTGGGACTAGTAGACTAATGAGACAGTCGATTATTTATTATATTATTATATATTACTATTAAAAATCTTAATTTACGGACCTCAAGACATTGTACAACTCAACACACGTTCGTAGGTTTAATTGTGTAAAATATCGAGCGGTCTTGGCAAATACACGACTGACTACCTTGATTCCATCGTCCATAAACATTCAATTAACCCATCACATAAACAAAACTAAAATATTACTTCAATATTTACGCACAAACGTGAAACTTCTAATTCAATTAAGAACAACATACTCTACTCTATTTACTTTTCATAATTGTTAGAATAACGTACTTATCAATATTACGACCACACCTAAAGCTTGTGCACACCAAATACTGTTGCTCTTTTCTCAATCAGTCGCCTCGTGCGACTCCAACACATGAGCATATTACTGCGATGCAACTAAACGCCATAACATTTCTTTTTTTACAAATAATTTAAAGGTACCAAGGAGGATAGCGTATTTCTACATAACTTCATATTTGCAGAAGGGTACAGTTGTACACCCATAGTTCGGCAATATTATTATTATTTTAAGTTCAATATAATGAGATAAGAAATTCAGAATATGAGCTGCTACTCAGTTTATTCACAAAAAAATCCCAACAACTTGACATACATACCTTTTTTAAGCTATTGCATAGCTTCTATCGCGGGCCTTGAGCGTGGGGACCGAATCCAGAAATTCCGTAACGAAAAAAACCTAACACGCTTGTCTCTTTAGTTCAGCAACCCGCCTTTAGGTGGCATTGGTTGTATTACATAAGTTGATAAAAACCAATGCCACCTAAAGGCGGGTTGCTGAACTAAAGAGAAACACGCTTGTCTCTTTAGTTCAGCAACCCGCCTTTAGGTGGCATTGGTTGTATTACATAAGTTGATAAAAAACGCTATGCAATAGCTTTACCGCGGCAGTCCCCGAGTGCCACACGTTTTTTATACCACTAAGGTGTCAAACAAGCATACGGCCCGCCTGATGGTAAGCGGTTACCGTAGCCTATAGATGCTTGCAACACCAAGGCTATCACTCGCGCGTTGCCGACCCTGTAAATCAGGGAGGAGTAGTTGAGCTGGCAGTATAGCAGACATGCTGCTATACATGACAGCAGCAACAACAAAACACCACCGGTCCCCCACACTGCCAACACAATGCTTCCTCGTGGAGCTCTGGTGACCTTGCTTACCGTGAGGAACATAACATAGCACGTGGCTATGTTATTTGGCTAAGATTTTCTGCAAGGTGGAGGTACTTCCCCAGACGATGTTCCACTATGCCCTACCTCTCTTAAATCGAGTTGAATCGAGTAATCGAGTCGAATGAGTTTTCATTGCATTGTAAAATACAATGATTTGTTTGTAACCTATGTTCCCTTTTTGCGGGACACAACTTCCTGCACTGCCAAAGTTTCGCTTTAAGTGTAATCAAAACTTATATCTTGGCACTTGGGCCTAAAATATATCAAGACTAGTGTCGCTTAAGCTCTTTTTGTTACAAAACACGAAATACAACACACGCATTTGTGCTCAATATATTCTATTGTCAATTAGTGAAAAGTGACACAAGCTAAACTAAATGCTAAACCTTTTCGCTTCGGCTAGCATACACGACAAATTATCAATTACTTGTGTTAATTTATAGTTGGCCGAAATACGTTGCATTTATACAAATTCTACAGTAACTTATGCAATCGAAAAGTTATTTGAATCGACAAAAAAATAAAAACAAATTGATTGAAATGGCATTTATGAACTGCAGATTATATTATTTCTCGTCAGAGATTTATTATTAACTAGCTTTTGCCAGCGACTTCGTCCGCGTGGAATAGTTACTTTGTTCCCTAGTTCTTCGCCCGCGGTTTCATCTGCGTTGCCCCGTTCCTAAGGGTTGTAGCGTGATGTTTTATAGCTTGAAACCTTTCTCATGAATCACTAATTTTCCCAACATTTCCCTTCACTGCTCTGCTCCTATTGATCGTAGCGTGATGAAAAGTATACTATAACCTGTGGTTTGGGCTGTGCGTTGATAGATCACTATGTCAGTCAGTCAGTCACCTAACGTACGAGTAGACAAATATAATCAAAATACTATAAGCTGCCCAGGAGTATGAAGAACAATTGTACCAAGTTTCGTTGAAATCCGTCGAGTGGTTTTTGTTTCTATAACGAACATACAGACAGACAGACAGACAAAAATTTTACTGATTGCATTTTTGGCGTCAGTATCGATCACTAATCACCCGCTGATAGTTATTTTGGAAATATATTTCATGTACAGAATTGACCTCTCTACAGATTTATTATAAGTATAGATAATATTATGTATAGTATATAAACAGTTATATTTTAAATTAAATTACAAAATAATTAAATAAAATCTGTATTTTTTAGTTTTTAATGAGGACCATACTGCCGGTCGTTGACCCCGAAATCGTCGAATATTTATGATCACTACAATTCATATAATCTTAAATACAGCTGATTTCGAAGTCAATGCCCTGCGTCAGATGAAATCGTGTCATTGAAACTTAAAAAATATGTTTTTTATTATTAAATAATTACATATTTTAGACCCCCTAGTACATAGAACCTTAGCATATCGAACTGTGGATGTTCAATAGTACGCCTCTGCCTATCTCTTCGGGGAATAAAAGCGTGATGGTATGTTAAGTATAAGTTAAGTATAAGCAGCCTAATTATAGGATGAAGTAATGATTCTGGCATCAATTCCCAGGCCGATATCGTAGCTTTAATATGTGGCTTGTCTCTATTATATTGTTTTTATCCGTTACTGTCCCGCTGGGCAATCGCCTCCCCCAAGTCCTTACAAGTACTCTTTTCCTGTGCCCCTCGGACCAACCCTCGCGGTATGCATCCACATCATATCGAAAAAGAGGTGGCTCTTTCTGGGCCGGCCTCGACGACGCCTTTTGCCCAACGGTCACTGTGTGGTCCTATTAAATATGGGACCTATTTAAAACATATTAGCGACTAGTAAATGTGTAACAGTAACAGGTGTACTGTTACCGTTACTGTAAGATGCGAAGTTTATTTAATCATAATAACTTAAGGGTCCGGCAGAGCTTCAATTCCCCACAAAAACGTAATACTAAAATAAATCGTTACCCAGACAATATTCTATCAAATTATGTTATTATTCGGATTTGGATACCGTCAATCTAGTTTTCTACCGTACTATTTCCTCTACTACTACATACTTCACTGGAAATAAAAGATTGGAAAATCGTTCCAAACTTGGTAATTTTATCAAAATTACCAAGTTTTTTAATTTTATGCATTCGCTTAAATTTATATTCAGTGAAGTGTTTTGGACGAAATGATAGAGTAGGAACCTTTTTTTTTTTGTTGGAGAAAATGCCTTGCGCATACAACACCTTCCGTGTGAGGATCGAACCCACAATACGTAGCGCAGAAGTCGATCGCTCAGCCGCTACGCCAAACGTGTCGTGAAAATTGTCATTGATCCTCATAAATGTATTAACTGAAAGTTAACCTCTCTTGGCTATCTATTTATAAATAAAAACGAAATACCACTCACTGACGAATTAATAACGAAATTTCAGAGACCATGTGGCCTAGAAACTTCAAATTCGGCGGATAGCTTCCCTATAACATAGTATATGTCTGTATATAATTGCTACACGAGTTATTGAATCGAGACCAACAAAGATACCAATCTTGGTAGTCCTAGCAATATTCTAGTTTATAATAGTATTCACGTCGTGCGTGTGTCCGGCGACGGGTCAATGGTACGAGTCAGTGAATCTATTGAGATACGATTTACACCAGCCGAGGTGTTGGCAGCTCCTCTGGAAGGTTAGGCGTGCAGACCCACACCTTGTCTCTGAGATTGAGGTGAAAAGTACCTTTCGTATTAACCATTCATAGCATTACATGAAATATGAAATAAAACCTCTCTATACGGGTTTTATTAAATACCTAGTAGCAGTTCGGAGTTTGGTTTTACATACATACATACGAGTACATACATACATACATACATACATACATACATATACTCACGCCCATCTCCCGCAGGGGTAGGCAGAAACTATAGACCGCAACTTCTTACGATTCTTGAATATTTCTTTTGCATCTTCCACATTCATACATCGCGCCGAAGCACAAGTTCGCTTTTGTCTAGGTTCACCCCCTTTTACATACGACCTAAACATACCGGCGAACTGCCAATAGTGTCTCTGCCTATCCTTCCGGTAAATATAGTTGTGATGATGATGGTATGTATTACGGGTTTTATAGTTGAAACTAAACTTTAGAACTTAATAAAATAGGTAACAATACAACGTGATAAAATAAAATCTAAAAGTAAAATACTTTTTTTTCAACTGTAATAATACAGATATACGACCTCATTATACACGTACAATAATTATACGTTATTAGTACGTGGCTAACATTCTAAATCTAAATCTTAGTAGGTACATAATTTACAAATCGCTCAATGGCGTACAATTAAATTCTGACAATAACAAAACACAGAGCAACTAATTAATATATCGCACCTAGTTAGCGGTCAGGTGTGTTCGACTGTCTTACAGGCACGTTATAGCGTGGTGTATTGAAATATATTGCAATGTTAATAAATCTCAGCTAAGTATTAAATCAGTACAGCACGCAAGAAAGTGCAGAAGATTCATTCCCAAAGTGGTCACACTGTGTATGTTGGGTTTTAAATCTCACAATGAAGAAAATTCTCGCGTCACATCATAGACTTACTATTGCTGACTTAAGTCAGCGTTTTCCATATTATAAACCTCCCAATTTCTAATGTCATATTACGATGTGCGAAAAATCGTCTGCCGACCTGTAAACACTCGAAAAATATGAGTAAGTATGTTAATTGTAAAGTAATTTGAAAAACAATTTTTAATAACATACCATCACGCCTGTATTCCCCGAAGGTTTAGGTAGTGGTGTACTAATGTACACCCACAGTTCACCGGTATGTTTTAGGTGCTATGTAATAGCGGGCGAGCCTATTGCCTTTTAACCGAGCACAAATCCAGACTCCAAGCTGCTACTGAGAATTTCATAAAAAAACCCAGTAACACTCTGCTCGACCTACGGATCAAACACAGGACCTCTAACGTCGTGCAGTCGCGCTTTCGACCACTAGACTAATGAGGCAGTCTATTTTAAAAACGCTTTTCCTAAAACTGTTTACTGAACTCGTTCGAAGTGAATTTTCTGCGTTTATCTTGTTTTACGATAGAACGACAAAGTGCACTGATAAACAATGTCGAATAAACTCGTAGCATCTAATCTTCGTCTCGATGGGTCCACGTTCGATTCCAGGTTGAATTAAAATGTGATCCTGTTTTATCTGCAATTTCGATTCAAAGAATTATTTCAGGAAATTAGCCCTATCAATATTGGCTGGTAAAGTTATCGGAGTAGTGACATTAATTTATTGGTATGTTCCACTTTAACATTACCTAGGTACTTATTTCTTATACTGAGTTAACCTTATAGCCATCCATTGTATACAACTATTACATTGTAGATAGGTATTTATATGTATTACTGAAGAGAGATTGACAACAGAGGTAGGATATTATGGCAGTAATGTCATAGTTAATTATATTCTAATGCTAAGAATTCCCATTTGAATAGCCTGAATCAGTGCCAAGTAAATTGCAAAGGGTGTGCTCCCCATTACATGGAACTTTATTCATATGGCGAAATGTACACCTCTGGTAAACCTCTTGGAAATAACAACTGTGATGATGATGATGATTTACTTAAATTAAAATGTGCATTTGCCTTTATACGCTATTAAGAGAAACGAGAATCAAAACGATAACACCAAAAGCTCAGTCACAATTAGCGACGGTCGATATTCCCTCTCACATAAATCAGATAACACGCAGCTTTCCACTCGACTCTAGTGATAATCTAGTGACGATATATCCGTTGTGCCGACAGACGGAAACATTTCAATTTGTGTAAATCTCCGGACACTATTAAATCAGAACTCAAAGTGCTCTGATAAAATAGGGTTGTGTCAAGGATTAGTGACGTATCGATAACTGTGTCGCGGACCAATTAAGAAAGATTTTATACCACCATCATACTATCACGCCGGACAGTAGAAAAACCCGTTAACACTGCTTAATCTAGGAATCGAACTCAGGATCTGTAGCATAGCAGTCGCTCTTAGGACCTCTAGTAGTCTAGTGCTCCTAAGCGCGAATACGACAGTTTAAAAATTGTAAAACATAGTAACTGCTGACCGCGACATTGTCTGCGTGGACATCAGAATTGGATCCGACCTGTGTCGGAAAAAAAAGTCGCCTGTGTTATTTTCCAGGCTATAATCTATCTGTGTGCAAAATTTTATCCATATCCGTTCAGCCGTTCTGGCGTGAAAGAGTAACAAACATACATCCATACATACATCCTCACAATCTTTCATGTTTATAATATTTGTAGGATTTTAAATGATCTTGCTACACAAATTACATTATATTCATCATCTATAATATTTGTAGGATTTTTTTACGTGGGAGAGCCATGCTTCGGCACGAATGGGCCGGCTCGACCGGAGTGATACCATGGCCTCACAGAAAACCGGCGTCAAACAACGCTTACGTTGTGTTTCGACGAGCGAGTGAGGTTGCCGGAGGCCCAATCCCCTTTTAAAAGACGGGCAACGCACTTGTGACTCCCATAGTGTTGGGGGTGTACATGGGCGGCGGTAATCGCTTACGATCAAGCGATCCGTCTGCTAATTTGTCCCCCTATTCCATAAAAATTAAAAAAATCTATAGCTAATTAGTCATGTAGCCCTATTGAAGAGTCTACACTTGAAGATCTTTATCGGACATGACAGCGAGTGTATAGCTTCACACTTCATAAAGCCGCGCTAATATCTCGCTCCATTTCCGTCGTGCTGCGGTACATTATCTCCAGAATGACAAGGCAGTCATTTTATATCCATTGACTTATTATATAGCTACATTACCGTCGAAGAGTTCAGAACGATTAATTCAATAAATCATCGTAGGTATTATGTAATTGTTTATGTTTTTGTAAGATATTATTGATAGTGAGATCAGGTATTAAACAATACACTTTAACACTCTCGATTAACACACCTTTCAAACAAAAAAAAAATATCAAAATCTGTTCATCCAGGTGCTAGGAGGTAACAGACAGATACACAGATACAAACGTAAACTTATAACACCCCACTTTTTCGTAAAGGGTTAATAAAAAAGTGAATGCTCAACAATCCTTTTTACAATATTTTACTAGCGAAAATACATAAACGTAACAAACAGAGGGACACATTATCTCAATCAATAATATTACAGTGTAGATGTGTAGTGCCATAACAATGTTGTCAGTGAACGCATAGATTCATAGATTTAATATGTACCAGTGTATTTCGGTAGCGGTTCCGTGAAACTATCGATATATTTGTGTATGGATGAGTCTGATTGTTTGCGGAAGCGGCGCAGCACTAGCAAACATGTCGGCAGGATAATACATGAAATAAATACGTCATAATGAGACTGCACAGAGGCGTGACTCATACGAGACGCACTATAGTCGCTACAGTACTGATATTTGGGGTAATCGATAACTTTTTTTTTACAGCTTACTAGTAGATATATAACTAACTAATACTAACTTACTGCTAAACAAAATGCTGGTGTTACGAGTGAGTTCACGTCGGTGGTGTAATGAGTGGGTGATATTAAGAAAGTAGCAAGTTTTCTTTGCTAACCTCTAGCATCTTTCAATTAACAAACACTTTTGAAGTTAAATATTTGATTGCGAAATAAATGTCATAATCTGTCAAAACGTGTGACAGATAAACATGTCACAGGGATCTTACAGGCTTACAATGCCTACGATTTGCTGTACGCTTGCCATTTTTCTACTAAAAAAAGGTTGTTTTCATTAAAATTGGTAATATGTATAATGCTCTTGTCTTCACGTAAGTACCTACCACTCTGCAGAATAATCTATTTAACGTGCTTTTCCATTTTTAGGGTTCCGTACCCAAAGGGTAAAACGGGAGCCTATTACTAAGACTCCGCTGTCCGAACGTCTGTCTGTATCATGAACCGTGATAGTTATAGATATAGATAGATATAGATATAGATAGTCAGTTGAAATTTTCACAGATGATGTATTCCTATTGTCGCTTAGGTAACAACAAATACTAAAAAAACTGAATAAAACAAATATTTAAGGGGGCTTCCATATAACAAACATGTTTTTTTGCCGTTTTTATAGATAATGGAGACAATAGTACAGAACCCTTCGTGGGAGAGTCCGACTAGCACTTGGCTGGTTTTTAAATTAATTACAGTACTCGTTACCTAGTTTTTGAGTAAATGTGGTAAAGATTTTTAATTTACACAAGCGGAGTCACGGGTGATTACTAGTTATATAATATATATTGATAACTTCATCCAAAAGCGGAAACGGAAAATTTATGACAAACATAATTGATTAAGAATTTATTAACAAAAGGTCATGTCTGTTGCGTTATGGTCGTGGGCCACGGGACCACCCGTCGTTTACGAGCTCGTGGGACGAACGGTATTATATATTAATTAAAATATAACTTTATTAATATGCTATTAATTTGACTATATAACTGTAATGATGACAGAGAGGCTATTATTAGGTTAGACAGGTCAAAGTTTTTTTTTTATCTTACTAGTGATATGGGTCGCATATTACTAGTATACTTGTTAACCCCTCGTGCTAAGCTAAGTGCTTGTGTTACGAGTGGGTTCACGTCGGTAGTGCAATGGGTGGGTTCCGAACCGGCAACCACATGATTGTAAGTCCGACGCCCTAACCATTAGGCTACTGCCGCTTAGACTTGGTGTTCAATCGTGTCTGATTAGAATGACAAGTTTACCAAGTTAAGTTTTTAAAAGATGGAGAGTATACAATATTATATTTGACAGTTGGACTTTGCATGATTTTAAATACAACGAACACTATTATAAAGTGGGGATTATTTATTATGTATCTGCCTGCCTCGGTAGTCTAGTGGTCCCAAGCGCGACTGCTACGCTAGAGGTTTCGATTCCCAGGTCGAGAAAAGTATTATTGAGTTTTTTTTGTAATTTCTCAATAGCAGTTCAGAGTATGGACTTGTGCCCGGTTAATGGCAATATGCTCACCCCCTATTGGGTGTACATTAGTACACCTCTGCCTTACTCTTTGGGGAATACAGGCGTGATTGTATGTATGTTTGTATTTATTATGTACCTATATGATATTATACAACTAACTTTATGTTGTAACTGACTTTTCTAGACAAAAAGGAAGCCTATGTCCTTCTCCAAGGTCCAAATTATCTCTATACCATAGTTGGTTCAGTTGTTTAGGTGAAAAAGGGAACGAACAGGGAGATACTTCCGCATTCATACATATTAGTATGGATTTTAATTCATTATTTTAGCGAATCCTATCTCATATTTCTTAATTTTGATAATATAGCATTTATTATTTGAAATGGTTTTTGATCTCAAAATATAATATAACATACCATAACGCATGTTTTCCCCAAAGTGTTAGGCAGAGGTGCCACCGGGCATGAATCGATATTCCGTGCTGCTATTGGGAATTTCATAGAAAATCCTAATAACACTTTGCTCGTCCTGCTAATCGCACCCAGGACCTCTAGTGTAGCAGTCGCACTTAGGACCACTACACTAATGAGACAGTTGTCATTTTTTTATATGGTTTATGCAGTTTCACTAGTTCTGCTACACTTATCCGCTCTGTATCATTTGAAGCTTTATCTAATTGGCAATAAAACTGCGCCAAATTAATCTTATCCGAGAAACGCTTAATTGCTATTTAATCAGTGTGTAGGTGTAGATAGATTATGTATGTGTGTTTTATATTAGGTAGCGTTATGTCTCTGTGTGTAGTGTTCTGTGTTTATTTACTTATTCAATTAAATCATACTTCTGCAAACATAAGGCTTACTTCCTAGGAAGTCAACTCGATAATCGCTATCATTGCTACTGACAGCTACCAATGACATACTCTCCCATTGAGAGTCGGGTAAAGTCAGGGAATTCCCAGAACGCGAAGCATCAGGTCTCGGAGGTCGGAGTACAGTTGCATATTATTCGTCTTGCGTGTTTATGTCAAAACATTACCCTCCTTTTGTGCGTTGGAGTAAAAATTACTGAGAATATCAGGGAATCAAACATACAACCTGTACGTAGAGATATATAGAGCAACAGATCGATCAGTCAATTAGTCAACAATGACGATAGATATATGTGTGTAAGGCAGCATACAACACAGACGTTACTACATCTGTGTGTGTAGAATTCAGTAGCCAATCGCTGTGTTTAGTCCACGCGTGGGCACCCGCCTCCACCTCTCTGCATGGCTCCTAAAACGATAAAGTGATTGATGTTACTGCATCGCTAATGGCGCCCACTGTGTCGTAAATATGACAGACCGCGACCGAGCGGACATTAGCGCTAATTAATTAACATTTAAATTATATCAGAATGACCAATTTAAGAAAATTTGTTTGAGAAAAATTGGGCCCAGATTGCATGATATATTAGGCCGTATGTGCCGGGGATTGAAATTGGATTGCGGAGGTCTGGAGGTAGTAGCTTCTTATAAAACATTAAAATTTAAACCCCGGCAGCATCAAGACGTAGTTACCATAATCTTGCAATATCATTAAAGTAACAGGATACCAAATTTCAAATCGACGAACCTGTGGAAGTTGCTCACATCCCTTCACGAACCAGAAAAGAGCTGATAATCTTCAAACGGCATAAAAAATACTGAATCAAAATCGGTCCATTCGTTTGGCCGCTCCGATGCAACAGACAGACACACAAATACACACGTTAAACTTATAACACCCCTCTTTTGCGTCGGGGGTTAAAATACAGGCATGCAGCATCTGGACTCAAAGACGACGTCAACATTGTTGGGCAAAAACTAGAAGGATGATATATTTAATGCTTTATATGTAACCAGGAGTTAACTTATGAAAAATAATAAAAATGTTGTGCAGTTGAAAATGATGTTAATCTAAATGTGTAGTGTGTGAAGGTATGTCTGTATGTAAGTAATGAGTGCACATCGTTGTTATTCCGCGCCCGAATTGCGACATCTTTGAGTTTATGATATATGGACAACTTAATTTTATGAGTCACCGGACTTTTTACTAGGTTAGTAATGACTTGTTATCTTTTTCTGTCATATTTATGTCAAATATGGTGGCCATAAACCGTCGTGCAGTAATGAAAAAAAAACACATTTAAACAAATAAAAACATACAAAAATCACGTTTTTCTACGTGCAAAATTTTGGTCATCATATTATTATAGTTATACTATGTGTAACCAGATTGCGTTATAAACCGTTTGCTTTTAATATAGAAATTCCCGGTCCAGAAAATACCGGGAAAACTGATTACTGCACAATGTCCAAGCACTTACCGGCTATATGCTCTAGTACTTCCAATAAGAAATTGAATTCGGAGTTATTTTAGTGAAGGAAAAATTCAATCGCGGGCAGAATTCGAACCTGCGTCTTCTGGTTAGATACACAAGACGCTCTGACCTCTAAGCGACGCCGACACCGCGACGCAGGTTCAAATCCTGCCCGCGATAGAATTTTTCCTTCACTAAAATAAGTTTATAATCTTAGCATGGAAAATGCAAAAAAAAAACACAAAAAGATAATTAAATTCGGAGTTAAAAAGGAGGTTGTAATAAACAAATATCATCGCTTTACGTCGGGTCAGTATTATAATATTCAGTATTATATTAATATAGTACCAATTCTATCTAGTTCATCACCTGATTCCATAAGAGGAAAATTATCATGAACACTTGAGCAATTCGACTTAAGTCACTTAATCAATCGATTAACTCTCGATATGGTCACGGTCAGCGGTGATCCGCATAACAGACAAGCGTCAAGCTAATCGGATTATGTGTAATCCGACAATATTATGATAGGGTCGCGGATTAGCGCCGCTCACTCATACAATATACGAGCCGGTCACCGAGCATTAACTATTTGTGTCTCAATAATATTGATTAATAGCTCAAACGAAGGAAGTGATGATGACATGATGACTGATAGAGATATATTGAAAAAGCAGACATAATATATTATTATGTATATTGCCGACCACAAGCAATATTGGAATATAAAGTCAAAATAATTTTTAAGGACACAAATATTGTAGGAAGAGATTCAAGAGCTTTTTGGCGAGTTTAGAACGTACTTGATTTTAATTACAGTTATATCAAAAGTAGGTCTCAGGGAATGAAATCCCAAAGCGATAGCAAACTGAACTCCATCGATATATCCACGAGATAGCATGTTGAGCGCACGCCCAGCCTACCTTATAACTTAGAAAGCTTTGTCTATAAGGAAATAGCGGTGCCAGTATCAAATGATAATTAATTTCTCGTGAATGTGGGACATTGACCTTGTGAATTAGTCCGGCCATATCGAGTAGAGGGACGATTTATGTCCTCCGCAAGCTCAGGGTCTCGGTGCTCTCCGTGCGTGAGATAGGCCTGTGCGTGTACAGCACTATCGGTCAATTGTATCTACTATAATGAACTTAACCGGCTTTTGACATTATGTGTGCGTAGTGTTGGGCCGAAGTTTCGTCCTCGGCCTTGTTTTGTGTGAAATTGTGTTGTTGATTGTGTGAAAATGTTTTTGGCTTCGGCTGAAAAACTGTAACTAGTCCGGCCTGACATTAGCAAATTGTTGTTTGTTATTAAACATCTCTTATCACTTAAGATAAAACACATAATTCGTCCATTATACCTACTTTGTGGCTGTTCTTATGGCAATATCACGTTTAGTTTCATTCTTTTCTTTCTAGTAACACTTTTTTAAATTACATATGCACTGTCTTCACGAATATATACCTATTAATGTTTCCAGTGAAAAATAAAAGTAAGTATTAACATTACGTAACTAATAAGCCTTATAAGTATAGTAGCGATGTTCCGCTCAGAAACCATTATTATAACAAAACCGTGTAGCAATACGAGTTTGATATTTAATGTCGCCATAAACGATATTTTTTGTAATGAAGTGAGCGACTCGCTCGTAAATAATACTAAACAGCATCGTAAACAAATCATCGGCAACATATTCTGTCATAATCCAATCAAAGAGTGTAGGCTGGCTGCACACTCGACGACTTTACAGCGCGATTATAACATGAGAATCGTTTTTTTTGTGGACTAAGTCGACAAACGAGCTGACGAGCCACCTGGTAGTCGTCGCCGCCCACGGACACCCGCAACACCAGAAGAGTTGCTGATGGGTTGCCGACCCTTAAGAGCCCCCACGGACTGCAGACTGCCAGAGCCGCAACAACCGAGAGGGAACTGGCTCTGAACGCACAAAAGTTGAAACATACACCAATTGCTTTACGACAGACTCTGACGTAGGGGTGGTCGCAGCCAGTCAGACCCCGAGAGGTCCTACCACCGATCAAGTCTGGGATGCCTATCTGAAAGGCAGTGTGGAACAGTATTCTAACCCGTCCCCACACGGGGAGAAATTACGAAAAGGGGGGAATTTACTAAAGTATTTTGTCATAATGTACCCCACTACTACTCCTAAGGTATGTTAATAAGCTCTATTTTCGCTTGCAACTTAAGCAAAGTGACAGCCTGGTTTATCATGTACCTATTTGTATTCACCGAAACTAATAAAACATATTCTTATACGACTAATTTAAAATAGGTACATACATAAAATATTGTGTGGCAGCTGTGTGCGTATGTTTGTGTTCGAGGAGTGACGTCCACAATAACATGTCAAAGAAAAATAACACCTTTATTATTAGTCTGTCATTGCTACTTGATCGAAGTTGGTAGGCAAGCAAACTGGTATTCTCCATTGAGTGTATATGCCTGCGAAACGAATGGTAACTGCGTGAGTTGTGGAGTAATTGCCACAAGCTTGTGTCCCATGTTCTTGTTGTCGTAGTAGGTACAAGGTATTCAATCTTCTTAAAAATAATACGAAGCGGAAAGAAAAATCTAAGATTGATGTCTGAGTGCCATAGTCTACTTTTATTTTAGTAAATATATAGTTTCAATATCACGCTACGACTCTTAGGAACGGGGCAAGGCGAATGAAATCGCAGCGGATCAATAGTAAAATTAATAACTTAAAAACTTTTAAAACATTTCTAGAGGTACAAATAACCGTAAATAAATGCCAATCGACCGGGCAGCTTAGTTACGCACAAGGCTTCTGCTTTAAAATACAGCACTTTATACCTCAACGGCAATCTCACGGTTTCTCACAATTACAGTGACAGTATTAAGAGATCCAATTTGATGGCCCTTTCGGCCCTCAGCTACTTATTGGACATGACTGTCATCTCAACTAATTAGCTTAACGCTACTCCAAGAGTAGGACTGACTATGAAAAAGGTACTATATACTGTTCTGTATAATCACGGCTCTTATAATTTTGCTCCTAGAATATTCGTCATGGCTATGTTTGCCTAAAAGAGGTACGGTGATGAGAGGTAAGCTAAATCATTATACCATCACGACTGTTCCCCGAAAGGTTTAAAAGGATTTACTCTTGTACACCGACGTTTTACGTTCTATGTCAACATTGTCAACGGGAGAACCTCTTCCCAAGCCTAAGTCCAAACTACGGGCTGCTACTAAATATTTACGATCTAATAGAAAAACTCAATAACACTGTTCAACCTTTAAATCGAACCTCGTACGTTATTCTCTAGAACCATCCTTGCTATCAACGAGGCAGTTTTACCTACATATATACACTCACGCCTTTCTCCCACAGGGGTAGGCAGAAACTATAGACCGCCACTTGCTACGATTCTTGCACACTTCTTTTGCTTCTTCCACGTTCATATATCTTCTCACACACACGGGCCAGTTACGAGTGCTACGCACCTGACCGTTTTGAAGGATTGCTCCAATAAGATCGGCGAATGTCCTTCTAGGGCGACCTCTACCAATACAATTCCGACAGAGCTTGAATTGCCCACAAAAACGTAATACCAAAATAAATCGTAATCCAGACAATATTATCTAATATATCAAATTATGTTAATATTCGGATTTGGATAACGTTAATCTAGGTTTCTACGATACTATTTCGTCTGCTACTACTTCACTGGAAATAAAAGACCGAAAAATCGTTCCAAACTTGACAAAGATATCAAAAATTGCATTCGCTTACATTTATTTTCAGTTAGATATTTTGGACGAAATGGTAACGTAGGAACCTAGATTAACGGTATCGGAATCTGAATAGTAACAGAATTTGATTAAATTGTGTTTGAATTACGATTTATTTCGGTATTACGTTTGTGAGAGAAATTCGATCCTTAACGGACTCTTAACTCTTTGCTGTTTAAGTTAAAACCTTGAATTTTGTGTCTTAAAGTTTACGACCAATTCCAAGCCAGTAAAATGTTGGAACTGCTCAGATTGGCAACAGCTCCAAACATTAAGACTAAAACATAATTATTTTAGTGTTAGCGGTTTTATTAGTGTATGTAGGTAGTGTAGGTACAGGTAAAACCTCGCAGTGGTTAGTTTAAATATAAACATTAAATACTATTTCAAATGTTCCGCTCGTGAAGTTATGCCAGACACAAATTGTTTTTAAGCTATGAAATAGCTATAAAAATAATTTATGTGTGCCGATTCCTTGCTTAATTGTATGTGGTATAATTTTATTATCCCCCGTATTACACCCATGGTGTCCCACTGCAGGGCAAAGGCCTCCTTCCCCTCCTTCCACTTATCCCTATCCATTGCTGCCTGGAGCCAATCCTTGTCGAAGGAGTCCAACTCATCTCGCCATCTCCTTTCGGGCCTGCCACGATGTCGGTTATTATTGTTTCGGACCCACTGGGTGGTGATTTTTGCACATAGGCTTTCCAACATGCGGCAAATGTGACCTGCCCAGTTCCACTTCAGCTTGGCAGCTGTACGGCCCACGTCAACAATTCATGTTTCGGAAAGCAGTATCGAGTTCCTAATCCTATCTGTCAGCTTCACTCCTTGAATGCTGCGTTCCATTACCCTCTAGCAAACTCCTAGTTCGGTTGTGTAATAGGTCAAAAATCTTTTCAATATCACAGATAACTCAATTATACTTTCTCGACCTCCTTAACTTTGCTTAGTTTAAGGTGAGTCCGGGTTGGCTCCGTAGCAATCAACAGTAGAACCTGGAGATTTCCCAGAATTTAGACTTACTTTTGTTGGACTGCAAATTTGAAATGTGGTAGTGAAGTTTTAAATAATGACATAAATTGAAAACGGAAGATCATCAACTTCCGCTTGATTTAATCAAAGGCGGAAGTACTGGTTAACTAAACACTGTCAATTGGAATTAAACTAATTGATGAATAAATTGGCAGTACTGTTTATATTACATTTTTTTTTAGCCTTTATTATCCCAGTCTTGGGCAAAGGCCTCCCCCCATCTTTTCCACTCCTCTCGCTGTTGTGCTATTTCCTTCCAATTGTCCATAAATACATCCAGACCATCCCGCCATCTCGTTCGTGGTCTGCCCCGTCTCCGGTTAACTGTTTCAGGGCTCCAGTTGTGTGCAATAAAAGCCCACAGTTCATGCGGCAGACATGGCCGACATTAGAAAATATTGAAAAAAATGTACGTCCATTTATATAGGTATTTCAAAAATAAATAGACGTATACCCGCAATCCTCAACGTCAGCAGTAATAACAGTGCAGTGCCACGGCCAAGTTCCCGCGCATAAATTATTATTTATTAGTTTTTACGACTACTCGTTACATTGGCCGCGCCACTCTCGGATATTCCAATTTTATTAATTTAATAACTAACTAATTTGAACACCTGACAGATGTATAAAGGTTGTATATTTTTTCTAAGAACCATAGACACGTAATCACTATCTTTTGTTTGCGATTCGACGGATGTATTTCGTGATTTTGACAACTTTATTATTACCTTCGCGTTCAGTTGAGCCCTGAGTTATAATTTATTATATATCTGATAGTATAAAAAACATAATTGGTTATATTCATGTTAGTAATTAATTATATTTAACTAGTGGCTAGGCACGCGCTCGTGGAATATTATACGTAAATTGTTAGTAGGGAACTCGTATCATTAAAATTAAATAACAATACAATGACTGCCTCATTAGTCTAGTGGTCCTAAGCTCGACTGCTACGCTAGGGGTCCTGGGTTCGTTTCCCAGGTCGAACAATATATTATTAGGTTTTTTTATGAAATTCTCAGCAGCAGCTCGGAGTGTGTTTTGTGCCCCATTAATGGCAATAGGCTTGCACCCTACCTATTTATATGGAACCTAAACAAGCGCAAACTGTGGGTGTTTATTAGTACGCCACTGCCCAAGCTTTTGAGGAATCCAGGCGTGATGGTATGTTATGGTCTAACTACAAAGGCCAATGAATATATCAAGTAAAGCTGCGCTTGGTGTGTTCAGTTACAGGATGGTTGACTATTCTTCATACACCGAGACATAGCCTTAGTTTTATAAAAAACCCGCCTGCGGCTTCACCCGCGCTGCTGCGTTCCTAAGAGGCGTAGCGTGATGTTATATAGCTTCTAACCTTTCTCGATAAATGGACTATCCAACACAAAAATATTTTTTCAATTCGAACCATTAGTTCCTGAGATTAGCGCATTCAAACAAACAAACAAACTCTTTAGCTTTATAATATTAATATAGACTAGCTTTTGCCAGCGACTTCGTCCGCGTGGAATAGGTACTTTGTTCCCTAGTTCTTCGCCCGCGGTTTCACCTGCGTTGCCCCGTTCCTAAGGGTTGTAGCGTGATGTTTTATAGCTTGAAACCTTTCTCATGAATCACTCATTTTCCCAACATTTCCCTTCACTGCTCTGCTCCTATTGATCGTAGCGTGATGAAAAGTATACTATAACCTGTGGTTTGGGCTGTGCGTTGATAGATCACTATGTCAGTCAGTCACCTAACGTAAGAGTAGACAAATATAATCAGAAAGCTCTGAACTGCTAAGCTATCGGGAGTTACACGTGTTATTGTGAGTCAACCATAAAAGATAGACATTTGCTGTCGTGGAATATTTTTTATATAATTTTAAGGAGAACATTTCCGTCATACATGATTTCTGTGTAGCTTTAACCATTAAGGCTGCACGCGCGACGGAAGCTTAAAAAATGGAGTAAGTTCTCCTGTTTTCCCAACATTTCCCTTCACTGCTCTGCTCCTATTGATCGTAGCGTGATGAAAAGTATACTATAACCTGCCCAGGAGTATGAAGAACAATTGTACCAAGTTTCGTTGAAATCTGTCGAGTGGTTTTTGTTTCTATAACGAACATACAGACAGACAGACAGACAGACAGATAGACAGACAGACAGACAGACAAAAATTTTACTGATTGCATTTTTGGCGTCAGTATCGATCACTAATCACCCGCTGATAGTTATTTTGGAAATATATTTCATGTACAGAATTGACCTCTCTACAGATTTATTATAAGTATATAGATTACAATACGCTTGTATCTTCGAAGATGCAGTCACTGTAGGTCACTGATTTGGTTTATCCTCCTATTACATGGGGGCTCCCAAACTAGGAGGCGAGCTTATTGCAATTAAGCTAGAGCAAATCAAAATTCAGAACTGAAAACTTCCTAATGGGGACACAAAATAACTCTTTTCTCTATCTGGGAATTGGATTGAGAACCACTTGTGACCACTAGATGAGGCAGACATACTAACTAACGCTTCAAGTTTTTGTAGTAGTAACTTTTAGTAAGACAACTATATTTTAGTCCTCCTCACTGTCAGCTGTTTCCATCCACCTGCCATCGGCCAATCTTTTCACCTTACGTAATATGAACAACTGTCACTATTACGTTTTGCGTTATTGACACTTAGTCTATTGTTTACCTTTGTTTTCCTAAACAAGATCGACGAGTAGCATCTTAAAAAAAAAACCAAAGAAAATCTAATTGTTGGCGCCTTGGCTAAAATTTGTAAGGTCTAGTTATAGTGGTGACCGTTTAGTGCCGGATCAGTCGGGGCTGACGTGACGTTGATGCCGTTACTGCGCGTGCGGGTAAAAAGTCGACACTCGCACAGCACTGGCTGCTCACTCGACGTCGATGAGTGCAATCACCTCCAGTGAGAAGGTCAAGGATTTGTGTTACAAATGAAAGAGCCTCCATTATCATTGAATGAACTTTAGGTAAGTAATTCTAGCTAGAACGTATTACTTCATTTATTTTGAAATGGGAGACTTATTATAAGTTACTGATAGGTTATTCTTAAGGGTAGAGGTAGTCATCTCATGACGCACACATTAGCGACACATCGCGACACTATAAGCGTCGCGCCTCATTAGCGACCGCTTCACAAATGCCTGTACCTGGCCGGCAATAGTTACGAACGCTAATGTGAGAACTGAACCTTAAACTCACAACAGCACACCACTTATGATATTTTACGTAGTCCTCCATAAGGATGTTAGAAATACTTTCAAAGACAACTAGTTTTAATTCCATTTGTTGGAACATGTTATGTTACATCGAAGCTAACATAAACCCGAGATTTGTGTTTCAAAGCATTAAAAGTGCAGTGACACCTTCATGCTAAACACACATAACAAATAATCTTACTTTTAATAGCCAACATAACATAGGCTACTAATAATTAGATATCATGTGTAATGAGAGACTCGCTTGACGTATTTTAAAAGGAAAAGTATCTTGGATCAGATGGTAACATCTAAGTAACAGATTCGCTGTAGTGATGTCTGTATAAACAGTAATAATACTATGTTAATTAACTACTACAAGTGATATCAACTAGTAATATCGTGTAGCGTGTAATTCGCTTTTTACTGGCTACACGGGTGCGTAATATTGTCTACTTAGGGATGGGCACTAGTTTCCTGTTTACAAGTCCAGCCCTGTCAGTATTGATTATTCATGAAATATGACGCCGTACCATATCAAAAAAACTTTACTCTTAAGAAGTCGGATATATGATATGCAGGCCGATTGGTGAGACGCTAACGACTCTGAGGGAGAGTACTCGGTACTCGATTCTCGTTATAATTATGGAATAAAATGATTTATTTAATCAAAAATTTATAGCCTATATGTATCTTACTGTAAAGACGAAGGAATCGTCACCTCATTTGTTAAAATCTGTTGAGTAGTTTTTGAGCTAGGATCGAAGATCCATACGATACATACATACATACATAGACTGTTAAACTCGTTACCCTTCCTTTTTCGTAGTCGGGTGATTAGGTACTTTCTTAATTTTTGACCAAATTTAATTATAAATAAATGAAGTGTGGATAGTTCTTCATCAAAGGTAGCCAGCTGAGTACCCTGTTAGCACGTGGCGAGGTTTTGGCGTACGTAAACAATAGCTTGGTACTCTGTATTGATAGCGCAGCTCGTGCGACCGCGCTATGTCAATGCGTTGCGTAATTAAGTTTGTTTCAGTAGTAGACAATTAATTTTTTTTTTTCCTAAATAATCGCCAATGATCACGTCCTCGAGTATCGTTAGTGTCTCACCTCTCAGCCTAAATAGAGGAATAAGGCTTTGATCCGTAGTTATCTAAAAAAATATTTCATAGAGTAGATATGTGGTATTTATCTCATGCATCTTACTCATGGTCTCAATATAAGGCAACATTTCATGTTTTTCAACGGCCCCGAGATGTGACTGAAATAAATCAAACAAACTGTCATGTATCGTAGACGACGCGCTGCATACATCTACTCGTAGAACTGGTATTACATGCACGGCAGAGCAACAGCCAAGTACAGTACAAATATTAACGAAATAAAACATGCTTTTTGGTTTTATTGATTTATTTATAAATCTTTCAAGCATGTCTTAAAAATAGCTATTTATCATTGATAAAACTGAAGCTGAAAAGAAGTCTTGATTCGATATTTGTCTATGTACCACCATTGATAATTATGTATTATTGCAAAAAAAACTCCTGAAAAAACCCTGACAAATAACGCATTCATTTCGTAAATTAACACAACTTCTCAAGTAAATAATTTGTTGAAAGTATTTTTAAGTGATATCCGACCAGGATATCACTTCTTCATATTTTCTTTCTTTTCTATTATTCTTTTTCTCATCATTTCGTTCGTTTCATTCGATATCATTAAATTATATTAAACAATCTAATTACAATAGTGGATCGTCGTCCTGTTTCTCAGTTTTTGCGTCATTTAATAATATCTCTGCAGTAGTTATAAATAGAGATATCTCTATATGGCCGGCGGGTGTTTGCAAATCATTACATCTGCAGCCACTCTGTATATATTGAGTATAATTTTGCCTGCCTTAAGCTGCATTTTCACTAGGTGGCCAATGCAAATGTAGCAATAAATTCTTCCAGATAACTTGTTATTTTAAAATAATGAAAAGGTAATTTATAATCAATAGCTGATATTCTTTTAGACTCTTATACCTTATTCAGAATGTAAAGATAATTGTAAACAAAACTATTCCCCAAAAGCTTACTGGATGTGTCAATCAATATAGTTAATACACACACTGTATTGTGAAGCAATTTGTTTTAGCTTAAATATTCAGGCTTTGTCTGCGATTGATATAAATCATTATTCAATAGACGATGTTATTGCGTCTGATCACCATGAAGCTAGAATAATTGATTAAAAACTACTAAAGATTCATAATTCGTCCAGTGAATACGCAGCTTTATTTGCTATCCTGTATGATGAGGTAATGGCGTCCCATTCATTGTGCGACGACATATTTATCCTTCAAGTTAATTTGCCTATAATTACACGAAGCGTACAAAGTTAGCAAGACATTCAGTGTTATGTATCTATACGACAAGTCACCGAAGACAGAGTCGCGCTATTTATTAAATTAATGATAATTTACAAATATACTCATAAAATGTACAATGTTAATATCGTACAATAATAATAAATTGCTTAGACATGACCTACACAGTTGCTGGAAGTATTATTATTAGTATAGTATTTGTATTCCAAGCATATAATAATAAATAATGTAATTATTAAAATTGATAGGTCTGGGAGTTCCAAGCGAAACTGCTGATAGAATATTGTGGTGTCATTGATTCAATTCCTGGGATAAGTATTTTTTTACCATAGCGTCCAACCAGCTTTAGGAACAGCTCGGATTTGTGTTTATCTAATAGCAAAGTCTACTTCGAAAAAATCTAAAAATACAAAGCAAACTGTGATCGATTTTGTCGGAAAATACATGAATAAATTGTATATTTAACTTGCATTAGATACGCTTTGGGTGAGCAATATATTCAAAAGCAATTAGCTCACAAGATCAATAACGTTAGAATTATGCATGGGCCACAAAAACAGCGGAGTGAGCAGATTAGCTGAACCGTCACTTTTTGTTTGATTTATGTTCGTGTCCCGACATTGTTTGAATTCAGAGATAATTTAGTTTTGGTGCATGTTTTAAGCTATTTCAAATCTCCATCACTGTCCTGCCTGCCTGATTTAACATAGTACTTTTTCATAAACTTTCTCTCTAGATTTTATTGAAAACATTTATCAAATTAATAGTTATGTCATTGACACCTAACAAAAATTCTAAGAGTTTTAATAATTCAAAATATGTATGTTTATGAACGCGTCCAAACTTGGCTCTAACGCTTCCATGCGTCTATTTTTTTGTCTGTAAATTATGACGTATTTTTTTAATAATACTTAAAAAACGTATCGATGAAAACATGACGGGTCGCCACCCGCCTGTCCCTTACACCTCGCGTCAGCCAGTGATTACAGGCTACATAATTACACGCTCCACGTCGATTCAGACGTCTCTGCACACGCTCCTGTATCCTTGGCATTTTGAAACCTAATCATATAGGAAATTTGTCTAGACTACTGTGTACATGCCTTGATACGTATGTTTTATCATGTAATCAAAATCAAGATAACGTTGATTCAATTCACTTATTTTAGATACAGCTAATGACATATAGAGTATGTAACTGTAAATTAAGAGGCAATGAAATGAAGTTATACCTAATAGATATTGATAAAGAATCTGTTCTGTTGTGTGGAAAATCCTCATGAATCGTCTGCTACCTATTAGTTATAAACCACATTTGCCGTACCTAGCCCTATGGTCCCGGCCATTCGGGACATTTCTAACATGACTTATTAATAAACAAATCGCTTTGGTATCCAATCAACAGCTTAATGATACTACGGGACTTTTTTTGTTGAATTTTTCCTAGAGTTCTCACATGACTTAATTATATTATATTTGTCGCTTCTTGCATAAATATTCAATTCCTAGAATCGTGTCTTTATCTAAGTTTCTAAATATACCTCATGCATAAAAGAGGCCTGGATCATAGTATCGTGGTCTAGATATAGTCAGGGACACAAAAACTAGCTAATTGTGTGTCTGTCCGTCTGGAAGGTCGATATGATTCGCCACGCCTGCCCCGAGCGGACCACCTATTATTACATTACACGGATTAGACATACCTATGACATAGCCATAGGAATTTACACCTCCCTGTGACCGTTCATAAAAATGTTATTTTGAAACTGTAATGTCCACACATTACACTGTTAGCGGAAAAATCTTGACTTACGGTAGCATAGCCAAAAATATAGCCGTCAAAAACGTTGTAGCCACTCAATAAAATAGGTCTACGGGAAATAGGTACAAATACCAATATTTTTATTTTTATTTTGTAGAACATAGGTACATATTAAAAAGGTGTTCACAATATTATAAAGAGCATTATGTCCTACCGATAATGGCGTACACCTCCTTGGATGTAAAATAGATGTATCAAAAAACGTACGCGTCATATTGTAATTTTCACCATTCGACATTATAATTTTTCGTATTTATGTAGTTTAATATTTTATTTATTTATAGTTATTTTTAAATAATTTAAGTACAGTACATTAGTTTATTTTATTATATTATATTTATTCATGTTCTCTGTGGCCGTGTGTCACTGCTAGGGTGCCAACTGAAAACCAGCGCTGGGTATTAAATATGCCCAGCATAATGCTGAGCTGGCAACCCATTAGAGGCAAGCATGCCGACAGCATTTCATGTTGATCGTGTTTTATTTGCTCATTTTATATGTGTGTGTTGTACGGGAACTTGTCTCAATAAATTTATTTTTCTTTTTCTTTCTTTTCTAATTTTGATTGCCTGTTCACAATTTCTCACCCATTCACAATCTCCCTCGATTATTTACAAACAAACGATTTATTTACAATTATACGGCAACATTTATAAAGGAACTAGCTTTTTCCCGCGACTTCGTCCGCGTGGAATAGTTATTTTGGGTAGCATTTTTTTAGTAGCTATACTTATTTTGCAAATAGTACTGTACTACTACAGTAGAAAATGTGTACATATATTCAATGTACACATTTTTAAGCTATTGCATAGCTTCTATCGCGGGCCTTGAGCGTGGGGACCAAATCCAGAAATTCCGTAACGAAAAAAACCTAACACGCTTGTTTCTTTAGTTCAGCAACCCGCCTTTAGGTGGCATTGGTTGTATTACATAAGTTGATAAAAAACGCTATGCAATAGCTTTACCGCGGCAGTCCCCGAGTGCCACACGTCTTTTTTTATTGTTTTATTTTATGTACCTATAGATATAAAAAAAATACGGAAGTACCTTGTACTTTCATATTGTTCATGATCATTCGAGAAAAAAAACATTAACTGTTAATTATCTTTTTGTGATTTTTTTGCATTTTCCATGCTAAAATTATAAAGATATTTTAGTGAAGGAAAAATTCGACCGCAGGCATAGCATCGTCATAGCGTCTGGTCTGTCAGAAGATGCAGGTTCGAATCCTGCCCGCGGTCGAAATTTTCCTTCACTAAAAAACTTAAACTGTATACTTTAGAAAAACTTATTTCCTACAGCTTTTACAGTGCGTCACAGCGCTTTAACTAGCAGTAGATGGCAGTAAAGTCATTAGGCCAGTGGTCACGCACTATTAGTGTCGCGCACTATACCGATACAAACATTAGTACATTACTCTGCACTATATCCAGTGCGGACGAGGAAAGCCGACCACTGTGCGGTAAATATAGAACGCGAAGAAACCGACCACGTGCTTGCCATGGATACATACTGAATTGACGCAAAGTATTTAGGTATGTATTAATAATAACAGATTTAATTATTACTTCACCAAGTGCATGAAATGCGGTTTGAGAACGAATACCAGATATGACATAACATACTATCACGCCTGTATTCCCCGAAGGGTTAGGCAGAGGTGTACTTAATATTGTACACCCACAGTTCGCCGGTATGTTTACGTCCCATGTAATAGGGTCCTATTGCCATTTACCGGGCACAAATCCTAATTTCGAGCTGCTAATAAGAATTTAATATTAAAACTCAAATTACTTTTGGAAATAAACCGGTAGTCGTTTGTTTTGTTAAGAGCAAGACAATAATAATAATTGTAAACACATAGCTGCGTGCCCCTGCGCATGCACTCGTCACAAAGCTCCTACATTCACGCCCGTGTTCTACATGATAACGCGCGCGTCTCGCTGAACTTTCGCCGACACAACTAACGTTCACAATGTTCACCAGTTTGTAGGAAACGCGGCGCTTTGTCTGAAGTCGAACGATGGAAAATATGGTAATCGGAGGCGAATATTAAGTGTGACGTGTTATTATTGAGATTTATGACACTTATATTCATAGAAAATACATGAAAAGTATCTTGTACCAGCGTCACACGTTGTTTTATCCGGTTCTTAATAATTTGATTCTGTGCTCAGCTAAGCTATTTCAATTTATCTGTAAGGAGTATTGTACCTAAGCATGGCGACGTTTCAGTTTCAGCTTAGAATGTGTCTGGAAGGTGAAGGTACCAATATTTATCACAATGCAGGTCAAGGTCAGATTGAAAAACTCAAAATGAGATAGGTAGTCCAAACACCGTAAAATATATTTTTAATGAACAAAATACTTAGATCTCTAATCAGTTACAGTTATAAAGTAACAATGTGTGTATACACTGAAGATCTTCGAGTAAGCCTTGCGCCTGCGCAGACGGTCCACTGAGCTATATTTCGCACGCGACCTTCAGCGCAGTCCTCGTCCTCGTATGATTCATTGATACAGTCATAACGTCTTAATAACTGCATGACTGATGACACCAGTGACAGTCATGTCTATAACCCTTGAGATATTAACTACCACCGTACTAGCAGTTATACATAACCAACAACATTCCAGAAATAGAAAACATTTAAATTGCCGATAGAAAACAGAACAATTAGAACAACCTTTTTCTACATATTGGATGAGCTTTCCTAAGGGCCTAGAAAAGTTATCATTTGACAAATGTACGGAAGTGACATTTATGAACGTCCGATTTCTCGAAAGCATTTAAAAAAAATATAATTAATTGTTGCCGCACACTAGGATTTTCTCCTGTATCGTGGGCATTTACTTAAACTATAATAACTACTTGTTCATACAAATATTTGCGCCGTGGGGATCGAACCCATAACACGTGGCGCGGAAGCCGAACGCTCAGCGGCTACGCCAAACATATATTCTGTTTCTATTCGGTTTCCATACATTATGTTTTGAACGGTAGTTAAGTTAGATTGCAACTTGTCTTAGACTCAGGGTCTGTAGACAAGTTGCAAGCTGCAATCAATGTTAAGTGACAATGCGGTCGACGATAGAACCCGCAGAAGTAGGTAACCTATTCACTCAATCAATTCGATATCTGTCCGTCAGAGGTATTTCTCTGCAATTATCGAGCGGCGGCGGCGGCGAAGTACTGACTGCACAGTAACACTAATAATGGAAGGTAGATGTGAATTATAAAGTTAAATATAAGTTTTCAGGCTTAATTTTGGAGAGTGAAGTCGGATATGGATTCATTAGAATTGATGACAGCTTGCAAAATACCATGTAACACGCAGTGTTGTCTCTAGTACATATTACCTCAATACCTAAAACTGCTAATATTATCGTTTACCCGCCCGACTATCCACCAGTCATCAGATCAATTGCGTTGCGCCGGCGCAGTTAGATTAACCACTTAGCGCATTAGCCACGGCTCAATTGTGTCTATTGTTGGCCACTGGACTTCACTGGAGCGGCCGCGGCGGCAGCTTGTTTCCACAATTAATTGTTTCTTCCGTGTGCCCATTCGAGTGATGAATGAAAGATTGATTATCTTCAAGATAGCTGCGTCAAGTGGTCGTATCCGCGAGTGCACACATATGACGCCACTTTACTCCCTTATTCGCATTCAGTAATACCGAACATCAACTGAGAAGTGAAATGCAAAATTAAACGTAACTTATTATTTTTTGAATTACCTACAAAAATTTTTTTTCCGGTATGAAGTTGAATTTACACTGTATTAGTAGCCCTATTATTATCCCGGATTTGGAGTTCAATAATACCTTACTAATAATTACTGGTCTGACTAGACATCTTTCCATTAAATATACTTACAAATTACAGACACCAAACAAAATCTATTGTTTTCGACCGCCGGAATCTGAATGGGACTCTACAAATACTGTAGTCATCAACGAGGAAGCCCACACTGTCGTGAGTAGCTCTGCAGTAGGCTCCACTGCGGAGGATGGTTTATACGTAGCTAACGATGAATTTACAACGTTAGCGTGTGAGTTACAACAGGGCGACGATGAGGCGCTCGTTAGCGGAGCTCGGAGTAGTAAGGGCCAAGACATCCGATAGTATTGTATTGGCTGATAGATCAGATGTTATGTTGACGAAATAAGTATCTATCTTCCTAATTTTATACGAGTAGCTAGTCTAGAAACTACGTCACATTCCTAACTATGATTACATAATGTAATTATTATTTGCCTCATTTGTCTAGTTGTCGTAAACTCGTAAGCGTAGCTACGGATTATGAGGTCTTGTGTTTGACACCTAGGTTGTATAAAGGATTTTTAAACTGTGATTTTTTCTACCTGCTGTTAAGATTTTCCTAATGGACAAATAGATTCGCTCGGTTAATGCCAAACTCACAACTTTTTTACATGGTACCTAAACACACCGGCTATTTGAGTTCACCTCTGCCTAATCCTTCTGGAGAAACACACGTAGACGTATGTTGGTCTCCCTATTGACAATATCCGGCAAGCTAGGATCCTTCATGGATTAATAGATCTGTGTTTAGTTTTGCCAAATAATTGAAAATCTCTTGAAAGTACATATAAGTATATTTTGTTAGTAAATCGCCAACCCCCCACAATGAGTGGTCACTGTAGCCGTGCGATATGGTAAATTTACGCGAGTTAGTTACAGCGGCGTATTTTACGCGGCTGTTGCCGTCGCGTCGGACGCCGTCAATCACATCACTAATCAATCGATACGGATCGATCTCTCCGTATCGATCGTGATTCATCGCGTAATGGTACACGCCTTGTTACCGACGGTAACTTGAGACTGTGAGTGACGTC
The DNA here is from genome assembly GCA_910591435.1 of Acronicta aceris. NCBI lineage: Eukaryota > Metazoa > Arthropoda > Insecta > Lepidoptera > Noctuidae > Acronicta > Acronicta aceris. The sequence continues at coordinate 125,975 of OU342781.1, read as the reverse complement.
TTTTACTGTTATATTGCTTAATAACTTTAGAAGCTTAAAGGTTTACGAACCTGTTCGCTAAACATCAGTTTTTGGTCTAAAATGTTATATAACATTGTAGTATTCTCTCGCTGACGCCGTCGTCAAGCGCATCCTGAGGCTGAAACGTTTACAGCACCTTAATTAAGGCAAGACTGAGTCGGTGCGCAAACTTATTCTAAGGATTCTTATTCTACAGTGTGTGAGTATAAGATATAAGAACTTGAATGAGACATTATAGTTGGATATTTTAAAAATATCGCACTCGCAGCTTGACAGACGTTTTTAATCCCCGACGCAAAAAGAGGGGTGTTATAAATTTATAAGTTATCTGTCTGTTGCATCGTAACGCCTAAATGAACGAACCGATATTGATTCCGATTTTTTTTTTGTTTGAAAGGTGGCTTGTTCGAGAGTGTTCGTAACTATGATTGAAGATTATCAGCACTTTTCTGGTCCGTGAAGGGATGTTAGCGACTTCCACATGTCTAATCGATTTGAAACTTGGTATCCTGTTACTTCAATGATATTGCAAGAACATAGTAACCATGTCTTTAATTTATTTATGAAGTAGGAATATTATTTTCATACCGATTTTAAGTATTTATTTTTCAGGATATATAATTAATGTCCGAGTGACATATACAGTAATACAACATACAGTAAAAATCCAGATTTGTCAAATTTGACAAATGGTAAGTACTGATGAAGAGCACTGATATTCTCGCGAGATTCGAAAAGCGTGATCAATTCGGGTAACACCGCAGACATAGCTAGTCACCTAAGAGTAGATATACATATATATGCATGCCACAGGCTATATAATAAACATAATTTTAGATTACTTAGAAGAGAAAGTAAATCGTTTAAGTTTACTAATCTCAGTATAATGAGTCGTAAAGTGCAATCAGACAAACAAATGTCTTGTAATGTTGTGTGGTGATCTCCACGTTCATTATACACTCGTTACTAGGGCTGCCTTTCGGGGCTCTGCGACTATACTACCTACTTATAGACTATCGTCCTTCAAATTAAATCAAAGATGTAGTCACGATAATTTAATGTTATTAAGTCAATACCTAATAACATAAAATTATCGTGACTACATCTTTAAGTTGAGGTAGGAGATATCTAGATTTTTTTCCTAGAAAAAAATCTAGATGGTTGTTCCAGTTTCTGTTAGTTTAGATTATGTTTTTTGTTAGGTTCCACATATAAATATATAACAATCTACGGAATTCAAAGGAAATAGAACATAATACATTCCCCATGCGAATTATTTCTCAAAGAGGTTAATAAGTACCTACCTCCTATAAAACAAAATGGTTGTTTCTTTAGTAATAAATTCGTTCGTTTTCGCGTGACAGCCCTGGACTATCGGCGCGGGCGCACCCGATTGAAATGAGTCGCTCGGTTCTACAAATATTTTTTCTATGAACGGCTCCATGTATGAGAAATATGTGAACCGGATAATTACTGGGAACCTATGCATTGGTATTCGTTGTACAAATACTAATAAATCGGGTCCCGTTCCATAAAAAATTGTAGTTACCGTTAACAGATCATCCTATCAAGTTATGTTATAAACCTCAAATAGATTCTTGAATATATTAAATAAATATTCACATAGCATTGCGACTGATAAATTAATAGCGAAAGAAAATAGGACCTCAGCCAAGATTCAAACCATTCGGAAGATTTGAATTGAACATGATACGTAACACTAAATAATTAAGGGACCGTTTTCATGGAACCCAGATATTAGCAGCCGTTAGGGGGACACTATAAGTAGTTACATATGTGTGTGTAAAAGCCTACCCATTGCGCAGAAAGCAGCAAATACATTTTTACTATGACCCTACCTAGTGAGCCCTAGTAGGTACTCACGTAGTACTTTACGATAACATTCGCTTTCGCCAGCAGTATCATAAAGTGTGTTCAGTTAATATGGCTCTTAGCTGGATATACTGCGCCCGATGATACAGCGAGCCGGAGTTACGACTCATTGTGGACACTGGGCAGATGGAGCCGAAGCCCCAGCCGCCGGGCGAGCTGCTCAGCAGGACAACTCTCTTATTTTACAGCAGTACGATCTTTTCTGTTTTTGTAACGGATCGATTCAGACTTGTCTTTAGTTGAATTATAAGATCATTTTATTGCGTTTCAATAGCGTTCCACGTAAAATTTTGTTACTAGAATTGGCCTTTAGATACAGTTAAGATTAATATAAAATTAAGTTCTAACATACTGAATTAGCCTCGTATATTCAAACGGAATACTTACAAAGATATAAAAATCGCTCTGTAGATTTGTATCTACGTGTAGGACGCAATATTGGAAATTCTGATGATCCGTGGTAACGATAGGGTCCGTCATCAACCTCATAAACACCTCATTGGTTCAGTCAACAGTTAAATCAGCTGCAAATGATGAGACGACATTCCTGTGGCTTTAACTATGTGTTTGATATTAAATGTGTTCCAACTAGTAGGTAAGGCTGGCCCGCGGCGATGCCCGCGTGTTTAATTAAACATACTCAGTGATTCATGGTTATTGCTCACCGTTGAATGGGCTTTAGGAATGATGGTAGGTATGTTTGTTAATTTATAGAAAATCAATTTGGTCAGAAATGTGTTTTCAATTTGACGTAAATTGTTTTGTTGCTGATAGCTATTTAGTCTGACCACGGTTTCAATAATTTGAATTAAGCAACCTTATATTGCCTTGATCCAAGCAAACATGTTAACTCCTACATAGTACTCGATCGATGTATTCACTGAGGATTCCCTAACAAAAAATACTTAATTGTGCCCATAAAGGTTAGTATTAAAATGGTTATTTAAAAGTCAATTTTAAATTATCAGAGAAAGATCAGTGACTTATTAATGATGATATAATCGAGACATCTTAACAGCTCTTAGTTATTGGCCGTGCGTTGCGGAGGTCAGCTTCCTCCAGATAATCTCACTCGTACCTTCTTCTGTTGGAGTCGTAAACCACGGTCTTTACAAGTAAATTAACAAGCGAATAAAATAAGTTGTTAATATCGTGACAGCTCACTCTAGAGGCGGGCACTCACACTATCGATACAATTTTTAAATATTTTGATAACATTAAAACTTGAATGATCAATGTGATCATCAATAATGAGATTCGGTTGCTTCAAAAATATCGAGATATAGTTTTGGCAGGTAGATAGAGAAATAAAATCAGGCATATTTGTATCAATCGTTTAAAGTTGTAAATTTTTTCTATTTCATTTATTGCATAAGTGTTATTTAATTTTAATAGTATCTGTACTTAGATACAACGGAATCAAAAATATTGACGTCAGTATCGATAAACTTAGGTACCTACCAATAAATGTTTTAATTTGATTAATAATACAGAAATAAATATACATTTTTACAAAAATAAATATCATTTTATCAATAGAGCTTAATACCATATCGTATCAATCGATAATTTTAAAAGAACTACCGATATTAAATCTATCGACACTTCTACAACACCATCTTAAGAATATTGAAAGTGAAGTAAATATATAGGTATGTTCAGCTTAATTGAAATCTCTCTCGCGGACAGATAAGCAAACGTCCGAGACGTGATCACAATATAACAGGTTCACTTTATTAAGAACACCGACTGCTTCCGCGAGGCGCGGCGTGCCAGCGGCGGCTTTATCTACTTTATGTAGACAAAAATAATAAAGAAAAATATTACATACATACAATGGCATTAAGTACGTTGAAATCGAAGAGATCGCATTGGACTCACAAAACCATTGTTGCTCGGTGGCAGGACCTTTTGGGGTCTGACTGACTGGCGACCACCCTTACGTCGGAGTCTGTCGTAAAGTACCTTTGTGTGCGTTTCTACTTTTTCCGCGGAAGAGCCAGTTCTCCACGATCATTGCGGCTCTGGCAGTTCGTAGGGGCTCTTAAGGGTTAGCAACGCATCAGCAACTCCTCTGGTGTTGCAGGTGCCCATGGGTGAAGATGACTAGTTACCACCAAGTGACTCGTCAGCTCGTTTGCTGACTTAGTTCATAAAAAAAGCTGTTGCCATATACCGTTCATAAAGAACAACTTATAAAAACAAAATGTAATTAGGTTACATTTTATGGAAATTCGTTAACTCAATTTGTCGATAGCTTATGTTATTTCTATGCCTTTCCTTTTAAAAGTTTCATAAGGATGATTATAATAATGAGTTCAATGGAAAGACGCATCCGCGCACTTTTAGTTTGGACGAGCTCACATCACCTCCACCCAACATGTAACAATAAAAGTTGTAACTGATCGACTTCTGTACATAGGAGTGAACCTCTATAAAAGAAATAGAGAACAAAACATTTTTGTTTGTATGTCTGTATGTTATCACGCAAAAGTGGTACTCACGTGGGAGAGCCATGCTTCGGCACGAATGGGCCGTCTCGACCGGAGTGATACCACGGCCTCACAGAAAACCGGTGTTAAACAACACTTACGTTGTGTTTCGCCGAGTGAGTGAGGTTACCGGAGGCCCAATCCTCTTTTAAAAGGTCGGAAACGCACTTGTGACGCCTCTGGTGTTGCGGGTGTCCATGGGCGGCGGTAATCGCTTACTATCAGGTGATCCGTCTGCTCGTTTGCCCTCCTATCACATAAAAAAAAGAACTATTGTATGAATGTGAATGCGGTTTTCACAGTTGCATTGCTAAAGGTTTATTTTAAAATCTGTAGCATATTTCATCTTGATACGCACCACCTAAAAGCTTATACATCTATATCTTCTATCTATACTTATAATAAATCTGTAGAGAGGTCAATTCTGTACATGAAATATATTTCCAAAATAACTATCAGCGGGTGATTAGTGATCGATACTGATGCCAAAAATGCAATCAGTAAAATTTTTGTCTGTCTGTCTGTCTGTCTGTCTGTCTGTATGTTCTTTATAGAAACAAAAACCACTTGACGGATTTCAACGAAACTTGGTACAATTGTTCTTCATACTCCTGGGCAGGTTATAGTATACTTTTCATCACGCTACGATCAATAGGAGCAGAGCAGTGAAGGGAAATGTTGGGAAAACAGGAGAACTTACTCCATTTTTTAAGCTTCCGTCGCGTGTGCAGCCTTAATGGTTAAAGCTACACAGAAATCATGTATGACGGAAATGTTCTCCTTAAAATTATATAAAAAATATTCCACGACAGCAAATGTCTATCTTTTATGGTTGACTCACAATAACACGTGTAACTCCCGATAGCTTAGCAGTTCGGAGCTTTCTGATTATATTTGTCTACTCTTACGTTAGGTGACTGACTGACTGACATAGTGATCTATCAACGCACAGCCCAAACCACAGGTTATAGTGTACTTTTCATCACGCTACGATCAATAGGAGCAGAGCAGTGAAGGGAAATGTTGGGAAAATGAGTGATTCATGGGAAAGGTTTCAAACTATCAATGTATATATCATCACGCTACAACCCTTAGGAACGGGGCAACGCAGGTGAAACCACGGGCGAAGAACTAGGGAACAAAGTAACTATTCCACGCGGACGAAGTCGCTGGCAAAAGCTAGTAGTAAATAAATCTTTTTGAGACGCCATCGATCGTACCAGTGAAACCGCACACAACAGCTATTACGGAATTAGGTCAAAAACTCATTAAAAACAAACTGAAAAACCTTCTTTTTTGGTGTCTATTATTATAGAGCTATTCTGACCGTGTCTGATGTCTTTAAACTATAGTTTTATAATTGGGCAAGTAGGTGAAATACGTACATAAGGGAGGCTTACGTCCAGCAGTGGACTGATATATAAGCTAATGATGATGATGAACAAGAAGTAGATCAAGCTAGTGGATCTAGACGCTTCAAATTTTGCACAGTACTTAGGTCCTTGTATAATAGATGAGTACTAAGACGGGGTATCGGGAAATTCTCACGAGATCGGGGCAAAAACAAGATCATTAGGAACAAACAAACTGGTCGAATTGTAAATTGATTGCACTTCCGCGATGCGCCTGGCTCACTGGCCACCTCGCCTCATTAATGTGGAGACAACGTTTCACTCCGCAATTAAAAGTCGAAACTTGTTCGATTACGAGTGTGGTTAAATGTGCGATCAACATTTATGGAGACTATCTGTTTAAACTTAATCAATATACAGTTAATAATTATGATATCTACATAATTTATGTTCTGGAAACACCTCCCAACATTTAAGCTTTGATTAAGATGAAATGGTAATCTTCTGAATTTACTATCGATTTACAAAACTTTTTATTGTATAATATAGGTAGAATAAATAATAAGACAAAAAAATATTTAAGTGAAATATGTGTACCTACTAAGTACAGATTTTTGTAATTCTTAATTTGTTTTCTTAAATATACTACTATGTTCGAATCAGCTGTATATAAATTGCTGATGTTCGAAGAGAATTTGTGTGGAAAACTAATTTATACTAAATGAAAATTTCCACATTTTATATACAGAATAAGAGAATTAAGACCGAATACACCTTCTAGCAATTTTTTTTCTCTTCAACTTTTTCGTACTTTAGTTTAAATAATAAAACCTTTAGTTTAAATAATACCAGGCATTTATGATCTTAAAGCCTACATAAATTCTTTCGCGTATAATTTACGCTCACCGTACAGTGTGCATAAAGGTATGGTTGACATAAACACGGCGCTCGCCGGTAATAGCGTTGTCGTGTCGCGCGCCGGTAATGAGTAATAACGAGAGGAGGTACCAGGGGCCCATGGCAATCGAGGAGTGCTCGGCTTATGAAGGTCACACAGTTATAGGTGGTCGGACATAAAGATGCGGTCCCGTAATGAGTTAACAAGTGCAGGTACCAGGGACCCATAGCAATCGAGGAGCTAACATAAGCAAGAATTTTGGTGTTCAATGATGTGTAGATATTGTTTGTGAGGCGTGTGGTCCAGAGATAAGTGTCCTTTGTGGTCCCGTTTCTAAAGCGGTGTTTAAATCTCTACGCACTGAATCTACCGTCATATTAACTTTGCTTATAAAGTATTTCACGTTAACTTGTTATCTCAGTACTCGTTGATCTCACCACTGCCTCCTGGCGGACTGAAATGGCCACTTCTGATGATTCATAGTATAATTCATTTAACATAATTGCTAAAGAAATTGCCACGGGTTCTAAATATTAATTCATTTTAAACTGAATGTGGTCATTTTGGCCATATTTGGTCACATTCAGGAACTCATCTCAATCAATTCATATTTAGAACCCTATTTAGTAATTCGTAAGCAATTTTCTATGGTGAATCATTTTATGATTTACCAAGAGCCTTTTCAACTCCCCTATTAGCTGTCTCTTGCATTATTTTCCGCTGATGCTTCTTTATTTCAAACAATACGTACGGATCCCGACGTGTACCCGTACTAGTGCAGCACAATAAACAAACAACAAGGCGTTTGACGCGTGTCGCACACGGCCCGACAATACCGACATAACGCCGCACTTTCAGATAACAGATACACGAGTCACGACACATCTCACGCCGGTCGGGAATGCTATAACTATGAGTGGAGGGTTTACTACAATACTTACAATACTTTACTAGACTTGAGTACCATCTAAATATCCGCCCGATTATGAAACGTTCACATTTAAGGTCGGCGTTAAACAGTTGATCAGCGCCCCTCAAAATGTATTAGAATTGCGTACTCCATTTTCCACACATCTCTATCAGTTATCATAATGACGTCACCTCTTGCTTCCGTATCGATCCTTTTTTTGTTCTTCTCCCATATTCTTAATTACTTACAAACTCCCTGGAAAAACCACCGTCCTCTCTACGTATACGACACATATCCATAACTATACATAGACTAACGGTTACTACACAAGTTTTCAATCAGTATTGCTACTTTCAAGCTATCTCTAATAATATACATACTTTATCCTATCCATTCTTGTTACTCTGCAGACCCTTATTTCAGCAGCATACAGTTTCCAACATTGCAATATTTAATGACGTCACCAGTCACACCGAAGGCATTTCCGTGTACACACGACTACTAAAACTTATATAAAAATAAATAAAATGTATTATGTTTTTTTTACTGCGAACAAAAATACAACGATGTGTTCCAGTACACAGTATAATAACCATAACAGTCACATAATTTAGTAACCTATAGCCCCAGCGACCGAACTACACGATCAGGTCGACAATCACCGCGTGCGCGACCATAACATACACACACATACACATGATGATCGACCAGCGACCTTGTTGATACCCCAAAGGAAAAACACTAAAACATAAAAATTTTGGTACAAAGCTTTTGTTTCAGATAAATTATTTAAATTTAAAAAATAGGTGCTTATTTATAGAAAGGTTCTCAAATACTCGCAACAAACAAAAAAAAATTAGATCGCAGTGTCGCTTAACATCAGGCGAACTGACTGCCAAGCGTTACCTATAATAAAATTGTAACAAGCCGATGACTGTACATTATAAATATGAAATAAAAACTAATAATAATCTTTATTAGAGCAACAGAAGCAAAATAACATTTTTTTGAATATTTGTCTGTCTGTACTTTTGTACGCGCATCACGCAAAAATTACTGCATGGAATTGAATGCAGTTTTCACCGATTTATTGCTAGAGGTCTAACATAAAATCCGGTGTATATTTTATCTTGATGCGCCGCCTAGAATCGGACTTATAGTATGTTAATCTTTTTGGGACGTGAGTGAAATTACGAGCAACGGCTAGTCAAGAATAAAAAAAAATAGAAACCACGTAGCGGAAAATGCAGCGTAGACGAACTGCGAGATGAACAGGCGAGCAATGGTTGGTAGGAGTCAAAGTCAGGCGGCATGTTACTAGTCCTTGTGGAAATCAATGGGGGATGCCCTTGTTCAACAGTTGACGTCATTGAGCTCGTATGATGATGTACAATGACTACTAGGTGTGGATAATAATAATAAGGTATGGTACTTAATATTTTTCCCGTAATTCAAGATTTTCCAGCCAATAAATCTAGAACTTAATTTGACAAGCATAAGTGAGCTGTAATTTAGTTTAATGCTACATCATCATAATATCACGCTTGTATTGTTTGAAGGTTATGACAGAGATGTACCAACAACAAGCATAATATCATTTTCATGTTTTTGTGTTCTTGACCCTTTGGCTTTGATTTGACACGGGCATTTACAAAACACGGGCCGTCCCATAGTGCGCGCGTACAAATTCAATCAAAGTTGAAAGTCAGAATGGTTTTTAAATAAAACCACTAAAATAAGTACTTTTGAAAAGTCAAAACTAGTTGCACGGTTCCAAAAAGTGGGTCGTATGGAGAATAAACTCCATATACCTATGTACTATTATACATCTCCCAGAAACTATTTATCAATCACGTTTAGGACTAAAACCCACGATCTTATACTATTCTAGCCACTCTAACCACCACCAAAATAAAAGGAGTTATAAGAAATATTGTTTTGATGAAATTAAAAACTCTAGCTACTTCATAATTCGTCAATTAATTGTGTAGATCACGGAACTAGTTCGGGTTATCGTCGTAGGTCGTAAGGAGATCTTGTGGCACTTAATATTTATCTCATAGTTCAGTGACTATCTATCTGTCTATAAAACTAATAAAAATATGCGATACTAAGTGACCTATAATTTAGTTGTATGCTGCACTAAAGAAGATACTTTATAATTTAGACAAGTGCGAGTCTATCACGTTTACAGCGCGAACGCCTGAGGATCACATTACATGCAATAAATACCATTATAAATGAGGAAATATTCATAACTAATGACGTCGTGTATACAAGTCATCCATACTATCATACAAATATTAGAATAACGAAAGTTAATGTGTCTGTTACTTACTCCCACTGCCGCGAAAAAATCACAGCGCTGCTCTGTCCAAGCTGGACATACTTCCAGCGTGTGCTGTGCCGTGTTCTCAGGACAGTCCATGAAATAGAATGGCTATAGCGTGAAAAAGGACATGGGTTACATTACGTCTCAAAAAAAATTAAATAGTATTCTTTGGATGCAACTAAACCCGCAGGCAGCAGATATATATAAAAAATATTCAAAAGCACGAGTATAAAGATATTACAGTTATTATTTGGATACTTTGTGCCTATGAATCTTTTGAAATAGATATTTACCTTTGGCAAGCAAGAAATGCGAATCTTTTGAAAGCCTCACGGGTACATAGACCCAATGAGTAGAGCCCGTAAAAGCTTTAATCGAGAAGCAATTAAATTATTTACATAATCCTTAAAATTTATTTCATTCTTATTATTGTAAAGCAATTATGCCACTGTATGTATTCACATATAATGTCCAATTCTGTAATTACTTCTCATATTAATGACACCACAAACCTCCACAACAAATTGTACCGTAATCACTCTAACTTACAACATAAGTTGAGAATTCAACCATATCGACACAGCAATAAGTTTATTTATTGTGTGTCAACAAATTGGCGTGGATGCAATATTTCAAGTGTCGAATGGTAGAGGTAATTGAGTGGATGATGGATGATACCAAAGAGATCGTATCTGCTTATCGACGCAACATCACTTACAAAACATCACACAAAGTAGTCACGGTAGTAACACAATAGCGCTTGTAACACACTAGTACTTAATGCGAGATTTTAATGACTTAGCTATATTTAATTATATAAAAACGAATACCAGTCACTAATCACATAACTGCCTAATGATGAAATGTAAGAGACTAGATTTTTTTTACACCACTAAGATGGCAAACGAGTACCTATACGGCCGGCTGATGGTAAGCGATTACCGGAACCTATAGACACTAGCAACACCAGGAGTATCACTCACACGTTAGCCCAACTATTCCTCCTTTATTTACAGGACAGACCCTGTTAATTAACTGAGATGCATAGGAGACATGCTGCCATGCAGGACAGCGGCGGTAACAAAACACCACCGGTCCCCCACACTGCCAACACAACGCTTCCTCGCGGAGCTCTGGTGACCTTGCTCACCGTTAGGAATACAACATAGCATGGAGCTATGTTATGTGGCTATGATTTTCTGCAAGGTGGAGGTACTTCCCCAGTCGAGCAGCTCCAATTGTGAGTGGAATTATTAGATTCCACTAAGTATACTTCTCTTAAATAAGATAAAGATAGCCTTTATGTAACTTGAAAGGTACTAGGTACCTAAGTTCCTTACGAGGTGTAGGCTAAAGAAGGATAAAGGAAGTATTGGAAACAATATGGCATTGGAAAAAACACAAATACCAGAAAGTCAAAGTCAAAGATATTTATTGCTTAAAACTGTGTATATATGTGTGTTTATCAATTTTTTGGAAGCATCTACAAACCCAATCGTGTGTAGCAATATTATAATAAAATGTTCCAGGCTAGTAATAAATAAAAATACGATAGAAGAATTTGAAATGCTGTGTTTATATTGTGTCCTTTGTGTAAGGCAAACAAATTACATATTAATGACGGAGACATTAATTGTATGTATGAATGATATAATAATAATTGTGATTTATGTACTAGAACGGGTGATAATTTATCACCAATAAATTATGTATCGACAGTTATTTACATACATATCTAGCCTTGATCAGCCCTGCCAGGTGGCGATAACTCTAATATCAATTGATTTTACGATTCCATACTGATTACCTGAGTGGGAGGTGTGGACATTTCGTCCTGTTAACGTGTCGCATTTTACAAATGTCACGTTAAGGGAGAGGATGTCTTATTCTTCGCTGAACCTCAATATTTTGTTTATTAGACCAGCATAAATGCACAATTATATTACAATAGATACCTAAACGAAAACAAGGAATTAAGTAAACAGAACTCAAATTTCATTTCATTTCAAATATCTTTGTTTATATTCAATTAAATTTGTGATTAAAACATAAGTATTGTATTTGTCTGTAGTTTGCTGAATACTTGGTATCGGAGCATCCTGAGCACTCTTAGATCTGTTTAGTAAGTAGGTACATGTTTGTACTACGAGTGTTCAGGTAAATACATAGTGGAGATGGACTTTTCGCTCGCCATTTCACTGACACACATGAACTTAGCGCTAAAATCCAAGATTCAGCGAATAAATATGATTCACTCATGCGAATCTGATGTATTCGCTGAATCTTGGATTTGCACCGCATGCGACATAGCAGTTGCAATCGCAAATGTAGCGCGAGTCGCGGCCGGTGGCTAACGCGACGCCTCGTAAACCCACAGACGATCTACTATAAAGCGATACACAACAGTTGCCATTATAACAAAAACATCTCAGATTTTAGGGGAATCAACATCTCCTATGTTCCATCGGGTGAGCAGTCGTTGTTTGCTCTCATGATAACTTTAAAAGTGTTGCAACCCAAGGTGTCTTCGTGCCCCATAGAACACATAGACAGATCCACGGTGCCCTCGTGCCCCATTGCACATTTATATGTTCTATGAATAACTTTGACAACCGTTAACGAGTGGTCAGAAACACGCACTTTATACCACATGTATATCGTTATAATCAAGTTTTGGAGGTCAGACCGACGCTCTATTTGTGAATTTTCCGTTATTTTTAGTCCAAAAAAATACATACAATTGCAGTGTCCCACGAAATGACATCGCATGGTGACTCGGTACACAAATAGTGCACCGACGCGGCGTCGAGCGAACATAATGCGTTCAGCAACGCTCCAGATATTCCACAATACGCGAACATCTTCGTAATGCGTTCAGTGTAACCCGACAGCTGAGCCTGGAGTTAAATACAGTAGGATCACTATTTACAAAGTTACATAATTTGTACATAGAAATATAAGAAACCCGCACTAGACTAACATATCTTTAATTATAAAGACCAAGGCAGGCAGCGTAACCATGAGCTTACATAACTATAGGAAAAATTATATGGCAATTTTGACACATACAAAACTCCTAGTTAGGCTACAAGTAGAGGATGACCTAATATCTCAATGGTCACAGGGATTCTAGCAATTGTTTATGATATATCTACTCAATATGATTGTCAACATTTTTATTTCCAATTATATTTTGCATTCTCGCAAATGTGCGTAGGTAAAGTTGACTTTTGTATGCAAAATTAAAGATTGTCTTAGTGGATTACTGCGTCGGCATGAGCTACACAAGAAATAATTGCAGTAACAATATTAGCTAGTCAGTAGGTTGAAGTTTATACATCGTTACTTGTGGAAACTCTTCTAACACAACGTTAGTACAGTACAACAGCACGTCATGTTACCCCAAACTGTCAAATTTCCCCAATGGAGAACAAACTCTATTATTTGGAGATTAAACTTAAAATATATTGAAGAAATTTTATAGTTTTGGATACCATAATGTGCTCTTGGCTGTACAATCTGTGACGCAAAATCACCAATTTTAGATTAAAGTTTTAACGATATTTAATGATCTCCATTAGTACTTCTAGTGTTACTTGTCTTGTGTCTGCGCGGGACACAGTGCAGTGCATAACGTCGATACATGGAACTGCTAGCATCGCGCGTGTCAGCTACCCCTCGTAAAACTTATGACCTATATTGTATGGAGCGCCCTGCTTTACGCACGTAACTAAATATATTATTTTATTTATTTTAGATACTTATTTATAAAAATAACTGTACACACAAGTAATACAGATCTATCTATGTTATGTGTACAAAGTCTGTTTGTCCATGTTTGGTCTCCTCTCAGTTAAGGGTCCGGCGGAGCTTGAATTGCCCACAAAAACGTAATACCGAAATGAATCGTAATCCAGACAATATTCTATCAAATTATGTCATTATTCGGATTTGGATACCGTTAATTAGTTCCTAAGGTACTATTTCGTCTACTACTACTTCATTGGAAATACGTTTAAGACGGGGAAATTGTTCAAAACTTGTTAAAGTTATCAAAAATTGCATTCGCTTACATTTTTTTCCAATGAAGTATTTTGGACGAAATAGTAGAGCAGGAACCTAGATTATTTATTTATTTATTTATGCTTCATGTACAGAAGTGTACAAAGGCGGTCTTAATGCTTTAGGCATTTTCTACCAGACGACCTTAGGGTGGTGCAGAGACGATCATGGTCATTAACGGTATCCAAATCCGAATAATAACATAATTTAATAGAATATTCTCTGGATTATTTCAGATATATTTCGGTATTACGTTTGTAAGAGAAATTCGGTCCGCCGGACTCTTAAAGGTTTGGAATAGCGGACATTATTCTGCAATGTTCTATAATGTCACAATGAAGTACCGCATAGAAACCGCGTTGAAGTTGCTTCAATCTAAAAATGAATCACAATAAAAACAAGTTAATTTAAAAAATTAAAAACCCGACTGCCAAAAAATATGGAAATAATGACCAATCCGGCGATGTCCGACTGTTGTGCAGTCGGACATCGCCTTTTTAACTGCAAAGACCTAATGCCGCCGACTGCATGAGAACCGTCATTAATGGTGCTCTTCCTCTTGTTTCTACCTGCTTTGACAGTCGGGATTTTTAATTTACTTAGGATACTATCACGTCTGTATTCCCCGAAGGGTTAGGCAGAGACGTAGTAATGTACAGCCAAGTTCGCCGGGGCGAGCCTATTGCCATTAACCGGGCACAAATTCCAAACTGCGAACTGCTACTGAGAATTTTAAAGAAATCTCAATAACCCTTTGCTCGAACCTAGGACCTCTACCGTAGTAGTCACGCTCATAACCACTAAGCTATTGAGGCAATTTTTTAATTTACTTTTTTAATGTTACACTTTTTTAGTTTGTGGTATAATAGGTATCCAGTGTCACTCTCACAATTGAGACGAATCTAGCAGCACCTCCCAAGCTAAAATAACCTAATAATAATAAGAATCCCTCTCACAATATACGCATAACTACAACAACACTACAAGCGATTGAATGTTGATCGCGAATATTCGCCTGAAACGCGCATATTTCACGTTGAGAGAGATCTGTGACGATGTTATTAAATGTCGGTTGCGTAACAGCGCGCTAAGTGACGCGACACACTCACGACACGACTCACAAACACAGCTGATGCTCCACGACATTGGCGACGCGTCACACAATACATAAAGTAGATAGGCTTGTTTGTAGCGCGAACAAAACATACTTACCCTTAATTATTTAATTAAACAATACCAGCTCCGTGCGCTAACACCATTAATGTTTATTGATTCAGTAGTGCCCGTAGGGAGGAGGTCCTTACAAGACAATAGATTTTGTATTGTGTCTGTAATTAAGTACTTGAAGGATAAATACAATACTTACGTTATTAGGTTCACTCGTCCGTACTATGTTATAAATGCGAAAGTAACTCTGCTTGTGTGTTATGTTTTGACACCTAACCGGCTGTACCAATTTTATGAATTATGGTATAGCGATAGATTGGACCTCGCAAAAAAGACGTAACGGCTACCTTTAGTCTCAAAAAGTTATTTGGGATGCGAGTGAAACTGCGGACAACAGCTAGTAATCTAAATGGTTTATCACGATATTTCTCAGTTGGCCAGCAGACATTTTTGACTAATACTCTCGAAGTATTTTCTCAGCGACCGAGCCACGTAGACTTCAGGCCAACCTCAATAAATCGTTACATTACAGCGCTCTTACATTTTAGTTTAAAACATTTATTATAGTAGGAAGTAACCCAAAACTTGCGGTAAGGAGATGGAATGTCAAAATAGCCGCGGTATTAGACATACCTACCTTCATATCAAGGTCTTTTACCAATAACAATTTAGAAAAGGGGCCCTCTAACACACTGCTCTGCGCAAGAACTTGACCTTTTATTTGCAGTGATTTACGACCCTTGTCAATTAGTAACTCTCCCGGTGTGTACGGGACCTTAGTTTAGCGTATCTGTACATCTGATCTCATGTACCTGCCATGCGGCTAGTGATGTCGCTCATATTCAACACAAATGCAGGCAGACGACCGTCAATTATGGTAAAATAAGTTATATCTCATGACTGTTACTCAACATTTGAGATATTCGTGACTCGACAGTCGCCAAAAAGTATGTTACATTATTATTCATCTCCAATTCTAAATACGAAATATTTTACTGTAAGCGCAAACAATACCTAATGTTTACCAAAAAAAAATTAATATGTAGGTAATAATTAACCAATCAGTTAATATATTTTTCTTTCAAGTATAACTTATAAAAATAACAATGTCCACGTGTTTAACACAGTTTTTATTATTTCCAGATAAAATTACGAAACCGGACGCCGAATGTGCACATTGCGCATAATTCATAAATCACAACTATGGTATCTACCATGTAGAAACAAAATTATGTAAACTAACAATGTGTCATTAACTGTGAAACCCAGTGGTCATAAACAACGAAGTGTTAGAAAAAAAAGTGACAGTGAAAATGTGTTTAAAAAGATAAAAATGGCAAAAATAATTAGGATGTGAAACATGTTGGAATGCGTGCGCGGCGCGAGCACAGTGGTACGCGCGCCGGCCGATCGTGGACAAAATTTACAAAAACAGAAAAGTACGCGAGGATTTATTTTGCTGCTTGGAGTACTGCATTGTGCCAGGTAATGTTACAGATTATAGTCACAATACTCTCTATATGTACCTACTTACATTGTTTTGTTTATTTAGTTTTTTCTGTAGCGTATTGTACAGTACTTTACGTAGGTAGGTACTAAGTGTAAAGGAAAAATAGAGATTACACAATTTAATTTTAAATAACTTCAAGGTAACGAGGACACACACAAACACGAACATACTATACACACATTCGACCTACGCTATGTATCGTACATACTCCAAAAAGTGAACAATGAAGGAAACAGTTATTATTGTAACTTGTTTAATATTTGCACAGTGTTAGACATACACATAAACCTACTATAATTTCATGACTAGACGAAAATTTTTATCAATTAAATATTTCCAGTTATTATACTAAAAGTATTTACGTGTTCGGGTACGTTTTCGTTTGGCACAGTTGAACTGATTGGAGCAAAGAGGAAATACCGCACATGCCGCATGCCGCCTGCACTGGAACGCTCGTTAAACGCGGGTTTGTTTCTAGAACTAGTACTCATACTACTAAACTATTGCTAGAACGTTCACGCAGCTAAATGCTGGATATTACCGAAAACGTACACATATTCGGGTGAGCGTGTATTCGGTATAGTACCTATAATAAGAAGTATTGAAAATTAAATGCTAACATAGCAATGTTATCAGTTCAATAACCTCTGTAGGAAGGATTTTTCATACACTGCTTCCTAAAAACTATAATTGTACTGGTGAGTTATGTATCTCTGTTTTTTCCTCTCAAATTTGTGCCTTAAAATTAAGCATGTACCTACATAATTAAATACTCCATAGACCTACGGCGTATGTTCACTATTGAATCAGATTTTACTAATCAATAAAAACAGAACCTTAATTATCATATTAAATCACCAACTACAAAAGAGCAAGCCTAGTGACCAATACTCGATCCTTTTGTATGCGAAGAGACTCAACCTGTAGAATGTAAAATGTTCAAATATAAAAATTCTATAATCTTTTAAAAACATATCTACCAACCAAATATAGGTATAGGAACTAGACAAATAACGGTGCATGCTTTAATTACAGTTTTTTATCTTCAATCCAGTCAAACCAGTCACAAAAACGAATAAAATGTTATGTCGTCCAATGGTACAGTGATCTTCAATAAAACGCAGCGGCGCGGACTTGTTCATACGTTATGACACTAAAACACTTATTGCGTACATTATTAGCGCTTTAAAACACGCTAAAATTTGAACCAGTGAATTTTATGTCATGACCAGTGAAATAATGTTGGACTTTTACAAACTGTTGTGAACTTGTGACCTAACTTAAGAACGCGTTGATCTAAACAGGGTGTTAATATCATTTATTAGTAAAATAAAATGCCATAATAGGTACATATCCTAGGCTCTTGAATTTAAAATTCTTTGGAATATGAAAATCTGCTCAAGAGATGATTCAATTTTCTATAATTGTAACACTATTTTCTTATCAGATTCTAAAACTTCATTATGCTTATAGTTAGTTTCATTTAATATTCAGAACATAAGCCCATGTTTCAGCTATTTATAAGTAATTTATCAGTCCAAACTGAATAATTTAGTTAGAAAATCAGAAAACTAAAGACAGCGCTTGTTACCTCTGAGTAATTGAGAGACCTCACATTAGCAACTTAATCAAATTCATAATTCAAATTATATGCTAATGTATGCGAGCACCTATTAAAGTTATCAAAACAGTAGTTACAGCAAATTGCCTTTAATCTACTTCAACTACCAAACTGTCAGCTATAAAGCTACCAAATAATATCGCTCCACCTCATTCAACGTATAAATAAACCCAAAATTATGCGAAGCATACACCAAACTCATAATAAGCTATCGACAAGAGATTGATCGAAAAAATATAAAAAGGATTCGATTCAACAAAAGGTTACCTACCAACAATACCACCGTACCCCGTAATTACAGATAATAAATCCGCAAATTGAGGGTCGAACTCACCAAATTTGAGTTCACAAAAAACAAACATGTGATCAAATCTTTGTGAACATCAATCCTATTAAGTCTGAACATTGATGTGAATAGTAATGTGTTTGTCAACATACAGTTTTTTTATTCAGCTCGACGTAAACGTGTGCGTTGGCATCAAATTGTAGGTTGAGGACTCGAGAGCCGGGAGCGGCCAATTATGATCTTTTTGTAGTCAGTAATGGGTGCTTGTTAAAAGTTTTCGTATCAGTACCTGCTACTCGGGTTTCAATACACGGTTATGTGTATGATTCACAACGGTTCCCAGCATATTTCCATATATTAATGTTAACAGCCCTTTGGCAATTATATTCCTTACTTATCCTAATCACACACTAAGTTACCAGCTTAAGAATACAGCATGTATTCTATTATAACGTGATCCGTCCGGCAATAATGTTGGCATGTTTTGTAAAAGTTATGGATCCCAGACATTTGCGTTTTACGAGCTATTACAAGATATTTGTTCAATTTGTTCTATCCTTTAACAGCTCTACAAAAGATCATTTATGTGATGTAACTTAACGCTGAAGACGAAACCCGTCATTACTGCCAATCCTTCAACAAACCACATAAGGGCAGTATGAAATCACCTTTAACTTTCGTAAATAAATAAAACTAGACCTTACCCCATTAAACTAGAATATAAAATTGATTACGGCGAGACATGATTATGACAGTCGATCACTTCCGATTTCGAATTTAACAGCCCCGCCCATTCGCCCACGAGTCTGTTTACGCCTTTTCGTTTAGCAGGCGAGTTAACGGCTGCTCGTGTAGGCTTTAGTTGGGGCGTGTTAACGCAAACGTATACCGAAACCAGCGAGGATAATACAGAACTGTACAATAATCTACATTTATACTAAAGGTTAACTCCACAGGATTATAAATTTATAACGCAAACGGCCTATTTTTATTTTATGTTGTACTTGCACAGTGTTTTGTCACTGCTCCACGGACGGGAAATGTTGCAGGAACACGACGCGCAGCACTTCGGGCACAGCCAGGTGTCTTACGCAACCCTGTTAGCGCGTATTACTACAATACGTTAACTATAATAGACTTTTTATAGCAACGGTAAATTAACTGTATTGAACTTAAATTAAACATTGCGATGGCGCCGAACGATACGTGCATTCCAAAGTCAGACAGTTTGTATTGGTGCGATAGTTATGAGTAACAGAACCTATTATTTTTAAACCAGCGTTTTTTCCTCAATGATTTGTTCGGATTATAAGATATGTGTTCCGATTCCAAGAAATATGCTCATTAGAAACGAGCTTAAAATTCAATGAATTATAGTCGGTATTACGTCTTCCAGGAGCCAATGCTTAAACTACGATATTGATATCGAAATTAACAGACATCACTCTATTAAAATCCAATTAGTTAATTTTCAAAAAGATACGATAGTATTTAGGTAGAACAAAATAAGAAAGAATTCTCAGCAATTTTCTATGAATTACAAAAAAACCCGGTGACCGGTCAACTCGCAAAAGTTAAGCCGCCATTAGCTCAGTGTGGATGGTTGTAAATCTCCGGAGTCGCTTCCTAGAAGATCAACATTAATTCTAGTAGCCTTCGATTTTCAACAAATTGCTGAGTTGTAAATAAATCAACTGTATTATAGTTTGACCACGATTTTATGGATGTTTACTACTGTGCATTTTTAAATTAATTGATGTTGATGTGATTATCGCATATAACTTATTACGGTAAAATTAAAAAAAAAAATACAGTTAATGTCATTGCAATGATAGTGATAATGAGATACAACGCATTCCATCCTCTGTGTACATGCCCGTGTCCAGGTTTGTAACACCGTGCACCGTGCGAAATAATAGAGATTGTACCGACACCGGAACACTGTGCTTTAAATGAACTGTATTGTTGTCCTAATTGTACTCGTAATATACAGACACAATGAAAAATAATAATTACCCATTATTGGGTTTGTCTTTGTATCAAACGAAAATCGATAGACATCTTTAGTTTTTAATATATTTTCAGGGACCTCAAAAGAAAAAAGGGATCCCTTAACTACCCTTCGTTTTTAATATTCTGTAGATGTAAACTGTAATTTAAAAGTATTTCGTGTCTAGTTTACCTAGCTAAAAAAACTAATTCAACTTCTGATGTAGCCTCATCAATTTAATTTGTATGGGAGTTGTAGGTATTATTTTTTTAATTATAATTATTATTTCCTACTTTACGGCAACCATATAGAGCAAATTGCGCTGAACTTACAGGGACAAAAAATCGACCTGGTAGCCAAGTATAAAATGAGACCTTAAACAAACCCAACTACCAAATCCGACCCCAACAGAGGCGCAGAAAAGTGAGGATCAGGGACGGAAGAAGAAGAAGAGATAATTATAATTTTCTATTTTTAAAATGCTTCTACTCCCTCCATTCTATATAAACGTATTTTGAAGAATACTGTCCAGTGGTCTGTCGGCATCTGTGGTGGAGTCGGAGCCGGCGCCGAACTCCGAGTGTTTACGACTGACGTTCGTTGCCCACCAAATTAAGTGGCCTTTAATAGCCGATCAGCCTTTCAGCTAGGACGACACCCCACTTAAAGCGATGCATTCGTGAGATAACTGCTAAAAAATAGTAAAGCGGACCAATTATATTATAACTTAGACCATCACCATTTATTTTTAATCTGTAGTTACAAGACATTAAATATTTATAGAATATATTTAACTACAAGTGGATTTTTTTATTTCCAACAATGAAAATTATGAGCTGAGTATCCATAGCGGGCAATACCTTGTTACCGATAACAGATTTGTCTTTTAACGTAGAAAGTCTAAAGCAATTAAATAATATTAATAATGTTAATATTAGACACGCGTTATTGTCTAACGCAATGCAAAGATGCAAAGCTAATAATTGTTGTATAAAAACATAATCTGAAACTAATATTCTTTATACTATATTATTCGCTCTCTTTTTCTAAATGTTCATTTCAGAATACCCATGCACACAGCATGGATTTTTTCTTGTATCATGGATTTATTAACGAACACAAATCTCACATAATATACAAACAATACGTTTAATAAGACGACTCTATCTTATGTCCGAACTTCGTTTATACGGTGTCGCTTCCAACTCGCGTAGCCTCGCCTTCAGTGTAGCGCGGTACCAACACAGTGTTAAATGTTAACCGAGCCGCGTGTAATTTTGTAATTTATTAAAGTTTAACGTCGTAATAATGTTGGTGATAATGTCGGCGTTAACTCACAATTATCTTATTAGTGGTATCGAGCACGAGATCGGAGTAAATATTACAGTACGATCTTATCTTGAACCCCGCTGATGTGTGACCGCCACCTTTGGTTATTCTAGGTAGATCTCCAATTAATGCACGGACAATATTGTACAGTACTAACTGCACAAGTTAGCGAGCGTTCAGCTGCCAACATAAGTTACTTATTTTGAAAAGAATGTTCGTCATTCTTTTCAAATTAAGTAGTATTGCGCTAACTGACAGTGAACGTACCCTAATGACCTGGTAAGTTTGTTCAATACAAAAAACCTGTTCCTGAATATAAGTACCTGTAGGTTTACTTAATTTAAAAAAATATTAGGGCCAGACGAGCAGACGGATCGCCTGATGGTAAGCGATTACCGCCGCCCATGGACACCCGCAACACCAGAGGAGTCACAAGTGCGCCTTTTAAAAGGGGATTGGGCCTCCAATATCCTCATTCACTCTGCGAAACACAACGTAAGCGTTGTTTCACGCCGGGTTTCTGTGAGCCTGTGGTATCATTCCGGTTGAGCCAGCCCATTCGTGTCGAAGAATGGCTCGCCCACGGTAATATCGAGTTTGGAAAAAAATGCTTAAAAAGTATCAAAAACACAGCAGAGTTTTTAAACTTAAATAAAACATTCGCCTTTTGATTGCTATGAATTAAAAATAAGCAATAGTTCTCAATAAAACGATTGTACATGACATCCCATTCCTAGGTGCTAACACACGCCCACGCACTGTAACTGCTACAGATAGCGCAGTGTAACCTCGCGGCTGTACTTATTACTGTAATGGCGCACTTATCAAATTGATAGTCTACTTAGTGTCGAGTTACGGAGGCTACGTGTAACACTCATTATAACGAGTGCTTGGCGATATCGAAGCGATATATAGAAACGATATAGACTTTGTGTACACAAGGCCTTATGACTCCCACATTAGGTGGGCGCGGGCGAATAAGGATCGTCGTGCACTAAGGCGCAGCAAACCATGAACGTGATGTGACGTGTCAAGACGCGTCGACAGAACTGTAATCTGTCAGGGACTATATATGTATTATAAATATGTGTAACTAACTATGTGCGTGAACTTCTTTTTAATTGATAAAAGATGACAAGCATACGGGCCGCCTGACAGTAAATGGAAACTGCAACTTATCACGTTTCTATCTTGAGACCTCAGTAGTTAATTTTCATATGTTCAATAATGTTACTGGCAACATTGCCTTTCAAACCAGAACACAATAATGTTTACACATTACTTAGTGGCAAAATATTCGGCATGCGGTGGAATCCGACCACTTTAAAAACTTTGTTGTAATATAACCTTTTCCGTTTCCGCTTTCCCTTATCTCTCATCACTACCCGTAGGCTGCATTTCGCAATATTTCAGTAACTAAACACTACAATAACATTACTGTAGAGTTCTCGTTACTGAAATCTTGACATAGGACATCCTAAATATCATAATAACGAGCTATGAGCCTTTAATTGTGTTTTTTCCATGCCAGTTTTTGTAAATATAAATAACTGTTAATACTCGTTACACCAAGCTGCACGGGCGTTTAATCGTATATGTATTGTAATAATCGTATATGTACTGCTATGCCTTTTTTATTCACACCACTAGGTATGAAGTTGCACTGCAGTGTACGGGAACGTTAATGTCAGCCCATTTATAACTTTCAGATCGCACTGGATGAGACGAAGACATTCATTATTAGGTACTAACAACGAACTGGAATGCGAACAACCGAGTGTGGAATGTGAACACCTTTGCCTTTGCATTGTGCATAGTTCTCCCAATAGTAATAGTATATGTAAGCGAAACATAAAAAGTTTTTTTTAACATCAAAAATATATATACCAGGTAGCCCAAAACAAAGATCATGAAAAATGTTATGTTTATTATTTAGAAAATTTTATGTGAAGATTAGATAAACATTTATTTATTGTACGTATATAGCCGAACACAGTGTGACAGTCGCGTACAGGGAAATCAAGTGTTTTACGCACCGTAATTTACTTAATATTGATCGTCCAATTATCAAAATGAAGTACACTTGAAGCCAAACACACTGGCGCAGTGGCAGGTGCGGCGTTGATGTTGTGCGCGTACACTGGCGGGAGACAGCGCTCGTTCATAATACACTGCCGTGCAATTTATTTGTCGTGTTTCTGTGTAGCATCGTAATGTTACTTCCGACTGATCTGGATTGTTAGTTGAGTGTGAATGAGATCACTGGCCTAATGAAATGTTTGTAAAATAGTTTGGACGAAAGGCATAGTCGTAGCAGTGTAACGAATCGGGCTAATAAAACAATATATGACGACATGGTCAAAAATCGATTATGAATCGAGAAGCGATCTACGATGGAGCGCACTTGCCTAGAAGAGACCGATTAATAGTATCGGTATAGTTTTATTAATAGTCTCGGAAATTTAAAAAAAACAAATTGTCACAGCAACAACGCATGCAATCTAATATGTACTTACATATGTACACAAAACTTTGAAACACAAAATAATAACAATAAGTAGGTATAAAAAGAATGCGTAAAAGAAGGTGGCAAGTAATGGCTAATACCTAAGATTCAAAGATATACCTAAGTATATTAATTTAATTAATTATTTGTTCGTCTTATTACTAGAGATAAGCTTCTGCCTGCAACTTCGTTTGTGTGGGCGCAATGGCAATATAAAATAAATTTCCCACTACTTACTAACTATGTCACTCAGGAATAGTCTAGCTTACTATTTATTTATTTACTTGCAAACATGGGTATTATAAATAGATGTTATCAAAGTTTTCGAGTTCTCCATATTTTGCCGTCACATGAGCTTGCAAATATCAGAAAGTTATTATATTATTTAATTAATAGAATAAGTCGTAGATTAGAATGATTACAGTGATTAAATTAGATATAATAAGAACACATAATGATTATGACTATCAACAGTTCCATCGATTATCTTCTACAAACAAAATTACAAAACTTAAGTACTTCTTTATTGTATTAGTATAATAACCAACTTAACTTGAGGTTCCACTGGCATCATAGTGGAACCTTAATAGGGTAATTTTAATTTATTATTCGCTCATCCCTCGCGACCTAATGCATCCGCTTTCCCCGATCACATCAACTTGTGTGGCCACATAGTCACGTCAGATACCACTCGTACTTATTTACAACTGAATTGCATTTAGTGTACCTGAATACGTTTAATACCTACTTGACTAAAGTATGATTTGTACTAATCGAATCGCAAGCGTTGTGCAAATAGGTCGGGTTCATACATAGTGTTTGCTCGCGCGGTACGAGCAAAGCGCAAGGTTTACCGCGATTGCTACATCCACGACAGTCCTCGTTTGTTTCTATACTGGTTTTTGCTAGGTATCTAAGTGTAGAATCATCATCAACCAAAGTACATCCTCTAGTAAACCAAGTACTTCCCCACACAGTTCTACAAAGACGTCCTATCCTATCGCCCTATTGGTCAGAATGTATATAAAAGTTGACCCATAGACACGCAAAGAGGACGTTTGTACGTGATTTTTCTAAAACAAGTAGTTTAAATTAGATATCACCTACATACATTTATGTATCAAATAAATATTTTTTTAACTCCTAATGTAATGTTATCTGTGCCCTCGTCAATACTGATAATTGAAGCCATAACACATTAAAATAACAATTGTGCTATGATCGCGACTATCCAACCTTACCCTTAGTTGACATTGTCCTACTACTATAACAATGCAACTGCAACCTACCAATAATAAGTGGTAGTGCGGCTGACGGTGTCATTATTTCAGATTATTACAGTACATTATTAATAAAGTCGCGCCTATCCGCCCTTGTCCTTAGCTGATGTTGTTCTGAACTCCGCCAGTGTAATAATATGCATAACTAGTAGTGATGGGTGGCGATGAAGCTGACGACATCATTATGTTTTTAATGCGATTATTGCATTAGCGACTGGATCGGCGCGGCGGCAGGTAGAGCACACACGCGCGGCGAACGCGGGAGCGGGCTAGACAAGGCAGTCCGACAGATAATTATTAGCTAATTTTTGTTGATAAATATCAGCTACAAACAACTACAGACTTGCTCGTTTTGGATATCAGAACGCATTAAAAGAATTGTTAAACATTTTTATGGGATATATGGGCAAATAAGCAGGCGGATCGCCTGATGGTAAGCGATTACCGCCGCCCATGGACACTCGCAACACCAGAGGAGTCACAAATGCGTTGCCGGCCTTTTAAAAGGAGATTCGGCCTCCGGTAACCTCACTCTCTCGGCGAAACACAACGTAAGCGCTGTTTCACGCCGGTTTTCTGTGAGATTGTGGTATAGTAAGCCGGCCCATTCATGCCGAAGCATGGCTCTCCCACGGTTAAAAACTGGTTTGGTTTATATAATGTGTCCGATTTTTTCTAACACAATCGGTACCTACATTAAAATTGAGCCGAACATGCTTCGTCCGCCACAATGTCCTCTTCCTTACCGACTCTTCATAGTCATATTATAATCACACTTTAATTTACCGACATTGATGCTACGTTACTTATTACTAGATATGTCTCGATGCGAGCCATCACATCGAGTTAACGCGACCATAACTTACCTGTAACATGGAAACTCTTTATAACTAAGTGTTATTGTTTGCATTTAAAGACCTGATTATTATAATTACAGCTTCGGTGCATGTTACCGAGTTAATGGAGCAAGTAAATAATACTGTTTATCGTAGAGGTGTTGTGTATGAATATTTATTGTTTGAGGTGTCACATAAATACAGCACTGGGTACGGAAGACGTGCGCCAATCTCAAGTTGATTGTCACTTGATTTAATGGTGAAGAATAGCATCGCCGTGGAACCTGCACACTTTACGAGAGTTCACAAACATTTCGAAAGCGTGGGAACGGTTTAGAGTGTAATTTAATATGGTGGATAATCTCCTTTATACTGAGAAGACGTACTTGTTTCTGTAATACGCTAATTTGGTTGGACACATACAGTTCCATAGTGTTCATTATTTTGAAGATAATTAAATGAGACGAGATATTTTAGGCCCCATTCACTACAGTCTAATAGCTTTATATCACACAATATCAATCTGCGGTCACGGGGCGTGGTTACATTACAGTCGGCACAATGCTGGCTGACATTAGGGCGCGCGCACACGCCGCGACACGCGACACGCTCGCCGCGCGCACTCAATGGTAGTTAGAGGTGCGTCCCCTCATCGCGACTGTTGTCTCCGACTATAATTGAATTGTATATTATGATGAGCTGTGACCTAGTTGGTTATGACTAAATCATAATGTAAACGAGGAGGATGACCGATGTTGTATTAGTCAATGGAATGCATTCGACCGTGCTGTTTGGCACATACTGCAGCTTTATGAATCTCGGAACATTATTTATTAAGGATTTTAAAAGGAAACTCCATATACGAATACACAACTTACTCACAAATCATTTAATTAGCGGCTTATCTTCTATACTTATAATAAATCTGTAGAGAGGTCAATTCTGTACATGAAATATATTTCCAAAATAACTATCAGCGGGTGATTAGTGATCGATACTGACGCCAAAAATGCAATCAGTAAAATTTTTGTCTGTCTGTCTGTCTGTCTGTCTGTATGTTCGTTATAGAAACAAAAACCACTCGACGGATTTCAACGAAACTTGGTACAATTGTTCTTCATACTCCTGGGCAGGTTATAGTATACTTTTCATCACGCTACGATCAATAGGAGCAGAGCAGTGAAGGGAAATGTTGGGAAAACAGGAGAACTTACTCCATTTTTTAAGCTTCCGTCACGTGTGCAGCCTTAATGGTTAAAGCTACAAAGAAATCATGTATGACCGAAATGTTCTCCTTAAAATTATATAAAAAATATTCCACGACAGCAAATGTCTATCTTTTATGGTTGACTCACAATAACACGTGTAACTCCCGATAGCTTAGCAGTTCGGAGCTTTCTGATTATATTTGTCTACTATTACGTTAGGTGACTGACTGACTGACATAGTGATCTATCAACGCACAGCCCAAACCACAGGTTATAGTATACTTTTCATCACGCTACGATCAATAGGAGCAGAGCAGTGAAGGGAAATGTTGGGAAAATGAGTGATTCATGAGAAAGGTTTCAAGCTATAAAACATCACGCTACAACCCTTAGGAACGGGGCAACGCAGGTGAAACCGCGGGCGAAAAACTAGGGAAAAAAGTAACTATTCCACGCGGACGAAGTCGCTGGCAAAAGCTAGTGTTATATAAAGACTTTTGATTTGCTATTGCCCTTGCCATGGTTTTCTGCCCGTTTTTGGAAAAACATCATGCCAGATGACTTAAATAATGACGTTTGTTGCGACAAAATTGTCGCGTTAGCAAATGTCGCCCCATTGAAACAGAGTCCTGTACAAAATCTAGTGTAACTCATTACAGTGTGGTCGAGTTACACTCGTGCTATAAGGACCAGACGAGCGCGAGTGCCCAAACGACATGGATACCTATGATTTTGGACAAAAAAAACTCGCTTTTTTTATGTAATGAATATAATATCTAATATAACATATCATAACGCCTGTATTCCTCGAAGGGTTAGACAATTGTGAATACATAAGATGGAAACCAGTATCAAGTATTTGTATATTTGCTCCAGGCCCTGAAATATTTTGATACACTGACTGCTACGCTAGAGGTTCCTGGGTTCGATTCCAGCAGTGTTATTGGGTTTTTCTATGAAATTCACAGCAGCAGCTCGAAGTTTGGAATTTATGCGATTAATGAAAATAGGCTCGCCCTAGGGGGCGAGGGGTGTAATAGGTTACATGGGACCTAAACATACCGGCGAACTGAAGGTGTACAGTATTACGCTGCAATCAAACTGCAGAATTCACAGCAACTATTTGTAACAAAGTTGTAAAGCTTAATATTGTAATCAAGATTTTTTTTTAAAAGAGTATCTATGGAGTTTCTTGCCGGCTCTTCTCCATACGACCCACTTTTTGGAACCGTGCAACTAGTTTTGACTTTTCAGAAGTACCTACTTAGTGGTCTAATTGAAATAAAACATTTTGACTTTGATTACGCCTCTGTCTAACCCTTCGGGGAATACCTATAGACGTGATGGTGAGATTAGTTACGGCCGCGTGTCGCGGGATGACGCGTAGATTTACAGATTCATGAATGGGACACGCGTCGACCACTATAATGTATAATGAGTCGCGTCTCTATGGTTGTAATACAATATGTAGGTATTCACAATTGGACTCGGCCAGCCACGGTCTACTACACACGGTTACTTTGTTCACCGTGCTGTGTCTGTCGCTAATCATAGTAGGTACATACGTACGTACAGTATACACCACATGGTACCGACACAGACAGACATCACACCAATTACATACAAAGTACATCATTTGTGCAGCTGACGAGCTGTGTAATAACCAGTGTCATATTGTAGTTGCTTTTATGGGTAATGTGTTTTTAATATTCCAATGTCAATTTAGGATTTCCCGCGGGTGAATCCGACATGTCCACGTAACAATGGTTTCCAAGAAAATAGTTTTGTTAATCTATAATCATGTATTTTATACCAGTAATACGTAGCTGTGATTTGATATAATAACATAACTCATTATTACTTTACTAGCTTCTGCCCGCGACTTTGTCTGCGTGGACTCAGGATTGGGTCCCACCTGGATAAAAAGTAGCTTATGTGTTATTCCAGGCGCTCCTCCTATCTTCTAAAGCTCTGAAGTTATTCCACCTTCGCCGGCGGCTTTTCCATTTTTAAGCTGATTTAGAGCTAACACGATCTCGATCTATCTGTGTGCCAATTTTCATCCAGATGCGTTCAGCCGTTCTGGCGTGAAAGAGTAACAAACATGCATACATCCATACTCACAAACTTTCGCATTTATAATATTAGTAAGGATATCGTAATAAACTTTTGCTATTGCTTAATTAACTCGTTTTTCTATATAAAAACCTGATTAAATTATGAGTTATAGGACAGTAAAACTATAGAATATTGTTACGTTACTGTGAGTCTGAGAGAATTGTTTGGACATTATAGCTGTACCTTTCCCCATGTGTCAGCCTCAGTTGTGTCCAGTACTTACTTAATGCACTTTAATAGGATCGTGTACCCGGTTGTGCTCAACGTAATCCTGTGTTTTACTGCAGAGAAAGTTATAATGAAACCATTAACCACACAAAACTAATGCCCAACGCTAAATCATACAACACTTTTAGGGTCCCACACATTTTGTACGGTACCTGTAAGCGACGGGTTTGTTTTCATGGTATTTTGCCATGGCCTGATTGCGTCACACGCTGACAAATTAACCTGTGTCTATATGGGGACTGTAATATACTTAGTGATTGTGTGTCTGTATATTCGGTTTAAATTTAAGCATTTTTGCCCTTTTCATCTGACTTCTAAAAGGAGAAGGTTCTCAATTAGACTGTATGTTTTTTTTTGTATGTTTGTTAGGCGATTATTCCATGAATAATGAACCGATTTTCCTAACTTAACCTTCAAAGGTGGTCTCATAATAATTTGGTCAAGATCTGATCACAATATTTAGAACAAACTGACAATAACACGTAACGACCGAGTAAATGATAAAATGATAACGTGGTCTAAGTATATGTACGTAATCAGCAAGCCAACATTTTACTCACTATTAAAGATGTTGATATAAAATAACTTTAAAAAAATAGAAAAACCGTCTTCAATAATGTTTTGTGCGAAACAGTTTTGGAAGACGGTGGCGAAATAAAAGATCCGATCAAATCAGAGGCACTTCCGAAACTACTTCGCACATAGTAGTATTTTTTTATTAATGTTTTTGAAGGCCGTTTTATTAGAGTACGGAACCGTCATGGGGCTTGTACAACTCCTTAGAAAGAGAAATCCCTCGTAAATAATACTTACGGTCACATGAAAATAAATGTGGTGGTTACAACATAACTATAACTGCAGTAATTTATATGTAGTTAAAGCACGGTTACCGCGACACAACGCGGTTACTGCTCACTAACCGCGGATTATTCTCGTTACACTAATACCGACATAATGATGTTACTCGCGCGCCCATTTGTAACTCACACGATATTGTAATTACATTAGTGGCATTACGTTATACGGTAATCGTCACAACTTTATAGTTAAGATCTTGCATGAACTTCACACAGTGTTTTAACTTTCTTCAGATTTTTGAACCAATTATCGAAATGGCAGGGAAAACCCTGATAGTGTACCTACTGAGTCAAAACGAATAGTGTTTCTATATAATTTTTCTTTGGCTTTTTCATGGCTGACTTAGAGCTCACGTAATACCAACACCGTAACAGGAATTTGTATTTTTAATTTTTATTAATATTCTACATACAAATTCCTGTTAACCAATCACGAACATACAATCACGGTACCCAATACCAGCCAGTTTCTTTCTTACAAATAATCTACTAATTTAAACAAAGAACACAAATAAATCCTCGTGGCGGAGGGCTATTCCCCACACCGGCAGACGCGGCACGAGACCAGCGCGACAACGGCGCGGGCGCACGTAAATCAATGACGGCATGTTAATGAGCCCGATTATTGGAAATATATCGTCCTAATGATAAAATATTGAGGGCCCAGCCATATATCAGCCGCGAACAACGTTACGTAATGTTTTAATAATATCTTAAAACAAGAATGTTAAAGATAGAGCCAAGTTCGTATCGTGTTTCAGTTTTGATTAGTACCTAAATAAAAATTTACTAAAAGCAAACAAGAGCAGTTTCGATGTAGGTTTATAACTAAAATTTCATGTTTTAGGTACTTTTAATCCGATAGGCGGCTTTTCCCAATTTAGCCTCCACATAATAGTTATTATGTAGGTACATAGTTTTGAATTTTTTATTGAAAATGTCACAAATGAGTAGGTAACCATGTTATAATAAATTCAATGCGGCGGTAGCATAATGGCTAGGGCGTCGGAATTGAGATCACGTGGTTGCCGGTTCGGAACCCACCCATTGCACTACCGACGTGAACTTACTCTTAACACAAGCATTTAGGTTAGCACGAGGGGTAGCAAGAACACTAGTAATGTACCTACATTGCTAGAAAGTTTTTTTTTAATTGAGTAAAATGTTGTCCCGCCATAGATAGATTTAATCGCAAATATTACATTGACATTTAAATTGGCGTATATTAATTGTGTTGTATTTTCACGCTCGATTTTGAGAAGAACTTGTCCCCACTCTGCGGTGTATGTTTCTCGTCCGGATCTTTCACATATTCCAGGGTGGGCGCCGTGGCTATGAGACTGATGACTTAAAATTCTTAAACCCCCACATTATTGAACGATAATATTATTTCATCATTGTGGTCATAATTATGATTGAAAGACCGATGTTCGGCTACATCTGATTAGGCTGAGAGCCGACCAAAACGTGTAACAACAATAACATTAGATAGGAATTGATGATAAATCTAACGCCTTAGAAGTAACTGTGCTTAAACTACTCAATTGGATCTATCGAAAATCTATAAATCGAAGGTTGACTATTTGTACAGATCTTAACTATTCAATTTAGTCTATATTCTTTAATAAATTATTAACTACACGTGGATATTGATTTGTGTCACATCATGCTGTTGGAGTGGCGCGGCGTGTCTCCGTCTGACACAGGCACCAGCAACAGTTTCCTACTCACATCATAGATCATACAGATATACATATATTGTGATAACATAATAGCTCTAAGTAACACAATATCCGAAACGTTACCGCCGCTGTCGGCTACTGTGCGCGGCACTCGCTGCGGCGCGCGTATTTGTTTACTTACACGCTCTAGTTCACTGCGAATGTAAACTATATCAAAATCTGTCTAGTGACCACATCTAAAGTTACTAAAATTTTCAGAAAACAACTTTAACTTTAAAACCAATATTGGTAGGTATTCAGTATTTTTATAGAATTAATGTAAAGTGCTTCCTATACAATATATCTACCAATATTAAGAAAACCTACTTATCTAAAAAATAAGAAAGCAATTAAAATTATTTTTATTTCAAACTTTACATTTCCGAATGCACCCCGAGAGATGGGCCAAGTTCATAATGCCACCGACTTGGGCTCTTTGTGACCTCAGGTATACATATATAGACAAGAAGATGAAGAATAGGAAGCGTTTGCTGAACCATAACAACACATAATGACAAACATCCTTATTAATATTATAAACGTGCAAGTTTGTGAGTATGGATGTATGGATGTTTATTACTCTTTCACGCCAGAACGCCTGATGGATCTGGATGAAATTTGGCACACAGATAGATTATAGTCTGGAATAACACTTAAGCTTTTTATCCAGGTCGGAGCCAATTCTGAAGTCTACGCAGACAAAGTAGCGGGCAGAAGCTAGTATTTAATAAAATCTTTATTTTAAAGAATGTCCGTCACTGTAGCCGGCGCTTGTTTGTCAAGCGCGCGGCACATACCTGGCTGGTCCATGGTATGTGAGCTATGTGAGCTTTCAGTTCTGTTCCCAATATCTATTTTCCGCTATCCAAAATATCCCTTTTATTAACATTTTGCCGCTGGGCATTCAGGTTGTTACTAGGACAAAATATATACGTGTATTTTAGTCTCCCTACTTTTTGTTTGTAACTCCATTTACCTTTAAGCCTTAGATCTTGAAGAACCCTAAGCGGTTATAAGTCTACCTTAATTGCTTGGAATAGACCATCTGAGCAAAATTTAAGTTTTCAAGCCCAAAGGTTGGCTGCTTTTGAATATGTCTAAAAGGGGTGTTATAAGTTTAACGTCTGTATCTGTGTGTCTGTGCGCCTGTCTGTCCGTATCTGTGTGTCTGTGCGCCTGTCTGTCTGTATCTGTGTGTCTGTGCGCCTGTCTGTCTGTATCTGTGTGTCTGTGCCCCTGTCTGTCTGTATCTGTGTGTCTGTGTGCCTGTCTGTCAGGTTTTTTTTGGCTTGAAAGGTGACTTGATCGACAGTGTTCTTAGCTCTAGACAGAAAATCTGGTCAGCCGTTTGAAGATATCAGCTCTTTTCTAGTTCATGAAGGGAGGTCTGTTCGATTTGAAACTTGGTATCCTCCCTTGGTATACTTCAATGACAATGCAAAAACATGGTAAACACGACTTGATGCTGCGGAGATATTTAAAATTTAATTTAATTTTGACAAGTGATATAAACACTAAGTTATCATTTCTCAACTATAACTCCATCCACCTTTAAAGGTAACTTTATACTTTTAGTTTTATCATATGAAATGTAATTTAAAAGCGTAAAGTAAAAGCCTTCAATGACAATAATGCATGGCTTCATAACCATTCAGTTATTCGTTTTATTGCGCTTCCATAAAATTATGTAAATGTTAATAACATCATTACATGTACCGCCCGGCGGAACTTGCCGACAACCGCCGAACTTACACGAAGCGACATTCTTCTCCAATCTACCCAACTAATAACTACGGTAATTTAATATGTTTTTTATGGAGAACAAATTATTGGATAAACATTAGTTTTGGTTAGTTGGGGTCACCTCGAAGTAGAACACAGAAATATAACTCCAACATATCTGAAATAGGTACGTGTTAATAAAGCTTCTCCTTTCATGTCGTAATAGACGAGAAAATTGACTGAAAATTGAGACTTGCTCAGTGGCGAGACGTCTTGGGAGCTGACTGACTGGCGACCATCCTTATGTCGGAGTTTGTGAAGCCACAGAATAACTGAGTTAAATATTAGTAGTGACTCGTCAGTTTTTATGTGACTTCTGTATAGTCTGTGTGGTGACAGTGATAGTGGTGTGCCGGCATCGTGTCCTCGCAAAGTGAACATTTATTGAACACATTTACTTTACGTGGGACATACTGATACAAGGGAAGTGACTGGGTAAGTCTGAGAGAAAATGTTTAAAATACTCGAAACTACACGAGACCTGCGCAGATTGATCGATCTCTAACATTAAACTCAAACTCAAACTCAAATTTTTTATTTCAATTAGACCATATACAGGTACTTTTGAAATGTCAAAACTACATGCACGGTTCCAAATAGTAGATCTTATGGAGAAGAGCCGGCAAGAAACTCCATAGATACTCTTTTAAATAAATAATGGATGTATACATATTTTTTATTCTATCAATGTGAGTATTGTGAAGTTTGATGTGAGTGATAAAAGTAGGTTACCCTCCAAAAGATAACATAACTGAATCCGGATTGACATGGCATGTAAGAGTTGACCAGTCCCGACAGACAGTCCTGTTCACGAGCATGACGTGTGTATCAGCGTTGTTCGACTCAACCAAGTTGTAGGGAATAAAACAACCCGACACACAACGCCACCAGTGGCAATATATATATCATTTTGTTTTTTTTTTGCTTTTTCCATGCTAAGATTATAAAGTTATTTTCGTGAAGGAAAAATTCATTCGTGGGCAGAATTCGAACCTGCGTCTTCTGACTAAATACACCAGACGCTATGACCTCTGAGCCACTGAGAGCCTCACGGTGGCTCGAGCATGGAAAATGCAACAATCCTGCCCGCGATCGAATTTTTCCTTCAGTGCGTGCTCGTCGTAGAGTCACGAATAACAAGCAGATGTCCCAGCTGATCTACCAATACGAGATTATTATGTAGTTAGATTGAAATATTGACAACTGTTCTACATAATTGGGCTCATCAGCGAGTTAGCAACATTCTACTGGGGCTTAGTAACATACACTACTCTTCACATACACACTATCTTTCTGTACATTTTTAAACGTTGCACCAAACTAGGATTTTCTCATATATCGTGGGTACTTTTTTAAACACAAATTCTCACATACATTGCATACTTACGCATATTATTTTTATGCGAACCTGTGATCCATACGTTGAACATGCAGTCTGCGGCGTTGCTTGCTCACCTTCAACAAACAATGTCAAAATGTCGATGTAGTTGAGGGAGAGAAACTCTCAGGGGTCGGCCACAATTTAGTAACTAACAGTAAATATCCAATCTATCCAGTTATTTCTATAGAGTCGTGTTCGATTTTCAAAACAAATATCAGGATTGCGCACATGGTTCCCATGGTTCCTCGTGGTTATCGCGACCCGGCGCCACCTGTCGGCCGGTGTTAGCACTACACGCTACAAGTTGTACGGTGCCTCGCAGACACCTCGCAGATACTCGCGCCACGACCGCAGTTATTTGTGAGAGCTACATTTAAACTAGACTGTTGGAGATATCGGTTACATCCAGTAACTAATACCTAGTTGTTACATAGATCTTTTAGCAAGCCTTAAGTATAGAGTTAGGTTAGGCAATGACTGCATTGTTATTTATTACATTTATCATTAAGGGTAACTTAACAAAGATTGAGAAAGGTATGTTGAGATGGTTTGGGCATGTAGTTGGAAGAGTTGGAAGGGGTCGACCTCGGCGAACGTATCACAACCAAATTGGAGACGTTCTCAAAAAAGGTCAGGTTAAGATCACCCTAAACCGACGATCATGCATCAGGGTGGAACTCTATAGTCTCTGCCTAACCACAATGGGAAACGGGTGTAAAAATATGTATGTATCCTCCACCTCTTACTATCTATTAAGATCGTCTACGCCAATCAAGGAAATAATAAATATACTCATTAGTTTTCTACTTCGCTAACTTACAGACAAGGGCCAATTTACGAGTTCTGCCTGTCGGAAGGCTTTCGACCATAACAAACGATTATAAAGTGAAAACTAATAAAGGTACTCGCTAACGAGCGTTGTACCACGTAGATACCTACATATAGTAGGTACATAGTATAGGTGCGATATAGCGAAGCACTTAATAATTGGCGAGCCCATGAGCAAGTGGACGCACGATAGACTGGGAGTCCGGCCATTCTGATTCTAGCAGCACGATAAATACAAACTGACAAACAAAAAAAATAAGTATGTACCTCCCCACTTCTTCTTATCGTCTCGTTGGCAAATAATAAAATGAAAGCAGCTACAATTACACACACACTAGAAAGCATACACTCGTTTATCAACCTAACTTAGATATATTTGTTGTTGGATTATAAAGTTTTGAATTATTTTGTGATTCAGTTCATCATACGCATTTTATAACAGAAGATTTCTCTTCTTAGAATAGCCTACCGACGACAGATATGTAGGTATAGACGCTCCACTCGATAAAATAAAAGCAAATAATAACCGTCACTTCTGAAGATATTCAACTATCACATGGATCATATTTATCAATACTATATAAATTGTGTAGCAGTCTCTTATACTAAGCAGAGCCTCAGCCTCAGTACATGTCAAGCGCGGTGTAGCGTACAGAGCGTCAATTAATTGGCCCCCAGTCACCAGAACCCCGGTCAAATTGTCCAGGGTTGTCACTCACTACATCATAAATACTTAAAGTGTAACAATACAAAGCACATTGTACAGCTAAGCTAAGCTAAGTGTTACAAGTCTGTCTTTGCGTTTTATGTTAATCTTATCAGTTACGTTGTTCCGCAACTTATACATAAATGGATTTTTTTAATTGTCTGTAGCAGATAGGAGAGAATGTGAAGGCAAAATTTCAATCAGGCAGATGGGGTTCGCGGTGGCTTACAGGTCAGAGCGTCTGGTGTATCCAACCAGGAGACGCAGGTTCGAATCCTACCCGCGATTGAATTTTTCCTTCACTAAAATAACTTTACATAAATTTCTATAATAATATAGCTGATCCAAGATCCATAAATAAACCTGTGTAAGTAGTATGTTGTACTCGTGTGTATAACATGATGTCCTGGTGAGCTTTCAACACCGGCTCCTTTTCAATAGTCTACCGATTCTGTTGACCATCAATTAGACACGGCGGCGCTAATTACAAAGCTCGTAGATAACTGTTATCAGCGCGTGGGAGAACCGGCAAGTTGTCAGAACACATTCCGATAGCGCCGCGTGGCAGCGACAGCAGAAGTGCCACGGACAGACTGCCTCCACTTGGTGCCGGGAAATAAGAAAGTACCGCGCAACATAAAGCACGGCAGAATTCGATAATTTTATTGTAAATGGTTTCAACGAATTACGATAAAAAACATTCTTGCCGATAATATGACATTTACAATCTTTCAAATGTGTCATAACCAGAGCGCCAATCGCAATGTGTTCAGGAATCAGCAATAAAAGAACCTTCACATAAATGATCGTCCGGCGCACGCGCACCCGAGGCAGGGGACAAGGCTCGCTATCAACCTGTCGAATGGCTAACCTAATAGCACAGCATCCACTGTTAATAGAAAATTGCTCAGGAACTTGTACGAGTTGTAAATATGAATTGCTGAATGTGGCCATCTCAGCCCCCCAGAAAGCTATTTGTATCAATCCCTGTTGCTTTTACCGTATAAAGGATTATTCTAAAGATTTTGTTGAGTAATACTTCGGCATCTGTATTTGTGTGTAGCTTTATAATGGCACACGCGGCCGGCGCAAGCGCAGGCGCCCGCTGCCTGTCAAGGACTAGACCGCACCGGTGTTGCACTGCGCCCCAGTCTTAATTACGAGCCACGGACCAACAAACAAATTAACATTATCTTAACGTCAAAACCGTGAAAGCCCACGATTTCGACAAAAGAACCAGACAATTTTTGTGTCGCCTTCCCTCGCAGGCAGACTTATCATAATTATTTAAAACAATCAGTCATAGGCTTTCGATATGGTAATTTTTATGTTTTTTAACATCGCCCCACACTACAATTCCCGCGCAGGTTTCTATATTTCTAAGCCAGAGCAACGCGTTGCCGGGTACTGCTATTGATATATACTTATATATAATTTTTTCCCATGCTTAATATTAATTCTTATGTCCAAAACGAGATAGCGACAGATAGGCGCGGCGCGGCGTGGGTAACACCGGTGTCGCGATTAGCCGCGCGATTGTCGCGACTTATGTTTCCTGTCGGTTGGTCGAGCGATTTTCGTCTCGATACCGAACTTGCTACAGCTCGAGTCGTTTATCTTCATATCAATAAATCAAAAACTGACAAATGTATCTATTTATGATAGCTGGCCGTTATGACGAAAGCTTACAGGTAAAGCTGTCCTATGTGTTGTGTACGTTTACAAATACAGAACGGTTCCTTGTATTTATAAAAGTGGTGATTTAGAAACAGTAGCTTTTACTTTACACTACATGCATACATGGGTCGTGGGTTCGATACCCGTATAAACCTTATGTATAAATGTTGTAGCATACTCAAACCAAACAACAAACTAAATAACACCATACAACTATCTACAGTAACAACAAAATAACGATGGGAAAATTGAAACATCAACACGTACGAAAATATTAGAATGCGGTGAAGGACGGCCGCTTTAGACGCTAAAGATATTTAAAAAGTACCTGATATTTTAGTTTTGTACTCGTCAGCCTAAATGAGGTCACTAAACATTAATGAGACCATTTAACCGAATTTCTTTGCAACAGCCAAAATAATCCGCTATTAGTTATAACTGAAGTAAAATTGTAAAGTATGCTGGTGTCGGGGCGGGCGCGCCGCGCGCCGCTCTACCGGTCTGATTATGATATACGCGACCCCAACCAATCTATGTAAACAAAACATTTATCATGCTAGGGCTGTGTATGTGTTTATCTATGTCATTTAAACAATTTTAGTATATTTTGCGGACGTATTGATTTAAATTGTCATTTATATAAGTATACAAAGTCTAAACAAAATCAAAAGTATAAAAAAATAACATTTACTTTCTCAATAAACAAAGAATATAAAGTTAGTTCAGAATTACTTTTCATTTATCCTTTTAACTTTGAACTTTGTTCATATGAACCGAGGTGGTCACATTGAATAACATGGCCAGCCGACCATCCTTGACAAGAAAACAAAACGTGAGCAAGACGTTTGTATTACAACGTAGGGCCAACCCTAATAATAGAGCGCGGTGCACCTCCCACGAGTCGCGCGCGCACTGTAGCACACATTAAACGTTCTTAATGTAAGCCATGTTAATGAGTTGCTCGAAATCATATGCAAATTAAACGTTTTATAATTTTTACTTTCTTGATATAAAGGTTAATAAAATTACTAATGAGGGAATGGTTCATCAAATAATTTAGTATTTTTGGTAATCAATGCATTCAATCATATAATTAAGATGCTTTCATTTGACGAGGCGATCCATGAATATAATGAATTCTATAATTAATTAATACATAACATTATTATGTGTTTATTATGTTACCATACCTAATTGTCGGGGTTACTATATGGATATTAATAACAGTACATTAATATGAGCTTTTAAAGTTAGATAACGATGATCACAGTATATAGAAATAATAAAACTACTTCCGATACGTGACGACTCGCGCGGTCACGCTGTACCTCAATATTTCGTGAGCGTATCCCACGCGCTGTGTCAGGCACTAAGCTATTTTGTCCAAACATAACTTCTAATTAGACCTAATAAAGAAAGCTGGCCACATTCAGTGAGTCAGTAATTACATCAAACATATAACGTGCACCGTCGACTATGGCGCCACAGTGCAAACACTTACAGTTGATCATCGCCCTTATATTGACAGACCTTTTGACAGGTTGGAAATTCCTCTGGAAATATAACTAAACTGAGTGATGATTAGTGATAGTCAGAAGCACAAA
Organism: Acronicta aceris; assembly: GCA_910591435.1. Classification (NCBI taxonomy): domain Eukaryota; kingdom Metazoa; phylum Arthropoda; class Insecta; order Lepidoptera; family Noctuidae; genus Acronicta; species Acronicta aceris. Next base: position 85,380 of record OU342781.1, on the reverse strand, counting down.
AAGCCTGACTAGTCTATCAGAATATCGGATATACCGATAGTTCCGACGTTTGCGGAAATCTGACATATAGTTGAGAAAAGGCTACGAGGATGATGGAGAACAAAAGCGCTGCGTGCGCTTAACATGATGTCACAACAGATTAATTTCTTTAACTGTACTATGAGTGAATTCACACGGGCCGCATATCATAGTTATAGCTTAGGTATAGTTAGTAATACTTAGTTGTAATTCCATTCTATGTACACTATTGTATTAGGTAATTGCACCTGTAAAGATAGTGTATAAGGTTAGTAATAAATAAATAAATAAATAAAACTTATCTGTAATGTGAAACAGTACGAGTATCTTACCTACAGCAGTCAAAAACAAAACGTGTTATTATTAAAATTCATGTCACGAACTCATTGTTAAGTACATGTCCGCCTTGCATTAAATCCGTCTATTTTGACCTCTGAGCTGTGAAAACGCCTACTCTGGCCTGGTAGACTGTATTGAGTCAGACTGTGGCACGATGTTTCATTAGCTATCATTTATTTATTCTTGATTTCACTCACTGTCCGCCAATCAACGTTACTTTCCCACCGACGGATGTCTCTCAAGCCGTACAGTACCTCACTTGCAGATAGATACACTAATGAACTATTACCCCACAGTATTTAAACTCTTAACATTAAAAAATAAAGGTGCATTTCCCGTGCAGGTATTTTGTAGCTTTGTGCAGTGGTAACGCAGGTCGTCTGTTTCATTAATACGTCGTCGGTAATACGCGGCGGCAATTAACGCGTTGGCGCGACATCGGCCGCTAATTCCCGCGGTGCGCGGCGCCCACGCGGTCTGCCGCGCCGCGCCGACACAGTGCGCACAAAGCCTTATTAATCACACGCTCAAATACACAGCATGTCACTCACTATTTACAAAACTAGATACATGTTTGTTGAAGAACGTGTTAATTTTCGTGATAACTGATAAGTTTGAAAGTGAAAACGTTCTGGGGACCGCGGCCGCAATTAACAGAGAGTGACTGTATCAATTATTTTATTTAACAGTCTTATGAGAATATTATTCGTGTTTTTTTAATCCGGCTAACCATAGAGGTTCCACTTAGGTCTACCAACCATTTAGGTCTTCTTTTAAGCTATTTAACAGAATAATTATTTTATTCTCATGCACACAACCCTGTGATTGCTGAAATTTGAATTACTTAATAAAAATTGCATTCTGCAGATTGTATCTAACGTTTTATTCAAGGAGTAGTTAATACGATCGATGTTTCTGGAGGTCATTGCGATGAAATCTTCAGTGACTCGGAAAATTATTTTGCTACGCATAATTTAAAACCTTTCTCCAAATCAACAATAGGTGTGACCTACGCTTTGTTCATCATACGCACACAATGTCAGTGTATCCGATCAACAGTGCACATACCTAGCTGGCGCGCCGGAGCGTGGTTCCGCGAAGATCCGCAATTATCTACAGAATGGCAAACAAATAAACAAACAGGCGTGCTTCCCGTCACACAAATTGCGGGAATATTGTTAATGTTAGCGTGACGATCAATGTGTCACAGTGTATGTGAGTACTTACCTATATTGTTACTTTTTTCGCTTTCCCTAGAGCCACACACGATGAATTTTGCCAAACATACGTACACTGACGCGATTGCGATTGCAGTACCTACCTATACAAGTATATTTAATGTATAAGTAGTGATTTATTATCGGTATTAAGGATGGCGGTTTTATTGGTGTCGGCATTGACGGTGTCGGTATTTAGAGTATCGGTGGTATAGGCTAATTTGATGGCATTACAGCTATCGGTTCCGTTAGCGCCGGTTTCGAAGACGTCAATATGGGTGACAACTTCAGAGTTCAACCTTAACCAAGTTCATTATTTGATTAGAAATCCACTTAGCACCATATTTTGCCAAAATGTCCTACCTATGTAGCAATTCTTTTTTGATCTCGTCTATTGTAGAGTGTTTGGAGTATTTGTAATCGGCCTCCTAGCCGAGGAATGAATAATACTCGTCGCTTGTCTGTGTAGAATCGTTTATTGCTTACTCGCACAATCGTTGGAATACGTACTCATGACAGATAACTAATTATCATATAAATATTAATCACTGCGCAGACTTAATGTGCAGAGCACAGGCCGCCATGAATCGGCTCCAGAGTCGCAACATGCGTACGAGTCGGTCGGAGGTCGGAAGAAGAATAGCGAGCGGGCGATCGGAAGGAAGTTCTTCCGTTCTGAGCCATAGACGCCGACCACAGACAAACATAGCACTGCATGCCGCGACGGGTGCGTTTAGGATTATTTAAGGGCGAGTCGATACGCCACAAGTGTATCTGCGATTTAATGAGATAATTATGTTCACTTTTACTTTAGTACCTATAAAGCCGAGGATGAGGGGTTCTAAGTCTGTACAAAGTTATTCCTACTACTTTATGCATGAGAAGATTAATGAACATAGATGAAGCGAAAGTGGTGTGCCAGGATCGTAGCAAGGGGAAATCTATAGTCTCTCTGCCTACCCCAATGAAAGTGGTGTGCCAGGATCGTAGCAAGTGGAAATCTATAGTCTCTCTGCCTACCCCAATGAAAGTGGTGTGCCAGGATCGTAGCAAGTGGAAATCTATAGTCTCTCTGCCTACCCCAATGAAACTAGTACTAATGTATAATTTAGCACGCTTATTTTAAAAGTGTATGTAATGTAACGTTGCGACGTCGCAGAGTGGTGTTGAGCGGCGCGGGCGGGTCGCTGGGCGCGGCGCTGGTGTGCGCGCGCGCGCCCGGCCTCACCGAGCGCCAGCGCGCCATGTGCCGCCAGACGCCCGCCGCCGTCGCCGCCATCGGGGACGGACTCAGGTACAACAACATGCACTACACCTATCAACATCACGATCACAATATAGTTACTACAAATAATGCGAGTCATCATCATCAGCCTATACTAGTCCACTGCTGGACATCGGCCTACCCAATGTGCGCTATTTCGCCAATAATAATGCCAGTATTATAGTATTCTATTCCTTATTTACATAAATAAAGGTTTACAAATCTTGGCATCCTCCTTAGTGAACTTTCAAACGCTTTTAACTGAATTGATCGTCATACAATTAAAAAAAATGAATTTTATAAGTATTTCGTGGGGACCTGTCCATCTTGTAATTTATCTTTTCTTCCATAAAAGTAGTAAAACTTGAGGAAATTATGCTATAATATTTTTAAATACCTTTTAAAAATAGGTGTACCTCAGGGTTTAATCCTAGGTCTCTCTGTAATGATATATCTTCTTCCCATTCTTTATATTTTAACTCTTAATTTTGTAATAGTAACAAATCGATGCACACTGAGTATTGATTTACGAACTAATTATGGTATGAATGGCGAGCACCGTAAGAAATAGTAAAAACCACATTTTCCAAGTAGGAACTGTTCGCCCACTTGCTAAAAGTCTAAAAATCCTCCTTGAAGTTATATTCAATTTGAGCTGAGAAAACTATAAAATTATGTTGAAGGCGTAAAGATTACAGCTATCGATAAACCGATTAGCAATTTATAGACCACTTATCCGATTAAGCGAAATTAATCCGCGCGCCCGGACAAATTATTATTCTCTATAAAATACGGTTCCGGTCTTCGTTGATCCAGTATTCGCAAACATTACTTCTGAGTCTTACATTTTGTACTCAATTCCCGAATCGAACAAAGTTGCCTAACATATTCAAACTGACAATTTTTCTACAAATCATGTAATTTTTCTCATACCTTTAGCAGTAATAATTTTGTACATTCATTGACCTTGATTACAATGTTGCAGTTATATAGGTAAGTTGAATCTCGATGGTAGCACCGTTAATGTAACCATGGGCCGGTAGTCATCAATTATCAACTCGTAACTGGACATCGTGACGTCACCATCCCATCTAAAGTCCTTACCACATAGAGTGCGAATCCAAAGCATTTTTTTTTTCAGATTTTCCCATCGATGGACAAATTATTTGTAGACACAATCTAAACTCTGTTGCTGTCAGACGCCGGTCTGAATAAACTAGGAATTAATGACATAATCCCTTTCTTAGCGGATGTCTACACTTTTAAGTAAACTACACCTTATAACTAATCTTATATTAGTTTAATACTTATGTAAATCTACAAAATGTGTACTTTCATTTAAAGACTTAAACATTAAACGTTAGATACCTACGTCTTTAAGAAAACAATAAATACGAATATGAAGCTCAACTATGGCTTTCAGTTATTACAATATCTACTAAAACGGGACATTCTCAAACTATTGCTTTGTTTAGCATTCGTGTCGCCGCCGGTGTGGCAATAGCTCAATGCACTGACAATTACTTCACAAATCCATGACAATAGATCGACTAATATGTATATAAACATGTACATTACTCATAAGATATTGAAGTTTGTATTACATGTTTACTGGGAAACCCACCGCGTGTCTAGGTTACACTCTATAATAATATGTGGATAGTATTTAGAAGCAAGGTTTTTGGGAATATCTAAAGCCATACACACATAGGTCCTTACCTAACACACTTTTGCTGCTCTTCCTAGCGAATTTTTCCCATGGCAGAAATTACAGAACGCCACATATTACGATTTTTACGTACATATTTTTTATCCTTAATATAATCAGTTTCCTGTTAGATGTCGAAACTCTTCCTCATCTGGCTGATTGTCATGGCTCATAGTCGCAGGTGTAATACCTACTTTATAAAAATTCAAGAGATTCATCTTACGTTCGATCAGAAAACACCCAAAATGATATCAGTTGAGGTTTAAAAATTGATATGAACACTTGAACAGGTGAAATCGTAGTTTGGTTTTGGTGTAAAATATTAATAACCCACTGAAACCTTGGTTACATTAGACCAAGTTCTTGAGGACAAAGAAGTTAAAGTTTTATGGGATTCAGCAATACTTACGAAAATTGTGATCAAAATTAGCGAGCCCACGTGACTTACCTTCTTCTCCTGCCGTTACTGAGTTATAATAATGGACAGGTACTTCGTTGTCTCCATAGAATGGCGTACGCGGAGTGTCGGCTGCAGCTAGCGGGGCGCCGCTGGAACTGCTCCGGCGTCGGCGACGGACACCACTTCGGACACGTCATGCCCATCGGTGAGTCACGTTCACATCTAGTCATCTTCACAACAACTTCTCGATAGCTTCCCGGTCGACGCTGACATTCGTGCAGGCCTTGTCTAGTCCTTTATCAAGAAACCTGCAGAAGGCGCGACACTGATGGTTGGCCTTAAAAATAGTAATTGTTGTTTACAAGTTTATTTTACAAATACATCTTACAAGCATAAATACCGCGCTCTTTGTACACCTCTCACTCAGCCCTGCGTTAGTAATCATGTGATCCACCACACACCAACAGCTCCTGTGCCAATGTTTATAACATTTACTAAAATACAATCCCAACATTATTTGTGATCTAAACTAGGACAAACTAGTTCCGTTTATAGTAATATCGTAATGGTCGGAACAGAAACAAAAGCTAGTAGTGATGTCACCGAGTCAATTAAACTTATTTGGACGCCGTATCCTTGTACGTACTAAGCCGATTAACTTAAAAGCTTACCTTTGTGTCTATATCTGAGAGGCAAAATCGAACTTAATTGTGAACAAAAATAGCTGACTAGTATTTAGTTATTATAATTAGATAGATATAGTAACACAATGTTGGCAAGAACTACCAAATTCTCTTAAATATTTTGCATGCACTACTCAGATCAGAGATTCAATACAGGTGTATTGAATCTATCAACGCGTTTATACTTGTGATCACAAGGCCAACGTTATAAGATACTTAATCACAACTATCGACAAATTCAGATCCTGAAGATTAGAACAACAGCTTCGTCGAGCATAAATATTGAATTATTGATCGACAATGTCGTAAACGAAATTTATCGTCGACCAGCAAATCTGTGGCCACAAAACACAATACTTCAATGTTTGACCTCCGTGCACGCGTAACATATTGTTGCTATAGCATCGTATAGCAAGACAAATGAATGATCCTTTGGATACGGTAATACTATTAAACTGTAGATTAATGATCAGCGATCCATGCGGGTTTACATATTATGATGGCTGCTATATTATCCTATAATCTCAACGAGGACTTATTAGCTACAACTTGATAAATAGCTTCCTATGAACTGACACGTATAAATAAATGGTCTTATAATAAAACTGATGATACGGATGCTGAGTTATGTGGACGAGATGCTAATACATAAAATAGTTTTATTGTCTTAGGTATATCAGAAGCTACATTTTTATTGTAATGTAGAAACAGGATTTTCAAGCAGAATTTATTGACTAATATTAACCGAATCCGCAAATTCAATAAACCAAATAATATTTTAAACTGGCAAAATTTTACTTGGGTACTATAAGTGTCTCACAATAATAATAAATAAATAAATTCCTTTATTTCCGCACCTAAACCGCAATACATTAGGTAACTTAAGCCATGTTTGACAATTATATATACGGCTGTGGATCGCTGGTGGCTGAGGTAGGTGCCTAATAATCAACATAATATGTTCAAATCCTATACACTAACCCCACTTGTGCTTGACCATAACTGATGAACCTGAAGTCCTGCGTCAAGCACCGAACCTGCGAACCGTGCCGTCATATTTTCTTTATTTTACTTATGGTAGTATCTTGAACTAAAGCACACTACCAATAAGTTAATCAACAGCTCATAAGAATCATAAACAGCGCATAAGAAGTTCATAGGAATTCAATCAATAAAATAAATTCAAATTAGTGAGAGGAATTGAATTTTGCATTAACTGTGGGCTCGTCGCGCTCGTGCACGTCTCCTCCCACATCATTGACACCCCATCCTCTATGATTTATGTCTAACTGTCCATTACCTCCATGTTACTATGGACAACTAACCGCTCACATAAGGGCACCTGAAGCGTCATTACTATTTCAAAGGTCGGCAAATTAATTTACTTTGTTGGCAAAATTAATAAAATCCCATTCGGCATCATCATCATCACCCAAAGTGATCTCAGCCCGATTCTACCGTAGATTTTATTAAAAAGTAAATTATCTAACTCTTTTGATATAACTCACTCACGCAGATAGTCTCTTCTTTATTTAATTTAGTATTCCTATATTAGTGTAGAGAGCTCGTAAACTTACATTAGTCTATTCATGACGACCTGGGTGTGAGCTGTAATCTAGTCCAAACCGATCGAAAGTTGTACATAGATGTAGCCATAACTAACAGGCCTAGCTCCGAATAGATGGCTGATGGTAACTTTGTGACATTATGAGCTATGCCACAGAACATTACACAGATATACTCACAAGATCCCAACGCAAAACGTAGGATTCATGAGCGATGTGAACCAAACTACTTTTTGTCATGTACAAATCGTACAGGTATGTTATAATAATGGCGTGGTTTTGTCTGCGGCCCGTCTGGAGGGTAATGCCCGCCTGCATGAATATTAATGCAATAATTGCCAACAAACAATCATACTTATATCGAAAATGTTCGCGATACATATCTTGAAATATTGCCATTTAAATGTCCAAACGTAGATAACGCTGAATAGATTGAGAACAGAGTATGTTAATGCACAGCCGCGACTCTGTCCGGGATATTAATTGATTTTATTACTTTACAATGTGTAGATTGTAAACTAAATTGCCGAAACGTTTTAAATAAACAGATAGACACGAAACATTAATATTTTTATTGCTACAACAGGGAATAATTTGTAACTCGTTATGTATTATGTAGAAATTTTAATACGTTAATTGGATATTATAAATCAGTTTTAAACATAGACGTATAAAATATTGATATCTTTGAGTTATTTATGACAGACGCACCCAGTTAATTGTATATTAATAACAAATTTATCATTTATACATAATTATATAAAGATAGATCAATCAGTTGCGTGGCGGAGGACGCCACACTGATCGTCGTCACCACCTTTCACTGCAGTAAGAGAACGTTTATCATGTATTTATATATATATACATACCTAACTGAATATAACGTATATCCGCTAAGCTCCAAACATAGCTTATCTTCAGAAACTTAAATCTATATCAAAATCCTTCAGGCGTTGATTGTTTGGAAATATCATATTAATGTGAAAATTTTAGGTGCTTTGATCCGTAGAACATAGGTCTGTTGAAGTACATAGTATGTATTTATTATTATTACTCGTATTACGATTAATAATAAAGTCAAATTTGGCAACCCTCCTAGTATAAGATGAAAATGGACAAATAAACTTAAGAAAGAAATACCAACAAACGTAAAAATTTGCAATAATTATGTATCTTCTTTTCTTCTCGTATTATATATAGCCGAAAGAAACAGTAAAGAGCCTTCACGAGTGACAATATAATATAAACGATCATCTGGAGCACGCGCCTTAGGAACAGAACACTAAATCTGCGTAAGAGTACCTCTTACTCTAACTTTTCGTTTGACTACGGCAGCATTTATTATGGAACTGCTAACATTATACCAGAAGACGAGAATAGCAGAATGAAGAAATTCTAAATAGTTGATTAATTCAATGAAGTTGTTTCGACCCTTAAGTTGAGATTTTTGCAAATTTGTGGGTTGAAATTATGATAACCGAAACTTAAGTGAATTAATTCTGTTTCGAGTCACTAGATCAATCTAAGAACAATAAAAACACAACAAAAATATGTATTGTAAGTCTAATAAAAGTGTCAATTCCTTCGATATCACACCCACAGTGCGGCATGTGATTTATACAGCGCGGTTAATTGCTGACGCTCCACCGTGCACCGGCGAGCGGCAGACCTTTACACCGCGCGGGAGATAATGTGTAGCGGTGAGTCGTGACGTGCGTGTCGTGTCGTGTCGTGCCGGACGCGTCGCGTGGGATGAACCTTAGTGTTCCCGAGATCGATGTCAATTAAAAACTTATAAATGGGGAAAGAAGAATTTGTTTTGCGCTTATTGAATTTAGTAGGTACCTAGTGAATTGAGTTCCTAATTAATTCATATTACTCGTATATTGCAATCATTATTTAAACATCATTTTAATCAACTGAAAGAATCATATAATATTCATTTTAATTCTTGACAGGCCATCGCTTGACCGCCGCCGATACGGTGGGGTGCGCTCGCCTAAAAGAAACCAATTCACTATAATATACGACAGCATTACTATTGAATATTATAATTATATGCTATTATAACAACTAAACAATGATGGCAGATAATAAAAAAAACCCTAGTGTTACTAGTGTCCACGGGCTACGCTTAGCATGAGGCAAACCGTAGTATGCTTGTTTGTATTGTGACTATAGTAATATAAAAACAACTTTGAACATCCTTGTGGCCGACTGCGACTGTGGATGTTCCGCTGTCGTATATATTATGTTGATGTGCAGGTTCACCGTACAGTACCGTCAAGTGTAAACGCGAGTGTCTTCCATCATCACTGCACGTTTGGCAGTCCGTCGCGATGACGCGTCAATTGAACTATGCTTGTTTACTTTTTGTATCATCGGTAATTGAGCCCATCTGTGGACAGGTTTGTAAGTTGCAAGAATACCTGCCTCAAATATTTAGTATTCATTACCATCAAATCGTAGCTAATAATAACACAGGATTAGCGCTTCCCCAGCAGCTGTACCTAAGTATTTTTCATAAGCAAACTAATTTGAGAGCTCTAAAATTTTTTATGAATCCTTTTTAAAGTTTTTTATGAATCATAAGACATAATGAAATGTGTATAATTCCCAACTGTGCTTACAAAAAAAGTATTTATGTTTATTAATATAATGTTTAAGTATTTACATTATAACTTCATTATAATAGTATAGAACCTTATTCTATCTGAAAAAATGTTAACTGTGAATCGAGTTCCCTCTCTAATTCCGATATGTATGACATTAGAAACAGCTAAATACTCAATAATTTCCAGGTTCTATCTACATTTAAGCGCAAATAACACATGTAAAAACAGGCAACCTGTGCATTTGTAAACCTTTCTATTAGACACGTTTCTAAGAGTGCAGAGAGCTCCGTAATGAGTCGCCGTACGCGTTTGATTGCCGCGCAATCGAACGTTAGTGGCGGACTGGCGGCTGCAATAATATCGGGCTTTCTTGTTTGATATGCACTTACAATCGATTTCTATGAAACCACGGAGCTCGCCCGAGGCTCTGCGATTAGATGCTCCTGAATAGCAAAGATTAGCAGATAGCTGTATACGATACTATACGGCCATCTAATAACATCTGAATAATTTCAAAGAGATTTAACGCACGCACAATGTGTCTAGCTAAAATATTACAAAGCAGCGAAGTAGTGGCAACGTTCTTTACTCTTCCAGTTTTGTTTTAATGTAATTTGACGTAATTAAACCAAGTGTATCATCTACCTACTTAATTTGCAAGAAAATATTTTGTTGATGGTGGTGGGGCATTTTATCTACTTTGTTCAATTAATATGTCTGATATTGATATAACACCACTAATAGAGAGTTGTCAGAGGTCCGTTACACGTTGTGGAGCGTGTTGTGAGTGTCGTGTCACTGATACCTGTCGATAAGCCGGCGACGTGCTCGCGCCCGAGCGAGCCCGAGCTGGTCGCACAGATAAACACGTGTTAACACGATTTATTTGTTTGGGAAACATAGAGACATCAGTGATCGAGTACAAAAGCCCAAGCTTTTAGTAACAAACACAATGTACTTGGTAAATTCTAAGATTTACCAAGTCTGATTGATAAAAGTCCGAAAGTCCAAACTCTATTGGTAAACTCTGTTGGAACATTTCGCACTTTTACCATTCAGAGTTGATAAATCTTAGGATTTACCGTAGTTCGGGCTTCTACAGTAACATTTACATTGTGACGCTTACAATACTGATTTTGAAAACGCTTGGTGGCGAACAGATCTGAAATATAGAATTGAATCAAAATTGTTGCATAAGCTTGACCTTACTAAGCCAAGCCGAAGATAATTTTAACATCAACAACTAGGAGGAAATTCTCTTCAGCTTAAAAATAAGCAACATAATGGTAATGAGATGATATTGAGCTTGGGTCATTTGGCTTTTATTCTGCTGATTGCACGGCTGAAAATACCAGTTTTTTTTTTGCAATGTTCTATAATATGTACGTATCTAAATACTTACTTGTTCCTTTGAGCCGGAATCAAACAAAACTCACACAAACATCTATTTTGCATTTGGAATACTAATTTCAAAATCGCAGACAGTTGTAATGATTATTTGTTTCTGTCAATGAATGTTGAACGGGTTCACTCAGCCAGTTCCGACTGCCCGAGTAATTATCTCCCACGATAACATGCAGCGATACCCACGTGTATTATGGACCCCTATTACTCTTGAGTTATTTCACTAATAATTCTAAAGTTTATAATGAAATATACTACGAATGATACCCATTTGTCTTGTGCACTCCTTGTACTGTCATTCGTTATAAAACCATATGAAAATCCAAACATTATTTTCTGAGATTAGATAGATAGATTTCCACCGGGAAAACCACTCGGGAAAGGTTACTGTTTTCCTGAGAACGTTCAATATGTTGCCCGAATATCCTTGGAATAACCCCAATCATCTCATCTCATTTTAATTTTCTAACTGGACCACTGCAATTTATTTTTATGTTACTCTAATTAATACTCAAGAGATTTGCAGTTTGATCTCAATATGGAATGATATATTTTCTTGTTTTCCCAAAAGTTTTACATTAGGCCTCTAAAAAGGTACAGCCGGGCGACTGTTATAATTGACTACGTAATATAGTGTGATTAGAATGCAGCGGTTATCAGTGCATTTGCTGGGTGTCAGGCTTCAGCATAAGTTAGCGAGTGACGAGCGACGCGGCGCGTTCAGTGAGCGACTCGGCTGATAGCGGAAAATGACGCCAGTGGGATGGAGTGGCAATGCTGAGTCGTAGCCGATACAAACGTTAAATTTTAGCTTAACTTATAGGCAAAGAAATAATTAAGATTGGCTACTTCCTGATCGAGGTCACATGGAAGAAACAAACAAAATCCCAATTAATCCGCTTTTAAAGTAAAAACCCGCTGAATAAAATATTATTATTCAAACTAAACTATAACTTATCCATCTAGTTATAGCTTTGGATTAAGCGCCATTTTGCAAACAAATCAGTGAATACTTGACCCCGACGCAAACAGCTTCAACCCATCAATGTGTATGGCGCACTGTCGTATATGGAGACCCATCGCTAATGTTATTCATACATTCAGTGGCCGCAGCTCGCAATCCGAAACGTTATCATTTTAGCGAGTGCGCGGCGACACATTCATCGAGTGCGATACGTCTCGCTATGGTAATACGTACATAATGCCTCAATACTCAATATTTTTGCTCAATCATTTGATAGACTTGCAATTGACGGCGCAACCAGAATATATTTTTCTGAGTGGGTAGTAAGCCAGGGCCGAACTCTGCATAGATTTATATCTAACATATTTTTACTGTTATTTATGTTTTTTTTTATTTCGGTATTTTATATAGACGTATTGGACAATGAATGAAAAAATATACATATATAGTTTGATTTAATTGAGTTTTTATATTTTTTCATGAGCAGCAACCGCATCACCAATACACGTAGCTGTCACCTGACACTGTCACCTATTATTGTACTTACAGATTCATAATACGTTGTTACAGCAACGCGCGAGGCGGCGTTCACGTACGCGATAACGTCTGCGGGCGTGACGCACGCGCTGAGCGCGGCGTGCGCGCGCGGCGACCTGCCCGCCTGCCAGTGCACCACCAACCGGTACCTAAGTACACCACACACACACACACACATTATGTTTTAGTTAAAGCTGCAGTTACCATTCATGTCCTATTAACATTGTCGTTCAGTCGTCGCGGCACGTCCACGGGCGAGCAGTTCTCGTGGGGCGGGTGCGGCGAGGGCGCGTACGGCGCGCGCGTGGCGCGGCGCTTCCTGGACGCGCGCGAGCTGGAGCGCGACGCGCGCGCGCTCATGAACCTGCACAACAACCGCGTCGGCCGCAAGGTGAGCCAGGTACAACCGCACACTACCGCACTATCACCACTCCGCCGCCACGCCACGCCACGCCACGCATGCACGCCACCTAACATCTACTGCTTGTGTGCTTGCAGTACAATTAACATCACCATGTTCCTGTATCATATCCATCAGTTTGCCATGATCCTTAGTTATTAATTTAGTTGATCCTTACAAAGTTAACAAACTAGGTAATTAAATATTTCGAATGCTTACTTTATTTAAGGTGCATTATGCAATCATTATGTGCGCGTTGCCTAAGATTAAGAAGATATGTGCTGGGCAAGCGCTTCTGAAACCGCAGTTCTGAGTCCGGTCTGACCGCGGCGATGGACTGGCACATTACCTCATCTAATGTTTGTTCATGTTTAACATTACTACTTGTGCAACTACGCGTATCATCAGTCTCGCTAACTTTCGCTCGTTACTGCTCATTGTCTGGTGTTCAACGTTTGGTGCTTTCGAAAACGATCGGTCACTTCTGTCATCTGTGCACCTCAGTGAAAATATAATAATAACTGCGGGTAGAGCACTCCCGCGCAACCATGAAAAATTCAGCTCTCGACGAACACCGCCTACCTCATACTGATACGTACTGATATTAACTTGATTAAGTAGTGCCGAACAAGGCAAAATTGTTTGTTATTTATTATTCTAGTCTACGCCCCCATCGTCGCTTACCTACGCTTTGATTTGTATTTATAACGCAACTATTTTTTTTTAAATACTACGTCTATATCTTTCTGAAACCTTCTAACGGATGAGTGAAGCGATAACAGAACTTAGGTAGGTATAACAAAAAGATTCGTAACATTATAGGTACCTACTGCTGTTTGATCAAAATAAAATATATAGCTACGTGTGGCCATATTGGATGCAGCAGGGCAGATAACAGCTGTCTAACTAGACACCATAGAATGTTGGTGAGACTCACATTACTACAGCCCACCACACTATCTGTCTATCAATCGATCAGCAAAGGAAGAATTCGGTCCGGTTCTGTCGCCGCCGGCAGCGGACGCCGCGGTCCAGTCATTACCCGCGCGTGTGCTGTGTGCCACAATTACGCATTGTGCAGAATAGCCGGGTGCGGCGCACATTACCCACGCCGAAGCCGCCGGCGCTACACATGCACTCATTTACGTTTAAGCTGTGAATTTCTAACAGTCGTGGCGAGTAAATTACTAATACTTATCGTAAATACTTGCCTGTATCTGGGCGGATAAATATTCATGTTTAAAAGTTTTATGTAGGCTCAGACCTTTTAATGTCCCTAGTTTTCCTGCAACCGCCTCCCGGCGACGTAGGCAGGGTGTTGTATTGGACACATACCACATGACACATACCACGATTACCATACAATAGGTAAATTGCAGATATAATTAATATTTGGTATCCAGCTCGGCCAACACATAAAACAATACGTAACAGTGGAGTGTTCCCACAGAACTTATAATCTTTATGAAGGACGATGGCCGCGTCTCATTACCAGTGCGTGCAATCATACAACTATTACCTTACAATCACACAACTATTACTCGCATGTTTACGACGCATCATCACCGCGCAGTGGCCGGTGCCGGCCGCCCCGGCCGGTGCGGTGCGGTGAGAGAGCGATTCGTTTTGTTTTGTTTCGGTGCAGTAAATGGCGATGCACGATGGCGGCCCCAGACGAGCGTAATGCGCAGTAATCACAATAACGCGCTCCTCACGCACATGTTATTAAAGTAATGCGTGGTCGCGGTTTATGATTATTGATTTTGTGTTAATGACTTCTTCGATAATATCGAAATACCTACCTACCTACATAATAAAACTTTGTGTAAACGTTGTGTATGTAAAGTTGCTAGAAATGTGTAGTACCTAGTAGTTTTTTCTGTGTTCATTTTAATAGGGTACGTACCTAGTTGTTCCACAGAGTGTATGTTTTGAGTTCTCTGGAACTCTATTGGGATCTCCCTGACAGAAATATCCGACGACAGTAGCTTTTGTGTTTTGTACAAAGAAGCAAGCAAGACGGCGTATTTTTTTATTTACCATATTATTATTATTGGCAAATTCTGAAAGAACATGGACGTGTTCTTTAAGAATTTGCGTTAGATATCTCGATGGATACAAACCATTGTATTATATCGACGTCGCATTCTCCACTTGCGTCATGTGTTTATAGTCACACATATCTCGTTCGACACGTCGTAAATTGCATTGTTTTATGTTATCCGTAAAGTTCTGTGGACTATGTAAAGTTATATGTCAGATAACAATCAGGAAGCTCGTTATAAATTAATACGGCACTTTATTGAACGTTTTTGGCACGGTTGCGTCACCGCTGAGTTCGGCCCTGCACTTACGTATTTGTAAATGCTAAGTAAAATGTCAAATAACCGTTGCGAATATATTTTTAGGCTTGTTTCAAAGTGATAAAGATTGATTCAATAAAATGTCTAAGCCGTCTAGATTGATAACTACTTAAAACTAAAAATACCTATATACCAACTTAAAGAAGTCCTACAAGGACTTCTCTACTGGTTACCGACTTCTGACTTGGTTGACTGACGGCGTTGTCCAATAAGGCTGTCTTCAGATTGTCACGCGACATCACGCGGCATTGCGCGATAAAGCATGATCACTCGTTCCGAATAGCAACGGAACATTTCAGATTAAAAAGAAGAAGAAGAAAAGAAAAAAATTAAATTAATAAATTTCAAAATGAGAGCCAGATTCAACATTAAAAGTACTGAGGCATGGTTGTTAACCTCGCCGAAAAAGAATTGATATCAATCAAATAATCCACGATATCAATGGGTATCAAGTTCTGTAGATTATCCTCTCATGATTTGGCTTGGCTGGTCAGTATTCCGGGTAAAATCACTCCTTTAAAGGACATAACGGCTGCAGGCTGACTAAATCGGCATCCTGTATAGTTAAATAACTTTCTAACTGAAACGTTTCCCTTCTTATGATCATAACGTGAGTGTATAGTAGTTGGATTACTTAATTCACTGTTTTACATAACCGCTAGCCATTTTACAAAACAGCTCTGTTATGTAAAACAGCTGTACAAAGTCCAGCTGGATTGCCATTGCGGTATTTTTAATAGAAGTGCTACCCTTGTATGGCCGTTTTGCAGAATGGCTTATTTGTTAGCGATTATTGTGAGAGAAAGTGTAACATTTAGTTACTTATACTCAAATATAGTTAAGTACGCCGAATCAGTATTAGAACGACAGAGATGGGTAACGATGATAGTATGTTGCAGACGGTGAAGGAGCTGGTGCGTCGCGAGTGCAAGTGTCACGGCGTGTCGGGCTCGTGTGCGGTGCGCACGTGCTGGCGCGCGCTGCCGCCCTTCCGCGCCGCCGCCGCCGCGCTGCGCGCCCGCTACGAGCGCGCGCGACTCGTGGCGCCGCACCACGCGCACCACGCGCGCCTCGTGCTCGTGCGCCGGTAACCACTGCACACTACCCACTCCCACTACACTCCATCATTATAATATGCCCCAGGTTCCATTCGCGTCGCAGAACTGTTTTTATTTAGTTTATAAGTGGCCGAAGTTACTCCTAACAAGATCAGCTATCTGCGAGGAAAAGTCCCATTAAAATTAGTCCAGTCATTTCGGAGATTAACCAGAACAAACAGACGGACAAAAATTTTAAAAATAGTTTTTTGTAAGTGCCTTATTATAAATATACTTTTATATCTAATAATATGCATTTAATAAAAAGCTATTTCATATTTATTAATTTGTGTAGGTACGATTTAATTATTAGCCAATTGTCTGGAATCATACTGAGTGTATTGTAAGGTGTGTGGTGTTGTGCGCAGGCAGAAGGCGAGCGCGGGCGTGGGAGCGGGAGCGGGAGCGGGCGCGGGCGCGGTGCGGGTGCCGCGCAAGTCGGAGCTGGTGTACCTGGAGCCGTCGCCTTCGTACTGCGAGCGCGACGACGCACTCGGCTCCTTCGGCACACACGGCCGCATCTGCAACAGAACATCGCGAGGTTAATAATACACGCTTGCACTAAATACATTATGTTAAAAAAACTGTCTGATCCGAAAGAGGCATTGTATCCTAATCAGATCACATCACCAAATAAAATAAGAAACATAAAATATTCATGAAAGAAAACATATTAAAATTGACGAATGTAGTGCCTACCTACATTACCGCAGTTTCCACAATTATTATTATTATTATCAGCCCGCTTTGTCCCACTGCAGGGCAAAGACCTCCCTACCCTCCTTCCACTCCTCTCAAAGTATAATTACAATTTCCACAAAATCTAGGAAAAACATATTTAAAATTTCAAAACACCATAAGTATCGCTATTTGAGTTTCCTCGTTTTATAATATTTTAACAGACTTCAAAAAAAGGAGGAGGTTCTATGTTCGTTTGCCTCATTTTGTTTTTTATTGTATGTTCACCGATATTTTCGTCGGTTGTGGATTTCAAAAAAAAAATTGTATATAAAAGAGGTGGCCCAGGGTCCCATTCGAGATTGAAAACAAAACTAGCTACTCCCCGCAGTTTCAGTTGCGACAAACTAGCCCGTATTTCACTGCAGGTTTCCTTACGATATTTTCCTGCACTGTTGCGATTGATATACACGTAATAAAATTGATCTTACTACTTTGCGAAAGTTTGGATGGATAGATGTTTGTTATTCATTATCACACCAGAACAGCAGCTGAACAGATCTGGATAAAATTTGGAACAGAGATAGATTATAGTCTGGAATAGCACATAGGCTACTTTTCGCACTTAGGCTCGATTCGACCCAATTCAGAAGTCCATCCAGACGAAGTCAAAAGTAAGTGTCGAAAAGTCACGCATGCATGCCTTGGAACCAGACTCGTGACTTGTTACTTGACGATCATATTACTAGGCTATTATTCTTGTATGCAATATGTTTATGAAAGTCCGGTGTGCACTGTGCAGGCGAGGACGGGTGCTCGTCGCTGTGCTGCGGGCGCGGCTACAGCACGGAGCGGCGCGCGCTCGAGACCAAGTGCCGCTGCCGATTCCACTGGTGCTGCCGCGTCTCCTGCGACACCTGCCGCGCCACCACCGACACCCACATCTGTAACTGAACTGTTGAACCCCAACACTGCAGTTACACTACACCTCCGTTCAAACTGTACACTGATCGTCTTGTAGGTAGCTATCAAAGACGATCTGAACTGAACTCAACACTACTTCTTCCGAAGAGTCTATGATTCGTTTTCATAACATAAAAAAGTGCCATCGCATTACTATCGAGAATGGAGTAGGTACGTATTTGTGCTACTCTATTAAATAAAAAAGTTTTGTATTATTGTCAATCATGATACGAGCACTTGCTTGTACGTACGAGTACCTATAACGTCACACACTCACACCGCACACGTGCCTCGACTCACTCGCGGTAAAACGCGCATCCGTTACGTAACGTACCTTAGATTACGACAACTGTTTGTGAATGGACATGATAATAGTGTTACTATAATTAATTAAGTAATTTATACACTAGTGACCAGATTGTGAATATATGTGATAACAAAATAATTATTTGAATTTATGATGTGAAATAATAATAGTTGTAAAACACGAGTTTAGTACCTATGTATATTGTTTAGTATTATCTTGTAACTTGCCTCTATACTTCCTAATGTTTATACTATATTATTGTACGCATCATAATGTTGTTATTATAACCACCGATACATTCTCACATTCCTATCGCACTAATTCATTTACCAATGTAAGTGAGGCGCACGATGAGACGGTGCACGTCCTTAGTCCTTTATTAAACCCATTAAAATAGTGACTTGATTTTAATAATATACCTTTTAATAATATATCCTAATTAAATGGAATCCCAATAAAAAACCTATAGTGTAGGTATACCCCCTCTATTACACATTGTAAAGAACCTACTTACTGCTACGTACTTACCAAATAGTTACTAACTCCAGTTACTTTGTAATGTATTGTAAATATAAATATACATATTATTGAAGTGAAGTGTAGAGCAGCTACAGCAGATTTCAATTGAATGTACTTGGATAAAGGAATATTATCAAAATGCTGCGTTTAGTTAATAAAGAAGTCAACTTTCCAAACGTGTTTCTAAAAAGTCGCGCGCTGCCGCACGTCGCCCGTCGGCGCGGCGCCGCGGCGTCGCGTCGGCGCGTTCCGGACGCTCGCAATCAATCTGAACGTAGCTTTATATTCCGAACATGATCTAGGTACTTCTCAATTATTATAAGGGTGTGTGATACCTACTTATGAAAAATTAAAGACATCGGATAAATATGATCATTTGTAGTATTTTTTATATATTTTTTTTGGATTGAAATCTGTTGTAGTGACGGTGAGAGCGAAGCGAGCGGACACTCAATGTGCATTTACTGTAAGTAGCTAAGGACCGACGGCTTTAATGAGTGTTAGATGTAAGTTGTATCATGTCTCTGTTAGGCTAAGTACCGGCACACGCCGACACATTCCCTCATGTCACTTAACTTATTCACGCACCGACGACTCGGCGAATAAACGTTTTATCACGAAATTTTTTTTTTATAACCTCAAATCCCTCGAAACCTTATTTCATGTAGGATGATGAAGCCATCTCCCGACCACAGGGTAAGTAAGAAAACAAGACATTTAAATGCACCTAACAGTTTCTTGCAATTCAGTTAATTATGTAGCAGTTTCACTCGCATCCCGAAGACCTATTTGAGACATGACAGGCTGTAGTCTAGCGTTCGCTGGACCAACATTATCAACATTAATTGATCTACTGATCGATCCTGTCATTCTGGGTTCGATTCCAAGGTAGAGCAGAGTTTTTAGGTTGGCGATTTCCGGGTAGTACCTATCAACAGACTCGCCCCTCATAACATGGGAACAAAAGACAGGGAACTGTAAGTGTACTTCTAATTTATTTAAGTAATTGAAACAATTTGTGGTTAGTCCTCACTTTCTTTATAGACTTATTTGGGACACGTAAACCAATCGCGCCTACACAAACGTAGCAAGGGACTGTCAAGTGTGCAGTTCAGTATGCTGTTCTGCCACTAAGTGTAGGTATGTCAATAAGTACCTAACTTACAACAGTACCTGCATACGCTCGTTAAAAGTTGTGCACAACTTGCGAGCTGCCGCATGGCGAGCCATGTGCGAGGCCGGCACACAGTACCGACGACACGCAGTCTGTCGGGACTTGACACATGCGTATTTAGGAAAACCAAACAGCCATAGTGACACTTTGTCACAGGCAACAGTTTGTTTTGCTTATTACTTGGCTATTTTAGGTAATTCCGCGAGCAAACCTGCATGTTATGCATATAAGAGAAATCCATAAGACTCTTGAAGATGTGTTATCATCTGCTAGCCGCGTGTGAAGATGTGTTATTATTAAACATAATATAGTAGCAGTCACAGTTTATGACTCCGTGTCGTGAACTATTACTACGAGTATCACTGAAAACCACGTGCTATAAATTAGTATTCCACATCGCAAACACTGCGTTGTGCCACTGACGCGCTGTTAACGCGCCGGGAGCGTGCCGCACTGCTACAATCCGCGCGACAGATAGCGCGCATAACTCACGTAAACACACGCATCATGTAAATTACCGCACTTTATATTGATTCATAACATCGCACCAACACGAGAGCATGCAGAACGACGTCAGAAGAGTGATGCTGGTAGGTACCTACTGAAAACCGTGGAAATGAAATCATTAAATTGAACTACTGAAAATAACTAAATATTGACATTTACAATATTGAAATTAGATTATGATAATTTGAACATTTCTGTTAAAATAACTGTGCCTCTTGCAAGCAACCTAAAGGTCTGAAGTTAGCCGTAGGTAAATAAGATCTACTAGCCAGCTATTTCAGTCCATCCTATCCTTCAAGGATTGTAGATTACATGCAGGTAGTATAGCCGACGAAGTGGCAACATCACGTTTAGCATGAAGTTATCCTTTTGGATGGGTGGCGGTGTGTTGTGTTTGTGGCCACACTGGTCGCTCGAAATGGACGCAATCTGACGCACGCAGGATTTAGTATGCAGCCTTCCATAAATCCAACATAGATGGAATGGCCCATTAACAACATAAGCGCCAGTCAACCATAACTCTTCTAATATATACATAGTAATGTTTGATTTTGATACGCCGCCTAGAATCGCACTTATAGTATGTTAATCTTTTTGGGACGTGAGTGAACCTGCGCGGAACAGCAGCTAGTTACTAAATAAAGTAAATTCTGTGGTCGTTGTGGTACCGTAGTAGTAGAAAGTTAAACTAGCGATAGGCGATTATGAGATATGAAATCGTTCGATTATGAAGATGTTTCGAGATATCTCGATTATAACAGTTTAGTAATTAGATACTAATTTAGTTAGGTAGTAGTCGAGGTAGCGAGTCGACGCACACCAGAGTACTTATTAATTTCAAGGTGAGTGTTGGAATTAGGAACATAAATAAATCATGAAATAAGAAGTATGAATTCTCTCCACTATGAGCAAATATTTACAACGTTAGGTAACCTTATTTAATAAACTTTGCTGTTATCCGCAGTTTGACTCACGTCCCAAAACGATTAACATACTACTCGTATAAAAAATCAATTTCATGCAGTAGTTTTTGCGTGATCCGCGTACAAACATACAGACAGACGGACCAAAATTCTAAAAATTTATATTTTATATATTATCTATATTAAAGATACAGATAAGTTACTTTCTTTACTGAAGTTGGGCATGTTCTAACTGAGCAACTCTCCCCCCCCCCCCCCGCCCGCTTTTTACAACAGACCTTTTTACTAATTTCATAATCCATTGTCAATAATTTTATTTCAACGTAATTCGATTAAACTCGTACAAATCATTCAATCGCCCACTAAGTTAGACTATTGCATACTTGTAACGTCATCTCGTAATGTAACAGAGAACTTAATTACTTGTGCTATTACATAATAGATGGCGCTGACATTGAGTTACGTTTCATTTGACTTGTGTATTCTTCATTAATTTCAAAATATAAAATGATACATAATGTGCAATAAACTTAAGATTAATTTCAATGAAAACATATGACTTAATAATTAACATAATTTTAATAAAACTAAATTAATAACCGTTGTTTCCGTCTCATTTCTGTCAATACTGTTCTGTCAACTGTCAGTGTCAGTACTCTACCTACGGACCTGTCTGTCACGTTCGCTTGTTTCTTGTTTGCTGTGCTTGTTCTTGTTTACATTACAAGATTTATTATTATTCCAGTTCTAGGCCAGACTATGATGTGTTTATAAAATATATTCCTCATAATATATAACAATGCCAAAGCCCACATGTGTGCAATGTAACACCAACGACTCTTTATTATGGCGCACTGCAGAAAACGGACAAATATGCAACGAATGTCATCTCTCAAACACAGTGAGCAAGGAAGCCAAATCTGACGCTACCATCAAACCAGACCCCGACGACAAAGACGACGCGGACAGCAAGAATGGCAGGAGCGAGGGGGAAACTACACCCGCCAAAGCCACGGGTAAAGGAACAAGGAAGAGTACGCGCTCCACAAGATACAAAACGAAGACGCCTGCTCCCGCGCCGACCAAGCCCTCCGCAGCACGCGGCCGCGGCCGCCGCAGCATATTCAAGCGACAGCCGCTAAAAGCCCCCACAGCCACTGCTACCGTGGTGACCAGCGACTCAATCTTCTACAAAGGCAACTACATGCAGATCGGCGACATCGTGTCGATGACACACGTCGACGGCGGCACGTACTACGCGCAGATCCGCGGCTTCCTGACAGACCAGTACTGTGAGAAGAGTGCAGTGGTCACATGGCTACTGCCCACCAAGGCAAGCCCCCCACCCGAGCAGGGCTTTGATCCTGCAACATATATTATTGGTAAACTCATTTGAATATCTAGTTTACAACAATAATATGATCACCTTTGACTATATATTCTTTTATACATTACAATAATATCAGAATAAGAATGTAGTTTGGAGTCTATGACAGTTACAGCAACATCAAGTCATCATCATCCTAACTTTAATATGAGCTATGGTGGGGTTAGCTTGAAGCTTAATCAGATACAACTGAATATCAGTATTTGATATGAAGCAACTGTCGTCAGACTGCTGCTACCCAATTGCTAGGCAATAGCATTATATTGAAGATGCAAGCATGTTATAGCATTTTTCAAAAGGTTATGGTGGGGTTAAGTAGGTCACCCATCCATTATACCATGATTAGTCATGATAGAGACATGATACCTCCTAAGATACAGGATATTCCTAGTTTGCGAGGCAGGGTTTCAATTATTGTAATTTTACTACTCCAAATTTAATAAATATCCAAACACCTGTTAGTGATATTGGTTTTAAATAATATCTGTAACTTGTATATGTACCAACGTAAAATTATTGTTCTGTTAATAAACTAAACGAAACAGTGGTAATCACAGCATAACAAAATATGTATACTTCCAGGGCCTGAGGAAGACCTTCCACGTAAACTAGAAGTGATGGAGTTTGTCATGCATGCACCATCTGATTACTACAAGGCCAGCAACAGCCCATACCCCCTCACAGATAATGAGGTCAATAACTACACAGGGTACATATGGACCTCACTCGAACCCAAGGAGAAGACATAGACTAGTTAGCCTGTATTGTTTACTATTAAATTACTATCATAAGAAATTAGCTCTTTGACTCATAATATTTTGTTGAAAGAGTGTGACTAGTATTGCGCTAGCTAATTGTAACTGATCAAGACATTAAGAAATTGTAGTGAAATAGAGATAGACAAATTTAAATTTATAGATATAATAGGTAATGTGATGATATATTTGATGACTCAATGCACCAAAATATAGCTAAACACCACTTGTATACATTTACAGAGTATTTGTATACATTTTACTAACATGAACACATACAATGTTCCAGCTACTAGACTAATAAACAATTTTGCCCTCACTTATCTTGTCTGGAAACAAGTACAACCTGTACAACTTTATTAAATACTCTTATATGCATACAATACTGCGAGAATATAATATCTTTATTATAAAAATGAATTGCATTTGTTGCTAAGCGTAAATCTCGAAGACAACTGGACCAATTGGGGTATTTTTTTTATAAATAAAACGTTGCCCCACACTAGGATTTTCTCCTGTATCGTGGGTGCGATTATTACAGACACAAATTCTCACATACACGAACGCCCAGACCCGGAACAACTACCTGTAGATCATACAAATATTTGCTCCGTGTGGGGATCGCACCCACAACACGTTGCGCAGAAGCCGATCGCTCAGCCGCTACGCCAAACGTGTCGTATTCCTTGAACTCTGAGGATGGTGAGAAAAATTGCAAAAAAACGGGGCAACGCGGGTGAAACCGCGGGCGGGTCGCTAGTTATTATATAAATACTTTCGCAACAATATTATGTTGTGGCATGCAGTTGTACTATTTATACTTTCGCGGTTCATCATCACATCCCAAAATAATTTTGTGAAATATGCCATTTTATTTTCTTTTCCAAGGTCAATTATGGTACAATTATGTAGGTAACATAATATTATAATGCGAAAGTACATAAACAGAAAGGCCTGAAACAATTTTGGTAAAGAGATGATTAGATTGAATGTTGCAGAATTACCTACATAGGCTGCCTTTCTTAAAAAATATCCTTTGCGATGCCAATGAAACTGCGGGTAACAAAACAAAGTGTTACTGTCAAAAGCATGGAAAAAATAATAGGCCTAAGTTGGGCGTGAGAATTTTAGTCTGAAGAACCTAGTAACTATGACAAAAAAAAAACATTGCCGGTCTGTCTTCTCACTGCTGTCATTTGTCAGTGTCAAGTTGACTTCAACTTTGTGGAGAACGAGAATTTTGAATTACAATAAAATCCTGAAATTAATTGTTGCGTTTTTATTTAATTAGATAATCATTTTAACATGAGTCGCAAAGAAGCTCTGTCGTCGTTCATCCAGCAGATCCACGGTCGGCCTGTCGTGGTCAAATTGAACAGCGGCGTCGATTATAGAGGTTAGCCGATGTTTATTTACTTGGTCCCACATACTTTACCTTGAGCACTCCGCGTTGTATGAGATGACATAAGTTATTTGCACATGCCTTTATTTAAGTCATTTGCAGTAAATATTGTGAAACTAATGAATGAGATAATCAGTGAGACAATGTTTATTTGTAACATAATTTTATAGGTTAGGTTTAAGATGTTATCAATAGGTGCTGCTAGCTAAAATTATGCACCCTTGATATTTTAGCTTGAGTAAATAGTCACTTACAATTGGAGCTGCCCAACTGGGGAAGTACCTCCACCTTGCAGAAAATCGTAGCCAAATAACTTAGCTCTGTGCTCTGCTGTGTTCCTAACTGTGAGCGAGGTCGCCAGAGCACCGCGAGGAAGCATTGTGTTGGCAGATAGGATAAACATCACACTATTGTCCTCCATGCTGCCAGCCCAATTATTCCTCCTTTATTTACTGGGTCGGCAACACCCGAGTGATACCCCCTGCTGTTGTGCTAACTGCTTACCATCAGGTGGGCCATACGCGTGTTTATAATTTTTTGTTTGAACCTCATCACTTATTTGTTTACTATCTTGTAACTTGATAGAGTGTAGTGTGAATCTGATTAGGTTTACTCTCTTCACTTCCAAACCAATGTTATAACATACCATCACACCTGTATTCCCCAAAGGGTTAGGCAGAGGCTTATTAATGTACACCCAAAGTTTGTCGGTATGTTTAGGTCCCATTTAATAGGGGGTGAGTCCAATGCATTAACTGACCACAAATTCCAAACTCTGAACTGCTACTGAGAGTTTCATAGAATAACACTGCTCAACCTGGGAATCAAACCCAGGACCTTTATCATAGTAGTTACACTCAGGACCACTAGACAAATGAGGCAAAGCAATGATATATTATGTAAGTAATGAATGGTCATTCTAAATTCTATGTAAGTAGGGGTACTTACATATTACACATTATATACCTATATTTTATGTAAATTCATATAACAATATTTGCAGGTGTGTTGGCTTGTCTGGATGGATACATGAACATAGCTCTGGAACAGACCGAGGAGTATGTGAATGGCCAGCTCAAGAACAAGTATGGTGATGCATTCATCCGCGGCAACAATGTGCTCTACATCAGTACACAGAAGAGACGGATATAACCGATGTGGGCTTACACTGTGATAACATACATGATTAAGGATTATTGTATGAGGAACACCCCCTGTGTTTGTCTAGACTTTGGGATGAGAGAGTGTGTCTTTGATTTTATACATAATTAATAAATGTGTCTTCTGTTTCAGTAATTTAATTGTTGGAACTACATTTTGCAAAAACACACTAACATAACTTTGTTGTTTATGAGAACTTGTTCTTATCTCTCGACTGGATCAAGTGTCTCCTTCCATAAACTTAATGATCTTTCTATGTGTAGTAAAACTTCACATCTCCATACATCTGTGGAAATACAAAATGTAATGTTAGATTACAACTTTACTTACAATGTAGTTAACATTGTAGTCCGCAGAATCTTAGTCTAATGAATGTTATTCCTCTGCAGCATTGGATGTGACTAGAGACCGATGGAGTATTTAGGTATAGATGCTACACTACACAGTCTTGTAATTAAAACCAACCACCAAAGGTGGTCAAGCTTCTAATCTCCACTTACATACAGCTCTATAAACAAGTGCAATCGTAATGAAGTTGACTCACCTTCACATCTTTAGCCTGATGTCTGGGACCGTTCCCATTGCCCAGGTCAGCTATAAGCGCCTCGCCTCTGTATCCGTAGTCTTTGGCGTACTGCTCCCGCGCAGACTTCGCCACGTCAGGATCAAATGAAGCGTCCACGCGATAGTTGAGTATAGTACGGTCGAACAGCGGCGCCCAGAAGCTCGAGTAAACGTATCTACCGTCGCCAAGTGCTAGGAGCGCCAGTAATAACGTGATCTGTTTCACTGCCATGTTTAGTGAGCCGTGTTGCCTAATGCACTGATTTCGAATGAATGATGCACCGACTAGGTAGTACAGTATAGTAAACAATATTGTGCGCAAATACTACTACAACAATATGTTTGATGAGCTAACTTGTTCAAGGGCT
The DNA here is from genome assembly GCA_910591435.1 of Acronicta aceris. NCBI lineage: Eukaryota > Metazoa > Arthropoda > Insecta > Lepidoptera > Noctuidae > Acronicta > Acronicta aceris. The sequence goes on along the minus strand of OU342781.1, from coordinate 58,098 downwards.
CGAGCCAACGTTTTAGCGGAAGGCTTCCTTGTTTCAATAAATTTTCCATTTTTGTTAGGTTGTTATAGCAATTTATATCGATACGTTTATACGTAAAGTTATTCACCGCCAAAGTATGTACACCTGTAAGTCATTATAGAAAAAAAAACTGAAAGTAAACCTTGTGGTTCCTATTTCCTAAATATAATACATTTTTTTTTTCTTCTGAAGGCTAACTTAGCCGCCGGAAATCCAACAAAGAAATACCGGATCATTGATGTACGGTCGGGTGCATAAGTCCAGTAGCCGTCTCGCAAAACTAGGTATTAGTCTTCCAAATGTTCAACTTCCAAATTTTTTGATTTGTAAATGGAATCCAGATTTTATTTAAGAAAAAGAAATTGTTACAAAATACGGAAAATAATAAAATTTTTCATGTTGTTTAATTTATGTACTTACCTAATAAATAAGTACGATTTTAATACTTATGTCTTGAGTTTTGTTGATTTTGTTCTTAAAATGAACATGGGCAAGACAAAAGTCATGTCGACCGCCCATTTCGTGCCCATTTAAACATACGTTTTGAAGTGTGTTCTTGAGTTGTTGACGAGTAGTTGGCTACATATTCACCATTCGAAAAACAAAGTCAGTTAGATAAACAGTCAGTCCAGTGAGCACAGAATCTATGACGAGGCGCCGCTTTGGGTGGAAGTGACCCTTTTTATTAATGGATAGTTCCGAAGTTCTGAAGATGGAACGCACCAGACTGCGTTTTTGACGGATTAGGTTTAAACGCATTTGTTTGATAGTAGAAAGTTAGATCCCAAAGAGCTTTTGTAACGTTTCACAGAACTTTTTCAAAAGGCGGCGCCTATGTACTACTTCAGAGTGGAGGCGGGCGCGGGCGCGTGTAATTCAAAATATATGCAGACGCCATTTGCGTTCACAGTGCTCCTTTGTCCTGCTTTGTTCTACTCCACGCTTTGTCGATCATCTGCTGCCTGTCAGTGATCAGTGATGACACGGAGGCCACAGAGACTTGGCAGCTCACAATGAGTCTCATAAGAATACTCAAGGTCCCTCAGCGAGCCACTTATGAAGGGAGCATATTATGCTTGGTATTTCTCGACGCGATCAAATCAGAAAGGAGGAGATCCGTAAAAGAACTAAAGTTCCTAACATAACTAGAAGCTTAAGCGGCAGATAAGATAGAAGATACTTGCCAAATTCCATAGTAGGTACTAGGTCAACGGAAAATCCTACCAATATTATAAACGTTTATATTAAGTTTGTGAGTATGGATTTGTTACTCTTACACGCAAGAACGGACCTGGATAAAATTTGGCACATACATTAGATTGATTATAGCCTGGAGTAACACGTAGGCTTTTTATCCAGCAGGCTTACTCTTGAAAACAATACAATACCAATCCAAACGTGAACCGATTCCAATGTCAATTTGGCTGTCGGGCGATTTCGTACTCTTGAGCACAAATCCGTTAACCTTGTATCGACATCCTGATTGGCCAATGGTTGGATCGTTTCCCAATCCTATTTAATTCACTCAATCACCGCGCAATATTGAAACAATTTGGCGCCAGTCTCGGATTCAAGAGTACGAAACTTGACGAAACGGCACAATTCCAAAGTCGATGTATCGGAATTGAGTTCAAGAGTATGCCCCCAGGTCGGACCCAATCTTGAAGTCCACGCAGACAACGTCGCGGCCAGAAGATAATACCCTATAAATGTTGATTCCCTTGAGTGTTGAAATATACGTTTTTTTGCGGCATAAACGGCGGACGTATCTTTTTTTATGATAACTTAGAAGTATGATTTTTTAACAGATTCAAGGAACTGTAGATTTGAGTATATGGTTTTAATTTAAACTCGATACCTCCACGCGTTCCCGAGATCAAGGGTCTTCACAAACAGATGGGCGGACGGACGAACAACAATGTGATCCTATAAGGTTTCCGTTTTTTCCTTTTGAGGTACGGAACCCTAAAAATGATCAAAATCGGTTCACCACAGATACACACACCACAGAGACAGACACGATAGGTGATACACACTACAACCTTAGAACACCCCTCTGTTTTTGCCGGGGGTAAAAAGAGAACAAGATTAACTTGGGAATCGAGTCCACCCCACCGATGTTTTATTTCAGTTTGCTTCTATGGGCGAGTCATCTCGCAGATTCTTAGAAAACAAGCAGTGCGTACACACTGTGGCTGTGACTAGATGTACCACGTGGAAACCAATGAAACACGATTTATCATATATATCTTCTTAATCATATAATTAGACCAGAATATTAGGAAACATATCTAACAGCACACCTTATTAATGATTAATTAACTGTGAGCAACGAATTGTCGGACCAACGAACGTAACTACAACACAAACAGGTCGACTAGAGACGTAACATGCATGCATTCCTCTCGCTCGAGTGACGCTCATTAGTTCATTCATAGTTAAATTCACCATAATATGTGAAAACCACTTAACACGAATAGGCAGCCTACACTAGCTGGAGTGGCCATCTTCACGACAGATACCTTCAAACTTACAGTTGCGAACAAAACCACCGAAACTAGCCCTCTGTGATAATCTATGCATAAATAAGACGTAGTAGGTATTGATAATAATTGTCTGCAGGCTGCAGGTGTGTATTGTTGCTAATTATTGCAGGAGAGTAGAGCGATCGCGGTGACTAGTAGATGCCCTCGAGCGGCGAGTACGACTTGTACTGGTACAGCTCGGGCCCGCCGTACCCGTACAGCAGCTTGCCCTTGCCGTTCTCGTCGTAGTACGGGTAGCGGTAGTTCGGCCTGAAACACGCAAAAACCATAAGTAGTTACCTAAGTACTTAAGAATGAGGACTACCGTGACTATAGTGTACAACACGATAGTCCTTCTTTTGTTGGACTGCAAAAACGGCGATATCTTCGATCCGTTTTACAGATTCAGAGCATTGGGGCACCTATATTTTATTTTAAAATATACTAAGTATAACATTTCTTCTTACAAAAAAAAACAGCAGCCTATTCCGTGGTTTAAATAAAAAAGTTTAGTTTTGATTTGATTCAGGAACTTATTCGCCAGTGGCGCCATCTGGTGAGCTTAAAAACGGTTGCCCTCTTTGTTGTAATTATACCTATACCCATTTTAACTTAATTAAAGTAGATATTTACCTTTCGAAGTACTGGAAGTTAGGTGCTCTGGGTTGCGGGATGGTGGAGTCTGCAGACATCAGCATACACAGTGTCACCTGGAATTATATCGCAATACCCACTGTAGTACCCACCTAATAATAAATAACGCTTACATTTTTATGTCTTTCACAAGGAACATAAGTATCAAATCAAATCATTTTTTATTTGCAATATAGGTACCTACTTACCTATATTGCAAATAAAAAATGATAATAATACAATATGAAATACCTATTCTCTAGCGAGAGCTCACACAGAGTACACATTCACATACATATCCATAAATCTTTAAACAACCATAAAACTACAAGGCCAAAGGACACGATGAGCTCTTCTGCGTGAATCGACTTTAAATAATTAACAAAAATGTAAGGTAGTTGTGTTAGAAAATTTTAACGTCAAGCAAGCAAGACACCACTTGTACTTGTGTCTCCCACCATGGTAAACGTCGGGAATTAATCGGAATATAATTAAATATGTAATAGTTTTGTATTCACCTCACCAGTTCAGTGCAGTGTTGTTTTTGTATTAAAGGTAGGTAGATAGGTACGTAGTGTGTACAAAATTTGTACAATTTGTGGCGACAGCCAAGGGGGAAAAAGTAAAACAATGTCAATGACCTACACACACTGTTATTTTACCTACTTTCATCTGGCGTTCCACGGCCATCTTCCGCCTGATAATAGTATTCTTCTACATACTAAAATAATATTGAGGTAAATAAACTGTCGGTAATCTTGATGTTCACTTTGCAGAATACACTTTTATTGCAAAATTATTTAATAATTATTTAATAATTGTGAAGGCTAAATATTCCTGAAGATAGTATAGGTAGGTAGGTAACTACTGCATTACAGTACGCGTAGCATAAGTTGGCCGGAGTGAAGTTCGCCGTTTTAATGCGCAGTGGATTGTTTACGTTAAAAATTGTGTACTGCGCAACCGAACAGCTAACTTCAGTCCGGCCAATTTATGTCGCGCGTACTGTACACACATTTACAACACTTACACAACATACTTTTCGAATATGTGTTTTATGTAAATACTAACCAGCACAAAAATATATTTGAGGCACTCCATGTTCGGTTCCTTTGCTTACAGTGTTCACAACACTATTCAAGTTTTGTTCCCGCCAAAATGAAGAACTTTTTCGAAAAGTTTGAACTTTGAAATACAACGTAAATAGACGTACGTGCGCGCCTCCCTGTTTGAGTTTCAACACTAACTTCTGCAACAACGCAGTCGCCGTGGAAGGGAAAGCACGACGTGAATGTTAACGATGTAGGTAACTGTACAGGTAGTAACCCCACCCGCGTCGTCACAGCCGCTCAGCTGATGACGTCGTGCCCACAGACGGTATGAGACAGATACTTATATTAACATATATCTGCACATGCAAATCTTATTCTGCAATGTATTAGTATAAATACATATTTTTTAATCGGTACCTATTCCTTTCCTCTGATAAAAAATCTATTTACCTACCTAATACTAAATAGGTTGTACCTGCCTCGTCGGCTGGAGTTAACAATGCTAATAATATAGCTAACTACCTCTTGTATTTTCAACTGGTTGCGGCACTGAGGCCTCGTATGGGTTTTTTTTCCGATTCAGGTCAGGTCATGGATAGATTACCGAGTTCCATGTGATTTTATTTATAGAATTTGTTGTTGCTAACGCTCTAGCCAGATTATTACTTTTATAGTTGCATTTAATTTTTTTTTACATATAATGATGTTCCGTCCCTCGGCCACGGATACAGTGGAGCAGTGGTGGTGGTGGTGCGTCACAAGTGAAAGTATTCAACGCTTACTCACCGCCACGTCGCGTCGTCGTCGTCGTACTCGTCGTCCGTCGCATCGACGGTTGTCTAGCGCTGTGTTGTGTAACCGGTTCCTATCATATCGGTCAATAATGAAATGCTCTTCCCCCGTTTACTAATTAGTATCAACCATTAATTATGAAAGTGCTCATGTTGCAATTGCAACTCATAAATACCTTATAGTTTGCTTACCAAAACCATAATTAAATGTTGAATAATGGAATGAAATGAGTTTATTTGCATAAATGTAGGTACATAGTTGATATAAAAGTAATTTAAATAGTTCAGCTCATTTACCATATTATACGGCTTGCAAATATTTGTCTATTTGTTTTAATTGATCGAATAAATTACAGTCATAGTCCAAATCAACAACAAGCAATAATCGTAGCTACCAAAAATAAAGATAACATTATTCAGTTTATATTACCAAATAACAGCAATTTATAAAAAATAGTCAATTAATACCTATAAATGTTACTTGAATTATAAATATAAATTAATGTTATTCATACTCGTCAATAGTAATTATCTACCAAAAGATCAAATAAAAGAAAATAATATGTCAGTCGTGAAATTATTGATTATATTTTATAGTTTAAATACTATTGTATGGAATAAAAACATTTTCCAATAAACCACCTGAATAATCGTTTTTTGAATTTTAGAGATACCTAGTTAGATCCTTGACGCCTTGCGGGAAATGATTATATTATTCGAACCGACATTGCATAACTATTTTTACTATATATTTCCGTTCTTATACCTGGGAGAACCAACTTATCACTTTATCAGGGTAATGCATATTAAATCTACAGACACATTTGTTAGAAGTATGTATACAATTCAGGATTAGTTTTCACTAGGACGAAGATTTCATAAATGTATATGCAAGAAACAGTGAGTAATGATAGCTTGCGGAATAAGAATAAGTAGAAAAAAATAAATCACGATCAGTTTTAAATTTAATTTATTTATTTATCACATTCGCCGATTAAACAAAAAATATATCTACTAATGTGTCGGTTCCGACGCTACACACTCATGAGCGTGAGGACTCGATCATGTTACAAGTAAAAACTGTCGCGGTTAAAAGTAACGACACTGGCGTGAACGACTAGTAGCCAATTGAATGAGACTAAAAAATCGCACCTGCGACTGAAACGTCGCACACGTCTAATGCGTAGCTAATGACTAGAATGTGACTTAAAATACGTACTTACTTTATGTTTTTACTACAAAGGTGATACTTATGAAATATTTTTAATTTTTTTATTAAACATTATTTATAATTATAAAATGCAATAAACATAGTTCATAACAGTAATTAAACTTTCCTTATTTACATATATCGGTTATAAAACAATTACATAGCATGTCATCATAAAGCAAATCGATTCAAAATCGCAATAAGGTACTTCATATCATCGGTTGTCGACGCTACGTCTACAGAAAATAAAATATTATTTACAAATTAACTACATAGTGAGGTACTACAGTACTGTATATCTACAGAGCGCGCGAAGCTTGGCCTCGATACTGCTCGCGCCGCGTCGCATCACAATACGACACAATATTCTTATAGAATAAGCCGACATTCGGCATGAGGTCACCACGCAATATTACGTCGTTAGTATTTTTATTGCTATTTTTTGATAAGATCGATACAAAAATTCAAAAATCTTTCTAATCATTAGAAGTTCAGTGTCAGTAATTTAACGACTATAATCATTCATTTGTATTGCAAGTAATATCTTGTCGAATATATTCGTCCGTATATTAGCAGACTATATCACTTATGTCATTAGACGGGAGTTCATTCGAGTACATGTTGGCCGACGTACTACAGGACACTTCACAGTAACGCTTACTACAGTACGCGCGGCATAAGTTGGCCGGACTGAAGTTAGCTGTTTGTCAGTTTTTGGTTGCGCAGTACACAATTTTTAACGTAAACAATCCACTGCGCATTAAAACGGCGAACTTCACTCCGGCCAACTTATGCCGCGCGTACTGTACACATACGTAACACCGCGGAGTAGTAAACGAATGGAGTGTCGTGTACGCGCTCAGAGGCCGGCGAGCAGCGCGCGGCGCGTGACGTAGTCCAGCGCGCGCTGCGCCAGCGGCCGCGGCCGCGTCAGCATGGCCGCCGCCTGCTCGAACTTGTGCTGGTTGCGTCTGCACACACACAGCGTCACAATACTTTACGTTTCACTCAATAATAACAACAGCTTTGTCCAGGTTAATCGTAGAAGGATAACTAGCTACTAGTTCAACAGGAAATAATGAGCTTCGTTTACCTGATGTAGGCGTGCGTGTCCTCGACGAGTCGGTCTAACTTTTCAGTGTTGATCTCGTCCATGGCGCACTGCTCCATCAGCGGCGGGTTGAACCGGTAGTAGCTGCCCGGCGGGAGCAAGTCGTTCATCACCAGGTGCACACCTGCAGTGGTATATTATGTTTAGCAATAGACTACTTAAAGTTATGCCTGACTAGTAGTTTTAAAAACATGGGATAGTCGCAGTTTTATTCATTAACAGCTGATGACTAAAGAACAATATTAGAAAAGTTCAAATTGACTATGACCGTGACCTGTTTCGTTAGTGTGAATACCTTCAGTGTCGGTGGCCGAGTCGAGGATCTTGTTGAACTTGTCCTTCCAGCTGGTGGGCTGCGGCTGCTTGGCGCCGAGCGCGCGGGAGAGCAGGCCGTAGTCCGTGTGCGAGGCCAGCGCGCGGCCCGTGCCCAGCGACACCACCGCGCCGCGCCGCACCGCGCCGCTGCCGAACACCAGCCGCGCCTCGTGCACGCCCACGCCCGTCGGGTTGTTCACCATGATGCCGCCGTCCTGGGCCATAATATCGCACGTCATGCCTCACAACAAAACAAACCATTCGACCTCTATCATCACTTCATTTCTGACTAATCTGTGGCCTCGCTAATTTCCGATTACATCGAGGTCATTATTTATATTTGTGACTACTCTGTGGCCTTCTCATTTCTCACTACTTTGTGGTCATAATGACAACTCCGTGGTTATCCCAATTGTGACTATACCTACTGTAGTCTTGTCAGTTTTAATGACTGTGTCGTTACTCCATTTGTGAGTACCCTGAGGGCATATATGTATTAAGCGGGCACATGCGTACCTGGTGCAGCAGGCCGTCGAGGCGGAACTCGTCGAAGTAGGTGGGCGCGGCGGCCGAGGCGCGCACGGCGTGCCACAGGCGCGCGCGCGCCGTGCCCGGGAACACGGAGCGCAGGCGCCAGCCCACCTCGTAGCTGCGGAACAGGAAGGGCGACAGCCGCGACGCGTTCACCACGCACGACACCACGGCCAGCTTGGGCGCGCCGCGGCGGCTGCACTGCGTCAGCGTCACGTCGCCCAGCTGCTCCCGCAGCAGGCGCTCCCACGCCTGCGTGTCGTAGTACGAGTGCGTCCACACGAGGCGCGCGCCGCCGCCCAGCAGCGACGTGCCGCCGAACATCTCGCGCGACAGCGTGTAGTACATGTGCCGCGCCGCGTCCAGGGAGCCGCCGCCGCCGCCGCCGCCGCCCAGCACGGCCGCGATGATGGCGCCCGTGCTCACGCCCACCACGTAGTCGAACAGCTCCGTCACGCGCCGCCCCGTCAGCCGCTCCAGGTGGCGCAGCAGCTCGATGGCGATGATGCCGCGGATGCCGCCGCCGTCCAGCGCCAGCACGTTGACGCCGGGCCCCCGCGGCGGCGCGCAGTACCCCAGCAGCGCCAGCGCCTGCGCCACACCACACATCGCACATCACACACTCCGCGCTCGCCACTCTCACTCTAACATAAGTAGGTATCACCAAACCATATGTAGCTATACCTCATTGACGACGCCGTCGATCTCGTTGTCGAGGGTCTCGGCGAGGTCGAGCTTGTCCTGCACGCGCAACAACGCGCGCACCGCGCCCTCCTGCGAACGATACACACACTTATCTAAATAATATACTTAGGTACATATTGTAACCACTCTGTTGTCTCCCCATGTCTAACGACTCCATTCCTCCCGACATTATTTTAAGTGCCTTGGTAATATTGCTAGTGATCTTTGACAAAGTCAATCTAATTAATCGAGACCTATCAGTGTTTACGTCAATGAATACGTTGTACGTGGGACCGCAGATACGTATGTATAGGTTGTACGTCATACAACAACTACAATGCAGTGCATTCAGTGCGCTCGCACTATAACGTAGCGTGTATAGGCAGTAATAGGCAGTGTAGCACACACCTACTATATGCGCAAGCAAGCAAACAATACTTGTTGTTGCAAAACTGTATCCCTGAGATATAAATATAATATTATTTCTGTGGGCAGTCGTCGTACGCACTATCGCCACACGGAAACAATTCGCCAAAATATTTATGCTAACTGTCAATATACAATTAAAAGAACAGAAGGTTCACTACACACAAGAAACACTACGTAGCGTGATTATTTTTATTAAAGACTGTCATATATATATCATAGCCAGTGTACTTGTTCTTTTAACAAATTGATGGTTGTACCTACTGTCGCTAGTAAGCCTACCGTACGAACTTTTGTTGAAACGTTTATCACTACATAGTATAAAAAAAGTCGCTGTCTGTCCATCCCTATGTATGCTTAAATCTTTAAAACTACGCAACGGATTTTGATGCGTTTTTTAATAGATAGAATGATTCAAGAGGAAGGTTTTAAGCTATTTAACTTTACGCTACAACTCTTAGAAACGGGGCAGCGCGTGTGAAACCGTGGGCGGGTCGCTAGTTTAGTATACCTATAACACTTATCTAAGAAAATTAACTCGTGAAGGTCGCACACTAATAACTACAACTGTACAGATGTAGGTATGTCGGCCACATGCGCACTTAGTATCAGAGTTTGCGCGTGCTATTGTATAATTTAATAATTATTGTACTAATCACAAAGTATATACGTAGAGCCGGTAAATATGTCAGGATATAATATAATTACACGATCCAGCGTTAGCATATCAAGAATACAAAAAACGGAGATTCCATTCATTCGGTTATTAGTGTTCTGCTGATTGAGATAAGTGCATATATTAATAAAGTCATAGCTTTAATAACGTAGCCATCTATGTGTTCAATACTGCGTACATGGACACCACCGTACCGTTGCTACCGTGGTCCGTGGTGCACACATGTACAGGTGTCTGGTCACGAGTTGTTGTAGATGTTAGCATAAACTCCTCAGCATTGTGACGGATGTACAGTTCCTAATTGTTAGTATTATTGTGATGCATATCAATGGACGTTTGCTGAACACTGTATGTACTCAGTGGTGTGTCGTTAGAGTAGTGGGTAGCGGGTAGCGGGTAGCGAGTAGCGGGTAGCGAGTAGCGGGTAGCGTGTAGCGGATAGCGGGTGGCGGGTAGCGCGTACCTTGATGGCGTAGTCCCTGGCCTCGGGGAAGGCGAGCAGGTGCTGCAGCAGCGCGGCGGCGCGCGCGCGCTCGCTCTCGCGACTGGCGGCCGCCGCCACCGCGCGCACCACGTACGCCGTGCGCGACTGGATCGACGACTGACGGTCACATTACGCCATTAACATCATTATCCGACTGACTATTTACAATAACAGAGCGCTAACTAACTGGAGTCTTTATAATTAAGTTAATCAGGTCATAATATATCTAAGTTTTCCTTATGTACAATGTTCATCGTTCGTTTAACTGCTGCACTGGTGACTGTAGATGAAGCAGTGATCAGTAGGTAGATAACTGCTGCAATGTACGACATGTACAATTTTAGTGCCGCATACTGCGTTATGTAATCACTAGATGGTACTAGAAGATTAGTGTAAAAAAGTCCTAGTTTGTATACAACACAATACGTTAGTTATGGCAGCGAGCCACGCGCGCTTCCGCCCGCGCGACACTCTAGCATTCAACATTTCTGTCACTGTACACACTTGACTCATCTATTTACAACCACAATAATTTTAATAGCCAACTTGGAATCGGTCTTTAAGTCCCAAACACTTTTCATGTACCTAGGAAAACTTGACTACCTAAACGATCCGGCAGCTTAAACTTCGTAATTCCGAATAGGTCCCCAATACACTCAAATCAAAATGATCATCAGGGTAAGTAAAATATCCATCATCATTATCATTACGTAATGTAATCCTAAGGTTTAGACCTTCTTATAATCCTGTTTCGAGATCCAGTATGTGTTAGGAAAGAATTTGCTTGAACATTTCCAAGCAAAACATTTCTATTAGACACCTCAAGGCCTTGCCAATTTTACTGCGCACCTGCCCGTGCGACCTCTGTTGTCAATTTTTATCTAATTTTGCTTATAACAATATTATTTCTTAAAACTGATATAAAGTGATAAGCTTGAGCCCCCCGCGGCACCTCGCGATCTCGCTGAATGATAATCATACTAAATCTATAAACAATGTTACTTGCACATAATCTGTGTGCTTCTACTTAGTCACCTCACCAAAATGCTGCGTACATCATTACACTACACGGAAGGTGCAAAACATGTTTTGAACACCCTTCGCTTGCACGTGTTGTGTATCCAACTATTTCAGACAATAATCTACTTTAATGACAGTAGTACCGATACATAGAGCTACATCTTAATAATAGTATGTGATTCAACAAGTAGAATGTTTTTTACTATAATTAGGGTTGACAACTTTTTTTTTAATAGGAAAATATAAAGTATACATACTTACACTCACGCCTTTCTCCTACACGGGTAGGCAGAAACTATAGACCGTCACTTGCTACGATTCTTGCATACTTCTTTTGCTCCTTCCATATTCATGCATCTTCTCATACATACACGCCGGTCGCGAGTGCTACGCACCTGACCTTTTTGAAGGATTTAGCCAATAAGATCGGCGTATGTCCTTCTAGGGCGACCTCTACCGACGCTGCCGCTGTCATTCGCCTTATAAATTCCTTTCAAAAATCGCCTTTCATTCATTTCATTTAACATGACCAAACTATCTCAGCATAATTATTATTTTCATTACGTGTAACTTCTTTATGCAAAAGTATATTTAATAACAAACTGCCATCCCTTAAACAAAGAAGAATAATATCTGACATGACACTCCTGTATAAGGTCGTGAATGGTATCACATCTACCCCTGAACTACTTGGACAGCTCAGCTTAAATGTACCCCGTCAATGTCTGCCAAGATCAGTTAGAATGGTTACAACTTTTGTATCTAGAAGTTGTCGCACTAACCTAGGACGCCCCGCACCCTTAAACAGGCTGAAACTGTTATAACTCAGAGTGCTCCAATATTAATAGTATAGATATCTTCTCGGACACCTTGCCTAAATTTAAGTCCAGTATCACTTGGCTCACTAATAGGTTTTAGGTTCTGGTTTATAGGTCTGCTTAGGTTATAAATTATATTGTATTAATTAATTATTTATTTCTTTTTAATGACGGAAAATGTGATCAATTTCATTTAATTTTAACTATTTTTTAATATTTCAGGAACAATTCTGTTTAATAAATTTGTATCCTTAATTAATTATGTACCATAATTCAAGAAAAAATATTTAATTTAATAATGCAAATAATCTAATCAAATTATTTAATTGTAAATAGGAACTGTAAAAATATTGAAATATGAATTGCTAATTTTATTGATGTACAATGAATAAGGTAGCACATTTCTTATGTCTTTTAAACTTAATTCTTTTTTTTATGTCTGTCACATGTCTAACTGTAAAAGCTGTGCACGCCTGTAACTGACTCATTTGCACACGATAACTTATGAATATTAAAAATTGTAAAAATTTGTAAATGAGTTGTTGGTGTGCCTTTTAATAATAAATAAATAAATAAAATAATAAAAATAAAGTAGGATACGTTACAATAAAGTATGGTTGGCAACCCTAACTATAATGCAAATTTTGTTTGACCATACAATTAATGTTTCGTTATTTATCAAAACGTTACTAATATAATATGTTCAGTGGGGTTTATATTATATATATTATAGCACAACTGCACAAACGAAATTTAAGTATGTACCTATAACTACCTCATGTTCCGCGTAGTGAGAGACAGCCGTCTGCCTCCGCGGAACATGACGTAAACGACCCATTTCTATTGTTTATTTTCAGCTACGTCAATTAGATAACCGCATCTTCGCCTTACACCTATTCATATTAATATTATAAACGCGAAAGTTACTCTTGTAACTTTGTTACGTGTTCACACATAAATCGCTAAACCAATTTTGACGAATTCTGGTATGGAGATAGATTAGACCTTGGAGAAAGAGATTTAGGCTACCTTTAGTCACAAAAAGTTTGGGATGCGAATGAAACCGCGGGCAAAAGCTAGTAGCTGTACTGTATACATATTGTTATTTTAAAATACAAGAAAATACTTAATTATAAATATAGAAGTCAGATACGTACATACAATACACTCACTACAAAATGTCCTACTCCAATCATCAAGTGAATAGATAACAATTGACACTGTACAGGTACAGAACAGACAGAAGGCTCAAATTTTGTAAACAGAAGAGCCTTTTACTATTGAACAGACTAATTGATATTCATCCGATTTTTTGTTTTGTTTCATGTGTTACATGAAAGGGCCGGCTCCACCGGAGTGATACCTCTGCCTCACACCAAACCGGCGTTAAACAACGCTTACGTTGTGTTTCGCCGAGTTAGTGAGGTTACCGGAGGCCCAATCCCATTTTAAAAGGCCGGCAACACACTTGTGACCCCTCTGATGTTGCAGGTGTCCATGGGCGGCGGGAATCGCTTACCATCAGGCGATCCGTCTGCTCGTTTGCCCCCTATCCCATAAAAAAAGGTAGTCTGTATGAAATGGTTCTTCTGTTTATAAATATTTGTGATGACTGATGGCGGCACGTCCATGTCACTCGTCGACCACACCGCGGCACATTAACATTGTGTCATGGTTGCATGTTGTTATCATTTCTCCACAAACTATCACTTCACTATCACCAGCAGCTGTTGCACACTACTATCACACATCACACATGTTTGGTACACAACAATGTGACAGTCATAATTATTAAATCAGATGTACAAACAATCCTTTATCATGTGCACTAATAAAATTACGCACAAACAGTTTCCATGTACTTAGAACATAAAGTATTGAGTATTGAGTACTTAGAACATGATTCAGTGTGTTTTATCAACCTGCATTACTGATCACTGATCTCTCATGTTTTATACATGAGATCCATAATATTTAAACAAGAAACTCATTTGTGTCACTTGCCTGAACTGCTACTAACAACTTTACTAACCAAGTGCAAGTAAACATACTGTTAATTATATTTATTAACAATTCATTTATATAAAGACTGTAATCACTAAAACATAATTCATGTTAATAATAGTCCAGTAATTTAATTACCTTTTTACAATTAGTACAATAATGTGTGGAGACTCATAACATGTGCACTAAATATGATCAACTATAATTACATAACCACATTAACATTACATTGAATGTTGTAATGTGTGATTCAAAGTAAACAAGCACTTGTGGTACTCACCTTAGTGACGGTGGGCTTGTGGTCTTTCCACATGGGCTCTGATATCTTGCCCAGCTGTATATCTTTCTTGAGGCGCAGCCCCTGTAGCAGGCTTTCCATGCTGAGCTCCTTCATCTCCGAGCTCACGTTGGGGGCCGTAGACTGCTTGACCTTTGTGCCTCCATGTTCATGGGTCAACTCCTTTGTTTCTGTTTCTTGTACAGTTGTAGCTTTCACTTTACCATCTGTGTTTGTCTTTACAGCTTCTGTGTCCGATGCTAGCCGAGCTGACACCACTTTTTCAAACCTTCTTAGAAGATCTACAAAAATAGAAACATTACATTTATTAATATTACCATTGTCAAATAAACTGAATAATAATTAATATTAATATGACACCAATATCTCATAAGTAATAACAGGTAAGACTGTTATGTTATTTTATGTTATTCTTTGAGGCAAACAACTTAGAGCAAAATGGTAAACATACAAACATAAACATGGTAAGTATAAGTAACTATAAATATTATATTTTCAAAATTACAAATAGGTATGTCACTGGCACTGGGCCACTGTTATCATTGAGCTGAGTTGCTTTGCTTCATAGATATATTGACACACAAATACCATTTATTAATATACTTGTATTATACAATATCAATATAATACAGTTGTATTCTATTAACAGATACAGTGATACAGTGTCGCCTTAGGGGTTCATAATCATTTGCATAAAACAATTTCATTTAGCTACATTAGGTGGTGACTGTAGTGGAGCCTAAACATATCATAACTTGATAATACATAATAGTGAATCTTTGTATAATAGTGTATTAGTATATCTTGGGATAGGAGTGTGTGTGTAACTGTGTACGTACTGTCCCACTGGTCCGGCGTGGCGGGCTTAAGACGCTGCAGCAGCTTGTCCAGCTCGGTGTGCAGGTTGTTCAGCGAAAGGTAGTGCCGGATCACGCGCCACTGACCCCCCAACGAAGACATCTTCACCACACTACCACTATCACTTTATGTTCTAGAACTGTCCCGCGCTCAATAGAATAGAATACTGGCTAGCGAGTGTCTTTATTACACTTAACACTCGTTATTATTTATTTTGTTCAAGTTCAACATAAACACACGAATCACTGTCACAAAGGTTCGTATAATAAACACTGAGAGAACTGAGACGTATATTATTAAAATGTTACAGTCAGCTGAGCAGTGTGCGCTTCCCTAGGATCACATCACAATAATGTGCGATATTTGCGTAAAACCTCAAGGCCTCAGATAAAATTCGCAAATACAATTTCAGCAATGACAATGACAAGTTTACATATGAATGTGACGTCAAATCGGACGATCTTTGCACAGCGCTACCAACATAAGCAAATCCAAACAAATTTTAAATAGTTCCGTTTTACGTAGGTACTTGCTCAGTATTTATGAAGTTTATTTCACTTTGGTTATGTTTATTATAAAACTATGCAAGTTTTAATTAAATTAAAACTGGTTAGTTACTATGTTTTGATTAAAATTAAATTTATCGTTTCCCTTTAGTTGAATTAATTATGTTATGAAATAATTATATAAAAAGATGTTTTTCAATTATTTGTATAGTCGACTGTCGAAGTCCCAAGAATTGAAATGAAGATAAGTTCATTGACACACTTTCACTTCCTTTTTTAATATTGTAGGTTTTTTATGATATGATAAGACAAATTGTAACCAGTAAATGTTGTGTTTTGAAGACGCTGCTTTTTGTTGAGAGGATGTCAACGCACTGTATTAAAATGTACAATGATCTGAAGAAAACAAACCTTGCAAATTATATAGCTATGTGCAATCAAAACATGTTTTGACAATGTTTTGATTACAACGATAGTAAATTCGACGTTGGCGGCGGAGACGGGAAGGTATAATTATATTATTCTGCGGGAAGGCCCACTACGCGGTATCTTTCAATCGATTCGCGGCAAACTATGCGCCACACCTCTCACGCGACCTACTCACCGATGACGCCGAAACACAATTTGTAAACAAATATCGTATGATCAAGTTTTGTAACTGGTCCAAGTACCTATTTCCGTGACAAAACAATGAGTGTGCCACAACGTGACGATCACTCTAGCTAGGTATCGGGGTCGCGGAGGAATGATTCTCGCTCCCGTAACCCCAGCAAAAAGTGGTGAGGCGAAACACCCGTGTGGATTTAGTCGACAGGTCACCCCTTCTGGGTGGAGTCCGTCACGCCCCGACGTTTCCCCCGGGCGGCGGAAGTCCATGAGGATTTCCACACGCAAAAAAAAGGTCTCTATATGATATGAAATACAATTTGTATTAGGAAAAGAACGCTTGTCCTGGAATAAAATTTTATTAGGTACCTAATATTTCTTCCCTCACATTCACATTTCATACCATTTTCTACTACCTAATTACAGGGTTTGGGTGACGCGTACAGTTACGTTTATGTGCAATAATTTTATAAGTCTATTTTAGTCTCTGTTAATGTCTGGACTAGCCATTACCTACCCCAAGAATCTATACCTATAATAAACTTATAATAGGCCGATTTCTGTACATAGATATTAAAGAAAAACTAATATGGGGGTTTTATTAGAGCAACAGAAGCCAAAATATCAATTTTTAGTATTTTGGTCTGTCTCTATGTTTGTACACGCATCACGCAAAAACTACTGCATGGAATTGAATGCAGTTTTCCCCAATGTATTGCTAGAAGTCTAACTTAAAATCTAGTGCATGTTATACGCCGCCTAGAACCGTACTTATAGTATGTTATTAGTATGTTAATCTTTTTCGGACGTGAGTGAAACTGCGGGCAACAGTTAGAATAATATAAGGTTCTTGACCTACCCCTTCAAACCTGACTACGACCAGTATATGTATACCAAAAATGTCATCCTGTCATTCTTCTGAGATCCATACCTTGCGCCTTGCGCGTCCGTAGACCTACTACTACTATTATAGGTACTTATATTTTTTATTGTCATTAAGTCAGATATTATTATATAGATAGGAACTTGAAAATAGGAACAGTAGCTACTCATTATAAATTAATAGTGTCTGAGTTTCAGGATTTCTGGAGTTTCACATTTTAAGGATAACATCAATTGAAGTCGCGAGTGATACCGCGGGAAACAGCTAGTCAATAATAAATTACAAATGGTGTGTAAGCATTTTACGCCTCATTGATATTCGAGAGCAAATTTGCATAAATGAGCACACTGCTTGGTAATTTAACATCTTCGTTAATACAACTTGTAAAGTGCATTTACGATTATAATTATACCCACTTTTAACATTTACTGGTGGTCAATGTTAATGTATGCACCTTACCACCTGGTGTGTATTAAAGAACGAACATTCTGGGGCAGAGTAAACTGTAACACCAACTTTTTGAAAATTATATTAATTATTATTATTATTTCAACATTTTGAGTAGCAGGTAGAATTTTACATACTTCGAAAGCGTTGTTATTTACTCGGTGGGTGCGTGTTATTGTCATTTTGTTCTACATTTTTGTGATCAGATCTTAACGAAATTTATATGAGACCTGGACCTGGGAAATATACTTTTTCAAATAAAAGAAGAATTTTCCAAATCGGTGCAACGATTCCGATGAATTGAGAACTTCTTCCACTTTTTTTAAATCGGTTAATAAACGACAGTGCGTCTCTATCTAGCGTAGCGGTTGTTTTACTTGTACGTCCCGTGTTTTGGGGCATATATAACGCCATATTGTCAAATCATCTGTGGCGTCAAGGGTAAAGAACCTCAGAAACAAGTTAAACAACCGAGTTTGACAGGCTATCGCGCATCTAGCGAATAAATCTTGCGCATCTAGCGAATAAATCTTGCGCATCTGGCGAATAAATCTTGCGCTATATCATTTGGGTACTTCAGTTCATTCTGTGTAATAGCTGTCTTAATGTTAGGGGTGATGCGATCTTTGGGGTGTGGCAGTTAAGCTGGATGGGTCTGTCGAGAGATATCGCTGGGTAAATATTTTGATGTTCACGATCGTTTGGTGCTTTGTATATCGGATGTTTCTTTAACTACTAGGTCGAGTGGGGTGTAATCTGCCAGTGCTATTGTGGGGGTGGTGCGGAAGCCTCTGATGGCTTTGATTGCGAATCCTCTTTGCAGTTTTCTGAGGGTGTGCTGGACTCTCTTATATTTTAGGGCTGGGCTCCATATCTTGGAGGCGTATGTTACTATGGGTTCGATTACGTGTTTGTATATTATTTCGACGTTTTCTGACTATACTCCCCAAGTGGGACGTACAAATCTGCAAATCTTCTGGTATATGATGTGGGCTTTGGCTATTATGTATTCACTGTGTTTGATAAATTTGAGATTCTGGTCTATGATGACGCTTAGTAGTTTAAGATAATTTGGTGTTTTCTATAAATATGGTGGAGGATTTTGCCTTTGGAGTTATTGTAATTGCCTGAGTTTTATCCGGTCCGAAGCTTAATTTTTTTTTTGCTGCATTCAGTGATGGTCCTGAGAGCGTTCGTTGCCGTCCGCCCCAGTTGTTCTCCCGATTGAGCTGTGACAATCAGCAGCACGTCGTCAGCGTATGCCTGAATATGGCATTCCTCGGAGAGTGGAGTGACTAATGGGTCATACATTATTGTAATCTAGAAGACCGGGCCGAGGACCGATGCCTGAACACATCCACAGGTCAAGGTCTTTGTGATCGTAGCGTCAGAAAAGTTTAATGAAGCGCGTCTGTTGATGAAGTAATTTACGATTAGTTTGTATAAATTAGCGGGACATTCTATGTGATGTATGCGGTTTAAGACTATTTGAGACTATTTTTTTTTTTTGCATTTATTTCAGGCAACAAGGCCCATATAAAAATATATAATACTACATATAAAAGTTTACAAAGTATAAAACATAAAATACTATAACATACATATAACAATAAAACTATAACTATTTTTTCACACTTAAAGTCTGTGTGTGTTGTACGGTGCTAGGTATCCGGCCTCGGAAGCGCCGGAAAACTACACCTTTCGGCCAATACTCCTCCCTCATGAAGGACGACAGATGTTCAGTCGGTACTCTAACCACAAAGGACTTGAAGTTCACGTTGTGCCTAGAGTCTAACTGCTCGACCCTCAGAGTAACATTGCTCTTAACTGCAATATACTCTACGACCTCTTCGGCCTTCGTGGAGTAATGGAGTCTGGACACGTAGAGCGGCGTCACTGGTACTGCAGGACGCAGCAGGTGTCTCGGTCCGGTCGGTGCGCTCCCGCACTTGTTCAGACAGGTAGGCTTCCTCTTCTTCTTCTTCTCCACCTTGATGAAGCCATCCTTGTCGCCCGTGTCCTTCTCTGGACCCACCCCCTGCAAAACCTTCCGCGTAGAATCGCTGCGGCTCTGCTTACCCCCTATTTGGTTCTGCGACACAGCAGGCTTGCCGGTTGCGACAATAGCTGCGTAGGCACGTTTGGGGGTCGACGTACCTACGTGTGACGTTGCCTGTGTCAAGGCAGGATCGGCCGCGGTGCACGTTGCTTCGCCAGCTGAATCAGCTGGCGAAGCAACGTGCGTTTTGCGCCCCGCGACGTGTGTTCACGTTGGAGACGTCGGGTGACCTACTTGTCGAAACAATGTTGCGTAATAACACTACTTCGGCACGTAGTTCTCCTATGGTGTTGTTTGACACCTCCAACTTGGACTTCACTTCTGCCAGGCTCGTTTTCAGGGTCGTTATATCCTTCAACAACCTGGTTACGTCGACGTGGTCGAACGTGACGGGGGGCAGCTTATGCAACTCCTTCGCCACGAAAGCAGGCACATCATCTGGGTCGACCTCCTTTAACAGGGTGATGATGTCCTGGACGCTCTTTTCCGTTCCATCCCTTCGGCGGGACGGCATCTGGTCGATTTTTCCGAGGGTTTGGAATAGCAGCAGTTTGGCACTGCTGATCTCCTCCTCTTTGTAGGCAGTCTTGCAGATCTGCATGATGCTGACTTCATCCATATAGTCAATGGCATGCTGTACGAATGCCAGCAACTCGTTGGGTATGAGCTGTTGTGAACCCATAGCGACACAACAGACGGCAACGGCTATACGGCCGCACAAAACGCGAATTAAATATTCGTGCCGCGCAGCACAAAACACGTCCGTAGTCGAGCGTGCATTGCACTGAACTTTAACTTAGGTTTAAGAGAGCGGGCCACCAGGCGTGGTCAAACGCCCCCTTTATATCAACAAGATACTGCAACTGTGACTTTGTAGTTTGGCTAGTTTAAGCCTGATGATAGCTTGGTGAAGGGCGTCGTTGGTGGTAGTATGCTGTTTAAAGCCAAATTGTCTATTTTAATAAATTATATTTAATTGTTAGATGTGCTTGTGGTGTTCATATGGAATGTGAGGCATTTGGCTATCAACTTTTCAAAGACCAAAGGTTGGTGAATAGCGAGGAATAATTGATGATGAACTGGTAGCAGATGTCCGCGGTCAGATGATCCTCCCCGGGGGCCTTGTTAGGGTTAATCTCCCGGATGGCCTCTATCACCTTTATTTCCAAAAATTCGGTGTCGCAGCCTGTATTCGGTGTGGTGTCGGCTCTGGATCTGATAGACTTATGGTGGTCATCATCAGCAATGTCCTCAGGGAAGAATACACTGAGGAGGACCTGCGCAGACTCCGTGCTTGAGTTTGTGTATTGGCCGTTGTCTTTTCGTAAGATGGATAGCGGCTTTGGCTGAGGTATGTTTTTAGGAAGGCGATTGGTGAGAGACCAATCGTCCTCCTTGCCCTGTCTGGAGTAGAAATTTCTGAAGTTTTCTGTGAAGGCGTTTCGGATGGCGACAGCATATTCTTGGCGTGCATCTTGCTATTCTTTAAGGATGTTGGTAAGGTCCTTTTTCCTTTTTTTGAGGTCCCGAACACGGTGGTGGAGGTGAATTACTTTCAGTTTAAGGGATTGCAGATCGTCGTTCAAAGTTCAAATTGTTTTTATTTCAAATAAGCTTTTGATTGGTTCCTCCATTTTTTCTAGTTTTATGTCGCATGCGGCTCCGATGGCTTTGGTGATTTGGATGGTATATTCGTCAATTTGGTTGGCGTCAAGGCTTTTCTTTTCAATTTAGTGATTTTAGATCTGATGGCGGCGTTAACTTCATCCCAATCGGCGTCTTGGGTGTTATATTTATATGTGGTGTTAGGTTTTTTCTATTTTATATGTTTTGTTAGCTTGAGGTTAGTCTATTGAGTGGTGATCGGAGGAGGGTGTAGGGTAGTGGTTTACTTTCCAGGAGTCAATGTAGATGTGCCGGTTGTTGGATGTGAGTGTCAGGTCTACTATGGAGGTTCTAATTTGGCCGTGTGACAGTTTCAAAGGTGGGTTCGTTTCCAGTGTTACAGATGTTAAGGTCTTTTGCTATTATGAGATCTAGCACTTCTTTCCCTCTTTGGTTAGAGCGCTGCGATCTCCATGTTTCGTACCAGCCGTTATGTCTCCACAGATAAGGTGTATACACCTTTGTCTCGTTAAGGATTATCTCGAGTTGGTCTACGGTGTTAAATTGCATACACGTAGATGCTGCATGTGAAAATTTTAGTATTTTTCAGGGCGAGTTGGGTGACGCTACTGATTGTAGGCGTGTCTGTGTTTCGCTAATGTTTTTGGGTTATTATTAAACCTGGTCTGCTAGTTGAGAGATGGGGGAAGGGGCTGGGGTAGATGGGTGGGTTTTGGTGGATAAGGCGTAGGTCTGGCGGGAAAGTTTTGTGAACATCTTTTTTAAGTGTGGCTATCTCATTCTTTATTGCCTTGGTGCCCTCAGAAACTATAATTGTTTTGATGCTCTCCTGGGTAGAATCCGAGAGTTAAAGGTGCGGTCAAGGTGGGGGGTGTGATTTAAAGAGCGGTAATTTCATTGAAAATCCGGAGGATGGAAGATTTGTTCTACTTTTTTAGGCTTCGCTCTTCCAAGATGAGGCTTCGGCAGTCTTTAATTTTGTCTAAGACAAAGGTGTGGAATGTGTGAAAACTGTATATAAATCATCCAACAACCAGGATGGGCGCCGGAGGCTGTTCCAGACTGTAGTCAAACTATCCAGATGAAAATTTAATGAAAATATTGCAAACTAAATTTTTTTCGAATTTAATGTACTGTCGATCTATTTATGAAAATGCAAACTGTATAAACATTAAAAAAATTGGTCTCTAGGGACGCGGGAGTGTGCCCGAGTGACAGATGTAGCAGAATTATGAAGATAGGTGCTGAAAACCGTAGCAAAAAAATGTGACTTATACTTTAAAAATTGTCCGCGGTTAGGTTTTTTTTTTTGTTAGGTGCACCCGCCATTACAGGGCATTACTTTGTTTCCACTGGCTTGGTAGACCAGTGCCTTTATTAGAACTTCGATTTTTATTGACAAAACTACTGAGTTGCATAAGCTCTTACATCTATAATTTACACTTAATTTTGTTTTATTTTATAATTACTCTTTATCTTTGTTATTTTATCCTATTATACAGTGCTTTGTTTTAACCTATTTCTTTACTATTTCTATATAAACTTTACACTCCAACGCTATTTATCTTAATTAGTCTATTACTTATATTTTATATGCCTTGTGTCCCACCAAGCGTATCCTCGCGGATTTGACGCTAGACGAATGAGATTGGACATCTGTCATAGTCTGGTTTGACCTTCATATATAGTGCTGCCTCTTTTGCCAGACAATCTGCTCACTGGTTTCCCTCCATTCCTGCGTGGGCCTTAATCCAAAACAGCTTTATGGTTTTCCCACGGTTTGTCGCCTCCTGGATATTCTGTCTGGTTTCCACAGCCAAAGGACGGAGAGAAACGCCTCCTAGAAGTGACTGCTTCCAGTGCTGATCTGGAGTCACTATAAATTGTAAATTTTTCCCCGGACCTGTGACTGCTGATAATTTCAGTTGCCTTATCTAAGGCAAGTAACTCGACCTGAAACACGGTGCAGAACTGTTCCAGTCTGTTTTTACGGATCATGGTCTCTGAGCCACCTCTCCATACGGAAAGTGCTGCGCCAACTTCGCCCTCTATTTTGCTACCATCCGTGAAGAGTGCGTATCCATTGTCTTCTTCTTATTGAGCAAGTTCTGCCCCGTTGTTAATTTGACCGAATTCGATACAGTTGTGTAAGTGTGGGTGACGTGTTGTGATGTAGGGTACCGGTGTCTCGACGTCACGGTCCCCTATTAATGTCCTTTCTTTATTTCAAAAAGAGAGGCTGCTTCTCTGATCCTCATGTCCAGTGGAAGCAGTCCTGAGAGTATAAGGGCCGAGTTTAGGGATGTGGTCGTATACGCTTTGACATTTTTTTTTTTTGTGCGAACCCTTTTTGTACCTCATTTAGGTGTTTCTGGGACATTACTTTGTCCGTCGCCGGTGCCCAATCACTTGCTGCGTGCATAATTATGGGCTCTATTACTGCTACGTATATTGTTCTGGTTATCCCTGGCGAGATCCCCCATTCTACCTTGGCTGCCCTCGCCAGCTATCAGTAGATGTTCAACGCTTTGCGGCAAACATTTGCCACATGTGCGTTGAACGTAAGTTTGTTGTCGATAGTCAGCCCTAGTATTTTATGTCCTTTGACATGGTAATCTTTGTCCCCCCCACGCGCCGGTGTGGCGTGTCGTACTTAAGCTTATTCGTAATAAGCATAGCTTTTTTTTTTTTTTTTTTGAGGTGCAAATTTAAGCTTATTGACTTCACCCCGCTCCTGGACATGCTTTAGGGTGGTGTTTGCCTGTCTCTGTATTTCGAGTGCTTTTCGTATGTTCTTTGGGCATTTCGTGTCTGCGAGTCTGCATCTAATTGCGGGCCACCAGGCGCTATTGAAGGCTCCCTCTATGTCCAGGTTCACCACAACGACCAATTTCTTTTCTGACAGCTTTTGTCGTATGTGTCTATGCTCAGGTAAGGTTCGCTCAGGTTAGGTTCGCTCAGGTTAGGTTCGCTCAGGTTAGGTTCGCTCAGGTTAGGTTCGCTCAGGTTAGGTTCGCTCAGGTTAGGTTCGCTCAGGTTAGGTTCGCTCAGGTTAGGTTCGCTCAGGTTAGGTTCGCTCAGGTTAGGTTCGCTCAGGTTAGGTTCGCTCAGGTTAGGTTCGCTCAGGTTAGGTTCGCTCAGGTTAGGTTCGCTCAGGTTAGGTTCGCTCAGGTTAGGTTCGCTCAGGTTAGGTTCGCTCAGGTTAGGTTCGCTCAGGTTAGGTTCGCTCAGGTTAGGTTAGGTTAGGTTAGGTTAGGTTAGGTTAGGTTAGGTTAGGTTAGGTTAGGTTACAATCGAGGCGGTCCGGCCAGTGCTCGAGCGCTGGCTCGGGAGGAGGCACGGCTCCCTGACGTTTCGGGCGACGCAGGTGCTCTCGGGGCATGGCTGCTTCGGGAAGTACCTGTGTCGCATAGGCAGGGAGCCGGACGCCCGGTGCCATCACTGCGCCCATCGGGAGGACACGGCGCTGCACACGCTAGTGGAGTGTGCCGCTTGGGAGGAGCCGCGCCGTGTCCTCGCAGTTGCGGTGGGAGACGACCTGTCGCTGCCGGCCGTCGTTCGCTCAATGGTCGGCAGCGCGGCGTCTTGGGACGCAGTGATCGCCTTCTGCGAAACTGTCGTCTCGCAGAAGGAGGTCGCGGAGCGGGAGAGGGAGAGTGCCAGCACTGACCCGACCCGCTCCCGGCGCACCGGGAGACGTCGGCGGAGGGCAGACAACGCCCTCCTCCAGCCTCCCTAAATGGGTCCGGGGGTGGCGGGCGCGGGGACGCCCGCCACACCCCCTCTTCTAGGACCCGAGGCGGTGGCGCGTAGTGTTCCACGCGCGCCCCTCAAAGACGATGGGGGGGAGTCCAACGCCTCACTCCCCCCCCTACATATGTATAGATGGGGCCCGCAGCGGCGGGCCGGCACCAGTCGGGGGCCGCGGACGAATTGTCTGTTTCCCGTAGCCCCCGACGCCGCAGGTGCAGGAGGGAACACCGTGTGGTTTTTAGTCGGTAGGTCACCCACTCTGGGTGGAGTCCGACACGCCCCGTCGCCTCCCCGGGCGGCGGATGTCCATGAGGATTTTCCACACGAAACCAAAAAAAAAAAAAAAAAAAAAAAAAAAAAAAAAAAGGTTAGGTTAGGTTAGGTTAGGTTAGGTTAGGTTAGGTTAGGTTAGGTTAGGTTGGGGGACCCCCTCACAGTGCTTGCGTCCACGTCGCGTCCCCTGGAAACAGCCCAGTACTGACCACCGTAACGGAGTGGCAGTCTGGGTTGGCCAAAGTGCACTGTGCTTTCGTAGCGAATATCTTTGCCTTGACGACTACGGAAACCTGCGGAAATGTCTACACCTTCGCGGGACGCCTGCGGGCGATTTGTGAAACAAAAAGGCCCTTCTCAGGGCCAACCCAAAGGCCCTTCTCAGGGCCAACCCAAAGGCCCTTCTCAGGGCCAACCCAAAGGCCCTTCTCAGGGCCACTCCGACGCTTCGGCGTCAGAGGGTAGCCGCGCGCCGTCTGCGGCTAGCTTCTTTGGAGGGGCGGACGAGTCGTCTGACGACTCAATGGTGAGTGTGTCGGACGCGGCCGACTCTGGGTCGCGAAAGCGAGCACACCGGAGCGGTGGGTCCGAGGGCTCCTCGGCGTCGACGAGGTTGCCGAAGGCAAAAAAGCCGACGGTGGCCGCGGAGACCCATGTAGTTGGGCTCGCAGACGCCCAACGCAAGTTGGATCTGGCTCGGCGGGGCCTGCTCCAGCAAGAGCTGGAGGAGCGGGTAGCGGCCAAGGAGAGGCGGGCGCTCGCCGCCCGGGCCAAGTCCGGTTACGGGGCGTCCCGCGTTCTATACGCGGACTACTCGCTGGCCGAGCTAGAGAGGATGGCGGAGGAGGACGAGGAGGAGATCGTGGAGGTCGCCTCTAAGTCCTCCAACCTGAAGGGGACCCTGCAGAAGGCCCTAAAATGCAGGGCCGCAAGTATGCGTGGCGTCGTCGCGGAGCTGGTGCAGCGCAAGGCGACCGACGAGACGCGGCAACTGCAGGCGAAGGTGGATCGCCTGCAGTCGGAGGTCAGCCAGCTTCATCAGAAGCTGGCTGAAGCCACGGCCCGGCCACAACAGGCCAAGACGAGCCCTGCGGCAGAGGGCCCCGCCTCCTCCAACCTTGAGGATATCATCCGCAAGGTCGTAATGGAGGAGAGGGCCTTCACGAGAGCCTGCTTTGCAGGCATCGAGGACCGGCTCCTGCCGGAGAAACGCCTCCGACCGCCGCTTGCGGCGGATAAGAGGCAGTGCGAGCCGGGGCCGTCCTTGTCCCCGCCCGAGCCCCAGTCGGAGGATGCCCTTCTCCCATCGACAACCCCGTCCAACGAGTGGACGGAAGTTGTACGCAAGGGGAAGGGCCAAGGCAAAAAGTCGGCGACGGCCGCCCCTGTCGTCCCCGCCGCCACCGCCGCCACCGCCGCCGCCGCCCCTAGCCAACCGCAGACCGGCAAGGGAAAGCGGAAGCGGAAGCGAAAGGGGAAAGGGAGGGGAAAGGGACAGCTGGTCCCCCCAAAAACCGCGGCTGTCGTTGTTACGCTCACCGCGGAGGCTGCGGAGCGAGGGGAGAGCTACGCGTCCATTTTAGTGCGGGCGCGTGCCACTGCCGACCCTACCCAACTGGGGATCGGCAGCGTGTCTTGCCGGCGGACCCAGGCCGGGGCACGAATTTTTGAGTTCCCGGGAGCAGAGGGGAGTGCCCATGCGGACCTCTTTGCAGCCAAGCTGCAGGAGGTAATCGCCGACTCGGCCAAGGTGGCCCGACCCGTCAAGTCGGCGGCCATAGAGGTCACCGACCTTGACGACTCCGTCACCAAGGAGGAGGTGGCGGCGGCGGTCGCAGCCATAGGGGGCTGTGACGTCAAGGCGGTCCAAGGCCGGGACATAAGGCCCGGCCGTGGTGGCATGGGCACCATTCGCCTCGAGTGCCCGGTCGTCGCGGCAAAAGCCGTCCTTGCCAAGGGACGGCTCACAGTCGGGTACAGCTCGGCTGCAGTCCGGGCACTCGAGGACCGGCCTCTGCGGTGCTTCCGATGCTTGGGCATCGGGCACACCCGGTCCCTGTGTCCGTCCACAGTGGACAGGACGGACACGTGCTACCGCTGCGGAAAGGAGGGGCACAAATCCGCTGCCTGCAAGGCCGCCACGCCGCACTGCGCGGTGTGTGCCGCCAGTGGCCGCCCGGCGGGCCACATTATGAGGGGGAGGAACTGCAATCCTCCCCCTAAGCGGGGCAAAGCGCAGGCGCCGAACAGGCCTGCTGCTGCCGCTGGCTGCACCGTCGTTCCTGCGGCGGCTGCGGAGGGGGGTGCGATGTCCGAGTGATGGATAGGGTCGAACATCGCATCCTTCAGGCGAACACCAACCACTGCAGGGCAGCCCAGGATCTGCTGATGCAGACCATGGCTGAGTGGTTGGTGGACTTGGCGGTGGTCGCCGAGCCTTACTCGGTCCCTGGCCGTTGGCTGGGCGACCGGGACGGACTGGTGGCGTTGGTGTCGCGGCCTTCCACGGACTCCCCTCCCCTCTCGCTCTTAGAGAGGGGACCGGGATACGTGGCCGCCGCGTGGGGAGACATGGCCCTGGTGGGGGTCTATTTCTCCCCAAACCGCTCTCTCTCGGACTTTGAGGATTTCCTCGAGGTCCTCACCGCGGTCATAGGGAGGGCGGCGCCACGCCAGGTCGTGGTGTTGGGCGACCTGAACGCCAAGTCGGCGGCCTGGGGCAATCCGGCCGGCGGTTGCAACGTCCGGGGGCGCGCCGTCGAGTATTGGGCGGCCTCGTGCGGTGTGTCCCTTCTGAACAGGGGGGCGGTCCACACGTGCGTGCGGCGGCAGGGTGGGTCGGTGGTCGACGTCTCGTTTGCCACCCCCGCGCTGGCCGCCCGCGTCGTCGACTGGCGGGTGGAGATGGTGGAGACCTTGTCGGACCACCGATATGTGCGGTTCGACATCTCCACCCAGCAGCGGGGAGGGGGGATGGCCCGCGCTGGGCAATCTCCCTTCCCGCGGTGGGCACTCACCCGCCTGGACCGGGAGGCAGCCAAGGAGGCGGCCTTTCTGCAGGACTGGCTGTCGCCCCCTGTCGAGGAGGCCCCGGACGTGGACGCCACAGCGGTCCGGCTCAGGGAGTCTCTGACCGAGGTGTGCAACTCCAGCATGCCTCGGTCTCGCCGTCCGCCCCCCCATCGTGCCGTCTACTGGTGGACGGAGGAGCTGGAGGAGCTCAGGGCCACCTGCGTGGCGGCCAGAAGGGCCTACGCGCGGAGCCGAAGGCGCATCGCCCAAAACCGAGACCGGGCAGAGGAGGACCGCCTATACGCCTCTTACCGAGAGGCGACGACGGTCCTCAAGTCTGCAATGGGCGCTGCGAAAGACTCGGCGTGGGCCGAGATGCTGGAGGGTCTCGACAGGGATCCCTATGGGAGACCATACAAGGCGGCGCGGAACCAGCTCCGCCCCTATGGTCCCCCACTGACGGAGACCCTCGAGCCGGCGTTGTTGGATGGGGTGGTCCGGTCCTTGTTTCCGCGCAGGACCGACTTCGCCCCACCAACGATGGATCCCCCGCGGGGGGCGGCTTCGGCGGCGGATGAGGAGGAGGTCCCCCCGGTGACGGTGGCGGAGTTTCGCGCGGGGGTTCTCGGCCTGCGCGCGAAGAAGACGGCCCCCGGGCCAGACGGCGTCCCTGCACGGGTGCTGGCGATCGCCGCCCCCGAAATGGAGGACAGGATTCGGGACCTCTTCAGCGCGTGTTTTGCGGCTGGGAGGTTCCCGAAACTGTGGAAGGAGGGGCGGCTATGCCTGCTCCGAAAGGAGGGACGCCCGGTGGACTCCCCCTCGGCATACCGGCCCATCGTCCTACTCGATGAGGTCGGTAAATTGTTCGAGGGGATTGTCGCCTCCCGGCTGGGTAGCCATTTGCGGGGGGTGGGGCCAGATCTGTCGGACGCCCAGTTCGGTTTCCGTCGAGGGCGTTCGACGATCGACGCGCTGGCCCTACTCAAGGGCCAGGTGAGGGAAGCGGTGGAGGCGGGGGACGGAGTGCTGGCGGTGTCATTCGACATTGCCAACGCCTTCAACTCCGTCCCCCACTCGACGATATTGGAGGCGCTCCGGTATCACGGAGTGCCCCAATACCTGCGGAACCTCCTGGCCAGCTACCTGGGGGACCGGGTGGTCGTCCTGGCCGACAAGACGGGAACGATTCGGCGGTACGGCGCAGAGTCCGGTGTTCCGCAGGGGTCCGTGTTGGGGCCCCCCCTGTGGAACATCGGGTTCGACTGGCTCCTGCGGGGAGCCCTCCTCCAGGGCACGAGTGTCATCTGCTACGCGGATGACACTCTCCTCACTGCCCGGGGGAGGAACTTCAGGGAGGCGGCCTGTCTGGCCTCGGCTGGCGGATCCTTGGTTGCAGAGAGGATCCGCCGCCTCGGATTGAGGGTGGCGCTGCAAAAGACCGAGGCCGTGTTCTTTCGCGGGCCTCGGCAGCGCTGCCCTCCCGATGCCCACATCGTCGTGGAGGGCGTCCGGATAGGGGTCCAGCCCCAGATGAAGTATCTGGGCCTGGTGCTGGACAACAGGTGGCGCTTCGGCCCGCATTTCAGCGGGCTGTCGACGCGCCTGTTGAAGGCCGCGGACGCCCTCTCGTGGCTCCTCCCGAACCTGGGGGGGCCCAAGGCGAAATGCCGGCGCCTCTATGCCGGCATTCTCAGGAGCATGGCCCTGTACGGGGCCCCAATCTGGGCGGACTGCCTCCACCGGAGGGAAAATGCAACCGCCATCCGCAAGCCCCAAAGGGCTATTGCACTGCGGGTGGCGAGGGCCTACCGCTCGGTGGGCTTTTCGGCGGCGTGCGCTCTGGCCGGCACCCCTCCTTGGGAGTTGGAGGCGTGGGTGCTCGCCAGAGTGTACGAGTGGACGGCGCGCCGGAAAGCGCTCGGGGAGTGCCCCGTCCCCGAGGAGCGGGAGGCCGTGCGGCGGGAGGCGAGGGACGCAATCGTCCTCCACTGGACGGAAGATCTCGCCACCGCCGCCTTTGGCCGCCGGACGTTGGACGCGCTCGGTCCGGTCCTGCGGAGCTGGCTCGAGCGGTCCCACGGTTTCCTCTCGTTCCGTCTGGTGCAGGTGTTGTCCGGCCATGGCTGTTTCGGAAAGCACCTGCACCGGATCGGGAGGGAGGAAACGCCGGCGTGCCACGATTGCGGGGCCCCAGAGGACACGGCGCAGCACACCCTCGAGGTGTGCCCGGCTTGGTCCGAGCTGCGCCGTGGCCTAACCGCGGTGGTTGGCCGGGACCTCTCGCTTCCTAGCGTGATCAACGCCATGCTGGGGAGCGAGGAGGCCTGGGCAGCGGTTGCCTCCTTTTGCGAGGACGTAATCTCGCAAAAGGAGGAGGCGGAGCGCGCGCGGGAGGACGACCCTCTCGCTGCGCCGCTCCGCAGACGAAGAAGGGGTCGGAGAAGGCGCGCAGGTGCTCTCCCTCCTCTCGGTGGTGATGGGCGGGCGACAGGCGCGGGGGTGCCTTCGCCCGCATTGCAGCCGTCACCACCTTCGTCGGTCACTCCCGGGCCCGTCCCCCTCCCCACGGGGAGGGCGTGAAGGGTCCGACATGAAGGGCAATCGTCGGCGGGGACTGGACGTAAAGGCTGTGCCGGTTTCCCAGTCCCCGCCACTCGGACGAAGCGGGAGTGCCGCTGGGTTGTTTTAGTGGGTATACCGGGTCAGACCGGGGAGTCCCACATAACCCCCCCATCCCCCGATGGGGGGGCATGCGTAACGCATTTTTTCCCAGCGCAAACAAAAAAAAAAAAAAAAAAAAAAAAAGGTTAGGTTAGGTTAGGTTAGGTTAGGTTAGGTTAGGTTAGGTTAGGTTAGGTTAGGTTAGGTTAGGTTAGGTTAGGTTAGGTTAGGTTAGGTTAGGTTAGGTTAGGTTAGGTTAGGTTAGGTTAGGTTAGGTTAGGTTAGGTTAGGTTAGGTTAGGTTAGGTTAGGTTAGGTTAGGTTAGGTTAGGTTAGGTTAGGTTAGGTTAGGTTAGGTTAGGTTAGGTTAGGTTAGGTTAGGTTAGGTTAGGTTAGGTTAGGTTAGGTTAGGTTAGGTTAGGTTAGGTTAGGTTAGGTTAGGTTAGGTTAGGTTAGGTTAGGTTAGGTTAGGTTAGGTTAGGTTAGGTTAGGTTAGGTTAGGTTAGGTTTTTTTTTTTTTTTTCGGAATAATAGATGGAAAGGAAGGGGTAACGCTAAGAATACGTCTGCACCCTTCCTATGTGGGAGAGGATCAAGAGGTTGAGAGAAGTAGGATAAGAGTTGTGAGTGGATGGGCAGGAAAAAGGATATATATAAATGTAAATAATAAATAAAACACTATGTCCCCCTCTATTGCACAAAGCAGCAGGTGATTAGCCTGCTAAGTTGTGCCGTAGAGGAGAACATTTGTAGAGAGTGGGAGATAAATGACAGAGACGTAGTAAAGATATATTTAGAAAATTTTTTTTTTTTTTTTTTTTTTGGTTTTTTGTATTTTTTTGTTTTTTTTTTTTTTTTTTTTTTTTTTTGTATATAAAGTAAAAGCTTATTCTAGGTAACAAAGGTCTTACGACTAATAAACTTAATTCTAGATGAATGTACAGGATCATGGAGAAGTTTATATACAGTGAATATAAGAAGGTTATGTACAGAATGTGCAAGATTATGTGAGAGTTATATACAAAGATCCTGTACATTGATGACTTATATCTAGGATACAATTATATACAAAATCTGTTGTGATTACTGTGTAGAGTAGGAGAGTATGAATGTGTGAGTGGCAAGTGTGAGTGCGCTATGTGAAACCAGAAACAGGTCTAGTTGATAAGATTACAAGGAGTGAGTGCGAAGTGAAGGTGGATATGGGGACTATAGGGCTATACTAAATTAAATGAAAGGAAGTTCGCGAACTGTCGTCCCATCCCAAAGTAAGACAGAAGAAACACAAATCGATGTTGGTGTTAGTTATGTGTATGTGTAGTTATGTTTATGTGTGGCACTGAGGCCACGCCCACGATTTATTTGTGTGAGTGTATCTATGTGTGTTATGTGTGCGAATTATGTAGCTATTGTCCATAGTCTATCCTTAGTTTTAATTTTTCAAGTGCATGGACCAATCGAGGGCAAGAAGATGATGTGGCACTGTGTTTAGAGTCGCATGGTCGATTGTATTTCTTCCCGAACTGTATGCAATTGTAGCAGTCCGTGGCCTTTGAATCCCTTTTTACAGGGCAGTCTTTGTAGAGGTGGGTGAGGGACGAGCAGTGGGAACATATCGTTTTGTTAGCCGTGCAGTTCTTGCGGGTGTGGCCGAACTGCAGGCATGAATAACATTGGAGGAGGGGGGCATATTCCTCAACATGGACCCGCTGGTGATCCAGGTTGACCCTTCCCAAGGTGATCAGTTTCCTCCATAGGGGGGGGGACGCCAAAAAGACAGCGTTGTATAGTTGGTCATTACGGTTCCCCCTTTTGAACCGAAAGACCAAATCATTGGGGCGGGCGGAGAGCATGAGGCCATTTTGCTCAATAATTATGGTTGTGAGTTCCTCATGTGGTATTTCAATGGGGATTCCCTTGACCACCAGCATGGGTTGGAGTTTTTTAGATTTCTCGGCAGATATATTATCTGCCTCACGAATCTTTTGAAGGGCCATATCCCTTTCGGACTCCGTATCGAACTCGACACGGAGCTTGTTGTTTGAGACGAATTTGACGTCTGAAGGACAGAAGTTGGTGTCTCGGAAGGTTACCTCCGAGCGAAAGAGTTTAAGGGTTTCTTTGGGGGCGGTCACCTCCTTCTTAGAAGAGACGATGATCGCCGGTTTGGAAGTGGGGATTACTGGCGCGGTGGTTGGAGCTTGGGCTTGACGCTTTGCAGCAGAGGCATAAGACTGGCGGGGGGGTTGAGTAGATGAATGGGGGGACGGGGGGGTAAGCGTCTTTTTGAGGGAGGCTATTTCAGCCTTCATGGCCTTTGTGACCTCAGAGATTATGCTCTGTTTGAGGCTCTCCTGGGTTGAAGGGTCAGGGGTGAGAGGTACAGCCGGGGCAGGGGGAGGAGTTTTATAGCCGACTATCTCGTCGAAGATGCTGAGGATGGAGCATTTATTCTCCCTCTTCAAGCTCTTACCTTCCGAGATGAGCCGTTTGCAAATAAGAATTTTGTCAATGACAAAAGAGTGGAAGTCCGTATTCTGGGGTGGGGTGTTGTTGTTGAGGTTGGGGTTGGGGTGTGTCTCCCCAACCGCTCCGACCGGTCCCCTGTAAAAAAGATCTGTCGTACTAGGGGAGGTGGGGAGGGAGTCGACCCTGGGGTTAGCATGGAGGAGGAAGTTTGAGGGGAGGTGTGCTTCCTCCGTCGGTCCCTCATAGAAGAAGCCGTGAAGCCCTTCCTCATCTGACAGTATCAGAGAGTCAAGGCTCCCGGCGATTTGATTGGAAGCAGCCTTAGAGGCTGCCATTGCCCGAGCCGAGGAGCTGGCGCCCCCGGTAACGGGCTGGGATGAGGCCATTATAGGCCTATAGTTGCGATAGGGAGGCCAAACAAGAGAGGTGGGGCTGTCTTTTTGTCAAAACGGGGGGGGGGGGGACTGACCCAGAAGGGGCCGGTCCAGTTCCTAAGATAAGATGAATGAAAAGAGCAAACTGTGGTAAAAAAATAAAATTAGGGGGGGGGGGAGGGGGGGGACTAAAGAAATGAAGTTAATAATCAACAAGGTAAGAGATCACAGTGTAAAAAGTAAAAATTTATAAGAGAAACGCGAAAAAGTACCTGGTGGTGCACTGAAATCCAGGAGTTGGGACTCCGGATAAGATCGCCCTAATAGTAGAAGAAGTCTACTATCTAAAGGCAGTGGAGTTACTACCAAGGCTATTATGATTAAAGCGTAATATTGAATTTAATAAAAACACTCCTTTTTTGAAGTCGGTTAAATTATTACAATTTAGAAAAACTTGAATAACTCCGCAACCGTGGCAGCTACAAAGGTGGTTGAAGTAGCTACGGATAGCTGAGAATGTATACTACAAGAGTAAATACAAAGATCCTGCGCCACGTGCCTGTGGAGGCACGTAACGTCGCCTAAAGCTGACGGAGTATTTAAACAAAAATATTAAATTAAATGTTAACAAAAAATGGGATAACTACGTTAATTATTGGGATAAAAATACAGTAAAAAGTGTTATATGGAGGGGAGGGTATGCCCTATTGAGTGGTACCCACAGATTCCACCCGTCTCCAAACCAAAGGGCAGAGAAAGGGGGCAAAAGTGAGCAAACGGAAATGGTGATAAAACAGAACTACGTCACAAAGTAGAGTGCCTAGCTTCGCAACCCTAGTAGGTACAATGATAGAAAAAGTACCCACAGGTAGCTGAGGGTGTGTACTACAAATGTAGATACACAAAACCTGTGGTGCGTGCCTGTGGAGGCACGTACACTCTCCTAAGGCTGTCGATGCCTTGGCACAAAACAAAATAAAAACGTTAAATTTAAATTTTCAGAAAATATGGTATAACTAATTGGAAAATGGAGACAAAAATATCGTGAAAACTGGGAAATGAAGGTGAGGGTATACCCTATACGGTGATATAAACAGATGCCACCCGTCTCCAACCCAAAAGTCGGAAACGAGGGGCAAATGTGGGCAAGTCAAAATAACCAGGCACAAATTCACGCTCAGGGTCAAAGCACCTAACTCCGTAACCCGGATAGTTACGTTGATGGTAAAAGTTGGTAGGTGTAGCTAACGGTGTACACTATAAAGGTAGCTAATCAGAATTAGTGCGTCGTGCCTGTGGGAGCACGTATCTAAAATCAAAGGTGACGGAGTCTGGCGCCAATGTTAAAAATGTACAGTGTTACAAAAAGTGGAATATCTTAGGAACTATAGCACATAAAATTACAAACTAAAAAGCCTTAAATAGTCCGTTAGATTGTCTCTAGATCACAAAAGTCAAAATAGGACCTTACCCGATAGCAAGGTCCCCAAAAGTGGCTGTAAAGTCCAAGAATGTTCAATGTGAAAAGTTTATGGTGGTTTTGGGGTCCAAGACCCTCGAAACCTGAAGCGGATGAATTGGTTTATGGTAAAGGACCATGAGACGAATCCAAATCCGTTGTCAGAATTTACGTAACTATCTCCAAAAACGAGATAGCCGGTTACGTCATTTTCGAAAAGTGGTCATATCTCAGCCGTTTCCATGGCGATGGAAGGCAAACTTATACAGAAGGTGGGGGGGGTTGAGACGATTCTAATGGTATATAATAAAGCACATGTTACCGCTTTAGATTTCGAGCGCCGGTCGAAAAACTGTTTTTGGGCGTTGCCCGAAGTAGGTATTCCGTGATCCTACTTCAGGCGAACACCTGCGAGTCACCAACACAGCACTGTCACTTCCGCGGCACAGTTACGCAACTTTTGACACCAAAACCATGACAATCCGACAAAAATAGCCACTTTCGCGAATTTTTCAAACACGCGCGAGTTAAAGTTCGACCGTTCCCGGCGCCATCGGAGCGCAGACTGGGTTAGGTTAGGTTAGGTTAGGTTAGGTTAGGTTAGGTTAGGTTAGGTTAGGTTAGGTTAGGTTAGGTTAGGTTAGGTTAGGTTAGGTTAGGTTAGGTTAGGTTAGGTTAGGTTAGGTTAGGTTAGGTTTTTTTTTTTTTTTTTTTTTTTTTTTTTTTTTTTTTTTTTTTTTTTTTTTTTTTTTTTTTTTTTTTTTTTTTTTTTTTTTTTTTTTTTTTTTTTTTCTGCTTTTCCCCGATCATGAGAACACCGGGACCTTATTTATCTATACAACTCTTACATTCAAGTTCTCGCATGTATTCCTCTCGCACTTTCAAGCCGCATACTTGGTCTTTCTTGCATCCATCCACATTTATTCTTTGCCGGGTGGGACTCCCGCTACTCTCTGCTTATATATATTTATTCTTTTTTATTTTATATTTTGGGAAAATAAAGTTTCTTACGCTTTTATTTTAATTTCTGTTCTGTTTCAATGATATTTATGTTTACATAGTATTAGGTAACTTTACAATTTCTACATTCTGGTTCTTATTCGTGTTTACAGCCCGAGGTTTATATATTTATTGAGTTACAATATTTTCTTTTACTTATTGTACTTATCATTATATTTCTTACATTCTAATATTTCTTATTTCTATTCTTACATCTTACATCAGTATATGCTTTACTTATCATCTTATTTCTAATATTCTTACATTTGCTATTCCTTAGCTCTATTCCTATATCTATATTGGTGCAACAGTAAGTACTTTTATTTATTAATTGTTATATTTCCTGTTCCCAATTTCACAGGTCCTAACAATTGTACATTTAGCAGGATTTATGTGTATTCTGTCATGTCGTGTCTGGTTTGTACTTTCCTTCTTTGTTTTTATACACGCTTTGCCTAGCCAATAATATATATATACTAGTTTATACATATTTATTGTCTATTTCTTTGCCAGTTTTCATTTCATGCTTCGTTTTTTCCTTTGTTTTGAGTTTCTGTATGTGGTTCGTCTGAGTGTTCCTGTGCTGATATAATCGTGTATATTCAATATACATTCTGTATATCATTTTGTGTTCGTGTTGTAATGTATTTCATGTTAGTGTGTGCCGTGTTTATGTTTCTATGTGTTTTATGGCTGTGTGTACATGTTGTGTAATTTCCTGCATGTGGATTAAGCATAGGCTGTGTTTGCACGAGCCAAGTAATCCCACTTTTTCCGTACCGGGCAGTCAGCACTAAACGCATTGTGGTCGGTTTTCCGCAACCCAGAGTGTGAGCAGTTGCAGCACTGCGGTTCACTTCCTGTGGTAAAGTCTGCGCACTTATCGCGCAAGTGAGGTCCTCCACAGTGGCTACATCTGTCCACACTCTCGGTGCAAAATTTCCGACCATGTCCGAACGCGAGGCACTTCGTGCATTGGATGAGCGGAGACTGGTCCTCGACTCTGACTCTTTGAAGGTCCAGATAGAGGGCTCCAGCCTCCGTCATCCTCTGCCATACGTTAGGCTTCACCTGAAGGATGATGTGCGCTGTCTTGGGATTTCTTGTGCGTTTTTTGAATTTTATTGTCATTTCCATGTCCTCTTCAGGTAGCCCCACGAAAATGTCCTTGTTTTGGGCATAGAGCGCCTTAATTATGTCATCGTCTTCGCTATCCACGAAAACATCTTTCAGGACAACGAGAGGGTTTTTATTTTTCATAGGCGCTACTATCAGTCCGTCCCCGCGACTCTCTATTATATTCTGGACTTTCTTCATTTCTTCTTCAGTGTCGCAACCCAGTATAATTGTTTGGTTCTTGGCCTTACGAACCTTGTTAATTTTGAGGCCAGTGCCCCTGGCATCGACCGCCTTTTTCACCCTGGCAAGC
Organism: Acronicta aceris; assembly: GCA_910591435.1. NCBI lineage: Eukaryota > Metazoa > Arthropoda > Insecta > Lepidoptera > Noctuidae > Acronicta > Acronicta aceris. Next base: position 20,086 of record OU342781.1, on the reverse strand, counting down.
ACCTCGTCAGCAGTCTCCAGACTACCTTCGAAGGTGACTGCCATCGAGTGAAGTGCCGGGCGGTGGACGGGTTTGGCTGCCGCGACACTGGCGTATGACTTAAGGACTGGGGGTAGGTTTGTTTCGCATGCCAGTCCTTTTGCGACCTCCATGAGTTCATGTTTGGCTGCTACGACATCACCGGCAATACCACCGACCAGATCTTTGAGGAGGGCGTGCGTTCGACTCTCGACCTCTTCGGTCGTTTGGTCTATGGCAGCCCTGGTCTCATCGATCCTGTCGATGATCTTATCGATCATGTCGGAGCCTCGGGCGTCGTTGCCATCGTGTAGTCCCACAATGTCCGTTTCCATACTTCGCTCCATCTTGTTTAGTCGCTCGGTCAGTGTTGCTTCCACCTCTTCCAGTTTCTTAAGGATGACGTCTTGCCCATCGGACGACGAGGTTTTTGTTGGTGTCCTTGTTTTTGGAGCGTCCGCCTCGAGACTTTGGATACGCCTACTGAGCTCGAAGATTGCTCGTATGCCCTTGTCTGACTGCACCTCCAGGAAATGTTTAATGTCTCTCCTCATCTGAGGGTACTCATGGACTTTCGAGGGTATATCCTCGAAGGTCTTCATTATCTCCTGGAGGAGCTGATCACTCGGTAATGCAGCGTAGTTCTGTTGCTGCTTTTTGTAGAGGTCCATATTATCGAGTGATCTCCTTTTGGCTTCTGGTCTTTTGATAAAAGTCTTAGCAGCGTCCTGCGCTGCTGCGGTTTTGGTGGCAGGGCTTGGAGTGGTGGGCTTTTTGGCAGCGCCAGAGGTCGTGGGTGTGCGGTACATGTTGATTTTGTGAGTGTGTATGAGTGCGGTGTGTAGTGTGAATTATTGTGGGTAGATCGGGGAAATTGTCCCTTTGTAATATGTTTGCCAGACCCTGTAAAGGGGGGTCTGTGTCAAATATGAAATAAAACCTAATCTATCTTATATATATATATTCTAAAAATTTAGGTGGAGTCTAGCTCTACCAAGTTATTTTTACCTTTTCAAAGATAAAGGGGCTTAATCTACGGCTTGTGAGCCTTCAGGAGCCGATATCGATCAAAAAGCAAAAGTCAAAATTTTTCGACTCTACCTAGAGTCAATCTAAGTTGACGAAGCGACAGACCTCCCCGAGCCCTTTCGTTTGAACCCAAACACGACTACCCCAGCCCAAGGGGTTCCAGAGAAACGGCAGCCCAAGATTCTGGTCGCCGACCAAAGGTGGCTACCCGAATCCGGTCGCTAGCGGTTTTCTCCGAGACCACCCGAGCAAAGACTGCCGTGCCTGGGGTCTCCTGACTGGGCTCGACGAGCTCTATCACTTGGTCAAGGTTTCAGCTGAAAAATTTTTCAGCTCCTGAAAATTCCCAAAGTTATTGTGAGAGCAGAGGAGGAGGTGTCGCCTTTGTCCCCGAAGAAAACCAGAGCCTTCTGCGACCTCTGGTCCGGAAGTTATCAGTATCTGAAATTTGGTTTGAAAGTCCAAGAACTGTCAAAGTCAATCCCCGACCCTGGATAACTTCCCCAGCAGTGGTCGCAGAAAGCCCGTGTTCGTTTTAATGCCACCCACAGTTTTAAAAAGAAAGAAAAGAAAATAAAAATAAGATAAAAAAGTAAAGAAAAATTTAGGGGGGGGGGGTCCAAAATACGGGGGATGGTCCCCTTATCTGACTGCCGTAGGCCAAATTTGAGGTCAAAACTTTATCTATCTCCCCTAGTTCCGGAGTTTACGGCTTTTATGTTTTTTTTTTATTATTTTAGGGGTGTGCGGGGGGGGTCCAAACCTGGGGGGATGGGAGACTCTTGTACGGCTTTGACCGTGGTGTCTTCGACACCACAAAGGCCGAATTTGAAGTCGAAATTTGCCTATCTCCCCTGGTTTACGAGATACGGCCCCGGGTCGCACAGAGCCTTACCTCCCTTTTCCAACGCTGTCGGGTAAACCTGTATTATGGGATTTCTCCGGATTCTGTGGTCCGATTTTGGTGCGAGACGGCTCGTTTTTTAGGTCTCGTCAGGCCCTTTCTAATGCACCATCAGTTGTTACAAATTTATTTATGCAGTACCCCCTGGAGTCAAATTAAGAATTTTTATGTCTAGGTTACCTAAAAACCCTTTTATAGGAGCTTTCCTAGATTTTTGAGAGCGTGGGGTGTGGTTTTTGACCACGCCCTACGCGGTCCTAATGACAAAAATTTTGAATTTCAATTATTTAAAAAGTCGATTTTCGAATCGCGATCTCCACGTTAACCTTGTTGTGCGGTTACACTCGCATGTAAACAAATGTTACGAGGAGCATCGCGACTCGAAAAATGGTCCAATTTTAACAATTTAAAAACATATGTGTCTCCTATTACCTAGACTATTATATAGCTATGTTCGTGTCTGCGCGCCTTAGCTCCTTCACCCTCTTCTGGGGGTGTTTCTCTGGTGCCAGTTTCCTGTCCGACCGCAAAGGGCCTTGTTTCAAAATAAGAAGTGTAGTAAATAAATATTTATATGTATGTATAGAGAATGTATTGCCAAATAATTTAAAATCCGTTATAATTTTTTGTAAATTTTTATTAATAAGGGGGTGAAACTTGATATAACTGGTTATGTTATTTCTACATGAGTTAAACTATAAATTTTGGGGAAAACTAACAGGCCGAAAAATCTAAAAATTTGGGAATGTACTATTTAGGTGGCCTACTATGCGAAAATAAAATAAAAAAGGGGGGTCGCCGATATAATTTACCTGGAAATTGGCACCAGAGAATTTGAGGGCGTTGCCGACCTTTGAGGGGTTGTAGCTCCGTCCTGGATGGTCCGATCTTCCTGGACGAGGTGTCAACGAACTCGTCCTGTCGAGACGCTTCCAGCGGTGTGTCACACGCCTGTCCAGCTGTGCTGGAAATTGAGGCCGGTAGCACGTGGTAAGTGGAAATCCGGGGTTACGTCAGCAATTTTCCGCCGGAAAAACCCCGGATGATGTCGAACGGATGGAGCTCGTAGAGACGCTCAGTTTGACCCCAAAAAAGTGGGGGGTCGTCGATCACGCTTCCGTGGCGTTTGCCAAAAACACCAAAATTTTAGTTATTTATGAATAACTTTCACGCACTTTCACTGATTTCGACGCGGTTTTCACTGGTGTACTCTCCTCACTGAGACGCGTACGAGGATACCAAACACTTGGTATGTTTGCACAAAAAACCTTTATTTGCGATTTTATGTTACGGAGCGTGCGAAAAACGTGGCGCTCGCGGTCGTGGCTGCCGGCAGACTGGTTAGGTTAGGTTAGGTTAGGTTAGGTTAGGTTAGGTTAGGTTAGGTTAGGTTAGGTTAGGTTAGGTTAGGTTAGGTTAGGTTAGGTTAGGTTAGGTTAGGTTAGGTTAGGTTAGGTTAGGTTAGGTTAGGTTAGGTTAGGTTAGGTTAGGTTAGGTTAGGTTAGGTTAGGTTAGGTTAGGTTAGGTTAGGTTAGGTTAGGTTAGGTTAGGTTAGGTTAGGTTAGGTTAGGTTAGGTTAGGTTAGGTTAGGTTAGGTTAGGTTAGGTTAGGTTAGGTTAGGTTAGGTTAGGTTAGGTTAGGTTAGGTTAGGTTAGGTTAGGTTAGGTTAGGTTAGGTTAGGTTAGGTTAGGTTAGGTTAGGTTAGGTTAGGTTAGGTTAGGTTAGGTTAGGTTAGGTTAGGTTAGGTTAGGTTAGGTTAGGTTAGGTTAGGTTAGGTTAGGTTAGGTTAGGTTAGGTTAGGTTAGGTTAGGTTAGGTTAGGTTTTTTTTTTTTTTTTTTTTTTTTAATATTTCAGTTGATTTGGTATATCGTTGCTTTTGGTAATTTAGGCGGACATGCGATTTGATACAAGTCCGCCGTATTCATGTTTTGTTTCTCAAATGTTATGTGCCATTGAATCGCTTCAGTTCGCTAAATATTAGTTCTGTGAGTTTGGTAAATGATTTTGTGGTTGATTTCCTTTTTATTATTTCAGTAATTTGGAATGGATTTATGTTGAAGTTATTGCACACTATTTGATGTGTGTGTCTAATCGATTCAAATCGGGGGCAGTCTTTAATTATATGTTCCGTAGTTTGGGGTGTACTGTCGTCGCAGGGGCATGAATCGTTGTCTACGATTTTAAACCTTTTCAGGTAGGACTTATTGTATCCATGCCCAGTGAGTGCCTGCGTTAGGTGGAAGCTCGGCTTAGTAAACTCCCAGAGTTTACGTATGTCCTTGAGGCTGGGCAACATCATCTTTGTGTGCGCACCCTGCTCGGAGCTCCGGTACCTCGCCTGCCATATGTCCAGATTGCATTCCCGCATCTTGCACTTGACAGCTGACGCCGGGAATGAACTATACACTGGCGACTTATGCATCAGAGCTCCGAGCTTGGCAGCAGCGTCTGCGGCCTCGTTGCCCATGATTCCGCAATGTGCTCTGACCCATCTAAACTTAATCGTTCCAGTATGTCGGTGTTCGTGTATGATTTTGTGGATATTAGTTATTAGTGGATGTGTGTTGCTTCTATTTTTGATTGCGCTGATTGAGGATTGTGAGTCTGAGGATATTATTGTGCTACTGTACTTTCTAGAATGGGCCCATCTACATGCTTCACGGATGGCCAGCAACTCGGCCTGGAATACTGTGCAGGTGTTGTGCAGTTTAAACTTTTTGGTCGTCAGGGTAGTGCCTCTCTGGTCATAGACCACAAAAGCCGCCCCAACCGTCCCGTCCTCCTGCTTGCTGCCATCCGTGAAGATGCGCTTTGTTGCAGGGTCTGGTCGTTCGTTGCTATCCACATTTTGCTGACCTTGTGGGTGTTTATTAATTGTGACTCTTTCTGCTGGATGTAGGAGTTCCCCTATTGGCGTAGGTCGCTCTAGCACAATATCCTCTGGGAGAAAGTGGGTGGTGCCTGTGAGACGCGTCAGCTCGATTTGGTGTATCTCTTTTATTTTAAGATCGAGTGGCATAAATTGCGCCAGCGCCAGAGCTGCATTGGTAGACACCGTCCGGAAGGCTCGGATAGCCTTCAGTGCGAATGCCCGTTGCGAGCTGGCCAGTATCTTTTGTGCGCTCTTTTTCTCTGCCACCTGACCCCATATCCCAGCAGCGTAGGTGATTATCGGTACTATAACATGATGGTAGATTGTTTGGACGTTTTCCGTGTGTACACCCCACGTCGGCCTAGTGTACACGCTCAGTTTGGCAAAGATCTTGGCCGCCTTGCTCAGCACGTACCGTAGGTGACTATTGAAAAGTAGCTGCTCGTCGATTATGACACCCAATAATTTAATTTCTTGGATGAACACCAAATCCGTGCCGTCCATGTTGATTCGAGCGGTCTTGGCCCTGGGCGTAAAAGCTATGGCCTGCGTCTTGGCGGGGCCGAAGGATAGTTTTACTTGTTTGCCCCATGCACTGATTTCCTCGAGCGTTTTATTGATGATCGATTCTAATTCACCAGGCTCATTCGCAGTGACGATCAGCAGAACGTCATCCGCGAAGGCCTGTATGTGGCAACCCGTTGGCAATTGCATGCTGAGCAGTTCGTCCAAAATCAGATTCCATAGGACTGGGCCGCATGCAGATCCCTGAATGCAGCCTTTAGTGAGAGTTTTGTGTGCCCGGGCTCCAGCATAGTCCAGAGTGACTTTCCTATCTTGCACATAATTTTTTATTAGTCCAAAGATGTTTTTTGGTGTCTTTAGTTGTGTTAGACGATGGAACAGGGCAGGCCACCAGGCATTATCAAAGGCCGCCCTGATGTCCAGTGAGACAGCTATCGCCAGTTTCTTGTCCTGTTTGGCTTGTCGTATGTAATTTAGAGCAGTATGGATGGCCAAAGTTGTATTTCTTTGCTCCCGAAAGCCAAATTGGTTGGGGTTTAATCTGTTTCCCACTTCAGCGTGATGGGTGACCCGTTTAATGAATAATTTTTCTAGTAGTTTGCCAAATACTGGGATCAGACCTATGGGACGGAAGGATTTTAAATCAGTTTGATCGTCTTTACCCGGTTTGGGAATAATCTTTACATATGCTTCTTTCCATTTACGGGGGAAGTATTGCAGTGAGAGGCATCTATTCATAATATCTGTAAGAAGTTTTGGGTAGAGTCTAGCAAACTGGAGGCAGATATCAGACGTGAGATTGTCGAGGCCTGGTGCTTTGTTGGGACTCATGTATTTCAGTTGCTCGAGTACTTCTTCTTCTGTGAAAGGTTGGTCGTCGGCAGTGTCTAAAATGGGGTTGATGTACTGATTTCGGAGCTCGAGTTGTCGTGGTAATTGGTCTGGGGTATCGTCGGGATAAAAGTGATTAAGGAGCGCTGTAGCTGTTTCTTTGCCGTTAGTGGTGAAGTTGTCCCCTGCTTTAAGGGTGATAGGGGGTCTCCTTGGTGCAGTCTCCTTGAGTAGCCTATTTGTTAGCGACCAAACGTTTTCTTTATTTTGCAATTCGCAGAATTTCCGAAAGTTCGAAGTCGACTCAGCCTTTAGTTCGACGGCATATTGTGTCTTTTTATTCTGTTGCTCTTCGAGTAGGGTCTCCAAAGGCTGGCCTCTTCTCTTTGCTGTATGTATTTGTCTATGGAGGCTAATCACCCCCCTCTTGAGCTCCTCGAGCCTGTCGGTCCACCATGGTGGTCGATGCTTGGGAGCACCGGTCTTCGAAGGCATGGACTCTTTGCAGGCGGAATGGATGATAAGTGTAATTTTTTCAATGAATGCTTCTAACTGCTGGGAACTGAGAATGGATATGTTTTCTTCTAGGATTTCAGAATTAGTTATTTGCAGGAGCAAACTGTCTTTGAATGCTGCCCAATTGGCTTTTTTCGATTTGTATATGAAAGTGGAGGTGTTGACGGGTGTACTCGTGGGAGAACTATGAGTAGAAATTTTGAAGTCTATTGCGTTATGTTGCGACGTCGTACAGCATTCCAGATTAACTTGCCAATCCATGACTTGGTGGTATATTGACCCTGAAGCCAACGTGAGGTCAATAATGGATGATCGAGCGCGTCCATGTGTTATGGTTTCAAATGTAGGAGTAGAGCCTGTGTTACAGGTGTATAGGTCATTGGCGTGGGCTAGTTCGAGAATTTCGTTCCCTCGTTGGTTTGCCCTTGCGCTGCCCCATACAGGGTGCCAGCCATTGAAATCGCCTCCCAGAACAACTCGGCGCGTAGTGGTCGCCTTCAGAAAGAAGTCGATAGCCTCGATGGTGCAGGCGGTATCGTCATTGGGTTCGACGTATGCTGATGCGAGATAGAGTTTCTGGGAGTCGACCTCAACCCGGATTACGCTCAAGTTAGGGGTGGACCATTGGGACATTCCAAGTGCTCTCACTCTGCCGGTCTTGACCATGATACATGCCTTGACGTTTTGCCCTTTCGAATTTTGGAAAATGTCGATGCCTGATATTGATTTAACTTCATTTTTGGCCCCAATGTAGGGTTCGGATATTAATGCTATGTCATATTGCCCATTGATAAAATATCTGGTGAATTCTGTTAAGCTGTTTTTAGAGCGGTCTATGTTACACTGTAAAATATGAATTTTATGTAGATCCATAATCGATTCTGTAGTTGATGCGCTGTTTCATGTTTTTGGAGACTGGGCAATTATTTGAGTAGGAGGTGTGTTTGATGTCATGGTTAGTTTTAAATTTGAGATTTTGGCTGGAGCAATTTATGCATTTCGGAGCGCCTTTCTTTTCCTTCAGAGGGCAATCTTTTTCTTTGTGACTTGATTCGGCGCAATAGGCGCAGGGTTCCTCTGTCGAGGTACATTTGTTTTTAAGGTGCCCAAATTGGAAGCACCGCATACATTGGGTGAATGGTGAGAAATTTTCGCAGTGGACTCGCAGATAGTCAATTGCTACTCTTCCCATTTCCATCATTTTGCGCCAAATTTCAGGATTTGCTGTGAGGATAGCGTTGTAGTACAGATTTGGGTTTCGGTTATTGCGTTTAAATGCAACTTTGAGGTCATCATCCTGCTTGATAAGAGTCGCCAGTTCGTCGTTTTGTCCCTTTATGATAGGTATGAGTTCCTCCACAGGGGTATCGTTCGAGATGCCCTTGAGGATCAGCATGGGGCGTAGTTTTCGGGCTGGTTCCGCACTCACAAGGGAGGATTCACTAAGAACCCCCAGCGTCTCATCCCTTTGTTTGTTGTTTTCGAACTCCACTCGGAGCTTGTTATTCGATACCCCTTGAATACGCACGGGTGTATAGGAGGTCTTTCTAAAGTTGATGCTCTTTTTGAATGCCTCAATCACCTGTTGGCGTGACTGAGCCCCGTCTTTGGCGGCGACAATGATGGCTGGCTTACTGGTAGCAAGCTCTTGTGGCTTATGGGGAGCGCTCTTATGGGCAGGTACGGATATGGGTGTCGCTACCTGGGCATATGTTTTTGTTATTTGTTTGTTAATTTGGGCGAGGTGCCTGGTCAGTTCTTCGCGTACACAGGTGATTATCTCCTCCTTAAGGTCCTGGGTAGGTAAAGAGGGAGGTGGGGTTGTGTCGATACAGGGTTCTTTTGTGGAGGCTTCCTCCGCCTCCTTTACCAGCTGATAAAGGCGCTCAATGGCGTGGGTGACCTCAGTTTTGATGTCAGTTCTGAGGTTCCTCGAGTTCCCTAAATGTAGCTTGGCCTTTGCAAGGCATGCTTTGGCCTCAGATAATCTGTTGACGTAAGTTGCCTTCGGTGGGGGAGATGGTGGTAATGAAAGTGGCGGCGATGGTGCCTTTTTACCCGGCGGATTAGGACTGGCAGATGGTTCCTTGGTCGGGGTGCGCATCATAATGTTTTTATATTCAAGTTGTAAGAGTCTGCAGGGGTAAAGCGAATGAATTCAGGTATGCTAGGGAGTAGAGATTAAGTTATTTAGTTATAAATATCAAAGTAGATTCGAAATATGTGATGAAAAAATTTTTTGATTTTTGTAGGTATACTGAAGTTTACTTGGCCAAGCGCAACCGGGTGGGTGGGCGGGCAATTTTTTAAAATTTTCCTGCAGAAAATGCCCACTTGTGGGGTACCAGCGGATGCGGGACGCCGAGGGCTATAAAACTGTATATAAATCGGGGGTAGGCAGGGAAGGAAATTTTGAAGTTATCGTCGAAAAAGTGTGATTTTTGCACAATTTTGATATAAAATGTTAATTATTTTTATTGTTTTCAGGTCACGACCACCGGGACGGGCGCCGGGGGCGGTTCCAGACTGTAAAGAAACTATCCAGATGAAAATTTAATGAAAATATTGCAAACTGAAAATTAATGATTTTAATGTTCGGTCGATCTATATGAGAAAATTCAAAATGTATGAAAATGAAAAATTTTGGTCTCCAGGGACGCGGGAGTGTGCCCGAGGGACAGATGTAGCAGAATTATGAAGATAAAGGCTGAAAACCGTATCGAAATGTGACTTTTACTTTCGGTTAGGTTAGGTTAGGTTAGGTTAGGTTAGGTTAGGTTAGGTTAGGTTAGGTTAGGTTAGGTTAGGTTAGGTTAGGTTAGGTTAGGTTAGGTTAGGTTAGGTTAGGTTAGGTTAGGTTAGGTTAGGTTAGGTTAGGTTAGGTTAGGTTAGGTTAGGTTAGGTTAGGTTAGGTTAGGTTAGGTTAGGTTAGGTTAGGTTAGGTTAGGTTAGGTTAGGTTAGGTTAGGTTAGGTTAGGTTAGGTTAGGTTAGGTTAGGTTAGGTTAGGTTAGGTTAGGTTAGGTTAGGTTAGGTTAGGTTAGGTTAGGTTAGGTTAGGTTAGGTTAGGTTAGGTTAGGTTAGGTTAGGTTAGGTTAGGTTAGGTTAGGTTAGGTTAGGTTAGGTTAGGTTAGGTTAGGTTAGGTTAGGTTAGGTTAGGTTAGGTTAGGTTAGGTTAGGTTAGGTTAGGTTAGGTTAGGTTAGGTTAGGTTAGGTTAGGTTAGGTTAGGTTAGGTTAGGTTAGGTTAGGTTAGGTTAGGTTAGGTTAGGTTAGGTTAGGTTAGGTTAGGTTAGGTTAGGTTAGGTTAGGTTAGGTTAGGTTAGGTTAGGTTAGGTTAGGTTAGGTTAGGTTAGGTTAGGTTAGGTTAGGTTAGGTTAGGTTAGGTTAGGTTAGGTTAGGTTAGGTTAGGTTAGGTTAGGTTAGGTTAGGTTAGGTTAGGTTAGGTTAGGTTAGGTTAGGTTAGGTTAGGTTAGGTTAGGTTAGGTTAGGTTAGCTTAGGTTAGGTTAGGTTAGGTTAGGTTAGGTTAGGTTAGGTTAGGTTAGGTTAGGTTAGGTTAGGTTAGGTTAGGTTAGGTTAGGTTAGGTTAGGTTAGGTTAGGTTAGGTTAGGTTAGGTTAGGTTAGGTTAGGTTAGGTTAGGTTAGGTTAGGTTAGGTTAGGTTAGGTTAGGTTAGGTTAGGTTAGGTTAGGTTAGGTTAGGTTAGGTTAGGTTAGGTTAGGTTAGGTTAGGTTAGGTTAGGTTAGGTTAGGTTAGGTTAGGTTAGGTTAGGTTAGGTTAGGTTAGGTTAGGTTAGGTTAGGTTAGGTTAGGTTAGGTTAGGTTAGGTTAGGTTAGGTTAGGTTAGGTTAGGTTAGGTTAGGTTAGGTTAGGTTAGGTTAGGTTAGGTTAGGTTAGGTTAGGTTAGGTTAGGTTAGGTTAGGTTAGGTTAGGTTAGGTTAGGTTAGGTTAGGTTAGGTTAGGTTAGGTTAGGTTAGGTTAGGTTAGGTTAGGTTAGGTTAGGTTAGGTTAGGTTAGGTTAGGTTAGGTTAGGTTAGGTTAGGTTAGGTTAGGTTAGGTTAGGTTAGGTTAGGTTAGGTTAGGTTAGGTTAGGTTAGGTTAGGTTAGGTTAGGTTAGGTTAGGTTAGGTTAGGTTAGGTTAGGTTAGGTTAGGTTAGGTTAGGTTAGGTTAGGTTAGGTTAGGTTAGGTTAGGTTAGGTTAGGTTAGGTTAGGTTAGGTTAGGTTAGGTTAGGTTAGGTTAGGTTAGGTTAGGTTAGGTTAGGTTAGGTTAGGTTAGGTTAGGTTAGGTTAGGTTAGGTTAGGTTAGGTTAGGTTAGGTTAGGTTAGGTTAGGTTAGGTTAGGTTAGGTTAGGTTAGGTTAGGTTAGGTTAGGTTAGGTTAGGTTAGGTTAGGTTAGGTTAGGTTAGGTTAGGTTAGGTTAGGTTAGGTTAGGTTAGGTTAGGTTAGGTTAGGTTAGGTTAGGTTAGGTTAGGTTAGGTTAGGTTAGGTTAGGTTAGGTTAGGTTAGGTTAGGTTAGGTTAGGTTAGGTTAGGTTAGGTTAGGTTAGGTTAGGTTAGGTTAGGTTAGGTTAGGTTAGGTTAGGTTAGGTTAGGTTAGGTTAGGTTAGGTTAGGTTAGGTTAGGTTAGGTTAGGTTAGGTTAGGTTAGGTTAGGTTAGGTTAGGTTAGGTTAGGTTAGGTTAGGTTAGGTTAGGTTAGGTTAGGTTAGGTTAGGTTAGGTTAGGTTAGGTTAGGTTAGGTTAGGTTAGGTTAGGTTAGGTTAGGTTAGGTTAGGTTAGGTTAGGTTAGGTTAGGTTAGGTTAGGTTAGGTTAGGTTAGGTTAGGTTAGGTTAGGTTAGGTTAGGTTAGGTTAGGTTAGGTTAGGTTAGGTTAGGTTAGGTTAGGTTAGGTTAGGTTAGGTTAGGTTAGGTTAGGTTAGGTTAGGTTAGGTTAGGTTAGGTTAGGTTAGGTTAGGTTAGGTTAGGTTAGGTTAGGTTAGGTTAGGTTAGGTTAGGTTAGGTTAGGTTAGGTTAGGTTAGGTTAGGTTAGGTTAGGTTAGGTTAGGTTAGGTTAGGTTAGGTTAGGTTAGGTTAGGTTAGGTTAGGTTAGGTTAGGTTAGGTTAGGTTAGGTTAGGTTAGGTTAGGTTAGGTTAGGTTAGGTTAGGTTAGGTTAGGTTAGGTTAGGTTAGGTTAGGTTAGGTTAGGTTAGGTTAGGTTAGGTTAGGTTAGGTTAGGTTAGGTTAGGTTAGGTTAGGTTAGGTTAGGTTAGGTTAGGTTAGGTTAGGTTAGGTTAGGTTAGGTTAGGTTAGGTTAGGTTAGGTTAGGTTAGGTTAGGTTAGGTTAGGTTAGGTTAGGTTAGGTTAGGTTAGGTTAGGTTAGGTTAGGTTAGGTTAGGTTAGGTTAGGTTAGGTTAGGTTAGGTTAGGTTAGGTTAGGTTAGGTTAGGTTAGGTTAGGTTAGGTTAGGTTAGGTTAGGTTAGGTTAGGTTAGGTTAGGTTAGGTTAGGTTAGGTTAGGTTAGGTTAGGTTAGGTTAGGTTAGGTTAGGTTAGGTTAGGTTAGGTTAGGTTAGGTTAGGTTAGGTTAGGTTAGGTTAGGTTAGGTTAGGTTAGGTTAGGTTAGGTTAGGTTAGGTTAGGTTAGGTTAGGTTAGGTTAGGTTAGGTTAGGTTAGGTTAGGTTAGGTTAGGTTAGGTTAGGTTAGGTTAGGTTAGGTTAGGTTAGGTTAGGTTAGGTTAGGTTAGGTTAGGTTAGGTTAGGTTAGGTTAGGTTAGGTTAGGTTAGGTTAGGTTAGGTTAGGTTAGGTTAGGTTAGGTTAGGTTAGGTTAGGTTAGGTTAGGTTAGGTTAGGTTAGGTTAGGTTAGGTTAGGTTAGGTTAGGTTAGGTTAGGTTAGGTTAGGTTAGGTTAGGTTAGGTTAGGTTAGGTTAGGTTAGGTTAGGTTAGGTTAGGTTAGGTTAGGTTAGGTTAGGTTAGGTTAGGTTAGGTTAGGTTAGGTTAGGTTAGGTTAGGTTAGGTTAGGTTAGGTTAGGTTAGGTTAGGTTAGGTTAGGTTAGGTTAGGTTAGGTTAGGTTAGGTTAGGTTAGGTTAGGTTAGGTTAGGTTAGGTTAGGTTAGGTTAGGTTAGGTTAGGTTAGGTTAGGTTAGGTTAGGTTAGGTTAGGTTAGGTTAGGTTAGGTTAGGTTAGGTTAGGTTAGGTTAGGTTAGGTTAGGTTAGGTTAGGTTAGGTTAGGTTAGGTTAGGTTAGGTTAGGTTAGGTTAGGTTAGGTTAGGTTAGGTTAGGTTAGGTTAGGTTAGGTTAGGTTAGGTTAGGTTAGGTTAGGTTAGGTTAGGTTAGGTTAGGTTAGGTTAGGTTAGGTTAGGTTAGGTTAGGTTAGGTTAGGTTAGGTTAGGTTAGGTTAGGTTAGGTTAGGTTAGGTTAGGTTAGGTTAGGTTAGGTTAGGTTAGGTTAGGTTAGGTTAGGTTAGGTTAGGTTAGGTTAGGTTAGGTTAGGTTAGGTTAGGTTAGGTTAGGTTAGGTTAGGTTAGGTTAGGTTAGGTTAGGTTAGGTTAGGTTAGGTTAGGTTAGGTTAGGTTAGGTTAGGTTAGGTTAGGTTAGGTTAGGTTAGGTTAGGTTAGGTTAGGTTAGGTTAGGTTAGGTTAGGTTAGGTTAGGTTAGGTTAGGTTAGGTTAGGTTAGGTTAGGTTAGGTTAGGTTAGGTTAGGTTAGGTTAGGTTAGGTTAGGTTAGGTTAGGTTAGGTTAGGTTAGGTTAGGTTAGGTTAGGTTAGGTTAGGTTAGGTTAGGTTAGGTTAGGTTAGGTTAGGTTAGGTTAGGTTAGGTTAGGTTAGGTTAGGTTAGGTTAGGTTAGGTTAGGTTAGGTTAGGTTAGGTTAGGTTAGGTTAGGTTAGGTTAGGTTAGGTTAGGTTAGGTTAGGTTAGGTTAGGTTAGGTTAGGTTAGGTTAGGTTAGGTTAGGTTAGGTTAGGTTAGGTTAGGTTAGGTTAGGTTAGGTTAGGTTAGGTTAGGTTAGGTTAGGTTAGGTTAGGTTAGGTTAGGTTAGGTTAGGTTAGGTTAGGTTAGGTTAGGTTAGGTTAGGTTAGGTTAGGTTAGGTTAGGTTAGGTTAGGTTAGGTTAGGTTAGGTTAGGTTAGGTTAGGTTAGGTTAGGTTAGGTTAGGTTAGGTTAGGTTAGGTTAGGTTAGGTTAGGTTAGGTTAGGTTAGGTTAGGTTAGGTTAGGTTAGGTTAGGTTAGGTTAGGTTAGGTTAGGTTAGGTTAGGTTAGGTTAGGTTAGGTTAGGTTAGGTTAGGTTAGGTTAGGTTAGGTTAGGTTAGGTTAGGTTAGGTTAGGTTAGGTTAGGTTAGGTTAGGTTAGGTTAGGTTAGGTTAGGTTAGGTTAGGTTAGGTTAGGTTAGGTTAGGTTAGGTTAGGTTAGGTTAGGTTAGGTTAGGTTAGGTTAGGTTAGGTTAGGTTAGGTTAGGTTAGGTTAGGTTAGGTTAGGTTAGGTTAGGTTAGGTTAGGTTAGGTTAGGTTAGGTTAGGTTAGGTTAGGTTAGGTTAGGTTAGGTTAGGTTAGGTTAGGTTAGGTTAGGTTAGGTTAGGTTAGGTTAGGTTAGGTTAGGTTAGGTTAGGTTAGGTTAGGTTAGGTTAGGTTAGGTTAGGTTAGGTTAGGTTAGGTTAGGTTAGGTTAGGTTAGGTTAGGTTAGGTTAGGTTAGGTTAGGTTAGGTTAGGTTAGGTTAGGTTAGGTTAGGTTAGGTTAGGTTAGGTTAGGTTAGGTTAGGTTAGGTTAGGTTAGGTTAGGTTAGGTTAGGTTAGGTTAGGTTAGGTTAGGTTAGGTTAGGTTAGGTTAGGTTAGGTTAGGTTAGGTTAGGTTAGGTTAGGTTAGGTTAGGTTAGGTTAGGTTAGGTTAGGTTAGGTTAGGTTAGGTTAGGTTAGGTTAGGTTAGGTTAGGTTAGGTTAGGTTAGGTTAGGTTAGGTTAGGTTAGGTTAGGTTAGGTTAGGTTAGGTTAGGTTAGGTTAGGTTAGGTTAGGTTAGGTTAGGTTAGGTTAGGTTAGGTTAGGTTAGGTTAGGTTAGGTTAGGTTAGGTTAGGTTAGGTTAGGTTAGGTTAGGTTAGGTTAGGTTAGGTTAGGTTAGGTTAGGTTAGGTTAGGTTAGGTTAGGTTAGGTTAGGTTAGGTTAGGTTAGGTTAGGTTAGGTTAGGTTAGGTTAGGTTAGGTTAGGTTAGGTTAGGTTAGGTTAGGTTAGGTTAGGTTAGGTTAGGTTAGGTTAGGTTAGGTTAGGTTAGGTTAGGTTAGGTTAGGTTAGGTTAGGTTAGGTTAGGTTAGGTTAGGTTAGGTTAGGTTAGGTTAGGTTAGGTTAGGTTAGGTTAGGTTAGGTTAGGTTAGGTTAGGTTAGGTTAGGTTAGGTTAGGTTAGGTTATGTTAGGTTAGGTTAGGTTAGGTTAGGTTAGGTTAGGTTAGGTTAGGTTAGGTTAGGTTAGGTTAGGTTAGGTTAGGTTAGGTTAGGTTAGGTTAGGTTAGGTTAGGTTAGGTTAGGTTAGGTTAGGTTAGGTTAGGTTAGGTTAGGTTAGGTTAGGTTAGGTTAGGTTAGGTTAGGTTAGGTTACGTTAGGTTAGGTTAGGTTAGGTTAGGTTAGGTTAGGTTAGGTTAGGTTAGGTTAGGTTAGGTTAGGTTAGGTTAGGTTAGGTTAGGTTAGGTTAGGTTAGGTTAGGTTAGGTTAGGTTAGGTTAGGTTAGGTTAGGTTAGGTTAGGTTAGGTTAGGTTAGGTTAGGTTAGGTTAGGTTAGGTTAGGTTAGGTTAGGTTAGGTTAGGTTAGGTTAGGTTAGGTTAGGTTAGGTTAGGTTAGGTTAGGTTAGGTTAGGTTAGGTTAGGTTAGGTTAGGTTAGGTTAGGTTAGGTTAGGTTAGGTTAGGTTAGGTTAGGTTAGGTTAGGTTAGGTTAGGTTAGGTTAGGTTAGGTTAGGTTAGGTTAGGTTAGGTTAGGTTAGGTTAGGTTAGGTTAGGTTAGGTTAGGTTAGGTTAGGTTAGGTTAGGTTAGGTTAGGTTAGGTTAGGTTAGGTTAGGTTAGGTTAGGTTAGGTTAGGTTAGGTTAGGTTAGGTTAGGTTAGGTTAGGTTAGGTTAGGTTAGGTTAGGTTAGGTTAGGTTAGGTTAGGTTAGGTTAGGTTAGGTTAGGTTAGGTTAGGTTAGGTTAGGTTAGGTTAGGTTAGGTTAGATTAGGTTAGGTTAGGTTAGGTTAGGTTAGGTTAGGTTAGGTTAGGTTAGGTTAGGTTAGGTTAGGTTAGGTTAGGTTAGGTTAGGTTAGGTTAGGTTAGGTTAGGTTAGGTTAGGTTAGGTTAGGTTAGGTTAGGTTAGGTTAGGTTAGGTTAGGTTAGGTTAGGTTAGGTTAGGTTAGGTTAGGTTAGGTTAGGTTAGGTTAGGTTAGGTTAGGTTAGGTTAGGTTAGGTTAGGTTAGGTTAGGTTAGGTTAGGTTAGGTTAGGTTAGGTTAGGTTAGGTTAGGTCAGGTTAGGTTAGGTTAGGTTAGGTTAGGTTAGGTTAGGTTAGGTTAGGTTAGGTTAGGTTAGGTTAGGTTAGGTTAGGTTAGGTTAGGTTAGGTTAGGTTAGGTTAGGTTAGGTTAGGTTAGGTTAGGTTAGGTTAGGTTAGGTTAGGTTAGGTTAGGTTAGGTTAGGTTAGGTTAGGTTAGGTTAGGTTAGGTTAGGTTAGGTTAGGTTAGGTTAGGTTAGGTTAGGTTAGGTTAGGTTAGGTTAGGTTAGGTTAGGTTAGGTTAGGTTAGGTTAGGTTAGGTTAGGTTAGGTTAGGTTAGGTTAGGTTAGGTTAGGTTAGGTTAGGTTAGGTTAGGTTAGGTTAGGTTAGGTTAGGTTAGGTTAGGTTAGGTTAGGTTAGGTTAGGTTAGGTTAGGTTAGGTTAGGTTAGGTTAGGTTAGGTTAGGTTAGGTTAGGTTAGGTTAGGTTAGGTTAGGTTAGGTTAGGTTAGGTTAGGTTAGGTTAGGTTAGGTTAGGTTAGGTTAGGTTAGGTTAGGTTAGGTTAGGTTAGGTTAGGTTAGGTTAGGTTAGGTTAGGTTAGGTTAGGTTAGGTTAGGTTAGGTTAGGTTAGGTTAGGTTAGGTTAGGTTAGGTTAGGTTAGGTTAGGTTAGGTTAGGTTAGGTTAGGTTAGGTTAGGTTAGGTTAGGTTAGGTTAGGTTAGGTTAGGTTAGGTTAGGTTAGGTTAGGTTAGGTTAGGTTAGGTTAGGTTAGGTTAGGTTAGGATAGGTTAGGTTAGGTTAGGTTAGGTTAGGTTAGGTTAGGTTAGGTTAGGTTAGGTTAGGTTAGGTTAGGTTAGGTTAGGTTAGGTTAGGTTAGGTTAGGTTAGGTTAGGTTAGGTTAGGTTAGGTTAGGTTAGGTTAGGTTAGGTTAGGTTAGGTTAGGTTAGGTTAGGTTAGGTTAGGTTAGGTTAGGTTAGGTTAGGTTATGTTAGGTTAGGTTAGGTTAGGTTAGGTTAGGTTAGGTTAGGTTAGGTTAGGTTAGGTTAGGTTAGGTTAGGTTAGGTTAGGTTAGGTTAGGTTAGGTTAGGTTAGGTTAGGTTAGGTTAGGTTAGGTTAGGTTAGGTTAGGTTAGGTTAGGTTAGGTTAGGTTAGGTTAGGTTAGGTTAGGTTAGGTTAGGTTAGGTTAGGTTAGGTTAGGTTAGGTTAGGTTAGGTTAGGTTAGGTTAGGTTAGGTTAGGTTAGGTTAGGTTAGGTTAGGTTAGGTTAGGTTAGGTTAGGTTAGGTTAGGTTAGGTTAGGTTAGGTTAGGTTAGGTTAGGTTAGGTTAGGTTAGGTTAGGTTAGGTTAGGTTAGGTTAGGTTAGGTTAGGTTAGGTTAGGTTAGGTTAGGTTAGGTTAGGTTAGGTTAGGTTAGGTTAGGTTAGGTTAGGTTAGGTTAGGTTAGGTTAGGTTAGGTTAGGTTAGGTTAGGTTAGGTTAGGTTAGGTTAGGTTAGGTT